>OW618030.1:0-2827500 GCA_939531405.1 Metschnikowia zobellii
ACATCCTAAGGTTAAAGCAGTACATCCTAAGGTTAAAGCAGTACATCCTAAGGTTAAAGCAGTACATCCTAAGGTTAAAGCAGTACATCCTAAGGTTAAAGCAGTACATCCTAAGGTTAAAGCAGTACATCCTAAGGTTAAAGCAGTACATCCTAAGGTTAAAGCAGTACATCCTAAGGTTAAAGCAGTACATCCTAAGGTTAAAGCAGTACATCCTAAGGTTAAAGCAGTACATCCTAAGGTTAAAGCAGTACATCCTAAGGTTAAAGCAGTACATCCTAAGGTTAAAGCAGTACATCCTAAGGTTAAAGCAGTACATCCTAAGGTTAAAGCAGTACATCCTAAGGTTAAAGCAGTACATCCTAAGGTTAAAGCAGTACATCCTAAGGTTAAAGCAGTACATCCTAAGGTTAAAGCAGTACATCCTAAGGTTAAAGCAGTACATCCTAAGGTTAAAGCAGTACATCCTAAGGTTAAAGCAGTACATCCTAAGGTTAAAGCAGTACATCCTAAGGTTAAAGCAGTACATCCTAAGGTTAAAAGCAGTACATCCTAAGGTTAAAGCAGTACATCCTAAGGTTAAACGCATATGTGTGGTGTGCCTGGCCTGCCGCCTGAGCAGCCACCACTTCAAGTATAAAACCTTCTCCAGAATCCACTTGCCTTACTCCAACGAAACAATTCAGTACTAACAGAGGATCCTTCTACTAGCCCTTCTTGCTGCTATCGAAATTCCTACTCATCCATACCAAGTCCACCACTTTCTTTCATTTCGCTAAAATGAAATTTGCGGCCATTTCCCTTCTCTTCCTGGCGTTGACAGCTGCGTACCCAGCCCATCAGGCCGAAGGGGTCACCGAAACAAACCCAACTGCTGTGACAGGGGGTAAAAATGAGGGCCCTGATGCTTTTCCACAGGCGGGTGGATCCGAACCAATGCAAAGCGTTGCCCCGGCTGTGCCTCCAGAAGACTTCAGCGAGCCCGTGTTACCAACTGAGCCAATCCCCACAACTGGAATACCTGCCAGACAGACTGTTACCTTCCCTCGGCCGGACGCTGACACTACCGTTCCCGTTGATCCATTCAACACTAGCACTGATGGCGTCAATCCAGATGATGGCAACTATTGCGACCCCGAGATTGACTTCTGTGGCCCTCCAAATGACCCTGGCATTTTCTCTTTCGGCCCTCCAGATGATTGCGAACAAGCTTTTCCGCAGGCGGATGGATGCCAAATGACGCAAAGCGTTGTCCCTTTTCCTCCGGAGCCCTTCCCCACTGACCCATACCCTGCGGACCCATACCCTGCGGACCCATACCCTGCGGACCCATACCCAACGGACCCATACCCAACGGACCCATACCCTACAGAGCCCTTCCCCACTGACCCTCTCCCCACTGACCCATACCCTACGGACCCATACCTCACTGACCCCTTCCCCACCACCGGAATGCCTGCCAGAGAGAATGTTACATTCCCTCGGCCGGACGCTGACACCACCGTTCCCGTTGATCCATTCAACACTAGCACTGATGGCGTCAATCCAGATGATGGCAACTATTGTGACCCTGAGTTTGACTTCTGTGGCCTTCCTTGAAATCGCACACACTGTTGGGACGTATCAAGCTTACATAGATGTTTGTCTCGCTTGCTGCAATTGCAACTTCCACTCAGACTATGTATTGTAACCCATGTTTTGTTTCCAAATAGTACTGTAGTGCATACTTCGGGCACTCCCTGATGTGCATTGTGTCCTAGAAGGTAAGCTCAAAGTTTATGTGACGAATCATAATTGGGTAAGCCTCTTTGCACATCCTTTTTTCGGAACCAACCCATCTCCTTTGTTGCCAAAGAAATGCCAGATATTCCACCCATTTCAACGTAGCCGCCATCTCGCAAATATTGGCACACATCAAAGTTCTGGATCATCACTGCAACTCTGACGTTAGATGAATTTTGTAGCACTGAAGTTTTGTGCTGTGCACCTGTGATTTGCGCTCATTGGGTTTCATGTATATAAAGGCTACATGGAATCAGGTAGTTTGTGAATATTATCTTTCTGATATGACCTCCTCGTCTTTTTGGAGCTGGTTGAGTCTAAGCCAATATATATGCCACTGGCTTTAAACTTGGCTAACAATATCAAATACAAATTGTTCACCTGTTTGGCCGTTACGACTCTCTTCTTCTCTCTGCAGGCCTAGTGTCAGTCCGCAAAAAAAATTACCATTTACTACTTCAGGTCACGCTGGAAACATTTTCGAAATTTATTCCTCACACAATATGGCAAACATCTACCCATACTTCATGTATACTGTTTGTTTACTGCATTGACGGTAGATCGCTGGAAAGTCAAGATACCTTGACCAACCGAGTGTAGTAAGATAAAGTTTCTAGTTTTTCTCCCATGGCTTCTATATCAGCAAGTCAAACAAGACACTTTCTTCTTACTTGGGACTTTCTGGATAAGAAAAGAGCAGAGGTTAAAAAGAAGGAACCCCAAGTCTGTCCATCCATAGAGTATGAAAAGTGTCAAACAATTTTCTTTTCAGAGTCGTCGCTGCCCGTTCAGAAAATGACACAACATTATACCCTAGGCATATTATCATGCAACTTTTATTGGTGACGTTAACGTCCCAGTATCCGCTGCGATCTGCAAGTTGGGAATAGGACTACCTCCAGTCTTTCCACCTAGTATTCTCATATTCCGGTTAATTGGTCTTCTCTGAAATATTTCCAAAATAGACCATCAACTCATTAAAAGTAAGGCTTTATCGATGAGTGTATTCCAGAGCACGATTTCCGTTTGTTACTGGTTTGAAAGGCTCGTCTCTGCCACCCTCACATACACAAGCGATGCATTGTCAAGCAGTATGAATATGATTGAACTCTAGAACTGCTGTAATAATTAGCAACAATATTTCATAAATAAAATAAAATGGATGTTTTTGTTTGCAAAATATCCCATTTGTAAAAGAGCGCGGGAATTTGTAAAAAAATGAAGTGGCATCTCGACGCCTCATAAAACCACAGTATTCTCAAACCGTTTGCACCACTCGTTTGGTTTAATAATTGATGTAAATGAATTATTCCCATATAAAAATAAAGGACCCTTGTGTATCGATGAAAGACGATCTATGAATCCTTAGAGTGCATATGGCCCCAGGGTCGTGACTTGGTGAGTCCCCATCAGATGTATAGGTCTTTCCGAATCACCGTTTCGGAATAAATGTCTCACTCAAAAATATTATTGCGACTTGTTTCGATAGTGGGAATGTGCAATCATTTCTCAGTTAGCCCCCCTCCTTCAACTGCCTCTTCAAACTTGCTGCTTTCTATTTCTCTACGGGCTTAGATCTTCCTCACTGCGAATCTTGCATAGACTGTTCCCTGTCTTCGGCATATCCACGATCATCCCATGCAGGTTACCAATAGTACAACCGGACGAACCTGGAAGCAACTCAAAATGACTTATGGTTTATCTGGGGAGGGATCGGGAGCAGCTAGGTACGAGCTGCTTTGTAGTCATTGGCTTAATAATTGCTATTTCTATGGATCTTGCCTAGATACTTTCTAGCCCTGAGAAGACAAAAAGGGTATCTTTCAACGTTTACTACTGCTTGTGCCGTGGGGAACGCAGATCAAACTACTGTCTGCTTGAAACGACCCATCAGACGTACACAGACTCTCGAGATTAATCCTCAGATCTATAACACTCGACTCAGTATACACCTTCCGCGACATTAGAAGTATAAGACTCACCCTTATCAAGAATTCAAATAACTCGTTCACCCGCGAAATAAGCATACTTCTCCTGCAGTTAAGGTTTGTCCGTACAAAAATATCCCTTGGAGATTTATTCAAAACAGTCGAGCTGGAGCTTTAGAATGTGTTGGAAGGACAGCCAATCTATGTTCTAGGGACATATAGATGGGATCCTGGTGAGATGTTACCGCTTCTTTGCTGATCCCAAATTCCATCCAAAAATCTTCTATCATATCTGTCTGAGACCAAAATCACTTTAATCCAATGTCTTTAATCCAATGTCTTTAATCCAATGTCTTTAATCCAATGTCGTCTCTTATCACATACACTTCACTGTGTATCGTTGTTTGATTCAAATTAATACAAGAGCCTAGCCCAATTTCAACACTCAGTATCATCCTTAATCTTCTCCTCGTAAGAAACCTCAGTCTTCTCATTCCATTCTGCGCTAGTCACAGCCATTCTTTGGTGATGGCAGAGTGGAGGCAATGGGCTTGGGCTTTGCCAAAGGACATACTTGCGGATGTTGTATATAAGCTCCCCGGTACGGTAGCGAGCGTGCTTCCTCAAAGACACATTAAAGACCTCATCCAATTCTTCCAAAGTCAAACCCTTGGTCTCTGGCATGAACCACAAAACCAAAAAGAAACCAACAATGTTCCAAGCAGCGTAGAATCCAAATGCACCTTGCGGCTTAAACGCGTTCTTCATTCTTGGCCACGAAAACGCCAAAATGAAGTTGAAAAACCATGTGGTGGAAGTGGCAAATCCCATACCAATGTCGCGAATGTACAACGGGAAGGCTTCCGCTGAATACGAAAATGGAACTGGTCCTTCACCACAAGAGTATACGCACGTGAACAAGTAGATCCCGGTAGTAATCACCGCTAACCTCGCGTCCGGGTGCGTCTCAAATGGAATCCAGAATCCGAACCCCGCCATGAGCAAAAATACCGCCATGAATGGAAATGTGCTAAGCAACAAGTTGCGACGCCCGAAGCTGTCAATTGTGTAGAATGCTGGTATCCCAAACAAGAAGTTGAGCATGCCAAACCCCCAAGAAGCCAACATAGCCTTGATCTCAGAAAGATTGGACTCAACGAATATGGAAGACGAGTAGTAAGCAATGACGTTGATGCCACAGAACTGCTGCATGAACATTACAACCCACGCTCCCAACGCACCGTTTCGGTTTCTTCGGATCGTGAACATCTCTTTGACTCGGCACAAATATGTTTTCTGTCCATACCCAGCCTCCTCCTTCAACAAAATGTACTGGTAGAAGCAGTCACGAGCTGCTTCGATCTCGCTGAATCTTAATTGCCTAAGCGACTCGTACGCTTCAGTGTGTCTCTCCTTGCCCATGAGCCAACGCGGCGATTCTGGAACAAAAGGAACCTGCACCAACACAATGATTGCAGGAATGCCTGCAGACCCCAACATCAATCTCCAGTTCAACCCACCATCAATGCCGTTGTCGCCAATGTAGTAGAATGCCAATGACGCAACATATCCAAACATAATGCCGACCGCGGTGAAAAACTGCCAAAGCATCACCAACGACCCTCGGATCTTAGCAGGCGTTGCTTCGGCAGCGTATGCGGGAACAGTAGCGGACTTGACCCCAATTCCGAGACCCAAGCAGAACCGCGCAATAAATAAGTGGATCCAGTCCAAGCTGACCAACCCTTGCCACATACATGTGATGGCCGAAATCGCACACGTCCAGAAAATAACCCACTTGCGGCCCATCTTCTTATTCCAGTAGTCTGACGTCCAGCAGGCAATGGCACTGCAAAGGTAAGGCGCCCCGTTGATCAACCCCTCAATCAAGTCAAAATTCTTGATATCGGTGATCCCCAACGCGGTGGGGTAGAACAACGTGGCGCCATTCACAACAGACTCGTCCATGCCTTGCACAGCAGCCGCCATGGATCCCAAGATAATGACCTCAATCAACTTCTTGGGAAGGCGCCACTTGTGCATGATTTCAGCGTTGAGTGCAACCTTCTCTTCCTCAGACAAGAACGCCATGGACTTGAAGTCGCAGGGGCTTCTAGCAACAGCAGCAGCCTTGCCAAAAAGGTCTGCATCCAAGTTGTGCTTCAACGCATAGTTGCGGCCCATCACCATCGCCTGCTTCTCCGAGTACTGCGACAAAATGTTTCCAGCCTCACCCGCTCTTTCTCCCAGGGCATTGAGAAGGATATGGTCGGTAATAAAGTGTTTGGATGTCCCCGACAGAGCCGTGCCGGTAATCTTTGAAATAGCCGGGTCTTCAGGCATTTGTTTAGAAAAGTGCTGCTTTTCTCAAAGTGAAGATGAGCAGTGTTTGTGGTTCTCAAAACCAAAACTTGGGTTTTTTTCTAGACTCTGGTCGACAGAGATTAAACACGTTAGAGAGGTGAATTTTTATTTATAGTTTGAAAGCGGAAGTTTGGTTCACACATACGACAAACCCTCATGTCCCCGTGCATAACCTTTGTGGATTCTCTTCTTGTTGAGGTCACACGGGTCTCGGTTATGCACGCAAGAGATAAGAATAATATAGCTCACTTCGCAATTAATTCACTACTCGCAGTGCACATGACGTGTAAGACATGCGAATGCAAGTGAAATTGGCCGTTCAGTATAGCTCTCTGCATTGGACCGCGCCAAGACACGCCCATAATGGAAGCACGAGGGAAACGTATGGAACCACGCTTCTCAAAACACCGTGGCTCTACCCTGATCAACTCTCGCCCATGACAAGTGTCGATCCAGTCTTCAGCTCATAATTTTGTACTCGGCCGTGCCCATGCTTAGCGTTTGTAGTTCCCTAAAATATGCGCTGTACAGAAGAATAAAAACACCCTGCTCCGGGAAATCTAGCCTCGCGTGACGAAGTAAGGTGCTTCCATGCTAAGTCAACATATACGCAGGCCACGTGCAGGCCAGAGATGGGAATGTACTAGTATGGTGGCTGAGACACGTCCTCGGTATACATACCACTCTCCCGGTCTTCAGCTATAAAAGACATGAAACACTTTTTTATCATCTTCTTCCGGCCGTGACGGAGTCTCCTTTTCTTTCTGAGATCTACTTACTATCCCATCCTACGTATAATGACAACTCTTTTGCAGGACTCTTCCACCTCCAAGACAAACGACTCCAATGTATGAAACACCTTGAGGGCATCGGACTTCTTGGATCACGGGTCCTCTTTCAAATCCACTAGCTCATATTCTGTCCATCCCTAGCTTCAATTCTCGGCTAGGCCCTATAAGCATTCCACGACTGTCTACAACATTGGCCACGGCTCCACACAGGCCTATACTTTCAATGCGCGTTTCAGGCAAGTTAGACGAGTTAGGCCTTGGCCATAATATCCAGGACAAAAGTCCACAAACAAGTCTTCAATGTAATGTAGGTTTGTAGTGTTAGCTACCTGCAGTTTATAAATTCACAAGCCTGCAACGTACTTTGCACTGAAGTAGGATTTCCGTAAAACGCAGTATTTCACCGCTACTGTAGCGGATCAAACGCAAACGTGCCTGAGATTTCAAATAATCAAGCTGCTAGAAAGGATAGCATGTGACGTGAAAGCTTGCTTAAACCATCCTTGTTCAGCCCAATTATCACATCTCTTCGAGGTTATCATTTTCTCCCAACCTATCCTTTTTCAATTCTCTAATAGTACCTACTATTTTTCATCCACACAGTCCATTGAGCAGAATCTCAGATGATTAAGTCACGTGTACTTCCATTCCCTCCAGGTCATCAAACGTACAAATCCTTCCTCATGCTTGGACCGCAAGTCATTTACATGTCTAGAGCCTTTGATGAATGTTAGTGCTTAGGTCAAATAGGTAAATGCCTTTGACAGGATTCAACCAATCTTCCTGCTTCCACAGTCTTTCTATATCAGCGGTATTTATTGGTTCTACTAAACATCAACACCTGTTCTGCGTGATCAAGTCCAGGTCGTTATATTGCACAATCAAAGCAGTAGCTTTCTTGAAACAATGAAGATTCTGTATGAGCGCAGATCGTGCAGGTGGTCACATGACTATATGGTCTTGCTGAGTCTCAAAACAGCCTGCCATGGGCGCAAAAACGACAACTTATTTTGAAGCGGTGCTTTTTAGGCTGGCTGCACTCTTTGCCTTAGCTTATTACTCAATGTATATCATCATTGGACTTGTTTGAATAATAATTTCTAATTTGAAGCAAAAATGTGAATTTCGTGAATTTTCACAGATTGGCCAAAAATGATAAGAAATGCGCGCCATTAATAAAAAAAAGCACAAGCAATGATAAATCCATAACCTCGATATATTAAAAATCAAAAGGCTGATATCCAGTTTCCTCTCTTGCATCAATTCGGGCCGCCATTGTTATGAAAAATCGTCAGTTTATTCAGGCTTGCACTGGTTTTACCCATTCCAGATACCGTGCCCCGCTTATGCGAAGCCATCCCCATTGTTGAGATAAAAATTGAAAGGTTTATTTTCTCCTGCTTTTCTCCAATAATATTTTGCGCCTTCATGACTCACACATTCTTTCAACACTCACCAATACACGTCGCTTTTAACAAACAGGCTCCTTTCTAAAACCTGGTCAAGTCGACGATTTCTATGTTCCTGTGGGAAATCCCAAATATGCAGTCCCGCCCTGTCACCCATCATACTCCCCCAACGACCAAGCATCTACTCTGCCGTACATTCAACCCCTTTTGTATCGTAACAATCTAAGCCTCTACTCACGGAAGAACTGCCTATGGCATGATCACTGCTATTGAACCTGTATGCAGTTCGATGCCCGCCCTGTTGACTGGACTTCAACACCGGCTTTGGTTCGTGCGTTCAGTCTACAAGAAACCAGGACTACCCGATGAAAGTAACAACAAAAGTAGCGTTCAAACTCACATTCATATATAAAGTACAATGTATTTGCTCATAATCATTAACGCTCGTATACACAATAGCATTGGCATAGCTGGTGGAACAGCATCAGAATACCAGGTAGAGGGCACTCTAAAGTACAATCGCCAACAATGGCACGAAGCATAAGACCAGAATGGTTGCAACATTTTGCGAACCACCTTCAAAAATTTCGCCAGAACCAGATTCCGGCACAGAACCACTTATGGCCGAAGTGAACAGATTCGATTCCGTATCAAACACAGATCCGGATGTTGGGCCCACAACAGACGAAATAGGTGTTGAGTCCATCAGCATGAACTCATCATCAACTTCAGATTCAACCACCCAAGCCTCACGGGATGAAGCCGCAATTGAATCTTCTGTATGGGAAGTACAGTCCGCATTGGTATATGTGCTTATATTCATATCAGAATCATCTACCGCTGTAGACATGTCTCCATTGGACTCGTTGCCATTTGGGCAGAGAGTCAGAGTCACGGTAAGCGTTGTTACGACCTGGATTTCGTCCTTTTTGCTTGGTGCAATGGTAGTGGTGAAAGTTATTGTGATGTAGCTCAAAGAATCATCAAAACTCAAGGATGACATTCCTGCAGTCCTCAGGATATTCGTTGACACTGATTGGCATACACTGCAAGTGACGGTCTTTGTTTCGACAGGAAACGTTTTAGAAACTTCCGTAGTCAGCAAATCCGGCGTGCTTGACGTTATGGTGGTACATTCAGGACTTGCTTTGGAAAAATGAGAGGTTCTTGACAACGGTGGCCCCTCGCTTAAACTGTTGATCACGCTCAACGATGAAACCGCCTCAAACGAATTGGTGCTTCCACCAAGGGTGCAAGACAACGACAGATTCCGGAACTGCGAAAATTGAGAGATCTCACTATCCGACCCAAACGAACAACTCAACGGAGACATCTGACTCGAATGCTCCGTCTCAGTGGACCTAACTGGCATGAAAGTCGTGGAAATTACAGAAGAGCCAGTGTGGAGCACCGGCAACTGCACAATAACGGTTGGCTGACCACCATCAGTTGGTGTCACGGTCGTAGTACTCGTATATGTCTCAGTCCAGTAAATTGTCGTGATCTGATTTGGGGTGAGAACAATAACGGTTGGCTGACCACCGTGACTTGGCGTCACGGTCGTCGTGCTCGTATAAGTCTCGGTCCAGTAGCTCGTCACAGTCTTCGGAGGCAACTGCACAATGACTGTTGGCTGGCCACCATCAGTTGGTGTTACAGTCGTAGTGCTCGTATAGGTCTCGGTCCAGTAAGCTGTCGTGATCTGATTTGGAGTGAGAACAATAACGGTTGGCTGACCGCCGTCACTTGGTGTCACGGTCGTAGTGCTCGTGTAAGTCTCGGTCCAGTAGTTCGTAACAGTCTTCGGAGGCAACTGCACAATGACTGTTGGCTGACCACCATCAGTTGGCGTCACGGTTGTAGTACTCGTATAGGTCTCGGTCCAGTAGTTCGTCACAGTCTTCGGAGGCAACTGCACAATGACTGTTGGCTGGCCACCATCAGTTGGCGTCACGGTTGTAGTACTCGTATAGGTCTCAGTCCAGTAGTTCGTAACAGTCTTCGGAGGCAACTGCACAATGACTGTTGGCTGACCACCGTCACTTGGCGTCACGGTCGTTGTACTTGTGTAAGTCTCGGTCCAGTAGGTCGTAACAGTCTTCGGAGGCAACTGCACAATGACTGTTGGCTGACCACCATCAGTTGGTGTCACGGTCGTAGTGCTCGTATAGGTTTCGGTCCAGTAGCTCGTCACAGTCTTCGGAGGCAACTGCACAATGACTGTTGGCTGACCACCGTCACTTGGCGTCACGGTCGTGGTGCTCGTATAAGTCTCAGTCCAGTAAGTTGTCGTGATCTGATTTGGGGTGAGAACAATAACGGTTGGCTGACCACCATCAGTTGGCGTCACGGTTGTAGTACTCGTATAGGTCTCAGTCCAGTAGCTCGTAACAGTCTTCGGAGGCAACTGCACAATGACTGTTGGCTGGCCACCATCAGTTGGCGTCACGGTTGTAGTACTCGTATAGGTCTCGGTCCAGTAGCTCGTAACAGTCTTCGGAGGCAACTGCACAATGACTGTTGGCTGGCCACCATCAGTTGGCGTCACTGTTGTAGTACTCGTATAGGTCTCGGTCCAGTAGCTCGTAACAGTCTTCGGAGGCAACTGCACAATGACTGTTGGCTGACCACCATCAGTTGGTGTCACGGTCGTAGTACTCGTATAGGTCTCAGTCCAGTAGTTCGTAACAGTCTTCGGAGGCAACTGCACAACGACTGTTGGCTGGCCCCCGTCACTTGGCGTCACGGTCGTAGTACTTGCATAGGTCTCGGTCCAGTAGCTCGTCACAGTCTTCGGAGGCAACTGCACAATGACTGTTGGCTGACCACCATCAGTTGGTGTCACGGTCGTAGTACTCGTATAAGTCTCAGTCCAGTAAATTGTCGTGATCTGATTTGGGGTGAGAACAATAACGGTTGGCTGGCCCCCGTCACTTGGCGTCACGGTCGTAGTACTCGTATATGTCTCAGTCCAGTAAATTGTCGTGATCTGATTTGGGGTGAGAACAATGACTGTTGGCTGGCCCCCGTCACTTGGCGTCACGGTCGTCGTGCTCGTATAAGTCTCGGTCCAGTAAATTGTCGTGATCTGATTTGGAGTGAGAACAATAACGGTTGGCTGACCGCCGTCACTTGGTGTCACGGTCCTAGTGCTCGTGTAAGTCTCGGTCCAGTAGTTCGTAACAGTCTTCGGAGGCAACTGCACAATGACTGTTGGCTGACCACCATCAGTTGGTGACACCGTCGTAGTACTCGTATAAGTCTCGGTCCAGTAAATTGTCGTGATCTGATTTGGAGTGAGAACAATAACGGTTGGCTGACCGCCGTCACTTGGTGTCACGGTCCTAGTGCTCGTGTAAGTCTCGGTCCAGTAGTTCGTAACAGTCTTCGGAGGCAACTGCACAATGACTGTTGGCTGACCACCGTCACTTGGCGTCACGGTCGTAGTGGTCGTATAAGTCTCAGTCCAGTAAGTTGTCGTGATCTGATTTGGGGTGAGAACAATAACGGTTGGCTGACCACCATCAGTTGGTGTCACGGTCGTAGTACTTGCATAAGTCTCGGTCCAGTAAGTTGTGGCGGTCAAATCTGGAGGCTCACTCCAAGTGCTAGTGGCGATGTAGCATAGTGGCTGTATCTGGTAGACTTTGTCTCCAATTTCGCTAACTAGAACGTCATCTGGGCCCTTGTATTGAATATTGAGAGCTCCAGGGCCGTTCCAATTAACCGAAACAATTTTGATGGGATAATAGACCCCTTTCTTCAAGGAAAATGTGGCGGTTGCCGAGCTAGGCCATTCGGCCTTGAAAGAATCACCTGAGACATCATCAAGAGCATTTCCGCAGCAAGTATTGCCAGCGCCCATCAGAAAGATTCCTCCATCATCTGACATCATGGTAAAAATATAGTCTCCAGTCTGATCAGCCAAGAAGTATCCGCCGGCTGCCATAGCAAAGTTTGACACTGTAAGATTATAACCATATATTGTGCCATAGAAGATCTCCAGTCCAGGACCAGAGACTTCGAAATTGAGCTCGGTGACTTCCAGAACACTATCTAAGTACCCAAACTGTTTGTATCCAGAAGTGTAGAAGTCAGGGTCAGTTTGAAAAGCAGGGTCCAATAGAGGGTAATTGTAGAAGTCCACCTTGAAGCCCGTCTCGAGAATGCTCGTCGGATCGCATCCGTTGATAGCAGCAAAAGCTCTATATAAAATGCTTGCGAATGCTAACCATGTGTATATCATTAGTAACAACAGCTATGGAAGTTTGCCAAATAAACAAGAGGCGAAACTTTCGGCAGCCAAATTCACATTTATAACCTGTGAATCCCCCCCCCCCCTGATCTGCTGGTATAAATATGTGTACTGTATGGTCCTTGGACGGGCAGATGCACCATGAAGAATAGTGTGCTACCCATGGGCAAGTAGAGGACACTATGTTTAGTAGGGGTGCGTCTAAGAACCCCACGTCCTAGCACTCTCTAAACTAGAACACGCGATGGTTTATAAGCAGCCCACAAATTTCTAGATTGCTTCTTCATACTCTTGATCGAGAGTGACTTAAGTGGTTTTCCCCAAAGCTCGACACGTAAACATTTGCTCAACGATCCCAGGCGTGAAATGCTTTGAGATTCTTGCTGGGCTCTTTGGTGTAATTTGCTCATGGCATGCAGTACGGATGACTTATCGAACATGCCGAGAAACAAGATATGATCATAGGCACTAGTGCCTTTCCCATAGAACACAGCCCAGCATCAGCCCTGATCCAATAGAATTTACTGGACTATTCTGAGTTTCCTTCTGCCCATTTTCGAACAAGCCCAATCTATTGTTCTCTTCAATAGCATGAGCCTTGGCTTTGAATTTTTTAAAAGAACGTGAGGGGACGAGGCGCTCAGATTCCGCATAGGCGGCGACTCTAGAATATGCAGCGAACTACCGATCTGCAATTAACGGCCCTATGTCCTGTGCAAAACTATCATTCGAACATAATGGGGGGGCTATGCAACATGCGCAAACTTTACTTAGGTTTTTAATAATGTGGTGGGCGATGAGCCCACTTTTTTGTTTTTTCATACCACTGCTCAAAATCATGACTATGAAAACCCCTTAATATCGCAAGATATAGAATTGAGATATTTACATATTTCCGGCCCCTATAAAACTCTTTTGGAAGATTTTGAGTCTGATAAGAAAATGAAAGCTTGTGCTGGGCTTCCATGAATAACAATTAAAATGACGACATCACGACGATTAAGCACTCGAATACGATATCAGTCTTCAAGACTTCGGTGGTCCTCAAATGTTCATTATGCAGGGAATTTGCATGAAGCAAGAAGGCGAACGGCCCTCGCCTCAAGATAACGAACATCGATCATGAGCGCTTTTGGTGGGTATTCATTAAGTATCAATCTTGTCAGCTTTTACTCTCTAATATAGCAACTGATACCTAGATTACCAACTCTACGTGAAATTAGAGGTTTGTCTGTGAGTGTCAGAGCCTCTATTGTCAGGTCGGTACCTCTGTCGATGAAATTGAAAGAGCTATTCATACACATAAACTAGACCTGGTCACTCTTTTTTATATTTCTTTTTGAATCCTGACCAATTTGCCTCAGAATATTTGAGCAGACATTTCAACACATTGGAGACACTCGAAAAAAAGAAAGCAATGCGTTATTGTTACTTTCCAGCTTACAATCACACCATATGACTGAGAATTTTAAGGCATGGAAGTTTTGGGTTTTGGGATAAGCTACGCACATCTTGCCCACGGCTCATGCATAGAAATTTGTAAAAAATAAAACAATTTTGAGGTCATGTAAGATTCACAGCCGATTATATAATTTTTGAAAGTTTGAAAAAAAGCTCGAGTTTCTGGGCCTTACTTGCGTGGACCATTGTCTCTTCCCCCACCAGACGGATTACCTGTTGTGCTTGGCAATCTCGCACTATTTCCGCCGTTTCCACTTTTGCCCATTTTTTGATTAAGTCTTTATGATTTGATCATCGATTCTCCTTCTTTAAAGACTTTTCGCTCTGACGTACACGTCACGAACATACAAGTGCTTCCAAGCCCATATTTATATTCAAAACAATTCACAATGATCGCACCGATATCTTCCTCTTTATTTTTCTCGGCCAAATGTTTCTTTGTAAAACACAGTCTTTTGTTTATTCAACAATGAATGTTAATGTGCGCTTGGAACTCAGCTCATCACTATGTACGTGAATCTGAACCGACAGCTGACAGCCCCTTCTACTTGTCAGATAAGATGAACTCCGTCTTTTCCGATTTTAAAAAAAAATCAAGTAAAAATCGAGTAAAACTTTCTTTGGCCTCTGTTGCGTCTTCCTGTAGTAACTCATATCCTTTCCTTTAGTACTTCTAATAAATTCCCCTCGGCTTGAGCATCATCTTTCTGAAGTATCCTGAATAGGTCCCTTGTTCATCTTTATATACAATCCACTATTATTTCACCCGCAAACAAACAAGGACTTATTATATTGTGCTGATTCAAATGTTTACTTACAGGCCAGCTATTCATATTCCCAGTTATCGGCCTTGAGTCATAAGCAAGGACTTCTCACTTTTATATAATGGATCCCTCCGACATACAGTGTTCCGATTTTAGTTTCAGATTGTAATTCGCGCACATTTTCAAAAACTTATTGCAAAAAGTGAGAAGATTAATTGCATACCATAAAATATCACCAACAATAAATTCAAAATTCTCGGTATAGGTCAAAAATCAAAAAGCTGATATCCTATATTTTTCTCAGATGATGTTCAAACTGCAATTGCTTAAAAAAAGCGGTGCATGAGTTTTTTTATCACGATCGCAAGGTTCCGCGCATATAATAAAGCCATTTTCAAACTCAGTCGCCACACCAGACTGAGTTTTATTCCCTCGGAAGGTACGTCTTAAAATCTTACAAAGCCAAAATCGGGTCTTCTATCATAGAAGCTTACATCGTAGTGGCTTTCATCACACAAATCTTGGCAACCACTTATGTACTACCTTGGACTCCTTCAAAAAACGCAATATTCTTTGTCGCCAAAAGACCCTTTGGAAAATGGTAATCATAGTTTCATTCTTTTAGCTCCCCAAATTTGCTTTTCAATCAATGGTATTTCGAAAACCAACCTACAACTTTTTCATATGGCCTTAAGTCAGAAAAACAATGCTAGTGCCACGTACTTTCCAGTGCGCGAGTATGAATCCAATTGGCTTCATTGAATGTGTTTAGGCATGAAACACAAAATAAAATATGATCCGTACAAACATATTCTTATTCACCAAGCGCAATATAGCCTCCGCAAAGGCGACATTCGAAATTTACAATTTATTTCGGCCTTGCCCTAACAAAAATGCTCAAAATCTCCCAGATTACAACAGTCTCAGAAAAATCTCCTTTGAGCTTCCCCTAGCAACTTACTACGAATCAAATACATGCTGCCGTTTCTTGCTTACAATTCGGCGTATGCATGCGCTTAAGCTACTCCTACTGCATGTATTATATGTAAGATATTTCTCTCGCCCTTAATGTGTCGAATAAAACTTGTTGCATATTATGCGAAACTCTGTGTCGCAAAAAGAAATACCGAGTTGCACTAGCAAAATGATCGAAGTTGATTTCATGGAACTCTTCAAAGATTTCTGAGATTTAAAACTTAATTAAACAAACTAGTATGAGTTTCGTATGTCTATCTGCTTCAACAAGAGTCCATGCGTTCTCTGCACACACTTTAATGATTTTAGAAATGATAAATATGCTACAAACAATAAGTCTCTGTTCAAAGAATACTTTGTGCTCAGTCAGATTAAGATCTCAGCCTTCCTTTTGAGTTAGATTATCTGTTCAATGGGATTTATCATGGGTTGAAGACGTTTCAAAAAGCTCCTTCACAATCGAGTGGCTCTTCTTAGGGGAATTTAAGTGATATTATTGCGACTTAAAGAAAGAATAAAAAGAAATAGAGGATTGTGGTATAACAATATTAAGCATCGATTACCGATTGAAGCTCAACAACAGCTCGAGATTTAATATACAATAGAAATTCATAAGAAGATATGGTAGTTTACATTGTCCTGCAAAGACTACGGTTGGTAACAAATTCTTATACAGTACTCCTCTCGCGTGTCATTAAAAGCTTATCGTCCGTTGATGATTTTGGTTGTAATGTTAAACAGAATTGATGACAACGGCTCTACTTTAAAAGTGACTGAATGGGTATCGATGGATGGTGCATGATTTCAAGTAGTGAGTTAGAAGAGTTTATTTGCGACAAAAGTGAAGTTAAGCAATTTTCAACTCTTTCCTCAAATCATCTCCTATCCATTATAATGATTGATGAAGAGTTATGGCGGTAAAAAAATATGATTGCAAAGCTTTTTTGGCTTCAGCTGAGCCAAGTCTGCCTTGACCTCGAATTTTGTGCGAGACTTTTTGAAGACGATGGATAGTGAGCCGAAGCCCAACTTCTCGTGGCTCTAGATTACTCTCCCCAGAAGTAGGAATATGCACGCTTCAATACGTTTCGAAATTTGGGTCAAAAAGATTAACATACTAGCGGCGGTACACAACACGTGTTCCTTTATCTTTGTTTTTGCCAAGTTATATGCCCCTTGAATGCCATGATACATTTTTCAGGAATTATGCAGGACATCAGAGCTAATCAAAAGACATGAAATGAAGAATTCTCTTAATTACAGGGCGCCGTATCATTTGTTCTTGGTCTTTGGGACCTTTCTGAAGAAGAAAGCTTATCGTCTCGGATCCGATCCGTTGACCCTTCCGGGCCCAACAAACGATGATGAGAATTAAAAGTTTCAGTCTTCAACACTTGTAGTGCTTTCCTTGGCGTCGATTCCAGATTAAGTTATGTAGTGTTTCTGAGTGGGAAAGCTGGGTCAAAAACGGTCGTGGAGTAATTTTGGAATGACCGCGATAGTGTTCTGTCACTTGCTCTTTGAATGCAAGGGAAGGCCAATTGATTTGTCCAAAGAAAATTCTAGGGAAAAAAAATTACGGCACCGTTATGATTAAACCCCTTTATTCCAAGGCTCATTCAAAACTAGAATCCTGGATAAAATAGAAGACTCGGAGATAATGATCGAACACTAAATTATTAAAGACCATTTCTAGTACAGAAATTGTTTCCCTGCGAAATAAGATCCAGACCTTCTAAAGATCACGTGACCATGATGGACATTTCGAAACACAACAATTTCCACCTTCATGCAACAGACAGATGGTGTCGCCCACGATTTCAGTCACCAGAGCCTTGGCGGTCCTAAGCATCATATGTTTGGTACTCTCCTCACCGGGAGATCGACTAGATAGCTTCAAGGATTGTCTATATCAATGTCAACAAACGACATGTTTTCATAATCCATATCATAAAATGCAAGAGCAGTACCGAGATGCGCCCAAGATAAAAAACCACAGATCCCACAGATACGAGCCAAGCTGGAATTTTGACGAGACTGTACCTTTTCATCTCAGGTTTCTATTGTGGGACTGCAACTCTAATTGCGACTATCAATGCCAGCGGATAATTACGAGAGAACGCAAAGATAAGGGTCAGGAGGTGTATCAGTTCCATGGCAAGTGGCCTTTTGTTAGGGTTTACGGGATACAAGAACTTTTCTCTGCATTGTTCTCCGTGGCAAATTTTCTTCCCCACTATATTGGGTATCGAAAAATTTGCCATCTAAAACGGAAAATCCCTGAAAATCGTGCTAGTTTGAAGCAATCGTTCCGCAACATCCAACTCCTTGCCCTAATTACAATGTGCGCTTGGACATGCTCGACTATTTTTCATATCCGAGATTTCATTCTCACCGAAAGACTTGATTACTACTTTGCGGGTCTCACTGTACTCACGGGATTATATGCCATTGGTTATCGCTACATGCGGTTGTACCTTCCATCCAGAAACCCTCACTCGAAAATGTGGGCAACTTTTTGTGTGGCTGCGTACGCATACCACTTCCATAGACTTTTCACCGACTGGCTGTACACCTACAACATGAGGGCAAACATCTTTGTTGGAGTCTTGCAAAACGTCATGTGGTGTCTGACCTGTTACTCTCTTTACACGAAGTTTTATGAGCGCGAAACTGGAGGAGAACGTACAGTTGACTTGACTCATCTCAATTACATTCAACAAAGAAGAATCATCTTTGGAAGCTTCTTCGCCAAATCGGCCAAGATATATTCGTTGTACCCACTACTTCTATGTGGAATCGTGATACTTGGGATGTCGCTTGAGATTTTCGATTTCGCGCCGGTATTAGGGGACTTGATAGACGCCCATTCCTTGTGGCATTTAGTCACCGTATTCCCTGCTCTTATGGGCTGGTACGATTGGATGTTATGGGATATTGAGCAGAACGTGTGGGCCGATCTCCGCGAGATCCAACAGAAAAAGAAGCAGTGATGAGAAGATACGTCACTCTGTTTTTGATATCCACGAGGGCTCCCAGAACTGAACCATGCCCCCAGGACCCTGAGCATCGACCCATAGGAACCCGTTCATAATCATATCATCAACCACAGTGCGACAGCGCACCTTGTCCCAGCCAAAATTATCCCGTAGCAACCTGAATGTCACATAGCCACCCATGAACTCACAGAGCTCGTAAACTTTCTTTTGGTCGTTTGAAATACTCTGCGAACCGGTGGGGCCCAGGAACTTGACCCACTGTTTGTTGTTGATCGAGAGCGTCTCGTAGCCCTTTCCAAGTGATACCAACGACTCGAGGGATTTCTGTGCGTCTTTCTCCGAAATAGATAGGGGAACACTTACCGATTCCTGGAGTCTTGAGTGAAGTTCCTTAAAAGAGATGAGCCCGCCGTTTATATTTCTTGTCTCCTGGCATATCTCCACCATCCGCACACCTAGGCCCACAAAAAAGCGGTCGCTTTTCTTAGTTTTGGAGTCCGTCATGATAAGAAGCTCCAACGGGTCGACGCCTATCTGTGCACACATTTGCGTGAACTTGTGCCGAAACTCTGCATTGCTGCGTATAGCATCGCCGTGGTCCACGCCAAAATTTATGAGTGCAGACTGAAATACCGAAAGCTGCACGGCAAGCTGGTCGGAGTGTTGTTCGGTGAGGCTTTTTCCGAGCCGTAGATATGCGTCACGTTCTGGTGTCATTTGAAAGGCGGAGACTGTGGTTAAGTAAGGTGAGAGCTGAGAGTGAAATCGCGCGCGAACGAGGGGTTTGAGTGTGGGGAATGTTTACTTGTCAAGAGAAAAGAAAGAGTCCGTTTATAGTGACATGGCAAACCTGGGGTATTTAAATCTAAGGTTTATTGTTGTATGAGCGCCTCACACTTGTTTGGGTACTTCTTATTCTGTTATTTTTTTTTTTTGGCTCGGGTTTGGGTGAGGCACATTGCTAGTTTGTTGCGTTGCAATCTTTAAAGTAAATAGACTGGTGAAAGCACTAGGGGGCGGGCGGATGACTGCAGAAACGCTCTCTTTTTCCAAGGAAAATCTGCAGGCCTCTGCAGGCCTCTGCAATAATCAGCAACAGTTGTCTTACGTTTATATCAAATGAACATCACGTCTTTCCCAAATGAATACCAGAAACAGTCTTTCCAACAAGCGCTTTGGCTGTCACAAGTCTTCTCAATATGCATGTACTACATGTAATGTCTCGGTTATCGGTACATTCACGAGTCCTGACTTGGAGACCTGCAGCAGTCAACGAGTCACTCAGAACTTTTCCATGCTTTCTACTCTCTCTTAATCGAGTCAAATTTATCATTTAGAACTCTGCAGCCCCTCAATTGCACCGGTATTACAGTCGGCCAAGGGATGCCGTGCATTCCTGCACACACCCAGACTTTGCTTGCTACGGATGAGCATCGCCAAACAATCCCTGCCGGCTTTCAAGCAGACCACCACCAACAACAAACAAACATGCTTAAATTCAACGCTGTCAAGTACAAAAACAAGACCCTGGACTTTCCTATTGTGGAGGACACTCTTCCCGTGCAAGTGGAGGACGGCAAGTACACGCTTCCCTCGCAAGATAACATTTTGGTGAAGGTGCATGCGGCCGCACTCAACCCCGTGGACTTGATCATCAAAAACAGTCTCTCCCCCTGGATTTTCAAAGGCAACAAAGGCTTCGGAATGGACTACTCGGGCGACATCGTTGCCATTGGCACCAACGCTGCTGCCGCCACTGGTCTTGCTGTTGGCGACAGGATCGCCGGGTTATACCAGAAGCCTTTGGGCTCAGGCACGGTCTCGGAGTACGTCTTGCTTGACCACAAGAAGCCAGAAGGCCGCAATGCGCGCAAGTTGCCCGAGAGCATGTCGTACCAGCAGGGTGCTGCCTACCCGTTGGTGTTTGGCACTGCACAGACGATGTTTGACACGGTGCAGAAAGGGAACACGTTTGGCAAGATCTTGGTCTTGGGTGCCGGCACTGCAGTTGGCAGGCACTGCGTGCAGCTTGCACTGAAGGTGTACGGCCTGGAACACGTCGTGGTCACGTGCTCAGCGAGAACAGAGGAGATAATCAGGGAGTTGGGTGCCACAGAGGTCATTGACTACACGCAGCACAAGTCCATTTTGAACCCCGTTCTCGAGTCAGTGAAGCAAACGGGCAAGTTTGACGCCGTCTTTGACTGCTGTGGCAACGCAGACTTGTTTCCGCAGATGACCGAGGTGCTCAAGTCGCGCAAGGAGTATGGCTCTTACGTGTCGATTGTGGGTGACGCCAAGGCGAACTTTGAGACCAGCTCCATTGGGGGCCTTGTTCTTGGCAGCTTTTGGGTCACTTTGCGCATGATCAGAAACTTCATTGGCATGCTTCCTTACTATTATAGCCAGGCGCTTCTTGGCCAGGGCGGCTCGTGGCCCGACAAGTGTATTGCCAACTTGAGCGAGGGCAAGGTGAGAGTCTTTATCGATAGCGAGTTCCCCATGGCCGAGACCCACAAGGCCGTGGCAAGACTCCAGTCGAACAAGGCCTCAGGAAAGGTCATTGTTAATGTCGTTTGAATCCGTTCGGTGACGGCGAGCAGCTTTGACTGTGTAACTCTGCTGTTCCCTCAATACAATAGCTGTGCTTCAAAATGAATAATACGTGGGCGCTGCATATACGTTGTTGGTGTCTTTCAATTGGCGTATCAATTATTATAGTTTATCTAAGCGTCCTGCTCAACACCGTAGGCTTGTAGCTACCATTCGAATGGAAAAGACCTCAATATTCGAATAATGGCAAAGAGAGGGAGAACCATTTGAAGCTTTACTGTTTTAATTAAACGATCTTTACGTCGAGATATCAGAGTCTTGGATTACATACCATGACAAATGTGCTGGTTAGGTTTATACAAGACCAGGAGGAGCTCTCCGTATCACGGTCGGGCACTCAAAACTCAAGCCTTGCAGAAATTCATAGGAACATACTTTCACAATGCTCTTGTTTCAAACGAAAGTTTCAACATGATGAATAAGCCTTGCAGGGAGCGCTCTAAAAGGTGAACTGAACTATACTTTTCGTTAATTGTAAGGGGAGAGCACCTGTGGTCTCATATAAGTCGTGGGTGAATCCGATGAAATGAACCTCTATAAAAATAATTCAGAAAAGCACGAAGGACTATTCATATATAATCGCGCGAGCCTGCTTGTTCACCGAGTCAGAAATTAAAGTCTCAGCTATATGCAAGCGGGTGCCATCCCATCAGCCAATTTCACTTTCCGGCCGGCTCGCTCGAAGAAAGAAGTTTCTAGGGGGATTGAAGCTCACTTCATATCTTGGTTTCCATGGACATGCAGAATGACTGTAGACAAGCATTACCGATAATCGTGTGTCCTCATTTCAAGAGACCCCTTAGACTAAACTGCACTTTGATCGATTTGACATCTACATTGAGTCGCTGACAGTTACATTTTATTTTCGATCAACCTATCTATATGATGCCTCTTTTAATATTGCCAATAGGCGCCAGAACAAGATATGGCACCCACCATCTAGCTCAAGACGAATCTGATTACGTGACAGGGCATTGGCAGACTGAGTGGTGGCTAATCTTGCGGCTCACAAATTTGGATATGCGGTCATTCTTCATGAATATGGCATCTCTGAAAAAAAATGCTTCATATGCCTCATTATCTTGCTACATGACGGCAAAGTGGGAATTTCGCTGAAGAGAATTTTGGCGCCTCCCTCCAATTGCATGCTCCTTATTCATATTGTCATGAACGCGGATATTCAGCTTCTCGTGCATCGCGGCGAAAACACTGTTTGTATGATTTCGAGAGGGGTAGAATTTGGCGAAACTCTGCAGAAAATAATGTCTTGGCGCCCCGGAAATTGTCAATACAAACCTCGATACAGGGTATTTATTCTGTTTCATAATTAAGGTATGCAAAAGCAGGTGTAAAGCGGTGATGGCTTCGCCAAAAACAAACACGGGGGACAGTGCTCTCACAGTTTTGAGCGTTTATTCAATAGTGATGGTATTGCTTTTTTCGGGCATGTATTAGGAGGAATTTCTTACTCGAAAAACACCGATTGAGCTACAGATCATGAGGAGTAGCCATACGGCGAGTTTCTTGTCCTTTTGCAATTCAAGAGTGTCTTATCGTCATAAGATTCTGTATGTTGAAGCAAGTAGCAGAGAGAGTTTCAAGGGTGTATTTTTCCAGCAAGCAGAAAAAAAAAACACATCTTCATAAGACCTGATACCAAGCAACTCAAGTGCATCGAGTTGAAAAGAGCGAACTCGGGGCCTGTTGATGTGGGAATTTTGTCAAGAACGTCAGCAAATTTCTTAGAGAACGCCAACAAATAATTCCATCAGTTCACTCAATCTAGGAGAGGGCGACCTGAATGGGTTGCGAATAAAGGCTTTGATCGTGAGGAGCGCGTCCAGCTATCAAAAGCATATCTCGCAGTCAATTATTCAAGTGAATGGGAACCAGATTTTCAAAGCCAGTTTTAGATTGCTTGTATACATCTTGGTGATCGCCAAAAAAAAAAAACTTTTTCAGACGAGACAGGGGCATTTAATCATTGAATTTCGAGCACACAGACAGTGGAACAAGGCGGGCGTTCCAGACGCCCACATGCTCCTTGCCTTCTATGGCATCATTTGGCTCATACTGATGATTTGAGCATTTTAGAGCCTTTGTTCTTTTTTTTTTCCACCCTACTCTCTCGCCGATACTAGCACCAAACCCCAAGCAATTGGGCCTTTTTAAAACGAAAGACTTTTGTAAACAAGATCCCACGCCAGGATCTTTCATGCACGATAGTCAATACTTGTCTCATAAAAAGGAGATGTTTGTAGCGGAAGCGGCTCAAAAAGACAAAAACAATCAGCCCCAACTTGGCTTTAGGCGCATAATAGAAAGATAAACCAGCGCATCTTCAGCAAGGTTGAAAGCAATGTCCTCACGTGACTGTATCAGGGAGTGGTGTCCCTTAGTGTTGGAAATCGAGCCAGTTGTAGTTCGCCAATGCCGAATCGGTATCATCAATCAATATTTCGTCTGCGGCCTCGATGCCCCGAATATCATAGTGGGAGGCCAGATCTCCAGATCTGTCTGGAGGCAATGCAAACTGGTCCAGCTGGAAAAGATTCATGTTGAGCAATCGGTCGATTTCATCGGTGCCATTCTCGGCGGCATTCTGCGAGTGCTTCCCCGAGAACGAGTGGTCCGGTGCTGTGCTGCCATAATTGAAGATGTCCGGGGCTCTTGCAAGCGAATGCGTGGAGGTGCCCGTGGACACGTGCAGAGATGGGTTGGTGAACTGTCTGTGTTCTTCACGAGGGCCCGGTCTCTCTTCCATGCTGGGCTGGCGCCTGTGTCCGGCGAGTCCCGCCGATTCCGGGTCGCCCAATTGGGAAAAGAGCCCCGTGTTCAGCGACGAAATAACACCGTCGTCTGAGAACTGGAAATGCGGGTTTTGCGCCGGGCGCGGCACGAACGCGGCGTTGGCAGGCCGCAACGTCCCGTGCAACTTGTAGAACAACCCACATGCGTTGCAGAGCGTGTCCCCCGAGGCGGACTTGCGCCAGAGCGGTGTCGTTTTCGTGTGACAGTTCGAGCACGCGAGCTGCCGGGCCAGCGACGAGGAGAGCGGCGCTCTGTCGCTCACGTGGTGGCTTGTAAGCGCGTTGGCCCGCTCACTTGGCGGATGCAGCTGGTAGTCGTTCTTGATTGTCAGCTCGAGCGAGTCGATGTAGGAGCTGAGGAACGACGTCGGGCCTGTTTCCTCGCGCAGATGCGCGTGCAGATGCGGTTGCGTGGACCCGCCGGAAGGCCGCGGCGGTGGCAGCAGCACCCGCGGGCCGGAAACGGAGGCCGTAGCGGCGCCCAGGTGTCCGTGTGTGCGCTCAGCGGGTTTCAGCGGCGCCAGGAGGTGGTAGTCCTCCTGCGAGATTCTGCGTATGTGCGCGACGTAGTCGAAGTCGTCGTCGGGTCTGGCCACGAGGGTGGCGCCGCCGGCAGGCACGCCAGCACTCACGCCAGCACCCACGTCTCGTGGCTGGGGAGGATTCTGCGGGGCGGCCGCGTGCGCAGGGGTGTGCTTCTGCACCCTTCCGCGGGCTTGCTTGACGGCCTTGCTGTTTTGGATGCGCCACGCGAGGTTGGACACGCGCTCGCTGTGGGGCAAGTAGCGTTTGTTCTGGTACATCAGGATGATCTTGAGCGAGGAGCCGTCCGCGTCTTTGGCGAGCTCGGCGAACTCCGCCGGCTTCGGTGTTTGTTTCGGTGCCATCTCGAGCCTCGGTGTGTGGCCGCTTCTGGTGGTGGCTGCGAAGGCAGGTGAGGGAGAAAGAGAGGGGCGTATCGAGACGAGCTAGCTAGAGGCGCTGCTGAGATGGGGGGGGGGGGGGGGGTAGGATACTCGTGGCGGGGCGAGGGTTGGGATCGAGGGTGTCGGGCCGCGTCAAATGGGGTGTGGATATAGAGTCCGGGTCGAAGAAAACAGACACAGAAAGAAGCGGCGGGCCAAAAGGCAAAAAAGAAAAAGAAAAAAAAGACTGGGGTGTGTAGGCTTTTGCTTTTTCCAGGGGGTCGGTCGTGGTGACACTGGCGGGCATGCTGGAGGAATCCTGGGAGCCTCGAGGCGAGGGCTCGTATATTGGAACGGTGCCGGAACGCAGGTTGCAGGCCGCCGGCACCGGGGCGCGGTGTGCAGGCCCGCACAGGTGTGGTGCGCCTTGCGTGCGCGGGCCTCGCCGCCGGCTGCGTGCTGGCGTGAGGGCCCTGCGCGAGTCTTGGGGCCAACAGGGGGCCGCTCGCTTCCTGCGTCTTTTCGGCCTGGAGATGCTTTTATCTGATGAGCCCTTTCGATCTACGGGCCCTTTCGATTTCCGGGCCCTTTCGATTTCCGGGCCCTTTCAATCTACGGGCCTTTTAAAAATATCCGCTGATGCCGCCACGACGAAGCCCTAACATGCCGGCGTACTCTGCTGGTACTATTTTGCCTTTCGTGCTGTTGCAAGTACAGGGTTGTGTCATGCTCCTGCTTGTCAGTGGGCCCTGTCCAGGTGAGTCAGCGGACGCGCGCGCCCCAGCGGACCCGCCCCAACAGTCGGACCCCGCACCCGTCTTGGCGGGCAGCAGGAATTTCGTTGAACGAGGTCCCACGATTTGGACCCAAGAATAACAAAAAAAAACAAGCACGAAAAAAAAGTGAAAAAATTAGAAAAAAGTAGGCTTGAAGAGTATACACGTGCGCTCCAAGAGAAAAGACAGAGCCGGGCCCTGTGTCCTTTGTGTGTCAGACTGGGCCCTTTCCCGCCAGCCCTCATGTTTCGTTGGCGCCAGGGCACGGCCGGGCCCCCGGCATGAGCGGGCCCGCGCTGCCGAATCTAATTCTTAGCCCTCGCGCCAGCGGGGAACTAGAGCGCCCGGGGCGAAAAACGCAGGAAAGCGGCCCGCCAATAGGCGGGGTGATGGCGGGGCGATGGTGTGCCGTACCCCCCAGCACGCGCGGGCCCGGCAGAGCGTTGTTGGGGGCCATGCGCGGCCCTGGCGACCGCTGTCGGGCCTCGCTGCTCGGGGTCTTGCCATGGAGCTGTGTCCGGCGCTGCGAATGATGCGCTGTTTCTGGCGCGGCCCGCGCCGTGCAATCGCCGTGCGCGGCCCTGGAGATGCCAGGTCACAGACCACCGCGGGCCCCGCATCTGGGGTACCGTCCCACGGCCCGCGCCGCGAAGCGGAGAGGGCATGCAACGGCGCCCATCACCCAAAAAAGGAAAAAGGAAAAAGGAAAAGAAAGAGAAAAAGAAAAAGGGGAAAGAGAAGAAAAAAAAATTGACAAGAGAAGCGCAGCGCCGTGTCGCCGACAGGCCCGCTGGCCGTCTGCTTTAGTGTGTGCATTTTCCACTACCTGAATGGCAAAATGGCGTGGCGCATTCTCAGCGCCTTTTTTTTTGATATCATAGTACATTATTTATCTGGTCTGAGGCTGTAATGACGTTCGATTTTCTCATATGTTCGGATGGTGAGCTACATCAAGTGCAATCAATCTGGTGAAGAGTCCTATCTCTAGAATATATATCCACATACCCGTACATACTAGATATATAATTAAACTAAATGACTGTATGGTATGGTTAAGGCACCTAGTTTTATAGACTCATAGGTCTAAACTCATATTCCCGATATGCTGATTTTCCAACATCTCAATAGAAATCGTTGCCCATGATTCAATTTTAATTCTAGTTTTTCAATGATGGTATAGGGTAGTATAGGATTTGGTTGCACAATATAGAAATATATATATATATGGAGTGTACTTGTTGAACAGAATATCAAGCCATCGATGAAAATAGTTGAAGTATCATGGATGAGGTATAGGATTAAAAGCATATAATCTAATCTTACATAAAATATACTGAGTACTGAATGCATCAAGTAAAGTAGTATCAATACAAAAACAATAAACTATTCAATTGCATATACATGAATAGAAGTGCAAATCCGCCCAGTATTAGCCCGGCTCTTTTCAAAAAACAGTCCGTCTGGCCCACTAAACTGGACGTGTTCCATCAAGTCCTATAGTTTGTTTTTATGATTTTTTGGTATCCAAATACCGACACTTGTGCCAGACGAATCGCTGGCTCACACTTTTTTTTAACCCGAAAACTTATTTGTCCACTTCTTAAGAATGAACGCCACTATTGCCAATCTTTTGAACTAAAACAAGCCAGCTTTTTACAATGTATTGAAACTTGAAGAAGATTTCTCTCTCCTTTGTTTTATAGTGTCATAATTCCAATCACATCCTTCTTCGATATTCAGAAAGCCAGGGCCAAATGCCATGGCGCAGACCGTGGCCTGGGGCCCCATGGCAGCGCACCGGGCCAAGATGACTTGCCGGGGTTGCCTGTACGGCGCCGCGCGCGCTCGCCCGCGCAGAAGATCAACAAAAACAAACCACGTCTTTTGCTTGAATAACATCAGCGCTGTCTATTCTCCGGACCCGTGACCGTGGCCCAGAAAAAAAAAAAAGTCATGTCTGATAACATCCAAGTTGTTGTGCGGTGCCGCGCACGCAACGACCAGGAGATTGCTGCCAGAAGCCCCGCAGTAGTCGACCTACCGAATGATGAGCATTCTGCAGACGAGCCGTTCGTTACCATCACAAACGACACGGCCCCTACGCTATCGGGGCTCTCGAGGCCGGTGCCAGCCACGGCAAAAATTTTTAGAGTCGACCAGGTCTACGGGCCCAATGCTGACCAGGCTTTGTTGTTCCACAATGTTGCCATGCCTTTGTTCCACGATTTCGTCTCGGGTCTAAACGTCACAATGTTGGCGTACGGGCAAACAGGTTCGGGGAAAACTTACTCCATGTGCGGGGACTTGACGGGCGAGAACGCAGGCATCATTCCACGCGTCTTGTCCAGTCTCTTCTCCTCAATAGATACGGACTTCATGGTCAAGATCTCCTGTGTCGAACTCTACAAGGAAGAGCTACATGACCTCATCAATACAGAACTTGACTTGGCGCCTGCAAGATCCAAGCTCCGCTTAGGGCCCAGCTACTCCAATGACAAGCAGTCTACTGTGATTCATAACTTGACAGAAATGCATATCGACAGCTGTGAAATGGGTTTTAACATCTTGAAAAAATGCCTCGAGCGAAGAAAAACCAGCGCAACAAAACTCAACGACACCTCTTCCAGATCTCACACTATTTTCTCAATTAATTTATTTCGCAAAAAGAGTCTGGCTAATGGTTCAGACGAATACGTCAAATCGACAATGAATCTCGTGGACCTAGCAGGATCAGAAGACATAAACAAGTCGGGCGCCACAAACGAGCGTGCTCGAGAGGCTGGTTCTATTAACCAAAGCTTGCTAGCCCTCGGGAAAGTCATCAGCGCCTTGAGCGAAGGTAAGGAACAAAGGCATATCCCATATCGCGAGTCAAAACTCACGCGCATATTGCAAGGCTCGATCGGAGGCCACACCAAAACTGCTTTGATAGCCACCATCTCGCCAGCCAAAGTAAATGTTTTTGAAACCGTGAGTACCCTTAATTATGCTTCCAAGGCAAAAAACATCAAAAATCTACCACAGTCAGTGAGTGACGTTGAGGTAGTGAACAAAAAGGTTTTGGTGAAAGACCTATCGAGCCGTATTGCCCGCTTGGAGAGAGATCGGATTGCTGCGGCTGACAGAGATAATCACGTGAAAATCAGTGTGCAAACGTACAAGGACTTCTGCGCTGCAAGCGCAGAGTACGAAGCAAATTTGAAGGAGAAAGACATGCAAATAAACAAGCTCTGCTCAAAGCTACAAGAAAAAACTGCTGAAGAATCTGTGAGTCTACAAAAAATTGTCTTGCTCGAGGGCAAACTCAAAGAACTGAAACTGGAATGTGACCTAAGGAATGCGACATTATCCAAATTGCGCGAGGAAGCTACATTGAAAGATGCATTAATTACAAAACGGGAGCAAAATTTCACTGTCGCATGGGTGGATCTTCAAGCTAGGCTTGAAAGAATCATGACGGAGGCCACTTCGTTCGCTTCCATGAACACACTGAATCTCAGTGAAGACCTTGAAACTAAACGAATCAAAATTATTGAATTTTTGACTTCTAGTCTGCAACAGTTAAATCGAGAGCTACAAAGCTTTCTGAAGTCGTTTGGTCCAGAGTGGAGGGATAGGCTCACGCAAGAATTGAAGCGAGAATTCAATTTTAGTCTGGATCTTGACAGCATCAGATTGGCAGACTATGGCCCTGAGCTTTCTCAATTTGAAACTATTGAAAATCAAGTCCAGAAACGAATTCTCGCCTCACTACTGCTGAAAGCTAACGAGACAATAGTGAACGCTTACTCAGAAAAGATGGTCAACGATTGTATGAAACTTAAAGAAGGACTATTGAGACAAATGCATGATGCTTTGAATGTGACATTCAGTTCTCACCAGGTGGACATATGCAAAACAATGAGGGAAAATGTTGTGCAAGTTTTATCAAATAGTACTTCTACAACTTCAGAGGCGTTGAAAGACTTGTCTAGAGGACGAACGGAGCTTCGAGATGACATTACGGCTAAGACAGAGAAATACATGCATCTCATTGATGCATTTGAAAAAAAAGTCGACAAAAAGACTGATGGTGCTGGCGCCAAAATTTTTGACGAAGCGACATCCAAGATCAGTCGCGGAGTTCAATCCCTCGAACACCTCAACCTTGAACATGGCACAACGTCGACCAGACTTATCAACGATTGCTTTGGCGCAACAGAAGTCGCGATGCGAGCTTCATGCAAACAATTCGAGTCCAGAATTGAGAGTGCCATGGAGCAAAAAGCCAGTCCGTTACGTGAGGTCAAAGACATAAATATCCCAAGGGTCAGCCCGAAGAGGAAGTCTAGTTCTTCCTCGCTACGATCTCCTCGCCGATATGATCAGCTGGGTGTCAAACGTACAAAATTACCTAGTCCTTTAAAGGCGGGCCTGGAAATGTCTCAAAGCTAAATTTTGCCGTAGCAGGCTGGCAAAAAATGAATTATATGTCAGGTATCAACCAATTGTGTCTTTGCACGACTCGCGATTTCATGACGCGACATAATCAATCTCCGTTAATATAGAATTATCGCAACAAATAAATACACAATGCTAAACAAGGGATTGCTATGGGGCTTAGCCTACTCGGCCTTTAGTGTGGCGTCCTTTGGTACCTCTGTATATATCCTGGCGTCAAACTCATATGACTTGTTCACATTTTTGCAGGAACTCACTGATAACTTCAGGCTCACTATTCTCCTCAATTTTATGGTATTCTGTTGCTTGTCCCTTGGATACCTTAGCATTCGGGCACTTTTCCATCGAATGAGAATAATAGAGGTCGAACATATTGCGGACCAGTTGCCGTTTTATGGACTCAACCTACTATTCATCCTCTTCAATGACGGCAATTTACTTCTCAATACCCTTTTGACAGGACTCACGCTACTTTCGAAAGTGCACCATATTATCACGTATGACCGAGTCGACTTTTTGCAGGTACAAGTGGTTAACAGGATGTCCCAGCAGCAGCACTCCAAGGCCCACGTGTTGGCAGCTTTTCTTCGAAATGCGCATGTGCTTTACCTTCTTCTTTTGCTTCCAGCAGACTTTGTCGCAGCACGAATTTTGGCATACGATGTTTTCCAAGGAATAGGATCCATGGGAAGTCTCTTATTTGGAATTCAGTTTGGGGTCATGGGTCTTGACTGCTTTGCGTTCTTGGGTAAATTAGCACTCAACGTTTACGAGCTAGTCAACTACAGATGTGCTGACACTAATGAGGATTTGCTGGATGATGAGGATGTTCACGAGGAACACATTTGGGAAAGCAGAGCATTATACGTCCAAGGATTCGAAATCCTAACATCAATTTCCAAGACCTTGTTTTACGCAGTGTTTCTTTACACTTTATACTTCCATTCCCATATGGCATTGCCTATTCCCCTTTTACAGGGTTGTGTTGTCTCTATACATCTGGCAGTCAAGCAAATCTTCCAGCTCGTGAGCTTTGTGTCCCAGTCTCGCTATTTGGAAGACCAACTAGCATGCCCATCCGAGGAAGATTTGATATCTGCCGAACACATGTGCATAATTTGCCGTGAGGACATGCATTTTCCTGCGACCTTTGCGAATGATAGGCATAGACCATTGAATCCACGAAAACACCCAAAGAAACTCCAGTGCGGCCACATCTTGCATTTATGTTGTTTGAAGGACTGGCTTGAGCGATCTGATAGCTGCCCTCTTTGCCGCAAACCAGTTTTCCGCAGTTCCATGCTGGCAAATGGTTCTCGGCAAAATACTGAGCCTACTGAGCCTCCTACTCCTGTGGACCGTCCGAGTCCACCAACTGCTACCTCTGTGGATGTATCGGCGAACCCCCCTGTACAAGTCCTCTCTTCGAGACGACCTGAAGAGACGCCCACTACGGCATCAGAAAATAGACATGGAGTGGACGCACAACCTGAAACAACAGGTATCGAGATAGTGCAGGAAAACATATCTCCTCAAATGTCTCCGACGCCACCTTTTCAACCGAGCCAACGTGATTCCAAGCCAGTATTTCTTCCAAAAGACTGGTCCTATTTTCCATTGGTACCAACACCCGAAATTGATCGATTCGAGGTTAGGCTATCTGCTTCCGAAAGCGCGCGGCTCACAATCCGTCACCGTAACTCCCCCAATTGACAAATTTTTAGGCCATATTAAATAACGATGTAAACGACTCAAATGAACAAGTCATTGCACGTATTAATATTTGACTGGCAACTTTGTAAATTTCGCTCTACGAAGAGTCACTTTCGCTTTTGAAGCTGACACCATCGGATATCGATTCCCGTAAGCCCTCCTTGGAAAACAAGCTAAACTCTTCTTCTCGCTCGCTAGTTTTTGATGCATTTCCCGAAGCTGAACTTGGTAGAACTTGAGTAAAATCAACAGAGCTATCCGCTTGGTACAGATCCATGGAAAAATCACTTCGCCAGTCTGCGAAGCCAGGAATTTCATTTTTGAGTTCTGGTTTTTCTAGCAGCTCAGAACGTCTTTGGGATTCTTGTGTTTGAGTGGCAAATTGGTAAAAATCTCGGCTGATATCACGACTCAAATCTTGGGCAATGGTAACATTCTCCTGAGTCGTATCCGGACTAAACCCTTTGAATAAATTGCCTTTGTTGCGGCTTTTTGCTATCATTTGACCATCTAAAGAGTCGTCAATGCGATTAACCGAATATTCATCACTGTCACTGCACTCTGGGGAATCGTCGTCATGTTCCTTTTCGCAATCTTTGTCAGCGTCTGCTTCTGAAGAATTTAAACTTATTTTTAGATGATTCATGGGCAGACCCGAGTGGTCAGAATTAATTTCAATGGCTCCATCTCGAATTCTTTGATCGAAGGATTCGAAGTTCGGGATATCTCGAGCCTCCACACAAACTGTGTCTTTTACAGAGGCAGGAACAGAACGCCGATCAGATGTAGATTCCAGGCGGTCATGGCGATTCTTCGTGCTTTCTAAGTTTCCCAGTAAGGTTGAAACATCAGAAGAAAAAATTTCCTTAATCTCCAAGGGCATCGGTAAATCATGCATGTTTGTCAGCTTTTTAATTACTGGGGGTGGTCTACGCTTGACTCTGGAAGCTTTTTGCTTAATCGCTTTCTGGGGGGCCAAAGGTAGTCGCCCTTGCAGCCTCACCATTTCAGCCATATCGAAAGCAATCAAAAGATCCTTCTCTTCCGTTTGGTTTTCCGAAGTGATTTTGTGACCGCCAAGATGGGCTTTCAACTTTGCACGTTGCCGCAGTGTCTGTAATTGCCCACAAACCAAACATATAGCTTTGTTGGGTTTTGAAAAGTCATAAAAGCATCCTACCCAGTGTTTGGTACCTCCTCTATTACTTTCAACGACGAGCCTGTTCCAGTACTTTTTCGGTATTGTTTTGCTTGTCGCGCTTGTCGGTGAAACCTTTGCTCTTTCTAGGCTGTAATGGATGCTTGGCAACTTGACTGATATGTCATGATCGGTTTTCTTGGGATCGACAAGAATGCCATCCAACGTGACCCTTGTTTTCAGAATCACATCTTGTATAGACGTCTTGGAGAACTGGAAATTTAAAGCATCACATTTGTCCATCAACCCGTGAACTTCTGCAATGTTGCGGAAAACACGTGTTTTAATCGATTCCTTACTAGCCAACAAAGACATGTCTTCAGCTAGGTCACCAATAGCGCAGGAGCCATCCAAGATCTCATCTAACTTTGCGTCAAAATCTCCAAAGACAGAAAGGAGGTCTTCGTTTTCCGAGAGACAGCAGAGAATCAACATGTAGCAAAAGACGCCGTCTTGTGCATATGGTGGTATGAGCATAATTTCGTTGAGTTTGTCCCTGAGCAACGAGTATTGCTTTTCTGAAAGGAGGTTCCAGAGCCCCGCTATTCTGTAGATAGGGGTGTAGGTCCTAGATCCAGTGCGGAATACCGGTCCCTGGGTCAGAAAGAAAGATACCAATGGCTTTCCATACATTGGGAATGCCAATGTCATCCAGTCGTAGAACTGCTGGATTTTTAACTGCTCCTGACGCCCACTGCTCGCACCCTTGAGAATCCCCGTTCGAGCTTGCTCGCGTAGTTGTGTTAAGATCTCTATTCCCAATGGCCAAAGAGACCGTAGATCAACGAAAGAAAGTTTGGCTAAAAGCGAGAAAGTCTTGAAAGCCGTCTGCCAATTCCTCTCCAAAATTTTCAAGTGCAAGATTGTCTTGAGTGACACGGCGTGCTGTCGCCGGGCAGAATCGTGGGCTGTCAATTCTAAATCGTCATACAACTCAAAGCCAGCCTTATGAAGAATATAGCGGTCCTTGAGCCACGAGCGTTCATTGTCTCCTTCGTTTGCCCATTGCTTTAACTTCTTCCTTGCAAACACTACATTTGGATCAGCAGAGTCACCTCCCTCGTCCGAGTCAGTCGAATCAGGATCCACAGGAACCTGTGTCCGTTTCCTCCGACGCTCAGGATTGCAATTCAAATGCTCCATTTCGGAAGCATCGTATAGCAGTGTTTCCCTGTCAGAAAAGTCACTCGAAGAACAGGGGTTTGCCGAATCGCTGTCTGAAGAGTTTTCTGAAGAGCTCCCCGTGGATTCGTCTGAGGAGCTATCTGAATGCGGACTGTTGAAAGAAGAGGCCAGTCTCTGCGGAGGGCATGTCCCCAATCCATCTTCAAGAACGTTGGACTTGAAACCTCCCGTCAGCTTGAGTTCATGCACAATACTCCGAACTGCAAATGCGTCGAAATCGTTCAGTTCAAGCAGGGTTTCCATAGCCGGTTCGATCCCATCTACATCACCGTTGCTTTCATCGTCCGTGAGAGAGTGCCAGTCTTCGAAGGTTGCCTGAGGAAAATCCCGGCCACGGTACATGAGGCGAACACGCCGGAGAACATCTGCTCGGTCTTTTTTGCAGAAAGACCACTGTCCAGCAGCCTCCACCCTCAGAACCACCTGCTCATAGGCATCTTCCTCCAATATCTTGAGAAGCTGTGCCTTGCGGTGGCCTGCTTTCCGCCGAGCTTGCGGTATCAAGGAATCTTCAAACATATCTGGTACTTTGCTGGACAATCATGGACTGCTGTGTTTCGGATGCGTAAAATATCAGAGCTTCGGAATTGACTTGAACGGGATTCTTCAGCAAAAGTTAAGGAGACCAAAGCTTAGAACAACAAACACTTTTTTTTTGTTTATTGTCTTTAGCCCTTCGTGCTTGGATATAAGCTTCAGATCACTATACCGTTTGTTTTTGGCTGTTGATTAAATGGATAATTATGGTAGAGATGGCGTTAACTGATGCGTCTTTGCTGCAGGCGATGATGCGCTAGATCGCGAGTGCATAATGCCGCAAGTACTGCAAAGACAATGCACCAGGAATTTCACCTTCAAAAGTAGCTTTCGTTCCAACCATCCAGTGTCACATAGCCCACTTTGTCTTACACGCCCATGCCATAACACTGGCTCAAGCATTCTTTTCTCTTCTTTATTTTCTTTACGGAGAAGATGGCTCACTATATACAGACTCGCAAAGACCTTCTTAGAAGCCCATGCCTGGCATGCCACCGCCCATGCCGCCCATGCCGCCCATGCCGCCAGCTGGAGGCGCAGCGCCCTTTGGCTCGGGGGCATCCACAATAGCACACTCGGTAGTGGCCAACAACGAGGCAACACCCGCAGCATCAACCAAGCCGTTCTTGACGACCTTGAAAGGGTCAATGATTCCGGCCGCAATCATGTCGGTGAATTCGCCCTTGGCAGAGTCGTAGCCCTTGTTGAACTCCAGCTCGTCGTAGACCTTACCAACAATGACGGCACCCTCCTCACCCGCGTTCTCGATGATTCTTCTGGCAGGCTTGGTGATGGCAGAGCGAATGATCTCGACACCCAACTTCTGGTCAAAGTTCTCGGCCTTGCTCTTGACGTCATCCAAGATACGCGAGGCCTTGATCAAGGCGGTACCTCCACCAGGCAAGATACCCTCTTCCACAGCGGCCCTGGTGGCGTTGAGCGCATCGTCGTATCTGTCCTTCTTCTCACCAACCTCAATCTCGGAGGAACCGCCAACCTTCACAACAGCGACACCGCCGGATAACTTGGCCAAGCGCTCCTGCAACTTCTCGCGCTCGTACTCGGTGGTAGCAATGTCGTCGTTGGCCTGTCTAATCTGCTCGCATCTGGCCTGGATGTTGTCCTTGGAACCCTCGCCATTCAAGATGACAGTGTTCTCCTTGGTGATGGTGATGGAACCGGCCGAGCCCAACTGCTCGATGGTGGCAGCCTCGGGCTTGAGGTCCAACTCCTCGGTAAACACGGTACCGCCAGAGAGAATAGCAATGTCACCCAATGTGTTTTTTCTGTTGTCACCGAAGCCGGGGGCCTTCACAGCACACACCTGCACTTGGCCACGCAACTTGTTCAAGATGCATGCAGCGAGCGCCTCGCCCTCAATGTCCTCGGCCAAGATCAACAAGGGTCTTCTCGTCTGGTTGGACAACTCCAACGAGGGCAAGATGTCCTGGATGGACGAGATCTTCTTCTCGGACAACAAGATAAGCGGGTTCTCGAACTCGACCTTGCCGTTCTTGGTGTTTGTGATGAAGTAAGGAGAGATGAAGCCGCGGTCAAACTTCATGCCCTCGGTAACCTCCAACTCGTCCTCCAAGGTCTTGCCTTCCTTGACGGTAATCACGCCCTCCTTACCGACCTTCTCCATGGCGGAGGCCAACAAGTTGCCGATGTGCGTGTCGCCGTTTGCAGAGATGGTGGCCACCTGGGCAATCTCCTCGCTGGTGGTGATCTCTTTCTTGTTCTGCTGCAAGAACTCCACCACGGCCTCGACGGCGGCCTGCGTGCCGCGTCTCAAGTCCATAGGGTTGCAGCCCGCGGCAACGTTTTTGACAGATTCCGTGAAGATCGATCTGCCCAAAACAGTGGCGGAGGTCGTGCCGTCACCGGCAGACTCGTTGGTCTTCGAGGCAACCTCCTGCAACAACTTGGCGCCCATGTCCTCGAACTTGTCCTGCAACGTAATGGATCTGGCAACGGTGACTCCGTCTTTGGTGATCTTGGGCGAGCCAAACTGCTGCTCAATAAGCACGTTTCTGCCCTTGGGCCCCAAGGTCACCGAGACGGCGTCAGCCAACGTGTTGACGCCCTTCAAAAGCGCGGCCCGGCCCTCGACTCCGAACTTGAGCTCCTTGTGGGAGTAGTGGCGGACAAGGTTCCTGGCGGTGGATGCACGTGCTCTCAACATAGTGTGGGGTTTTTTTGTATGAGACTAGGTGGTTTTTCAAGTCTCTGCGCGGGGCATGGTGTGCGGATTTCGCCAGGTATATATGGCGCGGGCGAAAAAAATTTCCAGAAAATTCTGCCTTTGGCGCGGGCGCGGCCTGCAGAGGGCCCCGCGCGCGCCCCGGGCCGTGCCGTCTCTTCTCCACGCCCAAGGCTACCTTGGGCCAATTTATTCCTGGCCAATTTCGGGGCCCTCTGGAGCGTGTTTTCGGCTCGCACCGGCAGCTATCATAGGGCTGTCTGGGCAGAAGCGCTGGCTCGGCCACCGGGCGTGTGGTGCCCGTGTCTCCGTGATTTGGGTGCGAATGCACCTTCTCTTCTCGCAGGCTCCGAGGCCCGGCTAGGAAGTCGCTCGGTAGGCCGGTGGTGGCATGGGCTTGCGAGAAGCAGTGGTGCTTGAACAAAGAGCTACGCCTGTATTCTGTTCCGTAGTGTTTTCGCCGGCTTTTCTTTTTCATTTTGTTCTGTTTTTTTTTTTTTCTTGCCTTTGTCCCCTTTCTTCTGTTTTGTCTCTTTCTTTTGTTTATTTAGTGTCTCCGATCCTCCAGCATCCTGGCCAGTGGCCTTCCAGCACCACGCAGCGAGCACAGCCAGGCGTCGCTACCAAACTTCACTGCCCTTCGAACAAACTCTCCCAGTCGAGGCGCTCCCTGGCCATGGTGAACTCGTCTCCCGTGTTGCTGAACAACAGATTGAACACCTGGTCCATTGGGTCTTTGGCCCGCGGGAGATGGTCGTAGCTATGTATGCCGGTCTGCATGGGCAGGGCGTATCGCTGGGGAAAATCATCCAGCGTCTCCTGCTTAGTTTGCGGCCGCGTGTAGAACATGTCCATTTGCGCCGCCATCGCTCGCTCGGGAACAAAAGGTGGGTTCTGGAACCGTGTGCCGGCCTGCTGGTAGGCGGCCATGTTCTGCAGCACGTGGTGCTGTCCACCCATCATGTGCGTCTCCAGAGTGCGCAGGTGCTCGAAGTTCATCTCCTGCCACCATGGATCGTACGCAAATTGCTCGGGTTCCTGCTTTGCAAGGCCCATGTACATGGCCGGGCCCGCTGGCTGCCGCCCTGTGCTTCCCAAAGCCGTGCCCGAGGCAGTGTTTGTGTGTGTCTGGCCAACACTGTTTGCGAGCTCTGAATCCATCACTGGGCCTGTCGAGTTGGAGCAGTCCGAGGTTGGGGGCGACGATCTGCTGCTGTGGGGCTCGTCCTCGGCATGCGAGTGCTCGTGGTCGGATGACTTATCATCGGCCAGGGCCGCGTCTGCCTTGAGGCTCGCCTTGAACGCCTCGAACGTCCTAAGCAACACCAGCATGGGCTTCTCGGTGGCGTCGTACTTGCGCAAGTTCATGTAGTTGATGTAGTGCGCAAACGCCTTGAACTGCTTCTCTAGATGAATGTAGTGCGCCGGCTGGCTGGTCATCAACGTCATCAAGACTTTCGCCAAAAGCATCATCACGCACGTGTCCATGCTAGCGCAGCAGAATTTGTTGCTGGATGCAAGTGGCTCTGTCGCGCGGCCGTCATGGGCCTGGAGCCTGATGCCGGTTTCCTCGTTGATCTTGAGGAGTTTCAGGTGCACAATGAGGTAGACCTCCTTCGCCATTTCTTCAATGAGAAACACCGTCGAGTGCTGCTTCGGCACGTGCAAGAACGGCTTGTTCAAGAAGATGAGCATGTAGTAGTAGAGAAACTTGAGTGTGTGGTTCTGGCTGGCCAAGTCCTTCGACGCCTTGAGCGACGCGTACAGCCAGGAGCACGTGGGGTCCAACCTTTGGCGCCACTGGAGCAACTTCATGTTAAACACCTTCAGCCGGTTGAACTTGAGGAGATAATTGACTTTGGCGTCCTTATCAAACACCACCGGCTGGTATGTCAGCAGCACCATGTGCTTCGTCATCTCGATGAGCTCGACGGAGTACTTGGCGCTGAAATAGTCTGCGTCCGACTCGCCGTGGAGACGGAGCACGGGCACCACGTTCTGCAGGAGCGACGGCCGGCGCCCTAAGGACATGCAGAGGTACTGGTCAATGACAAGCGTGCCCATGAAGCACCGGTTCGCGATGGGACACGAGGCCTCGCCGCGGCACATGTCGAAACCCACGTCTAGCCCGACCCGGATGCCGATTCCCGCAAACAACCACGCCTTGGAGATCTGGCCCCTCGAAGCGCAGTGCAGTGCGAGAAGCGTGTACGCCTGGGACACGGCGATCGACAGCGTGACCGTCTGCAGAAAGAGGTCCTTGAGCACGTAGTCGCAGTATGCGTCCGCCTCCGCGCACGAAAGCAGCTCGCAGTTGGCGCAGATGGCATACACCAACTGCGTGTTGAGAAAGGGCCCCTCGAAGTTGCGGCGCTCGAGCTCGTGCAACACGCGGTTCCTGTCAAAAAGCATGTGCTGCGTGCCGAGGCTCTGTGTGTTGAAGTAGCTGCGCACCAAGCCGGCGACGTACTCGTAGTCCTTCTCGAGCGTCACGACGCCGGCCAAGCGCTCACGCGACCCCGGTGCCGTCACCAACAAGGGCTCCTGTTCCTGCGTGGGCGCCCTGCTGTGGAACACGCTGCCGGCACCAAAGTACTGGTCTTTTGCCGTGACGAACGGCCGCTCGGCATCGTCGCTCTCCGACGGCTCGAAGTCACCGTCTATGAAATTGTCGCCTGAGCACGGCTCGGGCCGCTCCGCCCGCTCCGCCCGCTTGGGGCACGAGACGCTGAGTGTCTCAAGCTTGGCCACGAGTTCCTCGGGGCGGCCGCGGAGCGCCACCAATTCCGCAAGCGTGTTCTCTAACACGTCGTTGTTGGTTTCTAGACTCTTGATGTACCCGACCGAGTACCGCTGCGACCGCCGGTCCGTGGTGTTGTAGTCGCAGGCGATGGATTTCTTGGAGCAACTGGAGCATGGCTGGCCGCCATCGCACTTCCGTTTTCTTTTCCTGCAGTTTGAGCAGGACAAGGTCTTCTTCTCGCTCGGCTGCATTTGACGGGGTGGTTTAGGAAGGGCTGCTTTTTGGCAGACGCTTCTCTGTGTTGATGTGGTTGTGGTGTTGCGTGCAACCTAGCCCAAAAAAAAAATACAAAAAAAAAAAGATGCTGTATATCGGCGCTAAAGAAGGTGAGACGGTATCGGCGCCATATATCTGACTAAGCCCACCTGCGATGGTGAGCGCGGAACGCACCTCGCTTGCGATATTTCGGCACTCAACAAAGCTGGATTGCCCAATGCGGCAGCCATTGGCCGGCGCATAAACTTCTCGCCACGTACCCCTTTTTTAACAAAACAAATCTTGAGCATGATGTGTGGAGCCGCGGGGACGCGCCTGGTTTGCGGCAACATGGCTGTTCGTAGGGCCTATTGCCTTTACAAGGGCAGATGGCGGGCCCAGCTCAGAAGTAGTGCGCGGGCCCCGTGGCTTCCTCGGCTACGCTGCCAGCGAACCCCGCGGCGCCCGCGCCAAAAGGGAATGCAAAGATTAAGCTTAAGCTTTGAAAGACCTCAGGCAAGCAATCTCCAACATTTACCTGCCAGACGGGGGTGGTTGGTTGAACAGGCGAGCCATTCTTGTGGTGCCGGGCGCCCCTTCTCTTCCTGATAAATATATTTTTTGATTCAAAAAAAAAATAATTAAAAATACACAAAATTTAAAATAAAAAGATGAATAAATGAACTTTTAGTCCGATGCTCTTGCCTTTGGTGCCCGTGTCTCGGGGACCCGACTGTATCTTGTGGTGTCAGGCTTTTATCTTTTTCTCGCACATTGTTTGGCGTCGCGGCAACGATGGACTGCATTCTTCTATCCTTGCAAGAAATTGAAAGAGAAACTGCCCCTGCAGTCCGGTAGGCTTCTAACTTCGAGTCACGATCATGGCAGCAAAAACTGGCATTATAATGAAATTATTCTTATTGTGATCATTCTCCTTTATTCAGACTTAGTATTTTTGCCAGCAACTACACCATCGAATTCCGCGATAGTTTAGTGGCTAGAATTACCGCTTGTCGCGCGGTAGACCGGGGTTCAATTCCCCGTCGCGGAGCTTTCTTTTTTTTTGGTTTTCAAGTTTGAGTTCACCATCGTCAAAGCCTCGGTGACTTCTCATTGCTTCCTCGATCCAACAACATAAACAATGATATCAAACGATGGGTTTGTACCCATCACCGCCATCTTTTACGCTGTATTCCATCCCGTAAAAGGCACCCAAATTGTACACCAGGTGCCCGAAGGTTCTATTGGTTGTTACGACTCACAATCGGAAACAGACGTACTCTTTAACTTCGACACTGTCAAAAACTACATCATCCCAAAACCTCAGTTGTGCAACAAGCTTGTCTCCCTCAAAATAAACGATTTCCGCGTGCTTGGGTATCCAGTGAATATCGAAGGAGATCATTACTCGCGTAACTCCTTCAACTTCAATTTCGGGTTTGTCTTGCCCTATAACTCCGATACCACCCCCTATGAACTGGCTGTGAGCCGAATGGGGAAAATGTTTCGGGCATTGGAAGAACAATCCTTACTACTTAGCAAGTTGGATAAAGATCAAGCATTCTTCAGCGGACAAGGTGGGACTGAGTTTGCCGGAGACAGTTTTCAGTACACCCCAGGGTACTCCAAGATCCAGAAATTCTCCTTGCTGTCAATCGAATCACTCATCCACCAGATATACCAGGACTTGAATAACTACTCGGAGTGCTGCATCCCAATTGATTCTGCCAACAGTGTGGACATCAAACTCTTTCCCATGCTTCCACCGCCCGTCAATTTAAAAGCCCACCAGGTTCCAGTTCTGACTGTCAAATTAGACCAGCTAATCGACGTTGCGTGGGACCCCACAATGGTGAAAATTCTACCCTTTGTGAATGGCCTTAACTCTGTTAAGCGAATAAGTGAGTTGGCTGGTGCAGACTACCTTCTAACCAAGCAATGTATCCAGCACCTCATGCACTATCAGTGTATCATTCTTGTGGACGTTTTTCAGTTCAGTAACATATATGCTCCTACAAACCACATTGGAGATTTTCTCAAAACCAACGGCATGGCAGAGGAATGTCAGGCATACATCATCACCACAAACCAATGGAACGAGCCAGCAGTTTCCAGCTCTCAAAGGACACCAGAAACTCCACTATCGGCCGCGACCCCCATGACACCAAGCATCTCTAATACTCCTAACGCGTCATCATACGCTGCAGCCCGAGGCATCCCGAACAACTTGCGGGTTCAAGCACCAAATGATGGTAAGCAGACTCTTGCCGAGTCCGCGAGTCCACTAACTCGAGGCGTCACTCCGGCGTTATCGATGGCGTTTCCTGGAAAGAAATGCGAAATCAAAGTTCCTTCAAAGGCCACCTTGTTCTACCTCTATCGACTGCTCAACCAAGGTCAAACCATCAAAGAATGGTACATTCAGCATCAAAAATCACTCAAGAATATCGACGTCCGAAGGTTCATCAACTTTGGCGTCGTCCGTGGAATAGTCTACAGAGTTCATCTGTACCCTGTTTTGAATTGGGTCACCAAGTCACTAGAATCGGGAAGTGCAAAAACAGAGGGGCTAGATGACCTCTTGAAACGCTTGCAAGCAAAGTCTAAGATTGACTCTGCTTTCAACAAAGCCGCCGGCTCTGCCTCAGAAGCTGGTCTTTTGAGGAGTGTTGTGAGAGAGAGCAACCTAAAAACAGGGAAGAAAACCAGAACCGTGAGCTTCAATTATCACGTGAACCGTCCACCAGATGGCTCATCAAAACGAGATGCACACGCTTTGTTCAAGTCTTATCGTTATTCTTCAAGCAGCTCGCGTGAGTCGCCTCATATTGAACAAGAAGGTGAGACGGGACATCTGGACCTGGATGTGTTCGATAGTGACTCTGACGAGCTGACTAGTGAAGATTTGAGGAAGATGCCCAAAGACTTTGTTTCATCGGACCTGGACAGTGATTCTCTAGAAGAGCCTGGAAAGCTGTCCGAGAATGATGACATTGTAAAGCTTATCATGCTCGTGCGAGGATCACAGCATTTTGACTCCATATGCACCGAATTGCAGAAGTCGCGTTCAGAAGTGGAGAAGTTGCTTGATAAGCTCGGACCACACTCGGTTATCAACTCTTAAAAACGCGGCGTGGATTCGCGTCATCGCATCGTTAACAAAAAGATTACGTCTATCATTCTAAATTTGGGTGTCTTTTTCGCACCTTTTGTCACTTCAAGATTGCGAAGTTTCTGGCAATTGCATTCGATAGTGAGGGGGACAATTTCCGTTCTATTCAGCATGGTGATATGGGTCTTGTCAAGCCCAACCAAGGAAGAGCTCAATCTAAATGCATTCGCTGGAGAGAAATTTCCTTTACTTGTGCATCCACCAGATGGTTCATTTTACATTTGCCAGAACAGTCAGCTCTCTCCCTCTCTCCCTCTCTCCCTCTCTTTCTCTTGAACTACTCACTTATAAATGGACCACCACGCATTCTGCAATATGGCCCGTCAATGTGCGTCCGCAAAAAGCACGAACGTGAAAAGATGTTTTTTTTTGCATACTCAAAACCAGGGCCTTGAAAATGGAATACTGTATTAGAATTCAGTGCAGCAAAGCTAGCTATGAGGGCACATTTAATCTCTACATATTCCGAAAAGAGTGTATACACGTGACCCCACCATTTGTTTATTCTCGTCACCGCGCCGCAACAGCCCCCAGTAGTGCCGGGTAACCCCAAACATAGGCGCGGGCCGCTCATGTTTATGCGAAAGCGAGAAACGTAAACAGGAAGCACTACTCTTCTTTTAACCCATAAACACACGCAAAAAATGTCAGGAAAAGGAAAAGTACATGGCGGCAAGGGCAAGTCATCCGAGGGAAGCAAAGCCACAAGCTCACACTCTGCCCGCGCGGGCTTACAATTTCCTGTCGGTAGAATCAAGAGATATTTGAAGAGAAACTCCCAGAGTAAGATCCGCATTGGATCGAAATCAGCAATTTACTTGACTGCGGTCTTGGAGTACTTGACGGCCGAGGTCTTGGAGTTGGCGGGAAACGCCGCGAAGGACTTGAAAGTCAAGAGGATAACGCCCAGACATTTGCAATTGGCCATCAGAGGCGACGAGGAATTAGACAACTTGATCAAAGCCACCATTGCGTACGGTGGTGTCTTGCCACACATCAACAAAGCGTTGTTGTTGAAGGTAGAGAGAAAGAAGGGTCCCAAGTAGGCCCCGCTCGCCCGAGGTATGGCCGCATACGGTCTGGTTGCTCTCGTGGCATACTCCTTCCCTATGTACTATATATATGTAAATTAATGTCAAGGTTTGTTCGCAAGTATCAACGGCGCGTTGCTCATGCCGCGGCCGCCGGCGCCGGGGTTGTGTTGCGCAGCTTGGCCTCGGCCTCGGCCTTTTGGCGGGCTGTTTCGGAAGTGATTGCATGTAAGAGTTCCAAATCGTGGGAAAGCTGCCCCACTAGCAGCTTGACCTCCCTGATGTCGTCCTGGAGCTCTGAAATGTCGTTCTTGGTGTTCAATTTTTCTTGGTTGGACTTGAGTCTGCTTCGATTGCTCTCGTAGAGAATGAGCGACCCAGCCACCAGGAATATAAAAAACTCCAGGAGGAACGTCGCGCCCGAGTCGATGGCTTTCTTGTCGTTCAAGGGCCTGATTTTGATTTTGTTCTCCCCCAAAAGCCGCATTCGGAGCTTAATGTCGGACAGGTGCACCGTCTGCGCCACCTTGATGCACGCCTTTCGAAAGAGCTCGTGCTCTTTTGCCTGCGCCTTGAGCGTGACCGAGATGGGTTTGGCGATTGTCCGAAGAACAAGCGACGTGAATTTGAGTGCTATGCCGCTCATGTTTCGTAGAGACCAGTCTTGATGGGGCAATGTGTGTCGAGCCGGTGATACAGACTAGCGTGGTGGCGGCGACGGACTCTGGTTTCTCGCAGCACAAATGCTCCTATCTTCTTGCCCCGCGATTTTCAGAAGTGCGATTTTCGGAAGCGTGCTATGGGGCGTTGTGAATGGGCAGGTTTTAGAATGGGCGCTCTGCAAGGGAAACAGGTGCGGATGAGATGGTGCAATTCTGCGGCCGGCACTGAGCGGTCGCACTCGAGGGCACATGACCGGGGCCCTGTATTGCCAGGGCCATTCCTGGGGCCGGCGAGCCCCCAGCCTACTTCGTAATGGGTGGCCAGGTTCGGCAAGTACAAATCTGGATACAAACAGACACTGGATAGGGAAAAGGGGCAAACGCTCCCAAGGGCACGGCAGGTGATATCCATGTTTTTCTGTGTGTGTTTCTGGTTTTTTTTTTTTTTTTTTTTGGTATTCTCTTTTTTATCTTTTTTTTTACCCTCTTTTTTTCTCGTACTCTTATTAGTGTTGGTCCAAGGATATGAATCTGGCGGCAGAAGTGTAAACAGCACGGAAACCCAAGGACACTATGCTCCAGACCCTCTCTGCCTGCTCATGCGGCTCACATTACAAGAATTATGAAAATCTGTTGTCATTGCCGGATCCAGTGATGGATCGAGTGAGTAGTACCATGGGCGACGGATTACCTGCTACAAAGACTCTCCATGTCAAGAGGAAGCGGGTGTAATTTGCGGGGGCCAGGACTGTGCCCGTACACTAGTGTCCCACCCACTTTTTTTTTCTGAACAAAAAAGCGGAGTCGGACTTGTTCATCACATTGCAAGAAGAAGCGACTCTAAGATTTGGCGAGCTCGCGACGTATGCAGTTCTGCCGGACGCAGAATGGCATTTTGTGGGGTAAGGTCTACAAGGGCCAAAACGCAGTGTCTCCTGAGCAAACCCACCCTCAAAGTTGGTGGGTGCTAGTTCTCGATTCGTTGTTGGGTATCACCACATATTGCCCCTTGCTCGGACCTGTGTCTAGAAACCAGCTGTGGGGCCTGGGCTTGCTCGCGACGATAACACGTTGCGTGCCCTTTGGAAAGGGCACGCAATTAAAGGAAGGCATTCTTGGTGATTTTGGAATTGGGACTGGTGCAAAACTACCAAACAATTCGGGGCATACCGCAACATAGTTTGGAAACCAGCCTTGGTTGGCTCAGCTGGCGAAAATAGAAAAATAAAAATAAAAAATTGAAATTAGAAATTAGAAAAATAAAACGAAAAATAAAAACGAAAAATAAAAGAAAACGCAATTAGGAGCCATCTACTACTGGTCAATTCAGACTTTACATCGAGAAACACAACGACCTCTTGACCAGGCAGAGTCAAAAACTCTAAGTTGGTGAGGGCTCCGGTGGGCCCGGTCGCTAACAGATCCACCCCCCTAAACTCCACCCCCCTAAACTCCGACCACTCAAACCGAGAATGACGGAACTGTACACTGCCATAGTCCATACTCGCTAAGAAAAAAAAACATAAAAACTAGACAGCAATGTGATACACCCAAAAGCTCATCAATAACTGAGAAGTCAGACGCAGTTGGGGCTCGAGGGTCTTTGCATGTGCTGGGGAATGAGAACCTTGGTGGACTACATACTGCGACTGTGGCCTATATTTCGGCGCGGATTCCTGGCGCCAGGATCGGAGTTACGGAACCCGAAGTTAAGATTTAGCCAGAGACCAAAAGAAGAAAAAAAAAAAAAGTCGCATGGTTGAGCAAGCGATTGGGGGCTTATGGAAGCCAGCTCCGCCCAGTCTCCTTTGATCCGAAAAAAATTACCACAGACGTGCATTTCGACCGGCTCCAGTCTCCGAGCAATAATGCATGCCCGGAAAACAGTCTGTTTGAACCACCAATTTGTCTCTGGTTGCACACGATGATGAGTGGTTTTAATTTATTTTTTTTTTTGGTATGGGTTCTGCCCTCCCCGCTTTCGCTCCCTTGGCGCCGCTCGCCTTGCCCAATTATGCCCCGGACTTCGCAAAGTAAGCGTTCCTTTCTTGGCCGCGCAGGACGCTGTGTGCAGAACTTCTTTATTGTGGGGTGGAGAGCTCACCGTCTGTCTGAAATTGTGGGGGCGCCTGCCCAATGTTGGGCCAATTATAAAAGACCCCATTGGGCGCCCGTGCCCCAGCTTCCTCCTTTTTTCAGACATCGAATCTCTCGAACTTTGAAGCCGCTTTCTTTGTTTTGAGATCAGGATACCCCAAGTCGAGTCTTTTTCATTTATTTTCTCATTTTTCCAACCACCTTCCCAGACTGCGGTTGAAAACTTCCCACAGATTTATTCAAACATTTGCAAGCACCCCTGTCTTTCCTCGACAACCAAAGCCTTTCAAAATGCCTGAAACTTTGACAATGGACCACGAGAAGGCCTCGGAGCCTCCCAAGGGATTCTTTGACAGATCCACTTCCACTCCTAACTTGTCCTCCTTGGACGAGTACAAGAAGATGTACAAGCAGTCTATCGAAGACCCTTCTACCTTCTTCGGCGACCAAGCCAAGCAGCTCTTGCACTGGCACCGTCCATTCGAGTTCGCTCGCTACCCCGTTGACCCAAAGAATGACTTCAAGGGAGGAGACTTGCCCGCCTGGTTTGTGGGAGGTCATTTGAATGCCGCGTACAATGCGGTAGACCGTTGGGCCATCCAGACCCCCAACAAGCCAGCAATTATTTATGAGGGCGACGAGCCAAACTCCGGCAGGGTCATTACGTACGCGGAGTTACTCAAGGACGTCTGCAAGTTGGCCCAGGCATTAACCAAATTGGGCGTTAAGAAGGGGGACACTGTCGCTGTCTACTTGCCTATGATTCCTGAGGCATTGGTGACCTTGTTGGCTATTGTTCGTATTGGTGCCGTTCACTCTGTTGTGTTTGCTGGCTTCTCTTCCACGTCTTTGAGAGACCGCATTGTGGACGCAGACTCAAGAATCGTCATCACCGCGGACGAGTCTATGAGAGGTGGAAAGGTTATTGAGACCAAGAAGATTGTCGATGAAGCGTTGAAGGACGTAAACCATGTTCGCAATGTGATCGTGTTTAAGAGAACTGGAAACTCACACGTTCCTTTCAACTCCAAGAGAGACTTGTGGTGGCACGAGGAGATGGCCAAGTACGGTAACTATTTCCCACCCACTCCCGTCAATGCTGAGGACCCATTGTTTTTGTTGTACACCTCTGGATCAACTGGTAAGCCTAAGGGTGTGCAGCACAACACTGCTGGATACTTGCTTGGTGCTATGTTGACGACTAAGTATACTTTTGACGTGCACCAGGAGGACGTCTTCTTTACTGCGGGTGACATTGGTTGGATTACTGGTCATACTTATGTGGTTTACGGCCCTCTTCTCAACGGTGCCACCACTGTCGTATTTGAGGGCACTCCAGCTTATCCAGACTACTCTCGCTACTGGCAAATTGTCGACGAGTACAAAGTGACCCAGTTTTATGTCGCGCCAACTGCTTTGCGCTTGTTGAAAAGGGCCGGTACCTCTTACATCAAGGACTACAAGTTGGACTCGTTGCGCGTTCTTGGCTCTGTTGGAGAGCCAATTGCTGCTGAGGTTTGGCATTGGTACAACGACAACATTGGGCGCGGAAAGGCTCATATTGTCGACACGTACTGGCAGACTGAGTCGGGCTCTCACTTGTTGACCCCACTTGCTGGAGCTACCCCAACCAAGCCAGGTTCTGCCTCCTTCCCATTCTTTGGAATTGATGCTCACATCTTGGACCCAGTCTCCGGCGAGGAGTTGAAGGAAGATGGTGCCGAAGGTGTGTTGGCCATTAAAAACTCTTGGCCTTCGATTACTCGTGGTATTTTCAATGACTACAGCCGTTTCATTGACACTTACCTCGGGGCCTACGACGGGTACTACTTCACTGGCGATGGTGCTGCCCGCGACAAGGACGGATACTTTTGGATCTTGGGCCGTGTGGATGATGTTGTCAATGTTTCTGGCCACAGGCTTTCTACCGCTGAGATTGAGGCCGCGTTGATTGAGCACGAGTTGGTGGGCGAGAGTGCAGTGGTGGGATTTGCCGACGACTTGACAGGCCAAGCCGTCGCTGCTTACGTGTCATTGAAGGGCACCTTTAAGGCCGACGATGCTGCCACTGTGGACGCGTTGAAGAAGGAGTTGATTCTTACTGTCAGAAAGGAGATTGGGCCATTCGCATCGCCTAAGTTGATCTTGCTTGTGGATGACTTGCCCAAGACGAGATCCGGAAAGATTATGAGAAGAATCTTGCGTAAGGTGTTGGCAGGCGAGGAGGACCAGTTGGGCGATATCTCGACCTTGTCCAACCCCGGCGTCGTGCTGCAGATCATCGATGTCGTCAAGGCATCGAGAAAGTAGGCGCACGGTAGCCTTTAGAGACTATGAATCCCAAATACAAATTATATTTATTTCACCAGGAGTCAGGAAGAGAGATGTATCACCATTGACCACACCCCCTGTTAAGAATGCCCCATGTCAAGCGTGTCTATTTGTGTCTATTTGCCAACTCCCAGCTACAAATGCTAGAGTACAATGCGGGGGCCGTGGGCAGAGGCGCCACGACGTGCGGCGTGATTCCCTTTGATAGCAAGTACTCCTCGGTGGTTGGCCCAATGCTGGCGATGCGGACCCCGGCCGGCAATGCGCTGGCCATGTGTCCCACGATCCCATCCGTGCCTTGCGGGCTGAAGAACACCACCCAATCCACGGCCATCTGGCAGCAATCGAGGAAGTTGTCCACGATCCCGTCCTTTGGCTCCGTCTTATAGATCACCACCTCCCGGACTTGCACGCCGTTTTGCTTCAACTTCACCGGAATGATATCCTTGCGGACGGTGCCGGTGAAAAACACCACGCTGCACCCACTGCTGTCCGGAGTCTGCGCAACGGCCCTCTCTGCTAGAATCAAGTCCGCGAGTTTCGAGCCGTTGCCAGACTCACGCCCGCCCCGCACATCTTCAAACCCTTTGTCCAGCAAGATCTTTTCGGTCGCAGGACCCACAGTGTAGCCACACTTGCGCCGGATAAGGAGGGCTCGCGCAGGGTCAGAAGCAGCAATGATGTCGAGACACTCGTGTAGCACCTCCACGGCCCTCTGCGACGTGATGATGAACTGCTGCGTATTCTCAAGAAATTCTGGTGACGTGAGGTAGGCGACTGTCTTGGCTATGTCAGTTGGTGCATGGTTGAGAAGAGGTATGAACTCGGGATCATGGCCCGCAGAGGCGAAGATTTCCTTGTATGGGTCTTGGGGCGTGGTCCTGTTTTTGAGGAGGAGAAGGCGGAGTCGCGTCATTTCCCACTCCCGCTGACTTCTTTTGCTGTGTGGAAGCGTGTGTGGAAAACTTATGCTGGGCACGTGTAGGTATCAAACAAGACAAGCCTCAAGCGATGAGCATCGAGGCTCGCTAATGCACTCTTCTATCAGCGCGATTGGCTGCGCACCCGAGCGCAGGGGCCGCCAGACCCGAGCAAATGACGAGTGAAAAGATGCCCGTATCAGATCCTTCATACTGTATCATACGGTTATATCGTAAAAAAAAAAAAAAGAAACATTAAACTAATGACTGAACACTGTTTTTGACAAACACGTGTGAGAGCCGCTCGTTGCCAACCACCACATTCCCAATAGCATTGCGTCCAGCCTCCTTGAACTTCTCAATCAACTCGACCTTGTAACCCGTTACTGACAGGTATGTGAATAGCCCAATGATCATAAATAAGACGGGGAGCCAGAAAAAAAGAAGCATTTTGTCATTCTTAATAGCTTTGCGGGGGTGATTAATGTACGAAATCACCATGTCTTCAGACGAATCGGAAGCCATTCCCGTGTCCTCGGGCTGATCGGTCGCATAAGCTTGCTTCGGGCTAGCCTCAGTCTCCTCAACATTATTAAGCTGTCTCTCAAGCTCCGTTTTGGGTCTCATGAAGCCATTATTGAAAGGAAATAGGTCGTCATACGAGGGGAGCGCGGTTTCTTTGTCCTGGAACACAGCCGTTTTCATCATTTGCCAGAGACCTGGCCTTGCACCATGTACACCTCGGCGTCCTATACTCCCTTCTGCACCTGAATTCTCAGTCTCGTCCTCAATCTCCAAATCATCTTCACCCGCGGAATATCCGTCATAGTAATCCTCCTCTTTGACATTTCTAGCCCAAGTTGGGGACCGCTTCAAGTTCTCGTTGCTGTAATCATCCTCAGATTCCAACTCTGAATCCGCAAAATCCGTGGAGTCACTACCATATGTATCCAGAGACTTTGCCGTTTGCAAAATGTGTGGCCCACGTTTCAGCGTTTTCGTCTTGTGGCCGGCTGAGATTTCATCCCTGAGGTGGTTTTCGAAATCAGACAGCATTCTGGATATATGTTTTCCGTAGCTCATCATGTACATCGAGTCTAAGGAGTCAATGCTGCTCGAGCGATTTAAACTTTCGTCCCCATTTTCTGAGCTTGAGCCATCACCACTGCTCAAGTCATCGCTTGCAGCCCAGTTAGGTCCTTCAAGTTTTTGAAAGACATCCAACACATTGAGATCGCAATAATCCTTAAGAGTTTGATCGTTGGTTAACTTGAGTCCCCATTTGGATTTACACTCAATGAAAACCGAAATCAAGTCTCTGAAACCACACATAGAGGCAAAAAATAATGGTGTGAGCCCTTGATTATCCTGAATATCGATTTTGCATCCATGTGTTATCAAAAATCTCACTAATCTTGAGTAGTTTCTCAAGGTAGCAAGGTGAAGCAATGACTGACCCTGACTGTTGCACAACTGCCAGTTAGGAATCATTATAGGGCAGTTTGGAAGATCCACGAGCGAAAGAAAATTAATAAGAATATCTTCAGTGGACATGTCCAGTCTTGAAAGTTTCTGTACAGCCTTGTGTGCATTGTCATACCATTCCATGTTGTCATTTTGGACCTCAGGAGCGGTCTTCAGAGGAGACGAGATCTTTGAGCCGCCCTCTGTTGAATCTGAGCCAACAATTCGCTTTGCAATGTTCTTTGCATCTTCGAGTTTACCATTCATTTTCAAACCAACAATTTGCAATGCGAGTTCAATTAATTGACGATCCGTATCATCTGTATAAGTAAAGATCAGTTGCTGATTTCCGACCATCACATGATCGTGATCAACAAAAGTTACCAAGACTTGCCCCGGTTGAGCAGCTGGTGGCAAGTATGTTACAATCGTGCTCTCTGACCAACAGTGAGTTGCCAACGCATTTTTGGAGCCAAACTTTACTGTCAAACCTGGACGGAAATTGAAGCCCAAAAGGGTAACTTCTATACCTCCACGGATTGGGCCTTGAGCCGGTATTATCTTTTGAATTGCTGGTTGCTGCTCGGCTTGCATAGCGTGCTGGAGATGTTGCAGCAGCATCTGGCGAGGTAGCAGAACACTATGGATATTGCTTTGAGAAGAGAACGATCCCGCATGATTATTCACCGGAAATGTTTTGCCGTTTAAATTATGAATGGATGCGTTAGTATCACTGTTACTCAAAGGTGAGAAGCCGCTTCCGTTGAACATGGGATTGGTGGACGAATTGTATGAATCATCGAATGAAAGCTTCTTCCTCTTGATACCTCGGGAGGACAAATTTTGATCATTGTTGGTATCGGTGTTGCCCAAAACATCCGATGCGGAGTCATCGATTGAGTTTGGTGAAAGCGGATGTAACTTATCGAGTTCGTTTGATTCATCAGACCCACCCAAACGAGTCGAGTTTGAATGGCCATGTGTTACAGATCCTTCTTTGATTGTAGAAGCTGACGTTTTCTTTCTGTCCATGATCATAATAGGACTAGAAAGATGTTTTGCCACAATAGTGTTGCTGGAATCCCTCACAACAAAAAGCAACTTGAAGCCCTCTTGCTCCTTGTGATGTCTACAGTAGCAAATTATTCTCGCCGAGAAATCAAGCGCTTTCGAACGGTCGTTCGCCAAACCGGTTGGAGCAGGAAAGCTTATGACCTCTTTGCAATTGAAGAATATCGCCTTTTTCATCATCTTTTCGTCATCCCAGAGGTTTTGATGATTCCTCATTGCTGCGGGTGCAGAAGATGAAGGGGAGTTGGAGTTGGATTCAGAAGTGCCTGTCTTCGATCTCAGTGCTCTCTTTTGTTCGCGCTTGATACATCTAGAGCAAATGTTGCAGGACTTTCTCAAGTCCGATGTTAAAACGTAGGTTTCCACAAAGAGCATGTTTTGCCGCAACAACTCCGGCAACGTATCCACGGGATCTTGCAAACAGAATTTGCTTTTGGAGATCAAATCCTGAGAAATATGAAGAAAAGACTCTTTCGGTGGAGGGCTCATGACGAATCTCAATTTTATTTGCGTCTCCACACGTGACGAAGATGGAAGATTCAACACATTTAGCAGGTATGGCAATTTCGACATAGTTTCCAGGGTGAAGTCCAACGCACATGGATCGAGCACTTCTACCGTGGGAGGACACGGGTTCATGAAAGTGTTGCCGAACTTGACCTTCGAGAACTCCTTTCTGAGAATTTCGTGGTTGTCAAGAGAACGAGCTTTGTAAGGATACTGTGGCTCTGGTACAGAGTGTGCGGGGCTGACGTTCAGGCTGTACGAGTTGCTCGCACGTGGGCTCATGTACAAGTATTCGTTTGCCTCATGTTCTTGCTTTACGTTCCTGCTTACAGATTCAAAGTCTGCTTCGACAGGATCAAGAAGGCCAGCATTACTTGATGCTTCCAACCTGGAGAAAACGTCGCTGTGGAAACTCTCGAGGGGATCGCTTTCTTGATAATGTTGGTCATGTCCCACCGGGGTATTTGCGTTTAGCGAGTCGAACACACGCTGGTCCAAAAACTCGTTCAAGATATCCTGGTCTTCATAGTCCCTATCTATTAGGCTATGGTGCTCCATAGCCATGTTATTCTCTGCGGGAGCCATTTGCTACCAGGTTGTGGAAAAAGGGGGACGTGGTGAAAAAAAAAGAGCGGTTGCTTGGAAGACGTCACGTGGCTTCAGGGGTGCACTGTTTGTGTTTGTGTATGCGCGGGTTGTATCTGCTATTGAAAAAAAAAGGTGTCGAGATGGCAGATTAGGGGATTTTAAAGCAGGCGGTGGTTTCGTGAGCCAAGGTTCCTTTTTTTCGTTTCTAATTCTGCTTACGGATCGCCGCACTTTTTCTTGCCTGACTGCAGTCATACACACACGTACGCGCAATTCGTTTCCGTTGGGCAGTGCAGTGCGTACATCCCAAAAAAAAAACGAGAGTGGCCCGAGACAATGACCAAGTCTCCCAACCCAAGGGACGAAAATTTGCACCAGAAAATCACGGTTCTTGCCAGTTGCAAAGAACAGAGTTAAGGCCGCATAGCCTGCTACTTGGAGTCTATTTGTTATCTTTCGGCCAGAAATAAAACTTAAACTTCGGAGCAGGGCACGGATTGCCAAAAACCACCCAGAAGTATAATAGTCCTTTCTATGGCTGTTGGTTTAAGCTTTTTCTTGACGCTCGCGTTTGCCGATTGCAGTCTTTGGTTAGACAGAGGGGGGGGAATGTATCGTGGGAAAACACGAGACTCGTTTTTTTTTTCCTCTTGATCCAGGATAAACTTGTTCTGTTTCGAGGTCCGATAAGCAAGATGGCACTTGTGAAATTAGGGACTATGATAGCATAAATATTCCTACGCACGCGCTCCGTACATGAGCTGTGCCAAATAAGTATGTGGGCCCTGGGCTTTACTCGCCCTGTGTGCCGCACACTTAACTTGGCTAGGAGAATGCTGCGAAAGCTTATCAGCGTATAGACTATACTTGCTATTGAGGCTTATGAACTGGACGTCCTCAGGGACCCGTGTGCGCGAATGTTGGGCGGGCTAGCGAGAAGACCAAAGGCCACGTAACCAACGCATATTGAAAATAAGCAGCACGTGCTTCCGATCACGTGTATTGTCTGTTTTTTGTTTCGTTTTTTCCTCGACACGTGATAGACTTGCACGTGACCCACGCAAGAGCCTATGGCTGTTGTTCAAAAACTCCGAAAGTTTCTCGACTGTCAACCTCACAATGCCTCAAAACACCCTCTACGTAACTGGGTTCACCCGAGAAACCAAGGCTGCAGACTTGGCCCCCGACTTCGAAAAGTACGTTTCCCTCCATTAAAAAAAAGTCTCAATGAGCCTTCCCTCCTTCCTGCCACTTCTTTTTTTTTTCACTGTGCCAGCAACGCCAGCAGAAAAGAAGATGTTCCCTTTCTTTCCCTCCTTACCCCTCCCCTCGAAATAGCCCAAGAGTCGTTCAGTGCTACATCCGAAGTCTCTTTCACTATTTCAGTTTCCCAGCCTAGTGCCTGCCTCTTCCAGAATAGGAAACTAACTCCCCCACAGATATGGTGAGCTCGTCAGATTGGACATTCCACCCCCAAGAAGTATCGACGGCGAAAAATTTGCTTTTGTCGAATACAAAAATAGTGAGGACTGCGAAAAAGCGCTAGATCTTGACGGCAAGTCCTTTCCTTACGTGTCTAAGGATGGACTCACGGTTCAACTTGCTCGCTCAGATCCAATATCCTCAAGAAGAGCTTACAGGGGTGGATACAATACTAGAGGTGGATACGGGAGGGGAAACGGATATATGGGCAGGGGCGGCAGGGGCAGCTACGGTTATCCTAGCCCATACGCTCCTTCTTCCAGAGGCGGCAGAGGCGGCTACGGCTACCAGAATTATGGCTATGACAGAGGCGGATACGGCGGAGGATATCCTCCGTACCCACCTCGCGGTTCCCGTGACGCTGGCTATGGAGATCGTGAGCCACAAGCATATGGAGGCCGCGAGCCAGCCTATGGTGGTCGTGAGCCACAAGCATATGGAGGCCGCGAGCCAGCCTATGGTGGTCGCGAGCCCCAGGCCTATGGCGGTCGCGAAGCCCCTTATGGGAGCCGTGATGTCGTTTACGGCTCTGCATACTCCGGATATGGTGGTGGGTATGCTCCTGCTCCGTACATGAGAGACAGCTACAGTTACCGTGGGTACGATGATTACCGGGCTGGCGGAGCCGATGAACATGATCGTGACTACGGATATGACTCTCGGGATACATACCACGGCTCTGATCGCAAAAGGACGTCCGATCGTGATTATGGCAGTGCCGATAGGCAGGCGTCAGAAGACACCCCCAACCCTAGAGACGCTCCCGAAGCGCGCGCAACTGCCTCTAATGAACCTGAGGAATATGGCAGAGGTCGCTATTCCAGATCCAATTCCCCGAGAAGGGACAAGTCCAGATCCCGTTCTCCCAGCCGCTAACCAAAAAAGATACAATATCTCAAACAATCACCAGTTTTTGTTTTTTTTTTCTAATCCTACCATATCCTACTATATTATAATCCAATGCAAAAACAAAACAATAGACTTTTTTCCTCCCACAACGAGTATCTGTTCTCGTCCATATTAACAAGATACAGTTCAAATAAAAGCAATAAGTAATTTTGCAACAAGAAAATTCACTTTCCCAAGGCCTCAAAAAAAGTATTCAACGCCTGAGTTTTCTTACTGTGGGCCTTATACAAGTCCTGCGTTGTTGATAGCTCCACCGGTATTTAGTGAAATGGCTGTCAAAAGGCCCATTCTTGAATTGTGAGATTGGCCTGGGTGCTTCACTGTCGTGCGAATGCTGGTCTCTCGAAATGTCAATAAGATTGAAGTCAACACAAGAGTGTCTAAGTCCACTGAAAAAGACGAGGAGTGATTAGAACTGGACATTTCTGCGGGGTCCTGATATACTTCAATCTTGCCAATCTCGGAATACTTCTTCGGAAGAAAAGGTGCATTTTTAAGATAAGCACACGCGTCAAGAAAGCGACCAAAGGGAGGCATCTCGTGTGGCACGGTTCTGCTATAGGTACTGGTTGACGCACCCTCGAAATTCAGAAGAAGGATCGGATTGTCGGGATGTGGAATTGGATCTTGGATTTCCAAAACCGTTTCGGGAGTGGGGGCGGTTTTAAAAGTCCCATTTTCATTGGCAAATCGTTCCTTTTCGCGAACAGATGGGTCGCCATGGGTCTTGTCTATTAAATTGTCCATGAGTGATGGCAGATTTTTGTCAATGATGTAGAGCTTGAGCTCGGGATTATAGTGGGCGAGATAGGCCATGGCTATGGGTGTTCCAAAAACCCTGAACCGCGTGTCCTTATAGTTGAAGTCCGTAAATGACCGGTAATTGTTTTGAAAGGCCAAGACCTTAAATTCTGGTCCGTTTTTAGGCTTAATCACAAACGTATATCTTTTGTAGTGCTGAAAGGCTTTAAGGTGGACCGTGCAGAAGTCATATGTTTCGAATTGCTCGTCTTCTATAGCTTCGCCTTGTACGGGCTGCTTCGGTTTTTCGATATACTTGCGAAATATCATGTAAGGCGTTTTGCGACGAAAAATTGACATGTAGGGAACCACAATCTTGAATAAAGGTAGGCCGAAGCCCTTGACTTTCCAATCCAAGGGAACGATGTGTGGCCTGGTATCTACAGTGCTGCGGGAAAATTGCAACTTTGAGAAAGGTTGTTCGTTCTCCTCCGAAGCACTGCCCTGGTTTGTTCCTGGGTGTGCGCCCGACTGTGGAGAAGCCCTTAAAGCAGGTACACGTCTGTCTCCCGAGTGGTCCCTTCTTCGATGACCAATGACGCTGTTTATAGCGAAGTTGCCAGACGCGGATATGCGATTTAAATTCGCACTCAGGGCTCTAGTCTGAGCCGCAAATACCTGACTACCCCCGGAAGAGGACAAGGTGTACAATTCATCACTTTTATTTCTTCTTGAGTAAACCCTCTGCACGTTGGAGTTCTCGTCAAAAAGTACCATCGAATTCTTTTTCAACTTTTTGCCGCTAGCCCTAAGATGCTTGAACAACTCGTAGGACTCGTCGTTCGGAAACACATACACATTGTTTCGTATGAGCTCCGAAGCTAGTATCAATGTCCTCTTGTAGTTGTAGCTCGTAGTGGGGCGATGCATGACTGAACGTGCATCCAGTTGTGACACCATTGTTCGGTCGTCGTCCGAGTCCTCCTCTCCGTGCCATTGTGTGATCCTCCCTAAATTAGCGTGGCCTAGAGATTCGCTCAGATTATTTTGTTCGGCTTCTGCCCGTAGTCTCCGCACGATAAATGGAATGTATGATGTGAAATTTTCCTCGTATGTATCCTGGAGACGCAAGCTCTGGTCTCGCGTAAGCAGAAGAGTCTCTACATCAGAGAGAGCTGCTGAATCTAGAGAATGAGTGTCTACCTCAGGAACCGATTGGGTGGTGCGGAGAGCCGGCCCACTCGGTGAGTCTTGCGAGCGCAGGTTCTGCTCGTTAGTCTCTGTATCGGGCTGTGTGTGCAGTTCAGAATGCCGGCGGGAACTTTGGAGATTCTCAGTGACAGGCGCCGCTTTTCGGCCAAAAAGTTTTTTCATTGGGCGGTGGAGTGAGAGATCAGGCAATGGCCCTTCGAAGACTTATGAAAGAAATCAGATGAACGAATATTTGAAGAGTCAAATTTCACGCAATGGCTGATCTTTCGGAAACTGCCGCTTTCGCAGTCTGCAAAGGTTAAGCGGTTTCAAGAATGAATTGATGTTTCAGATTGTTGAGCAACAACGGCACGTCAGCACGGCAGAACTGAAGTTGGGGATCCTCTCGATATCTTCGGTTATATCGGTGTGCACATAATCTCATGTTCGCCCATCGGAATATGAGATCAACTACAAAATATGAGCCAACAGGAGTCTAGAAAAGCCATGTCACAATTTGGTCATCCGCGTTTCTTTTTTTTTGTTTGTCTGTTTGTTTATTTGTTTTTTTATTGTAGCTTAGAAATATCACTGGTGTTGCCGTTATTCTCCCTCCCCAATATTGGATTTATAATTTAGTCACAGCCGCACTAGAAATATCATGTGCGCACTGTTCGATCATCAACGCGAACATAGAACGTTGTCCAAAAGCGGGGTTCCCATGTACATTTAGGCCATTATCATCATAATGAAGCGCTTGGCCGAACACTTTGGATAGCGCCTGGCAAATTAGGAATTTTGTCTAGTTAAATTAATGCCATAAAAACTCAAACAAAATTGTTGTGAGTGAGCTACAAATTGCCTCACGCAATCACCACGACAAAGGCGCACATCATCCTTGTTCTCAAAGTCTAAAATTGCACTGATCTCCATGTCGCCAACTCTACATAAATGGTCGATTTGACTGCCGTACCACTGCAACGCTTTACAAATTAGAATAGATTCAAGCCTTGTGTCTACACCTTATTTTTTTTTTTTATCACTCTTTTCTATTTTTTTTTAATCCTAAACGTCTCTTCAAAAATTTGCAATTGCCAGTTTTCTTGTCAATCTTTAGCAAATACCAACAAAAGTAATTAATTATTGCAAAGTGTTTGAAGGATTAAAGCACCCTTGAAAAAAGATGGCGTGTACCTTAGTATATCCAGAAAGCGAGACAGATCTTCGCTGATTTAAACCACTTCCTTCCCATTCCATTGAAAGTGGTCAGAAATCGAAATTTAAATTATTATGAATGGAATCATAATATAGCCTTTTTGTTTCGAAGAGGACTTCGTGGCCAAGTTGGCTAAGGCGTAAGACTGTTAATCTTAAGATCGTGAGTTCGACCCTCACCGAGGTCGCTTCTTTTTTTTTTCCGGCACGGTAAATTGCCCCACCGCGACGCTAATTTGAAATCAGTTCTATTCTGTGTGGCTTCGTTTTTGTCTCTCACATCCGAAAATTTGTTCCTCAAAACGATGGTTTTTTCCTTAATGTCAATGCGAGTAGTTTTCTGCGGGTGATGTTGCGCCTAGGAAGGTAAAAATCTATTCGATTTCGACTTCAAGCACTTCGTGTACTATTATCTGATACAATTTGATAAACCTGATAATTCCAGACGTGCAAGAAATGACGGTGGTCGACTAAAGCCCAAAAGCAGAAACTACAAGTCGTGGATCAGACCTACACATTCACTTGTAGAGCTTATGTACCGATCTCTAAGACCTTTCCACGAGCTATTCCACGTAATTCAATAGCTCTTTTTGTCTCATGTATGTAGCATAAAAGAAATGACTTTGAATTTTACACATGGCGCCTCAATTCAAGTCAAAATTTCATTTGTTCGGGTGGCATATCAAGTACTTTGTCCAGAAACTACACTACACTATCTACGCCAGCACGACCGATGCGCATCACTGCGCGGCATAAATGGCCTCGATAACACAGCTTATAGGCTCACCAGAAAAACAAACATAAAAACAACTCAAGACTTCACAGCGACTGCTTTTCAACATGGCGCCCCCAATATATGTCAAGGGAGGTGTGTGGACGAATGTTGAGGACCAGATTCTCAAGGCCGCGGTGTCTAAATACGGGCTCACCCAGTGGTCCCGCGTTGCATCGCTTCTTCCCAAGAAAACAGCAAAACAGGCCAAGGCTCGCTGGAATGAATACTTAAACCCAAGTATAGACCGAAGTACGTGGTCACGGGAGCAAGATGAGAAGCTTTTGAGCTTGGCAAAGCTTTTGCCCAACCAATGGCGAAGCATAGCTCTGATTATGGGCCGCACGGCAACCCTCTGTTTGGAGCGGTATCAGAAGTTGCTCGATGCTGCTGCTGCCAAGACAAGCAGAAACACGGATGAAGATGAAGATGAAGAAACGGCAGGATTGAGGCTCACGGCGCTGGGGATTGAGAGTTTACCTGCATTGGGCAACGCATTTGAGAGTCTTCCCTCGAGACCCGACGCCGAGGACATGGACGACGACGAGCGGGAAATGCTCTCTGAGGCCAAGGCACGGCTCGCAAATACACAGGGAAAAAAGGCCATGCGCAAGGACCGCGAAAGAATGCTAGAGGAGAGCAGACGCGTGGCGCTTTTGCAGAAACGCAGAGAGTTGAAGGCCGCGGGCATAAATGTCAGCTTGACGCTGAAAAACAAAGCGAGAAGGAAAGAGTTTGACTACAACGCCGACATCCCGCACGAGCGGCAGCCCAAGGCTGGACTTTACGACATAAAGGATGAGGAGGGCCACAACGAGGCTTTGCGGGCGAGATTCCAAAAAGAGGTGAGGTTTAAGGGCATCGCCGCATCTGAACCCAAAGATAAGGATATCAAGAAGGAAAAGGCTGCAGTTGAGCGAGATGCAACGCGGATCAAGGCAAGCACGCGTCTGGCTGCTGAGGCTGTATCAGGCATAGACGCAGCGCAGCAAGCGAAACGGCGCAAACTCGAGCTTCCCGCGCCCGGAACACGGATAGAAGAAGAAGCCATTCAGGAGCGTATCTTGGCCCGGTCGAGAGAATTATTACTTGCTCAGAACACAGGGAACAGCCATGCGCATGCTATCCCATCTGCTGCCACACCGCAGCATACTGGCACAGAGCCAGTGGTGCGAGTTTCAAAGAAACTGATTGTTGGAATGTTGCGTGCGCTTCTCGCCAGAGTGCCCGAGCCGAGAGAAAAGACTAGAGTGGTATTTCCTTCACTTGAAGACCCCGGAAAGACCCTGGAAGTGGAAGGGGCAATTGCCTCAGAGGCCCATCTTGAACTACTCCGGCAGGTGGATGAAGAAAAAGCTCGTGCACGCCGGTCTCAGGTCATTCAACGGGGACTTGGAATCCCAAATCTCGAGTCCTTGGACATAGCTGCGGACGGGCAATGGACGGATGACATGAAACGCGAATTCGAGGCATTAGTTCGTTACGACCTTGATCAGAGCAATCCGGTTCCAGCGTATATTGATGAAGACATGATTGAACGAGTTGAGAAATTAGTTGCAAAAGAAGCGGAGGCACATATTGCAAACAAGTCGCATGTGTCAGAGCCAGCTCCTCTACCCCAGCTGGAACAAGCCATTACCGAGACATTCGAACTTCTCCATGCATTGGACGCCAGTGCTCGCGAAGCTGACCAGAGACTGGCCATTCTAGAGGACACTGGGACAAATGCAAAAACACTCGCAAGTCTTGAGCAAAAGATTGCCGAAAATGCGCGCGAAATATTAGAAGCTGATCTTGACGAGCGCGTGCTTCAACGAATTATGTGGAATGAGGAAGCTGCGATTGAAATGCGCTCGGCAACTCTTACAGAACTTGTTGAGGCGGTCAAGGCTGCCGAAGGAAGAGTCAGACGGCTGGGCGTCGTGTGATCATAAAATCGTTTTTTTTTTTGGGCGGAATTGATCGTCACGGGGAATATTTGACTATCGTCTCAAGAGATGCTTTGAATCGTATCTAGGAAACAATGGCTTTAAAGCTTTTGATGGATGTTCAAATCCTGAGCCGTTCTGCTGCAAAGACTTCACCTGACCCGATATCATCCCACAATAAAACACGCCTCTTTCATGGATGGGGCTTTCTTTATTAATGTCGGGCCCTGCCTCTTTTCCAATTATACAAAGCTTGACGTATTCGCCCAGGACTGTTGGCCGAATGTTCCGCGGGCATTAGACTACATGTGTTGTTCTGAAGAGGCTCACTTCAACAATAAGACAAGAACTTCGCATTGATTTTTTTGGAAAAAATGTGAATGGAACCGCTCGGAAGCACTTCACTCAAACACGGCTCTTCCATGCATGAGAGAAACTGCGAAGAACCCCCAGATGATTCTGATGCGCGTAAGAGTGATATTGAAAGAGCCCCACATACCTTGGACACAAGTACCGAAGCTCTGGATTCTGGGTCAAGTGTTTCAGCATTCAGCGAGCGCCATGGCATGTACAATACATATGTTTTTGTTTCTCACTCATGAAGAGCGCAAAAGTGGTATATTCGTAGAGCACTTTTATATAGTGCAATTAGCACTGGCTCCCACGCACCAAGTCAACCTGCGACCATCTGCAACAAACATGACTTGGATGTGCCTGGAACCCCTATGCTAGCCCCAAATAAGGGCTTGTGCAAAACACCGGCTACTGCGCTACACAAACCGCCGAAAACAATTAATTCACGAGCTCGCCGTTATATTTGTATACTTGTTACTCATTAACCTGGTCATCGACCTGTGCCTCTGGGCCCGGAGCCGCGCCTGGATATGTATGTCGGGGCAAATCCGGGGAAGACGATTCACTAGAGCACAGTTGGACTCGAGTCGGGTTTTACCATGAACCTCCTGTGTGGCGGAACAACAAAAACCTCCCAGTGCTGGAAACAAAATATATCCCACCAGACTCAGCCTCTTGAATTGAGCCAGGCAGTGGCCCTGAATACAGATGGCCCCAGGTTCCCAGGGCCTCATTCCCTCCGCGGCCCCGTGGCCCCGCGGCACCGTGCGCGCAGTCACCAGCCTCTAGAGAACCGCGACTACAAAACTACCAACACCCGCTTGTTCAGCAATGAGCTCCAATCTCCTCCCCCTCCCCCTACGAATTTGCGACCCCCTCGCGCTTGAAGATGCGCTTGCTGCTGCACTAGCCCGCGACTTCCACCAGCCGCTGCTGACCCTGGCTGACCTCGCGCGGGTCCAGAGCCTTCATTCAGCGCTCGTTGCCGGGAGCAAAGTGCCCCAAGTTGACCGCGAGGCTTACCTCAGAACGCTCGCAGAGGGCTTCTATGTGACCCAGGACCTCGGTGCCAAGTTTCCCGCGGTCGCCACGTTCGAGTGGTACGACACCTTGCAGCCGCGCCAGCCCGTGCTCCAGGCGCGCAGCTGGCGGCAGCACGCACACCTCATTGTTTTCCAGGCGGGTGTTTTGTACAGCCAGCGGGCACATGCCGAGGACCTCTCCGACGCCGATGGGCTCCGGCGCGCGGTTGCGGACTTGCAGGCGTCCGCGGGCTGTTTCCAGTACCTCTTGGATCACCGACAAGACAACCAGAACACGGCCGAGCACGACGGGCTTGAGTCCGATGCGGTCGGGCTCGGCGCCGCCACGCTTGCATGTCTCCGTGCCGCTGTCCTTGGCGAAGCACAGGAGCTCGTCTGGCAAAAGGCTGCCCGAAACACCACCACCAAAGACACGCTCGTGGCCAGATTGTCAAGCGCGGTCTCAGACCTCTACGAAGAGGCCACTGAGCACGCTCGGGCCTCCGGCACTATTCAGGACTCATGGACCAATCACTGGCGAGTCAAGCATTTGCACTTCCGCGCGGCAGCGCAGTACCGCATGGCCCAGCATCTGCTCCACACGTTTGAGTACGGGCAGCAGGTTGCGTATTTGCGTGCTGCCACGGGGCTGTGCGGTGAGGCGTTGCGCCACAGCAGGCATGTGGCTGCGGAAGTGTTGGCAGACTTGGGCGGGCTCCAGGGAACCGTTTCCTCCAGCCTCGGCGCTGCAGAGAGGGACAATTCGCTTGTATATTCGAAATTGGTGCCACATAGTTTGCCTATCATAGCAAGCATTTCTATGGTTGAGCCAAAAACCCCGCCGTTCTTGACAGAAAGAGACCCTGATTTTGCCCTTGTTTTCGAGAAGCTCGTGCCGTTTACTGTTGTCCAAATAGGCCAAGCATTTCGTGAACGACAAGACCAATACATCGCTTCTGCTTTCCGCGAGCCTCTTCGCACACTCACAACGTCTCTACTTCGCTTTCTAGCCGAGAGGCAGCTTCCCGCAGCGCTCGATTCGTTGCAAGTCCCAGAGAGCGTTCCTGACTCGATCGTCCACCACGCACAGGACATCATGGCCCGCGGCGGGACTAGATCAGTCCTCACAACAATGGGTGAGATTGGCGTAGCAGCAGCCAATGCGCGGGCGCTCGTGGAGGAATGCGCCGAGCGGTTGCGGCTCGAGAGACACGAGGACGACTTAATGCGCGAGCGCGAGGGCCCGGATAGATGGACACGTGTGCCGTCTAGCACTACAAGTGCCAAGCACTTACTCACAGTGGAAAAGATGCGGAATTACCTTTCACAGGGGCAGCAGAGCGATGCCGTGCTCGGAGAGTGTTTCGCCGCTGTCAAGGAGTCTTTGGACGTGTATTGCGGCGGTCTCGATGTATTGCGGCGGCATATTCCGACACACGGACATGTGCACATGAGTGCAGTCTGCGAGCGTGTAGCGCATGAACTCCGCCGATTACTCCGGGAGGTTGCCGATCTCGAAACAAAACGCGAGCGCTTCACGGGAAGCATTGATTACAAGCTGCGGAACCACAACGTGGAAGATGTAGTGACAAGCGCATATAGGCGGAACCCGGGATCGTTTCATGCCCATGGCTCAGTTGATCGTGCCGCGTTTGAGTACATCTATGATAATCACATTGCTTTCTTCAGCACTGACCTCACGTATGTGGAGAGACTGGAGCAAGCGCAGAGGGAATTGGAAGCGAATATTGATACCGCTTTAGATAAGTTTACCCGTGCGCGCACAGCATCTCTAGATGCGGCACAGGAAAGACGGCTCATGGTGCTCCAGAAGCTAGAAGCCGACTATGTGAAATACTTGGAACTCGTGCAGAACTTAGACCTGGCGTCGCGGTTTTACGCCACTTTCTTGGAGCGTGGGAGCGGTGTCCTCAAGGAGTTAGACGGATACCTTCTATCCAGGCGAGAGGATGCCCGCGAGCTTGCTTTGCATATTCGTGACCAGCGTAACTTTGAGGGCATCGAGCAGTCGATGGCACGGAATCTGGGGAACCTCGCCGCGCCGAGACTGCACAGGGCAGGATCTAGCTCGGGCATCAACTTCTCGTAATGACCCAATTTCATGTCGCCTGTATGCTCCTCCGCCGCTTAAGATACATAAAAAACTTGCTTACGACCAAAAGAATGAGAGACGTCGTTGCTATAGTGGGGACCACCGGTGTGGGAAAATCACAGGTATGACTCATCTGAAACGTGACTATCATTAGTAAATACTAACTACTTAGTTTAGCATCGAATTGGCCAAATCCATCAATGGTGAAATCATTAATGCCGACTCCATGCAAGTTTATCGCGGCGTTCCCATAATCTCTAACAAGCATCCCATTTCAGACCGCGATGGAGTACCTCATCATGTCATTGACCACGTTCCGTGGAGCGAGGAATATTTCATTCACCGGTACAGCGCGGAGGCTGTACATGCGATTGAAGATATTCATGCCCGAGGAAAAATTCCTATAATTATTGGTGGCACCCACTACTATTTGCAAACATTGTTGTTCAAGAATAAAACCATTGGCGAGAAGGAGGAAAAAGCGAAATTGACTCCCCTCACAACTGAACAGAAAGCTTTACTCGATGGGCCCGTGGAGCGTATATTCAAAACGCTTACCGATGTAGATCCGGTTATCAGCGAGAAGTTTCACCCAAAAGATACGCGAAAATTGCGAAGAGCCTTGGAAATTTATTTCACCTCGGGACAGCGGCCAAGCGATATGTACCATGAGCAAAAACTAGACGAGCTAGAGGATACTTCGTTGAAGTACAACACACTTCTTTTCTGGATTTACTGCGACCCAGAAGTCCTTAAGACAAGACTTGATGAAAGAGTTGATAACATGATGAAGAATGGAGCATTGGATGAAATCCAAGAGCTTGATCAATTCTATGAATCTCAGTCGTCTGCGCCAGACATAACAAAAGGGATATGGCAGGTCATTGGATACAAAGAATTTCGCCCGTGGTTGACTGGTGGTCAGACTGACTCCAAATTATTTGATGAGGGCGTAGAGAGAATGAAGATACGAACAAGACAGTACGCAAAGTACCAAGTGAAATGGATAAGAAAGCTTTTGGGCGTCGAGCTTGACAAAGAGTCGCGGTTTGGATTCAAGTATGGTGGAAAGATGTATATTCTTGATGCAACTGACTTGAGCGAATGGGCAGATAACGTGCGTACAAGAGGTTTGGCCATTGTGAATCAATTTATCGCAGATGGACCGCTTGGCGTACGTGAGACACAAGCACCTGAGAATTTAAAATCTATTCTTCCCACTTCGGACCTTTATAACAACAGCAACAAAACCATAAATGCTGTCGAAAACTGGAAACACTACGAATGCTCTGTATGTAAGGATTCTGAGGGTAGTCCTTTGGTTGCTGTGGGCGAAGAGAATTGGTTAATTCACCAAAAGAGCAGGCGCCACAAAAAGCAAGTGAGCTACAATGAAAGAAAGAGAAAACACGAAGAAGTACTTGAAAAGTACAAGAAGGCGAAAGACGATAGTTCGAATTAAATAGACCTAACCTCTGTCTTGGGGAGCAGGACATAAAAAGCATCGCTGCAAAAGCTACGACGGTTAACTTAAGTATTGTTTGCGAGCCTCATAGTTGCAACGTTACAAAATTGCCCGGGAATAAAAGAGCAAGCAAACAATCAAATCTTTCAAAGCATATTTTGGATAGGCATCGCATTTGATCCGAACTACGAACTTAAAGTACCCACAATCCCATGGACAGGTGCTTTAGGGCAACTGAAACATGAAACCATCTGTTTGCATACAGTCCTTTCAATTCCATTTACCGATGGAGTCAACTGATTGTCGAGTTGAACCTAAATTTTGCAGTTAAGCAAATGTTTCATTCGTATTAAAGGAGAGCCGGGTTTTAGGTATACAAAACTCGCTATCTGATCAAAAGCCACAACACTTGCTTGATTATCGGAATAATATGTTATAAAAGCTTTGTCTTCTCTGAAACATCCAAATCACTTATCGGAAATTAAACAGCGGTGGAGTACTCAATTCCGAAAAATAAAACAAAAAGAAACAACGTAAGGACAATCTTCGGCTCAAAGCGGTAATTGTCTAAATTTAGTTTCAAGTTGGCAGACCTACTATGTACGGCGAAATGTTTCATCTGGGTCAATAACCATGCGCGAAGCGCCAATATTGGTCGTGCACATCACACATCAACATACAAGGAGATCATGAAATTAATTTATCTTGTGGGTTTGCCATACAAGCACCATTTAACCAAGCGAGTTATTCAAAGGCTGGTGACCAATGGGTGACCGCGCTATAATTGAAGATAGTGCTGGGGATAGGAATTCTCACAGCTTCCCGCTTCCGCGATCCGGTACAACAGTTACGGACCATCCAACAAGAGACAGCGAGCTGGAATCAAAAAGTCTACAAAACAGAAAAGGATCCATTGCATTCTTACTAGATACTCCCACTTTCTCTCACGATTGTGTGAGAGAAAATGATGTATTTCCCAGCCATGGAGCAAGTGCGAGGGTCATGAACCCATTGGACTTTAAGCTACACTCAGAAACTGGGGTTTTGCCTCGATCAGAACATAAGAGAAAAGCGGTATGCGCAAATGGCTCTGGACTATCGAAGCGAAAATCGACACAGGAAACGCCTTGCTTCACACAAGACCAACTGATTGAAGGTAAAACCATGCTAGAAAATTATACACTATGCAAACCAAATACATCATCTACGCGTAGTTTGGCCAGCACACTTAATGATTCGCTCAGCAAAAGCTCACCTGAATCTTGTTTTCTTTCAGACGCACTTTACACCTCTGGGACCTCCCCTAATTTGAGAAATTCACAAAGCCCTAAGTATGACAGCACTCTGTGTTCCAAAACTTGTGAATCTCCTTCAAATTCCATATACTTCAATGGTCGCTTAAAAGATTGCCAGATTAAGTACCCAAACTGCCCAATGACGCTGAATACTATAGAAAAGCTGGGCCTTCATATGATGAAACACGAGGCGGATGATCCTAATAAGTGCGGATTTTGCTCTTTCACGACATCCACGAAAACTGCCATGGAAGCTCATGTTAAAATGCATGATAGTGAGGATTGTAAATGTCCTACTTTCCATCAAGAGTTTCACACGGGGACCGCTTCGAGGCATGATACTAAAGGTCCAAAAAAGATGTCGAAGAGAAACTTTCACGATACATTATTTGGTTCGAAGAAAGCTGCAGTTGATGACACTTTGGTCTCAAATCTGACAGAGATATCAAGAATGATAGATAATGATGCCATAGACGAGCGAGGCAAGAGGAATTGCAGCGTATACTCGAAAAACTTAGCTATGGAGGGAAGCTTGGGTTGTAATACGGGTGAGGAATCTCAGTGTCTGCTTCGCGGGCCAGTAGTATCATCAGAAGGAAGTTTCAAAAAACATACAATTCTACATTCGAGTCTGAATCTGCGCCTGGATCAGAAGGTGTCAGAAGATTGTCACCTGAATAAGGCTCCGCTTCGAAAAACGAAAGCCTCTGTGGGTACAAAGTATCTCTGCAAGCCTTGCCAAAAAAAGTTTAGCTTGGATCAGCTTCTAGATTTTTATTTCAAGCTCCACCAAAACGACTTGTGTGCGGTTTGTAAAAAATATGAATCGTCAAAAACCCTCTTGAATGTACATTTAATCTCGCATATCAAGAACACCCCTTTTCGATGCCCTGATTGTTGGAAATATTCTAGAGCTGATCAGCATGACGGTGAAGCTGGTGGAAGAAATATTGAAAATGATGTGGAATATGGTACAACTGAAAGAATAGCTACTTTGGATGGTATTTTAAAGAAATCAGTCCCTCAATGTTCATTCGATAGAGTTCTGGGCGCTAAAAGTGTTGTTTTGAAGAGCCTTAGAGATTTTAACTTCGATAACAAACATAGTGAACCTACACTTGTGAATGTTATATCAGATCATCCCACCATCTCCAGCGACAGCGAGGAAAGCGAGGGTCAATATCATCGAGTCAGTCAAATTCATTCTTCTTCAGACCATGAGCGGTATGCGGCTGAAGAAGACCTGTCTTTGATTGAATGCACCATGACGCGTTCTGACATTTCGACGAAATTGAGTAGCAAATCCGACTTTATCGATCCCCATCAAAGTCTCTCGTTCACTGGTCAAGTTGAAAGACCTCTCAGATGTCGCAAGTGCCGCGCTAGATTTGCTTCAAAACAAGAGATGGCAGCACATCTTGAAAGCCATGAAATTGCAAAGCATGAATGCCTAGATTGCCAGGCAAAGTTTATTACCGAGGAAGAATTTAGAGATCACATAAAGTCACATCGTGCAGCAAAATTCGAGTGCTCATTTTGCAATCGAAGATTCACCTTCAAAGAAAACTACACAGGACATTTGAAGACACATGAAACGCAAAATTCTTTTTCATGTCATGTCTGCGAAGAGAAGCTTGAATCAATTTTTCAATTAACCGAACATATGAAATGCCACAAAAAAGTTATTCGGTGCACTGTGTGCTCGGTGACAGTTTCCTCTAATAAGAGTTTAAAGGCTCATATGAAAGCTCACAAAAGTAAGACTTCATATCCATGTTTAGTGTGTAAAAAGGAATTTCCTTCAAACGCAGCTTTGAGAAGACACAGTATCATTCATTCTGGAGAAAAGTTTTCGTGCATTGTGTGCAACAAAGTCCTTGCTTCAAGCATTTCATTGAAAGACCATATGTCAAAACACACGCCGGCGGATTGGGAAAACCAACCGGATTTGATGAAGTTAGTCTATTTGGAACAAGCAGAAGATTCGCAAACTAATTCTACTGAGAAACAGTTCGAGTGTATCCAGTGCTCTGAAAGATTTAATCTGTTTGAGAAATTGATGTATCACGTGAGTTTTCACTCAGGAGAGAAATTGTTCCCCTGTGAGTTTTGTCCAAAAATTTATGGCAATCAAGAATCACTCAAAAATCATCTAGAATGGCATGCGCGCTTTCCATGTATCTACTGCGGAAAGAAGCTCACTTCGAGGAACCACTTTATTACGCATATGAGAGCTCACGAGGGCAGACCTCGCTTTGAATGCGGTGTTTGTAAAAGAAGACTCTCATCCAAACAACGCTTATTGGGTCATTTACAAGCCCATGCAAAACAAAATGATATTCCAAACCTAGAAATGTGAGTTTACAAATTGGCCCTATCGTATGAGATAGGTTCATATTTGACATCACACAATGCTTATAGTATTTTGAAGCTTTTTTTGTTGTTGCAATATAATTTTGAGTCTAATGTTGGATTCTTTGTTCATTGCCTCTATGGCAGGCAGCTTTGAAATAAGACGATAAACCAAGGCTCCAGTTACCATATTTGTTTACTCTGAATTTTAAACATTTGGTCTTTAGATTATCAGACATTCCAAAATACAAATGCTCATCGACGAAGTTGCAAGGAATCACAGCCATCTTATAGGAACTTTCTGGACTGGCCTAAGTAAATTCTCTACTTTTGGATGGTGATCGCTTGAAATGCCAGTGGATCTCTCATTTTAATTTGCTTATCTGAAAGCAGTTGTGGGGGGTTCTTCAATTTCACTTCATTCGGGCTGTGTTCCCGTTTAGATCAACTTGCAGTTCAATTGAAATTGGGTGAAGGCACTTTTTCAAAAATTTCATTGGTGATGATGTCACAAATTCACCTCTAATCACTGACTCAGCAGCTATCACTCGAAGTTCGGTCTATAGAAGTCATTCAAAATGAGGGGTATTAGAATCTCGTTCGCTTCGATTCAATTTAACTCATATATGTGTAATTGAACGAAGATACTAATCTTGATATCTCTGTTCCCGAAAGGTTGTAGACTACAAATTTTTTATGAGAAGGCGAGGGCATCTACACAAGAAAGTCTCTGTTCCCAGCTCATTGTTTCATGAAAGTCAAATATACGATGTTGAAGTTTCAACGAATAAACCTTTCAGCATTGTAACTCCGATATATTGAGTGAGTAGCCGCTCGATATCGGGACAATTATTCGTCGATGCTGTCAAGATTTCATCGTAATAAGAGTTCTATCTTTAAACATAAAAGCACGGATATAACACCCAGAATTGAAAATCTAGAAGGAAAGAAAGACAATTTTCAGAAACTATTTAAACAAGGCTTGAGCAACTATACACTACACACAATAGGAACATTAATAATGAAGAGACAACAAGCTTCGTTCCTCATGGCCCAATGGTCAAGGCGTCTGGCTACGAAAGTAACCACTTCTGTTGGAACCAGAAGATTCCAGGTTCGACTCCTGGTGGGGAAGCTTCTTTTTTTCTCATTAAAATCCTTGATACATTCGCGTTCGGATCAACGAGTTATCTCACCAAACACTCACTTCATTCTCAAAATACTTTCTCCTGAAACCCAGTTTTCTACGAATCATTTGGATCGTTTCAATAAAATGATTCTTTACAGTCTATTTATACTCAACAAAGCCGGTGGTTTAATATATCAGAATGACCTCAATCCAGGCTTAGCAAGGCTCAGTGCCAATGACTACCTTGTCTTGGCTGGCACTTTGCATGGCGTTCACGCCATCGCTTCGAAGATACGACAAGAGGATAGCACCATACCCGCAGACGTATCTCAGTCGACAAACAGCTCGATTTTGGCTTCAGGAAAAGCGAAATTGCCCAACACAAACACACTGGGACTTCAGCACGTTGACACTAGTCTCTTCAGCTTGTATGTATTTCAAACATTGACGGGTCTAAAATTCATAATTGTTACCAGCTCTGAGACAGCTGGTCACCATAATGGCTTGTCACGAATAGGTGCTTCGACTACACAGGGAAAGCTCACACGGCAGTTCCAGTCAGTTGGGACAGTGTATAAGGAGATTTATCAGCACTACTGTGACTTCGTTATGAAGAATCCATTTTATCTGTTAGATATGCCCATTAAATGTGCAATGTTCGACATGAAAGTTAATGCGATGGCAAATTTACAGATTACCACATGAGCCGAGGCATAGTTATCTTGGAGGATACTATGATGCATTTTAAGAAAGACGCATATTCGACTCTCGATCTTTCTTATGTCGAAACTCGGGGGATGTTTTGAAGAATTAGCCCTGGTGCCATAGTACTTAGGATGCACATGTTTGCCGTATTGGCAAAATTCGAGCAAGTACCAACATGTCTCCGAGAGTCAATCAGTTCCCGCGGTACCATGCATAAAGCGAACTTTACTTGAATAACATTTAATAGGCTCAATGCGAATCTAGCGTTAATTTCTTATTCAGCAGTATATGATGGTGTTTTCGTCGTTGAGCTCGCTCGGTACTCGAGCCCGCGGCCGGGCAAATCTGTGCAGAGCCTCATCACGAAATTTTCCACTACAGCCAGTATTATGGATACGAAGCCAGAAGTCACAACAGAGTCCAAGCCGCCTTTAGAGACGAGAATCGGAAAGGACTCGCCATTCACATTTGGCCAGCGGCTTCTTACCGGGGACAAAGACGTTTTCGACCACAATGCATGGGACCACGTGGAGTGGGGCCAAGAACAGGTTGACGACGCTGAGAAACTCATTGCCAAGCAACACGAAGAGCCCGTGAAAGAGTTTGAAAAGAAATTGTACAATGCAAGCCCTGCAAAATACTGGGATATATTTTACCGCAACAACCGTGAAAATTTCTTCAAGGACAGAAAGTGGCTTCAGATAGAGTTTCCCTTTCTCTACGAAGCCACGGGCGCAGACTACAACAAACCCGTGTCGATCTTGGAGGTAGGATGCGGGGCCGGCAACACGTTTTACCCGATCTTAAATCAGAACCAAAACCCACAACTCAAGATCTGGGGCTGTGACTACCTGAAGGTGGCTGTGGACTTGGTGAGAAGCAACGAAAACTTCGCTCCAAACAACGAGAAGGGCATCGCGTACTCTTCGGTGTGGGACTTGGCTAATCCAGAGGGACATATACCGGCAGACATGGAGCCAAACTCCGTAGACGTGGTCATAATGGTGTTTGTTTTCTCTGCCTTGAGCCCCGAGCAATGGAGACACGCAATTCTGAATCTCGACAAGGTGCTCAAGCCGGGCGGCCAGATTCTATTCAGAGACTATGGTCGGTATGATCTTGCACAGGTGCGGTTCAAGAAGGGCCGCTTGCTCGATGATAATTTCTATATCCGAGGCGACGGCACTAGAGTGTACTTCTTCACTGAGGAAGAGTTGCGCACGATTTTCTGTTCAGAGGGTCCCTTTGAGGAGAAGAATATTGCGACGGACCGCCGTTTGCTTGTGAACCGTAAAAAGCAATTGAAGATGTACCGGATCTGGCTCCAGGCAGTGTTCCAGAAACCAATGTGAAGTGGTTTAGCTGGGCAAGGCGAGGACAACGTATAGAAAATTGTCCATGAATCGAAGCGCGGCCCAAAGCTTGACAATAGGCTCGTCTAGAAGTACATCGGCATTAACTCCATGGATGTAGACCCGATACGGCTGCGCCGAGAGCCCAGGAACTTGTTCCCGTATGACTTCGCCCAATGTATTGAACGAGGCTGGGCTCCTCGACCATACTGGTGCCTGAATAAATGCGGCAGACCCGGCCACATATATCTTGATGGGAAGACGGTGGCGCGTGTTGATTCCAGGAACGGCCAATTTTCTCCTGATTTTGCCGTATGTAGACATGTCGAGGTTGGCCACGGCGCGCCATAGGGTACTAGTGTCATTTGCACTCAAGCTCAACACGGAGCGGGAACTGCCATTGAGGACGTAGCACGACTGCTTGAGTGCGTTGATGAACACCTGATGTAGAAGCGCCGTGAAGTCTACCGAGTTGTCAGTTCTCGACTCAAAGGGTATGATGTGATTGGACGGATACGGCGAGTCCGGCGAGACGACGCGCAATTCTAAACACCAGGGCTGCTCCCGCCGCGTTGCGGGTCCAGGCAAATAGAGAAGGTCATATAGAAGCCCAATGGGCCAGTTCCATTTGAGTGGCACGTTTTCGTACTCGAGCCAAACTGGCTGGGCGCACAACTGCGGGGTGCCCGTGGCGATGCGGAAATAGTCAATGATTCGGGAGAAGTATAGCGGAAAGTAAAGCATCCGTTTTGCTTCGAGGAGATACTCTGTGTCGCGGAAGCAGACCCGGACACGCACCAGGCCATTCCATATCCTTTCCGTGACTTGAGCGCTCATTAAAGGTTACCGCGTGAGGATTTGCGCCCACGCGCGCGGCGCCCTTCACTAGGGCCAGGGCCAAGAGAAGGGCCGCGGCCCGGGCTGTGCCAAATCACCGTGCCATGTCAAAAGAGGCAGTGAAGCCAGACCTGCCAACTGCGGAGCGTGGGATTTGACGACGAGGCTTTTTTATAGTACAACTTCGAGGCTCAATTGTATATTATCCTCCCTCAATGGAGAAGGCCTTTTGGAAAAAAAACAAAAAAAAAAAACACGCCCGTCTGTAATCGCTGCGCAATGATGCGTTCCTCCATGGCAGGGCGGGGCTTCGCGGTGACAACGAGTCTTTGCAGATACTTAGTGTTTTACGATTCATGGCAAGGCATGATTTGTCAAAAATTGATATCGGAAACAAAACTGCCTTCTCGTCTGGCCATTGCTCCAGAGCAGCAACGCGAATTCTCATGTGCTTAAATTAGACGGCTCGCTGGCGAAAACGACCGCGCGGTTCCACCGCACAAGGTGGAAAAGCGCCAGGGGCGCTGGTTTACACTAAAAAACGCACTGGCAGATGATTGGGGTTTCAAAAAAAAAAGAGCACCGAGCGCCGAGTTGTATGGCCTGCCGTTTCCGGCGCTGTCACAATGAGCAAAATCCTTTTTCTTTACCTCGTGTCCTGAACGTGAGCCTCGTTTGCTGGCCCTGTTTATTTATACCGGCTATGGCAAATTCCTCACAGAGCAGCGCCATGCAGCACCAAACCACTTCAAAAAAAAAAACAAAAAAAAAGAACAGGCGCCTATCTCCCGTGTCCTCCGATGTGGTTTCGGGCCCATAAAAACTGCAGTAGCGGAGTCTCTCAACACATGGCCACTAAATATAGCCGGGCAAAACATCGAAACGCTAAAATTGAGATGCAAGCTATTCCCGGCTTTTTTGCTGCCAGCCAGCCATCTCATGCTGCGCGCCAATCGGCCCGCGCCATTTGAGGAAAGCAGACCAAACGGGATATGAACGCCAAAAGCAGTTTCGAAAATTTATAAATTTAGGTATATACATATCCAGGGCCCCTGGTCATTGAGACAGTGTCCATTTTTTTTTTCTTTTTGTTTTTGCTCTCTCATATTTCATTATTTGTCACTCTCGCCTCGGCCCTCGTCGCTAATGCCTCACCTTCCAAAGCAGCGAGGCCAGACCTCGAACCGCCTATCACGGCAAGACCTTCCGCCACGGGTACCTTCTTCACACATGGAAGACTTTGATTTTGATGCTGCAGCTGTTTTCTCAGCTTCCCTGGGAATTTTAGAAAGCCAAGTCCCCTATATTCCCGTGTACAATCGGGACAGAAATACCATAAGGCGGTTTTCTCGCAATACGGCACTGTCTGAAGGCCCGCGCCCGCGGCCCACCTCGCAGCTCACTTCGTACTACTGCGATATTGATACCAATGGGGCTGATGAAGGCAGGGCAATTTGCTCTGGAAAAAATCCCAACAAAACAGCGCATGTGCAAATACCCGATTTTTCGAAATTGCCTCAGTGTCAGATGACCCCTCGTGCGGTTGCTGGGCCCACGACGTACGACAACGGCGAGGCTTCCATGCAAGATGCCGAGTCCACCGATAATGACTGGATGGTTTTTCAGTCCAAACAGACCACGCAGCTTCAAAAATGTGGAAAAACAGCACAGGTGGAAATTCGCTCAGGGCCATTTCAGCCACAGCTAAACTTGCACCAACCACTTCTGAAAACCACGCAGATGAGAAACGAGACACAGTCTTTTTTGTCTCCCATGGCTAAAAGAGATTCGGTACAAGAGCCCGAGAGCCTGGAGGTAGTTTCGCGGACAAGACTCGAAGACCGCAATAAGCGACAATCTACCTTCTCTCTGGACTTTCCAAGATTTGTGCCTCAATTCCAGCAGCAGTTCCGAATCCATGGGGGGAATCGGCTGCAAAATTCCAACCACTTTTTGGCACCCAAAAGCGCTCAGTCGCAGGGTCAGGAAACCCTAGATGGAAACACAATGGCAAGTGCAGAGACATCAGCCTCGAATCGCTTTTCTACCTTTGGGAGCCAGTGTTCTGTCAGAACAGGCGCTTCTTCCGAGACAGAGTCGCTGTCCGTAGATATCTTTCTTCCCGAGAACAGCCCCTCACTACACGGAAAGAAAATAGACGCGTTTTATCACCAGGACAAAAGAATAGCAGCCTCTTCGGTTTATGAAGCAAGTGATGCACTGTCAAGCCATCAGAATCAAAAAAATCTTATTCATGAGCTGGGGTCATTGGAGACGCAAAATCTCATACAGACCTGCGTCTTGTCTGATCAATGCGTAGACGAGAGTGTGCCGCCGGAGCCTCCCAAACACCAACATCGTCCACTCAGCCACTACATACCTGGAACCAAAAGTGGATCTCCTCTCGCCCCAAGAAAACGAAGACAATCCCTCAATTTTTGTCTAGATCTGGGAGCCGGCTACGACGAATCAAGGTTTATGATACCGGCAGAAAACCAAATTCACCGGTATGGGGCAGGTTACTCGAAAAAAACTATACCAATCCACAAGCCATTCTTCAGTGTCGAACATGATGCCCCTCCAATCAAAACAGAAAGGAATTCTTCATTTAGTACGAAAAGAGTGTTTGCTGGTGTTAAACGAGGGTTTGGTCGGATATTTAAATAGGATTTAAGAGCTGCAAAGTATTACCCTCTACTAATGAATCATTTCGGCCTTGGACACAGAAATGATTGTTTTAAAGCATCCAGCGAGTAATGACTCAATACTTCTCACCTTTTTACACTCATGTGATCTTTCAACCCAATTTAGGCGCCAAGATAAGTACTTTCTAAGAAAAAAAAAATAAAGCAGAGATATTTTTCGAAGAGATTCTTCTTTCTTTACCAAATCAACCACAGCGTCTTGAATGTCTAAATCTGTTTGTCATCTACACATTATATTCTGCTACAGATGATGAGTTCGCCATACTTCACCACCGAAGATGTTTTGATAGATTCTTTGGTGGCACATGTACTTGTGGATAAAGTCGAAATGAACCAATGACTGGCTTTTTAGTTCCAAGCGTTGGAAAAATGTTTCTTCATACGATTTAATATTTGAAAATAAAAACCTCAAATCACTTATTTTATATCATCCAATAAAAGTGCCCAGAGATACTTTTTTTTAAATATTTCAAAATCATTTTATAGATATTAACCGCCGAATCTGCCCGTTTTGACCTTAGGTTTTCTTTCTTTCTTCTTGGGAAGAAAGAACCACATATTCGTATTATGAAACCTTTAAAATGAGTCTACCAACCGAGGGCCAGGTCGAACTCACACGTTACCCAGCACTTTCTTCAGCATGCGAGCTTGAGATCAGAAATTTCAACAGCGAAACTTGCAGGGACAGCTAACTTCGATGGCCTGAACCTTGTAGATGTACCATATGATAGTTACGGCTACAATAAACAGGTGTGACTCTGAAGACCGACATCATTTTTTTGGGGAATCCAGCTCTAGCAATTCTGATGCCTTCCAATACACCATTACACCGAAGCTGATGGAGCACTAACTCTATATAAAACTTATTGATTTTTTCTCTCCAAATTAGGTAGAATACATCCCACGAAATGTGTTTCAGTTCTTCCAAGCAGTCTGTAGGTGCTAAATAGTTTTCACATTTCCCAATGGTCCTGATCATGGCCCAAGGCAAAGATTCTACTATGATTTGCATCCACACTTTGTATCCAAACAATTGCGTGCAATATTGGTCGAATATATATGTATATTATATATATGTAGACTTTTTAACTCAAATCTAACAGATCTTTGTCTGAAATTGATTAACCAGTTTCGTCATAATTCTTTGTTTGGCTAGAATCACCAGGAATTTCGAAAGTGATTGCGATTTTACGCTTGCCCGCACACTCGACATCGAAGCCTATCCGCCCGTCATTACACAAAACAAACAGTTTGGAATCACCGTATGTCAAAAAGTATACGTTGTGTTGTTCATCATGGACTACCCGTAAATCAATGTCCTTTTCAAAGTCTGAAACTAGATACCCTTCTTGATCTACTCTGATGTAGGTCAGATCCGATTTATGTTGCAAAACTCCTCCTGCTGATAAAAATGCTTGTGATCTGGCACCTAATCTAATGCTTGAGCTTTCCAGTTTTTTCGTCATCCAGCCCTGAGGCCTTCCAGACCTTTCATCAAAAGCGAGAAGAAATCCAAGTTGGGCGTAGGTCAAAGCGATAAGTGAGGAAAATAAGATAAATTTCATTGGTGAGGTTTTTGGATGCTCTTTTTTTTCTAAAAATTTATTCATAACCCGAGAACAACTCTCTATTTATAATTTAGATCACGAGGTATCGCTTGACCTAGAATTTACTTTTTTGAATACGCAGGACTCAAAGAAGCATTCTAAAAATATACATTTTGAGATGCACGTTATTGTTGTTCTCCTATTGTCCTTTGGTATTCGTACATGCCAAAAGCCTTCTCCCAGGTTTTGACTGAAATATAGCCTCTAACTCGGAATCAAAAGGGCCTAGAAGGTATGCAGAAATAATTTCCTTTTGAATCTGAATAAAGTTCACAGTGATCACAATAAGTTGTGATAGACCAAAGTTTTGGGCGCAACTTGCCAAGAAATCTTATTACTTATTCAGCCTTTTTGCTTTTGACACGTCCAATTTGCGGGAATAAAATCAGTTGTTTCCGGACATTGAGCAACTATTGCTTATTCTCGGGTTTGGCTGTGAATGTGAGACATCCAATCCAGTCAAGAGAAATATTGATTTCAAGAGAAAAACAATAAGAGCTTGGGAAATGATAGTCAGTGACTTTTTTTTCTTGTTCTGCCATATGAGGCGCAAGCCTGCATTAGCGGCCCAGCTTGTCCTGTGAACTTCTATTGAATGACGAAAATATGTGGTTTAGGAAGAGCAGTTTTTGTTGAAGCTCGAGTTGGGGAAGTTGTTCATGACACGCCCAGGTGAATATACGCTTCGAAATGTTTTAGAATAAGATCATGGAGTCATTTAAATGTGTGACATTTACAACTTGACCACCAAGTCATCTTCCTTATACAACTTCAAAAGTTCAGCAATTCCATATTTTTCGGCGACGGCGTCATTGATAAACCTGCCTCCCAAGTAGTGGATTTTGCCGTCCCTTTGAAACTTTTCTGCACAAGGTTTTGGAGCTGTGAGGCTCACCAACATAGATGCATTGATGTCCAGATCTACAGGCCCATTGTCCACATCCCAGCCAGAGGGAATATCCACAGAGACTATTGGAGCAATTTTGGGCAGGTTTTCCGACAAATACCCCACCAACTCATTGAAAGGTGCCCTTAGGGGCGGCCGGAAAGAGAAGCCAAAGAGCGAGTCGATAATCACCTTGGTGGTGCCTGTCTCGAGCAAGTGCTTCACCAGGTCGACATCACTGATCTGACGTACACCCATATCATCAAGTTGCTTGGTGAGTCTTACGTACAAATCTTTTTGCGGCCGCTTTGGATAGTACAAAACTGGCTCACAATACTTCCACGCCTTGAGGTGTCGCGCACACACCAAGCCGTCACCACCATTATTTCCCGGGCCCACTAGGACCAAAACATGGGGTGTCTTTTCATTTAAAACTGGAGGGTATTCTTTGTAAACAGCTTTGGCGACGGCGAGACCTGCAAGCTCCATCAATTGGTCGATAGAAAATGACCCGCTGGACATTAGTTCAGCGTCTAGCGTTGCGGCGGCTTTGGCAGAAAGGACTTTGTACATCAGCATGGCAAAGACAAAAAAGAAAGATCAGTTAGATATCTAAAAGCTGGAACAGATTGATCTGAACACTAATTGATGAGTCGATTGAACAGTTGAAATTGAGCAGGTACCACTTAATCGCGTGAGCCCCCTCGCGCTCCGTGGGGGGGGGGGGGGGGGGTAAGGTAGACCCTTGCTGCACATTGACCGGGCTAGGACCATCATGCAGGACCATCATCGATTGGTCGGTCGTTGTTGCGGTGGATCGATGAGTCTACTCTCCTGATACAAATTTTTGAGCCTGCTGGAAAAATAAGTTTTGACCAGCACAAGAAGGGGCTTGTGTTTTTTTTTTTTGAGGAAAACTAGATGAGAGAAAATGGAGTGAAGGTTGTTAGAGTTTTGCACAGTTTGTAAGCACAAAATAGAAAAGAAGAGGACATGGTTTTAAAGGCTAGATGTAATTTCACTAGTCATTTCATTTTCGCAAAACAAGGCTGAAGACATCTCCCCCAAACATCTGCTTTCAATATTCAGGGGATGTGACCGAAGCCATGTTAATCGAATTCTCAAAAGTTTTTGTAACACGCGGTCGTGTGTTTGAAACTTAGACTCGAAATCAAATTTCAAAAGTGCAGGCTTAAGTAAGATTTAAGCCCGTCCCGTTATTACGGGGGTTTCAACAATAATATGCCAATACACTTTTACTTCACAAAAACCTTACTCATGATTGCTAAGGAAAGGGAGCAAGGCGTTAAGCGCAACTTTCTTTTAAGAATGTGATTTTCACCTAACGGATAAAACTTCATCACCCATTTATGAAAGTGATTGTCTTTAAGCTGGCTCGAGAAATCGGAATGGAGGCATCAGCGCTCAGAGAATATACCCCTCAGCTGCGGCGCGCAAAGATTATCAAGATAATCAAAAAGGTCTCATGCATATAATATAACCTTCTAGTTTGCGTGTCGGGCGCACATAAACCGATCTCGGAGAACTGCATGAAATGGAAAACACAAATTTTTGTCTACTTTACATTGCGGTAACCACAACTACTATTCTCCGGATTCCACCAACGCTCGGAACCGGTAACTGAAACCTGCCTCTTCTTTTCAAGTTTTTGCGATTCGTTTGACCGAGCCCATTTGAGTTTTCGATACTGTGAAGGTCTAGAAAGGGAAGACATTATAATTCCGTTCATTCATCTGGTCTCAGAAAAATTTTTTGCCATTAGAAATTGCTTTCCAGACTGACTTGGACTGAAGTACATCCTGTCTGTCCAAATCATACCATCTCGGCGGTTGTGCACTCTGTCCTGAATAGAGTCAGTCCACTTGGGTCGATATTGTATCACATCGAAGCATCTACAATGTTTGTGCTATGTCTATTGCTGGGAGTATTGATGGTTTCTCCGGTATGGTTTACTTCATCAAAGCTAAAAATTTTTCAGTACTACTGTCTCCTAGCAGCAGTTTTACTCACGATGATATCTTGTACCCCCACCCGAGCATCCAATAGTGCCCCATTTGAAAAATTTCCCCAGCTGTTAATAGCTCTTTTTTCTTGCAGCCTGGTCATGTCATATGTTGACTTCTGTGCTTCAGATGGGAAAGGTCATCAAGCTTTGGGCGATCATTCCTGTGTTTGCAGAAATGAAAACGCCTTTGCCACTTTGGCCTACTGTTATCAAACCGGATTTCCACTAGAATTTGACTCACTCATTGACATGTGCAACACAAACTACAATACGTCGCTAGATTTGAGTCTGGTCACCGAGGCACTCGAAAGGTATCACAATTCAGCAAGAGATGTGGTCAACTTTGAGTTTCTACCTCACGTCACAGCCGTGGACTTTCCTGCAAAGCTCTCCGAGGAAAAGATTTTTAGATACAAAGGGTCGTACGATCAATTTCTTGGAAATTACAATCGATCAATGGACTATGGCTGGTACATGGTCGTCTTTTGGATTCTGGTTTTTGCTTTGGCAGCAATTGGAAACTGGATCAAATTCATATGCCCCAGTTTTGTGAAAACGCTCACATGGCCTATTTTGCGTAAATTTAGATCTCGTGTGACTCTTCCAGCATTATCAGGGACAGAGAGAAATAGTGAAAAGCAGCTATGGTCTATAATTGACTACTTGCCTCCCTCTCGCGCGGAAAGCTTGATAATCTGTGTTTTCTCGCTTTTAGTGCTCCATTTCTGTTTCTACAAAGTACGTTTTGTGCCCCAAGATCCAATCTTTGACACCAAATTGGACGCATATATGCGTTACTTTGCTGTGCGCTCTGGAATTATTGCCAGTTCTTTAGTCCCTCTTTCTGTGCTTTTTGCCGGAAGAAATAACATACTACAATGGATAACGGGCTGGGGCTACTCAATCTTTATTATGTTTCATCGCTGGATATCTCGCGTAATAATGGTATTAGTTGTGGTTCACTCTCTGGGATACATCAAGCAAATAATACGACCGGTGAATCAAATTGAAACATACGTCATCTTTGGCGTGATTGGGACAGTTTCTGGATTAATAATTTTAGTACAAGGCTTGCTAGTATTGAGGCGCAAATGGTATGAGATGTTCCTTGCCGCTCACATTTTTTTGGCAGCGTTATTTCTTTTGGGGGCATGGGTTCATGTTCAAGATTTGAACTTTCTTTGGTACTACTACATTTCTGTATGTCTCTGGATATTTGATCGCGTGCTTAGAATTCAAAGATTATGCACTTTTGGGTTCCCAAACGCCAAGGTACAATTATACGAAGACAACACATTAAAATTCCGCGTACCAGTGCCACTTGGGTTCCACGTAGTGGCTGGAGGTCACTGCTTTCTACACTTTCTTCACTGGTCATGCTTTTGGCAGTCGCATCCATTTACGTACACTGTAATTGATGGTGACATTGTCTTTTACGTCAAGGTCAAGAAAGGTATCACCGAAAGACTTAAATTTTATCTTGAAAAGCACCCATCGAAGACAGCATTGATGAGAATAGCGGTGGAGGGATCTTACGGAGAGAAAACACCAGCTGAGAATTACAACAAAAGTGTTTTTATCGCAGGTGGTAATGGTATCCCCGGGATCTATGCTGAGGCTATCGAGATCGCCAAACAATCTAGAAGACATAGCAAAGTTAAGCTCATCTGGGTTGTGCGGGACTATGTGTCAATTTTATGGTTTTATGAAGAGTTGCGTGATCTAGAGCAGCTAGATATCGAAACAGACATTTATGTGTCAAGATTTCAAACGGAAGATTATACGATAGCATCGGACAAACTGGCTCTAACAGAAAACTCATTCACCTATCAAACTTATCAGTCAACCAATGATATCTGTGATGTACGAAAGAGGGTGCGCGAAAATTTGAAAAATGTCACTTTTAAAAGTGGAAGACCTGATATTTTCAAGATTGTGGAAACTAATTGTGAGGTTTCAACGGGCTCAACTTGTTTCGTAGCCTGCGGGCATCCAAATATGGTGGACGAAGTAAGGCATCAAGTGGCACAGAAAGTGGCACATTGTGAAAAGCGTGTGGATTTTTTCGAGCAGTTGCAGGTGTGGGCATAAAACAGACACTATATACTGTTTAATGAGTAGACCAGAGAAGTTTAAAAATTGGGTTTAATGAAGTTTTGAAATTTGCTTTGTAGTCTTGAGTGAAGGTAAAAAAACTCGCACATTAACAAGTATTGGCCCAAATTTCATTTTATTATCTTGTGACAGCTAATATTATCTAAATGACTTTGGTTTTTTCGCTCTTTGAAACTTTCTTCTGTGTCATATAAATCGGCAAACTATATCAAACTGAATCATTAGCCAGGTGTAATTCATTTTTTCCACGTGCAATTTATCCAAATCATAGTCAGCGGAGGAACGAAAATATCAAATGGCTTGAAAAGAAGAGTATTCGGTGCAGCCAGCGCTAAATATTTCCAAACAGAAGAATCCAAATAGAAGGTCAGAGGTCCCAAAGAGTTTTGTTGACCTCGTCAAGATATATTTCACTGATGGCAATTATTGAAATGGAAATACTTGCAAAGATTGAGCACTGATTAGGTACATGTAGCTTGTGTTAAGTATTCACCACCACGAAGAGGCTCTATAAGAGTTATGCTATATATAGACATATCGGATGTGAGTGATGAATGCTTTTACACGTTCGGTAAATGTGAGGGATGGAAAATTGACTTAACTCCTGTCATTATGAGGCGGGGAGGGGGCATACTTACATAAATTGTGCGTCCCAAAAAGGATTGCTCTCAAGGCATGCCCATACGCTCCTGAGTTTGAAAAAACCAGAGTATGTATTTAAAAATATACCTATAAACAATACAATATCTTTTGCTAGACAACATATCACGTGAGAACAGCATACTAGGAAATATAATCTTGTTATATAGAATATTCTGGTAAGGTTAAAACGCATATAAAGCCTTTATGGCCAAGTTGGTAAGGCACCTCACTAGTAATGAGGAGATCGTCAGTTCGAATCTGGCTGAAGGCATTTTTATTAATCTCACCTATTTTTTTGGCTCATCGTCACCGCGTATGAGGTAATTTGACCGAGGACACAAGCACCTTAGAACAGATGGATACGTCGAACTAAAAGTATGACAACTCCGTTATCGCTACCCCCAAAAATAACTACACAATCAACACTGTCAAATTTGACAAGACCTGCAAAAGCACAAGTATCATCTACGGAGATCTTGGCCGATGCACACGATATCAAGCAAACAAACTTCCGAAAGCCAAGCCTGAATATCCAGGATCTTGATGAGCTTAGACTGTTTCAGCTTGCAAAGCGTAGAGACTATGAGCAGCAGCTCAACAAAAACCGACTCAACTATGGTCAATGGATGCGGTATGCAAAATGGGAAATCGAGTTCAACCACGACTTCAAACGAGCTCGTTCTATCATGGAGCGAGCCTTAGAGGTCAACGTACAGCACGTTCCCTTTTGGGTCAGGTATATTGAGCTTGAGCTTCTTCACAAAAATGTGAACCACGCTCGTAATCTTTTGGACCGGGCTGTGACTACGATGCCCCGGACAGATAAGTTCTGGTTTATGTTCGTGCAAACAGAGGAGAGCTTGGGAAACTTTTCTGGCGCACGGCAAGTTTTTGAGCGATGGCTACAATGGCATCCCAGTGAGCCAGCATGGGACTCTTATGTTCTGTTTGAGGAACGGTATAACGAAGTCGAAAATGCACGCGCCGTGTTATTGCGGTATGTCGCGGAATTCCCCAAGGGAGAAACCTGGAAGCGCTGGATCCTATTTGAGACGATGCTTCCCGCAGTGGATGATGTGCAAGTGGCAAAAACGCGGGGCGTTTTTGAAGCGGCTATGGATTCGTTGCTTGCGTCTGGAAAGGCAGACACGGACACGGCTATTCCCAGTATCATTCTGCTTTGGTTTAACTGGGAGACATCTGTGTCGGAAACAGAGCGAGCTAGGGCGATCCTAGCCGCAGTCTTTGATACTGATTTGCTTTCAAAAGATCAGAAGCTTGAAGTCTTGCAGACCTCAGGCCTGCTAAAAGAATTGACTGACACCTCGAACATGCTGGACTCCTCTCAGTCGGCGTTGCACCTCAAGAGGAAAATACATCTTGAGAAAGCAGTAGCAGAAAACGCTAGGGACTATGATTCGTGGTGGGAGTATGCCAAGCTCCAAGAAAGCATGCTTGGGTCCGAACATGTAATCCACATTTTGACCAGGGCCGTGGAAACTCGGCCATTAGATATGTACAAACTGACTTCCTGGCGCAGGTACGTTTTTTTGTGGATCAAGTTGGCATTGTACCATGAGTATCTGTCAGGCAACATCAGGGGTGCACGGGAAACGTGGTCCAAGTGCTTACTGACCATCCCACACAACAAGTTTTCATTTGCAAAACTCTGGACGATGTATGCCGAGTTCGAGCTTCGAAATGGCGAAGGACTTCCTTTGGCGCGTAAAATCATGGGCAAGGCCATTGGCCAGTCATGCAAGGAGAGACCCAAAAGAAAACTCTTCAAGTACTACATTGAGCTAGAGAGGCGGCTTGGTGAGTTGGAACGGGTGCGCAAAGTTTATGAAAGATGGCTAGAGAGTGCCCTCACTAGCGACAAGCAATACAACGAATCAGAAAGCACGTCTGTGCTCAAGCAGTACATTGAGTTCGAGAAGTTTGCTGGCGAGTCCGAGAGATGCGTTGCGCTCTTTGACGTTGGAATATCCGACGCATTCCCGCCCAGCCCAGAATTTTTTGAATCCTACATTGATTTTCTCAAGGAGGAGTTTCGGTATGAGAAAGCACGAGACGTTTTCCGAAGCAAACTCGGTTCTGCAAGCTCGTGGATCCAGCTTGCGCTTTTTGAGTCCAGCATTTTGTCGCCGAAACAAATGATCGAGCTCGAAAATGCTGAAAATGAGGAAGTGCAGTTTGAAGTTGAGGACCATCATTTGCGACGCACCAGAGCGATATTTGCCGAAGCATTTGCTCATTTCAAAGCCGCTCAGGATGGCCGCAACGCCACGCTTATTGTAGAGGCGTGGCTCGAGTATGAGCAGATGCATGGTGACAGCGAGCAAGCAGAGAATGTCCAAGCAAAGTTGCCAAAGGCAGTCACAAAGAGAAGAGACGTTGAAGGCGTTGAGGAAATCTACCATGAGTACGAGTTCCCTGAAACCACTCCGAACCTCAGCAGATTCTTGGCCAAGGCACAGCAGTGGGCGTCTACCACCAACATTTAGCGCTACTTTTTGCATCATTTTCAATCACGCGTCTTCTACTGATCATGTTGTGGCGGTTTTTTTTTCCGCAATAGAATTGAGTTATGTATTACTTCTGAGGTTGGGAATATTACATACCACCACGTAGGGTTAACACCAAGTGCAACGAAGTGCCCGGCTGGATGCCTGCTGTTTCGACGGTGACCTCATCGTCCAACTGGGAGCCGTTAAAAATTAGCCGCTGCTGTGCGGGCGGAATGCCCTCCTTTTCTTCCATCATTTCCTTGATGCGGATCACTTTATCTGAAGGCTCAACATCAACTGGGATGTCTCTTCCGGTCAATGTTTTAACCTTCACTTGCATGGCGATGATGTGCGCGTGCGACCGAAACTAAACAGGAAACAGGCCAAAAAAAAAAGAGAGAAACAGCGTATGGACGGGGCACTGGATCTGTGGGGTATTGGAGTCGGAGGAACCTGTTGAAAAGATTCACTAGTGGGCACCGGCTGGTGAGTGGCGCGCGCATTGATATATCCTCAACTGTGCTCTGTGCGGCCGCGGCACCAATGCTGCTCCACAAATTTCATCAATTTAATTTGCGGCAAGTCCCCCCCCCCTGTAGAAGCACTCACGCTCCAGTTTCTGATCTAGTTTTTGATCCAGTAATTTGCAAAGAATCGACGCTTTCTTAAATCAACGCACCATGCCTCTCCACAAAATAGCTTACCTTGTGCAATACAATATTTGGCCCCAAATGGGGACCTAGTGCGGTTGCGCGACGCAGCGCCATCATCTCAGCTCGCCTCATTTGTTTGATCTGCCCACCAGTTCCTCAAAACCATATCCAGGATAATTTCACATCCTTGCGGCAAACAATCAAAACAGAACTAGGCCATGATTCCGACGCCGTACATCAAGAACCTCGACGAGCGAGTGTATGACCCCGCGGAAGACTCGTTTCTTCTTCTTGATTCCTTGGAAGAGTGCTTACCCAACCTCTTGCGCCGCAAATTTCCCGTAGTCTGCGAGATTGGGGCCGGCTCAGGCATTGTGTCCACGTTTCTCAAAGTGAATGTGTTCCCCCACGGGCTATTCCTCGCCACGGATGTAAACCCAGCTGCGTGCGAGACAATTTTATCGACAATGAGAGACAATGACACCGACACCAAGTTCCGCACCCTCAACGTGTTTCAGATGAGCCTCACCTCCGGCATCAGGCACAAGCACATTGACGTGCTTGTGTTCAACCCGCCCTACGTGCCGGCCGAGGATGTGCCGGAAATCCCGGCCGACGCCGCGGATGGCGCGTGGCTCGACTTGGCGCTTCTCGGCGGGTCTGACGGGATGGTGGTCACGTGGCGGGTGCTTGACGATTTGGAGAATATTCTCCGGCCCGATGGCGTGGCATATATCTTGTTTTGTGCCCGCAACAAGCCGGAGGCAGTGGCTGAGGTGATGACAAAAAGAGGCTGGGCCGTGCGCACGGTGTTGACCAGAAAGGCGGGCTGGGAGGTGCTCAGTGTGTTGGAGTTTACGCGGCCATAGGCCAGCAAGCACGGCGCTCGAAGCATTGTGCTTCTACGCCAACACCGCGCCGACACCGAGGCACGCTGACTTGAAATCGGACAAAGAAGCCGGTCGGTCTAATCGGAAGGAGCACGAAGAAGGCCGGCTCGGGTACTCGAGCGAGTGCAGTTCCCAAATGGCAGCAAGAATGCGCAAGCGCATGGCGTTCCACCAATGAAGCCATTTCGTGCGTTCCGCTCGCAATGGCCCACGGGCCACGAGCCATTGCGGGTGAGTCGTTTCGATTCAATGGACGATCTACAGGTGTTGAGTGTTGCAGCAGAAACAAGAAAAAAAAAGAAAAAAGCCAAATCCAAAGAGCAGCGGCTACAGAGAAGCACACGCCTCCATGGTTGTTGGGGGCTGTGAATGAAGGGTACCAGTGTGTGCGAGAACAGCCAGGCCAGGCGACAAGCACCAAAAATGTCTTTTGATGCCGGCGCTCAGGTGTATACACAGCAGCTGCGCGGGCCTCGCGGCCATGCGCACGCCCCTCCCATCTCATTTGCCTGAGCAAACGGCGGTGCTGCTTGGAACAAAACGCGGCCGGGTGTTCTCATGCCATTCGCTGTGAGTGGATAAGTCGCGCGGCGAGACCGGCGCTCGCGCGGCCCCAGTCTTCCTCTGGGCATGGCGCCGCGCATACTGGCACGCTGCTCGAGACTCGGCAGAGAGAGTTCAAGGGAGCACCAATTCCCAGCACCACGCACCATTTTTGCCACAGCTCCGGTCCGTCTGCAAACCCGGCGTGCCACAACCCCCTCCCTTCCAAAAAAAAAAAGAATAACAGAATAACATCACCAGCCACGAGTGTGCGTGCAGGAAAAAAAAGCGTCGCCTGACGGGTGTGTCCAGGTGCTGGCCCCGCGCGGCGAAACCCCAGGCCCCAGGCCCCGGGCCTTGCTCCAGGCTCCTGTGGGCGCGCGCCCATCGCCCCAGGGCCGCGCGCATCTCTGTCTTCCTGCTTCCACTCCTACTAGCCCAGCTCTTCTTCCTCACACCGTCCCAACCAACCACACCATGGTTGCAACCCATCGACCCACCAAATGGGCGGGCGCGTCGTCGCGCTTCGCCGAGCTCGGCGGCGCCAAGGTCGACACAATCATCACCGGCCACCTTACGCAGGAGCAGATCAACGCCTACCAGCAATACTTCCGCGTGGAGGAGATTTCCCACCTCCTCCGCCGAGCGCAGGCACATGGGCGCACGCTCGTGCAGGTGTTGCCCTCGGCGCAGCAGCCGTGCTTCAAGCGCAGCCCGCTGCCGCCGCCGCAGTACGACGCCAGCGGCAACCGCACCAACACGCGCGAGCTCCGCACGCTAGCGCTGCTCGAGAAGGAGCGCCATGCGCTCGTGGAGCTCGCGGCAACGACCGTGCGCAACTACGACCCGCCCGCGGACTACACCAAGCCGGCGAAGACGCTGGAGAAGTTGTACATCCCGGTGCAAGACTACCCCGACATCAACTTCGTGGGCTTGCTTCTCGGCCCGCGCGGGCACACGTTGCGGCAGTTGCAGGAGCAGCTGGGCGCGCGGCTCGCGATCCGCGGGAAGGGCTCCGTCAAGGACGGCAAGCTGGCAAGCGCGGGCGGACACGCAGGCCCGGAGGAGGGCTTGCACGTGGTCATCACCGCAGACACTGCCGCCAAGATCTCGCGCGCAGTCACGCTCACCAACGAGGTGCTCGAAAAGGCGATCCTGCTGCCTGTTGGCCAGAACGACTTGAAGCGCGACCAGTTGCGTGAGTTGGCCGTCTTGAACGGTACGCTCCGTGAGACAAAGCCGTACGTGGCACCGGAGCCCGGCCTGCGCCGCCCACACCGCGACATTGCCCTGATCGTTTGTCGTGTCTGTGGTGCGGTCGGTCATTACTCGCGCGACTGCAAGCTTCTGGGGCCCGTGGGTGTCGACTCGTACGGCCCGGATCAAGCGAGCGCTCACGCTACGAGACCGCCCCTGGAGGACATCCCGCCGTGGAAGCGGCGCAGGCCAGACCGCGAACCTGTTCCGCCGTGGGCAGCCCTGTCTCCGCAGCCGGCTCCGCAGGGGGATAGTACGTACGCTGGCGGGTACAACCAGAACAATGCCCAGGGTCACTACGGCCACGTCGGGCAGAATCACGGGCACTCTTATGGTCATTCTGACCGCACAATGAACGGGCCGACCGGATACCTGGCCCAGGACTCAGGGAGCCAATACGGCCCGGATCCAAGGAACCCCTATGGCCAGTACAACAGTGGGCAGCACGGCCTCAACCAGGCCCCTTCACTTCCTTCGTTCCCCCAAGTTCCTCCACACGCCGCTTCTATTCCGCCTCAGGCGGCTGTGCGCTCGCGCACAGTGGCGCCGCCACCGGGAACGCTGTTCGCGGCTAGTGGCCTTCCCCAGCCGAGGGTCACAAGACCGCCCCCGCCACCACCTCCGCCGGCAGCTGCGCCGCCTGTGCGAAAAGTTGCGCCGCCTCCGCCACCGCCGCCACCGCCAGCAGCCACTGCAACGCGGCCACCACCGCCGCCTCCTCCACCGTCTACATGAGCTTTGGCCTGGTGAACTTACCTGTGCCAAATGCCACATACATACATTGGAGCCAAAAACTGTTTTTGGCGTTTTGTCAATGTTTTTCATGATAAAAAAAAACCACCGCAATCACAAAGTATGGTGACAAATTGACGGGCTGGGCGCCTCGACAGCTTGCATTCCCAACCGTGGTTCCTCTTATCTGGCGCATCAACAGAAAAACGATAGGACACCTCCTACGATTCCAAGTGGACTTATTGGTGGTAGTTCTATATCCAATCAGGTATGTTTCCATCGGAAGGCGATGAAGGAACGCCAACATATTATGTGGTGGCACGCTACAGTGGCCATTTTGAATAACCCCATGTCATCTTATCTCGGTAAGCTAGTGTAGCATATGCAATATACATTCTAGTATAGTGGCCATATTAACTGCGTCCCAACAATTTAACTGTTGTTTCATTCAAGATGATGTATAATTCCTTTTGTTGAGTTCTTATTGTGTAGCACGTCAAAGAAAACCCCACTTGGTGTACTCTCTTGCGGGGATCTGAGCACCCAGCTAGTGCCGACTCTGTTCTACATGATACGTTGGACGTGCGACTCAAGACTGAGGTCCAAGTTTTATTATTCCTTTATTATTTCAAAGTAAGAATTGTTCTCTGATAAACGCCCTGAAGCTCGTACCTTGCCAATATAGTCATGTCTCATACGCACATAATTTTCTAGCTCGTGGAAGTATCGGAGCCTGAATCAACATTTATTGCACAAGGAACTTAGAAAACGTTTTTGTCTATAGGCATACTGCAGAGATTGATCGAATTTCTCAAAAAATCTCTGTTTTATTTGCAAAGTTCGCACGAATTCTCTGCTGTTTAGTCTGTAGTTTCCTTCTGGTTCAGGTGACTCCAGGAAAACCTCATTTAGCGAGATTTGCTCTATAATTTGCTCCATATTTGTTACTTAGTCATAGGGTATCATCTCGGTGTAGACAAGAGACAACAAATTCGAAATTTTGCTTCATCATGAATGAAAGCTTCGTGGGAGCTCACATTGCATCCTGAAGCCTGCTAAGACATGAAGTAACCGATGCCTTGGATTGCTCGAGCAGCTGTCCTTCGATTGCCAAAATTTGGGCAGCCTTTGACAAACTGCCTTCGAACAGCAAGCTAGAGAGCAAATCATTTAAGTTTTCTTCAGGCGCCTGTATGTTCTTCCAGTTATTGAGACTCACAACATCAGCCTTAATGGCTTCTACGCGTTCCCTCATGCTTGGCGTGCTGTCATCTCCGAGATCCACAATTTTAGTTATCGAGTTGAGCTCTGAGAACCAGTCCCTTTCTGCGCTTGACAAAGGAGGCTTCTGTTTTGCTCTCACACTTTCGAAGCGTACAGCAATCTTTTGGCGCATTGCTTGAGCTCGCTGTATGAGAGCCTTCTGGCGTTCTATCATCTTATCAATCCTCTTCTGATCCTCAAAGTAGTTCATATTCTTGGTCGCATTCTGATTCACCAGAACCAAGTCTTTTGCTTGAGACTTGAGATCCTCGAACTGAAGTTCGATTTTCAATTGCAATGCAAGAATAAATTTGGTAAGAGATCCGACCTTTCGTATCAAGTCAGAAGTGATAAGATGCACAGGTTTCAACGATTCAAAATTTGATAAATCGATATCTGCAACCATTTCCAAGGGAATTCCGCCATCCGCCTTGATAAGTTTCAATTCTGCAGCTGGTAATGTAGTGCAGCGAGTTTGCAAGTGTGGTTTTTCTTTCGAAATCGCCTCTCTAGGTTGAGGCAATGCTTTCTTCTGGTTTGCGCACAGATCTTCGACCTGATACACACACGTTTCTCCTAGAGAAGAACATGCTATGAGATAACTGCCACTACCTTCAATGGTATCCTGAACATATGCAAAGTTCGTGGAGGAGTACTTTGACTCAATCAACTTGTACAGGACCTCAAACGGTACAGGAGTCGTACTGAACAAGGTAGATACAGTGTCTCCAAGGTCACCGATTATCAAAGATGTCTGCAGAGCAATTAGAAACTTTGATCCGCAAAGAGACTGAAACAGATTTTTGGTATTCGCAGCATACTGGAAATCTGTTGAATCTGTCGACAAAACCGTCAACTTGTTAAAGTTAGCGTCAATGAAGGCGTTCATCTTGTGTTTTACATTGTGAAGATCGAGCTCATTGTGATATTCTTGCATCCGCAGCTGGAAATCTTCGATATCTTGGCCTTCATCGTCATCGGAATCTATGACGTATCCAAACCCACGCACAGGCTTCGAGTACGTCATTCCCTTTTCTTGTGAACGTTTTTTCATGGGCTTGAGAGGCTCTGAAAGGGAAACATTTGGTGACTGGAATTGCAAAGTTAGGGGAATTATTTGAGAAAGGTGGGTGATAGTGATGTTACCAGTAGACTCTGCGTGAATACCAGCTAGAATCAGAAGGTCTGCATTGGGGCTTGTCTGAATGAGCTTTAGATCAGGCCCAAGAGTTGCCAATGGGCCAATAAGTTCTGGAGACAGAATATTTTTCTCGATTTTAACGGAAAGAAATTGCTCTTCACTTGCTTCAGCATACATGGGAGAGTTCAATTTAGACTCTATAGAATCAACAAGTGCCGAGTGTTTAGAAAAGATTGAGCGGTACAGAATGAATGCTATAGAGGGAGGTAGTCTGCTCTCGTAGCTTCGAAAGCATGCCCTCCAGTCGTTCACAAATTTCGAAAGTTGTTTTTTTGAGGCGTTGAGTGTTGTGGATTCATGCGTGAATGGGAAAATCGCAAAAATGTTTCCGCAATTAGTGCTGAGATATAAAGTAATTGAGCCTGCAAAGTTTTCAGTTGATCCAAACGCGATTGACAGAATCAGTTTCCCGTTAAGATGATCGAAGCTCTTAATTGGTAAGACAAGCATGGGCTGAGTCAAAGAATATACGATATCGTACAACAAAATCTCTTTGTCGGTAAGAATGACCAATTCTGAGTTTCGAGAGCAAGCTGGATGCCACAAAATACTTTTGATGATCAGCGTTTCGCCGGAGGTCTCCGGAAGCACAATTTTCACGTTGAAGCAGTCCCAAACAGGTTCTGCTGAGTCGAAATCAATGGTAGTTTTCACATCGACGATGACGAGTGAATGATCACCCGCAACTGCAAGAAGAGATTCATCATAGTTGAGCGAAATCAGGTGCACCAGGAAGGGAGCACAGGAAGAAAGGTTGAGGATTCTAAAGAAGTTTTGCTCGCGGTAAATGGGACCTACCTTCACGACGTTCAGTGTGGCGGAGAATATATGTGAGTTTCCCTTGATAGCGATACATGATTCCTCCCCCGATATGTAGTTTTTGAGGACACTAGACTCTGAGAGAAAGGAAGGTAATTGCAGCATCTTTACAGTAGCTAGTGAAAACGCTCTGATGGGATATCCGCTGATGTGCAAGACTACTTTAAAGCTCACGGCGAAAAGACTGCGTACGTTTAGCACTTAGTCACATGATCTCCTCGTGCACGCTGAAATTGTATGCGATGAACCCTGCAAACCCAAATTGGGCAAACTTGCTTCCACGAATAAAAGTGACAATTTTTCATTGATAGTTTTAGCATTGCCGTGCAAAGAGCTTTCAGGGTTGAGTTTGAAGAATTGAAAAAAAAGGTTATGAAAATTCAATTGCTAATTGCAAATTTGATTGTATCAAACATATTCTGACCGGGAGAGTGTTCCGCAGCTCAGAGTCTGAACTTTTGTATTTGTTCTCCATTTTTTGTTCTGTTGATCTCTCTTATTCCAGAAGATTAAGCAATTGTGTTAAAGAAAAAAGATATCTGGTCTTTTCAAGAAGAAAAATGTGGCACTGCCGATTCATTAGGCCCTTTGTACTAAAAGTGTCTCATGACAATTTAAAGAACCCTCCCCGTATTTTTGTGAGTGTGAATCTGTTGCTTTTGCTATACAAAAGGATAACTTTTCAACGACAAAACTAGACTACTATAGAAACATGCGTATCTCAGTAAGATATTCATCCTTTCAATCTTGAGAAATATGTTCGACCGCAGAGTCTATCCTTGCACAAAACGTTGATGATAACAAATAGAGTGACAACTAGGGCCATGCTAGTATCGCCTCTGCTCGAAGCCACATCAAGTAAATGCTGACTTTATCTGTGATTAACAGCATCTAGTCGGACTTCGTGGTAAATTTTCACACTCATATTCTGGTGTCAGGACAAAATTGGTTTGCGACCAACACTATGAAGCTGTCTATATCTATCTATAGGAACAGCTTATTTCTGTAGTAGAAGGCCCTGGAAACATCTTCTTTAGAAAGTTGATTGATTGTGGAGTTTTCGCATGTGTTTTCGCTGCCTCTGGGTCCTCCCCTGGAACAAAGGTTTGATTCTGAAGCCAACGAAGTCTTATCTTTTTTAGTAAGCTTCGGTTTTCACTCGTTTCAGTAAGTGAATGATCAACAGGTTTGTCTCCTAAACTAGCAGCGAAATCTTCTCTCAAAGCGCTAGCGAATGATTTGGTCACATTTCTGCCATTCAAATCGTTTTGTTTGCTTGTACTCACCACAATTTTATACCCGCCACTGCTGTGACTAGTTCCTACTCTAGAGTAAACAGCTTTTGAGTTCTCGCTGTCTATGATCCCGTTCGTGTCTGTAGTTCGACAACTTTTGTGAGGTTTTTGGCGAAACAATTCATTTGCAACTTTGAAGCGGGGCCGCAAGAAGTTTTTGAGTCTCGTTCTCTTTGAGCATTGTGTGCCTTGGCCTTTCTCCGTGCCTTGCCCGGGATGGCTTCCCCACCATGAAAGAATCCAAAGTGGGTGCAAATTTGGTCCTCGCAAATGTTCCATTCGACAGATCCCTTGTATATCTCAGATTCTTATACACGAATTTAGATAAAATGGTTGAACGTTGATTTCTTTTTGAGTATTTTCAGGCACTGTATGTGCAAAATAATGAATCTTATGATTTTTTTACAGTGTGAATTCTAAGAAACTCTCCAGATAGCTATTGTTTCTCACCCTCAATCTTTTTGTACTTAATTTGCGCACTGGTACCATTCCGCACTAGCGACTTGTGCTTTCTTGGAGAAGAATGCCCGCGGATCCCAGAAATACGAAGTCCCGGAGTACACGAGTTTGAGTTCAGAATCTGCGTCGACAATCTTGAATATGCGTCTAAGACTTGTTCCTGGAATTCAAGCCGGTCGTCTCGTTCTTTCTGAAATTTCTGTTCCGTTTGGCGATGCAACTCTTGAAAATCCCGCTGAGCGTCTAAGATAAAAGTGTTCATTTGTTTCACAATCTGCTTTTTTGGCTCGTCCAAGAATTCCCAGTTCAAAAATTCGGATAAAGTGCTGCTAAACTTTTCGGCGCAACCTTTGTCAAGAATTGAAACCTGGTGTTGAAAACAACCTTTGAAGAGCGCGGCCAAACTTTCTAATGCAATTTTGTTGGACTTTGTGAGTTTCTTCAAAGTTCTCGAGTTTTCCAAATCAATCAAAACCAAACTAGCAATACCTTTCTGAATATTTGTGATAATATCAGAAGCGGAATCCCATTCGAGTCCGAGAAATTGAAATTTCGGCTCATTTACAAGTGTTCTCCTCACTTGTGGTGGACCCAACGAAGTGTCTTTCTGTTCAATGACTTGGTCGAATCGCAAACATTCAAGGCTTGCCATAATTTTAGAAACTTGTGTTCTTGAATCCTCGCATCTTCTTCTTAAATCGTTTATCGTTTGATTGGCCTTTTCGAGTTGCTTATCCTTGCTGAGCTTTTGAGCTTCCAAAGACTCATCTTTCTCTGCAATTACAACCAATTTTTCATTCAATGCCTTTTCTAACTCTTCGCTCCGAGTTTGAAGCATTTTATATTCTTCTTGTAAAACTTTTTTCTCCGCATTTTGAAATGCCTGCAATTCCAAAGTCTCTTTCCTCGCCCTTAGTACTTGCTCCATCAACTTGCTTTTCTCGCATTTATTGAGTTCGTCCTCTCTTCCCAACTTTTCAGAATTATTTAACTTCTCTTGTAAGCTGTTCATTTCTGTTCTCAACTTACGAAGTTGCTCTTCTTGTTCAGCTCCCGCTTTGACGGCGGCAAGGTGAGCCATATCTTCAATTCGTTTTGACTCTTCCATAGCTTCTAATCTGGATTGTAGAGTTTTATTTTCCACTTTTGCTTTTGCTAATGATTCTTGAGCGTGGCAGAGTGCCCTTGAATCACTCTCCCGATCTTTCGCAATTCCCGTTTGAAATTCTAGCTCTTGGGACGTTTGCTGCAATAAGTTTTTGAGGTTTCTCACCTCACCACTGGACTGCTCTAGCTGATCCTGACAACCTTTGAGCTTATCTCCAATCTCAGTAATTGCATGCATAATATCAGATTTGACTTGATTTGTCTCACAAGGGGACGAAGTTGTTGCTTTCACCCCTCTCAAGTGGCACAATTGTTCATATAGCTTGTGAAAATAATCGCATTCCTTCTCTTTTTCACTTGCCAGATCAACGTCAGTTGAGTCTGAGTTGTCGAAAGCAATATGTTTTGGAGCTTCACTGAACTGTTCATTTTCAGTGGCGTCACTGAATATGCTCTGCAACTGCTTCCCAGCAATTCTCATACCTTTCCTCGTTTCTCCTTGCAAGAAACTGTTTTTCTTGTCTTGAGAGGTCTCTTTATAGCTTGGAATTCTCAAAGCAAGTTCATGTCTGGGCTTATCATCTTGTGGACAGTCACTTTGTGTTAAAGGGTTTATCACTCCACCATTATTTGTGGGTTTCTGAGTTTCAGTTTCAAAAAGACTTCCTTTTTCCATCTCATCCTTTCTCTCTTTTTGCCCTTCTGCCTCAGGTTTCTCGCCCGACATTCTACCGGATCTTTTGCATCTTCTAGCTCTATCTTCAAATTTCCAATCCTTCTCGTTATCTTCATTTTCACTTTCGTAATCAAGAATATTGTCAACATCATTAAAGCAATCTGGATCTGATCCTTCGTACTCTTCATCTTCTTGCTCGACATAGTGGTCGTCTTCTTCTCCGCCCTTTCCATTCTCGCTTTGGCAATCACTTTCACTCTCACTCTCACTTCTTGATGATTCTTCTGTTCTATTGTTGTCGCGGAGATCGCGAAAAGCCGTTTCCAAATTGTTAATTTCCTTGACAAATTGGGGCTTGAACTCATGGTAGGTGGCCAAGTTTTCTGCGAAATGTACAGACTTGCTTCTGGGGATCCCGAACGACGAACTGTCCGGTTTTTTGAAAGAAAAACTCGTTGATCTCTTCAAACTCAGCTTAATATCAAAAGGATCCATAGTTCTGAAGTAGGACAGCAGGCGACCATTGCCAAATTCTTTGATTCTCAGCGGTCGGCGAAGAAAATAGCGCTTTTCTGGAATCGGGTGTTCCTTGCAAGTAACAATTTCCGACTCTCCCGAATTCGATGACTCGATTCTCAGAGAAGACTTTAGCTTAACATCTGTCTTCTCTACTGTTGAAGGACGAAATATCTTTTTCAACATTGATGAAATGCCCTTTGGCTGTTTGTGTAGGAGAAAATAGAAATTGCTGCGAAAAGTGATTACAAGTATATTACATATTTCGCAGCAATCAGATGACAGACATAGCTATATGTACTTGCCAGCCTCGTGCAGTTATGCAAATGTTGGAGCAAATACAAGACAGTCACATCGAGTAAAATTCAGAGAGTATTGAGAGGATGGTGATGAATCTATAATCCAGCACCTTAAAAAAGGAACATATCTGTGATGTCTTAGTAAATAACAATAAACACATACTAATATGAGACCCAAAATGGGGAAAAACGCTTCCTGGCCTCTTTCATCTAGATCTTTGTATTTGAATATACTTCTCTGTCACTGCTGAAGCTGTACAAACGGAGTTTCTAAATAAGTATGCCCCACACATCGTTCACACAAAACACACATAGCCCCGAGTATCAGATCTTGGTTTATCGAGCATCTCTTATAGCTGGGTTTGGAAAAAGACAAGATCAAGCCACAGAAATCGTGCAAACATTGATTACCTTCCAATTTTTGGTGTTGAAGCTGCCATGAGAAAGAACGGTTAGTAGGCCATTCCGCATCAGCTAATATTTAACCCAGACATCTCAACGCTCGCGCGCATGTCCAAAATCAGCATAAGTCAAGAGCAAGTCAAGTTTCTTTCAGCATTAGATTCTTTTCGGTATACCTTCTTGACAAGAATTTGGTGAGTGACATCCGCTAAACTCAGACTTCAGTTTGAAAATGGGCAAGCAATACATCTCGACAGTTTCAGCTGCTCAGGCTCACAAGCTGGATATCCTGGCGGTAGCCATGACAGATAAGTATACCATCACCGTATCCAGCGATGGGTATGCTGGTTTTTGGGACAATAAGCAAGACGAAGTACATGACCCACATGACTTTGTTGTGCAGAAACTCATTAATAAGATTGGAATTCACCACGTGGCTGTGTTTGAAGACGTGCCCACTGGTCTGACCGTGCATGTACTGTTAGTGGCGTTCGCTTGTTTCGATGGGCTGATTAAATTCTACCTGTTCATCGATGACGACTTAAACACTTTCAAGGCTATAGCAACAAAACTGGCCTTCAGTCACGACTTTTGGTGCCCGGCGTTCTATAAAGATCCTACATCGACGCAGCACTATTTTATTGCTACAAAGGCTAACGGCACTTCGGTGGTTAACGAGCTCAACATTTCTCTCAGCGACGATGGGGAACCAGACATCGATGTGATCACAGAATGTGGGGTACTTAATGCCTCAAAAAACTTCTCGTCATATCCAAATGCCTTGAGCGTTTCTCCTAGAACCGACGCACTTTGTGCTGTCGGGTACACCTCGGGTGATGTTGTTGTGTACAGCGTCAAGGACCAAAAGCAAGTTTATACCTTTTACTCTACAGATTTGCAAATGAAACAAGGCAAAGGGTCGACGGCCGTTCCCCGTGTCTTGGCCTTTTCTCCTGGAGACTCAATTCTCGCAGTGGCCAGAGACAACCACTCTGCTGGCTCAATTACCTTATACGACGTGAAATACGGCGAAAACGTTGGGTCTTTGACCACACTGACACATTCAGCCAAAACTACGATCGGAGGATTTGCGCACGAGGGCTGGATTATGGGTCTTAGTTTCAATGAAGATGGCAGTCTCTTGGCTTCATGTGGCTTTGATAAATGCATGCGGGTCTGGAATTTGGAGCTGCGAGAGAGAGAAGCAACAATTACGGTCAGCATCACCGATCTAGAAGACACAACACACGACGAAGCAGACGCCAGCATATGTAGCGGTGTATCGTTCATCAAAAAAGGGGTACGTGGCGGCGCAGGCGGAAATGCTAATGAAGGCTTATGTGTGGTCAGTTTTGATCGAGGCATTCGCTGGTACAGAGAAGCAGGAGGAATTTGAAGAAATTAAATGGAAGGAGGCTGTAATTGGTGTCGTGAGACATCAAATAATCTGAGCTGTGCAATGTTGTACCGGTTACTTCGGGCTGATATTACGAGTGGTTTGTGATCAGTTCATCATTTTTTTTTTTCGCTTTTATCAGGTCTCTCAAAAGGATTCAAAAGTTAAAGTTTTTAGCTGGAACCCACTCTTTCGTTGGGAACTCAACGACAAAGGCTCTAAGAGAGTCGACTCTTGTTGATGATTTATGCCATCAAATCTCGGAAGCTCGTGGAATTCCCAGAGATTTTGCGACACTGTGTAAGATATCATATAAAATGCTGAATTAGAGAACTACATCTTTGTTGGCTAGTTGGCAGATTCTAAGACTTTACTCAAAGTGTATATTCATCGCATCATTACTCTAGTTCTTGGGATGAGTCGGTGACTCGTAAATCTAGTCACGTGACACGTAAATACTGAATGATGTAAACATGGCCTCATCACATTGGCTCGGTTTCGAATTCGACATTGGAACCCATTTTTCATGAGTCCAGGGAATGATTTTAATCATCTTGTTGACGAACTTATTGACCCGAGATCTGACAAATCAATTGTTCTCACTCAACTAAGAAGCAAGGCAAATGAAAACGGGCTTCTGATTGTGGAGCTATCAACACTACTTGACCTCGTCTTCGAGCCCATGGTCAGTTCTATGATAAGAAACCGACTACTATTGGACTGCTTAATGCCGAAAGGAGATCATGTAATTCCAGCAAGTGTCTTTTTGCGTGTCATGGGGAACATTGGTGCACCAGAAATCTATTACAAAAATGGAAAGCAACATAAACTGAAACGATTTTCTTTTCCCACACAACAAAGACTTTTACAATGGATGATAAGAGTTCTTCCCTTTTTTGGACCGGAGTCTTTTTTGATCATACGGCGGTCACTTCCGATTCTTTTCGGACTACTCTCCTACGAATTCCTGCGACTCTACATTGTAACGTTAATTATAATAGCCACGGCCCCGCAAGTTGAAAATTTTTTACGAGAGCACACAATTGAATTTGAGAAAAGTTTAAAACGTCAAACTTTCAGATCCTGGCATTTGAGCTTGGTGTCGGATCTTTATGAAAGGTTTCCTCTAGACCCATCTTTGAGGGCACTACTTTTGCATATATCGAGAGCGGAACTTTCCCTGAGTTCTCGCCAAATTCTCGCCTCTAGAAAAATCTCCCAAATTTCGTCCGGTGCAATCTTGTACAGGCCTGATGAAGAATCGCTGGCGATTTCTCGTCTCAGAAACGATTCTGGCAGTGAGCTCAGTGGGAAAATATTGAAAATCCATGACCTCTTATCTCAAGTTTACAAACAGTTTGAGCATAGCTCGAAAAGAAGAAAGCTCGAAAGCAACGAAAATCCTAAGGAAGATATTCTAAATCTGCAGCTAAAGGGGCTCCAAGTGCCGATCAGTCATGTGAACTCAATGACAGCCCTCATCTCGAACTTTGAAAGAATAAAGTTTATTAATCCCAGCTCGATCTTTTCAAGGTATGCTTCTCCTAATCATCGATGGAGATGCTTATATACCAGCATATCTCTCTTGCATGCCGATGAGTCTAATCAAATTTACAAAAAGCTTTCAACTGCTCTTCTGCACCATGTTTTTCCGGAACTGCATGTTCTTGACCGTCATGGAAAAGATACGGTTGATCTTGCGGGCCAGCATTGTATATTCAGCTCTTTTAGAAGCGAGATAGACACATACATGAAAAACTTCGTCGATGGGTCAAATGTCAGCCTTTTGTCATTAAAACACCAAGTTCGATTTATACCGTACTTGAATCTTACAAACTCTGAAACTCTTTTGCAATATTTGAGCAATTTGTTTTCGCACGTCAGCATTCTTTTAAAAAGTTGCCCAGGTAAAATGCTGGAATTCCTTCCATCATTTATTACTCGATTAATTGTGCTTTTGGGAATGTGTAAGACCGCTGACATGAACTTATTTTATGATTTGATTGACCTGGTTTTACCAAGAATTTACACCATTATGGAAAACTTCTGGTCAGACTTAAGTTTACCATGCAAGCTCTCGCTACTCATGTTCACGAGTCACGCGATCCTGGGGGCCACTCAAAACCCAGCCGCTCAGGTTGACTCATCATGCGTCATTCCGCCTCCCTCACTTTGGTTTCGTCTCGTTGTCTCCACGCAACCACTAATTGTTTCGGAGGCGCTTGGCGTGATAGCTTCAATAAAGAGGATCCACCTCCCCAGTGAAGCCAGTCTTCTGCTGGCTTTCAAAAACGCATATGTTATGGATACCATCAATTTTGTATGGCGCGATTTGGCATTCAAGTACGAAAAAGACACGATTAACCTGGGTATGTATCTTCATCCTTTCTTCATACAACGCATGTGTGGTCTTGACTTCTTTAGTAACTCCAGTCTCATTCTGACAAAGTCCGTTGGCGGTATCGTACATAATCCAGCCTTCGCGTACATCTGCGCGGAATTGGTGTGGAAACTTGAAGATCTCAAGCCAGATGTCACCATGCGACATCCAGGACCCGTTTCGGAGACTACGGTGTCAAGAATCCTTCAAGATACAAGCCTGAAATGGCTTAACATGAGCTATCAGGAACTAAAAATTAGTCTACTCAATCACTTAGATGCAATGGGCTTTTACGGATTAGCCGATCTACTCTTCACATCCTTGAAGCCTTTAGTCAACCAAAGAGCAAGTAAGAACGGCTAATTGGGGTATAAAAAACTCAACTACTTGCTGATCTATCACTCTTTTACTGTACACGCATCCAGTGATACGCAATTTTCAGGCTCGCAGAAATGAAATTTATAACTGACTTTTAGATCAAAGTAAAAACTCCGATTCGTCAAAATAAGCATCGTGTCTTGTTTCTGTCTTGATGACCCATCGACGTGGGGTGCAAATTTTGTAGTGCATATATGAGTTGTTTCATTTGATGCGATACAACATTAACCACGTCTCGAGAGGCTCCATCGCGGGAGTCAAATTGACAGGCTCACCAACCAAGCATGATTCGAGCTTCACCCTTCAGATCCTTTCAAGCCCGGACATTGGTGTCTGGATCAAGACCCGCATTCCAGGAACAAAAACAGGACCTCGCTCTCAATCGGCTACATACAAAATGGATCAGCAAGTGGAAAAAATCATTTGGAAACGGCTCTTTGCATCCGAAGAAGCCCCGGTCTAGTGAAGAAAAGGCTTTCTACTGTCTTTCCATGTTTCCATATCCATCTGGTGTTTTGCATTTAGGCCACCAGAGGGTATACACCATAAGTGATGTCATCTCCAGATACAGGCGACTCCAGGGCCGCGAGGTGATTCATCCCATGGGTTGGGACGCATTTGGCTTGCCTGCCGAAAATGCTGCAGTAGAAAGAGGTATCAATCCTGCTGTTTGGACGAAGCAAAATATCGGAAAGATGAAAGAACAAATGGAATTAATGTTGGCTGATTTTGACTGGGATCGTGAGGTCGACACCACGTCGCCGGAATACTACAAATGGACCCAAAAAATCTTTACGCTTCTTTTTGAAAAGGGATTAGCACATCGTAAAGGAGCGGAAATCAACTGGGACCCAGTGGACCAGACTGTGTTGGCGAACGAGCAGGTAGATTCACACGGGCGTTCCTGGAGGTCTGGGGCACAAGTAGAAAAACGAGTGCTCGAGCAATGGTTTATTGGCATAACAAAGTATGCCGATGCACTTAATGAAGACATGAAGTTGCTTAACCAGTGGCCTGAAAAAGTTAAGGCGATGCAGAAACACTGGATAGGCAAGAGTGAGGGTGCAGAGATTAAGTTCTCAACTAAAAATAACTCGGAAGTTGCAGTTTTTACATCCAGACCCGACACTTTGTTTAGTGTCCAATTTTTGGCCGTGGCTCTAGACCACCCCCTTGTTTTGCTGGCAAAATCCGTGGATCACCAATTGGCTGATTTTGTTGCTCAGTGCTCTGAGGCGGACCCAAATGCAGAGTCGAAAGCAGGCTACAAACTCAAGGATATCACCGCTTCCATCCCAATAGATGTTGATGGCAACGCGAGATCAGTGTTTACTATCCCCGTTTACGCAGCACCGTATGTTTTAGGGTCATACGGGCATGGTGCAGTCATGGGATGCCCTGCCCACGACCCTCGGGACTCTGAGTTTTGGAAGCTCCATAACCCTGATATTCCAGCTATCCAAACTGTGGGACCCAAAGATCAGAAGGCTGCAAAAACAGTCGATTCTTTATTCACTGGGAAAGATGGATGCTTGTATGATTCATCAACGTTGCAAAACGGGTTGCCATCATTGGGATTATTTGCGGGCATGTCTTCTTCCACAGCCGGAAAAGAAATTGTGTCGTGCCTTGAAGCTGTTGGTAAAGGTCAAAGTTCGACACAATTCAAAATCAGAGACTGGTTGATTAGCAGACAGAGATACTGGGGAGCACCAATTCCAATCATTCATTGCGACAATTGTGGTCCTGTGCCTGTGCCAGACAAGGACTTGCCCGTTCTTCTCCCTCAAGTAGAGGGCAAGCACTTCGGCAAAGGAAATCCCCTCGGAAGCATCGAATCTTTCGTGAATACTGCGTGCCCTTCCTGTGGATCCCCGGCAAAACGGGACACCGATACCATGGACACGTTTATCGACTCATCTTGGTATTTCTTTCGCTACACAGACCCAAAAAATGATGAAATGATGTTCAATCACAGCAAGGCCACTAGCTCTATTCCTGTTGACTTGTACATAGGAGGAGTGGAGCATGCCATCTTGCACTTGTTGTACTCGAGATTCATTGCAAAGTTTTTGGGTGACTGTGGTCTTTGGGATGGAAAGCATTTTGGAAATGAGCCAATAAAACAACTTGTTACCCAAGGCATGGTCCAAGGCAAGACATTCACAGATCCAGAAACTGGCAGGTTTTTGAAACCCGAAGAGGTTGAAATGAAAGGCCCCAAGGGTGCCATAGTGAAAGCTTCGGGTGTAATTCCCAATGTAAGTTTCGAGAAAATGTCAAAGTCGAAGTACAATGGCGTTGATCCAACTGCCCTCATTGAAAAATATGGAGCTGATGCTGTGAGGGCTCAAATTTTATTTGCAGCTCCAGTTTCAGATGCTTTAAACTGGAATGAGGAACATATTCAAGGAATTCAGCGGTGGTTAAAAAAAGTGATGAATATGAAAGATGACGTTCTTTGTCGTGTCAAAAAGAGCTCTGAGCTGTCGAAGGATTCGGACGAGTTTCAAGATTTGCTCTTAAACGGCATGCACTATCAAAGTGTTCGCTTCAATAAAGACGAATTCAACTTGTACAATGAAGTCCAGCACTATGCAAATAGAGTGTCGCGTGCTATGGAGCACGATTTGTCGTTGAATACCGTTATTTCAGACTACATGAAATTAACAAATTACCTTCATAAAGTGTTGAAAGAAGACCAGCACATCCTGCCAAACCTTTTGATGGATGCTTATAAGAAATTGTTGATTATGATGAGTCCTGTGACTCCATTGGTGGCTGAAGAATGCTGGGAAGGTCTTAGTCGAGATATGGGCCAAAAGTGGGAGTCCATTTTATGGCAAACGTACCCCAGCGCACAGCCACTCATCTCGCCATACACAGATTACAAAATAATTGTCAACGGAAAAAAAATCGGCACCTTGAACCGAGTTGAGAATATTGAAGGTTTGCCTGAAGAAATGGTTGTGAAGAGACTTGAGTGTTATGAATTAGTGCGCAGCCGGATTAACGGAAAGAAAATCAAGAAGGTCATCGCCAAGAAGGATGTCGTGAGCATTATTTGCGGGCGAGACTCTGCTTAACTGTGGGGACGCAACGGCATTTTTGCTGTATCCTGTACATAGCGGTTTATGGCGCACCGAAGGCACATGTGGGGACTTGGCATGTCGCGCAAGGCGGATGTGTTGCAAAGAGAGCAAACGCGCGTGAATGATGCTTATTTTAGATTCTGCCTATATAACCAGTTCCCCCCGCTTTAAAGAATCTCTTTTGCTCCATCAAAAATTCACATAAATATCATAATAACGCGCTCGTGCGACTACTGATTATTGGCTATTGCTTGTCACGTACCACGCTTACCCCGAAAATGTACCAGTTGCCATACAACGTATTGAACAGAATTGTTCAGTACACGGATAGAAATGATCAAGTCGTGCTCTCCCAATTAAATTTAGAGCTCAACTATGTCGTCTGCTCCAAACTTTACCAAACCATCATGGTTGTTGATGATCATCATAACATTCCTGAGGCTCACAATCTTCTGCATACCTTGATTTTAGTATCAGACTTGCCTAAGTTCACAAGATCTCTTAACCCGCGAAATTTCCAGTTTGTTGATAAAATTATCATCAACACGCATAGTGCTGAAGCTTCCACACTGCTTACCGATCTTTTTCACAAGCTTTCTCAATTATGGAATGTCACAAATCACGTAATAAGCTTTTTGAATTATGATATCTTGGCACTCCGGCTCACCGATTCTTTGAATAACTACTTGGAACTGAACTCAATTGAATTCGCCGAGTATGATGATGCCGACTTAATCCTTGCGCAAAAGAGTCGAAAAATCGAAAATTTACGCAATTGGTTCATGTTTCAAATCGAAGATCTTCTCGTGGCACCGGCAAGTGACAATTTACAAAGATTAGGTATCTACATTGAAAGCAATCACTACCAAGGGAATGCAAATGAAGGTTACACCATTGAAAAGCCCAATTATACCAATGTAAAACGCAACTTAGTCGGGTTATCTGAGCTCTTCTTGCACTCAGCTTTGGCCTTTTTGAAATTTTCAGATTTGGTTCAGAGTTTAGAAATTCCGCAATTACACTTGCGCAGGCTTTCCATAACAAGTACTCATCGTCTAAGAAACGACGCCATGCTCAATTTTCAGCAGATGATACGCCACTTTGACCTCAATAATTTGGAGGAATTTGAGCTCAAAATTAGCTGTGCTCGCCACCATGAGTGCCAGGATCTGTGCATGGTAAAATTCTTTTCGGATTGGCAGACCTACAACAAAGTGAATGGATACAAATCTAATATTCGCAAACTCTCCATTATACATCACAAGTCCCTTTCTGAGACGGTTCAATTCAAAACTGTCGTCGAGGATTACATTTTCGACCTGCATTTCTCAAATCTTCGTGAGTTGTACTTGAATCTTTCAAACTCTGTGCGTTCACCTAGCCCAAATTTGAGCATCAATGTAAATAAAGTCATTGGCAAATTGAGCTCTGTTCCCGAACTCGAACTTCTTCACATTTCAAGTTTTATGAGTGAATGGATATGGAACCTGCCTCCCTTCCCTAACTCGGAACCGCTCTTGTATCACGACGTCCTTGTCAATAGGTGTGTGTGCTCAGAGTGCAAAATTACTAGAGCTAGCTTTGCGGAGCTAGCTGAACTAGACAAGGCTAAGAATTATAGCCACAAGTTGTCATTTAGCGAGACCACCAGTCAGCCAACGCCCTTGGACTCATGGATTGATTTTACGCGCATCGAGAACATCAAATTCTTGCAATATATCTGTGGAGTAATGCGACTGCAGGAAATCATAATGGAAAGGAATTTGACAAGCTCTGGGACTATGTTGGATATGGTGCATATGCCCAGTTCTGGAAGCTGTGATATCGAACCTTTCAAAAAGCTCATGCAGCACTCTTTTCTAAATGAAATTCACAAGGATATAAGTAGTCATCTTCCTCATTTGAAAAATGTGAACTACGGGGGTATTCTCATTCGCAATTGAAATATTATGATCCGATCTCGGCATCATGATCACCCATGTGATGCACATCGATAGTGCATTCTTGAGTGTCACCAGCTATTTTTTGGTCCAAAATAAAAGTACACAATAATAATTAATAGATTATCGCATAACAAAAATAAAAGTGCTAATGATAAAAGTCTCGGATAACCAATCTTCGCGGGAAAAACAATTTGCTCGTCATTACTCATGAGCTTTAATTTGCGCAACTACCCAATGCGGAAGTGGCGGTCTTGCACCCAGGCCGCACAGTCGGCCCCGATCATACCCCGATCCTCGATTGATAAAGTACTATTGATCTCGCGAGTGCTTCAAGGTTTTTGAATTTCTACCTCAGCAAGTCATCTCGCAAAGAACTATATACCCCTCATACACGCCATGCCAATCGCCAAAATGTCGCCTGAACGCATCGATCAAATCAACAATCAGTTGTTGACTGCCGGAGCTGTTGGAGTTCTAAAAGGAACGCTAGTTGCCCTCGCGAGTGGGACATATTTCAGTTATAAGTACAACCATGGTCACAATAGAAAATTTTTCTTGCCCCAGTGTAAGGTCGGGTACTTTATTGCATGGGGAATCGTGGGTATCACTTCTGCGGTGGAAAGCGCCAAAATCAATGTCACGAAGGACTTGGCAGAAGAAGAGAATATACAAAGACAGTTGTATTTTAAACAAGAATTGGGCGGAAATTAGGCTATACTCCACAAGATTTGTTGTTTAGAGTAACGGGCTGGTATAGATAAATTTTATTATAAATTGTTCGAGAAACGTAACTAAACATAGAACGCCTCTTCGTGGTATTTTAGACCGTTTTCGTTTGCCCAAAGCTTTGTATTCTTGACCAAGGACTTTGGGCCGGCAGATATAACCCAGACTTTTTCCAAATCTGGAAGCTTCTTGCTTCCCTCCATAACATGCTGACGACCGGGAAGATCTTTGCAGCAAAGAAGATTGTGCGATTCATCCATCACTGGTCCGGAACACTGGGTGAATATGTCGCTTTCGTTAACACACCAGTTGTAATATCTGTAGTTTAACAAAGGCCGACCTTTGTATATATGACAGTCTAGATGAAGCTTCTTAATGGTTTGCAAATAGTTGTTGTGACTTTCGTCATCACCATCTAACTGTGGCATGAACTGCTCATTTATGGAATGCGACCTGCTAGTTCGTCTGGAAGAAATGCTATGCCTCTCGTCAGCAGGGAAAAGAGGAATGTTTTCATCATCAATATCGTCGACAGAAGCTTCGACTTCATGGATACCCGAATCCACGGTAGAGACTATATGTTGGGTTTCTTGCGGGCAGTCCGCTTCGATCTCATCTTCTATCTCATTTGTGAAATCAACATCTACATTTTCATGCTCTTGATTACCAATGTTGACTTCAACATCTGAGAGAGTCGAATCGTCATTGACTTCTAAGTCAGGCGTCGTGATCAGGACAGAATGAGAAAATGTCCCATAGCTTGAGGCATTGCGCAAGTGGGAGATCGCAAAGCCGTCAGAAGCCGTAGTGCTTCCGGTGACGAAAATCTCAAAATCGTCGCCGTGTATTATGCCTTCAAAGTAGCGAAGCACAGCGATGTCTCTGAAGTCTCGAATCACCCACACGACCTTGACTGGTATGCCATGGTAATTTGCAACTCTTACCAAGGGGATGGCGAAAGATATAGCCGAGCCCCCAATAACAATCAATATTTTTCTTGCATTGACACTGAGTTTAGAGATGGAGAAGTTCGCTTCAGGCGTGTTTCGAGATCTAATCAAAAGAAGTTTGGGATCGAAGCTTCCGTAGATTAAGTACCGTCCCCTATTTCTCCAGATGAATGAACTTTTTCGAACTACCAACCTCTGATAGCGGTCCAGGGGTAATGACACAAGTGTGTAAGGATGATAATTTGGTATGAACTGCTTGCAGAGTCGAACTATTGGGTTTGGATGATAGTCAGTTATCCGCACGTGGGCGCCAGGGTTGATGGCCCTGTACTTTATAAGAGCATTTGGAATATCAATACATGCCAAATTCGGTGAGACATCACTGACCCTAATGTCAAGCTTCGAAGAAACCCGAGTCATTGAAATTCTGTTAAATGCTTGATATGTCAAGAGCATCACGTTCAATATATTTGCAAATGAAGTGTTTATAGGGCGCACATGGAATGGGATACAAAGCACAATTACCCAGCTCCAGAAGTAGTGATTGAAAAAAAATAGTTTGTATGATCGATCACGCACTCGCAGAAGTGATGTCCATAAGATCATGATGAATCCTACCACTGCCGCCCACCCAAAGAGATTTTCCGTTTTGTATACCTTTTTCCATGAACCGTTCACGTGGAAATATCCAAGATACAATGCCGTGTGTACAACCGCGAGCAATATTACTATTCGGGAAAGCCATTTATGTATCGGGAGGAGTGATAAGTATAGGGTATGGGGGAGGGGTGACGGGCGCATTGTCAAGAAGAAGACCGTCGGTAGCGACTGAGCACAGAGTCTGCCTAAACGCTTGCTGACAAAGATCAAGTCTCCGCCATTGATTTCAAGTAAGGTAAGTGTACTAAATACAACGGTCCAGAGCAAGATCTGCAAAATTGGGCTAGAGTTCAAGTATACGAAATGGGCGCATTTCGCCGCAAAGTTGCAGACTCTGCCCATGTGAGAGACGTTCAGGCTGCGGCGATTCTCAGTTGAGCAAAAACAGTCCAAGCCCTTGTTGATGGCCCTTAGTATGTGTACCTTATTGAGAAGCCAGTAGCCCTTCGCTCGGAGGAAGTTCTGGAGAGGGATTACCGCTAGGAAGACCACCATAAAACATGCTAGGATGATACCGTATTTAATTGTGACCTCTTGTCGTAATCGGGAATATTCCTTAGTTTTCGAGTGTTTATCTGGGTAGTAGAAGAAGTCATTAAAGTGATTAATCTCGTCCATTTTACGATGAGCGGGTGATGCAGATGGTATTCAATGGAGCGACAGGGGTTCCTTCGAGGAGTGCTTCCTCTGCTAAAAGCTTCAAAATTCACTTCCAAAATAATGCTTTCTTGGGGGGATGTGCCTGAAGGTATGTACATGCACATATAACAACCACGCTTACTCAAGCCCACCGCTACGCTTTTTATGCACGCATGGCACACCGGGCTCGGAAATCAGCAACCACATGCAAGGTCCGCTCCAATACGAGGCTCTGCTTTTTTTTTTCCGCGACCTATTCGTCAGGTGCACAGCTAAGAGCGTCGAAGCACGGCACTTTCAGGACCCTTTATTAGAAACCCCGAAATACCTGCTTTTAAGTCGGAAGCCTTGGCTCCAGGCAACTTGATGAACGGGATATTTGTCGTTGGGTGGCAAAATCAGGGAGTTCTGGTATGCGCCGCCCTGCGATGAACTCATTAATTTTGCCACCCTTATCTAAATCATCAGAAATGAGCTGCGGACGAGCGAAATTCGGCACGAGGTCGCGGAATTTCGGTCAGGCCATAGATTCAGTTCCGTGCTTGAATTCAACATTACTTTACATTCAACCCCTATAAACTCGTACAACGACACAATTTTCTATTAATAACACCCGCAACACCTGCTTCCACGCCCCAATTAGTATAGCTGCTGCATCGAGCCCTTATGTTTTTTGCTGCGCGGGATTACACCACTTCGGTTCGGCTTAGCGGTTCCAGACTTTTTTGACTTTCCTGGAAGTACACCTGACCTTGATGCCTGAAGAGAGTTGGCATCTGACCCTTGAGTCTTCTTGGCATTTGTTTTCGAAGCCAAAAACCCAGACCGCGAGGGCTCGTAGTTTCTAGACGACGTAGACTGAGTGCTTTCATACGAGCGTTTTTTGCTGTTGGTACTGGTTCCTGCATTGTAGCCCGTTTTTCCGTAGTTATTGTTATAGCTATCGTCTCCTTTGTTTTTGCTGCCGTAGCTGGTGCTTCCATGACTTTTGTTCCCATAGCTGTGAAAGTTGATGCTTCCAGTGCCGCTGGAAAAGTTTCTTGATGAAGATTCCGGATAACTTTTTGCTTTTGGACCAAAACACTTGTTGAAATAACGATCTCTTAGCTCTTTTGGGAGGTTGTTTCCGCTGAATGCACTGCCACTGCTATTTGGGATTCTCGATGTACGTGGCTCCGGACACTCGTCACCATAGTGTGTATCATCGCCACAATTATAGCAAAAGCTTGGTGGAAGCGTCGTGTTGGGCTTGATTACTTTCGTAAGATACGAGCGCCATATACTTGGGCAGTTATCTTCGCTGTGGCTGTACAAGTCACACGCCTTACAATATTGCTGCTTCCGTGTCTTACTTGTGCAAGTGGCCCATATATGGCCACGCTCTCCACAGCGAGAACACACTATTGTGGTTGGACAGTGTGTCTCATAATGGTCACCCTTCACACCACACTTGTGGCATATTACTGTTTTGCATTTGGCACGAACATGCCCTCTTTCGTGGCAGTTATCGCAAAGGCGCCCAAGTTCCTGTTGTGCATTGATAGCGTCACCTGTAGAAGGATCCGTCACGCCAAAATACCGACCCGCGCCTCGAAGTTCGATGAGCTCATCGGCGTTGTCATTGACTTGCTCAAAAGCGAGTGACGTGAGAGCTTCCTCCTTTTGTGGGAGTGTTGGTTTCGGTTTTTTTTCTTTCGGAACCTCAGTTGAGAGCGCACCAGAACCTTCTTTCCATCTCATTTTCTCGTCAAGATGCGCAGGCTCAATGTCCTCTGTAAAAGATATTAGGCCCATCTCGAATAACTTTTGTAAGGCAACTCGTCTAGTTTAATATATTTCACCCGATTAGTGTATGAGTGTCACTTAGAAAAGAGGCTTAAGCGTTTAATCTTGTGCCTTTTGTGGCAAACTAGGAAGTAAATCACGTCTGTAGATACTAGATTTTCAAGCGTTTTTTTATCTGAACCTACAATTGTTGAGGCTGCGGTATGTGCAGTCGCATAAGAGCATTGGTTTACAAAATAACTCAGATTTCAACACGCTGAACTTGAACATACACTTCTTCATTTCTTGAAACATCACAAAATATTTTGAAACAGCTTGCATATATTGGTACTCATCAAGTCAATTATGCAAATTGTCAATCAAAAGCAGGTAGGTGGAAAAATTGTTGACAAAAAAAATTGACAAATCACATTTTTGTATACATTGTTAGTTGATTAGGAAGCGGTTTTGTAGAGACTTCATGCTCTTATAACTTTGACTAAAAAAATGTAAAAAACCAGCATTCGAAAATTAACTCGAAGCCTCGATAGGAGCTTATGCGAATCTGTTGCCAGAGATTCCAGCAATCGCAAATTCCTCTAGAATTGAATCCTAAGCGAGTTATGCCTTGCTAGAATATACAAAAGTCCTTCTTTATCATTACACACACATAAAAACAACTTGGAGTAAGACTCCCAGACTTCCCCAACAAAAGAAAATCCTATATCGACTGGTGTTGTACTTTTTTGTAATTACCTTAGGTCATACAATCTCATTGATGTTTTATTTAATTATGAAAATTCCCAATCTCTGAAATCTCACCGCAATTATCTTTTTCATGGCCCTGCAGTAGAAAATACATTTGTGGCACCCTCACAACACGTTTCTGACCACATGCGCAGCAGCTTGGCTCTCCAAGTCTGGGTTTTCACCTGCTACATTGAAGCTCGTTTTAATGTAGTCTTGATGTTTCAAAGCAGCTAAGAGGTAGCAAAGACTTGAGAGGAAGAAAAAGACAGCAATCACAAGCAAAGAAGTTGACATGAGAATCAAACTCAACCACTGAATCACACTCATCAACAAGTAAAATCCGCAACGTGGCCAGTTTTCGTCAAATCTGCGCACGAATGTGGTGAACGTTTCAGTCAACGGACATATTTTCAACAAAAATGGCACTTCGACAAAAAGAACGACCAATCCTTGGATAATTGCAAGTACGGCGAAAATAATCACCAAATTGAAGTGAAAGATGTTAGCAACCCCGAGCGCCAAACACAAAATTATGGTGAATAAGGAAATCCACTGTCCGTAGAGAGAAAAGTTTTTCTTTTTAAAGTCTGTCGAGAGCCCACCAAAGACATTGGAGGAGAGTTTCAGAAAATTAAGGGCCATTGTGTTTTCTTGAGTATTCTATAAGGTCTTTCGTTAGAGTTTGGATAAGTTTTATTTGTATTTGTTGAGTATCCCAGCCAAGGTCACGAAATTGTGGTCCTTGTAGTACATGCAGGAATACTGAGTACAGAATATCATCTTCGAGTGAAACATCATATTTTCGGGATCCAGACCTTGAAATCAACTTGAGTCTGGGAACATGGATGATCGAGTGGCTTAATCTGTCTTCTTTTTGTAATCTTATTTCTTCAAGGCAGCTAATTTTTCCACCTGATATATGAGGCTGCGCCTAGGTTTACGGGCGCTGTCATGACGCAGCTGTAAAGCAATTCGCATGTATTTTGCCAAATCAACATACATAAAGATGTTAGCTTTCGAGGAGCATGTTGAATGCATTATTTTAAAACAGTGCAAGAATTGTGTACTATGCTAAGACACATGAAAAAGTGTTTTCCTTCTGTTTTTTAGGAAAAACATTTCCCTGAAACCATTCTTTCAAAGATAGTCTGGTCAGTATCTAGATGAATGCATTATTTTTACAACTCTTGATGTGACGATCAAATATCATAGTATTGCTTCAGTGGCGGAGAGACTGTCATAAATAGGTGTACCCGGTCAAGTACCTGATTGATGGTGATATCTTCGCAAGGCTTTCTCACAGAGGCCCAAATTGATGAAGACAATTTTAAAGCAATCGGATCTTTCCTCTTCAGCTCACAGTAAAAAGAATCCTCCAGTAAGAGAAAAAACAGAATTGCAATTAAATATTTAAAATGTTTTGTACGCCAGATATATGTACAACGATGGTACCAAGAGCCACAGCACACACCTACTGTATATGATTCAGGACATCGATTGAAGCGAAAAATCCAAGCGAAAAACGTTCACGAAGAAAACGCCAACTGATAAGCAAATTTTCTCAATTTTATAGAAGCTTTTAGGCGGCTACCCGATTTTTGAGCATACTTTGAATTTAACATATATTCTGTGACCGCATAACCACGAGTCAGGATGGGAAGAGAAACAGTGATTGGGCTTGTTGGCAAACCTTCGAGTGGTAAATCAACCACATTAAACGCGCTTACAGATGCCAATGCCAAAGTCGGTTCATTTCCATTCACCACAATTGATCCAAACAAAGCAACTGGATATATGGAAATGGAGTGTGCCTGTAAGAGATTCAGCAAGGAACTGTTATGCAAGCCTAATTACGGGTATTGCAGAAACGGCACCCGAGGAGTCCCTGTGATGCTACTCGATGTTGCCGGACTAGTGCCCAATGCCCATTTGGGCCGGGGCTTGGGAAATAAGTTTCTTAGTGATCTTACGGAAGCAGACTGTCTCATCCATATAGTTGATGTCAGCGGCACCACCGATGCTGAAGGCAAAGAAACCAGGGGATACGATCCGTTGCAGGATATCGAGTGGCTCCAAGATGAAATTTTTCGCTGGATTTTGGGCAACTTGACCGAAAAATGGGGTTCGGTCGTGAGACGCCACACTTCCACCAAATCTTCAACTCTCGAGACGTTGAGAGCTCAACTTGGTGGCTACTATGCCAATAAACAACTTATTGGAAAGGCGCTTGATAAAATCCCAAACTTGCCTCCGCTTCAAGAATGGGATTCTGATATGGTGGAGACCGTTGTAAAGGCATTCATGAGCGTCAAGTTTCCAACAATCTTAGCCCTCAACAAGATGGATCATCCGGACTCCGACAAAAACGTTTCGAAGATCATGTTAAAGCATCCAGATACAAAATGCGTGTTGGTGTCTTCGTTGACTGAGGTGTTGCTCCGGAAACTAGCGGCACAGAACTACATCAAGTACGAGCTGGGTACGGAATTCGTCGACACCGCGGACGATCTTCCTGACGCAGGGCTTCGGCAACTTGACGACAAGCTTGCTAATAGGATTGAGAATATCAAAGATTTGGTCCTCTACAGATTTGGGTCCACTGGCGTTGCGCTGCTACTACAAACGGCCGCCGACGTCTTGGATCTTGTGCCTGTGTATCCTGTGCGTAACATCAACACATTCGGAGGCGCCACTGGTCCTAACGTCTTCAGAGACTGTGTATTGGTGAAGAGAGGTACTCCAGTTATACAAGTGGCGCGCAAGATCATGGGTGATGTCACCATTGCAGCCATTGAAGGTGTAGGCGGAACAAGAGTAGGCGAGGAAGACACCGTTGAAAAGGGGAAGAATGATATTTTGTCTTTCCGCTTAGTGCCAGGTGGCCACTAATGAGTAAGTAGGTGTGAATGGGGGCATATAATGCAAGGAAGGGGGACTGCTCAAGATAAGTGCCAGCCATACACGGTGTTCCGACCACAAAACATAATGCTAGGAAATGTGCTCAAAGTATGTATCATATTTAATATGGCCACGGTAAAGGCCGCCACGTCATGTGCACGTGTGGGGCATGCATCTGTCGCACGCGCGGCTGATTGCCAACCTGTCGATTCTAGGCTCCGAGTCGGACCTCCTCGCATGTGAGCGCAATTCAATTACGTGTCTACACCTGACACCTGTAATTTCTTGCAATTGTAAAAAAGTTTGCTTATCATAATTTATTTGCAAAAAAAAAAAACACAACTGAGTGAGCAAGCCACCATAATTACGCAATGTCTTTAGTATCGTCGCAAGAATTGACGCAGGAGCAGACCCAGAAACTCCAACAATTGATAGAGGCTGTGCCCGAGATATTGGCCAAGACCCAGGACCCTGAATACGATGAAATTTACGGGTTTAGGATCGGAATCAATGGTGCTGAGTACGTAGACACGAGTGTGAGAAATGAAATTTTGCTCAAGTTTTTGCTTGCGACAAACTACGATGTTGCCGCAGCTCAGCAGAAGGTCGTGGACACCTTGAACTGGAGAAGAGAGTTTCAGGTTTTGAGCGCCGCGTACGTCGAGAAGTTCGATGACGAGCTTGAGAAAATGGGCATCATCACGGAGTTTCCGGGCAACGCGGGTAATTTCCGTGTGGTGACGTGGAATTTGTATGCTAATTTGAAGAGCCCCAAGAAGCTCTTTGCCAAGTACGGCGTGGGTGTCACGGAAGATGGGTCGGCGGCTGGGAAGTCTGAATCATCTAGTGTGCCCGGCACAATGTTTTTGCGCTGGAGAGTGGGGCTCATGGAACGCTCATTGTCATTGCTTGACTTTACCAACAAGGATAACAACAAAGCGGCACAGGTGCACGACTACTACAATGTATCGATGTTCCGCATGGATCCGGGAATGAAGGCAGCCACTAAGGAAATCATCAAGGTGTTCGGCGACAACTATCCTGAGGTTCTTTCGAAAAAGTGGTTCATCAACGTGCCATTGCTCATGGGGTGGATGTTCTCGTTTTTCAAGGCCACGGGTTTAATGAGCTCCGCTACAATGGATAAATTTGAGATGCAAAATCACGGCGACTTGAGCTCTTCACTTGGCAGGAACAACTTACCCCAGGAATATAATGGCGGAGAAGCGAATGAGAATGTTTCTGACATTTTCTCTGTGGCCAAAGCCGACTCTAGTGTTACTGTCCCTGAATATGGCGCCATCTTGTTAAAGAAACTCAAAGAAAATGTCAACAAAGATACCCCGGGGACTAATAGAGAAACCAAGGTTTCGAACGAAATCAATGCTGTCGAATAGAGATATATGAATAATCCAAATTGCTAAAGCACATACTATTTGTGTTTCAATCCATGAATCATCACATACTGAGAATGATGCATCCTACTCGCTTCAGAGCACCACGACCCTTTGTTCTCGGGGCAGAGGGCATGTGAGGATCGCGTTGATGCACATTTCGATGTGAATATAAAAAAAAAAGTAAATAAATAAAAAAAAAAACTATGAAGGTTCTATATTGTCTCGGTGTCTTCGAAACAAAAGAGTTCTTCTAATCAAATCGTACTTACAAATCTTCTTCATTGACTAAGCTTGGGCAGTACCTGGATTTTGCCTTCTAGCCTAGTTTCACCTATCACGTGATCCAAGAAGAATAACATGCCCGTCTTCTATGCAAGCGCGTGTAAGGTCCGATCTGATCTGTAACTCTGAATCCATTCTTGACTCTATATTCGCTCAACATGTCCACCGACTACTACGCGGTGTTGGGCCTCAGGAGTATGGCATCCCAAGACGAGATAAAGAAGCAATATAAGAAACTAGCCATCAAGTTCCACCCGGACAAAACAAAGGATAAGGATCACCACCAGAAGTTCTTGCTTATACAAGAGGCTTACGATACATTAAAAGAAGAGGACCTGCGACAAAAGTATAACAGAGAGCATGGTGTTGACCTGGCTCTGCGGCCAGAATCGAACTTTGCGCTGTTTAAAGGGGCAACATCAGGCAATGAGTACCCGTCGTATTCACGTCAGCAGTACCTGCGAACATCCTATGGCAGCGTCCCTTTTGGATCGTCCTTTTACGACTTTTACCAACGATCCAGAGCATTTCATGACCACTTCACGCGTACCTCGCGGTATGAGGCAGCCGAGGATAATGTGGACAGAACAGCAATGTACGCTGAGGTTATACGTCAAAAAATGAGGGCGGATCAAGAAAGAAGACAGGCTGAGTACGTCAGACAAGCGCGCAAGCAGCGTGAAGAAGAAGAGCTTCGACAAAAATTGGAAGAGTCTCTAAAAAAGCAAAAAGAGGAGAAACGGGCATTTCAGGCAGAAACACAGAAATCTCAAGCCGCTTTCGCAAATAGCCAAGGATTTGGTGACGCGAAGAGCGAGTACGATTACGCAAAGCTTGAAGCTCATCATAAAGCACGTGAAGACCAAAATTTCTCTTTTGGGTCTCGTCGTGAAAATGGCTCTCAAGAATTTATAGTCGTTGATGATGAAGAGCCCGCATCAGACAACGAGAGCTACAGAGAAAGCAAGTCAGAATTTGCACGGAACGCACCCTTTGGTAATGAAGCCAACGCATCTGATGTCAAGATTGATTTTGCTCCAGGATCTGACCCTCACTTGAAAGGTAATAATGGCTACGCTACTTTTGAGAAACAACATAATGAAGATATGAAAATAAATCTGCATGAAGATATTTCTGAGCAAAGTTTCGATGGTCTGATAGGCGAGGCAGATGGTGACGATACCGGAAGTGTTGCGGACAGGAGCGCACCTCCTTCAGAAACAGCAGGCGATTATACAAACACATCATTTCCCTCAGAGTCCGCTCAAAATACTGCACCATCATCCGCAAAACACATACCCGAAGTGGTTGAAGTTCCTGAAGATAGCGACTATGAGAGCACACACAACGAGTCTGACGAGATGATGCCGAACGAAGGTAGGTCGCATGCTTCAAATGGATCATCGCATACGAGGTCACACTCACTGACAGAGTACCCCGGAAATAGCTTTGACGAAAGACTCAAAGAAACCTACAAGGGGTCCAAAAAGCCACGACTCTCGGATTATGAGGATATGCGAGGGTCGCTAAATACATTCCTTGATGATGTGGATTTCTCGGATATTCGCAGTACGTTACCAGACTATCCTCCTCGGACAAGAAAAGCGAGCTCTTCCTCAACATTCCAGCCTTATAAACGTGCCAGATTCGCAGAATACACCGATGGGAACTCGAATGCGGAGACGGTTTACACGCCAGTTAACAAAGGGTACTCTCGGAGCACTAATAGCACCATCTCGGTCGCAGACTTATCGCCAGAGATAGATGACTCTGCCCTAATCTTTACGGCTGAAATCCCGAACTTGAATGTAAGTCTGAACACGAGGAAATCAGAGTGGGATGAATATGTGCGCCAGATTTTGGAGTACCAGCAGAAATTCGCCGAGTACCGGAAATCAGTTATGGAGTATCAAATGGGCAGGCTAGAAAAAGACGACCGTCATCACAATGTGATATATTCAGACACCTCATGTCTAGATGTCTACCAATCGTGTTTGTTCAACGATGTGCTCCTATTGCAAAATTATACACGCGCATTACAAGAATTCCGTCAAACATTAAGGACATTTCATATCAATTTCGAGACAGTGAACAAAATGAAGGGCAAGCCTAGATGAGTGCCTAGTGAGAATTTCAGCTCTTCACTCCAATCAAATAAAATATGGAGTGCAGAAATTTATATCCAAGAAGCATTCGTGAAATACATCGTTGAACACATGTGATTTGATTTGATCTTGAATATTTTCTGCATGGAAGATAAAGTATTACTCAAGAAATCTAAAGTAAGGGAGCTAACCGGCAAACGAATTAACCATATGAAATTGATTTTCAAAAGCGGCACTCGATGGAATTAGATCTGGAGGATAAAAAAGCTTCTTGCTGTGCAATCTATCCGTTCAGTTCTTTCTGAAATTTGATTCTGAAACTCTTCAATTTTTTTCAATGTCAACTTGTCATTACCGTCCATGATTTTTGTTTTCTTCTACCATGGGCGTAAATAACTGGTTGAAGAACTGAGAGCGTCTTGGCCGATTCAGTGAATTGGCACACAGTGCATCTTGCTTCTGGTCTTGAACTACATAAGTAATACGTATATAAAAGTATCTTTCCATCGTCACGTAGATAATATCATTGGTTATGCTGTAAGATTATCAGTACCAGGGAACATATGTAGAACGTGCCCTGGCACAACGAGCCCGTATCACGCGTCTGGAACGTCACTACGCAGTATCAGAACGGCCACTGCGCGGTCCATGCGCAAGTACGACAAATGAAACCTCACCCTTAAGCCAGTCATAAACAATACGGCAAAATGGGACTACAGCGCCAGGCGTTCATTATAGTCGGGGTGCTTTTCCACTTCTACTATCTCTGGCTGATTTTTGACATCTACTTTGTCTCGCCTTTGGTCCATGGTATGGCTCAGCACAAGTCTACGCTGGAGCCACCTGCGAAACGGCTTTTTCTCATTGTAGGTGACGGTTTGCGAGCAGACAAAACATTTAAAAAGCTCGTGCATCCAACATCCGGCAAGCTGGAATACTTAGCACCGTACCTCCGGAGCCTTGTGGAGACAGAGGCTACGTGGGGTATATCCAACACGAGAATGCCGACTGAATCTCGGCCAGGCCACGTAGCCATGATTGCTGGCTTCTACGAGGATGTGAGCGCCGTCACCAAAGGATGGAAGGAAAATCCCGTGGATTTCGATTCTTTCTTCAACCAGTCTACACACACGTACTCCTTTGGCCTGCCGGATATCTTACCGATGTTCGCCTATGGCGACAACGTTGTCCCCGGTAGGATTGACGTGTGCATGTACGGGCACGAGTACGAGGATTTCACACAGAGCTCCATCGAATTGGACTCTTTTGTTTTCCGGCACTTCGAAGAGCTCATGGCGAGCTCGGAATCAAATGTCACGCTCCACGATGAGTTGCATCAAGAGGGAAATGTTTTTTTCCTCCACTTGCTTGGCCCCGACACTGCGGGCCACGCGTACCGTCCCTACTCTGCGGAATATTACGACAATATCAAATACATAGACGCTGAGTTGGCCAAGCTAATTCCCGCAATTCATCAATTTTTTGGTGACGAGGAGTCTGCGTTCGTGTTTACTGCCGACCATGGCATGTCAGATTTCGGCTCGCACGGAGATGGGCATCCAGACAATACACGCACTCCGCTTATTGCATGGGGCGCGGGAATCAACAAGCCTGCGGTGGCATCGGAAGAGCGCCAAAAGAAACAGGAGCCTGTGGTTAGTGGTTACGAGGCCGATTATTTCGACACTTGGGGATTTGAAAACTTGGAACGTCACGACGTGCGACAGGCTGATATTGCCTCTTTGATGGCATACTTGATTGGCGCAAACTACCCGGCAAATTCAGTAGGCGAGTTGCCCTTGGCGTACATCAAAGGTTCACCATTGAGCAAGCTCAAGGCGCTATATGAAAACACCTTGGCCGTCGTGGAGCAATACATTGAAAAGGAAAGCGAAGTGTACAACCATCAATTCCGGTACAAACCCTTTGACCCGTTTGTGGAGAAATCAGTTGCAATGTACAAACATGAGATTGAGTCTCTCATCGCACTCATTGAAAGTGGCTCCCCAAAGTCTGCTGCAATGGAAATTGACGCCATTGCAGCCACACAACTGCTCATGAAATGCGCATTGGATGGACTAAGCTACTTACAAACTTACAACTGGCTTCTCTTGCGGTCCATCGTCACACTCGGGTTCTTTGGTTGGATCACCTATTCGTTCAATGTCTTCTTGAAGTTGTTTATTTTGAGCAACTACAAACAGCCCTCCCACTCAAAAGCTCTTGCTATTTTCTTCGGTGCTATTGCCGTGGGAATAAACTACTTGCTTTACTATCAAAGATCACCTTTCAATTACTACATGTACGCCGCATTTCCTATCTTCTTCTGGTACACAATTCTTAATGAGAGAACATTGTTCACTGAAGGCTTAGGTCAGCTTTTCTTCGGCATTTCAAATACCACCAAGGCTTTCACTCTTTTCTGCTTCCTCGGGATGTATGAGGGTATTGTCTACGGTTACTTCAATAGGAACATGTTTTCGGTGATATTCTTCCTCGTGGGATTATACCCGTTTTTTGTTACTAAGCCCTTGAAATTCTCCACAAAAATTATTTGGTTAACAAGCTGCATTCTTATGTGTGTTTTCACAAACTTAGATGCGGTGAAGACGGAAAATTTGACACAAATCAACGCTGGTGCCGCTGCATCTTTTTTGGTTGGGGGTTTTGGATCCAAGAAAGTCTTCAAGAGGAATATCCCATCCTTTTCGAAGTACGTGGTCGGTGCTCAATTGGCGGTTGTGGTTGTAATGGCTATTGCCACAAATATTTCCGTCATATCATTGCAGGCTAGAAACGGCCTTCCTTTAGGATCTCAGGTTTTGGGGTGGTTGACCCTTGTTGTATCCTTGGTGGTGTTACCTGTATTGCACACTACTCGGTCTTCCCCCGACTATCAATTAAGATTGTTGATCGTATACCTCACGTTTATTCCCACATTTGTTATCTTGACCATTTCATTTGAGTTATTCTTCTATGTGGGATATTCTTTGGTATTACTACAGTGGTTAAACATTGAATCGCAACTCAAGCACCGCAACACGGGCATCGATAACAGCAACACCCCATTACCCGAGGGATACTGGCTTCAGATTATAAGAATCTCGATTATTGGGTTCTTCCTCCTCCAGTTTGCTTTCTTTGGGACCGGAAATGTTGCATCTATTTCCTCATTTTCCTTGGACTCGGTTTACAGATTGATACCCATATTCGATCCTTTTCCCATGGGGGCATTGCTTATGCTCAAGCTCATTATCCCCTATGTGCTTTTATCTACATGTTTTGGAATATTGAATTATCAGTTGCTGATTCGGAAATTTACTATCTCGACTTTGATTATATCGACGTCAGATTTTTTATCTTTGAACTTTTTTTACTTAGTCAAGACTGAGGGCTCTTGGCTCGACATTGGTGTAACAATTTCCAATTACGTTTTGGCGATTATTTCCTCCTTGTTCATGTTGATTCTCGAATTGGTAAGTACAGTTATTTTGAGGGGAGTCGATTTTGACGTCGAAGATGCGAAGGTTCAACGCAAGATACAAGAAATTCTCAAGGATGACGCTCCGATTAGCTCCAGAATGAGAAGTAAGAGAAAAATAGACTAGCTGTTGAACAGCGAATGCTATGTCGGCATTCCGAATAAAAAACCATGATTGATGAGTAAGAATTTGCTTCATCCATATTCAATTCAAGAAAGCACAGCTATATACAAATGATGATAAGGAGCAACAGTCTTTGAACCCCACACGCGTCCATGAAGTTTACAAACTAAACAATTACTAATGAACAATTCTTAAAAAGTAAGAAGAAGCAAATCAACCTCTAAAAAGATTCTCAGAATATTACTAAGAATTTCCTGTGGTTGCCGAATTCAGTTCAATCTAGATTATCTTCCGTCTTCCCACAGGAAAAACTATCACGTGATGTATGACTCTGCGCGTGGCGAATGGGTGACTAAATAGCGAGCCATCAGCCACCAATTTGGCCATACAAGTATATTCTCGAAGGAAAATAAATAAAATGACCGGAAATCCTTGCGGAAAGCGCGTTGTTATGATTGACAATTACGACTCCTTCACGTGGAACTTGTATCAGTTTTTATGTCAGTCAAAGTACAGTGCTGTTGTTGAGGTCTACCGAAACGATGAGATTGACATTGAGACTATTGAAAACGTGGTGAAACCAGACATTTTGTTTATTTCTCCCGGACCAGGTCACCCTTCAACGGATGCTGGAATCTCTAAAGCGGCTATTGATCATTTCAAGGGCAAAATTCCAATCTTTGGTGTTTGTATGGGCCAGCAATGCATGGTCGAGGTTTTTGGAGGCACTGTTTCCTTTGCTGGAGAGATTGTGCACGGCAAAACCTCTACCATAAGACATGATGGTAAGGGTGTCTTTGCTGGTGTGCCACAAGGTGCCGCGGTGACTAGATACCACTCCTTAGCCGGCTTGAAGGCCAGTCTTCCAGATTGCTTGGAAGTCACCGCAACCACTGAAACTGATCCGGAGGTTATCATGGGTATTCGTCACAAGAAATATGCTATTGAGGGCGTTCAATTTCATCCAGAGTCCATCTTAACTGAAGCTGGTCAAGTTCTCATTGATAACGTCTTGAAATTGGAGGGAGGTTACTGGTCAGACAACAAAAAACCACCGTCCGCCCAAGAAAGCATTTTGACAAAAATCTACAATTCCAGGATAGCAGACTATGCCATTATTGAGCAGATGCCCGGCCAAAAGTTTTCTGATTTGGAAACGAGCCTCGCGATCGGCGCGGCACCTCCGGTAATTAACTTCTACGAGCGCCTTCTCTCCACCAAAGAAAATAACCAGAATGTGATTTTGTCTGAATTCAAGCGGGCGTCTCCATCAAAAGGCGACATTAATGTCGACGCCCACCCTGCAGTACAGGCACTCACATATGCACAGAATGGATGCTCTACTGTTTCTGTTTTGACTGAACCTACTTGGTTCAAGGGCTCGTTGGCAGATTTATCACTCATTCGTAGAGTCATTGACCAACCTTCAGGCCGCAAAGAGTACAAAAGACCTGCTGTTTTGCGCAAGGAATTTATCTTCAACAAGTACCAAATTTTGGAAGCCCGCTTGGCTGGCGCCGATTCAGTCTTGTTGATTGTGAAAATGTTGCAGGACGAAAAACTACTCCAAGAGTTGTACGAATACTCTTGGTCCTTGGGAATGGTCCCTTTGGTGGAAGTGAATGATGTCCCGGAATTAAATGTGGCTCTTGCATTAACGCTAGCCGGCACCACTGAAGAGCCGCTTGTCATCGGGGTGAATAATAGGAATTTGGCCACTTTTAATGTTGACCTTGGCACCACAAGCTCATTAGTTCTGGCTGCAAAGAGCAGTTCAAGAAAGGGCAATGTGTTAGTGTTGGCATTGTCTGGAATTAGCTCAGTTGATGATGTCAGTAATTACAAGAAAGACAATGTGGATGGTTTTTTAATTGGGGAAAGTTTGATGAGGGCCCAGGAAAAAGGCGAGGCTGGTCAGTTCTTGAACGAGCTCATTAATGTTTGAGTTGCAAGCTCCTTGACGAGAATTGCGACTTACATCAATTGAAACAAAGGAAAATTCTGTTTATAGATTTTAACTAAATCAAGCGGCTTTTCTGGGGGAAGCTAATCATTGAAGAATTGAAATGCAAGGGGGTAGTTCCGGACAAAGCGGATGAAAAAATGGGGATACTTCTTTCAAGTGGCATGGATCTCAGCTATGCAAATTGAAAAATGTTTCTCTCCGTTTATCCACCCTATGATTTTCCTTGAAATGTCTCAAGTAATTTGAAAGGGGCTTCTTTTTCAGGGTTGAAGTCCAACACCGAATTTCCACAATGTCATAACAGGCAGGGCACACGACCCCTTCATGACATCTGTTTCTTGGCCGCGTCTTTCTTGCAGCGTTGGGCTTTTTTGATACCTGATACCTTCCTATCAAAAGCGGGTCTGGGGTCAAGTAGTCATCTGTGTAGATGCCGTGCGAATGGCTCATATGTTGAGAGTAACACGAGTTTTTGAGCTCATAAAAACTTATTTCCTCGCAATATGCACAGAGAGCACTCCTTGTCTCCATTATGGGAGTGAGTGTCACTGGATCTAATTCGACCCGGGTAAATTCTTGTTGGTAGGGATGATTTGGGCCAAAGAAAGGATTCTTCTCATAAAATACATTTGGATGCAAGTCATAAAGATTGTCAATGTTGCCCCGATGATACCTAGTTCTGTTAATAACACACCCACTTTGATGAAGAAGCAGAATTAGCTTATTCTGATAATTGTGAACATTCAGTGGCGGGTTTTTGGCATTATTTTGAAGCTGAGGTACTTTCACCACAACGTTATCCACCTTTACCAAGGAATAATCAAACTTTCTTTTTATTCTTTTGGTTCTCCTGGGTCTCTCGGGCTTTGAAACGCGAAATTTATCCTTGAAGTTATGTTGTGCTGCGTGTTGCCGGAATTGACTCTCGTGATGAGCTGGTAATTCCATTCTTGTTGGTGATAATTCGGTAAATCCGAAAGATATTTCATCTAGGCCCGTGTCTGAGATACCTGAGTTTGATTTGCAATGATCTGAGTCAGAACTTGGCAGGTGTTTAAGAGAATCAGGAAGATTGCTAATAGCAGGAAACACTCTTGGAATTGTGGTCAGAAATTGTGGGCTCACGCTTGTGTCTTGAGCTGAAACATAATTTTTGTTGAAAGCAAAAAGCGGATTAGTAATGGTTGTAGTGACATGATTTTGTTTTGCTGCAATCATTTCCAACTTCGGTCCTGGCTCTTGTATAAAACCTTGAAGGGAGTTGTTATAGTCAAAGCTCTCGTCAAAGAACGGTTCCAGATGACTATAAATATCATCGTCCCCCACGTTTGGTCCGTTGTACTCAACCATTTCGGCAAAATGGACGTGAGAAACTTGCTTATTCTTGGACTGATCTTTTGAAATGGCCCTTGCCTCTGTGCTGTCTAATTCGAACATGAATTGAGAAAAATTTAGTTCTGTGGTGAAAGTATTGTCGTACCCATTAGAGTTCTCTTTCTCAAACAATTCGAGAGACAGATCACTTTCAACATGAGGTGCTATAAAATCTGTGTCAGGAAATTCTGAATTCAAGTTCAAATTATCAGCGTCAGAATGTGTTTCGGTTAAATCTTCGAGAGCATCGATAGCCCCAAGTTGAAAAGACATAGCGGAGGTCTGCAGGGCAGTATTAGAGAGCGAGGTGATTGGAATGCTTTGCGAGAAATCTGAAGAGAGTATTGATAGCGGCGAATCTAGAAGCAATTTATTTGCAACAGGTGAAGAACTCACCAGAGTTTCAGCGGAGCAAGACTTTGTGGTTTGATCAGGTGAGATTTGCTGCGGCTGCGAAATTTTGGCATCTTTCATTTGGTTTTGGTACTCGCTCGCCACAAACTCTTCCAACGTCTCTTGATTACATTTTTCAATCAAATTCTCATGAATCTCCGGTGGAATTATATTAGAAACATAGAAAAGGGTGCTTTCTTCGTTGACTTCAGTCTGTCCAAATAGCTCCTTAATCTCGTCTTTGGAAGAGCATTCCCGCGCAGGGCCTACCTCTTCAAACGCCCATGGATTTAGTTCTTTTTGGACCTCCTTGAAAAGATCCAGGCATCCAATGTCATCAAAATGGACATCTGTTGCATAATTATCCGTGTTAACTCCTGTCCTACCAAGCATAGCTAGGCTAAACAGTGTACACTGTTCATAGTCAGATCTCAGATATGTCATTGTATGGTATACCCAAAAAGTTATTTTGCAGTTTGCTTCGGAAAACCCTAAGAGAATAGTTTGTCATATGAAAAAGAAAAATCTCTATGAAAAAGGTTGTCTCTTTATAGAGCTCTTATAATTTTATGCTCTGAAGCCTATACGAAATCACGATTTGGTATTCTCGATTTAACTATATCATACCCCATAAATGTGTTCACGAGCATGACAGACACAAATTTGCAATTGAAGCATAGCAGAATTTTTCTGAAATCTTATCTTGGCTCTTTTAAGATATTTTGTGAGATTCAATGTGTTTCTGATGCTTCAAATATGCATAGATGAGACTGTCTTTAAGTGTCTCTATTTCTCCCAACATACACGATACGAGCTCGTATGCTTATGTCAAAATTCTCTGAATAGCTGTCCAGAAGACAGTTCTAAGTTCATAAAATGCTAATATAATTTAGAAACTAATGCGTGTCGTTTTGCAGTCGGCTCATGTGCCAAACTTGATCATGCGCCAAACAGCGATGGTTGCAAAAATGCTGCTGCATTGGGTAACAAGACCTTAATCCAAATTCTATGTACGGTGAATTTTGTTTCCTACCCGCAGGAGAAAATTGAATTTAGAATCTTACGTCAAGCTCAACACTAGTACTAATTTGCTCCACAGATTTGCATCGCGTCTTACGAAGATTGGACGCGGGAGCATCTTGTCACATGTACGGGTTTGTTTTGAACGTCGCCTCTGTGATGTACGCGTTAGTCTTCCCCATTCTCGATATTCAAATTAAACATTCATTTCTTAACTAATTATCATGAATGCCGCAAGTATAAGGGTGAATTCTACCACGCTCAAGGATTTTCCAGGACGAGTAGTCAGAGTCATTGGCAAAGTGACTTCGGTTGACAGTTTTGCTAACACTGCCACGCTAGACGCAGGCGGACCAGTCCAGGTGTCCATCCTCAGTTCAGACCCAATCGAGGAAGGAAAAATATACGAAATTGTTGGTAAATGCAATGTCAATGACTCGAAGATAAGCACTTACTCAGTGACACAAATGTCAGACAATGTGAATTTGGAAATGGCCTCTAAGTTAGCCAGCATGGTGCCAAAGGTGAGCGAGCTATTCTATTGAGTTGCGCTATTATAGCTCCCGTCCAGCAACCACAAGCTTCTACATTTTGTATAATAATTCAGTTATTTTTTTTTCAATCCACTACTTTTATCCGTAAAGGTAATTAAGACATTTTTGTGATCTCCTTTTGTAAGTCTGTGAAGCGACTCAGACTGTACAAGCGCTGAGACTTTTCATACCATTTGGGCGCTGTGCAGCCTTCGCCAGACACCAATATGTTCCCGTGTGTGACAGCCAAGCGGTACGCAGCTTCTTCATCTGCTTGCACCAAATCCTCCCCAATGTCATCGAGTACACAGATCAATGTTTTCCATGAAGAAGATGCAGCACGAAGCAATTTGTTTCGCAAAATGAAAACCAGGACATTGTAGAAAAACGACGCGATGGACGAGACAGCCGATTTAAAATGCTTGTGGGTTCCTGCTGTGGAAGACGATGTCAATACCTTAACTGAGACAGAAAGGTTTTGGGTCAAGTCGTCAAAATATTCATTGAACACAACAGACCCGTCATCAGCGCTCGTCAAGAACATCTGTGAGAATAGTGTGCTTGTCGCCAAATTGCTCAAAAATTTGCTCATCATCATGAGTAATGTCACTTCTGTGTCCAGTACTTCCTCTAGACTGCGCACGAGGAGGTGGAACACGCTCTCTGCCGCATCTGTGCTTTGAATAAGATCCGCTATAGTAACATTTGCGATACATACACGCAACAAGTCATAGCCAATCAACTTTTGGGAAGTTGACCACTTTTCGAGAATCACTGGAATTACGTCTGTAATAAGAAATAGTGCGTCTTTTGACTTAAGATCACGCAACGAGGCCACGACACGTGCGGATACACCCTGTGTAAACGCCAGCTCTTCCGGTTGCTCTGCGTTGAACTTGGCAAACCCACGAGCAAGCTGCTCCGGTTTGAATTCAGTGTATACTATGGGCAGCATCTGGGGGAAAAAAGAGGAAGAATTTATCTCTCCATGTGATGGTTTGTTTGGGTACATATTTTCCACTGCCTCTGCGCCAGTAGGAGTCTGTTGGTCCAAAGATACCCCCGCAGTATTCTGGTTGATGAAACGCACGACCTCCTCAGTGTAGGATCCCGGTAAATCATTAGCGGCCAAGAAGCGCTCTGCGGCAGTGTACGGATTTTCAATTGCGTTGTACGGCAACTTAAGTGGTGGTTTGCCATCCTCCACGTCGACATCAAAAACGTAGTCATACTTAAGACCCTGATATTCTTTCTTGTCTGTAGATCCACTAGAGTTGACCACGTCACCGATCTTAACCCACTGGCCACCTGACCACTGGTGTGCTTCGATAACGCCCGCGGGGCTTTTGACCATTATTGTGGTTCCTTCTTCTTCACCCAGGATATTCAAACGGTCATATCCCGGAATGTCTGTTTTCTTGATGTCGTCAAGAGATTGCTCAGAGATTGCTGACAGCCTTACCAACTCGTTAAAGGCTTGGATGCCCTCGGCAGTCGCCTGGCGCGAAGGGTCTGATGTGAATACATATATTTGTTTGTCTGAACCTCCCACAGCTATGTCATCGTCTTGCAATACAGTCACACACCAAACAGAGATACACGGAAGAGTTATGGCTTGCAAGACAGAGCCGTTGCGCCAGATCCTGACAGACCGATCTTCGGCGGTCGAAACGAGATCGCCGTTACTCAAGACAGCGAGGTCGTATATAAACGAGTCATGCCCGTGGAGTGTCTGCACAACATTGCCGGCCGCCATGTCCCAAATCTTGATGGTGCAGTCGTTAGAGGCTGAAGCAAAGTGCGTACCTCCATTCAACACCAACAACGCTCTCACAACATCTGCGTGGCCTGTGTAACATGCAATCTCAGTACTACCCTTCCATTTGCGGATGGTGCGATCGGCAGAGCACGTGAGGTAGATTTCCTGGACCGAATCCACGATTTTGGCGTCCCACACCGAAGCCTGGTGGCCAATTAAGTCATGCTTCACTGAGAAAGAGTTCAAATCCCAAACTTTCGCGGTACAGTCCCAGGATCCCGAGATCAATTGCTCGCTTGCATGGTGAAGCGAACAAACGTTTCCTTCGTGGCCAGGCAATTGGAACTTACCAAAGTCGTCACCCGGCTTGGCAAAGCTTTCGTGATTATCGCTGAGATAGATGACTGCGTCTTTACCTCCGCAGGCCACCAAAGGGCCCGTGGCTGCGCTGTCAACAGCTTCGACGCAGTTGATGAAGGAGCCTGTTGGGGACAGAAAACAAATTAGGCTCTCGCAATCGCGATCAAGAAGCCTGTCCAAGTTCCAACTTCGTGCTGTGCCGTCTCGAGACCCAGAGACAAGGGCATTGGAGGCAATTGCGGTTATTCCTCGTACATCCAGATCGTGGCCCTGGAGAACAGTGCGTAATTGATACATTTAGCTATCTGGCAAGAAAAAGTTTTCCAAAGAGTAAAGCGGATAGTGATTGCTCAAGTCAGCCCAACAGGGCCCTGAGCAGTGCGGGTGTATTGGTTACCCATGCAGGATCTACGGTCGCGGCGGCTATTGTCTCATGTCTCTACAGCGGGGAATGATAGTAGAATTCAATTCATATTTTGTGATTGCCAAAATCTACTGAAGTTGTTGTGAGCATCTCGAATGGGCGTTGCAACTTTAATTGAGTAGTTATCTTGGGCAGCCTCCTTGACTAGCGAATGGTACCTGCCAATGCTCTGTGTTCGCGTTGCTACTTAATAATTACTTATCCAACTGGTCCGCTAGGCCTACACTTTTGACATGCGCAACCAGAGCCGCTGGATACGTTTGATAATTTGCGTTTGTTAAATTTGTATCCATCGGCTTGCATATTTTCCCGGTGCAAAATTCGAAGGAAGCTTACCCTCCACCGGAGGGAAGTGGTTTTTTTGCGATTGCCAAGCTTGCCAGCGACAGTTGCACTCGCCAGACATCTGTCGCATGTACGGGTCTCGTACGAGGGTTTTCACCCAGGGCACGCACGCGGGCTATCTTGGAATGTGATTTCAGGTATTGAGATTGTACATCAACACTACCATCAAAGACATGTCCTTGAACTACTGTTTGGGCTCGCTTCGTGAGCACATATTCTATCTGCCTTCCCATAAGCAGTACCTTGAGGTCTCAGAATCCGATGTTGTGGTTCTGGACAGGCTGGCGCTGTATGGTTTATCTTCCCCCGAGACCCACGTGTCCGGTATCTTGGGCATTGTCAAGTCGAAAAATACTAGATTTCTCATTGTCGCGACCAAGCATGAGGTTGTCGGGCTGATTCTAGGGAAAGAAATCGCCAAGGTCACAGCGTTCGAAATCCATCGTCTTGCGGCACGTGCTTTGGGAAATGAGGACAAACTGTACTTGCTGTTGTTGCGCCAGCACCTCACCAACGCCACGTTGTACTTCTCCCCCGGTGGGAAGTTCGACTTAACAAACTCCTTGCAGCGGCAAGCGGGTACTGGTGGTGGTCACCTAGACGATCGCTTTTGGTGGAACAAGTTCATATGCGAGGACTTGATCAATAGCAATGCTCGCAATTTCCTTATTCCTGTGATTTACGGATACGTGAAGGCGCATTCTGTGAGGTTTAACGGCAACCAGAGGTTGGAATTTGCGTTGGTCACACGCCGCTCGTGCATCCGCGCAGGCACACGGTACTTTCGCCGTGGAATTGACGAGTCAGGTGCCGTGGCTAACTTCAATGAGACCGAACAAATCCTCTCGGCATCTGACGGAATAGTGTATTCATTCTTGCAAACGAGAGGATCAGTACCGGTGTATTGGTCTGAGATAAACAATTTGAAGTATAAGCCTGACTTGGTCATCTCGTCTCGCCCGTCGCAAGACGCCACGAAAAAGCATTTCGAAGAGCAGATTGAGCGGTACGGCGACAACTACTTGGTGAACTTGGTCAATCAGAGCGGCTACGAAAAGCCCGTGAAGGAGGCATACGAGAAGGCTGTGGAAATGTTGCCCGAAACCCTTGCCTCTCGCATAAACTACATATACTTTGACTTCCACCACGAGTGCAAAAACATGCGCTGGGACAGGGTCAAAATTTTGATTGAGCGGTTGATTTCTCTGGGGTTCACCAGTGACAACTATTTCGCGTACGACACGCGCACCAACAGCGTGGTCAAGACGCAAAAGAAGATAGTGAGAACAAACTGCATGGACTGTTTGGACCGCACAAACGTCGTCCAGTCAATGTTGGGCCGCTGGGTACTTCAAAGCCAACTTGAACAAGCAGGCTACTTGCCCGCGAACAACGTGACGCCATGGGAGATTATAGACCCGCAGTTCAACTTATTTTTCCAAAGCTTCTGGGCCGACAATGCCGATGCTGTTTCATGCGCATATTCTGGCACTGGCGCCTTAAAGACTGACTACACCAGGACTGGACAGAGAACGAAGGTGGGTGCTCTCAAAGACTTGGTAAACTCTATCACTAGGTACTATCTCAACAACTACAAAGACGGCCTGAGACAGGACTCGTACGACCTCTTTTTGGGAATCTATAGACCTCGCCCATACGAAGAGGCAAACCCGTTCGTTGACAAAAGATCGCCATATACACAGATGGTCCCATACTTGATTGGAGCCTCGTTTTTCATTCTCATCGCGTTGTTGATCTACCCCAGCGGCTCGGTTACAAGCTTTCGCAACTTGTTTTTTATAAGCGGATGTTTCTATTTTGGGGTGCGTAATCTTTTTTACGTCCTCAAAAATGGACCCCAATTTGTCAATTGGCCGAAGCTATCACCACTAGACTATTTGAAGAAGACCGACGTCTATAACTTGGACGGAAAGTTTGTTGGTATCCAGTACGAGGAAACCGAAGACTTCAAGACTTCCAAGAAGCTTAATTGAACGTTTTTTTTTTCTCTCTTATTCGCTCTCAATAAACTATGTACTCATTTTTAAAGTCCCGCCAAAGTCGCCGCGCCATATATTAGGGCAACTCGCAGTCCCAACGCATGTCACGTGGCGCGCGAATGCGCAGTGACAATATTCATGCAAACATTCAGGCCGGCGGGCGATTTCCATCAACTGTATTAAAACAAATTTATACACCACACAATGTCAGGCGCCCTAGAACAGTCCTTGGACAGCATCATAGGCGAGAATGCTGGGCCTCGCAGAAGAGAACATCCAGGCAGAAGAGGCCGTGGTAAAAGAGGCGGTGCATCCAGAAGACCAGCTGTATGTATCTAAATTCGCCCCAAGCTATCGACGACAAGCAAAAAGAGAAGCATTGATGTGTTAGCCAGCTTGAATTGTGGAGCATGCTGCAAAGAGATAAATCAGATTATCACTAGGACAAGTTCAGTCCTTGCAGATCGCTGGGCGACGGTATCATGAGATTGGCCAGAAACGTGCCCTGGCTTTGGCCGTGATGGGTTTTGATACAGGTTCGATTATGCGCCGTATCAACAAGAAATGGCAATTTACTAACTACTTTTTTAGGGCGGCAGACCATACCATGCTACAGGCGTTCCTATCCAGATCTTGAAGTCGGCTGAGGGCAGGGGCATGTTGAGACTTAAGAATATCCACCCCGACTTGAACGGCATGGACTTGTCAGATCTTTTCCTCAACATTGCGCCCGTTGACTTTGTGAAATTCGATCCTCGCGATGAGACCGTTGCATACGTCTGTTTCCAGCTGGATTTTGCTGAAAACAACGCCCGCGCCATCCAAAGATTCAACGGTAAAAAGGCGATGGGCAATACGCTTATAGTGGAAAACGCCACCTCGTTGGCCGAGAGAATTGCCCCATTGTCCGCGGCTCGCACTCCTCATGGCCCTCGTGACTCGGTGAGATCAAGAGATGATGGCAGAGCGAGAGAAACATCCAGACCCAGAGAGAATCACCGTGTCAGAGCGAAAGCAAAACAGCAGGCCGAAAGGAAACCAAAGCCTGTTGCCAAAACTGCGGAAGACTTGGATATGGAGTTGTCCGCCTATATGAACGGAGGCGACCAAGCCCCACGTCAGCCTGAATCTAGCGCTTTTGCCGCCCAGGACAACGGAGAATCTATGGTGGAGTAGTGGAGTAGGCAAAATTCCCAATTTGAGAAGGCGAGCGTCCCGTCGTAAGCTGCTGAAATTGATGTTTATTAATTATGACTTTATAAAAGATTTTAGCCGAAGAGCTATCTAGAGAAACAAGGTCAATCCATACCGTTGCTGAGCTCAACCAACTCGATGTAGAGCTTCTTCGTCCTCTTACGCCAGGTCTTCCCCCAATACAACGTGGGTATGATGAAGGCAATCGAGACAAAGTCAATCACAGCCAAAGTGATGTACGTGTTTTGGGTGCCTGCGCTGTCGAGCCACAACGAACATACGAAGGTGAACACGCACGCCAACGTGTTGTTGATGATAGAAACACCAACCATGCCTTGAATGACAATCTCCGGGTAAGCGTCCATAAGGTAGGACATGGCCGTGTCTCCGATTGAACCCCACCCAAAGCCAATGAATGTTAGTCCGCCGTAGACAACCCATGCGGGCCATTCGCCGCCCTTTGCTGCGCCTACGCCGAACATGAAGAGGCCGACAGGCGAAATGATCATTGTGATGAAAAGTAGCCAGAGCCGATACTCGGGCTCATATAGGCCGTTGCTCCGTTTGGCCATCCAAAGGACGTGCTTATCCGAAAATATACCGGACATCACGCATCCAATCACCGCACCAACTAACGTCGCCACGTTCATCACAGCGACTCCTGTGCCAGAGTAATTCCACGGCTCTTCGTAGAAGAATGTGTCTTGAGTAGTCAAAAAGAAGGACATGTACGCGTCTTGTAATCCCCAGAGGATGCCCAGAAGCCACACAGCAGGTAAGGTAAACACCTTGAAGTAAACGACAAACCTCTTGATGTATTGCTTGAATCCAGTACCTCTGAGATATGAAGAGGGCGTAATCAATGCGACTCGCTGGCTATACGTTGTAAGCTTCTCGTGCTTCTCGCTAAAGTCGTTTAATTCCGAGTTTGTAGCCAGCGCTGTCGGTTTCACTTTTTGAGCGACCGCCACGGTCTCGGTCTTTTCCGACACTTCGGTGGCTTTCTCAGGTTGCATCTCTTTTACCTCACCACGAGACTCAAAAGAGCCCGCGGCGGATGCATTATCTTTCACGCCGGTCGAGTTGTACAACGGGAAATACTTGGTTCGATCGAACACTGTCTCCTCACAAGCAAATATCACTACGATGAGCGTGGAGCCGGTAATTATGGCGCCCCACCAGCCAACCCATCTAAAGCCCAGGGTCTCCGAGATCAAGTGTGCAATCAAAGGCCCAAGAAACGAGCCTATCGATGTAGCCATAATGTATACCGTCAACACCGAACCGAGCTGATGTTGAAAGAAAATGTCCACGAGCGACTGCTGCACCTGCGCCTCAGCACAGGCCTCCGACATTCCAACAAAGGCCTGCGACCAGATGGTATCGGCAGTGCGCCTAGATAAAGCGAACCATACCAGGCCCAATGTACCCAGCAATAGGCAAATGATGTACGTGATTCTGCGACCATACAAAGACGAGGCTGGAGCAAAGAAGATGCACAGCCAGCCGATAAAGAGAAACAAGACTCCGGCACCGGTGTTCATGGCATCGTAGGAAATACCGTACACTTCATTTAACGAGTCTTGCGCCGCGCCAGCGTCGTTCGAAATCGCGGCAGTGAGCCCAGTGATGAATGACACTACAAGAAAGTGCCACATTTTCCGTGGCGCAGACCAGTTGAGCGGGTCGTTAGGCGAATCTGAGGGTTGAGGAAGTAAGATGATACCTTTGCGGTTCTTTTTCAAGGGTCTGCCGGAGTGGCTGCTAGCGGTATCATCGGAAGATGTAAAAATATTGGTCGTTCCAGGGACATAGTCCTCGGAAAAGTAATGGTTGTTCATTGGAGGCTGCTTTTATTCTTTGCAAATCATGCAAGTGAAGTTCTATGTTGATTGAATAAATAGGCAATGTCAAAGGAGCATAGTATAATGCGGGAGAAACTTAGAAAAGGCAAAGCTCTAGATTAAAGACGCTGAGGGGCTGAGGCCGGGGTTTCACAGACGATCTTTATCAGCGGTTGAAAAAGGAAAACAGAAGCTTGTAGCAAAGTCTGTTCACTCCATCACCTCTCAAAAGGTGTCAAACTTTTCGCTACCATCTATATGCACATCTGCGTCCTTCTCGGGGTGCTCTGCCCAAGGATTTAGCACACGCTCCTAAACTAGGATCTGGGTGGTATCGAACTAAGCGCCCATTCTTCAGTGTTTTTCCGGTTCTACCCATGTATCGTGCTACATTCAGGAGCTCGTCAATACTGTAATTGTAGTATAGGCAATAAAGTTAGAAACCAGGAATTTGAAGTTGCAGTGTTATACGCACAACGGCCCTATTGTGAGGGGAGCAGGCGAGCAGCAAGCAGGTGAGGATTATACCACTAGCGGCTGCGAGGCAGATAAAACTATGCCAGTGCGCGTCAAGGATTGGTATCGCGGACAGGTCAAGCATCGACATACGTGGATTGGAGAGAGTTTGCTGATTAGAGGTCTAACAACCAGATAGTCAATTTGATCAGGCAACAAATCTATATGTTAAAATTCAGGAATTGTTCTCAAGATTTGCGTGTCAAGTGTGATTAAAATGACCCCATTGTTACCATATGAATCTCTGCTGCGAGTGTCTCGTAAAATTGTCGGGACTGCAATGTAGTCTGATTGTTCTTGAAGATGAATGCCAGCATACAAGCCAGGCGTCGAAGAATAATTCATTCACCTTTTATCTTAAAATAGTTCGGTACTCAACATTAATTTTTTTTCTCTCTACAATTCCTCCTCTAGTTTTCGAAATTTTTTAAAAGATTAGTTTACAATCACCCGCCGACAAAATCTGGAACTGCAAAAAAATGCAATACTTCACATTTTTTAGAAACTCTGTTTTTTTTATTATTAATTCTTTCATTCCAAAGAAAAAGCTCCACTAATCAAACGACCCCCTAGAGGTTTTGAAAGGGCACTCTATACCCACCAGACAATAGCTGTACTCTCTTATCAATATATTGTCCCATGGATTACGCATCCAGAGATACTTTATGATAGCCAAAGGTTGAATAAATAAGCATCCCAGTTCTCAAGATCTATTTCATCAAAGTAAAAAAAAATAATCAAGTTCTTTTTTTCACTCTGCGGCGAAAGAAAAAATCATTCTTTGTTGACAAATTTCATATGCCAGCATCTCAGAAATACCTGCTCGCGAGGGTTTGAACCCAAATGCTACGACTGAAAGTGAATACACTGGATACTGAACCCCGGAAATGATTTGGGCAGTTCAAATTATTGTTGGAACAATTCTTGAAGATTAGAAGAGAGCATTTTTTTACCCAAAAGTGCTTCATTTTCTTTCACATATCCCCAGTTCCCGCAGAGCTGTTCCGCGCACGCCCTCATTTCATGCCGCTCAATAATGACCGAGAACATACGGTTCACCAAACATCTCGTTAGTAACCACCCGATTATCAACTCTTCACGAAATATCTTGCGTTGTTATTCACACCGCTTTAGATAAGTCTAGGAAGAGCCATCTGGAAATACCATCATCAGTTTTAGTGAATTTTGGTCGCGTAGGAAGCCAACCTTTCACTCGGAATACAGTTCGAATACGTGGCTGTTCAGCGCTTGAACGCATACTCATTTTTGCCCTTTTTCTTAAAACTTTTCTTTGGTCTTCTTCAAAAATAGCTTTAGCCTTTTGTTGTCTTGAACGCTCGCAATGCCGGATCCAGTGCTTACATGGTGTGAAGACATACATCTGGTAAGAGGCAACGTGTCCCAACTTCAAGCAACACTCAATCAGATCATCACTAAGACACCTACTGCAGCCCAGTACAAGAGTTTGATCAGCACCTACGACTCGCCTGATGCGGACAAAACCACCGAAGCTCCGAATATATTGGAGAAGCTTCGTGGTATAATGCATTCTCCACAGGTTAAGGTTGCCGTCCGTTTGAAAAGCCTTTATGACAAAGGACACCTACCATTTCTTTTGGGGTTGAGCCGAATCAATTTCAGGTCACAGAAAAACGACCGTTTTGTGGGCTATCTTTTGGATTATAGTCCACCCAAAGTGGACAGCTCAAAAATATATCCTGAGGAGGGAGACCTCATCAAGGGTTGCCAAGATTTGGAGAACGTCTCGTATCCTCCTTCTTTGCCGCCTTTGAACAACAAACTGCTTTTACGACTCGTACTTACGGATAAATCATTGAGGCAGCCGACCGATTTTTTGGAGCTGGAGTTTTCCGGCGGCTTTCATGACTATAACAATAATCACAATAGAAAGTTGATGCTCCGTGGCAGAGATATACTCAATCTAGCGCTCTTTGATATTTTGGACAAGGAATTTCCGTCAGCGCACGAAGATGACTTGGAGTTTTTGAAGTACAAGCTCACCTCTACGTCGATATTGGCTAAATTGGCATTCTGCTACAATTTCTCTGATGCTATCATGCACCAAATTGATCAGCAAGCACCAACTGAGGAAAAGTTGGTCATTTTTAAGAACGTGTTCCTTGCGTATATTGGCGGAATGTCAAAACTGCAATACACCTTTCTGGCCATTCGACTTTGGATTGGCCAGCTCTACGGTCCTTTGATTAGCAAGTTGCAACTCGATAAGAGCAAAACACAGCTTAAAAGCATGACAAGTCTTGCGTATGCTGAATTGAATTTCATGTTCAGGAGAGTAAACAATCTCATGGAGGATCCCACAAAAAGAATCAAGTATGAGTTCAAAACAATCAGCACTGACTCGCCTATAGCATGCCAACTAATTATTTCTAATGTGCAAATGGGCGTAGGTGTGGGCCCGACTTTGGAAGAAGCCAAGCAGAAGGCCGCCTTTGTGACTTTCGATACTCCTGAGCTACGCTCACAGCTAATGGATATACTTGTATCGCAGTTTAGAACGCCTGTGAAAGAAAAGGAGCTCGTGCACTCACACGAGGCTGCAGGTGTGAAGGATGCATCCCTGGGTGGAAAGGAAACTGGGACAGATGATGACGCTTATTCTCCTGAAATTTCTGAAGATGAATACGACCCAGAAGTGCTGGAAGTCGCCAATGGCAAGCACGATGCTCAGCACAGCAATAAGCAAATTCCGAAGTTGAACTACAGTGACTGGCCGCCGCAAGATACGCATCAAAAGCAACATAGCGGCGTAGATGTTCCGGCACGAACGGGAGACCAACTCCGCACTCCGAAACCTCAGCACTCGGCCCAAAAGCATACTCAGCATCATCATCATCATAAGCATCACAAGCCTCAAAATGTACCAGCGCCACCCGTCGCTCAGGCCCAGGCACGAATGCCTCTTCCTTATGGGATGCTTCCGCCCATTCCGAATATGAAGAAGAAAGGCGGTTCACACTAGCGCAATTTGCTGCGCCCGATTGTCCTGACGCATGGACTTTTTCCTAGATTTAGATAGACCACGTTGTAAGCTAGTTTTTGCTCTATCTTATACATAAACAATCACTCAGTGAATTGGTGGTTGTATTGCCACAATTCGAAATCGAAATTTCAGTCTCGATACGCATGCCCGGCACCATTGAATTTACTCAATATGTAATAGAAAACGCCGAAATAAAACACATTCATCCCAGTGATATCCTGTTGGACAGACTGGCGGGATAAAAAGATTATGCAACTTCGAAGATGTATAGATGAATAAAGATTCCAGTTTATAATTCCCGTTCTGACTGCAGATTGCACAATGTCAGCCAGGCCACGCATGAGGCAGACGTGTGCGGTTCACCCGCGCCCGGGGAATCTCGGTTAAGGAAAAAAGGGACCTCCCGGAAAACTCAAGAAACAGGATACCTCGTGTCCCAGTCTGCCGCGACTCGCTGGTTAAACCAATGAGAGGCGCCCGCGCGCGCGAATATCACAAGTGAGATCAAGGCATATATACAAGCCCGGATCTTCGCAGAAAAAAAACGCCCGCAAAAAAACACTGCTCGACACAGACATCTTTGTTCTTCCAAGTAACTGTATATATTCATTACAAAATGGCCGAGAAAGCTAGAACTATTCCTACCTTCACCATTGGTGATTACGGTGCCTTTGCCCTCGCGGGTGCCATGGGCTGTGGTATCACCCACGGTGCCATGACCCCTATCGATGTCATCAAGACTAGAATCCAGTTGGAGCCAGCTGTGTACAACACTGGTATGGTCGGCTCTTTGAAGAAGATCGTCTCCGCTGAAGGTGCCGGCGCCTTGTTGACCGGCTTGGGTCCTACCATCTTGGGTTACTCCATGCAAGGTGCCTTCAAGTTCGGTGGTTACGAGTTGTTCAAGAAGACCTTCATTGAGCAATTGGGCTACGACACCGCCAAGAACTACAAGAACTCTATCTACATTGGTTCTGCTGCCTTGGCCGAGTTCTTCGCTGACATTGCCTTGTGTCCATTGGAGGCCACCAGAATTAGATTGGTCTCTCAACCAAACTTCGCCAACGGTTTGATTGGTGGCTTCTCCAGAATCTTGAAGGAGGAGGGTGTTGGCTCTTTCTACAACGGTTTCACCCCAATCTTGTTCAAGCAGATTCCATACAACATTGCTAAGTTCTTGGTCTTCGAGAGAGCTGCCGAGGCCATCTCCGCTGCTGTTCCAGGCGAGAAGGCTGACTTCACTTCCACCACCAAGACCATTGTTAACTTGAGTGCCGGTATTGTTGCTGGTTGCGCCGCTGCCATCGTCTCTCAGCCCGCCGACACCTTGTTGTCCAAGGTCAACAAGACCAAGAAGGCCCCAGGTCAATCCACCATCGGCTTGTTGGGTCAATTGGCCAAGCAGTTGGGTATCCGTGGTTCTTTTGCCGGTTTGCCAACCAGATTGATCATGGTTGGTACCTTGACCTCTTTGCAGTTCACCATCTATGGCTCTTTGAAGAATGCTTTGAACTGTCCTCCAGGTGTGGAGTTGTAAGCTTTTCATGGAAGTTTATAGACCGTTGTATTTATTCTAAATCACACGAACCTACATCATATCAAATCGCACCTCTTTCATTTCACTGCCCTCTGCAGAATTATCAACCGGCATTCGCGTATTTCTCACCGTGTGGAGGTGAGAAGAAGTACCCGCTCTCGTATCAATGACAGCTGCCCATCTTTGAAAAGCTCTTTGAAATGTATCGAAAATTGTGGATAATTGCACGCTCCCTAGATTATCAGTTGTATGCAACTCGATTCCATTCGGCCTTACTTCCCCCCCCCCCCTTTCTTCGCAATTTGAATCGCTATCCCTTGGAGTATGACTTCTAAACTCTTTGCAATACGTAAAAATTTGATATTCGTGTGATGCCTCGCCGACCGGGGAACTTCTTGCTCGCGAAACTACATTCGCTTAATTTCGGGATCTCGGGATCAAGGCACCTACGATGATCATTCCAGCGCAATTGGACTGTATATAATCTCAGCAAGCGTATAGAACGTGACCTCATAGCCCTCGCACAAGATAGTCATTGTCCTTGGAGGACTGAGCATGTTCAATTCCCAAATGCGTAGGTTTAAAATGTACAGCACGACATTCGGATGCCATGTGGCTTGGTAAGAGAAAAGTATAGAAGCCCTGGAAACTTCACAACGTGCATGCTGATTTCAGCCTCTGAGCAGTGTGCCAATACAATATTACCAAATGGAGCTAGATGATTGAGTTCGCGCGATGTCATCGTGCATCAGTTGCTATATATAGAAGGTCACACGCAGCAACTAGTCCTGTGGCTTGCTGGGAGATGCGTTAATGGCGCGCATGAATCATGAGGATGGCTGGCTGAATACATATATAATATGCGCTCACCCCGCTGAGTGCTGGCTGATTTTCTACATTAGTACCAATTCCTTTAAGCGCACACATAATTATCAGTTTCGGTCATGCAATTTGCTGCATATCTCATATCCTTTTTTGTGCTTCTCTGCACATCCCTGGCATATCCAGTGGAAAAGCGTTTCTATAAGCCATCATCAGAGGTATTTTCCATAATTGCACATCATGAAGGACTCATATTCCAGTACCACTTACTAATGTGGGACGGCAATGATTTGCTTCTTAATGCTGACACCAAGGCCTTTTTTGGCCGTGTCCGGGCTTCTCAAGGCTACATTCTCAATCTCCCAAAGTATGGTAATGAGGTGAATGGTACGCAATCATCTGCTAATACGGTCAATGTTCATGTGGACCCCGAGACTTACAAGCTTACTACATCTCCGTATGCGGAGAATGCCACGCATGGTTTCGGTATCACTGACCAAAAGTTGACCTACAAGAATTCCACTCAATTTTTGGCTTGCCCCGACTTTTCTTACCGCGGACAGTACCATGTTTACTGGGGAAACAATAACCAAACCCGATGCCCCAATAACTTCTTTGGGTACTCTGTCGAGATGATTGTACAAACTGATGCTTACACAAATTATAACCCATCATCGAATATTCCGTTTCCGTTGACTACAAACTCGACCAATAATTACACGACCTCGAATCTGCTGGTTTCTTCGAGTTCAAAGAAGAGATTTTACTTTTTTTAAGAAATGAATAATGCTTAACTTTTTAATGATTGAATGATTCCGGTAACTTCAAGTTAGCTTCATAAAAATAGACACGAATAAATGTATTAAGATTAGGATGTTTTATTTATTGATTGATCTAGATCCTAATAGCATCTTCTCTGCTGGAAGACTGGAACAATTTGTAAATATATGTTTTGAGGGCTGTTTCTCAGGGCTGTACTAACTTAAAGCTCTCTGTTTTCGTAAAGAAAACGGCAAAATTTTGACATTCATTTAATTTAAGTAGCCTATTATGCAGATTTATGAAGACAATCTTGAGCCATCAATGCAAATGCTGTCAAAAACTCCATCGTCATTGCCAAAACATGTTCCTAACCTTCTCTTCTTCAAAAAATAAAGATTTAACGCAATCAGAAAAACTATCAAGACTAAGAAGACAGCCTGACTGGCTGTACGAAGGTTTTTTGCAATCTTGAGTTTACTTTGATAGTTGGATATCTCAGTTGGCTCAGCCCCGGCAGTCATGCTACCTCCAGCAATAATAAAGCAGTTATAAGAATTGAATATTTTTGACACTTCAAAATAAGGAAGCCCAAGACCAGTTTTTTTGACCCAAGACAGGCAAAATTTGTCAATCTGAGCTTGGCGAGTAATTCTAAAGCATGTGATTATCAAGACGAGGTACCCCTCTATCCCAAGAACCAAATAAGTAATTAGCCAGTTGATGTTCAGCAAACAAACCTTTGCATTCACCACTCCACAAAGTTATCTCGCAAAACGAAGTACGCAAAAAATGAAGATGAAACCGAAAAACGTGTTCGTTCCCTTTTTGATCAATGCGACAATCATTAAGCTCAAAAACACTGTATACAACCCTAAATTGACTGATGCTGCAATACCGGACGCTTGGGATTTAAAGCCACTCATTGGAGGATTTTGAAATACAATGAGTAGAGTATTTTTTGATACGATGGAGACAAAGTGTAAAAGGCCTGGAAAGGTTAGATAATATACAGCTTAGGAAAGAATGAATCAAGAACTGAAATACGAAAACTGCGCTTACATAAGTGCACTTATTGAGTTCGTCGCGCAAATTAGGGCATGTAGATCCAAGCCTTCTAACTTCACCACATGTAGAGACAGCGTTCACTCGAGTAAACAGAACTTTAAAGTGCAGCGCCCAAAAGTCTTGTTCTATTTTTAAAGAGTGCATCACAATTGATGCTGTAGGAAGTGCAAAATATTGAATCAAAATTGATATCTTTTGGGAAGTCTTAAGGACCAGCCCGTTTGACCTCGCGTAAATCAACCATGCACTGAGTGGCGCTATCACAACCGCTCGAATCGCGGCAAAGTATGACAGGCAAGCTCAATCGCACAATACGTCAAGATCTCCCATTCTTATATTCACGTATCCGTCAATATCCAGGGGGTTCTCGTTCGGAATTGCTGGCGATGCTCTTCGCCTCATGGAGTACGCATGTAGAATACAACACACAACTACAGCCAATAAGCTCCAATGAACGTTGTACACGATATCGAGATAGTCAAACTTCCTGTTTGAGTTGACAATGTTTTGCACGTATTCCAGCCCAACGCTCGCACCTAGAGTCATTGTCACCACTGTGAGTTTCCATGGACGATGCGTCTCCCATAGAAAGTAAAACTCGGCCGTCAAAACAAAGAACGTGACAAAATGTATGGCTTTGTCGTGGCCCAACGATATCAGCGAAAACCCAAGGTACGCCGCAAGTAGCAGCGAGCAGCACAACACTATCTATGTTAGTCAAAATATAAATGTGCAGCCATACTCGTCAAATATACGTACATAGAAATACACCCACTCTGACCATACTCGAGGGGCTGGAGTAGAGAAGAAGCGAGCGTGGAATCAAAAAGACTGGGAAAAGGAGCTTGCAAAGTTGCCTGCGGAAGCACGAAGAGGCTTGACTCGACACAGCGGCTAGGAGGAAATGTCGCGCGAGACCCCAGTCTTGACGACGAAACCCGAGACAGATTTTCAGTGTTTGGGGTTACTCAGAATCTATTAAATGTATTCGGTCCTGGCTTGTATTCCATATAGCTAGTCGAGGATCTGGAACAGATATTCACTGGGGCTAGTCCTTGCCGTGGGGACAAACGTGGCCAAGCGCCAGTCACATGATTCCCCACGATCCACGCTTCGCATCGCTGCTTCTCATTTGAGAAGTTGAGAAGCGCTTCGCCTACCGAGCTTTGAAGCTGGAACACCACAAGAGCTAATGACGATGATCTGTTTTAGACGCTACGCTTCTGTAAACTACCTTGTAGCGGCTCTTCCCAAGAGCTCCCCCGTGCCTACTCCGGTCCCCAAACCCTCTAGGGTCTCGGTTCCAACAAATGTCCCATCCACGAAGGTCTCGCAATACATCTACACGTCATCAGATTTGAGCAAATACTTCCGGGACGACTCGTATGGTCACCCTCTGCCGGTGCAGCTCTCACGTGCAAATACAATATTCCACAATGCCAGCATCAAGCACGAGTGGACGTGTGCAAAATATCATGATATTCCCGACGTGAAAGTGGACCGGCTAACCAATGAGAGAAAGCAGCAGCTCGCATCCTTGGACCCATACCGCCGCACTGAGTACCACGACAATTTGGAGAGATCACGCACGTCATTTGGCATTGACCCGCAACTTCTTCATCCGCTTCCAGAGGTGCTTTTAATAGGCCACACGAATGCTGGGAAATCCACCTTGATCAACAGTATCCTTCTCAACAAGCAACAGGCAAGGACTGGTAACACATCTACAGAATATGCCTACGTGTCCAAGAAAGCAGGGTACACGCAGTGCCTAAATTGCTACAATGTAGGGAACAAACTCCGGATCATCGACAGTCCTGGATACGGCCAATTTGGCAAGGAGGCGCAAGGCCAGGTAGTGCTTGATTACATCCAGCGGCGCAAGCAGCTAAGGCGCACGTTTGTAGTCATTGACAGTCTGCATGGGATACGCGAAGAGGACGCCGTTCTCGTGGAGTACCTCATTGACCACGGCGCGCTGTTCGAGCTCGTCTTCACCAAGGTGGACATTCTTATGCAAAAGCATTTTCCTAAGATAAACATGGCTCCCGAAAAACACGACTATGCGGCTCGCATCCAGGCGTTTGAGCATGCGAAAGAGGGAAATAGCAACGTGTTGGAGCATATTCAAAAGATGATCAGCGCGGCCGGGCTACGCGATCTCGCGACGTTGCCTCGGCTTATATTCAATAACTCACACACTAGCAAGCTCTTGCCTAATAGATATGGGTTCCGAGATGTCCGCTTTGCGATTGCTGAGAGTTGCAGTCTCGTGGAGTCTCCTGTCCAAATACAAGAAGTTGTTCCCCAAATTGTACGCAAAGGACAGAAAGCCACACGCAGACCACGTCCGACCGCGAAAATTTGAGTGATATGCCCAAATTGAATGTTATGAGCTTACTGAAATGACCTGGGGGAGGGGGGGGGGAATAAGTTATCAATGGGCAATCACCTGGCCATTGCTATCTTTGAAGAGCGCGGAAAAAGGGTTTTGAGCAATTGTCTTGCAACTGAACAGTGCAGATCGGTGTCATTTTAAACAGGCTCAGACGCAAGATTTGAGATGAAGAGAATTTCGTTGAGAATGCATACGCGTATATGTACTTCAAGCATAAATAGCCTTTTCACATAACGTGGACTTGCGATTCTGCGCATCTTGATGGAGAGTGCGAACAATTTCGTTTTCAATACAACAATCAGTTCAATAGGATTCGAGTTCAGATCGCCAGAGCTAATATGAAGCGGGGTTGGGCCCCGAATTCGACCCAAACGGTCTAGCCACAGGATGATTATCAGATAATTTGGTGCTAGGTTCGACTATCTCACAAACACAGCTCAGGCGCCGAGTTGCCGCTGCTCACGTACTAAGTTTTTATCGATTGAGTATATCATACATGCAAACAAGGAGCCTAGTAGCGGCCACGGCCGCCACGGGAACCCCCGAACCCACCTCTGGAGCCGCCACGGTCTCCACCGAAGCCACCTCTACCGCCACGGTCGCCACCGAATCCACCGCGGCCGCCTCTGGCACCGCCAAATCCGCCTCTAGAGCCGCCACGGCCACCAAAGCCACCTCTGGATCCACCGCGGCCGCCGAACCCGCCACGGGCGCCACCACGGCCACCAAAACCGCCTCTGGCGCCGCCACGAGCGGCACCACCGGCAGATTTTCTCTTAGGCTTAGGAGCATGGTCCACAGGCTTTGGCAAAAATCTCTCCAAGGGAAGCAACTTGTCAGGTGAGATGAAGAACTTGTCGCCGTCCTTGAAAGATGCTGCTTGTACACCATCAGAAGGTTTGATTGTGAAAAAGACCTCGTTCAACGGGCCCAAGATCTCGTCGACTTTGCCGACCTGGGTCTTGTTCTCCAAGTATATCGGCGCGTTGAAGTACGGGATCTTGACGTTGATGGAACGGCAGACAATGTCGCCCTCGCACGCGTGCATGAAGGCACCCATTTCCAATACAGATTCCGGTGGGCCTTGTGGTGCGGAAAAGCCGCCACGGCCGCCGCCACGGCCGCCTCTAAAGCCGCCTCTTCCTCTGTTCATGATGTTTAGTGTGCTGGAACGACTATTGTTTTTGGAAGATTTTTCAGTGCGATGAGAGGCCATCGGTATTGTGGTGCACGGGTGCGCGTTGCGCTGAGTGCGAGCATTAAGCCCGATGCCACCGCCGCTACAGATTTTGGCCTGCGGCCTCGCACGCTTGGTGTAGTTTGTTCACCACACTACGTGGCATTGCTTAGCAGCTGTACTTTCATATTTCTCGCGTTATCACAAGTGTATCTATTGGGGATCTCTACGATGCACAATCCTCTTTTTATCTATTCATTTTTTTTCTTTTCTTTTTGCAGAGCTTGTTTTCCGTTCCAGGCATGGCGGCGGTGGCTTTTCGCCAGTCCTGCATGATCTTCCGTGCAAACGAACTAATTTCACGCTCAAGCGGAGAGCCACTCGAGAGGCGACAAGGCTGCGAGGCAGCGCTTTATAAATTTTCACTGGGCAAAGAGCAAGCACGGGGTTCTTGCATATGAAGCGCCCCCCTAGAGTCGTCTGATGCATGTAACGTCTAGTGCAGCCTGCGGAAGGCTCTCGGCCCAGTAACCCAAAAGAGCTCTGTATTTCCATTGCGGCCTTTACAGACGGGGATACCCAGCAGTGTGGCACTAGCCCTCTTTAATTAGTCGCTCAGAGGCCCGCAGTCACCAAAAGAGGCCATATGCTTGGGCAGCAAGGCTGCGGTATGCACCGACCCAGTTTCGCACCCAATTTACCCACGCACCAGAGGACACCAGAGGCAGGAATATACTGCCCCGTGGTATTGTCACACTGGCGAGGCGTGGTTTCCGAGGGAATATTAAATGAAGAAGAAGAAGAAGAAGAAGAAGAAGAAGAAGAAGACTTACACGCCCAGGTAGCTCGTATATGGGGCTTTTTTTTCTTCAAATAGATGTTTGGGCAACCCTCTTCGAGATGGACTCCAGAAGGCGCACGTAGCCATGGCTCCTTGCCTCGTTGCGCCAATGCCTCCTTAAAGTTTTCGACTCGACTATTGGCCCTCGCAGCAGGGCCAAAAAAAAAATCGGCAATAGGACCCAACTACCATGACAAAACCCAAAAAAAAGAACGCCAAACAAAACCTCAAGCAAAAACTCAAACAGAAACTCGAACTGGAGGTTAAACAGAATATAAAACTAAATTTAAAAGATAGAAATAAAAATTGAAAGAAGGCCACCGTCAGTCTCGGGGGAGCTGATGGAACATCATCCACCTGCCAAAGCAGAGTCCCCGGCCCGGCTCCCGGGGCGCGCGGGCGCTGCGCTAATTCTCCACTGCAAATTGGACTTGTGCCTCTTGTTTTCGCAGTGAAACCACCTTCAAGCTCCCGGGCAGTCTCCGTGGTAGGAACACTGCACGGCTTGAACCGCCCCCACAGCTTCAATCATGTGACTCTAGCACCTCGACGTCAAAGAGAAATAAAACGGCGAGAGAGAAGAGAACACCCATGGAAGCAATATGTGCTCGTGCCACGACCCCCTATCCCATATGGTCCTGCGCCTGTTGGCGCGCGCCCCCGCAGCCATGGTACTGTACATTGCCCAGGCTCCGCGATAGCAAGAGCGTCCACTGCACACCCGCCTCCAGAGTCCCCACCATATTCTTGTGACATCCCTCCCACAAGTGCTTCATGAGCAACCCACAACGTATGTACCGCGTGCCTTGTGCGCCGATTTTGGGCCCCTCCTCCCACACACCCTAACACCAGCAGCAGAGACGCCCTCCTTGAGCGTGCCGCTCACGCAAGGCGAGCGCGAGCTCTACTCGCAGCTCTTCAAGTCGTTGGACCCAGAGTCCACCGGCGTCGTTACGGGCGACAAGGCACGCGCGACGTTTGAGAAGTCCGGCTTGCCCGCCAACATCCTTGGCGAGATCTGGCAGTTGGCGGACAGCAGCAACTTGGGCTTCTTGACCCAGTACGGCTTCTGCTATGCCATGCGCTTGATTGGCCACACCCAAGCGGGCCGCTACCCTGCGCCGCAGCTCGCGGAAACGCCCGGACCATTGCCCGTATTTGCGGGCTTGCCACGGCCTGCGCCGCCTGCGCGATCCGCGTCCACGAGCAGCTCGTTGCTCCAGCCGCAGCCCTCGTCCTTGATCCCGCAGAACACCGCCACCCAGCAGACGCAGCCACTGCTGCCACTTGCCCCCATCACGCGAGATGAGTACGAACGCTTCGCGCAGGTGTACGTCAAAACAACCGGGTCTGCTGCGGCAGAATTGGACGGCAACGCGGCAAAGCTGATCTTGATGAAAGCGAAGTTGCCCACCGCCACGTTGGGCCAGGTTTGGGGCTTGGTCGATGTCCACAACCGCGGCCGTTTGGACTTGCCTGCGTTCGTCATGGCCATGCACTTGATCCATGGCTTGCTTAGTGGTACCTTGAAGCAGTTGCCTCCATTCCTACCCGAGCACGTGTGGAAGTCGGTAGACAACACCTCCGAACCGCGCGTTCAGAACGCGCTGCAAGACCGCCAGGTGTCGAGCTCCTCCGTGGGCTCTCAGCTGTCAACGGTGAGACACGCTCCTCTCCCAGCATCGGAGTGGCTGGCCAGTCCCCTCCAGAAACAGCAGTTCGACTCGATCTTCTCCAACTTGGACAAGTCCCACTCTGGCGCTTTGGCTGCAGACCAGGTCGCCGCGTTCTTGATGACCTCGCGTTTGGACCAGCAGGACCTCGCGGCCATCTGGGACTTGGCAGATATCCAAAATACAGGCGTATTTGGAAGGCTCGAATTCGCCATCGCATTGTTTTTGATTAACCGGAGACGAGCGGGTGGAGCGTTGCCGGATATCGTACCCCAGGAGTTGATTGCATCTCTTCTGGAATCTCAGCCACAAGCGCCGCAGAATGAGCCCCAACCGCAAGCTCCAAATCTGCCGCTCCAACCAGTGCTGAACGCTCCTACACAGGCAAAGTCTTCTTTAGATGAACTAGCGGATATCTTTGGGTCGCCCAGTCCGGCTCCTGCGGCGGCCGCACTTTCGGCCGGGTCTCCTCAAAACCTTGGGCTCCAACAAAGATCCAGTAGTAGCGACTTGTCTCAGTCTTACGAGGCCCCAAGGATGAGACTGCAACTTACCTCCTCTTTTAAGCCATCATCTTCGTTTGGGCAGTCGTTGGTTACAGGAAACCGTCCTCAGCATAGTAGCGAGTCTACAGACATAGTCGGGGGAGATGCGTCGGCTCCGCAAAATCTGGACGACGCGCTGCGCTCGCTCGCGCCGCCATCGCAGCCACATGGTCCTCAATTTACTGCCGACAAAATCAATCCCGAATCGCCAGCCAAGAAAAACACAGTCGACTATGAGGCATTGAGATCTGTTCCAGCGCCACCACAGCCTCGGCTCTCGAATCCGGTATCCCCAGCGCCTGTGCCACAACGGACGACGTCCCAGCGTGTTATGAGCCCACTGCGTAATCTTTCTCAAAGCAACAATGATTTGTTGGCGGACTCGGAAGTGTCAGGGAAATTGTCGGAAGCTACCTCCGATATTGCTAATTTTTCCAATCAAATCAAATCTTTGTCCACACAGACATCGCATCTTCATGATAAAAAGCTTCGTGCTGAAAAAGAATTGGCTCGAATCTTGACTGTCAAGGAGGAGATTAACACCAAGTTAAAGTTACTAAGAACCTCGTACACAAGTGAGGTAAAACAAGTCGAGCAGGTAGAATTGAACTTGAGCAATGCAAGAGAAGAATTAGAGGCGTTACGGTCTGAAGCTTCGATCGCTGAAGCAAAGCTTAACAGCGTTTCTAACGACTTCAATGAAAAGCAACTAGCTGCGGAAGAAAACCGGAAGACTAACACTCTCCTCAAAGAAAAGCTTGGAAACCTCAATGCAGAGATTGCTTTATTGGAGAGTGAATTCCAAAAGAAGACCGCTGAAAATGTGACCTTGTCCAATGAAGCGAACGTGAGAAAATCACAAGTTCAGGTTGCGCTTGTCAAAGTCGATGAATTGAAACACAAGATTTCTGAAGCTGTAAACTCGCATCAGACCTATATCAGTCAAATTAATGAGTATGAGCGGCAGAGACTCGACGCCGAACTGCAGGCAAATGAAATGTCAAATCAACACCGTGAGCTATCACAAAACTTAAACGAAGCTAAACTGAAACATCTGCTTCTTGCTTCAGGAATTGGTGCGGCAGCTGGTCTTGCTATTGGCGCAGGTGCTCGCATGTTGGTAGCAAAAGATGAGGATGACAATAAAACTGTCGCGCATGATCAAACTGAGGATGAACAACCAATGGAAAATGAAGGAAACAAATTGAGTGACACAAGCAACAAAGCTAAAGCCTCGACTTTTGAAAGCGAAGACATCAATCCCCAGACAGGCTCGACTTCCTTCAGTGTTGCGGGTATGGTCGATGAGGTAAAGCAACACCCATCGAAAGATCTCACTGGTCTTGATTCTGATCAAGATGCTGAAAACAAGGATAGTCTGTGTGATGAAAAAGACTATGGAACTCCAAGAAACAACACTATGCAGAGTGATCCAACGTTTTACAGCGTAGCAGGAATGGTCGATGAAGTGAAGCAGCATCCAGCAACAGACCTCACCGGTCTTAATGATATAAAAGATTCTGAACATGAGGAATCACAGTTAACTGAGGAAGAGGCTGAATTCATGAAGGAGAGATTCCCCCCAGTTCCGTTGGGATACAATAATTCAGACCACTTGTCTGCTGAGTACAAACTGGCGGATTATCAAGAAATGATATCAAAAGATACACTGGCTTCATCTACAGCTACAGATTTCCAAAGACAAACTGAAGGTGAAACCGGAGAGACACCCATCACCACGCCTTCAAACTCTGAATACAGATTCCAGTCATCCAACGCTGGTGTGGTGGGTGGAATGGTGGGTATGCCTGGTGTCTTGGTAGGAGTTCAAAGAACTGACTCGTTGACTTCAAGTGTTCAAAACAACCCATCCATGTCAGTCAGAGATGATAATATCGATGAAATCAGTGATCGAGACACTTTGGAGGACACCGCTGACTTTACAGAGAACCCTTCGAAAGAATCAAAGCCTGCAGAAAGTCTCGGGGAAGATCATAGTGAGGGTGAAAGGCTTTCATCAGGCGTCGAGCTGTTTGAGCTTGTGAACTCCGAAGAAGCCAGAGGTGTCGACAGAAGCTCATCTCGGGCTCTGGATGCGCCACCGCATCCGCTAGCGCAAAGCTATGAAGCCTCCAATTTGTCGAGAGGATCAGAAAGTCATAAAGTAGAAGAATTCCCATCACCAAGAGAACTTGACTATGATGAGAGCTCCTCAGATGAGAGCTCTCCCGATGAGTCAGAAAATATAGTCGCAGCAAGCGAAGAATTTGACGATGCAAATGAAACACTCCCAAAGCATGTTCAAGCACCGCCCGAATTTGACTCCGAATTTGACTTCAAAGACCTTGAGCCTGCTACTAATGAGCCGGGAAAAAGTACTGAAGAAGACGAATTTTTTGATGAGGATTTCGATAACTTGAAATTGGCTAATGACGACAATCAAGATGATATTGATGCTCATGATGTGTCAATCGATGATCACTTCACAGGAGCGGATAATTTTGGAGATTTTGCACAGAAATCTGGCGCATCTGCGATCCCTGATTTCTCGGGGATGAAGAATGAAAACAATGCTGCTGATAACGATGAATGGGAACAGTTGTTTGCAGGTTTTGGCAACGAGACTCCGGCCGCGCAGCTGCAAACCCTTGGGAACATGCCAGTGAGCTCAACACATGAAACCGCAGTGCAGGAATTGACCGCCATGGGTTTTGAGAAAGATGCAGTAATTGAAGCCTTAGAGCGTGAAAACTTCGATGTTGAAGCCGCCACGAATTACTTGTTAGATCATGCCTAAAGATCGCGCATAGAAATATCACAGATTCGTTCCGGCATCTACTTTTATCTGGTAATTTCAGTATTTTCGTAAGTTTCTGAAAAAATCTTTTTCAAGACTAGTTAAGTTTGATTTAAACTATGCATAACGAATAATATATATGTCTACTCAAGTTGGCTTGTTTTCATATATGCATTACTTCCCTCTTGGTATTTGGGCAAAACAAGCTAAAGACAATAAAAATTTTAGATAAGCCCAGGAATGTTTTCAGAACAACCTTGACAGATTTGAGAGAAAAATAAGAAAAAAAGAATAATTTATGATCATAGCTTTCACATATATAAACAAGCCAAATATATACATAAAACACATATTCTTCGCGAACAACTCGCATTTAATTAGTGCCGGCCGGGCTGGTCACCTAGTATTTTGATTTTGACTGCATTTTGGTACTTCTGGGACTTCTTGAGTCTGATAATTATTATTGAATCAGACTTTTGATGGTATAGTATCCCTCGCAGTATCTCTGCATTGTGAGTTCAACTCCATAACAGCTCACCCCTCAGAGAAGTTGCCAAATAATCTTTTCCAAACGTTAAGTTCTTCATACTATCTTGAGAACACAGTATAATGTCAATTAGATATAAAACAACTCAAGGAAAATTTTTGAGCCTTCACAGTCACATACCCAATTCTTTTGATCATCGGCCAATCTTTAAGCATCAAAAGAGTGCTCATTAAGGTCTTCTAAATTCTCAACCGGTCTTTCGGCCTGAGGAGTGATTCTAAAAGCGTGTCTAGAAACTGCACTGTCCCAGTCGATGACTGCAGAGTGCACAACCCTCCTGTTATCCCAGACGACAACCGACCTTGGTTCCCAGCTCGCTCTTAGTTGTAAATCGTGTGAATTCTCGATGTGTGAGAATAAGAAATTCAACAAGTACTGTGACTCTTCTTCCTTCAATTCCACAATGCGTCTCGAAAATGGCCTGTTCACAAATATGTTTTTTCTTCCAGTGACAGGGTGAGTTCTAATTAAAGGATGAATATTCGAAACAGGGCTTCTTCTTTCAATTCCCCCTCGAGTTCTAGAGTCTTGAGCTTGTTGATCAGAGGAATGGTAAACATGTAATCCTTGCAATCTCTTCTGAAATTCTGGTGATAATCGATTGTATGCTTCTTCCGTGTCAGCAAAAATGGTGTCACCCCCAGCATCTGGGCCGTCAAGTACCGAAAAAAATGTTGTTCCCGGTGGTTGAAGCTCGTATGAGACATCAGAATGCCATGAAATCGCACTTGTTCTTTGCATAAACACTCTGTCAAATTCAGCGGGGTCTGCTCTTCTGTATGTGACGTGCAACTCCGGATATCCGGAAGGAGATCCTGAGGTTGGGTGTATATGAAGTTTTCCGAAATACTGCCCATACGCCACGGCAAACTCGGGGCCCTTCTCACTAAAGTCTTGGTCTCGAAAGATAACCACACCTCTTTCTGCTACCAAAAGCGCTAACTCATCTTTTCCCTCATCACCTAGCTGAGAGATTTGCATACCTCTTACTTCAGTTCCCATTTTGGGTGTGACCTTCTTGACTTGCTGCACCCCGCTCTTTGGGAACAAATTGGGGTACGAGGAATCAGCTCTTGCACCCGGGTCCAGGTGTTCAAAAAACTTCAATGGTTGATATTTTTCATTGGGGTTCCAGGTAGGTAGAAAATTCGGAAATTTGGATGCAAGGCGGTTATGGTCATTGACAGTGAGAATTCCATCCGATGTGATTTGGTCTGTCTCTTTGTTGAAATGGGTGTCAAAATCGCCGTGAGAAGATTTGACTGGAGACATGTCGAAGATTTGTTCTGGTTTTGAAGATGGAAATCTGTCAATTACAAAAGATTATTGAGATGAATACTATGCTAATTACTCTGAATCACAGAAACATAGTACTCTTTATACCCTTCTAAGAATGATAGATCTCTCATTTATTGAGCCACAATTGCTGCGAAATTTGGCATCAAGCATCATTTTTACCTGCAGACTCCGCCACAATTCGTAATTCGCGAGCCACATCTTCAAGATATGGCAATAATCTGGCTTGTGGGTAGGATTTATGACCATTTTTGACTTATGTTGCCAGGGAAGTGTCTAACAAAAACTTAATCTTTTTTTAATGACTAGACTGCCGAGCTTCCAGTCAGTAAAAATATACCGAGTGATGCAAAGAATTGACAGATTTCATATGAACAAGGCGAAATTTCGCCCGGCATCCTTAAATTGATATGCAATCGAAATGCAAAGCCCGTCAGAGCTATTCCGGGTGTCAACTTGTATACTGCTCTGAGACTCGCTCTCGATTCGCTTTCCAACGACTATAAGCAGATTCCGAGAATGGTATTTTGTGATTTTAAAGTTAAGATCACAAAAACTGTGGCTCGCCTTTGAGACCAGGTCTTTGGACATCTGAATATTTTATGACATGGCTACTCATGAGTCAGCAGATGCTATCCAAATCAATGTGATATGTTTCTTTCGAAATGGCTTGGCCCCTTTTCGAATCTCCTACATTCATAGAACGCCAGAAAGCAATATTAATACAGCATATAATCTTTTTGCACATGGAGATCTATGAGTGGACTGAAGTAGCTTCCATCGCATCAAATAATATTCAATAGCAAAGCAGTAACTCAACCATATACTATGATAGGTTAAAGCGGATAACACTCCCAAATCATAGGTACTAGACAATCAAGAAACTAACAACAAACGAGCATATTATTGAGTCTATTACAGTGAACAGACAAAATTCACCTGTCGGTACGTACAGCGTATCCTCTTAGCTATGCACCTGTCATGATTAAACGCAAATAAGATACTGCATTACTATGTAAATTTTTGTGACTACGTTCCTGTCAACTCATATGCTAGACCAGCTAGCCCAAACCAAAACCCAAATCACAGGAGCCTTTACTTGATTTGACACAAGGCGCTCCTACTATCAAAAGATGTTACTATGAATTGAGGGTTTGATTTCCTGATGGCTTTTTTCTTTTGAGGCTTTTCGATCTTCATCTTAATGGGTGGTAGGCTAAGAGACTGAATACCTTTAGTTTCCTCGACAGGTCCAGCCTTGGGAGATGAAATGGGCGATGGGTACGCGCTAGCACCCTGTCTAGACGCGGGCATTGTTTCCTTCTTTACTTGCAAGATAGGACTGGTTGTCACTAGTGTTTTCTCTGTGGCTATCGCCAAAGGTAGGCTTTCGGTCGCAAGGGCGGATTTCTCAGAAGACCAGCAGCAGTCCAAGAAATTGCGAATACAAGCTTGGCACTTTCCACCCTCGAGCTCCTCATCGCATTTCTTCTTTCTTCTTCTGCAAGTCAAGCATCCCGACTTCGTTCTCCTTTTTGGAGTTGTGATGTCGCCAGACTGCCGAGGGCGAGCCTTGGCTGATATCTTCTTTGTCCCGGACAAATCCAAAACCTGTTGATAGTTTTTGTAGTTCATGATTTTAGTTAAGATGATCTTGATCTATATGTTTGGGAATAGCAAGTATGTTTACATGTCATTTTCAGTGAAAAATTGTTTGGCTTAATAAGTTTTGCTGTAGAGAGCTGTGTCATGGTCTTCGTCCACAAAGGGCAACTCAAACAGATAGCCGCGCTTATAACGACAGGTGAGTGCGAGAAGTGGAGAGAGTGTATGAAAATTTCGCTCTTGCATTCTGTTTCAAGTTCCCAAAAGGCTCGCCCAAATCAGAATTGGCATTCAAAGCCGACAAGCGCGGCACGACAAATTGCCACTCTGGGAAGTCACCTTCGAGAGACATCATCTGCAGCATTGACGGAGCAAACACTGGGGCATTTTGGAATCGATACGCAGGACGCGGTAGATACATTTGAGCGCCCGAGTGTGCCATGATTTTCCGTACTGGAAATTGAACTTCATCAGAAACGCATGACGCTACGTTAAGGGAACACTTGTGGACTGATGTTGTATAAACTGGCGTCTCTGCAGATGTATAGGCAACTGAAGATAGTAGATGTACCGAATGTTCGAATGCCTACGCAAATAAACCTCGTCAGACTACAGCTTACTTTGCACAAAATGACTTGAACATTTCTTCGCTTTTCGTGCGTGTTTCATATATCAATGTGTATCGTAAGGATTGTCCGTTCAAAGAACCTGCCTCCTTCTTCTATCAACCATGGGTATTTGAAATAATCATCTTGAATCAGAGCCAAGTATTCCTAAATTATAGAACGATTGATTGCTCATATATACACCACTGAATATGAAATCATGACTTAGTAGGGGCCTTAAAAGTTTGCCACGCTTCAACTAAAAGAATGGATTTTGAGAACCATGTCTTGGAACCATGTTGACGTGGTGACTTGAACTGCTGGATGCTACCGAAAAAACGATACATGGAATCATCAAATATATAGTGTTGGTAAATTGTTGTACAGAATGGCTGCACTGCTTTTCTTCTGATCGATTATTCTTTATATATACATGCGTGTGGTTCCGACTTAAATTCTGTGTCTATTTTCCTTCGCCTCGTGGAACGGAGACCAGACACCTCTCACCGACTCGTTATCAGATTTTACCTTGTGGTTGAACTTGAATAGTTCGTTGCCGCTCCTCTTAGTATACTCATCTAGTTTCTTCACGATTTCGCATGGTGCCAAATTCCTGACATCGACCACATCATTCTTTCCCGTGCTGTAGTGAAAGGTTAACATCGGATGTCCATTCCTCTTGACAATCTCGAACATTGTATCCTTGTTGGAAGAGGTGAACCTCTGGAAGGGTTTCCTTGGGTCCACCAACAAGTCCCTAACTCCTTGGGACGAACCACCCCAGTTGCAGAACTGAACAGTGACCTTATGGCAGGGCTTGACGAAAGCACCAATACCATTTCTGGAAATAGATAACTTCTGTATCGCTTTGACTGGCATGAGTGGTCTTGTATCAGGATTCTTTTGCAGCGGGAAATTTGTTGTTTCCAAAGATTAGCTGGCTATAACTAAAGTCACTGGGGATTTTTCATGTTTTTTTTTCCGTCACACTACCAATCCACGCGCACTAACAAGGACTCCATAGCGAGAGGAATAATTACAAGTGACAAGCACATTTTCTATTGCGATGATATAGCTTCACTTTTCGTACTAGGGACATTGCTATCATCTTAAGGTCACAGGGCTGCTGTTAAAAAAGAAATAAAAATCGTTTGGCAGGTGAAAAGCTAAAACATTGCCGTACAACAATGCCCCAGAACCACATCATAGGATCTTCTCGTCTAGAAATTATTGATGACTTCGAATCTATAAAATATCGTTACTCATTTAAAATTGCATCCTCGTTAATTGCTTCTTCAGCAAACTTATCAGGGTCTACGCCCAGAGGGACCTTGATGAACTTGTTTCTCCAGAATCCATCACTGCCCAAAACTTCCTTGACCACCAATGTGTATCCACCGAGGCGTGGCAACAATTGAGCCCATACAGCCCAGTAGATCGCGCCGATGCCAAAAATAGCCCAAGTGACAACAGGGTGAATCCAGTAGGGTAAACTGTCGTACACACTTTGGCCTGCCGATGGCGGAATGTATGGTGCGACAATCAAATACATCGAGCTGAGCGCAAAGAAGACGACAACGGGGAATGGCGCTTTGATTGGAGGGTTCCAAGTGATGTGGCCCTTATAGCTTTTATACTTCAAGTACAACAAGCCGACGGCAACAAAAGTGTTGACGACGTTCAATGGATAAGAAATCAAGTTCAAAATGAAGTTGTAAGCATCACCAGGAGGAGGTGCAATGATGGTGACAATGCAGACAATCCAGTGCTGGAACAAACCAACAAAGGGAGATTTGAAAGGCTTAGAGGTAGCGAAAAATCTGGAGAATGGCAAGCTTCCCTCACGGCCGAGCTGTTGAATGATCCTACCTTGCGAGAAGATGACCGACAAAACATTTCCCAAAGTCGACAATGCCACAAAAACTGATGAGGCCTTCTCGGCTGTCTCACCAAACGCGTACTTGAAAAAAGATGCCACCACAAGTCTCTCGGAAGAACGAATTTCGTCGGCAGGAACCACGGCGAAGTACGCAATATTGACAAAAATGTATAGGATTGTGATCACGAACAAGGCAGAGGGGGCTGCGATCTTCAAAACTCTGATAGGGTTCTTGATCTCTCCCAAAGCATAGTTTGCGTTGGAGTAACCAACATAAGACCAAATAATGTTGTACAAAGCGTTGACAACACCGTAACCAGTTGGCGTGGTTCCGCTGAATGAATCCACAAAGTTTTTTGGGTCGGTATAGTAGTCATTTTTGATGCCACCGGCGAGGGCAACCCAGCCCGTGATGGAAATGAAAAGAATGATTGCAACCTTGAACACACCTAATGCGTTGGCCAACAACAAACCTGACTTCACGTGAAGACCGTTGACCAAAAATGCAAAGGTGATAACACCAATGCCAATACCTCTGGAGTTCCATTGCGTGACATCCTTGCCCGCGGCATTTAACAAGTACTCACCAGTGACAATGGAGTTACCTGCGGCCCATCCCAAAAAGAATACGTAAGATGCGTACATCGCAGTCACGAAAAACTTTGGTTTCGTGTAGATGTATTCGAGATAGTTTTTTTCGCCACCGTTTCTAGGAATGGCAGATCCGAGCTCCATGTAAGAGAGGAGACCAGTGAAAGCAATGATGGAACCAACCACCCACAAAATCATCGAGCTTCCCACGGAGCCCGAGAGTGTGAGAATTGTGCTGGCTGTGGAAAAGACACCGGCTCCAATGATTCTATTCGTGACCAAGAAAACGGCCGAAATTAAGCCAATGTCTTTTTTGTTCTTGTCGATATTAACTGCGGCATTCGTGTCGAAATCCTCAACGTTCGAGAAGTCGTTTTCGGAATTTTCCGACTTCTTCTCCTCCAACGACATTATGCTTATGCTTTGATTTGTCGTAAAAGTCGTAGATGCAATCGGCAAACTTAAAAAAGAGTTAAAGTAGTACCTCTCGCGATAAATTCATTGCAGGATCCGGAGCGACGCATGACTTGGGCTTATATAAGAAGGCCTATCCCGATTGCAAACCGCAAGGTTACGATGCATTGAGACCGAAGAGTTATGCACATGCCACACGTCTTGCTGCAGCTCAAAATGCGCAACGCCTCTGATTTGGGCGCGCACACGGTGAAAAGAGATGACCGAAGCGGCTTAAAAACCGTCATCGCCTTACGAAAATGTTCTATACGCAGGTCACGGCGTTCTAAAGTACCCTCGAGAAAGGCATTCGGGCACCGTCGCACTTTTTTTAAGCCAACCACACAGTACCCACATTTTGGCGAGCACCACCGTTTTGCCAAAACTTTGAAGGCGTGGGAGCAGTCAAGGACTAGGGTATGCGAGGGGATACAGGTTTTGTAAAACAAGGCAGGCATTGTCTGGCAAAATTTGAGCCAGCCTTCCTTGAGATACGCAACCAATATAGTATTCTGCTACTATAAGCGAGACATTGAAGTTTGAAGCCCCGGTACCACACTTCTTTACATGTAAAATAACAGTGAATTCCTTTTATTCTGTATGTATAAGCGAATAATTTTATTGTGTCTTGTGCGATCGCACGTGACCAAAGGTCTTCCAAGGCTTAGCGCCACCATGTGAAAAGGTGACGCTTTTCTAGCAAAGCGCGCCGGAATCGGCCGCGCGTCGCGGCACTAGAGGAACTTGAGCAACTCCTCTCTGGCTTTTTCCAAGCTTTCGCTAGTGCCCATCAAGTAAATGAAGTTATTGTGTTTCTCGCTTGTGCGAGGTACAGTAATAAAAGCACCGCTCTTTTGTCTTATCTTGTTGACCTTGCTGCCCTGAGGGCCAACGATCTTTGGGAAATGCGCGCTAGGGGTTTTGGAGTAAAACCAGCCTGCAGCAGTTGCAAGCTTGGCTTTGGCCAACTGACTCTCTATAATCTTGGCTGCCTTTGCGGTAGCTTCAGGCTCACCGATTAATCTCCAAGGAATGGTAGCACTCTCATCAATCTCCTCGTCTCTTTGCCTTGTCACAAAATTCGTGGCGGAGTCATCCGCAGGCTCAGACCCTTCAGGTGGAGCAGGAATAGATGCGTTTGACAATGCCGTCGCCTTTCTATTCAAGTTCCCATGAGACACCTCAACATTGTGATCAAACCTCAATGTCCTGATGATGGCGCCTCTGTCAGAGACCATGGCGTGATAGGCAACAGGAACCTCAATAACTTCGTTCCAGTTGTCTTTTGTAATTTCATCCAACTTGGTCTTCAAGTTCTCAATATTCTCTGGTAATCCACTCAAATCAATGATAGTCGATGCACTATTTGACTTGGGAACATTGATTTGAACTCCAAACTCATCCTGCAACGCCATCCGGATGGACCCACCAGGACCGATGATAAGCTTGTGCTTCTCTTTGGCCAAATCGTACTCAGCTTTGATGGAAGCTTCTTTTTCAGCCACAATTTTCTTGATTTGATCAACAATCTTGTTGACGACATCTTTGTTGCCTTGGCACACAACTTGATCAGAACCATTTCCTTCATTTGGAATAGTAAGCAATCTGGAGTATTCCTGTCTAGATAATTCATCACCCCCTGCGTTGCTGACAATTTCTCTCAAAACCGAACCACTTGGACCGACCAAGTCGCGATGGTATTTCGGGTCGACTGTTATAGACACAGTGATGGAGTTCTCAATCTCGTTGACAATGTTTTGAATCTTTTGGGTTGCTTCTTTCAAAGCCGCCTTGGCTCCCGTCAATTCGATCTTAACAAGCCCGGTTTCTTCCTCGACTTTCTTGTCTCTGTTGAGCTTGCACTCAACACCAGTACCATCAGAAATGTCATTGATTGTAGCACCATTCCTTCCAATGACTCTAGCCACAGCCTTTGATGGAATTTCAATGGTAATCTTGTGGCCATTTTCCTTTTCAAAGTTGTATAATTGTTTCAATTCATCCTCAGCTCTAGCAACGTTCTTTGATGGACCTCTGATAGTAACCTCATTTTCGTTCTTCGGGGCATCAGCAAATTTATTGCTAGTGTCTGATGGGAATCTGATCTTCACATTATACCTATCTTCCAATCTGTTGATGAAGGTAAAGTTTGGTCCAATGATTCTTCTGTGAAATTGGTTTTCGATTCTTAATCTAACCAAAGTGTCATCAGCCAATTTGTGGGCTACTTTTTGTATGGCATTTTTGGCACCTTCGGCATTTCTCTTAATACCGTTCACTGTGATTTCTGTCTTGAGAGATTTGTCGGCGTTCTCGCTGTCTTTGGCATCGCCTGCAATATCAATCTTGACACCAAACTCATCCCTAAAAGAGTTCAAGTTGGAGCCGCCTTTTCCAATCAATCTCGATAAAACAAAAGTTGGAACTTCGAAGGAAGTGGTATATCCTCCTGTCGAGCTGTATTCCATCGCCTCTTCAATAATCTCCAGAACATCCTTTTGCACTTTGCTTGCCTCAGACTTGAGACCTTTGATTAAAACTTCATTTTTGGATGCACCCGATGCATTGGAATGCAACTTGATAAGCACTGACTCTGGCTCAACAGAAGCTAAAATAGTCCTCAAGGTAGATCCATTGGGTCCTTGAATATGATTCTGCTGGGCAGATGGTACTTGTAAAACGAAAGTTGCCAATGAATTTTGAAGTTGCCTCAAGTCTTCGAGGGCTTCTTGGCACTCAGCCAAGACTGTTGAAGAGTTCTCTTCAAAGTCTTCGAAATCATCGCTCTGACTTGACGACTGGTCGAAAATGTAAAGCTTGGAGTCATCAAGAATTACATATCTTGCGCCGGACACTTCATCAAGTGCTGCTGGAATCTTCGAGTGGAAGAAGGGATCAATGTCTGCTATCTCTAAAGTTTGATCTGGCGTCACTCTGTTGACCGCAGTGACAATCGCTCTTCTCGCATTCTTTGTGTTTTCAGCATCATCTGTTTTTACGACAATTTCAATCGGAATAGAAGTCACCTCGGTCACGTCCAAAACGGGGGTTTTGATTTTGACGCCGTATTCATTGGCAATTTCATCAAAAATTCCGTACTTTGTAAACATCTTTGCCACAGCCTTTACGTGGGGGATGTTACCTTTGTGAGCCTTGGACATATCCATGGTCTCGATCTTGAACTGGGAGATGATATCCTTTACCTTTGCTTGAGCCTGGGCAATATTAGCCTTCTCGCCGATGAATTTTACGGGAGAGTCCTCTTCCTTTGGCAACTCGATCAAGACATTGTATTCTTCCAAAATCTGAGCAACGGGGATGAAGGTAAACTTGGATTCCGAAATTGCAACCAACTCAACCACAAGGGTGGTGAGCAACTTCAGAATAAGCTCCTTGGCTTCCAACTTTGCGGCAAGTGACTCCTCTCGGTCACCCAGGATGATGATTGATTTAGAGGACGATCCATAAAGGGGGAAAGTGAAGTCAAGGGAGGGATATTTAGAGACTAAACTTTCCAATGCCTTCGCAACAAATGGCTTGACAAATTCATCAACAACAACCCTGACCTGCGTGTTCTTGATGTTCTCATTCACGATTGCCATGATCTGAGCTCTAGCTTGCTTGCATCCCTCCACATCACCTTCGATTGTGACGTTCACGGTCTGAGCATACACGTCGTCCTCTTCATCTGCAGGAGAAGGAGAGGCGGTCTCGTCGAGATGACCAATGTCGATTTTAACCTCGTTCTCCAGGATAATGGGCTTTAAATTTCTTCCTTGCGCACCAATGACTTTGGACCTGACTTTAGCGGGAATAACGAACGAAGAAACCACGGGCTTTGTCAACTTCTTAATAATAAGTCTCTTTGCCTGCTTTGCCTGCTCTGGTTTACCCGTGATCAAAAAGGTCCGCTTTTTGGTGTGCAGGGATGTCGTGCACTCAATGCTGCTCGAAGTCGAGGTCTTGATCGAATTCATGATCTTGATGAACTCGGGTCTCGCAACGTTCGACTGATCCTCGGCGTCCAACGAAAAGGCCAATTGAATCGAAGAGGGCTTAAACTTCGAGCCGCTCACGGCAGCCTTTGCTGGCGTGCTGGACAAAGGCGGAGTGCTCAAAACTGGGGGCTTTCCGTTGGAAGAGGGGCCCCATGATGAGGACACGGAAGAGCCCGCCAGAGACAGGACACCTCCACCCAAAACAGGGAAGGCAGATTCGTCGGTGAGCGAGCGGGTCTCTTCAGAAGCCGAGGTGCCTCTGGAAGAAGGTTTTGAAGCGATCGGCTCATCTTGCACAGCAGCAAGGTAGGTGCCATTGACACGAGCGGCGATGATTTCAGCAGGAGTGGCCATTTCGGGGGAATTCAACAGATGACAGAGGAAGATTGGAGGTATTTGTGCTTAGCGGGTAACAGTGTGTTCCAGAGAGAGGATTTTCACAAGTACTCAGATGGACGTAAGCAGTCTTCAGTCGTGGAACAGACAAAAAAAACTATATTCAAAAAGGCCGTTTTTGGGATTCTTCACTGATTTCAATCAAAGAAAATGATGACTTATCAGATGTTGTTAGATGGCCGGGATTGGTAGCTAGGAAGATTTGGTAAAGTGCGTGACCTTGTGTCTTGTGGGTTTCTTTTCTTCTTGACACCTATCCAGAAACGAGCGCTCGTGTCCAGAGTGAAATTTGTAGATCGTCAGTATGTTATCCTGCACATATAACAATACGCTGAAGCTCGTAGTGTTGCGTGGACAGCTCTTGCATACAATCTTTGCTGAACCGCCCATGCCCGCCTCGCGCATGGAGATTGATTCGCGGGAAGTAATAGCTCGTGTATTATATTTTGCATGTGTTACAGTATAATGTGCCGCAGCCTAGAGCCAGTGCCTCACAAGGTTTCGTGTAAAACCTCCTTTAAGCGATAGTCCTCGTTTACCTCCTCAATGAACTCCCAATTTCCAATGAAATCGTCGCCCCTCACAACGCCCGGTAAAGTCTTACCCTGCGCATATCTCCTCCATAACTTCTTGGCATCCTCGTCCGTTCCCAAGTCTCTGTATTCAAACTTGATTCCGTTAGCCTGCAATATGGTTGTCAATCTGTTAGTGCGCGTGATGATTTGCATCCCACCAGCGAGCGATGTGTAAAGGTATATAGGAAGACTTTCCAAATGATTGCGTAGTTCGTCAGCTGAGACCTCGAACTCCTCTTCCTCTTGCGCTGGCTCTTTAGCTACCTCCGCACAATTCAGCGTGGCGATTGTATCGGGCTCCGTAATCAAATTGGACGATTGTTCGGCTACCTCAATCCTTGCATCTGGTGCTTCGGACGCAGCTTCTTTGACCGACGAGACTGGCTCAGCGATCTCTCCTTCACTAACTTCAGCTTCTTTCTCCCCTGGGCAATCGTTAGACTGTAATGCGTCTTGTTTCATTTCAGAGTCGGCTTCTTTCGCGCTTAGGTCCGATTCAGAGCAGTCAGGCACATTTTCCTCAGCAATGGGTTCAGCTTCCTTAAGTTGTGTCGCATCCAAATCTCCGGTTCCGAGTGTTTCCGCCTCCAGTGTATGTACCTCATTCGTGGGCTCTGGCTTTGCCATCGAGTTATTCGTGTGAATGTCACACGCCGAAACTGTGGGGGCTTCCTTTGCCATGAGCTGCTCATGTGTCTCCGCATCCTTCTCCTCTGCGGATACATCATTTACCGCACCCCATTCGGCCACAACGGTAGGCCTGGTCTCTTCTGGATAGACCACCGACTGTTTACGCTCAACAGACATTTCCCCATCGGTATGTATGTCTTTTGCTGAGACAGCTGGCGCATTATCAGCAATCAATTGCTCGTGGGTCTCGAAATCTTTCTCTTCTGCTGAAACATCATCAACCACTACCAGTTGCAGGTTTTCCGTCAGCCGCTCATCCTGCGGGGAATTTAGCTCTCCTTCGTCCTCCTCGGCTTTGCTGCCAGCGACAGCACTAGAGTTCAACTGCTCCATAGTCTCAGTACTTTTTGGTTTAGCAGATACATCATTGACTAAGTTTTTTTGCTGCTGTACAGACTTCTCCGCAGAGCTTTGCAAGACTCTCTTCATCATGTTGTCCAAGTCATCCACTTGCGAGTATGGATCATCCGACACCAAAGCCCCCTCTCGTTCCAAAACCTGCGGATTGGCGTCGTTCTTTTCATTTACCGGCACTTGCCCTCCCAAGTCACTCACCGGCTTTCTGCTCCTGGACCTAGAAATAGACCTCAAGTAGTTTGTGGACGACTCCGAGCGCAAGGAGTACAAGTTGGATCCTTGCAACACGCTACTGCGGGCGTCTACGTTAAAGTTTTTGTAGTCGCCACTAGTGACTAACGAAGGTTCACGGGTGACAGACTCCGTATCCGGCACAGACAGATCAGTGGCCTCTGCCGCGGCAATAGAATCACCCAAAGTTGGCTTCGACTGTCTGGATCTTCTGTCGTCCAGCTCTCCTTCAGTCTCCGCAACCTCCAATCCCGCAGGAAGCTCATACGCGGAAGGCGTCTCTTCGTGGGTGTTCTTGTATGTGTCACCGCGAGCCAAATGAGGTGTCATTACCGATCTGGATCTGGACCGCTCGCGATTTTCATCTCTAAAAGCCACTGAAGCCCTAGACCTCGAGCTCGATCTCTCGTCGGTGTGGAAGTATGGTGTGTGCAACGAATCGGCGTCGCTGACGTTTGCATTCTGCGCATTGATCAAGCTGTTCGTGACCCTCCCCGAGTTGTTTCGCATGTTGCTAGGGCGCACGGGCCTGTGCGCACCCTCGGTCTCTGGATGTACCACGTTGGTCATGGATCTCGACTCGGTATGCTCAGCCGTGGGCAATTTCGACAAATCGTGTGACTTCACGGAATTCAAGAGCTCCGAGTGGTCAGAGATCTGATTACCGATCTGGTACTCGGAAAGGTTTGGCGTCGAGTAGTTTTCGAGCTCTGACAACGGTCTGGGGTTCTCGCTCGTGTCGGACGTGATGGGACTTAAAACAGCGGCGTCCTCCTCTTGCACAGCGGCTCCAACGACGTCCTTTCTCAAGGACGAGTTTTTGAAAGGCTTGTGTGCATCCGCAGAAGTATCCGAGTACTTCTCGCTGGACTTCTCCTTCGAATATTTGGCGTCGGAGAGCACGTTTCCCTTATCGTCCAAGAAGCGGTCGAAGTTCTCGTCAGATCCCAAAAGCGCACCCTCGCTAATCAAGTCGTCCAACGACGCGCCGATCGACGAGTTTAATGCAGATTTCCTGCCGGGCTTTCTCCGGGAAGTGCCGGTGTATTTTTCCGGGTGGATATAGTTGTTGTGGGGCGAGTCGTCCGCCGATTTCACGGAAGCGCCCACCAACGAGGGATACGGCGACTTCTCCGCCTTTTCCAATTGCTCCTCGAAATCCATGTTTGCGTGTGCTTGCAAGTACCTGCCTATATGTTCCAGAAGTAAGCGGGCACCGGGTGGGCCTGTGTCGACTTTATCGGGGACAGATTGTCGCCGCAAATGCAGGATCGAGTGACGCAGTCACGTGAGAAATGGGGTGGGATCTGTTATTTGGGGGGCATTTGACGAGCATAAACAGCGGTTTTAAGACTTCTCGAAGCTTAATTTGTCGAATAGAAAGCTTTTTTCATTGACACCTCCCTTGTTTTTTGCTGGTCTGATCCAAGAGCGTGTCGATTTGGCATAAAGCCAGAGCAACACTAATTCCGCGAAGCCCGGGAGATAAGATTGGCCAGGCGGCCCCGCACGCAGTTTTCACTGGTTCGGAATCTTTCACGCACGCGTATTGCGTGGAAAAGAAAAAAAAATCGATAAAGGTTGGGAAAGCCCTATATACTGAAACAGGTTATTTCTGGGCGGGCTCGTCCTTCCAGATCAAAGGGAGGATTTCATCTGTACCTGAGCAGATCCATTTGTTGCGAAGATGATTCTTCCAGCAAATGCACAATGACAATTTTGTTGGGCCATTATATCGCAAGTGCGCCCACAGGACATTTTCGTCCAAACGTCCCGTCTAAGTCAGCTCTTCGTGACAATGGCTTAGCGCCACTCTTTTTTTAAAAAAAAACGTCACGTTTTTAGCTCCCCCCCCCCCCTCCCTCACAAAACATTCTCGCTTTCTGCTCGGCTTGTGAAGGGTCTGACCCGCATTTCAATTCAAAGGCGGAGAGTGCGCCCCAGCTCGTAGTCTCCGAGTCGCGAGAACGTAGCCCATGGAGAAGATGCTCAAAAGTAGATAAAACGCTCATATTTAAAAAAGAAGCTCATAAGTAGGATTTCTAATGCAAAAGCCTTCAAAGTGTACTGCTTTGTATGGATCATGGCACAGAGCCATCATATGCGGGTACCGAATCAGTGCCCGGTGCCGATTCCCACTGACCGGCAGCCTCTCTGGGTAATTTTGCAATCAAATCTCCACATTGTTCTCTAGTCAAAACAAAAAAAACTTTGATAAATCACAGTGCATCCTAAGGTTAAAGCAGCACAAGAAAAACATTAGCATTGTTTGCCGGGAGCCCAAATCTGCTATGGGCGCCCATAAAACCACCAGGCCCCAGGGGAAATTGCTGGTGCTTTCGCACCGGTTGCGGCTTCCTGAGAGCTTCCCTGCGGTCTGGCCCAGATGGCCGTGCGCGGCCCTGTCGTCTCAGCAGAAGACATTCTAGCACTCTTGCGACAACGCTTGCCACTCTTTGAATGGACCTCGTTTTTGTGCATCAATGCGGCCTGGACGAGCTTCTTCTATTTTGCAGTTTTTAAAAAAAAAAAGCAGCATGGTTTCAGCTCGGCAGGTCCCCTCTGGTTGCAACTTCTGTTCTCCAATGTTTCTGGCATCCGCCCTGTGGTGCGAAGAGACAAGTTGGGGCCGCCTGTGGTTACGAAAAACCCGCTGGCCAGAAAAAAGGAATATCGCGATCCACTTTCTTCCGCTCGCTCACAAATCATCTCTGGGCGCACTCACTCCCCCTCCCGCCGTGCCACGCCTCTTCTTTCCACACCTTTTTTTTTTGCCTACCTTTCACTACATTCTCCCATCTCACCCGCTCGCCCGTCAGTCCCACATTTAGACCCGCTCGATCGTCTATACTGCCTTTTTGATTATACACGTGATAACAAGACGGCACTCAAAGAGATTACACAAAAGCATCCAAATACCCGCCTGTAACGCACGTCTCACAGAAAGACTTGCCCACCTACTTTAATCAAGCTTTTTTTTTCGATTTTTGCTTGTCCGGCAATACACTTCCACTGCCACCTCCTTTTCTTCTGCTGTCTATCTTTGCAATGAGTTCGAAGTCAGCAGCGGCCATTCTCCAGCGGCAGTTCAAAGACCTCACAGACCCCAAAAAGGGAATCCCATACTTCCACATCGAGCTCGACAACGACAACATTTTCTACTGGAAGATTGGCATCATGGTGCTCAATAAGGAGTCTCTCTACTATGGTGGCTACTTCAAAGGCCGAATGCGGTTCCCGGCAGACTACCCTTTTTCGCCGCCAAGCTTCGCGTTCACGCCTCCGATCTTCCATCCAAACGTATACAAAGACGGCAGGCTCTGCATTTCCATTCTTCACGAGGGCGGCGACCCAATCTCAGGCATGCCCGATGCCGAGACGTGGACGCCAGCACAGACCGCCGAGTCCGTGCTCATTTCGATTATCTCGCTTTTGGAAGACCCCAACTTGAACTCGCCAGCAAACATGGATGCGTGCTGGTTGTTTAGAAAAAATTTCGAGTCGTACAAGGAAAAAGTCTTGGACGGCGTCGAGAAATCTAAGAAGGACATTCCCAAGGGTTTCGTTATCCCAGATCCCGACGACACTGCTCTTAGTGGGGCCTCTGCTGCTAACAAAGAGCTCGAACAGAGTCAGTACGACGAGGAGTTTTGGTACGACAGCGATGAGGAGAGCTTCGATGAGGAGAGCCTCATGGATGATATCAACGACGAGGAAGACGACGAGGTAGATGACGAAGACGACAGCGACGTGGAAATGGGGAAGTAAGTAAGTGGGCTCCTTTTATTGTCTAATACACATGCTCATACTGGCATGACGCAAATGCCCCCCCCCCCCACGGCCTTATCGCATGGTGAAGAAGCGCGCCTATATCAAGCGTGAATTAGCAAGCAAGAATAGCACCCATGAAGCCGTGGCGCATGAACGTGTAATATTATGTACGCATCACTCAGAACCATCATTTTTGTTTTCGCTTTTCTTTTGTTATTTGATCCAACTTCACGATACACAGAACCCCCACCTCGTGAATTCGCGTATTCAACTGCAGCGATACCCGCTCAATCCAGCAGTCAAAGCCTCTGTGACCAGGTCCAACCTGACCTTGGCATGAGTGTCTTCGTATCTTGCCGAGTAGAAAAGTACCGTGTAGAATGTATTCTGGGGTTCGTTCTCCCCCGACGACGTTGTGGCGAACTTCCGTATCACTGCTCTCAACGAGGTGTCCACGTCCAACACAGCCCAGCTGTCTAGGCTTGCATCCCCGGTGTTTTGCTGCTGCTTAAAAAGGTTTGTGGCCATGAGCGAGTACATGCGAAGAGTGTCTGGTGAAATTGTGTGTTCAGATTCTGGTGACCCCACGGTGATAAGAGGTAGACCCTTTGCCGAGAGTAAAGACGCAAAAAGCACTGCAGTCGGACCTGCCTCTGCATTGCCCGAAGAAGATACCGCCTGGATGAGAAGCTTGGAAATTTCTCTTTGTTGTAGCATCAGAGGGTGCGTTGCTGTAGAGGGTTAGGTCAGGCTAGAGGAATGTGAGATTATTGTGCGACAAAAGAGCGCGCATGGACACCTTTGGCGCAATCACAAGAGTTAGTGTCCTATTCCAAACTGAAAGAAAGACACCAGTCTTGAAAAGGTGAAATTCACGAGCTGCGTTTTCTTTCGATGCTGGAGACTTATACATTTTATCGAGGAGCGCTATAGACGTCTAAGGAGCTCTAGGATTGTAGCGTGACCTGGTTTCAAAGAGAACGAAATAGTAGCAGCGAAGTGTTCTCATTTGCTTCCATGATATCGAGTGGGATACTCCATTCCACAGACCTTTTCGATCAATAAATAGTACTTATAGGAATGAGCATCACAATTAGAAATTTAGTGTCTCCTTGCTTGTTCGGCATTCCAATTGACAGATCTAATGCTGACCCGGAAAGGACCAGAGAGGTCATTTCCACTGAGCCTCACTCAGTGAACACTGCCATGGCAGGGTAAAGTTTTTTGACCAGTTGCTCACACATATGCGTGCTTTCTACCTGCCGGGAAAGCATTACACCTAAATAAACATACAAAATTTAAATACATATAAATATATATATATATATATATATATATACTGTACCTGCTGATCCTGAACCGATAAAGGCGATATCAATTTTTTCTTTAATTTAAGGTTTGGATAGTTTCTAAGAGCACTGGCCGCGCGCATTATTTCGCAGCCGGCCCTACAGTAGTTCGTCTTGCCCATATCAAAGAAGCAGCTAGTATATACCTTCCAAGCCGTTGCCGTGACTTTGAAATATGTATAGGTAGATATCTGTGAGCAGAGGCTCTTTTTGAAATTGGCGCTTTTTGCAAACGCATTAAGTGAATATGGTCTCGCTCACGTCTGCCCTTGCCCCAGACGACACGCGACCGTGCCTCTGTTAATGATTGCCACACGTCAAGAAAAAGCCATAGCCACACTTTATGGCTTGACGCAAATCATGCAATAAAGTACCCTCTGCTGCTAGGTATTCCAGGCTAACCCAAAAGCTCTGCAAACCCAGGCGTCCCGAAGCACCCAATTTAACATGGAAACGCAACTAATACACAGGCCCGCTGCATGAATGCGAGACACGCGGTAGCACGGCCAACAGAGTGCAACAGACACCCCTGAACATTTTCCAATTATTGATTACAACCGCTTTTTCGACTCATGGAAATGGCCCAAATAATCTAGCCACGCCTGGATCATCCTTTCTCCATGTTTATTTCGATTTTTTTTTCTCTTGTTGACTCTCACAGAAACTTAGAAAGCGACCCGCCTGTTGCCGTGCGGGTCTGGCGTCGCGCTTCTCTTTTGCTACAATGCCTGCGACGCGAACCCATGCCGACCCGCGATCTGCTTATATGCATGTCTGGCCCATTTCTCTGAGCCGGCGTCTTTTACCATTATTATATCCACGAGAAAGTGCTGACCACACAGCTATCAGTATAAGCCACTGCTTCCTGTTTGAAACTGGTCTGCCCACAGAAGTCTACCGAACCTCACGCTCTGCTCCACTCACCGGCTCGCATCACAGAAATTTTTGGAAAAACATAAGAGCGTAAACAGCATCCACTGACCCGTCATCACACCAACACGTTCTTGAAAATGGAGCAGAACGCGCGGAAAAGATCCAATCTGACTACTCTCCAGCGGAGAGTCCCCTTGGCAGAAACCTGCGGGAACGTGCCGCTGCCTGTGCCCAAAAAACAAAAGACACGGGCGTTGGCGCCGCCGAAGCCCACGCTAAGAATCGGGCTCATGAAGGAAAACGCAGACGCACACACAGAAGTCGGCCTGAAGACTGGCGTCAGCGAAGAACGCGTAACCACCGCCACTTCCACCACCTCTGTGGCTTCCGCGGCTGCCAAGTCGGCGCGTCTAGTGGGCGACGAGTTGAAAAGCTGGCAAACATCGTGGCGCAAGATCATGCGCGAGTCCGTGGTCTATTTCGACACCCAGGGCTTCGACTCAAACAACGCCGCGCAGCAGCAGGAGCTCAAGAGGGCGCAACGGGCGTTGAAACTGGTGGGGTGCGAGATCGTGCCTTTCTACGACCGTGACGTGACCATCATCGTAAGCAGGCGCGGCTTTTCCGCAGCAAAGGGGTACCCCGCCAACGATATTTTCCACGATGCGGCCGCTCTCAAAACCAAGGTGTGGGACTTCGAGAAAGTGTTCCGCTTCTTGAAAAACTTGGGTGTCTCAGATCTCGCCGCGCAGGAGCGCACGGGAAATCTATCACATCTATTGAAGGAGGAAAAGATTTTTGGGACCAACGATAGGGACCCCAATGCCAGGCGAGACGACTTGTACTACCTCGAAAAGAACTTCATCTACGTTTACGACCTCTCGCAAGCAGTGCGACCCATTATTGTCAAGGAATGGCTGTGCGGCTCATATCCCTCGTTCCACCTCACGCTCGACGGCAAATGTCCCTTCATTCCAGACGAGTCCGACAATCTGGAAAGAAAGAAACTACGCCGCACACAAAAGTTTGAGGCTTCAAAGGAGTACAGGGAACTTCTCAAGCAGGCCTCATACATGCTTACATCCGCCAAAAGTAAATCTCTCTTGGCAAAACACACTTTTGTTGAAACCAGCACAAGTACGGACAACGGTGAGGATGACTGTGAGGAGGCAAACAAAACAAAAAGCGAGGGTTCTTCTAGAGCTAACGAAACAGTGGTGGAGGGAAAGTCAAATGAGAATGACATCCTTGGAGAGCTTGGCGAGGCCTCTTTCTTTAAGCCACCGCTGATGTTGACCAGAAACTCCTCCATTATACAACCATTTCACAACAATGCGTCCAACTCCAGATTCTACGATGTGGCTGCTTCGGGTTACAACGGGGCCTCTAGCGCTATGCAATTCTCGGTGGACTCTGCTCTCAATAGCGTTGCTGTTCAAAGCACCCACCAGGGCAATGGTCTCGGACCCATGATGTCCCAGGTTCCCTCCAAGAACTTGAATAACCTCAAAAGACGTATATTCATGAAACGTCAAATGAGCAAAATCGAAGATCAAAGGCGAGAAGCTGAGTCCAGACCAGGCTACTGCGAAAACTGCAGAGTGAAGTATGATCATTTTGATGACCACATCAACTCAAACAGGCATCGCAACTTTGCATGTAATGACAAGAACTTCAAGGATATAGATGACTTGATTGCGACTCTCAACGAGAGCAAGTCCATGGGCTATGTCTCGTCAAATGGTGATTACAGCTTCGGCAAGTAGCTTCAAGCATTTTAGAAAAAAAATTAATCAGAAATGACGAAAGGTTTGATCCGGATTTATGCCAGTGACAATACTTTTGTTATTTTATCCCAATTTCTTCATATAGCATCGTTCATCAATAAAATCAGCATTCCAGATATAAAATTGGGAAAGGGAATAGTTAATAGCTGCTCAACCCACCTAAAGGGTAAGGCGCGCGAGGCTTCAAATCGACCGGCTCTTCACGCGAAATTTCATCACTTCTGCTCATCAAACCAACACAGGTAATTTACGATGCACAGTCTAGGAAACCTTGTTCGGTCAGCGCCCGTGAAGCGTTTTACAATTCAAAGGGCTAATCTACTGATGTTCAAGGATCTTCCGAAAGTTGAAAACGCAAGGCTAAACAAACTGGGCAGCAAGACTGAGGAACCCTCTGCTAAGAAACCAAACCGGTTTGCAGACCTATACCTGAAGAAAACCCAAGGGAAAACAGGAGGAAATAACAAACAGAAGCTCAACAGACCTGCCAGTCTGAATGGTTCTGGACTAGATAGCCGAAGGGGCCCCGATGGACAAAGGATTCATAGTAATCAGAATAACCAGAGCCCCCAGCGGGATAGCCTGTTTCAAGAGTACAACCGAATCAGACAAAAACTCAATGACAGCCACAGACAGCAGCAAAAACAAAAGCTTGCTTCAGGTACACAAAAGAGTAAAGAGACTAGATCAAAAAATTCGATAAGTCACTCAAACCGTGATAAATCACAACCTGGGCGGGAGAAAATTAAAATCACCATTCCGACATTCGTGACGGTGTCAAACTTGGCAACAATCATGAGTGTACCGTTGTCCCGCTTGTTGAAAAAATTGGAAGTCCTTGGATTCGAAGGCATGACTCACAACTACATTTTAGATAAGGAAAACGCATCTCTTATCGCAGATGAGTACGGCTTTGATGTCACCATGAGTGACGACAGTGCGAGTTTAGACTTGTTCCCACCTCCAGAAAATCCAGAAAAAATGAGGCCGAGGCCCCCAGTGGTCACCATTATGGGACACGTCGATCATGGAAAGACAACTATTCTCGATTATTTACGTAAATCAGTCATTGTTGAAGGTGAGTTCGGTGGAATCACTCAACACATTGGTGCATTCTCTGTGACCACTCCCATCTCCAAGAGAAAGATTACTTTCTTAGATACACCAGGGCATGCAGCTTTTTTGAGCATGAGAGAACGAGGTGCTATAGTCACAGATATCGTCATCTTAGTGGTAGCCGCAGACGATTCTGTAATGCCTCAAACAATCGAGGCAGTGAAACACGCGAAGAAGTCTGGAGTTCCCATGATTGTTGCAATTAACAAATGTGACAAGCCAGGGATCAAAGTTGACAAGGTTTTGAGCGATCTCGCAAGACACGGTGTCGACATTGAAGATTACGGTGGGGAAACGCAAACAGTCCAGGTGAGTGGAAAGACAGGGCTTAACATGGACAAATTGGAGGAGGCGGTAATCACCCTCTCTGAGCTCAGTGACTTCCAAGCTGAGGCTGACGGGGTTCCAGGAGTGGGCTGGGTTATTGAGTCTGAAGTCGTTAAAGGCTTGGGGAATGTTGCAACTGTGTTGGTAAGAAGGGGAGCCATCAAGTCAGGATCATTCTTGGTTGCCGGAAACACTTATTGTAAAGTGAGAGGCATGAAAGATGAACATGGCAAGTCGGTCAAGAAGGCGGGTCCCTCGACACCTGTGCGAGTCTGGGGTTGGAAAGAGCTTCCTCATTCTGGGCTGCAGATTATTGAGGCAAAGCTGGAGCAGATCTGTAAGAGGGTAATCCTGATTCGTGAAAGCCGCGAAAAGCAAATCCAGGCAGCGAGGGACATTGAGCATATCAACGAGAAAAGACAACAGGAAGTCAAAGAATTAGAAAGACAGGAGAAAATCAATGAGCTCAAATTGGCAGGATTGGATGCAAGCGAGTTTCTCGGGAATGAAGAGGACCAAGCACAGGTGCTTAAGTACATGGTGAAATCTGATGTTTTTGGCTCCGCCGAGGCAATTAAGGACAGCCTCGATGGTCTTGGAAATGATGAAGTACGTGCCCAAATCATCTCGCATGAAGCTGGTGTTCCAACGGAATCTGACTTGGATATGGCCGATGCGTTGAACGCACAGATCCTCTGCTTTAACGTGAAAGTCCCTAAAACAATTCTGTCAAAAGCCGACAGCATGGGAATCAAAATACATGAGCAGAATATCATCTACAGGTTGATCGAGGAGGTCACAAGCGAGCTCACGTCGAAATTGAAACCGCACATTGAGATCAAGGTATTGGCTGAAATCGAAGTACGCAATGTATTCAACATAACAGGCAAGAACAAAACAATCACAAAAATTGCTGGGTGCAGGGTTAACAGCGGAACATTAAAGAGAGCCTCAAAGGTGCGTGTCTTGAGAAAAAAAGAGGTTATCTACTCAGGAACGTTGTCGTCCCTCAAACATGTCAAGCAAGATATAAGCGAAGCTTCCAAGGGATCTGAGTGTGGTCTCTCGTTTCAAAACTGGGAAAAATTTGAGGAAGGTGACAAAGTCGAGGTATATGAAGAGACTGAGATTCCTCGCTTTTTGTGAGCTATCGCCTAAAATTAGAAATTCCGTCAGATGAGTTGCTTGCAAATGTATATAGAAAAAACATGACTCATCGGTCACAACTTATTTAATGAGTTATAGTCTGATGAGTCCACAAACCTGCGCTTTTATTGAAACAAACATTAAAACAAAACAACTTGTTTTATTTCACACTTCACTTCTCGTGTCAAGAATCAAGATCCTAGCATCTTCCATATTCGACCTCCTGTATTTTGTTTGCAAGATGCGCATCATCACCGCTGAGGAGTATCAATTCATTGGCCTCATCGCGTCACACTTTCTGCAAAGGCAGGCCATAATCAAATAAAAACTAATGTCCAGCCACGATGAGTACTCCTCTGATGAAGAGGATTTGTTTGATGAAAATACAAACATAACCCTCGGCTTCACCGATGTGGCCTTCGAAGAAGAAGACGATGAGCCAACAATCGAAGATACTTTTATCGGAGGTCAGCCTGTTTGGCTTCACCCAAATTCGATGCCACAGCCCCAGGACTTGCAATGCAGTAACTGTCAAAAAAATATGGCCTTGTTACTTCAGGCGTTTGCCCCATTCCCTGACCAGCCATATGATAGAGTCATCTACATCTTTGCATGCAAAGACACAAGGCAGTGCTCTGGTAAAAAAGGTGCAGTGAAAGCTATCAGAGGTGTGTGCAAAGACCCGCGTAGAATCGCTGAAATTGAAGAGGAAACGGCCAAAGAAGCCCGGGAACTCTTGGACGCCAAGTTGAGACTCGATGAGAAGAAGAAGTTACACATTGAATTAACCAAAGACTTGTTCGATGCCACAAAATCTTCGGGTGAGACTACAAATCCTTTTGGGGGAAACGCCTTCGGCGGCAATCCTTTCGGTTCGTCTGAAAAAAATCCGTTTGGCGGTGGTTCATCGAACCATCTCGAACAAGTGGACAAGCTGGATTTTGCCAGTAGCAAGAAACTGCAGGCCAAAGAGACTACGTATGCTTCGATCTCAAAGTCTAAACAACCCGTTAAACCAGACTCAACAACCAAGTCTTCTCAAGGGCGTTTCCCTGAATACCCGGGGTACTTTGTATTCACAGAGCCCGAGAAGCTCAAGAAACTAACAATGGAGCCTGAATTAGAAAAGTACAAAAGTCTCATCGATAAATCAGGATCTGATGAACCTCAAAAAGAGAGAAGTATGTCGGGCTCTTCCGCCACGTCGTCGGCTGTCTTAAATCCTGAGAACAGCAAGATTGCTAGCATGTTGAACGACAAACATTTTGAGAACTTTTCGAACACTGTTGGCCATAACCCTTCGCAAGTGCTCCGCTATAGCTTGGGCGGTAAGCCGCTCTTGTACAGCGGGAAAGACGATGTTTACAAGGCATTCTCGTTGTCAACGGTACCAGATCCTGCTTATAATCCCTCTTCGAGTCGTCAGTTTGAGCTTCAGTTGATGCCAAAAGCCATTATTGATCTCGAAAGTCATAGCAGTGGACTGGTTTCGGACATCTTGAGTGGAATGTCGTGGGGAACTATAATTGTGGCGACTGATACTCTGGATTACATGCCCTCTTTAGACAATAATCATGTCGGGTACGTTGTAGAATACTGCGGGATTCAGTGGGAGGAAAGTGTTTAGATAGGTACAAAGATTATAGTAAAGCTATCACCATAGCCCAGACCATTAAGATATCTACCAGCATATGACATATATCACTATTTCTACGCTGTCTCCTTAATCTCATAACTTGTGCAAGATTTGAGCGAGAAGACAGAACAAATGCCGGCTTTTTTGTATTCAATCATATTCCGGCAACCGTTTATTCTTTCATTGTCCCTTGACTAGGTTTGATGAGCTAGATTCTTCCAGTTGTTTTTAAAAAGTCTTTTTTGTATCAAGAACTCTCAAAGTAGTTATTTTTAATGAAAATCTCTTAATACTTATAAAGAAGAGCAATTAAATGACATTGAATAGAAAACAAATATCGGATTTTTTCGCAAATCTTCCCAAAAACAAGCGAATGCCCCATTTATTTCACCTTGTTTTAAAAGTGTCTCATAAAATAGCGCATTATAATTTGTATTCAGAAATATTCATCTCATATTTAAATTAACACAGAGTACCGTTTACAATCTTGACCTCATCAGAATTGGATGATGTTTGTATAAATCTGTCCCCATGTCACTTTCTTAATTACGATCATCGCGAGATGCGCGGCAAACTGACAAACACCGAACATGTGACACAGCAACGACGAATGCAGCTGCGGCGGCCATACATCTAGTGAAATCTTTTTATTAAAACAAACACATCATGACTAGTTGATACGATTTCGTAAATCCTTGTCGTCACAGAATAGATAATAGTTTTAGCGCCAACTATTACGCTGTCAATCGTATAATTTATTGGCTACCGAGTTGGTTCGAGCCCTATTCATGACAAGAAGACATTTAAAAGGAGGAGTCTTTTTGGAAGAAAGAATGGATTTATTTTAGAAAATAATTGTCATTTCGGGAGCTCTTCCTGTCAAGGAAACACATCTTAAACTCAGATCAATATGAACAAGTAACCAAATTATAAAAAAAACCTGGCTACATACTTCCATGAGAAATTTCCGCACTTGATATTGCATCAGCAGTCTTCCTGATACACCTGTGAGAAATATGAATAAGTCGCCATGTTTTCGGGTCGCTGATTCACGGTATCTTTTTATTAAGACGAAATAGCAACTTGTTTTATATTACAAGCCAAAAGTAAATGAAATTGCAGGGTACCAACTTTAGAGAGCATACTCACTGGACAATGTGTACAACTCAGGACGACATATAACTCCGCGCCTTTTCCATCAATTGCAACTGGCGCGCCAATCATGGCACGACGAGACACCCATCCGCCATTTACCGCTCCTTGATATAGAACCTAGGCCTGGCCAAACATTGATAGCAATTTCTTGCTTGAAAAAAATTAAAGAATTTTCCAAAAGAATAAAAAAAAATTCAGCCTTGGGCAGACCAAGGGGCAACGCTTTGTGCTAGCAAGTCGCGGGAACCTGTGATTACGCCCAAATGCACTTGTAAATCTATAGGTCGTGACACTCTCTGTTTGAGCTTCAGATATAACACAAGCGTCTACATTCAAACACTCGTTTTAGAACACTTACAAATTTGTATCTAGATCTCAAACTGAGCATTGCAGTCCGACAAGCCGGCAAATACCAAAAGTTCATGACGTCAGAAGACCGCACTGTTTTTGACTGTTTTTCTTTGCCATGTAGGATTTGCGCGACGTGCCTGCGAGTTTTTTTTTGGCGGCATCCTGCATGGTGGTTCTAGATCGCCCGGTACGTTATTACTTTTTAGAAGGTACGTCACAACCCAGAATACCTATCACGTTTCTCTTTCCGTGTGCTCAACTATTGATCAAAGACTACGGCTGGAAAAAAAAACTCGAAAGAAAAGAATAACGTAGAGGCTTAAGTGAAATAATACGGAAATTTCCACTTCTCCAAGGGGTACTCAATAGTCAACGGCCCACAGCCCTTGCGTGGCAGCAAGATGCCGATGCGTGACGCAACATTTGGCTCGCCGCCTACATAGATGCGTCTCAAAACGCACGGATTTAAGGTGCCGCGGCGTGCCTATGCGTAAATATTACTGGAGGTCTTAACACCTTACCTCTTCCTCATCCACGTTTGCCCGGGTCTCAACATCGCTAGTTCAATATTAAACCCTCGTTTTTTCCTTCGTTTGTTAGTCTAAACATATCAAAGTAGTCATTCTTTGCCAAGATTATATACGGTTCATTTACTGAAAGATTTTTACGCTACAAAGAGTAAATTGAGAATATGGTAGACAACAACCTGTCTTCTTCAGACGAGGACCTGAACTACCAGTCTAACTTCAATGTGCCATCGGTGAATTTGGCCAATCTCAGAAAGAAAGACAACAAAATCAATGCCAAGTCGAACCTTGCAAAGGCAAAAAAGAAATTCACACCCGGTCAAAAGAACGTTCATTTCCCTAGTAAAAGCGCACAGGCAGAGCACGAATCTTTTCCAAATTTCACGACGGATGGAGCAGGGGCTGACGATGATTCAGATCTGGATAACTCTTTGCGTGAAACCCCTGTGGAAGGATCTGGTAGCCTCCCAAACTTCAGGTTCGAGCCTCCTGCGGGAAATGAAAAAAACTCTTCGGATGACAATTCAGATGAGTCAGACTCACCAGAATTAGTGAACCCGGTCACGGAGTACAACGAAGACTCCTCTGACGAGGACATTAAGGACACCCCTCCTGGAACAGAAATGGACATCACCGACATCAGACATTCGCGCTCATCCTATTCATCTGAGAATAGCAGTAAGAAAAAGAATGATTTGGGCGGCATCTTTAAGCGTATGTCTTTGACAGAGCGAGCTGAAGACTCATCTGCTCCCTCAAGATCTGATACTTTCTTGGGTAAAGTTATGAACTTTGCCGGGGGAGGTTCGTTGAATGGCGGAGGCTTGGCCCCAGGGGCCAGTGTCCAGATCGAAGAACCATTCGATGAAGAAAAAGAGGTGGGCAGTGGCCCAAATAAGCCTGTTGAAATGAAGAGCCTTGATTTCTCTGCTCTCGGCGAGGAGGCCCAGAACTTGATATACGCGCACGCGCCCGATCTCCACAAAGAAGTGCGCTCCGACAACTCAGATTACGACATGAGAACGGACTCAACCGCTCGCTTGGTCGAAAATGAGAAGCCCGCTGGCAGGTCAAGTCGCGAAGAAGGCCAGTCAAAAGAAGGCTCGAGCGAAGCGTTTTACCAGCCAAACCCAGATTTGTTTCAGGACGACTTTGAAGACGATTTACATGATCAGGACTTTTTTCAAAATGATGGCTATGTGGCTCCACCTAAACAGGTGCATGCAGGTGTCTTATCATCCTTGCTTAAATTGTATCAAAATACGGGGGACAACAGATCTTCTTCCACTTTGGGTACATCAATTGGGGGGAATCTCGCAGATGAGCAGTTTCTCTCTGGCGAGGGTACCAGACTGAACACCCGCAATGATTTGTCGCATATGAAAAATATGGTAACACTGGGTCCTAAAAAGCTAGCTAGCAAATTGCATGGGAACAAAAATAAAGCTGCCGCAACGCCCGAGGCCTACAGCTCGGACGATGGAGAGAAAGAAAAATTGGACGGTGATGCAGCCAAGCTTCCTTCATTTCAAAATGCTCGCCCTCGTGCGCCACGGAACCATATCCCCGATCCAAGAAAGATTGGTAAGAAACTCAAAAGAAAAGACCAGAAGCTCAAAATTACCGTCCATATCGCTGACATTTTGCAAAGACAGCGCTTTATCATCAGGATGTGTAAAGCACTTATGTTGTTCGGCGCTCCTACACACAGATTGGAAGAGTATATGGTTATGACAAGTCGTGTGCTTGAAATCGATGGGCAATTTGTCTACTTTCCTGGAACAATGATTGTAGCGTTTGGTGACGCTGCAACAAGAACATCGGAAGTTCACTTGGTGAGATGCGCCCAGGGCCTCAACTTGTCGAAGTTGGCTGACACACACAAAATATACAAGGAAGTCATTCACGATTTGGCGGGTGTGGAAGAAGCCAGTACCAAACTAGAAGAACTCTTGAAGAGAAGAAACCTTTATTCGCCTTGGATCTGTGTTCTTCTTTTTGGTCTAGGCTCTGCGTGTGTGTGCCTTTGGGGTTTCGATGGGGGCTGGTACGACTGCCCAATTGCATTCGGTATAGGGTTGATTGTTGGGTATTTGCAATTCTTCATGTCTTCCAAATCGCATCTATACTCTTCTGTTTTTGAAGTGACTGCCTCCATCTTTGTTTCTTTTATTGCTCGTGGAATTGGTTCTATTAAGAGCGGAAAGTATTTTTGTTTTGGTGCGATAGCGCAGGGCTCTTTGGCTTTGATTCTTCCTGGTTACATCATTCTTACTGGATCTCTTGAGCTTCAATCTAAAAACCTTGTTGCTGGATCCGTGAGAATGTTTTATGCCATCATCTACTCTCTTTTTTTGGGATTCGGTATCACTTTAGGTGCCGCATTATACGGTTGGGTTGACAGCAATGCCACCAATGCAGCAACTTGCGCTACGGGGCATGGCCTTGATGACAGGTGGAGAATCTTATTTGTTCCGCTTTTTTCCATCTGCTTGGGCTTGATCAATCAAGCCAGATGGGATCAGCTCCCAGTGCAAACACTTATTACCGCAATTTCGTATGTCGGCACTTATTATTCTGGAAAGCATTTCGAAAATGTGACGGAATTCACTGCAGCAATTGGTGCGTTCATCATTGGTATTTTGGGTAATATGTACTCTCGTGTCGGAAAGGGAATGGCCGTCAGTGCAATGTTACCGGCGATTTTTGTACAAGTACCATCAGGTATTGCCTCCCAAAGCACATTGTTGGCTGGCGTGGAGACAGCCAACCAAATTACAAATTCTTCATCGTCCGATTCGGACTCATCAGACTTGAGTTCCTTGAGTTTTGGTGCGACGATGGTTGAAGTTTCGATCGGCATTAGTGTTGGTTTATTTGCCGCCGCACTCGTGGTCTATCCTTTTGGTAAGAAAAGATCAGGGCTTTTTAGTTTATAGACAAACTATGATCAATCACGACTTCTCAATAGACATGTTTTTTTCTGTTTGATATTCGTGATTACTTTTGGTATCGCTAAACTGTTACATCCTTCGTTCAAAAGAGACACAACTATCTTCACACTTGGTGCTGCGATAACCACCCGGAATCTAATGCTAGATGAATTGAATTATGTTGCAACAATCTTCTTAAAAAGCTTAATAATAAACTTAAAGATAAGTAAATCAACGACAACAATGACCCTGTGACTCTCAAAGCAACAATACCCCGTACTCGCGAAATGCACCACCATACTTCGTATATTCTGTGAAAGAGTTATGTTTGGTTCCATTCCTAGCCTGCCAGATGCCTATAAGCATCATTAACAAGAATTTGAAAGTAAAAACCTGCTGATACTAAAAATATCGAAATAAAAAATAAGAAAAACAAACAATTTATCGTTTTGGGAAAGTTTATTTACTTTCTTATATATGATCTCTCTTCAGAGTATTTCAAGAAGGTACTCTGGCCGAGTGGTCTAAGGCGCCAGGGTAAGGTTACCTTACCATACTTTCCTGGTCTCTTCGGAGGCACGAGTTCGAACCTCGTGGGTATCATTCTTTTTTTGACAAAGAAATGCATGCTCCGGTATATAACTCGGACCCCACAAGCGTAGGAATTCCCCCACATTTGATTTGACGGTATTAGACAGACAACAAGATGGGTATCAGAGACAATATATTGAGATCAGTCCCCCCAATTTTTAGAAGAGGCTACCTGACTCACCACCGGCACAGTTTATCTCTAGTATCATTCGATGACAGACAGATTACAGTGAGTTTTGCCGAGGAACCTGAGGGCCAAGAACTTGCGAAGAAAGGAGATATTGAAATGAGTCCCCATGACCGTGTCACCTTCAGCACAGTTTTCCTCAGAGACGCATGCAATTCACCAGAGTCTGTAGACGTATCGACCAGACAGAAACTTTTTACAACTGCGCAGGTAGCCAAAAATCTTAAAGTCAATGGAGAGCCATTCATTGTCAAGGAGAACAACAAGGCTGACTTGAAGGTTCAGTGGAAGCATGATGATGGCACCATCCAGAACTCATCATTTAGCGATACTTTTCTATGGAAACATAGGGACTTTGCTAATAGAATGAAGGGTAAGGTGTTCATGGAAGATAAAGTTTATTGGGCAGAAAAAGATCTTGTGAAAGACATGAAACTGTTAAATCTTGATTATCACGCGTATCTCGAAGGGGGAGCAACTTTCTCGAAAACGCTTAAAGCTTTAAACAAATATGGAATTTGTTTTGTGAATAAGATGGACGATCCATTGCAAAATCCCAAGACTCAGGAACTATGCGAGGCAAATTTGTCACATTGGCCTGTGGCTAAGGTAGCCAAGAAGTTTGGTTATATCAAACCCACATTTTATGGAACGCTTTTTGATGTAAAAAATGACAAAAATGCAAAAAATATTGCCAACACTAACAAATTTCTTCCTTTGCATATGGATTTATGCTACTATGAGTCTCCACCAGGCCTCCAATTTTTGCATTTCATAAAGAACTCGACTTTGGGAGGAGAAAATGTATTTGCAGATTCATTCGCGGCTGCATCAGTCATCAGAGAAAATGACCCTGAAGCTTACGAAGCGTTGAAAAAAGTGCCGATCACATTTCACTACAAGAATAACGATGAATATTATTATTATCTTCGTCCGTTGATCGTCGAGGATCCATACTTGACGGATCTCGAAACTGGTCGGCCAATGATCAAGGAAGTTAATTACTCTCCTCCTTTCCAAGGGCCTTTCGAGAAGAACATTACTTCAAAGGAAGACCCGGAACTTTTTGATGCATTTCTCAGAGGTATGATTTTATTTGAAGAATACATCAACGACCGCACGAAACAATATATTGTGAAAACACCAGAGGACAGCTGCGTTATTTTTGATAACAGGAGAGTACTTCATTCAAGATTAGAATTTTCTGATTGTAATGGTGGTGATCGCTGGTTGATGGGTTGTTACGTAGATGGCGATAGCTACCGCTCGAAACTCCGCACTCATTCAAAAAGAATGGCGTAAGAGAGCCAGACGCATAAATACTTGTCTTATTTTTATTATTGATACAAATACAATATTCGAGCTATATTTCGAGTTACCGAATGTGACGCCTAACCCCCTAATATCCATGCCCTGATCTTCCGGATCTCGTCTTATCACTAACGAGAGATTTGAAGGTTTGCTTGAATCCGTTGCAAAGTCTCATCATATTTGGATAAGAAAACCCCTTCAAAACAAAACCATTAACCTCGGTTTTCACGTGCCATGTCGTGATAGGAGTGTTGACATTGACCTTAAACAAAAGCAAAAACCATCCCGGGGCTTTGTGATCAAAACAAAAGACATAAGCGCTGTTCTTCGGGTTAGCCCTTGTATATGATTCTAACCATTCATGAACTTCTGCCAAAGCTCCCTCTCTGAATTTTGGATGACGGCTCATCTCAGTGACATGCTTGGCGATTGCTTGAACATGCTGGAAAATCAATTGATCCAAATCAGCATACTTCTTACGCTCGACCACATATTCTCTCCCCGTATTATGTACAACTTCCTCGACACTTAAATGTTGAAATAAGTTGTTTGCAACCTTCCAAGTGATGGTGAGGTAATTTATTCCTCTCGAGGAAGGTCTAATGACACAATCTCCCACGGATTGAGGTGCCAAATATTCTTCTGCTTGCTTATGATTGAAATTGTGGAACAACGGATGTTGAATGTTTCTCGTTTTAGCCAATTTGGCGAATTCTCTGGCCTGCTCTTTTTCTTTGTCAGCATTTTCCGCGATAAAATCCCACTTGCTGGGGTCTTTGAAGAATTTAGTGACGGATGCCTTTTGAAGATCTTCCGGAAGTGTGCTGAAAGTTGCAGTAAATTGCTCATAATTCACATCCAACACAACGACCTGGATAACCTGACCTTGATCGTAATTTGCTTTACGTGTGATATGTCCCTCTTCCACTGTACCTGTGATATTAGACGTCGTGGAAACTTTCAAGAATTTCACATGCCCGTTTTCTTCGCGGAAATTCTTACCCACCCTGTTGATTGTTACAGGAGTTATGGAACCTTTGGTGAAGCTTTCCAGAGTCTCCCCCGTCAACATACGGAATACCTCAGAGTTCTCAGGCAAATGAAACGATCTTCTAAGCTCCTCGTAGTTGTTTACGAGTTCCTCTTTGATGCTTTGAAGCGTTGCATATTTCTTTTTTCCAAAAGTGGATTCAAGCTCCTTACCAAAGGCAGTTAAATTGAGATCATCAACCTTACTCACACCCTCTTGCATCAATTGATATATGATCCCGCCTTGTTCCTCAATATGGGCCATGTCTTCTTCGTCTAAATCAAGCGCATCAGCAGCCATTTTGCGTGCTAAGCTATAGTCTTCGGGATGAATTCTAGTAGCATCCAATAACTCAATAGACGTATCACGGAGTGTGATTCCGTCATCAAACGGTATGTTTAAGAACGACGAGCAGTTAAAAAAGATGTTAGCCGTCGTGAGCTCATTTTCAATAAGATCGCTTCGCGTTACCAAGGTTCCCAATTTTGCTGTAATATTTCTTAACAAGCCAGATGCCTTTCTTGGCCCTAGACCAGAGACAAATTGTAACAATTGGGCTGTGTAAGTGTCTCGAAGCGCTTCATTGATCTCGACACCAACCATGTTAACGATATCCACAAAGACGGTGTCATACACATCTTTCACTGCATCGTTTGAGATATACTTCTGATTTTCGTAGAAAACAAGAGATAGAATATCGTCACCTAAAGAAATGTATTCCAACAAAGGACTTTGAACATAGCGTGCTAAACCCACACAGTATTTCACCAAGGTTGGCTTATCAGATAACTCGATCAAAGCTCTCTCAGAATTTTGGAAAAGACGAGCAGTTTCATCCTGTCCCCAAATAACGGGTATTAACTGAGGATTGGTTCCTTCTGGCAAATCATCAAGGTTAACGTACATGTTGTTGTTCGAGACAAAGTTTCGCACAATGTCGAAAAGTCTTTTTGTGTTTGCGCTAAAACCAGAGACGACAATGACATCTGGCTTATTGTTTCTGAGGTTCTTTTCAATGAAAACTTTTAGTTGCCCTGAGAACTTCTCTTCGCTCTCTCTATCTCTCGAAGGGTTGCTGTCTGACTTGAAAAAATCACTCACCTTTCCAGTATCTTTTACAAAAGCGCCAACGACGGCACTGTCATATTCACCTTTGCCAAAGGACAATGCCAAGACATTTGGTTTTGTGCCCTTATCGAATCCATATGGCGTGAATGGAGCTTGATCAACTTTCGTCAAAAACCTGGCCCGAAGTTCCGCGGCTATCAAACGCTCACACTCACGGCGTAAGTCTTCCTTGGTGTTGAGAGCTACCATGCTTGTGAGTCGTTTAAAAGCAAGAGATAAAGCGAATTCTCTTTCCTTATTCCATAATTCTGCAATTTCAGATGTTCCATCAGACTTTAAGCAATTAAAAATAGAGTGAAACCAGTGCTCGCTATCGTTGGTGTTGACATTGACGAGTACCAAACCCTTCGCTTCGGCCTCTAACATTCTTAAGAACATATCAGGGGTGCTCACCAAATCAGCTGGTGAACGGTTCATGGCATACTTTATATCAGCATAAACGCTATGGCCGTCAATCAAATTACGCCCCTTGTCAGTTAGTGTGACACTTACCGAGGCAAATTTTTTGTAAACTTGTCTGATCTCATGCCTGATTTTTGGATTGTGGAAAATCTCCTCTGCATAAGTCTTTCTGACTGCATTTAACCCATTTTTAGGATCCTTGAAAAGAATCTCGTCATCCTCTACAAGTCTTCCGAGCATATCCTCTGGTGATTCGAGCGGATCATCTGTGGCATGAATTCTGTAAGGAACCTCATAGTTTTTTGTTGACTGGTCCTGAACATTCTCGCCGAACTCCTTTGCTGTGATGCCGAAGGCCTTGATAGCATCGTAGAGCACGTTTTCTCGGATACGCTCGAATATGGCATACTTCGAGTGTTTTTTGATTGACCTTTTGTCTTCATCATCTTCTCTAGGATCTGTCTCTTTTTCTTCATTTAGTTTCCTCAATTCGGCGGAGTAAGTGAAACTAATGTAATCCTGAAGATCTTGCACTGCGACCATCGACTCAAGGGAGTTGATGTCGCGTAAGAGGTCATCGTCGGTATGCAAATGAATAACTGTGTTTTCCGTGTTCAACTTCTTTTCGTAGAGCGAGTGATACTCGATATCGAGTTGTACGATGCGCCACAAATCGTCCTCGAAAATGAGTTTGTGAACATTGTTTCGCACAGTGCCCTCCAGTGTGGTCACCTCCTCCGTGTGAATTAAAAAGTCCCGGCGATGCGTCCAAATGAAAGGCACTTCCCAGTTATTTTTAGATATAAATTCAGTGACTTTTCCCACGGCTTCAAGGAATGGCACACGCAAGTTCTCGTCGAGCGAGCCACGCTTTTCGGCGAAGAGGATTTCTCCGATCCAAGTTTTTTCTCTTTGGAGCTCAGCACCATCAAGTTCCATGTAGTTGAGAGTTGCGCGGTACTTCTGAAACCGTTCAGGAATGTCGACAACACGTATGACATTATCTTCCTCCGTAAGCATGCGGTCTTTCAACTCGGCGTGTTCAAATACCTCGTCTAACGCGGTTGGCTCGTCGCCGTTGTTACCCTCATCCTCAATCTCCTGGGCCTCAAGAGCCCACTCGTACTCGGCACCGTTTCCAAACACCTCAAACAACTGTTGCAAACTCTCGCGGTCTACGCTCAGCAACTTCGAGGTGTCTAGCTTGGGTCCTTTTTGTTTAGCACGCTCGCGGCGTTGTTGTGCCTTGTGAGCACGCGCCTCTTCCTCATCAGAGAACTCATCTTCCTCAATAAAGTCTTCAAACTCGTCCAAGATATTGCGTTCCTCACCGTTTTCGGCATCTACTTCAGCACCCGCGGTATCAGCAGCTTCGTCGTCGCTGAAGAAGTCATTGAGTGCACTCAGCGCGCCCCTGGCGGCGCTGGAGCTTGCTGCGTTGTCTAATTCCAGACCTTCGCCGGGTGAAGCACGCTTGAGCCGTTTGAATTTGGAGCTCGAGGCTGGGCGTGGCGCAGCACCAGTATTCTCGCGCAAGAGTTCCAAATCATCTTCGTCCAAACCGTCGTCAGCGGTCTCGCCCGCCGTGCGTTCTTTCTCGCGCCGTTTCTTATGCTTGCGGCGCCGCTTTTTGGTGGAAATTTCATCGTCTTCAACATCGTCCTCGTCGTCATCAACAATGAACCCGTCACGCACTTTTTGGATCGCCTCCGCGTCGTTGTCCTCGTCCTCGTCTTCCTCTGAGGAATCGTCCATGACGTCGTCCCCGCCATCCGAGGAGAGCGCATCTTGATCAGACACGCCACCGATACGAATTTCTTCCTCCTCAATTTCTTTGGACATGCTACTGCTTGCTCTGTGCGTAGAAGGGTAGAGCGCAGGAATGCTGGTGATGGGAAAGTTTGGTGTTTAAAGAAGAAATTGGTTGATTTTTCGACTGGATGTTGGTGCACGGGTGTGCGCGGTGGATCTGGCTGGGACATGGGGGGATTGGAATACGCGGGTGATTCTGCATACGTAAGAAATATATTCATATTTTTCTTTTGCAATCTCCTTGGAGACTGGAATTCACATGACGTAGCCACATCTGTGTCTTTGGGGATAATGCTCGTGCTTGCACATGCACAATGAATCATTTCTGCTACGCTGATGATGAATTTTCAAACATAACTGAGTGTGATGTGTCTGCTGGGATGGATGGTCGGACCATAGTAATATGTAGAGAATATTGATGTAGGACTCTTAGTTGATCACGAAGTCATAAAAATTCATTGACCAGTCTTTATAAGACATGTTTATCACTCCGCATACAGTTCGATAATTCATCAAGATTTTCAAATCGATTCATGTTTTGATGAAGACAAACTTTCGAAACTTGAGTACATAAAGGACATCTTCTTTTTTTCTAATTAAAGGCAAGTAGTCACCACAAATTCCCCAAAAAGGCGAGTGACAGAGGAAGTTTATTATTTCGATTTGTTCTTGGCCTGAAACCATTGAATCAGGCGTTATCATTGTTGTAATTTCGGTACAATTTTACGAAGAAGGTTACTACACGTGGATACTCCATTATCCATTCCTAGACTCTATAGGATATTTTAATCTTTCAGTGAAGATTTTAGTCAAGTGGTGACACTAGGGTTTTGTGCGTTTATGGACAAACCAGAACATCTATGTACAGTTTTATAAATATAGCACGGCGATCATTTAGTAATTGCGCCGCATCGATAAGTCTTTGAGCTAAATTTGATGCAGCATCAAATTATATTATCTAAGTGTAACATTTTCCAATCCAAAAAGATCTATATACGCTTGCAAGCTATTATTTCAAAAGGAAATGGTTATTTTATCAGTTATGTTCATCCCAATTGAGCTTAGAGGACTTCACCACAGAGGCCCTTAAAATTTAGAGCAAATTTTAGCTTCAGTGTTGTTTTGAACAAGGAAACAAACCTACTGGGCATATCTCCGCGAATTTTCTTCGAGAGCAAGCTCGATTGTAAATGTTTGGTCCAAGCAAGGTCTCACATACTTTATATATGTGAGGTTCAAAATTTTCCTCGGCTCTGATAGAGTCAAATGAAGACGCACAGCTTCAGTTTTGCAAAATTTTATCCCCAGGAAAGTTTAAATAACTGCTTTCAACCTCAGGTTTACACTCTAAAACGAGAAGGGACAATGAATTAGTTAACTCATTGATTATACTACTTTGGATATCGACGGACCTGAATGTCTAAAACAGAACTAAGGCCTCTTTAAATGCTGAGATATACTTGCGTGTTCCATTAATCATTATTTTTACATCTAGTGTACACCCTCTTCGAACTCGTCGCTTGCTATCCCTTAATGTAATTCTCATCTCAAACAGAGCTAAAATCGCCAAAAAAGGACTACCAGGACCCGATCAACTCCAGAATTTCATTTGATCCCTTATCCAATTCATGAAGGAAACCCCGAGTAGTTTCCGTAGTTTGCCAACATTGGGTCCTCTACTTCATTTGCCATTTCCAAATCTGAGCCCCAGAATTGAGGTGAGGGTTGAATAGTATATTCTGCACTACCGTAGTCGTCCATGTCGATGTCGCCCGAAAGAGCAGACACCCGATCCCAGTAGGTGTAGCTACTTTCTCTAGCTATTTCTTCTTCATCCTTTATCTCCTGAAGCTTTTCATTGTCAAGCTTCATTTCTCGTTTCAATATCAAGCGCTGTATTTCGAGTGTGTTTTCCTCAAGTACGATATTGAGCAAGTTCTCATACGTGAACGCGACATTCCCATCCTGCGTCAACGCCATGATTCTTGCAAAGCTTTTGAATGGTTTCATCCTACGCTGCCCACCGTTCCGATCGTTATACTTGCTCACGAAAAGATTGAATAATCTTTTGATCCATCTCTGGAAATGTCGGATCAAAATAGCGAGCGGGTGAATGTGCCGTATCATTGCAAGTCCTTGCAACATTTGCTCTTTATAAGTTTCTGCCATTTTTTGCTGGATTAGATCATCGAGCCTTGTGGTTTTGCGCTTTTTAACTTCTGGCTCAAATGGCTCTATTAGTGGGTTTATTTGAAGGTTTGGCTTTGGTCGAGATGACTCGGCCTCACTTTGTAGTGTGAGGTTTTCAAGCATTGTCTCTAGCCTGGCTCTCTTCATTGGCCGCAGTGGTATATCAATATCTGCATGTATTCTGTGTTTACGTCCATGATTGGGGCTTATGTATTCAGCCATGCTTGTGGAAGGTACGATGAACGGGGTGAGTACCACAATATATATGTTTCGCTCCATGGGTCTTTCTGGAACCTCAACCGTGCAGGTTGATTCCTGGACTATCTACACAATTGCCCATTGCGGAATTGACATACCAAAGTGACAGAATACTTACTCTTGTACAACGTATTCTTTTTTTATGAGATGCGAAGAGCTGAAACTACTATTGAATAGGTGTTTGCATTTTAAAAAATCTCCCTTTCCAAAGAATTCAATCAATATCGCGAGCAATAAAAACGTGCCGTCAATGACGCGAGCACAGCATCTGAATAGAACTTGGTATATATGCAAACTATTTATGGCGAAGATAATGAAAATGAAACAAGAAATATAAAAAGCCACTCACTTGTTTTCTTCTCCTACGAGAGAAGATGAATTACTCCCTTGGTCCTTATGATCTTCTGGTAGAAATTCATTGCTGGTCTTCAGACCAGATTTTCCTGAGAGAACTTCTGAGCATAGCTGATCGTAATAAATCTTCATGTTTTTTAAGTCGTTTATAGTCATAGACTCGAAATCCGCGAAGTGGTATTTCGTGAGCTCACCAAACGAGGCACTGAAAACTGATCCCTCGTTATAATGGGAGTCCAGCGCAGTGAACCGATTTGATGAATTACTATGCTTTGATCTGTTGCTGGCTGAATTGTCAGCGGGGTTGTTTTCGGGAATATTGCAAAACCATTTTTCCATAGTTTGTAAACTGGAAGAACGGTTGCCCAACAGTTCCCTACTGGGAAATGCCGCGTCGCCAAAAGGATCTTCGATTGATTGAACAGAAGACAGAGGAGCATGTGCCATTTGGGGAGCTTGCAGTGATGTTTCAACATTAATTGAGGAATTCCCTGTAGCTGAGCTAATTTTGGTCATAAGCTCAGTCATTCCACTAGAGAATTTGCTACTCAATGTAGCTCGTCTCAAAGATGAACCCTGTGCACTCCATAGCTCGAGTGACCCTGATCTGTTTCGATTCAGTCCAGGCGACAATTTGTCAAAAAGCGAATGTGAGCGTTTCGTCCGACTTGAATCTGGGGTCCGCTCTATAGGCTCGACAGTTTCCTGAATACTTTCTTTATCGGCCTCATGAGCTTTGGCTTGCAAATTAGAGACCAGACTAATTCTTTCGAAAATAGATCGAACGCGGTTGAGCCCATAGGCTTCATTGGAATCTTGAAGTTGCTTGATGCTTGTTTCTAAATATAATGTGGACGGATGATTCTCTGTGTTTGGAAACGGGTCCCCTTTGACACCTGAGTTCGACCTTGACCGGTTGACAGATTGCGAAACTGCACTGGAGATCGTATTAAACAAAGAGCTCGAGCGTGATCGATCCGCATCATCAAATTCTTCCTCAATAAGACTTTGAAGAGCTTTTGGGTCTTTTAACTTGGTGTCTTCATTTCGAATCTCATCATTCTTGTGAAGTATATCATGCAAAGAAAGATTGATTAAATCATTGTTAAGTGTCTCGGGAGGAATTGTGATACCACGAGGAACAATTTCCGATATTGGGGTACTTATGAGGAAGGAGAGTATTGCTTCACAGTTCGTAAGGTAAAATTGTGATTCCCCTAAGTTCAAGTATTTGCTGTGAATGAACGACATCAAGTTCGCATTGGACGAAAACTCAGGTATAATGTTATCTCCAAAATCATTTCCGTTGTTTGTACTGGATTCAAGATTTAACAATTCTTCCAAAGATCTCGCATTGTTATTCTTAGACATGGTGTTGCGCTTTTCCATTGGGTTGTATGCTTGCAAAGAGCTGTTGAGTGTAAATCTAGATGCGTTGATACTATGAGGATCAAATGGTTTCCAAAAGTTCTTCACAAATGTGATCTGAAGAAACAAATCAAACGGCTCCTTATCAATCGCGAGCGGAGAGTACTTCACAACATTGTAGATAAAAGCAGGTAGCAAGACATCATTGCTTACTTTGGAGTGATCGTTTCCGCGAGATGAAGCACAAAGTTGTGTAATCAGCTTTTGCACATTCACGATAAGGTCTAGTTTAGAAGAGGGGGTCAGGGCCTCTGCGAGCGCATACAATGCTTCTTTGAATTGAACTAGGTAGGAGCTATCAGTTTGCTCTAGTGGTAGATTCAGCGAGCCAAAGTCCAGACATTCTTTCAAATATTCTGTCTCAAAGAAACAGTCCAATGGAATATCTAGCTGACGGAGAATCTCAATCTTTTGTGTCAATAACGTCAGAATCTCGATATCCCGCAGATCGAAGCGGAAAACTTTATCGTATAGAATAGTCCCGTCCGCAGGATTTGGAGTAGAATATAATGCCGAGTGGGCAAGCTCCATGGTTTTGAATATTGTGAGAAACTTGTAGAGCCCAAACACACGAAGTTGATACAACGCCAGTGGGTCAGTTCGTTTCGATAGTTTGACAGAGGAAGTTGAGTAGTTGGCTATGGCATTGAGGTAGTCGAAAGAGACCGGATCCTGCTTGAATACACGAGATTTCTGGAGAAGCTGCCTCTTATTTGTGTTCAGTTGAGTATAGATGTGAAAAACAAGGGAGACAAGATCTTCATTGAATGCGTCAAAGAGTTTTTTCAACTCACTCAAAGTCAAAGGGTTTTGATATCGCGGCTCTTTGAGATAAGCTAGAAAGGAGGCGACCAATCCACTTACTTTGGGGTGAAGATCTTTCACCGTGAGTTCGTTGACTTCCGCCACAAGATCTTGCAACAACGTAGGCAGAGGCATCTTGAATTTTTGAAGAATTTTTTTTGTGGCCTGCAAAGCGGGCGGTTAGCGTCCTTGTTGGGTTTCTTGATTGGGTGCCAGAATTTGTATTTGTGGACATGCAACCGAATTGGTGCCGTCTGACTGCGCAATATGGTATGACGGGTGCCCGGCTGTCTGGTGACCTGAGGATATGATTAGCTCTTGAATGAAATGTTCATGTGACTGGGTTGGAGAAGTCGCAATAAATCCTCCGATCAAAATTCACAATAGGAAAAATGGGCCAAAGCGATTTGGAATGTCGCTGGAGAGAAAACCCATGGTGTTTCGCGTATATATGCATGCGGCGCTTCGCAGGGGTGATCCGAGGCGGGCCGCCTATTGCTTGGAGAATTGCGGAGAACAAGGCGAGAACACTGGCGAGGCTGAAATTGAAATACAATTGCCGCAATCAAAATGTGGGTTTAAAACAAAGACGACATAAAGATGAAACGATCCCAGGGAAAATTATTAGACTGTAGTTGCACTTTTGGTTGAAACAGGACAAAACTGCGGGTTGACGTGGGCCGGAACAGTAGCGGGAAAATGACAGGTGCTTTTGCCGTTTCACCATGACGCGTGATCGCAGTAACAGGAAAGCCCCAGATATGATTAAATTTCAATGCGTAGCAATATCAGTGACCCTTTTAGCTCACATCGATGCAAAAAAATTACATAGAGCACAGTATGACCAAAAAATTTATGTAGTATTTACAAAGTCCGATATTCTTTAGCCTTTCCCCGGAATATGCCAGTGACTAGTGGCTTTATCCAACAACACGAATTGATCAGGAAGACTCTTCATCCGCATCAATGAGCGCCGGTTTCTATAGCCAGCCCTACTGCAGCGGATGTGCCTTTTGCGGCAGAAGGGACCGACTGCTCTCTTCTTTAATCTCTCACTTGGGCGAGACCTTCGTGCCTTGCCCTTTGTTTCTGCATTAGAGATTGCATAAATGGAAAGTACCACGGCGGCGTGATAAGGTGTCTGTACATGTTTGGCAAATCTAGCCACCCCACACGGTTATCGCTCATTGCACCATACGCGCTGCTCCACTCTTTATCTTTGCTTAAAGAAACTTCGTCGTAGACACTCCCCAAATAGAAAAACTGAATATACCACCACATGTGGCCTAAACAGAAAACCAAGGCTGTTTTTTGCGAAAAACTAGAAGTCAAGAACGTGCGAACAGCCTGAATTACACCATACTGTGACATGTAGGATAGTCTCTTGAACTCATTCGAGAAGAGAAACTCAAGAGATTGCACGAGAAATGGCGCGTACTTGGCCTTGATACTTATGCCCATTATTTGGAGATACTCTGCCGGGGTATTTCGACAGATAATGTATAAGATAACTTTTTCAAGACCTGGACCCAAGAGGTAAAAATTGCCAGCGATATCGAACCACTGTGATATAACGAGAATGATCGCAATGATAGAGACAGCAACTCTGCCAATGAAGTACGCAAAATCTGCCGACTTTCTTCGCTCAAATTCCTCTCGAAGCTCTGCCCTCAGTTCCCGATCAAAGCCACACACCCAGTTGTAAGGCATGTATTCAATTCTATGGAGATATTGTTCCTCCAAGGCATTGTTGGTGCGGGCGATTATAAAAACATACTGTATTAGCGAGAAGTGCATCGATCCAAAAAAACAGAAGCTCGTGAGTAGTCGCCATGGCTCAGCTGCCATTTTGGACGGGTAGAAGATGAGCCTCGTGGGACTCACTATATCCATTGATGTTGCAGCGGCCAATGCCACGATGGATAATATCCATGCTTTGGTGACTGGAAGAAGTGGTAGGGCTAAAGGGTTAAGCCTCTCCATTCTAGCAAAGTTATTTCTAAGTAAGGACTTTTGGATCAAGTGGTGTGACTACCAACGGTTATCGTTGTATGTTTAGCTTCTAGTGTTTCCTTTTTGGCAATATGACTTGCGCCTAAGTCCTGCTAATCTATTTTGGCACGGGTCATATACTTCAAGACACACAGCGGTCTGATTGGATGAATTTGGAATGGTTTTGGGGATAAAGGAAAAGTCTAAACAATAAGCAGTGCGAATGAATATGAATACGTTGTCATTATATTCGCGACCGGTTCGATGCATAGAACAAGCACGTCCGTTACAGGAGACAAGACTAAACACCAAAAGAAGAAACCTACTTGCAGATCCAAATGAGAACCTTTAAATTCAATATTACCTTAAACGCTGTATTTCCATAAATGAAGTCGCTCTCTGGTTTGTCTTTAGGAGTTCAGCATGCATTGTTCCAAATTTCGTTAAGCGATAATGGGCGCGCACAGCCCGATTCTAATGCACATTTGGGTTTGGTATTTTATACATTCGGCTATTAATCTCTCTAGGGGCATGAATAGCGGACTCGAGTATCTTGTAGAGTATTTTTTGAATTCTAGAGCGTGGTGGGGATACAAAATATCCGAAGGTGGACAGGTCACACCTTCGAAGCAGAGTTTCGTCTACTTTCCTACTCGTGTATCTGGCCGCGCTTTTGATTTTTCAGAATCACTCTAAACCACCCATCAAGTATGTGCTCTCCGGACATAGAGCGTGTAATCTCGCAAAAAACTCTTGCTGTACCCGCGAACACAATAACCGCGCCATTTGACTATCTACAGCTGCTTCCAAGCAATAACAACAAGATCAGGAGTACATGCCTCATTGGGTTCAACGTGCACTACTTTCATATCTCAGATACAACTGTTATTGCAGAGATCGGCACCATTATTGACACTTTCCACGCGGCGTCGCTTCTCATTGATGATATTGAAGATGACTCGACTTTTCGCAGGGGAAACCCCTGTGCCCACCTTCGCTATGGGTTGCCGGCAACCTTGAACTCGGGCAATTTGATGTATTTTCAGGCGATGAAGCGAGCTTTCCAGCTACTTCCCGCACACTATACACGGAGCGGTAGAAACGGAAGTCCGGGCCCCTCAGACCTACGAAGTCAGATGGTTGATGTGTTCATTGAGGAGATGGTGAACCTTCACGTTGGCCAGGGATTTGACATATATTGGCGTGACAATTTCACGGAAGTCGCGCGGGCCGGATTGCCTTCTGTCAGCGACTACTTGGAAGTGGTGATGCATAAAACCGGCGGGTTGTTCCGTTTGGCTGTGCGCATGCTTGGTCTTTTTGCAACTGACGGGTTCGAAGCACACTCTCTGCTGTCACAAGATGTGATAAAACTCGCAAATCTTCTCGGTATCATTTATCAGATCCGCGACGACTACATGAACTTGGCAGACGAGCGATACGCTAAGCTGAAAGGCATCAATGACGAGGACCTAATCGAGGGAAAGTTATCACTTCCAATCTTATACACACTTTTGAACTCAGGCAGCGACTCTGCTCTATACCTGCTATATGCCGATTGCAAGACGCCTAGTGAACGAAGAGCGCACGGCGAAAGATTGAAAGATGCACGCAGGTCCATATCAGATTCACAGGCATTGCAGTACACGTACGGTCTATTGCAGGAGTATATTGAGAAGGCCAAGGGTCTCATTGGCAGAACAGGGGACGAATCGGCGCAGATTTTAATCAAGTTTTTGGCAACATTGTCGGATGTGAAAAAGCCTTGAGAAAATTCAGAAAAAAAAAACAGGCGCAGATGTGGTGCTCAGACTAATGGCACATCGCGGGCACTCGATTCCAGAAACGTCTGGCCCAACTTCCAAAAGTAGTAGTCAATGTCACCGCTCAAAAGCGAGCCGCTCTGCTGCGCCATCACATTGTCAGCCTCGTACTCAAAACTAAATCTCTGAGCTTCCCAGTCCAAATTCTTCGGTAGGATATTCCACAGCATTCCAAAGTCTATATGAGTTGAGTTCTGGCGCACAGTATTGACCATATCGTCGTAGCTCGATTCTACCATGAGCCTCTGCTCAAACGTCTTAGCTTGTGTTTGTGGTCCCTGAACGTATGGGAACCCGTTTAAATTGCGCAGGGCTTCGCAGAGCTCTTGCTTCACTGCCTGATCCTGCAACAGCTTCTTACCCATGAAGGACGGCTTCTGTTGGAATATCTTCTTTTTGAGCTCTTCGATGACATTGCTCTTCAGTTTTGGTTTGCCGGCCGAGGTCTTGGTGACACTAGTCTTTTTCTTGCCTTTGGCCCGTCTCACTTTGCTGGGCTTCGTGCGTCGCATTGGAATATCACCCGCATCATCAAGTTTTTGCACGATGGACCTATACTTGTCAATATCCTCAAGAATCTGCTTCTCTGGTCTTAATCGAACGGGCATATCGACATCCACAGGGAAAAGGAGGGCTATGTTTGGTAAGTATGTAAAAGATAATGATGCTCCTGTACTGCACGGCTCATCGGCCAGTCGCATCGCGATGCCGAGCTGGAAAATCCCCAGATAAAGAACCAGACATCCATCTGCGCAAGACATGTTGTATTTGATCGGCCTCGGCCTTTCTCATGAGACCGACATCACCGTGCGGGGACTCGAAACTGTGAAGAAGTGCAAGCGGGTGTACCTTGAAGCATACACGTCCATTCTTATGGCCGCAGACGTCGGAAGCCTAGAGAAATTCTATGGGAAGGAAGTGATTCTTGCTGACAGAGAACTTGTGGAAACTGGCGCCGACCAGATCTTGGAAGGCGCTGACCAATACGATGTGGCGTTCTTGGTGGTGGGCGATGTGTTTGGTGCCACAACCCACACCGACTTGGTGCTCCGTGCCAAAGAGCTAGGCATTGCTTACGAGTCCATCCACAATGCCAGCGTCATGAACGCAGTTGGCGCGTGTGGATTGCAATTGTATCAGTTTGGTCAGACGGTCTCCCTTGTGTTCTTCACGGACTCATGGAAGCCAGACTCGTTTTACGCGAAGGTGATGGAGAATCGCAAGATTGGGTTGCATACCTTGCTTCTTTTAGACATCAAAGTGAAGGAACAAAGTATAGAGAATATGGCTCGTGGCAGGCTCATTTATGAGCCGCCTAGGTACATGGATATCGCCACTGCAGCGCAGCAGCTCTTGGAGACAGAGGAGACGAGAGGCGAAGAAGCCTATACACCTAACACCCCGTGTGTGGCTGTGTCGCGTCTTGGCTCCCCTTCACAAAAGTTTAGGGCTGGTACTTTGCTGGAGATGGCCACCTACGATGCTGGCGAGCCGCTTCACTCGTTGATTTTGCTAGGCAGACAGGTACACGACCTCGAGTTGGACTACTTGTGTCAGTTTGTCGACGACCTGGATGCGTTCAGAAAGGCTGTCGCTGCAGATCAGGAGTGGTTTAAACCGCCTGCGTGGGTGCCTCCAGAAGAAGAAGATATGAGCGACTAAGGAAGTGGTTGACTACGTTTTCGTTTGATCAACGATGAAGCTATATGCAAGCATTAGTGGATCGGCAAGACATAAATGTCATCTTTGGCGTACCTTCTGGAGGTTAAGTCTTCCAATCTGTAGTCGGCGGAATCCTTATAGTATATAGGCTCTGTACATGTCCAAAGAAATAGTCACTGATGAAAATTTCTAGCTCTCTCAGGCGAGACTACTTGGGCTTTTTTTACCCTATCCTGAGCTTCTCATTCACAAGTATGTGGCGCTAAAAACCTTAGGATTCCGCCAAAAAGTTCGAGGCATTAAAAGAATGGGGACATGGAAACTGGCTTCCAGCTAGTGGAAATTCAAGAAGCTTGCATGTACTATATTCCATGCTTCATACTCTTTATCAACATACTTATTGATTTATCTATCTAGTGCAAATAAATAAGGCCCAATTTGAGTCTCGAGCGTTTGTTTGCTCCTGAATGTTCTCAATACTACAATCTCACGGTTATATAGTTAAAATACTGTGATGAGAATTGACAAAATCTGAGGTCTGACTCTAAGAAGTTTGGAGTCAGTCATGTCAAGTAGTATTTAGCGGTTACTTCTACTGCATCATGTGAAAGAGGAGTGAAGTTAGGTTCTTGTTTTTTACCGAAAGCTGGTGCGCCAACGACGACTGGGGCGCTTTTTTCGAGCGAGTACACAGAATGAAATATTTATCATATTTTAAATTTTTTTTTGCTCTGAGAGGGAAGATACACTACTTCGAGCAATGGTTCGATTACATAAATTGTGACACGATGCAAAAAAGTTCATAGACTCTATTACCCAATAGCCCTATTTCAAATAGTATGGCAAAGTATATTCTAGAAGTTAACTATGGAACATTTCTCATTAAACATGATAGCATGATTAAACATCGATAATTCTTTGACATGAGAATCTTTCACGTTAATTATTACCGCTGGTACGGAAGTCTTCATATTCTTTCGGACGGAGAAGAGAGGGCGTATACACAATATGAACAGCAATCCCAATAGAGAGAGCATATCTTAACGGTCTTAGGTTATAACAGTTTATATTGATTGATAAAGCTTAATCAATTGACCTTATGATACAAGAGCTGTTCTCTAAGAAACCCACACTTTCTCCCAACCGGTGCATTAATATAATATCTTGAATACGAAGCCCATAAGAAAGGGCGCATTCATTGGCTCGGTAGGTCATTAAACTTTCATCTAAGCACATTATTAAGTTGCTAATGGCTTGTCTAATAAAACATTTTTTTGCCCACTCTGTGTGGGTGAAACAATTCTTGAAATTTTGAATCAGCTGGTTCTGTTTGACAGTATCCCCGTCATCCTATAGCTTGTCTACTGTAAGCAGTAGTAAAGCTACGGGGCATCTAAGGTTTCAGCTTCTTCAATGATCCATTTATTTTAGCTTGATTATAAAAGAGAAGTTGCCGCCGTCTCTATTAAACCAACCAGCTATGACGTTTTGTCTACTTTTCCCTTACTCAGCGGAAACGTCACTACACGTTTTCCAAGATGAGACTCCTTTATGGCTTTCACAAAAGAATCCCGAAGGCTCTCACTGTCGTCCCATTCGACATGCGTAAGCTTTACAGGCTGAAAAACCCCCGAGTGGTATAGGGGCAATAAGCTGCGAATTGTATCCACCTTCAGCTGCGGATTGCGCGTTGTGTTCCGAGTCAACCAATAGCTCTTAAAAGTGATATTCTTGGCTAACTGCACGCTTGGGGAAAACAGCACCATTTCACCAGACATACCTCCATAATTAACAAATGTTTGATCACTTGAAAGCACCGCCACCAAGTTTGGCGTCGTGCGCCCAGCAACGCTGTCTAGCGCAAGTCTAACACGGGCGTTTTCGCCCACAAGCTTAGGAAAGATGGCCAGGACAAACTCACTGGCCACAAACTCATCTTCGGCCACAATTTCTGTGGCGCCAAGAGATCTTAACTCCTGAGAAATCTCAGCAAAGCCCGCTTTCCTGCGCACGACACCCATCGTTTTAACGCCGTGATGTTTAGCAAGCTGATACAAATACTTGTTCACAAACGAGTTACCAGCATTCATGACTATCCAGTCCCCTTCCTTCCAGTCTGAAACGTAATTGTGAAAAAGCTGGTAGGCAGTGCATGGGTTCGTGGAAATCGTTGACGCTTCATCCATTGAGATGCCAGTTTCCCCATCATGCAGTATCACAATAAGCGGATCTGGGTTTTCTGGAGTAAGGGTCACTATAGCGTGGGATCTCCAAGTTCCAAAGCTTGTGAGCTTCAAAATTGCCCAGTCCCCAACCGTATATGAGGTAACCTTTTCGCCAACTGCTTCGACGCGGAAACAGCCTTCATTACCCCCAATGGCTACCTTGTCTTCCAGAGGGTCCTGTCCTAGATTTTGGAAGTTAATGGGGGTTTTATATGTGCCCGCAATCTGGAGCTGGTCGGATGGGTTAATGGGCACCCCCATTGCCGCAATCAACACCTCATTTTCCGCGAGTAGGGCCAGATCAATTGTCGAAGTGGCATTAAATAAAGCCTTTGAGAGGTCTGGATTTGTTTGGGTAAATGCAGCAGCAGAAACCAGATATTTCATTTCAAAAAATAGATGTTGAAGTTGTTTGTGCCTATTTTGCACCTACTAACTCGCACAACCGATGGCGCGGCACTATATAATTATACGCACTGCCGTTCATTAGTAATCATCCGTCCAGCAGCAAGCAACCTAAGAGGGTATACACTCACTTATTCCCCGTTGAAAATTGAGATTTCAGTTGAGTAATCATTTTTTTTGAGACTAAGAAAAGAATGCCGGCACGTAAAGGGTATTCGTGTAAATGACCACTTCAAGCGTAGTGGCGTGGCTGCCTGTGCTATCTTGGCTACAACTAGACTCTATCAAATCTTGTGCTTTGACTAGGGGTGCAGAGGTGAAATAGAGAAACTTGGAAACTTTCTAACAATTTCGTCAACAGAACATACTTTTTTGACGCAGCATATAGAGTGACTCCATTAAGCAATCTCACCCGGTGAGATGGCGGGCTCGGTCCGATATGTATAATGCAGGTGCACATGCGTATTTTCAGAATCTCAATCAGGCCCGTCTCGTACCTAAAAATTCGGAGGAATTGGATAGATCGCATTTCGTGAATAGAGTATCTTTCTGATTTATCTGATCAATGAATTAAAGATGCGACAACCATATAACCAACACTCATGTGGTTAATCACTCGTCTTCTTAGCCACAGCGCTCCCTGTCTTTCAGATTCAATATGTGATTTATCACAAAGCAGCATTGTATTGGTCTCCTCATAACTTATGCCACCATACACAGGAACCCACATTACATTTCAATATACGAGAGTAAGTATGATGGGGCAAAAATAGACTGAGCAATTTTTCTAAGTTACCCCTTTCGTCACAGCTGCTCACAAAATGCAGAGCGCGCTCATTGTTAGTGAACGCATTAAGAAACCTGCAGTTCCGTGTTGTATCAAAATAATTCTAATGAACCCTTGATCTGAAAGTGGGAAAAAAGTACTAGTACGCTAGAGCAGCATGGATTCTCCACTGACTAAAATGGCATTTCAGACTGCGAGCTTTAGGCCATATGAAGCATAACAACGTAGTCTTCCAACTAAGCGTATATAGGGTGCGAGCATTCGTTCTAAATATATTCAGTTGTTGAGGCGCATAAATTTAGCACAGATATATGATGTCATCCAAAGTACGAAATGAAGTTGTAACTTTTTGCCACTAAAAAGCTTTATCTCCAAATCGTTATATGATTAGTTAATTGTTGCAGACTGGCTAGTTTCGAAGTGCTGATATTTTGCTGGGCGTTCCCAAGGACACAGCCCCGGCCTCACAAATCGCAGAATTAAATATACGAGATGATGGCTCGGGAATATTTGAACCTATTTTGCTGATAAATTCAACAGAAGCATGAAGACAGCTTCATTGTCGCGATACCCTACTTGCACCAAGTTATAAATAGCACACCTCGAACTGCTCGGCTAAGCGAGCAGCCCCGTGAACTCTTCGGAAAAAGAGGCGCGTCCTGCACTTATTCAGCAGTTGCGCATTTCCCCCCTGTTTACGATGTCACCAAAAACGGCAAAAGCGTCTACCTTTCAAATGAATATTCGCCCGTGCTTTTATGTCGCGCAGGAACCAGTAGAATCACTGGTAACCGGTATTCTACGTCATTTAAGGCTTTCTGCTGCTGAAAAATAATTTTAGAAGCGTGCTTGTATATATAACAAGGCCAGCATTAACCAAGTGCCCCAGATCCAGGCTACTTGCCGCAATACCGTCTAATTCCACTCGCTATGGGCCTCATCGCTAGACTCCGGAATAATGATAATCGCCGTCAGTCGATGTACAATATTTCTCTGACGAGCAGCAATGTCCCCGAGTCTGTATCGCTGGCTGCCAGCGATTTTCTGTATACTTCATTCTCTTCAGCTTCTTCGCAAAGTTCCGAAACCCATCCAAAGGCCTCAATCCATGACAAGACCCTGCCAAGTTCCACCACTCCAGCCAATTATCGGAACAGCATGCCGGTGATGCACAGCCAAAGGTTTAAGCATGAGAATATACGAAACCCGCCTTCTGCTACGTCAATTGAACACCAGAAACATCTTCAGCAAAGCAACGGGTCAAGACTGTCGTATTTTCCGCCTGACGAACATAGACATTCGATTAATGCTTCTCGTATAGACCAGGTACAGTATCTGTATCTGAAAAATTCAGTTCGTCAGAAACATTCAGACAGCCGAATCTTTTACATTGATCCGGCAGCTCTGGTAAATCAGATGAATCAGATAAACTCAGCCAATGGGACATATAATGCGAGAGCTGCCCACCCAGAGCATCAAGTTAAGCCCGTGGATGATCGTGCTGATGGCTGCGGACCTAATAGAGCGAATCTAGCCAAAGTAACAAAGCCAATTCATGTCAATTCCACTTCCTATGCTCAACCTGTCGAGGCAAAATATCCAACCCGTCAAGAATATCAAGCTATCCCCAGTAATGAATATGCTTCAACTAATCTAGCCGACTGCAATTATCTTGACCCATCAACTGAATCTGCTGACCCCGAAGAAGCTTCCTCCAATCGCCCCGTTAGATCAAATAGGACATATCGTCATAGCATGTGCGCCGAGCTTCCACCACATCCACCCGCTGGCTCTTCTCATAACTTTCTGGGTGACGAGGCACGGCCCAGTGTTTCCAAAGACTCAATCTCGGAAGACTCCCGAGAGGAAACTGAGTTTACGTCGGAAGGAGAGTCCGAAGAAAGCATCGTTCATGCTCGTGATCATCCTTTCTACGAGCAATGGAAAAATTACTTCCAGGCACTCGAGCTTCAAAAGCAAAGTGGAGAAAAAAACGAGCATCAGCCACTTCGCCAACCACGACAGCGAGATGTGAACACTCCCCCACCAAAGGTACCCAACGAACAGTTTTACAATTCTGTGCAAACCATTGAGCCTCAAAATGAGCTTATCTTGAATTCTCGTCGATCAACAATTAAATCAAATAGATCAGCGTCGGTGCCTCTGCACGAGCTCTGCAAGCTCGAGTCCAGGTCCCGGGCCATATCTGTGAACGAGACTGTCTTGACCGCGAATTCAAATTTCGGTTTTGATGGGACAGGACCTAGTCTCGAAGCAGCTCATGAGCAGAACTCTGCATACAATGCAAAAATTTCCGAATCATGTAAGCATAGAACTGAATCTATGCCGAAGCAGGACACCAGCTTACAATTCGAAGAAAAGCTTGAGAGAGGTTTTGGGGAAGAGACTCAACAAGTCATCGAACAGACGAAGGAGCGGGATTGGAAAAAAGCGCACGATCAAATCATAGACCGAGATATCAAACGGGACCCACAGCAAGCAGATGAAGCTGAGTTACCTCGACAGAGACTGACGTCCGTATCCCTGGTAACCTCGCGCATGCAACATGTTTCATTGAATAACGACAGCAGCGACCAAATATCGGATTACGCTGAAATCATCATGGGTTATGGAAGTGATACCGAAGACGGGACTGACGGCGCTGATGATAATGCTGCATCTTCCTCTGAACGTGGTACCACAAATATCGAGGAGACTACCATGCTTCAGGTCTATGAGCGTCCGGTAGAAGCGTTTGCGCTGGTCAGATCCTCCGATATGACTGACACCTGCAGTCTTGTAAAGCCTCCTCCCCCAAATCACTATGCAGATGTACACAGAAACTCGTCATCTGCGTCCGCAAACTCATTCTCGTCGCTTCAGAGCGAAAGAGATTTCAACGTGGGTCCCAACTTAAAAAGATTGGCCACCCCAGTGCGTCGAAAGAGTTCTAGAAAGAAAAACAGGGCTTCGTTCCCTATTATTACTCCACCAATAGCTGGTCCGCCTCCCCCATTAGCTTCAACATCGCATGTAAAGAGCAAACTGGGACTCGAGGCGCAAAGGCAATTGGCCAGCATCAAGAGACAGAGCACTGGAAGCCTTCCTATGAGTGAAATGTATATGCAGCAGATCCAACAGCAGCTCGAACAGCTCCAACAGCTCCAGCAGATGCAGCAGTTCCAGCAGATGCAGCAGTTCCAGCAGACACAACAATTTCAAACTCAGCAAGCTCGACACACGCAGAAACTTTCAGCATATTCATCTGACACTTTTCTTAATAAAAAGATCGAAGAATTTATCGAATTGCGTGCACTCATAGCCGCAGGGAACAAATCATTTGAGTATCGGCTCAAGTGGCTCAAGATGCTAATATATGCCACTAATAATCGACTCTTCGCCTTCGTGAACATAAAGGGTGAGTCAATTCCCGAAGACATGGTGCTGGAAAACAAGCAGCACTTCATTCGCACTTGCGTGAATCACCTTCACAAGCTTCTCAAAGAGTTGGCTTCTAGTGCTTGCGAGATCTCTAAAAAGCTTTACGCGGAGTCTTGCTACATCCAAGGCTGCTTTCATCTGCATGCATACATGGACAAGTACGGTGAAGACTTCGGTCATGAATTCAACCCAAGCGAGGCAGAAGCTTATTTCGCATCTTGCTTGGACGCTAATCCGATGTATTTTCGGGCGTACTATGAGTTAGGTGAGCTTCGGGAGCTTCTGCAAGAGGAGACTCAATTTGAAATGGCATTGCAAGATTACATCGAGTCAGCAAAGATGGGTTATAATCGTGCCATCTACAAAGTAGCATTGGTGTACTTTTTAGTCCCCGGGAAAAGGCTGACAAAGTTCATTTCTCTCCTTAAAAAGTTGGGTGATGTTGACATGGACTCTAGCGATATGCAGCTCAGTGGTGCTGACCGGGACGAATTGGAGGAGATTGTGGGCTTGGCGCTGTTCCAATTGGGGAAGCTTTACGAGGGTATTTACCCTGGTGATTTGTCTGCAGACGACGAGTTCGTGCATGCGTGTTTGGAAATCGCCCCTGTGACGTATTCCAAAAGTCTCTCTTATTATAATCGTGCCGCAAAGCTTTCTTGCGTGCAAGCTCAGTTGAGGCTAGGGAAGGTGTACGAAAATGCAGAGTTGGATCGAGCATATAACCCAAAAAAGTCCATACAATGGTACATGAAGGCCTCGTCCTCTCCATTGAAATATAGACGCCATCCAGAGGCCATGCTTGGTTTAAGCCGATGGTTCATAAAGGGATCGGGTGGTGCAAGCAAGTACATTCCATACCTGGATTCAGAAAGAGCAGTTCAGTGGTGTGAAAGAGCGTGCAAAGAATTTGCATACCCAGAAGCCTTTTATCAAATGGGTAAATTGGTCGAACAAGGGCTTGCTGGTGGAGATGCGGCAGATTGGTTCCAGCGAGCGATAGCAGCGGGCCATTCGACGACTAGGTAATATGAGTGAGGATGTTTTCACTGATAAAAATATCATCTTCGCTTCCCTTCCCTATATTCCTCGAAGTATTAGGAATACTAATGTATCACGATCATTGTTACTTGACCTGACCTGATATATTTAACGTAGAACTTGTCATACCATCGCAGCAAAAGAGGTTATTTAGTATCATCAAATCGTTGATATGACGCTTATTGTTCGCAGGTTCTGTTTCAATGACTATTGTGAACTCCCGTCAATTTAGCGCACGTACAGGTGTGCTTTTATTCAAATACCGTGTTCTTTGAAATGCGCGTAATTTCATATTTCTCGGCATTCTATCACGTGTGTTGCCATACAGTATGAAGATCTAGTAACATTTGGCTAGTTTATTTGCTCCTGCGGAAAGAGAAGCGTTTGTCGATGTGTTTTCTAGCGTATATTCAATGCTTATCTATGATCTCATTCAAACACTAGTTTTATGATAAATTCTTACAAAGGTCATCAGAATATGAATTCACAAGCTACAACGTTGCACAATTTGAATAAATTGGGTTCACGATAGAAGAAATGGCTTACTGGAGAAACTAAAACCGAAAGGACCCAGCCTGTTGTGATCTCATTAAAAAGTGGTTGGTGCTTCTTTTTTCTCATATTTCGCGCCCCACTACAAATGTGGTATTGCGCATTCAATGTTCAATTTGTTGTATTTTAAAAATGAGTTGCTTTTTCAATAGAAAAGCGAAGTGACCCATCATTGTAGTGAGCATTGCACTATATATACTTTTGTGATCTCTGAAAATGATGTGCTTGTAAAGACCGCGGTGACCTTCCTGTATTTGGCGGTGGCCAAGTAGAGTATACTGTGTATCTCGAGAAAGTTTCTATTGTATAGAACTAAAAATGAATCATAATTTTAGCCCAGGATTGAGATATATTCTCGATTGGGCTTAGCAGTCACAAGCTAGCACTTTGATGTAAGCCCTAAATCCAATGAATCTTCTTGTGCCTCATCTCCGGTATCTGTATCTACTATTCGTTTAAGTCCAATAAAAGTATAGCGGCACATCCTCATCCTCATCTTCATTCACATTCATATACTAATGAGGGCACCCCCCCCCCCCCCCCCCCCCCCCCCCCTGTCAATCGTTGTCGAATTTCGAGACTATGAATATTATACTCTTCCACCTCTTTCTAAAAAACTTCTTCTTCAAAACTTCACCGTGCCCATTTTGAATCTATTCGATCAATAGTGGGTGCGGCTGCGAAGCCGCCGGCGCTTGCTCATCTAAACCTAACAGGACCCAGCCAAATATAAGTGAGGTCCGCGCGCCAAAAATTTTCAACGCGATAGCACGGGAACTTCAAAGAGCACATCTTCCCAGATCCCAAAAATTCAGAAATGTCGAAGACCACACAGTTTTTTTGTATGTACATCCGCATCGGCTAGGCCGTGAACAATGATTAATATCTATGCTTTCGTTGCGTCCGGATTTCGCGTCTTTCCACGCGTGTTCTCCATTGTTGTCGCCGACTCGGACCGCCTGGGTGGTCACCGAAATGACGTTGCTTTTAGTTCATTCTCCATCACCCGAAGATCGGCCTGTTTCCACTTTATAGCGCGGACGGAATGCTGCTTGAATACGAGGTCCATACAGGCTGGTTATTGTTGTCGTCATTGGTGTTTTTGTAAGTGTGCCAGGCGTGATCTTGGGTGGCAAGGGCCCGTCCAAGCATCCCCACAAAAGGTGAGACTTTTGGGATCAGATGTGGAAAGCTAAGAAACACACAACTGCGGAGATGAGCCAGCATAAGGAACAAGTTTAAACTTCACGCAAGCAGGACATAAAGCACGGGTTTCCTGAATACCAACATATACTAACATTGTAGGCCGTCAACCCAAGTCCATAGACTTATTTCAAGACTATGAGGAAATCACTACCTTCCCTAAGCCTCAGCTTGAGGTGCGCTGCTCCCAATACAGCGCCAATGGCGAATACTTTGCATACACGCAACCGACACATGTGACCGTAGTGTCAACAATAGACGGTGCCAGCAACGACCAGGTTGTGGCGCAGATCGACGTTAAGGAGACATTCGACATGTGCTTCTCGCCCAACGGACGCTACCTCACTCTTTGGACCCGTCCCATCTTGCTTGACCGTGAGAGTGGCGTTTGGCTGGAAAACGTGCTCGTGTACGATATAGGCTCGCAGGCCATTCTTACCACATGGTCCAACAAGCAACAGGGTGGCTGGCAACCGCAGTTTACGCAAGACGGCAACGTGATGGCGAAGAACTTTAACAACCGTGAAATTCACTTCTTTGAGTTATCCGCGGCGTTGGATATTCGCAAGCCATCGTACAAGTTCAAGTTGCAGGATTCGGGCGCCACATTCCAAAATTTCCGCTTGAGCCCGGGCCTCAATCCACTGGTGGCGGTCTTCATCCCGGAAAAGTCTGGCAAGCCTGCGGAGGTGCTCATTTACAACATCCCAAACTTCAACCAACCGGTTTGCTCAAAACTGTTCTTCAAAGCAGAGAAGTGTCAGTTACAGTGGAATGCCTTAGGTACCGCATTGCTCGCCTTGGCATCGACTGACCACGACTCCAGCAACAAGTCCTACTACGGTGAAACAAACTTGTACTTGTTGGGCATTGCAGGCTCCTACGAGCGCATCGACTTGAAACGCGAGGGTCCCATTCATGACATTACCTGGTCACCATCTGCCCGCGAGTTTGCTGTATCGTATGGGTACATGCCTTCGGAGACCACTTTCTTTGATGCCAGGGGTAATCTGATTTTCTCCTTGCCTACAGCGCCTCGGAACACTATTCTCTACTCGCCACACGGTCGCTATGTCTTGGTGGCCGGCTTTGGTAACTTGCAGGGTACCGTGGACGTTTATGACCGTCAAAATAAATTTGCCAAGGTTTGCACGTTCGAGGCCTCCAACACGTCTGTGTGCGAATGGTCCCCTTGTGGCCGCTACATCTTGACGGCCACCACATCGCCGCGCTTGCGTGTCGACAACGGCTTGAAAGTCTGGTACGCTAATGGCACTTTGTTGTACTACCGTGACTACCTGGAATTGTTTTCCATCTCCTGGAAGCCGCAACCCATCAGTAAGTTTCCTGCGTTGAAACAATTAGAACCCTGCCCTGAGGCGCACCAGTCGGCTGTGGATTATCTCGCTAAAAAAGCTTCCGTGAGCGGAGCAGGTACCGTGAAGAAAGCTGGAGCTTACCGCCCTCCGCACGCTAGAAACTCTGGCGCCTCAACGGCGCTGACTTCTCTTTACCAAAAAGAGTTGCAAAGCAATTTGAGTGGAAAACCCGTGGGCGCATACGTGCCCGGTAGAAGAGTCGTTCCTGGTGCTCAACCTGTAGAACCAAAGGAGAGCAAGACCGCGGCTAAAAATAAGAAGAAGAGAGAGACGAAGAAAACAGGAGAAGAGGGCTCTCCTGCTCCTGTTGAGCAATCTACTACACTGCAAGTGCTGGATCAAGGTTCGGTTGTGGGTGGCATAGTCTCGATGGAGGAGAAGAAGATTCGCGCATTGTTAAAGAAGCTCAGAGCTATCGAGGCATTGAGGATGAGACAGGCTGGTGGTGAGCAATTGGAAGAGACACAAATCAACAAAATCAACAAGGAGGATGAGATTAGACTGGAGTTGAACAGCTTGGGGTGGTCTGAATAAAGAATTTAAGATGGAAAGATTCTGCGGGACGAATTGCTTGGACATTGCAGCCACCGGCGAAGGTTGATGGAAAGATCTGACAGCCATGTATATCTCATCGGGGACCTAATATATGCGATCGCAATGTCTGCAACCATGCTCACATTATCTTGCGAGACCTTGGGTGTGTTCATCGCGAAAAGCGTCATGTGCTCTTTTTTGAAGACATTATTTATTTGGAATCCTACATTCAAACTCCGCCTCTTTCTGTGTTCAAAATGCAAGTCGTATTTCTGGCAAAGAAGCAGTATGATTTTTGCGTACGAGTATAGCATTTTAGTCCATTTTTGTATATCATTTGTCCGAAGGAGAACACCTTGCGGCATTGGAATGGTTTGAAACCTGTTACATAACGAAGGTAATCTGCGTCAAGCTCCAGTCATATACATTCTTTTAGCTCAATGAAAATCTTTTTCCAATACACCTTACATTAGTTGAACTCTTGGGAAAAAGAACAAGTCCAATCGAAAAGCAAATTTTCGAAATAATCTATTTGGCAAAAGTACATAATTTTGTTTTTTAAGGAAGATAGAATGACAAAGATGATCCAATGCCTCAGATCCATCTTCTCTTCAAATCAAGTTTTCAAAATTCATATTGCCTAGATAGAGACGTTTGCGATTAAACACAATTAACCAATATTTCTTGTTTAAGTTGGGCATCACTAATTATCTAGACTTCAAATGCGAGTTTTGCACAACATGCTACATTGGCCCATATATTCAACCTATCGATGAGAAACCACAAAACCTCAACTCAATTCTTAGAGCCATGATGATTAACTGGACTTGTAGTCTCATCAAATTAATACTCTTCAACTTCTAAGGTTCGTGATTTTTTTTCCGGCGGAATTAGTTGTTCACGGCATAGAATTCCATTCCAAAACAAAAACCTCGTGCCGGCTCGTGCCCATCTGGAACCTTCACAAAACCCTTGAAACTTAGCAGCTATGTGACTACTAAGATCCTTGGCTAATACCAAGAAATATATCGAGAATTCGCGTTGGCTTGAACTCAATAATGATTGCTTATCGCAAATCCTGGATCCAAACCTACAGAGCGACATCGCGCATAATTGGGCAAGGCTTGTATATGCCCACTCTACCTTCGGCCAGGGGCGCGCCTCAAGCCGGCGGGGTCGTGCGCGCCTCGCGATCTGTTCGATGCTCGCAATAAGGGCGAACCCTCATGATCCGAGCTCACTTCTTCTTCCTTACGTCGCTGTCAGTTATCGAAAGGTATGTAAACCATCATCAATACGTTTCAAGTTGAATATCAAAATCAAGCTGAGAAACCGGGAATTCGAATGCCACATCACCCGAAACAATATCAGGACTCCTTGAACCACATGTCCCAAGTGCTTGCTGTCTGAGCAGAGATTCTAGATCACGTTGAGATTCATAGACTAGTGTGCACGAAAAACATTGTTCAAAGCAACGCGAGGTTTTAATGATCGCTCGTCTAGACCTGAAGTGCTTAGAATTGCATATCGAGTCACGGAGATTGTGTCGCCTTGAAAACCGGGTTTCGTTTGCATTTTGACCGGAATCTACGTGAGAGCGCACCCTTCTGCGCCTCGTACACGTGACGCGACTTTTTGCCTCAGTTTCTAAAACGGCCTTCTCGATTTGTCTTGCACACAGCTCGCGGGATCACCGTCCCGGCATGTTTTTCGGACGCGCTCGGCGGTCTCGACTCTGTTGCTATACATCCTCAGGGGTGTCACGTGCAGACCTGCGTTTCTTTTTTTCTCTTCGTGTACCTATGAGCGCGATCTGTACAGGACAAGGCGCAGCACCACACTTCAGAAATGGGACATGGCTAGTCAGATATTTGTTCATCATCCGAAAATACTCGGTATTCTCGATTTTGTCGGTGTGATATGAATCGGACATGGGGACAGGTGAAGGGCGTTTTGTCCTACTTTTGAAGCACAGCCTGGACTAGGCCATCTGCATGCGCGTCATTCCTGTGCCCCGTCCTCCGAGCCTCTCCGCGAGGTCTATTTATGGCAAAATTTTGTGAGTGCCGAACACTTTCGAGAACAAGGACAAAGGGCACACCCGCAGAAGCGAATTTTTCCTTTGTTTCTTTCGTGGCTCTTCCTCTCGAAGATTGTTCAGGTTTTCATCCACAACTTTCACAGAACTTTGAGCGGACTCGATTTGCCATTTCGCCAACGATTCTCTTCGCCTTCACGCCAGGCCCGTTGCTTATTTTTTCGGCCTTCGCATTTCTCATATATTCCGCAAACCCGCCAGCTTCGGTGACTTCCAGCTTGAATTTGTCTCATCGGCAAAACATCAATACTAACTTTTTGTTTAGATGTCTTACGATAACAACAATAACAATTATTATGACCCGACCCAACAGCAGCAGCAGCAGCAGCAGCAGCCTGTTGAAGGGGAGGGTTATTATCAGCAAGGCACCTACAATGATGTTGGAGAGTCTGCTCAGTACCAAGAAGGTGGTGAGTACTACGACCAAAATCAACAGTATCAGCAACAGCCATATGAGATGGATGGTTACCAAAACTACGCGCAAGCAAATGCTGGATATTCTGCTGACCCTGAAGCATTTTCTGACTTCAGCTACGGTGGACAAAATCCAGGCACACCTGGATATGACCCATACGGCACGCAGTATACACCTTCTCAAATGAGCTACGGTGGCGCAAGATCGTCTGGAGCATCTACTCCTATCTATGGTGCGAATCCAAATTACGATCCAACCCAATTCCAGTTGTCCTCAAACTTGCCCTACCCTGCCTGGTCCGCTGACCCACAAGCACCAATCAAGATCGAGCATATTGAAGATGTCTTCATTGATTTGACAAACAAGTTTGGATTCCAAAGAGACTCTATGAGAAACATGTTTGACTATTTCATGACGTTGCTAGACTCGAGATCTTCGAGAATGTCTCCAGCTCAGGCCTTGTTGTCCTTGCATGCTGATTACATTGGTGGCGATAACGCCAACTACAAGAAATGGTTTTTCGCGTCTCAACAAGATTTGGATGACTCCATCGGTTTCGCTAACATGGACTTAGGTAAGATTGGTAAAAAGGCCAGAAAAGCATCGAAGAAATCCAAAAAGGCAAGAGCTGCTGTTGAAGAGCACGGCCAAGATTTGAACGCCTTGGCTTCCGAATTGGAAGGTGATTACTCTTTGGATGCTGCTGAGATTAAGTGGAAAGCAAAGATGAATGTTTTGACTCCAGAGGAAAGAGTAAGAGACATTGCTCTTTATTTGTTGTTGTGGGGTGAGGCCAATCAAGTTCGCTTCACCTCCGAATGTCTCTGTTACATCTATAAAATGGCAATGGACTACTTGTTGTCCCCACAATGTCAGCAGAGACAAGAGCCAGTACCTGAAGGTGACTACTTGAACAGAGTTATCACTCCAATTTACAGATTCTTGAGGTCTCAGGTATACGAAATCTACGAAGGCAGATTTGTTAAGCGTGAAAAAGATCACAACAACGTCATTGGATACGATGACGTCAACCAGTTGTTTTGGTACCCTGAAGGAATCTCTAGGATTATCTTCAGTGATGGTACCAGATTAGTCGATATTCCACAGGAGGAAAGATTTCAAAGGATTGGAGAAGTCGAATGGCAAAATGTTTTCTTCAAAACTTACAAGGAGATTAGAACTTGGTTGCACTTCATCACCAACTTCAACAGAATCTGGGTTATCCATATTTGCATTTATTGGATGTATACTGCCTACAACGCTCCTACGTTGTACACGCAACACTATGTTCAGACTCTTAACAACCAACCAACTGCATCTTCGCAATGGGCTGCTCCAGCAATTGGAGGTGTCATTGCTTGTGTTATTCAAATTCTTGCCACCGCATTCGAGTGGATGTTTGTGCCAAGAGAATGGGCTGGTGCGCAGAGACTTACTCGCCGAATGATGTTCTTGCTTTTGATTTTCGTCGTCAATCTCGCTCCTATCGTTTTTACTTTCTATTGGGCAGGATTGAGTGCCATCTCTAAAACAGCGCAAGTGTTATCTATTGTGGGATTCTTTGTTGCCATCGCTACTTTACTTTTCTTTGCAGTGATGCCCTTGGGAGGTTTGTTCACCCCTTATCTCAACAAGAACTCGCGCAAGTATCTTGCTCAGCAGTTTTTTACCGCGAACTTCTATAAGTTGAAGGGTTTGGACATGTGGATGTCTTATCTTCTTTGGGCTACCGTTTTTGCAGCAAAGTTGACTGAATCATACTTCTTTTTGACATTGTCTTTGAGAGATCCAATCAGAAACTTGTCGAAGATGACTATGAGATGTAACGGTGATTACTGGTTTGGTGACGCGTTGTGCAGACAGCAAGCCAAGATTGTGTTAGCTTTGATGATTCTTGTCGATATGTTGTTGTTCTTCTTGGATACGTACATGTGGTACATTGTTTGCAACTGTGTCTTTTCCATTGGACGCTCGTTCTACTTGGGTATTTCTATTTTAACACCCTGGAGAAATATTTTCACAAGATTGCCAAAGAGAATTTACTCCAAGATTTTAGCCACCACAGAGATGGAGATAAAATACAAACCAAAGGTCTTGATTTCTCAGGTATGGAATGCCATCGTCATTTCTATGTACAGGGAGCATTTGTTGGCTATTGATCACGTTCAGAAATTGTTGTATCATCAGGTTCCATCCGAGATCGAAGGAAAGAGAACTTTGAGAGCCCCAACATTTTTTGTGTCTCAGGATGACAATAATTTCGAAACGGAGTTTTTTCCAAGAAATTCTGAGGCCGAGAGACGTATTTCTTTCTTCGCCCAGTCCTTGGCTACACCAATTTTTGAACCTTTGCCAGTTGACAACATGCCCACTTTTACGGTGTTCACCCCTCACTACGCAGAGAAGATCTTGTTGTCATTGAAAGAAATTATTAGAGAGGATGATCAATTTTCCAGAGTCACCTTATTGGAGTATTTGAAACAGTTGCACCCTGTCGAATGGGATTGTTTCGTGAAAGACACGAAAATCTTGGCAGAAGAAACTGCAGCTTTCGAAAATGGTGACGAAGAAGACAAAGAGAATGAAGACGGATTGAAATCAAAGATCAATGACTTGCCATTTTACTGTATTGGTTTCAAGTCTGCGGCTCCGGAGTACACATTAAGAACAAGAATTTGGGCTTCGTTGAGATCTCAGACTTTGTACCGTACTGTCTCTGGTTTCATGAATTATGCAAGAGCAATTAAATTGTTATACCGCGTTGAAAATCCGGAATTGGTTCAATACTTTGGTGGCGATCCCGAAGGCTTAGAAATGGCCTTGGAGAAAATGGCTAGAAGAAAATTCAAGTTTATTGTATCTATGCAAAGATTGGCAAAGTTCAAGGAGGATGAAATGGAAAATGCCGAATTTTTGTTGAGAGCCTACCCTGACTTACAGATCGCTTTCTTGGATGAGGAACCACCTTTGAATGAAGATGAAGAGCCTCGTGTATTCTCTGCTTTGATTGATGGTCATTGCGAAGTGTTGGAGGATGGCACGCGTCGTCCCAAGTTTAGAGTTCAATTGTCTGGTAACCCCATTTTGGGTGATGGTAAGTCTGATAACCAAAATCATTCCGTTATCTTCCACAGAGGCGAATACATTCAATTGATTGACGCGAATCAAGACAATTATCTTGAAGAATGTTTGAAAATCAGATCTGTTTTGGCCGAGTTCGAGGAATTGAACGTTGAGCACGTGAATCCCTATGCGCCAGATTTGAGGAAAGATGATGAAGTACAGCCCTCTCCAGTCGCTATCTTGGGTGCCAGGGAATATATCTTCTCGGAAAACTCTGGTGTTTTGGGTGATGTTGCTGCTGGTAAGGAACAAACTTTCGGTACTTTGTTTGCCAGAACTTTGGCCCAAATTGGTGGTAAATTGCATTATGGGCATCCTGATTTCTTGAATGCCACTTTCATGTTGACTAGAGGAGGTGTTTCTAAAGCTCAAAAAGGTTTGCACTTGAACGAAGATATTTATGCTGGTATGAACGCCATGTTGAGAGGCGGAAGAATCAAGCATTGCGAGTACTATCAATGTGGTAAAGGAAGAGATATGGGGTTTGGCTCCATTTGTAACTTTACTACAAAGATTGGTGCCGGTATGGGCGAGCAAATGTTGTCCAGAGAATACTACTACTTGTCGACGCAATTGCCATTGGACAGATTTTTGTCTTTCTACTATGGTCATCCCGGATTCCACATCAATAACTTGTTTATTCAGTTGTCGTTGCAGACATTTATGTTGGTTTTGGCCAATTTGAACTCGTTAGCCCACGAATCGATCTTTTGTGACTATGACAAAAACGTTCCTGTCACAGATGTCTTGGAGCCTTATGGCTGTTACAACTTGGACCCTGCTGTGGATTGGATTAGACGTTACACATTATCCATCTTCATTGTATTCTTCATCTCGTTCATTCCTTTGGCCGTCCAAGAGTTGATCGAGAGAGGTCTCTGGAGGGCAACTCAAAGATTTTTCAGGCATTTTGTCTCATTGTCTCCTTTGTTTGAGGTTTTCGTTGCTCAGATTTACTCCACGTCTTTGATCACGGATTTGACTGTTGGTGGTGCTAGATATATTTCGACAGGAAGAGGCTTCGCCACTTCGCGGATTCCATTCTCCATCTTGTTCTCCAGATTTGCTGATTCTTCGATTTATATGGGTGCTAGGTCCATGTTAATTATCTTGTTTGGATCTGTCGCACATTGGCAAGCGCCATTGTTATGGTTTTGGGCGTCTTTGTCTGCATTGATGTTTTCTCCTTTCGTGTTCAACCCGCATCAATTTGCTTGGGAAGACTTCTTCCTTGACTATCGTGACTTCATCAGATGGCTTTCCCGTGGTAACACTAAGTGGCACAGGAATTCTTGGATCGGTTATGTTAAGCTTTCGAGGTCGAGAATTACAGGTTTCAAGAGAAAGTTGACTGGTGATATTTCAGAGAAATCTGCAGGTGACGCTTCCAGAGCTCACAGAGCCAACATCATATTTGCTGACTTCCTTCCTTGTGTGTTCTACACTGCCGCCTTGTTCGTCGCATACACTTTCATCAATGCCCAAACCGGTGTCACTGAGTGGTCCGTATCTGGAAGAGATTCCACTGATCCAATTCAGGTCAACTCAACGGTCAGAATTATCATTTGCTCTTTAGCACCTGTTCTCATAAACATGGGTTGCTTGGCTGTATGCGTTGGATTGGCTTGCTGTGCAGGCCCAATGTTGGGCTTGTGCTGTAAGAAAACCGGTGCTGTCATCGCAGGTGTCGCTCACGGTGTCGCAGTTATTGTGCATTTGGTGTTTTTCATTGTCATCTGGGTTTTGGAGAGTTTCAACTTTGCTAGAGTGTTGTTGGGTCTTATCACCATGATTTACATCCAGAGAACCTTGTTCAAGTTGATGACATTGTTGTTCTTGACCAGAGAGTTCAAGCATGACAAGTCTAACACTGCTTTCTGGACCGGAAAGTGGTACGGAAGCGGTATGGGTTACATGGCATTTACCCAACCAGCCAGAGAATTCTGTGCGAAAACCATTGAAATGTCTGAGTTCGCTGGTGATTTTGTCTTGGCTCACTTGATTTTGTTTATTCAATTGCCAATTTTGTTTGTGCCATTGATTGACAGGTGGCACTCCACTATGTTGTTCTGGTTGAAGCCATCTAGACTTATCAGGCCTCCGATTTTTTCGTTGAAACAGGCTAAGTTGAGAAAGAGAATGGTGAGAAAATACTGCACGTTATACTTTGTCGTGTTAGTCCTTTTTATTATCATTATCGCTGCCCCCGCCATTGCCGCCAGTCATGTTCCGTCGGATCTTGGAACCACCTTAACCGGTGCCTTCCAAGGTGTTTTCCAGCCTAGGGGAACCCATATCAATGACACTGGTGCTGTTTCGTCCTGGTGGAGTTCTGATGGTATCCTGATCACATTTTGGTCGTTTACGCCAACCAACACTTGGACCTACACCACTAAGGCTTTCTAAGTTGTATCTTAGAGTGTATCTTTTAATTTCATACTAAACGTCCTATACTTAGTGATAAGCTAAAAGAACTGATTGCGAGTACTGGTCTTGAAATGGTAGCAACTCAATCATCTCTGATTTTGATGGGTATCCTCGACTCATTTCAGTAGTTCCCACTGAGTTTCTAGAAAACATATGAGAAGAAATTTGTCCGTTTCTTATATTCGTCTATTTATCTTCTGTTACCTTCTGCAAGGTCTGCTCACACTCAGAAGAACTTGCACAATCTGCCCACTGTGCTATAAAATCACCTGGAAAGTAGTGCATGTGGTCGGACGCCTTGCCTTCATTCAATTTTCCATTATAGAAGGAGTTTATTGTGCGCGCAGACACAATTGAAGTCTTGCTTAACATAAAGGGATGCCACTGCAAAATATGCGTGATGGCAGAATCCGGCCCGTAAGGAAAATTGTTGTAGTTCATGTAGAGCCTATCCCGCCACATCTCTATAGCGGCGCGTCCAATTTCAGAATTGCGCACGATAAACGAGTTAGTCTCAATCTTGGTTTCTGACTGTGTAAAGATAAAGTCCACATTTGACGGCCGGATATTTTTGTAAGTTTTAATAAGGCCGCTTGGTGGAATAACAGGCTGTTCTCTAAGATTGGCGTTGCTCCAAGCCTCAGGAGTCAACACATACGAGTGAAGGTTCACCTTCATGTTAGTGATAAGTCCATCCTGGTCAAAATACCAAAACCACTCGGTCTTCGGAAACGCAAACATGGCCGCACGCAAGCAATAGAGACGAATCCATTTTGAGCGCTCGCGGTCACCAAGGAAGTCTACAGAGTTCATCTCGGGGATGAACTCCTGCGCCCATCGCACGTAGATCCCGTATTCGTGTTCGTGGGCATAATCGACTCTATTCTGTACTAGCTTAGCGAGCGCTCCTGTTGAGTACCTGTCAAAGTCAAGCGCAGTGACAATGACGACTTTCGGATAAGATCTGTCCAGCTTTGGTTCATATATGACCTTGGCCTGATTCTTGAAGGAATTGATGGCGCGAGCCTCCGGAGAGTTTTCGTTCTCGTTGTCCTCCTTGATTTTTTGCCTCGCGGGGTCCGCGTCATCAAGGAAATTCAAAGACTCCATGCGCAGCGCTTGGCTTCCCGTGCCTGCGGTGATATGTATGAGATTCGTGACATCGATTTTCCGCAATAAGTCAGCGTCCTCGATCGGCGGGTATATGTATTGCGAGGCGGATGGGACTGTGTATTTGCACCCCGGAGGAAGACCAGCCGGATACTGCGGGCGGTGGTGTGAAAACCGTTCGAGCCACAGAAGTGGGCGCAAGATCCAAAGGACAAGAACTGCCAAAATTACGAGAAAAAGCCGGTTGCCACGAACTGCTTTCATTCGCTGGAATCCGCCAGGAAGGGGCAAATATTCTTTTGGTCCTGTGCCTCCGGCAGCACTCTTGGGCCGGAATCTCATGCTGCTCAACATAAGAAACACTGGAGCGCCTGGTGAAACAAAAAGAAACAGATGTTTTGCAGTGCTGGCTTTCGTGCTAACCCAGTGCTGTGGCGTGCTTCTTTTTTTTTATTGATGATTCGCGTCTCATGGCGTAGTCTGTGCAGACTGTGCGGATCGGAGCTCCAAACGGTGCTTACGGTACCTGGGAAGGCCATGACGATTCGTGATTCTTTGGACTCAAAGTCAGAGACTTCACCCATTATCTAAGAGGGCTGATTATCTATAATTGTTATATTGTTGGTGGTTGCGAAATAGCTCCGTGAGGTGTATATCATAGGAAGAGATTGTGGGTCAAGGTTGCGGCCCTGCATTGCCGTTGGCATGGATTCCTGTCTTGCCGGGTCTCGCAGGCTCCCAGGCACTTGCAAAGTTCGAAGCACCGGAGCGCAATTGATCATAATTTGAGGCATCACAATGAAAAAATCGATCTATTTCGTGTAGGCAAATGTGTCATTCGACAATTTGGGAAAAGCTTAGCACAAGAGAAAAAACTCCTCAATTTAGAATTCACCTGACTCCAAGGCAGCTTGGTATCAAATTATGAGTACGAGTTTCTTGCCATGCTTCAAACGGTCAAAAGATTTTGAAAAAATGGCCATATTTGGATTCATTGCCGAGTAGGTGGCAACAAAAGCTGACCCTGGTGCTTCATTGCTCATTCCGCGTCGTGCAAAATGCGGAAAGAAGTACAGCCTAGTCATCAAAATGATGGCAGCTTCACCAAACAACAAGAAAAATCCGAATGCATCAATACCATACGAGGGCAAAATTTTCTTCCTGCTGGAGAAATATTCATTTTCAGTGACCACAGACTTGCACGAGTAGAAGCCGGGCACCCTTCACTCGAACTCATTTCACTCCAGAAACAAATTGCGGACCATATGTGGAGCCGAAAGCGAGCTATCTCATATTCAAAGTACCAAAAGGATGTGGGACCCTTGGCTTGCCACAAGCGCCCACTTTTCGACTCACAGGTCGCTCCATACGTCAGATCTACCACGCATATATATATATATGCAGAGTCATAAGTGCATTCCCCATCTTTGATGTCTGTCATTCTCGATCCAGAGCCTGTCTAGTTTTGGCTGGCGCGATCCTCGATCACTTGCAAGGCGACTTGTCTTCTCCGCTCAGCCACGGAGTTTGCTATGAGAGTGTTGGCTTGATTGACCTGTTCCGAGAATTTTTGCACTCTCATATTACTCTGTTCCACGGCGTCATCGTTGAACGGCGTCACGATTCCCAAGAGCACGCAGACATCATAAATACTGTTGATAATTGGGCTCAAGTACGGCTTGGCAACGCCGGGGAAAAACTCCACTAGCTGGAATGCATCCGACGCATCGCCGCTCACGAAGTACGTGCTGTTATTGTCGCCGCTCGCCGTAGTGATAGGAAGAAGCGGATCGGCAAAAAACGACTGATGAAACCGCAAGTAGTTATAAGCAACGAAAAAAGAGGTCACGGAAGGGAGCACGGGGTACAATGTGTGCATAAGCGCTGACCAGGCCGACACGATGAGAAGCAGTGCGAAAGGCAAGTGTTTCACACGGAAATTGACGAGTCCTTGAAACAACACCACGTTGTGCTCTGGAATGAGCTGTTTAAAAACCACCAAAAAGCCAAAATAGTAAGAGACGCCGCCGCCCAATGGTGCGTCCATCCCCAAAACATCTCCTCGGAAGATGTTGCTCACAATCGTAACTACCACCGTCGTCAAGTTGGTAATAGCACCTACAATGAGAATGAACTTGAGCACTTCTTGTTGGCCCCAGAATTTTTCCACATAACCGGTGGACACGTAAAGAATACCAAACGCCAAGAGAAACGAGAACACTGAGATCTCGGCGAAGATGGCCGTTACAAACACCCAAGGGTAGAAAATCGCATACCGCGGAACAAGCTGAAGGTACGGAATGACAATGTCATGGAGCGCCCGTTGCTCCTGGGGGTCTCGCAAATAACTTACTTTCACCAATAGAATAGTAAGACTGGTCCAGAAAAGTGCCAAGGCCACGACACGAGTCAGTTTGGGTGTCGACCGCCACAGAATCGCCACAGTCATTATTTGTTTTTGAGTTTAATGGAAGTCCCAAAGTAAAGCTAGAACTGACTGTTACCTTCCCTGCAATTACGTGTTTGAATGTTTTCAAAGTTGATGCACGATTGTCTCACGTGTTAATATCGTGGCATGAGACCTTGTTTTTTTCAGCCTGGTGCGGAGATTGGGTCCAGCGAATTTTGGGTCTGCAAAATGTGTATGTTGCCCTCAGCTTAGTAACGCCACCGCTTGTTAGTTTGCTTTCATTTGCTTTGATATATAGCATCTATTTCTAGCATATGCTGGCTTTCGGATAAATATTTTTGCAACGAACGGTAAAGCGTTCTCTGGAACAAAGTCGAGTCGTGTACACACCACCTTAGCCTGATTTCAAGATGTCTCACGCAGTGCGCGTGCAGGGCAGAGCCTCGATTATTCTTCACAAGGCAAAAATGAAAACTTCATGATTATAGGCGATCTGTTATAGTTATTTTCCTCCTGAATGATTTGAATGTATTTTAATATATTAAAACGCACTCCTGATTCACGAGGCGAAATACGTCCATTTTAGCTCACTTGAGCCTCGTTTTATTGTCTAGTTATTTGGGGCATGAGAAGGATGACGTTTAAGTAGTCTTTCTCTTTTTGTTTCTTTTTCTTCCAAAAGAAACAAACTCGCAATGAATTGCAAAGCAGCCTTATAAAGATTTGTCCAATCAATCAAAATTTCAAAAGTCTGCAAGAGTGAGTCTTCTCACCTCATCACATATGTGCTGAGGCACATCTGAGTCATCACCTTTTAAGATTTTCCTAATAGCCTCCCATCGGCGAATAATCTCAGACATGGTCAGGGCACTATGAGGATTCGAGGTGTTTACTGTGGGAATTACATGTCTGATGTTAAAAAAAATCACAAAGTATGAGAGTTCCCGAAACGACAGGTGCTCACTATACGGGATCGAGTAGATGCGATATGTCGTGCTGTCCACTTTTCCGTTTCGCTTGTTCGCACTTTGTTTTACGGCATCACTATGAGTGTATGTCGGCAGTTTTCGAAGAAGCAGCGCAGTAGACACGAACGACATTTCGGCCTCATCTATCTCAATAGTATTCACATTGTGTTTGTCACCCTGAGCGATTATATCCGTGTCTTCATCTTCTGTGCTCTTAAATGACCACCCAGTTGGCCGTAGCCCAATGCATCGTTCAAAATGACTATGATACCCATTATGGTTGAAATACTTGTGGAGCTCCAGAATATTCCCTGCGATCTTCATAGGCACCAAGTGAATCATAGCGACGTGGTCAGTTGCTTGAACAGGGTCATTTGTAAGCACCGAGTCAAGGTACTCGTCGTGATAGCTGCGTACTATGTGTTCTTTGTCCCCGCGGCTATTCACATTTGAGACATATATGGGCGCGTTTCGGAGCCGCTTCAGAATTGATATTGCAAGCTTCTCCTTTCCAATAAGGTAGGTACCCACGAGTATGAGGTACTTTTTAGCCTTCAGTTTCCCACGCAACAGAAGAAAATCCGTAATGCGACTCTGCAACGATGTACCAAATACTTGCTTGACTAGCACGTCATTATGCGAGAGTTCATGGATCAACTCTGCCACTGCATCGCACACCTGCTCCTGTTTTGGAAAGTTATATTTAGGAGTCATATATGTGGTGTCGAGGTATACATGTTCGAGCTGATTTCCTTCGCCAATGAGAAAGTCTTTAAGCAAAGGATGATGCATTATCTTTTCATTAACTCGAAAATCGCCGCAATGGAGGGTGAACGTAGACTTGTGGTCCATAGATATTCCTTCGAAGAGAAAAATTACTGCTCCGGGACAGTGATTGGCATCGATACAAGTGACGTAAACACCTGGGGATTTTTCTTCTGACTGCTCACCTCCATCTTCGAGCTTGGAAATAAAAGAGTGAATTTTGTACCGTATCCCATTTACCATTGAAAAAAGATGACGCGGCTCCACGCTGTATCTGATTCCAAGAAGGCGTCCGGTGATCACAGAGCAATATATGATTTTTGAGTTGATGGTGCGCTCGCGGCACCACTTTTTTGTGATACCTCCGTAATGGTCAGAGTGGAAGTGAGATAGAAAGTATTGGCGTATGAACTCATGGGGCTTGTAACAAAAAGCATCCACTGATAAGCGATAGATACAAGACTGCGACACCCGAAACTTCATGATTTTCAAGTCTGGAATCTCTGTTTTGCGTGTGGACGGAAGAAGCTCTACAGGAGCTTGATCCTCTGTTCCTTTCGGTGTTGATATTTCGCTCTTGAGTGTTGTTTCCGTAATTTTTTTTGCTGATGGCTGTGAATTCACGTACCGGAGCATCTCCTTCTGCGGTAAACCAAGCTCCCGCTTTTTCTTTTGGTTTTGTACTTTGACACTGGATTTGCGTTTCATCCGTAGATTGATGGTTATTTCTTGCTTTTCTTCTGAATTTTGGGGGCATTCCGTATCCAAACTGCCATTCTCGTGTTCCTCTTTGGGTGTATGTGGCTCACTCTGATTCACGGGGTCTGGCTTCAAAGTTCGCAAGTCTGCAACGCGTAGCTCATTAGATTCGGTAGGAGATCCATGGATAGCAGTCATAGATAGGCATTCCTCGACGTGTCGAATACGGTCCTCCATTGTAAAACTATCCATGGTGCTCTGGCAAACTGGACATGCTATTGCAGCGAGACCAGGCTGCAGCTTCACGGTAGCTTTCGATGCATCCAACACACAGCCCCGGTCCGGCCGAGTTGCAAGGTCAAACAATGTCGCCTGTTTCTTCTCGCGAGGCATGCTGTTTAGGCTAACAATTACGTGTCTTTGACATCTACTTCCAGGTGGCGATGGCGCAATGGTACAGGCAATTCCCATCAATGTAGATGGCGGAGTATCGGTATAAAACCTGTACACCTCCGAGAGCCAGTGCGTAGTTTGCACGAATAGACAAGGTTTCCGCGAGAAGCCCCATTTCCATTTACCTGGAATCTCGAGAGATCTGAGAGCTTTCAACCTCGCTGTCAGTAAATTCACAGCACATGGGCTTGCTCAGTATCATACGCAAACAGAAAGCCAAGGATGGTGAGATTCGTTTGTTAGTTCTTGGACTCGACAACTCGGGGAAAACCACCATTATCCGTAGGCTCATGGACTGTGAGACGCAGAGCGTGGCCCCCACCATGGGATTTCAAATACACACTTTTGATTGGCACCAGTTCCACATCAACGCGTGGGACATAGGCGGCCAGCTGACACTTCGTGGCTTTTGGGGCAACTACTTCGATAGCGTTGACGTGGTGTTGTGGGTCGTAGACGGCACGAGCCTTGAAAGATTGCGCGAGCTGTACGACGAGCTTCGAAGCAAAGTGGTGCAACAGGAGCAATTAGCAGGCACTTATTTCTGTCTCGTTATCAATAAGACCGATTTGGTGGCGGACCTGCAGCTAGCGCTGGTGCGCCATGCTGTGGAAGCGTCTTTGAATTTGCTGGCCGAGATCCCGGCGGATCGATATACAGTGGCATGCGTTTCTGGCCGCGACGGTCGGGGGCTTGCAGATCTCATGGGATGGATCACCCTGAAATACTGAGTGTCCGGCTGGCTGGATCTAATGCGCATATTGCGAAAGCTAATAAGAAGTCACGACGACAAGAGACCATTCATGCGATGTGCGTGCATTTCAGCACGCAAGATGCTTTAAGTGGATATTGGGATCAAAAGGGAGAAATGAGAGCGGCAGTTTTGTCGGCGTCTGATACTTGCTTGACGCGTGGATTTACTTTACTTCACATAAAAGCATTCAATTGATCGACTTCGGTCGATACAGCTGACCAGAGAAACACAAATCTCTTGCGGCCAAGTCATGCGCAACTACTTCACAAAACGCCGTGAAGCAAGCTGCATATCAGAAGTAGAACGAGCTTCCTCCCAAATCAAAAGAGGAGTTCATGCCTACTGAATTACCCGTATCATATCATTGCGAGAAATCCCGGGAAACACTAACCAATCGAATTGAATCTGAGTTGAGTTGTTTCAAGAGTCCATGCTGCTTGGTAGTGGAACCCGCGCTACTCATGGTTGAAAGAACCGGTTGGAGTTGATAAGAGAAAGCTCATCAAAGCATCAAAACCGGGGGAAGAAGACTAATTCGTATCACCTCTGGCGCATGCGTGGTTCAAGACTCCCTTTGCAAAAAAAAATTGATTTAACGCCAAAAATCGTGGACAATACGCTGTCGACAAAAGCAAGTAAAAGGCAGTGCTTGCTCAACATACAAACTGGATGCACGTCAAGTAGGTGACGATCCGTTTCAAGAACACGTGCCAACGACACAGGGATGTTCCGCGTCCCAGTATTCTGGCATCTGCAAATCAAAGAGCTCAAGCCCTTGGCCATGCAGTATATATATGCCCTTGTCATCGAACACGCTGCTTGAAATGCATGGATGCAGTCGCGGCAAGTCAAGCACTAGCTGCGTTTACCAGTGCTAGCAAGAAGTCGTTTTTATCATTTTTTTTTTTTCTTGACGTTATGTGCCCGTCCATGTGAGGTGATGTACTGCAAGACGCGTCACCCGCCGCTTCCGCAAGGAAAGAATAACCAGCATGGGCTCCTGGGTAAAGAAGCCGCAGTTTCTTTATTTTATTTTTTTTTTTTCTCATGTTTGGGCAGGAGAACGCTCCATCGGCCAAGGGCCTGCCTGCCTTTGCGTGTCTTTTGAATGTGCTTGCCACGTCAGCCACGAGGCGTGTGGAATGAACAGCTTACTGGCTCATTTCTGTGTGCCGGCGCCTCGCAACCCGGCGCAGCTGCAGTATCTAAACATTCGAACGGTATCCGCTTTTGCTAGATTGCTGACTTCATTGAGCGCGCCGCTCGCCCAAAAACTGCATGGGGCCTCTGGGCAGAGCCACGGCAAGGACCCACTGCCCCAAATAGCGCAGTTAATCAAAACCACAGGGATGCGGATTTTCCTTTGCTTCACCAAAAGAAAACAGAAGCATATATACCATGGGCCCAGCAGAGCTCGACGGCGTTGGCTGTGAATTTTTTCTGACTTCCAACTCACTCGTATGGTATATCGCCGATCCATCTATTCTTCTTTGGGCGCGGTGGAGCGGGGCGGCCATGGAGCGCGTCTCTCCTGCGAGCGTCGCGTCGCGTCAAAACGCCCTTGGTTTAGGGCCGCGAGCGGCCCTAAAACTCATATAGGCCTGGCGCTGCTCTCGAGCTGCGAAAAAAAAAAAACATATACATAAGCACTCGAGAACACAATTTACACTCAAAATACTCGCCTTGTTTGTTTGTTGGCTTCCACAAAGCACTGTTAATAGGTCTGACCCTCTCGCTTTTCCTGATACCCTTTTTCACACACGCCCTCGCCCTAGCGTGTCTCGTCGCAATATACAATTACGTCTCTGGACTAAGCACCAAACAAGCGCCTTATATATATACGCGCCGGTTTTGAACACACGTATCGCTTCAATCCGAGCCCTGTTTCCCGACCGCTGGGTTTCCACCGCTAGCCTACTCGGTTCCCCGTCGCAATTCAGCTGAACACCATACACAAAATGGCGGCCGCCGTCCAGAAACTACACCTGGGCGAGTTGCGCCAGCAAGAAAACCTCATTGCTTTGCTTGGAGCAGTGAAAGGCTCAAAGCTCACCGGGTCTGAGTCCCAGATTCCCACGTTGGTACGTGGCTTGTGCACGTGTAACCAGAAACTCCTCGCCGTCGTTAGTCAAAACATGGCGACATGCGTCGACATGGACGCCATCAAGAACATAGTCAATGAGTTTCTTTTGTGGTTCGACACAAGCTTTATTGTCTTCGAGAGGCTTCTTCTGTGTCTTTCGGTGCTGCACTTGACCGATAGTAAGCTCTACCAGCCGCCCGTGCTCCACTGCAAAAGTTATGTGGAGTTTTCGCTGGCGATGTCCGGGTTCTTGCGGAACCCATTCATTGTCGATAAGTTGCTTGAGGTCCAGTCGCGCGCCTCGGCGCTCATCGACAGGGCGGCCAACATGCTTCGCAAAGCACTCCTCGATGACATCAGCTTCGACCACGTGCAGACTTTTGGCGGCAAGAGCGTTTCGTGTTTTTTCACCCCCTCGCAAATCGTCAGGCGTTCAGAAGACTCCCCCCTTCTATTGGGCAAGAGCTCCATAGAAATGGTCTTGTTGAACTTGGGGCTGGAATCACTGCGCATGTTCGACTCATGGGTCATTTTAAGAGTTCCAACGCCTGGTGCTAGACGTTCAGTTATATACCCACCATTTCGCGTCAACGAATTGTCCATGGTGTTCTCAGAGGACGCTATATGCTTTTCCTCCCTTTTGCTGGATTCTGGGAAACACGAGTTCACAATCTCCGGCAATCGCAAAATTCTTGAGCTGTGGTTTCACGATCTCAGAACCATATTCCCGACCTCAGAAAAGCTTCTCAGGAGCAGCACTGTCCAAATGCAAGGACTCGGTATCGAAACGGCGCTGGTTTCCAGCGATGAACAGCTGTACCTGCCCTTTTCTATTCCGGATGCAGAAAATCTGCCTAAAGAGACGAGGCATTCGCTGGATTCAAACCATTCCCTCGAAATCATGAAGAAAACGCTTTCCAATAGCGGGATCGAGGCTGACGTCAAAGAACGGCAACTCACTGTGGTCAAGGCTCCACAACAACACTACTCTATTGAGGCCGAGTACGCGTATCCCGACGATGCTATGGCCGAAATATCATTGGAAGGGGACAGCATGGACGGCTTCGAGGTTGTTCCCCCTAAACCAAAACATTCAGCTTTGGGAATGGGAAAATATGCCTCGGCGTCTGTGCCTAATGTTTCTACTTCGTCGTCTATATACATCAATGCGGCTGGCTCTGCTGTCGATGTCTCCAACTTCGGGAAGTCGCATAATCCTTCATTCGCTAGCCTTCCTGCTGCAGAAAAAAAGGTGCCAAAAAAGAAATCGTTATTAAACTTGTTCAGAAAAAAGAAAAATGATGAGGCTTCGCCTGCGAGTAATGAAAAGTCCAAAAGTTCCACACACTCGCACAATGAAATTGAAAAGACTTTTTCTGAAGATATCCCGCTTACGAAACCTGCTGCGCAGAAAAACACCACAGGTAGCACTTTGACAAAGACTATTTCAAAGGAACGACCTGCAAACCTTCTGATTCTGATCCCCAAGATCAGCGCGCTTGACGCCAATATTAGTCAGCCCGTTAGCGCGACTTCTACTTCAAACCGTACCTTACCTCTGCCTTTTGCCTTGCCTTCATCTACCTCCACGTACTTCTTCAAACCGCACTTGAACTCATCCAACGGATCTACAACCAGTTTGCCTGGGGCAAACGAAGAAAAACCATACGCAATTCCTCAAGAATTCAAGGATATCGTCAATGCCGAAGACACGCTCGACTTTTACATCACCCCAGTCTCGCCTAATTCGATTAAGGTGTCTAAATGGAAAGCCCGCTTTGGAAAGTGGGAGATGTTGACATCTAATGAAAACGTATTTTTGAAAATTGTCGCAAATTATAACATTTACAAAAGCTGGCTATTGGTTTTCAAAGAAGAATATGACGAAGGATTTGGTGAAGTCATTGACAAGCCGCTCTTAGTGCTAGATCTCAACGAAAACACTAGTGCACGACTGTCTACTGCGCTTGATATAGAGATTCACGCCACCGATGCATTCAGCAGCCTAAAAACCCATATTATCGTGCGCTGTTTCAGTGGGTCTTTGATTCAGGATATCTCAACTAATCTCAGCAATATCTTGGAGGTCATGGACAGCAAGAAATCACTCAAGCAGTCTACAAAATATGAATCTATGGGAACGATTTCGTCTTCGCTTGTGAGTAAGCCCAGTGCATCTTCAACGCTCACGAGCATCTTTACGCATCTCGAAAGTCAGACACCAGCAGGCTCGATATGCAATTCAGCTGACCAAAGCGGAGAGGCTTTACCCACTGTAGGTGGTAAATTGTTGCTCGATCGCATCACCATTAAGTTGCACAAGCAAATGGAGCTGTATGAGCAAATTCATAGAGCCTCCTCGTGGAAGGCATTTGCGATGTACTCATTGAGCATCCTGCATTCGACCGACGCCTCACAGGTGGGCCTCTACCATTTTGATATGCAGATCAAGGAGAATGCAATCGAGAATCAAGTTGAAGAGATGCTGTGGACGTTCTCAGATGATAAAATACATGAGCACATCGAAATTATTGGAAAAGCAGCCACACTTGTCAAATTGCCTGGCGGTGAAATCTTCATGCTCGAATGCAGGGGCAAAAAAGAGTTGAAGCGTCTCTTAAGTTTATTTTGAGTTTGGGGCACCCCATTATCATTTAAATGCAACATTTCTTTTATTTTTTTTTGTTTTATATAATTCGGATCGAAATACATACCATGGTACTCTTTAAGTTTTGCTAGGCTGATCTCGATGTGATAATATGTTGAAAGCCAAAGGGCGGGGTGCCTTCACAGAGTGAGTCCTTTCGATTCTGCTAACTTTATTCATGAACACGTTTTAGCGTGTCATAACAAAAACAGAATGTTCTTCAGCCAAAATTTCATCAGTGACATGAGCATGGCGACTCCTAATCGTTAATGTTCTTGAGACGTGCTCACTACTTAAAGCCGCATAGAAGGGTGAATACTTTTTATTCAGCCAAATGTCGCTCTTCTTATTGAGAAAAACCGAGCGCTACCATGACCTATCCCACTCACACATTGGAGTCTGAAAAAAGAAAAAGAAGTAATGGTTAAAGCTCTTATTTTTCTTTTACAAAATGATTTGACAAAACAAAAGAAGAAGCGAATTTTCCTCAAAGGCAACAAAAACCAAAGATCATACCTTTGCTTTGGGACTCGCGGCGCGCGCATGCAAGGTCTCAGCATTTTTGCACCCAAAAGCCCGCCAGCATTTGCACCCAAAGTATCTCAGTCCAACATTCCTCTCGCCCCATATCAAACTTCCGTTTTGACTCTGGAGTACGAAAATGATATTTTTTATCCATTTCATTTTTATAGGCTTATTCGGGGTCGCTCGAGCCGCATTCCGGCTAGAACCCGCGCACGAGATTGAAATTGTCGGCAACAAATTCTTCAACACCTCTAACGGGGCCCAATTCTTTATCCGAGGAGTCGCCTACCAACGCACACGCAAGCAAGGCGAAATTTACGACGCCGAAACCGAAACTGCCTATGTGGACTCGTTGGCCAGCCCTGCCTTATGTCTCAAGGACTTGGAGTTTCTAAAGGAGTTGGGTGTGAACACTGTGAGGGTTTACCAAGTAGACCCACGGCAAAACCATGATGTGTGTATGAATGCGTTTGCAAGCCACGGAATCTACGTGCTAGCAGATCTCCTGGAACCTCAGCGGCTGATAAACCAGCGCGACCCATCTTGGGACGTGCTGCTTCTTCAGCGGTATACAGATGTAGTTGATAGCTTGCATGGGTACACGAATTTATTAGGGTTTATTGCAGGCAACGAGGTTTTGAATAAGGTCGAAAACTCAAACGCAGCAGCCTTTGCCAAGGCATCTGTTCGTGATGTCAAGGCACATATCCGCAAACACAATTATCGCCGAATACCTGTGGGCTACGCCAGCGCTGATGACACGCTTACGCGCAAAGACAGCGCCGATTATTTCACATGCACCGAAAACAATACTGCTGATGCTGCGGTTGACTTTTATGCTTTGAATATGTTTGAATGGTGCGGCTACTCTTCGTACGCTACGTCTGGGTACAAGGAACGGACTGCAGAATTTGCGCTGCTGCCTGTGCCCGTCTTCTTCAGTGAGTATGGGTGTAATGCTGTGCGCCCAAGGCCATTTACGGAAATTGACCAAATATATGGCCCCGCAATGTCCAAGGTATGGTCTGGCGCCATTGCCTATGAGTTCTTCCAAAACGAGAACCGCTTTGGTCTCGTCGACGAGAATGCTGCGGGGCACGTGTTCAAGCTTGAAGACTTCAACATTGTAAAGTTGCGCTTACTCGAAAGCTTGCCTCGCGGTGTTCCCCGTGATGAAGTACCAAGACTTCCCCTGGCTGACCGCTCATGCCCAGAAATCTCAGAATCCTGGAACGCACTGAGCGTGCTTCCACTTGTGCCGGACCCCGGTTTATGTGAATGCCTTCAGGCCTCCTTATCCTGTGTCATCACACCGTACATTCGAGTAGATCTTCCTGAGCTTTTACAAGAGGTGTGTGCCCAGACAGACTGCCTGGCGATTTCTGCAGATGGCTCGCTGGGGTCTTATGGCCGCTACTCGGGATGTGACTTGGCGCAGCGCACATCGTACGCCTTGAACCAATACTTCATTGATAGGCACAGACGGACAGAGCATTGTGACTTTGGCAAGCGTGCCGCTTTGACGGCCACATTTGGCACGTTGGCCTTCTCTCGCGACCATGCCTCCGACGGGCGCACATGTGAGGAGATTTTGAGCCAGTCACAGGCGACGGAGGATCAGGATTCCGACGACGATTCACTGCCAGAAAATGAGATGGGACTGAAGAGCACGGAATCTCTTCATAATGCAGCACAGCGGCCAACAAACTGGGGATTCTTGATTGTATCTCTCTTCATCATGTCTTTCATGTACTTGGCCACTTGAGGCTGTTGTGGGTTCTTTTGTGAGCTGTATCTATTTGTTCTTTGTTAGATTTTATTCATCGAGTGTTCTTCTACCTTCCAAGTTCTTGCAGTTCGTGTAGGTGTAGCCTGAGGTCACAGTGAATGCTATGGTCTTTTTCTGTAAGGCTTTTCACTTTTTCGTTTTTTACATGAATTCTGCTTTTTCCTCAGTAGGAATGATTCCACACGTGTATGCCTTAATTTTATCGTCTTCCTCAAATAAAGCTCATCAACTGAAATATGTATACGCTTTTGAGTCTAGATCTTGATTCTCGAACTAAAACTTATCGATTTCTTTGTTTTATTTTTTAATGTGCAATTTTCTAAATATGAGGTTTGGTAAAAATCACTTTTCGTGAGTGTTGAGAAATTAGTTCTTTATTAGCCCCCAAACGCTTTTTTGAAACTAATTATATCACAATTTCAGAATTAATGCTGACTTGGAGAATGAGTCTCTTGAAGAATTCCTGTAGCTTCAAGGCTGATTATAAGCTGGCTCGACTCTTATTTAAAATCGTGCCCGAAAAGCTAAAAAAAATATTGATTTACTAACCGCGAGAGCATTGTCATTGACTCCGAAACTTGTATGCGACATTCATGTTACAAAAGACAGGGAGGCTCAAACTCTTAATTTCTTATTACCACAACCGATCCATTCTTCAAGGAAGAGCACCATTGGTCAAGTGTGATCTCAGGGTATATCATCTTCATTTTCCGCCAATATATGGGGGGCTTTCTTTGTTGAATTATAATTACAATTGTTACGCATCTTCCTATTAATACTACTTTCCCGTTATCCTCTCAGGTTTAATTTCTGAGTCCTTTCGTCGAGCTCAAATCTATCTTATTCAACACTTACAAGCCGAAATTCATGACAAGTGTTTTCTTCTATATTCCATAGCATAAGATTTTGAAATGTAAGATATCAATCGAAGTCCTCTCTTGTTTATGTACATAGCTAAGCGAGGATCTAGAGCGGTAAGACATACTTTCTTCTTTTTGCCATCTTTGCTTCATCATCCTCTTGGTTCTTTACAACGTGTAGGAAATCCATCTCAGCTTCGTCACTTCTTTGAGTCTTCCTCCTTCTTTGGGCCCCAATTGAGCCCCAAAAACCCATGTCCGGTGAACGGCCCCGCCCGCGGCACGTAATTTTTTGCCGCAAACTTTGGCTCTACGATGTAGATCCGCTGTTTCGATGGCAACTCCAACGCAATGTAGGCAAACTCGCTCGACCAGTAAGACGTGTCAATCTGCTCCAAGAACACGCTACCATGCTTACCAGAATCAGATTCCACGTGGAATCTCATTGCCAAGTGATCCTTTCCGTCCTGGCCTTTTTGCCTCATACTCTGCACAGGTCTGTTTCGAACCCACTGATCGCCTGGAACCTCACCATATGCCTTCAAGCGGTCACCTGGTTTGAAGCCGAGCGCTTCCTGTGCATGTGCGTTTTTTTCGACCAAGCTCACAGCCTTGTTGAAAGTCTTGGTGTCTCCCGAGGGCAAGAAAAGTTCTGAGAGGATTAAGTACAACACGAGGCCACAGAATCCAGTCCCCGCAACCACCAAAAGCAACGAGGCCGAGAAGGTCGTGAACCCAGTGATTTTATGCAAGAGTGCCTGGCCACGGGCATTCTTGTCAGGACCAGGCGCATTGTTTTTTGTGGAATATTTATGAAAATTTGAACACTTTGCAGTCATACTGGGCAGAGCAAAAAGGCTCGAGGACCGAGCCTGGGGCCTCGAGTATCTAGCCGAGGCCATGAGTGTAAACGCCCGCAAATTGTTTGAGGGGCCCGCAATACGAATAAGCGGATAGATTGAGGCTCGCATGAGTGGGAACTTCCTAGTTGCTCTGATTCCAAGCATTGTTGTGCTGATCACTCAAAGTGCTAGGGGCTGTAGATACAGTTGTTGTAAAGAGCGCTGAATTTTTCGCACTTCTCCAGAGCCACCCCCATTGCAATACGAAGATACAACCACCTGATGGGGTAGGGCCACTAATATTTCATTGACGCAAAAGAAAAAAAATGAATACTATATAATTGTCTTCTAAACTGAAATGTTCGTCCGTCTGTTTTTTTTGCTTGCAGTAGACATGTGTGGTTTGGACCGGTACTTGGTGTATGGGCACACCGGCAAGATTGACAAACAGCCATTCAGAGCATCTGGTCAAGCTTAAAAACGCGCAACTTCTTGAAATGATGAATTGTGTTCAAAGTCTCTCTGATAATTTCTTCTGATCACCGAAGCGCGCTAATCTTTTCTGGAGAAATCCATTGATTTTTACCGATATCTTCGAATATAGGCTTTAGCGTTTCTTATTGCGTATAATAGAGTCAGTTTCTAATTTCCGCAAAGGCGCACAAAAGCATGTTTGCTTTCTTCGAACTGGAAAATACATCGATCAGTTCGATATTCAAGATGAAGCAATTATTGGGCAACACGTTGCTGCATGAGGGTAAATCCAAAACAATTTTTTTTTTTTTGCTTCTCGACAAATCGAATCGATTGTAAATTTTGCAATCCAATAAGGAATAAGGAGAATGGTTATTTTTGGCGCAGCAGGCTACAAAAGCCTCGCCTCACCACTTCTTTCTTTTATGAACTCCGAAAAGCTTAGTCTTCTCCAACATTGACCTCAGTTGGAGCTAAACTAATTTTGACATCAGTTCATATTTTCAAAAAAAGGAATTGAGCATGCACAAATTAGCACGAAACAGCGTATGGTCAGAGTTTATAACCTTTTCGCGCGAAAAAAAAGAAGGTTTGAATACAACAAGTTGAATGAAGAAAAACATTACTTTCATGTATAAATATTAACCATCACCAATATGAGTAAAGACAAAGACTTTAAGCGCTAATTGCAGCCTCGTTTGCAGGACATACGAAAAAGACTTGAGGTATTGTTTTCTATCATTTGTAAAGTTCTAAATGATCTCAAAATCCAAGAACCAGTTGCGGCCATAACATGCAGGAAGCACTGTTCAGCACTTACCAAGTTCTATAGGGCCACACGGAGTAGTATCGGGAGAGATCATATGCGAAATTGTGGTCCTGCAATTGATTCTTGAGGATTTTTCCGCAAAGAAGGAACATCACAATAACTTGCCCCAATTTTAGGTCTGGCAGTATGACATTCTAGTAGTGCATGTAAGACACGTGTGTCAATTGGCGAATCATGCTAATGGTGATTATGCTCATCACCTTCATAATAGCAACATGCGTCCAAGAAAATTTATTTCAAGTAGGTTATTTCGCACAAACATTGCACAAGTTTTGGAAATCTCTGGATGCAAATGAAATTTTGGAGCTTGGGCCAAACTTTTCAAAAAAAATAACATCGCGGTCAAGGTTCTATAAACTTTGTAGTCACCTGCACCGCTTATAGTCTGTGTACATATTTGTTACTAAAATGCATGCGCTCTCAATTCTCGTGAATTTTTTTATTATTAATTTTTTTTTCAAAAACTCTTGTCGGTATATATATGTCCATACGAAAGTAATTTTGAATGCAAACGGATATGGTCACTGAAGCCCGTCATGTTTTTCCTATATATTACATGGGTAGTTGAGGCCATACGGTGACATGCAAATTTGTTTTACTCGACTTTGTGCAATAAATTTGCTCATGAACTCAACGAAAGGTCAGTTCCTTGTAAAGCCAGCAAGTCCGTCGGACCTTAACGCTTCCAACTCTCTGATTAAGTACTTATTGATCGGGATGATGCTGGTAAGGTTTCTTAATAGTTCATGACCTAGTTTAAGTTCCAAGCAGTCGAATGATAAATAAGACAGCAAGGCAGTTGATTTTGTGAGTACCATACATGCCTCCCATACACATAGCGTAGCATTTCGAAGCGGAAAACAAAAATCCCAATCTAAATGGGGCAAGCAATTTTGCTTGTACGAGTGATAGTATGCCCAAAGGTCTTTAATAATCGTCTTTGCTTCTACCACTGCTCGATTACTACGCATATCCATCAATGCAGGCATATTCAATAGCATCGATACGTGTGCTTTCCAACACCTAAGTCCGAGCGTAAGAAGCTCGTGTCTATTGTACACCGTAGCATCTTTGGCAAAAATCTCTTCAAATTTATTCATCTCATTGCACAAGAGCGAGAGCTTTTCATGCGAGGTATGAGAGCATTTATTGTCTTCTGTGGCGACCGCTTTGATCACAAGACCCGCGAGCTCTGCAAACATGATACGAATCCTAAAAAACTTGTCAACGTAACTGTTTCGGGTCGTAACATTGGCTGATGTTACAATATCGTCTTTGGATAAGGGCGGTGGCCTCCCATGGAATGTTGAGAGCATAGAACTTGAGCACCATATACCCCAAAATGCCAACACCAATTCGTGATCCTGCGAACCCGGTTCTATTGTTTCAATTCTTGTTAGTCCAATAGCCACGGCTATTTGGAGAGCATAATAAGTAATGTACATTTGCGTCTTTGGGGTAAAAAGAACGCTCATGAAGTTTGCCATAAGCGCTAAGCCTCGGAAACCGTGGCTGGATGGGTAAGCTAGAATGCTGGAAATCAATTTTTTGGCTCTCGAATAATGACCAAAAGCTTCGGCGGCCATTGCTGGAATTCTCAAATCTAAGGCTGCGGTCTCGGCCTCGGAAGAAAAACTGACAACAGATCTCCTTCTTTGCCCGGCCAAGTCACGCTTTGCTAAAGTGAGTGCACCTATAGTCAATACTGTAGCATGCAAAAACTCCTCGTCATCCGCCCTGTGGATCAGACTGTCAATGTCTAGAATCATCTCGTAAGATACAGCCGGCGGTATGTGCATCTTGTTGTCGAACACTGCCTCGATAAGGCATTTGTGATGCAGCTTCATTCCTTTTTCTGCAAATTCGAAGTGAGACTCAACAGGTAACGCTTCATCTAAAGAGCAGAAGAATTCATCCATCTTAAAGTCTATGTCTGCCAGGAAGGAGTCCGGTATAAAGTCCGACCATGGTAAATTATTTGGTACGTCCACAGAAACAGGAAATTGATGGTCTCCCTCATGAATACCAAGTTTATGTGAACGTGGCTTATTTGCGGCCGGTTTGTGGGTGTCTGATTCATTCATATTTGAGGCTAAAAAAAAGGCCTTTTCGGATACTGCTGGTGGGATGTGGTTATGGGTCACGTCTGGGCTCTGTATATTTCGTTCGGGCGCCTCCATTTCTCCCATGCCATTTTTAAATATGAATACGTGTTTGCCGCCCTTCCGCTGCCTCTTATCTATTCGTTTATCCGGAAGGTACTCACATTGCAGAAGACCCGATTTTAGGCAACGAGAACAACAGGGTCTTGAACCATCACACTTGGATTTTCTCAGCTTACACATTGTGCATGCTTTTCCTACTCTGGCCATTTTGCCACTTTAGGAACCGGGTTACTGGCCTTAATCAATTTCATTCCAGAAAAAACGTTTTCAGAATACTTTAAAAGGTCGTGCACGTGATCATCTGTCTATCAGGGAGCGCCCTATGAAGGACACATCAAAGCATACCCAATTATTTCTGAAAAGCCTATTCACACATCAATTTTTTTCTGAAAATTATATTGTAAGCCCTCTAATTCCATTAGAAGCTTCCTAAGAATACATATCATCGTGCGTTACAAGGTAGATGATAAAATCTTTTTTTTTGAGGTAGGCGCTATGCGTTTACAATTTGTGGCGACTGTATTCTAGAATAGCGCCACTGCATGGCGCCTTTGACCCAGACCCAGCCATGTTGTTGGCTAACTTCATCTCATGATTTTTTGGGGAGCCAAATGAATCTATATTCAAATCCATCTGGCTGTATAATTAATCAAAGCCGAGCAGTTTCAGTCTTATATTATGATTTCAATTTAGAGAAATGTCTTGTCTTAGAATGTAAATAATTTTTCTGAATGTGTATCCTGCACGTTTAAATTAGATTTAATGGGCTCATTCAAAGGCTTAGTTTTGTTATTGACGGGTTACAGTTTTTAAGCTCTTTTTTATGCTAAACCCCGTGATTTGATACCACTTTTATATGGCCTAAAAAACGGGCCATGTTCTATCGAATTATTTGGTCGGCAAAAATCCTAAACACAGCTGACGAAATATAGCTTCGGCAATTGCCAGAAGCAAATTGCACCAAAACACCTTGAGTTTGAGGTTCAATGAACAGAGACATCCAAAATGACTCTGATAAAATCATATGTAGCTAGCACAACTTCAAAATCAGTCATACGCAAAATAAAACAGTCTTGGATCCTTTCCTGAGACACAAGATATTTTTAAAAGGCAATTGACAGATTCGCTTAAGATGATTTTGCTGATTTCATTTCCGTTTCTGTTGGCTTTTGAATACATTTAGAGATAAATCGGCTAAAAGACCTATACAGTATTTGGCGGTCTTAAGCTCGTCCTAATTGCAATTTTGAGATTCTCATCATACTTCCTCACGATAGAAGGTGCGCATTTTGAGCTTTCGTTCCCAGGCTAGAGCCAAACACCACTCTTTTTATTTTTCATACATCAACTTGTCATAAAATTCTCAATTCTCAATTCTCAAATTGAGTGAAACTCAACATGGGTGAGCTTCAAGCAAAAGATCTTTTAGAAGACACTATTCTAGCCAATTCTAAGATATGGGGTGACTATTGTACAATAAATGAGCCCGAACCAACAGTTTTATTGCTTTCCCTACCATAATCCAGAGTATAATGTGTACCTACTGCTTCTTCTTTCTTTAAAATTTTTAATTTAGGTTTCTGTCTTTCTACCAATATGCTTTGCGGCACCAAAGCCCAAATTATTGACCTGCTTTAGAAAAGCCCTAAAATTTGGATACCAAATGGAAACTTATATATCTAAGAGAAAGAGCATAGAAATACAGTCAAAGAACCATTCTCTGTAGCTTTTACTATTGTTAGAGTCAAGTCTTTGTGCATGCTAAAGCAACGTTTAGGTGTATCAAATAAAGTCTCGAAACTGACAAACATTTACCACTTGTAATACAGCGGCCGTGCATCATCAAAGTACAGTTGTTTTGAAAAACGTACTTTCCTTCTTTACCTATTCGACCAATTTATATGAGTAATTTAGCACGACCATTTGGTTCGACTAACCAAGTTTGTTACTTGAATTTTTAATATCTTTAGTATATCTCTTCGTTTCAAAAGCTTTACTGTGAAATCATTTTATATATAGACAGTTACTATGCTAAGTTCAACTCCCTCATTTTCACGTTTATCGTCTTTTTTTTGTGCGATAATTAGAATTGAATTTTAAAACTGCGTAATCAGGACATGACGCGATCGCCTGCTCAAAGTACACTTGTGTAGATTGCAGCTTTCGAAAGATAAGGGGTCTTTTAATATAATTCTGAGGTTTACTTGTTGATGAGCTAGTGAACACAGTTTATCTAAATAGGAGACACAGATGTAGAAACTACTCATCTAAGCCTCACAATACTATCATCATTCCTGATAATATGACACTTTTGTCCGGAAAAATCCACCTAAAACATCAAAGTAGAGTGGCCCTTAAGTAAGTGTGAGATCTGGATGCCCAAGTGATCTTCTGGTTTACATACATGAGTGACAAGGAACTTTTGTATATCCAACCATTCTGAGGTCCAATCCGACAGAAAGTTGAGTCGGTATGTGCACGCAGGAATTGTAGATGTCTTATATGTTTGATATAATAGATGTCTTTGTAGAAGATATCAAGGGCTAATGAATCAATGATTTCAAAATCTCACCTATGTCAAGTGGCTTTCAGAATTTTGACCACTTCATGAAACACGGTGGCAAGATCAAAATCAGTTCACACATCAAAATAAAGAGGAGGGGTCAAAAAGTCCATCCCTTCACAAAATAACTGTATATATGCCTACGAAATTCCAGACTATTCTGAGACCATTCATAACATATAAATGAGTCTAATGTACGGATCTCTCCTCTACAGAACTTTTCCATGGCTCTAGCTCTGCAAATTACAATTCGCCTGCTTTTATATGTATTTCTCATAATTCGAATGCTACAACGAAGAAGCCCGCGTGGCCTAACTGGTTAAGGTACTGTCCTCCGGAGACAGCGATTGCGGGTTCGAGTCCCGCCGTGGGTTTTCAACGTTTCTTTTTCTTTTTTTTAAATCTGTTGATTACCATTTTTGGTTTTTTATCAATTTATTGCTATAGCATGTCTCCCGTTAATAAACCCATCTTTTTCTCTCTTGGAATAATCAATCATCATTTAGTTTGGATTGACTGGGCTTCCTAAGCGAGCCCATAAAATGGACTTTAGGGCTTCTGCCCTTGCGCGCACAGTACATATGTATGTACTGCATAGTTTGGCCCCGAAAATTTTCGACTATCTCATTCCATCTTACGTTTTCAATTCCTCGCCCATTCTATTCCCATCACCTGCAAACAAAAATGGCCAAGATCAGTCACGGTATGTGTCCGCCGAACAAGCGACTCAGCGCTTCAGAGACAAGACAAAACAAACCCTTTCTTATCGAGGTATACCCTCTGAACAAACAGCCATTAAATTGACTTATGAACCGAATCAAGCAAGCCCAAATGTTCGCTGCTCAGATACCTGGCTCTAGGAACACATACACCTCAAATATGACTCAAATAGCTGGGAACAGGACTCTAAAAGCAACAAGAAGCGGATATAGGCGAAAGCTAGTCCATTGGCCACAAAAGCCTCATCTCCTTTCTTCGCAAAGTCTGATCAATTTTCACCGATTCATATATACTAACAAATCTAGACGTTTCTTCTTCTCGTTCTAAGTCCAGAAAGGCCCATTTCAGCTCTTCCTCTGCTGAGAGAAGAGTGTTGATGTCTGCTCCTTTGTCCAAGGAGTTGAGAAAGCAGTACAACATCAAGTCCATCCCCATCAGAAAGGAGGATGAGGTCACCGTTGTCAGAGGCTCCAAGAAGGGTTCTGAGGGTAAGATCTCCACTGTCTACAGATTGAAGTTCTCTGTTCAAATTGAGAAGTTGCAAATCGAGAAGTCTTCCGGTGCCTCTATCCCAATCAACATTCACCCTTCTAAGGTCGTCATCAACAAGTTGTACATGGACGACAAGAGAAAGGCTTTGATTGAGAGAAAGGGTGGCAAGGTGGAGTAAGCGCACTCTGTGTAAGTTTATCCAAATAATACATATCTGTAACGACAAATTTCGTAGAGCAACTCAACTTCCAGTCGGATCTTGCGATCTACACCGCATAGTATTTGTCAATCGGACTACCAACTGTTGAAAAAGCATTTGGCAAGTCAGGAATCATGAGAATATCGAGACCATTGATCGTATGCTCTGTGCCTGTTGGTGGTTTCTTATGATCATGAGGCACCGAGACTCCTGCTATATGAACTGAGTGGTCACTTTTAATTCAGACCTAGGTGGCTTCAGAAATTCTATTAATTTGTCGCTTTGATCAACAATGAGACACTTTGATCTACAAAACAAAGCATAAAGAAATCGCTTACGGCGAATTTATTAAAGATACAAATTCACTCACAAGCCAAAAATTAGGTTTTACTTCAAGGCAGATCGTTTTTGTATTTCTATTTAGGTATATTCGCTTAGTGTGTGAACAATGCTTGTCTTTTCGATGCCCTAAAACGACCTTGAAAAGCACGCATCGTATCTGATATGCAAGCAACCTAGACCCAAGTATTCTTGCAAGCAAATGCAACATCTCTGCAATAGCATAAGTTGTTCCTACAGCCTCTATGTAGAAGTCATATTTCGTATGTGATGGCACATCCATATAGTTTCTTTGTTGCCCGACAGACTTGGTCTTCAAACTTCTCCGCAAAGTGGTTCAAACTCAATGCTCAGGCTATTCTTACTTTTCAAGATCAATAGCTTGGTCTCTCGAAAGTATTTAAGAAAATCATCTTTGTTCTTTGTTCGTGTTTTTTTAACGTGAATTGTTGCGCCCCCTCCCTATGAAGTTTAGGTATTGGTGGGAGGTCGAGAAGCACCTGCAAGCTCATATATAATTTCTCAAGCTCGCAGATTGGTAGAATACTACTTGGAATCATTATTACAAGAAAACTGAATATATTTGAGACATTAAATAGTGCCCAATTGACCCATTAATGGCATTGGTGGTTTCACTATTCAAGGCCTCTCATTGAATCTTTGAAAGAAAGTGACCGTCAATAATTTCATCTCGCATGCTTTGACTCTCTTCTTCGCAGAAATTTGAATACTCAAAACTTTGTCTTTCCGCAAACTCGTGCCTTCTTAGACAGTATTCTTCGACGCAGTCTTTATCTTTCTGTTTATATACATTACTCAAAAAATACATTTTAGTATCTGCCTTGATTTGCCTTTCCTTTCTATTGTGTCGAGTCTGATGTTCTCTTCAAACTGGTCCGTCTGTCTGTGTAATTTATGCCGCTTGTGTGCCATTGAAATCAGTTTGTTCAGTTATATCTAGTGGATTTTATGTACAATAAGACGGTATATATATTTCCACCAAGAATCAAGTTTTTCAATGGACTTGGAAACTACATCTTTGTATCGAAGCCACAGAGTGTGGCAAATGTTTCTTGCCGTCCTAGCGAGAACCGTCTTCACGAATACATGTGACTCTGAGTAAGAGCAAATAAATCCGTTCGATAACTGAATGCAACCTTTAGTTTATAAAATAGAGAATGTTGTCTTGGTTGAAGGGTTTTATGAAATTCTCTTGTTACATTAATGACCATAAGCCCTTGTCGTCTCTCTACCTCTCCACCCTTTACCCCTTTTAATATTTCTTGATTAAGAAAATTCATGCGCGGAAAATTGAAAAATCAAAGTGTAGAAACCCCTAAAAAAAATGTAACCTCCAATGATAAATCACATTTATAGAGCAGATTCAAATCAGTTTCCAAGAAATTTTCATAGGAAAAACAAGAACTTTTATGAAGCCCTCCTTTTTGTAATTGTTTTGTGTTTATAATCATCGAACTCTTTAGTCTAAGCAGCGCGCTTGGCAGGTTCGTATCAAAGTCTCTCGGAGTCACCTGAGATCTTCAGCATCGTAAAAAGACTTGACCATTGAAAGAGTTTGACACATCATAGAAATATTAATAAGATGGAGCAGAATGTGATTTAAGTATATATATGTATTAATATATACTCGTGTCTCTCGCCTGTCCTTGAAAATATATGGCTGGAAGCTGCGATTATTCGGCAAGACAAGCAGTCTTTCATCATACGTATATAGGCTATCTGATGTGATGCTTGAGTAGGAAGTTATCTCCGAAAGAGAACCAACAAGCTTTTGGTCAAATAATTCGCCGACATTTGAGAGCCAGCTGTTTGATTTTGAGCTCAGCGTCTTTAACTTTTAGACAACGAGAGTAAAACATTGATACATGATGCGTTCTGGCCCTCTCGTTGGTTATAATTGCTTTGCAAACAAATAAGAGCCCCAAAGCCGACTCTCTAAGAGCGTCGCAATATGATGCAATAATCAGATCTTGCGATAAATTCAAAGGCGCCACGTTGCCAACCAATGAGTTGCTTCTTCCAAGCTCACCGGGTCAGAATTGCACAACAGTTTGAGAAAAACTCCCGTTTTGTATTTTCAGTTGGGTCCCAGCACTTGCCGCTACCGCATTCAGTGGACGATTTTACATATGCTTGAGTTGGGCGGTATCGGCCCAACACATCCAGATTTCATGCCACTAATTACCTAGTGGAAAAGGGCGTTCATAAATTCAAGCAGGAGGTTCACTGTGACCTATAACTATTTTTTGATATGGCTCGCTATATGGTTTCCAAATTACGTGCTCTCAATTTTCATAGCCTGCACCGGCTCCGCGAATATCATGAGAGAGAAAGACCCGGGTCGTTTACTCCATCCCAAGCCCGCAAACTCATACCCCGCAAGGCCCGGCATTTGCTTCCGCACCAAAAGACCAGTAGAGAGGCAAGAATACTTCCATTCTCCAGTTGGATTCCAAAAATTCCCTCGGACTGAAATTATTCACAGATGCATTGCCTTACAATCAACGCCATTCCTAATACCGCAACTGCTGGTACCCCGGGCCACCTTTCGCTCCATGCACCCCGGCTCTAGCGGTCCGGCCCCTGACCCAACCTGCACACAAAGTTAATGCGATCTCGCGCGCTCACCACCCAAAGCCGACGAACAGCACTGAACCCCACGCTACTCTTTCCGCAACAGTTTCCACAAACATCACCTTTGCCGCCCATGTCCGACGCGGTGATTAATACGCCATCCAATACTGAGCTCTCGGGAGAAGCCCCGATGTCACCCAGCGCGCAGGTGACTGATTCCTTGCAACGCCACGCGCTGCTTGGACGGCGCACGAAAAAACGCTGGTCGTTCCACGACTCCGCCCGGCCTAATTTAGTCGGCCGTCCCCCTGGTGGGGGCCGCCAGCGCCGCCTTAGCGACGTTACTGGTGCCGATGGTGTGCACAAGGCGATTGCGCTGGACCACATCTCGCCGGCCCAGCTCTACCTGACAGAATCAGGGCGCCTCTTTCACGCTGGCAAAATCTGCATCGCGCTCGCAGGTCTTCCAGGAAGGGGAAAGACCCATTTGCTGGTGGCTTTGACGCGCTACCTCCGCTGGCTCGGTGTCAAAACGCACAGCTTTCACCTCTGCGACTATCGCCGCGCGGCGCGCAACGTGCCAGCGCCGAAAGACCCAAAGTCAGCAGAGGGAACAGAAGACGATGTCTTCCCTGGTAAAACTAGCTTGATCTCGGCCGATATTGAATCATTGGAACCAGAAAACGAGACCGTTGGCGGCTGCTTGAACGATATATTAAACTTTTTCGAAAGCGATTGCGGACAGGTTGCGGTGTACGATGCTGTCAACGCGCATCCGGAGGCACGGCGCCGCTTGGATGCGCGGTTTCGTGCCGACGGAATACAGTGTATTTTCATTGAGCTGACGGTAACAGACCCTGCGATTGTCTTGGAAAACATAGCGTCAGCGGCACGCCTGCTGCCAGACTACGTCAACTGGGACTACGCCACCGCGCACGCAGACTACTCGCAGCGGATCGCCGCGTTGGCTCCATCTTACCAGGAAATGAGTGCTCTGGGCGCTGACGCAGACTTGTCTTTCATCAAGCTCATCGATTTCGGTCGTCGCATTGAGTTGAATAACTCGAACTATGGCTATTTGATCAACAAAGTCGTGTTCTTTCTCATGAATTCGCACATAAAGCGCGGGTCCGTATACTTTGCTCGCTGCTACAAGAATGACTGGGACTATGCAAGTGACCCTCCTTTGGACGCAGCTGGCGTGCAATACGCGCGCAATCTCGCAGAGACTGTGCTTCTGCTCCGCGCAGAAAAGGGAAGGTCTTCACTGGGACTGTTTCTGACGAACAACGCGATGCGCAGGACTTTGTCTACTGACCAGAAACATCCGCCCACTGGTGCGGACGGTGTTGACGACGACTCGTTTGTCGTTTGGACATCTGTGAAAAGACGCACAATCGAGACAACACAGCCTTTTCGGGAAAGAGGGATTCCAGTGCGCCACCGCATCCAATTATCCCAGCGTAACCCAGGTGTGGTTGCGGGCTTATCCGATGATGAAATTCGTCAACGTTACCCGTCCGAGTACGAACTGTACCTCCGCGACTCGTATCATCACCGCTTCTCACGCGCGGAACTGTACCACGACTTGGCTATTAAGATCGAGCCATTGATACTAGAGATGGAGCGCATGAGCGGAGACATTTTGATAATCGCCGACGAGACTGTCTTGCGTGTATTACATGGCTACCTCATGGCCTGCTCGTGCTATGATATCCCATGGTTGGAATTTTCCATGGACGACATTATTGAAGTGAATTATAACGCGTACGCAAACACTGCACGCAGAATCCCAATTAAGGACTTCACGGGAAAAATTCAAGAGTAAACTTGTGTTTTTTTTTTGGTGGGGGGTGACCGATCTTGTCGCGGCCCGTAGTTAGTGTGCGGATTCAAATGCGTGGTTCCGATGTGCCATCTATACAGCACAGCGCGCCATGGTGAACCATCGACCGCTGACGCCCCGATCCTCAGAAACAATCAACAATCAAAATATTCAGACACAATAAATGCTAGTCCCAACTGCTACATATGAGTCTCCTCTGGAACTGCTGCAAGTACAATTTTTGCCGGGCCCAGGGCCACACTCCACTGATGGGAAAACCACCAGGATCTCTGATATTGTGCTTGAAGCAGGCGGAACGGATAGAGACAAGCCAAGCGAGGCCCGCGATACCAATTTGGGTGCCTTGCGTGCTCAACTCACGACTATCCAGGACCAGCTTAATGAGTTTTTGACGGCGAAAATGCTGAACAAACGGAAACTACACGATACGGAGGGCGACATCGAGCGGCGACTTTTAGATGAGGGAGTTGACGAGGATAGTGACTAAACCCATGCTTTTATTTTTATATATGTGACAAATGATTCAATTTCAAAACGCATGTAGAGCGCAATAGTATTCACTTGAGCCAGATTCGTCATTGTGAAAGTGGGACTTGCTAAGCGATCAGGAAGCGCAATATCGACACACCCTGACGCATAAGAGGCAATCTACACTAAGCCATGTTAAGTGTCGAAATCGCAATTTAGAGTCTGCTGATTCCTCACTTCTTCCCAACAATGTCTGTCATGTGCTTCACTGTGTTTTCCAAGGTAGTTTCCAAGTATTGCTTTTTGGTGGTCAACAGTTTCTGTGTCTCTAAGAAATCCTTTTTGTCCTTCTGAATCTGGCTCATGTAGTCTGACACGTCGTTCTCGACAAATGCACGGCCAACACCCCGCCACACCGAGTCTCCGGGAGATGTTAGTTTATTCAAGCGCGCAGAAGTGGTGTCGACGATTTTCAAGTTCGTATCAACTCGGTCCAACTGGACATTGCACATGGTCAACTCGGCGCGTGACTTGTTGAGCTGGTTGTCCATTTCTATGAGAAGCTTTTGTAGGGCCTGCGGATCTAGCGACATTTTGACTTCTTTTTTGATTCTTTGGTTGATGAAGAAAGGCACTGCTAGTAGTGTCTGTTCACGATTGCACTGCACAGGCTGGGTGAGCACGACGTGCAGAGTCCGAAGCGCACCTGGGGGCATCTTATAGGGCAGTTGTGAGTTCTTACTAAGGGATTTCAACTTGGACAATTCACGCTTTTTGAAATTTAATATATCATGATTGCGAGGCTAGCTCCCAGAATGCTTGCTTGTGCTGGTAGACTCCGGGTCGCTAAGTACGCCACTGCGTCGTCATTCCCTCAGATGCCCAAGATCCCGGCTGGAGGCGACATCAATAACATTAAATCCGAGACCAACAGGCTCGAAAAGACCCTCAACAAGTTCTGGACCAACGTTGATGCACGTTTGAACCCAGAGCTTGGTGCCTTCGAGATATGTCTTGATGGAAAACCCTTGAAAACGCCTTTGGGTAGTAAGCTCACGATTCCACAAGCAAAAAAGCAGTTGGCATACTTGGTGAGCCATGAGTGGGACAGCTTATGTGACCTCAAAATCAGACCCAATTCGTTGCCGTTGACGTCGATGGTGTCGCGTGCTGTAGACTTGGAAAACGTGCACCTGGCCGAACATGTCGATGCAAATCTTGTGGCAAAAATAGGTGACTTGCAAGACATCAAGTACAATATATTGCGGTACTTAGACACAGACACATGCTTGATTTTCACTACAGAAGACGATAATGAGGGGCGCTTGCGCAAGAGGCAACTCGAGTTGTACCGTCCTTTGATCGCTGAGTTCGAGTCTTTTTTCACCGAATTTGCCAGAAAAACCGAAATTTTGCCAGCGCCGGACCACACCGTGCAATTGCAGTTTTTAGATTGTGAGACTGATGGGCTAAGGGGAAACAGCCAGAACATCACGACGCAGAATATCGTCTTGCAGTGGATGGACCGTCTTCCGATTTACGACCTTGTGGCTTTGGAGAAGGCCATCTTGTCGTCCAAACTGTTTTTGTGCGGTGCATCAGTGTTGCGTTCTAATGTCACTGACAAAACGTTATTAACTGAGTTGTACCAAGTTAATAAGCTGTCGCCAGACGCATACTTTCGCAAGAGCGTTGAAGAGATTGTGGAGTTGGGAAATTTGGAGACTATTTTTCAGACTGCAGAGTGGGGCGAAGTCGAGGACACACATGACGTGGATAAAGCTGACTGGTTGCGTAATATTTCCTCTGCTGCACTTGTGTGCCGTTAATCCAGGGAGTATAATCTGTACATATATGCGCGTATGGTGATTTTTGTGTAAGCGAGTAATATTTGGCTAAAGATCATGACACGCGATTCTTATCTGCTCAATCTGATGTTCTTATAAAGCTATTTTTTGTGATGAAATGTAGAACAGTTGGAGAGAATACAAGCGGGCGGTATGGTTCAAATATGAAATAAATGTTATTCCTGTGTTTGATTTTTTAAACAAGCAATGGATTTAATTTGATAATTGTAATATGTCTGTATATTTTGCCGAAAAAGTTCTTTGGAAATCATAGTAAGTTTATAATATTTGGACAAACGACATCTTCTGGGACTGAGAATATCAAATATCCCAAATTAAGCACAGTGTTTCTGAGAAGAAACATTTTTTAGTCGATCAAAAAGAGCTTGGGACGCACAAATAGCTACAACAAAGAAAAAAGCAAGAAGTGTGGCTTTGTGCATAGCCAGAGTATACGGAATTTAGCTGGATAAGTAGGAACTTTTCGAAGTAGAGGTTTCGAATGATAGTCAGAAAGGAACATCGAGGTCTTCAATCCAAGCTGCTTTAGAGACTTCAGTAGATTTAGTAAAGTATTTAGGGTATAGAAGCTTTTGCAATCAATTCATTTTCTTTGGTCGGGAAACGAAACAGCGTTTGCAATCAAGTAGTCTGCTATATTGGCTCACCGAAACAAAATGCATGTGCTTTGGATACCATGGGAGCCAAATCACACGCAAAACCAATGTTGAGGGAATCGGGAAAATCAAGGATTGAAGACATTTTCATATTGACTTCCTGAAAGTCCCTTAACTGATCCTTAGTCATGGTATTCAATTTTAATATCCTAAGCCGATATCAAAACACGTGCTCCGAGAAAGTATGAGTCACGGTTTATATCAAAAAGCAGCAGGTGAGCTTTATAAGTTTTTCTATCATCGGAGTAATAGTGAAGATTGTCAAAGATTGTTGACAGAAAGCAACCATGAAAAGAAAAGGCTCGAGTGATGAGTGTTTATTGGTTTGCTATGTCACAAAGTAGATCTGGAAAAATGATTCCAGGGAGCCTTCGAAATTTTTGAAAAGATGGTGACGATTCATGCCTTTCCAAGTCTAAAAAACTCTTCATGGCTGCTGTGTTTGAAAACTTTGAGGTTTGTCCGTGCCTGAGATTCTTTTGGCCTAGACCGTAAAGCCTGTACTCATAATAGCTGTAGTGGCGGTTTGACTTGCACTACTTACTTGCGCGTCAGCCACGCTTGAAGTCACCTATTTGCATTATTCTGAGGTATTATGATGCCTCGAACTTGGAGCAAAAGAATGAAAACACTTAGCGTTTTGTAAGATCTGGTTTTATTGAAATAGGGATGCCATTCCTTGCGTAAATTGAGGTCTAAAAATACCTAAACTTCGCACATCTGTTAGAAGGGCGAGAAACGCCTAAACCACGCGACCTGTAGACCCTCGATCCATCAGCGAGGTGGAGAAAGAGAACCGTAGAGAGCATGAATCAAGTTTTTTTTGTGAGAACACCTTACCAAAATATGATGAGTTATAATTAATATGAGCCAAAACCATGTCGTTTTGCTAGCTCTGCTCTAATTCTTTGCTTGTCTAACCTTGCCTTTGCCCCACGCGACTTGAACATGCGGTCTCATGTCTTATGTGAAGGATCACGGCGGAATACCTACAAAGCTAAAGAAACAAGGAACCGCTCAGCAACAATTTTTCTATACACCTTGAAACACAAAAATATTTGCACAAATTGCCACGCAATACAAACTACGCGAGACCCTGTACAGACCTTTCGACTGCCGTTTTTCTACGGCCGCTATAGACCGTGCCAGACTCCTGTGCTCAATAACTGCCCGCCATCAAACTTGCAGTCCCCATTCCAACACCACCTAATCAACAAAAGTCGAAGTTACAAACACGGAAGGATATCACTATATTTACTTTATCAATATTCAAAGGATCTAACCATACCTTATTATGTCAGAAATAAGTATTGTGGAACTACACACGCGCCAGTCAGTTGAGACAAGAACAAACAACGAGGCAAACTTACCATCAAACACAGAAGCCACTGAAGAACAGGAAATCGCATGCAATGAAAATCTGCTTGATCAAAAGCCCATCTCAGACATGCTGCAACATGTCCCTCCTAGCAGCAAAAAGCCGCGCCGTGTCAAGGTGTACCTTCTACAAGGCGACGACTGGCTAGATCATGGCACCGGATATTGCACCGGCGAGGTTGAAGCAGCCACGCAAAAACCCTGCTTCGTGGTTCGTAGCGAGCTTGATGCCGCGGATGTGCTTTTGCGCTCGCACCTCGAAGGCTCGATCCAGTACCAGCGCCAGCAGGAGACGCTCATTGTATGGACGGACCTCGCCGGTACGGATCTTGCCCTATCGTTCCAAGAAAGTGAAGGCTGTGCAGATCTCTGTGAGTTCATTGTGCATGCGCAGCAGGCCGCCTGGGCGCCGCAGGTGTCACTCTACTACGTGCTCTCGGCCCCGCATCACGGCCCAAATAGCGAGCCGGCCCGCGAGTTTACGGAGCTAGTGACGGGTCCGGTCACATACCCGCCTACACCGCCGACGCGTATAGCGCTTCCAGAGATTGTCGCGCTGCTCACACATGCGTGCGGTGCGCTGTTCTCGCGTGGGAAGGTCCTGACATTTCTCGCGGATACCCACTATTTCGACGCGCTTTTTGATCTATTTGCACAGCTAGAAAACGGCAAAGATCTCGACGGTGTTCTCGCAATCGGCGATGCTGTGCGTACTACTCTTTGTTACAATGAACCACGCATTCTTGACGAGCTTCTATCACTGGAACTGCGTGCGTTGGGCCTTGCAGGTGTGCTCGAATACGATCGTAGCGCACCTAACGTGAAAGCATGTCATCGCGAATACTTGCAAGACACCGGCCGCACACGTACAGTGGTGCCTTTGCCGCGGCCGCCAGGGCTCTCAGACATGGACCTCTTTCGTCGAGACTTTGTACTTCAATATTTTCGTACTGTGGCGCTCGTCCAGCCGCCTGACGAAAACGTGCTTGTGCTGCTTGCCTCTATGGCCCAAGCAACTCAAGCAGACATTCTTGCGTTTCTTCAGAATGCCAAAACCAGTAATAATTTCCTTGCTAGGCTCTTGGCCCTTTATGAAACCAACCTGGACACAGAACAGCGAAATGATGGTGTGCGACTTGTCCACCAGTATGTGCGGGTGGCTATTCAGCTGCCACTGCGGCAGCTGGCAGGATTCTTTCGTGCACTCGTGCGCTCAGGACTCGCCAGGTTGCTTGCATACGCTATGCATAGCGAGAAGAGAGAGATTCGCGTATGTGGAGTCGAAATCTTGGCCGCCATGATCGACCATGATGGAAACGGAGAGCCTGAGACGGAGGAAGATGACTCGGGAAATGGTAGTCGGGACGATGATATAGAGGCGAAGATAAGACCAGGCTTTTCCCGTGACAGTGCAGAGTCGCTAAGATGGAGCTTGATGAAAGACATGTCTCTAGTGCTGCTCTTGGCCAAGCTTCTCTTCGAGGACGCCGACCCTGCGTTGAAGATCCAAGCGTATGAAGCACTTAAAAGCCTTCTTTGCTCTACGGTATTTGACATGGATGGGCAGAGAGATATGGCTGAAGTGATAGACATTGGTGTCTCCAGCCCAGCCCAGAAATACTTTAAGGATTTCTACGTGCAAGTTGCGCCAGCAGTCTTCGCCACTTTCATTGATCTTGCCAGCACTGATGAGTGTACCGCGCTGGTCGCGGAGCGCCAGTTGCAAAAAGATCCACTTATTTTTCAACAACTTTGTGATCTTCTTTCGTTTTGCTGCCAGGAGCACGTGCCCGCAGTTTGCCGCCTGTTCTTTACCACAAGCAGCGTGCTTGATGGCATCGTCAAGGTTCTCATCTTAGATGTTCACGTGACGTTGAAGCTCGGTGTTTTGCGGTGCTTCAAGAGCTTGCTTCTTCTTGATGATGCAAAGTTTTGCGAGTATATGATCAGAAATGATCTCTTCGCACCGTTTTTCACATTCTTTGAATCCGTCGCCGATGAGAACTCGTTGGCCAATTCGCTGTGTTTGGATTTGCTTGAGATTGTAATCAAGCGTAGTGGATTTGACAACTACGGTAAATTGGCTGTGCACATCAGCCAAAACTACAAATTGTTCTTGGATTCCAAAATCACATATGTGTCCACGGGGCAAGACTTGTTGACGGCAGCCAGAGGTTACGAGGAGAGTGTGAAGGACAGCACCGTCACCTGTATCGACTTGCAACAGGAGAATATTCAAGATGTGCACCCTTCGTCACCAATTGCGCGAGATCTGGGCTTAAGTTCCTTGGATGATGTTGATGAAGCGACTATTAAAAGAAAGCGAGGAAATGCGGAGGGTGGCTCGGAAAAGAAGAGTTGTCTTGGCGTGAGAGATCAGTTTGCAAAAACATGCTACGAGGATATTGTTTTGGAAGAGGAGTCAAGCCAGAGAGGCATGGCGACATAGCCCTGCTTGTGAAAACAAGCAAGCTTCGGGTCAAATACTTACAGGGCATATCGTGATAAATGCGTACACAATTGAGCGATAGTTTGATTGTCTACTTCCTGCCTTTATTTCTTCCAGTTGAAACTCTAAAGCAGCAAAAACATATCTATGTTAATACACCCGGAGGCGATGCTTGAATAAAAAAATATTGCCTCAAGGAAGGGTGTGTGGACCTCGGAATTTGCTCCTCGGTTCGACCCCGCATATACTACACCCTGCATGCAAACCGATATCATACTTAAAGAAGCGAAAACGCCTGTGCTGTGAAATAAACAGTTATCCCACACTTCTCCTGAAGTACTTAACAACACCTTCAAAGAAATAGATATTTACAATGGTATTAACGCAAACATTTGTTAAAGAATCTGTGTGGAAAGCAGACATTTTTGAGGGCAAGGTCGTGTTCGTCACTGGCGGAGCCGGCACGATTTGCCGTGTGCAGACTGAGGCGATGGTGTTACTTGGGGCCAATGCCGCTATAGTAGGTAGGAACAAAGAGAAAACGGACCGCGTTGCCGAAGAAATTCGTCAGTTGCGTCCTGGAGCTCGCGTTGTGAGTTGCCCCAATACCGATGTTAGAAGTGTGCAACTGATTGCCAAGGCAGTTGAGCAAACAGTACAGGAGCTCGGCAGAATCGACTTCCTCATTGCCGGAGCCGCGGGCAATTTTTTGTCAGATTTCAATCACTTATCTTCCAATGCTTTCGCGTCAGTGGTGAATATTGACTTACTTGGGTCGTTCAATGCAGTGAAGGCTACGTTTAACGAGCTCCGCAAGAACAAAGGCGCAGTGCTATTCGTCCTGGCGACGTTGCATTATTATGGCGTGCCATTTCAGGTACATGTCGGTGCCGCCAAAGCCGGCGTGGATGCGTTGCTGAACGCGTTGGCGGTCGAATTGGGACCTTTGGGCATTCGCAGTAACTGCATTGCGCCAGGGCCTATCGCGGGCACGGAGGGTATGGACCGTCTCGTGAAGAACCAGGATGAGTTTGTGTGCAAAATCCCTCTTCAAAGATTAGGTACGACACGCGACATTGCCGAGGCCACCGTGTACTTGTTTTCTCCTGCGGCGAGTTATGTCACGGGCACCGTGCTCGTGGTTGATGGTGCTGCATGGCAGAACGGACAGCTGTCGATGCAGAATCTTTACCCGGTAGAGCTCATCAAGAGAAACAGCGAGGTATTAACAAAGCTCTGATAGGGCTGGTTCGGCGTTTGAGCTGCGGAGCAGGGCCTTGAGAAGATGAGGTGAGAATTCATCGTGTGCTACAGAAGGCAGGGGAAAAGTTTATTGCAGAACGCCCATAGAAGCTCCAAGTGCATGAAGACAAGCAAGAGAATGAATGTGTGGGAGGAAAAAAAAAAAAAAGGAAAAAAAGAAAGAAGAAACAGGAATATTGGGTAGAAGCCGTGGGTTGCAAGAGGATTGTCCGAACGAAGGTCTGGGATGGATATGGGTGGAGAAATGTGGGGCCGAGGAAGAGTTTAATTTGAGCTTATGCGCCGGCATCGGCGCGCGCGACAGACACCTGAGAATGGCGTTCCTCGCCCCAGCTGGAAAACCCGCGCTCTACTGATTGCACTGCGCACGACCATTTGTATACACTAACCAGCCGTTGTTGGCACGTACCAACCAGCCACGCCTTCAGTTTCTCCTTTCTAACCTCAAGTAAACACACCCAGCATGTCGATCGACCCTGATTCGCGGCGCAAGCTCCTTCTCCTACAAAAAGCGGATAGCAACAAGCGGTGTGCCGACTGCGACGCGTTCAATCCGCAATGGGCGCTGCCCAAGTTTGGCATCTTTATCTGTCTCGAGTGCGCCGGCGTCCACCGCGGCTTGGGCGTGCATATCTCGTTCGTTCGTTCCATCACCATGGACCAGTTCAAGCCTGAGGAGGTGCTCCGCATGGAGAAGGGTGGTAACGCGAGCTGTCGCCTGTACTTTGAAGAACACGGGCTTGACCCCGCCTTGCCGCACCGTGCCAAGTACGACAACCCTGTTGCAGAGGATTACAAGCAGTGCTTGACATGCCGTGTCGAAGGCACTTCTTTCACACCTCCAGACCGCTCTCAAATGACGCCATCTGTGGCGCAAAATACGCCCCAGAACATGGCCTCGCAGCAGCCCGTGGTTGTGGACAAAGCCCGCACTGAGGCCTATTTCGACAAGCTCCGCTCACAGAATGAGGCACGGCCAGAGAATATGCCGCCGTCGCAAGGCGGCAAGTACGCTGGATTTGGAAACACACCTGCGACTCTGGCCCGTCAAGGCGGTGCCAATGGCAGCGCTCAGGGCGATTTTTCCGTCAGCTCCTTACAGGAGGATCCATTGGGTGCGTTGACAAAAGGATGGAGCCTCTTCTCTTCGAAAGTAGCGAAGTCTGTGAGCGAGGTGCATGAGTCTGTGATCAAGCCTGGGTTCACACAGTTGCAGGGGAGCGACCTCGGGAACGAGACCAAGCGCGCAATGGCGCAGTTTGGACAAAAGATGCAGCTGACAGGCAAGTATGGGCAAGAAACGTTTAGCACCTTCACACGCGACGTGCAAGACAAGGGCTTCAACGAGTCCGTCGGCAGTTTGTTTGGCAACATAGGCGGAAGCCTGACGAACGCTGGGGTCGACCGCGCGTTCGGGTTTCAAAAGCCTGCAAACGAGACTAAGATGCCTGCGTTCGGCAGCGATGTCCGTACAAAACATAATGACGAGGACGCCTGGGACGACTTCTGATCATACAACAAGCGCACGAAGTACGGTCTCCATAATACACACTTATACAGTCACCCCTCTCTTTTCTCTCTTTTTCAATATTCATCTTCTTTCTACTCGTGATGTAGCCTTTGGGTACTCTTTTGCTTCGAGGAAACCCTTAACTCCTCCACCTGTCGAGCCTCTTCTTCGAACAGCCGGTAACAATGGTAGTATCCATCCTTGACGCTGAAATATGCCACAATTCGCCACAGAAGCACCCAGTCGACAAGACCTATGTCACGTGCTACCAGCAGAATCACAAAGTATACAAGGCCCCAGAGCAAACCGATGGCCACACCAACCACTACCTGTGGTGCCGTGTGATACTGTAAGTAAACACGGGAAAACGCCACACCGGCACTCATCGCCACTAAAAACAGCATCATAAGCCTTTTGTGCAATTTTGTCCCTGGAACTTGCAAGAGAACCACGCACATGTGATAAGCAGCGAAGAACCCCATGAACTGAGAATGTGCCGATGGCATTCCGTGCCCAAGCACCAGTGAGCCCACGCCGAAGTTGCGGTGGAAGTCGGGCCGTGGCTGTTTCACCAAACGCTTGATGATGATATTCAAAATTTCACCCACAAGATGGCCTCCTACGGTGATTACTGGCTGGATTTCCCGACTAACCAAGAACCACGACGTGTAAAAAACCATCACATAAATGGGAAAAAGAGAGAGCTGCACGCATGCCGTCGACACAAAGTCGGTGGGATCATACAAGATGTACGTGTGGTAGAATGGAACTGGATTGTAGTCCATACTTTGACTCTGCTTGGACAGTAGTACCGATGCGCCGATCTTGAATGGGCGCGACAAATACAAAAATTGGACGGTGCCTCTACAAAGATGCTGGGTTTTCTAAGCGCTACATTCAAATTTGAATTTGATAACATTTGGGCTTCTAAGCCATATTTAGTTTATACAGTTCATCGGCGCTGAAAGTATGGCCTAACAGAAAACGAGGCGAGAGAAATGCGTGTATTAGTCATACCATTATGTAATTTGATAAGAAATCACTTGAAGAGAAGGAGCCCGCGCATAATGCCCGGGCTTGAGATGCAAGAGATGAGAGTATGAGAGGATGTGATGAGAGAATGGGGTGAGAGGACGTGTTTAAAGCAATATGTGCAGAGATGAGGAATGCCGCAAAAATCGGCGGTCTGAAAAAGAGATGTGGAAGCTGCCACCGTCAAGAAGGCGGCACACCTACTTGAATGTCCTTAGGGCAAACAATGGCTTTCGTAGTGTCGACGGACTTCAGTAGAAAAAGCATAATGGATCATGCCCGCCGTCACGAGCACCCACACTAGTTAATGTGACGTTTCTGGCGGTCTCTAGCCCATCTAGCAGCGTCCTTGGTCTGTTGCGTAAATGAAAAATTGGACCTGGTCTTCTTGATAAAGGAAGTAACCCATGGCTGATCATAGTAATTTCTTAACTGGCCATCCTGGTACATTGCTGCAATGTCGCCCAATAAGCCAACGGCAGATCTAGCAATTGATTCGCTGCTAGACATTTCCACGTCTCCAGAAATTTGCTCGAGCAACAGAAAAATGGGGCCTAGGTACATGAACAACTGCTGCTGGTTTGAGCTGAGACTGCTCACTATACCCACGTAACAGTCCAAAATCGCCTCTTTGACCGAAATAGTGTATTCGAGCGCATCATAGGAGCTGTCTTCAGGTACAACTGTTGAAAGCTGCGAGCAGATTTGCATCACAACCTCCATATAAGGCATGAATCCTTCACCAATGACACCAGCAATATCGCCAAAACAAGACAAAATGGCAGGCTTCAACTCGCGCTTGCCTTCATTGTCGTTGAGATCCTCTCCTAGGATTGCCATCAAGCCGTCCAAGAACGGCGCGATAGATTGTCCAAGCGATTGTGCCAAGTCCGCAACAAAGCCTACCGCCGTGACACAGGTTGGAGACAGAACATTTCTCAAGGCCTTGGTCAAGTAAGGAATAAATGAGTCCATGTACTTCAAGAAATCTGGTCCCACTGCTCCTGAAACCGCGGAGATGGCAAGGAAAATGTCTTCCTCAATCAAGGCATTGGGTTCCTGCGCATCCAAAAGCTTGATGAACATGGTCATCAAGCTATCAGAGGCTCCTTGGACCTCACTTCTAAGCCTTCTGATAGTCGTTGTTAACAAGGACAAGAGATTGATTTGTAACTCCTCCAAAGCGGCTTTACCTTCCGTTCCAAAGGATTGCAGTTGCATGGCAATCGTGGCCTCCAATCTGCTAAGGACTTCGGTGGCAATTTGTTGAATGATAGGCATTGAGTCGTTTGCACTATATGTGACGAACGCCGACAAAGCTTCGTACGCAGATGCTCGGGAGTTGAATTCATTGTCTTCTTTACCCGAGAGTTGAACGAGCGCTGGGACAAAAGTATGATAATAATTAGACATCATACTTGAATCTTGCAGCTGCGCATCAATACAGAGTTGCTCTAGAAGATTCATCAACGTCCAACAGCAATTGACAGAGACCTTCGGATGATCGTTCAAACCAAGCAACAAGGCTTGCAATAATGGTTCCATTTCTGAGTCAAGATTTAAGGCACTGAGCGCAACCTCGGTAATCTTGCCTAAACACCAACTGACAGTTTCTTTTACTTGCACAGTCGGATCATTTATGAGGGCTAAAATGGGCTTGATAGCTTCCTGGATTGCGGGTTTCAAATGATCGACATCGGGTCCTTCCAAAATGGAACCAAACGCCATGACGGCGGCCTCACGGTTTCTCCATTCCGGCAGGGAAATGTTGGCGGCAAAAAAACTTAAAGTGGGCTCAACAACGTACATTCCCGTGGAGGTGGCGAAAAGTTGCAAGCAAGAGCCCGCAGCCATGGCAACAGACCAGTCGTCATCTTCGGGGTCATCGTTCTGCTTGGTCAACAAGGTCAACAATACCGGCAAGACTTCTCTGCAGGCAAGAAGCGTGAAGTTGTAGGACAAGAGGTCTGGAGGTGCTTCCTCTGCACGCTCGGTTAACTCGTGGAGCTGGAATGCAATTTCAAACTCTTCTTCGCAAATGGTAGACCAAAACTCAATGGCCATGCAGGCAACATTATCATGAGGGCTTTGCATGCCGCTGATGGACAAAGCATACAAGGCCTTTTCCATATACAAGGACATGTGGTGGTAGTACAACTGCACTATCCGAGCAAGACACGCAAACGCTGCGGCCTGCAACTCGGCATCCTCAGCCTGAGTAGCTTCACACACCACCTGCATGATAAAGTTACGCTCGCCCTCACGCTGGAAGTTTTGTTTGATGAACTGCAACGAGTAAATGAGAGCGTTGAGAGCCGTGAGTCGTACCTGGACTGAAGGCTCCGTCGCTTGGACGCCTTGCACGATGGCAATCAAGATGCCGTTCAGTTGGGCGAGAATTTGGGGATCATTTGAGTCCGCGCTCTCACAGATATATCCGATAGCCAAAAGGCATGCACGCTTCACATTGATGGGTTGTTCTGTCTTCGTGTGCTCCGTGATAACAGGGAGCAACTCAGGCCACTCGTTGCGGGGCAATTCCACAAGCGCGATTGCAGAAACAACCTGCGAGATTGAGGTCGTCATGTCGCGGTCATCACTCAACAATATTTGCACAACCTGTGCCTTGATGACACCTTTCAGTGCAGCGTCTAATTGCACCCAGCGCTGCTGCTGCCCGTGGCGCTTGCGCAGGTCCTTTGAAGTCAACTGATTTTTCATGCCCAAAGCTGCCAATATGCGCACTTGGGACTTTGCGTCGCTACCCAAGATTTCAGCTAAATAGCGCATATACTCGCCAAAAGACTGTTCGGCGAGCTCTGCCAACTGGCCTTCGGCAGCATTTCGGGTCGCCGCGTCGGGCGACATTAACGCCGTCTCCAAGAGATTGGCGATATCCATAACAAAGGATTTTGTGATTGATAAAGGTGGAGTGGAGTGGGGTTGGAGCTAGGAGTGTTGAGGGGCTAACGGGGCGGCCGGGACACTTGTCTGCTGCTGAGTATTCGGATGAGAAAACAGCTGAAATCCGGTCTTTAGAAATTCACGCTTGGCACGAACGCAAAAACGAAGTAGAATGTTTGACAGTAGAGGCAGGCGGGTGTATATGTCGCTGCCAATGCCGGAATTCAACGGTGTTTGGATTTTCAGTTTGCTGTTGAGGTCACGATTGGAATGTCGCGGACCGAGAGAAAATCTGCGGTCGTGCTCAGCACGAAAGTTGCAGTTTCACCACCGAAGAATTGATTTGTGAGTGTTTTTTTTTCTACCGCTTCCCTTCAATCGCTAACGATTCTTTCATGCTTCAGTTTCTAACCAGATATTCTGAAAACTGAATTGTTGATGACGTGCGCAGGCGTATAAAGTCTACTGCCCGTAGCTATTCGGGAATCGTTTTCTCGAGTGCATTGCTGAGGGCTCCACTGTGCAAAAGGCCTCATTTTTTTTTTTTGTGGCCAAACTGGTCAGAATACCAAAAGAAAGCTAAGAGGAGTAGCGAAGAGCAAAAAAGTTTTCAAACAGGCATCCATAAAAGACTAACAGGCGCTCGAGCTGAAAATGCTACATGAACCGAATTGCAGAGGCAGGTTTCAGATGATTGCCAATAATTTCGCAGCAATTTCAGACTTGCTCCTTCCGCTTTTTTTCTTCTTCATTGCCCATTCAATTTTGTCAAACAAATTAAAAATTGACTTTAATATTTAATTGAGCGGGTCACCACTATCAGAAAACAATATTTCTTTGGACAGTGGATTACCTTAACTTGATACACAGTGTTGGCAGCATTAAAATCGCAAATGTTTTTATGGACTCACAGTGACAAGCGGCTCTATAATCTCGTATTTTTTCTTGAGACGCTAGATTCATACTTTTATACGTGCCAAAAATTCTCCTCTAAACTATTATATGACATCCTATTCCTCTTTCTAATTTGTATGCCCGATTATTCTCCACCATACCGTTTGCAAATTGGCAAGTAAACTCATTGCAGCAATTTAATGAGAAGCTAGTGAAAGAAAATGTCTTGGGAGAAGTGAGTATATCTTATAACATCTTAGAACTTCTTAATGAAAAATAGATGTTATTCGGAACCAGAAAATGCTGAGGAACTTGCAAATTAAAGGGGAGTTTTAGTTGACAGACCCTGATTTGAGCAACTGGTAAATGAAAACTATCTTTTGGCAATAAAATTAATAACAATCAAGCATACTAGCTCATACATACAAAAACATCAGATTCGATTTCAGTCAAAAATCAAAGTGGTAGGGATGCGAATTGTGATTTTACGTCGAACTCAGTCCATGGCTCTTGTCAAACCCAAGAATTCTACAAGTTCTCCGAGGAACAATTCGGCTAAAAAAGAATATCAAGCCCAAGTATTGCAAGCAGTAAGGCAAAAACTTTTCTTTTGACAACTCCAACCTGTTCATTGCACGCTTCTACATATTCCATAAACGAGTTAATACACACTTTTTTTTCATATACACGTTTTCATATGCATGTTTTCATATACATGCGTTCACGCGAGTCCCCACAGACAAGTCTGTAATAACACACGCTACTCCCTTGCTGTTGATGCCTCCGACGCGTCGGAAACAGATGATTCTTCGTTTGTGCTGTCTTCGTTTGCGCTATCTGCGTCCGCAGACTCCAGGGCCTCGCGGGCCTTGGCAGCCTCTGCTTTCTTATACAGCTCCAACTTCTCCAAAAGCAACTTCTCGCGGGCCTTTAACATGGCAGCCTTTTGCTCCAACAAGGCGGCGCGGCTTTCTAACTCCTTTGCGCTGACCATCTCCATTTCTTCGAGCTTCTGCTGGCGCTCCAAGATGCGCTCGTGGCGGAGCACGTACGGTACGGTCTCGGAGATCTGGCGCAACTGCGACCGCTGCGGAGCAATCAGCAAGCGCTTAAACAGCTTGTCAGGCGCGTCGTTACTTCGCTGGTTGGAAACGCCCAGGTACGCTGAGCGCGCCGAGCCGAGCGACACGGCGTCTGCAGATGGCACGTCTTCGTTTTCGTCGTACAACATGGAGCGACCGTTTTTGCGAGACGAGTCCACGGAAAGAGCCTCGGCGGACTCGTCGGGCGCGAAGTCGAGCAGCATCAGCGTGTCTATGGCGGCCAACTGAGCCAAGTTCAGCATCAGGGGCACCTGTGCCAGCAAATCCGGGAGTTCATCCGGGGAGCTGCGCGGGGTGGAGCCGAGCGTGTCGGGCTCCTTGCCCGTGACCTCGCTCAAGCGCTCTGTGCGGTAGGTCTCGTAGAGAAAGTCGTGGGTCAAGTCTTTGAGGTCCTGCAAGTGGGAGCCGAAGAGCACGGAGCGCAACACCGCGAAGTCGCTGTGCTGCGGGTTGTTGACGTCGACGAGCCCCCACGGGTACTGGCGGGCCTTGACGGTTCTGGTCTCGCCCGTGTGTGTGTCGCGGACCTCGAAGTCCTGCTCGGACGCGACGACGGCGAACGGCTGGAGCGCGGTCAAGAAGCGGCACTCGCGCGCGAGGTCGGAGTCCGCGTCGTCGTAGTCGTCCAAGCAGCTGTCGAACTGGAAGGTGGGCACGTTGAAGCGCTCGATGTCGACGCGCACCTGCGCCTTGAAGTGACGCAACTCGCGCTCGGTGAAGGAGTCCGCGCGCAGCAACACGGGGATGATGTTGACGTACTTGGCCAAGCGCTTCATGCACTGGATGTCCGTCTCGCGCAACCCGTGGCCCGTGGGCGCAATGAAGTAGAGCAAGACGTGCACGCGCGTGTCCACGAACCGCGGGTTGCGCCGGATGCGCGTCTCCTCGGCCAACACGCTGTCGAACTGCTGCCGCAAGTACTGCTCGATCTCCGCGTAGCACATCGCGTTGTCCAAATTGTCGCCGAAGCCGGGCGTGTCGATGATGTTCACGTGCAAGCGCGCGCCGTCGTCGTCCAAGAGCTCGACGCTGGTTTCGGTCAACGCGATCCCGGGCTCGTCCGCCGCCGCCAATGGGTCGAACCGTGTGCGAGCCAAGAGCGAGGTGCTGGGCAACGCCACCGCGCGCGTCGGCGTGAACAGCAACGTCCGCGTGTCTGAGGCACGCGTGCCCGCGTACAAGTGCGGCATCACGCGCCGGTCCAACAAGCAGTTGATGAACGTGGTCTTGCCGGTGCCCAGTTCCCCGGCGACCATGAAGGTGAACTTCACGGCTTTCTTGGCGTCCTTGCGGTAGTTGATCATGGGCAGCGTGCCGGAGGCGGGCTGCGTGTCCATGTCGGGTGTGGTGGTGGTTACGGTGCTCAGCGTTGGGTGTGGTTGCGGGTGCACTGTTTCAAAGGGCGTTGGCGTGTTGCGCTGGCTCGCGGTGTGCGGGCCTGGCGATGGTGTCGCTGCGACGGGCCCGGTGAGGCACTGTGTGCAGGCAAACAGATTCTGGAAGTGCGGCGGGCCCAGTGGGGCGGAGGGGCCCGCAGGCGTGTTGTGCCTTAGGGACTGCTGTCTGGCATTCGGCATTTATTTCTGCGTTCTTTTCGTCTTCTCTATTTTTCTTCTATTTCTCGTTTGTTCTTTGTTGTGTTTTTATTTTTATTTTTATTTTTTCTCTGTATTTCTCTCTGTATTCCTCTTTGGCAGGTGCTGGTTTCTGCCTGGCACGTGGGGAGAGACGAGCACGTCGCAGTGCGCCCTGTATGTATGGCTGTGACGATCCACGCTCCGCTTTCATTGGCACTGTATTCCGGCCCGTGGACTCGTAGGCTCGAACCAGCACGACTGCTGAAATAATGCCGCATGCTGCGTGTGTGCGTGTGTGCGTGTGTGTGTGTGTTTCTCTCTGACTGAAACGTGGAACTGGTGTCTCTGGATGCGACTGTCTCTGGGGCTGGTGCCGCGAGCACTGTGCGGCGCGCCGCAGCATAGACCAGTGTCTAATAAACTATCCAATTATCGACCAACAAACCTGGCTTGTAATCGCATGTTGACCGCAGTCACACTTTCCGGAACCGTTGCCGCGTACTTATTCTTCGTGCTGTTTTCTTGATTTCTTGATTTCTTGTTTTGTTTTGTTTTGTTTTGTTCTTTTCTTTCCTTGCTTTTCTTCAATCTAGTAGCACGCACGGGGCCTCCTGCCCCCTGCCACCTCTATTTCTCCTCTCAAAGGCAGGCCCAGGTCTGCAAATAACAATGCCTTCGTGTGCCTCTGAAGCAGTCCCTTGGACCCGGCCCGCTTGTCTGACGGGTCCTTTGTAGAACAAAGCGCCCATCGTATGCGTTGGCGTCTCTGGCATATAGGTCAATGGCAAAGTGTTCCGGAGCGGCCAATGGATGATCGCTTTTTCAAAGGGCTCGTTTTCTTTTTATGGAAATCCATGCTCGAGGAGGAACGCGAGGACAAAAGAGCTGTCTGAGTGACAAATACATTTGTTGAACCGACCTCTCTTTTGCGCCCAGGCGAAGGAGGCAATAAAACGACCCCGTCATACCGCGTGAGAAATGTGGCTCGTTGCAGATCTTCAGCACGGAGCTACACCAAAGAGTCTTGGCTTTCAGCCAACTTCAACAATCTCCCCAAGCTCACCAAAAAATATGAAAACCTGTAGCTTGCCTGGGTCCAACTTGCGTGTTCTACAGTACTACCGTCACTTATAGTAGAAATCATCGTACTGCACATGGATGTACACGTTGTTGGTCTCCAAGCGTGCTTACCGTTTCCCCATTCTGCACACCGTCTATTTTCTTTTATCGTACTATTTACTTGCCCCTGGCACGCATATCCCTGAAACCGCGGGGAAACGCATGATGTTGTTCAAGATGGCAAGACAAAACAATTTTGCCGTGTCGTGATTGAAGCTGCGGAAAAGTCGCCTTGTTAAAACGTGCATGTAGCGTGTTTTGAGTGCGTCCGGAATAGGACCCGGTAGGAGGGTGGCTTGTCAGAACGTTCACCAATATTCACGCCAAGAGTGGGTGGGCAGACCCATCTTTTGCAGTGCTTGATGGAAGAGACCTCTTACTGGAAAAAATATTGCGTTGGCCCAAAAATGGTTTCTACACCAAGTCTATGCTCTCGCGAAGCATCCTGGCTTCTGGACTCTGTCGATATGTGTGTATTCGAGGACTATTTATCATCGGGCATAGCATGTGCCTAGAGCACCTTGAACACGCACCAGTGGGCAAAGAGAAAGAAGAAAAATGCAAGCAAAATTGGCACCATTCGCAGTCTAAGGACGTGTGGATGGGATGTTTTGCTGTTTCTGGGTGTCGCCTGCTGCGCCTGTGTAATTTCTCAGCTGATTGGGTAAGATCTGGTAGCAGCAAATGTGTTAAGCTACTCGGCTTGGTTTTTTTTATGTCTACGGATTTTGGACGCTCTCTTTCCGCGTGAAGCTGCACTGTGTGAATAAATCCGCCGCGTGTTGTCAACCCGATCCCGGGGGTCTTTAAATATACGTGCCCGGGCCTTGCTTATCTCTCGGAACCGAGAAAGCGCGGCTCAAATTAAGCTCGTGTGCCGGCTTGCTGCGCACCTCTTGCCTTAAAAAGAACTTTTGTCTATTCTTCGACAATCCGGCTATTTTTCTGAAAACCACTTTCACCTTTTTTTTTCTTGCCTCATTAGTCAGGGAGGAAGCGTAGTCTGGGCCGCGTCCAATGGACTCGTGGGCCGATTAATTCCGCATGTCATTATGTGATGAGTCTTGTCTGTTTATGTTCCTCATGCTGAATCTGGCTGCAGGCGCGCACTTCTAACAGAACCTGCGCGCTAGTCTGCTTCATCTGATCAAACATATATGCTCAAGAGCCCCTACCCAACTAATTGAATTTCTTCTGGTAGCAAGTGCTCAGTCTTGTAATATATTGTCATGGCTCAGCAAGTCAAAAATGTGCAGATATTGGGTTAAGTAGACATCCTTCTGTGTTGCAACTGTTCAGGGTTATATTGTATATTGAAAACACCGATAAGACAAGAAGCGCCTTCGCCCAAGAACAGCATACAATACCGGTGGTATGTCATTCCGTATACAACACTGGTTGTATGCCTTTTTCTGTATACAAGAAAGCCAATACCTATGGTCTGTTGAGATGTCCCCAAACCTTGTTTGGTCTAGCCACGCATTGGTCAGGTATTCGCTCGCTAGATCGCAATTGATGTTGAGGGGAAAAGTAGAGTCAAGGTTCACGGTTTTGCTTTCATATCGAAGATACAAAAACAAAAAAACCCCAGCTCTACCCCACATATATCCGGGCTTCTTGCATGACTCCCTGGGGTTTACTGCGAATCCGGGTCGTCTTTCGCCCTTGCATGCTCACTAATATATTCTGAATCTTGCATACAACTCTGCATCGACTCGATCCAGATCGCAGCTTAGAAATGATGATAGCAATTACTTGCGGGGCTTTGAAATATATAATGCCTCCATATTCCTGCTGATACAACGAGCTTCTAACCGTATTAGAACGTTAGAACCTCTTTCCCACTCTGAAATCAATCAATCATGTCTCTACAATCTTCAAGACTCAAGGTAGAGTATGTCCCTTTGAGCCAAATTCGCAGACCAATTCCCCCAGTGCTTGATAATCAAAAGATAGATGCAATGGTATCTACCTTGAACGGAATACCTATGGCGTCAGCGACTTGTGAAATAGAAAATATGAAAGCAGGCGAGTTGCCTCCTATCGATGTTTTTTTGGTCAAAGAGCAAGGCAAGAGCTATTATTTTGCCTTTGGAGGGTGTCATCGCTTCCAGGCATATGACAGATTGAGAACCAAGGTCAGCGACCCATTAGTAACGACACGCATTTTGCCTGCAACAAGAAAGACTCTCAAAGTGTACTTGGGTGGATCTGTCGATGAAATGTTCGACTAGACTTTTACGTGATGACAAGTTTATATGAGTTTATGAATCTAACACTACGATTATGAAGATGCGGTTCCCATGTTTAGTAAGCAGCAAGCTTAGTAAAGGGAAGTCTGTAAAGTGTGGAACATCATTAGCCAAAGCTAATATTCGTGACGTATCTTTTCACGAAGAAAAGGCCCGCTTTGTTAAAGTGTCTTTTGGTAGTTTGTGATTTAGATTTAATTCTCAGTTACGTCAGAGAAAATATTGTGTCAGATACTCGTGCGTCTTAGTCACAAAGTCTGTTTCTTTTTTTGCAGAGTCAACTGAATCTTTGTTTCAAGCCATTCGGTTAGAAAGAGTGGTTGAGCTTTTATTGACAGATAATGCTTATTTGGAGAAATTCCAGCTAATTCCACATACATTTGTAAAAACGCTTGATTTACCTTGTCACTGAAGTCTTCTTCTCAAAAAAAATAAACACCCCAGTACTAAAGCTCTCGCGGGTCCAGGATTAAGCTCTACATACGATGGCAATTCAATACAGCGATAACAAGTATGCCTCGTCTATTTATTTTGGCCTCACAATCACTTTCTTTGGCTGCGCTCGGATATATTTATTGTTTGCTTGAACTTTTGTACTCAGTCATCAGCATGACCTAAACTAACAAGAAACCTTGCTATTTGAAGGTGAATATTCACGCGAATGCCCTAGGTGTAGTCTGGATTTTTAGACTGGAATTGAGCGGGTGCTCGATTGCAATTGGCATCTCGAATTTGCAGCACGGACCTCTGTGGTCTATCTTGGTCGGGGCGAAGTCTCTTCGGCGCATGGTCCAAGTTGGATGTTTGGGATCGGAGACGTTTGAAACGCTCCTTGTCGATCTCGTGGCTCTCCTCAAATTTACGGATCTCCTCAGGGAGAATGGGTTTAGGATCCGTGGTAAAGTAAGCATGATCCAATGCGTCAAGCGCGTTGAATCTTTTCTTTGGGTCTAAGGCTAGCAAGTTGCTCAACAAGTCAGTGCCTTCGCCTCCCAATATCGGCTCAAACCTTGATTCAAGCGTGCGTCGACACGTGAGGCCGATATTAAGGTCAGGTTTATTGGGGAGGAGCGAAGCATCCGGCCAGTTCTCGCGATTTGGAGGTCCCACCAAGTCAAATATTATTTGAGACTGGTTCAGATCGGACGAGCCCACTAGGATAGGTGTCTTCGTAAATAGCTCCGCAAACACGCATCCTACACCCCACATATCAACAGCAGTGGTGTACTTGCGTTCCCCTAAAAGCAACTCTGGTGGCCGGTACCACCTTGTAACAACAAGTGCAGTATAGTTGCGCTCGCCTCCGCCTGGTCCTTTACCCTTTAGAGGAACAGGTCCATGATAAACACGAGCCAAGCCAAAATCTGCAATTTTGACTATGCCTGACGGGTCCAAAAGGATGTTAGCTGCCTTAATGTCGCGATGCAAATATCGCTGCTGGTGTACGTAGTCTATGCCTTGTAGAAGCTGCTGTAGGATGCACTTTTTGGTTGGCACATCTAGATCAATACCTGGGTTTTCAAGTAGTCCTACCAAGTCAGAGCTCATGTATGGCGACACGGTGTAAAATACTCCCCGCTGAGAGATGATGTCTTGCGCAGACGCTGTTTTCGGCTCCTCGTGAACCATGCCCTCAATTTTCAATACGTTTTTGTGATTAAGGCGCTTCAAAATCGTGATCTCTCGCATCGCTGTTATTGGAAATCCCTCTTTTGCCGAGTGGTTGATAAGCTGTTTCAAGGCCACAAGCTTGCCCAGCTTCTTATCACGTGCTTTCTGAACCACACCGAATGTGCCCTGACCTATCTTTTTGATGATTTCAAATTGCGACAACCGGGCCATCGACTCGAAATGGTTGATTGACTGGAACCTAGCGGCTTCTTTAATGCGATCATCCTTTTTGTGCGGCAGCGTGGGCATTGTATGGTTACTATACTGTCTTTTGAGTGAAGACGAACCTTCGCAACGTAGTATGCCGAGCGGTCGCTGAGTCAAGAGTGTGCGACTTTTGCTGGGGAAATGTCAAATCTTCTTGCATGTTTAAAAAGATATAGCAACGAAAAAAATACAATGCAATCATATCTATAGAGCTTGCGAATATCATCTTCAGGTTAACATGCTTATTCCACATGTGCCTCTGGCTTCAGCGTATGCATGACTGCGGCCTACATATTCATCTTGGTGTCGTTCACCCATCACTCCTGTAGAAAGTAAAATATTGCATATTATATTACTAAAGATTCTCTCGATAAAGCAAAAACCCTTATACCGCCTCGTGGCGAGGTTTCATATTGGCGAGACGTCTAGCCTCCCTCGATAACTGTCCAGCTTTCTTGACGTTGAAACCACCTTCTAAAAGCTCGGTCGTTTGTTCCAACTGCAAGCCAGCCACGTCTGGTAAAAGAAAATAAACAAACAAAAATGAAACAAGACACAAAGCGGCAAAAAACGCAAAGGTTCCTGGGGGTGTGATGTTCTCCAACATTGTCAAAAATGTAGACGCAATGATCAAAGACCCTGCCCAATTTGTTGCTGCAGCGTACATTCCACCGACAGATCTTACGTTGACGTCGGAAAATAATTCAACACCAGTCCAGGCAGAATTTCCAATTCCAATGGCATACGAAGCAACAAAGAGAACCATTCCAAGGATGACAATGATTCCCCAGCCAGAAATGCCTGTAGTCTGAACAATGACCTCGGCGTCTGAGTTAAAGACGACGCCAAGGAAATGAAATGCAATAGCACATACAACCATAGCTATGCACATACCTGGGATTGCAAAAAGCAAAATGCGGCGACGACCCACAATGTCGATGATAACCAAAGCGATGAGCGTAAACACGAAGTTCGTCGCAGCAATAATAATGGAGACGGCGGTAGAGTTTTCGAAACCAATGGTTTCAAAAATAGTTGTACTAAAGTACATCAAAGAGTTGAAGCCTGTGAATTGTTGGATGCCTTGCAAGCCACACGCCAATATGAGAGCACGGAAATTGGCCGGGCTGGTGTGAGTAAGCTTGACGGATCTCCAGATCTGGCCAAGCGGAGTTCCTGGTACAGTAGAGTTTGATGCGACCATGTCCATAATAACAGCGTCCGCCATTGCGTCAGAGGCGTTCGATTCGGCTTTCATGTAGACTTCCTTGGCACGTGCATTATCTCCTTTGATGACGTAATAGCGTGGGGTGTCCGGAAGAAAGAAAAAGAGCACCAGCTGAACAACAGCGGGAACCATACAGAGTCCCACGGATATGCGCCAGCCATGGTCGACTGTTGTGAGACCCCAATTGATGAAGTAAGCCACCAATTGTCCACCGGTGATGAATATACAGTTTGTGACAATAAGACGACCCCTATATTTCGCGGGTGCCAATTCACTTAGCATAAGTGGGGCAATCAAAGATGCCGATCCAACGCCGAATCCAAGCACAAACCTACCGGCGATCATTGTCCAGACGGTGGTTGCCACTAGCTGCACTATTGTGCCGGCAATGAAAAAAACGTTGGATCCAAAGATAACTTTCTTTCTGCCGACCAAGTTAGCTAATATTCCGCCTAAGATCGCCCCAAGAAAAGCCCCGAGAGATGTCGCAGATGTGATGAACTCTTTTTCGCCACTGGTGAGAACTTTATTCAGCAAATCAGTGCCCACCTGCACCAATGCAGCAGATATATATCCAGTGTCGTAACCAAACATAAAACCTGATATGGACGACGCCAAAGTGAGCAAAATAACATATCTGTTGGGGGCGATGTTACTCAGATATAGCGTGTTGTCCGACGTTGACGCCAACGAGGATTCGACTTGACTTATCAGCGCCGCCTGCGTATCTTTGCTGTGGCTAATTAGGCTGTCCTGTGATGTTATTGGGGACAGGGACATGATGTTGTGAAAAAGGGTGTGACTGTTGGATATGCTTGAAAGGAAGAAAGCTTTGGATAAGACGACCGTGAATCTTGTTTGCTATTAGGAGCTCTGCAAACAAGTATTGATAAAAGGATGGACTTATTAAGAAACGCCGGTGTCAATATGTGCGTGAGGAGTTTGTTTTAAAAAGAGTATACGCTGGGACGTTTGGGGATGTACTTTATTTATATATACGTCAAGTCAGGGCGTCTGCCGCGTTAAATTTCGGCGAGTATATTTGCGACTCGGCCAATTAAAGCGCGTACCTCACCGAAGCCCGCTCACTTTTTGCAGGCTATGTCGCACAAATTTTCGCCGAAATTTTGCAAAAAAAAATTCACGCGCGCCACTAAGCCCGTCAAGCACAGCAACTCATGTGTTGAGATAGTAAAGAATGAGCTGATCGCTTGATTGAGCAGCGTTCTCACAAATCAACATCTACTTCATATAGTGTAGTCATGTTGACGACCAATATTAAAAATTTCAGAAAGTCTTCGGGATTCCGTGGTTGCCTCAAAATGCACGCTGGAGAATGTAAAAGGTGGAGTCAAGTTTCAAAGTTTAGACAAAAACAAGGTTAAAAATGAAACCAGTTCAATTCTTTGATTCATGTATCAATAAAATATATTTAGGCGCTGAAATTTTAAGCATATCATAATTGAGGGACGAAATCTAAAGTTTTCTGCTTTGAAATTTCCCTTCCAATTTGAGCAGGACCTCATAAGTCATGAGAGGTTTCGAAAAATATGGCAGTACTGGAGTGTTTCATTGAATTACAGGCAGGCTCATACTCGGGTCGGAAATTTTGAGTTTTTCGCGTTTTTTTCCAAAAGCATTGCAGCTAATGTATCAATCAAATCATGTTATCCTTCGATAAGACTTTATCCGTACCGAGAACGCGGAAAATTGCACGGTGGTAAAGACAATACAAAAACTTCATTCGCACGGTTTCCACAATCATTATTCCTTTTTCTAGTCCAAACAAAATTGATCGACCTGGAATTATGGGAAATGCTTGCTATTGAGTTTAAAGGGGGTCAGCTGTAATGTCACTGGAATCTACGCCTTATACAGTACGAGAGAAAATAATAATAGGGACTTATATACAGTAGCTGGTTTCAGTCCACTGGCCTGTGATATCTTTACTTCAGTTGGTTCGACTCACAACGACCCCGATCAAAATCAACTTCAGGTTTACTTAGAGAACAAGCATAACCTTCAAAACTGGCTTTAGAGCTTTTAGAGCACATGCGGACAAAGCAGTCCATTAATGTGTGGAATATAAATATTGGGAAACGAAATCCTGATCCATTCATAGAAGGGAACTTTAAGGTACAGGCTGGTGACCTATTTAGGTAATATTGAAGAATCCAGGACTGTTTCATAAAGTCCAACCATAGTCGGTATTTCTGCTTGAATGTCCAATACACTGTCAGAAAGTTTTTTTTTTCTAGAATATTCTAAGACGTCAAATATTCTTCATTTTCAAAATATCAAACACTAAGACTACCTGCAACAGAACAACCAGCACCTCCACAAAGAAACTCTTTCCAAACTTTGAGAGCCAAAAAAACCTCTCAAAACCGATGCTCTCGAAATTCTACAACATATTGATGATTTCTGAGACATGAATTGTTGTTTAACTCAACAAATAGTCAAATTTCGCATCATACAAATGCTCGTGAAAACACGTACCATATGCATGTCTGCGAGAAATGTCAGAGGACAGAGGCAGTGAAACATCTATGTAGTCGAACCAAAATATGCTTGACCATACAAGATTGCAAATATGCATACTTTTGTTGTGATATTCAAATATGTTATAGGCCCCTACAATATGCTTGTGTTTAAGTTTAGTACGGAAACATACATTTCGTTTCGTTATTGTTTAGTAAGAAACACAAAAACAATGCTGTCAGTTCACAAGCTAAAAGAGTTGGTTCGCATCGTCGATATTAGCGCAAATATTACTTTATGACCCTCTCAAATAAGAATAATGTGACAATAAAGTTACGTTTCGTTATTGTTTAGTAAGAAACACAAAAACAATGCTGTCAGTTCACAAGCTAAAAGAGTTGGTTCGCATCGTCGATATTAGCGCAAATATTACTTTATGACCCTCTCAAATAAGAATAATGTGACAATAAAGTTACGTTTCTTCATCGGCTTGTTAAGTAAATGTATTGGACAGAATCAACAATGATCCTGAGAATTTCTATCCCCTCAGTTCACTCATAAGTTGTGACGTTGGAAGTTATTTATTTCAACTGTTCTTGTTGTGCGATTACTATATGACCTCATGCCGTCATAATATACTTAAATCCTTCTCGGAATCATAACCAATGGTATTTAATATCTCTTGGTCCTTGGTTTTTGGCAGGATGCATAAAAATATCATATATGAAGTTTCAGTCGTTATCGTAATCACATACGAAGAAACGACATACGTTTAAACGATGACCTTTCATTCGGACCAGGAAACTTTCAGGTGGGGCTATCTTTGAGAATTTGTTTTTCCTGGAAAAACCTTGTCTGACCAAGCCTTGAACTAAAAACAGATGGACTGTAAGCTTTCTTAAGTCAAGATACTTTGATTCATAAAACAATCCTTGTTGAAACTCACCGACAAAATGGTTTACTTCTTGCTACTGCAACCAAAACACACGAGTGCTAAATTTTTGCTGCTTTTGGTTGAATGATTTTTTCCTTGAAAAATCACCCAAATGACTATTTCCTAGAATCATAGCCTTAAGTAACAATCACCTGACTTTGCCGACATACTGAACCGATTAATGGGATGAAATTTACAGTGTATATTACGTCACAATGTATACAAAATAACCCAAAGAGCTTGACATATGATTGAGATTCAATGTTTCTTTCGAAGTTAGGTGAGGACTTACTTGTTATCTGTCAATGTCGGCCTTGCAACCATTCCAATAATCATCAGCTAGCAGGGTATCGATTCCGGGCGAGAGTACTGCACACGAAGTATGCTCTTTCGTTCTCCCCGCAAAACCCATGATTCGGCAAGCAAATGTCCCTAAACATATTCGTGCGGAAATTGCTCAAATTTGTATAGATTTTTGGGATTATGGTTCATAAGACTATTCTGAAAATCTTGCCAAGCAGAGTGAGCACGTGCAGCCGAGCTTTATTTATGACCCAACTCGAATTGATGCACTACTACATCAAGACTGTGGGCCATGAGTAGGAGTTTTACCCACAGCTTGTCAGTGAAATACAATCTACGGAATGAATTTTGGCATTGGAGATGTTCTGTGCGCTTTAGTAATTTTATTGAACAATTTCTTTTTACATGACTCACTTCTTTGGAGGGTTGAAGGTGAACTTTCTGTTCTTGATTGGCTGCCACTTGAACTTCTTGACCCAGACGGACAACAAGTACAATGAAGAGACCACGATGATTGCCTTCAAGCCCCACTGTTTTCTCTCGTCGTGCTCTGGTTCAGAGCACCAGTTCAAGAAAGTGGTAACGTCTTTGGCCATCTGCGAAGCAGTGGCAGGCGTGCCGTCCTCGTATTCCACCAAGTCGTCAAACAAAACCTTACCCATGGCAATCATACCACCTGGGAAGTATGGGTTGTAGTTGGAGCCTGGAGGAACCACAACACCCGCAGGTGGCTCCTCGGGGTAGCCGGTCAAAAGCGAGAAGATGTAGTCGGAACCACCGTGTCTGGCCTTGACAATCAAAGATAAGTCAGGAGGCAAAGCACCCTGGTTTGCAGCTCTCGCGGCTTCCTCGTTGGGGTAAGGGCCAGGAATGTAGTCGGCCAACTTACCTGGTCTCTTTCTTGGGTTACCCTCGTCATCAGGTTCATCGTCGTACTCCAACTCCTCAGCAAATGCCTTGGCCTCGGTGGTGCTGTGGGAGACACCAACCAAGTTTCTCCACGCGATTCTGTCCATGGAGTGGCACGCAGCGCACACCTCCTTGTACACCTGGTAACCTCTTCTGATCGACGCGTGGTCAAACGTAGAGAACATGCCGTTGTGAGACCAGCCGTACGCAGGGGGGTGCAAGCCGTGCTCAGCGGCAGTCATGGCGCTGGCAGTGACGCTGTCCTGATACAAGGCATACGAAGCAGTCAAGCCCGACACACCAACAGCCGAGGCAATGAACTTTTGCGCCAAAGGCGAGGCAAATCTAGCAGATTTGAACATATCAGTGGATTAGTGGGAAGATTATGGGGATTCTGGAACCAGAGGATGCCCAAATGCAAATGTGGTGTATAGAACGAAGAGTCTAATACAGAGTCCTTGCCGAGTTGAAGGCTATGCAATGAGTGGAAAGCAGGAGCGGCGAGAAGACACGTGTATTCGGATGGCAGCTTTCAAATGTCAGCAGCACGTGTGTCCTAAAAAAAGTTTTGCAATCTTCCTGGCGAGTTCCTTCCTAGGGTGGTCTTTTTTTGCCTGTGTGAGCACCTTGTTTTTCACAGTAGCGCTAACTTGGAAAAGACACGGTGCGATTGGCTAGTCTCATGCGGTGGGGGCACGCCCATGAGTCGACTGCGCTGAGTGCTCCGGTTCTGGCAGCTTGACACCCGTGCATCCACAACGCGGCGCATTCTTTTGGGTGCGATTGGCCGGAGTTACCGGTGTTTGGGTACCGGACTGTATTTGATTGTGCTTAATTGGACTGGGTGAAACGTGCTTGTTTCTTCCATTGCTGCTTGTGATTTGTGTTTATGTTCAAAATTATATTGCAAGGATTCAAATCACACTCATTTTGTGATTCAAATAACCTTTTGAGCTGTCTCCATGATTTAGAAAGATGTTTGCGTAGAAGAGACTCAATCAACATTATAGGATTCGCCAGGAATAGAATTAATATGTGTGTCTCATCTCAGCAAACTCGTAAAAACTACACCATTTTTGCAACGTCAACACTGGGAGCCCCGAAAGTCGTACGTAGACTCACATAATTTGCGTGTGTTCTCCAGAGCTTTAGGAATCGCAATAGTTCAACTGGATAGCGAGGCCTTCGATCGATGACAAGTTTGGCCTATCTGATTAACAAGTCATTGGGAAATTGCAAATCCAATTGAGCATCAGTGATGTTTCTTCCGGTGTTTCTCTTTGGAAACTCGGAAGACCGATGCAATGTAAGCCCCAGAACACATTTGTGCTCGCAATGAACTTGTTCAAGGCCACACTCATTCTGGCAAGACAGACTTATGTTCAGAAAAGCCTCTCAGTCGCGCCTGGAAGCGTAAATTTCGCCGCAAGTTGAAAGAGCTCTGATATTGGACCACATGTTTGTTTGTTTGTTGTTTCGAATTCATCGTATCATAATGTCCGTAGCATATTAAATAAGTCATTTCTAGAAAACTTTTAAAGATTTTTGTCCGCTATGACAGCTGCATGCCCTAATCCTCAACCCTGAAAGACCAGTTTATGCTGATGAATTTGATACACGGCTTCATGACGTGCTGATAGACGTTCCTGTTTCATTTGCAACAGGTTTCGTGGAAAAGAGTACAAAAAAGTACGACTGGATAAATGAAAATGTCCGGGCTTACTTTAACGAAAGGATCTCATGGTTTCAGATCGTATTGAGGCCGACTCTGGCCAATTGAGCAAAGAAGGCAGTCAAACAGTTTGCCGATACTATCACCCAACTAAGAACAACTTGTATTAAAATTGAAGATAGTGGTAGTAGCACTACGATATGAATGTCACCGGTAGTAGCGCGGTTTATTACTCCGCTATGCATGGCACAAAAATGTTGTGAACAGTGGGACATGATGATGAAATGAGTCACAGAGTATACTGACACGATACAACAGTGAAGGGGAACTATAGTGAGAGTGAGATAGTTCTACAGCCACAGCTGTTTCCATGGAACACATGCCAACACAAAGGAAGTGTAGTTTTACAAGGTCATGCCACGCAGTTGCCCCACGCTAAACATGCCCACACATGGGAAGAATGCCTTCGACTATGTGAATTCTGCGAGGTTATATACTAGAGCAGCGAGCACTTCAAGCGGCAAGCTTGTCCAACGCCTGCTTGATGTCGTTCAACAAGTCTTCGGTCTCTTCGATACCCACCGACACTCTGACCAAGTCGTCAAACACACCGTTTGCCTCTCTCTCGGCCTTCGGGATGCCACCGTGGGTCATGACCGCAGGCACCTCAATCAAAGACTCGATTCCTCCCAAAGACTCGGCCAAAGTGAACAACTGCGTGGTCGATGTGAACTTGGCCGCGGCCTCAGCACCGCCTCTGATGCGGAAAGAGATCATGCCGCCGCCCAAGCCGTCGCGGTGTTGCTTGCAAACAACGGCGCGGTTGGGGTGGCTCTCGAGGCCCGGGTAGTTGACGCTGATGATACCCTCGTGCGCCACCAAGAACTCAGCGATTTTCTGAGCAGAGGAACTGGCCTGTCTCACACGCAAGTGCAAGGTCTTCAAGCCACGGTGAGCCAACCAGGAGTCGAACGGCGAGGGCACGGAGCCAATGGCATTCTGCAAAAAGCGGAACTTCTCGTGCAACAAGTCGCTGCGAGTGGCCAAGACACCGCCGACAACGTCCGAGTGGCCGTTGATGTACTTAGTGATGGAGTGGATCACCACGTCCGCGCCGTGCTCCAACGGGTTGGACACGTATGGCGACAAGAACGTGTTATCGACGACCATGAACGCGCCGCGGCCGTGCTTCTCGTTGTGTGCGCGCAAGATGGCGCTCACGGCGGCGATGTCCGTGACCAGCAACGTGGGGTTGGAGGGCGTCTCCAACCACACCAACGCAGTCTCAGGGCGCAACGCGCTCTGCACGTCCTTGGCCAAGTCGCCGACAAACGTCACCTCCACACCGTGGGTGTTGGCGACCTTAGTGAAGTAGCGGTGAGTGCCGCCGTAGACGTCACCGCCAGAGATTGCATGCGAGCCCATGGGCAACAGCTGGAGCACCAACGACGTGGTCGCTGAGCCCGACGCCAACGCCACGGCGTACTTTGCTTTCTCCAACGTCGCGATGGCCTGCTCGAAGTTGTCTCTGTTTGGGTTCGCTGACCTCGAGTACTCGTAGATGCCAATGGGCTTCGAGGGCTCGCTCTGCGCAAAGGTGGTGGAAAGACTGATTGGCGCAATCACGGCACCGGTGTTGGGGTCCGCGGCAGCGCCGGCGTGCACGGCGTGCGTGCCGAAACCGTATTCAATGGTGTTGTCGATAGTCATGGTTTCTGTATTTTCTAGGGAAGAGGCGTGGTGGTGGGGCCTAAATCATGGCCGAGTCTCTTTTTTTCTTCTTTAGCGTCATCATGGCCCGCGCTCATGCAGGCGCGCCGTGGCGCCACGGCTCGTTGCGAGCGGCGCCGCGATGCCACGCCGCGCAAAAGGTTTGGCCCTACTCTGCTGGGGGCCACCTTGGCGTGCCAGGCGGTTTCGGCCGTGGTCTCATTATGCGCCCGGCGCGATGCTCGAGCATGCTGTGCGGGTGGGATAAAAAAAAACGGGCGGCGGCGGGGCGTAAACTGCCTGTGCCGTCTGTCGAAGCCTTTGTGGCACGCTCCGTTGTGCAGTACGTGGCTATTGTCCTGGAACCCGTGCGCCCACGTGCTAGGCGCTGCCCGCGTGTTTCCCGGTGCATTGGGCAGACGGCCCTCTTTTTGATTTGCGCGCAAGTGTCTCTGGCGGTGGAAAAGTGTCTCTGGGCATTTCAGGAAGAAATGCTGTTCTCGCGGACGAGAGGGCGACTGCCGGACGCTTTGTCCGCATCGTTCCCACTGGTTCAGGAATACACTCTCTTCTTTTCTTTTTTCTTTTTTTTTTTTCTTTTTGTTTTTGTTTTGTTTTGTTTTGTTTGAAGGAAAAAATGTCTCCTTTCTTTGCTTGTCCCTTGAGCACCGTGTCCTTGGGCAGCAAGAGGTGGCCCCCCGCTGCGTTTCGCATGGTCTGAGGGAGCGCCACGCCATGCCGCATGTCGGCGTGGTGTACGTCATATCGAGCAGAGTCCGGAGCCGAACATCATTTGGCAAGACGCCTAAAACTGGCGCCGACTCCGACGCCAATCCCAAGTCGCCCATGGGGGTCCCTGTGCCCACCACCCATGTGTGGCCGGCGCCTCGCTCAAAAGTGCAAGTCCCGCCAACGGCTCTCGCGGGATTCCTGCAGCCGAACGGCCCAAGCAGTGGCTAGTCTTGTCTGCGCGAACCGGGGGGGGAGTGCCAGATACACGCTTCTGGCCACAACTGTCTTGACCGAGTCGCAGTCTTTATCTCCACATGTAGTTTCCGTCCACTCTGAGCGGTCATGCCGTTTTTGCATGGAACATTTGCATGGTGCGGGCGATCTGTCGCCTCGCCCACAAGACACCTGGCCCATGCGAGAGTTGCGCTTCGCAGCGGGTAGTGGATCTCGCCTACTCCTTTAAGGCAAACTATGCTTTTAAGCTTCTCCATGGGGCAAGGGTGCTTGGTCAGGAACCCTCCCCACCCCCAACCTTTTGCGCGGCTGCGCTACTAGGCGCGCGCGGGGGCGCTTGCTTCTGTCAATGGATCCTCACCAATGCTGCCCGCAAGCAACGATATCGGGTATCCTGCACCAAAGCCGTCAATGGGCCCGACGACATCCATCATATTCAACGCCCAGCAAGCAAAATGCCGGGCAAAACGTCAGGCAAAACGTCCTAGCGCGGGTTCGTTGAGGAGTCAGTCATGCCATCGTCCTTGACACGTGTGGCTCGTGAAGACGCGTGGACCGATTCCAGTGGGTTTTCGTGGCTGCCAAGTGCACCGCTCATTATAACAGTGCAGCGTGTTCAGGCGAGCAGCACAGCTGCGCGAAGCGCGCGTGGCCTGCTTGGAGAGCAAAACTGGCTCGGGGAGGCCCAACGCCCAGGGCTGGGGTTTCATAAACGCTCTGTTTCACGCACTCGCCTCAAACGAAACTCGCCTGGCACGCATCTAGCGACACGATGGAGTCGTTGTGCAAAAAAAAAAAAAAATTTCGGACCCCTGCTAAGACGCCGCCACGGTGCTGGCGAAAACGTGCCCTGGCGCTCGGGCCGGACCACAGCGCATATCCGCGGCAATGCCCGTATCCCACGCGCCCGTGTGGCTCTCGGGTGCTTTGAGCGCACTGTGCCCAAACCAGACTTGATGACGTGCATCCTGCAGCGCGGCGGGCCTCGTTCATACGGCACAACCTTCGCTATGCGATCCAAGCCGGAGTGAAATTGTAGTCGGGCCGCGCTTGCCGCAAGCAAAGACCCGCGTGCTATCGTGTAGTGCCTGGTGCCTTTTGCAAAATCACGCAGCGCCGCGGGCAATTCACGCTGGACCTGGACCAGCCGTCGGCTTGCACACGAGACTCGCTCTGCTCAACCACACAGCCCCGCAAACTCTACAGGGCCATGGCTGTGGCCCGACACTGGGAGAAATGCAGATCTTGTCGCTCAAGACAGCCACATGTGCGCGTGGTTGTGCGTGGCGGATGGCTTGGGGCAACAGCGTCTTCCGGGCTGTGTGTGGAGGCGCCGATTGAGCTCCGCTTCTCCTCGCATCCCGCTTCGCACCCCCGCGGGAATGGCAGGGCTTGATTAGCTCAATGGCACATTTAGTGCTTGCGTCGTTCCGCAGCGCTCCTGCGCGGTGCCGCTCGCGCATAGGCCCCACGTCTCATGTGGCGCCTGGTTCCGGGACATGGCTTCGCAGCCCAGTGCCGAGAAGGCGCCTTCGCAATCGAAAACCCACCCCCCCGCCGAAACGCTTCTGCCATAGTCATGGGCTGCGGCGCCGCTCTGCAAAGCAAACACCCTACGCCTCGCTGAAAAAGCTTGGCGCGTTTGCATGCGGGCCCCAGGGGCGCGCGACGCCACATGGCGGACGACATTTTGGGTGGGGGCGGGCCCCGGCGGGCTGTGGCACCACCACCACTCTCTCATGCCTTGGCGCATTCGTGAAACAGGCGGAGGTGGGGGCGAGGCGCCGCTCTTTGGGCTATGCCCTTGCCTCCACGCCCTGACTTTATCGTAGTCCCGAACGGCCCCGCGCGCTTATTGTTGCGTGCTGTTCGTTGGTGCTTTGGTGCTTTATCATCTCCTGTATGAAGAGCGGCCGGAAACTCGCGGCCCAGCCACGCAGCAAATTGAAGTTTGATTCAGGAAAAAAAAAAAATTTGAACGATCAGAACGCCAATTGGGTGGCTGTCCGATGAATGCCAATCTAACCACAGACCCCGAAACGTCTCTGCGGTAAGCAGAAGGTGTATACGTTGGCGCAAGCTCATTCTCGAACGATGCTTTTTTTTTCTCTTTCATGGTGTCCCAGGATCCCTGTCGCATCTCCGGAAATATCATGCGCGCCGTTGCTGTGATTAACCGCGCACGGCTGCAAACGAGGCTGTGTAGAATGGCCGCGAGCGAGCCAGTGAGGTGCCGATTCCCGCTTCGTGATCAAAACGGTATAGAGAGTGGCGCCTGGCTTATCGTCGTACATACAAGCCAGCGCAATAAAAGTGCCAGAGACCCCGGCTCTTCACACTGGCCGCACCTCCTCTTTTTGTTGTGGTTCCCTGTTCACCTTGCAACACCCCCGCCCACTAGAAAAATTCCCAGATCTCATTAGACTTTTGCCCTTGTCGCTGCCTCATCTCCCCCGATAGACATAGCAGTACCAAAAGCAGCACTAGACCAAGAGCACATAACAGTTTGCAGTATCTGCTCCTTACTTCCTTAGGGCCTGCACTCATTTTTTTTTTTCCCCAACACACATCCCGATACCTCATGTCTTTGGCAGTTCCCAGAGATGACCGGGACGACCAGTCGGTCGCCTCCGACAGCCCTCTACAGCCCTCTGGATTCCACGTGACCCCGGGCGAATTGACTGCGCTCCACGACCCTAAGTCGCTCCAGAAACTCCAAGAACTTGGCGGCTTGGACCGCCTCGCACAGAGCCTCGAGAGTGATCCGTCCACGGGCCTCGATGCTCACTCCAACCACGACTCCCGTATCGCACGCTACGGGCGTAATCGGCTACCGACGAAAACGGCAAAGTCTTTTTTTCGGCTCTGTTATGAGGCGATGAAGGACAAAGTCTTGATCTTGTTGACCGTGGCTGCCGTCATTTCCTTGGCATTAGGTCTCTACGAGACGTTTGGCCAGGACACCGTGTACGACGCTGACAACAACCCAGAGCCCAAGGTCGATTGGGTGGAGGGCGTCGCGATTATCACCGCAGTGGTCATCGTGGTTGTCGTTGGTGCCGCCAACGACTACCAGAAGGAGCGCCAGTTTGCGAAGTTAAACTCGAAGAAGGAAGACCGTGAGATCATTGTCTATCGCAACGGAGAAAGGCACATGATCTCTATATACGACTTACTCGTCGGCGAAATCGTTGCGCTTGAAACTGGCGATGTCGTGCCAGCAGACTGTGTCTTGATTTCTGGGGAAGTCGAATGCGACGAGTCCGCATTGACCGGTGAGCTGGATACCGTACGTAAAAGACCCGCCCGAGATGCGCTAGAGCACTTTACACAACATGCAGCGCCGGGCGACGATCTCGGCGTGGGGTCCACCAAGCTTCAGGATCCATTCCTCATTTCAGGTGCCAAGATTCTTTCTGGCTACGGCACCGCCCTTGTTACGGCAGTTGGCAGTAACTCGATCCACGGCCGCACAATGGCGTCTTTGACCCTGGAGGCCGAGGTCACACCTTTGCAGGCGCGCTTGGATGCCTTGGCAGAGGGAATCTCGAAGTACGGATTCTTGGCTGCGCTCGTGCTTTTTGTCGTGCTCTTTATTCGCTTCTGCGTAAACATCGCTCCGGGAGGCTCGCTCGCAACCAGCACAGGTCCCGAGAAGGGCAAGAGTTTTGTCGACATCCTCATTGTTGCGGTTACCATCGTCGTTGTCGCTGTGCCTGAGGGACTTCCGTTGGCTGTTACTCTTGCCCTAGCGTTTGCCACTACAAGGATGGCCCAGAACGGTAACTTGGTGCGTGTATTGCGCTCGTGCGAAATTATGGGCGGCGCCACGGCAATCTGCTCTGACAAGACAGGAACTCTCACGGAAAACCGCATGCGCATCGTTCGCGGTTACATCAACAAGAAACTCGCATTCGACGACTCTTTTCATGCGGGAATGACCGAAGATGTTGGAAAGTCTGCCGAAGTAGTGGGGGAGATACCGACGAAAGTTAAAAACATGATATGCGCCAACATCACCATGAACTCCACTGCCTTCGAAAACGCAGAATACGACGAGGCCGCGGCATCCAGAGCTCTCGAACGTCCAAAGCAGCGCTCGTTGTTATATCATTTGTTCCACAAGAGTAAACAAACTGAGCAAGTATTGGGTTCTTGCAACGACCCATACCTAGGCAACAAGACCGAGTCGGCTCTCTTGTCTTTCGCTAAAGAGAGACTTGATCAATTCTCCCATCGTTCTTTATCTGAACAGCGTAACGACTTGTCTGCGGAAGTTGTGCAGGTCATACCATTCGAAAGCGCTAGAAAGTGGGCTGGTGTGGTGATGAAAATTGACAATGGATACCGTTTCTACATCAAGGGCGCAGCAGAGCTCATCTTCAAACATTGCACTTATCAACTGGATGGAAACGACATTCCTTTTACCATGGAGCGCTCCGACAGAGAGGCCGTACTCGAAAAAATCGATGAATACGCCAATGACGCTTTGAGAGCAATTATGTTGGCTCACAAAAACTTTGTGGGTATCACGTCGTGGCCTCCGACCGATCTCGCTGACCCGCAAAATCCATCCCAAGCTCTTCCAGAGCTGCTCATTGACATGTCTGTCTCCAAACACGACTCTGTCGCCAATCTTGTTATGGACTTCCTTGTGGGTCTTCAGGATCCCTTGAAGGAAGGAGTTGCAGAAGCTGTCACAAGATGTAAAATGGCAGGCGTAACGGTAAGAATGGTCACAGGCGATAATTTGACTACTGCCAAAGCTATCTCAAGAGGCTGCAATATTCTTACTCCCGAAGACTCCGACAATGAGAGCGCATGTATGGAAGGACCTACCTTCAGAGCTTTATCGCAAGACGAACGCACGCGTATCGCTCCCAAGTTGAGGGTATTGGCTAGGTCTTCCCCGGAGGACAAAAGGGTATTGGTCGACACTCTAAGAAAAGCGGGCGAAGTGGTAGCCGTAACTGGTGACGGTACAAATGATGCGCCAGCTTTAAAATTAGCAGATGTTGGATTCTCCATGGGAATTAGTGGTACTGAGGTAGCTAGAGAGGCCTCTGACATCATTTTGATGACGGACGATTTCACTGATATTGTTCAAGCCATTAAATGGGGAAGGACCGTCGCGGAGTCGATTAAAAAATTCATTCAATTTCAATTGACCGTCAATATCACTGCTTGTGTGCTTACATTCGTTTCTGCGGTCGCATCCTCTGAAGGAAAGTCCGTCTTGACTGCGGTACAGTTGTTGTGGGTCAATTTGATCATGGACACCTTGGCTGCATTGGCCTTGGCAACAGACAAGCCAGATGAAGCCCTTTTAAACAGAAAGCCAGCAGGTAGGACAATGCCATTGATTAGTGTGTCCATGTGGAAAATGATTATTGGCCAGTCCATCAATCAGTTGATTATCACTTTTGTTTTACACTTTGCGGGTAAAAAAATTTTCTATGGTGATGTCAATATAACAGACCATCAGCTGGAACAGTTGGATGCAATGACATTCAACGCTTTTGTGTGGTTACAGTTTTGGAAATTGTTCGTCACGAGGAAGCTAGATGAGTGCGCCGATGTTACGACTGTCCGCGGTCGTATTAATCTTGAAAACTTGAACTTTTTCTCTCACTTGTTTAGAAATTGGTATTTCATTGTGATCACGCTTCTAATTGGTGCAATGCAGGTCTTAATCATGTTTGTTGGCGGTGCTGCGTTTACCATCGTGAGACAAACGCCAGCAATGTGGGCAACTGCAATAATCTGCGGTATGGTGTCCGTTCCGGTGGGCATATTGATCAGAATAGTGCCCAATTGGTGGGTTGTCAAAATCTTCCCCACCCGTGCTTTCAATGCGTTCCTTTATTACGTTGGTTTTGGCTGGATGAGTAAAAAAAAGAGAAGAGAGAGAGCGGAAAAAGATTTAGAGAAAGATATTGAGAATGCAGAGGATACTGCCGCAAGCTCAGGCTTAGAAGAGCCTGTAAAGGCTTCGTGAATATTGCTTTAGAACTCTATATAGAAGAAATTTATCACGATAGATTAATACATCTGATTACGACATCTGCAACAGTATATGTTCAAAGCTCACTCTCCATCTTTATTACAAACTTAACGTACGCAGGACCAAATCTAGTAAATGGCTGAAACATAGGCACCCACAAGCGTAGCTCTTTCACGGTTTTCGATATCTCGGCCCTTTCTTCCTCGGATCCATCGCGTAGTTTGTTTCTTAAGCTTTCGTGAAGCAGCAGCAACGTCGCCAGAAATTCTTCATCTGAAAGTGTCAGTTCCGAAAGCCTACTGACTTTTCTTTGTGCATTTTGAATCACGTGATACACTTCTAGAATATTTGCCTTAACCTGCTTCAACAGAATTAGAGAGTCAACGGGATTTTTGAGGTCCTTATTTAGTGAAACATTTATATCTGGTTGTTTGGAATTCAGTCTCACGGTTTCCACATCCAGGCTGAGCATTTCAACGGCATTTTTGAGAGAATCCACATAGTACTGTAGACGAGAGGATTCCGAGCTGGCAGTTCCCAAGCTTTCTTCGGCCAACGCAAATTCAGATATGCCTATTGGTTCCAGCGCTCTTTTGAGCTGCTCCATTTTCTTCTCTAATTCGTGTAAAAGAACGTTTGTGTTATAGTCTAAATGTGTCAAAAGCTCCTGCGTCTTAGTGTTCAAACTGCCCAATGTCTGAGTGGAGTAGCGATCTGAGTTTCCAGCGATGGACAGGTGAAGAGCGTCCACATAGTTTTCAGGATTGAACTCCTCATTAAAAAACATGCTCACAGTTTTATCTTGAGATACGTCCCGCATTTTTGAATGAGTAGAAGGAATATAAATGCCCATCAATGTTGACAGTCAATGCAAGGGAATGAGGTGAGCACCTCGCGGCCGCATGCATCCGTGCATCCAGGCCTTTGACCCATACTACTAGAACCTTCAGACAATCTAATCTGGGGTTTATCTAAAGTTTCTTTTAGTTATGAGTAAAACGCCTCATAACTAAAAAATTAATTGAAATGATTAACGCCAAGTATTACTAGACGTTTCATTTATTATTGAAAGCAAGCTCCTCTATACAGTTGTTTTTTTCAGTCTCTCGTTGCTTCCAATGATCAGATACATACGAATTAGTGGCCGAAGCCAGTAGTCATGTGGTTTCATTTTTTTTTGGATCTCTCTTATCAAATTCCCGAAATTAATTGCCTCATGCGCCTACAAATAAAATAGATCATCATCTGATCACAAGTAAAGCGGCTTCCATACGTGAATCCGAGGTACACTTGAGCCAGGGCTATTAGCGCGGGCACGCGGACTACCCCAGGAATTGGTCTCGAAAAAATATCAGCATCTTCTCTTTCCGGCAATAGAAATGCAAATAGTCACCGTTCAAGATACTTTTCTTGATGTAATTCAAGACGCGTCGTCTGGAAAAACACAGCTGGAAGCAATATGGATCGCCCGACGAGACACCGAAAACGAGGATCACCAAGAGTATTATGAAGTGACCGTGCTGTTGAAAAAAGGCGAGTTGGTGTTTACTGGAAAGGCTGAACAGACACATAAGATCAGCTTCAGTAAAACAGACTCTTTTAATTATACACTCATGATCGAAGACGAGCGGGGAAGACACTCGTATACACTCGTGTTCCCAGAATCAAAGCTTGACTTGGGTATTCGTGGATCCAAAGTCTCCACATCCGCGATCTCGCCTGATGGCACCACGTTGATAGCAGGTACCAATACGGGAAACATTCTACAGTATAACATAAAGAGCAAGCTGCTTGTACGTGAGTTCAAGCATGCTCACCTTGCAGATGTGCTCAAGCTTACCATTCTTCCTTCGTCACAGGTAATGATGTCGGTAGGGCTAGATCTCCAAGTGAAACTATGGAACATGTCGGCCGATCCAAGCTCGCTACCTGTCCGAGTATTCTCTAAGCAAAAGTCGCATATCACAGACATTGTCACCATTGATCGTGGGCGCAATTTTCTCACTGCTTCGCTCGACGGGTCAGTTGTCTTATGGGAGTGTTCGTCTGCGCAAATCGTATCGCGATTTCGTAGGATAGACAATCTCAACGACCCTGCCACTTGCATGGCACTCGCCGTGGGAACTTCAGTCGCCTCAGAGGATTCTGTGAATCGTGACTTGTTGTTTGGGTGTCAAGACAAATACGTATTTGTGGGATATGAGCTGGGTGTCATACAACAGTATAGTGTGGCAGGGCATTTTCAGACTGGGCCCAAGCTTCAGAGACCATGTGCGGTGACATCCATATGTGTAGAAGACAGCTATCTTGTAGCAGGCTATGCTGATGGGTTGCTACGGATTTATGACATTACTGCACAAGACAAGACAGGAAAAGGAAGTGAGGATATTATGGTTCCTTATTGGGATATGCAACTCAATCCAAATTTTCCTGTCGAGCAATTAGTAATTTTGAGGATTACCAATGATAATGAGTTGTCTGTTGTGGCTTCCAATGGACCTGAATTGTTGCTTCGGGTACAATTTAAGGACCAGGGCTTTGAGTGCAGCCAACTTGTGGGACTTAGCGAAATGTTCAGGATTGTTCTGGCTGATAAAAGCAGCGACTCCGTCTTCGTTGCTACCGAAAGTGAGATAGTCCAGTTTCAAGTGTGATGTTTGTACCTATAATACCTAGACCAATATCTTATTATATTTATTCGTTTTATGAAGTACAAAGAGGTCTGTCGCGACGCTGAAAACAATATAAATATAAGGGACTTACAATTTGGCCTTGGGGCGGATAGACTTGAACACAGAATCGATCGCCGTGGCCTTCATCATATTTCCTTTCACCTTCAACTTACCGTTCATGAATAATTTTTGTCCATTCGCCTTTCCGTTGGCCAACTTGACAAAATCTGCGTCTTTCATGATCAATTGTACGTCGTTCTTTGGTACAGAGCTAGTTTTGATGACAGACCCATCGTTCTTCAAGTTCATCACCCAAGATTGCTCCTTGCCCTCCTTGTTTTTCAAAGTAATCACAATCACGGCCTTGACACCAGCAATTGCCTTTTTCTTGATGGCCTCATCTTTCAAGCCGTCGTTTAACTCCTTGAACAATGCAGATGCATTGAATCCGTCAGCTTTCAAGTCAGACATTTTTTCCAGTTATAAATGCTTTTGTGAGTGGTATCCTGTAGTTTACGGAACAAACTACTTTACCGGAATATGTTTTTCAGGGGATGGTCTTTATATTGATAGCCTGTCACATTTCACATGGCGGAGTTTGACCGGCATATAGGTTCCGCGGTTGCTCTCCACAAAACACCACGTGATGGCGAAACTTGCAATGCCTCGGTTCTTTCAGGTCGTGCGCTAGCGAGCTCCGTCTAGTCCGATTAATTTCAATATGGAGTTCTTTCTTTCTTTTTAACTATGTGGGCTTTCTTTAATTTCCTTTCACATCATATGCCATTTTCTAACTTAAACACATTTAGAAGACATGCAATTATTTGATTCCGCCACATTAATTGACACTGCATCTTTACCCGATAGCGCGGCGCACACTAATCAAGTTAGAAAACTTACGAAAACTATAAAAAGCCTGTTGAATTCAAACAATACTAAGGAGACGGGATATTCTTACCTCGTAGAGCATCAGTAAATGACCGAATCTACTTTGGAATTTTGCGTGAATCGCGCCTTTTCACTTAAACCAGAATTAATTCTACACAAGTCTTTCAATGAGCATACCAAATAAGTCAAAGTACATCCATTGTATTCAATTTTAGGAATTATGCATATTACAAAGCTCACAGAAAAATCAATTTTCCTTGGGTCATTCTCCGCTTTTTTTTTTGGTTTCAACTCACTGGGACATTTAGTGAAGTCTGATCTTAGGCTGGCGAACCCGTGCACCGAGCTCATCTCTGTCTCATCTCAGGCATCAAGATACTTGATGGAGCAGTCAATTTATTATCTTCTCTCACAACTTCAATCATGGCGTTCTCCTCTGAACTGTCGAAAACTAGGTCTCATGCCACATTAAACAAGCTTTTTGAGAGCATGATCCCTGGCTCAGCTCCTCAATCAGGCACATCATTGAAGAAGACATCCACTACTGAGCACTTTAATCATGAGATCGCCAAGAAGAAACTTTCAAAAGAAGCTTTGAGAAAGGCCAACAAAATCGAGAAAAACAGGAAAAACAAGCAACTTAATAAAAACTTAGAGAAAGAGAAAATCTTCAACAAAAAAGTGAGATACAACGTCATCAAGTCGCATAAAAACTCCCAGAACATCTCCGAAGAAGAACAGAAATACTTAAAAAAGCTAATAAAGAAGAACTCTTTTGCAGTCAGGAGAGCAGGCGATCTTGATGATCCAATGATTAAAGATGAAGTAGAGGAATTAAGAAACGAGATTTTGGCTCTCACCAACGAGAAATACGACAGGTCGAAGGCCAGACACCAGATGGCTAAGTTGAGTTCTTTCAATGAGAAGGTGAAGTCAGGTGTGATGACCTACCCAGGTCTCACACCTGGGTTAGCTCCTGTCGACTACGATGACTCCGACGAAGAATAATGTATATTAATCCATAAGTAAAGAAAAGCGATGATACTGCGATTAGCGGCCCAACTCATACAAAACTTGGCGAACATCTGTAGTCTTCTTGCGCACATTTCTTTTCTTATCATCAAGCCCACGAGCTAGCTCGGCTCGCGCACTATCTTGGTATCTCACCAACTTGGTGTGTTCCAACCTTGTGAAAACTCCCAAAATACAATCCAAGCACAAAAGCCTGATCGTTTCATTGTTCACCAACTTCCTGTTCAAAATCACTTTTTGTGTGCTCAAGAAGATCAACTTACTCAATAGACTGGAAAGATTCTCCTGTATCAAGTCTGGGGATTCCTGGATGATAACTTTAAATGTTTGCAACGAAGCCTCAAGCACAGTGCTATTTTGTACAGTCAATCCGTTCAATACTAATGGAAAAACCTCTTTTAAATGAGGCTTCAAAATTTCAGGAGAGACGTTGTTGATGATGATAGCCAAGGTAATCAAGCATACTTCTCTTCTTGAAGCATTTTGGTTCGCTGTAAAGCTGACAAGGAGCTTCTGAAGCAAGTTCTCAAATATTTGTTGTTTGTAAAGAAGTCTTGAATTAAGGTTAACCACCCCCGAGATAATTCGTGTTTTTGTATTTTCTTTGTTAGAGAAAATATCCAAGTCACTCATCAAAACAGTAAATGAGCTTGAAACAGCCTTACAGTAGCTCAAGTTTTCGTTTTCGGTTAACTGTGTCACGAGTTGATCCAAAAACATTGATCCAGCGGGATCAAGTTTCACTATCAATCCCTTCAAAATCCAAATAGCAATTTCGAGAGAAGCAGCATCGCTTTGACATTTCTCGAATATATCAGAAAAAAATATTGAAACACTCTTGTCATTCTTAGGGGTAAACTTGTTGATCAAAAGCGCAACAACTTGCAAATAACAAAGCCTCACATACCCCATATCCAACGATTTAGCAATATCAATTAGCTTCTTTATCTGGATATTCTGAGACTCACCAGGATAGATCACATTTTTATCAATCTTCGCTAGTAAATGTTTGTAAAGGGTGATTCTCGGAGATGGCTTTTCGCAAAGACTAATCATTGAAAATGTCTCGCTATGAGAATTATTTAAGAACATCGCAACATAATGATCGAAAATCGACTGATGTTTTGATTTTTCAGTAAAGCGCACGATATAACCGAAGAGCTGACCGGCTAGTTCTAAAATTATAGGTTCCTCGCCACATCTTTTGACAATAATTTCTAGAAACCTGGGTGTGAAGTTCTTCTGCCATGAGTTTGTTAAAAACGGATTGACAGATTGAGTCTGCACAAACAGTTTGGTGAGACTATCAATAATGTCACCAAACGCTTCTGGATCGTATTCATCATACGCAAGTTTGTTCAAGTATCTTATAGATAAAACCTCCAAAAATTGATAGTTAACGCAAAGTTTGTTAATGAGATCCAAGACCCCTTTTTCAAACACGCGCTCAAGTAACATGGGAAGGACGATCTCAATCACAGAAGTAACGTTAGCATTTAACATCTCTTCTGATCCTTCCGTCATGATACGAATAATACATTTAACAATTTCTTGCAATAAAACATTAGCTTGCCACTCCGTGCTCGGTGTGTTGCTTGTGACACTGGCAATGTTCTCGCCAAGCCAAGTTAAAATTAACTTGACTTCCTCTCTGGATATGAACCCACTGATAAGCAGCATTTTGGTAAGCTGTTGAATAATTTTGCACTTTAAAGAATTTTCAAGATTCGAAGAAGCTTGTAAAAGCTGACCCATGAAAATGAGGAGATGGTCCTTAAATTGCCATAAATCGTTTGAGTCACCTGTGATTTTGGACGCAGTAAGAACAAAACCTACGTAGTCTATCAATGCTCTTTGTCTCAAGACTGTGAGAGAAATATCGACCTCAATTTCTGTATCTTGTGTGTCGCTGCGAATAAACTTTCCCCACACCTCAAAAGAAAACAAAAATTGAACAATAGTGTTGAAAAACTTCGTTGAGGAGCTTCCAGTCATGCATAGTAAGATCACAGCCTGCTTCGATGTTTTCTCGTCAAGCGAGGTAAAATGAGATTTTAAGTCATTGATTATTGTGGACGTAATGGAATTGAAAGATTCTGTATTCTCCAAATTCTTCACCAAAGTTTCGAGCGCTATCAAGGTTAAAATCAATGTTTTGTTATCGTCGGAGTCATCCACAACATCCACATCAGGAGGGACAATAAAATCGGCTTCTGGCTTGAAAATCAGAGCGTCATTATGCAAAATTTCAAACTTGAGAGCATCCCAAATAGTGATCCAGTATTGCTCAAGAATATTTGGAGGGTAATTTTTGATGCACAAGCAAAGACACTGCAATACATCGTTTCTTACAGCTGGATTGGTGGATGTGAGTTTTTCAAAAAGTGAAGGGAACGTATCTTGTGCAAACTGCGACTGGGAAGCAATAGTGGCCCTTAATTCCATCTTCAAATCTTGCGATGTGATCTTGTAAGGATCATTAGCCGGTGGCGTGAATGAGATTGGAAAATAGCAGAACGCTACATCAAATAATTCTGTAAGAAGCAGATCGTGTTTCTCATTCACGGATCTGTTTTCAAAAGAAATTCTTTCATTGATTGCCCTGTTCAATCGAAACGACATAAGCAAGTTTCTGGGGTCTTTCTCTCCACTTGCAATGTGCACAAATGTTGCGACGAATTTCTCTGCACTGGCCGTTATAGCGACAAGGTCGTCCACATGTTTTCTGAGGATGACTTCAAGTAGGTTGAATGACTCGTATCTCACCTTTGCCAAGTGTTTTCTGGGCTCATAAAGCTGGAATATTTTGTCAAGCATCTGTACGAGGTTCCCATTTACGTTCGCTCTAAAATTTTTGAAGCCCACAAGAGACGCCAAGGCGTTTAATACATGCACCGTCAATTTTTCATCTTCTAACTTGGCGAGCAAAAACTGCAAGAGGACAGAAACGTCTTGCATGGATAAAAATGCAGCATCGCCCGTGGCGGAAAGAGTTTCTGCCAAGCAATGTGTGGCATGTGTTCGGGTGGCGATGCTCTCTGAAGTCAAAGACGGACCTAGGGCCTGAATGAATACAAGAAGAGACAAAGATTTATTAGCAAGGAGTGTAGCCAACTCCCCGGAAAAGATGGACTGGTCACCTTCACTCACCGCTGCAGCTATGAACTGATTGATCAAGACTGCTGGATCGTCTACCATAACTGTAAATTTCTTTGGTTGAACTTTTCGAATTTCCGATGCGACAGATTCTTTGGTAGTCAGAGAGGTGTGCGCGCTGCATGATTCAATAAGCAAAAGCTTACAATCTGGTCCACACGAAAAAAATGAGCGAATTTGAATTCTGATTGTAATTTTTCGAGTAGAATCTGGATTTTGGCAGTCCCAGTTGAATACCTTAGAGTGAAGACACCAGTCAGATGTCTTTAAATTTCTTTTTAGAATTTCTACACCTTTTAATGCTTTCTGCTATTCTCACATTTATGTTGACAATAAATGAGAACTGTTGTGCAGAGCGAGCCATAGATATAAAAGTGCCAAGAAAACTCTGAGGCCCAAAAATCTACAAATACCAGGAAAAAAAATAATCCTAAAGGACGAGATGCTTATAAGTGGAGAGTAATAGGGCCCTTACAATAGTATTGCAATGGTAATTTTCTTGTTTGAGTCGGAGTTGAGCGATGTGTACGTATTGTCTAGTTCATGACAAGTCGATGATAAGGTAACATTCGTCCTCAATCTCAATAATTTATTGGAAATGTTTGTGGAAGTGTAGATGGGGAACCTGCAAGATAGGGTGCTGCTCGGATGCAAGTCCCTTCTAAGCTACAAACCCATGAAACGGCTAGTCCCGCATTCGCACTTTATTCTTGCCCAGGTTAACGCATCGAAAGATCATATCTTTCCAATTCAAATTCAATCTAGAAAATCGCAAAGCAAAATATCAAGGAGCTTTTAGGTGCGTGTAGTCTCAACGGCACTTCTGTACATCGCCACGTTTGTACAGTTTGTACCGTTCATACCTTCGTAGCTACAACGTGACTGTCTTGTTGACGCAACCAAAGAGGAGGCAAGTGGACAAATCTACACATGTGCTCAAGTGAGCCAATTTTTTTTTTTACCTCATCAAGACCCTGGAGAAATCGATGTTTCTTTGCCATCATAAGAATATGTCGACAGTGCAAATGTAGCGAGGTACTGTCTTGAAACAAGGCCGTCTTGAATCTGATTCACGTGCCCCGCGATTTGCCTGCAAAGGCACGGCTTGGCCTGACTGATTCGTGGCACGCACCCACAGCGTGGCCATGCTACGATGCGATTTCCATACACACCCCAAAGCGGATATCAGCCGATTGGAGTCAGGGCCTGCAAGAGTTTACCAAAAATAACACACTGTTTTCTGTATTGACCCCGAGAAAGAGATACACTTGAAAACTTGTGGGCCCCTTCTAGATTATTAACTCCATCTATGATTGAGATTCCCAATTTGGAGCAGCCTTCGTACGCTCAGCACGAATTGGCGCAGCTTCAGGAACGTTACAACCAGCTTCAGATAGACGAAAGGCTTCAGGGAAGCCCTAAAAAGCCACATGGAGATTTTAGCGAGGTGTCAGTGAAGCATAATGAATCCTTTGCCGGCAACGCAGGCGAAAAACTTCACCGGCGGACTCCATCCACGGCCACGGCTTTGGATCTGCCGATTGATATGTATGAGGCATCAAACTCGCCTTACATATCTCTCCCACAATTAGTCAACACAACGCAGTCGCCCCTAGCTGCAGACTCATACTTCCTGTCGCTGAACCAACGGCTTTCAGAACAGTTTTTACGTGATCAACTTGAGCTTGAGCTGGTTGGCCAAGATGCACGCACACCCCAGATTGACCGCATCTCTGAGGTCGACGAGGATTTTGATGATGAGCTTCAGCTCTCGGAGCAAATGCAAGCATACTCGCTGCAGTCAAATCATGACCTTTCTGCCGCAGCTTATGCACTGCCCGAAAGTCCGGCTCAGAACCAGGACATATACCGCAACACTAGCGCATTCATGATCTCGTCAAAACCGTCAGCATTTGACGACTCTCTTGTATCCCTCCAGCTTTCCGAGCACACAGGAGAAGTCCATGTGGAGCCGCAGGTAGTGGAATATGGGCAGACGGAAAGTGTGCCAATGGTGCTAGGAAAGACCCCCATCAGCCCTGTTTCAAGGGACTTGTACGGACAAAAAATCGATTCTCCTGAAAACGATTTAGATGGGCAGAGACTTCATTTTCCAAACATGTTACGCGAGGACCAGCCCCTTACTACGCCCAGAGTAAACTCCGCGGAAAGGGCTGTGATGACTCCTTCAGCTCCGACTCTATCAAAGCTCGAGCCTTCACCTCAACTACCACCACCACTACAAAAAAAGTCAATGAATTTTGTTTTGCCACGGGGCGAGGAGTTTCATCATGTGAAAAAACTCACCGCAACTGAGGCAAAGAGCCCTGCGGAGTACACATTGCACATCATTTTCACACAATTCGTGCGCCATGCCGAGAGAAAGCTCAATCTTTGCCTAGAAGGCCCCCTTCAAAAGGAGCCGCCTATACTTGAATTGCTTGCAGAGGGCGTGGATCATCTGTTCGATGAGATAATTTCTTCGCTAGGCTATATCGCCAAGAAAAAGCCGAAGCAAGTCATCGATAGCGTCATGTTTTGGAGAAAATCGAAGAGCGAAGTTGCGGCTTTGGCGAGTACGGAGTTGGAGAAAGCCTTGCTTTTGACTCGCTCGAGTTTTACAGCTACCGCATCTGATAACAACAGCGATTTTCATGCACCGGCAAAACCTCAATTGTCGCCTAAAGCGCCACATTTGCGCGGAAAGAGAAGCCTTAGTCTCATGAGAACAAAGAGCTTTTCCAAGTTAACACACCGGAGAAATGTATCGACCTCCAATATTGGCCCGGTAGACCCGGCAAATGTTTCAACTCGTAAATTGGAGGTTCATGGATCAAACGCCGCACTTGATTCGAATCAACAGAATCAGATGCTTGACGACAGAGTCTTGCATGCTCGAAGCACCGCAATTCAAGCAGAGAAGAAACTGTTGGCTTCCATTTACATTCTATGTCGGGTTTTGATCGAAGTCGTAAAACAAACATCCGAGGAAGCGCTTGGCACCGAGTTTGGAAGCAAGCTTGAAGAAATTGTCTATTATCAGCTCAAATCAACTGACCCGGTGGCCACGAGTGAGTCTTTTGTGAGACTGGCAAACTGGAACCTTTTTTCTGAGCTTTTAGGGGTTATGTCACAAAAACGCTTTTTGAGTGTGAGTGATCGCTTTCTTGCTGATCTTGAAAAAGTCCCTGTAAACATCGCTCACGAAGATGAGCCTAAGCTCCACCTCCTCATCCATGGCATGCGCTACTTACGCCTTACAAACTACCCCCTCGAAAGCTTCGAGGAAAGTGCAGAATTTGTCCAATCATTGACTAAATTCTTCTGTCAATCGCGAAACTCCACGATCGTCTTCGCCTATGCAGAAGTTTTGAGCAGCTTGATTATACCTCTAGCTTCCGAGCTCACTGCGGAGGCAAATCATCCATTGTGGGTTGATGCAATCACTCAGATGTATAAAAAAGCACAAAAACTTTGTTACAACTCTTCTGATGCCACTGGAACCGCGATGAAAACTTCTGGTAGTAACCCCAAGGGATTAGTCCTCAATGACGGGGATTCAGCAATGATTTTGATGACATCCGCTCTTTCTGTCAGCTCGCAGGAACTTTTCAGCAACAATTGGTTTGACTTGATCGAGGCGAATGCTTTCAGGTTAAAGCCTAAGATAGAAACTGCGATGAAGACCAGGTTCATTATTTGCATTTCGCGGTTGTTGTGGGTATACATCAACAGAATACCCGACACGCTTAACAACACAGTCAAGAAACTAGACAAATTGTTCGATATGTTATTTTTTGGTCTGAATGTTTCTGGAAAGAAACAGCAATGGATCACACATGACATTGAGCTAATCAGTGGACTTGCAGAAATAATTCGGATCGTCGCATTTCTGCATCTTAACTATGTGTTAGACAATGTCATTTTGAAATTACTTCGGTCTAGTTTCAACGGTGTCAATCTAGAGGGAGCTTCTCCTGAGAAACTAATATTGGTAATCCAATCATACACAATGTGTTTGAAAGATTTCAAATCAGGCGAAAAACCTAGATTCCCAGATGATAAGGTACTCAATGATCAATTGAACGAGGTAGGCTTATTTGCTGGTAATAAGCCCCTTAGAACTTTGTTCAAAGCAACGGAAACAAAGTCATTTCAGAAGTGGAGCAATATGATGTTTGAGCCAAAACGAATAAAGAATCATGCGGCTTATGAGGAAATTAGCCGCTCTCTCTCGAATTTGCTAAGAATTATTGATCAACAATATGGCTCGGTTCATTGGGGCAAAAATGAGTCTACATATTCCACTCTGAGTGCTTCCAAGTCTCTCACTTCGTTATCAAATCTTTCCTTTGGACTCGATTTCAATCAAGGTACAAGAGACGTTTTCACTCATTTGTTTGCCGTATTGATAGACTGCTATACTTGGACGTCAAATCCGCTTCCTCTAGACAAAGGTGGAAGTACTCCGCTGGGGATCTCTATTCAAAATCTCGTCGACACGCTTATCAGAAATGCAACGAACGAAATTCCCATTATTGCGTCATCTGCAATTATGTCTCTTGCCAAATTAGCTTCAAGAAAGTCCGCAGGGAACATTTTAACGGTTTATGCTCGCATTGCTTTCAGAATGACTGAAAAACCTGGGCCAAATTATGACTCCGATTATTTTAACTCCCCAAACTTCATCAAACTTCTCAAAATATATGTTGAATTGCTCAAATGCTGGTTAAGACAAGTGTCTGAAGTCAAAGATGTTTCTGGAAATCGTGAACAAAATGCGGAGGTACTTCGCGCCAACGGTGCTCTCGATGACTTGTATCAAGTCAACCACAAAGCACCCGATTTGACAACAATTGAACATTCGGCTAGCAAATTGAAGCCTTATGAAGAGCTTGAATGGAAGAATATGATCACTGTGATTGAAGAGGTGGAGGGAAATGGACTTTTTTTTCTTTGCTCAGATGATAGCATCAAAAGACTGCTAGCAATCTCTATTTTGAAACTTGTCGAACAATTTGACCAATCAATTTACAACAGCACAGATATCAAGGAAAATTCACCAGCAGCCTCAGGCTCGAGTTCTCATAGGGGACACTCACGAAAGTCATCCAAATATGTAGCGGATGAGGGCTCTCGCTTGATCTATCACATTGAAAATGCGGACATGCTCGATTTGGTTAAACCTATTAAAAAGGAGCTCAGCTTCCCAGAAAGGAATCGCTTAAGTAAAGTCAAGAACAAAAAGGGTATTTTGTTGAAGTTTGCATCTTCTGACAATGGAATAGATTCCACAATATGGTTTAGAATTTACCCTAGATTACTTGACATATTATTCGAGAGATGTCCAATGCCGGTTGCTTTGTGCCGCTCAATTGTTTGTGTTCGGTTAGTGCAAATGTATGAATTCGTCGTGGCTTTTTCTGAATCGGCTAAGAATTACACAACCTCACTTTTCAGCAGGTCCCCAACCACAAGCCCTCCGGAAATGGTGGTGAACCAGTGGAAGTTATACCTCATATTTGCCTGCGCATCATTGACCAGCACCAACGAACAAAAAATGTCTATTCCCATACAGCCTGGACACGGCCGCAAAAAATCCTTGCCCATGTACATTCAGCACCAAAAGATAACGAGTGCCAAGTCTGTTTTTCGGATGGTTTTGCCATTATTAAGTTCCCCGCAACTGATGATAAGAGAGGCCGTTGTATTGGGATTGAGTTGCATAAACATAAATACTTTCAAGACCTTCACAGAGAACCTCCCTGTTGCGATAAATGATTGGAAAATTGATGCTAAGTATCGCGACCAGTCCGAAGATAAAGTCCGAATTGAAGTTGTTCACATCTTGAGCATAATAGCCAATAGATTTAAGTCCAACCATGGTCTCTTCTCTGACGATGCAACAACTGCAAACCTAGTGTCCATCATCAAGAACGTGAAAAGCTTTCTTTCAGTCCCATCAATTCAAGTCCTGCCCGAGTTTCAAAGACTTAGATTTTATTTCACTTTTCTTCTCGAAAATATTTTTATCGGATTGCAGAATAAAGCAGACCTGAGCCGGTGGCTACCTTTCGAAGCGCGCATCGGTAGCTTCAACTTCTTGCAGGAATGGTGTGGATATGGAGATTCTCGGTCAGTTTTGGATGAGCGGCACCTGATTATGGTTGCAAAAGCGAAAGAGATGAAAGACCCCGCAACAAAGGTTGCAATCTTAGAATTGGAGAAAAATACATTCCAAATTGCATCATTGAGCTGCATGGCAACTATTTGCTCAGGAACTCTTGAACAGTCTTTTGCCGTTCCTGGAAAAACCGCTGTTATGTCCTTCGATATAAAAGGTGTCATGACTTGGATTCATGATGTACTCGACTCAGATATTGGAAAAATCCAAGACATAGGGAAAACAGCCTTAAAAAATGTACTTTTTTCTAACGTGGAATCCATCGAAATCTTTAGCGAGGCACTCGTGCAATGCTATAGCTCTAATAATTCCTTGCAAGTGAAAGAAATATATTTCACTCTTCTTGTTGAGGCTTTCATCAAGAAAAAGAAAATCGAGTCTATGCCATTCGAAATTTTCATTATCTCGACTTTCTTGGTGGGAACTGACAATCTTGATATTCGCTACACGGCAATTAAATGCATAAAATTCGTTGAAAGCAAATTTTTTGGGACCACAGAAATAGACCGATATACTGAAAGCGCATGTTGTTCGTCTATGGTGGTTTACAAAAAGGTCCTTTTCGAAATTTCTATGAATTTAGCGTCTCACCACCCTGAAGACGCTTTCACATACATCAGTTATTTGACAAAGTATTTCAATGTTGTCGATAATTCGACCAGAAGGGATATCCTTGCATGTTTACTTCCGTGGGTGCAAACGGTTGAGTTGACTTATTTGAGTCATGACAAGGCACTGGATATTTACAACCATATTGACATATATGACATCCAATCATCACAAATTGAGATTGATGCGCCCTCAAAAATGATATTAAATAATTTGTTTGAGATCACTGTCAAATTCAGTAAGACAATCACGAATGAGGTCGAAGCTCTTTGGGTGGCATTGGGAACCAAGCCACAAAATTTTGATTTGATATTAAATTATATCATAAGAAATTGTTTGGAAAGAAGAAATCCTAATTTTGTTTTTCATTCCAGACAAATAGTTGCTTACCTTGTGTTCTCGAGGCCAGACTCTTCTGTTTTGATTGACAAGTTAATTTCTAATTTGCAACCTAAGGCAATGATACCTCTGCAAATGACAATGGTTTCAGTCAGAGAAGAGGAGCAGTGCTTTCCATATTCTGCTGACTTGAATCACACTCTTGGCTCAGACTTCAAAGAGTCAGCATTTTCTCTTGGTCAATTATCAATGATCTTCCTCGCGGACTTATTCAGATCTAATAATGACATGATATTGAACCATTTGCCATTGTTGTTGCATATTTCTTTTTCACTTGCGGATCACTACTTTCCCTTGGTTCAAGAACAAGCAATTTCTTTGCTTATGCATACAATTCATTCAATTGCACCAAGTCATCCAAAGTCTAGTCAAATTTTGGAGACTCTTAGAAAGAAAGACTACCTGACCAGTCTTTGGACATATGATGACTTGAATAGCGATAAAAAGGGGGGCATCACTCCAAAGAATATGGACCTTATGGTAAGAGTCGCTTTAGAGCTCTTTACGCCCACAGTGCCCACGTTGCAGAAAGACTGGAGTCGAATTTCTTTGCAATGGGCCACATCGTGTGCAGTTAGACATATTGCATGTCGATCCTTCCAAGTATTTCGATCCCTTTTGACCTTTTTGGATCAGCCTATGCTCAAAGATATGCTCAACCGTCTTTCCAACACAGTATCTGACGAATCACCAGATATCCAAGGCTTTGCTATGCAAATTTTGATGACACTGAATGCAATTACGGCTGAACTCGATTCGAAAGAATTGATAGTCTTTCCTCAACTATTTTGGTCGAGTGTTGCATGTCTAAGCACTGTTCATGAACACGAGTTTATTGAGACGATATCTATGATGTCGAAGTTTGTGTCTAAAATAGATCTCGATGCCCCTGATACTATATCATGTTTGATATCTACGTTTCCTCCAAAGTGGGAGGGAAAATTTGAAGGGCTTCAAGAGATTGTACTAGTGGGCCTTCGATCAGCCACTGCGTGGGAGCCCACACTTAAATTCCTTGATAAGTTGAACAAATTGAGAGACAGTGACATTATTGGATCAGGTGATCGAAGACTCTTCACTTCTCTTGTTGTGAATTTACCCCGCTTCTTGCACGCAATGGATAAAGACGCTCTAAGTCCTGAGGTCGAGGAAACTTGTAATTTCATAAGTGAAATGGCTTCTCAGGGAAATAAATTGGGGTTGTCAAGAATCATGAATTCTCTTGCAAAAAACAAATTTAGAGCAAAAAAGGAATTCCTAATGCAGACTATTTCCACAATACGAGCAAGCTTCTTCCCTGAATTCGAGGCGCAAACTTTGATCATTCTTATTAGCCTTCTTTCGAACAAAATTCCGTGGGTAAAGCTCGAGACTCTAGCAATATTAAAACAGATCTTTCCAATTGTTGACTTACAGAGAGAAGAATTTATTGGAATGGGTGCTGATTTGATATCTCCATTGCTCCGTCTCCTACTTACCGAATTCGCGGAGCCTGCTTTGGAAGTGATGGACGAGGTAGCCGCAATATCTGGCTCTCAACTTGACAAAGATATACTCAGAATGAGCATGGGAAACACTAGTATGAAGAAGGAGTACGAACAGACTGTGTCTTTATTTGGTATTCCTAATGACAGCGGATGGGCAATACCAATGCCAACGATGACTGCCGCTCGCACGCGACACAACGTCCACGCGGTATTCGCTACTTGCATTGAAGCCTCCGCAATACCAGACGAGAAGCAGAAGGAGTTTTTTGCCGACGAGGATATACAATTTTTGATGGAAGACTATTACGATCCACCCACAGACCATGTTGATTCCGCTTCTGTAACAGGAGAGGAGCCCGCTGCTTCTTTGAGCAATATGTGGGCCACTCTTGATGATTTTGACTCTTTTTTCACAAAACCTTCCGAGCAAAAGACTCAGATGTTAGTACGCTCAAAGAAACTGCATGGCCACAGCTTCTCAATGGATACCAAACAGAGTAGCTCAAGTGATTTAGTTTCCCCCATTGACTCTGTTCCCCAAGTTTACGATAAAAGGGCGCTAGGGATTTTAAATCGAAGTCTTGCACGAAGCAAATCTAATACTTCATTCAAAAGCAGCTTAGCTGATAATTTTGGACCTTCTCTTGAGCTGGACCACCTCGAAGTTGCTTCAACGAGAAAATCTTACATACCTTTCAGGAACAGTCGTGTCGGGAAGCCTAGAAGTGATCCGAACTCTACACCCACTATGAATGGTTCGGCCACTTTCGAGTCAGGAACCTATTCTACGCCGTCAAGATCCTCTATGAGATCCCCACCACTGAGTAGTGCTCAAATGCGAGTACCTAGTCCACAAAACGCCCGAATTTCTCCGGAACCAAACGAGGCTGCAATACGATTCGATCAGATATTAGGTGGAGGTCGAAAAAGGAAACTCAAGTACTAAGGTCGGAAAAAGATAATGTGCAGGCGTCTCTGTAAGTCGCACAGGAATAAAGCTAGGCTCGTCAAACGCTCCAAGCGGTGTGCAGACTGATTTCGCGCATGGAGGAACAAGCTGAGTTGAAGCGAGCGATTATGAAAAAAAAAAAGAATGAAAGAGAGCAACAGTTGATAGTCTTTAATAGTACAGAATGCCACCTAAAAAGCAACAAGGCCCCGATAAAGCCAAGGTCAAGGCCAAAGCTAAGGCTAATGAAGACAAAGGATTTGGAATGAAAAACAAAAATAAATCCAAGAAAGTCCAAAGTCAAATTCATCAAATGAAAGATGGAGCAGATGGAGGAATGGCCAAGAAGAGAGAAGCCGAACAGAAAAGAAAAGCGGAAGAGAAGAAAGCTTCGGAGCAAGCCAAAATTGAGGCTGCAAAATTATTTGGTATCCAACAGCAGAAAGTTCCATTTGGCGTGGATCCAAAGTCCATTCTATGCGAGTTTTTCAGGCAAGGTGTCTGTACCAAAGGGCCCAAGTGTAAATTCTCCCATGATCCCAACGTCGGTAGGAAAGATGCCAAGAAGGATTTGTACACAGATGCCAGAGCTGAAAAGGAGGAGGATACCATGGACGGTTGGGATGAGGAGAAATTAAGAAAAGTCATTATGTCGAAGCACGGCAATCCTAAGACTACTACAGAGAAAGTCTGTAAGTTTTTTATCGATGCTGTTGAAAATGATAAGTACGGTTGGTTTTGGTCTTGTCCAAACGGTGGAAACGAGTGCATGTACAGACATTCGTTGCCACCTGGATTTGTTTTGAAGACCAAGGAGCAGAAGAGACTAGAAAGGTTGGCCAAAGACTCAGAGCCTCAAATCACAATGGAAGAATTTATTGAATTGGAAAGAGGTAGGTTAGACAAGAGCCTGTTCACGCCGATTACTTTGGAGACATTCAAGGTGTGGAAGTTAAAGCAGCAAGCCAAGAAGGAAGAAGAGAAGAAGAAGGATCAACAATCCGGAAAGAGACCATTGACAGGTAAAGAGATTTTGCTCAAAAAATATGCTGACAAGTTTTACAAAGAAGAGGACAGCGAACAGGGAGACGAGATGGACTTGTCTGAGTTCAGAAAGACATTACCCGAAGAAGGGCAGCCACAATTCAAGGACTATGGTGATGGTCCTCTGTTTGATGCCTTCGGGGATAAGGATAAGAGTGAAGAGGCAACTTAGACTCAGCACGTGCCATAAACAATTGCAAGCGCACGAGGAAAAAGAATTAGCATTGAGAATCGGTTGCCTCGTCCATCGGCTTCTCTCATTGATCTGTTTACAGGTCTTCCAGTCAAATTTATTGATTAGATGTATAATATGAAGCAACATACTAGGTTGTGTCAGGCTGATTGCTGAAGGAGCAGAATTGAAATCAATTTATAAGTTTTCGAGGGCAGACTTGAAGAAATCTTCGTCCGAATCTTCAAAGAATGCTAGCTTGGTATTGGTGCCATCCAAGTCATGTAGACACTCTTGTACCCTTTGCATCCACACCGCTGCTTTGCCATCGACATCATCTTGCTCAAACAAGTCGTTGATGCCATACGAGACACTTTCAACGGCCTTCATATTGTTTTTTGGTGATGATTTAATATTCGTATCTTCGGTGGGTGGCTTTTTGCGTCTAGGGGGTGGAGGTGGAGGAGGGGTGACATAGGTGGACTGGGGAGGTAGCGTCTGCGATTTCACTGGAAGTTTGACAAGCAGTTCCAGAGCCAAGGACACTGTCTCATTAATTTCCGTGTCGGACTTGGCATGCTGGTCCGATAACATATACCTTCTTTCTGGAAGAGGAGGCAGTTTCTCCACTGGGTCACTTTTAAGTGCTTCTGGTTTTCGTGGGATCATAGGTGGAAGCTTCCTCAGACGATTGTAATCTTGCCGGACCTCGCTTTGGGATAGATCGATCAAGTCCGGTATATTCAGGCTTGACCTCTTGGCAGACTTTGCAACCTGCCGCCTTTCCCAATCCGACGTCATCCACTTGAGCTCCCTCAAGGTCTTTGCATCGTCGATGCTGGAGAAAGAGTTGGGCACTGCTCGTATGTATATGGCAATAATTCTATCAGGATAAAGCCTAGCCAAGTCAGTGTACGCTTCCATATCCTGCTCTCCTGAATCGCCGATGCAAATGAATTTCTTATTTGGAAAATCACGCATGATTTTCTGTAGGGACGCACTTTTCCGGGAAGAAGAAGGTTCCATGAGGGAGGTGACGATGTTTCCCGAGTACTGTTTTAGGTGTACAGATCCTCGTGGGAGCTTGACATGATCGAAGTATTGGCTGATCAACGAAAACAATTGCCACGGAGAATTGGACACGTAATGGAACGAGGCATCAAACCTAGCAAACATCTCCTGGTACCATGCCACAACGGGTGGGATACTCCAGGTCTGTATGTCACCGACAAGGATTTTGCTGAGCAACTCACGCTTGTCACCAATGACTCCCGTGAGCTTCACCGTATCATCAATATCGCTGATGATGCCGTAGCCTGAAGACTTCAAGATGTGCACTTCCAGACACGCAGTAACTGTCTCATCGACACGGGCTGTCACCTGGATGACTGAGGGCTCGTACGGTGTGAATATGTCGCATTCGAAGTGCCCGCTGAAGTCCGTGAGCACATTCTGTTCACACAAAGCACCCGCGCGAGTTGGGTCTGCAGAGCCAATGACAACATTTAAGCTTGCCTTGGAAACAGAACGTGCAATGAAGGAGCCCAAGCGCTCTTTGATGAGCTGATCAACGGACGCGATTTCACTACTCGTAGATCCGGACGACGAGCCGAGGGAGTCGTTTTCGTAGTCATCCGCTTCACGGTTCTCGGAGCCCTGTTCAGAGCCTAAGCTTTGTTCGCCTTGAAGCCGCTCAACAGCGCTCTGCGCGGCGCGCGAGGAGCGGCTTTTGGTGACTTGCTTTGCGAGCGAGAGCACAAGCCGGTTCTTGCGCGACATGAGGCCTGGGCACCACATCCAGCCACGCACGGAGACGAGGAAGCCCGCGTGGCCCGTCGGCGAGTCGCTTGCGGAGACAAGCCGTGTGTACGACGGGAAGATTGTGAAGGTCGTGTCGCTCGGGAATGCCACAGGCGACCCGTACTCGTCGTACTGGATGTCTGGCGCGCGTGGCGCCACGCCCGACGCGAGCAGCGTCACCAGGGTCGCAAGGCGGGGAATGTAAGTATCTCGAGTGGCGCGGGCGAGCCCCAACAAGCGTTGGCGGCGCGAGCTAGTGGTCTGAAGAGTTGGCGACGCAGACGGCTTAAGCGTGGGCACCGCGGCGTCGTTGGCGCTGGCGACAGTCAGCGAGGAGCTGCCAGGCTCGGCACCCGGTGCTAAGCCGTGTTCGAAGGATACATTTGTCTGAGTCTGAGCGGGCACCATGGCAGCAGAGCGGCGCGTCGCGAGGCGGGCCCAGAAACCAAGTCGGGGGCCGCGGAGCGCCCTGTAGTCGCGGTAAAGGTCGCGGAAAAGCCGGAGTGTCGACGGCCGGGCCCGCGGATGCTTGCGGAGCCAGCGGGCACGGAGAAAGGCCGGCACGGAGCGGGCGGCTGGCCGTGGGGGATGCAACTTTGGGGGGGAGCACAGAACGGCGGCGGCGGCGAGGCGGGGCGGCGCGTTCTATGGCAGGGGATGGCCAGAGGTTTGTGGCTCAGGGACTGCGGAAGGGGCCGGCGTGTGTTTTGCCGAGGCCTTTGCGGGTATGGGTTTATGTAAAAGGATACGTTGATGGGGCCCTTGGGAAACGGGGCCGGCTGGTGGAGAGGTGTTGGGCACCGGCGCGCGTTGGGGCCAGGGCGCGATGCGGGAGCTAGGGCCAGGCAACCGCACACGAACAAGGAAGGAGGTGGGTATTTGGGCAGCGAAGCAACGGACAAGCTGTTATTATGCCAGGAAAACGGCCCGGAGATGCATGTGGCTATAAGGATAAGAGACGCCTTTGCAGGCGTGGTCCTGGGCGGTGTGTTGGGTTTGGAGTCGGGTGGGGATTGAATTATGCTGGGTGGCGGGGCCGGTTCGCAGCCGCGTCTCTGCTGCAGACGACGCGGCGGGGCGGCGGCGGGGCCTGAGAGAGGCCTGGGAGAGGCGCGCGGGGCCGACCTCATTTATTGCATTGCGAGGGAATCTCATGGGGCGGCCGGGAGCACTGGCGAGGCAGTATGGTGGTTTGCAGAGCCCCTTGTGGATATGCTTAACCTCATGTTTTGCTTGGACCCAGACACTTGGTGCCGGTTCGGAAGTGCGCAGAAGGTATGTTGGTTGGTCAAACAAAGCTCGTTTGCCATCTATTTGCACAGCTCACTAGAGCAAACCAGGCGATCAATCAAGAGATCGAGAAAGAAAAAAAAAAATTAATAAATGAAAAAAAAGCAAAGAGTTCAAAAATATGTCTCCACAGGTGCCCAGTATTTTAGTGACAGAGCAGGGTGTTCTTTGTGTATTTGATATCGAAACAAAACCCACTGACATTTAGACTTTGCCGCATATGCATCGAGGCTTCGAGACGCACAATGAGACCCACCACCACGGATGAGTACATGATATAGTGCTGGGCCAAAGCGGCTGAAAATACAAGTTCGAACCTACTGAGACAATCGTCTCGGCAGAATGTTCTGAGTGGGGCAAAATTCCAGTGAGGTGTATTGTCCTCTGACTTACTTATGTTGAGCTTGCTGAGTAGTGTATTGGTGATAGTGTGAACGTCAAAAAACACAGCTGAAAATATCTGGTATGAAGAAGAACCCAACAGACATCCACTCTTATTTTTATAGTTGAAGCCGAGAAAATCTGACAATAAAAAAGACTATATGACTAGAGATAACCAAGAAAAGCAAGAATGAGAAATCAGCATTTCACTACACGAAGCTTAGCATTACCCACCAAAAGCAAGTGGCTCAGGCGAGCAATAGGATTCTATTAATAGAATTGAATGCTATATAAATATTTATCAAATTAGCGTCTTGTTTAATTAGCACAGAGTATCTCACAGGTGAACAAGTGCTCAAGCTTTCATAGTATTTCTAGTACATATAGTCTAGAATTAGCTCGGAAACATCACATAGCTACTGTCGCATCAAGCCGCCATGATTTTCCCAAAAGAAAATTTATGTGTCGGAAAACTTAGAGTTGGCCCGGATCTTCGGGCCATTGAGATAAAATAGCACAGGAACCAGAATGAGAGCCATGGTAATAAGTGCCAAGATCGTTGTTCCCCATGCAACAGGAAATTTGGGAGTGCTTAAATTGTTAAACATTGGGGTACCAAAAAGGGCGAAACAGCCGCCCATTGTGGATCGAAGGAGACCGTTTGCAGCAAACACGGATGCCAAGTACTTGGGGAATGACATGCCAATATAGTTGAGCAAAGTTTGAAACACAATGTATGAGCCACACATGTAGATTCCTGCCCCAATCATTGGTGCGATCCAATGGGCAGCTAAAGTGGAAGTCCATGCGAAGATGATAAGACCAGTTGGCAACAAACAGCTACCGAAGATGCACATAGGCAAGTATACCTCTGGGTGTATGTTTTTCCCCACAAGTAACTGACGTGTGGTCTTGCGGTAAACAATTGGGAGATGGAAACACACACTAACGAGAAGACCGGTTGTAAGGGAAAGAGCACTCGCACCTTCTGCCACGGTGGAGAACTCATACGTGTCGATGAACACAATGGGAAATGCCATGTACCAGAGATACATGATGGAGTATATGACTCCCATATAGATATTGAAAAACATCACAACAGGTTCGCGAAGCGTGATTTGAACTGGTCTCCAGAGACTTTCAAACACCACATCTTTCATGCTTTGTTCTTCGTTAAGAATGTGCCCCAAGCTTTTGATATTCTTGTTGCCTGTGATATTCCTTAATCTCTGAGCCTTCTTGTACAAAATTGCCTTGCCAGAAGATTCGGGCAAAAAAAAACCCAAAATCAAAAAGAAGATCCCAGAGTAGATGCAGATAAACCAAAATACCCAATGGTATCCACCCGTAACCAAAAGAGCTGAACCAATGAGCGGCCCTAAAGAAGGGGCGCAGAAGGTGCCTGCTGTCCAAAAAGAAAGAGCCATGGGCATATAATCTGGTGAGATAACATCCCCAATACTAGCACCTCCTGTTGCCAAGACTGGACTCGCAAAGAAGCCAGCAAAGAATCTCAAGACAATCAAGGTCTTAATGTTTGTGGTCAAAGCCGTTGGGATTTGCAAAATGAAGAAAACAAACAAGGTGATGATATATATGCTGTTTCTACCAAATCGGGCGTTCTCCGACAAGGGAGAAAAAACCATAGGTCCGATCCCGTACCCAATAGCAAAAACGGACAAAGGAAGAACTGCCTTTACTCTGTTCACCTGCATTTCCTCCATGATAGTGGTGATACAAGGTGTATAAAGCGCTGCAGACATGTATATCATAGCTGTCATTGATATGATTTTGACAACAAATATGATTTTGTAATAGACCGGCCAATTTTGCGGATTGTCTGGATCATTTTCACCATCCCACGAAATGAGAATCGGATTATCTTCTGCTAGTGTTTTCTCATCGGAACTAGAAGCAATATCTGGACGATGGAGCACATCAAGCAAAAATGTTTTGTCAGAGCCTGGGTGTGGGATTATCTGGCCTTCGGATTCAACTTTGTACCTGAATCTTTCTAGTTGCGCTAAAGAGTATTCTTCCTCTCGATACTTGAAGAGTCTTCTGTTTGAAAGCGCATAGGTTACAGAGCCCCAGAACGACTCTCTCAAAATATGATATAGCATAGTAACTTTCAGAGTGAATTGTTAGTCAGATTGAACGATTTTATGTCTGAAAGTCAGAAGCTATGCGCCAGAGGATAGTTTTCCGGAAAGAATCCCAGCTAGAAAATTCTTTGCATTTATAGAGCTGCTTTTCTTCCGTGATGACTTGCTGGTTTTTCCGGAGCAACGAGAGCAATGGATGCAAATTAGCAACGCACCACTGCGAGTAAGACGCGGAATCCCATTCAGGTAGCTTGTTTCAAAAGCTCAGAACCACTGTGTATTTTTTTGTAGGAGGCAACAACTAAAACCCTTGAACTCTCGATCAAATATTTTTGGGAAAAAATCCGGAATTTTGAAACAGTCAAAGGATGAAGCGTGAAAAAAGTGCTCGTGGCCTTGCGAAAGAGCCATCACTTTTTTTCTTTATTCGGTCGCGTGCTCATAACAGTCTCAGTTTTCCTGCCGCTTGGCGCGTATGGGCAAGCAAATGACGCTGCTCAAAGCTTGCCCCGATGAGGCGACAATCCGCTCGAAATAGCCAAAAATTTCCACTAGTTCTAGAAAAGATTAAGAGATTCTCGATGATGAAAGGGATTTACATAAAATACTGGAGTTTAAACAAGAACCAATTGTGCGACGTGTCTCTGCAGGTGACAGATCCTCGAAGCATCAACAAAACGTAAAGTGGAGCTTACACCAGCCCAGTCACGTTGCCCAAATATCATAGGTAGATTTAAGCAGCTGTGATTGAAAACAGTTCATATCTCTATACACAACTCATTGGTTTCGATGACAAGGCCGTGAGAATTTTAAGGTCTGGCTTGAAGTCATATACGCCACAGTAGTCTTTACTATTGATCTCTGCTGTTCTATCTTGTTGGCATACGACTCAATATTGAAGAACCACTTCATTTTAAGTTCAAATTTGATCATGGAAGCGGAATTGTGTATTCAACTTTTGTAAGATTATTCAGTAGGCAAAAACAATCCATGTCACAACTCAAAGGTGTGTCGGGTGATTGAAAAAAACCTATGTCTTGATGCCTGTACTTTCTCAAGAAGAAAAAAGACTTATATTCAGTAAGCAAGACCTACCCTACTATTTGAAAAGGAACAGTCATTCCGTCTATACGAAACGCCCGCGGGATTCTCAGCCTTGACAACGAATGGTCACAATCTTGTATATAGACCCCGCACCGCCCCACGCACCTGATGTGGCGTTCCTGTTCAACACTGATATACCAACTAGTAAGACTATCATACTGCTTATTTTCTAAAGCACTGTTTGAGATAGCTTCCTTGAGTTATTCGTTATGTCTTTGGAAGAGCTTTCGATTGGAAATGAACTCAAGGACTCGTACAAAAGTACGGAGAAATGGATCTTGAACGGCATTAATTGGCTCGACGATTTGGAGAGTTTCTACAAAGAGCGTGCCCAATTGGAGAAGGAATATTCAACTAAACTCCAGGAGCTATGCAAAAAACATTTCGAAAAAAAAGCCAAAAACTCGTCAGGTCTTTCTGTCGGTGATGAGCCTCAAATCACACCGGGGTCTCTCGAAAGTGCCTCGGTGGTCTTGTGGAACGAGGTTTTGGCACAAACAGAGGCAATTGCACGTGAGCGGGACAATTTTGGCACTGAACTCCAGGTGAAAATCTGTAGTAATCTCAACAGGTTGCAGGTGAAGCTGCACAAAATTGCTCGTCACGTTGGTGCAATCAACGAGTTTCTTACATCTGAAAAGACATTATTGGAAGATGAGGTCTCTAAGGCAAAAAAACATTATGACAGTTTATGTCAGAACACAGAACACGCCCGACAGAAAACGGAAAAGTCATCGAGTGAGAAGGCGACTTCCAAGCTCGAAGAGAAAAAGATTGAGATGAACATTGGTAAAAACAACTATTTGATCAAATTGAGTATTGCTAATAGATTGAAGGATAAGTATTACTTCCAGGACTTGCCTGAATTGCTTGACTACTTCCAGGACTTGAACGAATCAAGAGTTGGAATCATGAATAAACTTTTGAAGAATGCCTCCATCATTGAACGCAACTCAAACGATAAGGTAAAAGAACTACTACACGAAATCGATGTGACTATCGAGGAAAACAACCCAAAATTAGACACAGCCATGTTCATAAAGCATAACATGATTGCTTGGAAAGAGCCGCAGGACTTTTACTTCATTCCTTGCGATTTTTGGCATGATAACGAGTCGCTTGTAGTCAAAGAACCGGAGCTCACAGAATTAAAGCGCAGGCTCAATGTCAGTTTGAATGCGTATTCTGTCTCTAAAGATGCAACTCTCCTTGCAAAAGAAAAGTTAGAAGAAGTCGCCCAACAAAGGAAATCAAGTGGGGACGCTCACACTCTCAAGTTTGACATGAAATTAGACTCTGCGTTGTCACTTCTTCAGAAGTTCATGAAAGAGGACTCTGGAAGGGTGAAAAGCGAGGTTGAAATTGAGATCATTCAGAATTTCGCTGGGGATCAGGATCTCTCATACGTGGAGGTGAGGAAGGAAAAGAAGTCACGATTTGGCATTTTCAAGAGTCACAAGGCTACGGACGCTCCAGAACAAATCGCTCACGACGCACAATCGATCCATACCGTTACCAGCAATATAACCAGCAATTCAAATGGGACAAAACTAGGTGGATTGTTTAGCTTGAGACGAAACAAAAGTGTGAATTCTACAGCTGCATCAGGCTGTGCTTCTGCAGTGGCATTATACCCTTACGATGCAGCCGGAGAGGACGAAGTATCCGTCGGCCAGGGTGAGGAGCTCACTGTAATTGAAGAGGACGATGGACTGGGCTGGACTTTGGTCAAAGGTTCTGCAGGGCAGAGCGGACTCGTGCCCACAAGCTACCTACAAATCAACAATACCGAAGAAAATGCTAAAAAAGCCGGCCCTTCTGTTGCACCTAAACGCGGTGCCAAGCGTGTCCAATATGTCGAAGCACTCTACGACTTCAACGCAGATGAAGGTAATGAGTTAAGTTTGAAAGCTGGCGACAAAATCGTTTTGGTACAAGAGGACGCAGACGGGAGCGGGTGGAGCGAAGGAGAGGTAAACGGAAAAACAGGGTTGTTTCCCACAGCATACGTGAAAAAAATCTAAGTAGTATGACGCGAACATGAGGTTAGCAGGACATCAAAATAGACGAGTCACAAGAGAAACACATCATAGGTAAATCTGCACTACACAGTAAATGATCATGAGTTATTTATAAGATAAATACCAAATATTAAGTATTTGTCAAAAGGTATGCTAAAAGCATATGACGGGAGCAGCAGCCCTAGAACCACGGACCCACTACACTAAAAACACAGGGGAGTTTTGTAAAACCAGGGAAGAGTTGATGGAGATGTGCAGACGAGACGCTTAGTACTCACCTGGGATCTCGAAAACAACCTGCTTACCGGTCATCTTGCTGTACAACTGGGAGAAAGAGTCCAACTTGTAGTCGACGGCGGAGGAGTCCTTGGAGTCCAACAAGACCTTTTGGATCTTGGCACCACCGACCAAGTATCTGACTCTCTTGCCGACAATCTCAGTTGGGAAGACCAAGTCTTCCAAGATCTTGTCGTGGACAGCAGACAAGGTTCTGGATCTAGGTCTCTTTTGGAGCTTCTTAGACTTTCTGGCAGGCTTTGGCAAGATCTTTCTCTCGGCCAAGAAGACAACGTGTCTGTCTGGGAACTTCTTCTCCAACTCTCTGGTCAATCTGGTCTGGACCTTTCTGTAGCCAGCGACAGATGGGACTGGGACGAAGATGGCCAAGGCCTTCTTACCACCAGCAACATCGAACTCCTTGATGGACTTGAATTGCAATGGTCTCAACTCAGCCTTCAAGTCGGTTTGGGCCTCCAAGTCGGTGAAAGCTTGGGCAACTTGCAACTCCAATTCGGTTGGGTTCTCAGACAAGATCTTGTTGGCAGCAGACATGGTTAACAGTTTGTCGGTGATAGAGATAGGAGGAAAATTTTTAGCTAGGTTTTTTTCCAGTTGGCGCGAGTGCAAAAAAATCGTCGCGCCTGCACAGGGTGCTCACCACTGTTTTTTTTTTTGATGAACGATTTGCCGTGCGGATGTTTTTGGGTGGGGGTGAGATGATCGGGTCTGCGCGCACGTAATCAACAAGGGACCGCTGACTGAAGTCGCGCACACGTGACTGGCGTGACTGTTGTTTCTCTGCTTGGTACCAACAATATCTGGTACCTAACAGAGTGTTCTTGGCTCTCTAATTGAGTTGAAGCCTCGTTTTTGGACAGATCACAGTCACAAACACGGTGTCAGAGGAGGGGTTTAGCCGGAAAAAAAGAATCATTTAAATGGCTATACTTGCGACAGTCTACTTGTACGGTTGCGAGGAGTTAATTTCATGTAAGCGGAGCTTATTACAAGTCTTGGCTGAGAGTACCAGGACTGATGCCTTACAAGGTGGCCCATGGGTGATATTTTCGACGGTTGTTTTTCTAATAGTTGTACGACTTTTGGATCATCGATGTACATGTTTTGCAACCACATGGTGTACCACTTAGTTGTGACGAGCATACGCGTGAGACACGAGATATGAGGTATGACTGTTGACTTGCGCATTGCCTCATCTTGTGTGCATTTCACCAATTGCTCACCAAGAAAAGCATGATGGAATCCTACCGAAGTATTTTTTTCATGAAGCGATCATCCATGTAAAGCTGGAGGAAAAGGAAGAAATACATTTCTAAAATGCCAATGATTTGAGTTCCCCGTTCAAAAGGTCCTGTCTGTCTTCGCGGGGTCACTCGCGCTAATAGCTCCTGTACTGTGATGGGGGAGCGTCTGTGAATGGATGGAAAATGCTCACCTATTGCCATGAGTAGAGGAAAAAAATGATACTTTGTAGTAACTTGGTTTTCCTGATTGCGTAGAAATGCCAAGCTTACAATTGGAAGAGCTTTTGTAACCGAGCTTATTTATTATGTTGGTTGAGACATTCGAACATTTTGCGGATGCAATGGCATACTTTTTTTTTCTTGAGTTTAGAATTCTTGCGATCGCATCGGGGGGTGAGAGTCAATTAAAAAATGACAAACACAGTACAAGACAAACACAGCTCTGATCGAGTTCCAAATGCCCCAACAAGAACCCCGTTACCGCCGCAGAATTTCAAGAAGGTCTCACGGGTTGCGCCTATTTCCTTCATTATTATACATTCGCATATCCCCGGAGCGAGAGATGACCTGGCCAGGCCCGGACCTGCACACTAGACCGAGCAGCGCACCCCATCTGACTAACATGATCAAAACGCACCGGCACGTGCCCCCACAGAATGCTCAGAGGCATTGCTCAACACTTGCGGCTCAGCACACAACGCAGTTTGGCCTCAAGAATAACGCAGATGTCGTCGCAAATCGAGAATGCCAAGAAGCTGGCCGCGTACAGGGCCGTGGATGAGAATTTTCCGACAGACGCAAAGGTCGTGGGTATCGGTTCCGGCAGTACCGTGGTCTATGTTGCTGAGCGGTTGAGTCACCTCGCCAACAAGGACACGTTCGTGTGCATCCCCACCGGATTCCAACTGAAGCAGTTGATCATGGATCATGGTCTCCGCGTGGGCACAATCGAGCAGTACCCCTCGCTCGACATTGCGTTTGACGGAGCGGACGAATGCGACGAGAAGCTCAACCTAATCAAGGGCGGCGGCGCATGCCTCCTCCAGGAGAAGTTGGTGGCCGAGGCCTCGGCGAAGTTTATTATCGTCGCCGACTACAGGAAGAAGTCCAGCGCCTTGGGTACGGAGTGGACGCAGGGCGTGCCGATTGAAATCGTGCCCAACGCCTACGCGAAAGTCACGCTAGACTTGAAGAGATTGGGCGCGAAGAAGATCGACTTGAGACAAGGCGGAAAGGCCAAGGCGGGGCCTGTGATCACCGACAACAACAACTTTGTCATTGACGCCGACTTTGGCGCGATCGCTGACCCGAACGACTTGCACGTCAAGATCAAGAGCTTGTGCGGCGTGGTGGACACCGGGCTCTTCACGAATTTGGCCAGCAAGGCCTACTTTGGTGAGCAGGATGGCGACGTCTCCATGTGGCTGGTGTAAGTACGTGTATTGAAGTAACGAATATAAAAAAAAACCCCAGCAGCAGCAGCCTGCAACGCGCACCAAGAGGATGTACTGTGCCGCTGGTACTAGTATGACAAGTAGGTATGGCACAGGGGATTACACGCCTATAACAATATGCCCCCACAAAGATGCGGCGTAGGTTTGACTGGCGGCGCATCGCGGAATGCAAGTGAACGGGCAGGCGATCCTCGTAACCAGTACGAGATGACCCGTGTGGCCCCACCACACGCCATGTCTCTGGCACCTTGCGCCAGCCGTTGTCTACTTGGAATGACTGGAGATCCAGTTCAACGTCTCGCCTAGGCCGGTGCCGTCGACGGCAATTGTTGGGATCACTGACCATGTGTGCTGGCTGCTGAGGCTGCTCATCTCGAACCGCTCGATCAAGTCCTTGGGCTTGATGGCCCCGGGCCTATCTTGCTTGTTGGCCAACACAATCAACAAGCAGTTCGCCAACTCCTTGTCGGAAATCACACGCATCAACTCGTTACGGGACTCGTCCAAGCGGTCCAAGTCAGACGAGTCGACCACGTAGATAAGCGCGTTCGTGCCCGTGAAGTAGTGTCTCCACAAGGGCCTGATTCTCTCCTGTCCTCCGCAGTCCCACACGGCGAAGGAGACGTTTCTGTGTTTCACGGTCTCCACATTGAAGCCGACTGTTGGCACGGTTTTGGACGTTTTGCCGAGCTTCATTTTGTAGAGGATGGTGGTCTTGCCTGCGTTGTCAAGCCCCAACATCAAGATTCTCATTTCACGGTTTTTGAACAACCGGGACTAGCAGTTAGTAAGTTAGAAGCATCGAGGAAGCCGTGCATGCAGAGTTCTCTACACACCACAGCTGTAATTGAGCATGTAGACGTACCACCAAGACACCCATTTTTGACCTTAATGGAGTTTGTTTATGAGGTGATTGGAGATATGAACAGCGAGCCCCAATGGGTAGCGGCCGGCGTGCATGCTGTATTCGCGGTGGGTATATTTACCCGCGGACGCGCGGGCCTAAGCGAGACAGGCCAGTTCTGCGCATCGAACAAAGAGATCGGCAACACAATGGCACGAATCAAAACCAAGGGACTGCCCGCATGGGGTATTTCCTGTGAGAAGCACGACCATGATTATCGTCTCGTCATGTGAACGAAGCGTGGGTTTGTCCCGCTTCGTAACAGCCTCGTATCAGTTGGCCGCACATGCGTCATTAACGTGTGGGGCCCAAAAAGCCCGGTTGCGCGATTTGGTTCCGCGTCGCTGGAGCGGCTACGACGCCGAATGGGCATGGGGGGCCTCACCAAATAAGTACAAAGTTTACACGACATCATGAGACTTTCTGCATCTTTCCCCAGAGCATGGCACTAATGAAATTGGCTGAGCCCGATGAAGGATGCTCTCCTGCTCTCAATTCTGTTTTTATGTTTATATTCATCTAGACATACATATACTACTCACCTCTTTATTGGGTTCTGCGCTGTAGAGGAATTGCACATGTGATTCCAAATGTGGTTCCAAATGTGACTCGGTATATGCGCAGTCTCCGGAGTCGACAGTGCGTTCATGCTCTCTGCCCGGCATAATGTATTACATTCTCAATCTACATATCGAGCAATGCGCGTGATGGTGCTATGCAGTTCGACACCTGGCCGAATTGCCGTTTCGTCCATCACGTTTCATAAGCCACGACGTTCTTGATCGACCAGATGTTGTCAAGAGGCAGAGAGCGAAAACACGTTCCTAATTATTTCATTCTTTTTGTTGTTATTTATCTGTCTCAGCGTAGAAACCCTGTCACTGTGGTATCGTCAAGCTACACCGCTCGCTTCCTACTTGGATACCTTGTTCATAGTATCGACCCTTGAAATGATTCTCTCTAATGAAAGCTTGACATCGCCCTTGGCAAAGTGCTCCAAGTTATAGTACTTTGGCGCCAACTCCACCAACCACTCAGGCCTGACGTTCGTCACAGTACGAATATAGTTCTTGGACGTTAAAACGAACTCGTTGTATATGACCCACTCGCTTTCCTTTGACAACACCGTCAGAGGATGGATCAAAACATCCTGGTTGTCCTTGACCGTCAAAAAGCCCTTGTTTCCGCTCTTCTTCTTCGCCACCTGCATAAAGAATCCAGCGGCCAACGCTTTTCTAATATTGTCCCAGTATTTGGGGCTGCTGTAGTCAGTGCTCACCAACTCTAGTTCATGACGCTCCATAATACGACGCAACTGTGAACGAACACTGCGCGCAGAGAGGAGTGACCGGTAGGACAAAAAGTTGTCTCTACACCATTGGTGCAATCCCACGTTGTAGGCATCGTCGGAGTTGAATGCCTCGTAGACATTGAGCAATGTCAAGTGGTCGCCGTCCGGGTGAGCAAAGCTCATTTTGATTTCGTCCGCCCGCTTTCTGGCTGAGGCTGGTCTGACGAAAACATTAGGTACGGACAATAAGGCAACAATCGAGAGAATTTCCTCAGAGCACTTGAACGCAGGCGAGCCGATCAACATGACGGCCAACATCGGGTCCAAGGGAAACAAGGATGCAAGACGGCCCAATGCAGTCAAGTCGCCCTCGTCGCTGAGACATTGCAAGTAGTTCAACTCCTCAAGAGCTCTCATCATGGTCTCGGGCGCTGGGGGGTCCATAAAGTCAAAGTGCACTAAATCGTCAATGCCAAGCTTCTTGAGCTCGAGAACGGTTGAGGCCAAATTGCTCCTCAAAATTTCGGGATATGACTGCTCAATCAACTCCTTTTTGAACGCCTCCTCGGTGTAGAGACGGAAACACTTACCAGGGCGCGTACGTCCAGCTCTACCGGCTCTCTGTTGTGCAGAGGCTTTCGAGATCGGGGACACAAGCAAAGACTCAACCCTGATTCTTGGGTTATACACTTTCTGCTTCGAGAAGCCCGGGTCAACAACATACACAACCCCGTCGATTGTCAAGGATGTTTCGGCGATGTTGGTGGAGACAATAATCTTTCTCCCTGGTCTGCCACCCGCCTTGTGGTTTTCAGGCGCAGGATCGAAAATCTTCTGTTGTTGGTGAGGGGGTAAGGAGCCATACAAGGGGTACACCTTGATAGGTCCACAGTCTTGCTCCCGAATCAACTCGTCTCCCTCCAACAGAATCTTGCGACACGCCTCCTCAATTTCCTCTTCACCTGTAAGGAATAAGAGAACATCACCCTCGTCCTCCGTCGCATGAATCTGCAATACCGTTCTGATTGCCGCATCCAAGTAATCCTTTTGATACTCGGGTGTGTAGTATATCTCCACGGGGTGGGTTCTACCGGGGACCGCAAGCAAAGGTGCGTCATTGAAGTAGCTTTGGAATTTCTCAGCATCCAAAGTGGCAGACATGATGATGATCTTCAAGTCTGGTCTTCGCAAAGTGACTTGCTTGAGAAGACCCATGAGGATATCGGTGGAGAGAGTTCTCTCGTGGGCCTCATCTAAGATGATACACGAATATCTCGATAAGTTGTGATCGTCCATCGCTTCTCTCAACAACATACCATCTGTCATGTACTTGAGGATTGTTTTGTCCGAGTTCTTGTGTTCAAAACGGACAGCATAACCCACTTCTTCTCCTAGCTCGACGTCCATTTCGTCCGCCACTCTTTTGGCCACCGACATCGCCGCCACCCTTCTTGGTTGCGTGCAAGCAACCTGCTTTCCACTCAAGTGAGGCATGTCATCGTATAGAACAAATTGTGGAATTTGCGTGGTTTTACCAGAACCCGTCTCACCCACGAACACCATGATTTGGGTCAGCTGAAAAATACGCAAAAACTCATTTCTTTGAGCATGCACGGGCAAGTCTCTTCTGACCTTCAAGATATCAACGTACTTTTGAGTGAATTCCTTGCCCGTGAATGGATTGACGCTGCCACTTTCCAATCTCTGTGCATCCTCTGCTGTGGTTTGATACCTTGTAAGCCCAGCAAATTCGCCATTATTGTGAACCTGCAAGGCCTCTGGGGTGTCGTGCTGATGATGCTGATTGTACGACTCCTCGGCTTTCTCAGCAACAGACTCGGCTAGCGATACCATGAGCTTTTGCTTCTTAATTTTTTTCTTGTCGTCTTTACCCATTTTGATGTTTTCCGCTGAATGTATGCCGTATGTGATGAAAGAAGATTAGCTCATCGCAAAGTTAGACTGGCTTGCATATTGCATCCTGTGGAGACAACAGGTCGCGCTGCGAGAGCGCACACCCTTCGTCTCTCGACATGCGGTTCAATCTAGAGGTGGTGCAATAAAAGACGTTTCTCTATATTTGGCGATTGTATAGAGTCGATACGTGGAGATTTTTTTTACTGTGATGAAGTGCCTTTCAAATACAGGTTTGGGGGTTTCATTGGGCGGAAATACACCCGTTGATAGTGCCATTGATTTAAATCTACTCGGGCGTCCGATTGATAAAAGGAAGACGGGTATTTCCGTGTGTCTAGTTATATAAATGATTAAGTAAATTGGCGAGCTGTGGTGCAAGGCTTGCACAAGTGGAAGAAGCTCGGGCCCACCCGTGTTGAGCACACAAGCGAAGAATATTTGAAGATGTCCATTTTTTGTGCACTCAACCCAGCTGCGATATATTGTAAGTACTTTTATTTCGCAGTATTTCTTCTCAAAGTGAATCTGCTATATGGAGGGGGGGGGTGGTAATTTTTTTTTGGGTGTGGCACCATCACATCATTCTACGATGATTTGCCGAAGCAAGGGTACTGGGTGCTGGGCATGAAAAGGAAATGCACCATTTACCATGTAGACAGAAGAGGTAAAAACAAAAAGAAAAAAAAAAAAAACACAAACGGGGTTTTGATTTCCATCACTTCAAGTCACACCTTGGTTTATCAGAAGAGCATGGAATAGCTAAGTCTTGCAGCCGGCCCGCGAGCGAGGCACTTCTGCACAAGTCAAATACACCCATTCTGACTCATTGCAATGATTTGCGCATGACAAAAGTTGCCCGTAGCTACGGCAATGCGGAAGGCTTCCGTGCTTGACCAAACTCCCTTCGCTTTCCTCCTATGGAACATTCAGCGGTGACTGGAATACACCCACACTGAATGCGCGTTTATAATCTTTGCGTGTTTCTAATTTTTGCGGATTGTTTAATTTCCCAATTTGAAGCCTATCCCTAATTTGTCCCATGTGGCCCCGCGCGTTTCGGCCCGTGGCCCGGACAGTTTAACTGGAAGAACGGAGCACTGGGGCGCGCCCAGGGCGGAGGGGGGCAGGCGCGCGCTGCTACTGGTTGGCGGAGTTCCTCAGCAGCAATACCCCACCATGCGCGTCCTCAATAAATCAAGAGGCGCCGCGCGGCAGCCGCTGGAACATCCCAGTGCGCGGGATTCAGGGTTGCGAGCTTTGGCCCCTTGTTCTTTCTTTTGAGCAATTGCTGTGCCCGACACTCTAGTTTGGGTTGCTGTATTCCCCGCCTCTCTTCATCATCAGCAAGTTACTATTTGCGGCCGGGCCAATGATGATTGCACCAACGCCAGCATTGGCCTGGGCCCATTGAACGTGTTATGCTGCTCTTGCTCAACGGGGGGTGCCGATGGTTGTGAGCTCCAACTCCCGCCGCGGTGTTCCCAAAATACCCTGTCAGTTTGGCCCGCCTCAAATCCACTCGCGCGAACCGGCATTTTTTTTTTTTTTTTTGGGCATGCGAAGTTTTATCGCCGGCTGGCTGTGCACCCACGCATCGCATTTTGTCCCGCCTCCGGAACTTAAAAAAAATTGCCATCGATACCTCACATCTCCTCCTAAGAACCATTTTATCTCCTTGAAAAAAAAAAATCGCTGTCATGTCCATCAGAAAGTCCGTGTTTGAGGCAGCGATGATATCCTCGGCCGCCAGCAGGGTCGTACGTGCCTCCGCGTCGGTGTTGAAGAATGACCTTGTTGCATGGTACGAACTGTCTTTCGTCAAAACGCAGGCCCTGGAACGATTGGACACCCACGGAGGTATATGGCAGGATGCGCGCACCGTCTCAGAACGTGCAAGGGCAGAGTCGCCGATGCCATCGTCCCCGTCCTCCTCTCCGTTTGCCTCCGCGCAGATCAGACACTACTCCACAAAATCGACCGTCTACCTCGATAACCAAGTGAGAAGAAAGAAGCTCGCAAAGCTGAAACCAAAGGTAGTAGGCTCAAAGACAAAGCCGGTGTTTGAGATGGCTCAGAGCGAGGTGCCCGCCACGAGATTGGCCAGAATCTTCCACTATGGAACCTTGGCGGCAGGAATGAGTTTGAGCGCCGCCTCGCACGGTATCAAGCACTACGCGCTGGGAAGCAAAGATTCTTTGACTATGAAGTCTCTTTTCTTGAGCCCAGCAAACATTGAGAGAATGGCAAAGAAGTTTTCGCAAATGCGCGGCGCGGCGTTGAAGATTGGCCAGATGTTGTCCCTTCAAGACTCATCCATTCTTCCAGTTGAAATCCAGCAGATTTTACTCAGAGTGCAAAACCTGGCCCATTATATGCCTCCTGCCCAACTCGAGCGTGTGATGGCGAAGGACCTTGGCCTGCAGTGGAGAAAGAGATTCTTCACATCGTTTCAAGACGTGCCATTTGCCGCTGCATCGATCGGGCAAGTTCACGATGCTGTGACAGAAGACTTGACTCCAGTGGTTGTGAAAGTGCAATATCCAGGCGTGGCAGACTCAATTGATTCTGACTTGAACAACATGCTCTTGATTCTAACAGCACTGTCCATTTTGCCACCTGGTTTGTTTTTAGACAAGTCGATTGCAAATGCCCGTGTTGAATTGAAGTGGGAGTGTGACTATATTCGCGAAGCCCAGAACTTGATCAGATACAGGGAATTGTTGAAGGACGACCCTAACTTTGAAGTGCCTCGCGTAATTCACAATATGTGCGGTGAACACGTTTTGACGATGGAGAAGATGAGAGGCACGGAGATTGTAAAGGGCGATTGGGATCAGGAAACAAAGAACTGGATTGCCACAAACATTATGCGCTTGTGTCTTAAGGAACTCAAGCAATTCAAATTCATGCAGACAGATCCTAACTGGGCTAATTTCTTGTACAATAACGAGACTAAGAAAATCGAGCTTCTTGACTTTGGTGCAGCCCGTGAGTACAAGGATGAGTTTGTGGATGATTACGTTGAAGTTTTGCGTGCCGCTGTTCGAGGTGATAGAAAAGCAGTCGAGAAGTACTCTGTCAAGCTTGGTTACTTGACTGGTCTTGAGTCCCCAGCAATGGTGAGAGCCCATGTCGATTCGGTGATGGTTCTTGGCGAGGCTTTCACTCCTAAGAAAGAAGGCAAACTTTTCAATTTTAAGAAGCAGACAATCACCGATAGAGTGAGAGACAATATCGGTTTGATGTTGAATGAAAGGTTGGCTCCTCCACCAGAGGAAACATACTCTCTCCACAGAAAGCTTAGCGGAGTATTCTTGTTGTGTTCCAAGCTTGACGCGTCAGTGCCATGTGCTCAGATGTTCAAGGATATTGTCGGCTATGGCGACGATGCCAATCAGGAGTAAGCCAACTCTCCCGAAACCTTAATGATATCACGACAACAGACGATGCCACCTAATAAAGCTAAACGGCGCCCCCTACCCTAACAGGCTCAATCTAGTGTGTTTTTTTTATGTGCGCCGAATCTCAAAGCACAGCATACAATGTATTTAACGAAAGGGAAGCTTTGCTTACATATACAAAGCTTCCGTCAAACGAAGATAATGATCAAATGAATGCGTTTTTCATGAGTAAGCAAATGTATTACGTAGATGCGAGTCTTGTGCAGAGGCGCGCCGGGAGACTCAGATGAGCATGAAACCCCAATCATCACGTCACATGACCGATTGGTGTAGAAGGCCGCACATGAGCTTATGGGATTCTAGATAAACCTTTATACTGTCCAGTCTCATCGTCTTCAGGAACTGCCCTCATCTTCCGATGACAAACGTCTTTTATCCCGATCGAAAAGGTCTGAATCGCGATGCGCTGCAGAGCAATCTTATTGATGGCACACGCAACATCTCTGAAACATCGTTTCTACTAGGTGCCACATCTGCTCAGCATCTAAAGCGACAATTGGCTAAACTGAGCTCTGTGATTCTTCCTGAAACAGGCAGAAAAGTACATCGATCGGATCTGTTCTTCAACACAGAATTTGAGAGCTTTCACGACGATACGATCAATGACTCCGAGCATCTGGACTCTGGGTTCAGTGAGAACGTTTCTGAGACCTGGCATGCAAGACTACATGCTTCCATCAGAACACTCCCACAGTACATTAATCGATGGCTGAGAGATGACTCATTTCAGAGTGTGCTCAAGTGCGGAGTGGCATATCTCCTCGCTTCTTTAGGCGTTTACTACTCACCATTCAGCTTGCTCTTGGGCAACACCGATTCCAAGCACGTGGCAGCTACGGCATCTGTGTATTTTCATCCTGCTCGATCCAAAGGATCCATGCATCAGCTGTTCCTTTTCGTGCTCATGTCGCTCATGTTCACCTTCTTTCTCTCCATCTCCAGCAGACTAATCTCAAGTCATTTCTTCAATGTGGGTCAGAACGAAGTGTCATATGCGATAGACTTAGTGGCATCTTCAGTTGGTCTTGGGACTATCGCATTCATGAAGCAAAAAGTGAATAGGGAAACATTCAACACAGCATGCTCGTTGGCATCGATCTCGCTAGTCACGTGTATTGTCAAGGAGGGGTCGCTCAACTCAAGCATTATACCCATGCAGAGAATAGTGTCATCATCGCAGGTAGCCCTTGTGGGATCTCTAATATCTGTGGCAACTTGCTACGTGCTTTGGCCCAAAAGTGCCGTCAAATTGTTGCGCTGCTCATTGAATGATTCCTTCAACGTCATGTCATCCCTTGTATCTGTTGTCACGCACCGCTTTATCACCGGTGATAAAATTTCCACCAAAGATCTTGAGGTGTTCTCCCTCTTACGGAAGCATGCAAATGATCTCACCATACACCTTGAGGAGGCGAAGTATGAGTTATTTTTGGTGGGGAATGAAGCTGAGTACGATGTATATTGCGAGATTGTCGACGCAACTAATTCTCTTATGGAGCATTTGCATGCTCTAAAGTCTTCTTGTGAAATGCGCTGGCAGTTATTTGTTGATAGCACAGTTCTCGAAAATGAAGACCAGCACTCAGTTGCGAGCTTGGCTAGCATACATGAACCAATTCTTCCTTTATCACACTCTGTCGAAAATTTGGGATCTCCGTCACTGTATAACGGCCGACTACAAAACAACGAGATGGATGATAGTGCAGTCTATTCCGTGCAACTATTTGATTTATTTGTGTACTATCTTGCTCCGTCAATCAAGTCTCTCGCCTTTACAGTGAAGGAGGTATTGAGTGTTGTACCCTTTGAAAAAAAGCTACTCACTGATACGGAACAAAGTTTATTTGTGAAATCAACCAACTATCAAATATCGTTGAAGAAAGCGATTGAGCTTTACGAGGAAAAGCAAGTAAACTCGTTCGAGAAGTTGTACTCACAAAAGATCTTCAAGTCTAGTGACTTTCAGTCCAGGACTGACCAAGAAGAAGTGACTGCTTGTTGTGGAAACTTTTCGTCGTTACTTGCTTTGTACGGAAAACAGCTTATTCATTTCTTACAATTAACTGAAAAGTTTGAGGTCGTAGCGAGTACCTCTCCTAGGTCATGGTCTTGGATTCATTCTTGGTGGAGAAAAGGGAGGTCGATTTCTCATGCAAAATCTCATATGGGGGACGCGCAGTTCATTGATGCACTCAGAGAGCTCAAGTCCCAGCTCAAGGTCGTAGAGCCAAATGAAAACACCATAAGCTCAACTTCGTGGCGCGATTGGCTGGATATGTACAGACTTCGCTTATGGAAAGCCTTCAGTTTGCTTAAGAGAACTGATGTACAATTCGGACTACGTGTCGGAGTGGGGTCCTTCTGTATATCTGTATTCGCCTTCTTACCCCACACTCAGAAGGCGTTTGTTGAGTACAGGCTTGAGTGGACTTTAGCCATATTTTGCATTATGATGAGCAAATCATTGGGTGGTACAAGTATGACAGCTAAATGGCGTTTCACAGGGACTTTTATGGGTGCATTTCTTGCTTACTTGGCATGGCAGATCTCAGATGCTAATGCAGTTGTCTTGGCAAGCGTGGGATTCTTCCTCTCTCTCCCTTGCTTTTACATTATCATATACTGGAAGCGCAATAATGCATATGGCCGCTTTATTTTACTTGCTTACAACTTGACTGCCTTATATTCCTACAGTATGCTTCAGAATGATTCCGAGGATAAAAACGAAGGAGGAGATCTGCCTATTGTCGACCAGATTGCTGTGCACAGATTTATCGCGGTGTCAATTGGCATTGTATGGGCTTTGATGTTTTCTAATTTTTTTCTTCCCAATCCGGCTCGTGCACGTTTGAAGTCTGGGCTCACCATTTTGTGGCTTCGTATGGGTGTGATATGGAATAGTAATCCCATGGATTTCCAAGAAAGTGAGAGTGGAAAAACTCTCACCGGTTTGAAAGATTACAAAGGCACAAGAGACCTTCTTCTAGAATGCCAGACCTTGTTGCAACAAGCACCTGTCGAGCTACGGCTCAAGGGGAAATTTCCCAAGAAAATATACGAAAGTCTTTTGCGTGGCACCTCAGCAATCTTGGATGCATTTCTGAATTTGCAATTAATGGTCGAGGTTGACAAAGACCTCCATCCAATGGAAGAGATCGTTCTTAAATGCGTTTCAAGCGAACGTGAGGAACTTGAACATCGCATTTTTTTAATTTTTTATATGGTGGCCAGCGCAATGGCACTTGGATTTCCATTACCAACTAAACCCGCATCAACAGAACATGCGAAAGATCGAATGCTTTTGAAGCTTAGTGATTTTCGGTCTAAAAGAAGTTTTGAACGCGTTAGCCTTAAAAATGAGGACTATGTCTTGCTCTATTCATATATTTTAGTGACTTCGACCATAACAAAGGAGCTCGATAAAATTATTGTGAATATCAAGGAGTTACTTGGAGACATTTCGGAGGATATCTTTGTGCTTGTATGAAATGGGCTCTCCAATCAGGCCACATTTGTCCCACAATAATTTCGGTATGCCTGCATCAGATGCAAGATGTAACTCGAACGAAGCCTAAAATCTTTTTTGCCACTTTTTGATAAAGAGAATTAAGTATACTTCCGTGCCTACAATCGTTAACTTTTATAAAGTATCAAGGTATTTTAAAATTGAGTGGAATTGATTGAACGTGAAGGCTCACGTGACCAGTCTCTTCAAGCAAATAGGAAACTTGGAAGCTCTCGCTGACCACTAGACAGGTCGGAAAAAAACGCATGATCAGCCTTCTCCATTCTTCAATACGTCAACATCGCGTCAACTAGCCAACTAGCAATTTCTATAACGTGATATTTCATCGCAGCTTTACCTATTCCATTCATTCATTCATTCCAAAATCTCAGATAATTTTTCTATTCCACATATTCTGGGTTCCACTCGCATCCACTCCATTCACTTCTCTGTTCAATTGTGGATCATATAGCTTGCATTATGAAGGGGCTGCCAAAAAAGGACGAGGATTACCTCACGTTGTTTGACAAGCTAGATATCAAGAATAAAGGAGAGATCACTTTTCAAGACTTTAAACGGGCTGTGAAGTCACTCAATCATCCTATTTCATCTAATCCAGACCTAGTCGAGAAGGTCTTCCAGTCCTTCGACTACAATAAAGACAAGGTGATTGACTTCAATGATTTCAAGCGCTATCTCACTACTACAGATGACCAGATTCTTAGAGGCTTCAACAAGATTGATCAAGACAATGACGGAAAGCTCACTAAGGCCGACTTCGTTCACTACCTACAACAGACTTTGAACATGAGCCCATCTAGACACACTGTGGATCATATATTTCAACACATTGATTCTCAAGATCATGGATACATATCATATGATGAATTCCGAGAGTTCTTGATGTTGATGCCACGTTTGGGTGGATCTCGTATAGCCACTGCATTCACGTATATTGCTGAGGAGTTGGACATTTCTTCTGATGGTGATGTGACCTTAATAAATCAGTTCCTCAGCGGGTTCGGGTTTTTTCTCGCTGGTGGTCTCTCGGGTGTTGTCTCACGTACTTGCACGGCTCCTTTCGACCGTATCAAAGTATTTTTGATTGCCAGAACAGATTTATCCTCAACTGTTTTACATTCGAAAATGCAAATCGAAAAGGAAGTTGCTTCTGGGGCATCTCGCCAAGTTATCGAGGAGGCCAGGAAAGCTCTCGCACAAGCTCAACTTGAGAGTTCGAGAAACGGAACCGAAGCTCCACATAAAAGGACGATTAGGTCTCCTATTATACAAGCCGCTCGCACTATTTGGAAGCAAGGCGGCTTCAAAGCATTCTATGTTGGCAATGGGTTGAATGTCGTCAAAGTTTTTCCTGAATCTGCCATGAAGTTTGGCTCATTTGAGGCCGCGAAGAGATTTTTATCCCGAATTGAAGGTGTTGACGACACCTCTAAATTATCGCGCGTGTCAACCTACTTAGCGGGTGGTATCGGTGGAGTTGTTTCACAATTTGCTGTTTACCCAATTGACACATTGAAATTTCGCTTGCAGTGTTCCAACCTCGATTCCCTGGTAAGGGGTAATGCCCTCTTGCTTCAAACTGCCAAAAACATGTATAAAGAAGGTGGTCTAAGGATTTTCTATCGGGGAATTTTCGTGGGCACGAGCGGAATTTTCCCCTATGCTGCTTTAGACTTGGGAACTTTCAGCTCCATAAAAGCATTTCTTGTAAAAAGACAAGCTAAACAAATGAATGTTCCTGAGGATGAGGTAAAATTATCAAACTACATTATTCTAAGCATGGGCGCGCTCTCTGGAACATTTGGCGCCACTGTTGTTTACCCTATCAATCTTCTTCGTACTCGTTTACAGGCGCAAGGTACTTATGCTCACCCATATAGGTACGACGGGTTCAAAGACGTGCTCAAGAAAACCATTGAGCGTGAAGGCGCTCCTGGTTTATTCAAAGGTTTGGTGCCAAATTTAGCAAAAGTTGCGCCAGCGGTGTCAATCAGTTATTTCATGTACGAGAACTTGAAGGGCTTTATGGGCCTCAACAATAAGCTCAACTAATATATTTAGGTTTTCAATAGCAAAATTTGTTTATTATATTTAAATATGTTCTGACCTGAGAGCCATGTGACGGTACCCAGAATAAAAATCTGGAGCCTAGATTCATAGAATATACTCGTTGTGAAGCTCAAAACAGAGAAACCCCACAGAAACTTCGCCCAATGTTATAAACTTTGTTTTGGCTTTGCTTTGTTCGGAAAACAACCGAACCCAGCTTGCATTTTCCGAAGCAAGGTTGGCGGAGTCGTCCATATTTAGAAGAAGCTTAAAGAACAAGCTATTGTCCCCGACCTGTTGTGTTCGCTTTAGTTCCTCGACATGAAAGAACATCATGCTTCTCAATAACGTGTAAATATTGCTCCATGTCATTTCTGGTAAGTCAAGGCGTGCCAGTTGAGCGCTATGTGGTTTTTCTAGAAAATCTAATGATGAAATTTGCCCAGCCAAACCTACAAATTGGCCGCAGTCTATCACATACCGTCTGGTTATATGCGTAGTTTCCTCGTTGTAGACAAGCACGATGACTTCATGAACTTTGCCACCACCGGCTTTCTTTACAAGTATGGCAACCATTTCATTTGCAAAACATTTAAAAAAGTCAGTGAGAGCAGGAACGCGGCTTTGATGGACTAGGATATCAAGATACATTCTCTCCTCGAATGCATTCGCAGGGTAAATTAGATTATGGCGTACAATCTGTGTTATCCATAACACCAAGAAGTCTCGTAGTTGGATTAAGACGTTTTCTATGGTCATCGGCTCCATGTTTTCATATAGAGTACGAGTCGATCATGCGTGCTTGAACTCGGAGTGAAATCGAACGTGGTACGGCAAAGTTGACTCGTTGGTGCGCGTTCGTACAAGACAAGGGCGTTTTGAGACCAAAACAATATACGAAATAAATTTGACCGTCAGAGAAGTCCACTTTTGTTATTCGGACCCGGGCTTTGAATTTCTGAAGAGGACAAATCTTTTGAAATTTGTGTCTTGTCTGAACGCGGCATTCCAATAGAGCACTGAGGAAAGTAAGATTATTTCATTGAATTTTCATTGACGGGGTTTGCGCGTTCTCGAGTCTCACGCGGTCAACCTTGAGACGCGTGCTGCCATTGCGATTTTAATAAACCCCACCATGTCGATCGCATCGATCAGTGCTACCGACGTATCTAAAATCACCTCAGGTCAGGTGATTGTGGACCTCACTTCTGTAGTGAAAGAGTTGGTTGACAATGCCATTGATGCGGGGTGCACTAATATCGAGATCACCTTCAACGATCATGGGACTAATTCGGTGGAAGTTTCCGACAACGGTCGTGGAATCGACGTTTCTGACTTTGAGACCCTTTGCTTGAAGCATCACACCTCAAAACTTACCCATTTCGAAGACTTGGAATCTGTTGCCACGCTTGGCTTCAGGGGCGAAGCTATGAGCTCCTTATGTTCTGTCTCGAAGGTCAAAGTGTTAACTAGTTCAAGCGCGACTTTTCCAAGAGGGACTCGGCTTGAGTACGACTCTTTGGGGAACATTTTAACCAAGAAGTCGCTAGTCACGGGCAAGAAAGGAACGGCTATCACTGTTTCTGATCTCTTCCACGGGTGGCCCGTGAGGCAAAAGAACTTTGTGAAGCACGCTAAGCGGGAATACGCGAAAGCTCTTAATCTACTACAAGCCTATGTTCTCACTTATACAAATATTCGATTCACAGTCTTCAACATCAGTGGGTCGACGCGGAAAAAGTTGATCATCTTGGGCACGCAGGGTGGCTGTGCAACTATTTCTGATGTCATGACGACTTTGTACGGTAGTAATGGTGCCCACGGACTCATCCCATTGGCTATTTCCGTCAAAAACATAGACGCTCGCTTCAAGCTCAACATGTCTAGTGTACCCATGGCTCTTGGTATTGGACTTTCAGGCGTGATCTCCGACTGCTCTTTCGGGATGGGCAGAGCTGCTACCGACAGGCAGTATTTTAGTATCAACAAAAGACCGGTTCACCACAAAAAAATTGGAAAGATTTTGAATGAGGTGTACAAGTCGTTCAACGCAACGCAATCACCAATATATGTTTTGGACTTACAGCTATCCAGCTCTTTATTGGACATAAACATTACTCCAGATAAAAGGCTGGTCATGATTCAATGTGAGGACTTGATATGCGAAGTGATTAGAGAGGAATTGGTGCTGCTCTACGAAGGAAGAAACAATCTTGTGCCTAAAAGTGAAATTGGCGTGATAAAGATTGGTTCCCTGCAAACCATATCTCCGCAAAAAAATTCAGATTCTTTTTGCTCATCTCAGAGTACCGTCAATAGTTCGGCACCCGAAAGCTCGAATGTAGAGAAGACAGGAAACATAGTTCATGGTAATTACGGGCTGGAAAGATACAGAAGACCGGAGAGCGTTCAAGAATCAGGTCTAAAAACTTCACATATTGAACCAGATACTTCCGGCTCGCTGCCTCGTTCTGAAATATCAGAAACCTTGATTTTGCCTGAGGCGGAGAAACCAGATATTCCTTCAAGCCTAAAGCAGCTGTCCAACGTTTTGACAAAAGAACTCGGAGTTCAATCATCGAAAGTCAGCAAAAATGAAGAGGCCTCAGATGAGGTAGATACTTTTGTGGATATTGACGAGAATGACCTTCGCTTTTGCACGCTGCTGGAGCCGATACTCGAATCAAAGAGGTCTTGTGCTCAACAAGTAAATCTATTAAATCGAGAATCGCCCTCAAAATCTCACTTGGGTACGTTATTCGTTCTAGACGATGATGGAGAAAAAATAGACTTCTTGGGCTTGAGTACGCAAGTCGTTGCGACAGACTCAAATACTGTCCAGAATTCAAATGATGACGGGCTATCACGTGCGTCTATTAATGTATTAAATGGTTCCGGTGTGATTTCTGGTGAAGGCGGACATAGCGAAATACTCTCTAGCGCAAACAAGAGTCGGCTTTCAGACGATTCTCCAGACAGAGAAGCAACTGAAAATTCGCATTCTTCCCTAAAGCCGACCCAAAAGAAGAGAAATTCGACAAGCCAGCTACAAGGCGTGCAAAAACTGCTTTCAGTGACGATTGAGAACGCAAAAACTTATCTAGCATGTGAGGCTGAGACGCAAAAGGCCAAAACCGGGCTTGCACACGTGCAAGACATCAGCGAGGCCATGGAAATATGCAAAGGCGATTTCACCAAGATGGAGATTGTCGGGCAGTTCAATTCTGGATTCATCATTGTCTGTCATGGCGACAAAATATTCATCGTCGATCAACACGCACTGGATGAAATCTTCAACTATGAAAAATTGATGAGCGAATTGACTCTTCAAGCACAGCCGTTAGTTGTGCCACAGGTTTTGGAGCTTTCTACTATTGACGAAATGAAAATTCTTGAGTTTTCGGAGCACCTTGGAAGGAATGGGTTTTCTATAGAGGAGATCGAGAATGCGGGACCAGGAAGAAGAGTCATGTTGAAAGGAATTCCTGTGCTGAAAAACATTGTGTTTGATGTCAGCGACTTACATGAACTAGTGCATAAATTGCACGAACAAGGTGCGGAAACGAGATCTCACAAAAGCGGGAAAGTTGACGACCAGAGCACACCAGGAAGGTCTTTATTATCATCCTGCCGATGTACTAAGGTTGACCGGATGATTGCTTCGCGAGCATGTCGCCTGAGCATCATGATTGGACTGGATCTCTCGAGGCAGACCATGACTAGAGTTGTGAAAAATTTGGCCAAGCTAGATAGACCCTGGAATTGCCCTCATGGAAGACCGACGATGCGTCATTTAGCAGATATACAAGGCACAGGGTTTTCAGAGGATTACGAGATCTGAGAATCAGATCAGAAGCGGGTAGAGGGGGGGGGGGGGGGGTTAACGAGAGCTTACAACGAGGAGGCCTGCACCAGTGGGCAAATGAAATAGGTGCATGTGCTTTTATAAATATTGTATCAGTTGCATTTCTAAGCGATGCGACGTGACAAGCCTGAGTGTTGTTTGGTTGTCTTTTGCGCCGAGTCAACGGATTGTACAGTATCAAACGGAGTGAGATGAGATGTCTGGCAGCCTCCGAGACCGGCGTAAAACAGTGCTTAGCCAGGCGAGACAATCAAAAAAGGGCCAAAGAAAATTTGAGGCAAAAATATAGAAGAAACTGCGTGGCTTAGCTCTGAGCCCTCAAAAAATGTTGGCTAAGTACAAAACATGCGGGTTGACAAAATGCAAGGGTGCGGCCTTTTTAATCTACCATGCTTCTCCTTGTCTCTTTTTTTTTCCACGAATTCCGTTAAGGGTCTATTGTTTGTTTGTTTTTCAAAGTGTAGCTGTAAAGTAAACCGGTGAGATCAAGTGAACCAAAATGCTAAGATAAGGGCCTGCATTTTGCGCCTCTTGCAGGGCGGCCGCCGGCGTCTAGATTTGCGTGAATTAGATGATTCGAAATCGAAAAAAAAAAATACGGGCCTGAGCCCGTTTCCGGACGCACTGCAGGGAATGGCTTCTATAAATACATACGCTGTTTCCGTGCGGGATCAGATGGCAGCCTGAAAGTAGTCTTTGGATCAGTCCGCCAAATACCTGACCCTGTCACGGTCTTGAAAAGTGAGACGCTGCGCCGAAGCAATACTTGGCAGTGCTCGGCTATACGCAAGGTGTTAATCACATCAACGGGAAACTCGGGCTGCGCAGCACCCCTGCGCTGCACATAATAGTGCGCGGCCAGTAAGAAGATCTAGAGACAGGCCCTGGTGCCGGACCGCAGCCGATGAATGCTCCATGATTTCTTTTTCAACCTCCCTGGAGATACGTCAGAAATAGACTTTGAGCTTGGCAGTCGCTTCATCTGTCTTGGTTCGGCTGTCTACGAATTGAACCAACCATTCCTGAAAGGGACTACTAGACACCCCAAATAGATTTGCTGGCGCAAGCCTCGTCCGCGTGCTCATACCTTTTCATAATTCGATACTCGCATCGTCACAACCACAACTCCAACCATGTTTCCAGACGATCACCCTCTGGAGCCAGTGAAGGAGCGCCGCAGCCGAAGAAGTCACAAAAACTCAAAGGACGGCTGCCCAAACTGTCGCGCGAATAGAGTGAAATGCAGCGAAGATCTCCCGAGCTGCTTGCAGTGCATCAAGAAAAACTATCGCTGTGGCTACATGGATTTCCCTCCCAAGAAACTTGAGCATATCCGCCGCAAAAACGAGATGCTTCGGCCACACGTCCCCGCAAACACTTCTAGCCTAGGCAATGTGCCGCTGGGGTCGCCGGTGGCACCGGACCCCGAGATCTCGCCCATGTTTCAGCCATGTGTGCCCACGCAGCCTACTGTCATGATGCAGCATTTCGAACACCCCGTCTCGTCGTCGCCTCTACATGTGCACGCGCCACCCGCAAGGATGGCCTTTGGTCCAAGGCCTGAGCCGTCTTTTGCTCAACCATACGTACCCCACATGTCGCCTTTACCCCATGACGTGATAGCGCAGCCAGGACAGATGTTCGCCCCCGCGTTCACCGCGGATCACAGGTTTGTCAACTCATCTGGTTTTGCGGAACACGTTTCTCAAGGCCCCCCAGTGGCTTTTCTGCATCTTGATGCATTCCATTCAAATACCGCGGCCCCCAGTTCTCAACATCTTCACGGAACAACGCAGCTTGATCATGGCATTCAGCCAGCTTTAGGACCTACGCGTGTACATATGCACATACCCTCTTCACACGCTTCAAATGATGAATACTCCCAGCTACAAGGAGGAAGGGGCGCGCTGCCTTTTCAGCCTCCGGTGCATATTTCGTACTTGAACCAGCACAATGCTCAGGCACATACTGGGGCTATGGCAGGGTCATACTCTGGAAGTCTGAGGGATGCTCGCGGCGGCTCCCCCAATTCTTCAGTCAGTGACGATGGGGCAAAGCTTCATGACCCACAAAAGCATCATCTGGCGGCACCTAGCAAGCGCAAGAAGATCCGGATCCGAGAGCTAGCTTCACGGGACCGTAAACTCTCAGAAACTGTGTCACCCAATGTTCGGTCAATGATGTATTCCAATGCGTTCCTTGAAATTACGCACGACTTGGGCCCCATTGAAAAGCACATGCCCCCTCATCTTGAACCGGAGGAAGTGGGGCAGCTGCTTGCGATTGAAAGCATTGATAAAAGACTGTCATTATCCACAAAATCTGTACCGCGTACCAGCGCTTTTTACCGGGAAGAAAAGGAACCTGACTCTGACAGAATAGAATCACTTTTTGGAAAGTTTCTAAACAAGATCAAAAACCAGTCTGGAACCGCAAATCAAAGTACACACATTGCAAGAATTCCGTCTCCCGATGACAAATTTTTACCAAATTGCGAGTTCAAACTCACCAACTTCAGAAAGCTTGATGTACCGCAAAGGCTACAAAGCAACTTGTTGGAACAAACTGTGAGAGATTTGAAGCAAGATGGAGCTCATATCCGGTACAATACCACTGTGAAGGCAAATTATATGCGCCCGGTTTATCATGAGCGCGATTTCCGTATGTTATGGTTGGAAGTTCTTTTAAGGGCCACCGTGTACGAGTTTTTTTTCATTTACTTTATTGATAAGTCGATTAATATTCTCATGAGAGCCTCCGAAAAAATTGTTAATGGCGATGTTGTATTCTCGCCCTTGCTGGATTCCTCGAGCTCATCCCTCCCTGATGCAGACGCAATATCAAAACCAGTGCACTTTTTCTACAACAGGGATGACCTCAACCTACTCACTGCAAAGTCTTATGTGACATTTGGTAGAGTGATTGCAGAATTGAGGAATTCTATCAGTTTGTATAGCCCAGAATTTCCAGCCCGTATGTCTATGTTTTCAGCATGGGCATGCTTTACGAATCCGCAATCTGACATGAAAACTTTTCGCCTCATGGCTAGAGGAACTCTCACTCTTTTCAAAAACTCATTGAATGAGTGCATAACGAAAAATACGCCTGTCTACACGATGCATAAAGAGCTTCTGTTGATAGAAAACTTTCTACGACAGTCACTTTATCAAGACTACAATTTTACAGTTGTTCGAAACATGGAAGCTGGTTTCCAAAACTTCAAGTCTTATGTTGATAATCTTGTCAATCTTCATGAAAACGGTGCTTATCTCGATGATGAGCTTATAAGTGTGATCTACGATCCCGTTTTTAGACATGACTTTCACGAGCTTAACAAGATTTTTGACAGATTGATCAACCACTACTTTATTCAAATTGACGAGCAAAACCGCTATTACAAAGCACTTCACAATCATCCTGATGATGCAAACATCCATTTTGTTTCGCCATCTCTTCTCTTTGACATGGCATATGAATGGTTTTATCTGTACGCAGACGAGGAAATGTACATGAGTTCTAAAATCAATCCCTTGAAAAGAATCATGTTCATGTTTTATCACGCTCTCGCAAAAAGTCTCAGTCATGTTGTAACCCCTTTGAAGTCTATTCTGGTCGCAGATGCATGTAATATCACATGTACGAAAGTTGGCACAATTTTTACCAAGCCGGATCTTCTCGATCATGATCATTATCTGTCTCTAAAACCAATCTTGAGTAGCTTGATGAAAACAGTGCGTTTTTTTGACATTCGGCTGCAACTTTTAGCATACCATGCATTTCAAATATCTGTTATTGATGATCAATTTATCAGAGGAGTGCCTCAAGTCGCAAACAAATTCTGGAAATACAATGATATCATTGAGATTTTGCCTGCAAAACTTAAAGTTTGCGAGAGTCAAATCGAGAATTTTTCTCAAACGTCTCTCGCTGCCCATAACTACCCATTCCCGGATGAGTTATATGATAATCCAATCACAGCTGAGATGATTCGTGCCGAAACTGAGAGACATCAAATGGCAACGCAAAATGAGCCATTTGAATTCGACTTCATCTCAGGGTTCTCGAATCATGATTTCAATCCCAGCAAGATTGTGAATTTTTACTGCGATCAGAAGAAGGATCTATTGGACTGCCTCCCTCCAATTCCGCTTCACCAATTGAGCAACAGGCTTGACAACTTGTTGGGAGGAATGGACACGGTTTCTTGTAGTTCAAAGAACTTGCCTGAACCTCATAGATCATGATAGGCGAGAGCAGACTGCGCTCAAATAGTACTGTACTATAAGAAAGACACCATTTACGTGGGTTATGTTTATAGCTTTGATCTGTGAAACGGCGGTAAACAAAAAGTTTGTCGATAGGTGTGAGTCTGAATAACATTCATAGTTAATTATAAACACTCAGTCAATCTTATGTACGTAGCCAACTTTCTTCCTGGACAAATGTCGTGCCGAGTCTTTCGCGCCGAAATGCATTGGAAAAAAAGATGCTGTGAAGAATCATGATGAGTGAAAGATACTGAGCTAATCTATTGATTTGAATCATGTGTAAATTTACAAGTACTGGTTGAACTAAGGAACAATTAAGAAAACTCGGATGGGAAATGCCTTTTGCCGCTTCTTTGTATCGAGTTTATGTAAGGATTTAGCAATCATTCTAGCTTGTTTTATTTTCAACCGGTCTGTCCAATTGTGTGACGCACGTCATGAATGAAAGACTTATTCGGATATTGTACAGATTGATAGCATGCATTCAAGCCATAGAGCGTCACTGGAGTTTTTCCTCCGCCAGAATTGTGCTGAGATTGTTTTGATTTTGTTGCATGCAAGATACATCCAGTTTTGCATGGCTTAAGGAATGCGCGGCTGGGTGTAGTCATCACTGGTGCATATTGTAATTTGCGTCTCCTTATTACAATCCAAGTAATTTCTTGGTATTCTGGTGACCTCAGATTTAGAGCCTGTTCACTGTCTCTCATAATCCACTTGCGTTATGTAATGAAAGCTGATACACGACACGTCACAAACGGCGTGAGATAGATTGTTCGAGAATGCTTTTCTAGAACGTTCCCTTAAAGTTTGATTCCATCAGGCAACATGCGCCTCAAGTTCAATCTTACTGACTTTTTCGTTGCGCGGCTCTGTGCTGAGCTTGTCTGACCCGGTTGCTGAAATTACCTGCTGGGTGAAGTCATGACGACCTCTACATAGATGACTGAAGACTGCGCAGTGAGGTATGGCTTGCGCGCAAATCTCGTTGAGATGCGTCTTCATGAGTCAGCAAAGGGCAAGGGACTTTTTTTTCTCATTGTAGTCAAATGTATCGACATCTGTCTTTTGATTCGTGAACTTCAATCGCCATCTGTCGCATGAAGCTGAAGTACACAGAGAAGTGGCCCGAAGTAGTATTTGGTTTTTAAATTATGTATTTTAAAAGATGACGAATACACCTCCTCCACGTTCCTGCGGGTGACCCGTTTTGGTTAGCGATGCGGAACTATATGCCCACCCACAGAACCTTACGGGGCATGTACATTCCGTCCATTGTTCTTAAGCAAACTACGGTCCTCGAGCGCTCTAAAAAAAAAGCTCGCCTTATGGGTTGAAATGTCAAAAGACCAACGATCCTCTCGCCGCAAAAAACACAGAAACTCAAAGTTGGGGTGTGCAACCTGCAAACGCAGGCGAGTAAAATGCCTGGAAACGCTTCCTGAGTGCACCAATTGCGAGAAGCACGGGAGTCGTTGCGAGTATCTTGACTATACAGAGGCTCAACTCAGCAACTTCAATAAAGCAAAACATGAGTACGAAGCTCGCGAGTCTTTCCGGCGAGCCCGCATCACAGATTCTCTGCGCCAGCTGGCAAAGAAAATCTCCTCAGAGAATGGTCATGTTGGCCTGGGTCATCTGAAGGATCTAGCCCTAGAGAACGAGGCGGTCACAGGTGGTATAGGGCTGCCGCTGTCCACGTATTTTACGCAGCCGCATGTTCCAGGAAGCTCCCTAGCTACAAAAGGACTACTGTATCCCGACATTCCCATGTCGAGAACAGCCCCTTCATACAAAGGGGATATGGGTATTGACTCTCATTTAATACCATTTGAGAACTCCTACGCATCGCCGCTCGCTTCTCATTCTACACTAGTAGACTCATTGACTGACGTGCATCACGACGTTGTGTCTACAAGCGGTGAGCGCCTGCGCTTTGATTCTGAGTGGTCGTCGCATGATCTGATGTCGAAGTGCCCCTCTGGGGTGGCCCGAAATTTCGACGACTTGCTCACAGAGCAGGGTCATCTGATTGTGTACCCAGTATATACATTTCGGAACTCTTCAGAGCCGCATTGGAACCACAGCGAACCGGAGGAAAATGGCACGACCGATGGGACCATTCAAAATAATGCCGACAGCTTGCTTGATCTCGGTACTTCTTCTACAAAGCCCACGAAGAATCAACTCAAAGCAGGAAATCCGCTTCCATATGCTGAGCAAACTCTTACAACGTTCCACATTTTGTGCCCCGAAGACATGGATTTTGACGCTCGTTTTCACCTGTACATCATTAACTTAGGCCCGTTAATATCTACTGGAAAAGCCGACTTGCAGCAAATCCGTGGACTATACCATGCATGGTTAGGTCACTTTATTTTTAAAGCATACAGACTGAGCATTATGTTCCTGTGCCTTACGAATCTCACTACGAACTATCTCATAACCAATGTGTTTCGGACTCGCGGAGCTCCCATCCAAAATCGAGCGGATCACGATACGCGACTCCGCAGAACCCTTCTCACACACCTGATTCAAAACTATTCTACCGTGATTAAAAGTCTCCGATCTTTGTTAAACAAGAACAGCGATCCGCAGTTGGCGTCGTCGTTGTCGTACATTTTGTCAATTATGTCCATCTACGACCCGGAAGCTACTGTTGAATCCATTGTTTGCTTTAGAGACGGGATGTTCTCAGTTCTCAGTCATACTTTGCAGTTTTGCAAAAATTCTGGGGTAACGCCTCCGCTCTTTGTGCCGATTCACATGCAATTAGCTGCAAATGTCGTTCGAACCGTTTATTTCCCGGCGTACAATCCTGGTTTCTTGTGTGAATACGAAATTATGTTGCGCAGGTTGGGAGAAGCAATAAACTCCATAAATCCAACTGAGATCCGAAACCAATCTACTTTCAGATTTATCGTGGAGGTGTACGATGACCTATGGAAGTTTTGTCAGGAGTCTATCAGAATGCATATACCTACTGTGAACAACAACTTGACAAACATTCCACTACAATTAGATATATTTTTCATCATGTTTCGCCAGTGGGCCAATTTAGGGCCCAGCAGACTACTTACTGTCAGAACTTCTACAGACCCTCTTGAAAAAGTATTGAACTTGTTTTTCAGGCTTTTTCGTAAGGCTGTTTATGCTGTGGTACCTCAGGTTAGATTCTGCTTTTTGAGAGATTTCGATTCCCCACTTATGTTGGACGTGTTCCCCAACAGCTGTGATGCAAATATACTCTATTCATTAGACGATCCTGAAACACTCTGTTTAGTGCCCGAGGCTTACTCGCGCATTTTGACAGAGCTCAAACTACTCTCTGCTTACGCGATTCGCATCAATACGTTCCTCACTATGAGAATTGCAATTTTGTACCAAAATCTTGTCTATAACGATACGGTGCGCAATATTTATCCCATTAACAATATCGTTGACTGGAAAAACTCTATTTCTGACATACACGCAACCCGCAAAGAATTTCAGGAACGGATTGGCTTGCATGAAATTTGTATTAAAGAATTCAACAAAACCTACATCTCCAAGTCTCATTACCCACAGATTCTCGAGCCCGATGCGTCGAGCCAAGTTAGTGATGTGCTATCTCTCAATGACCATAACTCTGTTGACTTGTTTTCTTTACAACCGCACGGTCTTTTGAGAGGCGATGAGCTTCCATCGACGACAAAAGACCAGTAATCATATAACCATATTCACATTCACTTCATCCAAAGACTAGACTTCCCTAATATACGTTTTACACAGTGTCCACACGAAGATGTCGATCGGCTGCCAATTTTTCTTTGGTGCCAATTTGTGTCCTATTGTCTTCTTGTCTCTAAGACAACCTTTCTTTGCGTGATTGCACATAGTTTATCGATAAAGTAAGCGCGTCGCACCCAAACGTGCGCACCTTGCCCAATCCATCTGCCGATGATTGCACATCCCAGCGTGAGCAAAAGGCAGGAGAAAACATCGACTTAGAAATCATCCATATGAGCTGAAGATGGACGAAGAGCATATTGCCATTACTGCCACACTCAATGCGTTTCACTGCTTTCATAAATTTCAATACGAGCGCGTGGTCAAGCCCAAATCCATAAAATACAAATCACTACCAGTCGCAGATCAGCAGCTTTTACCTCTATTTCCAAATTTGATACGCGACCTAAGTCAGTGTATTGACATAAATATGGCATTCACTCAGCTATTGGCTAATAATGCCGCAGCAGACTGGGGTATCTCTGGCGACTCATCTGCATGGGCCCTGCCTTCACTGACAGAGTATGACAAAGTGCGGTCCACTCTTCTTCAGGTAGCCCGCGAGTGGAGCACTGATGGAGCCGTAGAACGTGATCAGACTTATGGTCGACTTATCGCAAAGGTATGCGATTTGTTTCCTCAGGAGAGCCGCAACTCTGTAAGAGTATTGGTTCCTGGATGTGGTCTCGGCAGGCTTGTTTACGAGTTTGTGAAGCATGGCTTTTGGACCCAGGGAAACGAGGTCAGCTACCATATGCTTCTAGCTCTGGGATTTCTTCTCAACCATGTGCTGGTTGCACACTCTCACACGATATTTCCGTATATTCATACACTGTCACACGTCACGCGTAGGCTTTTCCAGGTACGCCCGGTGACGATCCCCGATGAAAATCCACTTTCAATCTTCGGGGACACTCAGCTGGAAGTGGATAGGGTTCTGGAGCTTATGTCAATGACTGCCGGGTCTTTTGTGGATTTGTACGGGCCTCCAGAGCTAGCTGAGAGCGAATCATACAGTTTGGATGCCTCTGCCGTTGAGTTTCGAGGCCAGAATCACCAGGCTTTTGATGTCGTGACCACCTGCTTCTTTCTCGACACGGCGCACAACGTCATCGACTACTTGAGAAGCATACACCATTGTTTGAAGCCTGGGGGCAAGTGGTTAAATATGGGACCTCTACATTGGCATTTCGAGGGGGACCTGTCTCTGCTGGTAGTGATGAAAGTCATGTCACCAGGCACGGACCCTGTTCCAGTGCATACCACGATGGAAGGCTTAGAGCTTTCACGGGATGAACTCATTGACTTGATTGAGCGAATGGGCTTCCGAATCATTGACAACTCGGAAGGAATTCAAACGACCTACAGCAGCGACGTACGGGCCTCATCGAAGTTTGTCTACGGATGCGACTTCTGGGTTGCTGAGAAAACATAAATGCTCACGTACTCTTCCGTGGTATGACACGGCACCAGGCACTCACCGACTCAATATCTCGATTTTTAATTATGAAAAAATCAGTACTCAGGACTCGCGATGTTCACAGGCTTCACATTTATCGGTAGAATAATACATTGCACCGCATTGACAGTAGCCACAACTGTCACCAAGCACTGCCTCAATTTCCCAATGCAGTCGCTTATCGCCGCGGAAATAAACGGTCGTGTCCTTCTCAAATAGTCACGGGGTTGACATGCTACAATGCAGCACCCGTGGGATCTTCACGAAACCTCCTTTGAGTCTTTAACACATCATCTACCAACGCTTTGGATCTTGCCCTAAATCCCATTGAAATTTTATACAAAGAAATATACTTTTTCGGCTTGACTCTCAAAGAATCATAATCTTAGTAATCCAGATTTGAGACTATTGAGTACTACGCACATAGCCCCTAACCCGGAAATTTGCCATCACATCGCCCCAATCTTTTTGAAAACCTCATACAATACCGTCAATGAATTCCATTGGAACCACCACGTCTGTGAAGCTAGTGCTTCTTGGTGAAGCCGCCGTTGGCAAGTCGTCGTTGGTTCTAAGGTTTGTCAGTAACGACTTCCAGGAGAACAAGGAACCAACAATTGGTGCTGCATTCTTGACACAAAAATGCACCGTTGGAGACAGAACAATCAAGTATGAGATCTGGGACACAGCGGGACAGGAGCGGTTTGCATCGTTGGCGCCCATGTACTACAGAAACGCACAGGCGGCGTTGGTAGTGTACGATATCACGAAGCCGGCCTCATTCATTAAGGCCCGTCATTGGGTGAAGGAGCTACACGAGCAAGCATCCAAGGACATCACGATTGCACTAGTGGGCAACAAATATGACCTTGTGGCAAATGAGAACGACTCGGAAGACTCCTTGAGAAAGGTCAGTGTGGAAGAAGGCCAAGCTCTTGCTGAAGAAGAGGGCTTGTTGTTTTTTGAGACATCTGCCAAGTCATCACACAATGTGAATGATGTCTTCGTTGCTATTGGCACCAAAATCCCGGAAGCCAAACCATCTACGCTCGATATGTCGGCACCCAACGAAGGGGGGAGAATCGATTTGAGTGGAAATACCCAGCGTTCTTCGGCATCAGACTGTGCTTGCTAGCTGAAAGTAATGGTATCTAGAAGTGCAATACTTATCTCTCATTCGGTCTATAATCACATCAACACACAAGCCGAAGGATCAGTATGACTATCGCCATCACATGATGTTACTGGAACGATCATATTCTCTTTAAAGTCTTAGTCTGCGTAGCTCAAATCAAGGTCTCTTTTTAGGATTTAGAGAGGTATTACCCCCTCACCCAAAAACCGTCCTCTGATGCATCGTATATCTTGGTTGTCGTATCTGCATCATCACGCTTAGCTTCGAATGATTTTGCATCACGTGACTTCCAAAAATAGCGATGGACCAGATCAGCCACAGCGGGTTTAGACTCATCTTTCCGGTAAACAGTCATTCTGGAAATCCTGGGTTTGCACTCCGTTTCTCTGGGTTCTATTCACACACAATCTAACCGAATATCTCAAACCAGAATGGTGAAGTTGATCGTGGCATATATTCCGGAACATTTTTCCACACCAATGTTCCTCGCGGATGAGAAAGGATATTATAGCGATGAAGACTTGGAGATCGAGTTCTTTCCCGTTATTGAAGGTTCGGGAAGACTCATCAAGCTTTTGAACGACGGCACCGTTGATGTTGCGGTTGGATTGACTGAAGCATTTGTGGCAGATATTTCTAAGGGCAACAAGCTGTACAGTGTTATAGGCACATACGTGGAGAGTCCCCTTTGTTGGGCAATTTCCACGGGGATATCCCGAAATGATATCAAAAGCGCCGCAGACTTGGCTGGCCGCCGTATCGGCGTTTCCAGAATAGGTTCTGGGTCTTATGTGATGTCCTTTGTTTTGGGTTTGCAAAATAAGTTCACGTCCCCGTATTTCAGCGACTTCAAGGTCTTACACAACTTCCAGAACTTGCGGGATTCAGTCAACTTGAAGTACAAAAATGACATGGGCGAGCAAATAGACTCCGAAGCATTTATGTGGGAACATTTTACGTCGAAGAAGTACTACGACTCGGGCGAGATCAAGAGAATTGGCGAAATCTACACCCCATGGCCATCGTGGGTGTTTACTGCGAATCAACGCGTGCTCGAGACAAGAACAAAAGACTTGTCTGGTTTTTTGAGGGCTGTCAATAAGGGTGTGAAATATTTCTTGCACAATCCAGAGGAGGCCGTCGAGCATATTTCTACCCACCTCAGTTACTCTGCCGATGATGCCCGTGAATGGCTCAAAACTGTGAAGTTCAACGAGGAAATTGGGACAAAGGCAATTGACTGGCGAACTGTAGTGAATAACACCGCTGAGGTCTTGAAAACGGCCGGAGTTATCCCAAATGATGATATTGTCGGGGAGAGGTTGAAGCTGCGTGTGATTTCACTCGTTGATTAGTATTTTCTTATAGGTACATTTTTGAAAAGCAGAATATGATTTAAGGTAAAAAAAAAAATGGTTTTCATCCTTCCCACTGATGTAATTCCCAATTGCTACCGTAAGACGCCCTCGCGTAATTCAATTCTCGGAATGTTTAAAATTATCGTTCGTTATTTTCATGTTCTCGCAAGAAATGAGTAGTCAAGAAATCAATAACATGCTACTTAAGATGTAGCCCACAAATTCTGCTCTTGCGCTGAACAAAGAAACAGTATCACTTGCTTTATAAGCGGAATCATTGTCCTGTGTGCTCGTAACCATGGAAAGTTGCCTGTGCATAATTCCTTAAGCGATAGACATCTCGGTGGACCAAAATTTTGGGCTTATCCCGGCATTTTTCTACACACTACTTCCCGAAAAAGCATGACAGTTAGGCCGATATTTTCAAATATATCTGAGCAAAATAAACGTGCTGCATTCAACAAGATTTCGGCATACTGTGACAAACATCTCTCAGAAGCCCTAGAACCTTTCAGCAGCGGATCTCAATGGAGTATAAAGGCGGCTTTTGACCCAGAAAACAGAGGCAGGAATAGATACTCAAATGTTCTTCCGTGGGACAAATCAAGAGTCAGCTTACCTGCAAAAGGTGGCAGCTCTGACTATACAAACGCGTCATTTGTGGACCTTGGTAGCAACAGATACATTGCAGCACAAGGCCCGTTGCAGAATACAGTCCATCACTTTTGGGCCATGTGCTTTTCTCAGGCTAGTGAAACTAACCTGCCGGTTATCTTGATCGCAATGGTGACTCCTTTGGTGGAGCAAAATCGTGAGAAATGCTTTCGCTACTGGCCTTTGGAGCAAGAGGGTACGTGGGATATGAGCAACTCGTTATGTGAGGACAATCTTACTCCTAATAATTTAAAAGTCACGTGGATTAATGAAGATCACAGTGATGCATTTATTGTGACCAAATTTCGTTTGGAGTCGGGTGATATTTCAAAGATAGTGTACCACTATCATTACCTGGGCTGGAAGGATACGCTGACGCCCGACTCAGTCCTGCCGCTCCTTCTGCTATCCAAAAATATAGCCTTTTTGAAACAAACGCATCCAGACCTCGTCCCCATCGTACACTGTTCTGCCGGTGTGGGAAGAACAGGCACATTCATCGCGGTCGACCACTTCCTTCAAAGTGATCTTGACGAAAACCCGGAATCAGACATTGTGTTTGAAACAGTCAAGACTCTTCGCAACCAGCGTATGATGATGGTGCAAACAGTTCATCAGTATCTATTTTTATATGAGGCAGCGACACAAATTTATGAGAGCAAAAAGAAAGGGAGAAGCTAGCAACTAAATTATATATTAACTTCATTAGATGAACTGATTTGTGGTTTCTCAACCAAATGATATCAGACATCAGCAGGATCACTTGCAAGGTTGAACTAGAGAAAGCTGTTCATCAACTGTGCTGCAAACACCAGATTAGTATGTTCGCTGTCGGTACTGTACTTTTGACTAGGGTCAATTCCTAAGTAAAACACTGTATATGAAGAACAATCTTTTTCTCAAATTTCCTGCTAGTCAGGAACCTCGCCGTTGTCCCTTCCGTTACAAGTATGATGCCGGGTCCGCAATACGCACACAGAGCTTCGCATTTTACCAATTTTACAGCCTTTTCCTTTGCTGTCTACTTTGTGTCTTTCCAAACAAATCTATTCTCTGGAAGAATATTCAGCAACTTTTGCTTGAAATTTCTCAAATCTGATCTCATATTTAGCGTCACAAATAGCAAATATGTTTTCTTTAGAAAACCTTCATAATATCGAGGTGCTAGTTTTTTCAAACTACTCGTTCTCCTTAGAGGTACTACTGGATCGACACGATGCACCTAGTCATTTCGTGAAAGTGAGCTTCACAACTCATGAGGTCATTCTAGCAATTGCCGTGTGGGAAAAATGTTTTGGTCTCCTGATCCGCCCACAACGTTCGGAGACACATGTTTCTTTCGAAAAGTTGGCTCAAGGATCTTGGAGAGTTGTTTTGCTGGGAAGTAAGCTGAATATAACCAAACTTTTGCTTGCCACAAATTTTGACATCATTCGATTTCAAGTCATTGAGCTGAGCTCCGTGGTGAACACCCTGGATGAGACTTCTTTTGGGTACTCAATTCGTGTGCCTTTGGGTCAAATTTCTTGCAAATTGGAAATATTTTTGACTGAGGTAAACAGCTCACTGGCGACGCCCTCAGATTCGAGTTCCGTCGCATCTATACCGGTCATTCCACCGCAGTTTGACATTGCCAACAGTATTGATTCCAAAAATTACTCGAAATGCGGAAAATCACGTGTGAACTCACTACCTTTTGTACAAAGCTCTAATAGCACAATTGAGATCTTTAAGAATCAAAGTTGTTCTACAAAGTCTGATTTATCGGGGGGTACAATTCAGAAAGGGGATTCAGTACATGAAACGAAAATAGTTGGGTCTTCAGTCGTTGCTGATTGTGTGCAAGATAATTCACCTAGCTGGGGTCGAATTCCTTTACGAATCATGCATGAACATTCTAATGAGAACGAAACTACAAATGACAATGTATCTCAAATCACGGAAACTGTGCGAATATCAAAGAGCGAGGTAAGCGCATTAGTCGGACCACAGTGCAAAAGAATTCTTATGATACAAAACGCCACACATTGCCGTATATCTGTATTGCCCGTCACTCTCGAAACTATGAATAGCAGATTTCGCACTCATGAGCTACCTCAGACCATCTCACTCACAGGAAAGCCCCACCAAGTCGCACATGCCAAAATTATGCTTCGAAAGGCTTTGTTGGAATTTCGAAGCAAGTGAATGGTCTGGAAAGTCCGTCAATGTAAGAATTATTTAACCCAGAAGGTGCCATCGTTTGAAATTGGGATACAATTGCGCGAGAAGTGCTGCAAAAAAAAAGGTCAGATCGGCTGCGAAAGTGTGTACTGGTTACTTTCTAGAAACATAGAATTCAATTTAGCGGCATATGAGATCTTGCTTTCTGCCACGGCTCTTCTAAAAAGACTTATTCAAAATTTCGTGTGAATAGGAGTCAATTCTCAAAGTGGACTGAAGGCCTTCACTCAAGATTCACGGTATATCATTCTACGATTTACTCAGTCGCGTATTTGTCATTCTACATGCCTAGTGAGGTCCGGGTTTTCTCTTCAGATCTTCAGGGACGAAGCTCTGCTCAAAAAAAAAAAAATTCGCGCGAAAAAATTTTTCATTTAAAACTGGCTAATCCGCTCTCTACACACTTCTTTCTACTTTTCTCAGAAATTAAAAGTTTTTAAAAATGGCTGACGGTGTTTTCCAGGGTGCTATCGGTATCGATTTGGGTACTACTTACTCGTGTGTCGCGACTTACGACTCCGCTGTTGAGATCATTGCCAACGAGCAAGGTAACAGAGTTACCCCATCGTTCGTTGCTTTCACTGCTGAGGAGAGATTGATTGGTGACGCCGCTAAGAACCAGGCTGCTTTGAACCCAAAGAACACTGTCTTCGATGCTAAGCGTTTGATTGGTCGTGCCTTTGACGATGAGTCTGTCCAGAAGGACATCCAAACCTGGCCTTTCAAGGTCGTCAACTCCAACGGTAACCCATTGATTGAGGTTGACTACTTGGAGGAGACTAAAACCTTTTCCCCCCAGGAAATTTCCTCCATGGTTTTGACCAAGATGAAGGAGATCGCTGAGGCCAAGATTGGCAAGAAGGTTGAGAAGGCTGTTGTCACTGTCCCAGCTTACTTCAACGACGCTCAACGTCAAGCTACCAAGGACGCCGGTGCCATTGCTGGTTTGAACGTCTTGAGAATCATCAACGAGCCAACTGCCGCTGCCATTGCTTACGGTTTGGGTGCTGGTAAGTCCGAGAAGGAGAGACACGTTTTGATCTTTGACTTGGGTGGTGGTACCTTCGATGTTTCTTTGTTGAACATCACTGGTGGTGTTTTCACCGTCAAGGCTACTGCTGGTGACACTCACTTGGGTGGTCAGGACTTCGACACCAACTTGTTGGACTTCTTCACTGCTTCTTTCAAGAAGAAGACTGGTCTCGACATCTCCGGTGACTCTAGAGCCTTGAGAAGATTGAGAACCGCTTGTGAGCGTGCTAAGAGAACCTTGTCTTCTGTGACCCAAACCACTGTGGAGGTTGACTCTTTGTTCGAGGGTGAGGACTTCTCTGAGAACCTTACCAGAGCCAGATTCGAGGACATCAACGCTGCTTTGTTCAAGTCTACCTTGACTCCAGTTGAGCAAGTCATGAAGGACGCCAAGATCCCAAGATCCAACGTCGACGAGGTTGTCTTGGTTGGTGGCTCCACCAGAATTCCAAAGGTCCAGAAGTTGTTGTCTGACTTCTTCGAGGGTAAGCAATTGGAGAAGTCTATCAACCCTGATGAGGCTGTTGCTTACGGTGCCGCCGTCCAGGGTGCTATCTTGACCGGTCAATCCACCTCTGAGGACACCAAGGACTTGTTGTTGTTGGATGTCATCCCATTGTCTTTGGGTGTCGCCATGCAAGGTAACGTCTTTGCCCCAGTCGTCCCTAGAAACACCACTGTCCCAACCATCAAGAGAAGAACTTTCACCACCGTTGGCGACCACCAGACTACTGTCCAGTTCCCAGTCTACCAAGGTGAGCGTGTCAACTGTTCCGAGAACACCTTGTTGGGTGAGTTCGACTTGAAGAACATTCCACCTATGCCAGCTGGAGAGCCAGTCTTGGAATCTATTTTCGAGGTCGACGCTAACGGTATCTTGAAGGTCACTGCTCTCGAGAAATCCACCGGTAGATCTGCTAACATCACCATCTCTAACTCTATCGGTAGATTGTCCACCGAGGAGATCGAGAAGATGATTTCCGACGCCGAGAAGTTCAAGAACTCTGACGACGCCTTCGCCAAGAGACACGAACAAAAGCAAAAGTTGGAGGCCTACGTTGCTTCTGTTGAGTCCACCGTTACTGACCCAGTCTTGGCTGCCAAGATGAAGAAGTCTGCCAAGGACAAGATCGAGGCTGCCTTGTCTGACGCTTTGCAAACCTTGGAGATTGAGGAGTCCACTGGTGACGACTACAGAAAGGCTGAGTTGGTCTTGAAGAGAGCCGTTACCAAAGGTATGGCTACCCGTTAAGCATTTGTAAAAGGATGATGTATTAATTAGTGTTAAGAAAATTACTATACGATTTTCAGTCAGTTTTCTCTGTTTTATAATCGTAGGAGCTTCAAGTGTCCTTGCCATTCTAATTTTTCTGACGTATTGTGTAGCAATTCCAATCTCACAAAGATATATGAGCTCCCCTCACCGACATTGAATATGAATTCTGTCGAAATGACAACTATCACATTTCAAAAGGTAAAATATTTGTATTCGACCGTTTAATAAAAGCAAATGTTTACTCCTCTATTATGTAATTACCCAAGTTATCCATCTTGAGATTCTTGCCCCCGGCGGAAATTGCCTCTATGATTTTTTCATTTTCCTCCTGGTCACCTTCGTCCTCAGAAGAATCAAAAAGCTCCAGTTCATCCTCGTAATCATCGCCTTCCAGGTCTAATTCCCCCGATTCACCTTCGTCAGATGCGGCAAATTGTTCTTCATCGAGGTCAATAGCTCTCATGCCCTCCACGGCAGCTTCCAAGTCACGATCTTCTCTATTTTTCTTTTTAGTCCAGCCCGATGCTTTTACCTCTGCATCCAACTCCTTGATCCGGCATACATCTCTGTCAAACTCTGGGTAACCGTGCTTGTAGCCCTCCCCAAAGCCTTCTGTATCGAACATAGTGGAGTCATCTTCAGGCGTGTAGTTGAATTTTTTCTCGAAAAATGATCGGATACCGTCTACGTCTCTTTTGAAGTAGAATTTCGCATCCACATGGTCGATTGAGACACACTGTGGGAAATCAATCACCACAAAATCAAACTCAAGGTCCTTCGCATCCTCGGGATCTCTTATGATGATGTTGAACTCGTTGAAATCGCAGTGAATAAGTCCATGGTTGGCAAGTTTGACAATGAAGTTCATTAAATCAGAATACAACTTTTTGAAGGATGGATATTTTTTCATGTTTTTCATGGTGTAGCCCTTGATCCATTCCATCAACACGCAGTGCCTCAGGTAGTCGTAAGGAGTGGGCACGATAAATCCATTATCATATAGTACTGTCATGAATTGGTATTCCTTCTCGGCTGCCAAACGACTCAAGTACATCCAGCTTGAGGCTTGTTTATTTCTCAAATAATCTCTGTTATTCTTTACCGTTTTGAACGATGTGCGTCCTAATCTGTGAATCTTCAACACCTTTTGTTCTCCGTTAGGATCACTCACCGAGTAAATGTCAGACTCTTTGCCAACACCTATAGTGCACCCAACAGAATAAATACTGTTTCTGTTCAACATCAGCTTTAAGGCAAGATAGTCGTAACCCAGGTACGTAATACGAAATCCATCATACTTTGCATTTCTCAACCTGGCCACTAATTTTAACTTTGCCAAATCTCCGAGGGCCCTATTCGTACCTGATGGAGATTTGAGCCCTCCAAATGAGTGAATCATTTGGGTGGGTACCAATTCGTGGTTTCTGGAACCCACTTCAATGGCTTGAAGAACTTTGAAGTCATCTGCGGTCAAGTACCGCATGTGAGAAGTATCGAACTTCATGCTGGACTGCTATATTTATTGAATCAAGCACTAGAAGACTATACTGGGACTAGGAAAGAGTATGCCAGTACAAGAAAAAACTTCAGTTATGAACGAAGTTACTAAATAAACTTTCTATGACAAGTTACTCCACGATTTTTTTTTTCTGCGCCTGCGGCTCGATCTGGCGATGAGACTGCGTGAACTTCTTCGCACCGGCGATGAAAGTCTCTATGGGAGATAAACAAATCAATACGGTCTTGAGTCCACATGTTTAAGAAAAGAAAGTATGATCGTAAAAGAGGTTTCCGAAAATCTTGGTGCCGCCGCGCCCGTAAAAAAGTTATAATAATGAAACCTGCAGAACCTGAGAAGCCTGTTTTTAGTGCCTCGGGCTCAGCTCTATATCTGTGGATGCACATGCCTCCATTGAATCAGATAAAAACGGGCAAATCCAGAATCAAACAAGGTGGATTCACTTATTCACTCAGGGAAAAATGCGCTGATGTAATCGGAGCTAACGCTGACGCACTATCAGCTTCTTATTTGAAAGAAGCGTCTTGGTCCTGTTGGCAAAGCGTTTGGCGATCAATTTTGCGAAATGGCACTGATCTGCCCGAAATATTTCGAATGTTTGCTCGAGAGTTTGGAAATCAATTCTCTTTCGTTTGTCATGCTACTGACAAAGATGACATGAATATTAAGGATACGTCTTTAAATGAGTTGCGCGATAATGCTCTCAATGCGTGTCTCATTCCTTTCTACAAGAAACATCGTGTTGAAAACGTCTTCTCAAACATTTCTATCAATGACTTCGTGACTTTTGTCAGTGGCTTAAATCAGGCCTCTGTCGTTATTGACTGTTCTAAAATGCCAAGCTTTTCGATTGCGGATATACTCTCGTTGTGCAATATACCTTCATTAAAGGGTCTAGACTTGTCAAGAAATAGACAAGTGGATGATCTATTTCTTAGGACTATCGGATCCCGATTAGCGGGAAGAAACTCAAACCTCCAAATCCTTATTCTATCTGGCTGTCCGCTCATAACAAAAGAGGGCGTTGTGTCTTTACTCCAAAAGTGTGCTGCCTCGAATCTCTCATACGTGGAAACGGATATTCGCCTCCCTTCTCTGAGAAGCTTCGACAAATTGTTCTCGGATATGAATGAATCGCATGATATAGGCGTGGTGACCGAAACTCAGTGGAAATTTGTTCAAGAAACAGATCCCTTTTCAGCCGCTTCAAAATATAGGTTGGGGCTCAAATTTCACTACTTCTCGAGACAGTTTGATAAATTGTCTGCATCCGGTATAATATGGGACATTAAATTCTTTGCGTCAATTATGGAATCTTTGAATGAAAATGCGGAGGACATATCGGTCCTTGCTTGGAAACAAAGATACCTTAGTGCGATGAATAGACCTTATGATGCACCATTTATATATGTGAAGGATACAAATATTGTCATTACTTCAACTCCAAAACCAACCCCAAAAGTTGAAACTTTATCTATATTCGAACGCGCTGGTCGCGAAGGTCATTTGGAAAAGCAGAAATCAGTCAGACACTCGCAAAAAAAGCCAAAGACAATTAAAACAAATGCACAGCTGTTTTTCTTCGGAACTTAAACGACAGTATGATATAATTTAATCGCAAAGCTTTGTATTTGACGCATATAGAAAGATGCAATTTTCAGTCATGCAACAATACGATTGTTTAGTTTCTTCTCAATAGCAGGAGAAGATCTGCGCCGTTGGTTGATGGTGTGCGCTTTGGTTGCTGATTGAAAGATTTTTCGTACATCCCAGCATTCGCTGAGCCATAGGTGTCTTGATATGTTGATATGAGTTTTTGTGCGGACATATCGTGTGAGACATGCAGAAAGTCGGCCATATCATTATGCGACTCCATCAGTTTCTGAGTGTGTGATCCTTCAAATATCTCTTCTTCATCAGTCTGAGCATCCAAATTATTGTTGATAAGGTCGTAGATGTGGTTTTGGGGTCCTTGAGAGTCGTCAAAGTCGTCAAAATTCTCGAAATCTTCAAAATCTTCAAAACCATCATTTTGATTTGCAGTTTGAGAGATCTCCTTGTTGTCTTTGACATCATTTCCTATGAAGCGCATGATTTGGTTTCCAGCACTCAAATCTGACGCCGGTTGTTGGGGGGAAAGTTTGCTTGTTTTCTCATCACTCTCGAAAAGAATCTTAAGATTTGCTGGTGCGTCGTCGCCTCGTTTAGCTAATCTGATAGGCATTTTAGGTTTATCTAAAGCCCTTGCATTTTCAGCACTAGCGTCTTCATTCTTGACTGGGGAAGGCTTGGTCGAGTTCAAAACATTAAGCAATGCGGCAGAATGAGAAAAAGTGGCATTGTGTGGCTCTTTCAGGGTTCTGCTAGGCGGGGTTTCGATGCTTTTTTCAGTTGGTTTGTTAAGAATATTCATTATTTCAGCTGATGCCGCTCTATCACTGGACAACTTCGGCGGAGCGTCCTTGTTTACAGATTTTCTGTCTGCAACTCTGGGGATTATCGTGTTGTCTTCATTTTCAATCAAAGATTCACTCGATTGCGAGGGGTTTTGGGCCGGAATCGGCGGTTTCTTGCCAAGGATTCCCAATAATGTGGCGGAAGCATTTTCATCAGAGGCCATCCTATCGCGCTTTAGCAATGTAATCTTTCTAGAAGGGGTGTCTGGTCGCGATAATGAGACCGAAGTCTCAGTTGGAAAATCCTCTAAGACTTCTGATTTTGGCTTGTTTTGCTTAAGTATCAGTAGTATTTCTTCAGACGAATTGGGCTTGGCACGTGGAGTCTTCAGCGTTGGTGATTCCAGTGCCACGGGCTCCTTTTTCGAAGCTGTTCCCTTTAAAATGGACAACAACTCTTTTGAATTGTTCAGTGTTTGAGCTTGCAATGGCAAGGACGATTTCTGGGAAGCCTGAACTTGCTGATTGGGAAAGCTTGACCTTTCCTGAGAAGAATGAGCAATTGGACCCTTGAAGTGCGGTGCGGTGAATTCTGGAGGGGAGACCATAGGGTAGTGGTTCAGGCCCTGAGTAAATGGGGAAAAAAACTGAGGCATGTGAGCAAATCCTGAGTAAACACTTTGTAAGTGTTGCGGAAGGGACATTTGAATGAACTGTTCCTGCGGCTGCAGAATCGGAGTTCCAGAAACAGAAGCAATGGGGAGCAGAGCTTCTGGCTTAGCACCTTGTAAAATATCAAGAAGCTCTCTGCCAGCATCAGCATTGGTCTGAGTACTTGGAGTGATACCCATCAATGCCTTCAACTTCACTTCAGCCTCCTTCATCAACTGCTCGTCACTAACCAACCCCTTATTGCCATTAATCCACTTAGTCAAAGGCTTAAGTAAAGTATTCACCACAAAGTACTTGTTGGGTGAGTTCTTCACAAGCTTCAGAAGATTCTTTATGTCGAACCACCGTATTTCGGCAATTTCGTTGCGCACTAAAGGCTCAAAGACTTCATCTTCGGAAACACCTTTTGCCAAGTAAATCTTGAAATTCTTGCCATAGATAGTTCTCTCTAGGACTGCGTTCTCGCTTATGTAATCACGCGCATCAAACCCGGTTTCCTCGCGTGTCTCTCTAATGGCACACTCTAGGTCGGCCTCACCTTTGGAAATTTTCCCTCTCGGAAATGACCACGTATTGGACTCAAGCCCTTTCAACAAAACAACTTTCGTCATATCCTTATTTAACATGGCAATTCCTCTCACAGGAATAGTAGACTTGTATTTACCAAATCTAGGCAAAGCATCAGCAGGGTCGCCCCATTTCCAAAGTAACGGGCATTTGCTCAAAATTTTAGGGGCAAAGCTTTTCATTTTCATACTTGGCATCTCAGGATTGATCATACGTGCAAAGTCAGTATAGAACCATTGAGCTTCTTCGACCTGGAAGAACACTCTTTCGATAGAGGACAAGTCCTCGTCAGGCACGTTGATAACGAATCTTACAAGAAGATCCTCGAGAACATGGTCAACAGTCTGACCGAGCAACCCATCTCTTAGATTTATGCTCATGACGTATTTGTGCGTAGTTGTGTTTCCTTCAAAGTTATAAACAAAGATGTCGGCCTCAATATTGAGACCGACTTTTTTTCCACTGGATGGAAGATGCAGGTGGCTGGCAAATATGCGGGAGTCACCTGCTGACATCTGAGAATATCTAACCAGGAGCCGCTGATTATCCGGAGGCAATACTATGATTGATACGACTTGATTGCAAAGTACACGTTGTGCCTCAGACTCCTTAAAATTTACAATTAATTCAAGTATCCAATTTTGTTGCCAGATTGCAATCCTCATGTTTTCAAAAGATTGTTTGATGTGCGAAAAAAATTAAAATTGTATGTTGAAAACGCATACGACTGAAAAATTTCTTTTGATTCTTGACTAATTTGATCTTATAAGCTAAAACTACTCAAGCAGGAGACAAAATAACTACAAATCGAATTCACAAAGCTTCAAAAAATCTGATTGGTGTTTATTCGCCTCTGAAAGCTATCTCTATATGGATCCTGTTTGCTGCTGCAAAGGCCCCCAGCTCGCGCCAATCTGCATGGGCGGATTCTGCCACCCAGCACTGTCTTACCGAAAACTCTCTGGAAAAGATATAATTGATTATGAATACTCGACCTTTCAGCACTTGCATAAGATTACATCAAAAGAAAGTACCAGGATTCATTAGGTCTGCATTGGCCACATCGGAGCCTGCCCTCACAAAGCCAGAGGTGATTTCCAGACCGTTCGGGTTTGATGAACAGGTTTCCCTCGGCCACAAGAAAACATCAATAAAGAACATCTTGAGTGAAGAAGCCAAGGAAAAGAGACAAAGACAGCTCGACTATGATCTCAAACACTCATCCTTCTATGAATTCAAGTCATTTAATAACACGAAGGGAAAGATCTTTCTGCCTCCCGTGTCCTACTTTAAGAAAGAGAAGTCAAAGTTTTTTCCTGATTTGACTGTAACATCCCTTTCCAACAACTCCTACAAAATTTCGGAGTTGTTAAGAGGGAAAGTTACAATATTACGTATTTTCTCCACCATTTCGGGAGAAAAATGTGCTAATACATATGTTGAAGAGTATCTAACCAAGGACGGCTACGAAAATTTCCGTGAAGCTTTTCCCCGAGCACAAATTGTCGACTTGAATGTGCCACAAACGTGGGCTAAAGGTCTCTTCGCAAACTTCTCGAAGGGCAATTTGCGTAAAAAAATTCCTTCCAGCAGACACGATCGCTACTTCTTGATACCGCATGATTTGTTTGACTTGGACACTAAGATGAAGTTAAAGTGTGGCAACACATGCTCAGGATACTTGTACGTGCTTGATGCCGAAGGCCACATAAGATGGGCCACATCGGGAAATGCTAATGAAGAAGAGCTTGAAGTTTTGAGGAAAAGCTTGCGTGGAATAAGTCAGGAGCTTACCGCCCCCACGAATCATTAAAATTTCAATCAAAAATGATGCATGGAGATTTGTGGCACTTCCTGATCATAGGTATACTGTCTCGATAATCTCAAACTACTATTCAAATAAAATCATAGGCATGGGTGCAAAATATTTCGCAAGTTTACCTGCAAGTGATTTTAGTCCGTAAAATTGTGTATAAAGATCTCTTTTTTCTTACGTTTCGGTCATGTTCTCCGAATATCTGAATTCTTTGTTAGGTAGTTTCTCAAATTACTACATCACGAGTAAACCGCGTTCAACTTACAACGAAGGTTTCGTAGAACACTTGAATACTTCATCGTATCAAATAGCTATGTTTATGCGACCCTGATCATGGCTTTGCAACATGCGTGATGATAGTATCTGTATCATATCCATAATAGTCTCTGCCATTCTTCACAATTTCGAGCGCGTAGAAATGGGGCTCTTCATAATCCAAATACAGATGACATCAAGCCCAATCAAGCCCTCTTCACCAAGGGAATAGATGAAATGAGAGAGTCATGCGTCATATCATCACTTTGGATCTATCCTTGTTTCTTCACGGAAGAGGGAAATACTTTCTTTCTATACGCTTGTTCCATAAAGTTTGAAAGCACGTGCTAAGCGCAGCTCATCAGGTTTCGAGCCCTAATGATAATTCTCACGTGATCACCCGCTGTCGCACCAAGACAAAACTTTTCAAAAAAGTCTGTCTCGAGAGTCTTTCCTCTCCACAACGTCACTATCATAATGTCTGCCCCAATCAACAAGGAGAAAGTTCAGGAACAACCCGAAGAGATTCACAAGATCAGAATCACCTTGACCTCTACTAAGGTCAAGCAGTTGGAGAAGGTCTGTGCTAACATCATTAGCAACGCCGACTCCAACAAGATCGCCAAGAAGGGTCCAATCAGATTGCCAACCAAGGTGTTGAAGATCACCACCAGAAAGGCTCCTAACGGTGAGGGTTCCAAGACTTGGGACGCCTACGAGATGAAGGTGCACAAGAGAATCATTGACTTGCTTGCCCCAGCCAATGTTGTCAAGAAGATCACCCAGATCACTATCGAGCCTGGTGTGGATGTGGAAGTCACCGTCGCTGCTTAAGTTTGATTTTCTTGAATCAAGTAGTTAAGTGTTGCTGCGGAAACTACCAGCATTTACTTTTATCGGAGTTGTGTTATTGAAAAGTGTGAAGCAGATTTTTTGCATCCAAGTGCTCTAGGCGTGCCGTGCATTGAAAGATGCACTGACGTTGTGGTGTTGCTATCAGGATTTGGTGCAATTGTCGATGAGATATATATGCTGGTGGGATTGGCAGATGTTTTTGTAACTAATAAAACAGCAGTACATTCACGTGTTTGTAGCGATATTTTATCGTTTCTAACAAGACATATTTCTATTGTTGAGCATCTCGAAATGTGTTTGAGACGATGTATCAGAGTATATAGTTGTCAGACTACTTAAGTAAACGGGCGACACCTTAGCAAAACCCAGGACGGCGACGGACAAATATACCCTGCACATATTCCCGCGCCCTCCTTGTCTGCCCTATGCTCACTGGGTCTCACTTATGTGATGTAAACCCAGGCAATTCGAGGAACAATACGTTATTTCCAACCAACCCCCATTCAAGAAAACCAACCATATAACAGTGACAGAGAGTCTACTTGCTTGGGAAACTCATATTTGCTTCTGTTGTGACGAACGTCTTATTCTCCTCCGATAACTCTTTCTCCGACTCGACAAATGCACATCCTCAATTCAAAACCAAAGCTCGTCTTTGTCGCCTCCCGCCGTTTGCAGGCCTCAAAGAGGCTTTTGGCGAGTACCAGCACAACAAGACGAAGAGTTCCGAGGGTCTTTAACAAAGGAAATGTTGCGCTTGTCTCCGGCGTCGTTTTTGTGGGGACTTATGTCACATTGACCCTGACCAAACACTACAAGTTGGACAGCGTGCCGCCGACGTTATCCAATAGCAGCTTGCTGAAATCCAAAAACACCTCGCCGCTGAAAGTTCCGCCAACAGAGGCTGATAATGGGTTGTTTCAGTCAGCAACTAGTTCGATGCTCCAGAAGAATGGCTTGGGCGCCCAGCAACACAAGGAGGGCGTGTTTCTTTTGAATGAAGAACAAGTCAGCGCCAAATTGCGACAGTTTGAAGAGTCGTACTATGTGAGCCGCGGAAAGGGTGTCACGCGGTACGACATTTGTCAGCTTCCATCTAACTCACCAATAGAAGACGACAGAGCCGAGGAAATCGTTCAGGTTCCTATATTGCAGGACAACAACATCAAAACCTCGACAGACTGGATGTTTTTTGGTGTCTTTGATGGCCACGGTGGGTGGACGACGTCATCAAAGTTGAGAGACCAGTTGATTCTGTACATAGTTCATGAGTTTGGGACGATTTTCAAGCCTGCAAAAGAAGAGAACCTTCGTTACGTGCCGAGCAGCTCGACAATCGACCAAGCTATCAAGAACGGCTTTCTCAAATTGGATCACGAGATTGTGAATAAGAATATCGAGAGGCTTTTGAATGATAATAACAAGGCGAAGGCCGCCGAATTGTTGATGCCTGCTTTATCCGGATCATGCGCTTTACTCTCTTTTTACGACACAAACTCAAAGACATTGAAGGTAGCTGTGACGGGAGACTCCAGAGCGCTTCTTGGCTCTTTCAAGGAAAACAAATGGACCGTACGTCAGCTCAGTATCGACCAAACCGGATCCAATTCAACTGAAGTTGCTAGGATTATCTCTGAGCACCCTGACGAGCCAAATGTCGTGAGAAACGGACGTGTCTTGGGGACCTTAGAGCCATCAAGGGCCTTTGGCGACTGTCGCTACAAACTTCCCGCCTCAATCCAGGAAAAGATTTACAAGCAATTTTTTGGCCGAAAACTCCCAAACAACTTGAGGTCGCCTCCATATGTCACTGCGGAACCAGTGATTACCACTACGAAAATCAGCCCGGAAAATAACGACTTCTTGGTGATGGCGTCAGACGGACTTTATGAGATGTTGTCCAATGAAGAAATCGTGGGCCTTGTTGTCAAGTGGATGGAAAAGGAGAAAATGGTGAAGCCGAACAAGTCACTTTGGAACTTCTTCGGCTCAAGTGAGAAAGGATTACCGGAAGTTGCAGATATAACAAATGACAAGAGTAGCAAGCAGCCATTCCGGAAAAATAGGCTTTCTTCGCACGGCGGCTTTCTCATGGAGGATAAAAATGTATCAACTCACTTGATCAGAAATGCCTTATCAAATGGAGGATCGCGTGAGCAAACCCTGATGCTTATATCCATTCCAAACCCTGTTTCAAGACGCTACAGGGATGACTTGACGGTAACTGTTGTGTTTTTTGGAAAAGACAAAAGTCAAGACGAGAATGGAAAATTGGAAATCAATCCCGCCGCCACTGCTGGTGGAATAAATGCGAGTAAGCCTAAGCTATGAATCTATAACTTCAATACAAATCTCATCGATTTTCCGCTCTCATTCGAAAAGAATCCACATTTGTCCCAGAAGCAACAATGCCTACGTAATCAAGAGACATTCCTTTTATTCGGTCAGAAAAATCAGTGGTTTTCTAGTTTTCAAATTCTGCATGCGCGAATTGCTTGCCTGGTGTGAACACGCTCAAGTCGTATAACGAGGTTGTAGCAAAGCACGCGAAGGATCAAGAACCAGAAGTCACCCAAGTGTTTGCCATTTGATTGACACTGCACCACCAAATTTGAAAATCTCATACCTGAGAATATGACCGACGCGGAATATCTTGACCCAAATGAACGCCTTCAATGGGATGGTTTGATCAAGCATTCACGAAATATCACCGAGGAACTTTCTGACCAATTACTTAAACCGTCGCCTCAGCTCACGTGGGACTTACTCGAACTTGTTCAGTCTGTACCCCCAGTCAATAAGCAAAAGCTTTTTGAAGATCTTTTGATCCAACCAGAAGCAATACACCGTACGTCTTTTAGGTTCAAAAGAGGCGGCATCGAGGGTACCGTCACAGGATATCAAGAAGAATTGCGAATCTCCGAGGTCGACAATGCCAACGCCACAAATTCTCTTTCCATAAATCGTCGCTTGGGCGCGAAGCAGGACGCGATGCAAGGAAAGTCAAACTTTCTTCCTTTTCAACCCGGAGGTATACTAAACAAGACACAAACTAATCAGTCACTAAACAAGCTAAACGTGAATCCCGAATTTCAGTTTTTGCATAAAAATGATCAAGGCTTCTTTGACATACCGCAAGGAATGCTGCGCGGGTTGAACTTTGATGGACTGTCGAGAGCTCAAGAGGACATTTCAGACCTAGGATTTGAGACTGCGACAGTCGAGGATGTGGGAGATGAAGTTCTGAATAAAGCAGCAACTAATGTGGCAGCCATTGGGATGAAGGAAGATAAACATAAAAGGCAAGAACTTGGCGATATCGGCGAGATTGATGACTATCAACCGATCGACTATAAGATGCTTCAGAGCCAAATTGACGAAGAAGCTCAGATCAAGCACAACTGGGCGCATGTTGTTGACCTTAACCACAAGATCGAAAACTTTGACGATATCGTACCAAATATGGCCAGACAGTGGCCTTTCGAGCTAGACACATTTCAAAAGGAAGCAGTTTATCATTTGGAGCAAGGTGACTCGGTTTTTGTGGCTGCACACACCTCTGCGGGTAAGACTGTTGTCGCAGAATATGCAATTGCGATGGCCGCCAGGAATATGACAAAGACCATTTATACATCGCCTATAAAAGCTCTCTCCAATCAAAAATTCAGAGACTTTAAAGAGACCTTTAAAGGCATGGAGATTGGGTTAATTACTGGTGATGTTCAAATAAACCCGGATGCGAATTGTTTGATCATGACGACTGAGATCTTGCGGTCTATGCTTTACCGAGGTGCAGATCTCATAAGAGACGTCGAGTTTGTTATTTTTGATGAAGTGCACTACGTCAACGATATTGAGAGAGGAGTAGTGTGGGAGGAAGTTATTATCATGCTTCCTGATCATGTCAAATACATCCTCCTCTCCGCCACTGTTCCCAACACATATGAATTTGCAAATTGGGTCGGGAGAACCAAGCAAAAAGATATATATGTCATCTCAACGCCCAAGAGACCAGTGCCATTGGAAATTTTTATTTGGGCAAAGAACAATCTTTTCAAAGCCATCAATGCGAATGGTGTGTTTAGCGAGTTGGAATTTAAAAAGCATAGAGATCTCCTCATGCCAGATACCAAAGAGACTCCGCCCAATATTACCATGGGTAGCGGCTCAAGGAAAGGTCCGGGAGGTACGGCAAGAGGTGGAAATCGTGGCGGAGGTCGAGGCAGAGGCGGCAGAGGTGGGAGTGGACCCGGTGGGCGTGGCAGTTTGCAAGCAAAGTCCCAATTTGCAAGAGATGGTCCGAACAAGAGCACTTGGGTCAACCTTGTACAATACCTCAACGAGAAAAAATTACTTCCTGTTGTTATTTTTGTGTTTTCGAAGAAGAGATGCGAGGACTACGTGGACACATTAAGCGGAGTGAATTTCTGTACTGCAAGAGAGCGCTCTGAAATTCACATGTTCATTGATCGTGCTGTGGCCCGCTTGAAAAAAGAAGATCGTGAATTACCTCAAATTTTGAAAATTAGAGATCTTCTTAGCAGAGGAATTGCTGTTCATCATGGCGGATTGTTGCCAATTGTAAAGGAGTGTATCGAGATTCTCTTCTCGAAGTCATTGATTAAAGTCTTATTTGCTACAGAAACATTTGCCATGGGCTTGAATTTACCAACGAGAACTGTTGTTTTTTGTGAGTTAAGAAAGCACGATGGTAGAGGTTTCAGAAATTTGTTCCCCGGCGAGTTCACACAAATGTCCGGCCGTGCGGGAAGAAGAGGTCTAGATACGACTGGAACAGTAATTGTTATGTCATACAGTCATCCGCTCCAGCCTGCGGACTTCAAAGACGTTACTATGGGGAAACCTACCAAACTTCTGTCGCAATTTAGATTGACTTACAACATGATCTTGAACCTACTCAGAATTGAGGCATTGCGTGTTGAAGAGATGATCAAGCATTCGTTCAGCGAAAATTCCACGCAGACTCTTTTACCCGAACACAAAATTAAGGTAGAAGAGTTGAGTGAAACTTTAAAAAACCTCGCCGTGGAGGAAAGCGCTGAAGCGAAAGAATTTCAAGCGGCATTTAGCCTTATGATGGAGTATAAAGAAACGTACTCCAAGATTATACAAGAGTGCCAAGAGAAGTCAGCTACGAGATATCAAGTTTTGAAATTTGGAAAGCTAATGTTATTTGAGGATCGGGACGAGGTTCTCAGGTTCGGAATTCTACTCAAAGTAGACTTTGCTGAAAAAATGTTTGTTTTCGTGACCTTCAACCACGGTAAAGAATACGAAGAGTCGAGCCGCGCGAATCGTTTACCCTACATCCCTAACAAAGCTTATGTCCAGAAAAACTTCAGATTGCTCAAGTATGCTGGTGATTTAAGGGTGACAAGTGTTCCTTTCGAAAATCTTCAATTCGTTTCTGTTTACACTCTGAAAATAAACACGAAAGCCCTTTTGAACAATGACCCGACTGCAGTCAAAGAGGCAATACAGCTGTTTAAAATGATGATAAATTTTCAGTCTACTTTAAAGGAAGTGTCCTTCAACAAAACAGTGCAGTTATCTTTGCATCAACTTGTGACGAGGAAAGAAGAGTTGCTTAAAAAGTTCGCGGAGATGAATATCTACACTCGCCCTGAGTTTGCAGAGGTGTACTCGCGCCTTCTTCAGAGAAACACTCTCGAAAAAAAAATCGAATCCTTAAATTTGTTAATTTCGGATGAGAATTTGGAATTACTTCCCGACTACGAACAGAGGTTAAGGGTTCTTGAACAATTGGACTTTATTGATCGAAACCAAAATGTTGTGCTCAAGGGCCGTGTTGCATGTGAGATAAACTCAGGCTGGGAGCTTGTGCTTACTGAGCTTATCTTAGATAACTTCCTTGGTGATTTTGAGCCTGAAGAGATTGTCGCCTTGCTATCTTGCTTTGTTTATGAGGGTCGCACCAACGATGAAGAAGATCCGCCATTGACACCAAGGTTAGAAAAAGGAAAAACTAGAATCTTGCAGATCACTGAAAGACTTCTTAAGATTTACAATGAGCACCAGGTCTCGCTTACCTCAGAGGAAGAAGAGTTCTTAACTCGGAAAAGATTCGCGTTGATGAACGTTGTCTATGAATGGGCCAGAGGATTGACTTTTAGAGAAATTATGCAGATAAGCGTGGAGCTGGAGGGAACAATCGTGAGAGTTATAACGCGCTTGGATGAAATCTGCCGCCAAGTAAAAAACGCAGCCTTGATCGTGGGTGACTCCATGCTTCATTCGAAAATGTCCGAGGCACAGGAACGAATCAAGAGAGACATTGTCTTTTGTGCTTCGCTCTACATTTAGTCAGACCAAATTTCACACCTTCTCTTTCAAGGCTAGGCTCAACAACCCCTTCGTGGGATGTAGCATCTTAGGGTTCCAAAATTCCTTGACCACCGCGTCCGAGCCAAACTTTCGAACCAAAATTCCAAGCATGGAATAGAAACTGGCTACACAGGTCTTGTCTTTTATTCTCTGCCTGAAGCCCGCGGTTCTGTTTCTGATGAGTCCCACAGAGTGTACTCCTCTATACGGAATGAAGCACTCACTCAAGTCATTGTCGTCCATTAGCCTAGTTATTAGGCTTTCCTTGTTTGAGAACGTAGCTATGCTTTGTTCAAGTTCTTCCGCAGTGCAGGTTAAATATTGGATATCGTCAAAGATGAAAGTCTTTGTGCATTGGAATTCAAAAAAGCGGATACCGAGTTGCCGCAAAGTATCTTGCGATGTAAAGACATCGCCAAACAACGAGCCAGCCGGGAGTGGAGATGTCTTAAGATTCATATTTGAGAGCCCGCACAAAACACCAAGAAGCTCGGAGAAGGTGAGAGGGAGCTCGTTACCCAAGAAAGACTGCACGCGTTCAGTCCTCACACGAAGAATAGTCTCGAACTCTGGGTTCTTGCGAAGCTCTTCGAGCACATTATTGTAACGGTTCTGGAGATTCCTCTGTGCCTGAGTAGACTCCTGTAAGTCATTGATCGAGGGCGCAGATCTTTGGTTTTTGTGCGTAAAGCTTTGGTCCTGGTGCTGTTTAAATAGATCCAGATTCAGTATGACCTCTGGGATGGAGTGGATCTGGCGTAGGTGGCGTGTCACGGGTCTCATTGGTAGACACATATATCTGCTAGGAGCTGTGGGCTTACAAATGCATGCAAATTCAGTGACTTAGGGCAAGATTAGAGCAGGGCTTTTTGTATCTGCGAGAATATGCTGATGTAAGTATTGCTAATATGCTTGCGTCTATTGGGATACGCCGTGCAACAGAGAGTTCCAAACCAATAAATTTTCAATGCAGGTGAGTATGGCGACGGCATCGCGCTAGCTTCCAGGTGCGCTGCAGCGCCTGGTTTGCCAGTTTCAATAAATCGCCACGACTCACGAAAACATATATGGTCAAAGTCTGCATAGAATTTCAATTAATTATTGAAAAAGAGATGATGATGCTGCTTCGACCTAGATATGCGTCTAGTATAAAAACGTACTACCAATTTTTCTTTCCGGTAGCTGGAGCAGGCACCCGGAATGCATAGTGACGAAAGTAAATTGCAGTTCTCATCGCAGCCATCGCCCGATCCTTTCTGCTTTTGTCATGCTGTCCAAGACCAAAAAGAAGAGCAACGCCCCGGCGGCCGCTCCAACGGAAGGCAAAAAAACAAAAATGCCCAAGCTGTTTATCACCAGGCCAACTCTGAAAAGCCACACTGCCGTGTACCTTCATCCAGATATTGCACAGGCACTAGAGCTTTCGCCAGGCCAATTTGCAGTATTGTCAAAAGAAGGCGGCCCCGACACTCTTGCATTAGTCCAGATTTCGGAAGAGTCTGAGGATCTTAATGTTGTTTTAGTCCCCAAGGCAACGCGTGCTTTGGCCGGACTTCTTTTGGGAGACCGGATCTCCATTTCAAGGTACCAGAAACAGGTACCTTTTGCCCAGGTTGTGCGTGCACAGATCGAAGGAGACGTTAACCAGAATGCGGTAAAATCATTATTGGAAAAAGCCGGAGTTCTTCACCCAGGACTCTGCATCCCTTGCCGGGGGCTGACTATTACAGTTGTGGACATAGAACTGAGGGCACCAACTGCCACCTCGATCACTGCGGTGTCAGCAAAACTAGCAGGGCTTTCCATTTCGGAAGATGGCGTAGAGCTATTTGTTTCGCCCCCTCATCTCTGTATCCCAAGCACCGAGCTTGAAATCGTGGAATACGATGTGGACTTTGCGAAATACCCTCGGCTTGCTCGTCCATTTGCGTTTGACCAGGTGGGCGGTCTCGACAAGCCCATTTCGCTTCTCCGCTCGACAGTACAGATTCCCCTCCACCATGCATCGTTGTTCTCGGATTTCGGTATCTCTCCCCCTCGTGGTATTCTTTTGCACGGCCCTCCCGGAACCGGAAAAACCATGCTTCTTCGCTGCGTAGCGCACGAGTCCGACGCGCATGTGCTCATGGTCAACGGGCCGCTGATTGTATCAAAGTACTTGGGGGAGACCGAGAGCGCCTTGCGAGAGCTTTTTGCTGAGGCCCAAAAATACCAACCCGCAATAATTTTCATGGATGAAGTTGACTCGTTGGCCCCTAAGCGAGGCCTGGAAGATGCTGGAGAAACTGAGTCTAGAGTGGTTGCGACACTTTTAACCATGATGGACGGTATGGGCGATGCCGGGAGAGTTGTTGTGGTTGGGGCAACCAACAGGCCCAACTCGATAGACCCTGCTTTGAGACGCCCGGGGCGCTTCGACCAAGAAGTGGAAGTGGGAATTCCAGATGTTGAGGCGCGTGCAGATATCTTAAAGAAACAACTTTCAAAGATGAACCAACAGAAGTGCGACGTGCTGGATGAAGATGTTTCTGCCATCGCGTCTAAGACGCATGGCTATGTCGGTGCGGACTTATCTGCCTTGTGCCGAGAGGGCGTCATGAAGGCCATTGCTCGGGGAATTCAAATACCAGATTCCGGAATCAGAAGCACACCGGATATGGCAAACTTGGCTAACATCGAGCATCTTGATCCTCTAACCAAGGTCGAGCGGGGTGATCTCGAAGCTGCGCTTGTTGATATTCGTCCATCGGCCATGCGTGAGATATTTTTGGAGATGCCCAAGGTCTCGTGGAGCGACATCTCGGGACAACACGAGCTAAAGCAAAAGCTTACTGAGGTTGTCCAGTTGCCTCTAGAAGCGGCAGAGACTTTCCAGCGCCTTGGAATCTCTTCCCCTAAAGGTGTGTTATTGTACGGTCCTCCCGGCTGTTCGAAGACGCTCACAGCTAAAGCTTTAGCCTCTGAGTCGGGGCTCAACTTCTTGGCAGTGAAGGGCCCGGAAATTTTCAATAAGTATGTGGGCGAGAGTGAGCGCACTATCCGGGAAATCTTTAGGAAAGCCCGTGCTGCCGCTCCTTCGATCATCTTTTTTGACGAGATAGATGCTCTCGCGTCTTCCCGAGAAGACGCATCTACTCTGGCGTCCCAAAACGTGCTCACTTCCTTGCTCAATGAAATTGATGGTGTGGAAGAGCTCAAGGGTGTTGTGGTTGTTGCCGCCACTAACAGACCAACGGAGATTGATTCTGCTTTGTTGCGTCCAGGTCGTCTTGACAGGCACATATACGTTTCACCCCCAGACCTCGAGGCTCGCTTGGACCTTATCACAAAAAAATGCGCCAAGTTTGATGTCCTTGATTCAGAATCATTGTTCTCGAGGCTTGCTCAAGCCACCGAAGGATGCTCGGGTGCGGAAGTTGCACTCCTATGTCAGGAGGCGGGACTCGCTGCCATCATGGAGAACAAGAATACGGCCAATGTCGAAGAACGCCACTTTGACCACGCATTAATGGGTATTTCTCGAGGCATTACACCAGAGATGCTCGAGTACTACAAGGACTTTTCTCACCGCAGTGGGTTGAGTATGTGAACTGCAACATCAGGTACAGTATATATTTCAAATTTACGTTTGCTTGCATCCGTCCTCCAAATTCTTCTCGAAGTCTTTCGGTAAGTCATTCGAGTTGAAGTCTAGACCTGGATTTGCCCGTGCCCCACCGCCAAAGCCTGGGAAATCGTTTTCGTCGCCGACCAACTCAGTGGGAGGGTTTCCTAGCTCCTGTAAAGATTCTAGCAAGCAGTTGACGTTCTCCCTATGGGCAGAGTTGTCATTATCATATCCCGAGGCATCAAAAACGGCCAAGATCTTCGTTGTCACCTCATACTGCTTGGTGTAGTTGGCGTGGTCCTCAGCTGAGATCTTACCCTCATTTTCCTTCAAGTAGTCTGGAAACTTCGAGTTCAAGTCCTTTATGGGCTCGTAGAGGACCTCCTTGGAAGACAATTGATCTAACATATCCGTCAAGAGCTTCGACATGTCAAGGTCGCCCTCGCCGGCAGAGCCATCCCCCAAGCTTGCCAACAACTGGGTGAGCATGTCCTCCGGGTTCCCGCTCAAAGGATCATTTTTCATCTGCTCGTCTATATTTTCACCCGACTTCTTCAACCGGTCCATGGTGTCCTTCATGACATTGTCGAAATTCTGGGGTGTCTGCGTACCTTTGGCTTCCTCCATGTGAGTTTCTTCAAACTGCTTCACCAACTGCTCGAACTGCGCCTTGGCCGCGGGGTCTTCGATGTTGAGATCTTTGACCAAGTCCTCGATATTATGCTTGAACTCTTCGTTGAGATTTCCGCTTTTGTTCTGATTGTCCTTCTCTGACGCAGAACCTGTCTGGGACTCTGCAACCAGCGCGCCCGGCGGTTGGCTCAATACCTGTTCATCAAATTCGTCTAGCAAATCATCCAAGTCGTCATCCTCGTAGTCGACTGGCGGTGGCACAGATGCGGCTTTGTCTTGACTTTCCTTTGTCATATTGATATATAGGATTACGCGTGTGCGGGTGGGATACTCGTATACTAGGGCGAGATAAGATCAATGAGGTTAACGAAAAAGAAGGCGTGGGGCATGCGGGGCCGACCCGCGGAACGCGCAGTCGTGGGCAAGACTCACTCGTCCACATTCAATAGACGACACGACTGTCTTGCCTCACGAAAAGGCATATTCTTTTTGATGTCGATCGAAAATTTGCACGTGCACGAGCAAGCGGTCACCAGCTCGAAGTATATAATTTTTGGGTTTGTTTAGTTGAACGGGCGCACGAGAGTATGTAGATAATATATCACCCCAGCTCGCGACGCATACCGAAAATGCTCAATGAAGTAGTCGAAAGGACATCTCTCTCTTTTTTTTTTCCTGAGCTTGGAAACTCAGCTTCTATTTGGTCTGGGCACAAACAAGCCTCACTTTTAGAACATGCGTCGATCTATACGAACTAAGCCCACAGTGCCTTGGCTGTGTGTGCATGCTTTTTTGGTGTCTCGCTCCCACCCATGAACGCTCCCACTTATGAGCAGTTGACAGACATGGCAGGCGTTGATGTATTTCTAGTACATGTTTCGTAGGAACAGTGTGTGTACTCTGTATATAAGCCGCAGCCCTCTGTCTTTCTCGATGATACCCGGCCACCCGAGGCTTTCATATCTCCGACGTCATTTTATTTATGTCAAAACCATCAAGTCCCATATGGCCGGTCGCGACTGGCCTACATTCCTGTGGTCCTTTGTGCGATTTGTTTCGGGTAAGCTTTCGAAACCAAAAGCAGCAACTGAAAGATAGCAGCAGCCAAATGTAGAGTCTGAAAAAACTTCTAAATTTTTCTAATTTTCATTTGAGGCTCATGATTTTACCATTATTGTGGCTGCAAAGTTTGTCCACGTCCATGGGGCTCCGGCACACCTTCACTGCGAAAGCCCGCCTCGCCCTACGCCGCGGGGCCAGCCGTCTCGCGCGCGGCCCTAAAACCCACCTGGTGAAAAAAACAATCCCTCGCCCCAGAACCTCACACACCCCAGACCCCGTGGCACAGGCCCTATTTACACCTGAAAGAAGCCGTGAACGGAACTGTAAAGAATGTCGCTTTGCAAAACCCGCTTGCAAGAAGAAAGAAAGCAATGGAGAAAGGACCACCCATTTGGGTTTTATGCCAGGCCTAAAAAGGCTGAGGATGGTAGCTTGGACTTGACCCGCTGGGAGGCGGGCATCCCAGGCAAGCCCAACACCCTCTGGGCAGACGCCACGTACCCAATCAGTATTACGTTTTCAGAAGAGTATCCGTCCAAGCCGCCCAAGGTCATGTTCCCGACTGGCTTCTACCATCCAAACGTGTACCCCAGTGGGACCGTGTGTTTGTCGATATTGAACGAGTCGCAAGACTGGCGCCCGGCGATCACTTTGAAACAGATAGTATTAGGAATACAGGAGCTTCTCAACACACCAAATCCGGACTCGCCCGCGCAGGAGCCAGCGTGGAAGGCGTTCAGCAAAGACCGAGCCACATACGACAAGAAGGTAAGAGACCAGGCCAAGAAGTACCACACGCCAAACTAAGGACGCCATCGCACTGCGCAGTGCTCTGTAAACTATGTATACTTATGGAATAAAGATTGATATCGAGCACTATGTGATTTGTAAAAATGTTCTTATGGCATACCTTCTATGGAGTGCCTGGCACTACTTCGCCACCTTCTCTCCTGCGCTGTTGCTTATCAAGTCTCTACTCACCGACGTGTTTAACTCCAGCTCGCCAAGTTGCAGAGTGCCTTTTTCCTTGTAAGTGCTGACCGCTGGAATGTCAGCTTTGATCCGTGTCACGAGCGTCAGGTAAGCCCGGGGCTCTAACTTGATCAACGTGTGTAAAGGAATAGACATCCAGGGACTCTCCTCTTGGGGAACATTCATAAAGTAGGCGTACAAGCAACGCAAGACTGCCTGATGCGTGATGATGAGAATGTTTTCCTGGCGCTCTAGCTCCATGATGATTGGCTCTAAGCGAATCACAATGTCACGATACGACTCGCCTCCCCTATACCTGTACTCATACTTGTTGTCGTCTCTGGCCTTGAAGTCCTCGGGAAATTGCTCCTCGATCTCTTCGTAAGTCATACCATCGCACTCCCCCGCATCTAACTCGTCCAATGCTTTCCACTCTAACTTCTTCTCATATGGCAAGAAGGAGGCAGTCTGCTGCGTTCTCTTGAGAGTGGATGTCCACACTGTCAAATTCGTGTGTTCGTTTTCTTCGCCTAGCGACTTGAGCACAATCTCAGGAAGTTTTTTAGCATACCTCATTCCGCGCTCGGACAAGTTGCAATCGCCCCCGATCTTCCCGCTCAAGTTGTACTCGGACTCGCCGTGTCTCAGCAACCAGATACTCCGTGGCTTGATGTGCAAGTTCATCACGTAATACACGATACGAGACTCTAAATAAGACTCAATTCGGTTGATGATAATCTGCGAGCCCACGTTTATCAACTTGACGAAAGTCAAGTCCTTGTCATCTTCAACATTCATCGTCTCGTACGTTTTCTCGTAGTGCTGAATCCGCAGCAAATAGTCTTTTGTGGCAATGTTCGGGTCGACATCCACGTAGTCGGGCGACGTAGTCTTCACGTCTGCGCTATTATACATAATCAAGTCCGGGTCGTCGCACCAGCTTTCTAAAAAGATAGGCTCGATCAAGTTCTCACGACATAGCTTGAGCAACATAGCCCTTCTTTCGCGAGTCAGGTTCGTAGCATCAATGATTCCAACAACTCCATGTTCCTCGCTGAACCACCGCATCATGTCGGCAATCGCCATGTCTATGGCCTTCCCTCGAGTTTTTATTCCGTCCTCGTTGTCAGGGTCAAAAAACTCAGCAGAAACAGGAGACGCACCTGCTATCGCTCTCCTATAACTACCGACGCTGAAGCATTTCGACGCTATAGAGAGCCACAGGAGATACCGCACGATCTTTTGAGCAATCAACGATTTGCCTCTAGCGGGCAATCCCACCATTATCACGCATATCCTGACATTTTCAACGTGGGAAACAGAGTATACGGGCATTGTGAGGGACGGGAACGGAAGTACGTGGCTTCTTTCCTGGGATTATCAGGGTGGCAACAGAAAATAACTAAGTCGTCGACGAGTTCGTGTAGTAGCACAAACTTTGATTCTTCAAGTAGCGGATGGGGAATAGAAGGCTGGGGATGAGTAGAGTGTGAGTTCCATATCTCTGAGCTTTTTTCCATGGTGGAGTTTTGCGTTGGCTCGTTCTTTATATACAGTGTGCGTCCTGAATTCGAGTAGATTTTCCCCAGATTAATTCGCGGATCGCATGACTTTCATTTGCTGCTTGTAGTCTCGCGCATCCAAACGCCCCCACGCTACTAGCATGAGGGATTTGATGAGCTGTTTTCCCCCATCCCTCAAATATGGATTTTGCCACATCAGGCTGATTCACTTAAATTTTTTTTTTTTTTTTTTTTTTTTTCAAAATGAGACTTCTCCTTTTTTCTTGAGAAGAGAGTTGTATTGTGTATAGGACAGGAGAGAGTACAACGATCAAAACAAAATAAAGCAAAAACGTACAGTATTGTGTGTTCTTTGCAGTCTCGATCTAAAACATATTTCGTTTCAAAGCCCAACCCATTTAGTCAACATGAGTCTAAGCGACGTGGTATCCGAAAGATAGATGTTTTCCATAGCCTGTGCTTTCTAATTCTAGTTTCAGTAGAACCAATACCCTCAAAAGCATTTCTCTTATTTTTTTTTGACCAATCATTTGCAGATTTCTCCTGATTTCAATGTGTGCCGTGAACCTGCGGCTTTTCACTATGGCTGTCTCAAGCTCCACGCAAGTTAAAGGTGGGGGGAATCGATAAAGGCTCTGTTGGTCGTTCGCGGAGTGCGAAAAGAAAAGTCAGCGATAAATACCATTGTGATCCTCTGGGAGAACAAACTAGCCGATTAGGACGCACGGTACAAAAGACGCATGAATAAATTACTCGGAAAACTGAAGAAACTGCAAGATGCAGAGGCAGATGTGTCTGCCGCAGCCCCTGGTGCCGAGTCTCTTCTCTCTGAATCAGACTCCCTCAAAGAGCTCAAGCCCATGTTTGTGAACGACAACCCTGGTAACTTTACGAATGACACTAGCCTCAACTTGAACCCTTCCATATCTGCGGTGGAGTCACTGGCCTCAGAGGCGTCGCTGGTGCCAGATATGTCCATGTTTTCGAGCAGAGTTTCTCACTCGACTAGACAATCATCCTATTTCTCGAATACGAGCTCAAAATCAAGAAAGAACTTTGCAAGAGGCACCCCTTTTGGCCAGACATTACAAATCCTCGAAACATCAGAGGAAGGAAATGATGAGGCTGAAGCTACAAACAGCAGGGATCCAGCATCGCAGGTTAAACTAATCACAGACAAATTGCACGTGCTATGGAAAGATATATCAGTACTTCTGAGTCAGTACACAAACTCCGTGTCGACTCTATCCACTACCGTGATAAGCATAGTCAACGCTTTTGAAGAATATATGAAATTCATGCACTCGGCCTCCTTCGCTATTCTGTGGAATTTCAATGCTTACAACAACGACGACGTCCGAAAAATACTCAAGACATATTTACACTTTTATGACAATCTTCTACAAGACGATGCATACGTGAAGCTTAGATTGCTCATGTGTAAATCTTTCAACGATTTCAATTGCACACTAAAAAGTACTACGATATATTATACGCAAGTGGCGCCGGAAAATATGGCCAGGCCCTGCAATTACGCGATTGGAATTAATGACGGGAAACCTCACAAAAACGAAGATTCCATACGGGCTATAATGTCAAAAATCTCAAGTTATGGCTTTGGTGTCAATGAACAGAACGGATCATTCATTGCACCTATCGCACGTGGTATAAGCAAAGATATGAACGTTCTCTGTTTGTATTTCGGGTATCGATTCATTGGAAATCACCACGCAACAATTGCTGCCAACATCCAGGAGTTTTATGATGACATACACGTGATTGTGGCAAAAAACAAGATTGAATTAGCGGCAACGGCTGTGTCGTCTCATAGACCAGAAGCATTTGTGTCTCAAGAACCGACTGATTTCTCTCACAAATTTAAGCTTCCTTTCAGAACACCGATAGATCCGCTTCGTCCTCCAATGTCTTTGTCACTCTCTACAGAAACCTCCGCAAGAGTGAGTGGAACTATGGGTGGATTCGTTTACCCAATCATAGACAAGGAGCTGCGACCCCATTTGCAATCCTATGCTAATTCGAAGTTCGCCATCTCATGTGGACACGTCTGTCTTGAAGCCAAAGGTGAGGGCCCAGAATATGCTTATATCTCATCACCCCTGGCTGTATTGATAAGCCTTTATAAAACTGCACTCTTGAGTGAACAGAACAAATTGAATCGACTGGGGTCCATCAGTGATCTTGATTCTCAAGTCGCTTATGGTTCTATCATTAATCAAATCGATGAGCTATTTCCGATGAAAAAAATTAAATCACAACTGCTTCAAGGAGAGCTCGGATCAAGAAATCTTCCAAAAACTAGGTTTGGGCAAATAATATGGGGTGAAAGAACTCTCATACAAGCCAAGAACTTCAAAGATGGAGCCGTCTTATCAGATAAGCGCCTTAGTGACTTGGCCATAATCAAGGTTAACAAATCGATATATTGCGAACAAAACTTCTTGGGTGATGACGTTGCTTTCAATGAGTTCGATCCTTCGTTGATGTTTGAGAATTTATATGTGCGCAAAATTATTGATCTCAGAAGATATACCAAAGAGAACGAGCTTAGCAGTGTGCGTGAGGTGGATTCAATGGTTTCCACTTCTACGCGTAATAGTGATGGAACCTTCAACATGAATGGAATTCCTGTCTTTAAATACGGATCCACCACAAAATTCACGAAAGGAAACTTAAATGGGATTAAGCTTGTTTATTGGATGGATGGTGCGATTCACTCCTCAGAGTTCGTGGTAAATTCGGCTGAGAGTACCACTTCTTTTGCTGCAGGCGGTGATAGTGGTGCATGGATATTGACGAAGCTAGAGGATGTAAGAGGCAGCACTGAGTCAAAGGGACTAGGCGTTGCAGGCATGCTTCATTCCTACGATGGCGAGTTTCGACAATTTGGACTTTTCACGCCAATGGTAGAGATTCTTGAAAGACTTGAGGAGGTCACGCAAATCAAGTGGGGAGTTGTGGGGGTGCCTGAAAAACACGAAGAAGTCCCAGTAACAGCTGAATCGAGTGATTCTGGAGGCTACGAGCTGACAGGCACTTCTGATCTGGCTAGTGAATCGGACAGTGACTATGAAAGTCTTGTTGATGAGCAAGCAATTCCTCCTGAGCTTGACTAAAAATGATTATACCGTTTATTGGGATTATTGCACGACGGCCGACATTGAGTTTACCTATAAATTCAGTAGTAGTCCAAAAAAAATGAAAAGGCAAGTATCAGTTGATTGAATGAGCTTCTTTTTGACTATTAAGATCTCTCGCTTTTCTTATACAAAATAAATCGGCCTAAGTTAGTCCAGGCCTCTTCAGCACGAATTTTGAGTTCTGGACTCTTGTTCTTGTCGATATGCTTGTAACATGTTTTGAAGATAGGCTCTAACTCCTCGAGTTTTTGTATGTAGTTTTGTTGCACAAAGACTGGAAGATCATACTCATAAGAGGCATCGCCAAAAATATCAAAAATCAAATTTAAACATTCGACTGGAATCTCAATGGCTTTAGCCTCTTTCAAGTTATTCTGAGAATCGGAAAAATGACGAATTAAAGAAAGCAAAAGCTCGGAAACATCGCTCGTAACGTCTGTTTGCCCGATTACCTGTGCAACACTCCCAAGAAAGCCAATGGCAGACAAGACATATTCAAGGTATGAAAAATTAAGCTCTTTTGCCTCGTTCATTGTTGAGGTCAATTCATTGCACTTGAACAAGAGACTTTTCACGTCACCCATAGTCACTTTATCCTTTATCTCAGGGCCTACTGACTTGGTAAGAGCCCAAAAGATGTTCAATGCTAAACGCTGATATTCCAAGTTCTCAGACTTGGCAATGTTTTCAGTAACCTGCCATAACTCTGGGATTGTGTTAAACCACGCAGAAGGAATAGCACTTGTAGACAAGAATAGCCAGCACAAATTATTGTATGCAATGAGCAATTTCGAGGTCAACTGAAGAATCTCGTTATTTTCTTGATCAAACTTCAAAAGATGCATGTAAGAAGGATGAGCGACCTCTAAGAAAAGTCTGATAAGAGATGCGCTAAGAGTCACTTCTTCTTGAGCGTCACCCCCGCCTAAAGCGAGGTATTCGCATACACATGTGAACAAATCGATCGAGATTTCAATTGCTTGAAGATCAGATCGAGCATTCTGTTTTTCAACAGACTCACCACCAAATGGTACATCTATATCTTCAAGCTTTTCGTTTTGTTTCGGCTTTTGAATTGGCTCCTGTGCATTGTCGGCAGTTGACAAACATTCTTTCACGTTATCAATATCAATGCAAGTGATCGTTTCAAATATTGAGCTTAATATCTGTGCACATGCGTCATTCTTCGACGTGCTTCCTCCCTTGACTTCAAGGAAATGGAAGGATATTCCCTGGACATAAACTTTACCCAAATTGTTATTCTTGTGCGCTGGCAGCTGGACGGCCTCAAGCAACTTTGGAAAAGAAAATGAGGGAATGTCTGCCAACGTGATGATAAAGTCTGCAGAATCAGAAGCAAACTCGTAAATAAAGTCCAAAAGGGAGTTGAATAATTTAACCGTCTTCAAAGCTTCAATGTTCCAGTTGAGCACATCGATGACAAGGCTTACGACGCGATCGATTTTCGAATAAACATTTTCGTAAAGATCATCGGAGCAACTGGCAATCAGCACAATGAGAGAAAGGATGTTCTCGATGAAGTCGAATAGCATATGTGTGATTTTTTTGTCAACGCTCTTTGGTTCAGACCGCATGAACAGAATAGAGGTTTCTATCTTTGTGAGCCCGTTCTCTATTGAGGCCCAGATATTCGAGCGCCATAAAAACTTGGCAACTTCGTAGCCTTCCTCAATAGTCAAATTTCGCAAGAGGCCGAATGACTCAACAACAAGTTCCTCGTTAGTGTCGTTGAGTGTCTGCTCCATGACCGTGGGTACCACGCGCTCCTTGAGCAAGATCTTTCTCATTCTATCATCTTCAGCAAGTACAGTTATGGCGCTCAAAGCCACGGATCTATCGTTAGGAGCAGATGAGGATAATTTCGTAATCAACGGCACGATTTTGTTTTGGCGTAAGGTCTCATCCTTTATGTCTTGCTTCGAAGCATTTGGCCCCATCTTCTTCGCCACAGGGTTGAGTCTTCCCCTTTGGTTTCTTCTCCCTTTTTTCAATTTCCCCATTGTCTTCTCCTTACAAATTCTGTGATATGAGATGAGATGCTCTTTTCAGAGTTCGAACATGTGCTATATGTAGGCACGACATTGAAGGTGGGGAACGGATCAATCCCAAGAATGTAAAAGGGGACATTATCCAGGCCCATCAAACGAGCACCATAATAATCTACAAGATATTTTTACATTTCAGATTGTTGATTTAATCTTTAGTATTAGCTACGTCAACCGAGGTAACATCGGCTGGTTGCTCTATTGCACGCACATCCATAGAGTGCTGTTCTGGGCGTAAAGCTGTTTTCCAAAGACTCTTCACGTCCTCCCAATTCTTGGGAGCATTGTCAACGTACTCAGGTGGCACCACACTTCGATCAAGGTTTTTGTCCTTCTCTAGCTGCTCGCTGGTTTAGAGTTAGTATCTTCTGCACAGTAAATGCTGATGCGTTCAGAACGGGTTCTCAAATTTCACACATACATAATCAACGGTCTCCAGAATTTAACCCCGGTGTACCATCCTATGGCACTCACTGCGACAACTGAAAATGCTTTTCCACCTATTCCAGACATTGTCCAAGTATCTTAGATCTTGTTGCCTGAATTACATCGTTTGCGCGAAGCGCGCCTCTCGGGTCTGGAAATTCTGTCTTATAGAAACGTGATGAGGCACACCTTTCAATTTACCTGTTGAAATTATAAAAGAAAATTTACAAACGACATCGTACACTGTTCCATGGCATCACCCTGCCTTAATTTTATTTTTTCTTTTTTTTTTGCAATGATCGCTGGTCGTTAGGATTATTTGTCAAACTTTTGCTGCGCAGCCCTACCCACCTCATGACCCGGAGACCCCGAGCACGCGAGTCGTGCTCATACCGCGCTGCTATATAAGCACGCCGGTCTGCCCCCCGTTCCCCCGTTTTCCTTTTTTTCTCCAATCAAAAAGTTTACGGGAGTATTTGCCACGACGGGATGATGCAAATTGTCAAGTTATCACCGTTGCCATATATATTATTATATTGCATTCCCAAGAACAGTCATTTACCCTATAGGAAGTTTGATATCCGATGGGTCTCTTTAGTGAGGCGATGGATATTGAATGTCGATATAAAAGGGGCACATTTTTCTACGTAGAAGAGTAAACTTTCGTTTTGTCATGTAATGCTTGCGCTTTGCTTCTTTCTCTGAGGTTATATTGATTTCAGAAATGATGAATGTTGGCACCATACTCGTTGGTTTTACATTCATGCTACCATGAGGCTAAGAAATTACGAGCTCAAACGATGTTTTCAGGGAATCGACACCCTCACGCAATTTGAATAACGGATTTTCTGCTTACGAATCTCTTAACAATTATATGTTTTATTCTCTAAATATACATGATAGCAGGAGAATGAGGGTTTGCTTAACGGTTCTTGCTGAAACCAATGTCATTGGCTCTCTCTCTGAAGCATTGACGACAGATGTCCAAGCCGTACTTTCTGATCAAACCAGAGTGAGAAGCGCAAACTCTGCACTTTCTAGAGCCCTTACCGAAGTTTCTTGGGTGGGAGAACCAAACGTTTTCGTGAGCCATATTGCTACTATAGTTAGTATAATTCTTTGCCTAAGCTTTCCAAACGTTCATCGATTTATCTCGTGCCATGGGCATTACCAGTGACACAGCTCATATGGTCAGCTATCAACATGAGTGGTTTTCAGCTTTGAGGCGCTTTCCTGCCTCACATCCATAGAGCTGTAAAGCGATAAATCAAACACAGCAAATTCTGGAGACAGGCGTGCTCCAATGAAAAATCAGACGTGGGTCTTCCGGTACAAGCCCTGTCAAATATCCCAGTCATTGATTTTCCCATGATAAATCGTCGATGACTGTCGAGGCTTTTATTTAAATGGCCCGCTCAACATACATTTATAACTTTTGGATGTGGTTTGGAAGAAATCGCTAGATGCGTGGATTACGTGTAATGAACCTGTGAGTGCGGTGGTGGGAAAATTTTCGTGGGTGTGCACATTGCGCGAGCGAGACGTACCCTGTATCCACGGTGCACTGACGTGGGGTGTGCTTGTGCGCTAAGCGCGCCCACCCAGTGATCACGTTATCTGCTAGGGCATCAGCCCTGTGTGCCAGGGCAGGCTCGCGTCCGCGATGAGTTCGACTGCAGCCTCATCGATCTCCATAGTTTGGAAAAACAACGATTCTCCATCCATCCGTCCCAGCCCATCGTCCACAATTTCCAAGAATGGCAGGCGGTCACTCCCACAGGTCGACTCTCAAAAACGACCACAAGCCTTTCAAGTCAAAACATGCGACCAAGGGCCAGTTGAAAAACCAGTATAAAGGTAAGATCGAGAAGGCATCAGGTGGCTCAAATAAAGCTACCCGTACACTCAGCAAGCTCGAGCGGAAAAACACTGCCAAGCAATTAAAGGACAAGAAGATTCTCGAAACCAAGCTTGTGCGAAAATTGTTCGAGGGAAGCAACGCAGCCGAAAAGATCATCACCGTTATCTCGTTAACCAAGGATGTTTCTGCTGCCGGAGTCCTCACCCAGCTTATCACATCCACGAACGACGACGAGCTGGCCCCACAGATCGATTTCGTGGCTCCTTCTGTGACGAACGTGAAATTGGACAAATTCAAGTGCACAACCAGGTTCATCTTGCCCGAGCCAACCAACTTGATAGCCATCTTGGATGCGGCCAAGGTCTCTGATTACGTCATCTTCGGTCTCTCTGCCGAGGAGGAAGTTGACAAGGAGTATGGCGAGCAAATTTTGCGTGCTGTCATTGCGCAGGGTATCGCCACCGCCATTGGTGTCGTGTCCAACCTTGTGTCTGCATACCCTAAGAAAAACTTCCAGGCTGACGTCAAGCAATCCTTGGAATCTTATTTCGCCCATTTCTTTCCAACAGAGGAGAAGTTGTATGCTATTGAGAACAAAGGTGAGGCGCTCAATTGTCTCAGGTTCATCTCCCAAAAGTTCCCTAAATCAGTCAATTGGAGAGACTCGCGAGGATATTTGGTGGCCAGCGACGTCACTTGGCAAGCCTCCGAGACCAACGATGCAGGCTACATAGTGGTCGAGGGCGTTGCTAGAGGCACGGGCTTCAATGCTAACAGACTTGTACACATAAATGGACATGGTGACTTCCAACTAGAGCGCATTGAGAAGATCGCCAAGCACAAAAACGACCAGCTGCAAAACTTCATTCCTACTGAGGAACAAGAATCTTTGGACGATTTGAACCCGGAGGAGGTTGAAATGGAAGATGGCTTTGACGAGCTCGATTATGATATGCATGGCACGGGCATTCGTATGGAAGGCAAGAACTACTTCGACGACGGCGATGCCGGCAGTGCTAGGAGATTCAAGGCGCCAAAGGGTACGTCTGAGTACCAAAGTAAATGGCTTTTGGACGATGTCTTGGAAGGAGCCTCCGATCTTGATGACGATGATGATGAGTCCGAAGCAGAGATGATGGGCCAGGTTGGCGACGACGAAATGGAAATTGAGCAAGGCACAGCTGCCACTGAGTACGAGCCTACCGAGGCCGGAGACTTGCAGTCGGAGTATTTCATGGACTTGTCACCCGAGGAAGAGGAGGAGCAATTGAAGCAGTTTAGAAAATTGGAAAATGAAGACCGGGAGTTTCCGGACGAAATCGAGTTGGACCCCAAAGAGCTCGCTCGCGAGACACTTCGTGAGTATAGGGGTATCAAGTCCTTGGGCACCTGTGACTGGGAATGGGATGAGCAGGACTCGCAGCGTCCAAGCTTGTACAGCAGATTGCTACAGATCAACAGCTTCAAGGCCACAAAGAACAAGTTGCAGAAAGATGCCGTAAAGGAGGCTCAAGTGGTAATTGGCACTCGTGTGCGACTTTATATCAGAGCTCCCAAGTACATCTTGGATGATGTTCTGATTGCCCAGAAGCCATTCATCCTTTACTCGCTTTTGCCTCACGAGCACAAGCTTTCTGTCACAAACTTTTCTTTCAAGACTTGGGAGGACTATGAAAAGCCATTGCCATCTGGAGAAGCCCTCGTTGTACAGTATGGTTTTAGGCGCCAAGTGATAACGCCTACCTTCAATCAAGGCTCAAACAACGCAAACAACGTTCACAAATTTCAAAGATTTGCGCACTCTGGAGATATGTGTGTTGCCACAGCTATTGCGCCTGCTTTATTTTACAATGCCCCTGCCATTTTCTTCAAGCAGAATACTGAAGGCCAGTTGGAACTTGTTGGACAAGGTACGTTTTTAAACTGTGACCACACGAGAGTCATGGCCGAGAGAGTTGTGTTGACTGGTCACGCCGTCAAAATCCACAAGAGACTTATCACTGTTAGATACATGTTCTTCAACTCAGAGGACATTGAGTGGTTCAAGGCGGTGCCGTTGTTCACCAAATCTGGCAGAACAGGATTTATCAAAGAGAGTTTGGGTACGCATGGTTACTTTAAGTCTACATTCGATGGTAGACTTAGTGCGCAAGATGTCATTGGCATGGCACTCTATAGGCGTGTTTGGCCTGGGCCTTCTTACTTGTGGAACCAATAACTGGCGCGGTGCGCTCATTATGGATGGGCCAGAACTATGTAACATAAATAAAATTGGTGTTTTTGAACTGGAAAAATAATTCTGGTCTCTTGTATCTTGACTTGGAGCCTCCTCGTATAATAGTGACTCAACAATTTGAAAATCCTGCGGCTGCTTTGGAAGCTTTTCTCTGACACATCATTCAAATTTGGAAGCATTTCAGTCCCCCTGTGTATTTCATCGACTCTTCGATTCCTAGCATACCACACTACTTCATCTGTCTTCATGCTAACCGTAGTCTTTTTGGGCACGAATGAGTCTATGAAGGAAGGACGTTTTCGCACTCTTCTCGTCATTCGTAAGCAAGGAAGGCAATACTCGCACCCGCATAGAAATATGAAATGAGCTGCTCAGATAGTCTAAATACTACTTCCTTCTGAATCAAGTATGAATTTTTTACCGCAAGGTTCAAACCCCGCCACTGCTGGATTTACCTGCAACACGTGCGGAATTCGATTTCTGTCGGCAGAATTGCAACGGCAGCACATGAAGACAGAGTGGCATAGATATAATTTGAAAAGGAAGGTCGCCAATTTGCCTGGTATTCTGTCTGAAGTGTTTGCGGAGAAGGTCTTGGCCTCTCAAAAAATAGCAGACCATGAGCAGGCAAATGAAGACGAATTGGGGTTTTTTATAAATCACCGCAGAAGATCGGGTAAAGGAGAAAGACAGTTAACTAAGAAAGACTTGAAACAGTTGGCTCGCGATGAGCTTCGTGGTCGCATAACAATTAGTGATATCCCAGCAATTTCACAAAGATCACATAGTCCTGCCACCTCCGTCGCATCTGAGTTCTCCGAGTTCTCCCTCCCCGAGTCTATGAACTTGTGGGAAGTTGAATCCGCGATTGACACTGGCTCCGAAATTAATTTCTCCGACGACAGTGAGTGGAGTCTCATAGATGGTACTGATGAAGATAGCTCAGACACCGACATGGAGGATGATTTACAAGTCGAAGACAGCCAAGTTCTCTCGAATAATCATTGCTTCTACTGCGGTAAAAACAATCGCGAGATTGAGCAAAATATTAGGCACATGACAAACACACATGGTCTATATATCCCTGAGAGATCGTTTCTCGTTGACCTTGATGGTCTTCTCACGTTCATCAATGAAGTGGTGAATGTAGATTATGATTGCCTCGTGTGTGGTTTTGAAGGCAAAAGTGTGGAGAGCATACGGCTGCATCTCACCTCTAAAAGACATTGTCGCATCCCGTACGAAACTAAGGAAGCCAAAGAAGTTGTTGCCGAGTTCTACAACTTTGAGTCAGCAAATCGCGAACCTATAAAAATCGACAGTGGGAAGAAAAGGAAAACAGTGGCCTTCAATCCTAGTTCAACAGAAACCAAACATAATGATCTCGATGAGGAAGCAAAAGATGACATCTCTGATGTTTTGCTTCCCAATGGTACCGTCATTGGTCACAGGTCGATGGTAAGACAACATAGAGCAAACCGTCCAATGGCCAGGGAGTGGAATGAGTCCGAGAAGACAGTGGCCTTAGTTGATCGAAGATTTGCGCCAGGTCTTACCGATTATCAGGTAGTCAAGCAGGAAAAGGAAATGAGAAAATTAGAGGCCAAAGCTAGAAACGTGCATGAGAGAATGACCAAACCGAGAAGAGTGAACTTTCAGCGCCATTTTAGAGATGAGATGTTGGGACATTCTTAAGCAATTGCTAATCTGTACCACATGACCTCAAGCCGAACGCCATATTTTATTAACTATGTTATTGTGAAATTTACACCTTTTCGAATCAAATTTCCCAAGGCAGATCTCGGTGCACAAGGTCTATCTTGTCACGTGACCAAGTCCTCCCCGCGGAATTTGCTACGCGTGAGAGTATGCCCGCCGTGCAGTCCCCGCAGCTCAGAGAAGCGTTTCGAATTCCATCGCGTATATTTTACATTAGCACTCTGGTGAATGGCATCACGAAACATAGTTTGCATGTTATAAATCTAGACGACCACTTTTTCTGACACTCTCTTCATATAATACGTACATTTTACTTTGGAAAGTATCAAGCGTTATCTTCCTTTTAATAATATCAACCATCATTAGCTTATAAGTCCAAAACTTTCCAATACGGACACACTTATTCTACTACATCCCTTTTGAGGTCACATTTCATACATGCTATAAGAATTGATTGATGGTTTGTGAAACAAAATTGTACGACCTACTACTGGTCCCTGCTTCGGCTTCATTAGACCAAATTTCAAAATCCTACAAAAAGTTGGCGCTCAGATACCATCCTGATAAGACAAACCACAATCCAGAGTCTACCGAGAAGTTCAAAGACCTTTCTAGAGCCTATGAAATCCTCAAAGATCCTTCACAGAGAGAAATATACGATGCTTATGGGACAAAAGGTTTGGACGGCTCACATACTGATACGCCGCCTCAACAGCCAAACAGAGCTTTCAATGTGAACCAATCTGGTGCAGGCTTTGGCTTTGAGCAAACAATTTTCTCCCAACTATTCAATGATATGTCTACCGCTTTTGGCTCGGGTGGGCCTTTTGCTCAACAATTTGGCCAATCCTTCCCATATGATATGAACTTTACTGCTAGTGGACCAAGTGTCAACACCGCAAGTCCGTCTACAACCATTCATCCTGATTCAAGTAGGGGTGCATTCAAAGACTCTAAAAGAGGAACCAGCATTCATCATAACTTCAAAGTATCCTTGGCCGATATGTACCACGGCAAAGAAGCTAAATTTCTGCTTCCAAAGATGACCAAGTGTACCCTGTGTAATGGCATGGGCTGCTTTCATCCCAAAACATGTGCAATGTGTGAAGGAAGTGGCAGAGTTATCATCCAAGTCACAGATCAATTCGCCCAATTCCAAGAAAAACGAGAGTGTCACTCGTGTCAAGGAACAGGCGTCTACAGCAGGCCTGAAAATTCTTGTAGCAGGTGCGATCACGGCTACAAAATGGAGACAAAACTTCTCAAAGTAAGTATACCTCCTGGCTCAAAAAATGGGGATAAATGCATTCTTCAGGGTCAGTCTGATGAGGGAAAAAACATAATTCCCGGAGATGTCATCATTCATTTGGAAGAGCAGCCACATCCATTTCTAATAAGAAGAGGGAATGATCTTTTCATGGAGTATGATATTGACTTGAAAACTGCGCTTCTAGGTGGAAAAGTCGTTATTCTGGACTTTCCTCGGACCGGAGAGGATGTCATACTTTACGTTAACGTCCACGGCAAGAAACATCTCAATGATTGCGTTCACCCATTGATCAATTCGGGCGAGGTTGTCGGTACCATAAATCTGGGGGTTCCCAAACTTGTCAAGGGGCTAGGAATGCCTATAAACAACTCCATTAAAAATGGTAAATTTTTTCAGAACAACTCGTCGAGTATTAAGAAGGATATTTGCTCGTACCAGAGAGGAGACCTCTATATCAAGTTCAACGTGCAATTACCTGAAATCAAGGACTTCGCTGGCGAAGATCAACTTGAGATGTTGCAAAATATTTTGCCCGACAAACCTGCGGAAGAGTCATTCGGCACGGTAGCGTGGGAGCATCACTTATCCAGCATACCAGACCTAGAGCCTGTGCAAGTCGACTCTGAGCTTAAGAGCTCAAGCGGGGATGAGCGTTCATCATCTGGTGAATTCGACTATGAACAATTAGATGTCGACAGTCAGGACGGCTCTGAAGAACAGGAAGATGATCATTTCTATGCAAAAGAGTGGTCTAAGGAGCTGGATGGTAAGCGAAGGAAAGTTGACACATAGTTAAAGTCTCGGTGCTGCGGAGATGATTAACTACTGGTGCCAAACAGGCCCCACCTTGCATTATGCATATAATTTTGAGAATGTAACGAATACGCATTGGATTTATCCCTCCATGTTTCCATATTCTTGTCTCTAACTTATAATTAGTTCAATCGAGCCAAGTCCTAGTGACATGCCTGCTAATGAAAAATACAATTCGGAAAAACATAGTTTATTCACCCGATTTTAGCCGCGGAAACCGGTATTTACTGGAATCCGCGCGCTCTGGTGAAGACTGAAATCGCGTGTAGAATTTTAGTATCGTTATCGCCGGTGCAGTCACGTACGCATAAGAAAATCAACTTTCGCTTCGAGGTATCACCGCACCCATTTTCCTTCGTGTTTCATCTCTGTATTCTTGAGCACTTTAACAAAAGCTATTAATTCATGACTGAGCCAAGGATCTTAGACGCAGCCCTCGTAAAGGATCTCCTGAATCATATATACGAGAAGAGAAAGGCCACTGCCTTTCAGGTGGAGGGGCTCACCAAATCCGCATTGGTAAACAAAGACAGCCCTCTGATATATAAGATCATTGCTGAACTCACAGAACTAGCCAATGGCGGCTCCACCTCAGGAAGAATGGGTGCCATAACGGCGCTTGGTAGTGTCTCTGTTGCTCTCGGCTCTTTGACAATTGCTTATTTCCTCGAACAAATAGTGCGCCCTATATTTGCTGTTTTCAGAGACACGGATGCTCGTGTTCGCTACTATGCATGTGAATCCCTTTATAACATTGCTAAAGTGGCCCGAGGCGAGATCTTGCTCTACTTCAACGAAGTGTTTGATATTTTGTGTGTGTTAGTCACCGACACCGAGTCATCAGTTAAAAACGCTGCTGATATTCTAGACAGATTGATCAAGGATATTGTGAGCGCAAAGTCTTCCAGCTATGTTTCAATGTTACACCAGCAGAACGAGGAAAGTCATGAAGTACAGTCGCACATAATCACCCCCGATGGCCTCTCTGTACAAGTCAATAATGCTCAAGATCCTCTGAAGGCGTTTCTGTTGCCTCGCTTTATCCCAACACTTCTTGAGCGCATGTATACAATCGAACCCTTTGCTAAGAAATTTTTGTTGAGTTGGTTAGAACTCTTCGACGATATTCCCTCTTCTGAACTCATTACTTTTCTTCCCAACTTTCTCAATCCTCTCCTACGTTTTTTCATGAATGGCTGTCCCTCAGATGTTCGTATTGAGACACAAAATTTGCTTGATATTTTTTTGAAAGAAATTAAAGCCATTTATAAAGTCAAGTTTGAAGCTAGAAAAGCGCAAATTATCAAAGATAATAGAATGAAAACACTTCAAAAAAGTACAAAACTCAAGCAGGGGAGTTCCGAACACGAAAACGTGAAATCTGAGGAAGATTCTGATTCATTAGCGGGAGATCTTGATAAGTTGTCCTTCGAACGTGAAAACACCAGGGAAGATGATTTACTATCCATCAGATCTAGTTCGACCACCATAATTAGAAAACTGGACCCACCATATCTGAGCGCTCATCAAGGTAATTCATTATCTACTGATATACCCGAAGACAATTCAGTTTTCGTGAACGGGCAAGACATTTTTATTGACTACCCGCGGATTATTGAGATTTTGATTTCTTTTTTGAGTCCACAAACAACAAGTGCAAATACTCCTGAGTTCAAGGAAAACAGCCTTGTGGGCGAGAATCACGATGTCTACTTAGAAATTCAATCAATTGCCCTAAAATGGTTGCAAGAAATCATTCTCATAAGCCCAACGAGCTTTTCGAAATATCTCCCTGATTGCGTGTCTATAATAATGCAAAACGTTGCATTTACTGATGATCACAACGACATCGAACTCAGAAATCAATTTCTTGCTTTTGGCGACTCTTTGAGAAAATACTTGATTCAATTACATGCCAATCAATCCGAAGATCCGAACCCAGAAAATACAATATCCAGAGCAGAATCCAAAATAACTGACGTCAGTGAAAGCTCCATCCAGGGCTTGAACAAAGAGTCATACGAGGAATTTTTAGAGTTGTATTTGATGAAAACCATACAAATTGTGATGAATGAATGTCTACTGTCCGTTAACGAACTTGCTAGATTGACAAGCTTGGATTGGCTAAAGTTTTTATACTCTAACCACCGCTCCAGCTTTTTTCCTCAGGAAATAAAATCCAATGGTGGTATCCCTAGTGACAAGCAATTTAGCCTTGACTTGACCGCTTTGTTGAAATCCTCTGTTGATGCAAGTAACGATGTTATTCTGAAAGTTCTAAAGCTTGCAGCTCAAATTTCGGAGGATAATTCTGAATTCTTCAAAGACTTTATGATTAAACTTGTCTCCTTTTTCGAGACTGATGGGCCTGATTTAGGGAAGATTCCCACTGTGTATCAAACATCTGCTTCGAGCAGTGGACAAGCTTTATTGTCGAGAAACAAAGTTGAGTTTATCATCAGAAGATTATGCGTTTCCATAAGCTCTGAGCGAATTTTTGAGACTTTATCAGAGGTTTTAGCTTCTTACGAGGATTCCAATCTTGAATTCTTGAGCAACATTGTGGTTACATTCAACAATATCTTACTTACAACTGGTGAGCTTCAGGGTTTTAGAAAAAAATTAAAAAGTCTTGATATATGCAAGGCGGAAGATTGGTGTCTTTTTTCCCCTCTTTTTAAAAGCTGGTGTCATAACACCCCTAGCGCATTGTCCCTTTGTCTTTTGACCTCAAATTATGAGTTGGCCTACTTAATTATCAAGTGTTTAGCAGATCTGGAAGTTACATTTCAGTTGCTTGCCCAATTAGATGTGTTAGTTCAGTTGTTGGAGTCCCATATATTTCTCAAGCTAAGACTTCATTTGCTCGAACCTGAAAAATTCCCTTTTTTGTACAAAACTTTGTATGGGATTCTCATGATCATGCCACAGTCGTCCACTTACACAACCCTCAGAAACAGATTGACATCCTTGACATTGTTTACTCAAAATAGTGGTATCCAACTGAATATCCAACTAGCATCGACGCCAGTTACAACACCCTCCGCAATGAGTGCTAATAATTCTGCGATCAATGTGCAATTATCAACTAGGAAAAAGAGAATCCACGAATTGGCAGACAAGTTCGCCAAGACTAATGAACTTCACGAATCTACAAATTCAAATACAGGTGCGACTCACTACACGGAAGGCTCTAGTAGAGTCGCCAGTATGAGAAATACTTCCTCGGTTGCATTTCCTAGTTCGGAGTCGAAAGCTTTCATGCCCGACTATTTCTCTCAAGCTCCCATCAGTGATCAAAGGTTAAAAAGATGAAAGCTCCAACTTTCAGCTGCAAAATGTGTCCCACTATTCTACTAGAGTCGCTGCAAGTTCTATTAATATAGCTGTTGATATATTTATACACAGGGATACCGTTCTATTTGGATGCGAGATTAGCGCCAGACACCTAGATTCATTTGTGCCATCTTGGAGTGAGATCTGAAACTAGATATCAGGTGATACTGTATCGACGATGTTGCTTGGAAACACAAATCTAAAACAGATTTTGAAAATGCTAGATTTAGTTAGATTTTCAGGTATATGGATGCAACCAAAGTGACGAAAGGCCTGTGAGATTGATATTGCTCTTCCAAACTTTCAATGATTATGTCTGCTTTGCTGTAACCTGAACCCAATCTTAGCAGCAACAGTCCTGCGGAGCAAAATTTCAACGAGGAGCTGGGTATTAAGCTTTGCTCTCTCGCTTTCGGTCATCATTTTATTTTCAATTGGAAGAACAGTCTCCAACTTTAAAGGGATTGGTCTTTTGCCAGCAAAAGCTATTCTTCGGTAATTAGTGTAGACCGTGCCAAGAAAAGATCTTCGTTTTATAAGCTCTGGGATATCGCTGTTCGTGGCACTGATTCTATATCCCGATGCGTATGTATTTGAGCTCGATTTGTTGCTAGACTTTGATTGCTCAACGTTGACTCTAGACTTCGACATGACGCTTTGGTTCGCATTTAGTCTTGTTATATGACCCTCAGGTGAAACTTCGTAGTGGGCAGGATAGAATTTGAGAAGCGGACTGAGGCGCTCAAGCTTCTTGAATTCAAAGTTTGTCATTGTGTTAGGGAGTAGCTCTCTCATCAAAGAGGCGACATTATTTAGCTGGAAGTAGTCATCAACATCCTTTTGAGACTCGAATCGCGAAACCAGTTCTTTTCTTTGCACTGGATTATACTTGTATGAAGTTTTACGTCTCACAGGGAACACAGATAAGTATCTCGATCGCTTGACTTCTTTGCTTTTAGAGGGTTTCGTTTCCGTGTCAACAGAAGATAGCAGTGACATGTATTTTGCAGCTGAAGATGTAGCCTCACGTCTCATGATCTTGTTTCGGCGCTTTATGCTTCCCCTATGTCGAATACTGGCACTATTAGAAACGATCGATCCCGATCTTCGAAGCAGTTTTTCATCAATCAATGTCACTACGGGAGCATGAGAAGCAAATGGCGAGCTCGCGCTACCCTGCGGTTTGTGTCCCGCTAAAATGGCCTTTTCGATTTCAACATAACTTGGTGACTTTAGCCTGCCAGATTCAACATCGTGGTGAGCCCGTTTCTTGGGAACTCTCATTGGTGATTGGTCGTAAATTATACCAAAGATTCCAGACAGAGGCTTTCGGGAGATGTTCGCGGAGCTTGAAAATCCTCCTTCATTCTTTCTGGTTGGGTCATTTCCAGGCGTAGTAAGTAAACGAGAATCAGTTTTGATAAAGTCCTCCGAGAACTTTGCTGACTGATTGTCATCTATTAGCGAAGTCTGACGTGACATCGATAGGCCAATATTGTCTGGCCATTTCGAATGACCCATCACAACCAGCATTGAAATATTAAGCTCTTACTTCGAAGTATCCTTGAAAGGTTCAGGAATATCTATAAGAGTCGTAAAACTAGGAGAAAACTTTATTGAATGCTGATACCCCCGCGTGTTTCAGTTGAAATTCTCGTAGCGCGTGGCTGGCTGCGAAATCCAAAATAGGCAACGGCATCGTTTTAATGTGCACGCATCAAATTCTACAATTTCGCCACGCCTTTGTTTCGAGCCTCATTGCTGACCGCGGAAGGAGGGTTGGTCAAAACTCATACCTCTTGGTGTAATCATTCCCATGTCAGAAATATATATGTTCAATGTGATAGATGTGCGAGCCCTGATACTAATGGATGTAAATATCCGGAAGCAGTCTACTGATGATCACGCGAAAGTACTCTAAAGGTTCCTTAGTAACTATGAGTTATCTAAAACTTTACATCAGTCCAGTTGAAAACCGCGGAAGCAAGATTCTTAAAGCCTCATAGCAGCAACAAAATGATACATAGTCTTTCTATGGCACACTGCTATAAAGGTTCTTATTCACTGACAATCCGTACGGCTCGGCATAGTGGGTGTTTTGGGGGCGCAGACTACGAAGGATCCGCTCGGAAACTTAGCATCAAACTTTCATATGATAATAATGCAAAAATATGCGCAGCCCCGGAATCGAACCGGGGGCCCAACGATGGCAACGTTGGATTTTACCACTAAACCAGCTGCGCTGAGAGGAAAAGCTCCGCGACGGGGAATTGAACCCCGGTCTACCGCGCGACAAGCGGTAATTCTAGCCACTAAACTATCGCGGATTTTCGTGGTGTACATACGTGAATCTATATATAAATCATTAAATTTGAAGCATTTTCATTGAAGCTTCTGAAAAAAAGGAAAAGCTTTAAAAAACCTGGATTTAATTCTAAAAATATGACCAGGTTTTTAGATTCCTTCGAGACAATTCTCAATAGAGATATAGCAGAGGCTTATCCCCTGAATCAAACAGTCAATTCGGAATTTGAGCCCCATTGATAGGTATAGTTTTAATTTAATCCACAATAGTTGGCAGCGCTCAAAAACATGGTACTTTTTTCTCAAAAAAGACTTTAAACTAAACACGCTTAAGCACCCTCAACTAGGGAATCATCAAGGTTTCAACCCCATCTTTGCGCATTTTGCTATTTGATGTGATAAAAATTATACCTCTATTTGTTGCATATATTCACCTGATCATCACATGACTTAAGATGACCCAAAGTCAGGCCAATTTGTGTAGAAATGATTGGACTTCCACACCCTACAATTGGTAAGTCTGTTATGTTACCTGAGTGGATGGGTGAGGGGCTATTTTTGCGCTCGACTGTCCGAGATGCATAGGCTGTTGCCGGGGTCTTCTTTCGAAATGTGACGGCCAAATGTTAAAAAACATATTTCCCCACTCATAAAGCCTTTGAGTTCTATTTTTAAAAACTCCAAAATGTATTTAGAGGTTTTCACAGCAGATGTGTTAAGCAAAGAACAAAAACTTGGTTTGATTATATTCTGCATGTGGTGGCGTCGCATTGTTTTGCATGTCTACGCTACAAGCAGTAAAGTCCGACTAAACAGCCTGTCAAGTTTATCTTGCCATTAAGTGATAAGATTTTTAATCATCAAGCTGAAAATCAGCGCTGATCTATGTCTGTGAAGGTTTCTGTGAAAAAAAATGATGAACCTGATTTTTTAAAGTGCTTTTTATTACAGTATAAAACACCAAATTTCGCGCTTCCTATAAATCTTACGTAAAAAATGTGAAAATCCACCACATGATGGAAGACAAAAATTTGTGCAGCTGACTAGAAAATTGAATGATACAGAAAGACGATAAGGAAGCAAAGAAAATAGCGTCATTTGAAATGTCGTGCCTGTCAAATTTTTTAGTTTGGAAGTATTGCGAGTCACGCGGAACCATGCGCCAAAACCTGCGAGCCTTGGCCCCAGAATCGCGGCTTGCTTCGACGGCCTCAATGAATACTTTCCTCGACGAATAGCATGACATATTGGAAAATTGCACGAAGAACATTTGCGTCATATAATGCAACGAGATACAAGGTTGCTATAGTTGGGGCAGGTCCAGCAGGATTCTATACAGCTCATCATTTGCTACACAAAGCGAGACATATACCTCTCACGATTGATTTTTTTGATCGGCTCCCCACCCCATTTGGTCTCAGCAGGTATGGTGTTGCCCCGGACCATCCGGAGGTAAAAAATTGTGAAGAGTACATGAATAATTTGTGGAGGGACTTCCCGGAAAAGGTCAGATTTTTTGGTAACGTAAACGTGGGGCAGGACCTTCTGTTGAGCCAGCTTGAGGCCCACTACAATTCCATTGTTCTTTCTTACGGGTGTACGGCTTCGGATAACAAACTAGCCATTCCTGGCTCCAATCATCCTGGCGTTATTTCTGCCCGCCAGTTTGTAAACTGGTATAACTGTCATCCTGACTCAAAGGAAGGCACTCCTTTTGTTCCTCCACTCGACAAAGTTAAGATTGTTACTATAATCGGAAACGGCAACGTCGCCATTGATGTAGCACGAATCCTTCTAGCTGATCCCAAAGGTCACTGGGCCCCGACAGACATATCATCAGAGGCGGTGGAATTGCTTTTAATGAGTAAAGTACAGAGAGTGAACATTGTCGCTCGAAGAGGCCTTTTAGAGTCAGCATTCACGAACAAAGAAATTCGCGAGCTTTTAGAAGTGTCTCGAGTGCTGAACGTTCAGTTCATACCCATATCGGAGGAAATTTTGGCGCCTCTTCATGAGAAGGCCAACCTGCTCGCACGAGTAGAGAAGAGAAAACTTGCCATACTCGATAAAGCGTCGTCTCAAGCTATTGCATTCAATGAAAATTCTAAGAAGTGGTGTTTGGAGTTCCAATTGAGTCCCCTCAGATTTAATCCTAGCGTTCTGAATCCACAGCTACTCAAGAGCACGGTCTTCGAGATAAATGAGCTTCAAGAGGATACTTTCACAAAGAAAGTGTCAGTAAAAGGCACCGGAAAAGAATTTGTAATTGAAAATGATCTTGTGATCTTGTCAATAGGCTACAAGGGTCAATTTCTTGAAGGATTCGAAGCAGCTGAATTAGAATTTTCCAGCAAGAGCAACCGAATCGCTAATAACGAAGGCCGCATACTTCGCGTCGGGGCGGCTGCGGCTGGAAAAGAAGACGAGATCACTTATAAAAGGGGCTGGTACGCATCAGGATGGATAAAGAATGGACCAAAGGGTGTGATTGCCACCACAATGATGGATTCTTTTGATACAGCCGACAAAATATTGGAGGACCTTTCCAATGATATCTACAACATTCCGAAGGGGGATGGGGATATTACAAAGATCATTCCATCTTCATTTGTGAGCTGGGATGGGTGGAAGAATATTGATCAGTTCGAAGTAAACCAAGGAGAGCTACTTGGTAAAAGTAGAAGTAAGCTTCAAACTATTGAAAATATGATCGAGGTATCACAAAAAAAAAACTAAATGCAATGGGATACGGGCAAGAAATAGTTTGCGTGATCTAACCTGCGAAAATTTGGAAGCACCTCAAGATAATTTTGAGGTTCATCTTCAAGATAGCTCGTGCCTACCCGCTTTATTGTCTGAGGCGTTTGAGAAACTCCTTCCGCTGCTAGAAAGTATTCATATCCACTGTGTCTAAAATACCTGGTTGGTGGAAGATATGGCACAACATCATGAAGGTGAATCATTCTGACCAAAGCCGTGCCTATATTGTCAAATGATTTCTCCTTATCGATCTCGTGAGTCACCTTTTCTGTATTGAACAATTCGTCCACATACTTAGCAAAGTTTTTTTCACCAATACGGGGCGCTGCCAAAGTCACCACTAAAACTTCATGACCCATAAGCCTTAGTTCAATTCCGGCCAAGATCGCGAGCGCAGCGCCCAAGGAATGTCCTGTCACAGCTAACCGATATGTGGGGTACTTGTGTTTTAGCCTTAACACCTCTTTGATAACCGTGACAGCGTTGAGTCTTAGAAAAGAATGCATGCCTTTGTGGACCCTACAATCGACGCACGCCCTACGATCGACGGGCTTAAATTCATCACTCGATAGTACTAACGGTCGATATGAAACGGGTAAAACGCTCAAATTGTTAAGCCAATCCTGATAAGTCGAGGTACCCATGAAAGCCAAATAAATACGCTTTTTGCGCTTGTCAATTGCGATAATACCTGAGCCAACTTCGAATATCCCTGTAAACTCGTAGGCTTTCACAATTAGTAGATCACGAGTTTCTGGATGAGAGCAAGCACTGCTCGGGCAACGAGTCCCCTGATAGCCAACTTTCCCTTCCCCTAGTCCATTCTCGATACAATATGCCACAGAAGCTATGTGTGCATATTTCTGCAATTCACCAAAATCTCGGGGATTCAAATCTTCTGGCAGTGTTTCTCCGCAATCAATTCCGTTTGAATCACAAAGTGCAATTGCCAAGAAGGTCTCGAATGCTAGCAGCCATAGAATTTTCAACATGAGAGTCGCAAACACTTGAAGATAGTAGAATGCGAGTTTCTCAAACGTGGCAAAATAAATTATTCAAGACTTTTGTGAATTACCTTGAGATTATTTTGTACCGCTGCGAGGCCAAAAAGCGGGCCTCTAATCTCACACTGCAGTGCCTTCAAATACCGAACTAACTCATTGTATGTATAATTATATTTACACGCGAATTGGCTGAATTTCTTATATACTCACATCTAATTTTGTATCATTTGTATGAAAAGTTGTCGTCTGATGGCCAAATTCTTAAAATCTGTTTTGTGCGCTAGGAGGCACTCAACTATAACAGGAGGCGAAAATTGATGGATGTTTACTTTTTCTCAGTAGAGTCAAACTCTTTCGAAAAGGGTTGGTCTTCCCTCGCCTGGTCTAACATTGGTTTGATCTTGTGGGCAGCTAAGGCCGTGTTCACACATGTGATATAGTCGTCCCAGATATCCGTGCATCCGTTTTCAAGAGATTTTCCTTTCAAGAACTCCTCGGTGTACCATCTGTTGAAGCAATCATCATACTTCAATTTTGCTTCGGTACACTCTGGAGCAAAAGACTGTGACATGATATTACCCATTATAGTATTGTGAAGCGATATTTTTTTTTTCTTTATCAACATGTGCGCCCTCAGCCGTTGGACCAGCTTGTATCGTTTTCAATTTATATGCAGTATGCTACTCAGATGGAGACTCATCTTTCGGCGCGCGCGCGTCTCGGTATACATTCACTCAGGATAACAAAGCTCAGAATAACATATCTGTCTACGAAGAAAACGCTGAGCTCGTTCCTATCCGAATTCTCTTGTGCTCGTCAAGAAAAGCTACAGGAAAATTTCGCGTTTGGATGTCACCTAGACGCAAGTCGATCATAAATTTTGGCAGGGTCCCTCGGCAAGAACAAGACCGGGATGGCTCTGCTGCGCTTGAGCTAGAGAGGTTGGAGCAGGAAACTACACTTGTGCTTCAGGAGATCGACCATAACCTCTCGCGGGCAAACGCAGTAATTAACGAAAAGATGTTTCCTGTACTCAAGAAGTATGCTGCAGCTACATGCAAAGTCTGGGAAAATGTCGGATTTTGGAAGCATTTCATGGAAGAGGCAGCTGACGTTGAGGTGAAGACTTCAAACGAAGTGCTCGAGCCAGAAAGAAGCGCAGAAAATGCTCGAAACGAGAAACTCAGCAAAACTGAAAACGATTTTGAAAAAGGGTCAAGACCAGAACCGGCTTCAGACGATAGCTCACACTTGCTTGGACAGATCCAGGCCTCAACTCCACAACAGACTCGCCCGCGCAGCCTGCTCCTGTCGTCACACAGTGCAAACACGCGTAGACCGCTTTCAATGCATAGGCGGCTCCCGAGCTCTCTGAACAAAAGTACCCCACTGAGGGGGCAGTCCGAGTCGGAGGCGCGTAGACTGTCACTCATTTTGAAGCATTTGAACTCCTCTCCGACCCTACCTGAACCGCCTGTATTGATGAGTGAGATTGGAAAGATGAATGTTGGCAGTAGCTCAAGCGCTACCAAAGCGTCCCCTATCCAGCAAAGCAAGCTTCCAAGCAAGTCCGATGATGTGAGCTTACAAAGACATCTGCCCGTCTTGCTTCCTCCAATTTCATTGACTCCGGTGGCGGCAAAGCTGGCTGCCCACAGAGAAAGGTCTGCACAACGATTTCCGAATACCCCAGTCTTTGGGTCGTCGAGTTTGAGACGTAACGCTGACAGAGGCTCATTGGCGTCACCAATACGAAGAGGACTTCCACCTGCCAATGAACAAGACACACACGTCCTCGATATACCACTCAAAATTTCTACGCTATCAGAAAAGAGAGGCGACGAAAGTGATGAAATTGTAGCTCCTCAATTACTATCGCTAAGAGAAAGAACAGGAAAGCGCGAAAGACCATCAGATAGAGAGAGTGTTTCTAAGAAAAGAAAGATACTTAATGATGACCATGAAAATATCTTCTTGGAGCAAAGTGACGTTGACAAAAGTAGCTCGGCAGTTTATCACACCATGATGCAGACCTCCATTCAGGAACATGGAAAGGTTTCTGAAGCTAATTCCAAATCAATTTCGCAAAATTTCGAGAAAGCTCTTTTGGCTGGACCAAGTGAGGAGCCTTCAAATTCACCCGAACGTGAAAGAGGGCCCGAAGTCCCAGAGACTGTGATACAAGATAGCGTTAGAAAGAAAGCCAAGACCGGCTCACACGAAACAGGAGGCAAAGAGTCTGATGCCAATACAAGACCGGAGACCTCAGAAAATTTGTCACAAATAGTCAACTCTTTTGAGAACATAACGAACAGCTCAGAAATGGACTCATTTTTCAAAGAGAGGTTAAGGTCATTAACGAGGACCTTCAGAGAATGATATTTTTTGATGATATTAATTCGCTCTTATCTTTTTCACCGGATTTAATCAATGGCCAAGAAGAATTAACTAAATCAAACACGTTTATTGCTTCGTGCATGAACATGCATTACATCATAACTTTATGTTCTGTATGTGTTCAAATATTCTAGGATGAATGAGCAAACTGTTGAATTGTCACTAGCTCTTGTGTCCATACGAAGATATATACTTTGGCGAATTACATCATATTCTTTCCGACGTTTGGGGCACATATTTAAAAGGCAGCCCCTTTCAATCTCAGCAATGAATAGCTTGAAGAGTCTAACCAGGATATCAATTCGAAAGTAAGAAGCGATATCATCTAGTGTTCATCTTCTTGACTTCTAGTAAGTTTTTTCACTAAAATATATCTATTTCGTTCCTATGATGCAACAAGATACGTCATTCAGACTTTTGGCTGATTTTACCCTAACTGAAAAAGTTTAACTCGAGAGACATGAATAACTCGGGACAAGACCAATTTTCCCTTTTTCTTATGATCTAAAAAGGAAAATTGAGATTTTTTGACTTCGTTATGTGGCAGCGTTGGAATATATATGTTCGCTTTAGAAGACCTTCAAAGGAAATAGTTTATAATATATATTGGTACAGTAGGATACAGCGAGCGAGTTTGTCAAATCGTATATACACCTAATATTCAAGCGCCAAATGTCAAAGAAGAATATCAAATTTCAGATTCCAGCCATACGTTCGGTGACTTTTTTTGATACGCCTGACTTGCCTGAAAGCCGTTTCGGGATTTCATTATAGTTGGAACGATGGGACATTTGCAATTTAAATATTGTACTCACCCGTGGGCTTCAGTCCAGCTATTTGACAAAAAGTTCGAAAATTTATTTACAAACTTTTGATTGATTCTCAAACATTTTTTGTTTTTTGAACTTTGATAAAAAAAATACTCATCTCACTTTTCATCAAGTCCGCGATAGTTTAGTGGCTAGAATTACCGCTTGTCGCGCGGTAGACCGGGGTTCAATTCCCCGTCGCGGAGTATTTTTGTTTTTGTGGATCATTTCGACCTTTTTATCTGAGATTTGTTTTAAACCTAGAAATAGCTAGAGCTTACCTGATATCGTAGACAGACATGAATCGTCAAGTTTTCATTGCACCTGACGGCTCATCTCACGAGCAGATAAGGTGTTTCCCCTAAAAAAGAAGCTCCTCTCAGCCACTTACAAATTCTTGGGTATCTCTTGCCCATCTATCAGGCTTAAGTCATTCATGGAGTTTGTCTTGTGATGTCTTCTGTGGGTGCGGGCTGTTCAAGAAAGGTTATGTTCATGTGATAAATTGGCAATCAGGAATCAATATTGAGTGCAGGACACAAGGTATGTGACAAGTTCTTCAGGCGCGCTTCCATACATGTCTATTCAACGCTAAGAAATATCTGTGATATGAGATTAGAGGACCTTAATTTGCGAGATCCTATAAAGATCGGGTATTACGACCCTTTCGATGTGCTTCCTTCCATAGGGGGTGAATTAGCTGCACATTTACCTCTTTCAAACTTGCATTGGCGATATGATCCGCTAAAGCCCGTGAAATCCATCCCACTTCTTCCAGTCGAACTTAAGGAAGAGTTCCCCAGTCTCCACAGAAAAACATCATCCGAATCTTATAAGCCATTGGACAACGTATATTCACGATTGATGTTTGTTGATTCGCCAGATATAGATAAATACCGCTCTCAGGTGCGGCCTCTCATTAATGAGTGGCTCAAGACTTTAGTCAAACCTCATCATGTGCTGTGGGGTATCATATTGATAAGCTCAACAGGCAAGAAAGACAAAAAGTCCACACTCATAAAGACATCTATTTTTGAAAAATTGAGAACGGATTTTGGCTTAGATGGAAAGCACATCCTCCCGTTGGAGATGCCACATACGAGAACAGATGAAAATATTTTTAGGATTTACGAAAACTATACTGACAACGTTTGTAAACTCGAAGCTTACAACAATCTCATGGCAAAGTTAAAATTTCAGGTTCTTGAAACGTTTAACAGGCGGTTTGTCGAAAGCTCAAAACTAATCGAGAGACTTACAGCAATCCCAGATCTAAACGCAGTTCAAGCGATCGAATTATTCAGAGAGAAACTAAGACTTGCTAGTGTTTTCAAAGATATGAGGTGCCTCGAAGAGTCTCTTGGATTATATGAAGAGCTATACGAAGGGTTGAAAAAGCTAGACTCGGGCACAGGCAACGCACAAATCCTGTCCCTCCTCAAGTGCAACAACTTGAAGAATTTTGATCCCGAATATGAGTCGAGCGATACAGATCCTTATGAGCTTTTTTGTCAGGCTGTGGCGGAGAGAGAACCATTAGATATTCTAGGCATTAAACTAGGACTATTTCTTAAAATGTCTCTCTTGCTTCAAACGTTGGCGAACTTCGCAAAATCCATATCACTTGCCTCAGTATTTGTGTCAAAATTACTTCAGAACACAATTTCTTTTTTAAATGACTGTTGTGAAGTATTCACTGAATCAGTTGATGTTGATCAATGGGTCTACACTACTGCTGATTTCTATCTTAAACTTCCCATAGCACAAAAGCTTATCAACTTGGATAATGAGGAAAGAGAGGAATCCGTAAATGTGACAGGAATTTTGGAGTACTCAGCCGAGCTTGAGCTTTTCAAAAGACTGATCTTGAACAAGTTGGCCGTAAGAAAAGGCCTCGAGTCCCCAACAGCTGGAGTTTTTCTCAAAGAAGTGTCATTCGACAAAGACGAATCTGCTTCAATAGATTTGGATTTGAGTGTTCATGAGCTATCTCGTAGCTTGGAGACTCAGCACCACTATGAAGATCTCTATAAACAATTAACGATTTCTGCGATGAAGTATTTTGCTGATTGCGGAAGAATTAAAAGCATTGACATTTTGGGCATTGACCTAGCGATGCTCCATCACAAGAGAGGGGAATATCAAGATGCACTAAAAATCTTGCGAGACTCTTATGATTACTTCATTCTGAATGGCTGGAATTACGTAGGTGGTGTACTTCTTGATGTACTCTTGGATTGTGTCAAGCATGTGGTGCCGGATGTGAGTGATCAGTTTTTCGTCACGACTCTCAGGTTGTTTACTTCTATGCACAATGGCAAAGTTGTTCTGCGTGGTATCAATGATTACAGTATTCTTAAAACAAGAAATGACTGCTCAAAATTTCTTGATGAGCTTTGCTTCATGGCAAAAAATCTCACAGAGCCTCAAAATTTTGAACTCACTGAGTTCTTCGCGATTGAAGTCCTTCCGTACATCAATATCGATGAAGATGGAAGATATTACGTCAAAGCAAAAATGAGGAACTTTTTCGGCATCCAAGTCAACCTTCAGCACGTGAAGGTGACCATGGCCGATCTAAATACCTCTGATGAAACAATAAGCTTTCTGGCGCATGATATTTGTATCAATGAGGATGGCCTGAACATGGTGAACTTGTATACTAACAAGTTTGTTTTGGATTTTTTCAAGATTGTTGCTATTACAATTGAGATGGCCGAAAAGTTTTCGTTCTCGACGATTGTTGACCATTTGCCGAGTGAATTTGGAGATGATACTGTGATACATCACGCGGAAGTAGAAGAGAGCAGAAACCTTTCTCCATCAAGATCACCAATGTCTGATATCTTGCATATGTATCCTGTTCCAGGTCACTTCAGAATTGACATCGCGTCTCCCAAGAAAGTGCGCTTGGGATCATGCGGCCTCGAATGTATTGTACATATTGGTCCGAGAAAAGTTGACAATATTTTGCTAACAATTTCCACTTCATCTAACGGGCTTAGAATTTTCAAGGAGCTTGACCCATTTTCAATAAAAACAGCTGAGCCGAATGAAGAAGTCACCTTTGCCTTTGATTGCAGTACTGAAAGCAAACATGTGGATGTCCAAGTCGACTGCCAATATGAGATTGAAGGCGAAAAGTACGAATATAAATTCCGCGTTTCTCACGACTTGAATCTTAAGGTTTCTGTATCAGTCCAGGATATCTTCCGAAGTACGTCAATATATTCGAAGTTTCAAATCGGGTGTGTTGATTGTTCATCACCTGTTCAGGTCATAAATTGCGACTACACATGCCCGGAGAATAGATATCGAATTACAAGCCTGAACACAATTTCAAAGGAGAAAATGTCATTTGTTGTCTATGCCAACCAACCTATTAATCTATTTTACAAGCTTGAGCCAGCTGCAGATCACTTTGACCCCTCCGATGTCTTAGACTTCACAATTCGATATTCTAATTTGCAGGAAGAGTGTATCGAGAGAATTCAAAAAAAGTTGTGGCTAGAGCTAGTGGAAAGAAAGAGCCAGAAGTATTTTCATCTCCTCGCTCCTTTTACTTCCGAAATTAAATTTGACTATCCTAATTTTGATATTGATAAACGTGTTCGTTGCCTCGAGATCAGCCAATGTTCCGAACTTGTTAATGAAACAATTCTCAGGCATGTACAGCCTCAGGCACAAAGTGCTTTGTTAGGGATAATAGACGAGCTCTTCACCGACAAAACTTTGAAGGATTCGCAGAACTATGATACAGTTGTCAATTGTTATGAACTATACATTCCAGTCTCAATGCCTAGTCTCGACGTACTTCATTACACTGAATTCCTACTAGAAAAAAAACTGCATCTTGTTGTCGGTGGTTTACTAGAGGCTGAGTTGGTGATTAACTCAAGCACGAAGTGGTCGACCCCGCTGGCGAAAAATATTCTTGCATCTTCATCACCAAAGCTTGCTACATCTGAACCAAATAAATGGTTCGAACTTACGATTCATAGCGAAGAAGATTGGCTGATCACAGGCTTGAAAAAGCAAAAGTTCCATGTCAACGGTTTTGAAACGACCACAAAAATTAAGCTCTCTTTGATCCCGCTAAACGCCGGTGAACTCGTAATACCTAAGTTTACAATAAAGGCAATACATGAGGATCTGTGCACGATGGACGTGGTGCAAGAAAACGCGTTTGAGACTGTGGTAGTGTCACCAGAATTCGAGAGTGTGAGCTTTGCATTTTAAGACTTTCAATATATAGAAGTTAAACAAAATATCTCGAAGAAAAAAACGAAAAAGACCGGAATTTATAAATTTGAAATATGATGTCATCATCGCCGTAAAATAAAAAAGGGAGAAAAAATTTGCGCAAACCAGGAATCGAACCAGGGACTGAACAATGGGAATGTTCGATTTTACCACTAAACTATTTGCGCTCCTTGTGAACAGGTGAAAGAAAACAAATTCAACATGAATAGATCAGGTTTAGCCTACAAGAAAGATCTCCGAGCAATTTTTTAGATTCATGCGTGAAATACACGTTAGAACTCTCAGCCACATGCTGTTCTTTTAGTTTTTTTTCTCCGACAATCAATTTGGTATTTTTCAACACCAATGGATTGCCTTTCACCAGGTCTGTGAAACTTAACTATCATCGGGGAGATACCTTTTTATTCATTGGATACTGAGGCCCATATCTAGCACACTAAACTTTTCCAACAAGATAGGGGTGTCAGAAGAATACTTTTGAAATGGCTATGATACTAATTTGTCTTTTCTCAATATTGGGTGATAAAATGTTCATATGACACAATATTGACACTCGAAAAAAGCTATTCAAAGGATAAGACAACAAAACACGTAGCTATTGTCGCATGTGCGTAAGTTGAGCTAATTCCGAGTATCAAATACTTCCGTAAAACTATGTACTAGCTTTGAAATGCTTTTGAACATTTGTAAGATTACATGCGAACGATGGGCAAAAAAAAAAGAATTCAGTGGATTATCGTTTCCCCGTCATTGATATTCATACATACATATGTAGACTATTGCACTTGGATCGTTTACGTGAATGAAGGTGTGTTTATATGTAATATTTTGAAAATAAGGCAAAAGTTTGTGAAGATGATATTCTTTGTGAGACGGTGCTATCAAAAATTTTAAATTCAATACTTTCAAGTAAAATCTCTGCTGTGACAACCGCGTTGTATTCTTTCTTTCAACAAGTTGCGCCAGTTTTCAAGTGAGATAATATCCCGAATTGTGAATCTTGAGTAATTATTTTTTGTCTTTATTTGCTTCTCTTATGTGACCCGTACCGCTAAGAGGTTTTTTTTTCCAAGAAAAATGAGACAATTGAGAAGATCTTCTGATTGAAACTTTCAGACAATCAAGATACCGTTCAAAGCAAAAAAGCGTAAGTTTTTTTCTATATGTTGAGCAAGACCTAATAAATACTTTTCTTTAAAGCTAACACGAAATGAAAGAGAGGCTTTGGAATTTATATTTTAAGTACGTCTTCTCAATAAGAGGAGATGAACTGGGCATTGGATAAGCAAATAATTGCAAATAGTCTGAACAGCTTCAAACCCTCAATTGCCGCTCTGTGTCCGCCTGATTTCACTTGTGTGTGTTTTTGATTCGCGATGGCAAATGTGCAAAAATTTGTGTAAAATTGATGACGTCGTGACTTTTTAATGATCATCCAAAGAATTTGCCGCTAAAATATTTATCGAATGTTTACAAACGATACCTAACTTGGCAATATAATGACCAATGTTTCATCAAGGTTGTTTGTCATTAAAGAATTAAATTCAACTTGCGAAGCGCACTTGCTGAATGTGAATTCGCGCGAGATCGTCCTTGCATACATTTTGAGTTTTGAAGACAACTACTTCATCAGTATTCGCCGAGTTTGAAATGGAGGACTCTGTTCATATTCCTATACCGCACTTCCCACCTTTTAATTTGAGATCTTCGTTAATTGACAAAGACCCTGTGATATGGGTGCATCTCTTGGAGAGCTACATTAAACTTTGCGATGTCTTGCTAAGCGGAAAAGTGAAGCTTGATGCAAGAAGCCAACAGCAATTTCACTTATTCCTCAAAGTGTTCTTGGCTGAGACTTCTGAGGAAGGGAGCAAAATATTCTCTCTTGGGGCGATTAATCCTGATATCAAGAGTAACACAGCTAGACTTCGCGCATACATATTTCAAATTATCTGCGATTACGGAGTTGTCAAACTAGAGTTCAATGGCGAGTCTTTGTGGAATTTTGTTATGATATACACCGAAAAGAATGTTTCTTTGGTTCGTGGAATTCTAGCAGGCTCTCACAAATCTAAGTTTAATGACAATAAAAAGTCAGGTAAGATTTCTGTGCTACCCATCTTGCGAAAACATCTTTTATCTATGATTTCTATGGGAAAAATGCATATTACACACTTGGAAACTCTTGCAATGTTACTAGGGCAACACACTTCAGCACCAACCACCAAAAGTGTGCATGTGACCAGTGGTGGGATGCAAAAAAACGGCGGCAAAACACTTGCAAGAGACAAGTACAAGCAGTCATCAACAGGTGCTCTTCAGTTCGCCGAACTATTTGTTACAGAAGAATGGATTGAGGAGCTCGAACTGATGTATGCGGGCGGAAGATCTGTCCATGCGGAAATAATCAAAGGGTGGATGGTAATAAGTATTTTAGCTTTGTCAGTTTCAAAGGCGGCGAAGATAATTTCGACGATTGGTATACACGATGGGGACTCATTGGTCTTGTCACCGCTTTTGAGTGCCATAATTTTGTCCCAATCTTACAAAGAGCTCAATCCTGGCCTAGAGGAAAGGCTTCCTTTCTTGCGGAAGATCACTTTTGGAACAGCGCAATTCACCAATGCAGATCTCAAGTTTCTTTTAGAAATGTTTCCTAACCTCACCCAAACAAAGGCAAAAAAATTGCTCCTCAAGTTCGACGGTGATATTGACAAGACCACTAATTCTTTACTAGAGGACGGTTCACTCATCGAGGAAGTTTCCGACAACGATGACGAAAATGATACACTTGCACCACCTATGTCAAAAAGTGAGCTTGAACGAGGGCTCGATAGATTCAAGCTCTCTTCGAAAGAGACGATAGAGCAGTTTGAGAAAAAATCAGAAAAACCGTCTGCTCAGGACATTAAAAAGAATACATTGACAGCGGCTTTACGTCTTCTCTACGAAAGCGACGAGGATGAACGTGATGACACCTATGACGACCAGGAGCATACTACGGGACCAGCATTCATGGATACGGATAGAAGAAATAAGGGAAAAAATAAAATTAGCGAGACTATGGACGAAGACGAAGAAGCAACAATTTCTTCCACATTGACCGCTACTCGATCATCGGCACCACCAGAATTTGACCCCAACGAGGTGTTACTTTTTGGCTATTTGAAGGTGGGTGGAGACAATCTTTTCGACAAAGAGAACAGAAAATCAAGCCAGAGAAAGGACATGAAAGCCAAAACGGGATGGACCGATGAGCAGATTGAAGGCTGGTCCAGAATGCTTCAGAGATCTTCAAAGAGATACAGACTTTTAGAAGAGCACTTTGTCTTTCACAATTCGAATAGAAAATCTCAGAAGCTTCGGAAGGAGGAGTCTATCGAAGCAACCAAATCTCAGAAGACAAGCACAAATATTGATAGGGAAAGAAAGTCCAGCGACAAAATCGTACAAAAACGAAACGAAGCAAATAAAGCCAAGAAAGCTAACCACAGTCGAAAGACAGGGCATAGCAAGAAAACTAGATCAGAGCTTGCCGGAATGCAGTAGCCGAATGTTTGGGTTTGTAACTTGCATGCATAAATATAATTCTACAACATTTATTCACCATCCGTGATCAAACAACATAGAAACCGACTCACCGTTGTGGATTCTTCTGATAGCCTCTGCAAATATTCTCGAAACATCAATGACCTTCATCCTTTTTTCACCGAGAAGACGAACGTTTTCGATTTGTGGGATACTGTTCGTGGTGATGAACTTGTCAATTTCTGATACTCGAAGTTTGTCGACAGCATTACCGCTAAGAATCGCGTGCGTGACTAAGCAGTAGACGTACGATGCACCCGTGTCCTTCAAAAGCTGCGCTGCACGCGTTGCAGTGGTACATGTATCAGCAAGGTCGTCAATCAACACACATACACGTCCCTTGACATCCCCTACAAGCATAGAGGAATTGACTGTGGTGGAATTTGTCGTGTTGATGGAATCAGAAGGTGATAAGATTGGAGAGCCAAGATGGGACGGCGACACCCTAATTTTTCTCTCTTTGTGAATCAATGCAATGGAGCACCCCAAAGCATCAGCGACAGCTGTGGCCCTTTTCGCGCCGCCCGAGTCTGGGGAAACAACAACACAATTCTTGTAGTCCGGAATGTAGTCAACTATGTACCTCTTGAACAAAGACATCAGGTACAAATTGTCCACAGGGATATTGAAAAAGCCCTGGAACAGCGGGTCATGCAAATCCATAGTAATGCATCTGTCAGCACCTGCCGTAGTCAAGAGGTTGGCGATCAAGGTACCGTTTTTGCTCACCCATTGCTTGTACCCGCTCGCGTCTCTACCATTTCCATCCACTGCACCCATTACTTCCACACCTGCAGAGTTTGTTGCAATTTGTTTTGTGCTATTTGCTAGAGATGCTAGAAGACCATTGTCAGCCAGCATTTCGGTGCTCCCCAAGTCTACTTTCGGGTTTTCTGGTTGTATTGAGTAGGGAAAGTAGGGCAAGACAGCAGTAACTCTTTTGGCGCTGGCAGTCTTGCAAGCTGAAATCATGATGAGAAGCTCAAGAAAATTGTCATTTACATGTCCACAACCACTTTGTATGATAAAGACATCTTTTTCACGCACAGAGTCCTTCATCTCTATCGAGGTTTCCCCATTCGAGAATTTTTTCTGGTGGATTTTCCCCTTCTCGAGAGTGAGATTTCTGCAAATCAGATTAGTGAGAGCAGGAACAGAGCTGCCGCCGAAGATAACCACGTCTCTCATTTCTTATACGTTTGCCAATTCACCGTCTACCTCTTAAGAATGATGCAGAACGTGGGTTCATTTTTTCTGCCTCATAATCTCTCGCGCGCTCCTGCTTAGATAAAAGTAAGATGAGCACTCTCCGCATGAATTTGCGAGCAAGACTGGTCCCCTTCTAGAAAAATGAGAAGCTGTCTCTTTGTCATGTAACATTTCTTTCTTTTGAACTTTTTTTTTGATAGTATAGCATCGGTTTTCTTCTCACCAAATCTTCTTGCTTTTACATTCATAAACTGATCGAGGCATGCAAGAAGCTGCGTTAGAAAGTTGACGTCCATTATTTATTCCTACAATCTTATTTCGTATGATCCAGCTTGTGTGCGATACTTGACCCATTTCACCGTTCGATAATTGTTTTTTTCCACAACTTTCAAGAATTTGACTTGAAGGCCAGAAGCACTATACATATCCATGTTGAAGTCCAATGTAATTTTGGGCTTAAACCAGCCGGTAGCAGTTCCCGGAACTTCAAAGTCAACCGAGAGTAGGTGTTCCAGCTCACCGTAAAACTTAGAGAACTTCCATAAAATTGTGTTTTCCTGCGCATCAAATTTGGTTTTGCCGTTAGAGCAAGATATAGCTTTTTTGCTGACACCTTGCGGCACAACAATCTTGAGAACCAATCCCGTAGCAGCTGATTTTGCGGAAAACTTGGAAAGCATTCGTATTGTAAGATGAATTCCGCTTTCAGTTTCCTCGAGCTGAGGAACAAGCTCGAAAGGTAATGCAAATGTGTCATTGATGCGATAAGACATGAGTTGAAAAGTGCCATCTGGAGGCACGAATCGAATAACCTTTTCTGTCGTATACTTCGCTAGATCGACGCATTTGTGAAAAGTGAAATCTTCGACTGGTATTGACTGCGTAAGGTCTCGTATGTGGTCATCAGAGAGACCAAACCGACAAACAGGCATTCCAGAAAGATGAGATTTTAGAGTAATTGTCCCGTCGATGTGGGATCTAAGATGATTGCCCCTGGAATCTAGAAGTAGAGTAATTTTCTCGTCCACGTTTAAGAAGATTTCGTTCTTGCGATACTTGATACCTTGTTCCCTCCAAGCAACATTCGAAGAGTCGTAGACCAAATCAAGTGAGTTAACTTGATCTGACTTGTCCAAGATAGAACGCTTTGAGACAGGGATTTCGCTGTCCTTACGCGACACCTTCAACGAGGAAAATCCAGGAACGACAGACGCCAAGTATGCATAATCCATGCTAGTGGGGTATCCAAATTCGACGATTTCACTCAAAATATCAAAAATGATGGAGAAGTTTGCCTTGATGTCCTCCTCACAGAGCAGATCAGGACCTCGGGCGAAGAGTTGATTGAAAAGCCTGAGGAGATGATGCAAAAACTCAAATATTAGCGATGCATCCTGATTAGATCGCGCTACCGCAACAAGCCACAAGGCGCCGGATCGTAGATATAAGAAAGAGGTCGATCCTAGGGTAAGCACTGGCAGCCGATTCGCATGGGAAGCGCTCGTTGAGGAGTTCCCAGCGGAATTTATCACCTGTATTCTGAACACGTCGGCCACGCTCTTCTTCACGCCTTCTTTGTAGAACTTTGACATTAGCACATCGCCCTTGGTATTGAATATAAGCAATGACGTGATCATGATGTCTACGGGTATTTGAAGCAATGGGTGCGTTGTTTAGTTAGTTGATGGCCGGTCGCATGCGCATTGTCGCGGAGTCGTTCGCGCAGCGCCAGCTTACAGGACTCTTGCAGGGTTCTAGGAACCATACAGAACCGCAATTCAAAGTATGAAGCCGTAAATTTGAGTCCGCATAAAATTGCACCAGCACCGCCAAATTTGAGATGAAGGCTTGTGCTGAATCGCAATCCAAATCCGAACCTTCACTGAGAATCATAGCCTTGGGGATTGATTTTCTGCGGTATTTGTGGAGTTGTCGACCCACCAACCAATTTCTTCACATGGGTCTCTGCTGGCGACAAATGAGATTCTTGGATATCCAAAACGGGGATTAAGGCCCGATACAAAACTTGAAGTAAACTGCCGTATCCACAACACTAAATTCTGAGGTGGGTAGCTATAAAGCCGAGGCAGCCCATGGAAATGACGGGTTTGGGTAACTTTAATATGCCCTTTGAGAACACACCATTTCATTTTTTTTGTAGTCCCGGACAATCAAGGCAATGATTTTGACTCGGGCGGCGAAATACAACCCGATCCCAAAAGTTGGGCAGCTTCTCGTATTGCTGAATGCACGTCGCAAGCGAAGATTCCAGCGTGGCTCTTGAACAATCTACCCCACATCTGCCCAAGATTCCAACGTACGGTTTGGTTTGAATCCACTGCGAGAACGCGCGTACCCCGGGATTTGAAAATGCGGCGTTCTGAAAACATGAAAAAGTATATTGCTTACCCGGGCGCGGGGGTTTTCATGAACGCCGCTCGAAATAGAACACGGGGTTCCCGGGGTAAAGCCCGCCCGCATTTTGTGATGAATCGCGTCACCGATTTCATAGCGGACTTTTTTTAGTTTTCGAGGGCTATGCCTCGAGGTTCCTCTCACTTCTGGTTTACTTGTCAAGGGCGCTAGTTGGTGCTTTTTCAGGACCTCCCTCTATTGCAGGAGATGTGATGGGAATGGAGAGAAAACTAAAAAACATCGAATAGTCAATCTTTCCGTAGCTACGTCATGATTTGATTTCCACGGATTGAGCCCTTCTCTCTCTCCTTTTAATTTTTTTTTTGTCGCAAAAATTTCTCTCATTTGTTATGGCCCTTGTGGTCACGGGCAATTGTGATGACTGAGAAATCCGGTTAAAGCGGGTGCTTGCCCGGAAAGCGTGCAGACTCTACCACGCTGGTGACCGAAAAATTTATACAGCACAACGATTGGATTTAACATTGAAATAATTACTCAGAAATCTAAAATTTAGCGGAGTCTATTTGAGTATTTTTTGCCGACCGATTTCAATGATTGTGATCACGCTCTCAATTTGGACTGTGGGTATTCCATGGCTACACTATTTCTGGTGTTATCAGTGTCTCTTCCTGGGGCAATTGTGCGCGAAGGTCCCATCTCGTGTCAAGCAAAAAAGAAATAAATTACAGAGACAAAAAAAAAACGGCCGCGGTGAATTTGCTTGCCGAAAGAATGATGAAGTGACGGGGGTGGCTCAATCGGAAAGTCTTTGAGAATGGCAGGTTGCCCCTTCTGAATTTTGTATACTTCTCGAAAACCTATCAGCTTTGAGCTCTTGGTATATTTTTATCGTTCGATTTGAATGCAGTTACATCAGATCACTAGGCCTGCCAATTTGAGGCCCAGACACAATGGGTATTCAACCTTGGGAACGCCGAAGGCTTGGCTACATAGCCTCGCTTGAAATAAAACCAGCGAGCGCGTTAACGCTCGACGATTGAATCTAAGGAATTTTATTGTAGCCGGTATGTCATGAAAAATGTGTCGGGTTCCCCGATGAATGCAAGTTACACTGATGTTCGTATCACCATGAGCCCGAAGAGGTTCGGCTAGCAACCCCACGTTTCAGAGAATTGTACTGCACATACACTAAATATGGCTTTTTGCTACAGAAAGCACCTGTCTCACCCGGACTCATGCGTCAGGGACCTAGGCTGCCGCACTCACCCCACCAAAATGCCGCTAGCTCCACACTTTACAAAATGCAAGCTTTCGGGTATAAAAGCAGCGGATGCTCCGCAGTTAGACAACTTTTATTTATCAATATTTTTGATTTTATTTTCGCTCACTAAAGCCCAACTTCTATTTGAGCAGCTTTATAACGCGACTGACCAAAAACAAGCCTTATCATCAGCCCAACCACAAGTTCCGCATCAGACAGGTGTGAGATAAGCTCTGGAACCTCAAAAAACCACAGCCCCTTTCTTATCAGGACAGCCTGATAGCTCACTCGGAAGTATACCTCCTTGGTATTTTTTATATAAGATCAGATTACTCTGATAAAGAGAAAAAAAAAGCGGGAATTATTCAAATTGCCATTCTAGATCAAGGTTAACTAAGATGAGCTTGGATATTTCTAAATTGGCTTTGAAAAATGACAGCGACGACGCTGCGTCCGTGCAATCGTTCAGAAATGACTACATCGAAAAGCCATTTTCTGGTAAGCAAGAGCAATTTGAGCAGGTGCTCGATATCTTGGACTCGACCGGATTCATCCCTGAGGCTTTGATGGAACTGGAGGCCACATGGTTTTACTCTTCCTTGGGTATTGATGACGTGTTTTTCGCTCGCGAGTCTCCGCAGGGAATTGCGTCCCACATTCACTCGCTCTACTCGTGTAAAGTACAGGCTTTTGCATCTGGGATTGATGCTCAGGATAAGCCTTTGATTCGCTACAAAAGGGAGGCTGAAGACCACGCCGTATTCTTTGATACCCACATTCCTGGAAACGTTAGTGGCCCTAGCAGCTTTGATGTGGCTATTGACGACAGCTACATAGACCCTTCTTCCGCAAAGGACGCGTACCGCCTCGAATACTTTTCGGCCCCATTGAATTATAAGAATGACCCCATTTTGTCTGGTGTGTCCCAGAAAGTTTCTGCAAATCCTGTCTCGGCAGCCGCCTTCGCACTGCAAACCGTTAAGTGCCACTTTATTTACAAGGTCAAGTACGTGCAACCAGGTGCCGATCCCAAGGAAACCGACATCAACAAGATTGGTGATGAGACTTTTCTCAAAATTGTTTCCCCAAACACAAAATCTTTATATGCCGATATCATCAAGCGTGTTGTGGGTACTACTGGTCCAGTTATTCAACACTTTGCCGTCGAAGAATCTGAAGAGTACAGAGTGGTCATTGGGTACCGTCAGCAAACATCTCCACATTACAACTCTGCTCTCTCGGAATTGGCTGACTATTATAAGCTCACCACTACTAGAAAGTATGTCGAGCAGTTTTCAAACGGCGTCACAGTCATTTCGATGTATATCAAGGCAAATCAAATGGGTTCCAAAAAGAACCCCATCGATTTGCTGATTTATCAAGTCATTAAGGAAGCGTCGTTGTTGTACTGTATCCCTCACAATTTCTTCCAGGACTCTTTTGTCAAGAACGAGTTGTCGTTACAAGAGTGTGTTTACTCGCAATGTGGTGTGATTTTTGTGACTCACTTTTTAAACAGATTGGGACCAGAATACACAAAGTTATCTCAGTTACTTGACCCGAGCAAGCTGGTTCAACATGCAGAGGTCTTGAACTCGTTGAAAAAGCGTTTGAGGGCTGAAACTTATACTCAAGAATACATCAAAGAGGTCTTCAGTGTCCGGAAAGATATCATCCGGAAGCTTTACCGTCTGTTTGCCGATGTTCATTACATCAGACTGTCAACAGAAAAGACTTTGTCTTACCAGAGACTTTCTGAGATCACCCTGGTAGGCTCCGAGGAAGATTTTGACCATTTACTCAACAGAGAATGTTCACAAAACGAACATCATGCAATTGTTTTGAAAGCGCTTTACATGTTCAACGTGGCTGTCCTCAAAACAAATTTTTACACTTCAACTAAAGTGGCCATCTCTTTTAGGTTAAATCCTTCGTTCTTGCCAATTTCAGAGTACCCAGAAACCCCATTCGGCATGTTTTTCATTGTTGGTTCTGACTTTAGGGGCTTCCATATTAGATTCCGTGACATTGCCAGAGGCGGTATCCGCATTGTGCGCTCGAGATCCGTGGACGCTTACAAAGTAAACGTGCGTAACTTGTTTGATGAAAACTATAACTTGGCTTCAACGCAGCAGAAAAAGAACAAGGACATTCCTGAGGGTGGCTCGAAAGGTGTCATTTTGCTTGATCCCGGAGCAGCGCAAGAAACTCCAAAAGCGTCGTTTGAAAAGTACATTGACTCTTTAATTGACTTGTTGCTTAAGCAACACGTCCCAGGATCAAAAGAGAACTATGTCGACCTATACAACAAGCCTGAAATTCTTTTCTTGGGCCCAGATGAAGGTACTGCTGGCTATGTCGACTGGGCAGCATTCCACGCGCGGGGTAGAGGTGCTCCATGGTGGAAATCCTTTTTCACTGGCAAGTCGCAGCAGATTGGGGGTATTCCTCATGATGAGTATGGAATGACTACTTTGTCTGTACGGGCATATGTGAACAAAATCTATGAGAAGCTCAATGTGGACAATGCATGCATTAGAAAGGTGCAAACTGGTGGACCAGATGGCGACTTGGGATCCAACGAAATCAAACAGTCTAGGAACGAAAAATATGTTGGTATCGTTGACGGATCCGGTGTGATTGCCGATCCTAGCGGATTGGACAAACAGGAGCTTCTTCGTTTGGCTCACGAGAGAAAGACGATTGACCATTATGACAAATCGAAGCTTTCGAAAGACGGCTTTGTTGTTTTGGTGGATGATGTTGACCTTACCTTGCCAAATGGACAGGTGGTTACCTCGGGTATCAGCTTCCGCAACACTTTCCATGTGAAGTTGAAAGACATATACGGAATCAATGGTGTTGATTTGTTCGTTCCATGTGGTGGCCGTCCGGCTGCGATTGACACAAATAATGTCATGGATTTGATTGACCAGAAAACCGGAAAAGGTATAGTGCCATACATTGTTGAGGGTGCCAATCTTTTCATCACGCAGTCAGCTAAACTCATATTGGAGAATGCGGGATGCATCGTTTTCAAAGACGCATCTACTAACAAAGGTGGAGTGACATCTTCCTCGTTAGAAGTCTTGGCAGCTCTTTCTTTTGATGACAAGGGCTTTTTGGAGAACATGTGTGTCGATAATTCCGGTGTGAAACCTGACTTTTACGAGCAGTATGTCTCTGAAGTTCAAAAGAAAATTGTTTCGAATGCTCAGTCTGAATTTGAAGCGTTGTGGATGCTCAGAACTCTGACTGGCGAACCTATTACGGAATTATCAGACAAGCTTTCTAGAGCGATAAACAAGTTGGCAGACGAGTTGGCTAATTCTAAGGAATTGTGGAACGACGATCAAGAATTTAGAAATGCTGTCTTGATTGACGCCCTTCCTCCATTGTTGTTGAAATCCATCGGAATTCTGAACATTATCCAAAGAGTGCCAGAGGCTTATCTTAGGGCTTTGTTCGCAACAAGTTTGGCCTCCAAATTCGTTTACTCTAGGGGCGTTGATTCCAACCCCGCCAAATTTTTGGAGTTTATTTCTTCGATCAGAAAAGAGTTTGTAACAAGAAACCTTTTGTGATTGTTCCAAAGTATTTTGCATAGATTTATATTAATAAGATTATAGTTTCCTTGACAGTCATACACTGGCACACGCAAGGGCCTAAACACTTCCTGCGCCAATTACAGTCAGAAACTGATCGGTTTTCTAGTAGCTGATGTCAAACCGTCGGTTATTCGTTTCCCACACTCCTATTGATCCGTTGGGTCTGAACTGTCGATCTCGCTCATGAGTTTCTTTCTCATGACGACCTCCTCGTTTATTTTCGTTGTCGCGTAATCCCCAATGAGAGCAAAAATCATAGTGGAGCCTCCTATATAGTATCTGATTTTCGTGGGAAGACTGACCCACCGTTGCCAAAGACTCATTGCAGAAAAAATTCAAGCCAAAGAAGTTTTTTGCGTATTTAAAACCTGGTCGTGTTAAGATCAAATAACTGAAGTTCGAAATTCCTTTTGGAGTTGACTTGATATTTTTTCTTATCTTTCGGTATTTTGCAATTAATTTTGTGAGCACGAATCAATCGACTTGCGAAAGCCATGTGCTTAAAAACGTCAATCATGAGTCTATTATAGCTCGAAAGCGGCTAATTTTACCAAGTTGCCTGGAAAACTATGACAATGGTGCTGCGAGCCAAGCGAGTGCGTATTAAGCTGCTCATCTGGAGCGATAGAACTTCAGTCTAGACATGAAACAATAAGAAACAACTTCTATGAAAACTGCAAAAAGATTCACTAAGACGAAGACCAAACTTCCACCATGCTGTCTTCGGGTGCACCCCGAAGATAACTCGCTTGTATTCATTGGAACCTACAAGCTAGAGAAGGACACGGGAAAACGACATGGCTCCATTGAAATCCATCGTCTCGAAAACGACGAGCTTATACATAAGACATCAGTCTTGACAGCACTGGCAATCTTAGATTTGAAATTTAGCCCTTCAGATAGCCTGGTTTTGGTACTGGCACACTCCACTGGCGAAATCGTCATCTGGAACTTCCGAGAAGAATTGACCCAGGTCAACATTCTCCCACTCACCGAGGACACCAATCTTGTGACATCTGTGCAATATTCTCCATGTGACCCTGAAAAGCTATTAGCCACGCTCACGTCGGGAGAGATTTTAATCGTTGATCTAATAACCGGCAAAAGTGAGCTGTTCTCGACAACCCATACATTGGAGTGCTGGACGGGTGCATTCGGCGAAGCTGGCCCCTCAAAAAATGTCGTTTTCACTGGCGGTGACGACGCAAAACTCATAGCTCATGACTTGAGGACCATGGACAAGATTTGGTCAACTAGCCACCGCCACCACGACGCTGGAGTAGTGCTGATTCTTTGCCCTAGCGCGAAATGGCTCAATCACAAGCCAAACGCTCTCTGGACGGGTTCATACGACGACAATTTGCGAATCTTTGATTTGAGAAAACTAGATGGGGATGATGGTCCACAACTTTACTCAAGCTTGCTTCCCCTTGAAACGCAGAAAGAAAACTTGAACGGCGGCGTATGGAGATTGATACCGTCTCCCGATTCTGACGACGTCTTGGCTTGTTGCATGTACGATGGGGCACGCATTCTCACGCCGAAGACCGAAAGCGTGGAAGTTCTGAGGTATTTCAAAGGAGACCACGAGAGTATGTGCTATGGTGGAGACTGGCAGGATCCGAGCGCTGTTGTGACCTGTTCCTTTTACGATAACGTTGTACAGCTTTGGCTGCCACAAGAAGAGCAGAGAGTTGAGTAGGACCGTGGTATTGCTCATACCGACATGCGCAGATATTGAAAGTAAGTACACTTAATATATTCTAAAATAGAGATAAGTCCAATGGAAGAGATGAACCTCTCCCGCTTGGGTACAACTTCTCCTTTCCCTCGAAGCGCCGAGGGCTTGGAAGCGCATTTTTGTTGGCAAACTTAAACCGTTTATCCTCAATAGTTATCCGCTTCGAGTCACTGTTGTTCCGGTGCAGAGTGCTGATTGTGTATGTCAGGGCCGAGATCTTGCGAAGGCTCAGCCCTGCGGTCTGCTGCTGATCTAGCGTGCTTGGCGGGGGCGGAGGTGCGGCTTTTTTTGGCTTGAAGACCAGATGTGACAGAGCCTGCGACGATGGTGCAGGCGACGATGGGGGTAGCGAGGGAGGCAATGACGGCGGCGCAGACGGAGGTAGTTGAGGTGCGCGATGTACTGAGGGCGGGGCTGTTGGTGCCTGTGGCCGTTCCCGAGAGCGCTCCTCGACGGCATCACTTGTCAGCAATGTAAACAGATCGCTAGTTTGCCGAGGTGATATGAGTGCTGGTGGAGCTGGCGGAGCTGGTGGAGCTGGTGGAGCTGGTGGAGCTGGTGGGGCTGGTGGGGCTGGTGGAGTGAACGAAGTAGGCGGGGCCGGCGGTGCGGGCAGAGCAACTGATTGCGTGGAGAAAGTGCGAGGGGGTGAAGGCGGTGGCGGAATGTTCAGTCTCACAAGCAGCGGTGCCTCATGCTGCGTATACGAGTTGTCACCCGTCTCTTGTGCTGCTGAATACGTGGAAGTACTGTCCACCACAAACAGGTCGTTTCGCTTTGCGTTTATCTGATCTAGAAATGGTAGAGCTCCGCCTGGCGAAGGCTTTGGTCCAGGTTCATTTGCACCCGATGAGCCAAAACTTACGGGCGGGGGCGGTGGTGCCAGGGGCGCCGAAGACAGCACCTGCGGCGCCAGGGGCACATGAGGCACTGCCGGTGCCCGTGCTGGGGGCTTCACCTCAAAAGTAGGCGGCGGCGGTGGTGGTGGCGGTGGTGGCAAGGGCGCACCCGCGCTTTTCAACGCATGTGCACTTGCACGGCGTGAGTTGATCTCCGCCAAGAACGGGAGTCCCCCGGGTACCGCTGGTGCGGGTGCCGGCGGCAGCGGTGGTAGTGACGGTGATGATGGAGCCCGGCCCGGTGCCCTTGAGTCTGCCAGAGACGCGGGAACGGGCGGTGGGGCCAGGGGTAGCGGTGGTGGTCCTGCGCCCGGCACCGGGGGTGCCTCCTGCGGCACAGCGACAGAGGCAGTAGTACCGCTTTCCGAAGAGACCGAGGAGACCGAGGAGAAGGACAGCGAGCGCAAGTGTGTCAGTTTCTGGGGTCTGTTGGGTGGAAGACGGGGAACCTTTAACATCGTGTCCAGCAGGGCGGCTGGTGGTGGTGGCGGCGGTGGCATCGAGCCCGGAAGTGGTGGCGGCGCTGCGCTGGGCACTATGGGAGCATGGCTGGCGGGGGTCACGGAGACGGCGTGTTTGGGCGGCGGCCTAGTTCTCGGAGCCGTCGGCGCCCGCACTGGCGCCTGTGCTAGCGCTGGCTTGGCACCACCAGGCACTGGAATCAGTGGCGCACTCGGCGGCACAATCCCGGCCCGGTTGTCCCGCACGGACTTGAGCTTGGGCATTCCGCCCGCAAAGATATCGCCCAACTGTGGCCCCGCAGGCATGGCAGGCATGGCAGACAGGGACGCCGGACCGCCAGACGGAGGACCTGCACCCGCTGGCGCCGGTTTTGTGGCGAGAAGTGGCTTTGATTTGTCGACGGTGACCGTTTTCTTGAGCTTCATGCCCTTGTGGATATCGCCGAGCAAGGCGTCGCGGCCGGCGGGCATTTTCGCGGGCGGGCCGGAGGGCACATCGAGTTTGGGTGCGCCCATGGGCGGCGGTGGTGGTGGTGGGGGCGGAGGGCCGGCCATAGCGACAATTTACGGGTGTGTTTGCGTGGGTTTAGGGCGGCGGGAGTGACGCTATGGAGTAATTGGCAGTGCAGGTGGTTGCGGCTCCATAGCCTCGCACTTTTGGCAGGGCCCGAGGCCAGCGCGCGTCGCGGAAGATTACGCATATATTCTCTCACTAGGAAATACTGTGAACGTAGTGTATTTTTTTTTTCTTTCGGCTGATGCATCAGTCTTATGTACTCTAAATGAAAGGCTATGCACCTACTCTGACTGAAAATGATTATTTTCTTGCGGGTTGGAATACGCCTCTTTGCTGGACTGATTCATGGAATTCAGAACAGCCTCAGCCTAGTGACCCGCGCAACTTGGTATCGGTGTTCGTACGCAGCTAGTTCCGAATGTTGACAGTGAGCCCAGGTTCATTGGAATAAGAGCATTTACTCTTTTTTTTTGATTTTCTCGGTTTATTTCTCGGTTGCTATTGAACAATGTCTAAAGTTTCAAATTATATTGATTTGTTTCTCAAATGGCATGTTCATCAATAAACTCTGTCCTGTTGAATATCCCAATTTCTCGATTAACAAAATGAAACCAAAGTTTGTCAAACCCCCGTTAGGAATATTAAATGGATATATACTTGTGTAATGGATATACATATAAATTAAAGTTATTTATAAGATCCAATGGATAATTATAGAGATATAGCTACTCACTAACCAGAGGTTTGTGTCGTTTGCGGGTATCAAGTATGCATTCACGAGTACCGCCATATTTGCATCAATCTTATGTATGGCCGTTTTCTCAGAAAAATCATGGTGGTAGCTGGATTGGCTACGCTCTGCCTCTTTCCTTTCTTAGTTCCAAGCTGATAGAAACCAAAAATACTCTGGCTTCCTTATATTATCCCCATTGCTTTGCAATCAGTACCTGGGGCTAGTGTGTATTATTTTTTGAAGTTTCATCATAATTATTTCAGATATATCCCGGGTGTAAATCCAAAGATTTACTTTTCTTCTTCCACAAGCGCAAGCGATACACTCTTGTCATTCTGTACCAGCTTTCCATTCTCCACTTCGCTTTCGAGACCGAAACGTCTTGATTTTCCTTCCATTGCCGTACTTCACAATATACTCTGATGCAACATTTCGAGCCTCTAGATTAGCAGCCCGCAGCTTTCTGTCGCAATAGTAAAGCCGATTATGTTCCCGATACTGGAGTCCGTGGTCCAATGGGCGCTAGATCCAATCGTTTCATTTATTACTGCTTGATGCCTCATTTTGAGATTTACTCAAATATATACAAGTGCGGATGACCCACAGTCCATCATATCTTACAGCTGGACATTCAACTCAATTTCTCTTCCAAGCTCTGTCTCCAACTCTTGCTTGAGAAGGTCAGTCAAACTTGAATTATCTCTCAAAGTGATCCAGCGGCCTCCTATCAAGTCATAGCGCTTTGGACCACTGTATGGGCTGCTGAGCCAGATCTGCTTGTTCGGTGGCTGCCTGTTGATAACATACGTCCTATCTTCGGCTACAGTCAAGGTCATGACTCCTTGGGTAAGCTCCACATCTATTTGGGGAAACTCTTCGCACAATTCTTCCATATCGTCGCTCAATGTTTCCAAATAGTCGTTGGCAATACGGCTGTATTCGGCGTCAGAGATCTGGTCAACAAGATGCTCGATATTGGTACCGTCAGTGGAAATCACGTAGAACCTGCGTGGTGCAATTCCACCAAAAGTGATATTCCTGGCCATCAAAGGATTTGCTTTTAAAAGTTGTGTAAAGCGTGGATATGAAGCGGCACCGCGCTTCATCAAGCTCAGTGCCAGAGCAAACACTCGAGACCTCAACATCTTTTGTTCTGTTCCACTAGGTTACTTGAAAATGTGCGATTTTCTCGATAATGTCTGGAGAGCTAAACCTCAGATTCCTCCTACGTCGGGGGGCCGCGAACGCGACTGTCTCATGAGCTTCCGAAATTATGTTCAATTATTCTACTAGAATATAATCTTGTTCTCATATTAACAAAATACTTTCTTGGGGATAAATTGATTTGGCCCTACTTAATTGCGTTCCTGAAAAGACTAGTCTTGATGATTTCAATGGTCGGACTCCATCTAACCAGCTTTTAGTTTGGCGGGTCTGAGCCATGTATTTCCAAATGACAGGTCTGACCTAGCGATGCAGGCCCAAACAGCCAAGACCACTCTACAATCTCTATGAAATAAAAAGCTTTTGGCAGGATAAACTGCCATTTCCTGCTTCACAATTGCCTTCGACCTTTGAACGGTTTATCAGGTGATGTGCGATTTTTGAAGCGAACGTTCCCTCTATATAGCTCCTAGCTGGTACTCAAACTCTCAATTACTTTCTCTTCAATCTTCAATCTTCAATAGAATCAATAAATGCTGTGGTCCGGAGTTGTACCCACACGTGGTACGTCACCTTGTGGAGCCTGCAAGGATTCCTCGATGACAAGGAGACATGGCACTTGCATAATTGTGAAATATGAGGGTGTTTGATGGATCATATTCAAAAATTGTGTTGTTTATTTGTTCAGCCCAAATTATACTTTTGGCGAAGTATCATTTTTTGGTGAGGTGCAAACCTCTCGCGCCCACTAAACATTTTCTCCGCGCTACAGGCGAAGTATGGAACACCGGTGAGAATTCAACAACTCAATACTAACGCGGCATGTTCTTATTTATCATTGTGGTAGCAGTTTTGCTTTGCGCAATTATCCTCTATCTTCCGTATGCGGCTGGCCTTACCACTGTGGAGAAGCAAGCTCGTAAGAAATCGAAACAGGAGAGAGCATCACAAAAAAATGACGAGTATTCAGGATACCTTCCTCCGGATGAAGAGTTGAAACTCCAGCAAGAGGCAGCCAAGAGCCATAGTAGTGCTTTGAAGGAAAAAGTAAGAATCACCAATGAAAGTTTACCCATTCATATCAAATTAAACCAAGACAGTGTATTGAGAAAAAGAACCGAGCGCAGCGTGGGGGACCTCAATCCGAATAATTATGACTACGATCTCGATGAATTGATCAAGGAAGAGACTGAAGGAGAAGCGCAGCGGAAAGCCCAAGAGTTCTATGCTAGCGAGGGTCTTGGAGGTGACAAAGAGGCAATGGTCTGATTACAGTATAAAAACTCTCCATCATTTAGCTACTTTCATTTTTCTTTTAACGCGTACAAAGGTCAAAGATTAAGAATCAAATCCAATAATCTTAACAAGCTCGTCTTTTTGAGGTAGACTAGCTCCTCTCGTTCATGTAGATCCACAGGCTGGAGCTCATCTCTAGCTAGCCGTGCCTTATGGCGAGATTTCGCCACTCTCAAGGATTCGTTCAAGTCATTCTCTACATTCGAAACCAGATCCTTTAGTTTTGAATCCCTCCCAATAGTATGATAGAGGGCAAGAAAAATTTGCCGCACGAGGCCATTCGAAAGTTTAATAAAATTGTTATCTTCGATAGTGAACTTGGGGGCCCGTGGCACGTCCATCACGTCGTTTAGAAATCGGCTTAAATCTTGCGGCAAATGTGACTCTTTGATCTGCTCTAATATCCAAGTGTCCCGTGATCCAGAGTTTAGGTCATGTGTCTCGATCAACATTTGCAAAATGTACAGAAAATCCTCAATGTTATAATTATGCACTGCAAAGCCTCGAAAAACAAATTTGAACATCTGGCTTGTAATTGGAAGCATGTGGGTGGATTGAACCTGGCTCAAAAGCTCTTTTATAATTTCAAAATCAGCACCTGCCTCACAATAGTGCTTAAGAATATGAAGAAATGTTTGTTCGGTTGGATGGAAGTTCACCGGAGGCTTCAGAGGTAACTGGTCATATCCCGCTATGTACAGCGAGTATTTTGACTTATCTTCTAGCTTGATGAGTTTAAGAAATTGATCACACTCTTCAAGATCAACATTTCCTTTGACTGCGAGATGACTCACCACTGCTTTCGCCAATTCAGGCTGGCTGATCTTAATTAGCGAAAATATTATAGTGTTCAAAAGTTGTATATCGATCAAGTGAATATGATGAGAGAGAAGAAAGGAAATCCAAACTTCAAACTCCTTTTCTTTACCAAGTAATGAAAAGTTTTCGAGCAAAATTCTGTATGTGTCTCGTGTAAAATTTTCAGGCCGAAATTTTGATATGATATCAAAATACGCAGTCATATTGTTATGTCGTAAAGCCGTGAGCAAAAGCACGTTCAATGTTCCGGCATCAGCAGCTTCCTTGAAACTTGAGTATACACTCTGATATGTATTTAAATCAAAGTTGGGTGGATGATGATCACTTAAAGCTTTCTTTGCCAATTCTTTATCCGCTGAGAGACCATTCCTCGCGATGGATTTTACAGCTTGTTGGACGTCTTCTCGTTCGCTGAAAAACGTCTTATAGATCATATTTTGGCGCTCGTATTGTGTGACAGGGATATTTGCTTCTTTGAGGTCATTTGTAATTTGCCAAAGAGTTTTTAAATGTGCCTGCCTTGTGGCATTTGCATCGATATACTGCCTTAGTATAAAGTTATCGTCGTAGAGAAAAATATTCGTTCCTGAGAGTGTATTTGGTTTCAGAAAAGCTCTATAAGAGAACATTTGAAGCATGAAATGTTCGAAATCATTGTAATTCATATGTGCGATCCCAGGACGTGGAAGAGAGCAGTAGCTTCTGAAAAGCTGGTCGTGATTCACTTCACGAAAAGCTCTGTGATTAGTGCTAAGCATTGACAAACTATTTCTGATCGGGTATAAATGCTTCACGAATCCATTGTAAATCGTAGGATCGACAATTCTGTAATGAGGCAGTTTCTGAAACCTCTCAAGACATTCTTTTCGGGATTTGGCCTCATTCGGAGTGACTTTTCGTGTTAGGTCTGGAACAGGTTTGAGTCCCAGAATACTTGCGAGGTACGGGCTATTCTTTCTCGATAAGATGTGATCATTTAGCTGTTTAATCGCCGTGCTGAGCTTTTGGTTTACGCCTATATTGTTCATACGGACAAGGTATACGCCATTCATAAAACCCCAAGAAAGACCATGGCTCAGAATATTGATCCTGTATATAATTGCTAGCTAGTCATTCTTAGATGGGTGCCATATTCGATGGGCTTTGCTTGAAGCAGACACAACTCAAAGAAGTTGGCTTAAAATATTTGACTTTGACAAAAGCAATATTAAAAGGAAGTTCTCACTGCTTACTATTGCCTGAAACCTCGCTACCTTCAATACAGCCATGATGATCACGTGACGTGCGGGACCCTGGTAGCGTTTTGAAAAATTCTCGAGGTGAGGAAAGATAATTGATACAGCCAGCATTGCACACATGAAAGTCCAAACGAAGGCCTCACAGGTTTTAGAGAGAACTTCTCACTATATCAAGGCTGGAATCATCCGTGATAAACCTGCCTGGTACGATGCCGTGGCTGCCGTGCCACCCACATTCAATATGGAAAAGTTGCCAAAAAATCTCGGGCCTAATCAACTAGAAGATCCCCAGGAACAACTCTGGAAAGAAAATGGTGCTTATACCAGAACCAGGACATCCGCTGTTGACAGAGTGCAGAAAAACAACTTCGCCAGCCGTGTGCCTAAATTGCTGTTCCTAGAGGATCAACTCAGAGATGTATTCTACCACCAGCATCCCTGGGAATTTTCTAGGCCAAAGACTTTGGTTGAAAACGATGGTAACGAACAATCCAAGTGTGACTGGTCACGTATGCTCCAATTGCACAAACCTCTTGACGGTGAAAGTGTGGTACAGAGAACCTTATGGTTATTGCAAGATGCAAAGCAGCAGCCTCAAGGCAAAACTCTTTTCGAGGCTTACGATCAGGCTCGTTTTGAGTTCTACCAGTTGCGCATGGCGGAGGAAATGAATTCTGTTGTCGCCAAAGAGGAGTCCCTCATGTTTGGTGCGCACTTTGCATCCACCAACTTGCAGTGGGGTATCACGAAAGAACAAGATGTCATTGACAGATGGGCAAAAATTGGTGAAAGAAGAACTAAGGTCAAAGAGGCATCCAAGAATAAGGCGTCTGCTAGTGCTGGCATTGCTGCCACATCTGAGGAGACATCAAACATGTGGGAGTCGTTTCTCTCTTCGGAGGAGGGAACCAAGGTATAAACTTGTAAATAAAGGATCAATTTTGACAAAAAAAACGAAAGTTTGTTCTTCGTCGTAAGTCTTTGTTTATGTTTTCTCACGACACGCCTCGGGCCCTCATTACGCATCATGTGAATGCAAAGCCCGCAACAAGTGGGCTACATTTGCAAGAAATACCTTACGCAGACAAAGATACTTCAAGGAGTTTCAGATATACTTGAATAGTTTTATAGAATACGCTTTGGGTTGTAAGACCAGAATAGCCCCATATATTTGATATGTAAAGTATGTGGGTAAGATCGTAGATGCTGGAACAACTTTATGAATAATATGTAATGATCACACCACCTATGCTGAATTCAAAGGCTGAATGGAATCAATGCAACGCTGAGCCTACGGGCCACATTCAGTGGTGAGCCTGGTCGGTTTTCTTAGCAATGAGCTTGTCATACGCGAGGTAAACAGAAAAGGCAGCAACAGCGATCCCAAGGCCAGGGAAAGCACCTTTGAAACGGTTATAGCGGCTGAACTGGCCTTCGTATCTCCAAGCATCTCTTTTAGCCCAGGGGTTGGAACTCATGGCGTGTGTGATTTCTAAATGTGGGTGAGAACGTGGAAAGAGCGAAATCTTTATTGGTGGAGAAGTCGTGCAGGGTCAGTGCGAGAAATGTACCAATGTGCGAAACTGGGAGCTTGGAGTTATTGCATATACATTTTCAATTCGTGCAAAGCTACCAGAGATGATTTTGGTAAGTGTCTTTGCTCCAAGCAAGACGTGCCACACTTTTTCCTGCTCAGTTGCGCAAGGTACTCATGAGTGCAATTAAATCCGGCCATGGAGGCGCAGGCTTAACCTTATAGCTAAAGATGTCTCAAAAGCCCATCTGCGTAGATATGTAAACGTCCTTCGGCCTCATTGAACTATCAATTATCGTCTTCGCTTTCGAAATTACAGACTGTGCTCTGTATTCTTTCTCGTAGCTCATAGGAGCATTGTATTTGCCTATGTCGTCAATGGGGAGACCCACTTTTCATAGTACATGTGGCTTTCGAAAAATGTTGCTGAGTCATTTACCCAGCAGATTTTGCAACATGTAAATGTAATTGAAAGGCCTCGACTTTATGTGCTGATTTGATCAAGAGCCAATGCAAATGATACAATCACTTGCGCGGCCCGGAGCTCGACATGCATAGACAAGATACGAATTACCCCACGACGGACGATGACAAATTATTCGTGTCAAGCCTGAACCCAAACTTTTCGGACGTCGGTGCTTTTTACCTCCCTGGTATTCGCTAGCCTTGTTGTTCTGCGACAAAAAAAACAACCTGTTGGGGTATCTAAACAAATGTGTGCGAGAGCCAGATATCTGACATTTGCTGCGAGCCCTCACCCACGCTGCTTGGGGAACCAAACTAGTAGAGCATCCGCATCTGCAACGAATCCAGGGCCCCACGCCATTGTTTTATTTGAGTGTTTATCTCATTTCCATTGAATCTTCACTTTACTTAAGTATCCAAGTACATTAGTACCCTCTGAAGGTCAATTCGGACCCTTTCCCTGGTGTCTCCAAGCATAACTACAAATTGCGATGACATTATGGCAAATCTTCAACTAAAAGGACCTCGCAATAAAGATTCAGGCCTTGTGCAATATCACACTACTTTCCTACGATCTGGCTCCCGAGAGCAAGGTGGACTCATAGTAACTTTTCAACTAGGTGACAAGCTACGACACTGCACGGGCGATGATCACATAAACAACCAAAGTGCACCTATACAAAATGGACTTACACAAGCAGTGTTTTTCAATGCCCAAAAAAATGAGTACAACTCTCATCCTAAACTTCCCATATCCGTAAAGCCAAGTCCCGAAACAGCTATAGCCACGCCGCCGCTAAACGGCACTAGCACAGCTGCACCCGAGCCTGACACGGAGCAGAATTCCGATAGTGATATCGAGATAATAGAAGTGAGAACCGTTCATTCTCTGCGTTCATTTCATGGCTCTGCCCCCGTTGGAGGCAGCTCTAGCTCAGTACAAATTGGTCTGAGCGATGACACGGGCAGAGACACAGATGGCTACTCTTCCAGCGAACTATCAGCACTCGACTCTCAGATCAATCAGGTTCTTGCGCCAACCCTCACAACGTCGGCCCAACCGCCCTTTTTCCAGCGCCGCGCCGCCAAATATAACGAGCCATCAGTCAAAAACATGCCGCCCATTCACACTCTTCTCCCCGAGTTCTTCAAACCCCACGCGAGTGTGAAGGGCCCACCTCCACCTGGATATCGTAACATACCCCCGAATTTAGTTTATGCCATCAACAGAGAGTTAAACATCTGGATGGAGACTTCTGCGGACGACGATATAGAGATGGTGGAAAAGTTGGTTTTTACTTTGAAGGACCCCATCGTCAAGACCAAGATTCGGTTACCGATCAAGGCAACAACTTGCAGACATTTTGAGTGTTTTGATTTCCAGACCTTCTGCGAGTTTCACAGTCTAAAGCCTGGCGTGAAGTCCCTACTAAAAAGCTCTTTGGTCGAGCAATCACGAGAAGCAAGGGCCGCCGAAAATTTGTTTTTGAAACAACAGCAAAGGATTGCTACAAAAACTTTGAGACCAGATGCTCCCGAAGTGTTGCTTCCTTTTTTCTCTGAGCATGGGCAGATGTTTTTCACGGAGCTTTATAATAGGACACCCCCGCTATACAAGTGTCCCTTGTGCGACGAGAAATTTGGTCTCAAGCAACTATATATCAGCGACATCTTCAACTTTTTTGTCAAAACGACTCCACTGCACATCACCAAGGTTCAACTTGAGGGATCTCGCTTTAAAATTATAGAGGATGACAAACTGGAGACAACGATGGATGACGCTGAGATTGTGGACTTGTCAGATGAAGATGATGAAATTGCAAACGCCCAAACTGCAAACGCTAATCATTCTGACACTACTCCCGATGACGATGAGTCAGTGAAATCAAATACTGATCAAGACAATGCGAACAATGTCAACATATCCATGACTGCAGACGACTTCAACGACGGACTAGACGAGGTGCTACTGAGGATGAGCAAAGGTGATGGAAGCTGGAGTCATCCCGTAACTTTAGACTGACGACCTTATCGATTTTCCCCTGAAAGCTCTGCTGGCTAAATAAGTCAAAGTCTTCCCATGTATTATGACCCTTAGTGTTTGCAAATTACCCATGAGGATACGCATGAAGGCTGATTTCGCGTGACTGACATATTGAACATGAAATAATATTCATTAATTAAAAGAACGAAGCAAAACCATAGTCATCACCAAGAGTCTCAATATTATAGTAATAAACATAGTATAAAAGTATATCTATGCTATATAAAGGTATCTATATTTTCATATAATATAAGTATGACATTATAAGGATACATGCTCAAGCAAATATGTTTCACTGGACCAGACAGGTATTATGTAGAAATCATAGTATCAAAGTGCACAAAACATGGAAAATTTATTAGAAAGGCCCATATATTCGTTGAAGTAGACTCAAGTGAGTAATTGATTTGAATGCTGACACAGCAGTACAAATGACTGTGGCATGACTATTCTGAGAGACGACCCGTCATGAAAACAGATTGTGCATCCTGTATATAAGTGGTATATTCTATCCGTGAAGACTTGCTTGCAAATACTCAAATCCTCGCATCATTACAACAACAGGGCGACAATACATACCATCCCTATCTTTAAGCTACTTGTAAAACCTGCGTCCTATCTGGAAAAAATCAAAACACATCCAGTGGAAGGACTTGTGTGTTTCTCTCAAACGCTTTAGAATCAAAATATACGAGAAAGTGTAAGTGACGAACAGAACCTAAAATAGGCAGTATTATGGAAGAAGCAATACGTCGGTCCTCCCGGCAAAATAAAGGCACGCACAGCGGCCGTGATGAGCATGACTTGTACTACCTACCAAGCGAAGAGTCCGCCGCAAAAAGAGCGAAAATAGAGCCGTCTGGACATCTTAAACAATTCGACATTCCAGCCAACGATGATGACGAAGGCAAAGTGCGCTGCGATGGATGCGGCACGACTGAGGAGAATTACGATGAGGATACCGACTCCGGCGGCATGATGATTGAGTGTGAGCAGTGTAAAACGTGGCAACACGCCCGGTGCATGGGCTACCGCCTGGAGAAGCAGATCCCAAAACTTTACTTGTGCAATCGATGCACGAAAATTGCGGAGTCCAAAGAGAAGGGAGATGGAGAGTGGCAAGAGTCCGCGGGCTCCATGGAGAACCGTGGGACGACGAGGGATCACTGGGATGTAAAAGCCATAGTCAAGTCTGCGCCACTTCCCCGGGCTTCAACTCCTGGCTTGTCGGCTCCAGTGAACAGCATACTATCGGGTACGAATAAACACACCATCACGAACACAAAGTCCGCGCAGGAAAGCAAAACGCGGGCGAGCGTGTCAAAAGCGCTCGTGAACGTGATCCTACGTGCCGACAGCACCGTGGGCGACGCCGCGCAGTGGGGCGAGAAACTTGAGGCCGCCATTTACGCGTGGGCAGGAGCCACTGACAAGAAATACATAGAGAAAAGTAGAAGCGTGATGGCATTGGTCAAGAAGCCCGCCGTGTTCGCGCGGCTCGTGGCGCGGGAGCTCACCCCTGCAGACTTCACTAACTTGCCTGTGGAGGAGATCGACCCGGCGTTGCGTGACTACGCCGAAAAAGTGCGCCAAGAGCTGATCCGGCGGTCTGTGCTCACCGTGAGCGACGATCAGAGCCAGCGGATCCGGCGCACGCACAAGGGCGAGGAGATTGTCGAGACCAAGGCCGATGAACACGCGGATGACCTCGGCGTGGGCATGATTGCGCGGAATGTTGACCATCGCAAGTTCTCTGACGAGAACGTGGTGATCCCGACCGTGAAGAATGTGATACCAAGCCTTTACCAGCTTGGCGATGATGACGATGACTACACCCACAACAATGCTGAGGCCGAGCAAGCAGACTCCGATGGTGGTAGCGACGATGAGCTTGACTTCATTTTGAAAGCTAAAGACTCCGGAAAGTCTAAAGATGCGAATGAGAAAGCGCCGCAGAAAACAAGCGAGCGGAAGATCCGGATGCCTGCATTGCCTCCCACGATTCCCACTGAATTTTGGGCGGGGGAGATTGCATTTCCGGATGTTGCGACCTTTGGCGTGCTGGCAGAGTTTGTCGCGTGTACAAACTACGAAAGGCCTAGGGACAACATCACGGTGAGCTTCCACAACCGAGCAATGCGCGTGTGCAAGGAGTTGATGGAGCGGAAAAGCTATCTGGTCGAGGGCCGCTTGGACAGGGCCAAGGCGGACCCTTACTTGCTGCAGATTGTGAAATCGCGCGACTTGTATCTCGTGAAACTCAAGAAGGAAGACCCAAGCTATAGCAAAGTATATGAGTATCTTCTGAACCGGTCCAAGGTCGGAGTCCTCTCTGGTCGAGCACCCATGGTGAAAGACGCGTACCTCTTCGCGTTTAACCACGATGCTCCCTCGTATATGAACTTCACCGCGGTGGGAGAGGGACTCTACGTCCTCTTTTCCGTAAAAAAGGACTACGTGCCAGTGGGGAAAAGCATCTTGAAAAAGGCCTCCCCACCAATGCAGGCCTCTTCAGCAGCAGTGGCAAACTTGGACTCCATCTTGCTGAAGTTGGAGGGTTCAGTATCAGGCAACATGGCGGTGCTGCAACTCCCTCAGAGGACTACGCATATGCATCATGCGGCACAGCCCCAGCCATCACTTCAAGTTGGCCCAGAACAGCTTTCGCAAGATCAGATGAGCTATCTTTCGTCAATCGTTAAGCAAAATCCGCATGTACAAAGCGATCCGCAGGCGTTGTTGAATTTGCTTCAGCTGATGCAAACGTGAAATAATAGAACTTTTGCAACATACCCAGAATCTCCTTGCTTTGTGCTTCTTCTGCTGGGATTTTTTGCGTTCTCATGGGAATTCGAGCGCACGTTTATACTATTCTTTGAGTTTTTGTGAGGTAGTTAACAAACACGGAAAATGAAAAGGGAGCCATCTCTAAATTCATCGGTATCTGCTCACTACTATGTATTTTTTAGTTACAAATTATCACAGTTATATTTTGAATATATAGATATTGTAGCATGTCATGATAGCATCATCAGTTTTCATCATTTGCCATCTGAGCGATACTCTTGATTGAGACAATGATTTAAGATTCAATATGAGTCAACACATTTTCTAAAGGTCTATCTCCACTAGCTTGAGAGGTGAAATTTTGCATGGTGCAATTCCCATAGCGAAGCAGCATTCCTAGAAGGATGATAGAGGGTCTGTTGGATTTTTGTTGGATCTCCTTTTTGATATTTCTAACTCATTAAGATGAAGGTAGCACAAGATCTTGCCAGCAGTCTATCAAAAATATGAGAGATATGCAAGTTTTCCGTTGTACCATCAAAATCCTTTTCGCTTGTTGCATCTTGGATCTAGGGAGTAATAAAAAAGATTAAAATACACGTCAGTAAAATATCACCCTGGGCAGTCTTCGAGATGATCACCAGAGCTCTGGTAACAGTTTCTCTTGTCCATTGGGGGTGATGCCATGCTATTGAGAACATTTCTCATATTACCATTTCCCAAGTGAATTGCGCTCTCTCTCAACTCAGATGTTTTCAAAGTTTTCACATGTCTCATAGCTACATATAACAGAAATTAATGGGAGAATTTCCCCTAGAAAATGGTGAATATGGCCACATATATTACCAACGTACTTTCACGGAATAATGCGCAATCTTCCAAATAAATTTTATACATATTTTTGAATTGCAACTCAATTTGCACATTTCTAGTGCCCCAAATAAATAAATTGTATTGAAGGTTGTTCAGTAGTACTTCTTGAAGATCCCATCGAATTTTGGAGAAAATTTGCGGCTTACCTACGATCTCATAAACTTACATTACCGCTTAAGAATCTTGAGCTCTTGAATATATATTGCTCAGAAGTTTTATCAGTGGGACAAGCACAGTCGAAAGCGGTCTAAAATGATTAGTACTTTCCTTAGGTGTCGAGCCGCGCCACAGATATTCGCACCCATTCGCAATGGCCGTGACCCGCAGCCTGATTCAAGCAACACCTTCAATGGATTCTAGGGTTACAAAGATTTCGTTTCAACGCCCCCAAACACGCTTTTAAAAGACTAAAGCGCTCACTCTTCTGACTCGCTCCCAAGATCGCACGCTGCTAGCCAAAAAAAAAATATAAACTTCGCTGTCAAACCACGCGCTTTGTTCATGGACCGATCAACCCAGGAAGATAGCCTTGTCTTTGCATCCCCCAGCAAACACAAGCTACCCCTGGCAACGTGGCTGGATCCACACAATGACACAGACACTTTCGTTAATGACACACTCGCAGATAATGATGCCACAGGTGTCGATGACGAAGATACGTTCCTTTTTTCACGACCAGAAAGCCCGCTGTCGCCGCGGATCAGCAGGCTGTCTCAAAACCCCGACCTTTCTGGCTCAGAGAATCGTCTGCGGCGAGGAGTAGACACCTTGGGTGAAACCCAAGTCATACAGCATAACGCCGGAGGACAAACAGATATCGGACACGACACCTGGGCCTCACCCAGTGACTCTGCTTTGATTTCCCTGCCACTGCCCCCCACAGAAGTTGCTGATACGCAAATCATCTCTGGGAAGAGTGGTGAAAGCCATAACAATCAGGCATATACGAAAAAGACACTGGTAGGAGCTAGCTCAAATTCGCCCGCTGAATCAGCTATAAGAAGGCCCCTGTACAAGTCATTACAACCCTCAGAAAAGCCCAATGGTTGTTTCGATGACACTCAGAAACTTCCTGGAACATTTACCGGTATGCCAGGCGAAACTCAGTCAGACCCTTTTGTAGAAGTTGTGGCTGAATCATGGTTGAGCAAGCAACAAGACACCCAAATTATCGGTGAGCCGAGACTTCTGCCTGGATCTGCGTTCGCTTCGCTTCCACGCCTCCACGCATCACCAGTTCTGGCTTACGAGGCCACACAGCTAGATCATGTACCTAGTTTTGCAGCCATTGATAGCTCGCCAACGAAGACTTTAGTCACATCCAAGTTAAGACTACGAGATAGCACAGAAAATGCTGAAAGTGTGCGGCTCGTATCGGCACATGTAAATGCCGAGTTTTCAACCTCCGCCAGCCCCAATATTTTCGAAAACACTAGTCCTGATATCTCGCAGACCACAACCCCTCGAAACCACGACACAATGAGCACCAACGAAGCTCCGTTTACTAGTCATTCACAAACCAATGGGCATGCACTGCCAGAGAGTGTCACCTTTGATGGTTCTTTTGACGCTCCCAACAAAGCTGTGGCCACCACCCAGGTGCTTAATACACAAGAAGAGTACACGGACGCTGGCTTCGACGTACCCTTAGGTCTTTCTTGTAAGCGTGTTTTCTCGAGCAGCCAGAATGATGGCCTGAGACGTGTGCTGCCGCTGGGTATCGAGAGTGACGATGAACCTAGCTTTTCTTTGCCCAACATGCCACAAAAGCGCCGCAGGATTGCTTTAGAGAGCCTGTCTCAGCTGGATCACATACTCTTTGGAAGCCCCATCGCAAAACTTTCGGGCCCAAAGGATGACTTTAGTGGGGTGCATGATGGCAAATCGCGTGAGGAGGACGAGTCGTCCTCTGAACTCGAGGACATTAGCCAAGACGTGAACAACATAAGCTTGAGTGCTCTTGCAGCTTCTCTTTGCAGCAATACACCTGCTCAAAGCTACCCTCAAACTAAGCATGGAGATTCTCAAAATCCTCCATCGAGTAATGAAAAAAAACAGACAAATAATGCCACGAAAGATGCAAATCCTGTTTCAAGAAATGATGATAATTCAACTGAGCATCATTTAAATGTGTGCCCTGATAATCATTCCACGAAAAACATACAAAATCTTCGAGTAAGTTCTGATGCAGCATGCTCTGATAATCTGCCGCTAATCCATCTCCCGACACAGGGCGATACATTCCGTGAAAACTCACCTGCCGATTCATCTTCAGACATGATAAAAAACGTACATGGCGTGTGGGCGCTCTATCAGTTCAAAAAATTTCCCGCTAAAGTGATCAACTACGGTGAAGTCTTTTCGTTAGTACAGCTTTCCGCGGATCAAAAGATTGAGGCCCGCAACTCAGACCTTCACTTGCTTGACATATGTGTTGGAGACATCGTACAGTTGAAGATGCGCCACGAGGAATATGTCGTAGCAGGGCTCGTCTTTTATACGGTTGATTCTACCGTAAGATGTATCCGTGGGTACGACACTGCTATCTTGAAAAAGAAACCACGATCTACGCGTCTGGGAAAGTCGGCGCTGTACCAAGAATTCATGGTGTCGTTAGAAGATATCTGCATGGATTTGAGTCAATGGACTGTTCACCAGCAACGGTTCAGCATTCTTCACAAGGGGATCGATTTGCTTCTGGAAGACTACACCTCCGCACATCAAATGATCTGCGCCGCACCAGCCAAACTTCATGATGCTCCAGTAATTATCGAGCAGGCTATGGATCCGCAGCACGTGAGCCCTCGAAAACCCATAAAAGAGATGACTGTTCTGCGAAAGTCGGATCTTTTTGCTGGAATGATGTTTTTCGTGACTTCCATCGAAGGTCCGCGAAAAGAAAAACTAAAGACGATGATTATCTCAAATGGTGGGCTGTTCATGGACGGCGAGATCGGAAATGTTGTTGTGCGCAAGGGCCTGGGCCTGGGTCTGAGTCTGAGATTATGCTTGCATCCATGTAAGCATCTAGAAACTTTTGCTTTCGGTGCCTTGCTTGCAGACAGTTATTCGAGAAGCGCCAAATACCTACAGGCATTGACCTTGGGCTGGCCCATTCTTGCCGATTGCTTTGTGGATAAAGTGCTTGAGAATCGGGACATTTTACGAAATTGGCCCGTGTTTCTCCTTCCAGCAGGGCATTCTACACATACGAATACCGTTGCCAATTTGGACATATATACCTTTAGAGCCAAATTCGATTCAGGGCTGCTTTTGAGCGAGCAGCTCCAGAATAACAACAGACTTTTGCGGGGATATACAATGATCATCATGGATCGCAAGCAGGATAGTAAAATGATCGACATGTGTGACTTTATCTTTCACGCTTTTGGTGCCACTGACATCAGGATTTGCAAAACGCCCCCGGAAGTGAATGCCCACTTGAAAACCCTCAGCGCTGAAAAGTGTTTTGTGTATGACAACTCGCAGGGCGAGTACATGAAAAGCCAGGATAAGCCAGCAGACAGCGAACACGGTGCCTCCAACAGAGCCAGATATGGTGTCATTGGTTGGGAGTGGGTGGTGCAGTGCGTCATCAGCAAGTACATATGGAACCCTGTCCACTGTGTGGAGTTTTAGCCTTCGGCAACAATGCAGTTAGTACAGACTACATATGCTGTACAACTACAAGCATGCAAGAGCGACATAGTGTAATCATTTCAAACGCTTTGGTCAAGCACATATGCCAATACGCCAGTACGAGGCAGTTTTACCGTTGGGGTATGCTTCTTCTCATAAAAACCCAATATTCGGGACCAAAAGCCATTATTGACAGCTTAATGAGTTTGTTAATGTTGCATACTTGATCATAATCAGCTAGTTTAGGACTTTTGGGGGCTATTCGTTTTTGCACATCTCTCAGCTATTGCAAGAAAGGTTCCAGGTGCCGAGATGCTTCTGTTGTATGGAATTCTGAAGGACCAATATCTATGGTTGATATGCAATTGTGTTGTGTTGTGTCGTGTCGGGACTTGATAAATAGTGCTACTCTTACAGGTGAGCTATTACAAACTTCTTTGATACAACATGCATCACTATTTGAATTTTCAGAGCCGTGACCCCTCGTTCTGTCTCGTCGTGCGATGCCGGCACAATTGATTATCTACACAGAAAGCAATCATAATTTGCCTCAAAAGTCAATGGACCAGCTGTGCTGACGCCTTGAGGCCACCGTAAGATGATTATGCAAAAGCTCTTTTGAGAAGAGTGCGAGCCGCGGCTTTCATCAATGGCAAGCCTGTGTCGTTTTTAACAGCATCCCCGTTCTCCTCCAATCTGCGCAACAAATACTCTCTAGTCTCCTTAGGTGGACCCCACGCGACGTACTTGATCACATTGTCAACCTTTTCCGTCGCAATCAAGTCGTGAGTAATCGAGTCTGCCATTCCCAACAACTGACCGAGGCAAATGTTGGCCTTGTTGGTGTTGGCCAATGAGTTCTCGCCCTTGTAAGTCTTCTCAGTTGCCAAACGCAACGAGTCCGCGTTGTGAGACGCCACGACCAAATGGCCAATGGTGGATGCATTGCCCGTGCTGGCCAAGATCAGGTCGATGCAATAAGTAATGCCGCGGTTGTAATTTTTGTCTGTGTCCTCTTTGGTCTTGTGGATCACGCTGGACCTCTCTTTCTCCGAATGAATGTACGCGCCCCTCACCAATTTAAGACCCAAGCGGTACTTGTTCTCACGGGCCAACCTTTCTTCCTCGGCCAACAAATCAGATGACCCAGACAAGTACATTTGCAAGGTGCCTACGACCGAAACTGGCGCATCGAGCTTGTTGTAAAGCTGGTACAAGCGGCGCTGTAACTCGTATACACCGCGCTGGAGGTCATACTTCTCCGCATCAATGACCCCCACCACAAATGGTGCAGTCCTGGTGGGGTACTTCTTGGCCAACTGCTGATTTGCTTCGTAAATGGTCTCGCACACTGCGGAGGCGCCGGCGACAATTTCCTCGAACGCCGCCCGGTGCTCGGCAGAGTCGTGGTTGCGCAAGACCGCCGCAGCATTCTTCGTGAATCCCGTGGGCTTTAACGCCACATATCCGGCCGGAATTGAATTTATATCCTTGTCAGAATTCTCAATGATGGATACCGTGTGTGGCACCAATATTTCCGTCACAGAACGCTTGGTCTCGTCAACGATATACTGGGGGTCGACGTTCTCGTTGCCCTCACAAGCCTCGATGGTCAAAGACACCATCATGTTGTTAATTCCCCTCTCTGCCAACCGTTGGCCCGTCTGTTTTACATCTGTGATTGTCTCGCCTCCGCAGTAGATCTTGTACACAAGCGCTTTGATGATGGGGAGTGGCACATATGGAAAAGCCTTAATGCAAAGGCTCAAGATTGGTTTATTGAGCGTGGCCATTCCAATCACCATGAACAGCATGAGCTCGCTCGTTGAGAAATCCTTCAAGAACGTTGCATCAAACCCAAGCGAAGGGCTGTTTTTGGGCACCACCTTGTGTGTGCTGGCACGGCCGGCAGCATATGCAAGGTTAGGTTTTTTGAGAGACTTGTGGAAGCTTCTAGTGAAGAAAGAGCCTGTTGTAACCGTGCTGACATATTGCACTGAGAGTGCTCTGGAGATTCGGGACGTGCTAGTAATTCTGGAATTCATTGTTTGGTTGGACTTTGGATATTCTGTCGTGTCGAGGTCCTATCAATAGGGTTTGCAGGATGATTAATTAGTGCTGTAAGGACGCAATAGAAGACGGCGGCACACAAAGAGAAATTGAAGAAATTGAAATGCTAGAAGATTGTAAGAGTATTAAAAATGAACAGAAACGAAGTTGAGAGCTGTGGTCGACTGGACGGGGTGGCACACGATGCTTTTTATACTATGATGATAAGAAATCTTATCCAGCTCAGCTTTGGGAAGGGCTCCGCGAGCGGACACGCGCTCCGATATGCACGCGGAAAAAGCGGTGTGTGTTAGCGAGGCTCGACAGCGAAAAGCAGGAGAGCGCGAGACGCACCCCACCACTTGCGCAATCTGTCAAGCGACAGCACGAAGAAAAGGGTAGGCGATAGAGAGCCACAGGAACCGGCGTCTGCGAAAGGCAATTGAGAAACTGTGGCCGAGCGAGAATGAGGCACCTTGTTTGAGTACGTGTGCTATACAAGCTCGAAAACAGAAACTTATGTAGCAGCATATCTACCTGAAGCTTTACAAGCTGAACTCCACAAAAAGGTTAGCACAATTAATCGCACCAAGTGTGATACGCATACAAACGTCGAATCAGGGTGGCTAATTTGCCTGAGAAATTTATCAAAAACGCTCCTGGACACTCACCAATTCTAGCACTATCTCATGGAAATTCATGGCACAGATTCGAAGTTCTGTTATAATCTTTATATGATTGTATTGTCTAGATTGCAAAAAAAAAGGCAATTCGGGATCAATCCTGTGCGTGACCGAGCCACAGATCTGTACGGCACCCCGCTCTAAGTGCCACGCAGACAAGGGCGTATTTTTGGTTTGCGGAGAAACACTTTGTTTTCGCGTCTTTGAACCAATGTACTTTTTCGGGTCTGACGTATTCAAGGACGAGCGGCCCCGCCCGCAAGAACAATGAAATCATTAATTGCACCCGGACTAATATCTATTTCACATAGACCTATATCGAAAACACGTACCTGTCAAAAACATTTTACAGTCGCTCCTTGTAGGAATACTATTTTATGGCTCGACTGAAAGACTGTTTCTTTCATGATTCAAGTGCAGGCTATACACCACAATCAATCATATACTTGAAGGAGGTTTTCATCCTTCCGATATTCAAGTGGCTTCAACCTCTCACAGTCCAATCTTGATTCCACCACTTCCCACTAATTCCAAAAAATTCTTTCTACGCCAACATGTTTTTGAACTCTTGGTATCATCAATTCGAAAAACACGATCTGCAGTGACCCCTCGTGGCCTCGGTTGCGATTGCCTCCCATTGACGTTCCAAGTTTGGGGTATTATTATGTCACTGTAAAATTTCTGATTGCAACCACATTCAATCTCTCGATACTATTTATCAACAAAGCTTAAAATCCCACACTCCTTTCCACCGTGTTAGTAGCCCAAGGCTTTCTTCAGAGACGTGAATAATTCACCAGCATCAAGAAACTCGGCGGTCCATTTTGTGTCTATTAAGGACAAGAACTTGCATTCAGAAAGCATCATACCTTTTTAACTTGGTTTCCCTTTTTCAACGCACGAAACTGTACATTTGTGACCCAAACTAACAAAATAACAGTGGACATGTGAGCCAAGTCCTTGTCTCATATTTATGTGCATGGCCGGTGCGATATGCTGTCTAGGATATGCTTCCCCGCTCTATGATTTGCAGACTTTTAGCTCAAGGAAACTTTCATTCCAATTCAAGACACAGAAATCTTGTGTCTATTAATCCTCAGCAATGTTTCATGGCTAATAACTTTACATATGGGTGGCAAACGAATATTTATATCGGTTAACATCACTCTCCAGCACTACCGACGGACCATGCAGCCATCTAAGGAGATGGACACCACACTAACCGCCAATACACTTAATCAAATAAAAGAGTTCGGGCCCTATTCAACGCCGTGCTACGAACTGATGAAGCAACAGTGAACTTGTCGGGTCAGACAGAACCTGGATTAATTCCGCGCGTGATTATACGTCACGTGCTCTCATCTTCTCGATGATGGGTACCTTAGGCACAAGTTGCAATTGTGAATCCGTCTCAGTAGCCACATGTTGACCCGAATTCGCTCAGCACTCCGGGCACATCTGTGCCAGTGCTATCCCCTGTCCATACATCGGCGCTTTTCTGTCTCGGCTCCCGCCGCCCTGGATATACATCTGGAGATCCTCAGTATTCTCCGAGAAGAGTCTGCGGTGGAGACTGAAGCTCCCCTTGAAAGGAAGAAAAATTACCTCATTCTTCCACCTGTGCAGACAAAAAACAAAGAGTATGCAAATTACGTGAGCACGCTTGGTCGGCGCCGGAAGTCCAGCGCTCCCGCCGCCACGTTGCCCGCCTGGGGAAGCCTAGATTTGGTGCCGGAAATATCCTCGACTGCGGTGTCGGACGCGGAGCTTGTAGCGGCAATAGAGAACTTTCGGCCCGGTCCTGAGAACTCAGCCGCAAGCTCGAGCACACAGCCAGCGGTGCAGGCGTTGGCCGCGTCGTTCACGCGTGCACAACTCGCGGTCTATGTGGAGCAGAAAGCGCCGTCTTTATACAAGGTCAGCCACCGGAAAAGCAAGTTGGCAGAAACTATCACCGAAAAGATCTGGGGCGGTTCCAGCGGCGTGCACTCAAGCTTTCTCGTTCGGGAGCACGTGCCGCTCTCGCATCAGGAAATGTTCCTCTTGCTCAGTCAACGAGGCCTGGTGCTCCGGCTCTTGAAGAGCACGGTTGCACACTTAGACTTCGACGCCGCCAGTCACGAGCTCATTCTCACGGGTACTGCAAGCCAGCTACAAAATGCGAAGATCAATTTGGCCAGCCGCTTTGAGCAGGCTGTGCATGAGGAGATCGACTTGACTGCCCTTGAGACGCTTGCGGGGTGCAAGGGCACCGCGGCCGCATACGCCGAGGTTGGGCGCTTGACGGAAGTGCACTTCCAGCCGTTGCTGGGCCACAAATATGAACTCTGTGCGTTCAGCGAGGCCCAGGTCAAGCGTATCAAGCGCTTATTGGTGTGGTACTTAGACTATGACAAGCATACGCAGACGCGGCTCCACCTCCCCGCGGAGAGCGTGCTTGCAGAGTCTACCCTTGTACCGCATCAGGATGAGTACAGCATGCCGTGGAAGGACCGCTCCCAGGCTTACTTTGCGCTTGTCGACGAGACAACTCCGCGCCACGTGCCCAGCATACTCACGAAAGAAATGCACCGCTTCCTGGAATCCAAGCTCCGTAGTGCCGTGGACCGTGCTGATTTTACAGTATGGCCATCGGCGTTTCTGGAGGAGCGCCTTGGGAATAACGAGTTGCTCGCACAAGGCGCAGTGTCTGACAAGGATCCGCTAAAGGCCGTGATTGACGAGCTCGTCGAGACCTCTGAGCCTACGCAGCCTTTTGTCAGTCGTGCCTCCCGTAGGCCGACGCTTGTCTCCGAGGATATACGGACTCGTGTATACAACGAGGTGACCGCACTCGAAGAGTTCCAGGACAAGCGTCCCGCGAAGAGGCATCAGGCAGACCCGCCGATCTTCACTGTGACGCTTGGGCGGGTGTTATTTCCCGGAGAAAAAGCCACGGGCGCGGTCTTGCACAGCGCACCCAAGAAGGACCTAGGCGCGTTGAACAGAGCCTTTGTCTTCAGCACCAATATCCCGATGGCCTACGACAAGGCGCTCCACGAGGGTATGGCACTCACAGATGCCCTGCCGGATGCAGACCCACACACGTACAACCTCCAGTTCAAGTTTCTTCCGTCGCCGTACGAGAAAAAGGCCACGGAAAAAGAGTTTGCGGCAGATATGGCGTGCCCGCCGCTTGAGTTGTGGATGCAGCTCGGGGAGAACAAAGTCGTGGATGTCGACACGCTACAGCTTGTGGCCGTCGAGGCCGAAAACAACAGCTATGTGTGCTTGCCCCAGCATGCCAGCGACTTGAAGGTCACGTGCCAATTGACCGGCAGACTCATTCTGGACGGGCCCACGGATTCAGTGGAAAACAGTGCTGAAAGCACTGAAAGCACTGATATTGCGGCTCCAGACACTGTGGGAACCCACCTGGCCGGCGCCACGGCTCTCTGGAATGGGCTCTTCGACTCTCCGTCTAGCAAATACCCGCGGCTCCTGGGTCAGGCGGGTGTTCAGCGCTTTCTCGAAGAATCACGTTTGAATTTTAGCGGCAAGAACGCCACGCGCATTGCCCCGTTCATGGACGTGCTTGTGAATGGCCGCAACGTGCGGTACTCTTTTGTCAGTGTCAACTACCGTCGTGAATTGGACCTCGAGATCGGCGATGAACAAATGGCGCAGGTCAGCATCGTGGACGGAGGCCTGTTGGGCGGTCGCCGTGCCGAATTGCGCTTCGTGGGTGACTTCGCTGCGGGTACAGACCGGGCTGCATTCGATGCAGTGATGGACGCTGCGTGTCGCTTCGTGGAGGATTTGTAAATAGTATTATCACGTATGGATGTTTCCGTGCTGATTCGCGAGGTTTGCCCTGGGCTTTTGATGCCCCGATCATTGTCCCTGCTCATTAGTGCAATCTTTTTGTCTGTCTTTCGTCTCCTTGTGTTCTCTATGTATTTTCCCTTTGTGACTCTGGCAACATCCTCACACGGTCACTATCCACTTTTGTATTTCGTCCATACCGAATTAATATTTTCTCTTGTCACTTAAACTATCTTTGTCCGTCCACTATACGCCCTTTCTCTCATGCTTCATCAGTGGATGTCAGCTACCCTTCGTGTTTTTAACACTGGATCTTTAACTACTATGCTCGCCGGTCCATTCTTCCCTATTGGCTTCCATAAACCTCATCGGTTTCTATAACGAAAAGCAGGGTTCATGTATCACTGCACTTCCTTGTCACGCTTCAAAGCATCAGAGCCTTTCTTTAGAATTACGTATGGCTAGAAATTAAGAACAAAGCACATGCATATACCTGAAGCGAGTATCCTTTAGTATTCGTCCACAAGCTCGACCGCCGGCCGATATATACCTCTACGATTCATTCCCTTAGTTCGGTTATTTATTCAGCTCTCCGATCATCTATACACCATGGCCTATCACTTTTTGCCTTGTTCCAACGTTTTAACATGCTTCTCCAAGTTTTGAACGGTCTCGTTCAACTTCAATAAGTCGAGGAGGATCACGTTATTGGACTTGGTGAACTCGTCTAATAAGTAGTAGTAAGAGGCTGCGCCGGTAGCGGAGACTCCAAGCAAAAACCCGGTGAAGCCACCTCTAAGAGCACCAACTTTTCTGGTGCTCGCTGCAGGTGCGGCAGTCGAGTAAGGGCGGGCGGAACGGGCGAATTGGGTCACAACACGGGAAGTCAATGGCATTTTTTGTGGAGATGTTGACTCTAGCCCGGAGGCATTTTTTTTCGTGCGCCTCTATGATTCGCGACCTGGCCCGACGTGGACCGGGTCTCTCGCCCGCAAAAGCATACGAATTTGTTCACCCAAATGGAATTTTGAGTAAAGCACTTTTTCCTTGCCCGGTGCCCATTTCAGTCCGAGGTCTAATTCTGGGATTATTTTGTGATTCGATATTTCCTTTCACCTACGTAAAAGCGTACCTGTTCGCATTGTCAGCCGGAGAATCTTTGCCAGAACCCTCTCTTGATAGGTGAGGGTCAGATTGTTAATCATATTTAGATCGGACAAAGTTTCACATCATAAAAAGTTTCCATGGCTCATACATTCTCAGCTGAAGAGACTAGCTTTTAGAACCTGCGGCCCCTGCTACTTTTGGTCAGACATCATATATTTGATCTTGAGCCGCACACATTATTGTGTTTGAACAATTGCTTCAGTGCAAGAGTTCGGATGCTACCTTGAGAAACGTTCCGAACAACCGCATTCAACCGATATTATTTTATAGTGAGACAAGAGGAACCGCAGCATTTTGTTTTATTCTTTTATTCAGCTTGGCTTGAGCAAGGAAACTCATTAATTCTAATGGTTTGGATGACATCAAAAACTTCCAATTTTCAAAATTCTTACCTAGTTTTCTGAATCTTTTGGTCTCAGCCAGCCAAATCTTTCTGCGAGAGCCGGCAACGCGGGGGTACCAACTCATCAAGTCCTTTGAGCCATCAGCTCTTCGGTACTTCATATCAGTAGCATAACAAAGGTACTTGGGATTAATCTTTTTTTCTACACCAACAGTTTTTAAGAGTTTTTTTCCAAACGGGTATTTTTGTTTCGAAACATTCCTTATCAAATTGTTGAATAGCTACCGCATTTTTCTAATTTTCAATTCGCATCTTCCCAAATAATTTTGATAAAAAAGCAAAAACCCCCCCAGTAAATTTAAAACAGGCTATTTCACACTTTCCACTAGCAAAACTGGACCATGAGCTTCTGCTCACGAAGAATTGCCAATTTCATCATCGTACATTGTTCGCGTTGGCACGTTCCGCAAGATCTTTTCCAGTGCTTATTGTATTGCTGCGATTCCCCACACTACCGCAAGCCAGTCTCAATACTACATTACTTTTGCCACCTAGAGCACCACCAAAAAACATTTATGCATAGACTCATCACACGACAGCGGGTTCCGGCAAAAAAATATGCACAGGCCCCACAAGTTATATCCGCGCTTCAGTTCTCGGGATGTCTACGGAATGGACACGAGGCCCAGAAATTGATAGCCCGCCATCTTGCTGTAAAAGCTCACACCGGGCAGGATAAGAAGAGACAAGGAACATTTTGGCTTCTTAGACTTGCGTACATATTCTCTGCAGGCGCAATGGTCTACGTTTTGGACGAATACTACTACGCCTCGGTGGCGCAGAGAAGCATACGAGCTGTGTCTGTTCTTTCGCTCGTGGCCTACAATTACGCCAACAGTGAGCGGTACAATAGCATGGAAGAACTTCATGACGAAAGTGCAGAGCATATAATTTCCATGATACGAAAGAACAAGGGCCTCTACGTGAAGTTGGGCCAAGCAATAGCAAACCAGGGAGCACTTTTCCCTGTGTCTTACCAAAGAAGGTTTATGCGATTGTACGACGACGCGCCTGTGGACTCGTGGGAAGAAATAGACAAAACGCTTCGTAGATTTTGGGGTCAGCACTACGAGGTAGAGCTCTTTGAGCGTATAGAACATGAGCCTATAGCATCGGCCCTGATCGCGCAGGTTCATCGGGCCCGGCTTAAGGACGGCAATGGCGACGTGGCTGTCAAAGTTCAGCACCCGTATATAATGCGGCAGATTCATGCGGACTTGGCAGTGTACCGGCTCATGTCGAGCGTGTACTCGTGGTTGTTTTCCTTACCATTGGACTTTTCGACTCAGTACATCTCGGACCAACTCTTGAAGGAGGCTGACTTTACAAACGAGTGCCGTAATTCTCAGCGTCTCGCAGAATACATAATTGCTGACCCAAAGGCGAAGAACTTGAACGTTCACATACCAGATAGTCACCCACAGTACGCCGCAAGCCAAGTACTTGTCACTGAGTGGATCGATGGAGTTGCACTTACAGATCGCCTGCGCCTAATAGAGCAGAAGTTTGACTTGAGTAGACTCATGCATCAATACATCTCCATCTTTGCGAGGCAGATATTTGACTACGGGTTCGTGCACTCTGACCCTCATCCGGGCAATATATTGGTACGGGTCCACCGCGGCACCCAGCAGATTGTGATCTTGGACCACGGATTGTACGTCGAGCTCCCCTCTGGATTCAAGGCCCAATATGCATCTTTATGGCGCAGTTTGCTTGGACTTGATCTGCTGAAGATCACTGAGTTGGCCGACGAGTGGGGTATTGGCTCCCCGGAGCTTTTGCAGGCGATGGTGCAACTCAAACCTCCTGCTACAATTCGTGCCGAGAATGCGCCGTCTTCCGCAGAGCTTCTTCGCATGCTTCTAGCAGACGAAGATAAGTTTCCGCCCGATCTAATCTTTTTGCTGCGCACAATGCGCATGATGCAGAATCTTAATCAGAGCATGGGGAGCCCAATAAACCGCATCAACTTGCTCACAGAAATTGCGCTCGAGCCCCGGCTTAGGGGAAAGCTTTCTTGGGCGGAAGTACCGCGGTATGCTACTGCAAGAGTCACCTTGTTTTTTAGCAATTTGGCCTTCTGGATCTTCCGGGCAAGGCAGATTTTACTTGGGGACAGGTACGGGGATTGTGGCGAGGGTCTCGAAGACTACATCGACAAGTACTTGAAGGAGAATGCGCGTGCCATTGGTATAAACATTGCTGATGGCCTATAGAGGACGGGTCAACAGCTTCATGACATACCACAACTCGCTGTTGCGACGGCAAAAACGAACACGGCTGTGATCAAGGTCGTTATTTAGTTATCGATGGTATTTAACAAATTTTTGATATTAAATTAATCCAGGTGGCCGTGTGTAGAAATGATTGTAAACGAGTCTGTTGCTGCACCACAACAAGGCAAAGAACCTCATCTGAGAGCTTCTGATGCATTGACAAAGTGCTACAATAGCCTTGGTTTTGTCTTGTCAAGGAACTGATTGTACATATGCAATATGTATCTCAATCAAATTCTTGAGGTTTCTGATTCTAACAGGAAAAAGATGAAGCTCTGCCTAAAAAGGCTATCAAACGTGCGTATAAACGGGATTTTCAAAAAAAAAAAAAAAGCAGCAGCGAAAATCTTGTATAATTCCAAAAAATCTTCAAGTAATGTACTAACAATATATTTAGTCATGAATACAAGACGAACAACAAAGCCTGGTTAGCTCAATCGGTAGAGCATTTGACTCTTAATCTTCATAAGGTCAATCAAAAGGTTGCGGGTTCGAGCCCCGCATCGGGCTTTCATTTTTTTTGAACAGCACGCGATTAACTTGCGAAGAGGGCTTGCATCTATTTGTAGCCAAGTGCAATCTGAACTTGACTTTCAAGAAGTATTGATCCCACAACTACTTTTTTTGTCTTTTTAATTTCCTAAATAATCTTGGGGACTATCACACGACCAACAAAGGGCACACATTTCTGGCGCTCTGTATGACCACGGGGGCTGGAAGGTCTCTTGTATTGAAGTTTGATTTGCAAAGCGAGCAATCTTTTTTTTTTTGAAATATCTGAAAAGACTTGAAAAACAGAATCAGAATATCTTGCGACTAGTTGGCTAGCTTCCTTTTGTACAAATATGCTTAATTCCCACCATCACCTCATCAAGAGAAGAAAGCTTGGCACTTTACTACTTACAATTTAAACTCTGAATTGTCGCCGATTGTCGTTTTATCTTCTCATAGGAGCCGGCAAGGCACTCATTCGATTGAGCTGCTGCGACAGCACGGAAATGGGTAATACCGTGCGGTAATTGCGGTCAATAGATGAGTCTATTCCCATATCCCTTTCAGGCCGAAACACAGTGTAGTTCCATACTTGGTGCATGAAGCAGCGCTCTTGTATGGTGCGGGCGCGAAAGATGATGGCAAAATGCATGTATAGTCCACCAGCAGTGTCTACGTTTCCTGTAACGTGTTCTCGGTAAAATAACTAGACCCTGAGCACAATCCAGAACCCCAAGACGGTGCCGCCGCCTGCACAGAGCAGGGAATTGCCGCTGTTCCAGGAATCCTGCCACAACGCTGGGGCGAATAGCGGAGATGTTTTATATAGACGCGGTGGTGCCCCACTATGCAGAGCAATGCAACGAGCAGCGTCAGTGCGTTGACATCCTGGCCGGACCTCATGGAACGAACGTCTCGCCACGACCAACGGCCGTGGCTCTGGAACAGGTTCACGCTTCCGCGGCGGTTATTATTATTATTATTATTATTATTATTATTATTATTATTATTATTATTATTATTATTTTTTGCTGCCGCAGCGATGATAATGATAATGAGCTTGGCGAAGGCCGCGTTCAGCAGACCCTGGGCTCGCCGCAGCCTCTTGGCCCCAGAACGCGCGCGCTGTTGAGCGGAGCGCTAGGCAGCCGGGCCCGGGTCGAGCACCATCAGCACACACTGTGCCAAAGGCGATGCAGCACCGCGCCGGCGCGGTGTCCGAGACCAGGCATGGCCTTTCGGATAATCAAAAACACCGCCGCCCGTGCCTTTTGCCGGCGGGCCGATGTGCCGCCCGGCCCCCTCGTGACCAGGGCCCGCGCCACGTGATGCCATCGCATGCCCATCGCGCCTGCACGCGCGCACGAAATCTTCACTGGCTGCTGCCTCACCCCAACAACCACTCCATTCTCACCACCCACCAGAACTCTCTCCCCCAGACGCGCATTAGCAAGATGACGGAACCGATCAGAAGCGCATACACGGCGCACGAGCTCACGCCGTTCTACGTGGGCGCCGCGCCCGCGGCGTTCGCACACGCGGTCGCCCTCGTGGCCACGCCGCGCGACGACGAGGTGGTGGTGACGAGGCTCGACAGCGGCGAGGTGCAGCACACGCTCGCGGGCGACGGCGAGCCCGTGACGGCGGTGGCGCTCACGCCGGACGGCGCGCGGCTCGCGGTGGTTTCGCAGAGCCAGCAGCTCCGCGTGTACGACGCCCGCACGGGCGAGCTCACGCACCGGTACAAGTTCTCTGCACCCGTGTACATGGCCGCGGCGGACAGCACGCTGACGCTCTTTGCGTTCGGCGCGACAGACGGCCTCGTGAGCGTGTGGGACGCCGCTGCGGGCCACGTCACGCACGCGCTCAAGGGCCACGGCACCACGATCTGCGCGTTGGCGTTCACGGGCGCGCTCCACGGCGCCGACTGGGCGCTCGCCTCGGGCGACACCATGGGAACGTGCAAGGTCTGGGACCTCGTCGCGCGCCGCTGCGTGGCGACCCAGCGCGAGCACTCGGGCGCCGTGCGCGGGCTCGCCTTCCTGCCCGACGGCGCCACCTTCCTCACCGCGGGCCGCGACGAGGTGGTGGCCGTGTACGCGCGCAAGCGGCTCTCGGCGCCGCGCGCCACCTTCTCCGTGCGCCACCTGGTGGAGGCCTGCGGCTTCCTCGCGCTGCCGGCGCACGTGTACTTCTACACCGCGGGCGCGGGCGGCCACCTCAAGCTCTGGGACCCGGCCACGGGCCGTCCGTGCGGCGGTTCGCGCGCGCCCGCGGAGTCCCTGGAGGAGTTGGTGGCCACTACGGTCTGCGACACCGCCGCGGGTGTGTGGATGGTGCTCAGCGACCAGAGCCTCGTGGCGCTCGACTTTGCGGCCGCCACGCCGGCGGCCGCCACGCCCGAAGCTGGAGCCCCGCCCGTGCTCGGCGTGCCCACCACGCGCGTGCTCGCGGGCAACCACGGCATCGTCGCTGACATCCGCTACGCGGGTCCCGGCCGCCGCTGGGTGGCCATGGCCACCAACGCGCCTGCGTTGCGCATCGTCGACCCGGAGCGCCCGCTCGACGTACAGCTCTGCGAGGGCCACACCGACTTGCTCAACTGCGTCGACGTTTCCGACGACGGGCTCTGGGTCCTCACAGGCAGCAAGGACCACACCGCGCGCATGTGGCGCTATGACGCGAGTCGCGGCCGCTTCGAGCCGTACGCCGAGTTCGCCGGCCACGCGGGCGCCGTCACCGCGTGCGGGATGCTGCGCGCGGACGGGGGCGGCGTGCCTGCGTTCGTCATCACGGCAGCTGCGGACTTGACTGTCAAGAAGTGGCGCGTGCCGGCGTCGGCGGGCGTCGCCGTGCACAGCAGCGAGTACACGCGCCGCGCCCACGAGAAGGAGATCACCGCGCTCGCCGTGGCGCCGCATGACGCCTTGTTCGCCACGGCGTCGTTCGACAAGACCGCCAAGGTGTGGGACGCCGCGAACGGCGAGACGGTGGGGGTGTTGCGCGGCCACAAGCGCGGTCTCTGGGACATCAGCTTCTGCCAGTACGACAAGCTCGTGGCCACCGCCGCGGGCGACAAGACAGTCAAGGTGTGGCTGTTGCACGACTACTCGTGCACACGCACCTTGGAGGGACACACGAACGCCGTTCAGCGCTGCCGCTTTGCCAGCCGCCACCGCCAGATCGTCTCCAGCGGTGCCGACGGCGTGCTCAAGGTCTGGGACCTCGCGGAGAACGCGTGCGCTGCAACGCTCGACAACCACGACGCCCGCGTTTGGGCCATGGACGTGCGCGACGACGGCGCTGCCATCGTCTCCGCGGACGCCGACGGCTACATCAGCTTCTGGACCGACAACACCGCAGCGCTCACCGCCGAGCGCGAGCTCCAGCACAAGGAGCGCGTCGAGCAGGAGCAGGCGTTGGCTAACTGCGTCGGCCGCCAGGAGTGGAGCGCCGCGTTCCTCTTGGCCTTGACATTGGACCATCCAATGCGGCTCTACAATGTCGTGCGCCTGCTGGTGGCGGCGAACTCCGTCCGCGACCTGCCCGTGGGCTCGGCCGAGTTGGAGGCGACCATGAGGTCGCTCGAGCCATCGCAGACGGCCCTGCTTGTGCGCCGCGTGCGCGACTGGAACGTCAACTTCCGCCAGTTCGAGCTCGCCCAGAAGGTGCTTGCGGTTGTGCTCGACAATATCAGCATGGATGACGCAGACATGCGGCGCATCGTCGACCTGATCGTGCCCTACAATGAGCGCCACGCCCTGCGGCTCGACGACTTGCTCGAGCAGACGTACGTGCTCGACTACGTGGTGCAAGAGATGGAGCGCGCCTAGGCATGCCCTGCGCTCACAAGCCCTAGGCAACGGGCAAACCTGACCGGAGTATGTTGCAGGATAAAAAGTATTAGATTGAAGAGTACTAGGATAAAGAATATTAGGATGAATGGTTTCAAGATGGGGGCATATGTGATGCTAGATATGCCGCGCGGAAACCAAAAGACCTTGGGAGGCATCCAACGGACACGAGGGAAGTGCCAGGAAGCGGAGGGCCCGGAAAATAAAGCTGCAGATGAGATGAACAAGAATTTTCATCGGTCATGATTGCCGGGAACGTGACCGGTGACCGGTGATTGGCGGGTTGTGTGTCCCCACAGTAAAGTATCAAGCAGCCATGACTTCTCGCCATATGCCTTTGTATTACCGGACTCGACTGCTTGTGCCGCGAATATCCGAAACCCTAACTTTATCGCGGTTCGTGTAATGGGCCGAGCCGGGCCGGATGCATGACTGGTGACGAGCCTTGTGCCGAGCCGGGCCGGGTACATCATTGGAGCCTTGTGCCGAGCGTCGAATCTGGGCCGGCGATATGGCAGCTCTTTGCGCGCGCATGCGCCTCTCTGCCCCACGAAATCGTATGTACTGCAAATAAGAAATGGGTGTTGCTGCCTGCTTGGCTTGAAATACCACACACACATTCGCTAGATGTTCAAATCTCCTTGGAGGCTTATTCGACCCCTTGGTTTACCCGGCAAGTTCTTCCGACTGGCATCCTTTTTTTTTAATTTACTTTGTTACAATTCCAGGGCAGGGCGTCACGGATCTACAGCCTGACCGACCCCCGTCTTAGCCCCGTCAACAGTTTTGAATCAAGCCGCCCAAGCGCCGCAGATGCGAGGTTGCATATAAGACGCATATCCGGCAGATCGCAAGTTTCTTGTGTCGTAGAGGACTGCATGTTTACCCGGGAGACTCGCCCGTTATGATTTCGAGGAGAATGTGTGACCCCCTCGCCTAATGGAGAACAACCGTGGCATCTTTTGTTGGACTCAATGTAACCCGTGTGTTTCGAGTTCGCCACGGCCTGTTTTTAGTGAAAGAAGAGTTCGGACCGGCTTTTTCTGGGCCTGTGGTATGCGCCAAGACTCATGCTTGCGCTTTTGCGCTTTCGCCTTGCGCGCCACGTGGATGGGCATGGTGGGCCCATGTTTCCAAATAGTCGGCCATCGGCTAGTTTATTCAACGCGCCTGGTTTTTTTCTTTTTTGGAATCCCTACTGCTTTGGTCTTGCGCTGATGCGATTGACGGGATTATTGTCATGTGCTCTATGCGAAAAATAATGAGCCTCTGTTGTCACGTACTTTAGCTATTTATGAAAGGTTGTAAAAATAGGGGGAAAATGCTTGAATAAAAATGATGAAACAGGAAAAAAATAAAATAAAATTGTGCGGCGCGGCGGCTCGTGGAAGTACTCACTCTCCCCTTTCGTGGGAACAATCTTATATGCGGATCCGGCTGTTATTTTCAGATCGCACCTTCATGCGGCCACACGTATGAAAGTTGAGGCTATTGCGGGTCTAGAGCTACGTCGAATGGGTAGTTAATGAGGGGAAGGTAGTAATTAGGCTAATTGCGTATATGTGAATTACATTAAATCATGCACAGACGAGCGCTGTCTTGGCTGGATCTGTGGGGCGCATGCGCCCTTTGCTTCGCTTTCCTTTAATTTTTCTTTCTCAGTGTTCTCATTATTTCCGGAGTCCTTGTTGCTTTGAACCTCGTAACCTAGGCAGAGCTTCTTCAGACGTTCGCAGTTGAAGCAATGGGGCTTCCGCTCATCACACTTGATGCGCCGTTTCCGGCACGTGAGGCACCCAGTACGCGTTCTGCGCTTGATGATGCACCGCTTGTTTATGAGCGCGTGATTAGGGTCGGCGGCCATCTCATCAGCACACATTGCGTGTTTCAGGTAATGCCCCAGATGCCCGGCAATGTTGTGACTCATAGTCTTTCCTTCCATTTGCGAGTGGGGCCCAGCATGAGGCACGCCAAACATGTGCTGGCCATGCGAATAGAACTCGGGGCCGTAGGCAGCCACGGCTCCCGGGCTTATCTGGTTATTGTAGGTAATCGCATTGTAGTAGCCGGGATATCCAATTATTGGGCCAGGATGACCCGGTTGACCATGAGTAGGCATGTAGCCACTGCCAGCAGTGGCTCCATTGAAATACACGGGAACAGTCATACTTGACGGGAATGGGGCCGGCACAGGGCCCTGAGATGGGGCATGAAAGCCCTGGACCATTTTTGGGTTGTAGCTCACAGGAAGCATTCCGCCAGGAGCAGGCCCCGGCGGATATGAGAAAGACGCCGGCCGAGGGCGAGCCGGAAAAGTAGGCGATTCATCTTGCGGCAGCCGAGATTCGGGCAGCCCGAGACTCTGATACAGCGTAGCACGCGTGACAAGACCGACGCCAGACTCCTGACGTGGTCTGTAATGCAGCAGCGGCAGCAGCAGCTGCAGCAGTACGTGTCTTGGTCTCTGGCTTTCACGGTAACTGAAGTAGTCCATCTGCGTGCCGGTGGTGGGAGGTGCTTGTGGATCCAGGCAAACACTCAGGACGGAGTTCCGCCCACTCGATGTGATGCTGGATTCCACATGCATTTCCTTGGCGCGAGGGATATGCGGTGCGCTCGTGTGACTTTCCGATTGCCTGTTGGTCGTGGCGGGGAATATATGCATCAGCAGCAGAGCATGTGGTAGGTTCATGGAGCCATGGGGCGCGTGCAAAAACACTTCTTTTTGACGGGGGCTGGTTCCTGACAGCCTTTTTTGGACTCTCGTAGCGGCAGATTTCTGATTCCGGGGTAGCTGTAGTTGGTATTGAGAACCCGAGCCTGCCGGGTTTTGGGCGCCTATAAGAAGCTCAGAGACAGAGGGGAGTTGAGGCATTGTAGTTGGCAAGTATATGAGGCTATGCTTAGGGAGTGGTTGAGGCCGGCACACTTTTTTTCTATAAAGATGATTATTTGAGCGTGCGGGGCTGAGGGAGGAATGGCAGTCGGAAACAGGTGAGTCCCGAGTCTAATTTCCAGTTTATGGTTTGGCGAGACGGAACAGGGTCCGAATGAGTGACAAAAAGTGTTTTCCGGTACCCCTGAAGCGGCGGGCGAGCGGTTGATTGGCTTTATATAAAAATGTGAATGTGAGGGCAGTCATTGAGATCGGCAAGCGCCTAGCCAGTTACATGCAAGTCTTCCTGCGGCGCAAAACCAAGACGAGCAGCTGCACATGCAAATGTATGCATGCATGAATATATGCAACCTTGGTAGCTGTTGGGCTATGCACTCCATCTTCAAATCGCCTCGTTTCAGGTCATTCAACCCGTATATTCAAAGCCTGGTTTCCTGATGCTCCATCTTGATAAAATCGCATTCACAGTCTAACCTTTCGGCAAGACTCCAAATGCAAGCGCAGAGTTGCCCGGCTCTTGCCCGGTAGCCAGCACTCTAATGCAACCATGCTCGGATTGCTGTTCCGGACTTGCAGGCACCGAAGAAAATCACAGCGCGGCGAGCTTGTACATGGTGCGCACGATGTGATGTGTTTTGCGCTCTGTTTTCTTTTTGTCCACACGTAATAGCTTTTGCATAGATCGCTGCGTCTACTTGTCAACGCTAAAATCAATACAAGGTTCTGGCAAGAACTCCCCAGTTATCCTTTGCCAGAAAAATCTCAAGTTTTTCTTCAATATAGATTACTAAGCCGCCTCATTCTCAGGTTCGTGACATTTTTTTTTTCATTATTTATGGATTAGGTTTGGAACCCTTACACAAAAAAATGCGGAATTGTTCGCGGCAGTGCCGCAAAGACCGTGACATCGGAATGCTTCAAAAAGCCTGGCGTGCAAATTCCTTTCAACGATCTATGTGACGTTCTGTGGATGAACTTGAACATATACCATCTGATCCTCAACTTCTTCATAGAATTAGTATGTGGACTGGGCTTTCTTACTGCGATTGAAGCCAACCGAAGGCCCAATGCTTGCACGCAATGGGGCGAGGAGTCTTGGCGGAAAAACATGTACTGCACATCAAATTTTTCTCAAGTATTTGAAATTCAATGGGTGTCTCGTAAGTGAACTACTACAAGATTAGTCTCAGAAGTTCGTAATCAGTTATAGTGCGTCAAATCCATTATTACTTTGCGATGTTGAGCTTTGTTAGTTAGGTAAACAAGACACGTTAGTTTAGGGTTGGCTACATCTGCAAATTCATATTGCTTCTAGCGAGGCATCGGCTCGATTCTCAAGAAAAAAAGAAATAACTACCTATGCCGTCTATGTAGGCATGACTAGCGAGGACGAGCTGTATACGAGGATAGCTACCAACAAAAAGCGAGCCCTTGATCATAAAGGAAACTGGTGATTTTTGCGCGGCGGGAGCTTTGTGCGCGATAACATCTGAGATGAGATTTGCCGCGCAAGCAGCAGTAGCAACTGTTAACTATTTTTTCCTTTCTCATCGCTAGTAACATCCTGGTGTCTTTTCGTCCCATTACCCAACAATAGCTTTCATCATGAGGTCGCTTCTCTAGCCGAAATCGAAACCGCTTAACAAGGCGCCTATCAGCCAATATTAAGAAAATCAACCGGTTTTCCGCCAATTACGCAGGCTTCCCGCCATATGAGGTAGGCTTGTGTGTTCATGCAATGCGCGAATTGCATATGTTTTCAGTTTTAGCCCTCTACAAACGTTCCGCCCATGCACCATATGCGCGCCATGCGAAAAAAATGACCACAAGGCAAAAAATTGGGCGGCTATTTTTCGCCCAAAATCGGAGGAGTGGTCATTTTAACCGAAGGCGATGAAAAAGGGTCGCGGTTCTCAAAAAAGAACACAGGACAACACGGAACTCCAGCCAATGGTTTACCAATTCCTTTGTTTTTAGTCCATCATGAAAAAGTTTTGGTGGGCAGACACGCGGATTTCTTCCAGACGGCACGCGCAAATTAAGGTTTCTGTGGCACCCGGGGGCTATTCTCAATTAAACTTGTTCGTTTGAACTTGCCGCCATGTGCACCCTTGAACATGAAGTTGCGCGCCTCGTGTAAACCTTCCCTCCTGAATTTTCCGAGCAACACTTCGAAAGAGGCAGATCTGCCTTCAAACTGCTGATGATCATCTGTAGCAATAGGAAGCAAGCTACACAAAATTTAGTGGCATATCTTTCTAGGAATCTTTGCTTGTCATTTCCCCTGTTTGACAAGGTTAACCGAACAGTATTGGCTGCTGACTGATGTATCAAATAATCTAGGTTGTGAGACGAAGCCTTTCGGCTCTACCGGAATTGCTTGAATTCAGCCTCGAAAATTAACTCGGTGTTTGCTCTCACAAAGGGCTTGGGAAACGTCATTGGGGGCGCATGATGCACCGCGATCCCTACTTCTATGTACAGGTAGAATGCCGTATCGAGATCAAACGAGCAAGGTCGCTCGTACGTTTTTTTTACTACCGGGGCGAGTGGGAAGGATATTTTCCCTATATCGTAGGAGTTTCAAAGCCATGCTTGCTAGCTTTTTGATGAAGTGCTGATAATTCTTTATTCTATTCCCAAACGCCTATCGTCCGACGGGCAAGAACATCGGGCAAGAACGTCGGGCAAGTGCGACGGGCAAGAATACAAGAAAATTTAACAACTAGGAAGGTACAGGACGCACTACGAACCGTTGAATATGGACTGGAATAGCCGGGGTTCAAGCGTGCCGCAGGCACCGTTATTTAGTGGCCTCGTTCGTCCCAATGCTACATCTGATCGATGATTTTGGCTGTTACCGACTGTTGCCGTATCTATCCGAGAAAAAAATAGGCTAAGAAATAGGCGAGGTTCCATGTTGCTCAATACTGCGCTCACTATCTCACACACACTTAGCAGAACATTAAGAAATACGAGCCAAAGTCTATTTGCGGGGCTACTATGAAAAATCTGGCCAATTACATACGCGTTAGCTGATCCGTAAAACCTGCATATACGTACATAAATACTCGGAATAAGCTTCATGCTCTCGGCTTGTGTGAGAGAGCAAATAAAATTGTTTATTCTTCGACATATCGGAGATTAGGCTAAGTTTAAGCGGAATCTCGGCACGCGTATCGATCCCCCTACCCGAGTCAGACTAGGTTAATTTCTGCATTCCTGATAGCAATATTAGCAAAGTGGCATGTTGTCATAGATTTTATGACTCTTTGCAAAATACACTTCTACCCAACAAAAAGCCACATGTAAATTGTGCTTTTTGGTAACCAAAAAATATAAATAAATAGACTTTTGGGCACTACACTGGTGAAATTACGCGAGCATGAACTTGCAACACAGCCACTCATAATAGCCGTAAGCCCGACTGCTATTGATAAGTTAAACCCGGTCGGCCGGTTTGTTCGGGGAGGGGGGATATACGTCGAAAGTCATATATGCGGAGACCGTTATTTTTGGCGAGTCTCTATGTTTGAAGCTCATTCGTCGATACGAAATCGTAGTGTGCATACAGTATATTTCTAAGGTGGGATCAGCAATTTGGTCGTGAGCGCGATTATCGGGGTGCAAATTCACTGATGTCACATAATCACATTTCCTTGCATAAACAAACGTGAAATTGCGCCGTGGTCCAGAAGGCTTCCATATCTCACGTTTCTTTTTTTTTTGATATCTGGTGGGGCCAGCGTTCCGCTCGGTTGAACTATCAGCCGGGGGCAGCCTTTGAACGTATACACTTGGCCTTTGGTCACGTGATGCGAATGGAATTTTTAACATGCGCACGCCCTTTTATTCTTGCTTGCTCAACGTTTGCTTGACTTCCAACGGGGTTGGTCAACGATTCTCAGAAGTACAAACTACGCCCGTGTCTATATCGGTGCCTATTCGACCATACGTTTGCCGTCTATGATCTCGTTCGCCATTTTTGCCAACAAGATCTGCATCAGCTTTTTGAACTACTGACATTGCTTCTCTAGATACAAAACACACTACAATAAGACTCATATATCAAGGTCTGCTCCTCTCCCTGAAAAACGACTTGTTGTTCAATATGAGTCCCACCAGCGTTGAAGTGCCTGCACTGCACGGAGAAGCAATGAAGGGGATGGAGATTAGGCTGGAAGGCCCTCAAGTTGCGGTGCTCCGCATCAAAGCGGCTCAAGATTTGCCAGAAGATTATGCTATGCCTTGCCGGCTGCAGCTCACAAGGCTTCAGGTATTTATCGTCGAAAAGGAAAACAACGACATGACCGAGCTTTCTCAGTTGCATGAAAAAAGCAAGCGTTTTAGGTTGGGTGACCATCCGTTGTCGAGGTTGTCAGTCACTTATCAGGCCAGCAATCAGGATGCGAGCTGCAACTCTGTCCGCTTTATGATTTTGTTGAATCTTTTGAAACAATTGAATTGGGAATTGTGCAGAAACACAGACGTGAACTTGCATATCAACCATGTAGACGCCGATTCAACATTGGAGCTTTTGAGGGAGCTTCCCGTGAACGTGTTTGTCTCAGGGAATTCCGGCGACACCAAACAAGATGCTGTCAATGATAAAATTCAGTTGAAAATGCTCGAAAGGTCATATCTGTACCTTAGCGGCTACCTCTAGCAACGGTTTAAATGGAAATCTGATCAACAAATCGATCGGATATGAGTGCAGATTGTTTCAAGGTCTACGCACACAATTAAATATTTTTTTTGTTCTACTTTTTTAGAAACAACAAGGCTGGTCCTACTACATATGTATAGTAAATGGAATGTAGAAAATGTGGTAAAGACTATTGAGCGGATTCCCTCTTCGGACATTGTTTAACAAGTGTCATTGCAGTAGAAGTTCCCGACTATGAGACTGACAAATCTTTTCCAAACACAAAAACATAAGAGCACGCTTGTCCTGAACTTCAACAACCGGGTAATACGTAACAACCACGTGGTCTTTAATCTGGTTGAAATCGTTCCTTTTTATTTTTTCAGGGATAGATGTGTGTTCATTTTATGGCTGCTGCCACGAGTGGTATATTTTCGAGTCGCAATTTGTTCATACGATCGTGTGTACAAATCATTACGTAAATACGTTCTCAGACCCGAGATACAAAAACTCCATTGAAGTTCCTTTACAATTTTAAACGAACTGAAACTTTTTGACATCATCACATGAATTTTTAAGCCGTTTTGCTACGGCGAATCAAGATTGCCATTGTTGTACTGCAGACAAACATATAAATCGCACATGTACATTGAAGACCCTTGAAACTTCTTAGACAGAGTCAAAACACCACACTCTGTCTGGGTCTAACAATCATGGACGGAGACCATTCTGAGGGCGGTATGTAAACCAAGGATTATAGCGATTGACCACTTGTTTAATATATTTCTGGGGGCTGACATGCCAGATAGGTTTGGTTCTCATCAGCCACGGCATATATACATTAACTAACAAACAGGAGTAAACCCGTCACTGATGAAAAAAGCTAAGTTACGCGGGGTTTTACTCGACCATGGTGTCGAGTACGCGTCCAATGCAAAGAAAGCGGAATTGGTGGATTTGTACCGCAAGCACGTTCTTTCTTCAACAAGGCAAACTGTGGTTGTTGAAGACGTCACGTTTGAAGAGAAAGCAGGACAAAATGAAACCAAAAAGTCACGCAAAACAAAAAAAACCCACAGAAATAAATACGTTTTTGATAGTAACGATATAGAATCAGCAGAAGCTGTTCCTTCGGTTGCTATTGGAAATCTCGAACGAGTTAACAAGAAAAAGAAAGCCAAGAAGTCCGCAAAGGCCCCTGAGCAATCAATGTTTCTCGTGGCTGAGACCGCTCAGAAAACTAAGCCGAGCATGGCCGAGGAAGCGACTGAAAAGGAAGAAGAGCCTCAAGTTGAAGGTGGGTCTCTCGACAGAAAAGAGAATTCAGAAATTGCCTCCCATATAAGTGTAAACCAAGTCCACACCGACAATTTGCATGAGCTGCCCGCTCTGGACCACGCAGTGCTGAGCGCCTCCAAGCTGCGCAAAAGAAAGTCGATGCTTGAGGAAGTCGATCTTGATATCGCTGCTACACCATCCAAGGGCAACATTTTTGAAGTTGAATCCGAATCGGAGCCGGAAGTGCTTTCTTCACGGAGAAAAAGATCCAAGCGTGCCGAAGGACAAACTTTCTCATCACCACATTCCCCGGCTCCCAGAAAACAATTCCCAGGCTCAAGCGTCACCAACATTGATGCCCAGTTTTTATCAGCCCGGTCTCCGACCCCAAATAGAATCACAGGCTTCAGAGAAGACACAGATCGCATTCCTTCTCAGAAAGCAAGCCCTAAAGTGAAGCCCAATTATGATTCTTCTGTCTTGCAAGCTTCTGCGCGAGGATCACTCTCTGAGCACACATCAATTTCATTGAGTGAGCTGACAGACGAGCCAAGCGTGTGGTTTAAGTCACACCTGTCCTTCCAAGAACGCGAGAAATCTCATGTCAAGGACGACTTCGACTCTCTTTCTTCTGCATCTCAGAGCTTTGACTCTGCACTTTCCAAATTGAAAAAGGAATCTCGGAGTGACAATGTGCTCACATCTCAAGAGAAGAAAGAGGAGCTAGCAAAATTATTGAACATCGACGTGCACAGTATCAAGCCCAAAATCAAGGGTACCAGGTCAATTACACCTAAAAGGCCCATCATTATATCACTGGCTTTGCTATCTCGTAGCCGTGGCAGCTCGCCGAGAATCGAAAAGGTTCTTCTCGATGACGTGGAGGACAACTTATCCACAGACGAGGAGACAGAAAAGCCGGCGAGTCCAAAACAAAATGCGATTGTGGAGAACGTGTCCAATGGTCACGTTGCACCAGCATCAGAGAGGTCTTCGCATTTACTGTTTGGAAAATCGAGCTCTTCCCTGTCCCTTGTGCGAGCCATGTCATATTTGACGCTTTGGCTTAGTTTTATGGGCGTCCTTTTCTTCGGCTACTGGTACAGGGAACAGACTTTTCTCATAGGCTATTGCGGGCAGTCAATTGATCGGAAAACAATCCCTGACATACCCCACGCATCGAAAATTTTGGTGGGACTAGGTGAATATTTGGATGATAACTTCAAACCCGAGTGCGTGGATTGCCCCCAGCATGCCAGATGTTTTCCCCGACTTGAGATTGCATGCTATGACGACTTCGTGGTCTCGGCTCCCTGGTATTATCCATATTTGCCGAACTTTAATCTCAAAGCACAAAAGTGTGTTCCCGACACCAAAAAAGCAGAAAAAATCGAGATAATGATCGAAGTTGCGCTTGACCTCTTGAGAGCTAGGAACGCAAACAAAAACTGTGGAAAGTCCGAGGCGAATGACGTCAGTGCAGGGCTCGAAGCTCATGAGCTTCACGATCTTTTACTAGCATTGAAAGCTCCATACATCACAGAGGAAGAGTTTGAAGAATTGTGGAAGCGCTCCGTGGCGGAGCTAGAAAAAGAATCAGAGATAATTGTAAGGCAAGTTACCCCCCATTTCGATAAGCTATTCACACAGTCGTGAACCAAATACTAACATTTTAGGTCAGATACACCTCTCATCTTGTCGCACCCCGAATTGACGGTAACGACACTGTTGCAAAGACGCACTACAAGAGTAAAGTTTTTCGATCAACGTCCTTATCGCACATCAACTTCAAGTGTATGATGTCAAATACTGTCCTCAGTTTGGCTTTGCGGTTCAAGAAGACATTGGCGATTATCACCCTCACTTGTACTCTTGTTTACACCTGCTATTGGAGATACCAACAGCACAGGCTTCACGTACGCAAGGTTGATACGTTATACCAGGAAGTGCTCAACAAACTTCGTAGACAGGCCAAATTGGGTAGAGATTCGCGAGAACTTCCCAAGTTCATTGGGTCTGTGCAGCTTCGCGATTTGATTCTCAGTAGCGAGTGCAACCTCGCGTATAAAATGAGACTTTGGCAAGCCGTGAGCCAGAAAGTTGATCGGAACACCAATGTGAAGCACGAGCTCTTGGAGGTACACGGCGAAGTGATGAAAGTCTGGCAATGGATTACAAGCGTGGAGTAGCCAGTTACGTGATAAATGCCTCATACTTTCTTAAGCCAAACGCAGTGTTGATGAAGGCACATGCCAATCGTTGCTGTAATAGCGCCGTGGAAAAAATCCTGTTCCTGTCTACATTAAAACCATTTTCCAAATATACATTATGCGTACGAATGAAGCGTGGTCACACCTCCAATTTTGCCACTGACTCCAGAACTTCTACAAGTTCGTCTTCAAAGTCTCCGGCAAGACCCTTTTCGAAAATCTCCCGACCTGTCATCTTGCCGTTATGCATCTTGTTGAATCTTTCCCTATCACGGGCCTCGACCTTCATCTCGGCACGAAACTTATTTCTCCAATTCGTAAAAGACTCCTTGGTGACTTTGGTGCCGTTGAACTTTTTCTGCTCTACGGCCTCTCTTGCCAAGAGCTCTTCGTCATACGCTTTCTGCGCATTGTCAACCTTTCTCTGGAACAAAAGCTCAGCCTCGTCCTTCAATATAGCGGCGACAGCGAAGATCGAGGGGATACCAATATTCATTTCGGCTTCTTCATTGAGTTTGGAGAGCAATACAGCCAAGTCCAGGCGCTCAAACTCGATGCTCTCGGCCAAGCTCACATATTGTTCTGGAGCTCCGTCATCATCATCGTCCAGATCGTCGCCGTGTGCCGAGAAGTCATCTTCGACTTGCACTGTGCGAATATCTAGACCTGGGACTGCTTCTGGGTATAGCGGAGGATATTTCACATCGAGCAAAAGTGCGTGTTTTCTGTCCGAGTTGGTTTCTAGACTCATGTAGATGGTGAAATGCGTGGGTGACAAAACTGTAAGCTCATCCGGATAGATCGACCGGAGCACCTCGATTTCCTGCTCTTGTTCCTCATGTGGATCCATGGTTGCCGATATGTAAATTCTAGTTGCAGGCTGGTGGTGTCGATGTGTCGTTAAGAGACCGGGAAACAAAAGCTTGAAGATGGAGGGCCGATGCACCATCGGGCTGGTCGTGCGAAACACATATCGGACTCGGCGTATTGAGGCGGTTTATTAGAGTACTTCTAACATTCAAGAGATGTAATGAGATGGGTTCTGAGATAAGGAATGCAATGACATGAACTGAGTGTTTGCAATATTGGAAATGATGTAGTTTCGTTTACCAATAACCCCGAGACACACCAAAAACTAATGGGCATGAGGGTGGAAGCGATTTTTGCTTGCAAAGTTCATTTACCAAGTCACATCCTAAAGACTCGCAAAAATACGAAAAGCTCTGCTACTGGGCCATCAGGTGAATGCTCGATTTGCACGGTTGGGATATCGAGATGAATCTCGAACCTCAGTCTATAAATTGCACCCTATTGATCGCACACAGCTAATCGCCATATTGAAAGCAGGCAACAGAATTCGCAGTTTGTGATTTTAAGATTATACCACTCTCTCCTTATATTTAACCGGTCACCACAAACAGAGTGAGTTGGTTCCAAAGAAGAAATCGGGTATTTCAACGTTCGTTGTGTCGGGGAAAAAAAACACCCAGCAAGGCAAGTCCTGCCTGTATATAAATGATGTTTCGGGGTTCATTACTGACCAAACAAAACCGGCACAGTCTACTTCAAGGCTCCCATATCCCACCCTTGGGTAGCCAAGAGCTCCAGGAAAGCTACATCAAGCACCATTGAAAATAAAAGACCCCATCAACGCAGGCGCTGCATTCGAGGCCATCTTTTTGTGCGTGGCGCACGACCCCAGCACGTTATTACGAAGCTCCATGGGGGCCGTGCTTCCAACCACCACGCTAAAAACTCATCACCCCACCAGGACGCCAGGTAGTCGCACATACTTACCTTTCGATATCACGTGCGCCTATACTCCTTAGAGACCTCGCAGCCGCAGCTCCCACAGGCAAAGAGCACGAGCCACTGCCTTTGAATCAGCGCATCCACACAACGGCACTCAGCCATGACACTGCATGGGCTCTGTGCACCCAACACCCTTGTGGTGGACTTTGCGTACGACACAAACCACCCACTTCGCTTGGGCAACTATCCAGTGAGCAAGCACTCGCTGGTGGCCAGCGAACTGGATTTCTACGACGACCCGCACTACGAGTCTTACTCGGCGGACGAGATCAACCGGCGGGCCGTGGCACTTTTTGATTTTGAGCCGGAAAACGACAACGAGGTGCGTTTGCGCGCGGGCAACGAGATCTGGGTCTCGTACCGCCACGGCCAGGGCTGGCTCGTCGCGGAGGACCCCACGACAGGCGAAAACGGGCTCGTTCCCGAGGAGTACGTCGAGATTTGCGCGCCACCGGCACCCGCAGATGAGCCTCAGCGGTTCTTGCCGCATCTACTTGGTGGGACCGATAACGGTCCCGCGCATGTGGCGCTGGACGCGGATAGAGTGCCGGCAGCTACCTCGCTTTCAGGCGACGACGAGTGGGAGGACACGGACGACGAGGGCGACGCCGGCGCAGCGCGTTTCGACCCGCCCGCGCAGGAATTGGCGCGCTTGGGTGTTAGCTGAACGGAGAATTCTATGCACGGATCAAGGGCCCTACTTTCCTCCCTCTTACTGCTCGATTCTATCCTCCCCTTTTTTCTCTTTGCTGGCGCCAGTATTCCTCGATGTGCCAATTCTTTACCTTGTGCAGCCAGCCCTCACCACTACTCAGCATGAGTAGCGCGTGAAGAAATTGTATTGGCCGGGAATGACCAGAAGGCGAAGACCCCCCTCCCCCGAAGACGTTGCCCTGACCACTGCTCGTCTCTGCGATGCGAGCCCAACATGCACCAGGCCTGGCCTCCAGAGCACCGCATCGCGCAATAGACGCCACGGACGGTTTGGACTGTGCTGTTGTATTTGGAACTGCCACAGGAGGTGTATGTTTTTTTGGGCTGCATGTGATGGCCTTTGCAAGTCAAACAGGGGTAGCGTTAGAGTTGCACGTGCGTATCACGCCGGCTTGACTGTCCTGACAATGCGGCTATTTTTTTCTTGATGGGAATCGACAGCCAAGATGCTGGAGGGACCACGGAAGTCGTGCCGACAGTCACCGTCGAGCTGAGCTCAGATCAGAGATCATAGCCAAGATACTCCAATGCACAAAGCGCAACCTTCGATATAAATGCCGCTGGTACCCGGCATAACAGGCTGACTCGATGCTCATTTGTCTCGTACAGAGAGAGGTAGGTGATTTTCCAGTGCTGCACTGTTGTAGTCTGCCAACGCGCTCTAATATTCTTGTGCATGTGAGGCCTTCGCTTATATTGCCCATCATTGCAAAATCCCAACGCCGAATTTTCAAGCTTTACATACAGATCAGTACCTGTAGTGTCCTACGCTGCAGTTTGAGCCCAACTGCTTTCGTGACTTTCTTTCTTCAAGTCCGTGTTCCCCAGATGGCACTCTACATGCAGGACCGACATCAACCTCATCTCAACAGTGCTCAAACTGATCTAAACCCGGACAACAATGGAGCTCCTACTGGCTGGACCTGTAGCACACGAGCCAATCACCGACGATGATGCAGACGGTTCAGTTGCAAATGAAAGTCCTGCGGAAAATGCGGTCAATTCTTTAAGCGAAGCGTACGCTGCCGACTTCGACAGGCACGTGTCGTCGGTTTTCAAGCTACATTACTCGACCGGCCGTGCCTCGGGGAAAAACCCTGCAATGCGCTTATACCCCAGCATAAATACCAGCAGTACATCCTGCTATCTTCCACGGCCTCAGCGACCCAATTTGACCGACGCCCGCCCGCTAATAGAGCATCTGTATGTACATCTCAGAGTGCAGCCCGAAAACTCTCTGGTATCAACATACGACACTGAGACCCGAGCCCGCATCGATCAGGCTAAGCGTATACCCGGCACGCTCTGGCTGGCTCCTGAAAAGGACATGTTTTTCTCATGCTTAGCCCGGTACTCGGTGCACAGGCTCGATCTATTCGAAGCGCATCTCCCGCACAAGTCCCGCTTGGAAATTGAGGCATACTATCACCTTCTCAAGGCAGCGCGTGATAGGCTCGTTAAGCCAAAAGTTTATGCGGCCTCGGGTCACTATCCAAAGAAATCGGGTGGTACTTGTAAGTTCAAGTCTACATACATGATGGAAGTATACGAACAGGGCTTGCCGTACTGGCGTATTCCGGCCGCTGTGGAGGCCGACGAATCCTGGGTCCAGTTCGAAGAGCAGCAGAGCCAACACCTAGCAAAACGCGAGCTGGAACTTGTAAACGCTGTACAAGTCAAACAAGCGCGTGTATTAGAAAGTTACCTGACTAAAGGCCACAGGAATGGCGTGAACATTGTCGACCAAGATGTGGCAGCACAGATTTCCGCTGTGTACAGAGCCAATAACATCACACCAGCACTTGAAAATATGGCTGGAGGCCGTCTTGCGTTCTCGTCTTTGGTTTTTTTTGATGAACTCGTGAGGATGCGCGTGCGCGATATTGTCTTGGCTTTGCTTGTTTGCAAAGATAGGGGGAATGCTGAGCTCGGCCAAGTCGTGTCCAAGAGAGATGTTTGGAGAGCAGTCGACAATCTACGGCTTTTTGAGACAAAAGCAGCAGGCCACAGCTCGAAATACAGGAACGGAAAGTCGCCCGTGTTGGCCACGTATTGGGATAATATTGTCAGTTCTCTCAAACTCTCAATGGATGAGTCTCTGGTGGACCCTGCAAATTCGCCACACGAGTCTATGAACTGCGGGTATAAGGATCGAGATTTGTTTTTAACAGAGATCGACTACCTTAAAAATAGTCTAGAAATCTCAGACGATCTAGCCGAGCTCACCGCTACAGGAATATTTGAACAAAATGACGAACTGAGCGAAGAAGAGGACTCAGTGATAATGGACCAAGAGTGCTGGCAAATACCGGCACCTTGGGAGCAGCAGGATGATGAAGGACACAAAGATCAGGAAATACAAGCCGACAATGTCACAGATGAAACGCATGATCCCGAATCACATATTCAGAGCCCACAATACGCTTCAAACAAGTCTACAAATTATGATAGTCTAAATCAAGTTTGCTTTTCAGATCTTGAACAGAGTGAGGGGTTTTCTCGAAAACGTGTGCTTGAAGATGTTCTCATTGAGGAATCTTTGGAGCAAGATATCGACATGTATACGGACTGTATTGATCAGCGAATGGCTTGGAGAACCCTCAAGTCCTTGAAAGAGAGCGCAGGTTTAGACGGAACCTACAGCGTGCCACCTAAGCTACGTAAAAAGGACGTAATGTTCCATAGCGATGCCCACAAGGCGTGGGCGAGACAATACGCCAATTACAGGCTGCGGCTAGACGAATAGCTTCCATGTGGTACTAGTCCGTTCCTTATCTATTTGCTAGGACAGAACGGAGGAAACGCGAACACAAAAAATAAGACTCACGTGAGTTTCAGTCTACCCGATAATAGTAATTGAGCCACGCCATGACAACATCGAAGCACATAGCAAAAGTCACGGTACCTATGAGAAAATAAGGCACGGCATTATTGCCGATTCTTTGCCAGGTGTTCTTGCTGATTCCGAGCTGGATCGGCTGATATAGTTCTGCATAACTCTTGATGTCGTGGATTTCATACACCACCATTGTTATCTCATAGAGAACAAAGCAGTATATAAGGTAAAATTTCAACGAATATGCCGCGTATCTATATATTCTTGGAAGAAGCCACTTATCATAGAATGGCAAGTCGAGATTTACAGCAGTAAATGACTGGGCCATGAATATAGCCAAAAAGCTGTTGTTGGTATCGATAATCAACGCCAGAATTCTGTCTTTTTGCCGATCCATCAGTTCTGTGGGCTTTTCGTGTGTGCTCTCTTTCATTGTTGCTGCATATTCGGCAATATTCAACGCAAAAATCACATATGGGCAGATAATCAGCACCCACAACAAGCCGCGGAACGCCAGATGCATGAATGACGAAAACGGATAAGGTGAATAGAGTGAGGCCACTGAAACAACATTTAGCAACACGAAAAGAAGTGTCTCCACGTATATATTTGATGAAAGGCGAAGTGCTTTTTTCAGACTGAGTGGAAACCGCACGATGAAAAGTAGGTTGATCAGATTCAGCAAGAAGTCCGGGAGAAACTGTTGGTCATCAGACTGATAGTATGGTGACCAAGTGGTAAAAATCCTATGCACCACAAATACAAGGGTACCTCCAACGACTAACGAAGAAACGAACGGACAATGTATTTTTTTGCACACGATTGAGTCAATAAAATAGGCGCAACGTGAGAGACCAAGCGATACTGGTTTAACGAGAACAGTCATGGATCTGAAATATTGCTAGGGTTTTGTGACGATGGTACAATTTGTGAGTTGCGTTTTGTGACTTTTGACTCGCTCTGCAATAACTGATTTGTGAAGGGAGTGATCGGGCACTGGAAGCTGGGGTTGAGAGGCTCTTGCAAGCGGATGATGAAAAAAGAAAGATATGTGGTAGAAAGATCTATGCCAAAATCAATCTTGACTAGGAAATCCTGTGTCCGAAAACTGTATACATCTGGAGAATAATAATCAGCACATGCCATACATTTATAAAGCGAGGGGGCTCACGTGGGGCTGCGTATATTTTCGCGTAGAACGAATGTAACGCGGCCTTTTGCATTGAAGCGCATTTTGCCTGCACAACAACAAAACGCGCGTGCCATAAACAGTATTCAAGGTGACAGGCTGTGTAAGAAAACGTGGCCTCCTTTGTTAATATTAGACGTGCACTTTGTTCGCGAAACGTAAAACTGAATGCATTAAGCAATACTGTTAGAATGCCTCTTTTTAGACTTTGTAGACATATTAGGTCATATCTTCTATGAACCTTCGCTTGTCTTATATTTTTTTTCGCCAATTGGAGGTAAAAAGTTTAAATAGCTTTCTTCAAAAGCCGTAGTTGTCACCCAACATATACAGTATATCCTGCATGCGTTTTCTCATGCTCGTAAATGCGTCTCAATACTCGTTACTTCGAGTATCACTTACCTAAACTTTTGCGTGCCAAGACTTTTTATCGAATTGGTCTAATCTTTTTATTTTACGCACAGTAATTAGTGACCTACTTATTTATTTCTTGGCCGAAGGACTGACACCATCTTTCTCAAAATATCATGTTTCTCCAATTTCCATTGCAGGATGAGGCGTGCGACCTCATTCCTGACATGTACACGCTATAAATAGCGTGTACATCTATTGGCCTGTTAAGCCAGAATTATTCAAGCCCGCAAATATCAGATGCATAAAAACCACAGTTTCGAGGTTGGATTCGCTGATCCGAAGTCCTAGGTCTTATAGTTAATTCGAATGTAAAACTGGTCAGATTCTACGTGTGAGTATTCAAAACACCATGTAGATTCTGTTTTGGTTGTCACAAAGTTCTAAGAATAGAACACGCAGAGAATTTTCAAAGAATGAATAGAAAAAGTGTTTGTAAATTTGGAATAATCAGCCAACTTAAACGATTTTAGAATGAATAGGGGCTGTCAAAAACCAGCGTAAAGTTCATTTTAAGGTCTCTTTCACCCATCTTATTGCATCATTTCAAGTCCAAAAGAGCTAAAATTTTGTCCATATTTCTTCTAGGAGAGCTGTTGACGAGATCAAGATTCAAATTAAAATATGAATCTAGCTGTGACATCTCGGATGAATCGCGCAACAGACATGATCTCTGTTATGCAGTCAAATGTTTGCACTGTGATACGCGCTATCATAGTTTATCGGTTTCTTGAATAAAATGAGTCAGAAAGCTGCATTACAAATTCGTCAAATACAAGAATGGTATCTTTATAAATAAGGGCCTTCTCGAACAATTGAAAGAAGTTATTGAAGCGACTATTATTAGAGCAGGACTTTGCAGAGAGAAGCACAAAGATATAGTCCAGATGAGTCCCAATCCCTCGGAAATATGATCTCATCTTATCGACCGAAATCATGACATTTTTACCTTCTGTCATGTTCAAATCATCAAGATCAAAAATGTAGACCCAGGTGTATCTAAAATCTCATGATATGATCGAAAGTTTCTCGTTGCTGCGTTCTAGGTGGAGAGAAGCTGCTTTTGAAAATAAAGGAAACGACTTTTGTACACTTGGATAATAGACTCAAAAAACGTTTCCAAACTGCAAGTAAACTATATATTACAAAGACTGAATATAGCATTTTCATATAAACCAGCCTGTTTCTTCAATTTGTTCAATTTGGAGCGATATTCAATATATTCCAATCGATTAGTGTCTGTCGATAAAGTTACTCGTCCTGGAAAATGGCGGGGCACGATTCAGGGCTTGAAGAGAAAGATCGAATACAAAGCGACCGTATAGTTGATCATTAAAAGGGCGCATCGTATTATCAGATTGGTGATACAATAGAGACTTGGCTAACAAATTTTTCGTATATAAGAAACTGAACCTTATTCTTATTGAAATATAAAGAAAACGAGCTATCACGGTGAGCAGAACATTTGACAATGGAATTTGGCCGTGATCACGCCTTGAGAATAAAAATTTTCTCGAATTTGTCCATTTACGTATAAAGCAACTAATTTCAAGTACGTATACTTTGCTAAATTTGCTTGAAATAAGAGAAAAAACTCCGTTTTCTTGAGCGATTGCGTGTATCGGCATTTGAATGACCGAAATTTATCAATTTGCCTTTCTGGTGAATAATCTAAAGCTTTGAAAAACTGCTTTGCAAAGTGATTGCTCATACAATACAATCAAATGGCACTAAGGGGCGAACCTCAAAAAAATTGTTGTTTGAATGTCTTTGAATCAGGGCTCATGTGAAACGATGGGTCTCTGGCGCAGGATATCCTAGAAGCATTTGTATGGCCATACGTGATCGAGCATTTTAGATATGTCTCAATTTTCGAGACCCGAGAATATCGTTGCATCAAAAAGCGTGATTTTGCCGATCCTTGTCCAGTTTGTTGACTGAGGAATGCTCTAGTGTGGGTTCGCATCTCCCATATCTTGGCGATGTCATCTGATATACGGATTGTCACTGCATCATATGTACACCAGATCCTACTGTATGCTTTGAAAAACGTTGGAGCCATCGGATTCGGAACCCACCTGCATTAAGGTCTTTCATACTATCCGATCAGAAATCGAGATTTTTCGAGTCTAAAATTTTCAAAAGACTACTTAATTACTCAAACACACTAGCACTCAGCTTGTTCTGATACGTCTACGCACACGTTGCGGTTCTTTCCCGCACGTGACAGTGCAATTAATGATTCCAGAGGGAACACCTTCCGGAATTCTGTAAATGTAAAAGTTATGTTACGAGAACACAGTTTCGTCCACAACCGTTGGGCAAGGTTCTTGCGAAACCAAATTCAATTTTGATTCACTGGGCCTGCATCGCCAAGTCCACTTTGAAATTTGAGGCACACAATGGAATGCTTTCGAGTAAAAATGATCATACGTGTATTCCTGTTCAGACTAATGGCTTCGAGGCAAGTGTCCTAAAGGTGAGTGACGTATAAATGAAGCCTGAAAAATGGGAAATAAATGTGATTTACGTTTCTGCACACACCATTAATGAGCTCCAAAAAGAAGCCTGTACCCGCCCCGCCCTGCCCTGCCCTGTTGGTGTCAGGATTTCCACCAATGCATGTCCACACACATGTAAGCGAGATGCTTATTAAGGAGCGTGTCACGCATGAATGAAATGCAGCAATAGCAGCGCGCACGTGTACTGAAGACGAGTGAAACTTTGAGTCGCCAAGGGTTAAGGCCTACTTTTACTGATTCTAGCCCTTGGCCGCGGGGGTGCTTGGCAAAAACCACGATTGCTCAGTTGTATGCACACCCACAAATCAATAATTACTGGTTCCTCCAATCGATGCTTTGCGTCGCGGGACATAGCGCTAGGAAGATGTGAGAAGATGGTATCACATGCTAATAATATAATATACATATATGGAAGTGTTAAGAATCTATGATGTAGTCCACTGCCTCCATCGCATATGTGTGCCAGTCTATATCCCTGAGAGGTGGGGCCGCACTGCCTAACCACGTGAGTGAAAGAGGTGTTGGAGACACAGGGGCCTGTGACTGCATACAGCATTGGTTTCCGAGCGGGTTTTCGTCATGGGAAACCTTCCATTGACTTCGAGACAGGAGCAGCGGGAAAATCATATAAATACCAAAGCCGCCCCATGCGCGCAAATTGAAAAAGAACGAAGAAAATCAATTACTCAAAATGTCCCAAGTCTACTTCGATATCTCTGCTGACGGCAACAAGCTCGGAAGAGTCACTTTCAAGTTGTACAACGACATTGTGCCAAAGACCGCTGAGAACTTCAGAGCCTTGTGCACTGGCGAGAAGGGCTTTGGCTACGCTAACTCTGCCTTCCACAGAGTCATTCCCCAATTCATGTTGCAGGGTGGTGACTTTACCAGAGGTAACGGTACTGGCGGCAAGTCCATCTACGGTGAGAAGTTTGCCGACGAGAACTTCTCGGTTAAGCACACCAAGCCTGGCTTGTTGTCCATGGCCAACGCTGGTCCAAACACCAACGGCTCGCAGTTTTTCATTACCACTGTTCCTTGCTCGTGGTTGGATGGAAAGCACGTTGTTTTCGGTGAGGTTACCGACGGCTACGACATTGTGAAGAAGGTTGAGTCGCTCGGCTCCCAGTCTGGTGCCACCAGAGCTAGAGTCACCATTGACGCTTCCGGTGAGTTGTAAATGCCCCATATCGGCTATCCTGGCCTAGCAGGCACTATTGTCGCTAGCTCAGAACTCTCAATAGAAATATAAAAGATCAGAAGAAGATATGTAGAAGGGTGGGAATGATTACTTGCGGTTTTAAGAAGGCGAAGTTCATTACAAGAATAAAGAATGAACCCATCAGTCACTTTATGTCATTTTATGTCGTACTTTGGCGTAGTCTGAATGCCCCCATACTGTGGAATATCGGCTGGTCTAAACCGGAACAGCAATATGCCCCAAAACAAAAACGTCTTTTATTTACCCATATTGTCATTAACTGATCTTCGTTTCAATGAAATGTCGCTTGTTTATTTGTCTTGCAATTTACATAGTGATTCACAACTTTGCGGCTTTGATTGCATCCAAGCCACTGACGTCTACGCCTGAGCCGGACTCAACCCCGTAGTAGTTGACAGCTCTGGTGTCAGCATTCACAACGAAAGCGTATCTTCCCGTTCTGAGGCCAAACCCGTTGCCAGATAAGTCCAAAGAGATACCGTTGTCCTTCGAGAATTGGGCGTTGGGGTCAGAAGCAAAATATACCTTGGGCAAGTCGCTGCCGGCATCGAACTTGGCATTTTTTAACAAAAGCTTCCCCCAAGCATTGAGTACAAAGGGATCGTTGGCACTCAAAATCACAATCGACGAAACGTTCTTCTCCCTTTTCAATTCCTCCAAGTTGTCCAAGTATGGAGGTACGTGGTTTGCAGTGCACGTGGGCGTGAAAGCGCCAGGCACCGACACAAACAAGATGTTCGAGCCTGCGTTCTGCTCAATCAATTTGTCCAACTTCAAGGGGAGCGGCTTGGCACAAGATAAAGCATCGTCTTGCTTAATCGAAGACAAGTCAATTGGGATGTAGGCGAAGTCGACGCCGGTAGGAAAACTAGAGCCAGTAGAAATAGCCATTTTGGTAGAGTTGTGTAGGTGAAAGTAGGGATTTTACTGACGAACAATTGCCCAAGGACGATGACTGCTGCTTTATATCTGGCGACTTGGTAGCAACCGGCCATCGCCGAAGTTAAATCACGTGATATCGCTTGCTCTCTCCGTTCTGCGGGCCAGCGCCTTTTGGGGTGAGCTTGATTTTGGGCCCTGGGGTCGCGAACATCTCATGACGAAATAACGTGCGCACCAAAAGCAAATGATATGCGGCACAAATTAATACGGAGATGTGGAACCGTGTATTTCGTCACCTTAGACAATCAGCAACGTTTGCTATTTTGTCAACTGAATACCAGGTGCCTATTTTGCGCTGTAACGAATTCAGTGTGTAGGCTTTGCATTGCAGGAATGAGCAGCAAACTCACGAACATGCCGCGATACGCTCCGGCAAAAATGGGTGCGGGACTGGATAAACTGGTGAGCAAGTTTAAACAATTAGCGCTGTAGCGACCGCAAGCATCAGCGGTCAAGTCTGAGTATTTCAAGTTTCCGCTCTTGATCAAAACATTGTATATGAGGTGGTGGGTCATATGACCGCAATGTACGCTCAGCTGCAGGCACTAGCTAGCCAATTTTTGGCTTGCTGTTCGCTCATAATTCGGGCTCTATAAATTTGAGCTAGAATATTAAGCAGAGAGACATGCGCAACTCCAAATCATCGTGCATACATGAGGCCGAGAGGGTGCTGGATATGTCTGTGGTATCCGATCTAGTTTTACAGCGAATGATATGCGTAGGTCAATACAAGGAGTCTTAATCACACCTGCTAGTTCCTTCTTCGACGGTGTATGACATTGTTACGATTGCCAATGAAAATTGGGACCCAACGCATAGCACTTTCCTGCAATAGTTAAAGCTTTTTGGGCTCGGACTTCTTGTCCACAACCAGAAGGAAATTGTTCAATCTGCCAATTCCACCACAGGCGAGAATAATTTGCAATCACGACTCGAGTAGGATTCCAGGTCTTTCTCAGACAATGGCGTTATTTGAGCTTGATGGGTTCAGCCGCCACACATTGTCTAGATGCATTTCCAAGCTATTCTGGCTACGTGCCCGGCACCCCCGAGCAACATGCTCAAGATTCATCCGGCCCGAGCCGGTACGACCTTATGACCAATTGCAAAAGCAGGTATTGATTTTAAAAGTAGATTGTCTGCAGAGAAGTGCAACGTCACGAGATTCGCGAATTGCACGCATCACGCTGATTATCAACTAGTTGAGCTACAGAATGGGTCATTGACAGTATTATAGACCGTGGAATAGAAAAAAAAAACGCAAGGAAAAAAAGAAAACAGAGACGATTTCGGCATCCGTCCACAGTTGTCGCATGTGATTTGGTCCGTGTTCAAGTAAAAAGAGCATACTCGATAAAGAATAGTATACGAAAAAGAACAACTGCCTTTATGCGTTGGCGCCAGTGCATGTTGCGCACGCGCATTGGGATTCTCTGGCAACTCTAGGCCGTATGTCTTCTCGGGGGGAGCCGTCTAGCCGAGTACTCTAGGCGAGAAGTTAGTCAATTACTCTTACAGAGTTCACCCGGGAATTGCACATATAGACAAATATAAATAATAAACCCTCAATCGGCCAAATTGGTCCTGCCCAGATCTGGGGCGCCCAAAAAACAGACGCGGCCCCGATTCGGGCCCATGCTCTCGGCCCTAAATGCATTTGGCCCCGGTCGCCCGCGTCGGGCCTCGCGCAACAACAAAACCGCACAGCATGCGCGCCATCAGCCTCGCCAAGCGCACCACTATACTCTGTAGTTCGTTTCCCCACATAAGTTGCCGCTCGCAGACTTTTTGCACCACTCACGAGCCCGACTACGTTCATTCATGGCCGGCGCAGGCGAGAGCCCTTTTCTCGACGGCGACGCGACACGCACGCAGGCCGACAGCGAGTTCGCATTACGCCCGCTCCGCATCCAGAAACGCCCCGGGGCGGCCGACAAATTACCCAAGCCCGACACTGTTGTGCGCCTGGACAAACACACAAAGCCGGAGCAACCGGCAGAGCCCGACGGGTTTGTTTGCCGGCCAATGCGGCTCGGGCTGACCCTGACGCCGCAGCGCACGGCGAGCTATGAGGGCAAGCACTGCGGGGGCCCTTCGCACGAGCCAACGGTAGAGCCAGCGGGGGCGTCGCCTGGCAAAGCGTTGGCTTTGGCCGAAGGCGCCCCGGCGACGCCGGGTGGCGCCTCACTGGCGTCCGCGTCGGGCAGCGAGAACCACGCATCCATCGAGATCAAGAACCTCCCAATTGAGCCCCTGCCCCGGCGCGCGGGCCCGGGGACGCAGCTAGAGCCCACAGACCGCGTGTTTGCCATCTGTCTCGTGGACTTCCACCACGTGCGTGGACCCGAGGTCCAGTGGTGGAAGCTGAACTATCACCCGGACCCAGGGCCGCAGCTTTTTCGCAACCTCCCGTTCCAGGCGTTGCCTGACGGGCTGCACTTGTTCGAGGAAACTTTCTCGAACTTCCATCTCGTGTATGACTTTGGGGCGCGGTGCTCGCTTGACGATCTGCGTGACATCGAGGCGTTCCGCGGCAATCCAAACCATCTCGAGACCCTCTTTGGGTGCGCCTGTGTGCGTCAGGCCAAGACCGCAGAGCTTTCCCAGACAGAGCGCGACCGCACGGGCGAGCTCACGCGCTCGATTGTGCAAAAGGCCGTCGTCGTGATCTCGCGCCGCCGCCCGATCTTTACGAAGATCCGCGAGAAGTTGTCGATCATCACGCATAGCTTCTTCCAACAGGATAGCTTCGGTGAGTTCGAGCTATTGGAAAGTCTCTTTGAGAATCTTAACGAGCAGTTCGGGGGCCCTAAGGCGCTGGCTGTGGTCCCGGCCATCTTCGCATCCTCAGCACACCAAGCGGGCCCCCTGGGTCTTCCAAGTCCGAATGCGCTGCTGGAACACGAACCCGCAGTGACGTCTATAGACGACGCGCTCGCAGAAAGGTCTCTGCTGAGCCCAGCAAGTGAGTTCTCGCAGCTACAGCTACCGTCTGACTCAGTTCTGCCGAACCAAGCATCGAGCAATGCTCCACAGAAGGATCCCACCAACCTGTTTCTGGAGTATGCACGTCTTCCCGACCACCACGAAGAAGAGGATTTTGTCAGCCTAGACCTTCGCGCGCTCCTTGGCCAGTTCCAGCACGCTCTTCTCGTCGTTCTCAAGGCGATTATACTCGAGAAGCGCGTGTTGGTGTATTCGAACAACAATCTCGAGCTCCTCACGCAATTTCAGAACAACATGATTGCACTAGTGCCCAATCTCATTAATAACCTAGAGCTTGCGGGATGTCCGTTGTGCGACTACACCGAGAAATATTCGCCCCTCGAGAAGCCCGCGACGCTAAAGACAAACGACCGCACGTCCATGCTCCGTTTTTTCGGCTTGCCTCTCCAAGTTTTTAACACAAAGGGCAGCTTTTGGAATCCGTACCTTCCTCTTCCTCAGATGGATGAGTTGTCTGCGCCTCTGTTCATGGCTGGTTGCTCTAATTTGCTCATCGTCAATCAGCTGGCACGCTTCAAGGTTGACGTTTTGGTGGACTTGGACGCATGGACAGTCTCATTTCCATGTGGCCGGCCCGAGGAGTTGCGTCTTTCATATCTCGACAAAAAATTCGTCGCCGTGCTTCTAGCTACACAGTCATCTGCCAGAGACGCTTACGTCGGCAGCGATGACTATATCCGCTCTCAGTTCGAAGATTACATCCGCAGCCTTGTGGCGACCATGCGGTTTCTGCAGTACGTTGAGAGATTTGGGCTCCCTCCTCCAGGGTTCGACCCCCAAACTGATCGCCGCTTGGGAAACCTTAAGCTGTTCAATACAGAGTTTGTGAGCAAATGGCTACTTACGAAAAACTTTCAAATATGGAACGCCATTTGTGACGAGTTCGTGTTCAACTTCCACATGCCTGCGCACGTGGCCACAGAGATGGACGAGGCAGGCGGGGCTTACAACTTGGGCGGCTTCTTGCTGTCATTCATAAAGCCACAGACTGCGACCTTTCGAGGGACACAGGGGCTTGTAAACTCGAATCAGCCCCGCAAATACATTGCAAGCGAGGAACCCGACACGGACCCTGAGCCCGCAGCTGCGAAAAGCACCTGGTGGGGCCGCAAGAGAGGTTAGGTGACCCTACCATGTATTGTACAGGACGATGCGACGAAGATGAAAAAAAGAAGAGCAGGGCCCTGTGCAGCACTTCAGGTGTCCCCACTACCCTCTTGGCTCATTTGATTCTCCAGCTATCTGGCTTAATGAAACACCCGTTCCAAATTCTAGTTGCTGACCACAGCGGAGAGCATCTTTTTGCGGCCGTCAAAAATCATCTCTTAGTGTTTCGCACGTCCGACGGTGCTCTTGTAGGATCATGGGCTGATAACGTTGATTTGCAAAGTGTTCAGGAAAAAAAACTTCACGCCAAGCAGGAGGCCAGAAGAAAACTCCTTGAAGAAAATGCAAACGAGCCTGCGAACAAGAAAGCAAAGAAAGAGCCCAAGATTTGCCCGCCTGGGCCTGGGGCACCAGCGATTTACAATTACCTTCGGTCCTTGACCTTATCGAGAAATGAGAAACATATCATTGGTACAACTGACAGTGATAAGGCTGCTGTGATTTTTAGCATTGACTACACGAAGTCGAACTGCCTCGAGTTGATAAAACGCCAAATCTTTCCCAAAAGACCGTGCGCTGTCCTGACCACGATTGATGACAAAAGCGTTGTTGTAGCTGACAAATTTGGCGATGTGTACCAAATTGGAAATGATGGCATAGCTGCAGTGCCTGAAAAGGATCTTGTGCCAATTTTGGGACACGTCTCAATGTTAAGTGATGTCCTCGTGGCTGAGCACGAAGGACGACAATTCATACTCACTGGAGACAGAGATGAGCATATAAAAGTGACTCACTACCCAATGTCATATGTGGTGAAGCACTGGTTGTTTGGTCATCACGAATTTGTTTCGTGTATGCACCTTCCTTCTTTTAACAGTGATTTGCTTATTAGTGGTGGCGGGGACGATTACTTGCTATTGTGGGATTGGTGGGCTAGTAAACAACTTGGTAAAGTTGACCTTCGCGAGTTGATCGAATCAAATTTGACTGATGCGCATTTTCCTCCGGAGAGATTCATGCAAGAAGACTCATCAAAAGAGATATGTATTGCAAGGGTTCTTTCACTCTCAAAGAATAACCGCAACTTGCTTTTTGTTTTGTGTGAAAACACAAATTGTATTTTGACCTTTGTCATCAATAAGGACCATTCAGTCACATTCAAGCAAAAGCTACTCACAGAATCACCGATCATAGACGTGGCTCTTGTCGGTGATCAATTGTTTGCAGCCGTTGACGTTGATTCGGAGGAGCGCATACTCGAGGTTATTCATATTGACAACGATGGCGTTATGGAGAAACAAAAGTCTGATCTTCCAATAAAAATTACCTCTGCCAACCCATGTGAAGTGTTGAGCCGAGAAGACGTCTACCCATTGTATCATATCCATTCGTTGAGAAAAAGAAGCGAACATTGAAGTATTCCCTTTTCAAAAGATTTCATGCAACATCAAACTTTTCTTCGATATATATATTGACACTTAGCATATTATACTTTTGTGCATACAAATTAAATAAAACCTTGTCCTATAGGAACCTGTGGCTTCAGCTTCACGCCTCATCCTTTTCATCCTCAACAAATCCACCCTCTTTACTCAATGAATAGAATAACGACTCCTTGCGCTTTAAGAGGTTCTCTGGGGAATCAAACTCTGCAATTTCTCCTTGTTCTAAAACGACAATTCGATCCGAGTCCATGATTGTGTTCAATCTGTGCGCAATAGTCAAGATTGTCCTGTCTTTGAACTCAGACCTTATGGTTTGTTGCAAAACACGATCGGTCTCAACATCTACCGCAGCAGTTGCTTCATCCAAGACCAAAATAGCAGATGGAATTAATAAGGCTCTGGCAAGACACATCAATTGCCTTTGTCCGACAGAAAGATTGGAGCCTCCCTCACTCATGATGACGTCCAAAGCAGATTCGATCTCGCTGTCCATGTCGCGATTCTCATACATCTTCAACACATGATCTTTCAAGTGCGACAACTCTAAAGCCCTCCAAAGCTGTTCATCACTGAATGACTTGGTTGGGTCTAAGTTGCTTCTAATAGTTCCTTGGAAAACTTGGGCATCTTGTGGAATAATCGAGAGTTTATGTCTCAAGTCTGCCAATCCTAGTTCGCTAGTGTCCGTGTTATCAATCTCGATGTGACCATTTGCAGCCTCGATAATTCTGAACAAGGCCAACGTCAAAGATGACTTTCCAGCGCCCGTTCTCCCCACGATACCAATCTTCTCGTGTGGCTTAATACTCATAGAGATATCTTTCAAGACAAGATCTAACTCAGGTCTATATCTTGTCGAGTAATTTTTGAAGACAACCTCACCTTTCTCAGGCCAGGTTTCGCGTGGTCTGTGATCCTCGATAACTTCAGGCGCCTCCGGAGTAAGTCTAGAGTATTCCAAGATTCTCTCTACAGAGACAATGTTGGTTTCAACTTCTACCGTCATTCTGACGATCCAGTTCAAAGACTGTGTGATCTGTAAAGAGTACGACACCGATAAACCAATTAAACCAGCGCTGATGGTACCACTTTTCAAACTCAAAATTGCCAAACCGGATGCAGCCAAGATGATAATAGAGCCCAAGAGCTCCAATCTCACGGCCAACCATCTGTTCGCGTTGATCGATGGATGATAAGCACGCATGTTCTTGTCAATTCTGGTTCTGTTCAAATACTTGAATCTATCTTCTTGTCCGTAGGCCCTGATAGTCGACACACCGTTTAAACTCTCTTGGAAGTTAGCGTAGATTGGCGACCTAGTAGTAGAATCAACACGACGCAACTCTCTTGAAGTTTTCAAGTAGTACTGTTGGTAGTAAACGTACAAAACACCCAACGGAATGGCAATAAAAATAAATTGCCATGTGGAGAAACAAATAACCATGATGGTGAACAAAACCTTGACAGTGTTACTGAAAAACATGCCGAATACTCTCCCGAGAACCTCATCGACTTTGTACACATCATTGGAAAATCTGTTCAAGATACGACCAATTGGGGTTGTTTCAAAAAATGCCATCGGTGATCTAAGAACGCTTTTTGCCATTCCATTGTGTAATTTCTTGGAGCCTTCAATTGTGCAAAAGATCCACATTATGCAAGTTTGAGTTAAAGTTGCAACAGAGTAGCCAATACCCAAAAGAAAATAAATGCCGAGGTACTTGAGTGCACTTGGATTGTGGCCATAATCAGTGTTCACTTCAGACCAGTGCTTCAACCAGACATTAGAGAGAACGTTAAACGACATAGAGATGACGGTAGTACTCAAGAAAACGGTAACATTGAACGGGTTACATGCCTTTGCGTACTCCATGTAAACATCCCACTTGACCTTACCCTGCTCCGAGTGTTCCTTACGACCCTTTGAGTCTTCATCTTCCTCTTCCTCTTCCACATTAAGCAATAAGCGCTCCTCGTCGGAAAGAAGCGGAGCAATAGAGGCTCTTCTAAGACTCGAAGTTTCTGAAACATCTTCCAACGATGAAAATCCGCCAAGATCCTCCGGTTCGGGAAGGGCCTCATCTTTTGTTGAGTTCGCTGAGCTATTCACATTACTTGAGTGCGAGGTAGATTTTCCAAATTCAATGACCAATTGACGCAATTGGCTTTTTTCCTGAGACATGATGTCAAGGTATGCGCCTTGTTCAATGATCTTGCCATCTTTAACCATGTGCATGTTGTCTGCGATGCTCAAGACGTGAATTGCATTGGTTGCCAAAATCTTACATTTCGTACTCAACAAACCGTGGGGACCCAAAACATTGTTAATAAGATGTCTCCCAACATGCTCATCAACGGCACTCAAGGGGTCATCAAGCAAGTATACATCTGCTCTGGCATAGACCGCCCTAGCCAAAGAAAGACGCGCCTTTTGACCTCCGGACAACGAAATTCCCTTCTCCCCAACCTCGGTTTTATCCTTTTTTGGTAAAATTTTCAAGTCCACACTCAAAGCGCATGCGTCAAGGACCTTCTGGTAGAATTGTGGGTCGTATTTGTGTCCAAACAAGATGTTCTCTCTGACAGTACCATTGATGATCCAAGGAACCTGCGAAACATAGGCAACGCTTCCATGGATCTTTGCTTCACCGTCTAATTTATACAAGTCACCCAAAAGGCACTGAAGAATAGAAGACTTACCAGAACCAACTTTCCCAACAATGCAGTCTAATTCCCCCTTTTTAACTTCCAAATTAATATTGGAGAGAGCAACCTTGTAGGATTCCTCTCCCTTTTGTTTCGACCACAAGTAGGTACCATTTTTTACGGAAACTGCCACGTCACCCACTTTCTCTGCACGAGGAAGCTTAGACACTGCATTGGATTGCAACTCTGCACTGGTCAAGAAATTAGTCAATCTAGTGATTGCAACCTGAGCCTCAACAATGTTTGTGATGACCATGGGCACGACAGCCAAAGGAAACGACAACAAGTTGAATAAAGACAATGCAGGGAAAACGATATCAGTCGACAAAGTCGCGTTTCTGTTCAAGAGAACAAACAAACCAAATGTGGAACAAGACACCAAAAAAGGAGCCAAGTTCCACGAGAAGTTTGTAACAGAGCTGAAGATACCCATTCTTTTAAGGTTTGTCAACTCCTTGTCATTCCTGACGTGGTTCAACCTCTGCAAATACGGCGCTTCCCAACCGTAGAGCTTTAATGATTTGATATTGTTCAAAATCTCACTAATCAATCTAGATCTCTCATCTTTAAACTTCATTTGGGTCTTTTGCAACTTCTTCTGGTACTTGGCGATGGTAGCATTTAAAGGAATCATGATGATCATGATGAATACACCTGCCCACATAGAATTTCCCAACAAGCCATGCAAAGAATACAAACACAAGACGATCTGAAAAGGTCCGGACCACACAATCTGTAAGTTCTGGACCAAATCTTGCAATCTCTGTACATCCACGGACATCAAATTAACAATGTCACCTGTGTTAGATGCCTGCTTGGTCTCGTTAGACAAAACAAGAGATTTGTCGTAAACAACAGAGGTCATGGCGGACTTAATGTTCATGCCGAAGTCGAACGCTCTTTGGAAGTACTGGTGCAAGCAAGCGGTCTGAGTAATGGATACCACAAACATCGCGCCTGCAATCATCAACCCCCTGGTGAGAGGCAAAGGTTCACCCTCCTTGACCGACTGCGAGTAGTCATTCACAAAGCGAATCAACAATCTAAGAAGCTGTGGTTGTACAAACGCCAACAGATCCTGTAAGCCCTTGAAAACACCTCCAAGAAGAAAAGGCGCACCAAAGGCCTTGGAGAGAGCAAGTACCAAGGACGGAGATGTCTGGTTGTTCCAGTAGTGGTAAAATTTCGCGCTAGTATTCTCCGACTTGAGAGACTTGGGCAAAAATGGAAGATCAGCTTCACCCAAAAATTGGTAAAAGCCCTTTCTCATCAAAGGCGCCATCCAGTTGAAAGAGATTCGCGAGAAAACATTTGCACGGTCGAAAGGCGACAGGGAGATTTCCTGGCCCAACGCGTTGATCGGCTGAGGCTCGAACCAGCTTTCCAACACGAGAATGAGGGCAGCATTTGCAGTGGCCAAAACCGAGGCCGTCGCGTACGCCGTGTTGACCTCTGACCGCAACTTCAAGGATGAAAACTTCGCAAGCCCGAAAAGGACCTGGAAGAGCCAGTAGAAAAGAAGTACACCGTTAGAAATGTTTGACTTGAACTGCTCCAAGTAGTGGATGGCGAAGGCCACTACGGCTGCACCTATGTTAAGAACAAGACCCGTGTAGAGCACGTCCTGGGCGCCGTACGACATCGCCACCATCACCGAAAACGCAATGTGCAATGTTGCGAGAAGCATTTTGGCGTAAAAAACCCAGCTGGCCTTGTTGCCAAAGGTGATTTTGCGGTGTACAAGCTGGTGCACCTGGAAAAGACCAGTGACGATCATGAGTGCGCCAGCAGCAGAGAACACTCCACCCTGGAGAAAGCATGGTGCCAAGTCGTTGTAGATGGGTGAAAGTGGGCCCCACCCGTCACGACACTGACAAGAAAGCCAGCCAGAACCAGGAATGGGCAACGACGCGTTCAATCTAAATGCACTAGTTTCAAGCATCGTGTCACTTGTTTCGAGCGCGGCAAGAAAGGGGACTTTTGCTAGAACATCCCAGTTGTGATACGCTGCCTGTTGCAGCCACGCCAACTGTTCCATGATTCCAACAAAAAAAAAATTGAGTTGTATTTCTGGTATGGACAGGAAAGATTTGTGGTACTTGTGTGGGAACCCACAGGCAAGCGGAAAACTTCTTTATCGGGATTTCGCGCCTGCACGTGACGTGGCACATTTATAAGCACCCAGCGCGGTAATCGAATGCGCCACCAGGCTTACGCGGAGAATGCGGTTATTGCCCATTGCAGAGCTCGCTGAGGGGGAAACTGACCAAGTGTGGTTATCGTATTTGAATGCTTAATCATGACAGTAAATGGTCGCTGTCAACTTCTGGTTTCTTTTTTTATGTCTAGCGCCGGCGTTGCCTGAGTGTAATTTGAACAGGACCTATCAAAAGCTGACCCATAGCCAGAAGTGATGGCCGAGTCGGGCTCTCCACCCCGGTCTGAATGCGCGCCTTTTGCGCGAACGGCTCGGGAGCGGGCTCACAACTCAACTACAGTTGGGCAGCTCAAAAGCGATCATTTTTAGTGGCATCTTTAATTCTGGTAAGCAAAATCGACCATGCATCCAGCACCGCTCACCTGTGAGTTGATCCCACTAGTCACTAGGCCCGTCTCACTTGAACAACTTCTTAAATCTCGACAGTTTTTTCTGCTTCGCTGGCTCCGGCTCTTTTTTATGCATGGCAGGCTGCGAACCACTCTGCCCCATTGCCTGACTCTGTGAGCCATTTAAATTTGCACCCGAACTTGCAGGAAGACTCGTGGCAGATGTAACATTCTTAACAGGAAGAAGGTATGCGGGTGCTGGGCTTGCATCCCATTCCAACTCGGCATCAAGGGGAAGATTCAACTCTTCACGCGTCTGCCCATCATCAATGCTCTCCAAAGCACGTAGAAAACCGCGGGGTCGCATGATACACTCGGAGCCTATGTAGAAATCGCGATGAAGCGTGTCCGAGAGCTCATAAACCAGTCTAATCTCCGAGTACGTTAGCCCTCCTGCGACATAGCAGAACACACGCTGGTTTTGACGGCGAGCGCCCAGCAACAGCGACCGCGAGCTTTGGGGTGCCCACGAGGCCTTGATCCGTGGGTTACGCAACGATCCTGTCGAGTCATTCGCAGACCTGTTTGGAGCATCATCCTCTAGTGGCTTATCACGGAAGTAGGGGAAACACTCCTCATCGAGCTCGTATTTTGCTGCGGCACCAAGTACACTCTTCAACGCGGGTACGAATCGCGACGTGTTGTATGCGTCATCGTTTATCGAGTGGAATACTTTTGGCGAGACAGGCTTTGTTTTTGGAGAGTCCTTTATCACTGTAGCCCCTAATTTTGAAAGGCTAGCAGCGCAACGATTGATTGCAGGAGCCCCGCGGGTGCCAATGGAGCGACCGAAACTGCTCCTTGGGTCTGGCAGCGAGATACCTCGCAGCCCCGGGCGCGCAACCTCATCAATGAACGCCCCCAACTTCTTGAAATCGGAAGCTGTCAATCCCCCACGATACAATGCATAGACCAAAACAAGCCGTGTCTTGTCATCAATTGAGAGATCTTCCCTTGCGAGGAGAGTAACGAGGTCTTCGTGGAGCAGTTTTGCGTGCGAGCCGTCGGCAAATATTCCCTTCGCAGCGCAAGCCTGCTCAAAGTCTGCCGCGTACTCCGCGATCCGCTGATCTGCATTGATTGCAAGACACTCGTCAATGAGGGACTTGTGGAGCGTGGCCTCGCGCCGTTCGTCATCAAAGCCCTGAAGGTGAGCGACGACATACATAAGGTCTGCGGAAGACTTTGCCTTCAGCCGGTCGACCATGAGCGGGTTATTGCGAATTAGGTCGTTGATGCGCGAGACTATGGCCTGCGATGCATCGATGATGTGCGCGTGCCGAAGCAGGGTCCAGGTTGGATCCCCCACGGGGGTCAATGATTCTTGCATGGAGCTGGGCCCGTCTGAAGATTTTGGAGCTGAAGCATTTGCTTTAACGCCCAAATTTGCCGCGCGAGATACGCCCTGCTCACCCATATAGACACCAGCGCCCGGGGACGCCGCAGCGTGCTCCAAGCGTGCCTCCATGCGCTGACGACCACCTGCCTCTGTCTCAGCTTCGTAAGTGTAGACGCCCTTATAATCCAAGTCCTTGATTACGTCCATGGCCATGGCCTGGTAGGTGAATTCGTGCACCAATGGGGCCCAAACGTCAATGCTGCGGTCGCAAATCACCAACACTGCGCGCGGCTTGTCCGGGGCCTGCGGCGGCGGGAATGCGGCGTCGTGCCGTGCGTAGTCGTCGAGCTGTCGCTGTACTTCGTCCGCTAACAACTCGGGCAACCTTGCAGCAGGATGACTGGCTCCTGGGCGCGCCAGGAAACGGATGAGCGGGTACTCTCCTGCGACAACGACACAGTTAACGATGGCCTTGGCTGCCCGGCGCACCTGTGGCAATACCAATTCCGTGCATGAAGGCGCGTAGTAGAGAGGCATGCTGCTGGGCGTAGACGCGCCAGCTAAGAATACGCGGGACTCGACCGGCACCATCAGGGCATGCACGAACGAGATACGAGAGTCAAGGTAGCGGCTCACGACAGGAGCGTTCAAGACCTTGGGGAGGCGGGCTGCGCTGGCGGTGTCCCACTGCAGAAGAGGGATGAAAAGGGCCGTTCCCTGGGCGTACCGCTCGCTCTCGGCGTCCGCCTGAAGGCACGCAAGATTGTGCACCAGGGGCTCGACGAGGTACACCGCCAGTAAGTACCGCTGTACCCGGCGCGGCTCGTCGAGAAGCTCGACGGCGGCCACAGTTCGAAGGAGTGTCTCCTTCGGCACGCATGCATTCACTGCCGCGTGGGTCGTGCGGTCGAGCACAAGCGCATGGAGCCCGGGCGGCGGGCACGCCGCCTCAATCCGCGCGAGGAAGTACGTGCGCTGGAGCGCGGCGAGCAGCAGGGGGTCGATTTCCAGCATGGTGGCGACGGATGGGCTTGGGGGTGGAGGTTCTTGATTTCAGGCTGGCGCCGCGCGCGCGTGGCTGAGGCGGCACGGGGCCGGCCCCCGCCATGGGCGCTGGGGCCGGGGCGCGCAATTGCCTTTGGAAACAAAACCCCAGCGGCAACCATCCGATGGGCTCAGCGGGGGAAAAAAATACATAGAAAGCATGTTGGATTGATGGGAAAGAATCCGGCCTTGAAATCCAACCAAACGCATTGTTGCGGCTGAACGTAGGGTTGGGGTGGCAACTGGCAGTGCGGCTACGAGAAAGAACGCGGTGCCTATTATGGGTGCGGAAACACAAGACTCGGCAAGCGTGCTCGCCCAGGACCGCCCGACTGTATGCCCCGCGCAAGCGGTCCCATGCGACCCCAGGGCCCATGCACTGAGAGGGACTGGCTTTATAGCCGGAATACAGGAATCATTTGCAGACGAACAAAACCAAGCAAACTCAAGGGGGTTCCACTCTTTCCAAAATACCTTGGTGGTGTGGCTGATATTGTTTCGGCCAACGCAATTCTAAATGGGATGTAGCCGGTTGGGACATACAGTACGATGGATACTACCCCCATCGAGCACTGCTGCTGCTGCTGCTGCTGCGGGTACAGGACTTGAGCAATAAGTCTCTACAGAACAGCCGATGGGCAGGCCATGCCATAATGTGTTCCAAACATTCACCGCGTAACGATAAGTGGAAAGCGGACATGACCGTAGACTAGCCTCAAGCTCCAGTCTTTTAGAAAGTAGTAGGTTTAAATGGAATATCCCAGGAAAAATAGACCGCAGCACTCTATTGAGGCAATCCCACTTACCCACCGGGGACGTTGTGGAAAAGAGGCGATTTGCTCCCAAAGACAAATCAATAGACAAAATCTCCCCTCATTCCCCACGGCACGCTCAAAGATCGTATACCCACTCTTGTTGGAGTCGTGCATAGAAAATCATTGCCCCAACGCAATGCTTATTATATGTTGAACACTAATGTCAAACATAATGCTTGCGGGACTTTCCAAGTCTGGGGGAACACACCATGTAGGTGCTTTCAAAATATAGCGAGCTGCCATGATATTTGTTCTGATAGAGACAAGTCGGTTGGAAAATCTGATACACGAAGCCGGCAACACACTGGCCAATTTTGCAAACGGCTTATAAAGTAGTCTCTCATAGTCAGAAAGTGGTTCTTGAAGACATTCGGTGCCGTGTATATGGCTTTCTGGATCTTGAGACTAACCATTTACATCTATAGCTTTGTATTGCTGCCTAAATGCCATGACAAGCAGACTCGGAAATTACATTTTCCCAACGTACTAGTTGGACCAAGGCCAAGAGTGTGAGTATCTGCATCGAATGGCCTCTAAATTGCTATTCGAGCAGGTCTTAGAAGCAGACAAGTCTAAGAGACAACACAGGAGCTTCAGACGTTTCCATATAGTTAGAAAAACACTCTTATGTGCATTTCCATAAAACCAAGTTGGCACATTTCCTATTCACGTTTTGTTGGCACTCTATTCCTATCTGCCTGTCCAGAATGCAAGACTTGCTTACAAGACTATCAAGCACTTGGGTGCTTATGTCGAGAGACAGTCCTTAAACAAAAAAAAAAAGAACAGTTCTAAAAAAAAAACAATTGAAAAAAATTGCAGCACCACAATTTCGCATATGGTCTCCCACTACACTACTCAGTGTGGCCCTATGCAGCTTAACAAACGTTGATCGGACGGGAAACAGTGCTTCCTGCATGGTATGGCCGCAACTGGAATCAGAGCGTGTATAATTTTCATGTCCATTCTTGCTCATACATATTCATATCAGACTTTTTTTATGGTTTTATCATATATTTCATGATACTTCTGATGATGGTGAATTTATCGCTTTGTTTCTCTGATCTTATTCCCCCTGATTAATATTTTCTAGCAAACACATTCATCTCGCATCATTCATGCTCACGTCGCCATTTAATACTGAAACCTATTTCAAGTATTTCTCATACGCTCCCGAAATTTTTTGTTATTGCTAGTGTCTCTAGGGAAACAGAATCAATGATTGCTTTTACTCTTTTTAGAAATGAAATGATCTTCAAAGATGTTATTCAAGCACGAGAAGCTGCGGCCGCCTGTTGTGTCAAATACGTCTGAAGTGGTGGCATACCAGATGGTTGATGATTCTATGACAAATGCATGAATTCCTCAGTCTGGATTTTTTCCCGTGTGAGTGAAACAACTTACTGAGGTGTGCTTTCCCTCCTAGCATATCGGCATGCGCAGATTGCGCATAAACGGGAGGTCTGCAAAGCAGACAGCGAGCTGAGCATTGGGACTACTTGTTCTTTTCTCTGTACCCAGCCTTGTATGAATGCTTTTATATTTGGCTGAACCGTTTTGCTTACGAATCCACTTTCGTGAGTATTTGTGTGTACTATTCTTGATCACTTGATGCCAATGCGGGAGCCGTGAACCATGTGGAGCAACATGACATGCTGATTTCATACACGGACCATATTGCTATATCCCTACTGTGATTTTAGATTCTTATATATACTAGGTACATGGGTCTTGAGTGTCTTGGGCCCTTTTTCTCATTGGGTATACTCGGGCACGTGTTTCTAATATGACCAAACATTCAGGTACTTGTGGGAAGCAGCTAGCGTATAGAGCGTCCAAAGTGTCAATCTCCGAAATCGCCAATACTGGGTATCTACGAAACATTTATCACATATAATCTTGGCACTAAAACTGTTTGAGACATTCACTCGAAGACCTAGCCTCTCTCTTTTCAGAGTAATGTGTGGGTAAGACTAAGGGACGAATCACTTGACATCGATGCGTTGATATTTCTAGTCTGTGGTACCGTGTTGCATTTCACAAGAGCCATCACCACGGTGTTAGTAAAAAAATAAACAGATGATAGTAGATCCCTGCGAGAAGAATCGGGACTCCAAATGGCTTGAACACGCACTGAAAATGCGGACGTGCTTTTGTTTGCATGATTTGCCCTTCTTGTTGAGTGTATCTCCGCAACGTCTATCCCCACTTGTGAATTCTGCTGGACTCTTCTTTGAAATCAAGATCTACAAGTGACCGTGGTCTTTTCTCTGTTCCAAAAATAATTCTAAGCCCCATTTGACAAAGTGCACAACATCATCAACTCAGCCACGCGAGAGCACGTATTCGGCGCACAAGGCGATTGAAAACATTAGCAGCTCCGAGAAGCAATGTGCGGTCATCGTCATTTGCGCATATTACACCAAAGACCAAATCGGAAGGTAATCTTTCTCCTTCATAGCTGTAGCCATTCAATAATCTTGCGTATGGCTCTCGCGCTTTGTGCGGGTCCCATGTTGACATGTCGCGTGCGACGTTTTCGTTCCACGATTCAGATACAATCTTCTGCACCACCAGCTTTTCCCTCTGAATTGCCACTATTTATATCACGACCATATTTATACTCGAAAGGTCTTAGAATTAAGTGACTGGCTTTGTAATTTAGAAGACAAGCCCTCTATATAACCCACTCTCACCTCTAACTGGGCTCTCATTTCAATTGACCTGCTTCTCGAAGCCAGTCTCCGCCATCACAAATCATCGACATTGCAGTCAAGACATCAAAAGTAACATCCCACCTTTGAATTCATCAGTTTCACTCTTTTGCGAGCACACACTCCCCTTCCTTTTTGCTCAGTCCGTGAAAATGACTTCCAGACCAGAGACAGTCACCCCGAAACCACGCCAAGCGGCATTCTACATCGTCGGCTGGTACCTATTTTCTATGTCGATATCCGTATACAACAAATGGATGTTTGGTAGTGGACTAAACTTCCGCTTCCCGCTATTCGTGACCGCGTTTCACCAGACATGTCTCTTTCTTCTAAGCATCTGTGTGCTCTATTTTCGACCACAACTCAGGCCAAGCGCCAACTCCGCAGCATCTAATTTTGGAGCTTCATTGGCCATGCCCCTTCAAATGTATGCAGCACAAATTTTGCCCTGTGCCATGGCTTCAGCCGGCGATATTGGCCTAAGCAATGTGGCGCTCAAGTACATCTCGCTCTCGATGTACACGATGCTTAAGACATCAAGCTTGATTTTCGTGCTTCTCTTCGGGCTTTTGTTTCGGCTTGAACGGTTTACATGGCGGCTCGTCGCGATTGTCGTGGTTATGTCCGCGCTGGTGATGATGATGACCGACCGCCCAGAGGAATCCAAGGAAAAGCGTAGTAAAAATGCCGATCTGGAGTCGCAACCTCTTGGTATTGTGCTCATACTAGCTGCATCAGCAATATCGGGCTTGCGCTGGTCATTTACGCAGCTTCTTTTAAAGAAAAACGATTACACGAAACACCCTCTTCAAACCATTCTCTACATCTCGCCAAGTATGACGCTTGCACTCTTTGCGTTTGGCTTGGTGTTTGAAGGCTGGGTTGAGTTCACTTCACTGCCAATGTGGGTTGAAAAGGGTGTGCTCGAAACCACGCTTCTTTTGGTGACACCAGGGATCCTCGCTTTTTGCATGACCCTTTGTGAATTTCAACTCCTAGCAGTGGCGCAAGTGTTGACGTTGTCAATTGCGGGAATATTCAAGGAAGTTCTCACAATTATGCTTGGTTCGCTCATATTTGGCGATACCTTGAGCCCTGTCAATTGTGTAGGGTTGGCTATTACGTTCTTGGACATTTTATGCTACAACTACTTTCGATATACAGAGCCAGAGGCGCCCAGTGCAAAAACCGCGTACGCCGCATTGCAACAAGATTCGGAAATGCAAACCCATGGTGGCATCGAGTTGAAACAACATTAAGCGAGCCTGCTAAAACATATCATGGATAAGCACCTCGCGCGCGGAAGCCGCCTGCTATAAAATGGCTCAATCTGAAGACTAAATACTCTCACCGTAAGATTCATATTTCAAGACCGTAATATAGAATGGTGAATATGCACCATTGCTCTGTTTCAGTTTCATTCGAGGTTCTGGTTGAAGCCACGGGTCAATAACACTTTAGAGAGGACACCCGTTCCAGCCATGAGCTGCTCTCTCTAGCAGCTAGATACTCTACGATGAGACCAAAACGATTTTTTTTTGGAGAAGTCAATACAGAGCTGAAACTGTATAAATCTAGATGCTTCTCCGAGGGACAGATTAATCAAATTGATCAAGTTTCACCTTTGGCTGCTTCCAGGAGGTGTCTCCTAATGTATAGCGCATAAAAACAGGTACTGTGATGCTCAATGCATGCTTGAATCTTCTAGAACTTTCTCTGAGCCCCTTCCCTATTCAAAAAACTCTTTTAATGTTTGTTTGATGTCTATACAAGGTCTATTAACTGTATTTCTCAAACAAACACGAGTCCCATGACACCCCCGAGAAGCAACACCAAATATAATACTGAGTTGCCAGATGTTACGTGTTGATTCAAGGAGCCAGCTCCCCCAGACGTCGATTTCGCGTCTGCAGCGCTCGCGCTGTCAGATGCTGAGCTTCTGGCAGTGGCTTTCAGGGAGAAGTAAACGTGGCCAGCGCTCACAATTACGTTGGTGAGGAGACCAGGGTCCAGATATGCTCCCGAATTGTTCATCGTGCCAAACGTGAGAGTCAAATCGCTTGAGACGGTAGCGTTGGTCGCAAACGGGATTGTATCCAGACGTATATATCCGACCGTGGTGCTATTAACAGCTCTCAGCGTGAGATCTGTATTCGCGTTGGCCACCGCTATGCGCCCACCCTCATTGTCCATGGCCATGTAGATGTTCAGAAGAAAGGAGACGCCAAGGGCGTTGTAGCCTAGGAAGTCAGAAGGCGAGATATTGAAAATACACGCCTCCTGTCCATCGTCAAATGTCAAGTTTGTATAGAGGCTGGGTTGCACAATTGACCTGAGGGGCACCTGCACATTTAAAGGCCCAAAGCCAAAGTTTACTGCTGCATCAATATCATTGACAGTCGAGCAGTTCACGATCCACGTGTCGTAATCTGAGATATAATAAGCATTAGCTTGAAGTGCAAGCGAGATAATCACAGACCGTGGTAGGTACGAGAATACCAATGTTGGGTCTAGCACCACTGCGATAGATTCCCCATATAATGTTGCGTACTCTTCCGTTTCAATATTTTCAAGCTCAATGGAGTCTAATTGCAAAATTGGTAGTATTCTATTCTCGTCACACCAGCCTTCGTGCGGAATCTGCGGAAACAGATAGAAATCGCCCAGGTACAAATGCTGGTCAACGGAGCCCAAAAGCAAGTAGCCTCCAACTTCGTCTGATACACTTTGGTTGAAGAAGTAAGTTGAAAATCCGCTTCCGAATATGAGGCCTTGTGTTTTTAACGAATCAAGCACACCTCCGGCCTGCACAGGCCCAGACAAGCCAAAGCCACCTTGGGCCACATTAGTATCGTCTACCATAAGAAACAGGAGCTCTTCGAGTTCCAAGAGGTTGCTGTCTTCCGTGCCGAGAGAAAAGTTTGACTCCATGAAGTATCCGCTCCCATAATAATCGTATGGGTATGTAATGTTCAATGACGACGTGCTGGCCACCGATGCGGCTTGAGTCACCGTGGACGTTTGCGAGCCATTTACCACAGTTGTGATCATGACCGGCGTGTACGCTCCGTTGTTGTAGCACTCATCAATATTGTACGTTTCGCCGCTGACGGTGACGTACGAAGGAATTTCGGTGAAGTTATAGCTCAGGTAGATTGCGTAAACGGCCGAGCAATTGAGAACCTCTGCCGCGTTCACAAGCCATAGATGCGGCTGCATGTAATCCAACAGCACAAGGATTTCCAGGCCCACGTTGTCGGTGATTGCGATGTTGTATTCCAGATACTGGCCACTCAATATGGGCACCGTGATCATAGCTGGGCTACTTTCGGTTGTACTGGCATTTCCGCTCAACGACGTCCGCAGAATCAAAGACAGCGCTTGAACACTTGCCGCAAAGAAGAATAGCGCCGCTCTGAATAGAAACATGTTTTGATTCATCTTGACTATGGAGATGACTGCGCAATTTTTTTTCTCGCAGGGTTGTGACCTGATAGAGATTTGCAGTGAACCAGTATAAAAAGAAGGCTGGTTAGCGAATGAAGAGTTTAGGTAGGATTAAATAGCCTCCTTCTGGTATCGAGGCTGCGGGCACTTGTTGTACTGAGAATGCTCCACTGCTTGCCCGCCTTTCCCGAACAACGCAATATGACAAATTTAGGAATTGACTTGGAGGGCCGCGCGAAATGCGACTTCCTGTATATACTTTGTCGCGTATGCGCACGCTGACGCCATAACGCCATTCATCTACAGCAGGCCCAAGACACGCGGTCTCACTCGGGCCTCTCGTAGCGGAGCTTCAAACATAAAACAACACTAGAAGCCTGTCATCTTCTAGAAGTGGATATCAGATTTTTTTATTTTGTCGTTCCCTGAGAGTCAGCTGTCTTTTGCTTTTTATTGAGCACGGTTTCTGGTCTTCTATGCGAACCCCGAGAATACGCACATGCATTTGTTTTCAGTGCAGGCAAGTTATTTTAATCTATTCCTTTGCTGAGATTCCAATCGCTCGCTTTCAACTTTCCATTCAAGGAGGACACTAGACAAAGAAGGAGAAACCGAGCACAATCTCGAGGCTGAATTTCGGTAACTGTAACCAACCACCTAATTTCATTATCTTTTCAAAAGTGTAGTTTTTTTTAAGCGATCCATGTGGATTGACTCCAGAGCATTGCACTCCAGATATCAATAGCTCAGTATCAGGCAGGTTTTGGTGCATTCGGTTTTTACTCTTCTGTTCCAGTAACTTACGTGCCAAGACTACTGAAGACGGCGCTGTGAGAGCAATAGGGATCGTCGTAAATGTGCTCAAAAAGTAAGGTTATGAGCAGTGCAATACACGCGGTAAATCAACGTAGGCTCATGAACGCAAGAAAAAAATGGATTCTTGCAAATTCCAAGTACAAGGCAAATTTGCCCGTAAGTTTTTGATGAGGATTCAAATAAAGTAACTAGATGCTACATTGAGCTTAATCAGCTTTTGGTAGAGTGTTTGAGCATGCCTGCCTGGAGGTTCGGGCCTTGAAAAGAGTACAACTCAATTTTATGTCGTCTTTATCATATGTCGGAGGGGGGTGCAGTAAAGAAGTTCAAGTGCGCTTTTGACCGGGAATGTAACTAATGTCTATTTATGCTATAGAAAAACTTCTGGGCGCCTCCATTCGCCTTTGATAGTCCTTATGTTTAGTAGAGGTATCAAAGAGACAGGTAACTTTGGTGACAAGCATGTTGTGCACGCAGCTACTTCAAGCCTCAAATTTTAGACTTATAATCAATCAAAACTGGATTTTATTGATCCGGAAGCTTGTAGCTCAAAGACACAGAACTACTTCGATTGTGTTCCCAGCAAGACCGGCGCTCCTTGTGCGCATAACATATGGCCTCGTTAAGACGACGCGCGCGGTGCCATGAGACTATAATTAGACAAGATTTCTTCAGAAATGAATGTATCTAAAAAAGGTGCGGCAAAAGAGAAAAAGAAAGCCCCTGTCCGCAACGATCTGCGCAGTAATCATTTGCATTATCGAGTTGCCACGCCTTTTTGAGTGCGCATGATTCTCCTGCAATACTTCTTCAAATATTTGAGTATCATCAAAATACTCCACATCACGCAGAATAACCCTTTTGCCTGCAAGACTCCTTACATATATATACATATCGATAAAAGTCCTTCATTGTGGTGGGATCACGTGGTTTCCTTTGGAGAGAGTGGCATTTCTTAGTAGCCTTAAGGTTTTCTTGGAGCATTAGTAATTATTCTATCGAAAGCAAACAGCCTGATTATATGTAGAGCCAAGCATCAAGTACGCAAAGATGATCAGTACTTTTGAGAATGTTCAATGAATCTTTCCGAACTTCTTCCAAAAGCCCTTCAAGTCAGCAAGAACTGCGCTTTATTTGCAATGGTGCAGTAACTCCTTTTCCGTCTCACAAAATGCTTCTGCGCCACACCAGTTGGAATTTTGCATCAAGAATTGCTCTTTAATAGCCGCCGATAAATCCCCATGCGGCTGGGCTGAGAATCATCTTCTGTTAGTCCTAAGCATATGAGAGCAGGGCGTTCCTCAAGGGCTGGCCCACTAAAGGCAAGTTTCGGAATGATGTACCCTAAAGTTGTGTCACTGTCAATGCTAAGTTTGTAGCTATATGCATCTCAGGTATTTTATTTTATCTAGAAAATGCAGTTCACCGCTGGCATTAATAAGAATAAGGTTTCGAGCGTTTAACCGCATCACCGCAGTGGTTCCATTCCCGTGAAACGATTTAAGCTTTACCGCTTGAAATGAACAGCATGAAAAGTTTTCTACTTGTTCAAGTCAGCCGCAGCTTGCCTATTCGTATCTGCCAAAAAGTCTCTCGATCTACCTGAAAAGTCTTTTCTAGACTAAAGCAACAAATTTCTATCGTGTCCCCACGATTATGTACGATAACGTACATTGGCTTGCAGACAAATTGTGAAAAGATCAATCCGACAAGGGCCTGTACACAGCGAGGGCTTGGGAGCGCGTTCCTAAGCATTGCCTGATCCAGTTTCTGAAATGTTTCCATAGTAATTCCGATATCACCCCGAAAAATAGAGACTGGGGGTCAATAAGATGCAGCACCGAGAGGTACTCTACTCGCACACCTGATCACGGCGTGAAGGCCGCTGTCGAATTTTAGGCGCGGAGACCGGACACTCTTCCGAGCCAAAGCGATTGGTCACGTGACTAGATTAAGCAGGCTTACCGGAAACCTCCATATATTTTAAACTCACAAAGTTCAAAATGCACCGAACATCTACACGTAAATATGTCAGCTCAAAAACTAGGGTATGCAACGAAACAAGTTCAATATTCTTCGCAGCGGAACAAATGACGTATTGGGTTGGCCCAGGTTGGGCCTGTACACCCGCACCGCACTTCTTTTCCTCTTCTCGGTGTTCGTTGCATGCGCACATTCTATTTCGTTGTCAGCAAGAAATATAGGCCCTGCCGTTCTCAGATTTTAATAGGCATCGCTGGAGTCCACCGGCATTACCTTCGAAGCATCGATATTGGCTTTCCCCGCCGCTTCTGTCATTTCGTGAGTTTTGCGATTCGAGTGCCTTCTCATTGACATTCTAGCGATATCTCAGACTCGAAAACGGCATCGGTGAAACTTTCAAAATCTGCAGTTTCACTTGAGTGGTCGCAACAGCACCTTCTCAATAATCCCTGGGCGCCTCAGGATTGCCACGCGGGTGCCACATTCCCAACCTCTCGCATTCCTTGGGAAACGACTATAGGGACGTATACTCACAACTGGGCTATATCGAGGTTATACTTTATCAAGCTAGCATCTACTGGTCGCTTTGCTGTTCCACTACCGCTTTCGCAGCTACTCTGTTGCCGCGAGTGCAAGACCAGTGCCCTCACTGATTCACGAGGAATCGCCCAGTCAGCGCCCTGCATCACACCAGTTGTACCTGCTGCACTAGCAGTTCAGAGGCTAGTCTGCTAAACACGGCTATTTATCTATCCTCTTGCAACTGGCTATAGCCATACCGAGTTCTGCATTTGAATTCTGCGCCGGAAAAGGTCGTCTCTTACATAGTTGCTGTGCTTCTGTTCGAATCAAGCACAACAAATCAGCGTTCTCGATACAGGCGCATCCCGCCCCTGCCCTTCTCCGGCAACACCATCACGCACCTTCTACATAATGATGCCGACCCGGTTCAAGAACGGCAAGAAGCGGCGCATCAAGATCGGCATCCGCCCCCAGCTCATCATCCTTGTGTGCTTTGCGCTGCTCTTTTCCTTGCTCATTCTCGCAACTGTCATTGGCGTGTATGTGTCCAACATTGTGTCCGATCTCCGTGCAGACCGCCTCTCCGTGATTGCCGACCTTAAACGCACGCAAATTCTGCAGCTGTTGCAGTTCATCTACTATCAGGTGTCGTGGGTCTCGCAGAAAGACTCGCTCACGGCGCCGCTCCTGAACTATCGCGCCGGGAATTACTCTGAACTGGTGTTTCTGCTGTCTCAGGAGGCGCTCGACCAGTTTCTTACCACCTCAGACACGTTTGCTCTGGCTAAATTGTACTCGCTAGACTTGGAAGTGGTGGCCGAGGCCACCAACAATGGTATCAATGTGTCTTCACCCGTTGAGGACGCCCTCTATATCCTTCTGAACGCCACCACTGTGCCCTCGGCGGTGCTCGCCACCAACATCTCCAACGCCGTGCCCACGGGCCACGTCTCGGGGCCGTTGGCCAACTCCTCCACCCGCGCAGACAACACAAACGCCACGTTCTACTTCGGTATCACGATGCCTATCTACGCCAACACATCCATCATTTTACACGAGCTGCTGGTGGCCGGGTATCTCACGGTGCTTGCTAATGCGAAGCTGGTGAGCGCGGCGCTCGACGCGCTGTCGTACAACGAGGACTACGTTTGCGTGCTGATCGAGCCGATCTACGCCAGCAATGATACGCTGCTGCTCATCGGCTTCGAAGCTCTCTTTGGTGACGTCAGCCTGCAGATCAACTACAATACTTTCGTTGATATTCTGCTTTCTGAAGCCGCAGAGGAGGCACTCACGCGCGGCGACGGTACTGCCACCAACATGCAGCTGCTCAAGGGGTACAACGTCGCAATTGGATTTTCGCGCGTGTACATTGACACCGCTACCACATGGAGTGTGATTGTCGAACAGAGTCAGAGTCGCTTTGAGAAACCGGTGAAGAAGTTAACCAAAATTATGATTGGCGTGGTCATTGGCATTGGTGTTTTTGTGTGTCTCATCACATTTCCCCTAGCTGTATGGTTTGTGATTCCAATCACCAAACTAAAAAACGCCATTGAGGCCATCACCAGGTCGAAAAAGGAAAAGGAAGCTACTGGCGGGCCTGGCGCTCGCTCCGTCTTTCCAACTTCCCCTTCTAGCAGCTCCAATGACCATATAGATAACGATATTGATGAGAAATCTGACGTCAACGTTGGTGACAACGCAAGCAGCCGCAAACGCAACTCCATCAACACCGCAAGCTCCGGAAGCTCGACTGTGTACCTGACGGGAATCCGTCTACCTGACCGCATTCCACAGCTGAAGAAACTTTTCAAAGACGAGATCACTGAGCTATCCGAGGCTTTTAACATCATGACCGAGGAGCTCGAAAAGCAGTATAGCCATTTGGAAGACCGAGTGCGTTTGCGCACCAAAGAGCTCGAGGCATCCAAGATCGAGGCCGAGGCCGCCAACGAGGCCAAGACCGTATTTATAGCAAACATATCCCATGAATTGCGCACCCCACTAAACGGTATACTCGGTATGACCTCTATCGCCATGGATGAAACAGACCAACTGCAGATACAAGACTCCTTGAAGCTTATCCATAGGTCAGGGGAATTGTTGCTACACATTTTGACCGAGTTATTGACTTACTCCAAAAACACATTGAACAGATCCAAGCTCGAGAAGTCAAACTTCCAAATCTTGGACGTCGTCTACCAGGTCAAGTCTATATTCAGCAAATTGGCTCTTGACCAGCGCGTCAACTTCAAAATCTTGTTGAAACCCAGGATTCTTCGGAATCTAATTCTTTTGGGTGACTCGAATCGTATCATTCAGGTAGTGATGAACCTTGTCTCCAATAGTTTGAAGTTCACCCCTATCGATGGTTCTGTCGATGTCACCATAAAACTACTAGGTGAGTATGATCAGGAGGCCTCTCAAAAAGCTGACTACGCCAAAGTCCTTGTCAAGCCACATATGCTGAATAAAAACCTTGACGATGCTACAGGATCTATTACCGAGAAAATGAATATCAGCGATACAACAGGTCTTGGCGCAGATGAAAACGATGAAATGAGAAGATTTGCAAGATTGAAGTCAAGAAGTGCATTGTTACAACGGACAAGCTCCGATACGAGTGTTGGTGGAAAGGTTGATGAAATCCTTGATAGCAGCAGTGTAACAACATTTTCTACAACTGAATATGAAGACATAATGTTCAGATCGCAATTTGATCATCTGAAGCCACTTCCCGGCATACCGCCTGTGCGAAGTTCTCTGCATCAAATACAACAACATGAGGGATCAGACTATGCCTTTGGTTTCAATGAGAAGCGTGAAAGCTATAATTTTTCCTCTCTGCTCGAAATCCTACCTCTGCCTACGTCTTCCCTCAAAAATCCTGAACGCTCTAGCACAGAAGATGATACTACCCACACGCTGCTTTCGAGGCCGTCTATAAACAATTTTGCCTCCGAACAATCAAATCATCCAGAGTTATCTACAACAGAATTGATTAAAGACAATGAAGTCTACAAAATAAAAAAGACCTACGTGCCTCGATCATGGGCAATACAAATTGAGGTCAGTGACACAGGACCAGGTATAGAGCCAGCCCTACAAGAAAAGGTGTTTGAGCCTTTCATCCAAGGAGATCAAACCCTTTCTAGAAGCTATGGCGGCACGGGTTTGGGCCTCTCTATTTGTCGCCAACTTGCAAGGATGATGCATGGAACATTGACACTCAAATCTGACATTGGCAGAGGATCCACTTTTACTTTCACTGTACCACTACCTCAAAGTGGGGAGATTATTGTCCCACCTGAGAAATTGAAGGATTTTACCGAAGACGAATTCAACCCCAATTCGAGACTGAATCGAAAGGTTGTCTTCGATCTAGAACAGACAAGCTCAGATCATGATAAACTACTGGCTGATATTTGCAACGGTAAAGAAGACGCAGATATGGAAGTGAGCCGATCTAATTCCAAGAAGAGCAACCAGCCCGAACATATTGATCTCCCGCTTCCTCAGCTGTCTGTAGGAACGGCAGATCAAACGCCAACAGGCGAAACGTGTCTCGATAATATTTCACACCTAAAAATTCTCGTGGCCGAAGACAATTTGGTCAATCAGGAGGTAATTAAGCGCATGTTGAAACTCGAGGGATTCACCAATATCACAATGGCTGTCAACGGAGCAGAAGCTGTTGATCTTGTCAAGAAGTCCTACGATACCATGTCCTTATACGACATGATATTCATGGACGTGCAGATGCCCAAGATGGACGGATTGACAGCTACAAAAATAATTCGAAACAATTTGAAATTTTCAAAGCCTATTGTGGCATTGACGGCTTTTGCTGACGAAAGCAATGTGAGGGAGTGTTTGAGCTGCGGCATGTCCGGATTTTTATCTAAACCCATCAAAAGAACGAACTTGAGAAAGATCGTACTGGAGATTAGCCCAGAGCTATTGAAAGATATTGTTACCACTCCAAGCACATACTTTGAGGACGACAGACGGAATGGATATTTCTCTCCGGAGGGCCGATCTGCCTTTGCCGGGGAACAGAAAAAGAACTCAGACCTGAGCACTTGTGGTAAATCGACCCACGCTACCAACGATACGCACCCTCACGATAAACACCCCAGATAATAAGGTACTCGGCTCATTCGATTCTAGGATTACCAGCGCGGTACCAATGTGATTCCATATCTGTCCAAGGATTCGTTTGTCGCTGCAATTAACTAGTCGGAGCCAGTCATACGTACGGCACGCGGATGTGTATATGTGCAGTACATACGTAATTGTGAGGCTGGCTTCACCAAAATAAGATAACCCTATCCGACTCTTTCCTCTTTCGATCTGTACTACTTGTAACAACGCAACGCTTCAGTAAAACATTTACCTTTGATCGCTACATCCACCCAAACACTATAGCCGCCTTGCAGTCTCTTTACGTGTACTGGAACGCCTGGACTTTACCACAATTCGCTTCAGACGATATTTGCCTATCTGGCTGTTGAGCCCATCTCAATATCGCAGTGATCGCTGGTCCAAGATGTGGGTTTCATCGGAGCACCCCTCTACAACAAGCGAGAAGAAGTCACCCTACCAAAACTATCGAATATACCGCTCTTTGTACTATGGCCTCGTGGTGCTTGCGTTTTTGGTGTGGGGCTCCGTCATTCTTGTGTCCAGCATTTCCACATTAATCGGCCACCAGACGCTGGCCAACTTTGGCGTCGGCGCGCTCAACGGACCTGAGGTTTACCCCTGGCACCCTGCTGCCGGCATTAAAAAGCCTGTGACCCTAGAGGGGCTCCGTGACGGTACTTTCAAGGCGAATTATAAGGAGCTACAGTGGATCCAGAGCCCTGAGTCGGGAGAAAATGATCAAGGTACCTATTTGCTCAAGGACAAAAAGGATGGGCGCACAACCTACTTGGTCAAAAGCATTGTCGACGAAGCCTTCCACCATACGCTCATGGAAAATGCTGCGTTCACATATCATGGAGTAGAATACAACGTGGAGTCATTGAAAGCGTCGCCCGACTTGAAAAAAGCAGTCTTAAAGACAGACTCCACCAAAGGTTGGCGCCATTCATCCATGGCTCTTTACTGGATCTTGGATGTCGAGAGCGGCGACATTCTGCCGTTGCTCAATGCGCACGACAAGCTTTCGGTGACATCGTGGGCCCCCACTTCGGATGCTATTGCGTTTGTGTTCAAAAATGACGTTTACGTGAAAAGCTTGCAGTTCGGTACAATTTCGCGAGTCACCAGTGACGGCAGTGCCAATGTCTTCAACGGAAAACCCGACTGGGTATATGAAGAAGAAGTATTTTCCAGCGATATTGCGCTCTGGTGGTCTCCCAAAGGCGATAGGCTTGCGTTTTTGCGATTTGATGATACACACGTGCCTGAATTTCCGATCCCCTACTACGTACAAGCAGGTCACGATGAGTATCCAGAGATACGCACGATAAAGTACCCTAAACCCGGGTACGCTAACCCGGAAGTTGACTTGATTGTCACGCAGCTTCCCAAAACTCTGGGCGGCGCTTTTTCTGTGAGCGTGGCACAGCTTCCATCGCAGGATATAACCGAGAAGCTCGTGACTGAGGTGCTTTGGGTATCCGATAGCTCGGTATTGATCAAGACCACAAACCGGGCCAGCGACATAATGGAGGTTTTCTTGGTTAGCGGCACGGAGGCACAGCTCATACGCTCTCTCCGTGCCAAAAATTCCTGGTTTGAGGTCACTTCAAACGCTAGGTACGTGCCGAGAAACGACCTGTTGGGGCGGTACGCAGATGGATACATCGACGTCATTGCTTCGGATGGCTACAACCATTTGGCATATTTTTCGCCACCTAACAACCCCACGCCGTTCGTGTTGACCAAAGGCCTCTGGGAAGTAGTTTCCAGTCACGTCGATGTCCATACAAACACTGTCCACTTCACGGCCACAGCAGACTCTTCAGTCGAAAGACATTTCTACAAGGTCAACTTGCTTGACATATTTCACCAGTCCGACATACCGGAGATGTCGCGCGTTACATCAGGCACGGCGTGGTACTCAGGCCTGTTTTCGCTGGGATCGCGCTTTTTGCTTTTGAACTACCATGGTCCTGAGGTTCCGCGTCAAACAGTCATTGACTTGCACGAGTCGGGGAAAACAGTAGCAACACTTGAGGAGAATACCGTCTTGAGCCATACGCTCCAGGAATATGACATACCGGGACTGCGAGTGGCCACCGTTAACCTAGGCCATGACTCAATTCTGGGCGGAGAGATCATCGCAAATTCTCTAGAGGTGTTCCCCCCAGCGTTTAATGCTAGCAGAAAATACCCTGTGTTGTTCTACGTTTATGGTGGTCCCGGATCGCAAATGGTGAGCCATGAGTACGCTATTGGTTTTAGTCATGTGGTAGCAACACAGCTCAATGCTATTGTCGTTACGGTGGACGGCCGCGGTACTGGTTTCAACAATCTTGATCCGAAAGTAGGTGCAGACTTTAAATTCTGTGTACGTGATCGTTTGGGTCATTTCGAGCCCTTGGACCAGATCAATGCAGCACGGCAGTGGGCACAGCGTGATTACGTAGATGCTTCTCGCATCGCTATCTGGGGTTGGTCATATGGAGGCTTTTTGACGCTCAAGACATTGGAAACAGATGCGGCAAGGGTATTCTCATACGGCGTCGCTGTTGCACCAGTAACTCGCTGGAGGCTTTACGACTCTATCTACACAGAGCGGTACATGCGCACACCTCAAGAGAATGCTGTTGGGTATGAAACTGCCAGCATCGCAGATGCAGCGCGGTTCGGAGGTGTCAAACGTTTCTTAATTATGCATGGGCTGGGCGATGACAATGTACATTTCCAAAATAGCTTGCGGCTCTTGGACGACTACAATTTGGCAGGGGTCGAGAATTTCGATTTTATGGTGTTCCCGGACTCCGACCACGCGATTCGCTATCACAACGGCAACACGGTTGTTTTTGACCGCATCTTTGATTGGCTTCGTAGAGCTTTTGGAAAAGAGTTCGAGCAGCTGTCATACTCTAAAGCTGGAACGTAGCCCAGAGGTATAAAAGCTCGCAGTTTTTAATAAACTAAGCATACTTTCTAGACGTGTGTCGCGTGATGTTAAATCAAGAATCAAACTACAATTCTAAGTCTTTTTCCGAAATAAAACCCTTGCATAAGCTTGATAAATTTCGCATACTCGGAGTATTAAGAATAGTGGACTACCAGTAATTGAGGACGTTTGAAACACAAATCAGCAGCGTTCACTCCTGTTTTTTTCAAGTACGAGCCATGCGGGGATTACACAGTTAGCTTGTTTGTTTGACTTTCGAGTAGTGAGATGTTGATTTGTTCAGTTGTTGAAATGGAATTTCAAAACTTGAACAATTTTAAAGATGAGGAGTCCTCCTGGTCCAAGCGAATTCCTCGTAAATCGTTTCTAGTATTCTTGAATTTCGTAAAAATCGCATACCTGCATAACGATGTCTAGCCTAACAAGAACAATCAGTACATAGATTATATCAAGAAACGAGAAGAGGGACCCACTGCTTTACTTTACTACTTGCAACATGTCACTTAATATAATAAAACACTAACAAAGAAGAGTTCAAATTTTAAATGCAATGAAACCCCAAATTCTTTATTCCCTAACCACAAAAGATGGATATGGTACTATCCACCCACTAGACATGCATATAGCTGCTCAGGCTCCGCAACGGAACCAAAATGAATTTTTTTAAACCTATACATATAGCTCTCTTGTTTAAAAGTAGTCTAGTATCATTCTGACTTTCGTCCGTTCCAGTACTCGGGACTGTAACATGATTCTAGTACACCGTGAAATGAATCACTTTTGGGGAGAAATACTTTCTTTAGGAGCCAGGAATTATGAGGCTTGCAGAAAGCAAGATCCCAGACGAAGGCTTGAGATTTTTTTTTTCACTTCGAAGGTTTTTGCATACTTGATTGCAGATTCCGAGCTCAGGCAATTTATGGAAAAGAAAGCCTTCTCAAACACCTCTCGTCACATTGCTCTGCATACAGACGAGGCCCTGCGCGCATTGCAATGGGTGCAAAATTACCAAGGCATAGAGAACAATCATCAGACTACGCCGATCACACACCCCATCTTTAATCTGAAATACAAAAAAAAAACATCATGGTAATAATAAGAGCCCAATAAAATCTCCAATTTATGCCAAAGCCTCATGAGAGTGCAACAAAGCCACACTTCTCCAGCTATCAAGAGCAACAGCTCAGTCGGGTAACCCCATCCCGCACCCAGCAAAAATTTTCCCGCGTATAAATCTTTCGGTATCTCACCACCTGCTCAAACTAGCAAACTAAACCAGCACACCATGAAGATCTACACCGACATTTTCTCCGGCGACGAGTTGTTGTCCGACGCGTACGACCTCAAGGAGGTTGACAACGTTGTCTACGAGGCAGACTGTGCCATGGTGCAGGTCTCCTCCGGTGGTGACGTGGACATTGGTGCCAACGCTTCTGCTGAGGAGGCCGCCGAAGACTTGGAGGAGGGCATGGAGACCGTCAACAACGTTGTCTACTCCTTCAGATTGTCCCAGACCTCTTTTGACAAGAAGTCGTTCTTGACATACATCAAGGGCTACATGAAGGCCGTCAAGGCCAAGTTGGCCGAAACCGACCCTGAGCAGGTTGAGGTTTTCGAGAAAGGCGCACAGGCATACGTCAAGAAGGTCATTGGTTCTTTCAAGGACTGGGACTTCTACACTGGTGAGTCCATGGACCCCGATGCGATGATTGTTTTGTTGAACTACCGTGAGGACGGTACCACCCCTTACGTGGTCATCTGGAAGCACGGTGTCAAGGAGACCAAGATCTAATTCTTTGTATTAATTTAAAAACTTTTGACGAATTCGGCGCTTCTGTAGCTTGCGTATATGTTTGAGTATACGTCACATTGCGACGGATCATGCTAATGGAAGCATTGAATGCTAGGAAATATTGATATATTATGTATGTCTGCATGTAGGCTGCCACGATTAATTTTGTCTCGCATTTTCAAAGGGTCGAAAGTTTATAGCACCCCTTGAGGTCGAACTGTCTGTAGGGAATCAGGCAATATATTTACCATTTAAATACCTGACAGGAAATGACTGATAGGAAAGTTTTTCTATATATCAACGTATGGAATATATTTGACGATGAAGAAATGTTCAACTTGTAGGGAAAATTGATCTTTCAGCGGGTTCTCAACTCTTTAAACAAATGAAAATGACAACATAGATGAAGTGACCATGCACAATTCTCAATATTTCGATCTAATCAGCTTATTTGACTAATTTTGCAGACGCTGTTGCTCAGAGGTTACTTTATGAGTATTCTGATGAGCCGGCATTCTTTGAATAGTGGACTGACTGAATATGCACTTATTTCAACAAATGATATGTAGTTCGTGGCAACATTTCATGACGGTGAATTTTTTTTATAATACAACTAGAATTCTCGACTCAACGGGCCAAAATACATTTTGTGAACTGGATTTTTAATCATTTTTTTTTCGCGAAGATTCAAAGCTTGTTTTATGGCTTTCAATTTGAAATAGTCCTCATAGTTCATTTAGTCAGGTCCCCATCTTGGGAACGATGCCCTAAGGAGTCGGTGGACTACCTCACGTGTCAGAAGTATAGCACGTGTGGTACATCAAGGCACAATTTAGTTCTTGCTGCGAACAACAGTCTCCCGTTGTAAAAGATCAAAAGTAAGACTCCTCAAGTTTCAGTAGTAGATCCTAAATCATGTGGCAAACAAAACACCTCAGGTCGGTTGACACAATTTGATAGTTTGCTGTATTTGCCAATTCACAGCAATTATATCGCACTTTAAGCAAGTTCTGTAGCTATATATTGGAATAGGAGTATGAGAAAAGATCTTGTTTCAAGAGATTGTACGGTCTTGAGAACCGAAGAAACAACTAAGTATTTAGATGTATACCCAAGTGAATTGAATGCGGACTTCAAATACCTTTTTTCCGCGTAACCCTTAAACAATGATTCTCTAAGGTAGACTCCCTATCGGCGTATAGAAACAACTCAGCCGTGTGATTGGACATTAATTCGTTAATTGCAGCAACACGACTTTCGTCGATCATTCGCCTCGCAATCAATCCCAACCTTTCCCTCTCATTGTAAGTGAGGCCTGATACATGATTATCATCTTGCCCGGCTCGTTTCCCACAAACTGCCCAAGTTACTATCTTTTTCATAATCAGAAATTCGACGCTGTTTTGAACTCCATTCTTGGTCAAGAATGCCTTTGATTGCGGGAGCAATTGGCCATAGTCACATACGTGCCTGCAACACATGGCCACAACCATACCATTCAAAATATCTTTACTCTTTGTCGCGTTCAAAATCAGCTTCAAAGTTAAGTCTGTTGCAGCCCCGCACAAATGCTTGGAAATGGCAACAATGGAGTCGTGATTCACAGATTCTAGAAACTTATCAAGATCCAAATGCTGAATGTCTATCCTTGACCGCTTAATTCGAGGGAAAAGTTGGAAGCCTTCGCAGTCGCTAACGATCTTGTTGTCCATCTTCATACGGTTCACACCACGATCTATTAGACCAAATCCATATTTCGAGCAACTTTCCGTGTATATATTGGAAGAAACTCCTTCATCTTTGGAGAAATCATAAATCACGCAGGCATTGACGGTTCTCGAAAGCTCGGCTTTGCCGCATCCGAACTCTACATAGAAGTTATCTCCTGATAGTATGTCCGCTTCCTTCATTGCTCCTATTAGTGATGCCTGCTGTACAATATGCTTCTTGTTTTCTTTTTTTGAGAGCCAGCTATTGAGCCCTGCGTGTTCTTGTATCTTTGACTCAAGAGGCGAAACCTTATTGTGATAGTCTTCAAGAACAGCAAACATCTTTTTGAAGGTCGTTAATTCGTTTCCAGGATCTTGTTCGGGTATTTCATCAGTCTTTGCTTCAAAATCCTTGGCCTCACGAAGTTTAGCATTGAAATCTTTCTTAAACCAAGGTTCCGGCGCGTCTGTCGGGCGAGCATTGCATTTTTGTAAGTGGAATCTGAGATCTCTTTGCTTCACCGAATGCTTAGGGTCTAATGGACACGGCACACGTGCTTCGTTCTGCAGCTCAAGGTTTACTCCAGTGTTATTTGTATCAAGACTCATATGCTCTGCGCAAAATCGTTGGTCTTTTTTGCTTTGCATCGCGCAACGGCGATTTTTCTTTTGCAAAAAGTACTCACATCTATTTGGTGCCTCTTGTTTTTGCTGTTTCCGTTGGCGTTCAATTTTTTGTCTCTTCTGCTGGTACTCCTTTGAGGGTTGTGCTAATTCCATTGCGTGTCTCGAAGTGTGTGCAATCAAGTAGTGAAAGGTGGGTTTTTTTTCCGAAAAACAGAGTCTGATTTGTAGTTCGCATCCTGAAATCGTAATGTTTGACTAACATGGGAAATGGGAAGAAGGGACAAAAATAAAGACTTGAGCTTCTTCCAGAAACAGATTTTAAAGCTGTATCAAAAGCAGCCAAGCATCAGTTGAGACTAATTTTCTTCCCAAACAGTTACCCAAACATTTGCAGATAAAGAAAATCATCATTAGATATTTCCATACACTTGTTTCGGCACCTGCGTCTCATCATGCGCGTCGCGGAAAAAAATTAGAATACCTCGATGATCATCGCAAGTAGAAACGAGAACAGCACTTACAAAATCTCACTAGAAAACTACAAATTCGAAAATGAAGGAGAAGAGAAATGAATTGTGGAAGCTCGATCTTCTTGAGGCCAAGTACACACAGGCTGTGCCTCGGTTTTCGTTCACGAGGAAATTGATCAATGCAAGAAACAACTCGCACTTGATGAAGAAGCTTCCTGACACACCCAATGAGGCCTTCAAACAAATACACGCCCTTAAAGCAGACTTATTCAGCAAAAAGTACCACGGCTCATATAAAAAGTTGAGTCGGGATGCCGCGCGTGCGTTCAAACAGAAACAGAAAACTATTGGCCCTAAAGAGAAACACCTCTCTAAGTTGTTGCAGAGTGCCGAGTTCAACGAGCAACTCATCACAGCCAAGCTTGTAAAAATTGTTCTGTCGGCAATCTTGACCACTAAGGAAGCCCGGCTGAATCCGCCTACCTTCATTCCGGCCGAGGTTCGGGAATGCATTTCCGATAAGACACTGACGAAGAATCCGTCGCGCTTTTTCATCACCTACTGCCAAAATGATAAGGTGGTAAACGAGCACATCTCCAAACTATGGAATCTGAAGGAAATGAAAGCTCTATGTCTGGAAATCGATTGGAGCTTTCGAAAAATCAGAGGTAACTTGACCAAGGCGGAAATCGCGGCCCGCTCGAAAGAAACAGGTAAGAAGGCTAAAGACGTCACCGCTGATAAGGACAGTGATGAAATTGATGGAAGTGATGAGAGTGAATCTGATACAGAGAGCAGCGACGGAGAAGTTCAGGACAAGTTCTCAGGGTTCGACAAAATGGTCGCGGGATCTGATGAGGAGGATTTTGCCGAGAACTCGAATACCGACTTCAAAGAAACCACCGACCAAGAAATGTATCATTTCGGTGATGAGAGCGATGATGAGACATTGCAGAAAGAGCTCAAGGCCAAGGCTTCGGGAGCAAAAGCACTCGCGCTCCCTGAATTGGCTACAGGGTATTTTTCAGGGGGCTCTGACGACGAAGATGTGGATAACGACAAAGTAGTCAAGGAAGCCACAACTACCCGCAAGAACAGAAGGGGTCAGCGGGCCAGACAGAAGATCTGGGAAATGAAGTACGGTTCAAAGGCCGCCCACGTGCAGAAGGAGAATCTGAGGCTTGCCAGCGAAAGAGAGCGCAAGCAGCAGGAGTTTGAAGAAAGACAACGCAAGAGGGAACAGAAATCGAGACTCGCGCAGGAGAAGAACACGTCAAAGACCGCGGGCTCTGTGCTGACTTCAGGACCAGGCGACTCGCTGAAGGTGCACCCGTCCTGGGAAGCAAAAAGACTTGCCGAGGAAAAGATGAAGAATGTTAAATTTGAAGGTAAGAAGATTACATTCGACTAGATTGTGAGACCTCTTATTGTCTATAATTTTAATTTGGCTTGGTCGACCGTGAACTGCTGTGCGAGTTCATCATCCGCCATCTCATTGCATGCTAGCGGAGAGTTCATGAGAAACCGGTACTGGCACTTCTCGGGCTCACTGACTGAAATCAACTCATGATGAGGCGCGCAAATCATATCGACTTGGGCCGTGCGCTGTGGCCCATTCCAGCATTTGCTGCCGTGTGCGAAAAACATCGAGTTACCGTGAATAGCATGAAATCGTCCCACTAAAGTATTGTCCTGATAAAGCGAATCAAGAAAGCCAAGTTTATAGCTATACTCCCCAATTTTCTTATGGGTCCACACACCTTTAACGGACCGGTATATGTCTGCCTCTCCGTAGTCCGCGTTCAAGCCATCCTCATATATGGCCTCCTCCGACTTTTTCTGTTCCAAATTTTTCTCAAGCTCACTTATGCTCTTCAAGAGCTTCTCAGTCTTATCGCTCATTTGAAGTGCGCTAGCTCTTTTATCTCCCAAACAAGATATTTTGTCATTTATTCCAAGAAGTGTGCGATATCTGTCAAGGAACCATTGAGATACAGACGATTTCGCATTGGATGAATGTTCTTGAGATGCCACAATAGCCTCCCGCAAATTTTGGGACATGTCATCCAAGCTCAATCTAGGGAGATCCAATTTAGCAGTGTTTTTGTCTTCAGGCTTGTTGGATATGTAATCTGCAAAGTTTGAGATTGTCTGTTTCACAGCTTGGTCATTAAAGTTTGGGTTGTAATTTTGCAAGAGGTTCTGCAACATAGCCTCTAAGCTTCGTACATTTTCTGACGCTTGAAGAGAGTTTCGCTCATATAGCATGAATTTTTCTTCGAGCTTCCGCGTGTATTCCAGAATGAACTTGTCAAACATGAATGAAATGGACTCTGTGCTCTCGTCACTTTCAGAAGCGTTTTGGTTTAGTTCCTTTTTCAAACTCATCAACCGGCCTTCATCTTGAGCTATCTTGACCTTGAGTGTCTGAGCGCTTCTTTCTAGATTCTGCTTTAATCTCTGCGCTTTCTCTATCAATTCATTCTTAATTTTTAAGGCTTCTTTCACTGCAGCCTTTCTTGCGTGCAAATAAACCTCGAATTGACTTTGAACTTGGTCACATAGGTTGGGACAGGCACCGCTTTTGTACTCGTCAGAGCCGTCACAGCATATATCGTAGTCACAAACGCCATCGTTGAGCTTGTAGTTCTCGATATACGCTTCTCTGTAACCCTCGTTAGCACAGTAGAAATATTTTGGCGCCTCGCCTGTAAAAGGACAAGCATTTGTGCCAGGCTCGTCAGATCCATCCGGGCAGTCACAAATATCGTCATTAATCTGCTCAAACAGAAGCTCGATTGAAGGGTCCAGCAAACAGTGCCATCTTCCATGTTCATCTGTAACGTAAAGTGATTGTTTTTCAGGTGCGACACCTATTATATTGGCCCAGACAACTGAGGTTAGAGTTAAGAGAACTTTGCATGGTAACATTGAGGGGGCTTCACGAGGATATTAGGAGACGACTCGTTTGCATCAAGTGACAACCAAATGTGGGAGAACAAAATCACGTGACTGGAAATATTGGATCTGACATAATTCCCACCAATCTGAGAATTATTTTGACGAAAAAAAAAGTGGCCTAATGAACAAGTATAGTTGTGCGACTGACCAGTTGCGTTTTCTAGCTTACTTCTAAGAGAATTCAACATTGTAAAGATGAGGCCATTGTCTCCTTCAAAGTATGTGCCTCAGGCCGTCCGGACCAGTACACCTACTATGCCGTAAGCCTGGAAGCTGAGGCATCCCGCAGTATCAAACAAGATACCTATAAGCAGGCCCACTATGATAATGAATATGGTCGCTTAGATATGCCGAAGAATAGCGAGCCGCACCCTCTCACAAGCACGAGGTGCAAGCGCCTAGTAAGGCCGCTACTATCAAAAATCCACTCTCTTACGGACCTTCATTCCAAGTACCCCGCTAAGTTTGTCTTTGACATTCAGCAATTCACCTGTGGCGGTATTGAAGATGCACAATTCACGAAGCCAGCCTCGGCACAGGATCGACTAGAATCTCTCAAGCCATTTTTAGCACTGGAAACCTATGATGCTTACGTGGAAATACTCAATATAATCAAGAATATTGTAGCCACTATTTCTTCTGGTGTTTTGAATGGTGGACGTATGGGAAAAGGTCAACACGGAAACTCATACACCGAAGAAAAGGAAAGCTCACCATTCACAAGCAAAAGAGTACCTCGTCTCTCGCTTTTAGCAGCACAGAAAATGGGAAAGTCGATAGCACTAGGAACAAAATCTACTTATTATCCCTTGAACCAAACCGCGCTTTTCGACCCCGAGTCGATTCCGTTGTATCTTCGAAAGTACCATGATCAGCTTGCAGAGGAAATCGACGAATGGTTAATGATGGAACCCGCTTCTGTCTTAGCCCAGCACCGCTCACAGCTTCTTCTTGGATATGTAATGCACATCCTCGTTTTCAATCTGCACACCATTCTCTATACTCTTATGCCTGTTCTTTGCCATTGGCTCCACGAGCAAAACTTGCTGTGTCTGCGGACGCTTTTTATCGAATTTTGGTTATTTCTGCACTTGGATCCAGATCACGAGGAAGTACAGGAATTGACAACAACCGATGAGTCAGTAGATCCGAGTCTCGACACTTTCTGGCTCTTCCATAAAATAGGATACTGGCAGCAATTAGTGTCTCTTCTTGGCGTGAGATCCTCAGAATTCAATTCCGGGGATGCTTACAACGCATTACTCTTGGACGCCTTAGTTTGTTCCGATAGACTACATCTCACACACATTGATGTTCATGAAATCTATGCGCTCATGAGGACCAATCTCCAACACCCAAAAAATACTCAGATTCTTGCGGCGATTTTGGCGCAGCTAATAATGTCCTTTCAAAGGAGCTACAATGTTGCTTCCACGTCTACAGAGGCGCACACATTAATATTCGAAGCCTACTTTGAGACTCGGCATTTCTTACAAGCATGGACCTGTTTCAGAACGACGTTGATTTTTAACACTTTGGACAGAGGCAATGTTGAAATCTTCGACGCTTGCTCCATGTTCATTGATCACCTTAATAACAACTGCTCCCTGGTGATTGCATTTTTGGAAGACAAGAGACGAGTTGACTATCGAAACGCTGAAAGATACAATAAGTTTGTGAATACTCATTCGAAGATTGTTGATTTGAAGGGCACGTGCGAGGTTCTTCGGGCTTTTTTTTTGGACACACAGCTTCAGTCGAGCGTAATTCTTGATTCTGCGTCCATGGTGCAGTACTTGGCGACATTCATCGCAGAAGACTATGATAATGAAACACTTGAGATTTTCATGGATTGGCTAAATGAGCAAGACAGGGCGCATTATGGAGACTTTATGGCGTCTTTGCAAAGCCAAATCACGTTTTTTCAACAGTAGAGGCACCATCACAAAATCGAATTCGAGTGCTTTATAGTATTAAAAGAATTAATTCAATGTGCGAAGTCCATTCCCGTCAGCAACGAGGAATTTTCCATTCACACTATTATCGGTTATTGCAAATTCGCAAGCATCGACGACCTCTTGAAGGGAGACAGTCGGAAGCAGCTGTGAACCCGTCTTCCCCATGTTTGTTTCTGGAACAAGGGCAGGCAATATAGCATTGACTCTGATTCTTCCATTTAGTTCATTCGCAAGAGATTCTGTAAATCCTAAAAGCCCAGCTTTCAGGGCGGCATAAGGTGATGTTCCCGCCACAGTTGTTCCACTTACAGAAAGCATTGACAGAATATTGAGAATACTTGGCGGGACTCCCGATTTCTTGTACTGTTTGAGAAAAGGCACGATAGCGCCCTTGGACAAAAGAATAGGAGCCACAAGATTAAGGTTAATTGTAGTGACAATCGCCTCAGGGCTTAATCTAGTAAGCATGTTATGATTAGTGATACCAGCACAATTGATAAGAAGTGAAACATCAGTGAACAAGTCTTTAAGCTTGCTTGTGGAATTTAAATCACTTGTCCGCTCAAGATCGATTACGTTGTACAGATGCTGTTGGCCGCCAGATTTCAGAAGAAATTCTAAGTTCCTTGCTAGTTTCCCCTCATTTCTGGCTACCATGGTGACTTCATATCCCAAGTGAGAGAGTCTCTGAGCAAGCGCAAACCCAATTCCGCTAGATGCACCTGTTACAACAGCACGTTGGCCTGGGAACATTTATTTTACGAGTAGATTCAAGACGAGGCGGAATCGCGAGTGTAGATGTTCGCGCTGCGGACTGGGATGTGCGACTTATTTTCGAAGAGGCTGCAATCATTTGCTGAGAAGTGCGCATGCAGACAACGAGTTGACTTCGTCATTCACCGAAACTTGAAAGGATGCTTGAATCCTTTGAGATAAAAACCCCTGTATGGGCCGTCCTTACAGTGGAGGCAATTGCGGTCTCAAAGAAAAGGACAAGCATTAAGGTAGAAACGACTTGTGGTGTATCAATATTTCTTCTGTCGCAATATCAAACTTTATGAGTCGTTGTTTCTAAGAACTTACCAAACACTCCTTATATATGAATTAGTTTGAAGCTATCCTCATAAAAAAGAGGCAAAAGATAAGAAAAAAGCTGATAATGTGATATGATAGAGGATCAGAACATCAATTTACACATCAAAATACAATTGATTTCTGTTTCTTATCATTGAACTATCAGAAACATTTATCAAATTTCTCAAGTCTTGTAGCCCTGAAGCAAATAATGAAATTGGGCTCAATCCAGCAAGAATAAAGCACAGCGTTGAAGGGTTTTTTTGCGAAACCAGAGATCTGGCTCAGGTCAATGTGCTTCATGGGTGTCAGTCCATATATAAGATGATTTCATTTAATTCAAATGACAAAATGACACATGGGGATGGTAATAATTATTAAAATTAGATCTTGCGACTCAGCATACTCTCACCCCATGTAGTTGCAAGAGTCACAATTGAGAACTGGGGTCAATTTCCTATATATATCCTAAGAGGTAGACCGTCATTCGTCTTATGACATAAAATCGCCGTAGCAACTTGGTTGGCATCTTGTTGGACAGAATTGAGGCCAGAAAAAGAAATGAAGCTAGACTGGGTGAAAATATCACAAAAAAACAGTAAAATTTAGCATCATTAATAAATATCAAAATAGAAAACCTTTCATCTAATTTGGTATATAGTTTATGGCTTCGGCAAGCTAACACAACGACTCCGTGGCCAAGCTGGTTAAGGCGTAAGACTGTTAATCTTGAGATCGTGAGTTCGATCCTCACCGGGGTCGTCAGCCTTCATGGCCAAGTTGGTAAGGCACCTCACTAGTAATGAGGAGATCGTCAGTTCGAATCTGGCTGAAGGCAAAATTACTTTTTTTGCTTTGACCAAAAGTGAAATCTGTTTACCTTTTATATTGTGATATGCTTGCGAGTAAGATGCGTTGCTAATTTTTTAAAAGTACACTGAGGGGCCTATGGCTTGCTGAATTCTTCATATATGAACACAAAAGTTCGCAGAGCAAAAAGCTCTTGAAGGATCTAATTTTTTTGGCATGTTCTGATTGCCCATGGTGTTGCAAATAAAAGAGATCCCCTAGAAATTTTCGAGTCAGTTTTTCCTTTGCCCTATTCGCATTATTGAGGTTTGAATATCGTCTCTCCGGAAGATTGTCATTTCATAGCGGTGCAATCAGTACATACTAAGTAGTAGAAACAATGAAATTCATGGCTGACAATCAGGCGAATGTTTTGACAAAAGTTCTCAATCATGAAAATAATCAAAGACAGCCAAGAAGGAGAAGGTTATTATTTTACATGGTTCAGATGAAGAATGTACCTCTGACTGAATCAATTCGAAGAGGATCAGAAATACACACCTAGGGTTTTGTCTTTGCGTAGGGTTAGAAAGACCGAGCGCTTTCACAAATTAAGACATCCAGCTCAAGAGATGAGAATTAACAAGACACCGCCAAATTGAAAATACTTGACCTAGCCTTTTTTTTCTCATTTAAATTTGGAGGACCACCTGTGAGTATCTGAGTGGAAATTTTACCTCAGCAAGCACTCATCAGTAGACTCTCATCAAGACCATCAAACCATGTAGACCCAAAGTAGCCCTTCAATGCTAAAACTCAGTTGGAAGAATACTGAACAAAGATGATTCATGCTGTGTATATCCGTGTTGTGTATTATCCTATGTTACAATACTACTCGCCACTAATAAGCGCCGAAAGACCCATGAATCCCAACAAGGTGTACTTGAAATACACATTCTCTGTGAGAAGAATAGTTATGTATCCGAGCTTGGGAAAATAGCCCTTTACCGTCCCGACGAGATCTGTTCTTTGATTGAGATATGTCTGCTTTTTCCGGTAAAGCAGGAGGTCATCCTGAGCGTTGTTGTCACCCTTTGTGAGCAAAAGCTGATCACTGTCGGACCGATGTTCTCTCAAGACCCGATGGACTATTGGTATGGATTTTCCTTTGATTTCGTAGACCACAACATCTCCAACTTTGGCGTAGGAGTCTCTATTCCACAAGAACAAAATGTCGCCCCTCTGGAACGCTGGTTCCATGGACCCGGACAAAACCACCACGATGGGCGAGTGCGAGTAAGCCACAACACCAAGCGTCTTCCAGATTATAAACGCAGACGTAAACACGTATGCCAAGCTAAGAAATTGAGTCAATTGTTGACGAAGATTCATTTTTGGGGTGCTTAAACAGTGCTATCTTCTGAAGCTTTGGTTCGTACCGCAGGGTACATGTACCATGTATATATCTGGTGCTACGTGTCTGCAGTGCGGTGCGCGGCCACGGTACCAGATCCACCCGCGGCCTCGCATGGAATTTTTGAGCCCAAAGATTGTAGTCAATCGGAAATACCTTCAAGGAGCATAAATACTAGTTCCCAGAACGTAATTTTCACTGGAAAAAGAGTATCATGTAGCCAAATATATTTGAGGCTAACCAGGAAGTTAAAATAAAAGAAACCAGGGGATCTTTTCTAAGAAATGCCAAGTCAACTACCTCAAGGTATATAGACAGGATATACTTGAAGATACGTTATATTAGTACACAGCACTTGTGGTCTTCCATAAATTAACAGCTCCTGCTTAGAAACTTGCGCTTAAGGACTGACCGTAGTAGGCGAAGCGACAAAGAATGAGACACACCTTTTTGACTTCCACAAAATTGCTCATAAATAGAGAAACAAATAGCCATTGGAAACTACGCACACCCCCTGAAAGCCAGATGACTTAGCGAGGAGGGTTTTCAAAATGCACTGGCTTCAGAAAATAACCATCTCATGCGATAAAGCAATTAGGTTTTCTGTTTGCCGTCGCAAGAAGTGTGAAAAGTGCCATCAAAATGCATGAGATTTAAGGTTCCCACAATGAAGAGAAGTAGAGAAGATAGCCGCCTGGGAAATTCTTCCTCTGGATTCTTCATCTTCGTATAGTCTCATCAGCCTTTTATGTGAAAAATCAAAGAATGAACTCGGTGCTCGCGCAAGCATTGTATCGTAAGAGACCGAATGATCTTGCCGCAACATGATTGCTTGCTCACCACATGTTGATATAATGCCACACGATCGATCCAGGTACAGAATTGCATATGGAAAGTGTTTTGTGTCTACGCTGTACATAATAGCACATGACTGTAGCAAATACTCATACAAGCAAGTTGTATGGAAATGATGCTTGGCCTCGCACATGGAGATTCTCACCTATCCAGTCCCAGGCAAGTATTTTATCGGCTCCAAGCTTTTTTGAGAGCTCATCTCTCCTTCACCATCGAAAATCCAAAGAATATGATTAAGACTTAGAATTCCATTGATTTGAACTTTCTTTTGATTGAGATACATACACTTTAGACCCTACTTGGCTGCGATTGTGATTAATTTAGCCCCGCTAGCCGCACCGGTGGGCGCGGGATCATAACGCAGGCATCAGCACCGACCCAACAGTACCTACCATCACCCGCAACATACAAACGAGAATAGCTAAGAAAATAAAAAAAGAGATATAAAAAAGGTTATAAGCTGCTTTTAAATCTTTAGCTTGTGAATGCACAGGCACGCCCAACCTCCTCTGCAATGTACCGTGCCCCAGACGTTCTTCCATATTGGGCACATCATAATAGGCGCGACCCTGCATATGACTGTGCAACAACAAACAAGGTGCGCCAACATCATTAGAACAGCCGCCTTCACTCTTCTCCATTTTCGCCTATTCTCTCCCTGATCTTTTCGCCCCGGCCCTTCAATACGCACGCAAAAAACCATAGAGCATCTTTCTCATCGGCTCTGCCTGCGCTCATTCCTTCTTTTCGTTGTCGCTTCATCACACTCCCTTTTACTTTGCCTCCCCCTTTTCTCTTCTCTCCCCGTCCTCTCGATGGGTGCCTTTGACCACGAGGCCTCCATTAGTGGCGATGTCTATGTGCAGCGCCTTGCCACATACATTCGGCGCAACGAGGAGTCGCTTGCCAATGGTCTCCTTTGCTTTTCCAAAGAGCGGCCCCGGGCGCTAAAACCGCTTCGGGCCAGCTTCACCACGCACCACCTCTACTATATCACCGAGCGGATCGGCGCGCTGGCCCTCGGCGTGGACGTGGGACCGCTCAGCGTGCGGCTTGACGGGCCACACCACGAGCACACTTTTGTGCTGTTTATGGCGAGCAACATGCGTTCACAACGGCCCTTTGACAGCGATGCGCGGCTGGTTCTGTCGTTAGGCCTGGTCAAGACCATGGTGCTGAGCGCGCTGGTATACTGGCTGTCTTTTTGTTTCAGTAAGGACCCGCGCGTGATCCAGAAGGATGTGCGCTACTTGTACCTGGCATTCACGAAACTCCCGTGCTTGGTGTTGAGTCCGCACACAAAGGTGCACTGCGTTGCGGGATACGAGGAGTACCCTTGCGATACGCTGGTACCGCTTCAGATGTTTAAAAATCTTCAGGTCCTTGAGTTGGTCGAGTACGAGCCGAACGAGGTTTTTGGCTGGCACTCGTTGAGCGAGCACTTGCGCATCCTCATTGTTCGCAACACCAAGATGGCGAATCTCCAAGACGTGTTACATGTATTGGTCGCCGATGACGAACACGGACGCCTGGCATTCAAGGTCTCTCACGCGCCACCCGCACCATCAAGTGGGCTGCTCGCAGGTCATGCCTTGGGGCTTGGCGTCGCAAAATCCGCTCGAGCAACAGCCAGGGGTGTCCGCTCAGCAGATCACGCCACGGACCCTAATTTTCTTTCTGACCTGGCACCTAACTCTGCATTAAATGATGCTGATGAGGCACCCCCGCCACTATCGCCAAAAAAATGGGTCCACATGAAGCAGCTCACGGTCACAGAAAGTTCCATCGCTCACATACCTGCATACGTCTTCCGACCTTTTTCGAATCTTGTCAAGCTAAATCTTGCAAAGAACCTCCTCGAGGCGCTCCCGCTGGGGCTTGAACATCTTTCGCAACTCAAGTACTTGAACCTCGCGGATAACTACATCGTATCACTCGCAGAGCTCCCGCAGAATTTGCATCTGCTCGCCACACTTAACTTAAACAACAACAAGATCACAGACCTTTCGGGAATTGATAATCTACCGGCTCTCGAGAAGCTCGATGTGCGCCGTAACAAGTTGCGTGACACATCGCTGATACGCGCACTCGTGACTCTAGCTGGCTCATCGAACTCCAAACTCTCGAACGTATTTATTGCCAACAACAATTTACCTCGCAGCTATCGCGCTGATCTTTTTAACTTGTTCAATGCTGTCCGTCCAAAGAATGCAATTCGTATCGACGATTCACTTCCTGGATACTTTGAGCGCGCAATGCTTCTAGATCCGGACTCTGCACGCCGATTTTATGACAAAGTAATGGAGCAAACTCTAGAAAAAGCGGATAAGGATGGTATCTCGTCAGCGCTACCGCGCAAAAATCGCCTCAATCTCGTGCTAGGACAAGAAGACCCCCATAAGACCACACACAAGCACAGCAATTCCACAGGCGATGTTTTGGAATCTCTCACGCTGTTTCATATTCAGGACCTAGAAAATACATTTGTTAACAGAAAGCACACTAGCGTGATGACTACTGCTTCCTCAACTTCAAACACTTCTTCGACTGCATCGGCAATCGAGGCTTCAAGCACTCCGGCGAGCCCATCACTGCGGCAGTTTTCAAAGACACTCAAACCGCTCCTCCCGAATGTGAACGTTGGTAATCAGTCGCACTTCCAGGGCCCAAAAACGCCCGGAGGGCGTCTTCCGCTGTCACCAACAGCACACGCAAGGTTCAGTGGACTGTCAACTACGCTCAAGAGCTCTAGCCCGATAGGGAGACTTGATATGGAATCGCAACCTCATACAAATTTGGCGCCTAGTGTGATAACGCCTGTGCAAGTACAGGTTGAGGGTTTTCGTTAGAACAATGGAGTCGTGAATAAGGGTTCATGCTTGATGAATATAGACATATTTCGGCCTTAGGTGTGGATATCGAGTATAAGGCAGCCAAAATTTTTCTATTGGTTTGGCGCATTCGGAAACACAAAAAGTTTTTTCCGGTTGAATGATTGTTTTTAAGAAGCTCAATTTATGGAGCATTCAATTTTCATGTGGTTTTACAATTCAATCCAATTAAGATCACTAACCAAGAATGGGAGGAATCATTTTGATTACTACGAGTGTATGTTATCTTCATAAAGAGCAGCCCAATGCGTTTTCATCTAGCGATACGCAGATGGGGCAATTTCTTAAACTCAACTCGCTGAAGAAGGATGTGCACATGCTTTTCCGGTCTCCATGGTCTAGGAAACAAACTTAAGTTTTGTGGATCTGAGCGTAAGCAGAAAAATGACAATCCTAAATCATCTGAATTATTTGTATCTGCATATTTTCTCCGATAAAATCTAGACTAGCAGACTCTAGCCAAAGTGAACGGTTTTTTGAGAGCGATACACAAGACTATAATTTTCAGGAGCATAAGTCACAAAGCATTCCCGAGCATGTTCTCTGATCAAGCCTACGATTTTTTTTTTCGCATTAAAGGTTTAGCTGAGGCAAGAACATTAAATGTTGGTTCCGGTGATATAAATGCCAATCAATCTAGGGCGTATGCGAGATTCTAAATAATGGGATTCTCGAAACTGTGAGAAAAGTCAAGTTTTATTTCTTCGCCCTGACGAGTGAGGCTTCGCGCAGCCATGTGAGCGCGGCTGCATTTGTGGCGCCGCAAAATGCATGGCAGCGGCTCTCGAATAAGCGCATTGATGCCCTTCACATTCTCTTTCATTTGTCTCGGTGTTACTTTTGGGACCTACAATGAAGCCATTGGTACCGTTTATAATCTTCGCCATGTGGCAGACTCGAATGGCTTTTCTGTTACAATACGGCGATATCATCAACCATATAGGATACACGGCTAATGAAACGCACCACGAATTGAGAAAGCGGGGTCTCCACGAAGACGGTCCGCTCTTGTACCAAGTGGAAAACCACATTCTGGATTATTACACGCTGCCGCCATACTACCCCAGCCGTATGTACTCTATATTCATATGCAGCTTTTTCCCCTGAGTTTCCAAGACTGCAATTTCAGCCCCTGCAACTTTGCAAAAATGGGTGCAAAAATCTTGCGGATTCCTCTCAACAATACTAACATCCCAGCATTGGGCGGCCGCATTGACAATGCTTGGCTGAAAGCGTTTCTGAAGGCGCGCAAGATTGTCGAGAAAATGACTATTCCCGAGAAAGTAAATCTTACCACAGGCACTGGATGGGGATCTGGCCCTTGTGTAGGGAATACTGGCTCGGTCCCTAGACTCGGAATCCCGAGCCTTTGCTTGCAAGACGGTCCTAACGGCGTCCGCTTCACGGATTTTGTGACCCATTTTCCTTCAGGGCTCGCGACAGGTAGCACGTTCAACAAGGAACTTATGAAGCTCAAGGGTCGAGCGGAGGGCCGCGAATTCAAGGACAAAAACGTACATATTGCGCTCTCGCCGACAATAGGACCCATCGGCCTCAAGGCACAGGGCGGCCGCAACTGGGAGAGCTTTGGTGCGGACCCGTACTTGCAAGGTGTTGCAGGCGCGCACCAGATTGCCGGCATTCAGATGGAGGGCGTGGTGGCGGTGGCTCGTCACTTCGTGGGGAATGAGCAAGAACATTTCCGGCAGGTGGGAGAGTGGGACAGCAATGGATGGGAGAAATTGCAGACGTCCATCAGCTCGAATATTGGTGACCGGACGATGCATGAGGTATACCTCTGGCCTTTCGCCGATGCGGTGCATGCGGGCGTCGGGGGTATCCTCTGCTCGTATAACCAGGTCAATAACTCACACGCGTGTGAAAACTCATATTTGCTTAACTTCTTGTTGAAAGAGGAGTTGGGGTTTCAGGGTTTCGTGGTGTCCGACTGGGGTGCCCAGCACACTGGCGTTGACTCCGCACTTTCGGGGCTTGACATGTCTATGCCTGGTGAGATATTTGATGAATGGTTGAGTGGACGCTCCTTCTGGGGCCCGTCGTTGACGCGTGCTATCTACAATGAGACCATCCCACAAGAGCGGCTCAACGATATGGCAACGCGCATCTTAGTGCCATTTTTTCTGGCCAAGAGTCTTAGTTTGCCATCAGAGGAAGATATCCCGAACTTCAGTCTGTGGACTGCGCACACGTATGGCCAACAGTATCCTTACCAGCATTACGGACCGATTTCACAGCAGAACTGGCACATTGATGCGCGGTCTGAGTTCTCAGACAAGGTTGCCCAGGAGGTGGCGCGAGAGGCACTCGTATTGCTCAAAAATAGCGGCCACCATTTGCCCATCGAGAAGGCCAACGGTGTGCGCCGCTTGCTTATCGCAGGGTCTGCGCAGAACACCGACAAACGCGGCGTTAACTGCAAAGATCAGCGGTGCACGGAGGGAATCATGACTTCTGGTTGGGGTTCCGCAGCAGTGAGCAACCCAGTAGTGGTGACGCCATTTCAGGCAATTCAAGAGCGCGCTATTGCACGCGGTATTACCGTTGACTATAATACTGACAACTGGAATCTCGCACAGGCCGAAGAACAGGCAGACTATGCAGACATGGCCGTGGTTATAGTGAGCGCCTATTCAGGCGAGGGGTATATCGAGGTCGACGGCAACTATGGTGATCGCAAAAACGTTAGCTTGTGGAACAACGGCGACAAGCTTATCCAACATGTAGCGGACCGGTGCCGCAAGACCGTGGTGGTGGTGACGGCTACTGGACCCGTTGATATGGAGCAGTGGATAGAGCACGAGAATGTTGTGGCGGTGTTATTTGCTGCCCCGTTGGGTCAGTATGCGGGTGAAGCAATGGGCGAAGTATTGTTCGGTGAGGTCAATCCCTCTGGTCGGCTTCCATTTACGATTGCCAAAAAAATACTGCACTACGTGCCGATTATCGACAATCTCAACGAGGGCCCCGAGCCTCAGGATATTTTTGACCGGGGAATATATTTGGACTATCGTTTTTTCGACAAGCATTCGATGAAACTGCGGTTTCCATTTGGCTTTGGGTTATCATACACAAAGTTTCTGGTGTCCAACCTCAAGATCAAAGAGCTAAATTCACCGACTGAGTACCTCATTTCATCCGCAAACTACGCGCCAGTGGCTCCCACTATTGAAGACGATGTTTGCGACCCAGAAGATGCACTATTTCCGTACGACGATTTTGATACCATTCCTGGTTTCATCTACCCATATTTGTATGACGAAAAGGTGCGATTGATCGAAGATGATGAGTCCTTTGATTACCCCAAAGGCTATTCACCGACCCACCCGTCGAAGCCACCCTTAGCAGGTGGAGGCCTCGGTGGAAACCCTGCACTTTGGGAGGAAATTTATGAGGTCACAGTGCAAGTGTCAAACGATGGGCTTTCGGCCGGAGCCTACGTTTCGCAGTTGTACGTGGAGGTGCCCTCCACGATCGCCGCGTCGCCGCCCAAGGCGCTTCGGGGCTTCGAAAAGATATTTTTGAATCCCAAGCTGTCGGGCCTGGTTACATTTAAGCTTCTTCATCGGGACTTGAGCATCTGGGACACACAGAGTCAGCAATGGATTATCCAGACCGGAACTTACAAGATCTACGTTTCTAGCTCTAGTCGCAAGGTCGAGCTCGTGGGCGAGATCGAAATCGGAAGCTAGAGCGGAAACAGCAAGGTCTGCATAATATTAAGCAGAAAATATCAACATCAGGAGCAAGGCGCAACAAGGGTAAGAATCCAGTGTGAATAATAGTGTCCTTGGTGGGTGAGAACTCAATCGCGCCCAAAATACCTGATCTGTCGCGGTTTCGACAGACGCGTGTTTTTGCGCGCACTGGTAGCCCCAAAACGAACTACTGCTGCGAAGGAGTTGGGCAGAGAGTTCATGCACTGCTTCTTGCCTACTCTCCCTTTCTGTAATCATCTTCATATATCTCACACTATATACTTTGCATTTTCTTATGGCCGCAAAAGTGTCGCTAGCTGAGAAATACGCCCTCCGCCTGACGCACGCTAACTCCGCTTTTGAGCTGGATAAATCGCTAAACTGCGTTCGCCCACAAAGCCCTCCAGAACCAAGAGCCAGAACCAACTCAACCCGTATTCTGCTAGCGGAAAAATATGAAGCGCAGAACCACTCCAAGGAAAAAGCCACTTCGGTGCCAGGCTCCTTCGGACTGCCAATCAAAAAAGTGCTGTTATTGTCCCTGTATTCGAATGAGCTTGATGCGACACCATTGTACAAGACTATGAGTACGCCCAGAATTTACACTCCAAAGCGCTTGTTTTCGCAGAAGAGTGATCGGCATTATAAGGTAGGAAAAAACCACGCGACTGGTGCTCGCATGGGTAAACTAGCACGTCGCATCGCCGGATTTCTAGCCTCGCTTGGATCTACACGAGCGGCTAAAAAGACTGAATCGGGAAGCTGGAGACTGAGTGGGAATCATGGCTCTATAGGACGTGCACTGCCCCAGACTGCTGGCACCCAACCCCGTTTTCATACCTTGCCCAGCCGCCTCGCAAATGCCCCATCGTTTAGCGGCATGGCTGAAGAGACCGATGAAGTTGACTTGACCATCCGTGAGAACAGACATAAGCAGGAAAAGCGACAGCTTGAGCGGCAACTTGAGATCAAGCAGAAGTTGACAGAGGATATTAAAGAAGACTATGAGCGAAGACTTTATATACAAGAGAAGGACTTTGAGGCCCGCCTCCACGCACTAAGAGAGGAGCTTGCATTCCTCAAAACCGCAAAAGCAAAAAGTGAGGCAGCGACGATTGAGCAGTCCGAGGCGCGACCCGAAACAGTCTCCGCTTCAACCCAGCAAAAATTCATGCTCGCCGACTTGGAGGAGCGCAGCAAGAGACTCGAGGAAAAAGAAGTATTACTTGCAGCTCGTGAGTTTGATTTCGCGCAAAGACTTCAGAAGTTGAAGCAAAGTAAGAGCCAGAGGCAACCAGAAGCACAGCACTTTGTAGCATACAGACAATACACTGGCAGCGAAAACTCTTACTCTCTTGATTTTGAGCGACCCAAATTGCAGAGATCAGCGCTGAGTGAGGCTGAGCCGAGCGGATCTCCTCAAGAAACCCTCATGATTTCTTTGCCAAAACGAGGCGGAGACAAAACTATTTTCATGCTAGATGAAGACCTCGAAACTGCCATCCAGGCAATATCAAATACCACAGTCTTGCATGAAAGCGAGAAGAAAGACTTATTGCGCAAACTTCGTTACTGTGTGACGGAGTTGAAGGACGAGTCCATTCTCAAAAAGTCCAATAAGGTTGCCAAACTCTCGCATATTCGACGGTTTCTCGATGATTTCGAGGAGTGCCGTGCGTCTGACCGCAAGGAAGCAGAGACGCTATACAGCCATAAAAAGCTTGATGGGATGAGGCTATCGCTCGAAAGCACCCGTGAATTCTACGAGGAAAAAGCCCGAACAAAGTTGCGTCTTGTGAGAAAAGCGAGACGCCAGCTTGAAAGATCGGGGAATCCCGCTTACTTGAGCACTCACGAGCAAGTTGTTAAGTACATTCAGGCGCTCTCGCAAAAAGCGGTGGCTGTCACGCGATACCGGGAGCTTATACTTGCACAACGGGAGGTTAACAAGGTCATCAAAATAGTCGAGGCGATTGATCAGAAAGTAAATGCAGAGCCAGAGAAAGAAACCAGCCCTTCTTAAACAGACCAAATCTGTATGTGGGAAGAAAATTGTTTGAAAGTAGATTTGTTGGGTGCCTGCCCTATGCAAACCTTCGAAGAAGTCTTGCGGGTCATATTTCCGGCGAAAAGAAGTATCACAAAAGCAGGTCTGGAGTATACCTTAAAGCCACTTTGCAATTAAATTCGATACTGCTCCGATATGAAGGTGCTGCCAGACTCACAAGTCACTTCCATAGAGAAAAACTAATCTTCATTTTTGCGAAGCCTGCGTCTTGTGTTATGCACTTATGTATTTTATAAAACGCGCCATGATAACTCTTTAGTTTTCTCATGGTGGATTCTAAAAAAAAAATGCGTTTGGCCTAGCAAAGTGGCGGGCATGTGTATTAGATGTTTGTTAATTTCAACTCTTGGCCCATTGAATCTAGGCACGACGCGTTCACCAGGAAAATCATGTCCTAGTCGCTTATTGTAAGGAGCAGATTTGGAAGGAAAAACCAGAGGTGTTCCCAACGGTCAGAGGCTCTCATTAACTTTGTCCACCAAAAAGCAGTGGAGAGGGGTTCCTAGCGTTTTTTTTTTAACAAAATAGTAAATTATACATCGTCTATTAAAGCACCCTCTCACAAGTCACTTACAAACCACCGCGGCCGCGCGCACATGACGCGTCGCTACAGTCCTCCGCCATCTTCATCTTCAATACTTGGCCGCGCCCGCTACTCGCACGTAGAAAGGCATATACTTATAAACTAGATATTTCCGCCTACAGTCGCACGATTCATCAAGACAAAAGAAACGCCCTTATGCCTGCACCCACACTACTCCCCGTGAAGCTCCAGCCGGCAAATGTGCGTCCGCTTGCATACCGCGTGCTTTCGAAAAAGCACGGGCTCAATATCCAGACAGATGCGCTCGTGGTATTGGCGGATGTTTTCAGCACACGATTCGGCGCCGAGTGGCGCAGCCCGCGGGCCCAGGCCTTCCTCGAGGAGCTCGCAAAAGCGTGGAAGAAACAAGACCGTGGGCTCTTTATCGATGGCGCTGGGTGCACACAGGTTGTCCAGGAGCTTTCCCAAGACACGTCAGGACCCACGCGGCATCGCGTTGGCTCCGCTACCGCTGCAGAGTCTGAGTTGGTGCCGGCGCTGCGCCAGAATACGTTGGTGGACGATGCTGCGGCATCTCAGCGGGATGCCTTGGACTGGCGCCACTTCGTGCTGGTGGTAGCCCCCGACACACAGCCCAATTATGTGTTTGACCGGGTGCGGCGGCAGTTCTCGCCGCGCGTGGCTGCCGGGAAGAGGCTCCAAAAGTCGCTTGCTGCCGCGACAGAATACTTCAGCCAGCGCTACTTCTTGATCGCAGACCGCATGTCCCGAGACACCAGTTTCCAGCAGGCGTCATTCTCGAGCCTCGCTTCGCTCAGCCACGCGGCCGACGGCCCTGCGCACGGCGAGATCACGCTAATCAAGAATGTCTTGGGCCGAGACGGGGCGCGGTTCCGCTTGTTTGGCCTTCTCTCGCGGAGCAACACCGGCGAGTTCGTTCTTGAGGATAGCACTGCGCACATTGAGCTTGCTGCCGCGCGCGCAGTGAAGACGCCCGGGTCATTTTTCTGCACGGGCATGTTTGTCGTGGTCGATGGAATCTACACCGCCTCCGGGGGGCTGCGTCCGAACGACGCGGATGCTATCAGCGGCTGCTTCCACGTGTCTGTGCTCAGCCAGCCTGTGGCGGAACCGCGTGATGCGGGCTTGGATGCATATGGCCATGTCGATTTTATGGGCATGCACTCAGATGCCCGGGGGCAAGAGAAGTCGCTTGTGAAGCTTGACAGGGCGCTCAGGAAGCGGCTTGGAGTGTTAGAGCGGGGATTGGGAGGACACAGACTCGTACTTCTTGGTAGCAACGTGCATCTAGACAACGCAAAGGTGCGGGCGGGGCTTAAAAAGGTCTTTGTGACTTTAGAGGAGCAGATTCAGGATGCAGACGACGCAGCGGCCGTTGATGGCGGGCTGCCGAAGCCCATGCTGAGCACAGAAAACCCAGGAGCGGAAGAAAACTCCACCGCTCATGAGCATTCGCCAAGGTCTGAGAAGGCTTCGAAAGTTGAGCATCCATCTAGCAGTCCGCCGGGAAGCATCACTGTGGTGATGGCTGGATCCTTCTCCTCGCAGGCGCTAACGCCGGCTACCGGATCTGTGAGCTCGCTTTCAAACTCAGAAGAGTACAAGGCTGGTTTTGACTGGTTGGCTGAAACCCTCGCGAAATGCCCTCTTGTCGTACGGCGGTGCAAGTTTGTCCTTATTCCGGGGCTGCACGACCCATGGCAATCCACGTTTTCTTTGGGTAAGCCTTCGCTGTGTGTGCTTCCGCAGACCCCTATCCCGAAGGTCTTTGTGACTAGACTAGAACGGCTTCTTCCGAAAGGCTCTCTCGTGCTTGGCTGGAACCCAACCCGTATTAATTACGTGTCACAGGAAATCGTGTTGTTTCGCGATGACCTCATGGCCACGCTCAAGCGGCACGATCTCGTGTTGCCAACCGATATTGAGCGCGAGAAAGCATTGCTCGAACGCGAGGCCAATGGCGAGGATCTATCCGTCGAGAATCTCAAAAGCGACGAGGCACACTTGTCTTCAAAAGTGAGGCAGGCGCGCATGCTAGTGAAAACGGTGCTTGACCAGGGTCATGTCCAACCATTCTTGAGGGATCTGCGGGTAGTGAGCCCAAACCACCAACATGCATTGCGACTCGAACCGCTCCCAACTACTTTGGCGCTATTTGATGCTCGGTTTGAAGCGTTTGAGGTCACTTATAATGGATGCAAGGTAGCGAACGTGGGGCCGTTTATTAGCAACAAGAATTACAGGACACTCCACTATACGGAGTACTTCCCAAATACAAGGAAGTATACTCAAAGAGAGCTACACTTTTGAGCTTTTGTTGCAATACGTTGAGAAATCCGACTCCTTCGTGGCCTGAAGGACTTGGAAAGTCCAAGCTCGCAAAAGTGTCAGGAACATCACGAATGTTTACAAGGGCGAACCGCGTTACGTTCTAGAGTATGATTCCAGCTGGTGTGGCCGTTAGCGTGAAACAAAGTGAGACTACCCTTCCGATAAGGAATTGATCGAGAAGCTGCCCTGCGAGGCATCGTGCGAGAAAGAGCACCAGCACCCATGAACTAAAGGCATCACCGCGTTTTATAAGATGAGGTACCCATCGGACAGACCTCTTGATCATTAATACCACGAACTCAATAGATGGCATAATTTTGACTACGAGACAATGCGTCAAATTGGTGAGTGAGCCTTCAATTGACTGCGAAAACTCAAGGGTACTTCAAGCTTGAATGTCTATATGGAAAACTCCTCTCAAATACAGTATTCCATTCCAATAAATTACATATCTTACTTGTGTGAACTAGATAAGAAAGCGAAATTGCAATGTTGAGGTGAAAACCCCTAAAAGTTTTGGAGATGGCCGTTGATAACCTGACCCGAGGCTGATGGCCGACGCAGTTGCCTCAATGAGTATTCTGAATGTTTGAGAATAGTGTACCAAGTCCACTGGTGGATCTGAGTAACACGGATCTCACTTTTCATAAACCCTGGATCAATTTAAGAAAAAGAATATTGAAACAAAAATCTCATCTTTGACTCGATCCTTGACACGAATCCAGACTAATCCCCGGGTTCAGCCCCGCGAATCTGACAGGCGCGGCCCACCCAAGATGTATAATGTATACTCTCACTCACCAAACTTCAATCATGAACCAAACCCAAAATGACACCAATATCGTCGCTAATCCCCTGAAAATTCTCCAACGGGATCTCCACATCAAGTACGTGCGCGATCTTGACTCGAAAATCACCAAACAAACCTACGAGTATTGGTTGCTGGAGCACCTTCGTCTCAACGGACTTTATTGGGGCGCCATGGCCCTCGCTACCTTGGGGTCTTTGCATACTTTGCCCAAAGAAGAAGTCGTACTGTTTGTTATGAGCTGCTATGATGACGAAAGAGGCGCCTTTGCTGCCTTCCCGGGCCACGATGCGCACATGCTCACGACATTATCCGGTCTCCAGATACTACTTCTTTACGACTGCTTTGATCAACTTTCACAAGCAAAAAAAGACAGAATTGTGGAGTTTGTCTTGGGGCTTCGTTTGGCGGATGGCTCGTTCATGGGCGACAGCTTTGGCGAGATCGACACCCGATTCGTGTTTGTCGCCGTTTTCATTTTGACTCTCTTGGGCAAACTCTCATCCGAAGTGGCCGACGGCGCCTCCAACTTCGTTCTCAGTTGCCAAAACTTCGACGGAGGCTTCGGTATGTACCCAGGCGCCGAGTCGCACGCGGCGCAAGTCTACACGTGTGTGGGTACGTTGGCTTTATGCGATTCATTAAATAAAGTGGGGGAGAAAACCGCGGCATGGCTCAGCGAGAGGCAAGTTATGGGCTCTGGTGGATTCAATGGGCGACCCGAGAAGTTGCCTGACGTGTGCTACAGTTGGTGGGTGCTTCTGAGTTTAGCAGTGCTTGAAAAAGCTCACTGGATCAGCTTCGACGCGTTGGAGACATTTATTCTAGAATGCCAGGACCCCAAAGGCGGCGGTTTCTCCGACCGCCCTGAAAACCAGACCGATGTATACCATACATGCTTTGCCTTGACGGGCTTGAGTTTGATGTTTGCCGAAAAGCACGGGCTTGCAAAGGTGGACCCGGTGATGTGTCTCCCGGAATCATGCACCGAGAAGATTCTGCGCTACAAGCGCGCGTGATTTTGTAGATGAATAAGTATTAATGTTTTCAAAATGTGGCCCGCTGCCATTCGAAATCCGCAGTCCAAACGTCGCTAGCAGCTTCAAACGCTTTTATTTGCTCTGGAGTGAACGTGATAATTGACCCGGTCTTCGAGTTGTCCTTAGTCTCGTCGTTCTCCACGTAGTATCCACCAATCAGCGAATATGCACACCACAAGTAACCGCGGCAGTATTCAGTTCTGATCCATGACCGCTCGGGCTCGTGCTCCACATTTTTCAACGGGTTGTCTTGCCTTTCATACGGTGGAATAATAGCGTTAACAATCTTGAGAGGTGCCTTGAAGAACGTCTTGAACTCCTCTAATGACTTGATATTGGTGTACCTCTTCTTTGTATTGAATTCGTCTTGCCAATTCATCTCGCTTTTAAGTGAGTTCCCGCAATGGCGAAACCCGGAATTGAACCACACCAATGTCTGGTTGTCTGCATCACTAATATGAGACGGGTGGTTTGAGCAGAGTTCCTGTGACCTGAAAGACTGAATGCCATTGATGTCTTTATGGCGTTCATAAGCAGGGGTGAACTCTCCGATGGCAGCAGCAAAATGAGTGTTGAAAGCATAGCTTTCGTCCCCACCCACAGAGAGCGCTAGCCAAAAGAGTTCTTTGTCACCATGGATTCTGCCAGCCACTGCATGGTAGAATGTCAAAATCGACATGATTATTGGCTGCATGAAGTGTCTGCGTCTATCGATAGCCACAACTCCGCTCTCCATGTAATGAGTGAATCCGTCGAAGAACTCATTTCCAAGTGTAACATTAGTGGATTGGGCCACGTTGAAAACAACCGAGTCTTCTATTGAGGGCAAAAGCTTTGCGAAGAAAACAAGATCATGACTTGCTCTATATTGGCCCGATGCTCTATCCTTGTAAAAGAAGGTGCCCTTATCAACAAACTTTTTCAACTCAAAAAAATAAGACGGGCTCTCAAGAAGGACACTGTCGGCATCACAAAGTAGCATCTGCTCGAAAGAGTTGAACATGGTGGCCATTATTTTGTTGGCAAACCCACTGAACTTGTTTCTATACTTCTCGTCGATGGCTCGTTCTGCATTCACAAACCAAAGATCTTGCTCCTTGTAGCCTCTGAAGTAATCTCTCGCGGCACGCACGAGGTTGGTGCGTGATTCTTCGGAGAGGTTCGAGTGGTAGATGACCTGAATTGGGTAATCATTGCCAAGATAGCGTAGTAACCGCAAGAATCTGCTGGCGTCATTCACATGCTGGTCTTTAATGGTCAATACAATGCCTTTGCCGTTTAAGCGAGACTTGTACTCACTCAAAAAAGAAGGTCTCTTCTGACGCAAGCGACCAGCATTTCCCGGGAAAAATGAAGTCTTACCGTCCCACCTTGTGAAAATTGGGAACTCGTTGGTAAACCAAGGGAAAATTTTATCCTCGACATCATGACATTCGAGCCGATTCTTGTAAATCATTCCTGACATGTTGTCGCCGGCGGTCTTTAAGTATTTGACGCTATTCTTCAAGAAGTTGCGTTGCTTTTTGACAAAAGACATATCTTCTGAGCTAGAGCCCACGCTGGCGGAGCCCATGAAGCATTTTTCAAAGACGCGCACGTGGGCAAGATAGTCGTGAAGCGTCTGCTCATCGTTGAGTACTTTTCCGCGCATTTTGTCGTAGGCGTTGCGGATCTCTTCTTCCGTAGGAGGAGTATATGATTCTCCCTTCTCTTGAGCCTCCTTAGTACGCCTTTGTGCATCTTTCGTTGCGTCTTTACGGTACTCTTCCAATGACTTGTAAGCGTTTGTATCGAGCGGAATACCCTGATCTGGGTTCACCATCCAGTCAGGATTACTTGCAGATAAGTGGTTAAAGTATATCATGCACCGCTCATGAAGCAGGTTCTTTGACAAGAATTCGTACATGTTCACCTCGGAGAGAATTTCATCGTATGCCAGCGACCTCGTGGTTATTTTTTCAAGCTTTGGATGCCTATCGTGGAAATGCGCAAAAAACTCAGTTAGCTTTCCTTGGTCCAAGTGTGCGACGCCGGCGAAATCGGGGGTATTGCGGGAGAGAATCGATAGATTATAGAGCGATACGCAAAGCGTGAAGAATAGGATCGGGTACTTCCAGGTAAGTACTCGCGAAGACACCTTCCGCGCCATTTTCATGCTCGTGTTCATGGTTAGTTCCTCGGGCTTCGGCGTAGATTTTTGCAAGCGAAGATGTATGAGTGCCGTTAATCAATAATACACGGTGTATGCAAGCGTATTTGATTGCGGACTTGTTCTGGAAGCGATACCTTGTTTTAAAGAAAGCAAGCTTGGTAAATTTCGACAGCCTGTGTTGGGTATGGTTTGCAGGTTTGACTATATAGCAGTGAGGATTTCCGAGTCCGCTCCGGCGAGATGACTGTGCTGAAAAGATATCGATCTGAGGACCTACGGCAGAGAAATCGAAGGGGCTCCCCGGTAAAAAAAAATAAACTCGTGGTTCTTGGAAACGTCTCTGCTATGGCTGAAATGAAAACCTGGAAAAAGTCACTGGCAAAGAATGTTATTCTTAAGGCCCAGGAAAATTGAGCCTCGTCCGGAACATCGCATGTCTACAGGACGGTCCACATCCCAATCAGCGCGCCCGCTGCCAATGCAGGATAACGCCCCTGGTATTTGCGACAAAACACTGGAAAGCGACATAGAGAATAATTTATGATGCAGCTCTCGTGACTGGAATTAAGAGCACTTCTATTGGCTCTTCTCTGATGTGTTGAGGTTTCTTTGGACAGATTGCTTCTTTGCTACTTTTTGAGTCAAGCTTGCATCATTGCTTGCTTGAGCCTCGCAACGCTGTTCACCGTAAAGATTCCCTGACTACAGTCATCATACTTTTTTTTAGAACAATCGCAAGAAACAACGCACACAAAGTGTGTGGTATCAGCGCCCCTGATCGTTGAATGCGCTGCGTTGTCTAAACGTTGCTGACGTTGGACGCATACAAGGAAAAGTCAGCTTAGATATAGTCACGTGATCATACACGTCTCCTGTGTGTTGTCTGGAAATGTAGAAGGCTCATAACTTTCTGACATAGTCTAGCAACCGTTAGGCCAGGGGGGGATCGAATATTATGTAAATCAAGACGAAGGCTTGTATTGCTTCAAACCCCTGCTTATTGATCTTTTAAAGGGGCTAATTTCATCTGTGACAAATAATCTGACTCCCCCCTTTTTGGATAGTGCACGAAATATTAATTTTCTCAAAAACGAGCGCTCAGAAAATGTCCGGCACAGCAGAGTGTATGTCAAAAAAAACTTTGCCTAGCTACTATTTAGGAGACAAGCGGTACCGAATGCTGATACATTGAAATTTTCTCCAAAGTCTTTGAGTGATTCGCCTCAAGAAGCAGCCTGATAATGTATGATGGCAAAACAAATAGCGATCTGTTTTTGATGCCGAGAATCGTGCATAAGATTAGCGTTTTTTTAGTGTCTTTGAGATCTGCCCACTCACCAAGAGTGGCGCAATTTCTCAATTTTTTCCACTTGTCTCCGTTTCTTTCCGGTAATTTATATGCAGAATACAACAAGATGGTTTTTGTTCGTGAAGTTGGCAATGAAATGTGAGAAAACATGATTACATATACAATTTTTTTACAGCGTACGCAATCTCCTTGTTCTGATTTGAGTGAATCATAAATATTGTTGGGGTTATTTATACGAATACATACCGTTAACACTCAACATATGATTCAACTAGATAAAAAGTTTCGATTAAGGATGATTTAACTACAAGGTAGATAATCAATAATCTTAATAGAATGGCCAATCAGAATAAGGTTTTATTTTGTTTTTCACCAGCAAACTTTTGTATGGCTCTTGGCTTTCATGGTTCCAAATTTGATTTAAACAATCATGTTTCTTGGCAACCGTGACAAAGCTGACAACATAATATACATATACACATAAATATCTGTCTCTATATTCATGTGGCTTCCATTTCATAAATCGCCCATTGTGTATGTGTTTTCCTTCTTTCTGTATTAAGGGCTCGCAAGTACAATTGAAAGGTACTCAAAATACCAGGAGGGGTATCAGAAGCACCGCGCCCTACTAATCTAGTGACTGATGGCGCGAGCCCATACCTAAACCTCGGGCAAAATTCGATGAATGTAGAATAAAAAGTTTCACTGGCTATCAAGTATGATGCCTGTCTTCTAGTGAAAATAAAGCTTCCTGGAACAAAATCTTAAACGCACTTGTGGACTCTTGCCGCGCTTGTTAAACTCTTCGCTATATTTTCAAATCTTACTTCATCCTTGTGCTTTCACGTTGTCATTCTCTCATAAAGATGCTTAATCATTCAATGTGCCTTGAGTTGATTTGTAATTTGAACCAATGAAAATTTGAAAATGATAGCATTCTTTCGAGACAATAAAAGACAATGAAGCAAAATTTTGAAACTATGGAATTGAATTTCTTATTGTATTACCTGTATTATATATTTCGAGGTATGTTCATTCATACTTAAATGCTTACACAAAAAAGCTATAGAAGAGGATTTGTATCTTTCATCATTCGACTATCACATACAATACTTTGCCAGCAAATGAAATTTCTCGCAATATTACCTCTCGCCGCGTTGGCTTATGCGGAACATATACTAGGATTCTTCACCATAAACAAGATGGTTTCATCGCCACAAGAGTCAACAATGTATGTTTACTCTGGTGATAATGGCGTTTCGTCAGAAAATTCTGCTACTATTTTCGCCGTCGATGAAAATGTTGTATATGTCGCAGGAGAGTCCTTATTCTTGACTCTTAACATAGAAAGGAAATTGTCGATGATTGATTATCAAACTACGGGTTTTCGGGTGGACATAAACTATCCTGAGAGACATGGTGCTTTGACTTGCCTTGAAGAGCATATCTTCGAGCTTTGTGCAGACAAGCTGATTGGTTTTAAAAGTGGTTGTGACGGTGCAGAGGCTGTTACGATCCACTTTTCAAATTTGAAAAATTGTACTTTTCTTTGATATTTGAGCTTTGCTTTCGATGTATATCTTTGACCCAGTGTTTTTTTTCATCAAAAATAAATGGGTTTTCATGAGTCAAGGCATAAAGTCTGACTGAATATAAATGTGAGTTCAATCAGTGAGCATATCTTAGATGTTATTGTGAACATACATGTTTTTATTTGTGAATTTGTCAATTTGGCTTGTAGGTGAAGTGTGCCACCATCTCTGAATACCTGGTCGGTATCTAAGCCCTCTATTCAATTGGCACTTCAAGTCTAGTCTTTCAGTCTGTACACTTGCATAGCTGAAAAAAATTAGATTTTAGCCCGTTGAAGGTATATGAACCTTGAATACTACAAAATTTGACTTTGAGATTACAGGCCCTAATTCAATTCAAGTGAACTCTACATTAGAACCTTGAGGTGTTCATGAATTTGAAACTCTCTGTGGTGATGAAGAAGACATTCTAAAAATTTTTATATATGCCATTTTAGTTGCTGCTACTCATTTGCTGTTTACAACAATAATTCTTGCCACAAAGCTTGATCATCTTGATGGTGTTTTTTTCATTACTTCTTTATGTTCCATATATTATGCAATGCATTATTGTGTGAAAACCAAAAAAACCTCGGCGATTTCAATCAGTGTATGTTTCTTTTAAAGGTCATCATGTAAAGGCTTTTTTGCCTCTCTGATCTGGGCTATATCCATACTTGTCTGAAATATAGAGAAGCGCATGATGCCTACTCCATAACTCTATCCAATATCTTGCTTTGTCAAAAGAAAATGAAAAGGTGAACCTGAAAATAAGTTGATTCACACCAACTACAGAAATACCTTCTTCCAACTTTCATACCTGCGCTGAACCAGAAAAAAAATTCGTCTGCTCCTAAAGAAGAACTATCGAAGTAGATTCTTTTTTTGCATGATGAACGGAAGTGCTGCATAATCTTGATGCTCTTTCAGGGCCTATTTTAACCTTTACCTTATAGTAGAGCAATTCTTTAAGTTTTTCTATATAGTGTATACGATAGCCCCAAATTCATGGTCTTTTGCGTGGGTTGGTCTTATTACTCGTGTTGACTATCTTGAAAAATATTTCGACATTATCACGTGATACCGTTTTGGCTGTGGCACGAGTAATCTAGATTACAGTGTATTGCTCACCAGCCTCTTCAGCGAAGTTAAAAATGGTGTCATACTTCTCAGAGCATCCTAATCATCCGGCTTCTCTCATCTGTGAATTATGTAGATTATTTTATGACAACAACTGGGTAACAGGCACTGGTGGTGGAATTTCGATTCGAGATGTGGATGGAGAAAACTCTGACATTGTCTACATAGCCCCATCAGGCATTCAGAAGGAACGACTTCACCCGAAAGAAATGTTTGTGGCAGAGTTACCCGACAAGATATTGAGAAGCCCAAATGAAGACAATGAAAAAGAGCCTTTGTCGCAAGACTTGGCAGCGAACTTTAGATATAAGCCACTGGCATGTACGCCTCTCTTTTTAAGCATCTACAATCTCAGAGATGCCGGTGCTTGTATTCATACGCACTCTCAAAATGCTGTTTTGGCGACAATGATCTGGGAGGACAAGCTTGTGTTTGAGATGAACAACCAGGAACAGATTAAGGCACTTCCAAAGCTCGAGATGAATCCAGAAACGGGAAAGATCGAAAAGGTCGGAAGCTTGCAGAACTACGAGAAAATGACAATTCCAATTGTTGATAACACGCCCCTCGAAGAAGATTTAACTGTGACTTTGGAAAAAACGTTGAGGAAGTACCCCGGGGCCACAGCTATCTTAGTACGCCGCCATGGAATTCACGTTTGGGGAGAAAACATTTGGAAGGCTAAAATTTATAACGAAGCTATCGATTATCTATTGGAGCTAGCTATAAAGATGCATCAGAATGGGATTCCTTTAATCAAAGCATGAATTAACGTCACCTAACATGTTTTCTTATAGAAATATTGTAGGGGGATGAGGCTGATCTCAAAATGAGAGATCTATTCGGACGTATCTCCAAGCAGACAATATGTGATTTATTGATCGAACTTTTTTGCTTGGATGAACCTGACTCAGTCCCTTCCCCACAAGGGAAGCCAGATCACAGACATGTATCGACACCTTGTAAGATTTGATCTTGTGAGCCAGGAGATCATAGCGGGTTTTTTGTTCCCTTAAGCTCATCCCCAACTATTTTCTCCCAATCAACATCTGCGAGCTCATCCACCTCACCAATACATACCACATTTCCTCCTCTGAGGAAATATACACCTAACAGTAGCATTTGATTCTCTTCATCGGGATATACTACACGTTCAATTGTATCGGATAATATCACATTGGTGGAGTGGTCAAAACTACTAAGAGTCCCCTCGAAAAGACGAGCGTCCGTCGTGACGACACGCACTTTCTCTGTATGTTAGTGAATTTTCCGCAGGTAATGTGTTTGAGATTTAAGCCAATACATACTTCCAAGGTAGTCTTTGAGGGCAGACATGTTTTCACGACCTGGCTAGACGAGGCCATGAGGCTGATACCTTATGTCGCTTCCACAATTGACGATTGGTGTCACGTGGTAAATGGCACGTGATCACTTGATTTCTAAGAGTTTGCGCGAAGAACGGCGATTTTTTTGTCGCCGTGTATGCAACTAGCAGTATTCATAACTTGATGTCAACGGTACAGCTACTGCTAATGAATTTCATACCGCAAGAGAAGAACAATTTGCTACGGGAATGCATAAAAAGCATTATTTGAAGAGATAATTTGAAAAGGCATATTTCTCATCTGAGAAGGTAGCCCATTCATATATAATATATACATTTATAAACTTAATGAGCTTGTTTTCATTTGTTGGGATACATTGAGAGGAAGATAAAAATTCATATTGGGCAAATAATAAGCAAAAAAGTCGTTTGGACGAGAATAAAACTAAGATTGGCACAAGAATCGAGTATTGATTTTATTTTAATATTTGGAATAGCTGCTGTTCCATACGATTGGCATGTTCTATTGCGCGAGAAAGATCATAGCTGAGACAAACTTTGATTAAGCGAAAATCTCAATACCTTGGCTGTTCCGAAGTACGACTAGCTTTTGTTGGTGTAAGTGGCCCCAGGACTGTTTTCCAAAGGCTTGGCTTCGACTCAATTAGTCACTGATCTGAACGTATATTCTGCAATGGAAGGCGAACGCGACAATGGTCAAAAATTAGATCATGTGATCAAAAATATGCGCTTGTTGCTTTCCATAAACGGCAGGTGTCGCTCGATATTGACAGGCGCCTGACTGGCATCTACGCGCAATGACTCAAGGAACTGGATTTTGCTATATAATTCCCTGCGGCGCTATGCACACGCGGCGTCTGAAGAAGGCAAAAAAGAAATTATCGGCAACCGTTTTTTGCCAGCTGCAATGCAGCCACACATATATAAGAATTTTCCCATGGCATCATTCGAAGTACGTGTGAAAACTCAGTCCTTTTTCAGCGCGTTTTTTTATCTTTACTAAACTTTCTTTTATTTGTTGCAATTGTCATATAACACACACAGTCGATAAGCAATACATATCATTGCTCGAATATGTCGGCGAAGTCATTCGAGTCAAGTAGTCGCACATATGAGGTCTCGGACCAAAGCGAGCCAGAGCCTCAAAATGGCTCAGTTTGGCGGAGTTTCAAGGATTCTTTTAAGCCTGCCGATCAGGTTGTGTTGAATTTGGATGATTTGGATGCTGTGGAGAAGGCGAACTTGCGGGCAGCCAACTCCCAGCTTCTGAAAAAGTTGAAAAATCGCCATTTGCAGATGATTGCAATTGGCGGTTCCATCGGAACAGGGCTCTTTGTTGGCTCTGGCTCCGCGTTGTCAACCGGTGGGCCGGCCGGTATTGTCATCGCTTGGGCTATTACAGCAACCTTCGTCTTTACCACGATGCAGGGTCTTGGCGAGCTTAGTACCACGTTCCCTATTAGTGGAGGCTTCAACATATATGCTACACGCTTTATTGAGCCCGCAGTTGGATTTGCTATTGGCTGGAACTACTTCCTCCAATTCTTTGTGCTTCTTCCTTTGGAGCTTGTCGCCGCCTCGATATCGATTCAATATTGGAATACAGACCTAAACCCAGACATTTTTGTTGCCATATTCTGGGTACTAGTATTCTTTATTACCATGATGGGCGTGCGGTGGTACGGCGAAGCCGAATTTTTGTTTTGTTTGATCAAGGTGATAACTGTTATTGGCTTCATCATATTGGGTATAGTGCTTATTTGCGGTGGCGGCCCCAACCACGAGTTTGTCGGCGGAAAGTACTGGAGAAATCCTGGAGCTTTCGCAAACGGTTTCAAGGGCGTCTGCTCCGTATGGGTAACTGCAGCATTTTCTTTTGGAGGCACAGAAATGATTGGATTGGGTGCTGCCGAGTCGGCCAACCCCGCTAAGGCACTTCCTAAAGCCATAAAACAAGTCTTTCTTCGTATCACGATATTCTATTTGGGAACGATTGTTGTGATTGCAACGCTTGTGCCATACGATGATAGCCAACTCTTGAACGCCTCGTCCTCAGCCGATGCCACTGTTTCCCCATTTGTCATTGCTATTGTCAATGGCGGTGTACAGGGCTTGCCGAGTGTAATAAACGCCGTCATATTGATTGCAGTTTTGTCTGTGGGCAATGCCTCAGTTTATGCATGCCTGCGCTCGCTCAACTCACTTTCAGAGCAGGGTATGGCCCCCAAGTGGACCGGATACATCGACAGAAAAGGCCGCCCATTGTTTGCAATTATCATCACCAACATCTTTGGTCTCTTCGCTTTCATTGCCGCTTCCGATAAGCAAGAGGACGCTTTCAACTGGCTTCTCGCTTTGTCGGGGCTCTCGTCGATTTTCACCTGGATGTCTATCAACTTTTCTCACATCCGTTTTAGGGCCGCCATGATAAAGCAGGGTAGGTCTTTGGATGAATTAGTTTTCCGCTCGGCCACTGGCGTTTTGGGCTCATGGTATGGTCTTGTGATGAACTTCTTGGTTCTTGCAGCCACATTTTGGCTTTCGCTTTTCCCGTTGGGCGAAGCTCCTAACGCATCGAGCTTCTTTCAGGGATACTTGGGTCTTCCTACAATCCTTCTCTCTTGGATTGGCTACAAAATCTACTCGCGTTCATGGAGAATGATGATTCGGGCTGATGAAATTGACTTGGACACTGGAAGGCACATCCCTGACATGGACCTCATTCGTCAGGAAGAGGCCGAGTCGGCAGCGGAGTTGGCGAATAAGGCGTGGTGGCGCCGTGTTTTGGCCTACATTTTCTAACTGAACTCACACATAATTCACATATAATTTAGCATTCAAAAATAATAGACGAAAATCAAGAATTGAGCGGCACTGGTCTTGAGTTCATAATACAATTTCGAACCTTGGGCGCAATGGTTGCAACACTCAGTAAAACATATGTTGGGCTGCTTTTTTCCGCCAATCAAGTCTGAGCTACATCTATAGTCTGGCGTGATAGTTTCAAAGTAGTCTTTAGTTCACTACGTGAGTATGGACTGCGTTGTGGCATTTTTCATTCTGGTGGGAGATGTAAGAAAAATCCCGAGCCAGACAACTAATTTATCGAAAAGTGATCTATTAGGTGTACCCCATTGCCCTATCATCTGACGCCTATCGTAGAGAATCTTAGAGTTGTTGCTCGTGCACAGCCGTTTGACTTTTCATTCAGGTATGCTGTTTTCAATTTGTGTGAAACAGAAATTAAACCAAGGCCCGGGTTAGAATATAATGTTCTCATTTCGTGAGAGCGATACTGTGGACTAAGTTTGCACACTTGAACATTTAAAAGAGAATTCACATCACTCTGGTTGAAAGCCATGCGACTATAAGATTACGCAATGGCTTCAATGCAATTGTTTTCGCAATTTCTGTTCTAAGTACAGTAACATTATAAAATATCTATTATTTAAATCTCCACATACATACGCATGTCTTCTGCGTCTCAACTTCAACACATCGTGTTGTAAATTCTGCTGTACCAAGGCTTGGCAGCCAAAATAGCTTTCTCTTCCGCGATCTCCTGCTTCAAGAGTTCCAAGTCCAACTCTCTTCTGCCAGTGTCAATGTCAATATCAGCGATCTTGATGTACAACTTCCAGTTCTTTTTCCAGATCTTGTGGCCAAGGTAGAAAGCAATAATCACAGGAACGGACAAGTAAGACTCGAAAAATGTGGAAGCGTCTGGGCTCCCACCAATAGGCCACAAGGCGATCCAGAACTGAGCGATGACAACCAAGATGTTTAAAAGAACACCGTAGCATGACCCAATGATACCAGCCTGAGAAACGAAGGCAAGCTCGTCGGTACCTCTACCTTGGTGAGCAAGGGTCATTCTGAAACGAAGATGGCAGGCACAGATGGAGCCCCAAGTGAACAACGACGACATACCGGAAAGAGCCAACAACCAGTCGAATACTACACCCTCTTCACCCGAGGCAGAGACGAAACAAATCAAGCCAAAGATGGACTGGAGGATGATTCCGAACAAAGGTCTTCCCTTTTTGTCGATGTAGTTGAAGATCTTAGGGGCTTGACCAGCGGCAGCTAAAGCAGCCAAGGTTCTCGAGGAACCGTAGACGGAAGAGTTACCGACTGACAAGACGGCAATCATGATGACCACATTCATTACCGAAGGCAAGCCACTAATACCTGCATTTGTGATGGCAATGACAAATGGCGAATACTTGGCCGTGCCATCAGAGTCTTGCAAGTCAGGACTGTTATAAGGGACGAGACAACCAACCAAGATCAATGAGACAATGTAGAACAAACAGATTCTCCAGAAAACCTGTTTGATGGCCTTAGGCATGGTCTTCCTGGGGTTGACAGACTCGGCAGCAGCCAAACCAACCAACTCAGTACCGGCGAAAGCAAATGCTGCAGTGACAAAGACAGAGCATAAACCCTTGAACCCGTGGTTAAACGAGCCAGGGTCGTGCCAGTATTTACCTCCGATGTACCCGCCCACAGGGCCACCACCGCAAACCAAAACAATGCCCAAAATGATGAAGCCGATAACAGCAATGACCTTGATCGAAGAGAAGACGAACTCGGCCTCTCCGTAACCCTTTACTCCGAAAAAATTGATGGTAATAATGAGCACGTAGAAAATAGAAACATACGCCGCAGGATTTGTTTCGCTGTCCCAGTATTGCACTGTGATGGCAGCGGCAACCAACTCCAAAGGCAAAACGACCAACCACTGCATGGCATAGTTCCAAGCCATGGCAAAACCCCACGAGGGGTCAATGAATCTAGTGTTGTAGGTGACAAAGGCTCCAGAAACAGGGAAAGTGATCGCCAATTCACCCAATGCATGTACGGTCGAGAAGATCATAGCACCAATCAAGGAGTAGGCAATCAACACAGAACCTGGACCACCATTCTTTAACACCTGACCGGAACCAATGAATAAACCGGTTCCGATCGAACCACCAATGGCAATCATTTGCAAATGTCTTCCTTTCAAAGATCTGGATAACGGCGAGTTGGCGGTGACAATAGCCGCCCTCTCGATCTCAGATAAGTTAGGGTCGAGGCCCAACTCGGCCTCGTCGAATCTCTTGAAACCATCGCAGAATTTTTCCCATTTACCCATGGCGGGTTTTTGCTCCTGGGCATCGAATGCATCGATGTAAACGCCTCCGTCCTTATCCGTCGAAGAGGCCTGCTCTCTTGAAGTCACGTAATTTAATTCTTTTTCCGGCATGTTTGTTTATTGATAGCCAATCCAGCTTCAATGTCAAGGCTTCAGGTACCGAAAGGATGAGAAAATGAAAATTAAAATGTAATAATAATGTGAAGAGTACCATCAGGTCGGCGAATATTGATATCTTATATATTTTGATTCTGAGGATTTTGCCATCACCAGGGCAAGATCTTAAACTTCATAACTGTTGTGCAGACAAGAAAGATAAGGTTCTCCGCTGTTATCTGCGCGCAGGCAATTTTGGCCTTTCTTTTTTTCAAATCGCCGTGTCGCCTGCGCCAAGCTACAGGCCATCCTCTATGGGTGGCTTCTCCCATCTCCCGGAAGATTATCAAACCAGCCAAGATGGACAACGGTAAATGGATGGGTATGGGCTACTTACACATTTTTTTTATGTTCAGAGTGTCTTTGAATCCAAAATGCACAATTTGACTTGAGTGTCCAGTCTAGAATTCAAACAATAAAGAAACGAAAACCGGGAAACTGGGGTTTATCCCGGGACTCAGCATATCGCATTTGCCCAAATTGTCAACTTCCTTTTCGCTTGACCTGTGTGTCGCATATCACTGCAGCCCCGCTATCGCTGAGGAAAAGAAATCGCTAGACTTTGATGGCTTGGCGGCACGGAGCTTGAAATCCGAAATTGATGACCGTATCTGTACCAAGTGGCCCATTCACTAAATTGAATACAGGGGCTCACCTGATATCTTATTGAGATATGCGCACAATCCATACTGGTAAGATCCCCGAGTCGATACTCCTGTTTCGATGGCTATCTTGTCCTCGAGATCTGTATTCTGCAGATAAGAAGCAATACAATGACTTGCGCGGCTGATGGGAGTGAGCCTCAAAAAGAAATAAAACCATGTCTTTGAATGAGCTTGTTACTTGCTTGGGTGCGAAATTGAGTGATTTCATCTGATTTTTCCATGTGAATTTTTACCCGAGATTAACTTTCATGCTCAACACTCAACAGCTAGGGAGTTACAGTGACGCGAAGGTTGTTTGTGGGGGGCGGGCGTATCAACTCTGTTTCCGTTCAGGCGATATGCAGGATGAATGATACCAGCTACTCTTGATGGTGAAATCGCCGTACGGACAAATTTGTGGGGGAAAATGAGCAGATTTGAGGACTTTGAAAATTGCTCAAAACCATCCGAGGATTATTGGGGTGCCTGGACTTTACCTCCGCTCATCAAAATCACTATTGGGATAAGGTGTTGTATTCATTCATATTTGGTTTCTTGTTTCATCCGCAACTAATGGAGATGAGTGTCTCGAAAATGTTCGTATTTCTTGCCTGTTACAATGGCGAAGCTGTTCCAGAAGTGCATGTCGTCAGCAGGACTGCTGCTTAAACCGCACATGCCTCAAAACCTGATAACGTGACTATAAAAAGTGTGCATCCGCGGAACCGAGTATTTTCCCGCGGTCAACTCAGAGATGGAATAGTCTGGTTATTGTGCGTGGGATATGCACGAAATGGAATCTCAGCCCAAAAAAAAGGTGGGGGGGGGGGCAAAGTATCTCTTACGCATTCAAGAATAGAACCAGAGAGGAAAGGAGGAATAGAGTGTCTTTGTAAACTGTAGTTGTCACATTTCGTTTTGTGCCTAAAATATAAACCTTGTCCAAGAAACTTCGGCATAAGTCATCCAAGTGACCCACACGGTTTTTTGTTGCAGGATTGGGGCATCTTTCTAGGGTCATTCCGCCCGAGATAAGTTAGCAAAAACCTTACACCAGCGAAATCCTCTCCCCGGTATGCCAATCAACATTTTTATCCGAATGTGCATCAAATATGCTCATCATCATTAAGCCAGGGTGGGCATATGCGTTACTGAATTCAATGGGGCACTTACCAAAGAATAAGTCGAGTTTTTGGTCTAGCGACCCTGAAGTGCGCCACCGTCAAAACCAAAGGCTTATCTTACTTACTATTTTGGGTTCTCTTGTACCGGCCTCTTTTGATAAGGAAGGAGATTGCCCCGTCCCGCGCGGCGTTTGATAGATAGTATATACAGGGCCCAGACGTATGTCCTTATCTCTAGTCGCGTTGAATGGCCGAATCCTACATATTGAGGGGCTCACAAACCAGGAAACTACTTCATTAGTGGTTCTCAAACTAGTATTTTGGTATATTTAAGAGTGGCAGGACCCCAATGGGTGCACCAACTGCAAGTTGTAAGCCTAGTCTACAAGATAGGGGCCAAGAAAGACTTGACTGCTTGAGACTGCTTGTAGCTCGCATCGTAGTCAATAGAGAACAAGGTGAGTGCAGTCTTGCATGTCTCCTCAGCCAACAACCAGGCTTCGGATGGCAAGTCGCAGTCGCCAAAAACACACTGGGTGACAGCATCATAGTAACCATACTCCCACTCTGGCAAGCCGGAAGTCTCGTTGAAGGTAAGACTTGGCACTGCGGAGTCAAGGCCTGTCATTCTGGTGTAAACATACTCTGGGTCTGTGCATTCCTCTCCAACAGCAGGGAAGTTGACGTTGAAACCAGTAGTGAGAGGAAGCAAGTGTGGTCTGTTCTCGAAGGAGTCGAACAAAGTGTCGACAAGGTCCACGACCTTTCTAGCCAAAATGTTGGGGCCAAAGTTGGTGTCGTTTTGGTACATCATGTCGTCTTGGTAGAACGAGTTGTTGGTCATGGAACCAGAGAAAGCAATTCCTGGGATACCTCTGTTAACAGCCGAGTAAATGGCACCGATTGTACCGGACAAGGTGAACAAACCTGGAGACAAGTTGGTACCCTCATTAGGACCAGCAACAACCAAGTCGACTGTCTTGTTGTCGAAGTACGTTGGAATGACGTAGTTCAAGGCGAAGGCTACGCACGAAGATGGCGTACCGTTGAAATACCAGATGTTCATGTCGTCATCCTCATGGCCCCAAGATGGAGAGCCAGCTGGTGGATAATCGAAACTGCCACCCGCAGTTAAGTTTTGACTGCTTGGCAAGCCAAACTGACCACCGTAGCCGGATCTTTGTTGCACGGGAGAAACCACAATGACCTCGTGACCGGCACTCTTCAACTCCCTGTAGGCAGCACGAAGGTTGGTTGCAGCCCAGCCGTCATCATTTGTGAGCAAGATAGTCTTGTTGGACACACACTCGCTGCCAGACATGACTGGAGCAGCAGACACTGAAAGAGCAGTGGCAAGCGTAGCGAAAATCGAAGTGAGTCTCATGATGTTCAGCTTTTTTTGAGCGTGGAAGTTGTTGACCAAAAATGCCAGAAGTGCGTATCGCCCGGCTTTAAGTAGTAGCCATCATAACTGTAGTTTGAAAACATTCAATTGGGATTTGTAAACGGCATCAACCAAATCTGGTTATTCCCACAATATTAGCTTGAGTTTATTGCCTATTTTGCATATAACCATGTCAAATATTGGCATGTCTAGGCGCGTGCAGGTACGCGGACGATAGGTCGCAGAAAAACGTGGCCTCAAGCAATTTGCTAAAAAGTTTCAATTGGCCAAAGCGACAAAAACCACGAACCATTCTTCTCTTTCGGGTATATTACCTGCATGTTTGTTTTATTTGTATCATACATCGGAAACTGTTCAGTTCCAAGAGTGCATAATAATTTAAGCCCGTCTCCCACGTGTAAAGCGGAATGTTTATTGGCGTGGCAAAAAAAAGGGGACACGTTATACAGCGGCGCACTCAAAGCCGTATTTGGGGCGTAAATCTGTCTTCGCTTAGTCTTTGGCGGCTGACAAATTTCCGGGCCATGCGAAGCCGGGAAATTGCATTCTACTTAGGGTCCCAGCTTTGCATTTCCAGTCTTAAGTTTGCAAATTCATTATACTAACTCGAGAATGCAATTCATAATCTCTTCACATAAACATAGACTGGAGTGCAAAGTGCGCTGTTTTTCTGCTCGTGTTTTCAAAGGCCTACGTCAAGAGAGCCTAAGGCCCATCATGGCGCTTGATGTATCTGCATAAGAACTCAATTCTAATAGAACGCCTGCAGTGACACTTGCACCTACTATGGGTCACGTGAGAATTCCCCTCATTGATTGGAGTACGAGGCTGCCCCGCCCATTCGCCCGAACAACCGAGTAAATTGTACTCATGATAATGTCTTCAGCTTTTAAACAAATGCGAGATCATAGGCCTGTTGCCATTTCCTTTTTCTGAATTCTATTGCGCCACCCAACTCTCACAAGCGAGCCCACACTCAAGTGCCTGCGCACATGCCGAGGGCACTCCATAGATAGCGTCGGTCGCGTAGAAACATACATACATCCACAAGCGTTGCAAGACACAGTTACAGATACCGACAAACCTTGCACTAAAATACCTGTGACGTCATGCCGGTTTTCTCTACTTTAGCGGCGTTTGTACGCCGCCACAAAAGAAAGATCATGTTTACATCCGTGGCGTCGGCCACGGCGTACTTGTTGTTTTACCAATTCGTGATCAAGAGGTTCCGGAACTTCCAAGACTCGTTGAGGCAAGAACTTTACGTGAAAGAGCAGATTAAGCGAAGATATATTCAGACCCAGACCGACTGCTATCTCACCATCTTGGCGTTGTTGCCCGTTCTCACCCACCCCATCATGGCACATTTTCCCACCGAGACAATCACGTCTGCGCTCAAGCAGAAGAAAACGGCTAATCGTGAGATGAGCGAGTCACTCACCACGGAAAACTTGCTTGCTCATTCCGAGGGTGCTATTTCTCTTCCTTCTTCTGAAGTGCAAGGTCTCATGTCGAAGACCAAATTGGAGTTGTGGAGCGACTTAAAAGTGAAATCGATTTCTCGCATTCTCACCCTTATCTACTCATCATCTGGTTTATTGTTGCTCACAAGGTTGCAGCTCAATATTTTGGCGAGGAAAACATATCTTGAACTGGCCATTGCCATGGCCGGGGGCTCACCACAAACGAGCTCGCAGGACTCGTATGACTATTTCATTGAGCAAAGCTACTTATCTTTGAGCTGGTGGTTGCTAAATCAAGGCTGGCTTCAGATTTCTGACCGCGTGGAGAAGCTAGTGGAGCTCAAATTTTCTGGTATAAATCCTAAGACGGAATTGTCGATGGAAACCTTCAGCCAGATATTACTGGAGATTAATACAGAGATTTTCTCAAACTCAGAAATGCCTATTATGCATCTGATCTTTCCCATAAAGTATGACGACTTAACAGAGACATTATTGAGTACAAACCCAGAGCTCGTGAATGAGTTGGAGAGCAAGGACCTGAGTCTCGTCAAATTGGTAAACGAGACTAACTACGTATTCAGCAATGCATTCACACTGCAGGTTTTCTCAAAACTCGTACAGAGCGGTCTTGATACATTGCGTGAAACGATTCTGGCACAGCTTAATCCTGAAAACTTAGAGGGGCGCGTCAGCAAACTTGCTACTTTCCTAGCTCAGCTTTCGGTGCAGTCTGCCATGTTGGGGGACTCTCGGAGCTATTCAGCTGAAAGTGAGATACCAGGAAACATCTATATAAATAGAATCAATGAAGTGGACGAGCTTGATGAATTCAGTGCCAGCATTTACTCAAATTTCGAGTGAAGTCTAGCAGCGAGGAAACGAGGTCCATTTACATACGTGAATAAGATTTTTCGAAGATATGTGCAACAGAACCGGGGAGAAATATGAAATTTAGTTGGCTTTCCCAAATGTTTTGTTCTTTCCTGTAGAATCATGGTGAGTTATTAGTTGGTTCCTGTGCCCCGCGCTCTGCATGGTTGGCCCAAAAAGGTATTGACCCGCGCCCTTCACCTCACAGGACACATGCCGTGCCCTGGAAGAAGGTACGAGTTCAACTTACTTTAGCAAATCACTTCAAGAACATAACGAGCTATGCCTAAAATTGTTATTATTTCCTCTGATGAAGAGAGGTTCCCGGTTGACATCGAAGCTGCCAACAAGTCTGTTTTGATCAAGAATATGATTGCTGACTTGAAGCCAGACTTGGACGACGGTGAGGGCGATGACGAGGATTTTGAGATCCCCACCCCTAATGTTAGAGCAAATGTTCTTAGCAAAGTGTTGGAATGGTGCGAGCATCACAAGAACACCGTGTTTCCTGATGACGATGACGAGGATGCCAGGAAGTCTGCTCCAGTGCATTCCTGGGACAGGAACTTCTTGAAGGTCGATCAGGAAATGTTGTATGAGATCATCTTAGCTGCCAACTACTTGAACATCAGGCCGCTTTTGGACGCAGGTTGCAAAATCATTGCCGAGATGATCAAACACAAGTCGCCAGAGGAGTTGAGGAAAACGTTCAACATTGTCAACGACTTCAGTCCCGAGGAAGAGGCCGCGATTCGCAAGGAGAATGAGTGGGCTGAAGACAGATGAGTGGAGCACTCACTGTTTGGTTCTGCCGTCTGATGCCGGGAGTCAACAGGGGTATAGGTTATATAGTACATCTTTTTTTGTTAACTCATGCCACGGGTCATTGTGGTTGGGGTTATGATAATACCAAAATAGGAAACTAAAGAAATGGTGTTTGCCTATCGCTTGACAAGAAATTGTCCAAAAAACATCTTGCAGACCGCTAGTGAGCCCTTGCATTATATATATATATATATATATATGTATAGTTTAACGCTGCTGGAGATACAATCTTCCAGTAATAAGTATGGAAACTTTGGAACACAATAACCAGTATAAAGATGACCTTCTCTTCACTCTATCGTTGATGTCAAAGTGTTACCCTTGTCATGTACTACTCGTCACCAGATCCTGCCTGGGGCTCGCCCGTAATCCAAGTGCAAATTGATGGGATCGACCAAATCTCAATGGTGCGCGGCGCTGTACATCTTTCGCAGCATTGTCGGTTTGCGCTACCCGAAATTCTTTCCCGTTAGCGCAGCTTGTCTCCTTACACCACTGAAATGAAAGCAGATAGTCTACATCATACAGAAAGCACTGTCCCAAATACACAGGGAGGGGCTGTTTCCTCACCTCCCCCGGCTGATTTGCCGGCTCAAGAATTGGAGGACCAAAATTTATTAGACATGTCCGGGCCCTTTGAACCGGAAATGATTGCCAATCTCCCACAGATGACCATCCAACAACTAAGCAAACTTGAGGATTGCATCAGCGACGAGTTTGCGTTGCTAGCGCGAGATTATGTCTCAGCCAGGAAATCTAGGGTCGAGTATATGCAAAGAATCGTTGAGTCTCAAATAAAATCGTTTCAGCAAAACGATGCTTTGTGGTCTGCATTTTACAGCCAACAAGTAAAGCTCATAGATACTCTAGCTTACCTCACAGAGAACAATGTCATCCAAGCAAATGAATCCTCCCACCACCCCAAAAGTTATACTGGTGACAGTAATCTAGATTTTGAGACACAACTCAAACAACTCATTTCCAACATCGAACTGCCCCTAGATATGGACTTGCTATTCAAACGCCAGGCAAGTGATATGCCTTTCGCCGAATTTTTTCAAGAGATTATAGACCTACACAAAGCTCAGCTTGTAACTCTGATGCATCAAATCCAGTACCAATCTGAGTTGACGGAAAGCATCTCAGAGAAAAATAGAGTGATTCTTTGGAAGCAATACAAGGACGATGTTTTGCAGTACAAAGAGAAGCTTATTGATCAAACCTGTCGGGAGCTTGAACAACTTCATAGAGAGTACCATGGTATTAGCTCTGAAACCGACGAGGCAAACAGGAATGCACATTACTATAGATCGGTCGTCCCAGTTGAAATATCCAAGGCGAATGCTGCCAGTAATCCGCAACATCTTTTGTCGACAAAAAATCTTGATAAGTATCATGGTTTTGATAACATCTATTTCAGGAACCATAGAATTGAAATCTCTGACTCTAAAGCACGGATTCAGGAAGGACTTGATGATTTCTCAGAACAACAGAATCATTACAAAATTCCTCAGCTCGATTCTGTAAGAGTCAAGCTTGCAGGCTGCTCGGGGCTTTCCAAAGAAGATGCAGCAGCTGATATAGCTCTCATGCGGGGACATGATTTGGTGTCTACTCAAGAAGACAGCCAAGTAGACGAGGTATTGTGTGACCATGAACTGAGTTTATCGCCGAGCAGCCATGAAGTATCGTATGACACTGAGGAAGAAGACTATCACAGCATATTGGATTTGAACCGACCGCCTGCCAAAATGGATGTAGAGGGAAGAAGTGATTACTAATCTGTTATGTACGCAACTTTAAATATCATTAAACTGAACTACCCTTATTCCCTACAGCAATCAGCAAAAATCAGAGACAAGCTTAAAAGAAATTTTTCACATTTGTGTTTTTCGCCTCAGGATTTTTCAAGTAGAATGCTGGCGTTCGATAAACCAGCCTCTCTAATGGTTAGCCCAATGCAGTCGAGTAATCTTGGTTTACCTGCGCATGAAATGGTGAAGGTTTCGTTGCCTATTCCATATAATGATTCTTCAGCCTCGGCAAGCACAAATTTTAGCCACGAATAAACCGTCAAAACCGTATCGCTATTAGGATCAAATTTGTGAATAAGGCGTTTACCGTTCGGGAACCTCACCTGTACTCTTGTCACCAGCCCCGACTGAGGTTCTGTGTGATCTTTAGGTTCAATAGCCTCGAAAGGATCTAGATCCTTTATCGAAGGCGGCTGTGTTTCTTGGTCCGACACTGAACTCAAACTCGCCCCACCACTTGTTTCTGCGCTGTTGCCCATTGATTGTTTCATAGCATATTCAATCTGTTGCTCTTCGGTCATTGCATCCGGGTCGACCCGAACGTCATGTTTAACCACTGGGTTGCTCGAGCCGGGCAAAAGAGAAAATCTCTCAAGAAAGATCTCTACATCAGACACCCATTCTTCCACGTCTGGAACGACGCCGTCAGACCATTTATGGACGCGTTCTCCTGTCATGGGGTCCAAGATAGATATGTGTGGGCACGAGTCGACCGAGTAAAAATTGAGATAGCTTTCGCCATGTGGGGAGTCATTCTGGTACTGCAAGAAAATAAACTCGCCACGAACAATATCCTTAACAGACGGATCAGACCAGAAGTCTCTATTAAGGACTTGGCATTGAAACTCGGTTGGGTCTTGGATGTTGACAAGAATCCATTTCTTCTGTTCCCTTCCCTGTTTCCTAGCTCCATCAAGACTCACCCTGGAAATGAGCTCGAAAGGCGGCTTGAATAGCTCTGCTAGCCTTCTTTGGGTGGAGTTGAGCTCATTCAATCGATCTCTTTGCACTCTGGTTCGGCGGTTGGGCTGGGACACGGGGTCGCCATCCAGGTCAATTTCAATCAATTCGTCATCATCTTCATCCAGGTGTAGCTCGATGATCTGGCCGTCATCCTCGCTGTCTTCCATCTCCTCATTTTCGACATAGCCGTGGGAATATTGGTCCTCTTCGTCAAAGCGCTGGTTGAAGATCCCGGCCCTTCTCGCCCCAAAAATGGCATTCGCTTGATCTATGGGGGCAGGGTTGTAAGCGGGAAACGTATCAAGCAAGGTTTCATGGCGATGGACATTTGCATCAGCCTCGCGCACTTCGTTATCCTGATACGCCTCCAGCTGTAATCTTTGCGCGAGTTCTTCATCGTTATTGGAACCCAGCAGTGGCGGCTGGTTGGAGCCGGACTCCATGAATAACTGCACGGCATATTCGAGATTGCCACCGCTTATATCCAAGAATTGCTTGGCAACGGCCGGGTTCTCTGTGGCCGTGAATGCGAGAAACGTGGCAATATTGTCGTCCATTTTCAGTGCAACGTAAGCTTCGAAGCGAGTATTCCAGCACGGCTCTATCAGTGCTAAACCCTAGGTAGTGAGGGCAGCGCGAGGCTTGCGCGAACGAGCTAGCTCTTTTTAAAGTCAGGAGGGCGTGGCCCGGTCCCAAGCTATGCAAAGCTATATACACACACACAGAAAAAAAACAAAAACATCTTTACGAAATCCTTTAAATTTATTGCTCAGTGCTTAGCCAAAGTGACTGCTGCTGAATCTAGCTCGTGCCGGGCGGTTGGATGCTTGCTTGTTGGGGCTACTTTAGAGTGGGGTCGCACTGGCTGAAGCCGCGCAACCTGAAATCGCGTATTACAGTGCCGCAACGCACTGGCCCAAGCACAAGGATATTGAATTATTCAGAGTGTAGAATAAATACATGATGAATAAGTTCAGGTTTGGGGCTGTGCTGAAAGGCACCACTGGTTTTCGATCCAGCTCGAACCGCATCACAAAACTTTGCCATCGAATGGTGAACTCTGTCAGTGATCAAAATTTAATTCTTTCAACCAATCTTGATTGTGAAGGAGCCAGGTCTTGGAAAAGTAGGAGTAGTCTTATCAAACAGACAAGCTACAGTTGCATTGGTTTGTATTCTCAGCATACAAACAGATCAGGGGGTCGTTCGTGAATGGCGTCATTCTCGGTCTATTGTTTCCTTCCCCACATCCAGCCTCCGAACCGGACGTGTCCTCCGCCAGCGGAGGAGTCTAGATCTCACGCCAGTATGAATACGGCTCCAGGGAAACGCCACGAGCACAATATTTAGATGAATCTAAAAAAATATAAAACAGCTGTGGATATTTCCAGTTCCATGGCACAATTTATTTATAAAGAAAGTCCAATACACCCATTCTCCAGGATCATAAGCAAAAACGCAACGCTCTTGCGCTGCAAGGCTCACTAGCGTTACGAGCCCTTTAGCTCTCCTATACCGTCACGCACCTGCGCACCCGTACATGTCACGAATAAGTAGCCCACACTAGGAGATGGCCTGAGAGAAGGCTCTCGAACCAGCTCCTAAGTCCAAACTTTGTTCAAGATAACACAACCTCACGAGGCTAGCTTCACCTTGCACCCGAAATTGCGCCGGATTCTTTGCTCCTACTGCTAGAATACTTGGAGGCACACTATTCAGGCCAAAAAAATAGCGTGGATTTCCCCTCATACCTTTGGCGTTGGACTCCACCAAACCTGATCCATTTGCCAGCTCCTCACAGAATTGCTTGAGCTTTCAAGTTTGACAACCTTGTCATATCTGATTTTAGATTTTTTTAATTTTTAACCATACACAAGTGCATCTTTCCCACAATTAATGACTATTGAACGATTTTAAAATAACACCCTCCACGTCTCCTCCATTTTCTGCATCCTGATATATCGATCTGGCTCGCTGTATTAACCCATCTCATTTTTCCATCCGCCTCACACCCAGCTCCAATATCAGTCAAGCTTGTTGTCAGCATCAAGCCCAAATCAGATCCACACATCTCAAGCTTTGCCGATATCTAATCCGGCTACCCAAGCATAGCATCAATCCCATCTCATCTAAGAATGGAGGCATACGAGAAGTATAATCATGGTGGGGTTCTCAATAATCGCTATGCAAAAGTGGATGATATTTCCGAGGGGTCATACGGATTAGTCTCTTTGGCCAAAGATTTACAGAATGAGAATGCTCTAGTCGCTGTCAAATATATCTACCCGGTCGACTATAAGAGAAAGAAGCAGTATTCTCTGGTTTCTAACGAAACAGGCAGAGCCACATCCTCCCCAGCAAAGCTCAGATCAAATACAGGCACATCCGACTCAAAGAAAAAAAACATGATCTCTGCTTTGTGCGAGGAGTCGTCAAAAGAATATGCGATACATCAAATCTTGGGAGACCACCCGCACATTCCGAAACTAATTGACCACTTCGATTCATGTTTAGTTCTTGAATATTGCTCCAAGGGGGACCTTTACGAAGCAATGCAGAACGATGTTGGTCCAACGACTTCTCAAGATATTAAAGATGTTTTTGATCAGATACTCAGTGCAATAGCTTATTGCCACTCCAAGTCAGTATATCATAGAGATTTAAAGCCAGAAAACATATTGATAGCTCAGGATTGGTCCATCAAAGTCTGCGACTGGGGATTGGCCACAACGCAGCGGACTGTAACTAATCCTAGAGAATTTGATATCGGATCCGAGAGATACATGGCACCTGAACTATTTGATCCAGAACTTGAATCATACGATGCAGCAAAGGTGGACATGTGGTCCTTGGGTGTGATTTTGTTGACCCTTGTCTTCCAAAAGAATCCTTTTCAGATTGCTAATTACACCGATAAGCGCTTCTTACAGTTTTCGGCAAATAGGGAAGCATTGTTTGATTTCTTCAGCTCTATGACTGGTGAGATGTTTAGCTCTTTGCGCTTTTGTCTCACAATGGACCCCTCAAATCGTGATTTGGAAAGCTTTCGCCAAGAACTTAAAAACTTGAAATACTTCACAATCGACGAAGAATATTGGGCGTTACATAGCGAAGAGGAGAACGAGGCTGAAGAGGAAGACAATGGTTACGAAGATGAGGTCGAAGCTACAGTCTCAGAAACGATCCCATCGGATGATACTTTTCTGTTTGAGCCCGAGCCCGCTCAAACATCTACGTTTGATGCAAAAAGTCGGAGCGAATACCAAGAAGATCATATCAAAATTCTTCTTCCAAATGAGCGCGCAAGTGATCTCATTACATTGTCTATTGACGAGGCAATGGATAGTGAGTTGACTCTGGCGATCGACACAGCAGCCTCTACTAGAGATGACGAAGCCATGCCTCACAATCGTCGCGCAGACGCCTTGCTTTCGCCGACTACGAATGCAAAGCCAATACCAATAGGAGGCTCACAGCAAATCAGAAACACAAGGAAGCCGTTTGGAGTGGCGTCTTACAACAAAAACGGCACCTCTCTCATGTCGCAAAGAAATCACGCCAGTTACAATAGTTACAGCAACAGTCAAGCTAACAAATTTCGTCGTGAAGATTTCTTTACTCCCCGAAGTGTTTTTTCGCATTACATGGACAAGTACGGCGAGCAAAAGGAAAATTTTGAGCAGCATCGGGGGCACGAGAAGAAGAAAAAAGTGTGGAACTCAGGCAGAAAAAGGCAGTCTTGGAAAAAGAGGGGATCGGTCTCGCAGCCCTATAATGGTGCACACTACGCCAACGGCTTCGACTATCAAACAAAGCGCAATCTCCAGAGTAAGAAGCGCAGACCACCCAGACCAACAAGTGCGAACGCAACATCCCACAATTGCGTGGGCACATCTCCGTCAAATCATTTACCGTTGACAAATGGGCATTCATCTTTTCCGGCACAATGGGGGAACAAAAATTCGGGCAAGTATGTTCCACCATTCTTGAGGTCACCGCATTGCAGTGCAAAGCCTATTTCGGTGGATGAAATCAGCGAGGAGATCGATCATTTGGCGTTGACAGATGGCGAAGTTTTTGTATTAGAGGATGATTATCATGAAAATGATTTCAAGAAAGATGACTCGAGTTTGTCATATAGGTCACATGAAAACCATTCTTTTTTCTCCGATTTGCCGCAAGAAGCACACTATCAAGGAAGTGACGGTGACTCGAGACGATCATCTGTACTAAAACCCGAAAGCGTTCAATCCGGGACACCTGGAAAGTATGTTCCACCGTTTAGGCGAAGCTCGATGGGGTTTCTTGCTGAAAAGCGCCGGTCAATCATACTGAACGGGTCTCCATTCACAGGTCTTCTGCATGCATTAATCAACCAAGAAGCGTCGAGAAGTGTTCCAGGAGATGACTGGCTTTTCAAGAAAGATTGGGGAAGTTAAGACGACACTGTGCAAAACAAGATGGAAACCCAAGCCATGCCTCGAGACATACTGTGTATATTGCAGCATGATGATACGTCGACTCATGGCGAACATAATCGATGTTTGCCCACATAAACTGTAAAATTATACCTGTCTCGTAGCCTACGATACGTGGCATTTCGCAAGTGCATCAGGGAAATCATGAGACATCCAATAGTTACCTGTTTGCTATCGTTCATACGGAAATGGAGGTTGTTTCATGCAATACTTTGAAAACCCTTTACAAAACTCAGTGCTTTCAAATTCTATGTCTTACTTTCTGCTTGTGTGGGCTTCTGAAAAGCCAAAGTTCTTAGAAATCTTGAGGGAAGATAACAAAAGCGCAGGCCTATAACCTGGCAACACTTTAGTCTTTTTTTTTCTGGAGAAATGTTCTTTTGCCCATGAAAAGTATACCATCCCAGCCTTATATAACTTTTGATCTGTTTGGATATATTGCAACATTAACATCGGTTGGAAAATAAAATTCAGAGCCCGAAGAGAGTTCGGACTCCTAAAACTGTAGTATCTGTTAAAAACATAAAGCCCCTATTTTCAGATTTGCACTCTAATGAAAGAAATTATTTTGATGAAATTAAAAAGATGAAGAAGATTATTTTTTCAATATGTCGAGTTCTTGGTAGGCCATATTATCGATATATGAATACTTCAAAGATGAGATACCGAATCTGGGCAAAGCACGGCAGTCGCTTCATCGCCGTGAGGATAAGCTCACGCAAATTCTAAATATTTTTTGTAATGAATCTACTTAGTGGAATAAATATTTTAGACTCATATCATTAACCAGTTTGATAAAAAATGAAATCCCAAATAAATCTTTGGAGTAAAAAAACCAATTATGACTTTGAGGGTCTGCAAACAAAATCTATGCTTATGGGGTTGATGAATGACTTATCTCCAAGTATTGCAGAAACCCACTTCACGGAATCATCACAAAAACTTTATAGGGAATAAACAGTTAGCAAAACAAAATATCCCAACAGCTGAACTTGCATGAGATGAAAGCCTTATCATCACCTATGATGGAAAATAAAGCTACAAAGAGCTATTTTTGGAAAATCGGGTCATATTTTTATGATTTGGAGTTCCAACGAAAAGATTGTAATCTGGGGTTTGAAGCCCTCAACACGAGATTAATGTTTGTAGTTTGTTTGGATAGTGCTCGTGAAATTCTTCAAATGGTCGAAAAATTTGCTTTAACAAGAGATACATGTCTCATGAAGACTTCAGTGCAAAGATTCGCCACTAAGTACGAAAAAACTAGGATTCAAGGCAAACATGATGTGCTTGTCATGAACTGAACTTCTTCATAGAAAGACATATCGCAACACCTGTTATTCAGACACAGCTTTTAGAAATCGATTTCCGGTGACAAAAACTCATTCAAAATGCCCAAGCTTGGTAACTTTCTCCGCTGTTTTTAAGTTGTCGCTCAGCTTCTAGAAAAAATTATGGTTTGATACAAATCGTATCTACCAATTGCATTTGAAGAATCTTTCGAAAAAAAGCAAACAAAATGATTTGGATTTTGTATCATTGAATTTCGACAACGACTAAAATCTTTCAAATCTTTTTTGTGATACTCTTGGAGCCTTTCGTGAACCAAAACCATGATCATTCCTCATATTTATTTGCAAAAACCCTCAAAACTTCATACGCTAGAAATATCCGAATCGGAAATCGTTGCCGAAGAAATACTGGCGGCTCGTGCGAGATACCAACAAAATTTTACGAATTAAAGCATTTGTAAGAAAAATGCTCAATTTGGCTTCCGCCTTATTCCCCGGGATCAACGTATTTCGAACAAAATTAGTTTGCCCCGGCTGTTTTTCTCGAATTAAGCAAAATGTTTTGTCACAAGAATGTCAACGACAAAGCGCCAGCTTTTGCAAGCTAACACTCTACGGAATTTAGGTTCCCGTCTGAAAATGAAATAATTGTTGAGACTAACCGTTGAAATTGTTTCTCGTGGTTGTGCTACCGGAGAAACAAGATAAAATCACGACCTATACGACCTCAAAGAAAGCAAATCATGCCATTGATATTACCCTCTATTATCAATACCAAAGAATTTTTTCCCTATCAGTTATCGAACAACCAAAAACTTTTTCAGCCATGCCCGCGCTCGCCAAAGCGCTTTATTTAGATTCGTTTTCACAACGATAAAAAAACAACAACATATTACTAGTGAATCTAACAAGGTTGCAGGTGTTTCCCAAATTCAAAATTGGTTCTGTAGGCCTTGGGGAGTTTCGAGCGATCAAACAACGAACAGGACGAAGAACTAAGAAATGATTTGTATGATGCCTTCGATGACAATTTGAATGACGCACCACACTCTGAGATGTAATATATTTCTTCATCTATTTTATTTTTTTACGCTTGGAATCGATTTTTTTCAAAATTTCTTAGGGTCTGATAGTGAAAAAGAGACTACTTAGATTCTCCTTAGGTATTCTGATCCGACAGCCGGGGTTTATTGTGCCCCCAAACTTTCCATTGAAATGTGTACGTCTCCAGAGTCTTTCACAGAAGCTATGATCACGATTCTAATGGACCAAATTGTAGATATCGTCGAGATGTTCACGCTTACTCTGGGGGCGCGACGCCCACGGGCAAGAATCGACCTGCAATACAACGCTGTTCATAGGTATAAACGGGATAACAAAAGTCATATCCTTTTTTTATTACTTCTCAAAACTAAGCAATCTGAATTCATGCATTTAAGGAATCCATGGCTTTTCGATGCTTGAAGTTCAATCAATGATTTTAAATGATTTATATTGAATCTGGGCTATCAGCCAAGAAAGCTGGGAGACTTACGCGATTGTTGGCGCGCACACGCGTGCCCCTATTTCGCTAGGCAATTTCCAATCAAAACCTTATTCGACATAGCATCTGACTATGAAAACAAGGCTGCGATATCTATGTTTCTCAAGCTCTGAGGTCAGCGCGAGATAAGGTCACTGAAGGAAGCACCGATAAAGTTTGAAGTGATGCCAATACCTTGCATAAATTTTTTTTGCATAGCCTGACGTATGCACCAAAGCCTCTAAAGTCGCGAGGGGAAATGAACCAACACCTGTATTGGGGAGTTTCCCGCGTATGCAGTCAGCACAGACAAGGCTGATTTACAGGAATGTTTCGGGGTAGAATTTCGGTCACCTGCCCATTATAGTGTAAAGTGTGTAGATAAATAGCACCAAGACCTTTATGCTGAGCGGAATGCATCATATTGACCATTTATATTTCTGACAAGGAACAAAGTTCATTGCACAGAGATACAATATTCATTCACCTGCAGAAATAGGAGGTGAGAACACGGCGTTCGCGCGCCATCTGATTACCCGAGTAAGTAATGTGCAGTGCAAACTCTTCGCTCGAAGCCGCGGCTGCTCAGCCTTGGTCCGCGAAAAACGACGCTATCGCGGGCCTGACATTCATAGTTGACGATCTGGCACCCTACGCTTTTTCATTGCTATTTATTATAAGCCATAGTACATCGTTACTTTTCCACATTCTTTGGCGAAATTATCTATTTTATGACATTTACGAAGTTCTATCGAAAAAGGCTAGCTGTGTTTGCTTTGATCTTGTCATGCTTTATACTTTCGGTTGTCAACTCTCTTTTCAAACATATCTCAGATAGCCTGCTAGATGATCACATCATAAATTTACAAACAAACTCTGAGTTTAATCCTAGAGCCATCACATACGGACTCTTTGCATACATATATTCAAAAACCACACACTCATCCTTCCTGAATCGGGCTTCCCATTCTACTTCCCCACTCGGTAATGATGACGGCATAATCTTCCACTGGGATGACTGGGTAGATTTGTCTCCAGGAAATTCAAAATTAGAAAAAGCTAGAAGAAAGAATCCAGATGGCGCATGTGACCTGGGCTTGGGTAAATTTGCCCAAGTGAATGCATACTTCATAGAGTCTTACAACACCAAAGTGAATCGCGGAATGGCCAATCTTTACTGCGAGAAAGACATACCAAAACGTGTCCTAGTTGCCACCGATTATGGGTATTATGAGATTCCTGTCATAGGCAAGAGAAGACTAGGTGAAAAACTATACTCATCAACACACACAAAGGAGAAGTTAATTGAGTTGTCCAGTACAACAGCGCAGCTCGAAGCGAAAGGTAAACTCTCGGGAAACATCAAGTTTCATAAGTACAAGCCTATGCGTAAAAATGTTGATATAAGCCCACAAGATTTCAGCTTCGACATCGATAGAGAAATTTTGTCCTTGAAGGAAGTATCAGCATTGGGGCAACTCCTGTCTGAAGACCGAGATCATTTACAATTTTTGGAAACTTCAAACCGAATGGTGGACCTGGCAGACCGCTTCTTCAAATACCCATGGATCTACTCGGATTTTGTAGCTGGTCGCTCCCATCATACCTCCTTTCCATTCTTCAAACGCTTCATATCCAGTAAGGAACGCCAGAGCGTGATTCAACATATGGTAAGAGCGTGGTTTCAGTTCTCAGAGATGTCTGGCGTGAACTCGTGGGTTAACTACGGCTCTCTACTTGGCTGGGCTTACAACGGAGTCAACTTGCCTTGGGACACTGATGTCGACATTCAAATTCCAATAGCACAATTGGATAGACTTTCAAGGAAGTACAACTCCACTATTGTCACTGAGAACCCTAGGGACGGAAATGCGAAATATCTTTTCGAAGTTTCACCCACGTACACGCGTCAAGGTAACGGCCGGAATTTCATCGATGCGAGATTCATCGAAATCAATACCGGCCTTTACATAGACATCAGTGTTTTGGCTCACACTACTGACCAGCCGCCTAGCTCATTGCTAGAATCTTATACAGAAGAAGAAAAGACGAAAATAATTCCTGTTCACTGCAAAAACTGGAACTGGCAACTTCTTGATGAGATTCTTCCGATAAGATACACATACTTTGAAGACTCACCTGTCTATATTCCTAACAATATTCTGGCAATTCTTCTGCGCAAATATGGTCTGGACTCATTCACATCGAAACTTCTGTTCAATGGTCACCATTACGACGAGCAGCTCAAACTCTGGATACCTGATCAAGAAGATTCGAGAGGATGTGTTCTTGATGTGGGAACTCCGGATCCAGATACATTGTCAGAAGAGTGCAAGTCGAGCTGGATCAAAGACGAATACAAAATTGTGCATGAAGCAGCCAAATGTCATGAAAGGTTTGACTTGAATGTAGATCATTCTGCTGCAAATAGTCTCGAGGAATATCCCAAATTGCCTTTGACAAGGAAAGATGCGTTTGACTATTTCCAAGACATCATAGAGAAAAGGACTAAATACCCGGGATGGTATGTTGGTGAATGATAAAAACACTTTAGAAGTGGGGCGCTTGAAGCTTCCGATTAACAAGTTTCCTCCGAATTATGACTTTTATTATAACTTTATCAGATTCTCAAATTCATAAATTTAGACTCTAGCGCAATGAATAGTAGGATTACTCGTAAAGGAAAGCGGCTAGAATTTTTATCTTGATAAAATCCTCGCAGCCGCATTCAACTGTATTTTTTGTCTAATATATGGCGACAAAATCAATTTGTTGAAAATTGACGGATGATAACATTAGGGGAAGAGCTGTGGCGTAAAATCGTTAAGCCCAGTGAACTAGACCATATGACTTAAAGGCAAATCGAGAAAAATACGAGCTTGTATGATACGGAACAATCATACTGTAATATTTTTAAAATAAACACACTGAACTAATTGATATTGCTGCATGACGACACAGTCAATAAAGGTTTCGTGGTCTAGTTGGTTATGGCATCTGCTTAACACGCAGAACGTCCCCAGTTCGATCCTGGGCGAAATCACTTTTTTTGATGCATTTATGTATGGTTTTTTGGAATGTCAAAACTGCGCTTTATTTTCTAAAGAAAGTGTAGCCAGGATGATTCTTTGGCAACTTGTATCATGTGAATGATGCAAAGCCCCGGGGAAACGCGGAATCGCACTCTCCAGCGCAGCCGGCGACCTCTTTCCCAGTGGAGTCATAATAATATTTGACAGGCCCTAATACAACATAATTCCACTTGAGAAAAAGAATGAAGCAAGTTGGAAATGACCCATTTTCTTCGGTAATTTTTAATATATGATCATATAAATAATCGTCACATAAAAGCTGGAAGAATTCTTATCAATAATCATCAACGCGCTCTAATTTTCGACGAGTCAGGTTCCCCACAGTTGAGGTGGTTGCCCCGAAATTTTGTTCGATATGGCCGCGCACGTGATGAGAGCAGGAGTCAGCCAATTCTGAGTCTCGTGGCGGCGACCACAAAGAGTATCAAACATTTATGTTTACAAGCATTATTTTGGTTACAGCCCTTTTTCAAAACACCGCTATTCTCTCCAATCAAGACGACCAAAGATAATAGGGTGAACTTTGTTCTTCGCTTTGGATTATATTTACTTCATGCTCTTAATTGAACTTCCGAAACCGTCACCAGTGGAGGTGTACGGGTGTTAGCTGCGGCAAGTAGGTTCATCCATTCAACTCACTGAATTTCCCCTGGTACTCAACCATCAACGTTCAACCTGCCACAAATCACCTTTGAAAGAAGCGTATTTTTATATTTGTCACTTCTGTATCACACTTCTGGTCTCTAGTACATATTCGGGTGAGCTGTATATCTTGCTTTACCGTCAAAACAGCCTTCACCCCAACCAGTGATACAAATATTGTTGCCCCACTAACCAAAGGCGACCAACAAATCTCACTATTCAGGGTCAAACACTCCCAGGGATAAAAATCACGCTTTTTAAAACTATTCAGCTCCCAAGTTGGGCATTCGTTGGTGTATCCTTGAATTTGCAGGTTCCAAAATACCAATTTCTCAAAGTGAAAGAGTGGTGAAGTCAATCCAAAGCTAGAAGTGTTCGTCAACTACTTGTCGATACGGCCTAAAAAGTAATCCACAAATACATTTGGCACTTTCTTTCTGTTGTGCTAGTGCGATTATCATCAAAATGTCGACCAATTCAGGTGAGGTATTTTCTGGGGGCGCAACTACGTCTCAACACGTGGAAGCAGATGATGATGATCATTTCCAAAACACCACATTTAAGTTGAAAAGAACACGGTCTCTTGGCTTGCTTGATGAATTCATAGATTCGGAGCAACAGCAGAAAAATATTGAGAGACAAAATGCGGAGAAAGACGTCGAGAGTGTGGATATTTCCACAAATAATAACGTCGGTAAAACGAGTGATGAGCTAGAGCTGCTTGATTCTGGTCTGACGGATGATCAGCCTTCTCCTTCTGTTAAGCCTCACTCCGCATTTCTTGCCAGTCCAGATATTCTCCCACATGATGATTCTGATATAGCAGCTGCCCCTTCGCGTCATGTGGATTATTTATCTCATAAATGGGATGTCTCCGACATTTCGAAGTCGTGGCGGTATGTAATTTCGAGAAGAAAAAACGTTGCAAACGCGGCACGCTTGGAAAATGCCAGCTGGAGAACGTGGGCCCAGAGACGCTCCAACTTGAAGACAATTAACCCCGAGGAAGTGAATTGGTCCAAAGAGAGTGATGTTACCTGGCTTTATGGCCCAATTGTCGATGACGATGATCATGATCACGATCATGACAATGCTCCCGCTCCAGAAGACTCTCGCTCTTTCAGCACCGCGAGTAGCGTGGTAGCCGGTGATATCTCCATTGCTAGGAAAACTCATGGCCCCAAACCAATTCTCAAGAAAAGAACAATGGAGGATATCATGATAAGTCATCTGAACCTCTTGAAGTTGGAGATTGCTACGGCAAGAGCAGAGCAGGAGCAAACCCGACGGGAAGATGCAGCTGCTCAGGCCAGAAGGGATGCGTCAGAAAAGTCTGGCTCGGAAAAGCCCCCCGAATATTTTGACTATGATGTCATTTCTGCAAAGCTCAATTCCCAGTATAAAACCGCTTCAGGATCAGACTCCGCGAACAACAGCTCCTTGGATTTGGCAGCAAAAGACAAGCATATTGCTGCTGATTTGAACCAGCTTGCAGACATCTCATCCGCTAACACTGAAAGTCAGCCTCAATCAGGAGAAACTAGCACTGTTACACATTCCAGTTTTCAAGACAAAGATTCATCTCGGCTGTTAGCAAAGGAAAAACGCCATATTCATTTCAACGACGAAGTACAGCAATGTATTGCTATCGACGAGCTCAGTCTTGGGGGTGATGTGCAATACGAGTATGACGATGAAGAAGATGATGACTATAATTACGATTCAGATGATAACCATCTATATGAGAGCTTCAATGCTCATTCCCATTCCGAGGACTATGATAATGACGAGGCTGATGATGATGAAGAGGAAGATGAAGATGAAGAGGGCGGGTTTTTTCTTAACGTCCGCTCTCCATCCTCCGCTCAAATTGGTGGAGGACTCCCTGGATTATCGGCCGAACTCGGCCACAAAATGGCTACAAACAATACCGAGAACGAACTGTCTGATACTCCATCTACAATAAATCTGAAAGTCATCAAAACCATTCATTTATTACCGCCTACAACATTAAATTATGGCTCCTATGATGAAGATAGCGACGACTGTAACCCTTACACTTCGAGCATTTCGCATAATGTGGATAGCAACTCTAGTAGGGGATATGACTACTATTACGACTATAATACCGTTTACCAAGTAGATGCGAATCATGCGATCTACGGTGAGAACTCTAAAAATAAGGTTCCCGATGTTGTGGACGTTCCTGAAAATATGACAGTCGGATCAAATTTTGACTATGATATCATTGAGAACGAGGATTTGTGCCCAATTCATTCCGCATCTCCAGAAATTCACGCAAGTATGATCCAACTGCCGATGTTTTTAGATCGTGGAAATGAGGAAAAAATACCAATTACATCTCTCGATGATTCTGCGGCAAAGAAAGAGGTACATAACCCGTTTTCTCTCGATGATTCGCAAAGCGAAACTAGTTCAGATTCAGATGACGAAGGTGGTCTTTCAATAAGTGCAAAAACTTCAAGTCAATCTTTGGCACAACTGGTCTTTGGTCTACCCTTGACCTCTAAGAATCTGAAGCTGAATGAACTGCACTACCCTCAACACATCAACGACGACCCACAACCAGAAGAAAAGCATATTTCGTCCATAAATCCAAATCATTCTTCGTCGGCTATTTCGAAACAACCCCATTCATCCAATTCCCTCTCGGGGCAGTTTTTTGGAAATAGCATGACAAATGCAGATGATACTGGTTCCCTAAGTCGCTCATTTTTCAATTTGGATCCCGAGAGTTCGGCACCACGTACTCCACATACACAGACATCATTTTCTGGTACGCAGTCCCCACCCGTACAGAAGAAAGCAACTGCTCTTCCACCTCACACTACATCTGAGAGTGTGTTTCTGGGCACCAAAAAAACATCTCAACCAGTAAAAAAAGCCTTCATTTTTGAATCAGAGAGTGACTCTGATGAAGAGTTAGATGATCATGAACCCCCTCATACAGCAGACGGCGAACCCAGTCGAACGAGTTATCTGTCATTATATGAAGTTGCAGGTAGAAATGGCATCTCTGTTCCAACTCCAGAACGCGAAGATAGCCAAAAAGGCAAAAAAGGTCTGACAATGACAAACATCTTGGGAAGTTGGAATAAAGGTTATCTGAGCTGATCGCGATGTCGCGTTCTCATATTAGACAAGCCATTTCGGGGCATCGTGTGAACACATACGAACGATTCCAAGCTAAATAAATCAATTCAATGTAGGGTAGTATAGAGAACAAAATTCTGATATTAAGGAGCTGTTTGAAGTACAATATTCTCTCCTCAGTGTAAATACTCCAGAAAAGCATTTGTGTGTTTGGGTCACATCAGTACCTCTGGAGAGATCTGGAGGCAAGAACCGATAAGCGGTCATAGCTCAGCAAGTCTTATGTCAAAATGTTCATAGCCTTGATTCGTTTAACCTCATTATGTATCCTTTCACATGCTCTACCGATTATAGATTCACCCACGCCTTTAGGCAATAAAGACGAGGACGGTAAATGCGAATTGGTGGGCACCTTTTCGCTTTTTGCACAGGCGTTTCTTGGACTCCTATGCTTGCTGTCCCTCATAATAAAAAGATTTTACGAACACCCTGTCCGCAGGACGTGGCAGGTCTGGTTCTATGATGTATCTAAACAAGTTGTTGGGTCTTTCGGGGTTCATGTGTTCAACCTTATGCTCTCCATCTTGAAATCCCTGCCCGACCAGGCGTATTCCAAAAGCGCCCGCGGGATTCTTCGAGGAAGTGAAGATTCCACTGGAGATCCGTGTGATTGGTACTTTTTGAGCATTGTTTTGGACTGTACTATTGGCGTCTACATTCTTTATGTAGTATTATTCCTAGTGGGTACTGTCTGCAAAGATTACCTTGGTATCAACCAAATAGAAAGTGGCGATTATGGACCAAATGTGCATCGTCCCTCTTTCAAAGCTTTTGCCAAGCAGTTGTCACTTTATTTTGGGTCTTTGATGATTACAAAGGTTGTTTTGTATGGCTTCGTGGAATGCTTCGAAACCCAGCTCTTGTGGATAACAAGCCATGTTATTTTGTCTTGGCTAGACGAGTATCCCAATGAGTTTGAGATTTTTGTCGTCATGTTCGTGGTTCCGGTTTTAATGAACAGTTTACAATTAGTGTTAGTCGACAACATCATACAGAATAAGAAAGTTCACCAGCTGAACCATATATTTGGAAGCGAGCAAAATCAGCTTGTCACATCAAGAGAGGAGGGGCCCGCTGATGTCTCTCAGATATCTAAAGAGCATCAAACAAGACAAAACTACATGTCCATCACATAATGATTGCGGTAATATTTATTACTCTTTTCGTATTCACATGTTTTAATCTTTGTATCCTCAAGTCCATCGGTAAAATATATACAGTTCAATGTTTAGACTTAACATGATGTGGCCGACGAAGCCAACATGGAGAAGTTTTAAATCTTTTAGTTGGTTTTGAATCCAAAACCTTTCATACAAGCCTTATACTTGGAAATGAACTCTTGGCATTTTCCGTCTTCCTCGCCATTGAATAAGAGACATTCATCCCTTGATTTCTTCTCGTCAAGGCAAACACAGCATGGCTTTGGTTTGCTGATGGCTTCAGCTTTATTGATTGGTGTAGATTCTGTCATTTTTGAAGATGAGGTTGTAGTGGCTTGGGGTTCATGTCTCACCCCGTCTAAGGACTGAGACTAGAGGTCTGCAGGAACGATGGCGAAAATTTGTATATGGGTCACCTTTAAAAGCGCTTTTAACTATAGTTTATGCTCGGAAACTACTCAAATAAATTCACTCAAAAGAAGTTTCGATTTTCATACATGAAGATCAATCTGACCTTGCTTTGATATCCAGACGAAATGTTGTTTGTCACTCGACAAGTCATACTTGCTTTCGACAACGTAATAATTGAGTTGCAAGAGGTGCATTCGAAAGCAAAGATCGAGAGTATTAATTCACCCTTCATTATCTTATCGGCCAGTCAGTTTCAAAGGCTGAAAAGAATTAAACGGTTTTCCGCCCGTACTTCAAATTGTCTAGCGTAACATTTAACGTATTCCTCATGTGCCTTATTATTGATCATTGACACCATGATACGCCAAGCTACTATATGGGAAACTTGCTTCATCTACTTCTCTCAAAGAAACAATCTTAAAAAGAAAATATTTCATTATTCATGTAAACTAGGATCAATGTTCATAATTGAATATTTACAACAAATTTCCAAACCACGGCACACATGGGTTCCTGCATCATGCAACATTAACAGCGATCGAGAGAGCGTTAAGCTATCTTCAAACGCCCACAAGATAAAATCCAATGGAAACAGAGGCAGCTCGTCGAAGCCTTGATAGGCTTTCTGTAGATACGTCCACAAATATCAACGAAGATGTGACATTGGGTTCTGAATTTTCATCCGACTCGCGACAGAAACAGACTGAGTCGATTTTTTCAAGCCTACGAACAAGCATAGACGGAAATTCTGGCTATATCAATAATTTTAATATTCTCAGACAAGGTCCAGGCGAAGAAAATGAGGTTGGAACCAGCTCGTCAAATATTCTAGGCCCAAATTCCATTTTTGACCTAACTCAAGCTTTGGATGCCGCCAAGATTAAGCTGAATAAGGCGTTACGATCTCAGGTTACTGTCAATGCGGGGGCTCAGACAGTGTACAATCTAAACAAACCATCAACAAGAGACATACCTCCAATTAAGCTCCAGCCGCTAAAGAAGAAGGTTTCCACTGACGTATTTTCAGGAGAGCTTATTAATGGAGTGCGTCAAGAGTATACCGCGTTCGAGCAAAGCTATAATCCCCTAACAGCCGATGTCTTATCTAGTTTTGCCGAGCTGTATCAAGATCATGATAAGCCTGGATCACAAGCTGAACCGTTAGATGAAAGCGACTCTCTTGTCATTCCCGAAGTGTTTGAAGATGCCAATTTCCGTTTGGATGACCCTCGAGTTTTTCGTCAGGTGATGCAACAATCCAAAATCTTGCAAGAGTCTGACTCTTCAAATACAACACAGCTCGTGCATAATCCAGAAGTACAGGAAAATTTATTGAGATACTTAGATGCGGTGGAGGTGCGATTGATCTCAGAGATTTCGAAAACCTCCGATTCATTTTTCATAACTCTTGGGGACATTAGAAACATTAAGTCTCAGTCCCAAACTTGTGTTGAGAAGCTTGAGATTATCAAATCCAAACTTCGACTTCTTGAGATTTCTCAATCAAGAGCAGGTCTCGAAATACTAAACACATTAGACGAGTCTAGAAGTGTGAATCACCTCGAAACGTCTCTTACGCAATTGAAGGAAATTTTGAGAGGCATTGATGAAGCGCAACGTGAATTAAAGGATAGCAATAACATAGAATGCCTCAGAATGATAGTCAGAACTGAAAACTTGATCGATGGGGTGGAATTAGAGGATATCGCAGATGCTGACACCATTTCGGACTATCCGAAATACGAGCATTCTTTGGTAAAATTGACAAATCTTCCTGCTCTCCAAACCAAAATAAGACAACTTCATGAGTTGAAAGAATTATGCATCAGAGGTTACGTAAGTGAGTTTTTGAGCTTGCTTGTCGAAAACTTACGCTCTCATTACACATCTGTTGCCCCAAAAGATACGATGAACCGGATGTACTCTACAAGCTTTGGAGAAAAAAGAAATCGCCAGGCATCATTAAATCGGTCGTACATGGCGATCGATACCAAAACAAAAGGAGCACTCCAATTGTTCATAAGAAATTTGCTTAACTCAGGCTTTTTGTCTGAGGCTTTTGGCCAATACCGAGTTAGCATCGTAAGTGAAGTCAAAACCATAATAAGATATGGGTTACCCATGGAGCCCAATCCTTCGCAAACAAGAAAATCAAACCCGATCCCTGTGGAATCCCAGGGGTCGTCAAATACTTCGGAAATCGACATATCTCACGCGCAAGAAACCAAAATAAATCCAGGACTGACAGAAACTCAGAGGGGAACGTTGTCAGAAAATATAAGAACCTTGGGTGATACAGCTTTCAGTGAGATGATGAAAGTCATATATTCACAATTGTCAGAGTGTCTCAGGCGCTTGACGATTCATCAAAAACTTTTGTTGGATTTATCTTTGACCTCCCTTCCAAGAGACTTGCAAAAAGTTGACGTCATGTCCTTAGACATCACAGATGCCATAAATAAGGCTATTGAAATCACACAAGTGAGATTAGTCAAAATTTTGAATGTTAGACTGGAACAGCTCGGGGACTTACCTTTAAATGAGTACTTGTCGTTATTCCTGATGACTCTGGCTTATCTTCTGGAATGCGAGTCAATAAATCCTGGCTTTAATTCGTCAGATCTGGGGCGTTCTTTGAATGATTGGACGAGGAATCATATCGGCTATTTTCTACATCGCTTTCATTCAAGCTCTGTGAAGAAATTGGCTAAAGTTTGCGATAAAGAGACATGGAAAGAATACACTGGGCCTGAGCTTTTGACTACTCAGTTGACATTGAACAGAATAATATCGTATTCTGAATTTGTGAACACTGGAGAAGGATTTGATGGAAGCGAATGGCAAAAAAACATGTTGGACATATCTGAAGGTGAGATCGGGGCTAGTTCAGAAGATAAAAGTCTAGAAGAAGCTTCTATGTCTCTTGGGTCAAATTTGCGACTCAAAGTGAAGGATACTTCATATTATGTCCCTTCTCTCATTACTGTTGTTATGGAAGCCACACAGGATTACGTGATTCTTTCAAAGATCTTTGGATCCAAGGCTTCGCTCATAAAGCAAAATTTGGTAACCTTTTTAAGGGTCCTAAACTCAAGGATATCCTTAGCGATTTTAAACGCGGGCGCAACAAGGACGGCTGGTCTCAAACACATAACAACGAAACATCTTGCTCTATGCATTCAAACTGTCGAGTTCCTAAGAAGCTATTCTGAGATTCTCCAAGGAATTTTTCAGCCTACATCTGATGAGAGAGAACTTTCTCAAGATGAACCCGACCAACCCACATTTGCCACCTCTATAAACCATTTTAATGACCACAAGCTCGAATTGGTCAATAAATTGGTCTCCATTATGCATGAGAGAACCTTATCTCATTGCGGTACGATAAAATCATTAAAACTCTCGGAAGCAGATAATTATTCGAGGCAATGTCGGCCATATATGGAAACTTTGGTTAAAGAAACAATGACTGTACACAAAGTGATTGGAAAGTATTTGAGCCTGAGCGACTGTTCACTCATTATGCTGAGAATTTTCGATAACTACAAAAAAATACTTGTCAATTGTTTTTGCACAGAATTACCACAACTACAAGACCTTAATGAGAAACACTCGTTGCTAAAGGATGTTGATTTTTTCCGGGAGAAACTTGGGGAAATTGATGGATATGGAAATTCTGGTCAGGTGATTTGGGAGAACGTCAATTCCTTGCCGACAGTGGAGGACATGAAGATGGAAGAGAAAATGAGACACAATATCGAGAAAGAAAAATCTGATTACGTCAACGAGGCAGGAACAGAAGAGAAGTCAATAGAGAGAAACCATGCCGATGACGTTGAGACTGAAACAGAGCTTGACACCTCAAGTCCTGGGCGACAAAGTATCGAGATAGAGACGACAGAGAAAGAATTGTCATCTGCCGATGAAGAGAAGGAAGCGACGGAAGAAACAAAGATCCAAATTTAAGTACCCTATTTATCAAAGGTCAAAGCGCCCATTTATTTTCTGTATCGCTCTGTCTTCCGTTACGATGCAATCAATTAACTCGCACGGCGTCACATCAAAGGCGGGATTCCAGACTTCGATTCCAGGCGTCGCAATGCCTATCGTGACTTTCTCGCCAATGCCATGTTCATTCAAACATGGGCCTTTAATGGTGGTGAGCTCATCGCTTGGCCTTTCTTCAATAATGATACCGCGACCGTTTAGTGTCTGATGATCAATCGTGGTATTTGGTGCTGCAATCACAAATGTGATTTTATCTTTTTTATTGGTTGGTTGAATATTGTTAAAATGGTCAGCAATGGCAGCCAATTGATATGTGCCAATTTTGTTGGCAGAGTCTCCATTCTTCACAATTCTATCTGCGCCTGCGATAATAAATTTCACGGGGGCAACTGAATTTTTCACTGACTTCTTGCCTCTCAACGACGAGACTAAAGAAGTGACCATGTTGTCACAGATGAGAGTGAATGGTATTTGTTCATATTGTAACTCATAAGTGGTGAGCTTCGCTCCCTGATTATAAGGTCTAGTTTCCAAGGGATAGGCACGCTCGAACCAAAAGTTTTCTTTGCTTTTTGCTTCCGAAAGCTCGCTGAAAACGGAACGAATTACTCCCAAAGCAGTTCCATGCCCGGATGTTGCCAATGATCCGGTATTGCAGACTGTCATGATTGAAAATGGGCCCTCAAACTTTTCGGCCTTTAAGGTTTCGATGATATAGTTCAAACCATTTCTGCCAATTTTGTAATTGTTTCTCAAATCGTCTTCATGCAAAGCCACAGAGTATTTAAAAAGCACATCAAGAATCGGGTAACTCAAAATATCCAGCGTAGAAAATTTCAGCGTCAACAAAGTCTTGATTTCATTACACGCATTTGAAAGATTGACTGCAGTGGGCCTGGAAGTGATCAAATAATCAATATCTGTTATCAAGCTACCAACAGTACAGTCATTCACGCCCGACTTGACTTTGTTAGCAGTATCCACAGTTATGGCAAAGGCTCCCGTGATTGCAATCGCAGGAGCACCTCGGACTTGCATTAACTTGATTGCTTGGAAAGCATCTTCAATACACTTAATATCTATGTAAGATGTTGCGTAAGGAAGCTTTAGCTGATCCAATATTTGAAGCAGTATGTCGCTTTTCAGAAACTTGATCGCCTCGAGAGTATTTCCGGTCATTCTTGATACCAGACGAAGTAAAATTCCTCGTTTTTACCATGGAGTAGTTTTAAAAGTAATATGCAGGATATAATACAATATGTGTCACCTTTCAGAATATCAACCTCCGGACGCCATTCACTTCAAATTCGCCCGTAAGCTCATTCCACTTACATCCCAAAAGCTTTTGCCCTGTGATAGGACAACGGCCACCTTTAGTGATATACTTATTTTCGGAATCATCCTGTGCATCATTCGTGTGTCTTTTCTCTTTATCCAATTTCTCGTTGTCGGACTCATTTTCAGCCGAAGATCCAATTTCGGAAGAGAAGCATTTTATGCGCACTAGCTTATGAGAGTCACGAAGATAGTTGTATATGCAAGTGTAGCAAAAGACATATCCTGTCTCTATAATTGCAGGATTCAGAATCTCTTCTTTGCAAAGAGGGCATACACTTTTCGATCTAAAGACTGCAGTTTGCTTTTTCTTTTCACTAGCGAGCGCTTTTAGCAGGGATGGCGAGGGAATTGACTTTTCCAAATCGTTTCTTTGTGACTTTGCAACCGTTTGCGCAAAGTTTGAGTTATTCCACCATTCTAGAAATTTAAGACCGAAGATTGCGAGAGGAAAAAATGTACCCAAAACAAGTTTGGTCAGCTTAAGTGAAGGCTTTGCCACATATTTCTTCATCATTTCGGCAAATTTCTCCACTACCGTAGGTGGGTTGACCCTACTCATTCTGACCTTTGTTTGAGATGCCAACTGAGGCTCATTTCGTGAATAATCATATTGACTTAGACGCGCATAATTTATGTTGAACAATAAAGTGAGCAATGATGGAGATTTGCTCGAGCCACTTAAGTAAAGAAGTGTTGCTACAAGATTGAAGAGTTTGCAAGAAAACTGCAAGATGGGGTACCATTTGACAAAAAGAATTTGCAATCTTAATCTTTTTTTATTGGAACTCGTTGCATCCTCGTCTGCATTTAGCTGGTTTGTGAGGAATTTCGAGTAGAGCAATTCATATCGGTAATTCAACTTCTCCAGAATGTAGGATATACCAACGACTTCAAAGATGGATATAGCTTTCTGAAGTCGAGAAATACTTCGACGATTCTCAATTATCGAAGGGGCCAACTGGGTCAATTTACCGTCATTGTACTTTTTGTTGGCGAGAGTCGTCTGACTAACACGTTTGATGCCATAAAAATTCTCCGTGAAGCTTCCATGCCAATACTTGAAAAAGTACCACTCAATTACGGTTCGAAGCACAAGATTGATTTCTTCAAACTTGTTTGCTATTTTAAGAAGATACCCCGGATATTTCTGTGCATAATGAACAAGAATATATCGCAAAGAAGGCGATAAGAGAGCCTCAAGTTGTCTCGCAGAGATGAGCTCAAAAAGAGTCGGTGTCTCCAGGTCAAGTTTTGACGCATCAAGTGAAGAGTAATATTCCATTCTCAGTCGTAAAGTATGTGATCTAGCGGTCTCAAATCCCCACAAGAAAGATTGAGCGTATCAAAAGGGCGTGTGAAAACCACATAATTTACCTAGATCAAGTTCAAAGGTGAATGGTATCATTTTGGTCGTGATAAACGCAGATATTCGAGTACATCCTGCTATTAGTCTGTAATAAAGCCAGAGAGATTGGGAAATATAGTCAAGCCCGACGTCTAAATTTGAATCTTGAACAGGTTGTTGCGAATGCGTAACAACAGATTCGAGCCGCGGGCAAACCTCTGAAACCGCTGAAAGATGGAAGATCTAGGGTCTTTAAATGAAATTCTTGACGAATGTATGGCCAAGCCCAACATCTTGCCGATCTTCTGTTTGGATAATTTATACGAGTTTGGACGAGGATTGGACAAACTACCCCGGCGGCCTACAGTCCCCCCTTGCAGTGGCTCATTCGAAGTGATATTTGAGCTTGGCAACGATACCTTCTGTTCAATTTTTCTGGATGACTTGCATGGAAGTACATCTCAAGACTTTGAAAAAAGCATTCTAGTCGGCGAGCGGGACGACAAACTAAAATTTGATCTGGAGATTTTGAGTAGTGAATTTGAGTGTGATATTACCCAGCCAATACTCACCAGCGAGATCACATGTTGGGAGGTTGAACAGAAATGAATGATGGACTCGTGAAAAATAAACACACGAGGTAGAGAGGTAAAAGCTAAATATACCATTCTGTCTAGGGGCTATAGAATAAACTTCTCATATCAAGCTTGTCGCTGGAATATCTCGGCTCATGCGCGGGTCAAATCTGAACCCGTATTTCATACTAATTTCCCAAGTATTGGCATCGAACACTTTATAGTCACCCGGGCTATAATCGGCACCTTCTTCGAGTCTTTGTGATGTCTTTGATACTCTTTTAAACCATAGAATACTATGAGCAGCAGAGTCTGGCGAAGTCACAGGTTCCACGCTAAAGAAGTAAGGCTTCCACCCTAATCTATGAAGCATAGACTCTGCAACAATATTTTCTAGCGGAAGGAAGCCATAGTAGTAGCCGTAAAACAAGACAAGTACCAATTCTTTGGCCAATTCCAAGCTTTCTGGAACATTTTGATCCTCCAATGCCTGAATTTCATCGAAAAAACGGTTGAGCTGATTGCCCATTCTCGTACGGTTCCAATATGTCTGAAGTTTGCCCAAGAATAAAGGTGGCCTGAACATAATACCTCTCGAAGGTAAGTAAGGTTTACTAAGAGTGTCTGTAAACGGATTGTATGCTGCTGGCTTTTTGAGAAGCTTTCCAGATTGGCTCAATTTATTCGCAGCAGTGAAAGAAGAGACAAATTCCTGGATGCCGGGTGGGCTTTTGGTCAATTCCATGTCTTTGAACAATTCGAATTCTGCTGGAACCAAGTTGGAGTTCTTTAAAACCTCCAAGTAAGGCGAATACTCCTCGTTTTTCGTGAGAAGTGAGAGTAGCTCGGAGGAGGCGTCGATCTCATTCTGACTGTCTTTGTATCCATTACGAAAAATAGTTGCATCGGGTGTGTAGTCAGAATAATTTGGCGCCTCTCTTGAATTGTCCATAGATCGGGGGTTCAGTATTTTATCCTGAAACAAAGAAGGGGACGATGGGGGTGTATCACCATTCTGAGATGTACCGGCAGCAGCCATTGACCACTTTAAACCAGCAACAGGCTTAGATGGAGCAGATGCTGGCTTGAGGGTAGTGATAAATACAGGGCTAGAAGGTTCAAGGGAAAGAGACTTACCAACCAGTTTGGTCTTTGGTGTCATTGAAAGTTTCGACGACGGGTCAGCTGCACTTGGAATATCTGAAGAACGCGAGATAGAGGCTTCCGACACGGGGGTTTGACTTGAAATTTGCGGGTTCCCCCCTGACTCTGCCGAATCAATAGTAGCAGACAACTCTTCGAGAGAAGCACTTCGCGAGAAAGTAGCATGACCGGAAATTGCAGACTCATTCATAACATTTGTATTGTTTTCATGATTTTCGCGAGCTTCATTTAGGAGGTCGTCATAAAGTGTTTCATCATCAATGAAATCAGGCTCTTGGTTTGATTCAACATAAAAGTTCAAGTCTTCTTGGATGTCCCAAACCAGCTGCACAGATATTTTGTTGGCCTTAAGATAAGACATGACGGACTCAATTTTCGCAATGTGGAATTCATTGCGTTGCCTCGAATTTTCAAGTTCTTGCTTCCTTTCTTCAATTATCAGAAGATTGTTTTTCCTTACTTTTTTTTGTGAAATCTTTTCATACTCACTCTCTAATTGCTCATTCTGCTCCAGCAACTCGTCTGTTACCCCAGCCAAATACTCGTAAGCGTCCTCAACTTCCGGTGATATATCATGCTCACCATTGTCAAGAGATGCTAACATGATAGATTGATTTGAAAAAGACTTCATCTTAGAGTTTTTCTCCACTTCCTTGTAGCACTCCATGGCTTCTTCTACTAGCCTTCTGTGTTCTTGTAGTTTCAGGGACGCTATCGTAGCCTCCAAGGAATCATTTCCTTGCCACGATTTGATCTGATCTCGGAACTTCTGAAGTTTCTTGATCTCTTTCTTCAAATCACTTTCTAACTTTTCTCGTTGCGAGTCATTGGTCGATGACTCGTGGCGGGAAAAGTAATAGTTGAAAAGATCTAGACCCTCGTGTATCTTTTTGAAAACTGTTTCAACTTCTCTGATTCTTTGTTAGAACTAATTCTCTCAGGCCATGATGTCAAGCGAAGAACCAACAGGATTTGAAGCCCTCTACTTGAAGCGTATTGTACATACTTTTGTAGCTTTCTGTTTGACATCTTGTTCAGTATTTTTTTATGTGATTATAGGCAGCAAGATAGAAGTTGCATTCTCTGTAAGCTATGGTGTATATGGTTATCAAGAACGCTCTACTTTTTTTTTTTCTGCTTCGACCTACAAGTGTCTCAAGAGCGACCAGGGGCACGTGATTAACACCCAATTTTTGTCGCTCGCTTTCGTCGTGCCACAACTCTAATCTGATATGAATTATTTGCATTCATTCGCCAAAATATATTAATCTTTTATGTAAAAAAAACTACAACTCATCATGGTCGTCATCTGAATCGGAGTCTTCGAAGCCAGTATCTTCATCGTCAACAGTCGCACCAGAACCACCGTAGACTTTCTGGGCAATCTTGCTGCTGATATCAACCAATTTTTGCTTGTATTCATCAAATTCCTCAGAAGAAGCGGTGTCGTAGTTATCTTCCAAAAATTCGTTGATCTCGTTGATAGTATCAAGGAGCTCCTCCTTCGATTCCTCGTCGATCTTGCTGGCATATTCTTCTTCACCCAAACTCAGCTTGACCTGTTGAGTGAAATTCTCTAAGGAGTTTCTGGCCTCAATTCTTGCCTTAATCTCAGCATCTTGCTCAGCAAACTTTTCGGCTTCCTCAACCATTCTTTCAATGTCCTCCTTGGACAATCTCGACTTGTCGTTGGTGATGGTGATGGACTTGGATTTACCTGTTCCCTTGTCCTCAGCCTCAACCTTCAAGATACCATTCGCGTCCAACGCAAAAGTGACCTCAATCTGTGGAGTACCTCTTGGTGCTGGAGGGATACCAGTCAACTCGAATTTACCCAAAAGGTTGTTGTCCGCAACCAAAGCTCTCTCACCTTCGAAAACTTGGATCAAGACAGTTGGCTGATTGTCAGCAGCAGTTGAGAAGATCTGGGATTTCTTGGTTGGGATGGCCGTGTTTCTATTGATCAAATTGGTCATGACACCACCAGCAGTTTCAATACCAAGAGTCAATGGGTTAACATCCAACAAGACAACATTGGCGGCACCTTCCTCACCAGAAAGAACGCCACCCTGAACGGCAGCACCGTATGCGACAGCCTCATCTGGGTTAATACCCTTAGAAACCTTTTTGCCATCAAAAAATTCCTCAATCATTTGTTGAACCTTTGGGATTCTGGTGGAGCCACCAACAAGTACAATGTCGTCAATCTCAGATTTCTTGACGCCAGCGTCTTTCAACACTTTTTCGACAGGAGCAAGAGTTTTCTTGAAAAAGGCGTTGTTCAATTCTTCGAACTTCGCTCTGGAGATTGTCTCAGAAAGGTCAATTCCGTCGTACAAAGAGTCAATCTCAACTCTTGCGGAAACCTGCGAGGACAATGTTCTCTTAGCCTTCTCGGCCTCTCTCTTCAATTTGGCAACTGCCTTTGCATTCTTCAGGATGTCAACGTCGTGTTTCTTTTTGAACGTCTTGATGAGATGCTTGACAATCTGGTGGTCAAAATCCTCTCCACCCAAGTGGGTGTCACCGTTAGTGGCCAAAACTTCAAATACACCTCCGTCAATGGACAACAAAGACACATCAAAAGTGCCTCCACCCAAGTCGTAGACGATAATTTGTCTCTCGTCAGTTTTGTCCAAACCGTAAGCGATGGCGGCAGCGGTTGGCTCGTTAATGACTCTCAAAATATTCAATCCTGCGATAGTACCAGCATTCTTTGTGGCTTGTCTTTGCGCATCGTTGAAGTAAGCAGGAACGGTGACAACGGCATGAGTAACCTTTTTACCCAAGTAGTCTTCGGCAACCGATTTCATCTTTCCCAAGATCATGGCGGAAACCTCCTCTGGAGTGAAAGTTTTCTCCTCGCCAGCCACTTCGACACTCACAACTGGCATGTTGCCCTTTTTGGTAACCTTGTAAGGCAACTTCTTTCTCTCGTTTTGGACAATTTTGTCAGTGTACTCCAAGCCAATCAATCTCTTGACGTCGAAGATGGTGTTGTTCACGTTGGAAGCAGCCTGGTTCTTGGCAGCATCTCCAATCAATCTTTCCTGGTCGGTAAACGCGACGTAGGACGGCGTGATTCTGTGGCCCTGGTCGTTGGCCAAAATCTCAACCTTTCCATTTTGCATCACACCCACACAGGAATAGGTGGTACCCAAGTCAATACCAATCACTGTACCGTAGTCTTCACCAGCGTCGCTCGAGGCCTCGGCCAAAGCGACACCGCTGTTAGCATTGAAGAAAGGCAAGACAACGCATAATAACACTAGGAGGAACGAAAACCCCGACAACCCGAGCTTATTGTTGGACTTGATCATTTTCCGAAGTCACACAGAAGTTATAAAAATCGAGTGTTTGGGGAGAAGCGGAACAGAGACAGCAGCACCGCGAATCGCTGAGGTTTTATATTCAAGCGCGTTGGAAACCCAAAGAATTTCTATTTTAGATGCAGTCCCCCTGGTTTCCAGTGACGTGTCCCTTGGAAATGGGGTTTGAGTATCCCCGTCTGCAGTCATTGTGAATATTTTTAGCTCAAATTAGAATCAAGGCGCCGGCTCTCTTGAAATCCAAGAGAAGCAAATGAGAATAAAATCACGATGAGACGGGTTGCTCGGTTTACTTTATCTAATCTTGAGTGAGATCACCATCAACTGCCCCGGGCGACATACGCCGGATCTTGATGCGCGTCCTACTAATGCAAACACCGAACATGACCAAAAGCGCGGCTATACCGCAAATCTTCCATGGTTTTCTTCTCTGGTTTCTGGGTGCGGCCCCGTGGGTTTCCAAAGTGCACACTTGCAACGATGATGAACCAATTTTAGATTTATTGTTGTTCGAACAAGACTTATTCCGGCACAGAAGTTTAAAGTATTTGGGGGAAGGCTTTGAAACTATAGTTTGCCAGTGGAATTCAGCGGCCGCGCGCGCCGCTTCTCAGTGCCACCTGGCAAACCCGCGCGCGGCCCAGCAAGTCGGGGCGCCGGCTCACAGCTTATAAATTGCGTCGTCAATGTACGTTTCAACGTAGTGCACAAGGTGCCCAATCCAATAGTGCCCGATGCCTTCTCTCAGGCTGGGGGTGGTGGCGTGCATGCCCGATATATGAACATATACATCTGAGTGCTATTTTTGCGCTAATCACCTAGCTTTCTATACTAAAAAGATCCTCCGTTGTGCAATAGGGCGAGTTCCAGCAATATGTAATAAAGGTGATGTATAGGATAGTAAATATAAGACTAAGCAAAATACATATAACAATATGTGTAAAGGGACGAGATACAAAAGTTGGGTGTACAATATAGAATAAAAAGGGTACCAACTTCAATATCATTTGTAAAGCTCTATCTAATATAGATGGTATACCTGAGGATTTTAGCTGACCATTAGATCCAGGGATTCAAATTCTTATCAATTTATTTTTTAATGCAAAAGTATATAAAACTAAGAGTAATAAAAAAAGAACAGACATATGTTCTTGAGATATCTTAAAAATACAAGAACACAATTTAGATTGTTTTAAGTAATAAGAGTAAATCCATAAAACAACAAATATACAGGGAGAGTCACATTGCTTGTTTGTCTTTTATATCTTTTTTGTTGTGTAGTGCTCTCGCCCACCGATGTTTTGGGATAAAGGCTCAGCCCAAGAATCCCGCGCCACGCCCGTGCTTTGATCGCTAACACGCTGTGGTTTTAAATCACCTCCATGGATTCGGCGCGCGCCCCAATCTTAGACCCGACGTGCGGAATGCAGTAGCACACACGCCTCGTGCTCGGGAGTCGAGAGTGCCTCATTGAGCAATGTCGGATTCTATGCAAGCGCGCACAGAGGATGTTAAGCTATCGCACACCCGTGCCCCTGAGGCCCGTTCCCTGGTCGCACCCTCTCCAAACTCTAGAGGTTTGGCCATGTAGACTCAACTCAGCCAACCCTCTCTATTTCATATAGCCTCGAGACCGTCAACACAGCCAGCTATAAATTGGAATCTCTGCGGCATACGTTAGCGATTGTCATTTCCTCACGCTGCTTGGTGTGTACATCCTCATCTTATAAACACGACGAGCCTGTCTGCTTGCTTGCTTGCTTGCTTGCTTGCTGACCCCCCTCCCGCCTCACCATCCACCACTGTTCTGCTTCCAATGTCTTCTTTCCAGTTTGACGAATTGAACCAGTTGCAGCAAAAGATTATCGCCGAAAACCCGGCTGATGTCTTGCAATACGCTGCAGATTTTTTCAATAAGAAGTTGGCTATCCAAAGAGCCCAAGCGTGGCATTCTCAGGCCAAGGCCAAGGCTGCTGGTATTGACCTCTTCCCCAGTTCCACGACTGAAGGGATAGAAACTAATGACCCCAACGAAGGCCCCAGTTTTAAGCAACCCTCGTTCAAGTCTCCTTTCAACGATAACGATCCACATTCTGCTCACTCAAAAGACCAACATATCGACGGCCATTCTTCAAAAGACACAAATACAGGCGGCCTATTCAAAAGCAGCTTCGGCCAGATCAATACCGCCAAAGAGAATATGCACCCAGAGACGGACACTTCCGGGCTTTCAGCGCCGGAAAAGTTTGAGAGCAAGCCTATCGGCAAGCTTCCCAGGACTTTCAACGCAAACAGAAGAGTCTCTGTTTCTGCAGAGGCCATGAATCCGGATGAATTCAAGTCAGACTCGTGGAAACCTCCCGTTAATGACTTGAACTCGGAACAAAGAGGCGAGTTGGAAAAAACCTTATCGCTGAATTTCTTGTTCCAGCAATTGGATACAAATTCAAAGTCCACTGTCTTGTCTGCATTGCTCAAAAAGGACTTTCCCAAGGGTACAGAAATCATCAAACAAGGCGAGGTCGGTGACTTTTTCTATATCATCGAGTCGGGTGTGGTTGACTTCTATGTGAATGGAACCAAGGTCAATACTTCAGGTGATGGTTCATCGTTTGGAGAATTAGCGTTGATGTACAACTCACCAAGAGCCGCCACCGCTGTCGCAACGAGCGACGTGACTTGTTGGGCTTTGGACAGAGCCACGTTCCGCCGTATTTTGTTGGAGGGAACTTTCAACCGTAGAATCATGTACGAAGACTTCTTGAAAGATGTCAAGGCACTTCTGCAGTTGACATCTCATGAGAGGTCAAAATTGGCTAGTGCCTTAAGTACGGAGATTTACTCGGCGGGTGAAGAGATTGTGACCGAGGGCGAAGTTGGAGAGAAGTTTTATCTCATCGAATCAGGAACCTGCGTCATATCTAAGAAAGGCGAGGGTGTGATTGGCGAGATTGGCAAAGGTAAGTACTTTGGAGAAGTTGCTTTGCTTAACGATACGCCCAGACAGGCCACTGTTACCGCTTCCAATAACGTGATAGTCGCAACTTTGGGCAAGTCAGGTTTCACCAGATTATTAGGTCCTGCCCTCGAAGTCTTGAGAAAACAAGATCCCACCGCCCCTCAATAAAGCAATAGATTTAGCCCTTTGTTTACAGCAAGTATAATTAACAATATTCGAGCACGTGATACATACGTATACCGGCAATTTATCTACGCCGCGCTGTCGCACTACTCACAAACTTTGTCCAATTCCAGACAAGACCGACATCTAAGTCGTAAATTTCAAGATGCTTCCCTTTGTTCTGTTGCTTCCTCCCACCACGTCTAAGGGCGGTTATTTGCCTCATTGGCTCCTCTTTATCTCTGTTGTGTCCGTCTTCAACTCCTTGCAGAACTATTTGATGAAAGATCTCAGTCTTACCAGAAAGGTCTACTCAAGAGCGCCCAACGCTGAAGTAACCAACTTGAGCGCCCGTACGTTCGGCACGTGGACACTCTTGACCTCTATTGTCAGGTTCTATGGCGCTTACAATATAGTGGGAAATCCTCAAATGTATAATCTTTGCATTTGGACCTTCGTCGTTGCTGGTGGCCACTTTGGCAGCGAGTGGCTCATTTTCAAAAATTGCAAGCTCGACAAAGGATTGGCTGGACCATTGATTGTGGCCTCTTCGAGCCTTGTCTGGATGTTGAACCAGAGAGAATTTTACGTAGGGTCTTTGATGTGAGTCGGCGTGTCGTTCATCACCAGCAAACCCAACTCTATAGAGAATGCAACAGGCTCACGCAATATAAACAATTCTTTGTAGACACGTGTGACAGGCACGCATGGCAGTACTTGTGTCCATGTCTCAAGGTCATTTTGCTGACCAACAATACGAGTCGCGTTTGACTCTTCGCGCGCTCCGCTATCGCATCGCCAAACTTTCATTTTTTTAGACGACGGCTTCACAAGATAGAAAAGTGGCATTAAACCGGAATGATTGAGATCGAGGAGCCAGACTTTAACCAAAGCGAGAACCAAGTCTTCAAAGACCTCTTTGGGGGAACCATGGGTGGAATTGCCCAGGTCTTGGTGGGCCAGCCGTTCGACACAGTTAAGGTTAGATTGCAATCAGCGCCTGAGGGAACATACAGCGGGGCCGGTGACGTTATAAAGAGACTCATGGCCAAGGAAGGGCTTGGCGCTTTTTACAAAGGCACATTGACGCCGTTGATCGGCGTAGGTGCTTGTGTTTCTGTACAGTTCTCCGTGAACGAATTCATGAAGAGGTACTACGACGAAAAATTACAGGGTAAGCCCTTGTCTCTCTTGCAATTTTTCAATTGTGGAGCAGTAGCTGGTTTCGCAAATGGTTTCTTGACATCTCCAATTGAGCATATTCGTATTAGATTGCAGACACAGACTACGAAGTCTTTCACGGGCCCTTTAGATTGCTTCAAAAAAGTTTATGCTGTCGGTGGTATTGCTTCTGGCGTCTATAAAGGTTTGGCCCCTACATTGTTCAGAGAAAGTGTTGGTTTGGGTATTTATTTTGCAACGTACGAAGCTCTAATTGCCAGGGAATTAGGAAACAAGGTTTATAAAACCAGGACAGACATTCCAGGGTGGAAGCTTTGCATGTTTGGAGGTTTATCTGGATATACGCTCTGGTTGTCCATCTACCCTGTTGATGTGATCAAATCCAAATTACAAACTGATGCGTTACACAAACCAACATATAGAGGGTCCGTGGACGTTGTCAGAGACATTGCCGCCAAAACAGGCATCAAAGGGTTTTACAAGGGTTTCATCCCAACTATATTGAGAGCCGCTCCCGCAAACGGTGCTACTTTTGCTGTTTTTGAGTTGATGATGAGACTTCTCAACTAAATGCTTCTTCCAACATTCTTTTGTTGATGAGGCTAGTGCTAATGTTGCACAAATACTTTGTTTCAATAAATAATTTCCCAAGACGCAAGCTTCAACCATCATTTCCCATCGAGTCATCATTAGCTCGATTCCATTGTTCATCAGAAATATCGTGGGCAAAATCATCGGGACCAACTTTTTTTATAAATTCGACAAAGTCCATCGAGTACTCTCCATTTAATTCGTAGTAATCTGAGCCCATGAGCTCCAATTTTTCAAAAACACGTAACTCCATATCTTTCCCTGTTTTGGGATTATTCAAGCCAGAGTTATTCTTTATGCTAGCTCTCGTCCGCCTGTTGTAGTCTTTATCCATTCTCAAGTGTAACCCAGGGATCAAGTCAATCAAATAAAGAAATATTAGAGACATAATGAAAACGTAGGCAGACGTCACGACTGATCCCAAGACTTGATAGCCGAGCTGAATCCAATTATGTTCGACCCAGCCTCCTTTGGAATCATAGGAGTTCTCAGCGAAAATCCCCACGAGTAGTGAACCTGCAATACCGCAAATCCCGTGCACTGCAAATATATCAAGAGCATCATCAATACCAAAGAAGTATTTAAGTCGAGTACTCAAATTTCCCACTATACCGCCAACTACTCCACAAATAATACTTTTCCAAAACTGGCCAGTGTAGCACAAATATCCACCACCGGGAGTAAAAACCACCAAACCGCACATGACTCCTGAACTGAACGAAACCATCGAGAACGTTCGTTTGGGTAGTTGCGGTGGTTCTATAACATTTTCATGAAGCTCCATTACCTCAGAGCTCCCTACTTCAGAAAGTTCAAAAGCGTCTTCAACACCCTCCACATCAAGTGGGAAAGCGGAATAATAATAGTCAATTGCAGTCCAAATGATTCCGGCTGAAAAAGCACACAAAAATGTTCCAACAATTAAGTAAATAGAAGTGACACCAAAATTAAAATCACACCCAGAAATAAAGCCTGCCCATCCGAAAAATATAAAGATAAGGCCCAAAAGAGCTAGGTTATTGTTTGAGCCTCTATAGTTGTAAAGAATTTCTGGGTTTCTTGGTCCCAAGTAGTATGAATACGCCAAGGCAGTAAACCCGCTAACAATGTGAATGCTATTTCCTCCCGCAAAATCAAGAACCGGTAACTGATCAAGCTGAGTGGATAACCATCCATTTTGGTTCCAAAACCAATAGGTAACAGGATTATATATTATGACTGACCATACCAATGTGAACAATATCATAGGCCCAACCCTCCCTCTTTCAGCTCCACAAGCGGGAAAAGTTAAAGCCGCACAAATAAGCTTCATCAACCCGTTGAATAGAAAATGAATTATCGCGAGTATTTCACCTCTCTGTGTTACATAGACCTCTTCCAGTGGTTCGTTCAAATGTTGCAAGACCGCAAGCTTGAGATTTCCAATGAATTTGTTAGATGAGCTTGAGTAACACAATGAATACCCCCAAATATACCAATCAAGAAACAAAATGCCACAGATGAGAATGGGCACACCCAACATTGTAAACGAAGATCTTCTTTGCGTGAGACCCGAATAGAACATTGATATACCTATTACCACAAACACCAAAAGAAATGTGCTATAAGTCATGTATAGCGAATTGATCGCCAAGTCAGTAGACATAGACATGGTTACTTAAAATTTGCACAATTAGCTATTTTGCTATCAGGATTTTCAGTTTGATCAACAACGCGCACTTCCAAATCTCGTATCAAAGTCGTAGTGGAAACTCTTAGCTAATCAAGTCTACCTAATAAAATGACATGGAAAGAAAGGTTATGGATGTTTTGAGGTGGTTATATAACTTTGTAGTCAATCAACTCCATAAAACTACTGAGTTGCGTGACTCCTGTGCAGAACGCATCATCGAGTCCTGCACCTATAAAATTAGTTCGGCGAAACAAAGCAATATTTTTGAAAGCAGGGTTCGCAATCACTCGAATATTTGCTCCATTTTTGTGAACTTTCTGTTTTTCTTTTTAGTATGGCACATGCAACACAAGACATATATTCTGTGTTGTTCTTGTATGTCGCCACATTGTATCCGTTTTGCAACATTGCGCTCACCTCACTCTCACTGTAGACAGAACGAAACGTCGACGTATTGGACGCATATGAATGATTATAATTCGCAAGATAAATAATCAATGGAGGAACGTAGTCATCCCAGAGTTCAAATTCTTGTTTGCGTGTTGTAGAATTAAATAGTATCAGTGACGAAAAAGCGCTGTGCATTTGTTTTTTGTGATACATTTCACTCAAGTTCGCAGACACCAGTTCTTCTACTATAGGATAATCACGGGAAAGATCACATCCAAGAAAAAGAGGATGGCTACCCATGTTTTGTTCAACAAACCATTTTTGTGATGGTACGCTTGGAAAAATCCTTCTAGACGTACCACCATGCAAAAAAAGGGGCAACCTAAGAGAACTATTCCAGGAATGATAGCGCCTAGCTGTTTGCATCAATGTCGTTCCGTTAGGGAAGTTTTCGTGGTCAGATGTCGCATCAAAAGCAAAAATTACTTCCAAGTTTCTCCCTTTCACGAGCATTGGGTGAAATGGGATATTCTGGCCATCATCGCCTCCATCTGCTAACAAAAGGCTAGGGGCTTCCGAAATTTGTCTTCCCCTCACCGCAGATGGACTTATGCCCTTGAATGGATTTGGCGAGTAAAGCGCATATTCTGGGTGAAGAAAGTCATCTGGCTTTGGATGGTTTGTGATTCCAAAGACACGGAGAATCATTGATAGAAGCGAAGAGCACTGGTCTTCCATCTGGATTATGATCTTGTAGACATAATGGAACACAGTATTAAATAAACCAGATGACGTGCCCGTTATCAACCCCATGTTGTCATATCCGGATATACAGACAGAGTAATCTTCGTTTTTTGTTTTAATAACCGAAAAGCCGTTGATAAGTTCGGAGCCCAAAAACCTAATATCGACAAAGGAATTAAGAAAACTGTCCCAGGATCCAAATTCAAAGGGATTAAACTCAAATAAATGACTGTCGATACTATGCTCGGATACACCTGGAAGTCTCTCCACTGATCCAAAAATTGGAAATAGCTGCGAATAGTTTCCAAAAGAAGATAACTCAGTTACTGAAGACATACATATGTCAACAGACTTTTTTCCTTGCGGAAATATCTTCTTGGATACAGCTCGACCCCAATAATCAATCAAAGACACGTGAAATCCAGCTTTTTTCTTGGCTCGAACCTCGATATTCAAGTCTTTGTAGAAATTTAGGTTTCTCCGGGTTTGCGAAAGTGTAGAATTGACGTCACTAACCTTTTCAATATCTTTTGTTTTAAAAAAAGTATCAAGAAGGGCCGAAGTCAATGTTCCCTTTTCAGGGTCAGTTTGGTTGAGAAACATGTTATAAGATTTCCACAAAGACCCATTCAGCGAGTCAAACGAACGAGCATCAAGTGCCGTTCGCAATTGAGATATTGGAACATCTGGAACACCCTCGATGAGAGGTGAAGCAAAACTTTGCTTTCTAATGGCGTCACATATTGGTGCACCATCGTTTAAAAGATTATTTGCTACAAGCCACAGTCCTCCAGAATTTCCTGCAATGTAAGTCGAGCTTTGTAGAAGGCCTCCAAGATGTGTCTCTGAACCCCGAGTTCTTTCATCGAGCGCAGCAAGAACGCCTGCCCCACTTAGCATAGCTCGGTAGCCCCCGCCAGAAAGAGATATTCCAATGGTTATGGGACTTTCTTCTAGTAGGTTTGTCATATTCATAGAGCTAAACCTGCTCAAAAAGACAGAGAGGGGACCCTGAGCTTGTTTTTTGCGTTCAGACACGTATTCTGTTTCCTGGGGGCATATTGACTTGATGTTAGCATGATTTTCAGTAAGTTGAGCAATCCACCTTGAAATCAATGGCACGTATGATCTTTGGAAACTATTGAATTTCACATACATAGTTGGCGGGTCGGACCAATGACTTTGAGGTACAAATCGTGAAGTATGGGGCATATGAGTTGGACAACTGAGCATTGATACTATTTGTGTCCTTGAGTGACGACAAAAGGCTTAAAGATGGCACAGTTGGCGGCACAGAGGAGCAAATCACATACGAAAGGAAAGAGATTGAAACAAAAAAGCTCCGTATATGATTGTATCTGTATTTAATTTTGTGCATCGAATCAACAAATCTTTCATGAGCGGAAACACAGTTAATGTGTGTTACAATTGTGCTACAAGCGCGACTTACAGCGAATCTATAATAGAACATATGAAATAAATTAATACCTAGTAGAAATCGATTTCTAAGATTAGGAATGACAAACGAAGCCCATGAAGAGAATTACTAATGCACTTAGAATTCCTCTTCAGAAGAGACGTAAGCGTCACCCAACTCCTTCTTCTTCTTCATTCTCTCCTTCTTCTTCTTTCTCAATTCGGCAGAAGACAACTTAGTCTTTTTCTTAGCACTGGCAATCTTGTTACCCATGGCGTCAAACTTGTCCTCCTCTTCGCCGTCCTTCTTCTCAAGTCTTGGACCAGAACCTTGACCTTGGACCCAGTTGTGACCAGATGGAGTCATCTTACCGTCAACGACAGCCCAGACTTCCTCAGTCAAGTCCTTGGTGAACTCAGCAGAGTGGGTAATGATAACAATACCACCGTCGAAAGACTTCAAAGCCTTAGACAAAGCTCCCAAGGAGTCTCTGTCCAAGTAGTTCGTTGGCTCATCCAAGACGATCAAGTGAGGTCTTTGCCAAGTACAGGCAGCCAAGACCAACTTGACCTTTTGACCACCAGACAAACCTCTGATTCTGGAGTGAGAAACCAACTCTGGGTCCAAGCCCAACATAGAGCAGTGGTCCTCAATCTCCTTTCTGGTCAATGGTCTGAATTGACCGGAAGCCAAAGCCTCCTTCATGTCAACCTCAGCAACCATCTTACCGTGAGACTCGATCAACTCACCTCTTGGCAACCAAGCGTTGTCAACAGACATCATCTGGACCCATCTCTCGTTCTTCATACCAATGTTCTCACCCAAAGTGAAAGAACACTCGTACTCGTAAGAGTTCTTGAACTTTCTTCTGGAGTGAATACCGGCAATTCTTCTTGGAGTACCCTCGATCTTGAAAATCTTGTTCATGGCGTTCTCATCGTCCTCGTTGATGACTCTGTTGGCTCTGTCCATGGTCTCTCTGTCCTCACCAGTCTGGAATCTCCACTGAATGTAGTCAGATGGAGTCTTGTCCAAGTGGTTGTCAATGTGAGCAAAGGCGTGCTGCTTAATGTAAGCAATACGACAGTTCTCGTGGACGTAAACCTCACCAGTAGTTGGCAACAATTCACCGGTCAAGACATTGATCAAGGTAGACTTACCAGCACCGTTAGGACCAATGACAGCAATTCTAGAAGACAAGGAACATTGGAAGTTGATACCAGAGACTTGTGGCTTAGTAGTACCTGGGTACTGGAAAGACATGTTGGAGACCTTGACGATAGCCTTCTGTTTGGTCTTGACACCCTCCAAGAAACCTGGCTCTGGGAACTTGAACTCGGCTTCAGAGGCACCCAACTCATAGTAAGATTGAGCAGATGGGCACTTCTTGACGAACTCAGACAAGTTACCCTTGTACTTTCTCAACTTGAAGCCCTCGTAGTGAATAATGTACTCGGTGACCTTGTCCAAGAAGCCAGAGTCGTGAGAGACAATGATGGAAGTGATACCACAGGTCTTCAAGTAGTTGACCAACCAGGCGACGTTGACAGTGTCCAAATGGTTAGTTGGCTCATCCAACAACAAGATGTCGGCATTCTTCAACACAGCTCTGGCCAAGGCCAACTTCATCTTCCAACCACCAGAAAGCGAACCAATTGGCATGTTGATCATCTCGTCAGAGAAAGCAAACTCTCTCAACTTCTCCTCAACGGCCTCCTTGGTCAAACCAACCATACCGTCGGCAATGACGAAGTCAACAACTGGAGTGTCAGCGTCAGCAGAGTCAATGTCGTGCTCGACGTAAACGGTTCTACATTCATCCTGAGTTGGGAAGCCCTCGACTTGACCATTAGCGATGGCTCTCATCAAGGTAGACTTACCGGCACCGTTAGGACCACAGAGACCGTATCTTCTGTTTCTCTTCAATCTGAATTGAGTCTTGTTCAACAAGATCTTGGCACCGTAGGCCAAGGAGAACTCACAGTTACACAAGTCCTCTCCATCGTCCTCCTCGTCCTCGAAAGCTGGAGGGGCAGGGATGTTGTCAACAGCTCTCTTTCTGTACTCCTCGATGATGTCCTTAGCCTCGGCCTCGTGCAAGAAAATAGTGGCAAAAGGCAAAAGGTTCTGGGTCCAGGAGTAAGGCTGGATGTCTCTCTCGTCAATCAAGTCACCGGCAATAGAGGCAACGTAGGTCAAGGCGACGTCGAATCTGGAAGCAATCTTCTTGTCAGCAACCAAGTCCTTGAAGACACCCAAAGTGACGTCAGTGTCACCAGCGGTGGAGACCTCAGGAATAGAGTCATCAGCACCAACAGCACCAACTCTCTTCAAGGTGTTCAAAGCACGCTGAGTGACACCACGGGCCTCAGGGTCGGCAATGGTAGAGAAGTTGGCCTTCAAGGCTGGCAACAAAGTGGACAAGAAAGGAGCAACAACTTGAGGGTCATCGACCAACTTACACATGTTGTCAACAATGACGGCAGCCTTTCTCTTGATGGCGGTGTCACGCTCGGACAAACCTCTTGACAACAATGGGGCCATGATAGACAAGGTAGCCATGGTGACCTCAGACACAAAGGTGGTGGCACCCAAGACGTGGACAGTCTCAGGGACCTCGGTTGGCTTGGCGATACACTCAATCAACTTAGGAATAAATTTCTCGATATCCTTGTTGTCGATGGTCTCGGTGGCCTTGGTCATGGTGGCATGCGCAGCATCCTTGACCTCCTTCTTGGTGTCCCACATAGCCTCAGACAACGCTGGGATCAACTCAGGCATTCTCAAAGCGACCTGGGCCTTGGCGGTGTCAACCAACTGGGAGACGGCTTTCAAGATGGCAACCTTCTCGGTCCACTTGTTGGTGGAGGACAAGTTCTGCATCAAGCCTGGCAAGATAGACTTGACAGCAGTTGGAGTGATGGCAGCAGCAATGGCAAGCAAAGCAGACTCGGCAAGAGCAGCAACTTCCTTGTTCTTCTCACCGGTCTTAGAGGCAACCTCTGGCGCCAAGTCAACAATGTATGGCTCGACAGATGGAGTCAAGTTGTTCTTGGAGGCAATGTGAGCGTAAGCAATCAAGGCGTTGGACACAGTCGCAACATCCTTGCTCTTGAGCTGCTTGGTGAAGTCAGCAAAGAACTCAACTGGAACATCGTGCTCGAGAATCGACGAGTTCAAGAAAGAAGAAACATTGGCTGCAGCCTCTTCCTTGTTGTCAGCAACTTGCAACTTGCTTAACAACTCGGAAAGGACCTCAGCAGAGTACTTGGATTCACTGGTAGACATCTTTCCAATGCTTTCTGATTACAAGAGCAAGAAGAAAAAGCTGGGAGGGCCGTAATATAAATGGGTGCGCAGATATACAAAAAAAATTTTTTCCACGGTGTGCGTGTGCAGGGCCATCGGCATTTCTTTTTCATACTACATGAGTAATTGTCAGTACGGGTGGTATCAACGTGTCGCCCTGGTGCAGGCTTGTTGGTATAGTTGCAGCTCTGCACAAACTAAAGATTTAACTTAAATATGCAATTGAAACTCGGCTTTTTTTCATTGTCAATTATTGTAATTTTGAATCTAGCCTATGCACAGTTGTTTTCATCCGAGCTTTATATAGCTTCTCGCACGTATTACCCGGCCGATAATGTGCAGACAAATTTTTGTGAACTAAAGCCAGATATTCACCAAGTGGCTGCACACTGAAGTTTATTAGCTTAAAGTGTCTTTGATATCATCTCAGCATTGGAGTGGTAGAAATTACAAAAGCACAATGGTGGGTATGTACTCATTTGCTTTAGTGGGTTCGGAAAAATGCTTGCGTAATAATTGTGCGGGAGGACTTACACTATGTAGACGCATAGGTCATTCGTCGACATCATTCAAGCCATGAGCATAATAGTAATTGATGATTAATAATTTAGAGATTTATGGTACGTGAGAATTCTGGGCCGAAGGAATGTTGATTCTCCAGATCGTTCAAATTCTTCGTGGTCAGCATGAATGAATGGGAACAATGCCAATCGTATATGTGCACGAAAACTCTTCTATGAATCATCAACTTGGGACTCTTGAGAATGATAGAAGACGATTTATTAGCATGTGTGGAGAATCACAGTATGTTATCAATTCTTCAGCTGATACTCTAGTTGTTAATTGCTTCTTTTGTGGCTGGATGGCTATGTTACCGAAATTTCTGGGTAGTTGTTTGAATCGAACGCTTGATGTGATTTGGTGTCAAGCAAACAATGCAGCTTCTTATCATTGTGCGATGAGCCTCGTGCCATCAGTGATTGCTTTCATCAAGAATGTCTTTTACGTTATTCAGATTTGCAGGCTTTTGGAGTAGCTCATCTTCTGCATCGCTCCTTGAAGTCACTTCTTTTCTTCTATCAATCTGGCTTTCAGTTCCAGTTTGCTCATTTGGGGTATCTTTTTCTCTCTCGGCCTTAAATCCCTTTCCCTTACTTGGTAACTCATTGGTCTTCTGATTTTTTTTCGTCTTGCCATCAATTATGAGATCTTCGTCGTTGCCAACAATGTGTGCCTCATTGACCATTCCTCCTTTTGGCGCTTCGGGGATCCCGTGGCCTAATTCGCCCTTCGAGTTCTGTGCTTTATTCATTGCTAAATCCGCTTTGTCATTTTCAAAATCTCCCACATTAGCTGAATCGACCCATTTCCGGATATCGCCGGAATCCTTATCGATGTTGCTCCCGCCGTCTCCATCCACCAACTCATAAGATGGATCAGACTGAGTTTTGAGTTCTTGAGACACCATGAAAACGCAAAGCCCGAAGAAGAAGAATAAAACAATGTACCCAGTCAATTTCTTAGAATTAGTGAGGAAAACCTGTCTGGGCATCTTGTCGTATACAGATCCCCGCGTTGAAGGCTTCATGTAGTACGGCCGGGGAAGACCATTGTTTCGGTAAGATCCTTGCATAGTTGTGAGGTGTCTTCCCTGTGAAAGCGATGTGCAGCAAATATGAACTGAAAACGTATCTCCTCTAAAACTTTCTAGCACAACTTTCACCCAAATGAAAAATTCCTGAGAGAAGTATTCCAAAACTTGCGAGAATGTGTCTCTTCAACACTCAAGTTTTTGTCGGGCAGATTTCTCTGTTTGAATGGTGAATGACAACGGGGCGAGGAAATAGCCCATGAGCATCTTTGCCTGTTGGCAGAGGCAGTGTTGAGCGAGCAGAAATATCCGGGCTATACGCAGAACCGAGATGCATGGACCCGCCTTGAAGGATTCTAAATTTGTAGGGCCATTCTCCTGTCTTAAGAATATGGAATCCGAGGAATCTACAAGCGACTCTCAGCTATACTTCAAAATAGCGGAAAAGGGTGGAATGTAGATCAAATCTCAGAAATAAAATTCTAAGAAAGTCAAGATCAAGCTTCCACCCGCGGATCGTATGGCCTAGTAGCGTGAATTCACTTCGCTTGGACCATCTAATAAATCCCATAAATAACTTGGACTTGCCATACGGGACATATTGGCAATGTTTACGGGTGTCGGACATCAAGCTCACGCGTTTTGTACATGATATATTCACCGTTAGAAAGAAAGAGGTAGTGCAAACAATGCGTGTCTTGGTCATTTGACGTTACTACGGGTCCACTAAAGCTGGTCAGCTGCAAATACATGATATTCCTATCAACGTGTAATATAGAAATTTTATCTGGTGGGTTTAATTATGCTGCGCTCTGGACAAAGCTTCATATCATGCTCGTTTTTTTTATTATTTTTTTTTTTTGAATTGAAACGATTTTTATGTTTGTACAAATGTGATTTATTTTGTAATAATTCAATCCTGATATTTTGTAGGTTTCCAAAACGTTTCCGTTTATGAGAAACTCGTACAGACAAATGCCACTGTACACTCTAGAAACAGAAATAACTCACGGAATGAACGAATAATTAGGCACTCATTCCAAATTATTGCAAAGTAAAAAACAATGCAACAATTTTTATTAACATACTACTTCTTGTAGGCTGCGAGAACAAATCGACAATCAAGTCATTGATCAAAGCCATGGTAGCCCACATCACACATTCAAATATCAGTCTAATAAAACCTTGTCATAATTGGGTGCACATTCAAGTACCTTTGCATCTCAATAACCGCACATGAACTCTCAGCGCACACCAAGCCACGAGATCGCGGTTTGTGTCATTAGTTGCGGAAAGAAGTAGGACACATTTCTAAAATTCAATGCTTTTTCATATAATTCTCTTATTGATTGTCAACTTGACCTTAGCTACTCCGCCCGCTTGCTTTCTTCAATGCATCAATACACTCTCCCATATTTGCGCAAAAAATCAAGCCGACCTCAAGTGCCTATGTAAAGTGCATGAGGCTGTTAATCAATGCATCCATCGCTTTTGCCCAGCGGAACATTTCTACAGTGCCAGAGATCATTTCATTGGGACATGTATTGAGCATGGGTTAGAGTTTCAAATTTCAGAATACGAAGTAGGCGGCCCTCTGGACGAGGCTTCCGCAGATGAGTTTGACCTGGACTATGATACTGAGTCTGATCTCCACATGTTCGAGGAAGATCAAAATAGGTCAGAAAACATAATGGAGACATCTGGCGGGAAAGATGACACGCAAACAAGTCAGCTCAGTCCCGTCGGTGATTGGTCGGAAGGCGAGACATTGCTGGATGGCGAAGACTGGCCCGAGGAGAACGAAATTGATCTTTCGGAACTCAATCAAAATATCGTCAAGAATTATATGAGCTATTTTCTTAAACAGAAACCATCGGCTCGTCCCCATACCGGAGCTCAGCATGAGATTTTCGCTGCACAGCACAAACCGGGCGACACCAAGAAGCACAAAACTAGGCCCTATATTGTTCATGGACCAACAGAGTATGAGCCTTCAAGTAAAAAAGGAATAGGAGAAAAATCCGCGACGTCCAAAAGCAGATATCGCAAGTATGATGGAGGATTCGATCGTGAAAAGTACGATCAAATTCTTCACAAGCGAATTTAGACCCATCTGGCAGTACATAAGAGGCTAAAATTTTGCTTCGTTCAGGCCTAGTTTCCGAATGCGTCGACTTGATTTTTGTCGAGCAATATACTTTTCACTTGTCCCTTGGGGACACTCACCAAGCCAAGCTCTCTTCGATGAATTTCGCTTGGATTAAGTTTATCTTCAGCGAGTTCGTAGACATTTGACAAGAGCAAATTTCCAAAGGGGTCCACCACAGCTAGAGTCCCATCAACCAGTCTACCATCCATGAGCTTTACGCGCAAATTTGCGCCGATGTAGTTTTGTACAGACATTTAAATACGGAGTTTCCTGAACGAGTGCCTCATTTGAGATCGAGTTGATCAACGCCCGCGCTACTCTCTTGGCCATGTGCCAAGGGTGGAAGACTATTCTTCATTAGAAGCTAAAATGTGACGACATAAAGCACCGAGAGAAAGTTTTTTTTAAACATTCAGTATTCAGATCAAAATTTGCCCAATGGCATCTGGATTGATAAAAAATACTTTGATTTTTCGTTTCTATTAACCTCTAGGTTGTGCCTGCGTCAAGGTCTACATGATCGAGCTGAAACTTGCTAATAATATTTGATAAATTGTTTCATTAGTTCAAGATCATAGATCGGGGCTTGAATTTATAATTTCGGCTCCCTCCGTTCAATCTACGTAGTATCAAACGCTTGTTAAAGTCAGACCCTGAACGTACATGCCCTCTGAGTTACCCGCCTCGCGATTTCCAACTGCCATAAAGCTCGAGGAATCTGGCCACGCTTCTACTTTCTTCTCTAACATCAAATCGCAGCTCCGAGCCTCACAAAACTCGACATGTTTTTATCATATTCATGTCGGGCGAGGTGGATATCGGGCATAAGCGTAGATTTATAAGCACGTTGCTGGGCGCCTGACGTTGACATCTACATGGAACGTTGGGAATCAGTTGAGGCTACATTTTCATTCTTACTGTAGAGTTTTTGATATTTCATCCAATCGAATCCAACGTAGACGATTAATTGTTTTGTGCTCCTAAAAGTATAGAATTATACTTTGGAAGGAGAAATAACCATCCCTGGGCTTAGTGTGGATAGTGAACTTCATTCTTGGGTGAGTTTTGCTCTTTTCTGGCAACTTGTCACCTCGTCGACAACTGAAGAAAACAGAAACAAACTCCACGCGGTACATCTAGCGCATGATAATTCACGAATCTCTTTGCGTTACTTATATTGCCATGATCCTACAAAAAGACTTGACTCACATAGCATCTGAATACAAGGCATATTTTCTTGAGCTTTCATTAGTCAAAGATCAAAACTCCTCACTCTTTAGTCACATTGAAATCCGGACATTAGAAAACAAGTCCATGTGTGTTTCGGTCTCTGAAAAAGGCTGGCACATTCTAAGTACAGAAATTTATTTCGAAACATTCGAGGCTTTGATGAATACCAACTCATTAGGGTTCCGGAAAACATTTTCTGACAGGCTTTTTGAAAAACTACAAGGTTTGGCCAATCACTAATCATGATATCTCTTTCCTTTAAGCTAGAAGCAATATATGTACATGTGTTTACTTCTTTCCCTTGGCTCTTAAGTCATTCTCCAAATCCCCAACATCGTACTTGGAGTTTCTGATATAGTAATGCTTGTTCCTGGGCAAATACTTCTCGGGTCTCTCAACAATCTCAATATTCTTGATTTCTGGATTGAATAATGGAATCCTCACTTCACACCCGACCTTCGAGATTTTATTCCTGATCAAAATATTGCTTCCGAGATTGTGGACACCTCTTTTGATACCAAGAACACGACCAAGCACCGTGCTTCTATCAAGATACGTCACCTTTATCACATCACCAGCTCGGATTCTATCGTCTCCACTGACAAGAGCAGTTCTCTTACCAGTTGGATCATATTTTTTGAGAAGCTGACGGTGAAGGTATTCCGCGGCACTTTGACCATTTCTTTTCTTAGCAAGGGGCTCAAAGACTACTTCAGACTTGATTGTGGATAAACACCTGAAAGCGGAAATACCCACTTTGGTGTATCTTGACGCAATCTGTCCGATTTGTCTGGGTAAATTGAACATGTCACTTGCTTGGCCTTTGAATGCTCAGATTTTTTTTTCGTAGTGAATAGTTGTGAGCGAGAAGCGTGCAGGCTATTGCAAAAAAAAAAAGAGCTGTTCAGACTGAAGATGACCATTAGAATACATATCAGTTTCACTTGAGCGCAAATCAGTCAAATTAATAAATGATCGTTTAGAAAAAAAATTCCCCAGGCTCAACTACATTTATTCCGTCATATTTTGCTTTCGTAGCGCAGCTAAACGAAGCTTGCCAATTCACCCGTACAGGGTCAATATGCCTAACAGTCTTTACATCTAATACAGGTTAAGATATGCATTTCGTGGCAAGCATTATAATTGAGTATCCCAAAAGTCTCAACAGACTTCCCTGAACTTATTGTACTATTTGCACATGCTAAAATCTTGGTCTTCTCTGCCTGGCAGTAAACTTAGAATCTTCCGCAACTTGTCTTCCTCTGCGCCTCATTGTTTCCTTCTTTCTATTAATATAGTCCTTCCTTGATTCCATCTTTTTTTTCATTTTACTGCTTAACTTCTTGTTTGTCTCTGGAGCTTCCATCTGTGCACCAGCCAAATTTAGGTTCCTGTCAGCTTGACCGGCAGTGAGAACCAAGTAATGCTTTTTGTTTCTTTTGGACTCGGGATCATCCAAGATCAATCCTCCAGCAAAACCGGCAACCTTTGCACTTTCCATGATGGACTGAGTCTGGTTGTCGTTCATGGGATAAAATTGGGCAACGAATTTGCCTCCTCTCTTCAAGGAAGCATATAACGAGTTGAAAAACCGCAAAAGTCTTTTCTTTGGGTCTGATCCCGCTGTGTCTGCATTACAAAGCCACTGAATAACAGAGATGGATATAGCAGCATCGAATGTGCCTGCCCGAAAGGGAATTCCGTTTCCCAAGTCTGACAAAAACAAATCACCGTCGACTTCTCTGTCCAATGCGGATGCTAACATGCTAGGCGCAATATCCATGCCTATCCAGTTGTACCCTTCTTCGGTCAAAATCTCTCCTGAGAGCCCTGAGCCGCATCCTACATCAAGGATAAAGTGTGGTTGTTCTTTGTCTAAGTTTAAAAGTTCTAGAGCTCGGAGGGACATCTTTGCCTGAATATGCTGCACACGAGTGGAAGAGGTGTATTTAAAAGATTCCGAATCATTGTAAAATACCTCGGGAGGTGCTATTTCCTCGGGCCTTGACATCTTGGTGTATTTGATAGCTATATCCTGCCCACCAAATCCGTGATGAGCACAAGCTCAAAATCCACACATGGTGCAGGACATGTTTTCGGATGGAGCTATTAGTTAATTGCGAGCTATCTAAAGGGAAATTGGTGACTTTCTAGTTCAAAAAGATTCAGGCGAGATTATCAAGGCTAGCACCATATTTAGTAAACTTTCTAAATTGTTTAATAAGGTCATTTATACTGCCATCAGCCAACATGGGTGCTATTGTAGTGGTTCTGAAAGGAAGGCACCAGTGTCTATGTCAATGTTTCATTTCGACCGTCAATTCGACATGTAAACGCTTTTTCGCTTTTCCTTCCGATGCTTAGAAGACCAAGTAAAGAACACATATCATTGGAGGACCAGTCACAAAACCAAACCAGCAAATGACATTCCCCAAAATCTTCTTGTCGCGGAGGAGTCTAGACTGACTGAGAAGAACCAATGGTATTTGTGCCATCTGAAGAAGAAACAAAAATCCCCTAACTCTTCCAAAAATAACGTACATTACCACCTCGTGAACAATGCTGGAAATAAAAAAAGTCATAAAGCCAGCTGTAGTCTTAGAGAGTGAAAGTGCACTGATTGACGAATGATAGACATGTCGATATAAAAACACATGTACAGGTTTATTCCAATAGCGGGCAAATTGAGACCAGTCAGTACAAGACCACCATGGACCATAAAAATCACGGTCCGCGAATCTGCTCACCTCTGCAATAGCGCTCAAAATGACATCCCAAATAAGGTAGAAGACAAACATATATTCCATGGTAAATGGCGGGATGAGGTCTATCAAAGCGACCAAAGCGAATATGCTTTTCTCTTTCAACGGTTTATTCTGCGCTCGGAATTCGTTACACCTTATCACTAGAGGGTAGATTGACTCATCTGCTATTATCAACATGAGGAAGATCACACCCACCAAAGCACAGAGTTTCTCAAATAGAAACATTTTGCTAATTTCTTTTTTTCTGGGCAAGACAAGGGCATACAGGACCGTAGGAAACATCGTGTAGAGGAAAAATTCCTTCAAATTTATGTTTCGAGGGAACTTAACAAGGTTCGCACACAAGTCTTTTGAATTTTTCTCCAAAACTCCCCGTTCGTTTGCTTTTTCGAGTGCCATTGATTGGTGCAACAATTCAAATTTACAAAATGCAACGGATTCCATAATCAAACTCTTGGTTGGTTCCAGCTGAAATCCCTCCGGTAGCTCCACGGATCCGTCCCTAAGTCGCTCGTAGTAACTCTCGGAAAATTGAAGCTCCCTCAATATCTTCCAAAGGTACCCGTTGTAGAAAGCAAAGGAGTGCATCTTCATTAGAAGAACGAACATGTGTAGAACTAGAAAGACTCGTCCTATCCATTGATCTTTCATGAGACGTTCGCATATGATGTAGCCCCAGAATACAAGAAAAAACACCTCATAAATAGAAGTGACGAGTCTACCAGTCTTCCTCCATTGAATAGCACCAGTTGAACAGAGCACCTGTATCAAAAAGATAGCGTAGATAGACAGGTACATCAAAAGGTCTGTTATTGCAATCTTTACTAGTCCCGTAGTGAATATTCCAAAGACGGGTGCATTAAATAATGCTGTCAGACAGTCAACACAGCTGTGCAAAAGGCTTCTCAACATGAGAAAGCCGACGGAAAGCCAAAAGAAGATGAAAAAGCCAAAGAATTGCGAGTTTTTAAAGTCTGGCCCTTCTAAAATAGTGTTCGGAACGGGGGTTGATTTAGTATCCGAAAAGTTGGAACGGAACTGCCCAGCATTTCTCTTTTTGCGAGACTCCCGGGCATGGGCATCTCTCTCTATTTCTCGAAACACAATTTCGATGGTTGCTTGATCAAACTCTTTAGATTCGGAAGTTTTTTTCTGATTTTGGAGTCTAAGGGTGTCTGACTGTTGAAGTTCACTCCCTGTACTTGACGTCGACAGAGATATACCCTCAGAAGTTGTGGACTGTTCTGGGGAAAAATTGCATTGTAAAGGTTCTCTAGATTGATATTTAGAGATGCGCTTGAGAAAAGATTGCAGGCTGGTGCGAGATGGCATATTTCAGAAGATTTATGTATAATCAAGTCACAAGCGTCAAGGAAACCCTGGCGTTATTTAAATTATCGGCCTATTGGATTCCCGACCGCTGGATAAGCAAATGACGTGAAATTCGCGCGCATGCACCCCAAAATTCTAGTTGTGCATACGCTTGAGCGATATTATTTAACCTGATAAGTTGTCTCTTGTATGGTTCACGATTGTTGTCTGCGCTCGATAGTAGAGGACATTTGTTTCTTTATGGGGTGAACCTACTTTCTGCTGATTGAGATTTTACGTTCGAGCCATATTCAAGATTCGTGCCCCGAATCGGTTCAAGATATTAGGCTCACCGCAGGAAATTGCTTTTACTGGTAGGTGCAGTGAGAACTTGTTTAAAGGTTTACTCGGATCTGCTCGGGACGTCACGAAAAGTAATTGAGCATTAATTGAAACACAGGTTATGTAGCAAAAGGTTTATTTTCTGTGTAAAAGTATTTAAGCAGTAAAGCTGAGGTTGCTGTGACTTGGTTTTTCTGAATTGCTGCCTCGCAATCTTGGAAAGGACAATTGTTAGTGAATGTAACAGTATTTATGTATATTTGACAGCTACTTATTAAATCCACAGATGACAAAGTAATTGATTTTTTTTTTCGAAGCCCCAATCTTAAACGCATGCAATCTGCCAGAAGCTTGAAATCACTCGCGGAACAGCTATGTTCTACATACCCCGAGTTATGAGTCCCCGATGTAGTTTCATTCCGCGTATGGAGTATATGTTCTCGATGAAGTTTCACGCATGAGTGACACCAGCGATTTTTCAACCGTTAATGTAGCTTTCATCAATTCTCATATGGCAAGTTTTACAAAATAAAGATTGCCGTAAGAATATTTGCGCTGACCAATATAGAATGAAATAAATATTATCCTTCGTAAAAAAAATTGTTTGCAAGAATTCAAGTCCACTTCCTGCGTTCATTTTTAATAAATAATGGCTTTACCTTTCAAAACACATTTGAACGGGTTACGTGAGGGTATTGATCTCGGTCTTGGATCAATTTTTATTTTTTTTTATTTTGAAGTTGAATTGAGATTAGGTAAATTTTCAATATTTGTTTTTGCCAATGTTGCAAAGGGTGTCAAAAAATCAGAAGATTTCTTCACACTTTTAATCTTTACAATTAAGTGTGCATGATAAATTGTTTTTTTTTTTTTTACATTGGCTCATATGATGAAATATAATCCTTAGTTATCTATATACTCTTTCAAAAGGCCTGGTGTCATTGAAACATGACTTCCAAACTAAATTTACAACGGCTTCTGCCTCTTCTTTGCTTTGACATTTAGGATTGGCAGAGACAGAGAGAGCTGCTCTTCTCTTTACACACTGCTGAAATTTTCCTCCAAAGTTTCCAAGGCCAGTTCGGCGAATTTCATTCATAATCCGACATTCACCGCTCAACATGGATGCTCGGATTTCTGTGCAAGCATGGTGCCTCAAATTAGTTAAGTCGACATTAAACTTCAAGTGGTCATAGGCGTGAACCAACTCATGAGCCAATACATCTTCAATCAGATTTTTATCCTGTAGCCAGTTGGAGCATAGAAGAATGCCCATTTCCGGGTGAAAACCCCCACCTTTCGCCTCGTCACACACATCGCAAATGATGTTTTCACGACTCAAGTTTCCCCCGAGCTTACGCACGTGGTCCATCATGAAAGTCACAGATGGAGAGTATTGGAGGACCCAGTCTCTGTTCTGTTCGCATTTCTCACAGTTTGGTGGATAGTGCTTTGCTTTGTAATCGTGTTCGAACTGCGCTGCTTCTTTTTCACTTAAGCCCAAGCCTGTACGATAGGATATCGATCTCCGCCACCATTCAAAGCCTTTGAGCTTATCTGGGGCCGAAGTTTCAAGAGGTTGTTCGGTCTTCATTGGAGATGAATGAGGTGTCACCTCATGATTTTTCGTATCGCAGAACTGCACAATATTAAGTGAACAAGATCTTTTACTTCGGATCTGACATATAAAAGCGGACAAAAGGACGCTTCAGATCCAAAACGTTTCATTTGGGCGTGAATGCAATCTAAGCCCTTCTGATTGCATAATATTGAAATCGTGTGTTCGAAAGTGAAGCTAGCACATCGCCACATAAAATGAGCCCCACGTGACGTGCAATTGTATGCGGTGGCTAAAAATGAATAGACACATATTTTCCAAATTTGTTTGGAAGGGTAAATGTTTTTACCGAAATTTGGGTTTTGAATTGAGCTTTTGTAAAAGCAAGAATACACTCATCAATCTGCTTGCTTTTATACTTTGACTTGGTTCTAGGCATCTCGCACATACATTGTGTCTTCCTGTATCGAGCTAAGGGTAAAAAAAAAACCGAACATAGACTTCGCTTCCTTAATGACGACGCCAAACATATGGGTGGCGGCTGCAGACGACCAGACAGAACTTGTGGAGAGGTATCTCAACTCTAATGAATATACCGCAAATGCTAAGGACCCAAATGGATATACGCCAATCCATGCCGCGGCATCATATGGGCATATTGGTCTTTTGAAGATGCTTATTAACAGAGGCGGAGACATCAACATTCAAGATAATGACGGTGACACACCCTTGCATCATGTTGAAGATATTACCACCGCCAAATTTCTTGTGGAGGAACTCAAGGCCGATTACACCATCAGGAATACAGAAAATCAGACAGCAGCGGATTACATAGAAGAAGGCGCCGAACAACCGGAAATAACACAATACTTGCGCTCTTTGCTTCCTGAATCATCAAGCGGTAACGTTTTTGGATCGTTACCAAGCGCAGGTGTTGTCGATGGGCATGCCATACGATACACGATGGAGGAAGATGCTGACGATAACGACCCCGAAAGAAGAAAAAAACTCGAAGAGATTGCTAACAGCGAAAATCCAGAATTGGCTCTTAGAGAATTGGTAACTTCTGCCGTAAGAGATGGATTAGCTCAGTACAATAGAGATGGCGAGGGAGGCGATTCCAAGAGAAGTAGAGCTGACTAGAGGGTGTATCCAGGCTTCGGTAACAGTACATACTATAAATCAACAGAAGTCGCATCCGCTATTTCAACTCTTGCAATGTGCTATATTGTTTCAAATGATGCAGAAGAAAAACATGCTCCCAATACTTTAAGCACCGCACGTGACTAGGGCGGCATGATTGGTATATTAGACATATTGATTCAACTCTTCTTGACTGCTTGGTAAGAATACGATTCCACTTATTAACTCAAAATGTTATGCATTTTCTGCAATTCACTTCGTGTGTTGCAACTTGCAGGTCATCCGGAAATTGTATTCCGAGGCACAGCCTTTGCACGGCTATGTTGCGAAACTTGCCTTCGCGATCATTTTCGAAAGCTCCGCGATTATCAGCCAATGTGCACTACTACGCCTTGGCTATTCGACGAACTCTGCTTGGCGATTACTACTCAATCAACGGTATCCAAACATGTTTCAAAAGATTGTTGAATATGCCAAGTCCGGACCCACAAATGTGGATGGAACGCCATTGTATGTATTTCTGTACTTTGTTTTGACTGTCTGCGAAAACAATGTAAAGCTATGCCTCTAGACATCTAGGATTTTGTCTCGAATATACTAACTATTATAAGTAAGACTTTTCACATGCATTCCTTGGATGAATTGACAAACATGAACCTTTTCCAGAGACTCAAGCTTGCTGACTGGAGATTGGAGTTGTTCACTGCTTTCACTTGTGTTGTCTTTTTCGTCTTGTATAAGGTAGGAGACCTGTACAACACTAACAAAGTGTGCACCTTCCTCAAAGGTGTTAAGGGCGTCTTTGAAGATAACTTTCATCTCTTTGGGGTTGAAAATGGCAAATTATACGAAAAAGACAGCTCCGAGAACTTTGCTTCTTACGCTTCTGGACGGGAGAACATCTCCAAGGTGGACCTTGCATTTCGCTTGGCTCCAAGACATAACTTTTTCATTTGGTTAATGGAGCTGATTTTCTCTTTCTTCACGGAATCTATTTCCACACCAGAGGACAAAGTTGACATTGTGATAACCCCATCGATGGACTACGAAAACTTCATTACTGCTATTGTTTCAAAGTTGGGCATGAACGAATACAGGAAGCTGAATTACTACTTGTCATTGACAAAGACTTCCGATTCAGCGTCTTTGCCAGAGTCATTTGTTTTCATGAGTGAAGCTAACGACTTCCAAGAAAAAACTTTAACCGGAAAGCTTGCCAAATCCTTGAACCTTTCCATGGCTTCGTACTTGAGATTCCTTGCTTTTACTGATCAACCAGTAGAAAAGCCTCAAGTGATTCGCGATTTAGTGCCATTCCGTAGGATCGTGCTCTCTCTCAAGTTGGTAACGGGAAAGCAACAGCTAGCAGAAATTTCCGAGGTTCTTGCTGCTGTTTTCGAAATTGTGGACGAGATTTCATCTGGTGTGATTACATTCAAAGCTGATTCTTGTAAGAAGGTTGTCAAAACAAGAGAAGCTGAAGTTGCCAAGATTTTCAAAGCAGCTGAAGCTGTCAAGCAAGATGACTTGGCGGAGGAGAAGGCGAGGTTGAAGAGAGAAGAAAAAGATCGCCTCAGAAAATTATCGAGAGAAGAGCAAGCAAAGGCCGAAAAGAAGGCGAATGAAAAGAAGCTTAGAAAAATGCAGCGAAAGATGAAGGTCAGAAGCTGAGGTTCTTATTATTTTTTTGAAAATGACAGTTTATCGTTTGAGTTCAAAAACAAAACGCTGACTATATAGTTTCTTTTGCTGTAATCCAATGAAATCAGTTCAATATGAATTTAGAGCTTTCCTGTTAGCTTCCATCCTCTCCCTATAGGTGTGTCAAAAGCCTCAACAAGGCCAGCACCTTTCGCATCCGCGAGAACCCAAAGCAAGTCATAGCCATAAAATGGCTTTCGAAAGTTTGCCATGATTTTGCCTTCCCATTTTTGAAATAAACTTTCTTCAAGGGCTTCCTTGAAATTAGTTTTACTGAGCGTCTTGACTAACCAATTTCTTCCCGAATTTATAATTTTCAAAAATGAACCACATCTAGGATAAGCAATGGAATATTGAAAGACTTCAATCTCAAAATTGTGATTTGAAGTTAGTGTGAGCAAGCCGAGATCGACTAATGTTGAGAGCTCAGATGAGGAGAATTCTTCATTTGTCACAAAAAGTATCGTTGGGTTTTGTTCAATAAAATGTTTGAATTTGGAAATGATCTGAGCTGCATTTGAGTCTACATGAGCCATTGATTCGGATATTTGGCCCAAATACTGCCTTGTATTGACAACTACCTCAGCATTTTCATAACCATATGTTACGTGATCGCCAAAGCCTCGGTTTACAGTTGTCAGAATTACGGGCAGTGCATTTGTGATGACAAACTTTCTCACTTGACCATCTCTTATAAAGAGCTCTAGACTGCGATCAACAAAAGTGTTCCCTTTAGATTCAAAGAGCGTGTAAAGCTGATTTACCGTAAGTAATCCTGCGCTTGGCAACTGCAGAGCTCGGTACCTGCTGATGTCTGCTTTTGCCTCCATGGAAATCCCTCTCAACAGGAAAAGAAAGTCTCGCGGATTCTTAGCGCTGATCTTCACTTCAGGACTATAATACCTGTCATGAAAAATGGTACATTCTGCCCATTGATTTCTTGACACCACGTCTATCGCCTTCACAATGGATAAGGCATTTTCTAGCTTAAAGTCCATTTGGATATTATGTTCCACTACTTCTAGAGCTTCTTTGGCCTCATTTTTGGGTTTTTGGAAGCTCGACAGACTCTTCTTACCACTGTTTTTGGCCAAAGGATTACGGGCTGTTTTCGTGCTTCTTTTTAGTTTCAGTATTGTAGACAGCTGTGCGGCTGACGAATGGAGACCCATGAGAATAAGGTCTTATTATTTGGAATCCAAACTGACTTGTTGCTTGCGCGCTTTCTCACTCGCATAGTTAAAGCCCACGCAGAAATTATGTCCGAAGGCTCATGAATGAAAGCGAGATCGGCTTCCAAGGGAGAAGCGCTGGTCGGTATCAGTTTATATCACTATGATCGGGAAACAAACCCTTCCAGCTTGAACGGAGATGTATCCCGGCAGAGTTCTTCTCTTTGGTAGGTTACGAGTATTTGGACGGTATCTTGTGGTTGGAATGCAAATGAAGCATACCCCGAGCTTCATGATTACATAATCTATTTACATGCTTACTGAATATTAAGGTTTCTGTGGAGAGAACCAGTCTTACCTGCGACCGCAAAGGTCCACGAATACAGACCTGGGGTTTGAATCTCGGCAACGTTTTCGCCGTTTGCATTCTTCACAGTGATAGCAGTTGGTGGAATTTCAATTCCAGTGGAGTTGAACACAGTGGAAGCAAGGAAATCTCTCGAGATAGGGAACACAGGAGAGTTGATGGTGTATGTACTAGGCAAACTGTCGTCCAACTCTGCCAAGGTGTATGAGGAGGCAGCACCTTGAGCAGTAAATGTCAGTGCCGCAGAGTTTTCATTTTTATTTGTTGTCCTCGCGTTCGTGAACAAGGCTGACAAGTCGTCCAAGGACAACACAGGAACAGAATCTTCTTTCACAGATATTTCTTCGACGACTTTCTTGGCCGTGGGCACAGGGGCTGCGCGTGGCTTTTCAACAACCGGTATTCTTGGCCCTTGATCACCAACAATGTAACATGCCTTGTTATCGACGTGCAAAAAATTCCGCATGTAAGCTGGCTTTACTCTCACAATCTGGCCTTTGATACCCAAGGGCAAGCAATCCTGCAATAATTGAACTGATATTTTGTCCGACTTTGCGGCTCTCGCAGATGCAAGCCTGATAGAATGCCTTGCTATGCTAGACTTGAACAACATCACTGCAAGTGTCGATTTGTATTTCGGTATCAGACCTACGAGTTAGAAACGAGAATCTGACCTGAAAAATATTTCGGCTTACCTGGTGTACTGGTGTAACCATTGCGAATCGAATTTCCAACATTTGATATCATTAATGTTAAAGGTAGCTACGCCTGCGGTTTCCCTATTTCATAGACGCTATATGTTGCTGAGATTAATGGATATTATCAGGATTTTTTTTTAATACTTCCCTTCTTGTACCGCTTCCCGGGCTTTTATTTAAATTTTCATTTTTCGTGATTAGATCTCGGTACTTCACAAAATAATTTACTTTTGTATACTTTTAAGTCTTGTCCGAAGAGAATGTCATACTCATTGGTAGTATAGTTATGTAAAAATGATAGAGTATATAAATTTTTGTGCACGGTTCCTAGAGCCGATCGACTGCAACATTCCTGGGAGTCGCATCATCTCATGCAGATGCTTCCTCACGTATCTCATCTCATTCTCCCAATCTAAAAATCGCCAGTCATTTCAGCGTGCACCCTGAATATCCCGATATCTGAAATCGACATTTTCTTGTCCTACAGATTCACTTCTTTGTCACGGCTCGTTCTTAATGTCTTCAGAAACCTGTTCGGTATGTCTCGAAAATGAGTCTAAGTATACGTGTCCAGCATGCGAATCGAAAACCTGCTCCTTAGAATGTGTCAAAAGGCATAAGCTTCGATCCGAGTGTACTGGCGTTGTTGACCCCACTAAATTTGTACCCAATAATGAGCTTGGGTCGAACCATGCATTAGTGAATAGAGACTACAATTATCTCTTGAACTTTGAGCGAACAATTAACCTTGGTAAGTCAGATCTCAAAGAACAAGCAAAACAAGTATTTAAACGGAACTTCAATCAAACAAAGGCGTCGAAACGGCCGCGGCTCAACGATCCGTTGAAAGAGGAGCCTAGGCTATTGCTAATAAACAAGGTATTCCCTAATGTTTCTGCCACTTCTGTGAAAAGAGAAAATACTCTTATAGTTCATCTCCCTGCGGGTATGTCACGAAACTCACAGAACAAGTCTGGCTATGATAAAAAATGTGGTGAATATACATGGTCCATAGAGTGGATGCCGGCTGAAAATGACAACTTCTCTAGAAAATCATTCATTAGCTTCAGAATCAAGGAGTCGGCTTTGCTAAAGCATGCTGTGCCCACCGCGATTTTGGCCAAGTCGTTTGGGCTTAGTTCAATCGAGGTCGACAAACTCCATTTTTATCTTGAGAATTGCGTGTGTTCAAATAAGCTGAAAATATCTCTCATACCTTTGGCTCTGGACGAACCTCTCGCCGTTGCGTTAAAAGATAAAATAGTTCTTGAGTACCCAAAAGTCTACGTTTCTATTGACCCGATAACCAATGCTGATTTTTCTGGTCTAAATGGATACGGATTAGAGGCACTGGATAGCTCGGGCGAATCAACTAGAACAAACTCCAGCTCAGATTCTCTGTCCGAACAGGATTCTGATAATAGTACAGGATCTGATACATCCCTGGATAGCAGCGACTCAGAAAGTGATGATGCCCCGGAAGAAGGATCTTCAAAGCCACCTATCGAATGTCTCGGCACTATAAAACCTTCTTCTGACACCTAGATGTCTTTCCGAATAAAAATAACAATACATAGCTCAGCATCACATTCCAAGCGATAAACAGGCTTTCACATAGTCACCATATCGTCAAGCTTAAATGTCAACATGCAAATAACAAGATCTTGGCTAGTATTTGTTTTTGATATATATTTGACTCTTTCGAGTGTATGTCCCCATTAAAGTGACCTACGAAGGCCATTTTAAGTTCCAGCTTGCGAACTCTACACATAACCCTGCTTCCGCCAAGCAGACTGACCTGCACCGCGCAAGATGACCTCACGAAGTGTATCCACCGTTTCTAAACTCCATTTTTACCACAGTTCATTCCATCGTGTCGGTATGAACATATTTCGGAAGCCACTGGAACACGACCGAAATGTCCATGCAACTATCTATGTTGGCAACCTAGATACTCAAATCACCGAAGTGCTCTTGTACGAACTTTTCATCCAGGTTGGACCCGTTAGGCTGCTTTATCTTCCCAAGGATAGAATTCTACGAACGCATCAGGGCTTCGGGTTTGTTGAATTTCGAACAATTGCGGATGCGGATTACGCACTAGACGTTTTTCGAGGAGTAAGGCTTTTTGGGCGCACTCTTAAATTGAAAAGAACCGATCCACACGGCGCAAGTCCAAATACATCAGAATTAAAACATGCTGCAGGAGTCGGAGCTAAATTGTTCATAAAAAATTTGCATCAGCTTGTGGATGAGAAATATTTACATAATACCTTCTCTTCAATTGGCCATCTCATTAACCAGCCGTCAATAGTTCGGGATGAGAAAGGTCATTCTAAGGGCTATGGTTTCATCGAGTTTGCTGACTTCGAAAGTGCTGACAAAGCAATCGAGCGCTTGAATGGCGCTATTTTTATGAATAACCGTATTTCTTTAAGCTACGCGTACAAAGAGGGATTAGAAGGCAAGAAAATACAACATGGCGACCACGCTGAAAGAACGCTTGCAAAGCAAGCCCAAAAGAATATGAAAAAAGAAGTAATTACAGGGGAAGCCAAGTTCTCACGAAGAAAATGATTCCGTTTACTCATGAGAAATTTACAATGAGTGTATTTGGGACATTTCGATAGGTCATTAATGGATGCCAAAGTTTCGAAAAGCGCCCTCAAGAAATGATGGTTTTTAAACCAGTATCTTATAAAGTGCAGTGGAAGTAGCCCAAATCGAAGAGAATAAGCTACAAGAAAGCATTCACGATACAATTTTTTTGATTTCCTGAGATTGAATCGAATTTTAAGATTGCGGGATATAAAACAAAGACGTTTTGGAACACGGCGACAAATACTCCCCATCTTGAGAGCGTATGTTGGAGATCTTCTATGCAGGCCAGTCATGGAGCCGCGTGGTGGTGACACTACACCACTTTTGCTAATCGTCGCGTGCAAAACTTCACTTGCCTTTAACAAAGCCATTATTGTATGAAGAGCATTCTGTATCGCTTTTTTCTGGCGAAGCATAATCTCTCAAATATCGGATCAAAAACAATAATAATGTCTATCCCCAAATTGCATAGCGTGGTTTTGGCCAGACAACCTTCTGACTCACCAGACGGAATTGAATACGCCGAAACGGAAAGCCCCCAAATTACTGGTCCACATGACGTGATTGTCAAGAACAAGTATGCTGGTGTCAACTTCATTGACGCGTACTTCCGCAAAGGCATATATCCAACGCAATTCCCACATATCTTTGGTAAAGAAGCCTCGGGTGTTGTTATAGCAGTCGGAGAGGCTGTCACCGGCCACAAAGTCGGAGATAAAGTAGCCTATATGGCCGCTGAAGCGTTTTCGCAATATACTAAAATCTCGGATCAAACATTGCACGTAAAAAAACTTCCGGATTCATCAACTGATGACGATATGAAGACATGGGCTGCAATTCTTCTCCAAGGATTAACAGCCATCACTCTTTCAATTGAATCTTACGAAGTCAAGAAGGGTGACTATGTTCTTGTGTGGGCTGCTGCTGGAGGGGTAGGTCAGATACTTACTAAGCTCTCGTCAGCCCTAGGGGCGAAGGTAATTGCAATCGCTTCCACTGATGCAAAGTTGGAAATTGCTAAAGAAAAAGGAGCCAAATTTTTAATTCGATCTGACAGGGACATCCTTGCTGAAGTAATGGATATAACCAATGGCAAAGGAGTGCATGTATCCTTTGATAGCGTTGGAAAAGACTCCTTTGAGACTTCTTTGGCATGCATGAGAAGAAAGGGTACCTTGGTCAGTTATGGAAATGCCAGTGGAGTTGTTCCACCTTTGAGTATAAGTAGATTGGCTTCCAAGAACTTGAAGATCACCAGGCCCGTATTGTTTAACTCACTTCAGACAAAGGAAGAATGGAAGTTTTACACCAATGCCTTGGAGACCGCCTTGAAAGATGGGAGAGTGGATGTGACAATTCACAAGACTTACCCATTGTCAGAGTATGCGCAAGCTATGAAAGATTTGGAAGGCAGGAAAACTTCTGGAAAATTGGTGCTTGAAATCCTGTGATTTGTACAACCCTAAGTAAAAATTGCAATCCATTTCAAAACATTGTATAGCTTTTAATAAAATATAGACTTCCTATAAACGGGGCCTAGAATGTTCGTACTTATTCAAGTCTTCCGGGGTTACGACACCATAGACCAAATTTCCTTCTCCGTTGGTAACAATCGCAAAGAAATTTCCAGTGTTGAAAAACCTCCCTAGCTCCTCTAACGGGGTGAGAGGAGTAAGGACCTGATAGTGTTTTCCAGCCGATGGTCTTGGTTTGAGAATCTTTGAGTGTAAAGGGGTACTTCCGCTCGACTTATCTGCTTCCTTTGCATACCGTTCCTTTGCCTTCTGGCTAAACCAGTGCATGCAGTCTATTGTGAGTAGGTCCTTTGAATTGGGCGAGCTAATAGTCGGATTCTGTTCCAGAAGCTTGACCACGCCAAGCAATCTCTTGTTCTTCTCGTGAATTACTGGGAGAAATGTAAATTCATTTTCAAATGCCACTTCATATGCTCTCTTGAGTGGTGTCGAGGGATTCACCGAGATCGCCGGACGAATATCTAGATCTTCAACAGTAGCACCTCGGTAGTCAGTCATGTGAAAAAGCTGCGTATTCATTTTAAATGGGGTGATGAAAGAATGATGTTGGATTGTCGCGAGCTATATCGGGAGCACCAACACCTGTGACTGCACGCAAATCCGATGTTATTCGCAGTGCAGTCAAATTTATCAAGGCGAGAGGTAGCCCTCATATTAAGATTACTTATAAATTCATGCTGCCTCTGCGCTTCTATATTGCTGGCCACGCCGTGAGCCCGAATTATCGTTTCCCCCCTCTTCATTTGCAACTCTCCTCCACACATCTTCGTCATTACCAACATCAAGCATGCCTATGCGCATAGTCGCTAAAAGATTGACTGCTGCAGTCAGGTGACCATATACTCCACCATAGAATGCTTTCGTAGCATCTTTACCATGAGACGCTTTCAAAAGCGCTAAGCCTCCCGGATGCTGATCCATAAAAGGTGTGATGTCGTGAATGATGTTCTGAATGACGATGTAGATCCTGTTTTGTGCGGAAGCTGAGTTGCAAAGTTTCCGGAAATCTTTGGTGGCAATCATTGGCAACTTTGATATTGGTGTCCCCCAATTAAGCTGAGACTTCAAATGATTTAAAACCTGCTGTTGCTGTTGAATTTGTAGTTGTGTCACCAAGCTTTGGGGTGCCTTAGCGATATCGTCCACCAACCCGAGCTGCAGAAGGGTATAGATAAACCACTTTGTTGGGTCAAAACTCCACATCAGCGAGGAAACTCTGTAGTCGTGTGGAAACTCGTGATGGTAGTTTTGCAGGGCCTGGCCATATGTGATGATGCTGACCAATGGATTGGCACAATTGATCAGGGAATTCTTGTCATTGAACGGCTGAGAAGGAATTGTAACGTATAACCGTCTGAAATGACAAATCGATTCTGTACTGAAAACCAGTTGCTGGCATGCAAACATTCGCAATATTCCTGGGTATATGAGGCCGTTGGCCCAGGAGTCTCCACATATTAGGACACTCACGCCTATTGGAATGCAAATTGTAGTGAGAAAATAAAACCATATGTACAACCTCTCCTGCCACAATATCCATTGTAAGGTCCCAAATGCCCTTTGTGATAGTTCTCCGTCTACCGCCGCCTCAGAATCGCTTTCATCGATCGGAAAACTTAGTTCTGGTGGTGGGCTAGATCTCAAGAAAGTGTTGTCATTTGAGAGACGTAAATCTTTGTTATGTGATGTGGGAAACTCATGTTCAACAAAATCGCGATAGAATTCAGTGGTTTTCGGTCTTTTTAGAAGCCATCCACAGTGTGCCCAAAGAAAGCCACGCTTTATGGAGTGAGGATCTTTTTCAGGGTCGTCCGTATACTGGTGATGCGCTCTATGCAAGGCAGCCCACGTTCTGATTGGGCCCATCCCCGTGCTTGCTCCGAATAAACCAAAGAACAAATGGACCGGGGAGTATTTTGGTCGAAATGTTGAGTGGGAGTAACATTTGTGGTAACCTGCTGTGAAAGCAAGCAATGTCACGTTGTAATATAGAACAGAAAACCAAAAAGTAGCTTTATTTTCAGGTACAAAACTCAAGTCCCCATGAAATAAGTAGAAGAACGCTCCAAGGGGTAGAAGCACTACTGTCAGTAATGACGTGTAATTAATTCGGCGAAGAAAGTCCTGTTTACGCTTGCGAATAACGTTCCTGGCGTTTCGCTGGGCATCGTTAGAAACGCCGGTTTTGACTTTTCGTTTCTGTACTTTTACTCCTTGCGAATTAGGCGAGTTCATCGGGCAAAGCTTGCTCTGAGTAGTGATTCGAAATTTCTCATGTGTCGACAGGACCTGTAGGGTGGGCAGGCACTGGTGCGAGTCCCACCGAACCCATAGTGAGCCTCAATATGGGTATCGTGACTTTGGAGTTGAATCGTTTAAAAGTAAACATGTCTGGACTGAATTAATTATTCAATGTTTTTCTATAGGCTGTTTAGAGAAGATCATGTGGAAAGTTTGTTATGTTGTTATTCAGATCTGAGTCTAAAATTGGGCTTTTTGACCTACTCTTTCCCTCTATGCGCTACGTCGCTGATGTAATACTCCCTGGTTATGTTTACAAAATCTTGTTGCTTAGAAATTTCTATATGAACTTAGGATAAGAAGATTGTATGACAAAGAAAACTGGGAGGTTGGTCGAGCGGCTTTTGTCCACACATATTTTAAACGACCTCCTGCTGACCCTTCGCTTGAGATTTATCTTCGACAAATCAGCTTTCAAAACGAATGGTATAGTTTTACAAATTCCTCATTTGAAGCTTTAGAGTATATGATGATATGCTTCTGGGTCAACACAGTCCAACATACTTCATGTATATCTTGCAAGGTCTCCCTGGAAACATTACACCCGTTTGATTAACCTGCAGGATTGAGAAAACGAAGTGCGAGCGATGTAAACATGTCGTTTGGGATAATCGGATTCTATCTCTAAAGCCATACAGTATGGGACCTTCAGCCGTTTCACTCTCTCGCAACCAGCCTTCATCTGTGGCCGATACCCCCACCAAAATTCACCAAGGAAACGCGCCCACTCCCGCTATTTCGTACACGCCAACTGACGTGTCCATCCCAGCAAAATTGTATGACAAGGTACCAAACCTTGAATGGTATAAAAAGCTTCAGGATGCAGAGAAACAGTTAGATTTGCTTATTGCGCAGAAAAGTTTGGATTTTCAGTCCGTCCAGGCGGCTTCGATGCAGCCTCACCTTGCTAGAAAAGAGACTGGCACGTTGCGCGTATTCGTTTACAACACATGTGACAACATGCCGTGGCAGAAGATGATGGACCAAGGTGCCCCGACCTCAGAAAGCTCGTCTCAAGACTCTAGTTGGACCCTCAGAATCGAAGGACGCTTCATTCCAGACAGCAAAGAGAATGTCGATGCCGAGAAGGTGAAATTTTCGTCCTTTCTTTCAGGATTGTCAGTCGAAATTGTACCCAATGGTGACTATCCTTCTTTACATGGAAATCCTTCGAACATTATTGAATGGAGGGATTCTGCTACTGGCCAAGGTACGGGCTCCACCAAAGAAAACGTAGCCAACGGATCCTCGCACCTGTTTGATGGAATCGATATAAAACGACCCGGCGTCTTTAACATTTCAACAAAAATCGCCATTTTTGTCAAAGATTTCTCCTCCAAGCTTCTCTTGTCGGCTCCTATGGCTGAATTCACCGGCAGGAGAGAATTATCACAGCAAGAAGTTGTATTTCACATTTGGCAGTATGTTTTGTATAAAGATTTGTTCAAAAAATCTGAGACCTTCTCAAAAGTTCCTGCTGTTTCCACAGCAGCTATCACCAACCCAACAATGAGCTCAGAGGATGAAGATGGCGACATTTCAGTGGTATATGCGGATGAGACACTAAGGTCATTATTAAAAGTCGATGCCTTCAAATTTAGAGAGTTGTACAAATTAATACAGCCTCACTTAAATCCAAGAGAACCCATTGTTTTTAATTATGAGATTGTCACGACCAAGTCGACTACTCTTGGGGATGTCATCATCGACATTCCAATCGAGTTACCTCTAAGCATGAGCAAGGTGCAGAAGGAAATAATGGAGGAGAACAAAAAATCCTTTGAAACCATGTCCAAGTCTGATGAGCATGTACACTTCCTAAACCTGCGGATCTCATTAGGCATAGCTGCTTTACATAATGTAAACTCCAGAGAGACATTCTACCGCGAGTTGAGTGAGGACCCAGTGGCGTTTTTGAGAAAATGGCTCGAAACCCAAGCTGAGACATTAAAAGCACTCAAGAGCGAAGAGGGATACAATGAGGAGACTGCCAGGAGAGCGCAATTCTTCAAGGATAACGAAGAGCTCATCAAACAGAAAATAGATCTAATGTTGGGAGCTCAGAAATTATGATTCATCTTGATTCTGCTTTCCTGATCTTATGATACCGCGTGCGGTAATTCACTTAAAATAATAATTGCAATATGAGTTATTTATTAAATCACAGCTGATCTTTTGTCGCAAATTTAATGTATATAACTCGGTGAAGTGTACCTTTTTAGGCGTATATTAGTCTAAATATTCATCATCAAACTCCTCTTCAGAGTAATCTTCATCAGCTCCGCCTGCATAATCATCATTATCTAGATCAGGCTGAGCTGTATATTCAACCCTTTTTCTTCGTGATGCCCTGCTAATAACAGCAGAGTCAGCTTTTAAATTTTCGTACTGCAGCATCATCGGCCAAAGCAGACTCAAGAAAGAGTACATATGCAAAGTCGGTTTGTAGAGAATACTGCTTTGTGGTATGACGTTTTCCGAGCTTTCCGACATGCCTAGCTTGTAGCTAAGGTGAACAAGAAAACGTTCTAATTCCTCACATGTCGAAGCCACAGAAAACCAATGATGAGATTCATCGAAACTCATATTGCCTTCAATCTCATTTCCATCTTTGTCAAATTCTAGTCCGAATGTTTCTAGCAGACTAGACAACAGGGCGTGGACATCTTCGACATATAAAGCAAATCCTGATGGGGGCGACAGGCGAACGCCAGAACTATCTCGTGTTAGATTGCGCATTTGATCCATTGATGACACTCTTCCACTCGCAGCATCAGCCATTCGGACTAGATAGAACCTCCCTATGTGAAAGCCACAATCCCCAATCACAAATTCGTTTAATCGATAAAAGAGAGGGTGTTTCAAAGGATCTGAAGCTGGATCAAAATATTTAGGGAATTCAGCAGGTTCTGAAGACAGCTTAACTTTACCCTTTTGATGAAACTTTTTCTCAAGAACTTTTTTCATTTCATGTGTGTGCGTAGAGCCTTTGAGAATTGCTCGACACCCATAGCTGGTGTCACGCTCACCTGAGGAATCTTGCTGATTAACAGCATCTGACAAAGCTTGTTTGATAATTGTATTCTCAGATAAGCACCATGATACCAAGCAGCGCAACATGATACATCGGTCTTCTGCAGACTCAATACCACTGATCCCGAATTTTTCGAAGCTTGCCTCATGAAATGGGTTAGAAAACTCTAGAGGTACATCAATTTCCATTGTTTCATTCTCGGAATTGTCAAGTTTAGGATTGTTTGCTTGGTCTTTTGTAGGATTAGGCGTGCTTTTTGTAGTGTAAACCTTTGAATCATCCCTCCACTCCTGTGGAAGCCCAAGCAGAAGGCGTTTTGATTTGATCTCTTGCAAAGCTGATCGTTGACCATCACTTGCAATTGGCTTTTTACGGTTGAGTACAAGAGCAAGTAATTTCCGAAAAAGTAGGTCCATGTTTGGGGAAACCGTAGCGGGCTTCCCTGAGTTGTCCTCAGGAATATTATTTGATTCTGTCCCAAGACCTAGCCCTTCTTCAAAGTCTGAGGGGCCCAATGGTCCGATCAGAATGATTTCTCTGAAGATGCTTAAAAACGTGATTATGTATGTTATATCGGGAGCAAATGGACTGGGTTTGACGGGGAAGCCAAAGGCAAGTTTTTCATTAGAAATGGCTTTGTTTTCATGGGATTGAATTAGGTTATCATCATAAAGATTGTATTGCAAAGGGACAAGTGGCCCGGGATTGGACCGTGTTAACTTGCCTTTTTCGTAAAATATAGTAGTCCGACTCACCGGCTTCTTTGTTTTCAAAGTAACATTTTTGGTCTTGGTGACCGCTCCAAGGCATTTCGCATCATCAATTGGAAGGGTATTGGCCACATTCAGAATTATCACTCCGTTCCCGTTGCCCACGTTCGTGGGACGTTTTATAGGTATTTTTACAAAAAGCTTTAAGACGTCTGGAATAATTCTATCAGGCGAAGACAAATGAGCCTTGGTTTCCAGAGTTTGCTTGCTCGCGGTATTTTTATGTAGTGGGGTTTCGTTTTCGTTTTTCGTGGTCTGGGAATTGTAGTCCATGTCCTCGTGCTCAGTTTTATTAAGATCCGATTTCAACTTCAATGAAAGCGCCTCTGTGCCAGTTTTGATTCCGAAGTCAAGCCTTGCCTGTCTTTGCTTCCTTTCAAGATTATATTTTCTTGGTTTTTCTCTCTCAGTAACGCTAAGTATTTGTTTGTGTGCGGGAGAGGTTTTGGAGTCGCTAGATATATAGCCATTTTTGATCCCATCAACAGAACTATGCTCGGCTATAGTTGAGGCCAGAGTTCTCGCAGCCCGATAAGACACTCGGTTCGGCGAGGAGCGATTCTCAGAACAATCTATTGACCCACTGTCTTTGATTTGGCCCTTATCGCGTCGTTCGTGGCTCATAGCTGTGAGGTCTTCGGTAAAATCATTTGAGGGAGACAGCAAAACGTTCTTCTTTTCGATCGGCGAGGCGGGGGCAGGGCAGCTCTCGGATTTTTCCATGATAAGGTACCCACGGACTATATCTGAGAGACGTGTTCAGTGAGAATATGATAAGAGTATGAGGTTGTGTTGAAAATATTGACGTATGGAAAACGCGACCGCTCATGTGATGGCTGCGAGGAAGCGGAGAAGACATCTACGATATAACTAGGTGCTGTAGAAGATACTCAATTCTAAGCTAATACGTGAAGCGCTTGTTTTCCCTGGAGCATGCAAGAAAAGGAAAATTAAGTATCAGGTCACTAATGATATTGATGAACTCAAAACGTTCTTAGTAGTACTGGGAACCGATGCAACTTGCAATTAACACGCGGAGTTCTTCCGCACATTTCCCGAGAGCGCCCAACTTGACTAAAATTTCAAAGGTATTTCCTTTTGCACATCAAAATGGACCGTTTTATTGACACTTGACCCAGCATCAATATTCAAACATTCAAACCAATGTGAGATGACCAGCTTTGTGGAACATTTGTTTTAATTGCAAATAGGTAAAAGAACAGGAAACTACACTACAGTTTTTTAATCGGTTATGACAGGTAAAGATAATGAGACTATTGTCAGTATTTTGCTTCATTAGGCTTGATTGTTGAATGGCATCTCATGAGGTCGGAGACGAAACAAATATGTATATGTATCTATTTCGGGAATCCAAATCCGACTCTTAATTTTGGAGGGGCCCTGGGAAGACTTGTTTTTGTTTTTGTTTAGGGAATTCTTGAAAAAAAAGTAAATGGAAATAACACTAGGTATCCCCGAAAGTCAAACCTAGGCACGTGTTACCACGCTCATTCTGACCCAATATACGTGATCAATAGAGTCTCGATAAATTTAGTAGAAGAATTGTCAATTTTGAATCTGCGAAGACATGCAATTAAATTTCTCATTTTCAGACCCACTTTCCGCAAATGATTTGGCCCATAATTTCAAACAACGAAAAAAGAAAATATTCATCGTGCAAACACAATATACAAATCCTACCTAACTGCAAAAAGCTCTCATACCTATACACTTAGTAAATCGGAAGGGACCCTCCAAATTCGGTTATTCTTTGACTGTGTGGGTGTTTGGCGTACGTTGAGTTGAGCAAGTATTCTTTTTCTGGACTAGCATATTATCGAGCAGCTGTATCTAGAACTTTCTGGAGCTGGCCGCTTTATATTTGGTGCTGCAAATTAGCATTTTCCTGTCTGGAGTGTACTCAGTAGACCAATACGCTATCGGGACACTTGGAACTTCCGAGCCGTGTGAAGAGCCGTGCGAAGAGCAGCCTGCGCCTCGTTTCTCTCAAATTTTTACCAGCCTGCATATCGGTTATTCAGGGCGCTGCTTTAACCGGGCCCCGTTGCCTGAGGACAATTGGACACCATAAAAACTGAAAATGAATTCAAAATCTATTGTTCGGACACTGGATGTGGCTTTTCAAACATCATACATGAGAAAGCTGTTCAATGTGGTGGAATAGACAACCACATACCAATGACAATTCGGATCACCTAAAACTTTAAACTCAGACCAAAAACCGTAAGATGTTATTAGCACGAAGAATGGATTCTCAGAGTGCCTTGTGGTTAACGTTCAGGGCGAAAATTTGGAGTATGGAGAGAGTTGCTCGACTTGCTTAATAATATACATCGGCGCTAAATTCGAAATTTTGGGCCGAGAAGTTATGCAGTCCTGCAGTGTTGCCTTGTCATTCAAAGATACGATATACAGAAGCTCGGAACCAGGCTTGAAACGACTATAACCATATATCATAATAGACAGATACCGCCAAGCAGAAAGAATGAACCAGGAATATCATTGGGACTTCTTTGTCTTGCCAGATACCTTCTTGTAGTATTCTGTATAGTTTTGAAGCATTAAATCGGACTTTGCCTCCTGCATCCTTTCGCGTTCTGAGCTGCATAACGCTCTTCGCCTCCCGTTGCTCCTCATGGTTGACAACACAACTGTATAAAAAGAATCAGATCTGCCCTGGGTTGCCGCAGCGCAAAATAACGCTTCATCCAAAAGCGTGTACCATTAACATAAATTCTCGCTACACTTCCATCTACACGCGAACTCAAGTCATTGATAGTCATCTCATTTCTCATCTGCATCGTCTTCCTCCTTCATTGAGAAAATGACATCGGCAATCGAGTCTGGCTCTACAGCCACTAAGAAAAGTATAAAAAGCGAACCTGACTCTACATCCAATAATGATAATGAATTCGTTGTACAACAGTTCAACGGTGAAGCAGAAGATTTTAACTATGCAGACTTGGAATGCCAGACTGCGGAATCCGTCTCAAGAACGGTCAGCCGAAGGCTCTCAAATGTCACGGAATTGTACGAGGAAGCTGCACATTCAAAAGAGCCAATGCCCAAAATGGGTGCCAATAAACCCTATCCACCGGCTCTCCCCGACCGCGAGCCATACCTTGTTGCATACGATGGACCCGACGATCCTTTATTTCCTCACAACTGGAAATTAAAGACAAAGCTTCTTGCATCTTTCAGTGTTGGAGTTAGCGCTCTTTCTGTTTCCATGGGTTCAGCCATGTTCTCCCTCGGCGCTGTCCAGGTCATGGCAGAGTTCAATATCGGTCAAGTAGTTGCCACACTTGGAACTTCCCTCTTCGTTTTTGGGTTTGCGTCTGGACCAATTATTTGGGGTCCCCTTTCGGAATTGTACGGAAGAAAAGTTGTTCTTGTCCCTTCACTTTTTGGGTTCATGTGCTTTTCTTTTGCCACCGCGACTGCTAAAGATATTCAGACAATCATGATATGCAGATTCTTTTCCGGCTTCATTGGTGCCGCCCCGTTAGTTGTTGCTCCTGCTTCGATGTCTGATATTTTTTCAGCAAAATTTCGCGGAAAAGCCATGTCGTTGTTTGCCATGATGTTGTTTGGTGGACCCATGCTTGCTCCAATTATTGGTGGATTTACAGTGAAAAACCCCAATATGGGCTGGAGATGGACCACATACTTGACAGGTCTTATTGGCGCTCTCGCGCTTTGTTGTGTCGTCTTCATCCTCGATGAGTCGCATCATGGTGTCATCCTAGCTAAAAAAGCCGAAACCTTGAGAAGAAGAACCGGAAACTGGGGTATCAGCGCACCTCATGAAGAGGTCTCGCTTTCTATCAAGGAAGTTGCTGAGAAAAATATCACACGCCCCCTCAAAATGTTATTTTCCGAGCCAATTTTATTTTTGGTCTCTCTCTACAACGCGTTTATCTACGGTCTCTTGTATCTATTCTTGACTGCTGTGCCTTTGATTTTCGGCGGAGAGTATGGATTCAGCTTGGGAGTAGCCGAGTTGCCCTACCTTTCCATGCTTATTGGTGTATTTATTGGAGGAGGTATTGGCATTTTAATGGAGAAAAGATTTGTCAGAAAGCTTGAGGCCAATGGTGGAAGACCAGTACCTGAAGAGAGATTGCCGCCTATGATGATTGGGTCAGTTGTCTTCACAATTGGCTTATTTTGGCTCGGATGGGCCGGAAGCTATCCAGACAAAGTACACTGGATAGTACCAACTATCGGTGCTGCGCCAATTGGTATGGGGCTCATCCTTTTGTTCTTGCCCTCAATAAACTACATCATTGACTGCTACTTACTCTTTGCAGCATCTGCATTGGCTGGAAACACATTCTTAAGATCCTCTTTCGGTGCTGCTTTTCCCCTCTTCGCTCGTCAAATGTTTGAAGGAATGCAAATTAAGTGGGCTGCCACATTGTTGGGTTGTTTCTCTGCATTGATGATCCCTGTGCCAATTTTGTTCTACACTTACGGCAAAAAAATAAGATCGACTTCTAAATATGCCTTTTAAAACATATTCAGAGAATGCTTTATTTATTTTATATACATACATATTGATATATTTCGACGTCAATTATTCCACCAGTTTTAAGTTGAGACGGCAATGCGCGTTGCTCGTTGCACCAGATCACGTGTGCGACGCGTTCGTGAGGCACGAAAAGTCCTGACCTATCCAGGCATAAAAGCATAGGATTCATCAGAACGAAATCTAAGAATAATGAGTTACGCAAACTACGGAAATTATGGTGACGGGGGCTTCAATACTGATGCTCAATACACAGACATAAACGATGGCGAAGGGTCTCAGCGCCAATCGCAAACAAGAAACACGTTGAGTCCTGTCACAATCAAACAAATAAATGACGCCACTCAGCCCGTTCAGGACGGCGAATTTACCATCAACAAAGTATCCTTGAACATGGTATCTTTTGTTGGTGTTGTACGAAAGGTGGAAAACCAAACAAGCGCAGTCACAGTGACTGTCGAGGATGGTACTGGCTCTGTTGACGTCAAAAAATGGGTAGATGAGAAGTTGACCACAGCGGGAGAGGAAGAAGAGTATTTTTCTGCCTTGGAAAATAACTATGTGTATATCACTGGCGCATTGAAAGAGTTCAATCTGAAGAAAGCCATCCAACATGCGCAGATCCGTCCAATTACGGACCACAACGAGGTCATCTACCACATGTTTTACACTATCCACACTCACTTAGAGGCAGAGGGCCTACTCAATGTTCCAAAACAAGAACAATCTTCTGGATTGTTTGTCGGAAACTCTGCTGGTGCTGATGAATCGAAATTAACCAACCAAGATAGAATTATGAGCGTTATAGCTGCTAACACTAGCTCCATGCTGGAGGGCGTGCCCGTGAAATGGATCAGTGACAGCCTAAGCATTTCTGAAATTGAAGTTAAAAACATTTGTCAATACTTGCTGGAGCAAGGCAAAGTCTATCAGGGTTATGACGAGAGCTCATTCTTGAGTGTATAGAAATGATCAAGGATGTATGCTTTATTTTATATATTTTATATGATTTGTTTGGTGTTGGAACCAAAGTAAATTTCTCGAAGATCTTCATCAGTTACGACTTCTGTGGTCTCGGAGAACTTTTTCGCAGGGGCTGAACTGACAGTTAATGCAAACGACTCCGCAGCTCGAAGTTCGCTATCTTCTAGTAAGTTTCCAATAATTTGAGTCTTTTTCAGAACATTCTTGTCTCTTCCCTCTTTCGCATTGGCTTCTAGATATTCTAGCCTTCGCTTAGCTCCAATTGCAACAATACTCTCTTCCACAGTATTTTCAACACAAAACATCCATACAGTAGTCGGTTTTGTTTGACCAATCCGATGTATCCGCGAGATAGCCTGTAGCTCGGTAGATGTATTGGTTAAAGGCTCACAAAGGAATATATGTTTGGCATTGATCAAGGTCAACCCACTTGACTGCGCTTGCGCATTGAGAAGAAAACAGGTCTTTATATTTGTCTGATCTTTGAATTCCTCCACGGGGTCAATTTGCAGTCTGCGATTGGACATTACGTGTGAACCTTTTGCAGAAGTATATGTTATGTTCATCTTCTCAAACGCAAAAGCGAGAATCACAAGCAAGTCCTGCCATTGACTGAAGACAACAATCTGCACGCCAGGGTCAATTCCCCGTAAGTAAAGCACTTGTTTTACTATTAGATCAACTTTAGACCCAAAGCTATTCGAAAGAAAAACGTTCTGAACCTTCAATAGTGTCTCTTCATCAAGCTGCTTGTAAATTTGGTTAACGTTTTTTCTTTCTTTCAAAGAATTTTGCTGCGTGGCCACAGGAGCAACCTCAAGGTTCTGTGCCTTCAAGCCTCCTCTGTAGTTCGTAAAGATGTAGACTGACTGCCTATCCATGGGAGTCTTACACATTGGGCAAGTAGAAGACCGCGCAAACCATTCCCCTAAACAGTCTTTGCAAAATTTATGGCCGCAAAATGTCAACGATCCCACGGTGATTTCTGAGCGACAAATGATACATATAAGATTATCACCATCTTGATCCTTATCGTTGGTTGAATATCCTGGTTGGAGTGTGGCTAAATATCTCGAGCGACTATCTTGTTTGGCGAGTGTGTTTTGAGCAGATTTCATGGTGAGGTGAAGATTATTGAATAAGGTTTCCGCGCTTGGAACTTCTTCATTCTGGTCTTGCGTTTTGAAAAAACAGTTTTCAACCGAGAATGAAATATACTGCAATTGCCGAAAGTATTCCACTCGAGAGTTGAAGACCATGTTGAATGTGGTTTTGAGCTCTTTTTTCAAGAGCGATTCCGCTGTTTTCTCGTTTTCAAATATTGCACGAAGAAGCGCAAGCTTGTCAAGGGAGGCGCTCTGATCGGCTGGAAGCTTTGCCCTCTTATATTCTGACTCGAGAAGCCTGCTATCATCAATTAAATCTTCCATAGAGATACTTGTGTGTGGTTTTAATTCAATTCTAGATTTCAGCAATGCTTTCAAGAAACTTTTGTCACTGACCTTTTGGGCTTCCAGTTTCAAATCGTTTTCTTGGTGGCGCTCTATCTCCACTATCGCGCTAGTAGAATCGAGTACAGCGCTTGCTCGATCCTGCAACATCTGAGAAATGACAAACATCAAGCATGAAGCCTTCTCTTGATCTTGTGCAGATTGATCAAATTCCTCACCATTGGCATCTTTCTTATCGCTTGACAATGGATTGGTAAGTACTGTTAGTAATTGTTGCATGTTCTGGTTTATCATCTGAGCTTGCAAGTTGAGCTTCAGGCACAATTCCTGAAATTGATCAAATAATTGTTTGCACTTCATGTCTCTGGATAGCTGACTTAAGTGAGATGTCTCTATTCTGGGAATTGTGATAAATAAATGTTTTGTTGTCTTTGGAAGCAGTTTTTTTCCATTATTAATCCAGTTCTTTGCTAGTGTCTCATTTTTAGCTTTTATGCGTTTTGCTGTAATCTTCTCAACTTTGTTCATTGCATGATGGAGAATCTCTTTGCGACATTCATCTGCAAGCGCATAATAATGTGTTTCCAATGACTTGTATGTATGCTCTTCCCCGTTTATTCTAGATTCAACACTTTGTTTCTGACTGTTCAAACCTAAAATTGGCTCCTTTTTCATGTTTGATATTTTACCCAGGTCTCCTTTTTTGAGACCTTCGCTTCTAATTGCGTCAAGCACAGTGTCTATCACATCCAGATTCACTCGAAAATTATTAATTTTCTCTTCATAGACTGGGTCATAGAGCTGGAAAAAAGCCGAAGCAAGAAAAAAATAGCATTTGTGTTGCAATAATTTCCAGGAACGAAATCTCGTTTGACGTGCAATGAGGCGCTCCTTTAATTTACGGAATTCCAACATGTATGCCCAAATTTTCTCTTCTTGTAGTTCTTTGTCATCTTCCGATTTTTCATGCAGCTTGATTTCAAAATTGGAATGTCTCGAAACTAACTCATCACCTTCTATGTCATATTCTGAGTCGTAATCAGAAAAATCCGCCATCTCGCGAGAAAAAGCGTTCGTTTTCATCAACCACGCCCGGACTTGCTTGAATCTTTTTTTATCTATCTCTGTCTTTTGAGAGTTGTTTTCGGTTACTCTATTAACCTCTGGTATAAGAAAATCAAGCACCTCAATTACCTTCTCGGGTTGATAAACATATTCAAGCGCCTGACATATCTCCAATACAGAATTAACAAGAGCTCTTTCACATTCGCTCACGTCGTCTTCCACAGATTCAATCATATCAACTAAAACATTTTCGAGAGTTTTCAACCCTTTTTCGGATGACATTAAGATTCTTAATTTGTTCCTTCCCCGATGTGCATGAGCTCTCGGAAGCTTTCCAACCTGAAGATTTCCGCATAGTTGACGAAGTTTCAAAAGACAGGTCCGCAAATGTGTGTAGCTAGAGTTATCAAGAGAAGAACATTTCTGAGCGCTAGTCTGTGAATCGTAGATACCAATAAAGGCAAGGGTGGACTCCAAGACCTCTTTATACTTATCTTGTTCGACCTCAGTAAGGGGAATTGTAAGAAGTATTCTCTGTTGTGGTGGCAATTTTATATCCTCGTGTACCATATTCTTCGTGTGACGAATTGCGAGGGACAGCCAGACTTCGACGAAGTCGCTATTTGTTTTTTCAGATGACGATATGAGGTTCCAGCAATATTTCTGAGAATCATAGTTGAAGGGCAGAAATTTTAAGAACTTCAAGACAGCTGGCAGGGTACTAGGTGTTCCAGATACACCCCAAGAGTGAAATCTTGGTAATAATGACGCTGTTTCAAATGCTCTCACAGATCCTGTAGAAACCATCTGAACCTCATCGAGCACAACACGCCACCACTGACAAGACATGAGGGGAGACTCATAATATTCGGTATATGCTATGTTTTTGGGATCAATTCTTGCGATTTTACGGGCAAGTTCTGACACCACGTTTCTTTCATATTTCTTTTGAGAGAGCGCAACTTCTTCGCGGTTGTTGAAGTCGGGTATGTGAAATTCTGCCTTGAAAGAATCAATCGCAGGTATTCCAGAACGGTTGGGTTCCCCTATTTCATTGGCTGTTTTGATTTCCGCTCCTTCGCCGTTTCTTTTTTTACCCCCGCGAGTTGGCTTGTGTCTCGAGGAGTAATTCGCAAAATCTGTCTCTCTTGACAATGTGAAATAGTTCACAAGCACAACATCATAACTTTGCAAAAACTCGGCTATAAATTGCGGGATGTTGCTGAGTTCGGGGTATTTCAGCTGGCCATGATAAATGGTTACCAGAAGAGTCGGGCAGATCTGACAAATTTCAGCATACCATTGGCGAATAATGGACTCGGGAGCTGCAATAAGAGTGGTCTTTGCTTTTTTTAGGATACGGAAGTCACCCTCCTTTTTCAATTGAAGCGAGATCAGAGAGCCAACTTCATGAGATGGGCGAGGGTTGAGCTGGATTAAAGTGGTAACTTCAACTGTCTTTCCGAGACCCATCTCCTCAGACAAAAGCCCACAGCCAGGAAAGTGTTTTGGTTCGTTTTCTTCGTAGTATTCTTTAAGAAAATTTACTGACTGTAATTCCAGCATGATATTACCTGTGTAATTGTTATACCAACAGACAATACCATGATAAGAGATTCGCTTCCAACCATAACAAAGGCGAAAAAAAATTTGATGTATTTTTTGAGCAAGAAAATTGACATCAGTGTTTGGATAGCTGATCAATGCCTCATGAAGCTCACGAGTGATAACAGGTAGGGGGATCGATTTTTGTGTTTGCTCGTCATATTGTACATTTTCTCTTCCTAGAAGCCAACCGACACTTTTTCGCTGGAAAGGAAGAAGCTTTTTTTGTAGGCATGTATGGTCGAATGATTGCAGAGGCGTCTTTATACAACCTGTCTTCTCTGTCACGACCCTGTAGAACAATTGGTTGTCCTTTGGCAATGATTCGAAACTCATATTAAACTCAGATCCCTCATAAGGAAATACTTCCATACAAGGTTGAATTATCCGGTCTAGCGCTTGTGTAATATCTGACGAAAAGTATCTATGGAACAGAGTCACGATCTCAAGTCTGTAAGAGATGCCTATCAGGATCAATTGTGTCTGAGGAAAAAGCTTGATATCCAAAAGCATGCCAGACACAATAAAATGTGCCTTACACTTCTTGACTCGCGCCGTTATGAAATCAATCTCGGCTAAGATCTCTGACTCTATGTCTGAGTCCGGGACGTGTAGCGAGAGAAGTGTTCCCTTTTTGATTCGGCCCTTCTGTTTCTTCAAGATCACCATCGAAGGCTCTCCTGAAGCTGGAACTCTGAAGTCAAAACTATCGATTGAAATTTTGAATGTCTCCTGCGACTCGTGAGAAACGCCACCGCCAATATACTGCGAAATCAAGGAAGCATCAAGAGGCACTGCGGAAGGCGATTCAGTGACCCATCTCCTATCTATGATCTTGAACTTGTCGAGTTCACTTACTGTGTGAGACCCAGAATTTTTGGCTGACTTCATGCCGGGCTTAGCTTTGATCTCCAGGGGCATAACCGCGTTGGCATACTCGAGAATCGCGTCTAAATCGAACTCGACTAAGTAAGAAGGCAACTTGGTGTCGGCATTTGGATTGGAATCCAATGGAAAGTTCAGATTGTGCCCATCCATTATTGACTGTATACTCGGATGGTAAAGTTAGGCACCGGCGGAACAATATGGAGTCGGGGAATTGTATAAAAGGTATGTTTCAACTGGCATGCACGTGACGGGCTCTGCCAAGTACCTACTTGCAAGGGTGCGAAATACGAAGCGATCCCATTTACGAACCGCAGCGTGCTTTGCATGGGATTTACTAAGTATCTAGATAGTACCCACGTCCAGAAATACTACAGAATGTTTCATTGCATAGCCAAGGAGAGCTGCAAGCCAAGATTTTGAGTTTCACGTTCTATTTCTAATGAAAAAGGGCACCGGCTATAGTTGATGATGACGTCATGTTCTCGCAGCGGTTAATCTACGAAACGGCCCATTGCAAGAGTGAAGTCAACTGAACTAAGATCCTCAAGCAACGACTGATTTTTGTTTCCGGCGACCAAGAATGGATGCACCACCTAAATCTAAAGAGAACAAATTCTGAGAATTGATGTCTTTCGGTATCGTGACAGGGGGCGAAAAATCGTCGACTTCTTCGTCCTCTTCGAGCACTTGCGAGCAATCACGCAAGGCATGTTTCTTCAAGGCAGCCTCCTCACCAGCTCTATGGACAGCGGCTGAGATATCAAATGCCTCGCGAAGAGCCAGGGCAGCTGGCGAGTATAAGTCAGTGTTTCTGTACCTCGAGAGATTCTCCCCTGTTGGGGTTTTGTAGCTGTGGCTGGGATACCTTTGTGGATTTGTGTACTGATCCTGGATTTTCTGCATCCATGGATCCGCAAAGAAATCATCGATTGTGTAGCGTTTTTTTGGGTCGACTGTTAAGAGACAAGAGACGCAATGCTTCGCCTCGGCACTGATCTCATCCCACCAGGGGGCCAAAAAGGTATACTCCCCGCGCGCCACGTTGGCCGTGAGTGACTCGATTCGCTCATCGTAGAAAGGGGGGAACCCGCATAGCAATGTATAAAGAACACAGCCAATGGCCCACATATCGACTTCCTTGGAATACCTCTCATCTCGAACAATCTCAGGGGCAGTATACCCCACAGTGCCACAAGGTGTCTTCGTGTTGTGTTCCCAAATCTGCTTCGACAAGCCAAAGTCAGCGATCTTCACGACACCTACGGTGCCACCACCAACGCCTGGAATGAATTCACCTTCGTCTCTCTTTGTTTTGGGGTCATCTGAGCGGCGGAGTTTTGAAATTGGGTTGAGTGAAGGCGTGAACTCGATTGGCTGAAATAACAAGTTTTCAGGCTTGATGTCTCGGTGGACTATGCCAACCTCTTCGTGCAAATAGCGAATAGCTTTTGCAACTTGATATATTATGTGGCGTGACAAATCCTCACTGAGATATGTGTACTTCACGATGGCAGCAAACACCTCTCCGCCAACAATCAACTCTTGCACTATGTGAAAGAAGGTATCAGTCTCAATGAACTCGATAAATTTAACCACGTTTGGGTGAGAGAGCTGCCTCATAATGATTACCTCCTTCAAGACAGCCTGCTTCTGAGCATCATCCATCTGATACTTGCGAAGCACCTTGATAGCAACCTCGGTCCCACTTTTCTTGTGGCGAGCTTTGTAAACAATAGAGAAGGCTCCCTCGCCCAATTGCTCCAAGAATTCGTAGTCTTCTAATCTCGGGTTTCTTTGGGAGTTGTTTCTCTGGCGTCTCTCCTCTTGAAAGATCTGGTTCGCAACAGCATCATAGTTTTGGGGAGGACCACCGCTCGGCGTGGCCATGTCAAATTTAGGGGTAGCACTGTCAACCATTTCAACGTCCTCCACTGACTTGCGGTTTTCAAATGATGCCGCCTGGTTCTGGGCAGACATGGAAGAGTCTTGTCCTCTCACTCGATGTGTACTCCTTCTAGACCCTGTGCTTGTTTTTGTGCGAGATTTTTCTGTGTTCAGGTCCAGTGTGTGGTCCTTGGCAGTTTTATCCTTAAAGCTGTTGGCCTGTTTTCCTTGCCTGATGAATGCCTTCAAATTGCTGAACATTTGCTTAGAAGAAGACGCTGCAATGTTTCGGTGTCTGATAAATCTTGTGCCGGAGTATAGCAAGTACCGCCGGTGAAAACTCTATATTAATTGTCTTTGATGAGTGTGCTGACTTGAACTTGTCTTTGAAATCGCTCGTGGGGTGTCTCAGAAAGCAAGCGTCGAACAGTACGCGGCACAAAACTCGATGGGGCAAAAATTTGGGGGGGTGCGTGAAGATTCTGGAAGATCTCGGAAAGCGGATGCTGAACGTCTAAGCTCGATCGCTGCGTTGCAAGATAGATGATTCGTTTGAAAACAAAAAAGAGAGGAGCGACGCTGATTGCTATAAAAATATAAGACAATTTTAAGCAAGCCTAAACTTCCCTGCGTATTTCGTCGCTGTATGTAAGCTTGATTATATAAGCACAGAGCAAGTGAGCCAAGGGGAATGCGCCCTTAAAATCTGGGACACTTCACCGGCAGCAAAGATAAACGAAGCGCACTAGCCACACTCTTGCTGAATTCCGCGCCCACGTGATAAGTGCAGCTTTCGGGGTGCACGTCAGCCAAAGTTTCTAAAAGACGAGTTCCAGCAACGCGCCCGCATTAGCCCGAAACCACATCATCGGCAAGCAGAAGAGACTCCGGAATAAGCTCCAACATTTTGTTTTTGATCATCGCACACTTTTAGTGCAAGAGGTAGAGATATGCACGTGGCATGACGCACACCAAACAGGGCCTGATTTAACAAACACAAGTTGCGAAAGAATGACATGCGCATTCTCTGGACCGTAGGCTGATGTACACGCTTTAGGATTTAATAGCTCTCATGGGCAAAATTAAACCAAGCGGTGTTTAATTCGCCAAAAATCAAGGTTGCATCTGCTCTAGGATTCACGAATTGACCCAGCGAGGCTCCGCCCAGTTTATAGCACGCATCCCGCAATTGCGGTGCGCGCTATTTATCTCCACGTGCATTCACGGCACTGAGCCACAAGCGGTCGCACGCCCTGTAAATGGACAAAATATCAAAAGACCCTGAGATGAGAAAAGTCAGTACAACAGAAAAAAAGGGGTATTTCAAGCCGCAACAGCTGTGATGTGGAAACGAAGCGCAGAGGTGCATCCAGAAACTACGTGTAATAATTCATGTCTTGTCCCATTGAAGCATTGTCTTGAAAAATTATAGGATATTGTCACTCGAATCTAGCCTTGCGACAACAACGTCTTCTTCTTATGGAATGATTAAAATTGAAACTTTCAACAAAGTGGATAACCAAGTGAGATCAGCAGTTTAACATTGTTTTGCATGGGTTGTTTTGATTGCTATGTTTGTACAGCGCTCACCTGATTGTTCCATGAAATCTCACGGAATTCCTTGACCCGTTGCAACCCATCACCTCCAAAAGATTAAAACTTGAAACACGAGAACGGAGTTTTTCAAATAGCATCAAGCTATGGAAAGCAAAAAACTCTCACACCACGTGGACTTTGTATCCCGGTCCACATTCTGCACATGCGTGTCGAATGATGGTTTCGAAACACTTTCCTTTTTTTGAACTTAAACAGTGAATCCAAACTCTCAATTCCATTTTAACCTATAACTCTTTGGGTTCCTGGCCCATCTTTGCAAAACCGGTAAATGCATGTGTCTGGTGTTTGATTCGTTTCAATCTCAGAGGATCGACGCTCGTACCCGAGTCAGCTTCTCATGCACCCGGTTTCATGCTAATGCTCAAAAACGTGGTCGGCAAGACTTGGATTTTTAACTCGAAGTGAAACGCCAAAAAGTATTTGCAGCATCTGGAACGGATTTGATGAAAGAAAACGTTGCAAGAATTGACGGCTAGAGTGTTTCTTTTGAGCCCCCAAAAATAGTCCGCGTTTTCTTCGCTTCCGGCCCTTTTTTTTTCCGCTGCAGGCGGATTTGCTTCTCCTTTTGGCTAAAACGCATACCACCAATATGCAAAAATTTGGAGCGCAGTTGCCGCTCACAAAAGGAGCTTTGGTTGTGGTAGAGAACAATGCCCCTAGTTCCAATATGCATTCGACACGACTAATGTGAACAACCTAGCGCTATATTTCACGAAGCGGATGCATGCCTTTAAGCAATAATGTATGTAAAGGCAACCCAGAGGCGCATGCCCGCTATATTCACTACTCGCGCGTGCGCCGCGAGAATCAATACCCCTCACTAACATTAAAGACAGCAATCCCAACAAGCTCTTCATAACCCTCCTTTCCCAAATGAGTCTCCCCGCTATTATCTTCACTGATTGGGACGGCACCGTCACTCTTCAAGATTCTAATGACTACTTGACCGAGAATCTTGGTTTCGGGCGCCCGCGCAGATTGGAAATCAATGACGAGATTCTCAACGAAACCAAGTCGTTCAAGGACGGCTTTTCCGAGATGTTGAGGTCGATCCCGACGCCGTTTCCCGAATGCATCGAGTATCTTTTGGAAAACATCCAGCTTGACCCTGGGTTCAAGGAGTTCTATACCTGGTGCGAGAGCAAAGGCATCCCGGTGATTGTCGTGAGCAGTGGCATGACCCCGATCATCCACGCCTTGCTCCAGAACTTAGTTGGCGAAGAAGCTGTGAAAAATATCGAAATTATTTCCAATGACGTGGACATCGATCCAGCTACTGGCAAATGGAAGATTGTGTATAGAGACCCCGACACCGGTTTTGGCCACGACAAGAGCAGATCCATTAGAGACTACTTGAAGACACACGGTTATACTGCTGAAAACACGCCGCCACTCTTCTACTGCGGGGACGGCGTGTCAGACTTGTCCGCTGCAAAAGAAACCAACTTGCTTTTCGCAAAGCACGGCAAAGACTTGATCACCTACTGCAGAAGGGAAAACATTCCATACACGGAGTTTGATGACTTCGCGGACATTTTCAGTAAAATCAAGAGCATTGTCGAGGGAGGCAAGAAGTTCGAGGACTACATCGAGAACTAAATCGGGTCACTACAGATTATGCGGCGCGTGTGGCAGAAGTGTGGGCCGCGCATAGCCCGGCCGGCCCGCGCAGCCACTGTTATCCTTTGAGCATGAATTGAATACTATAAATTAGAGGATGTACGCTGTAGAATTCTAGCTAGACTCGTCGACGCAACTGACAAGCCCCGATCACGGGATGAACAGCGAGGACTGAGCCAGCGCAATACTGGTCGGTCCACCTGGGACGACCACTAAGTGGGGCCCTACTCAAATACTTTTGGGTCGCACTTGCTGAGCTTCAAGCGGTCCTTGCGTTTTTGCTTGTTGCACACCGAGTGGATGAGCTTCTCGTGTCTCAGCAAGCTGTCCAGCCGGTAGAATGCTCTCAGACAGTTGCTTTTCTTGCAAACATAGACGTGGCTCAAGAAGTTGTCGGTGAGCGTGTTCTTCTCTCCAGGAGTAGACAGGCTTTTCCGAAGCTTCTTATTGTTGTAGTCCTTCAAGTGATGGTTGCAAATATGGCGGCGGAGAAGCCAGCGGTAGCGGAATCCCAACGCCGCAAAGGCGCAGCTCACATCCGGACAGAAGTTGTCGTGCACAACCTTCTCCTCGTCGAGGTGGCGGGTATACTTTGCCACGTCGGTGAAGGTCTGGTCGCAGTGTGAACACACCATGTCGCCCGAGAGCTTCGGGTCCAACGTGTACTTTGCAATGTGCTTGTTCCAGCGGTCTGTTGCCGACAAGCAAGGGAGCGGAAGCCTAAGCGCGGCACTCATTTCATGGCTCTTGTTGGACCCAGCAATGCCCGCACTGGGGTCGACAGGCCATGGTTGGAGCATGAAGCTCTCTGCCAGACGCCTGCGCAATTCTTCTTTCGGCTTTCCGCGTGAGCTCCCGGAGAAGCTGTGCGAGATCTTGTTCACTCGCGCATGGAACGACGGCCGCACGGCATGCAACGGTGGGCCCAACCCGGTGCGTACGCCCAGCTGTACGCCGCTTGAATGCTCGTGCCGCTCGTGAGCATGGTCCTCGGTTTGGTTCCCCTGGTCGGGACGATCCGGCGCTGCGTGACTGGCAAACACCCCGTCCACCAAGTCGGTGAGGTCCATGAGGCCGGGTGTATCCGTCTCATGGTGGAGGTAACGCCAGCCCAAGTGGTATGGATCCGCCCGACAGGCATCCAATCCGTGCATCTGGTTGTGAGGGAAGATCATGTCGGGGGTGTGGCCAAAGCTCATTTTCGGGCCGCACTCGGCAAACTGCTCGGGGCTGAAGTGCATGCTGTGCAAGTGCTCCAAGCTCGATTCTGAATCGTACTTGACCAACGGCGGCGGCTTATCTTCGTTCTCGGACCAGCTGGAGAGCTCGGAGGGGGCGCTGCTCAAGACCTGCAACTCCAAGTCGTCGAGCCTTGGCTGCGGCTTCATCTCGGGCGTGAACATGCCCACGCGTGCCAGTGGCTCGGTCATAAGGGGAGACATGAGCGAGAGCCCTTCCTCGCCAAAATTGTAGATCCGCGAGAGCGCTGATTCGCTCTCGATCTCGTACGCGCCGGTGTAATCATAGCTGCCGACGCCGGGAACGTCCCAGGAAAGATTGTACTGAGCGCACTCATTTTTGATTCCAGAATTGGGAAGCACCATGGGGGACTCTAAGTATGGCAGCCTCAACTTTTGTGTGAACATTGCAAATCGATCTAGTTTCTGGAGGTCTGGTGCGCCTGCTGATTCTGTGTGAAGAGGCAGCTGCTTGGCGTGACGATTAAAGATTCAAACAAAGAAAGAGAAAAAACAACGTTCCACAAGTCTGGCGGAAATGAGTCTTGGTAAAAAAAAAGAGATCAAAGTAATAGACGGAGTCGACCTAGTCGAGGTATTTATTGTTGCCTTCTTCATGTGAGCTAATCAGGCATACCAACGTATCAGGACTTGGCAAGGATGCAGGCTGCATATCTGAGGTTATCATATGAAATATGACGACCAGAAATTATAGTGTGTGAGCCGCTTCTGTTGTTTTTTTCTGGCTCGCTAGCATAACTTGTCGCAAGGGGCTGGATACACCCCGGCGCAATGGGGCCCAACTTTGCCCCTGCTTTCAGAAAAAAAATCTTGCTGCTATAGACCAGCGCTAGCTTCCGAGACCCGATCCCAATATTCTCTCACCTTTGCCGGCCGATTTTTTTTTTTACCACGGCATCTCCTGAAAGGACCATTCAGTGGACCAAACGCTTGCGTGAAGATGCGTTATTGCAGTGGGCATCAACCACATATACAGCCGCTATACATACTATGCACACGAAATGCGGTGTGTATCTGAAAGTCCGTACTACGTGGGGTTATGTGCACGTTTCAGCACGCAACCAGGGATGTGGCTAAGAGCTAAATCGCGGGTTCTGTTTCACATTGAACGGACTGAACGGACTGAACGGAGTAGGTGCTTCTGATGTACGAACAATATGGAGAAGGAGCGCTTATTAAGCATGACACGGCGGGGCTTTGTGCTGAGACTCTAGCTGCGTCGGTGCCTCGAGCGTTCCGCATACTATAACAGCTTTGTCCAACACGCTTACTTCCTTCTAAAAGTATAAGAGCCTTAAAGGCTATTCCCGGAGACCGTTTAATTTGACTTTCACCGATATGAAGCTTCAGGCAATATGAGATTCCTACTGGAGGGTGATACGGATCGGGCTTGGCATGGGATAGTTTAATCTCGAACATCCAGATTTCCTGCACTCGCCCCGACTTCTGGGCTCATACTTCCCCTCCAGCACAGACACGTGTGCTCACGTGAGGAACAATAATGAGGGGATTCTTAGCAGCGAGGATTGATCTGTGGCAAGCAATCAGATGAAAACGCTGTGTGTTTCAATGCAAATTATTGTGCGGAAGCTCTGGCAAAGTGGCCTTGTTCTAAGCCCGCTACTGAAGCCCCGGCATGGTCCAAGCCTACTGCGGGGTTCAACCTGAAGATAAAAATCTTTATCGCAATCTAAAAAAAAATGGCTCGTTTGTTATCCAGGCAAATATACTTTGCATTCGACTGACATATACATTTCCTCCGCCAGGGTTTCACTTGTATGGCCCAAAAATCGTGTCTTAGTCTCTACGTAGCCCAGTGAAATCACTGAATCGGCAAATTCGCCCCAGGTGCCCTGCGAATAAGCCTTGGCCCAACTCCAAGCTAGCTCGACATACAGCGTGCGCGTTTCCGAGCCACATGCAATGATATTTTTTTGCAGGCTTTCACCACGATTGGCTCTGCTCGGCCCTATTTCTCCGCTCGTATGAAAAGTTTTTTTTTCTCTTATCATCATGGACCCTTTGCCGCACCTTGCGTGCATCCGAAATCCGACCTTGACGCACATAATTTTTGGTCTCGCCCAAAAAAAGACTATACAGGCGGACTCTTTTCAAAAAAAAAAAAACAATCATCTTTGCAAAAGATCACCATACATTTTTTGTGGCCTATTCTTTTCCAAGAATCCTTTTTCGCTTTCAAGTGGTGCAGATTCGAAGAGAAAGCGGACACCCTACATGGTGGCCAAGAAGCATGATGGTAGTTGAAAGAATTCCGCATATCTTTCCTTTTTTCCGTGTTCGTTTCTGCAGTTCTGATTTTTTGCGGGAGTACATACGATTTCAGGCGCAAACCACTATATACACTCCTGCGCGATCTGAAACAAAGATCCATATTCATGGTGCGGTAAATACCGGCAAAAATTACCAGAGCATCTAGGCTCAGAACAGTTTTTCCTGTCTAATGAATTAATCAAAGCTTTGATTATATTAAGGAGTGCTGTATTTCTCAAAGAAATGGCTCATAAATGTCCATTGGCTCTTATAGGCTGTCAACATCGATCGCAGCACTACGTCGCTACTTGAAACTATCTTAGCTATGCGCCAAACAATCGAGCTGAAATGTTCATACGGCTTGAGAACTAGTTAGAAAATTTTCGAATTGCCAACTATCAAAACACCCCAAAGTCAAGCAGTCAACCACCGATGCAATATGAATGACATAATCATATATGTAAAATTTTCGATACGTGAATTCCCATATGCAAAACTAGCACCAAGACATGTAAGTTACGAGCTTTGCATGTGATCGTCCCAATAAGGCAAGAAGAAGCAATTGAGGAATATTCCGGGACCTGTGTACCGAACTACCTTTTGGCTTGCATGGTACTGCGGCAAAGTTTGTTAGTGTGCAGTATAATACCAATTCCCTAAAAGGGTGACGGGAGTGGGAATAGTACCAATTACGCAGCATGATCAAAACTATGGTAAAGGATTTAGCAAGAAAAACTTCTGCAAAATCTTCTTTTCTCTGAACAGATTCTGGTGTTGGCTTCTTTGGCGCACCGAAAAAGAAGCAATAACTCATATCTGAGCGAAACATCCGATACTGAACGATCCAACATCAGAAAATATGACTCATGCTTCAAGAAATGTCCCCAAACTTTTGTCACTGTAATCAAAAAAAAAACTGAATGGCTTGAAAAGAAGAAATGAATGTTTTCGAAGAAACGAAATTCTTATCACCGGTGTATCAAAAAAAAGTCTCGACTGATTTGCTGGCGTTCCCAAACTGCTTGAACGTTTTTAGAAGGACAAATGAAGTTGGTTGTATCGGCTCGTTAAGCGCATGTATATATATAAATATATGTGAATATTGCTCTTCGATATAGCTTTAATCTTCCGGAGCTAAAAAGACCAACCAAGTGAACTCAGATATCAGCTCTTCTGAAGTAGTGAATTTTTGTTGCACGGGAGGTTTCTGCTTTGAATAATGCATACCAACACGTGTCATCAGATTCATCTTTTAATTTTCCATTCGATCATGCTCAAGACATTCCTCACATTCCTGATGTCGACTGGAATTCGTGGCAAAAATTCGTGATGTCATTCGTGTTTTCATACATCAGAGCATGAACAATAGTTCCTCGACGATTCGTTCGCTGGAGACCATTTCTTTTAAACTACCTTGCGATCAACAAAAAAGAAAAAATCAAGTTCAGAATATCGTTTGTGAATGTTTATCAAATAGTGGTGCTGTCTCGACGTATGGACTTTGACACCAACTAAACATATGAGGGGCTTCATTCGATTAGCTCTCGAACATTCATTGGAAAATAGAAGCAGACAAATATTTAGTTGCGAACATCGTTTCGTAGCAAACATGTAGTACATAATGGGTTGGTAAAATGCTTCAGGGATAACGTATGACCACCAGCGCATCATCTGGTCGACAAAAGGGGTGAGAACTATCATCACGGGTCCCAATCATTTTTTGTTTCATATTGTCTGCATTTTTTCTTTGGTTTTCCAAAAGTGATATTCAGACAGTGGAACTTTCACAATCGAAGACTTTGGCCAAATTGTTGGGAGTAAGGTCGTCGACAAATTCCAAACTCTCTAGCAAGATGTACATGTTCAAACACATCTGCTTCGTCTCAAGAGCGATGGCTTCTTTTTTTTCACATGTACCACCAAGTGAAGCAGATACATAGTTCATTTCTCCTGAGAGACGAAAAGGTTTTCAAAACCTTGTGTGGTGTTCAATTTGCTCGCACGCCAAATGCTCGGGAATGCTCATTGCGCAGTGGCGAATCGTACTTTTTGCAAATCTACAAGGCCATTTTCCGGAAAACAACCAAAAGTCGGCAGCTGAGGAACTTTTTACTCAAAAGTCTAATATATCACGAAATACTGACACTACCGACAAATATGCCAGGTTTATGGGGAACCTGATCGTAGACGCAAGCGTACGTGAAAAAGCCATGATATACTGAGACTCTCTGAGATCCTTTGCGGCTAGTTAACGAACTAAAATTTTGGATCTGCAGTTGGAAAGCTGTCATTTTCAATTACAAAAGATGTGCCTTGGGCATCATTGTTCGACATACTGTCATGACTTTCATAGGTATCGCACCCCTATATTTCAAAGCGAGATAAAATACGATTCTCAAGAATTGGCGGGAAACCTCTTTATCGAACATAAGTGAGGTTGCAGGGCTTAAATAGCGCATGCGTCGAGAGATGTAATTAGTTCTTTTTGTATTGTTAAGGAAAATGAGATCTCTCATGTTGTATATTTTTTCCAGATACGTTTCAATTTACAACCTGCGGCTTCGCCCCCACAAGCCTCAAATGTGGCAAAAGCCAGGGGACATTGTTCTTTGGTTCTATGCAAACTGGTAATTTTATTCTTACATAGTTCACCTTCTTTGGCACAGTCCCGGACGCCGACCTTTCTCCGAGATTCGTTCCAAGCGGGGAAGCGTAAATCTTGTGAGCCCAAATCTGGCACATTACAGACAACGGGGATGAATTTCTGAGATTCTCATGTTGGTGCAGGTGCGATTCGTTCTTGAGCAATCGAGATTGACTTCGGATTTTGAGTTGTGCTACACACATAGGACGAGATAATCCGTTGATTCAAAGAGACAGCGTGAACTATATAAAATCTTTTAGGATTATCGGTCACGACTAGTCAAAACCCAAAGCGGTGTTTTCCGCAAAGGCTCCCAGAAGCCTCGCGCCAGCCCAGCCAACCCCATATTGCGATCACGTGATCTGAACTCCTGGCCCTTCTCGACCCTGAGGATGGTCTCCACTCCCCAGCTCATTAGCAAGCAATTGACTCCCCACTTTCGATTCAAAAGAAACCTACACCAACGCATTCAATCATAGTTAGCTTAAGCCACATTAATACAACCGATTCATCTAGAGCATTGTATATTTTTGCCTGCAAATTCCAAATCTGCGCGTCTTGGCACTATTGTTTTTCTCGTTGATTGATATTTGCAATACACGGGCAGGGCTGACATCCGGGTACTCCAAAAGTAAAAGCTGTGAAAAAGAGATTTGAAGTTTCATTCACTGCTCAAAGTCTTAATTCAATGCACCCGCACAACATTCTCAAAAAGCTTCACTTTACCAGACATAACCACAGCAACAGTACCACCAAGAACAATATTCCAGCCCATAGTTTGCCAGGCCCTGTAATTCCCGTTGACTCCTTGGGAAATATTGATACTACAAACCATAATATGCAACAGGTTCCCGAGACGCTGGCGGAACAACAATTGCAGGTTCCTCAGCAACAGTATGTGCCTTTCCATGGCCAAGAAGCTGATTTGCAAACCCATCAGTTTCAAGTTCCAGAAGCTACGCAGCAGCAAACGCAGCATAATTTTCAGCCGCTGCAAAGTGTCACCTCTCAGGAAATAAAGAAGCAAGCTGACAAGGAAGCAATAAGCCGTTCTCTTTTACCCGAAAGATCGACCGTGTCCAAGGGCAAGTATTCGTTCAACGACTTCAACATCTTGCGAACTTTGGGCACAGGATCTTTTGGTCGCGTTCACTTGGTACGCTCGGTCCATAATGGCCGTTATTATGCCATCAAGGTGTTAAAGAAACAGCAAGTGGTGAAAATGAAGCAAGTAGAACATACTAATGACGAACGGCGGATGTTAAAATTGGTCGAGCACCCTTTCTTGATCCGAATGTGGGGCACTTTCCAGGACCTGAGTAATTTGTTTATGGTGATGGACTACATCGAGGGAGGCGAGCTCTTCTCCTTATTGAGAAAGTCCCAAAGATTCCCCAACCCAGTGGCCAAATTTTATGCGGCGGAAGTCACGTTGGCTTTGGAGTATTTGCACTCGCACGATATCATCTATCGTGACTTGAAACCAGAAAATATTTTGTTGGACAGAAACGGTCATATCAAAATCACCGATTTTGGCTTTGCTAAAGAAGTTTCCACTGTTACGTGGACATTATGTGGTACTCCAGATTACATCGCCCCTGAGGTGATCACCTCCAAGCCGTACAATAAATCAGTGGACTGGTGGTCGTTGGGAGTGTTGATCTTTGAAATGTTAGCAGGCTTCACTCCTTTTTACGATAACACCCCCATGAAGACCTACGAAAAAATTTTATCTGGGAAGGTCACCTTTCCCAACTTTTTCAATGATGAGGTTGTCCATTTGTTGCGTCACCTAATCACCGCAGACTTATCTTCCAGATTTGGGAACTTGTTGAATGGCCCAGCGGATATCAGAGGACACCCTTGGTTCAGTGAAGTCGTGTGGGAAAAGCTCTTGATGAAGGATATAGAAACGCCCTACGAGCCCCCGATCACCGCAGGCGTTGGTGACTCCTCCCTTTTCGACCACTATCCTGAGGACAAATTAGACTATGGCTGCGTGGGTGAGGACCCTTACGCCGATTTATTTCAGGAGTTTTAGGTCATTTACTTAAGTAGACATGCAAAGACACATACTTCAAAAGGGGTCCTGCTCCTAAAGCCATTACAATCCTTCTATTTATATATGAAATTTTGTAGCTAGTATACATAGTCGTGGCATGTGAGAAAATGGATATACAGCCATATCCAATATATCTAAGCGCTCTGCCATGATCTGTTTCTTGAAAGACCTCAGTCAGCCGGATCTTTCAATTCAAGTTCTTATCATTTTGTCTCCATTCAGTCCCACCAGCGATCACGTTCGAAATACCCTCTTGCATTCTAAGCAAACATAAAACAAGATCATCGAGGTATCTTTACGCTTCTGTTGCGACTGAAAGAACACACACTCGTGATTCCCACAATGTGGACAAGGTTTGTCGGATCTGGGCAAAGTTGGGTCGGAGCCAATGTCTTGAACAACACCGGCAGTCTCGCCAATATTGGTGATCAACTCGTGACGATAAACTTTGGCGTTCTCGGCTAATTCAGTGTAGTCACAATTCCTGCACGAGTACAAAAGCCTGGCGTTATCCTTGTCTTCTCTTGGATACAACATATTGTTGCATTCTGCACAGAAACGAAAGGAAGCCATGGTGTTCACATCAGCCCTTTCATGTTGAGATATTCATGGTAGCAAATAGATGTATTAGCGCGCGCACGACTCAAGGGCCTTGACTGACTAGCAGCTTATTGTCCTCGCTGATATAGTTTACCGAATTCACCTGATATTTTGGTTTAGCCATAATAATTGTAAAATGCTTTCAAGCTATGTGCAAAGAAGGCCTTTTTGAAGAAAAGGTGAATGCCCAAAGCAGTCAAATGGGCGTTCGCACCCGTGCATCTCACCGATTGCGAGCTTCAATAATGTCAAGAGAAAAAAATCCGAGACCTCGAAAAAATTTCACGAGTTAAACTTACATCACACAATGTTGCGTCAGATCGCCAGACCAGCCTCCAGAGCATTCGCCAGATCCAGCGCCCGCTTCTCTGTGCGGTTCAACTCTGCTGCTGCCGAAGCCACCAGTGCTCCAGTGGACCCCAAGATCAGCCAGATCGTTGACCAGATCTCCACCTTGACATTGTTGGAGACGTCCTCTTTGGTTTCGGAATTGAAGACCAGATTAAACATCTCTGACATTGCTCTCCCATCTGCCGGTGCCGCTGCTCCAGCCCCTGCTGCACCTGTTGAAGAGGAAGTGAAGGAAGTTGTTGAGGAACAAACCATTTTCGCCATCAAGTTGGAGTCTTTCGATGCCAAGGCCAAGCCCAAGATCATTAAGGAGGTCAAGGGCTTGTTGGGCTTATCCTTAGTTGAGTCCAAGAAATTCGTGGAGGCAGCTCCAAAGGTGTTGAAGGAGAATGTTGCCAAGGAAGACGCCGACAAGATCAAGGCGACCTTAGAAGGTTTGGGTGCCAAGGTTGTTTTGGAGTAAGCTTCGTTTATGCACTTACACAACTTGTACATATAGGAATTCAGAAATCGAACGTAGGCATCTCTGCCCTTGCCTGTAGTGAATGACGATATAAGGACGCGCGTGATTGGAGAAGCATTTAATATGAAGCAAATCGAATCTGAGCCATATCAATACGTCCGCGGCCTTGATCCCATCGTGAAGAAAATACATTCAGGGACCCCAAACTCAGTACAGTCGTTCGACCCCATGCCTACCATTCAATTTCATCACTTGGCGTGCTTTTTCTCAAAGGAAGCGCTCGTTTGTTGGTGAGTTCAAGGAGATCGTTTCGCCGAGAGAGATCATACAAAGGTTGAAAGTGTGCAAACGAAAAGAAAAAAAGCATAAATTGAACAGTTATGTAGGGTGTTAATTTGTCCCATGGAGATTCTCCAGTACACACACCAAGAAAGTGCTTCAGCTTACAGTCTCTTCTCAAGTTTATACCAGCAGTATTCGCCTGTCCATGGTTCTCGCGCGCCGCCGCGTTCATCAGACTCATCTGTTCTGAGCTCGATATTGCTAATCCCCCGATACTTCGCCCTACCATGAACTTCGAAAAAGGGTTCTCGCCAGCCGCACTAGAAGACTCTCTTCTTCTAGTCCCTTCTGTGTCAATCGCCAACATTCCACAATTGGCGCTGGACCTCTTGCTACATTCGCTTGAATTTCAGAAGGTCGCCACACTCTCGGATGATTACTTGTATCCCTTCGTGTCTCCCGTGGACCATGCCTCAACGACACAGGCCCCAGGAGGCGTGTCATTTGGACTCGAGGTTTTCTTTTGTCGAAGCCAGAACATCACGTTGGTACAGCAACGCGCACCTCTCATGCCAGGCTTCGCTGCTCGGCATGTTGCTGAAGTGGTTGTTCCATTTGTCCAGGCCTGTCACTTCAAACACGTCGTAATATTGCATCTGTTGGATGCTGGCTTTGCGAGAGAGGCCTTTCCGGGAGACATCCAGATATTCACTTCCGAGGATGTCTTGTCAGAATCTCTCAGCTCGCTCAGAATCTCGAAAACGGCCACCAACCCAACAACTGTCATTGCACAAGATACCTCGCCCTACGCGAAGGCGCTTGTTGACAAGATCTCGAAGGTCTCGACACTAAGCCTTGTCGTGATCTACGCGTATGAAGGTGACAATCTTCATGACGCTCGGGTGTTGAGTCGTCGAATCGCTGACACGTTGCTGTTGAATGTCTCAGAATGGCAAACCCCAGCCAGTTGGCTTGGTGTATATGGCGATAAGCCAGTTCCCCTGGCCATGGAGGATGGTATGTATGGCTGAGATATACTTCTTGTTTGCGGGGCTTTCACATGTCTGCTTTTCGGGAACTTCAGCCTATCCTCCATCAAAAACTTGTTCCGAGCACTCTACTAAATAACCTTTCCAAGGCATCGACGTGATCATTTGCTTGCTTTGCGAAAAATGTTTGATGGGTTTGGAAGCGAATGAAGCCAGACATAAAGATGTCCTTCAAGTGTAACGAGTGGATATCTGTTTGCAAGCACTGCATGCTGAAAACATCATGGATTGACTTGTATTGTATCATCAGCTAAATTGGCACTATGTATCATTTAAACCCCAAGAAGCTCCGCAGATTTCCATTGAAAAAAAAGCCGTCTTTCCAATAGCACTTTTGATTAATTGTTCTAGGGACACATCGATGTACTTTTAATGAACTACAGAATTTTATAGGCAAATAATGTGTATGCTTTTGTGAAGGTTTGAAAACATCTCAAGGGAGAGTTGAGCTGTTGGATACGCATGCAAAAGATAGAGTCCATTGGGTTCTTCCGAGTCCTTTCGTCAATAATTCAAAGCATATTCAATCGCGGCCGTATACCCGTAAACTCCCAATCCCGCAATAACTGCAATGGCCTTATCCAGGAGGTACAGATGGTGTCTGAATGGCTCTCTTTGGTGAACGTTTGTGATGTGCACTTCAATGAATGGGATGCTTGTTCCCAACAACGCATCGCGTATGGCCACAGATGTATGCGTGTATGCTCCAGCATTTATTATGATAAACTTCACGCCCTGCTGTTTGGCCTCGTGGATCCTGTCGACAATAAACCCCTCGGTGTTGCTTTGGTACGTAAAAAGTTCCGCTCCTTCATGTTTCGATACCTGGGCATGACCTTCGGCTTCAATGTCTGCTAGAGTGGTAGTGCCATATTTTTCAGGCTCTCTAGTGCCAAGAAGATTCAAGTTGGGCCCATTTATGAGCAACACTTTTTTGACCATTTTAAGTTCAGAAGGCTCACAAGTTGAAAGATAAAGTCTTGTGACCCTTTTTTATGCTTGCCTTATGTGCCGGCGCAGACTGTTTTTGCCAATCTAAAAGACCACTTGCAGAATCACAAATGGGGAATTATGCCTCTAGTAGCTCTCTTGGATGACATTTAAAATTTAAAATTGATGGGTTTCATCTTACAATCTCGAATATTCTCAGCAATTAGTGACCATGAGCCTGTAGTGGACTCGCAGGTATTCCACACTTGGGCTTGGGGAAATTTCAATATCTAGCACTGTGGGCACAAGAGATAAATGGCGGATGAGATCGGGTTTCAAAATAAGCATAAATGAAAGGTTCAGGTGATATACGATTTGCTACTCATTAGCTACTCTTACGTCAACAAATTGATCTGTCGAACGCTAGGCCGATGTGATTACTAAGAATTGCGGTTTCTGCAGCAATGGAAAAAAGGTACTCGCCACATATAGAACGCACGATTTCATGTGATCATTACTGTGATTTGAATGTCGATACTTCACGCATAGTTTCAAAAAAAAAGTGTTTCTGAGTATCTGTCATGTCCAACACTATCACAGGATCTGAAAGTAAAGTAAGCCAAGCCCCTCACCCTGACTTCAGAACGGTTGAGAGGGAAAGACCTTCTTTTGATTCGTCCAAGACGTGGCAGCATACACAAATCCCCGATATCAGTTGGCAGCCTGGGTCCGGTGCCAATTCAAATGAGTGGACAAAGTACAAAAAGATTTCGATCGACCCCTATGAAGAAGGAAGATTGCCTGTCGAAAATTACAAAACTCTTATCTCGGCCGTGGTTCCTAGACCAATTGGATTTGTGTCCACTATTGGGAAAGACGGGAAACGAAATCTAGCCCCATTCTCCTATTTCACGGTGGTCAATCATGATCCCCCCATCTTTACACTCGGTTTCTCCGGGGGAAAGGGAAATCATAAAGACACCTGTAAAAATATATTGGAGACGAAGGAGTTGACCATAAACATTATTAGCGAATGGTTTCTAGAGGCTGCTAATTTTACTTCGGTCAACAGCCCTCTTGGCGCAGATGAGTGGAACTTAAGTGGGCTTACTCCATTGGAGTCAAAGAAAGTAAAACCGCCCCACGTTGCAGAAAGCGCATTTAGCATTGAGGCCAGGTTAGTTCACTCACATGAATGGGAGTCAAAAGCTAATCCTGGGAAAGCCACCGGCACCTTGTGTATTGTGGAGGGAATCAATTTTCATGCGAGGGAAGATGTCATCAATGAAGATAAAAATCATTTGGATATTGCCAAGTTGAAGCCTGTTTCCCGTTTGGGTGGTATCACCTACGGGCGTTCTTTGGAAGGGTATGAAAAACCGCGTCCTGACTTCCAGAAAGAAGTGGAAAATAAACCCGAGGTCAGGAAGTTATTGGATTAGAGTTTGAGTGTGTGTTGGTAGGAAACTTGTTTTCCTCGACATATCAATAAATGTTTGTAGTTTATTACTACCCGGCTTTACATTGTGCCAGCGCTAGACTTGTACACTCAGTGAACATATCAAGAGTCCTCAATGTACTGAATCAAAAAGGAACCGTGGCAGCATTTCCAGGAAGTTGACAATCTACAAGCCCATCTGGTGGTTTTCGCTCTGAATCATCTGCTCCACCAGCCAAGCCCATGAAGTGTGGGTACATAAAACTTCTATTTTGAGAGCTGACTATAATGATCATATATTATAAGGCAGAGTTTCTTGAGAATGGCCAGTGGCATAATGGCACATTGTCAAAAGTAATTGAAAAGAAATGTGCAAGAATAAATTACAGCATAAATCAAAAATATATAAGTTAGTTAAACTCGAATTACAAAAAGTAAGTGTCATACCCTTTTCAATTGCATAATTCGAAACCCTTTCAATAAATTACAAAAGAGCTCATTTTCCATCACAAACATCATACACTTGGATTCTTCAAAAAAACAAACCAAGCTCTGATGTCAAATAGCTTAATCCATGACGATGCATTAGATATTGGGTTTAGTATAACAATCGGCATCAATAACTGGCTTTCTACCTCGCACTTCTGCAAGCGCGTGGCCCAACCAAGAACTTTGGCTACAAAGCACATGCAATCTGACCTCACCTTACACCATTACCACGTGCTCTTCCTTTGATTATTTTTCATTACTAACACAGTGTAGTTATAAGCTATGTGTATGTTTTAAGAATGTCAGGGAGCGGGCCTTGTTTAAAAAAAGCATTATTTGTATCATGTCAGCCGTGGTTCATCATTATTAGCGCTACGCGAATGGCAGATCCTCGGGCCAAGCTACGTTTCGAGTACCGAGGTTTTGCCTGCTTTTTAAGTGCGTACCCCACCATTCACAGTCTCAAAGGTTGCGAAAGCAAATCGATATAACTAGGCAATGGCGCCTGCAACTGTTGAAAGCAAGACAATTTTGAAGTCGCCCAAACAATTTTTAGCTCTTTACTCAGCATTGTTTCTACTTAAAATTTCCTGCCATGGTTTCCTTGTTTCCTCAATCTAAGAAAGCCATCTTTCTGGAGATCAAAGAGGGCATGCCAATGGACCCTTTTACAATGTCCGAGGCAAGCCCCATTTCGGGAACCAAAGAAGAGGGATTCTCACCGGTCTACAGAAATAAGCGATCTCAGGAGGGTCTTATTAGCACACCGCATCCATCGATAACTACGTTGAAGCATGTGTTTGATGTCGGCAAAGCCAATTTTCCTAGCTCCAAGTGTATTGGTGTCAGAAAAGTCCAAACAGATGGCTCTTTTGGTGCTTATGAGTGGGAAAGCTACCTCGAGATTGATGAAATACAGAAAAGGTTTGGTGCCGGAGTGTTTTTTATTCTACAGAACAATCCATACATCACTAATTCAGAATCACATTCCAAGATTTTGAGTCACCGTCATGTCGTGCAAGATCGTGATATGTCCTTCATCCTTACAATCTACTCACATAACCGCAGAGAATGGTGCATCACCGATTTAGCCTGCTCGGAATATTCAATCACGAATACGTCATTGTATGACACTTTAGGACAAGATACGGCTCAGCATATTCTCGGGTTGACAGAATCTCCCATTGTTGTATGTTCGAAGGACAAGATTGAACAGGTAATTGTTTTAAAGGAAAACAGCCCAAAACAATTAGCGAGCCTCATCGCAGTTGTACTGATGGACCCACTTTGCCAATTAGACGATATATTGATGCAGAGAGCAAAGTCTGCCAAGATAGTGTTGTATGATTTTGATCAGGTGACTGAATTAGGCAGGTTGTCTCCCATTTCCCCCGAGCACCCCAGCGCTGAAACAATTTACACAATCTCATTCACATCCGGAACAACTTCCATGCCCAAGGGAGTCGTTTTGACCCATGGTAACGCCGTTGCTGGCGTTACTTTTTGCTTGAGTAATCTAAAAATCTGTGATGAGCCACGTTTCTATTGTTTCTTACCCCTAGCTCACATATATCAGAGAATGGTATCCAACTATGCTTACCTCATAGGCTCAGCAATGGGAATGCCTCAATCGGGATCACCACTTGCCTTGATAGATGATGTAAAGGCTTTGAAACCACATTCTTTGGCTTTGGTACCTAGAGTTTTTACCAAACTTGAAGCAGCTCTTAAAACTCAGACTATAAACAATACTGAAAGACCCATTTTACAGAAGCTTTTTTCAAATGCAATTAGAACTAAAGCCGAAATGATGCTGCAGGCTGACGGGTCCGAAGGCAGACACATGTTTTACGATCCATTGATTGGTCTCTTGCGCAAAAAGGTGGGATTCACGAATGTTGTCTCAGTCAGTTCGGGCTCTGCCCCGATCTCTGTGGAAACTGTCAAGTTTTTGAAAGCCACTTTGAACGTAGGTTTCTCGCAGGGATATGGTTTGACTGAATCATTTGCAGGAGTTTGTGGATCTTTGCCATACGAAGCGGACCCTGGTTCCTGTGGACCGATTTCAATCACCACCGAGATTAAACTAAGAGACTTGCCTGAGATGAACTATACATCAGAGGACGCTGGAGGCCCCCGCGGTGAATTGATGCTACGCGGCCCCCAAATATTCAAGGAATATTATAAAGACCCCGGTGAAACTGCAAAGGTTAAAGACGCCGAGGGGTGGTTTAGTACGGGGGACGTCGCAAGAGTCGATGGAAGTACAGGTAGAATATTCATTGTTGATCGGGTTAAAAACTTTTTCAAGATAGCGCAAGGCGAATACATCACGCCAGAAAAAATTGAGAACACTTACCTCTCAGCGTGCCTGCTTTTATCTCAAATCTTGGTCTATGGAGACTCTTTCAAGACATACTTGGTATCAATAGTGGGGGTTGAGCCCGACACGATAAGGCCTTGGATTCAAAAGAATTTTAATCAAACGATCTCTTCTAATGACGACATCATCCAGTTCATGAATGCGAATGAAGTGAAAGTGAGATTTTTGAAAGAAATGAATGCCGCTGTTGGAAATGCTTTACACGGATTCGAACGCGTCCACAATATCAGTATTGACATTGAGCCCATGAAAATTGTGGACGATATTATCACTCCCACAATGAAAATCAAGCGTGTGAAGGCGTCGAAATTTTTCTTGCATGAATTCGATAAGATGTATGAAGAGGGTTCTTTGTTGAGAAATCAAGATACAAAATTGTAATGAGCTGTTTTCGAGATATCAGATTGTGTTTGTAAAGAAGTTTTGAATAATGAATCATAAATAAAATAAATGTCTAAACGTATTTGTACGGGTTCATGATGCCGTTAGGATCATAGTGAGTTTTGACATTTTTGATCAACTGGACCTCGAGATCGCTTTTCGAGTATCCAATGTAATTCTTCTTTTGAAAGCCTAACCCATGCTCAGCGGAGATGGAACCCTTCTTTGATTGAATCCATTCATAAACAAATGGTTCCAAAATGTTTTCGATTTCCTTGCTGTACTCACGAACGCACACGTTCAAATGCAAGTTGCCGTCACCGATATGGCCATATCCTATGGCCTCAACAACTGGCTTGGCCTCTGAGTCGAAATCAACCAAATCAGCCTCGGACAACTTCTGACTTGCGTCTTCAACCAACCCATACAAGTCTTTCAATGGAATAGAAACGTCATACTTGTAGACACCACCGGCCAGAGCAGATGCCTCAGGGATTGACTCCCTCCATGACCACAAATTACGCAACTGAGTCTCGTCCTGAGCAATGATTCCGTCATCGACAAGCTCCTCCTCCATAGCGTTACCCAAAAACGTCTCAAGCTTCTCCATGTCATGGTCCCTGTTTGATCCGCTTGTTTCGATCAAGACGTAGAAGGGATATTGCCCACTCTCGATGGGGTGGTCTGCTTTCAAGTAGCGAGCGGTTAAAAGCTGTGACTTGCCATCCATGAACTCAAAAGCAGAAAGAATCTCGGACAACTCACGGCGAGCGCCTACAAAGACTTTTTGAACTGCTTCGTAGGAAGAGACTGCCAAAAATGCCACATTTGTTGCTGTGGGGCGCGAAGGGCACAAGATAGAAACCCCCGTGATGATGCCGATGGTTCCTTCGGAGCCAATGAACATTTGCTTGAGGTCATAGCCGGTGTTGTCCTTTCTCAAGGCGTCCATGGAGTTGTAAACAGTGCCGTCGGGAAGAACAGCTTCCAAGCCCAAAACAGAACCGTGCAAAGAGCCGTATCTGAGAAGACGAAGGCCTCCAGCATTTGTGGCACAAACACCACCGACATGACAGGAGCCCTTGGCGCCCAAATCAAGAGGGAAAATGTACCCGTTCTCCGCCAAGAAGTTGTCAGCATTCTCTAAAATAACACCAGCATCGCACTTCAAGATCCCGCTCACGGAATCAAAAGAGCGAATTTTATTCATGTTCGAAAGCGAGAGAATAATTTCGTCAAAAATAGGGTTGGAGCCACCTACCAAGCCTGTGTTTCCGCCTTGTGGCACGACGGCAAGCTTATTGTCGTTACAGTACTTCAAGATAGCCGCAACTTGCTCTGTGGTTTTTGGCTTCAATACCAACTTAGACTGACCCTTGTATTTCCTCATCCAATCTTCATTGAAGAAGTCGAGGTCAGCCTCGTTAGTGATGACGTAATTTTCGTCTTTCAAAATAGAGCGGAAAAAATCAAGGTCACTGTCCTCCAAGGCCTTAAAACTTGGGTTTCTTTGCACCTTGTCTGAGTAAGTCTCAGCTGTGAAAGGCACAGTTTTGGTAGCAGAATAGAAGCGGGACGGTACTGCAACGCGAGCTGCTAAAGACGGGCATCTGTGAGAATAACGCCCAGCAAGGGCCAAAGACCTTTTCAAGAACATTGTTGCTGTTCTCTATGAGGATATGGGTGGATGAAGCGAAATTTTACCGCGCGCGGGCCGGTACGAGTCAGCGTAATAAAACGCAGGAAGGACAAAAGCATGGGGCCAAAGTAAGCATTGAAATAATAGCATGAATTATCATGAACTCATCCATGCAAATCGCCGAATGTGTTCTAACTCTTGTGCTTCCTTCTCAGATATCTCTTTGATAACTATACTGCTCTCATTCCGTCTTTACGCTATTTGAGCCTTTCCGCAAGCTCTCCGCACTGCAATTGACAATGTGTCTAAACCGCAGCGATCCCAAGTGGGATCCGCCGTACCAGCGAGTCACGATGACAAGCTTGTTCATTGCATTATGGGAAATGAGTACATCGAGTATTTTGGACCCTGCTCCCTTTTCACCGCAGTCTTTGAATCCTTGCTGAATGTTGATATAAACAGGATCATTGGACAGACCAGCCTTAGCCATTTCTCCCGTTCTCCATGCTAGCATGTGCGGATGAGAAGAATTCTTTGCTATAGATTTGTGCTGCGTCAAGAATTGAGCTAAAATCCCCGGGATGTCATTGGCGTTGGTGAGCTCAACATGGCGAGCCTGAAACTTTGACCGACGGTCCGTGATCACCTGTGACTCGTTCCAGTTTTTGATCTCAACGTAGCTTCTGCGCCAAATAACTGTGCGATTTGGTGCAATACGCATCTTCAAAGATGGTGTAAGGAGACAACTTCAAGCGGTATTCTGTTCAGTATGTGATCTCAAACAAATACGCACTATACTCAGATACGCTTGCGCAAATATATTGAAAGCTGTGAAAAATACAGGAAGTACGCCTAAATTGATTTTTGATTTGCTGAATACAGATTAACTTTTATTTCCCCCAACTAGTCCCATTCTATGACTAGATTCAGTACAACAGGATAATTAAAAACAAGTGATCCAGTCGTATTTGCGCATCGCACGACACTTGCGAACTGGTGAAAAAAACCCAGAATCCAGGCCACATTGGAACTCACGCCCATCATGATATACTTGAAGACACTACTCAAAGTGGTCGACAACTCAGGAGCCCAAATAGCTGAGTGCATCAATGTTCTTCGCCACAAGCCTAAAAACTGCGCGAAAGTAGGCGATCAAATTACCGTGGTCATCAAAGAAGCGAAACCTTTGAACTCAGAGATCACAGGTCAGAGTGCCAATAACAGAGTCAAAAGAAGGGACATCTGCCGCGCTGTTGTGGTGAGAACTAAGGCTCCGTTCAGGAGACCAGATGGTTCAGTTGTTAGATTTGATGACAATGCATGTGTGTTGATCAACAAGAATGGAGATCCATTGGGTACCAGGGTTTCTTCTGTAGTTGCCAAGGAGTTGAAGGCTTTGGAATACAATAAGGTTGTTGCCTTGGCCCCGAAGGTTTTTTAGGGTGTTCAGAAGGTAAATCGTGTAAATATATGAGCCACGGTCGTATATTTTGACCGTGGCATGGTCTCACTTGTTTTTGTATGACACTAGCCCACAACACTGTTCAAAATTTCGAACACGAGCATAAAAAGAACAGGATACTGTCCACCCCAACTATCTGTGATGGTGTGTTGTGCTAATCAAAATTTGATTTCAAGTATTGTTGAGACCCTGCCGTTCTACTAAATGTTGGACTTAAAATCCATTTCAAACAGACGATTCAACACATCTCTTTATAAGACGAAGTTGATCGTATCTGATCAAGCTCGATCAGGCTTTATGTACTTGAGTGGAGTATTTTCACTAGGTCTCTGAAGCCCTGGGGCTGTCACGCGTAATTCTCAGCCCGCAGTGTTGAGTAATTTTTTTCTCACCTATAACGTGGCTTTCGCTCTAGTCACGAGAAACAAGAGCATCAACCATCATGGCTGAAGTTCAACAAGGCATGGACAAGCTCTCTGTTAAAGAGAACGGTCAAAAGCCCGCTGCTCCGAAGAAGGAAAAGAAGAAGGTTCCTCAGGGAAATCCTTTGCTTTTGGACCCACAGCCTGAGTTCTTGGACTATCGTATCCAGATTTTCGATGAAATCAAGGCCAAGCATGATGCCGAAATTGCCGCGAAGGAGAGACTAGCCATCAAGATCACATTGAAAGATGGCACCATCAAGGAGGGAGTTGCATACGAGACCAGCCCTTTCGACATTGCATCAGGAATTGGCAAGTCTTTCCTCGAAAGACAGGTGATTTCCAAGGTCAACGGAGAATTATGGGACTTGGAAAGACCTTTCGAGTCTGACGCCACTTTGGAGTTCTTAGACTTTGACCATCCAGAGGGAAAATCTGTGTTTTGGCACTCTTCTGCCCATGTTTTGGGCGAGGCCTGCGAGTGTCATTACGGCTGCCACTTGTCCTACGGTCCACCTACCGAGGACGGCTTTTTCTATGATATGTCCATCAAAGATGGTGCTGGGGTTGTCTCACAGGACGACTTTGGCAACATCGAGAAGGTGTCAACCAAGGTTATCAAGGAGAAACAGAAGTTTATTAGATTGGAGATGACTAAGGATGAATTGTTGAAAATGTTTGCCTATAACAAGTACAAGGTCAGATTTATTTCTGAGAAGGTTCCTGACAACACCTCGACTACCGTTTACAGATGCGGTCCATTGATCGACTTGTGCAGAGGTCCTCACATCTTGCACACCGGTAAAATTAAGGCATTCAAGGTTTTGAAGAACTCCTCTTCTTACTTCTTGGGTGATGCGGCTAACGACTCTTTGCAAAGAGTGTATGGTATCTCTTTTCCCGATAAAAAGTTGATGGACGAGCACTTGAAATTTTTGAAGGAGGCCAGTGAGAGAGACCACAGGAAGATCGGAAAAGAGCAGGAGTTGTTTTATTTCAATGAGATGTCGCCCGGATCCGCCTTCTGGTTGCCCCATGGTACTAGAATCTACAACACCTTGGTGGACATGCTTAAGAGCGAATACAGACAAAGAGGATATGACGAAGTCATTACCCCTAACATGTACAACACTAAGTTGTGGGAAACCTCTGGTCACTGGGAGAACTACAAGGAGAACATGTTTGCCTTTGAGGTTGAGAAAGAGACGTTTGGTTTGAAGCCAATGAACTGTCCTGGTCACTGTATTCTTTTTAAAAGCCGCGAGAGGTCTTACAGAGAATTGCCGTGGCGTGTTGCTGACTTTGGTGTCGTGCACAGAAATGAGTTCTCTGGCGCTTTGTCTGGCTTGACCAGAGTGCGTCGTTTCCAACAAGACGACGCCCACATTTTCTGTCAGCAAGAGCAGATTGAGCTGGAAATTGCAGGTGTATTTGACTTCTTGCAAAAAGTTTATGGCACTTTCGGTTTCGAGTTTAAAATGGAGTTGTCTACCAGACCTGAAAAGTATGTGGGTGACTTAGAGACCTGGAACAACGCCGAGAAAAACTTGGAGAACGCTTTGAACAAGTTTATGGGCGAGGGAAAGTGGGAGTTGAACCCTGCTGATGGTGCATTCTACGGTCCTAAGATCGATATCAAGATCAGTGATGCTTTGAAGAGATGGTTCCAGTGCGCAACCATTCAATTGGACTTCCAGATGCCAGCCCGTTTCGGTTTGGAATATAAGTCGGATACCAACGCAAAAGAAAACGCCCTTGCGAGACCAGTCATGATCCACAGAGCTATCTTGGGCTCTGTTGAGAGAATGACTGCTATTTTGACTGAACATTACAAAGGCAAGTGGCCATTCTGGTTGTCGCCCAGACAGCTTTTGATCGTACCTGTCGGCGCCAAGTACATTGAGTATGCTGAGCAGTTGAAGGATGAGTTGGTGAAGAAGCATCACTTCTTTGCTGATGCTGATGTCACGGGCAACACCTTGCAAAAGAAGGTCAGAAACGGGCAATTGTTGAAATATAACTTTATTTTCATTGTTGGTGAGCAAGAACAGAATGAGAACAGTGTCAATGTCAGAAATAGAGACATTCAAGAGGAGCAAGGAAAGAATGCCACTGTTAAATTTGACGACGTTGTCAAGCAGTTGCATAAGTTGAGGGATGAGATGAGACAAGATAACAAATTGATCTAAAGGATCCAGAGTATGTACGGTATGCCAGCTTTACTATTAGATTTTAAGTGATTCAAAGCTAAATGCATAACTTTTGGATTTCGCAAGACGAATGAAATTCGGTATTTTATAAATTTGGTGAACCAATCGCGCGTTTAAAAAAGGACCAAGACGTGACTCCTCAGTTTTTAAAACGTGGGGCCGGCCCGGCATATTGCGCGCTAGTCGGCAACTTGATTCCATGAATCAAGCAAACTGGCGATAGCGAATCACTCAATCACATAACAATGTCCGAACACAACCTCGAGAAAGACTCCTTCGCATCAGAAGATCAGCGCGAGCCCACGATAATGGGTCGAAAAATCAAGCGTGACGATTTTGAGCACTTGATGGGGTTTTATGAGGCAGACCGCAAGCTCAACACAGATGAACGACATGTCATGTCGAAAGATCTCACGAGTTCAGGAGTTACCTCCATGTTGTGGGCTTTGGTCGATAGCTCGATAGTGGTGACTACACCCTTCATATATAGACGTTATCAGGAGAAAAAACTTGGGGCACCGCTCCCAACTCCCGCACGTTCAGCAGCATTTCTCAAACTGATATTCTTTCTGGCCGCTGGCCTTAGTGTATACTTCTGGTCCTCAACATATCATGCTAGAACTGATCAGGAGTATCGGATCGCCAGTCTTGAGGCCGATTGCGTCAGCGGGAAATACACTGAAAAGGAGATTGAGTCTAAACAAAAGTTACTCGGCGTATGGAAAGCATTGGACCCACGAAAATTGTCTTTATTCACAGTATACTATTTCAAAACAGCTGCTGATCCTTCTCTCGCAATGAAGAGTCCCAAGGACATGGTGTCCTTTGACCCTCATGCTGTGACTTATTTACCACCCCCACAAGGAAAAGAGGGACCGCTTCAAGGTGTGCTTGGTGCAGTGAAGGAACACGAGAGGGAAGCACCTCACTGGGAAAAAATTCGCGAGGTGAACGGATTTGTTCCACCTCATGACGAAACACCAAATTCTGCACTGAACCTCGATGATATTCAGGTATCCGAAGACCCGGCATTTGTAGAAGTCTCAAGATTGAACGAGGACTTTGCATCTGAACAATCGAAAGATCAAAATGGAAAAACCAGTGCATGGGACAGATTGAGAAAGGGCAATTAATTATGCCTTGTTCATGTTTCTAGACCAAGACATTCATATAGCGGACTCACAATCTTGGTTTTTATATCCGGGTGTAAATATTGCATTTCAATATGTGATCGTTGCCCTTTTCGCTAAAGGCCTTCGTAGATGTATTTTCTTGAACGAGTAATCTTGAAGTCTAGTGAACGAGTGATATAACCGAATGTGCGAAGTCCAGGTACCAACCGATGTTGAGGCGCAACAAAGATATACCGCAGTCGCATGGGATAGTGCGGGAGTGATACTTTTTTTCTTTTTACCCCAGATATTTCGACACTTAAGGGTTTCTTTGTCCCAGGCCACGGATAACCGCATTAAGCATGTACACGAAAGCTCAACTACGATTGCCTGCTTTGATAGCAATAGGTCAAAAGATTACGTTGCGATTACTAGTCACCAAGCCAATCAAGGTCAAATGGTACTACAATACCGACCAGCCTCTCTCAAAGCCAGATTGGTACGAATACACCCAAGAAAAAGAACCCGAAAAGTTCATGCCTTTCTCAGACTACGACAATTCTCGCTTGGAACAAGCATATGAGAATAAACAAGAATACGTGGACGTTAAAGAGGATCGACTTTTCAAAGTTGAACTAGATAAGATGCAGCTTTCAACCGTGTACTGGACAGGTCCTATCTATGAGGTGAGACGAGGCACGTGGTTCAAACGTGATGGTGAGCCACTTGTTCATGAATTAGCAACTAAAATCGAGGAAGGCTATAATGACGTAAAACCTTACAGATATAAAGCCGAGGAGAAATCTCAGGTATCTCGAGAATTGGCAGCCAAATTCAACATGCAAGTCAAAGAAATTCCGCTGGCAGAGGCTGTTGATATCACAAGGGAAGAAGACGTGGTAGATCTAGGAAACGGGCAGGCTGTGATATACTTTAATGATGTTTACGGCGCCCTATTCCCCAAGACATTATCAGCTTTACAGGTGAACATTATCCGCACGATGCAACCGTCATACGGAAGTCTAATGTCCGTCATTCCGATCCAAAGAGGGTACACAAAAGACTTGGACTCCTCAATAATCGAAAATGTCAAGTCAACGAATGTCACTTCTCTCACGGAAATCTTTCAATCGGAAGTTGCCTCTATGTTTAGTAAAGATTCAAGGGATTCGTATCTATCTGACTCAAAGAATAATCCAGATCAAAGCAAATTGCTCGAAAAGGTACTTGAGGCTGATTACAAAAATGAATGTCCCGAGATTTCCTCCAAAAGAGACGTTGACCACTTGGTACTTTGTGTTCATGGCATCGGTCAGCTCCTTGGATACAAGTACGAGTCGGTTAATTTTACTCACAGCGTCAACGTTATGCGCTCCACCATGAAAGACGTCTTCAAAAACGAAGCGAAATACCAGACATTGGCCTACGGCTCTGAGTATGACCCAAAAAGTGAAAAGCAAAGATCAAATAACAAGATACAAACACTACCAATTTCATGGCGCCACCGTGTCTCGTTTCATCCTCGCAAGCCCGGAGGTACTGATAAAGAATCTAGCAGAGGAAGGATTCCTACTTTAAGCCAGATCAATGTTGAGGGGGTCAAGTCTCTAAGAAACATTGTGGGTGACGTTGTTTTAGATGTTTTGCTATACTATGAACCTCATTATCTCAAACAAATTATGGATGCTGTTCTGTCTGAGTTAAACTTTGTATACAAGACTTTCTTGGAGCGAAACCCAGATTTTAAAGGAAAGGTTCATTTATTTGGACATTCACTTGGTTCTGCTATATGTTTCGACTTATTGAGTCAGCAGAGACAAGATTCAGACAAGTATAGGCTCGATTTTGACGTGGAAAACTTTTTTTGCGTGGGATCCCCGGTCGGAATGTTCGAGATCTTAAAGCAGAAGAACATTGTACCGAGAAGCGATGTTAGTGACAGCGATATAAAGCTAGATGCCGACTTTTCTTCACCCAAATGTAAAAACATCTACAACATCTTTCATCCCTGTGATCCGGTCAGTTATCGCATGGAACCCCTTGTTGACCCGAAATATGCTGATTTGAAAGCCGATGAAGTACCGTTTGCGCTCAAAGGTTTCAACACCCAGGTTCAAAACTTGACTTCGATAAGTGATGATATTCAAGAGAAGTTTTTTCAGGCGTCAAGTTGGTTTAGAAAGAGTGAGTCTGAAAAGAAGCTGAAGCATACAACAAGTAAGCCAAAAGTTGAGGAAGAGAATGCTTTAGGTGACATTATCTCCACCTTGACGAGCACAGGTCAACCAAAAACTTCAACACGCAATACCCGAACAGAAGTCTACGATGAACATGATTTAGGTTCTCTATTGAAATTAAACAGAACGGGCAGAGTTGACTATAGTTTGCCGATGGGGGTTTTCAGCATCGCGCTTGTGTCAGCTATCAGCGCCCATATTTCTTATTTTGAGGATCAAGAAACGATGGGATTTGTAATGAAAGAGATCCTTAGCTCGCATCTTCCATCGGTTACTTCGCGCAGGGTCACTGTTTTTAGTTAAGACTTGCATAAGATAATCTTTCATCGCAAAAAAACTTTCCTTTCATCAATAAGTATCGTGAGTGTGACATTTCTACTCAATCAACAAGTCATCTATACTTTGATCTGCATCCTTTTCAATCAATTTCAACATACCATCGGGCAAAATTGGTACTCCTTCAGAGTCTAAGACGTACCTGAATGGCATTTCAGTGGACTCGTATTTATTGTATCTAATCTCCGGGTAGTCAATGAACTTGATATCCTCGAATTTTTGCTGTTTTTCGATTATGAGTTGAGTTGTTCTAATGGCCGTGTCTGTGGTCATTTGTAAAGCCCCCAATCTTCTACCAGCAAATCCATATTTCTTTCTCAAGATGCCTGTTCGGTCAACGCGAGGATGTGAACCTAAAATACCACCAAATACAAAGTAATCAAACTGAGGAGCATCTTCAGGTGTCAAATCTTCTGTCGCAGCTGGATCAAGCAAGCATACTCGATCTGATTTCAAACCACCGTCAAGAGTCACACATTCATCGGTGGTCCATTGCAAGCCTAGCACGAGAAGCCTTTCAGGGATATCTCTCTCGCTTGTTCCCTTTGGAAGAGATGTCAAGACTAAATTCTCTTTTCCTACATCCCTTATAATTTGAGAATACTCGAGAGTCACCCACTCCGAAAAACCTTCCTCCATGTGTTCTATAACGTACTTCATTGCGCGTGTTGGTTGGAAAGATATTGGATTCGACAACCCATTGGAAAGTTCGATGAGCACGAAGCAGAGTACCGTGTCACGTGACTTGTTTTTAAAGCAGATTCGACCAACCCGGTCTGTTTTTCTTTCTTTCTTTTTTTTTTATTTGAGTTTAAATTTCAAATTTCTTTCAATTTCTAAAACGCCCTATTTACTTGATATATAAAAATGATAGAAGTGTACTACTTCTTGCAGCAACTCGAGGTCTCCGAGAATGCCAATCTAGATGACTTGTCCACGCTCAAAGAGCATGAGTCAGTTGCAGATGCACCACTCTTGACTTCGGATGTGGTCTTGGCGTAAGAGGGTTTAACATCAAGTACAGGACTTTCAGTGAAGAAATGTCTTGGGCGCAACATGAGGTCAAAAATCTCGGTAGGCATAAGAGGGAAATCCTCAGGAGATGGGAAATGAGTGATACCAAAAGTATGGAAAACAAGAACATCGGTATTCTCAATCTTGTCGGAACCATCTCCAATCCACTCTCTCATACCTCTGGCGCCATCACCAGACCATTGTGCCACATGGTCACCAGATGGGTACAATCTACCATATCCCAAGCCTTCGTCTTTGTATGGAACAACCTCAGTTGTCCAAGCGGCCCAAGGGGCTCTCTTCCTAACCAAAGACCCCTCTTTTGCCATAAGAGGAGAAGCCCAAGTTGAAACCAACTTGTAGGAAGATGGCTTACCCGAAAACTTATTCAACTTGCTTGGGTTGAAAATGTCCCAAGTTCTGGTGGTGGTAGCATTAGTCAAAGAGTCACCGACCGTCTTGAACGTGTTCTTTTGCGCGTAAAATGCGTTACCGTACATGTTCTGAGAAGATCCAGTGGCACCAGGACCAGGAGAGGCATCAGAGGTTGCCACAGAGTTATTGTCACCATCAATTCTTGGGTCTAATCTCAAGGAAAATAAGTGTTGATGGTTATGAGCATTTACCTGAGGATAAACCTGGGTACCCCATGGACCGACATCCTCGCCTTCAGAACAAACAAAGGTATTCAATATACCAGTCAATCTGATCTCCAACTTGATAGTACCATCCTGTCTAAGAATCCAGTACAAACAGTACTCGTAATTAGCAGCAGTGAAAATTTGTGAAATAATCAACTTCTTTCCCCTGGTAACAATGGTGGTTTGGAAGTCATCTCTGAAGTCGGAGTGCTTGAACAAAACCCCATCGTCTTCTTCATGGATACAAACCGCATTTTTCACAGTGAGGACCTCACCTTCCTTGTTAGGGAAATGAGCGTCCATGTAGTGAATTACACCCTTACAGTCACACCCAAGAGCCAACGGGTTTGTACAGTTACCAGCACCATATTCACCAATGTCCAAGGCGTGTTTTCTTTGGTGAGGAAAGTTTGGAGATCCATATGGAACAATCATCTCCGACAAGGAAATTCTGTGGAAAAGGGGTCTCACATTACCGTGGTCATTGTAGGTGATGTCGGATAATACAATTCCTTCTCTGTAGTTGAATCCCACGTGGAACTTGAAGTTAGACCATTCCATGATATTGCCGTCCATCTTGAAGGAGACACCCTCAGGTTGAGTGACGTTGTATGGAGTTGCATCTTGTCTGAATCCCGAAGGGTTCTCAGGCGTACCGTACTTCTCGGCGACATGCTTAGGATGGAATGAGGAGTGTTTGTGCTTGGACACCTTTCTTCTCCTGTTTGGAATGTCAATATAGATCACCTTTCCCTCATTCATGTCCACGATAGGACAAAAGTCTAATGGGTGCGAATAATGCGAGTCATCCTCATCGGATCTCCAGTACATCAACGCTTGCTGGAGTCTTCTTGAAGCACCCCATCTCTCATCATATCCAATAGTCCAAGCGTCGCAGTAGACGCTCTTCATATCTTCTTTGGGGATACCAGAGATCTCACATTGCTTGATGACATTAGGGTCAGATCTGACAATGTCTTCGGTGGACTGGAGGTCCAGGGGAGTCAAAATGGGCTGAACATCGCTAGTGTTGCGAGACTCGACCACAGTTAAAGATGGGATGTCAACAACACCCTCCTTCACACCGTTGAATCCCTGCTCGACAACCACGTAGTAGGCCAATCTAGGTGGGACTGGGCCGTTCTTCTCTTTCCATTCATAGTAAGCTCTCTTGATAGGCTCTCTCAAGGTAACAGTGTTAAAAATGATGTTCTTGCCTTCAAAATGGTCAATGACCACGGCTGAAACCGCCCTAATTTCTTGTGGGCTGAGCGGATCCAAAGGGTGAGCTGGGGCAGCTGGGGCAGCCACGCTTGAGGAGGCTTGCTTGGCAATCTGTTGCAATCTTTCCATTATTGATATTGCGTTGGGATGAAAAGATGAGTACCAGAGCTGATGGGTACAACACAAAAGCCATTATATACAACTTTCACAAATGATCCCGCGGATCAGATTTCCTGATGCGGGCACAATTAGCACCGCGGGTGCTATAGCCGAGGTGGAAGGACCTTCCCAATGCGGAATACAGATACGCCATTTGGGCTGTCAGGTCAAGTCGCTCTTGACCAGACAGGTTAGCTTCTCCGCCAATTGATGAAACATGGCAATTCCGATCTTAGCTCGTATTGGACACAAAATGGCGGGCTTCCAGTTTCTTTCCGCCTTTTCTAGCGTATCAAGCAATGCTTGAATTACTCGAGTATTGAAATATTGTGCGCTCAATTCAAACAGGATCGAGATCTCCACTTCGATTCGAGCAATACGATTCAAGCGAATCGCAATTTCGCACATGTCAGCTCAAGTTTCTTATCGCATTCGAGACAGAACCGCTGACGTGATAGAGCAAATGACTTATGAAGACCAGCTTCTGTCTGGGCAAAAATTACCTATTTTATTGATAACAAGTAAGATCAGCTAAGATCCGGTATGTATTTTCTGTAAACGAAATTGAACATCACTACCTTATTCTATTCATCTCAAGCCAATCCCGCCGCACGCATAAGCAACTCTCTCAAGAAGCCCTTTAATGGCCGCAAATAAAAAAGAGAGTACCAGGCACGAATACCAATGTGGCAAATAAAAGTACAGATACACAGTCGCCGAGTATCCGAGCAAAAACACCAATGGTGGTCTGGATTACTTCGTATGTCTCCTGTAGACTCATGCCGTCAGATAGATGACCATCTGTGTATTTGATCATAATGTCACCCATGAAAGTCGACAAGTAATTTTCGTTTGGAACGCGGACATCATAAATCGAGTGGCCTTTTCCAGTGCCGCAGGGTGCTAGCGTTTTGTAAATGTACAACTTGAGTGTATCATTCACCTGGATAAAAACAGCTACCGATAGTAGCAAAAGAAAAATTCCATAATACTGTGTGAACTGGGTTACGGCTCCTCTGAAGCCGCAATTACCACCAGAGATGAATTTCGAGCTCACCATGCTGGCTAGTCTGAACCCTATGAACAATGATGCAGACGCCACAAAATGATCGGACGTGTAAACAAACTGTTTAGAATTTAGAAAATGGAAAGTAAAAGCGTGTTGAAACCCTTTTGGAAGCATAACGGTGCCTACACCCAAACTTACCAACGCCGCCAGGAAGTGTTTTTTGCATGGCATGATGAAGTGCCCTACACGAGCTAATTTTTCAGCAATAGCATCTTTGCTATATGGCTGACTCTCGGGAAGAAGAAAAGTTACTTTTTTTCTCGGCCTCTTGATGGAGTGTTTCGCACCAAGCAATGTTTCGTGATGAAGATTCCTTGTACGAGCGAGTGTGCGATGCTCGTATAGCGTCTCCATTGCAGTGTGTACGCTTCGGAACAATCTGGTATAAGTCACATAAAGTGCAATAAGAAGCAAGACGACAAATAAAAAATTGGGTATTGCCAAGTTACTCCATAGAGAAGGGTCAAAGTTCGGACACATCAGGCATTGTGACTCACGTGTGCATGCCATACCTGAGTCCGCAGTCCACTGTTTCACCTTGCCTACGAAATGACCCGTGTCAAAAACCAGTTCATATGGAATAACTGCCCATGCCAGGAATAAAAAACATGAGAACAATTGCGTGCTTAATAATTTGGGAGCTTTTCTAGGGCCCTGCCGGATTGCATGTGTGTAAATCGCTGATGACACCAGCCATAGCGCAGTCACGACTAGAAGTATGACTTTGACTCTTGTATCAATAGACATTCGTGACTTGGGATTCCTCGATTTCGAGTTGCGATAAAGGACTTATAGGTTCAGTGTGAGAGTTGTATCCCAAAAGATTTAAACAGTATTAACAAACGTAAGAAAAAGACGAGGCGAAGAGGTAGCACATAGAAGGTTGGCCAGGCTCGCTGTATTCATAAGAAGTACACAAAATCAAATCAGCACAGATCTAGGATTAGGGGGAACAAACAGCAGCGGTATAGGTACAAATCAAGGGGATATTTGGAGTACTACCAATGGCTTGAAGAAAAGATTTACTCTTGCTTACACTTTCATCGCATGTGCAGTATACGGGCACCTGTCGGGCAGCAACTCAGCCGATCAGACCGAATGAGGCACAAATTGACGCAGCTCATTAAACTTTAGAAGCCGCACCTCAAATTGCTTACTAAGTTTAGACATATGGCTTGCATATAGCAAAAATACACCCTTTATTTGCCACGTAAGACAAACATCGGCCCGGGGAAACCAAATGCGTGGTTACCGACCACTCCCTGCTTCGCAGAAACATCACTGTACACATTGTCATTCCCGAGGGAAATTCTGCCCTACGTATTTTAGTTATTTTTAACCGTGTATTCTCAAGAGCTAAAGAATGAAGTCTACAATCGACAACAAGAGATGAAATGTACGAAAACGTCAGGTTGCTTACAACTTGTCATAGTACTCCTCGTAACCTGGAACCTCTGGCTTTTGACCACTACGCTCTCTCTTGGCCTTGACGATGGCACCTGGCTTGGAGGCTGGGTCAGTAACGTCACCGTTCAAGATGGCCCAGTGGTCGAAGATCATTTGTGGGAAAGCTTGGCCACCAGTAGCTTGTCTCAACTCACCGGAGAAACCGAAAGACTCGTTGACTGGCATGTAGGCCTTGACAGTAAACAATGGAGTACCTGGTCTCTGCTCCTCGGAGATAACTTGACCTCTCTTCTTGTTCAAGACGGAGTAGATACCACCGATGGCGTTCTCAGGACACTGGATCTCAACCAAGAAGACTGGCTCCTGGATGGCTGGCTCGGCCAACAACATGGAAGCGTAGGTAACTCTTCTCATGGTTGGGATGATTTGGCCACCACCTCTGTGGATAGCATCAGCGTGCATGGTGACATCCAAGATGTTAATTCTGACAGATCTAACATCCTCACCGAAGATAGGACCTTCCTTGGTAGCCCATTGGAAGGCAGCGACAACGGAGTCCTTGATTTCGTTCAAGTATTGAACAGCCTTAGTCTGGTCAACAACGACGTTAGGACCTCTACCATCTGGGCCGAAACACCAGATCTTTCTGGCATCGGTGACGTCCCAACCGTGCTTGTCAGCCAAAACTCTAGCTCTGGCCTTGAAGTCATCAGATGGGTTGATAACACCAGACTCAATGTCTTGGGAGACCTCCTCGTCCAAAGGCTGAGCCTTGACGTAGATTCTGTTGTGCTTGTTAGGAGACTTAGACAAAGCGATCATGGAAGACTCGGATTGAACAGTCTCTCTGTAAGAAACAACTGGAGCAGACTTTCTCAATGGGACGGCAGCGTGGTCGTTCTCCAAATCGTTCAAGCAAATCTCCAAGTGCAATTCACCGGTAGCAGCTACAATGTGCTCACCGGACTCAGAGATGGAAGTCAAGACACATGGGTCAGACTTGGACAATCTCTTCAAACCCTCAACCAACTTAGGCAAGTCGTTGGCGTTCTTGACCTCAACAGCAACTTGCACAACTGGAGAGACAGAGAACTTCATGACCTTCAAGTTGTGGGCAGTCTCGGAGGTGGTGATGGTACCAGACTTCAACAAGAACTGGTCGATACCAACCAAACCGACAATGTTACCAGCTGGGCAGTCGTCGATTTGCTCAACAGATCTTCCCATCATCAAGACGGTTCTTTGAATAGACTTCAAGAACAAGTCCTCCTTCTTACCGACGTGGTAGTTAGGACCCTGGATTCTGACCTTTTGGCCAGACTTGGCGGTACCAGCGAAAACACGACCGAAAGCGTAGAATCTACCCTTGTCAGACGTTGGGACCATCTTAGAGACGTACAACATCAAGTCAGCCTTAGGGTCACAGTTTCTGATAGCCTGGCAGTGAACGTCGTCGGAAGGACCCTCGTACAAGGTCTCGGCTCTGTAAGCTTGAGCAGTGACTGGAGATGGCAAGTGAATGACAATCATCTCCAACATGGCGTCGGCAGCTGGCAAGAACTTTCTCATGACAACCTTCAACAAAGCCTTACCCTCCAACTCCTTCTCGTCGGCCTTCAAGTTGATCTCCAACTTCTCCAACAAAGTTGGAATCTCCTCCTTCTTGAAGTTCATGATAGAAGAGAACAATCTGAAGATTGGGTCCAAGACGAACATGTTGAAAGCTCTCTCCAAGGTCTTTCCATCAGCGTCCTTGTCCTTGGTGGTCCACTTCTTAGTCTTTGGGTTGAAGAAAGAGTCACCCCACAATCTCTCCATCATCTTAGATCTGTCGACACCGAACTTCTTGGAGTATCTGATGGCAAATTGTCTAACGGTGAAAGCCCAACCGTGCAAACCGGAACCGAAAGCCACAGTTCCCTTCTCTGGGAAGACCTGAGCGTCACCAAGGGTTGGCTCAGTGTAGGTAGAGATGATGACGTTAACGGACTCAACAGTTCTAGAGAAAGACTGGAACAAGTCCTCCTTGGTGACCTGCAACTCCAACAAAGCTCTGTCAACCTTGTTGATAATGACAACAGGCTTAATTCTTTCTTGCAAAGCTTGTCTCAAGACGGTCTCGGTTTGAACACAGACACCCTCAACACAGTCGACAACAACCAAAGCACCATCGGTAACACGCAAAGCAGCAGTGACCTCAGAGGAGAAGTCAACGTGACCTGGGGAGTCGATCAAGTTGATCAAGAAGTCGTTGCCGATAGTCTTCTGCTTGATCTCCTTGCAGTCGTCATCGCTCAAGCCAGCGTACAAAGAAATCGCAGTGGACTTGATAGTGATACCTCTCTCCTGCTCATCCTTTCTGGTGTCCATGAATCTGGCGTCACCAGCCTTGGCAGCAGAGATAATACCGGCCTTTTGAACCAAAGAGTCGGTCAAAGTAGATTTACCGTGATCGACGTGGGCAATGACGGAAATGTTACGGACATTCGTAACCTTGTCCATCAAGCCACGGATTTGGTCAATAGTGAAAGCAACTATTTCGATGTTAGTACTGCTTTTGTGAAGAGGAAATCAGCGGTCCCAAAACGGGGCGAGTGAACTTTCTGCAGGTTACAATTGTGCCAAGGTCTTGAAAGCAAGCATGCCCCCAGTGTTGAAAGGGGATATTGGCGTTTCTGGATAGCATTGACAGCTATAGGTGGGCAGCTAAGTCCTGATCTAGTTCGCGCTGTCATATAAGACGGCCCAAAGATGCTACATACCCATTTTGAACTTTTAGTGATGTCTGACCTGAAAGAACAAAAGAAGGAAGTATGTGAAAGGCTTTTCGCCCAAGTGGCCCACGCAGGGCATCAGGAGAAAAATTTTCCTGTGGGTAAACGCGGCCCCTGTGGCGTAAAAATGAGTCCAGGTTACCCGCACTGCTAGCAAGATCGGCGGGGGATGCGTGACAGGTGAGCTTCAAGAAAGGGCGGGCAGCGATTTTGGGCGTTGAGGTGTTAGTAGCCTTGCCCCTTCGGATTGTTGAAAATCCTACAAGTAACTTTTAAGCTGTGCTGGTATCAAATTCAAGGGCAGGAAGCTCGACATTTTAAAGTAGTATATTTACACGACTCTAGAAATTGCGCATATATGAACACCTGATCACGATATTTCAATCTCGCAATGGTTTTGAACGTATGCTTGGTCTCGAGTTTCGCAGATATGATAAAGCGGCGAGTGAGGTTTGGGCGCCTAGCTGGCAACATTACACAATTTTGAACCCAGATTCGAATTCCGGGGATATTTTGAAAGAAGTAACTCAGCTGGTAACAATGTAGAAGAAGTCGCATAAATTGCATATGAGACTAGGTCACAGATTGTACCCCTCTCTATTCTCCCCCTCCCCGAAATAAAGTTCGCAACCCAGCAACATCTAGTCTTGGAATCAAGTCCTGCTCAGTAGTCTCTTGTACTCAAGCCACTTGTCGCAATTTTCAGAACGGCTCACCTAGTCAAAAGTTCATCCGGTATATGACAATGCTTCACATATACTACAGAAGATCTAGCACGCGTGTAAATGTTTCTTAATCTTGCTACAGTGCAATAGACTCAATTGGCAGATCAAAATCGGTTTCTATGCCGGCATGATATCTAGGAAGAAAAGCCGAATATGGCTATAGTGTACCGTATGACTCTTTGAATCACCCCTTGAGTCCGTATGCGCGACTTGAAATATTAGTGTGGACTCTGATCGGGTCTGTCTTGATGCGTCATTCATGTGGCCAGAGCAAAAAATACACATTTTCGCCATAAGCTTGAAAAGCTTCTTCTGTCTCAAACATTGATCCTCACAAACTTTCAAGGCCAATTCGGCGATACGATTTGATGGTGTGTGGCTCAAGATGAACACCGCTACTTCTGACTCGCCTCAGCACTGCGGTTCGCACTCATAACAACTAGAAGCGTTGAGGACATTTAGTGGAGGTTCGGTTGCTTGATTTTCAGTTAACGAGGTGAAGTCTATCAGACTGGCGCTAAATTCACTGCTTCTTTTCACTGACTGGCTTGTCGAATTTACTTGGTGGGCTACGGAGAAGCATCCATCTTTGACGTAGTACTGCACTTATGATGGGCCAGGCTCATTCCCCAGTCTATCTCGTGCATGCAAAGAGGTATCCCGCTATTCTTAAAGACCATGTCACCTATCGAGATGGAAATCACTGTTCTCATTTCCGGCTCTGGATCAAATCTCCAGGCTCTTCTCGATGCGCAGAAGAGTTCGCTTTTGAAGGGAAAAATTACACAGGTCATTTCGAGCAGTGAAGATGCCTATGGCTTGCAGAGAGCTGCAAAGTTTTCTATCCCCTCCAAGACGCACGTGTTGAAGAAATACTACAAAGGCACCACAAAAGAAGAGAAAGACTTAAGGCGTGAGAAGAGAGAGCAGTTCAACAAGGACTTGGCGAACCTTCTCATATACGGAAACATTGCTGGAACTGAGGATTTGTCGTATTCAAAGCCAGGTTTGGTGGTTTGCGCTGGCTGGATGCTCATATTGTCGCCGTCCGTTTTGGTTCCGTTGGCCAAAGCAGGGGTCTCAATTATAAACTTGCACCCCGCTTTGCCTGGTGCGTTTGACGGAACCCACGCTATAGACCGAGCCTGGAAAGCTGGCCAAGATGGGGAGATTACAAAAGGCGGTGTCATGATCCACAAAGTCATTGCGGAGGTCGACCGGGGCGAGCCAGTATTGGTAAAGGAGCTCGAGCTTTTTAAGGGTGAAACCCTCGAGGAGTACGAGGACAGGGTTCACAAGGTAGAGCACGAGGCCATTGTAGAGGGCACCAACATTGTTTTGGGCGAGTTGGCAGCTGACGAATTGGCAGAGAAATGCGGGAAGTTGCTGGTCGAGGAAAAAGAGTAAAGGCACAAACGCTGCTTTTAAGGACAAGAAGATGAAGCAGCGAAATAAGAATTCTATCGTATTTATATATTGAAAATTAGCGTATGCTATATCTGTAATCACTTTACAAGTTTCTGATGACTTGCTCAGTGAAGTGCTGAGTGGAGGCAGTACCCTTCAAGTCACCGGTTCTGTTGGCTGGTCCAGACGCAATGGTCTTCAAGACGGCGCTCTCGATCTTGTCGGCATCGGAGTTCAAGGACATGTGTCTCAACATCATGCAGGAAGACAACAACAAAGCCGTTGGGTTGGCCAAGCCCTTGCCCGCAATGTCTGGGGCAGAGCCGTGCACGGCCTCAAAGATGGAGACTTTGTCACCCATGTTTCCGGAAGGCGTCAAGCCCAAGCCACCGATCAAACCGGAGGACAAGTCAGACATGATGTCACCGTACAAGTTAGGCATAACCATGACGACGTCCTTGTAGTCAGCAGGGTCGGCGGTCAATTTCAAAGAAGTGTTGTCCAACAACTCGTAGGACAACTTAATGTCTGGGTACTCCTTGCCGACTTCCTTGGCGGTCTCGACGAACAAGCCGTCGGACAACTTCATGATCGAAGCCTTGTGCACAACGAGCACATGAGGCTTGTTGATGTTCTTGGCGTACTCAAAAGCGTATCTGATGACCTTCTCGGACGCTGGCTTGGTGATCAACTTGATGGATTGCACCACGCCTGGCACAATGGTGTGCTCGATACCAGAGTACTCACCCTCGGTGTTCTCTCTGATCAAGACGGTGTCCACGTTCTCGTAGGGGGTGTCGTAGCCGACAATGGACTTGCACGGTCTCAAGTTGGCAAACAAGTTGAACGTTCTTCTCAAGGTCAAGTTCATCGAGGTGTGGCCCTTGCCGACAGGCGTGGCCAAAGGACCCTTCAAGGCAACCAAGTTTCTGTTGACAGAGTCGACCGCGTCTTGAGGCAAGGTGGTCTTGCCGTTGATCAAGAGAGGCGTGACATCAACAGGCTCCCACTCGATTGGAACGTTGGCGGCAGCGTAGATGTCCTTCACGGCCTGCGAGATCTCAACACCAATGCCATCACCCTCAATCAAGGTGACGGTGTACTTGCCGTTGGACTTCTTGGCGCCAGTGAATTGGCCAGCGATGTACGATCTGGAAAACTTGGGCGCAACGGCCTTGGCACTAGCGAGTTGTCTGAACATTCTGTGGTGATGAGTGGTGTTCGGAAAGAAGGTGGAGCAGAAGAAAGATAGATGATGGGAATTGGTTCGGATCGCGGCCGCGTGCCAGGGCACGAAAAAAAGATTTTTAGCATCCAATCAGCGCGCGCCAACTCTTTCGGGGCCGACATAGCTGGAAGGAGTGATAATAGCCTAGGGGCTGGCTTGACGGAGCTCGGCCAGTGCTGATGGTTGAAGAGATGATCCCGCTTCGCTTAAGTCAATTTGCGGAAACTGCACTAGAAATATGTTTTGTACTACGGATGGAGCTTCAGAGGCCCTGAAATTTTAGCATATCTTTATTGGATTGGCGTGCTCGGCTAATGAGATACTCCGAGCCGCGAGGTTTTTATTTTTGGCCCCCAATTCTGAGACAGACTGAAGTAACCCAGTCTTTTCGGCATGCGCAAGTATACATTTAGTTATCTCACTGGCTGTATTTGTTATTTCAAGGGCTTAGAGTATCACCCCAGTTTGACTTTTAAAATAGGTCATGTGTGTGTATTATGGTTTGGGGCTTTTTTGGCTGATGAGCTAATTTAACTAGCTGTTGTTCTTTGCGCGCGGCAGGCCAACCATGAAATGGGACAAACCATCTAAACGGTTGACGGTTGCCTATATTCAGTGAGCCAAATATTTCTCAGCAAAAAAAAAAGCTTTATCATTCTCGGTTCAGCTGCAACCTCAAACCGAACCGTGGCACAAAAATTGCCTTACAAATTCTACCCTATCGCCATGTAGTTTCCGCAGCACATCAAGCAGCATTTTCTATTTTGCAAAGCTTGGACTGCGCCTTGCTTTTTTGATTTACTCGGAAGAAGCCGGAAGACAACATAATTCGCCCTCCGAATGATTGGTTGATTTGTCACTTCATTACTTTAATTGCATATATGGGCTGAATCCTTCTATCGTTTTCTCCCAGAACTAGACGCCAGCATACCACAACTAGCAGCTTGATGGGTATGAACTACCGTACGAAGCGCAAAGACTGCTGCCAGAGGCCATCCTGATCGTATGCAAAACCAAGCCCCACCTGCGATAAAAAGAGGCGCGTATATATATATCCTTCTCCCATTACATCAGCCCGTGAATAGCTTAGAGTTTTGCACGTGCGAGTCACATGTTAATGACCGCTCTGACACAGTTGCCATCATGCATGTCGTTGAACGCCGTGTTGATCTTGTCCAACGGGTGTCTGTGGGTGATGAACTCGTCAACCATTAACTTACCGTTCATGTAGTCCTGAACCATGCCTGGCAATTGGGTTCTGCCCTTGACACCACCAAATGCAGAGCCCTTCCACACTCTTCCGGTCACCAACTGGAATGGTCTGGTGGAGATCTCCTTGCCAGCAGCAGCGACACCAATGATGATCGATTGACCCCAGCCCTTGTGACATGCCTCCAAGGCTTGTCTCATGATCTCAACAATACCTGTACAGTCAAATGTAAAGTCGCATCCACCGTCAGTCATCTCAATCAACTTCTGCACAATTGTGGTGCCCTCTGGCAACTCCTTGGGGTTAACAAAGTCCGTGGCGCCAAACTTTTCGGCCCACTCCTTTTTGCTGTTGTTGATGTCGACGACGATGATCTTCTTGGCCTTTCTGATGGCCGCACCCTGAATGACAGACAAGCCGACGCAGCCGGCTCCAAAGATAGCGACGGTGTCACCTTCTTGGACATTCGCAGTCACGGTGGCAGCGCCGTAGCCAGTTGTGACGCCACATGCCAACAAGCACACACTTTCGAGCGGTGCCTTCTCGTCAATGGCAACGACAGAGACATCGGCGACAACGGTATATTGAGAGAAAGTCGAGGTGCCCATGAAATGAAAAAGATCTTTTCCCTTGCATTTGAATCTGGTGGTTCCGTCAGGCATGACACCCTTGCCTTGGGTCTCTCTTACGGCGCCACACAAGTTGGTCTTGCCTGACTTACAGAACTTGCACTCCTTGCACTCGGCGGTGTAGAGGGCAATGACGTGGTCGCCCACCTTCACATTAGTGACACCTTCGCCCACCGACTCCACGATTCCGCCACCCTCGTGGCCTAAAATGGCGGGGAAAGCACCCTCTGGGTCGACTCCAGATAATGTGTAAGCGTCAGTGTGGCAAACACCGGAATCCGTAATTTTAATTCTGACCTCGTGTGCCTTTGGTGGGTCCACAGTAATCTCCTCGATGGACAAGGGCTTGCCTGCTTCCCAAGCAACAGCAGCTTGACATGTGATGGTCTGTAGTTAGTGACGGTCCAATTTCGGATAAATTATGCTGTACGGGGCAAATTCCATGACCACTAAGGTTCTCACGAATTCAAACGTGGACGGTCCTGTCGCTATACCTGGAATCTGTAGCGCATTTCCAGGTTTCTTTTCTTCTCGGTTTTTCGAATACTAGACATACTTTTCCTGCGGTAGACATTGTTGTTGGTGGAATGAATAATCAGTTGAGATCGCTATCTTTTGGGAAACGCCAGAAGATTCCGCGTTATATATGGCGATATGAGGACAAAGATAGTGGGCAATTTTTTTCCCTTCCGGGATACTCTTTCCGCGCTCGGCGGGGCCGCGGAAAAATCTTGGTAACGGAATTACTCATTTGGCTAAACTACCCGATTACTATAGTGGTTATATGCCGGAAAGGCGGTGATCAAATGGCGTAGAAGATCTGGCTAATCCAGTAATCCCAGCTGCCCATCGCGGTATTTAGTCTGTGAATATCATAGTGTCATGCTGCACGCGCGCCTGTAAAATACCATGATAAAGATCCCAGATAAGGCATCTGCTTCTACGCTGACAAATTGGTTATTTGACTTCTATTTCTGCCACCATAAACCTCGTCACAACACGGCACCAAAGCCAAAAGTCAACTTGATGGCCCTCACATAGTATTCCTCAAAGTTGCCTCTCACTTTGTCCTCCTCGCCAATGGGTATGCCTGACCATTTAACCACCATTGTGGTCTCTCCGGCGCCCTGCTTCAACTGAATGTCGAGCTCAGCAAAATGACCAGTTCTCCAAGAGTCCAATCTCCATGCCTGGCGAATTCTATCGTTGGTTTTTAATTCGATATTCTTACCGGAGATCGATCCGCCAAACAACAGGAACTCGGAGCCCTCGGTGGGTTGGATTTGCGCATTTGATCTCGACCATGCAGAGACCCTCGCAGAGTCCAAGAGAGTTATGTACAACTGCTCGGCTGTAGTGTTGAACGTAGGCTCCAAGTGCAAGGTAGATGTGTTATATTTCGCAACGCTGGACCCCGATGAAATTGGCGTGGCCGGCTTTGCTGTAGAAGCCGTAGATACGTTTTGAACTTGCTCCTTCACTTTAGCCTCTTTCTCTTGCAAAGCTGCTTGGTTTTCTGCTGTGAATTTGGAATGGACCTTTTCGCTCTCATGCTGAATGTCAGACCCATGTTCCTTGATCAAATCTTGACCAAACTTCATCAAAACAGACCTTATCTGTGGCACCAACTCCTTCTTGATGACAATCCTCATCTTTTCTGAGTCTGCGTCCTCGTTGTATACGCTGATGTCAAATTGAAGCTCATCCTCTTCCGTGTCGTATGCCAACTCAGGGATGGTGATACTTCCTTTGAACTCCTTATCCTGAGCTGAAGATCCCTCAATGTTGAGGACAATCCTGAGGTCGAAAATAGAAATGACTTTCCCCTTTCTTTGGCAAACCTCGACATCTCCCTCAAGTGAGGATACGGCCTTCACATGTACATCCCGATTGTCATCCGTCTGAGCAGCCAAGCCAATGAGGTTGCCGTTGAAATATGTTTTTGACCAATCAATACAGTTCTTGTCGACCCAGTGCCAGTTGTTTGGATTGTTCACGACCATCTTTTTTCTTTTTCCAAAAGTGTAGATGATTCAAAATGTTGGTTGCTTTTGGTTTTCACCTTGAGTGCACATCCAGAGGCACAGGCGCGGTGATATACGTTTTCGCGACATTCTAGAAAAATCCACTGGGCAGCGACCGTGAAACAAGTGTCAGTTGTATCAAATGTAATGTGCTTGATTGCTGGTTAGGCAAGCAGTTGCTTGGTTCAAGTTGTGTGTTCGGGTGTAGCAGAGCACCTTGGTTTTGTAGTGTCGTGTCATGAATACTATTTAGGCATCTACTTCCATAGCGTCGGGACGGCCGAAGTCAATAACTGTCTCCTCCACATCCACGATATCGCGTATGCTCTTTCTCAAAACCGCGGTAGTACCACGCGCAAACTTGTAAGACCTGGCCTTGGCCGATCTGACATTAGGCGTCAAGTAGTTTCTGAGCAACTCTGCGTCCTTGCCTACCTCCAACACACATACGTCCACGTTGGAGCCAGAGCCCAAGTCGTTCCAGATTCCTGCCTCGATAGCGTCGGCACACAATCTCACAGCCTCGTCCCGAGTCATGTCTGGTCTCCATGTGGACTCCAAGACAGCCATCGCAGCCAAAGATCCCGAGCCCAAAGACTGGTACTCGCCAATATCTGTGGACCCATGTGCTTGCACAGACATCAAGTGGGCTCCAGTGGGGTCCACGCCTGCACAAATTAAGTAGGCGCCCAAGTGGCCTTGGTACTTGAACAAGTGCTGCTTCAACATCGTTAACGCAGTGATCACTCGGGGTTGGCGCGCTTGCCACATGGAATGCAACTCGAGGTTCAGAGAAATCAACTGCGTAACCATTTCTGTATCTGCGGCAGTACCGGCTCCAGCACACCAGATCTTAGGCGCCAACCTGTGCAATTTCTCGCAGTTTTTGTCGGCGACAATAGCGCCAGCGGTGGCCCTCGTATCAGCGGCAATGACCACACCGCCTTTGAACTTACATCCGACGATAGTAGTTCCAGTGGAGGTTGCTTTGGGTTGCGAATAGCCTCTCGTAGACAAGAACTGGTTTCTTTGGTAGTTGTCGAAAGAAAGACCGGGCATATTTCTGTGGTTTTCTGGGTCTTCTAGATGGGTCGTTTGTTTGAAAACAGCCAATGGACTATTTGCGTATCAATCTGATTTGATCTGGAGTGCCTTCTCGAGTCTTTCTTGGGATACAAGCTCGTAATACGTGATACTGCGTGTGCTTCAATGTCGATAAGGACAGTTAGTTCACGCGGGCTTCTTAGTGGCGTTCACTGTTGTAGCTCCAGCTTTCGCACTGAGAGGCCCTACACTACCGCATGCCTCAGGTGCGCTCCGGAGCTTGCAGATAAATGTCAACAGCACGACGTTTCGAGCGCGACTACAATTTTGAATCAAGCTCCAAGACCCCAGCCCATATTCAGACGACCCGACTTATTGCCGTGAATGTCCCATGGAGAGCTTCAACTTCATTGCTCCCGCACGGGTCAAGTTTTTGCTTATCCCAGTGGACGGAATCAGCCTTCAAGACTTCCACCGCTACGCAGAGATTATCAAATCAGTTACAGACATCAGGCTTCTAGATATCTCGCCCATCCCGAAATGCCGCCATTTCAACCCACAGGAGTTCCCACAGGGAAGAATTTTCCTTAGCCCCACAGATGAAGCGGCCAATGACACGACTTTTCTCGATGACTTTGAGCCTTTTAGAAAGACATTTGTGGTTATTGGAGTGGGCGTGTCTCTGGTCTCTACCCCAAATCTGATCCAAACCCTTGACGCCTTGAAGAAGAGCTACCCTTCCGCTATATCACACAATATCATATACAACGAGTCGCTGGCGGGTGAAGGCAATCAAAACGAAATTTTTCATATCAGTAGAGAGGCGGGGAAAATAAGCACATCTATCGAGACTGTGCTTTGCGGCGTGACGAGGAACTTTTTGATCACACTAGATGAGTATGCTTCCTCCTACGAAAGTATCACTTTACGATCACCCATCTCGCTTACAGACAGTAGTGTCTTGGCACGAACAATCAATCTGGCTCAAAAACGGCTAAGCTCTGGACTGTCTTTCAAAACACTGTTTTCAAATGGCCAGGCAGCATCTCCCACCATCAAAGACCTGAAGCTAAAGTCTCTGCAAAGACAAGCTGGACGCCAAGCCAAGATCATGGGTAATTTCTTTCTCTTAGCTGGACGTGCACAAGATGCTCTTCAATACTTTACAGATGCCGCCATCAATGCGAAGAAAACTGATGACTACATCTGGTTAGCGAGCGCTTTAGAAGGTGTATCCGTCTCTGCAACAATCCTTTCGTTCTTAGGGCTTTCACACCAGATACAAAACCCAATGTTTGCGTCTGTATTACAGATAAACAAGTCAAAAGGCATTTCTTTGATGAAGGGTGTTAGCAAAGCCTCTGTGGATGAAATCAGCTCGAGACAAAGCATCCTGGCAGCTACGCCAAGAAACTCAATGAGCAGCTCCTTAAGCCTAGGCACGCATCAACCAAGCCCACATATTGATGTGTCACAGGTTCAAATTATCGAGCTACTTTTCCTCATCACCCTGAGATGCTCTTATTTCTATAAGCTCAGTACCTCAGAGGTGGAGGATTGTGTCCCAGACATAGTCTATGTTGACTCTCTTTTGAGAAATGCTAAACTAATGGTCACGATATACTTATCAAAGACAAGCGACTCATCAACTATCATCAAAAACTTGATTGACTCTTGCTTGGTAATAAATGAAAAGGGCGGTGCAGACATCCAGTTACTGCAAAATAAGATCGTCTGCGAAATTGACCAAATATTCGCCTTACAATTAAGCAAACTAAATATTTGCAAGCAATGCCAAATTTACTGTGCGTTAGCTTCCATCTATGAAGACTTGGGGCTTCAAAGAAAGCGTGGATTGGTCCTCCGTCTTTTATTGACTGTATTACTTCAGGAAATCTCAGATATGGAGCTGAAATCGGTCTTCAATCATTCAGGCTCCAAGATGTCCATCAGAAGCATTATAGATTCCCTTCTCAAGATTTATCATATCAGCGAAAAATCTGAAAAATTTGATTCCCCGGTCGCAAAACAGCAGTCCAATTGGGTAGCGCTTCAGCTTCTGCTCATAAAAGTGTGTCTCCGCATTGCCGAAGCCTTTCATGATAATGAATATTTAATTCATCTTTGCGCTACTACCTTAAGCAGGTTCACGCATTGTCTTCCTGTTGAAGACCAAATAAAATTACGAGATAAGCTTCTGTCATTGAGTCTCCTCGCAGAAACTAGACCCAATGATCTTCAGGCTCCGCACCCAGATCCTTTCATCATTCGAGACGCAAAATTCATTGTGCTGCCCAGAGCCACAACTCTTATTTCTCTGCGGGCGAATGACAGTGCCTCCAGTTCGAAATTTGAAGTGGAGACAAATGATGTCTTTTTTGATCCGTTCAATAATCCCAACAAGAAGGCAAATATGGACAGAGTTATATGTCAGAATGAGGTCCATCACTTGAAAGTTGTTTTGCAAAATCCTTTTCGTTTCAGTCTTGGTATTCGACTGATTCTCGCCAGTGCGGAGGATGGGTTTTCTCTCGAAACAATCACATCTGTGCTCAAAGTTGTCTCTATTTCACAATTTGGGCAACCTCAAAACAATTCAACGAACACATGGAAGAATTCAGTGCGACCAAAAATGCTATTCAATGATCAAATACCCTCTAGTCTGGATATTAATGTATCTATCCCTCCAAATTCTGCAGTAGAATTAATAATTGGCTTCAGGGCTTTGGAGGCTGGGCCGTTTCATATCCAAGGATTCAATATTGATTTTGAAGACTTTAAGTCGCAATTTTTTCGCATAGTTGATCAGGAACTATACTCTGTCCATTATAAGTTAACGTATGATCGTGTGAGCAAATTAAAAGAGCCAGGCAAAAAGCTAAAAAATCAGTTCGAAAATTTACTGATAACCAATGTGGAGAACAGAGCCACCTATAAGGTTGTATCTCTAACTGCAATTCCATCTCAACCCACATTAAGTATTGTCAAAACTTCAAAGCTGAGTGATTGGGAAATGCTTCTAGAGGGCGAAATCAAAAGCTCCTCTGTGAAGCTCAAAAATTGTTCAAAATATGAGGTTGACTACCTAACAATTTCGCCCTGGGACTCTACAATCGAATCGATAAACTCGAGATTGCATTTCAGCTCAAGTCAGAATAATCTCAATGCAGCGGAAGTTTATGAGCTCGAATGGCTTTTATTGGAGCGAAAGGGCCTTATAGTGACTAACAAGTCTGAAATTGCCTCTACTCACAAGGTCATTCCACCTGGAGGCGAAGTTAATATTGATTACAACATAGCTGGGAAACGAGGAATGGTTGAGCTGAAACTAATTCTCGAATATGGAAAAAAGCTTCTTCAAGTAAAAGAAAGTAATTTTCTAAAAAAGTTAATTGTTTCATGCAATATTTCTGTGCATCGATCATTAGAGATTGTTTCTAGCGATATCATACCACTTCTTCCATCCACTTGGGCAGTTTTTTCTGAGTCGAATGATCAGTTTATTGGCGAGCTGGCTCAAGAATCCTGGACCGATTTACTCGACTTCATCGCAAGAATCAAAAGATCCGCGACCGGAAATTTATCTGACCACTGTCTTTTGATCCTTGAAATCAAGAATTTTTGGAAAGACCTTCTAGTTGCCAGCGTCACAAGCACAATTGACAATACTACATTCGAAGTGAAGCAAAAAATATTGCCCAACAAATCAGCAAAATTTTTTATTCCAATTAAAAGAATTGGAGAAAGCAACATCGATCTAACTAAGAATATTCCTCCTTTGCGTAACAAGCAGTTCTTGAAAAATTCCAGAACGAACAAAGAAGAGGAATTTTGGCTCAGGAGATCATTTTGGGTGAGGGAAGAATTGCTCAAGTGTCTACTGGGGAAGTGGGTCACCATTGAAAACTCTGCGCATAGAAGAGGCGAAATTGATCTTCGAAAAATCAGGTTGAGCACTTCGATGACCGAATCTCTTATTTGCAATGATCTCCAGATCAACCTCGAGGTTTTAACGGAAGAGGAGCCGGAAACGAAATTAAACACCCAAGGCAACAAGCTTTTTTTGCGAAGAGAGACATTCTACACTTTGAGAACTAAGATAGTGAATCATTCTAAACGCCCAAGTCCTGGTATACTTCGGCATATTCCCATTCCATCAAACGCCTCAAATAGGCATGATCTTTCTATAGATCTGAAAATTCTTTTTAACGGAGCTCTTCAGATCCATATAGGTACCGATGACATCGGCGCAGAAAGTATTCATGAGAGGGACATTGGTTTCATGATATTGGAAAAAGGACAGTATGAGTGGGGTTGCATGTATGATACTTCAGGCAACCAGGGTAAAAGAATCATCGGTAGGGAGCCGATTTACATTATAGCATCATAGAATTTAAGGCTATAGGCCATTTCTAGATATGACTATGTACAATATGTGAAGTAAAATTCAACGATTACTTCCTGTCCAACTTAAATGGTAACGGTTTGGCACCCTCTGCCTCTAACTGCGCAATGTACTTTTGTCTTTTGATATCGTTAAAACGCTTTTCTTGGAAGTATTGAAACCAAGAAGCAACGCAGCTTTTTTGGAATTCAGCACGTTCGCCTCCACAACTCGACTCAACTTGCTCATTTTTCTTTGGATCCAAAGAGTTATCAATCTTGTTTTTCTCTAAGCAATCAAAGAACTTGTCGCGAGAATCCCAACAAATCTTCCTAGCATTCTTGTTTGGTGGATCAACCACAGCTTCTTCCTTCGAAAAAAAACCCATTATTTGAAAGAAAGGCCTTCCTGAGGCTCGCCCGCGCCTGTTGAGGTGTCTATTGAGGGGGGGCACGGGTGTATAAAATTAAGTATCTGAAAAACTCTATGTTAAATTACTCTAAATTATATATTGTGCATTTAGGTATTTGTGACTGAAACTAGTCTACTCAATTACTCGAGAATTTTCTGGAATATAAGAGATTTAGCATTTTATTTTGCGTTGTGTGTCTTGGGGATATGTCTCACTTTTTGAAAACATGATTTTATTATATCCAGAAATATCTACAAATTCTTACATTGGCGTTTGAGATTGGATGGTTTTTAATCTGCAAAAAACAGTACGCGAACATTTTAAGCACATAAGCTTAATCAAGCCTTATTATTTAATTTTTTCCACGAAAATCTTTTTGTTTCTGCTCTACGTATGTCCAAAAAGTGTATTGATTTCATTTTTAATATGCTCTCCTGACTAAAAGTTCAAATTACCTCGCGGAAAAAATTTGACATGCAAATGCCGCGTCTAACGAGCATGAAACTAACTCCATAAAACCACTGTCGCTCCATAATGCGGAGCCCATCTATAAATAATCTTTCCAGAAGGATGTCATTACATAGTATTGATGAGACGCTTGATATTCAGGAAAATAACAGTGATAGCCTTCACCCCGTTTTTACAGTCAGGTACAGACAAAATTCAATTAGCACAATTGATTCGCTTCCTAGTGTGAATTCACATAAACTACCCATAATCAAAATTTTGGGCACGGGTGGAACCATAGCAGCTAAAGGCTGCCTGGCGATTCCTCAGCCTGGGTATCATGTTGACTTGACCATTGAAGATTTGATGGCATCCGTACCCGACTTGACCCACACATGTGAGCTCGAGTTTGAACAAGTGTTCAATATTGATTCCAAAGAGATCACAACAGATCACCTCTTGCACTTGAGAGCAAAAGTCCAGGATAGTATACGAGACTTTGACGGAGTTGTGATTACACACGGGACAGTACTTTTGAGGAAACGGCATTCTTCTTAGATTCCACCATAGACTTTATGAACACGCCTGTGGTCATGTGCGGCTCGATGAGGCCTCTGACATCGGTTTCAGCTGATGGTCCCTCCAATTTGTATCAGGCATGTGTTGTTGCTTCCGATAAGCAGAGTAAAGGTAGAGGAGTATTGGTCACTCTTAATGATAAAATAGGTTCGGGATATTACATTAGCAAGACCGACGCTAATTCCCTTGACACATTCAAATCTTTAGGGCATGGTTACCTTGGTAATTTTGTCGCAGGTGAGGCCCACTATTACTTTCCAGCTCTGATACCCTGCGGGCTCAGAAACTTCCGGCTTCCATCACAATACAATGGGCCTCTTCCAGAAGTAATTATATTCTACGCACACCAGAATTTCAACAATGATGTGATTAAATTGGCTGTAAAGCACATGCCTCTTCAAGGTATTGTCATGGCTACCATGGGTGCTGGATCTTTGTCAGATCTGACTAATAAAATCCTTGGTGAGATTTCCATAGAGAACAACCTCCCGATAGTTTACTCCAAAAGATCAACAGACGGCATGATCCCAATAAGCGGTCTTCCAAAAAGTGGCAACAGTTATCTTATTGCTAGTGGGTACTTGAACCCACCAAAGGCCAGAATATTGCTTCAATTGTGTCTTTTTGAAAAAATGGATATACTTCAGATTAAGAAAGTCTTTTCGGGTGTATACGGCGGATAGATTCAATTTTTTTTCCAATATAAAGACATAGCAAAAACAAGTAATGATAGCGATTCAACTTTAGTAGCTGTACTTCACGTTGCGACAAGTGAATTGAGTTTAGATTACGGCTTGAAAAAATTGCTCGCTCAGTTCACAAGTCCACTTGTGCATCCCAAAATGTGATACACAATTTGGTCTAATTGTATGCTTTATCAATCTGAGTTTTGTAAGCCTCCAAAATTTTCTTTCTTTGCAACTTCTGAGCAGATGTCACGAAACCGTTCTGAGGGGTCCACTCTTCGTCAATCAAAACAACGTTCTGAATAAGCTCAATTCCTTTCAAGCCCTGAGACTTTCCCGTGTTCAACAATGAGTTGTGAACTGCTGAGATGACCTTTTTTTCCGTGTAGAAGTCACCTAACTCCTTAGAGTGCATAGCATCTTCACTAACGAGCTTGTCATCGCGAAGAAGATTTTTCAAATGCTGCTCATTTGGCAAGATAATAGCAATCGGCTTGACTTTGCTCTGATCAGCGTACACACAAATGTTTGCAACCAAAGAATTGGATCTGTAGGTAGACTCCAACTTTTCCAACGCAATGTATTCACCGTTCGCAGTCTTTACCAAGTTTTTCTTGCGGTCAATAATTTGCAAAGCACCAGAAGATGTCCATTGACCGATATCACCAGTTTTAAACCAGCCATCCTCAGTGAAAGAGTCCTTGGTTTCCTTTTCGTTCTTGAAGTATTCTGAGGTAACCGAAGCACCAGTCAAAAGGACTTCACCTTGGTTGTTCTTTGCAAAATAGCCAGCGTCAGGCACATCGATCAACTTACAAGTGACGCTACCGACTAAGCTTCCGGCAACTCCGTATTCAAATTTGTTAAACTCAACAATCGTGGTATTGGCACAAGTCTCAGTCAAGCCGTAGCCAATCAAACACGGCGCTATCAACGTGGAGATAAACAATTGTGTATCCCTAGAAATAGGAGATCCTCCGTTTAGAACAAAGCGCAACTCGCCTCCTGTAGCAGCCTTCACTTTTTTGAAGATGACATCAAAAACACTTCCACCAGGAATGTGGTATTGGGACATAGTGGACTTGAGCTTGAAAGCAGTCCAGAAAATCTTTTGCACTAGAGTGGGTAACTGTTTTATTTTGGCGAGAATTCCCTTCCTGACAGACTCCCACACCGCAGCAACACCCACCATAATGTTGGGTTTAAACTCCACCAAGTCAGAGTTACAGTTTTTACAGGAGGCGTCGGTCAAAGTTTTGACGTTTGCATAGCCGAGGCATCCGCCCCACCAGAAGCAAATGAGCTCGAAGACCATTTCGAAAATGTGAGCTAAAGGCAAGAATGCGATGACGCGGTCAGAGGGCTTGACCAAATCTCTTCCAGCATTCGTCGAGGGACCCGCAATACCCGCCAAGATGTTAGCATGTGAAATCACAACACCCTTGGGGTCACCAGTGGATCCAGATGTGTACATGATACAGCAGATGTCGGATGGCGATGCCTTGTTCTCCAAAGGCTTATCGGCGTCGTCTTTTCCAAGGGCAACTACCTCACTGAAGGAGAAGAACTTTATATCGGGACGCACTTCCAAGATTTTACTCTTGGCATCCTCTGCAACCTGGTCAAGTTCGTCGTCCGCATAAATAATGTACCTTACGTGCTTAGTTTTCTGCAATGGACGCACCAACGAACCAAAAAGAGAGTTGTCGGTGAAGATGGCATTGGACTCAGTCAGCACTAAGGAGTGTGTTAAGCCCTGTTCGCCCAAGGTATCGTATGCGGTGACAATGGACATGTTTTGGAACGATGAGGCCAAGAAGGTCTTCATCCACTTGTGAGAGGTGGCCGCATAAATATGCACCTTGTCGACCTGATTGGGTTGTAAACCTATTTTCACAAGGCCGTGAGCGTACTGTTTGACCTGACTCAAGAGGTTGGTGTAGGTCTGATACTGGTACTTGGAGTACTCGTAGAACACCCACTCTTTGTCGACTTCCTTCTCTTCTCCGTCGACAATCTTCTTCACCTTCTTTGACTCTTTGTGCAACTTGACCAAGTCTCTCCAGCCCATGGCTTTTCTTTCTTTGTGTCTACCCACACACTCCTCAAAGTATTCAGGCAAGGTGGTGGCGGAGGAATCAAAAGGTCTCTCCAAAGCTGCATCTTTTTGGGCAGTTCTTCTTCTGGGGGCAGTCTCACCCGGTCTGGCTTCGCCGACTGTGACAGTCAATTGCATTTTGTGGTTTCAGGGGGCGAAATTAAAAAAAAGAAGATTAAGTGTTTTGTGGGATAAGGAGAATGGAGTATTTTTTCTTAGCCTCTGGCGTTATGCGGTGACGTACGAAATTGGGAAAGGGTGCGGAGACCGCCGTGCGACAATTGCGGTTTTGGGCCAAAGTCCGTGGGAGGGGTCAGCACTTGTCTACCGCTGAATATGAGTATGAAGGCGTAAATTATTCGAAAGGATACAAAGTCTGGTCAAAGAGATACATGCTGATGGGCCGCCAGAAAGCTAATGAACTTGCCAGATCAGAGTGCGGTTTAATTGTAGGGACTACAATTCTGCTTTTACGAGATCGCACGATGCACCATGGTATTTTTCTGGGTTCCGCGTCTGGATAAGCTTAACTGGAGCAAGCGCCACATCTAGCTTAGAGGCACGGCTTCTTCAAAATACCAGGTCTTCTTCTTTCTGAGGCCAATGCATTTTCGAAACGAAACTGAACTTAACAGAAAACAAAAACAAGCAAAAATCGGTGCCAACCTGCGTGATTCATGGGAGGCAAAAATGACGCGCTACCCCATTTTAGGATATGAGTTTAATTTGTTGGGTCGGACATGTGAAGGCGCGCATAAAGCTTTGAATACTCAAAAAAATCTGATTTCGCCCAGGATCGAACTGGGGACGTTCTGCGTGTTAAGCAGATGCCATAACCAACTAGACCACGAAACCAGCTGTGATAGTCAAAACGATATTGTTAAATAAAACAGTAATGATGAATAAGCCCTAAGCCTAGCCCTAGAAAAAATACTTGTTTTTCTTGCTAATTTCCTGTTTAAAACAGCTATTGAGACGCATGATAACCGTTAAATCGAGTTCGGACGCCAATACTGAACTTGTTTATCGATGAAAAGCAGAAATTTCAAAGGGCAAGTACCGAGCCAAGACTTCATGAGAGCTTTTTCAGATACATTCTGACGATCCATCATTATTTGATATTCAATATACCCAAAGATTACACTATAAGTGGATATTCCGCTAATAGAATGCACCTAATCGTTTATTTCTTTGAACTTGCAACTCAATGCCAGCCACTTTTGGCCTTAGACGCAATATTTCAATCAGATCTTGCATAAGAAATGAAAGATGAAAAGTGCCAGTCAGACGTTACAAGGGCCACGCGTATGGGTGAAACTCGCAGAGTCCGATTCAGGACCCCGCAGTTTGAGCCATTCCGAAGTTCCACATGGCGAACAACCAAGCCGCGTAAATTTTGAGGCTGTTTACTATTCCTTTCAAGCATGATTTCGGCTCGTTTATATACTTCCTTTAGTTGTTAAGTATTGGGTATGATCATAAAGAAACATTTCACTTGGTTGATTTAGGAACCGGCCGATCGAATGTTAGTGTTCATTTATACCTTTTGCAGGGCAACGCTATCGCTGCAACTTTTACACTGATGTGACACTTCAACTGAATGGTCGTTAGTGTGACAGTGATTCTGACGGAAGAATTTATAATGAGCTCCACAGCCTTACGTAAACTGGCTCTCTACCAATACGAAGCTTCAGGCTTATAATGAGTTCCTTCCGTCTACTACTACACAAGCAATTATCAAACAGTGCTTTATTGCAGGTCTTCAGAACATTGCATTGCAAAGCATTTGAAGTCACCCGATTCTCTAGAGCCAATATCGCAAAGGGAGATGAGGTTCCTAAATTTACTGGAGAAAGCGGGAGTTTAGTGAGAGATAGGTTTCCACGGAATTCGACAATGGCACCATATGTGCCCCCATAACCAACCGTGGCATGATGGTTCAAAAAAACCATCAAGGCATCCGAAAACATGTTGCTGCTCCACAAAGTTTTATATCACGTGAAATGGATTATGTGCATCAGGCGAAGGAAAGACCATCTCTTCATGTGCTAGATACGCTGACCGAGCTTTAAAATCACACCGACCCGAAACTTAAGTGTTAAATTTAGGATACTAAAACAAATTGCAACCTTCGGCCAGATGATAAGTTCAGTACGTTTCAAGGATGACTCTTTAAGTGGGGTTGAGAATATGATAGCAATTTTAAATTTTATTGAATTGGTGCAAATGCATTCAATTAAGGATCATATTCTAGAATTCCAGAATGATTGGACAGCTTGAAGCATGATATTAATAGCAGTGATCCTTCTTATCACATAGGTGACGTTATAATAAAGTTCCGTACCCTTAACTTCCGTACCTTTAACTTTCAAAATTCAAAGAAGTTTCTAAATATGATTTTCACAGGATAAGGAAATGGGAACAATTTAAGAGGAAATAAAACGGTGAGAGGCAATGAACCGTTCTAACACAATGATTACCTATATGTACAACTCCAAATATAGTATATACTGCATGATAGAAACTGTTCACAGCCCCCACAAAGGTTGAGGGGTCCACTCAGCTCATTTTAATGAATACTGTTTTCATCCCTCTAGAAGTTTCACATATCGTTGGCATTTAGGATATTCCTGGAATTACCACAGACATGCCTATTTTTATCGCCGCTTCTGCCAAAACGGCTTTGATGCTAGGCGTAACCATAGGTATGGTGGCAGCCTTAGCTACAAACGACAGATTTATCGAGTTTGTATCAAATGCAATTCAAGATGGAACGGAGTTGTTTCACAAGAATACGAGACAGAAAAGGATCAAAGTAAGCCACTCAGATATTGCCTCACCTCAGCACACTCCAGAAGAAAAGAATGAGAGAAATGAGATAGAATATGGTCTTGATTTAGCAGATTCTGGAGAAAAGGAGTGGAAATATGATCAAACAAATGAGATCAATGAGGAGCCATCCTACAAAGACAGACGATCAGATAGACTAAGTGATCAGGAAATTTACAGCGAGATATCGACTCCGTTCACAAGTGATGACGACACTGAAATACATGAATGGGGGATCTTCTATCTGACTCATCAAGAATGCAAGAGCGATCAGACTACTCCTGGCTGTAGTGATGAAGAAAATGAAGAGGAGGAAAATGGTGGTCTGGGGTTGTTGCTTCCAATTTCAAACGAGGCATATCCGACTTTATCAGGATTTGAAAGATTTAGGTAGAATATAAAAGCAATTACCGGAGAAAGTCTTGAGAGTCAAATACTTGAATTTCCTCTCCACAGGCGGAGTAGAAAGAGAAAAGTCTACTTCAGAACGAAGTATTTCTGAATTTTTCTGCTTTAGTGGTAATCTTGTCCAGAAGAAGAAAAGTCGAATTCAACCGAATGTACACATAGACCAACAAAGCCAAATTATATTTCTCTGCGAACGAGATACATGAAGACTGTATGAAAGTCACACAAGATTCTGTCAAATGCATGACTGGCTGTCATCACTGACTTATAGAACTAGAGAGTGCTTTGGTGAATTTGGGTCTCTTTTGTAATTACCTTATTGCGAAAATACACACCTGTATATAATATTTGAGTATGATATAGAAGAAGCAGCAATCGAATATCATCCTTATATACAGCGCCTGATAGATGTCAACCCCGCGGACAGACTCGATGTGAGCGGAAGTCACTCAACCTGGGACACTGTCTGGGGTTAACAGAGAAAGGGATGCTGGAGGTGAGATCTACCACATGCTTAGTGAGAAAAACAAAACATAGAAATATTATTCAGTACTACTGGTACATCTTCTTAGAAATGAAAGGCTATGTTATGTAACTCGAACAAATTGAATATATATACTTCAAAGACCATGTGACACAAGGTATCTCTTTGATCGTAAAGAGGTATGTGAATTTAACCTGAGAGATCCTTGAAAATAGTGTAATTGCCCTCGCCCAGCTCGTAGTTGCTACTGCTTTCAAAATTCCCGATTCAGAAAAATTAGCTTTCCTTCGCAGAACCAAGGAATAATAATACGCACAGGTTCCCTCGACCAACCAAAGGACACAAATGTTTTTTTTTTTTCAAAGCTTCACAGAAACTTCTCTAAAGCTTAGTCACATGTAACTACCAATTTCAACAATGTGTAGGCCATTTGTAATAAGACTTGTGTCACGCGCTTTCTTGCCCTTAGGTCTCTTGCGCAAGTCGCACCTCGCACTAACCAGGGTGATGCGGGGTATTTATAAGTATCGAACCATTTCGAGTTTGGGCTTTTTCCCGCCCATTTTCAGACCATAATAAACGTGATTCTCAAGGACATAATGACTGCAAACCCATCTTTAGTCTTGAACAGAGTGGACGACATCTCGTTCGAAAACTTCGAGGCTCCAACAATTACCGAGCCCACTGACGTATTGGTACAGGTGAAGAAGACTGGAATCTGCGGCTCTGATATCCACTACTACGCACATGGAAAAATCGGCGACTTCGTCTTGACAAAGCCAATGGTTTTAGGACATGAGTCCTCGGGCGTGGTTGTCGAAGTTGGACCCGGCGTGACTCATTTGAGAGCAGGAGACAGAGTAGCCATTGAACCTGGCGTGCCCTCGAGATTAAGCGAGGAATACAAAAGTGGCCACTACAACTTGTGTCCCCACATGAAATTTGCCGCCACACCCAATTCTACCGAGGGTGAATCAAACCCGCCCGGCACCTTGTGCAAGTACTATAAGTCTCCCGCCGATTTTTTGGTCAAATTGCCAGATCACGTGTCGCTCGAGTTGGGAGCAATGGTTGAGCCGTTGACTGTAGGCGTGCACGCTGCTCGCTTGGGTAAAATCACCTTTGGTGATCACGTTGTGGTATTTGGCGCAGGTCCAGTGGGGCTTCTTGCAGCGGCAGTTGCCAAAAAGTTTGGTGCAGCCTCAGTTACCGTTGTTGATATTTTCGACAGCAAGTTGAAGTTGGCTAAAGACATGGGGGCTGCAACGCACACTTTTAACTCAGAAACGTCGGGGTTATTGACTCAAAGTTTACCAGCTGGCAATAGACCTGACGTTGTGTTGGAATGCACTGGCGCTGAGGTGTGTATCCAACAAGGTGTTTTAGCGTTGAAGCCAAGCGGCCGGTTTGTGCAAGTAGGAAATGCCGGATCGTACGTCAAGTTTCCAATCACTGAGTTAGTGACTAAAGAATTAACGGTTTTTGGCTCCTTCCGCTACGGCTACAATGACTACAAGACCTCCGTCGATATCTTGGACGAAAATTACAAAAACGGGAAGGAATATGCTGTAATTGATTTTGAAGCACTCATCACTCATCGCTTTTCGTTTAAAGACGCCATCAAAGCTTACGATAGAGTGCGTGCTGGCGATGGTGCTGTCAAGTGTATCATAGACGGTCCAGAGTGATGATAATTTGCTTCTGTATTGCTTGTACTAAATATACCTAATGCAAGCTGTACTCACTTAGCGCATCAGCTCTGTCGGATAACGTCGTTTCGCATACTTACAAGATCATTCGCAAGTCCTCTATCCCGCACATCTTTGTCTGCTTTGGCCTCGTGCAAACCTCCGAACTTTGCTAATGTATCAGACGACTCGACTTCCGGGTATAACATGGTTGAGCTAGGGTCAGGAGCGTATGCTCCGGGCGAAAATTGAACAAGAAAGGAAGAAGAACCGGCAGCATTCAGAGTTATGTTTGAACTTGCGATAGCCAGTTGTTGCAACTCAGAATTACCGGTTGTATCTACTCCCAACATCTTTTCGGAAATTTTAGACTGACTTGATACTATCTGGCTGTCTTTCCGTCCCGAGTTCGCCAAAATTCTGGTCTTGTACTGAATATACTTCAAAATCTTGAGATATTTTAGGTCTTCATCCATGTTTTCGTCATCCCAGTCTATCTCAACCGCTTCTTCATCTTCTAGATCAGAATCATTGTTGCAATCATTTAGTATTTCATCCTCGAGCTCATCAGCAATGATGCGCTTGAATAGCAACATTTCGTCCTTTTTGTTTATACTCAACAGGTTGCTTGAATGAGGTTGATAATTGACAAATATCTTAATGAATAGGGTTATGCTATCATTTAAAATTTGCAACGTGTCTTGGCTCATACTGCCTCCTTTTTTAGCAATTTTTATATTGCAAATCAAAAGATATAACATTTGAAGCACTATGACTTTCTTGAAATTAATCATTGTCAATGACAAGCCATTTAAGATTGGATTGAAAGGCGAAGTAGGCACAACCTTATTTGGAAACCGGAGCTTTGATCCTGAGGACTTCTTAATTCTTCTTGCAGAAAAATCATTCACAATTAAGCCTTCCTCTTCCATACCAAATTCAGAGGGAATCGGGTCATACATACCTCGCTTTATTCCGCTATAATTGTCAAGAACATCAGGAGCTTCGGGATAAGCATGCCCTACATGCTGAAAAATGATTAAAAAGAAAGCGAGAACTTCCCTGGATATGCTGGCAATCTTCAAGTAGTAGCCGGAGGCGAGCTCGTGCTCAATGACAAAATTCAAATAGTTCATTGATCGTATCATAAGATAATGGAAGTGTAGCTGCATTTTTATCAATTGGATTGCCGAATGAACATCAGGTAAACCAGTGTTCACATAATGATGTAGCCCTTCTTGGGAAATTCCGAAATTTTGATAGATGTTTCCGCCATCGAAAGAGATTCTGCAATAAAGAGAAGTGTCCTTCGGGGTCGAAGTAAGGGTAAGTCCAATGTCTTTCTCAAAAGGCGTTGTGCTTAGACGCTTATCTTGAAGGGCATATCTCCAATTAGAAAGGTTTTTATCAATTGATAAAAATTGATTATAATTGTAATTGAGGTTTCCGTCATTTCCATCACCGTCATCATCATTTAAAATCCAGTCAAGGTGGCTTGCGTGACCTTTTTTGGTGGCAGCTGAAGGGGGCTGTGCTTCTCCGTGGCGATCCTGTTTCAAATACTCATAATAATTCGGAGAAAATGATGATGGGATAACAATATTCATCAAATTCAAAAATTCGACACTAGGTGCAAGTAAAGTCTCAAATAGGCCGTCCAATTTCCCGTTTGAGTCTGGTGATATTAACAGACTGAGTTTCTCAGGGGTTAGTTTGAAATAACGATCAATAGTGACAGGATTGATCACCGTTGTATTTATTGTGGGCTTGAAACCAAATTTCAAATTGAAACACTTGAGTAATATCTTGAAGGACCAGAAAACTTTGACTCGATCACGTCGTTGGGATAGCGAAAGACTCAAATCACTAAAAAATAGATTGTCGCAGTTGAGATTAACACCCAATATTCCAATAAAGGCATTAATTAACGAGGACAAAACCAATGATTTCTCCTTATTGTTTGTGATGAGCGAGTAATAAAGGAATAATAAATATGTGTGTAACTGGTTAACAGAAACATGAAAAATATTCAAATAGGGGAGAAAGTCATATAGCGAACTCACTAAAATTTTTTTTTCCATCCTTCCGTGTTGGAATGAATACTTGGGGGATTTGTGATTGAGCAATAGATTAAGATTGAGAGACGGGTCATTCATCAGGATCATTGCATAAATTTGGATCACAAGCACAAGATATTCGTTGACTATCTGATAGTCGTTTGAGGATAAGTTGAAGCCATTGATAGTTGCATCATCGTAGGTGAACATAAATGGGTACATGGTGTGAAATGCATCATATCCTTGCATAAAAACTTCGTATTCAAATATCGGGATAAACGTGTTGTAGTTAAGGAAAAACTGGACAATTTGCTGGTCTAGCTCTTTTTTCGAGCGAAATAACTTTTTGAAGTTGCTCACAAGCTTTATAAACAAATCGTAGACGTCTGTCGGAAGCTCATCACTTCCTGGGCTGGAACCTCTGAGCAGCCCTTTAATTGTTAAGGGATTGTATACAACACTCAAGTCTTTGTTGTGATAGTTGTTGTAGTTTGAATATGAGCGGTGAAATAAATATGTGTTGGGATCATCTTGTAGGTAGTTATGAGAGTTTGTGATTTTAAGAAATGGAAGCTTCAAGTTAATAAGTAAATGGTTGAATTGCGATTCAAAGTTCAAGTTGTCATTGCCGATTATAATACCGTTTTCATCAAGATTGAAGATTTGATCAATCGGATTATTGATCTGTATCAGTTGATTTTTGTTCTTAACAATGACCGAAGATGGCTCCTCTGTGGAAGCCGTCTCGAAGCTTGCTAGAGTTGTCCCGTGTGTTGTCAGATCTGACGATGTTTCGAGACTAGAGTTCTCGAGCTTGGCTGTGTTCGAGCCTGCTTGTGATTTCAAAAGGCGGATCTCTTTCTCAAGGTCTTTAATCTTGTTTTCCAAATTGACAGTGTAACCTTTTGGAAAAGATCTTCGGGCTAGCTTATCAGATACAGTACACAGAAAACCAACGGCAGCACATTTAGAACATGGATTCCCCCCATCGCATCTGGTTTTTTTGATACGGCATCGATCACAGGCTTGCGATGCCCTCAAACCAACATCAGTACTAATGAATCTTGCACTGCTGTTAGCCATTTTTTAAGAAAAGTAGATGTATTGGAAATCAGGTCGGGTTGCTTGGCCCAATCACGGAAGAAAATTGTGTATGACTAATGCAGGTGACGCTTCGAAATGGACTTGTATATTTTGGACCGAGGGATTTGATTTTTGATTTGTCCTCAAGTAAAAAGCGTGTTGTTGACTGTTAAGATAATGTTGTTTTGACGCAGCCTAATATGAAAAGTCAGATGCACGCCGTTTTGAATAAACAAGATAAAGCGAGGTAAGCCGGTAGTTCCGGGGGAGCGGAAGGACTTTATATAGCTCGCGTTTACCCCAGAGGACGAAGTCGGTTTTCCGGAGACAAGTTGGACTGTGGGGGAAGTCTATGTACAGGAAAGTTGATATGGCCAATACCAACGACAGGGTTCACTAGCGCTGGGTGATCAGATTTTTTTTTCTACTGGCAGGATAACGTATTACATCATGCAGTATTATTTAAACATATATTTTTCACGGATTGCTATCAGCAGTTTTTCTACTCGACTAAGAAACAACTCAGCTCATCATACTATGGACGCGCACGCACGGCCTAAAATCATGCACACAATTGACCCGGCAAAACCCCCCATTCAATCTTCAATGCTTACCACCAGTTCTCTCGCTTCTCAATTCCTTCTCCTGTCTCTCGACTTCGGCATCGTAAACAATGAAATCGTCCAAAGCCTTTCCACCTGGAACCATTGGTAAGACAGGCACCTTCTTCTCAACAATTACCTCCATCAAGACTGGGCCGGTGCAGTCCAAGAATTCCTTGACACCAGCCTTCATTTCCTCTTGCTTGGACACTCGGATGCCCTTGACACCCATAGCATCCGCCAACTTCATGAAGTCAGGGTTTGACTGGTGGGTGTGCGAGTACCTGTGATCGTAGAAGAGAGATTGCCATTGAGTGACCATGCCCTGCTCCTCGTTATTTAAAACACAAATCTTAACGGGAGCGTTGGCCTGCACAGCAGAAGACAACTCCATGAGAGTCATGTTGAAAGACGCATCGCCGTCAATGTCGATGACGAACGCGTCTGGCTTTCCGATCTGCGCACCGATGGCCGCAGGCAATCCGAAACCCATGGTTCCCAAGCCACCCGAAGTGATGAACGTTCTTGGCTTTCTCCACAAGAAGTGCTGGGCGGCCCACATCTGGTGCTGGCCAACACCGGTCGTGACAATGACCTCTTTACCGTAGGTCTGCGACTGGTCAGAGATCTCTTTTATCAAAGTCTGGGGTTTGATGCGGGAGCCTGGTGTCTCCAACATGTAGCTGTATGGATACTGTTCTTTCCAGGCCTTGATCTGACCCATCCACTCCTTTCTCTCTTTAACCTCCTTGACCAATGGGATGAATGAGGCCAAGTTGCGGGTGACATCGCCTTCGACAGCCTCGGTGGCCTCCACAACCTTGTTGATATTTTTGGGGCTGATCTCAAAGTGAATGATACCACCTTTGCCCTTCTCTGCAGCAAGCTTGGCGGCAGGCGCAAACAAACTGACGTTTCCAGTGACTCTGTCGTCGAATCTGGCGCCGAGGGCAATGATCAAGTCGGCGTTCTGCATAGCGGTGTTGGCAGCGGCACTTCCGTGCATACCCAAGAAGTCCAAGGACTTTTCGTCCTTCTGGTCATAAGCACCCAACCCCTGGATGGTAGTGGTAACGGGAATGTTGGCTTTGTCGGCCAACTCCTTGAGCAACTCAGGGCCCTTAGGGCTGTTAAGGATACCGGCGCCGACATAAAGCACCGGCTTCTTAGCCTTGTTGAGGAGGTTGGCCGAGCGCTCGATAGCTTCGGTGGTAAATCTGGCGGTGTAGCGTTTTGTGATCTGGGACAAGGCATTCGATGGCAACGTGGTGTTGATAGGGATAGCTTCTCTCAAGATGGAAGCGGTCACGTCCTTGGGCAAGTCCACCAACACAGGACCTGGTCTGCCGGAGGTGGCGATCTCAAAAGCCTCGTTGATTCTCTTAGGGAGCTCAGCAACATTTTTGACCATGACATTCCACTTCGTGCAGGGCCTAGAGATGCCAATGACATCGGCCTCTTGGAAGGCGTCCGTGCCGATGGAGGTCGTGACAACCTGACCAGTAAAGACTACCAAGGGCACGCCGTCCATCAAGGCGTCTTGCATGGGCGTCACGACGTTGGTGGCGCCGGGGCCAGAGGTGACCAAGACAACACCTGGCTTTCCGGTGGCCCGGGCGTAGCCTTCGGCCATGTGTCCCGCGCCTTGCTCGTGCCTGGGCAACACAAACTTGAACTTGTCCGAGTTGTAGATGGCGTCGAAAACAGGCAAGATGGCGCCGCCGGCATAGCCAAAGACGGTGTCGACCTGGTGCCTCAACATCATTTCGTGGAAAATCTCACCGCCGGTCAAGCCAATGAACGAGTCGTCCATCTCGTTGGCCTTGGCGGCGGGTTTCTTGGCAACATCGGAGCCTTGGTCAAACGAAGGTGCCGGCTGCGGCCTTCTGTGCTCCAGCGAGGAATGGCTGTTCACGGCCTTCTGGCTTTTGGATGTGCTGATGTATCTGGCCAGTCTAGCCACGGTGACTGCAAGTGGCTTCAGCCGAGCAGCAAAAGCTGCTGGGTTTGATCTTATGCTGCGGAGCATATTTGTGTGGGTTGGAATAGACAGGTGTGTTATACGAACACGTGCAAACAGTTTTTTTTTTTGTGTTTGGGCGGAAGAATGAGATTTTCAGAGCGGCCCTCGTACTTATTAGTGGGAACTTTTTCAACTTATACATCTCTGAGTCAGACTTTTTTTTTTCTTTTTTTTTTTTTCGCCCTAGAACTGCACACAGGGCACCAGCGCTCGCACCAACGGAGGTTTGCCCATACGTTATGGTACCTTGCGCGCTTTGGGCCCGGCTGAGCTAACCACAGGTACGGGAACGAGTAACGGCAAAAGCAAACTAACCTAGCATTGTCAGCAACTGACGAGGTCCATCGAGAAACGGTAGCAAGGGTCATTAAAAAAACAATGTACATATAATATATATATATATATATAGGTATGAAGCAGGTCCCCGAGAAGCAAACAAAAAAAATAATTTAGGGGACGCTCTGAAATTTGTGCCGCCCCGCCAGCTTTGCTATCCGCGCCCACCAGCTAGTAGTGGGCCGAAAAGTAAGGTGCACGCGGCAATGCATACGGGCGCACCGGTTCCGGCCTTGTTCTTCAGCGCAGGCCCCGAACTTGAGAGGAGCAGTCACCGGTGGCGCGTTCGGAAGTCCGTATGTGCAGGCTGAGAGACTGAATTATATGAATGGCTAATTCACTGGCCGCCAAGCAATCCCGGGCGTCAGGCCACCCGCTTGGTGACTGGCAGCCTGTGAGCGTTAAGAAAAAGCCATGGCTTTTAATTCTCTGCTCGCCCTCCGCACGCCAATTTGAGAGGGAGTGAGAGAGAGAGGGGGGGGGGGGGGGGGGGGTGGGGGAAGAGAAGGGGCACCTCGCCTGGAGCCGCTCCCATACCCACTCACTAATCTTGCTTCTCGGAAGCTCCCGCGGAGCGACCCTCTGAAGACTCCTCCACCGCTGTCAAGACCTCTTGAGGTTCTGGGTGAGCGGACGCGACCTCGTTCTGCGCGCTCAGAGGCACGCCCCAATCGAGGAAGTCTCTTCTCACCTCGACATAGTCGTAAGCGAACTCGCCGATCTGGTCCTCGTCCACGCCCATCTCCTCGGCGTCGTAGTCGACTCTCAACTGCAAACCGGGGATCTTGTTGATCACAAAGCACAAGACGGCAGTGACGCCGCCAGAGTATGCGGTCGTGGCCAAAATGTAGACAATCTGGATGTACAACTGCTTCCAGTTCTGGTCGAGCCAGCCACCGGCATGGTCGGTCACGTTGTCATAGCCGGCAACGGTGGACGAGCCAAAGATACCGTTGAAAAGCAAGCCGATCATGCCGGCGATTCCGTGCTCGGCCAACACATCGAGCGAGTCGTCCACACGGCACAAGTACTTCAACTGGGTCAGGAAGTTACACACAACTCCGGCCACAATGCCCAAGATGACCGACGCCCAGAGTGGAATAAACCCGGACGCAGGCGTCGCGGCGACCAAGCCGGAAATGCACCCGGAACACAAGCCCACCATCGACCATTTGCCTTCTAAGCGGAAATCCAAAAGACACCAGGTGATTGCACCGAAGGCACCGGACAAGTGTGTGTTCAACATGGAGTAGGGGACCTTCACCGTCGCGTTGGCGCAGGAGAAGCCGTTGAAGAAGAGCCATCCAAAGTACAACAAAGAGGTGCCCAAGAAAATCGTCGAGATGTTGTGCGGCCTGTAATTGATCATGAGGTTCTCGTTTCTGCGGCCCAAGAAAGCGGAGTACACGAAGGTAGAGACGCCCGACAAGATCTCAACGGGTCCACCGCCGGCATAATCGAGCACACCCCCGCGCCATGTCGAGGCCCAGCCTCCGCCCCAGATCCAGTAGACGACAGGCGAGTACACAACAGTGGCCCACAAGAAAAGAAAGATCAAGGCAGGCACGAAGCGTCCACGCTCGGCAACCAAGCCTCCAGCCATAATGGCCAATGTCACCAACAAGAACTGCATTTGAAAAATGGCAAACGCAATGTTTGGGTATGTGTTCCCGGAGCCGTTTTCGCCGACAATGTCTTTAAACCCAAACCATTGCAAGTTTCCGATGAAGTTGTTGTTGGAGGCAGAAAACGCAAGCGAGTATCCCCAGAAGTACCACTGGAAAATGCCAATGAAGGAAGACCCAAGGACGATCCAAATCATGGAAAGCGCAGATTTTCTCCTGGCCAAACCCGAGTAGAGAAAAGCCAAACCGGGGACCATGATCCAGATGGCCGAGGAAGCTATTGTGAAGAGTAAAATGAGGCTGGGATCATAGTCATCGTTTTCTGTGAAGATTTCCCTTCTTGTTGGTATCATCGTGGGCGTGTCTTCTTTTTGTTTTGTTTTTTGTATCGATGTGCTTGGATAAAACGGGTTATTACACTAGTTTGGGAACTGATATATAAAGCCAAAGGACGTTGAAAAGAATATGTGGGACTTGTGCTGAACTGATACCCGCCTGCAAAAAGAAGTTGATCGAGAAGTCGAAGCACCAAACCCTAGCTATATAAAAAGGGCTTCCTCGGACCTGTGTACGTACATAAAGTAATCATCGGTTACATGCGATAGGAAGCATCGGGCGGTGATGGCGAAATGCCTGCAAGCAACGTGAATGTGCAGGAATAGCAGAGCACATCCCTCGCTCTGAGCGAGAACAGGCACCGATGTGCAGTACAACGGGACCGCTTATTCGACGGAGATTAAAGATATCAGCGCCCGGTGTGCAGGGCAAATAAGATGGTTTCGCATGATTTTATTTTTTACGTCGCACCCTTACTTGTGCTGTGTAGCCAATGTAGGGGGCAAACCATAGAGCTTTTGGGCCTGCAAGAATTTCAACCGAGTGTTGTTCTGTGCAGACAAGCTCGACCCAGCGACTACAGTTTTGAACTTTTTTTTTTTGGTCTTCTTGGGCATGATACCTCGATAGACTATAGCTAGATTGTATTGTCTACTTTGTCAGTGCCCCCTCTGCGAAACACGAAATTGCCGCATCAGGCCGCCGGGGCACATTCGCGAGGGCCCAGAAAAATGAGCAAGGCATAGAATTAGGTTTTGAAACCCTTATCTTTGCTCGCGAATTGCATGCAATAGATAGGACGATCCTGAGCCCCATACGTGACTCAAATGGCTCTCTCCCGAGGAAGGCACGGGGAACACGGCAAAGTCGGATCGGCCCCGTTTTATGGAACCCGCTGTGGGTATGAGACTTTTAGCCAAAACTGCAGTGCACGTTCGCACGGATCGAGCAGCGCGGCCGTTTCTCGAAATGTGCGTGCCTGTGATTGGGCAAAGATTTATCGTGTACAGGCTATGCGAGTCATTCCCCGAAACGTTCCGATTAGCATGTGTTGTGAGAGTCGCGTTCGCTGTACTTCTCCACAAAGTGTACAGTCTCAAAACAAACCTCCACCATGATAAGGATGATAATGATCCACTCCAAGCGAGTGCCCTTTTTCTCATTCAACACACTGAGAAGCGCGCGCTGCTCCTCCGTGACGTAATCTAACTTGCGATTCATGATGGTGATTCTTGGCTGAATGTCCAATCGGCGACTCACTGTCTCGTAAATCCTTTCTAAAGTAGGCTCGGACCAGTACAAGTCTGGGGTCTCAATGAGCTCTGAGTAGAGGTTGAGTTTTCCGCGTAGGAGAAAAAGATTGCCGGTGAGCCTCAAGACGTCTGCTTCGCTGGAGGTCAATTTCAAGCCACCGCTCAAGATTTCGCTGTTTGCCCTGGTGATTTGGATGTGTTTTTCTAAGGTTTCCTCGAGCACAGAGAGCCTGGTGGACCTCGAGAGTCCCATTGCAAACGCAGCCATCTCGAGCTGTTTCTTTTTCGACGACTGTCCCTGAATCACCAAGACGTCCCCTTGCATGAATGACCCCTCCTCATCAAGGGCGCCTTTATCTATTTCAACGTAGTCCATTTCCTCGCTTTCATGCTCTTGGGCCATGCCTACAGATCCCATTAGTGTGGGTACATATGCCCTAACCATTTGCTCTTCTGTAAGGCCCCATCCCACTAGAGTGCCGTTGGCAAGGACCATCAAATCACGCTGCTCATTGTCAAGAGTGACTCGCCAATTGATGATTTCGTCATCGACAATAACACTGTGATGAAGCCCGTTCCGCTGTAATATCTCGCCGGCCCTCACCAAGTCAATCGTCTCGCCGACGGTGATGGACGTCACGGGCTTCACGTACTTTCGAAGATCACTCGGGTCAACTTGCCGATTATTGTACTTCGAAAGAAGCGAGGAGATCACCGAATTAGTGGTCACGGCTTCCTTCTGGTTCTTCCGGCGCAAAGTCTGGAGCACCAGCTTGGGCAGCTTTTTCTTCCCGATACTGGGGAGTGCCGGTGATCCCTCCTGCAGTGAATTGAACCTGTATGTGCATCTGGCCGTACCGAGCCTATAGAGCGGCCGGCGAATTGAAGGTATTATGCTAGGGAACATACAAGAGTGTGTGGTTGAATGGGAGTGTAAAACGACTGGAGAGACCCAAGCCTATGTACAGTGCGATGGCACCCGAGCACCGCTGCTCGGGACTTTGAGAGGAAAACCCACGACTCGGGACGTCCGGTGTGAAACACTAGAGTTTCGGCCCCACGTAAACTTGGGGGAAACCCGAGGTAACATTTGCCGGCGCAAGAGGTGAACAGATACTGCTTGTCATCATCTGGTCAAGAAAATTGATACAGCTACGGATGACACGGTTTCTTTCGTAGCACGACAGATCAATCCAAAATTGAATTTCTGTCACAAGCGCATCGAGAGTCCGGGGAAAAATATAAGAAAAAAAGAAAGAAAAAAAAACCAGGTGGCACACATATTGCGTTGTGCACTTTGCAAAATATAAGTTCTTTACTTTCAACAGAGCCCAGTCGATTGCGCATTGATTTCGCGCACACCACACGAGACCAAATTGGTCTGCGAAGCCCAAGTTGGCAAACGAGCGCGCACGCTTCCATCTCGCTCAGCCCTCGCTCAGCCTGCTTAGCCCACCAAGATTACATGTGTAGGATAAGAGACTTTCAAGCTATTTTCAAGCGAATTTCAGACAATTTTTTTGAGACCACGATAACGGCTCAAAAAAAAGCCCGCCAGGATCGTGTGAATTCATGACTGCCAAACAGTGAACAGATTTCTCGGTGCCCCATTGGTTCATTCGATGAGGCCTCGGGTTCGCCGTGTTCGCGGCGCGACTTCAGCCAGTTCAAAACGCCGACCCACATACGAGGGTGGCTGAGATGACCAAACAAGAAAAGCATATAAATAGATTGTCTGAAAACTAATGCAAAAGCGGCAAACACGCTCTTGCGAGGCTAGTGCATGTGAACTGACACCGCAGCGGAAACCCTGACTTACTAACTCGAAGCTCCTCGAAACGAACACTTGCAAAAATTATGCTTTTCGCCCAGTCTGACGCCTCTACCATACCTGTGTTTTTGCTAGTTACCAAAGTGGAAACCAGGTGATCTGCACTTAAAAAACGTGCAGCAACTCTGATGAGTGAGCAGGAAAACGCTAAGCCGCTCCCCAAGTATTCTACTGATGCCTAGCTGATATCATTAATACCTACACAAGAGGGCGATTTGCTTTGCCGTTTGTATTATTTGATGTGGAGGCTGTTCATTCCTCGAGGGCAACGGGACCTATTTCATGCGTCTTCTGCATTTTCTGCGCGCAGGGCGACATTCGCTCGAAAGCTTTCACGTCTTGAAGGTTGATTATCAAATTATGCCCGAGCACATTCTCTGTCAATCTTTGCTTGTTTTTTTTTAATTTATGTTTTTTGCAAGCTGCGTAGAAATTAGACAAGACCAATTTTTTTTTCGTACAAATTCATTAAATCGGAGGTTAAAATATGGTGGGTACATTCGTTTTTCAAACACATGACCTCACCCCGCCGACGGAGCCTTCTCGCACCGGAGCCACGCGGCCTGAAATATCACTGAAAACACATTGAGCAGGATAAGCTTGTGAGCCCGTTTGGGCCATGGCCTTGGCAGAGACTTATTGGTCGTGCGTTGATTGCGAATATATCCAAAAGGCCACATCATTAATGGGACCCTCCAATGGAAAAATGTGTTTCGACTTTCCTCTGGGCGGTGATGTATATTAGGCGTCCGCCACAGAGACATTTTTTTCTCACACAATGTCATGTTCTATATTTATTTTCTCAGTTTGAGAAAGGGAAAAAAAATATAAGATATATAACCAAATCAGCACCAGGTTCCAGGACGTCCGAGCTACATTTTTAGAAATTAGCATCCCACGTCTACTCAAAAGCCTACTCACTTACTAGAACAATATGTGGTATGTATAACTCCTCCTGTTTTCCCGTACAACGAAGACGTGTTTCTAACAACGCAGTGGTATCTTTGGTTATGTAAACTTCTTGGTGGATAAGACCAGAGGCGAAATCATAGACAATCTTATCGAAGGCCTCTCTAGATTAGAATATAGAGGTTATGACTCAACTGGTATAGCCGTTGATGGCGAAGAAAAGGGCACTTCTCTCATCATCAAGACTCCAGGTAAGGTCAAGGTTTTAAGAGAGGTTATCAACGAAAAAAACGTCGATAGGTCGCAGATATTCGACAACCATGTTGGAATTGCCCACACCAGATGGGCTACTCACGGTCAGCCTGAGTACTCCAATTGTCACCCACATCGTTCCGACCCCACTGGCGAGTTCATAATTGTGCACAATGGTATCATTACCAACTACAGGGAGTTGAAGACTTTGTTGCTTTCTAAGGGCTACCAGTTCGAGTCTGAGACTGACACTGAGTGTATCGCCAAGTTGTTCAAGCACATCCACGACAACAACGTCAAGGCCGGCTATGATTTGGACTTGAATGAGTTGACGAAACAGGTCTTGTATGAGTTGGAAGGCTCTTACGGCTTGTTGGTTAAGTCCTCTCATTTTCCCGGAGAGGTTTGTGGCACAAGAAAGGGTTCGCCTTTGCTAGTTGGTGTCAAGACTGAGAGAAAGATGAAGGTGGACTTTGTTGATGTTGAGTTTCCTGAAAACCAAGATAACATGGCCATCAACAACCCAGAGGGCAACTTGAGAACATCCCAGTCCAGAGCTTTCTTTGCTGAGGACGGTATTCCATCTCCGGCAGAGTTTTTCTTTTCATCTGACCCAGCGTCTGTTATTCAGCACACGAAAAAAGTTTTGTTTTTGGAAGACGATGACATTGCTCACATCTATGATGGCGAATTGCACATTCACCGCGCCAAAAAGATTTCAGCTAACGAACCTACCCAAAGACAAATCCAGACTTTGGAAATGGAATTAAATGAAATCATGAAGGGTCCTTACAAGCACTTTATGCAGAAAGAGATTTTTGAGCAGCCTGACTCTACTTTGAACACGATGAGAGGAAGGATCGACTTTGAAAACAATGCTATCAACCTTGGTGGATTGAAGGCTTGGTTGCCTACCATTAGAAGATGCAGAAGAATCATTATGATTGCTTGTGGTACTTCTTACCACTCTTGCTTGGCTACTAGATCAATTTTTGAGGAATTGACCGACATCCCAGTAACGGTGGAATTAGCCTCTGACTTTTTGGACAGAAAGTCTCCCGTTTTCAGAGATGACACCTGTGTTTTTGTTTCACAGTCGGGCGAAACCGCTGACTCCATGATGGCATTGCAATACTGCTTGGAAAGAGGTGCATTGACTGTTGGTGTCGTTAACTCCGTGGGATCCTCTATGTCCAGACAAACCCACTGTGGTGTCCATATAAATGCTGGACCCGAAATTGGAGTGGCCTCCACAAAAGCATACACATCGCAGTACATCGCTTTGGTGATGATTGCTCTCTCTTTGTCCAATGACTCTATTACCAAAAGAGAGCGTCACATTGAGATCATTGAGGGCTTAAAGCTTATCCCCGAGCAAATCAAGAAGGTCCTTCTTTTGGAAGACAAAATCAAACAGCTTTGCGACGAGTTCTTGAACGAGCAAAAGTCCTTGTTGTTATTGGGACGTGGCTACCAGTTTGCTACTGCCTTGGAGGGTGCTTTAAAGATTAAGGAAATTTCTTACATGCATTCAGAGGGTGTCTTGGCTGGCGAGTTGAAGCATGGTGTTTTGGCGTTGGTTGACAAAGAATTGCCAATCATTGCTTTTGCGACAAGAGACTCTTTGTTCCCCAAGGTCATGTCAGCGATTGAACAAGTTACCGCGAGAGATGGTAGACCTATTGTGATTTGCAACGAGGGCGACGATGTAATGAAAGGAAAAGCGTACGCAACTTTGCATGTTCCGTTAACGGTTGATTGTTTGCAAGGTTTGTTGAATGTCATTCCTTTGCAATTGATGAGTTACTGGTTGGCTGTTAACAGAGGCATTGATGTGGATTTCCCTCGTAACTTGGCCAAGTCTGTTACTGTTGAATAGAATTCTCGATACCCGTTTAATTTATACCATACTTACTCCTATCAGTTACGTTTGAAGTAGCCCGACGAACCAAGCCACGCGGAGGAAAAGTCAAAAGCTTTTTCACCGACGTCTAAGTACTTCTTGCCGTAGTAGCTTGCTGATTCGTTACCAAGGCTTTCTAAGTCTGGGCTTGATATTAGTATTGTAAAGAAACAAACGATGATATTGCCCGTTATTTGAGCGAAGCCAAATGTACGTACGTTAAGCCAGTATTTCTGCGAATACCAGCCAAAAGCGAAGAAACGACGAGTAAGTCGAATCCAACGTGGAGAGATTTGCTAATGGCACCCTGGCGTTAATATTTTTCGAGTTTCGAAAACGTGCTGGAGCCATCTCATTCTTGGTGTTTGACAGCGATCAGGCACTTGAGCGGATGCGTACCATCTTTATGCGAAACAAAACGTGAAATGTTTTACAGGGATGGATTGAAGAATCAAGTCAAGTAGTGCCGAGTGTCGTGGGAGCAGAATATGGCGGGTAGCCCTGCAGGCCCCGCGTTATCCGCAAGATTGAGCACAGGTGAATGTGTAAGCAAGTGCTTAGGTTTTCTTTTTTTTTTTTTAATAAAGAGTGCTCTCAATAGCTGTTATACGTGTTACTTATGCAAAACAAACTGGTAAGTATCAGAACCAGAAAGGTACATACGGAGTGCCTCATCAGAAGTTTATATACATTGAGATCACACCCCAAAGGCTCGACCTCGAGGTCTGGCTTGCAGCACATGGACCAGAGTGGGGGGTCATTATTAATGTATGATTTCTTGAATTTATATCCGAATTCATAGACCCAAACCTTTCATGCTGATATACGCCGGGGTTCAAAATCACTTTGATGAATTCAGAGAAGAGATGAACCCAGGCACATTGATTCATGCATATATGCTATGGATAATCAACTCTCTTATATATATCGCACTTTCAAAAAGCCATGAGCCAATCTCTGTTTAAAGATAGTGCACGATCTTGTTCATGCATGGATTTGAGTTGGACTGGCTTTCCGCGTCCAGATGTCAGCTCCTTGTTCGTGTTTCAATCAAGCCTGATATCTATCTGCACCTAAAGATGTCAGTGGTCCAGCTGATCCTATACAGATATATACGCAGTATCACACCATTCTCAAGGGTCATTTTCTATTGCCGGGGGATTTACTTTTCCCTTAGCGTGTAAAATAACATTCCAATTTTGGATTTACAAAACCAAAGAAATCTCGAAGACTCTGGGATATACTTCGTGGCCAGGTTGTTGTTCAGCTCTAGTGTCTGTCCGGGTAACAGGCACTACTGCAAAAGGCTCTGCAGGTCTCGCACTCATGAGCATGAGTGCACCCCAAAAACTCTTTGGGGCACAGGCGACTTCGGTTTCGTATAGAAAGCTGCGAGTACATTCAGCCCAAAAATCGGCAAGTCTTTCACCCAAACAATCTCTCGCACATTCCTCGCGACTATGTCTGACAGATACAGGCCACCATCGGGCCCAAAAGGACCCAGAAGGGCTCCACCTCAACTGACCAGAGGCAACTATAGCGGGGCAGGAACCAGACCAAATCATCGTGATCATCAAGCTCCGCCGAGATTCAGAGAGAGAGATCATTATCGGCCACATGTGGACGATAGACAAACGCCAAGCCATCATTATGGCAGAAGTTCACGCGATCTGGATATGCCCAGTGGACCTTCCGGATACAGAGACAATTTCAGCAATAGTCAGAAACGAACATATCCTGAAAGCAGGCAGGCCAAAAACACGCATGTGCCAAGCAAAAGACGGGACTTTGGCGCTAGGGATGTCAAAACAGAGCCTCGTTTTGACGGACGAGAGCATTATCCCAGGAGAGTCGACCCAAATTCAGCGAAGGCTCCCCGCGGACCAAGAGTATCCAATTTCCCAGACACAGTAAACAAAGACAAAACATACACAAATGGAACAGGGTTAGGCCCAGGCCCGAAAAAAATTAGGCTTCGTTCAAACCAAATCTATCTGATTTACAGCGTTAGATCTTCGGACTTGTACAAAAGAGTGCAGCAGGTCGGTGAGGGAACCTACGGCAAAGTTTACAAGGCCAGAAATGAAGTGACGGGAGAAAGCGTCGCGATCAAGAAACTCAGGCTAGAGACGGAGCGCGAGGGATTTCCAATCACCGCCATGAGAGAAATCAAGCTATTACAAAGCTTCGAACATCCGAATATAGTGGGGCTTTTGGAAATGATGGTAGAGTACAATCAAATCACAATGATCTTTGACTACTTGAATCACGACCTCACCGGACTATTGACACTCCCCGACTTACAACTCACGGAAGGACACCGCAAAATGATATTTAAGCAGCTCATGACCGGGCTCGATTACCTACACAAAATGCGCGTTATTCATCGTGATATCAAAGGATCGAACATTTTGCTCAATTCTCAGGGCATACTCAAGATTGCAGATTTCGGTTTGGCCCGAAATATGAAGGTTCTAAGAGACGGGGAGAGCCCTGATTATACAAATAGAGTCATCACCATTTGGTATAGACCACCTGAGCTACTCATGGGATCCACTGATTACGGCAGAGAAGTTGATATTTGGGGGGTTGGGTGTCTCTTGATTGAGTTGTACACAAAAACTGCCATATTCCAAGGCGCTGAGGAAATTTCTCAACTTTTCAAGATTTATGAGATAATGGGCACTCCTACAGCTGATAACTGGCCAGGAATCGAGAATTTGCCCTGGTTTGAAATGTTGAAACCGAAAATCAAAAGAACCTCAAGGTTTGAAAAAGACTTTAAGTGCCTCATGACGGAAGATAGCTTTGATCTTGCTCAGAAATTGCTTCTACTTCACCCCGGAAGAAGAATTACGGCAGATAAAGCTCTCTCGCATGCTTATTTCCATAATGATCCTAAGCCAGAGGAGCTCACTTTCATGAAAGACATAGTTGGTGAATGGCATGAATTCGAGACAAAAAAAAGGAGGAGAGATGAAAGAAAAAGACAACTGGAGCTAAAAAATTCAAAGCGCATGGAAAGCTCAGTCCCGCCAAGCTTAGGGAAAGTAGCTCAGAATGACTCTCCTTCTTTGACCACGCGTTCGATGTCTACAACGCCTTTGGAGAAGGCAGACAATAAGTTGGAAGATGGTTCGCAAAAAAAAGAAGCTGAAAATACGGAAGTCATTGAAACTGAAACTAATGGACACCACAAAGCGGAAGTCAAAACTTTGCAGGGCGGTGAAGAATTGCAAAAGCTTGGCGTTCCAAAAGAGTCGGAGAACTTGACTGAGGATCAAATAAAGATGGAGCCTGAGGCGGAAGACGTTCTGCCCAGTGGTGCGGAAACATCGAGGAGGCTGGTGCCATCAGAGTCGAATGGAACAAGCGAAACATGATCAACAGGGCATGAGCTGGGTCTCCATCCCAAGACAAACGATCCTGAAGATCTTGGTTGAATACCGTGGAATCTAGTCACAGCTTCTTCATGTGCTCTATATAACGAAGTGTAATAATTATTTGCAAAACAAAAAAAAAAAAGAAAAAAAAAGAAGAACAAAAATGCCCATGGTAGACTTGAACGATTCGGGGCTTTTGAATGGCTTAATGGAATGGATGTTGCCATAGCCATTGATCAAGGCAATTTACCTTAGTTGAATTATTGCTTCAGTAGTACACCTGAACTGTTCAGCATTTGAGATGGATTCTATTTTAGTGAAGCAAAATAAGCTCTGTGTCTTGGCAAAATACATACATATTGAAACCATTTTGAATGGGGTCAGTCCCCGCCTTAGTCGCGAAGTAAGCCACCGCCCATCACCGCAGTGTTCCAAAATTAGAATATCCGTTCATGCCGGAGCTTTACGGGAATATTCCTCTGTATCTTTCAAATCAAACTGGTTCACAATCCGAACCAAGCTGGGTGGAAACTTCAATTGTTTTGCGAGCAACTCTCATAAAAGCTCCGCCAGTTAGTTAGTGTGCACGGGGCCGTGTCTCGCAACTGAGATCCGCCCAATCCTTTGTCGGACATATGCATCGCGATTGCTCAAGCCCCCATGAAAACATTGGCAAAACTTGCGTTGAAATATTAAAGACGTTACTGTGCACAAAGCTTTTGCTCAGACATCAGTACTCACACAAATCCAAGTGGCTTTTGTGAAATCATTCAATTATTTTTGTTAGTCACAATGGGCGCATGCACTTCAAAAGAACCGTCTACCGGAGAAAGCACTACGCTAAATGCCACGGTGAGTAAACGGGCCGAGCAAGGCAGCAAACTTGAGTCGCAAGCTGGCCCACCCAAAGATTCAACCGCCAGCAAGCCTGAGTTGGGATCAGGTGGTTCTGTCCTGGCCTCCGGTGATCAAAAGCCGCAGTCATCAGGAAGCATCGAGAAACTCAAGACAACAAACGGTAATGGTTTGCAGGCAAACAATTCCAGTTTGGTTCAAACCAACGAAAAGGACGTCAAGATTCTTTTGTTAGGTTCAGGCGAAAGCGGAAAATCCACTATTGTCAAGCAGATGAAAATCATCCATAAAGATGGATTTTCAGAGGCCGAGGCATATGACTACAGGCCTTTTGTCTATAAGAACGTCTTGGATTGCATTAAGAATATCATAAATGCTATTATTGACTTGGCACCAGAATTCGTTGTGCCAGAAGGCTCGCGTCCATCTCTTGGTGCCGAACCTAAGCACGAGGAAGGGGCGTTCTTGGTGCACGAGGATTTGCAAGCTATATTGAACTACGAAACCTCTGGAAATGCAGATGAGCCATTCTGTCCCGATATTGGGCTGAAAATTGCTGAGGTTTACTCCTCTCAACGCGTGCGTGATTTTATCAAACATAACCAAGCAAAGTTTTATCTCATTGACTCCTCCGATTATTTTTTGTCCGCTATTGACCGTATCTCCCAGGAAGACTACATTCCGTCTCAGGCAGATATTCTCAGAACAAGAAAAAAAACTTCCGGAATTTTCGACTTTAGGTTTCAGATGGGAAACTCAAACATTCATATGTTTGACGTTGGTGGACAAAGATCCGAGCGCAAGAAATGGATCCATTGCTTTGATAATGTTACTTTGATAATCTTTTGCGTTGCTCTTTCTGAATATGACCAAGTTTTGCTCGAAGAAAGCTCCCAAAACAGATTGGAGGAGTCTCTCGCATTGTTTGATTCGGTGGTGAATTCGCGTTGGTTCTCGAGAACTTCAATCGTATTGTTCTTGAATAAAATTGACGTCTTTGCAAGCAAGCTACCCAATTCGCCCCTTGAGAATCACTTTCCGGATTACAATGGTGGGGACAATCTTAATAAGGCTGTGAAGTATATCTTGTGGCGCTTTACGCAGATGAACAGATCTGGCTTGAATGTATACCCTCATGTCACTCAGGCAACTGATACTTCTAATATTCAGTTGGTGTTCACCGCTCTCAAAGAAACAATCCTTGAAAACACCTTGAGAGATAGCGGAATCTTATAAACACGTTTAAGCGTTATGAATTACGGGAACAACGTCTGCTATAGGGTGGGGTCTTCAAGTTCGCTGTTTCCTGTATCATGAAATCAAAAGACAGCCATGGTTGTTCTGGTCAAACCACAGTACATAATTGTTTGTGAAGCGAGGGAAATGCATCAATTTACTTCGTGGGCGTGACTTGGGGTTTCAAAACAAGAACAGTCCACAAATAATAGCCTAAAAACAAAATAGACAGTATATGGAAAGTTCAAAGAGTTGGTCCACAACTATTAACAAATTATTTCTAACCTTTTCCTCCCCAAGCGACTACTGGTCAGCTCCGTTGGTCTTTTCTTTGATACTCTCATCTCTCTTCCCTCTCCCCTTCGTTCGTTTTCTCCCCTCACCACGACCTCTGCTACCCCTAGAGGTTCCTTGGGCACCACTTTGACCTCGGCGCAGATGGCTTTCCCCATTTTGATCTGTTTTGGGGTTTTCATCTTGTTCAGTAGAATTTTTGGTACATAAGTTGCCTTTTTTCGTGGACATCGAAGGCTTTGAAGCATCGGGGGTTTTCAGTAACTCTGGCTTGTTTCTTGAGATGGTTCTTCCAGAAGTAAATTCTTTTGCACCAGTTTGGGATTTCCGCCTGTTTTTGGACCCTCTTGCAGGTTTGGATTCAGTTGTGCCACTAGTATTGCTAAGTTGTGATCTTCCTTTTTCCCTTTGTCCCTCCTCTCTTGAAGAGCTGTTTTGTTTGGAAGGCCTTGCAAGAAGTTTGCTTGATGGTTTATGGTTTTCATCAGGAGATATCGGGGAAGACGTATGAGACTGATTATTCACATCGTTTGCGGGTTTGTTTCCTATGTCAGATCGTCTTCTAGTACTGGAATTCTTGTCGTCGGCATGCAGTGTTTTTACATCATGGTCACTTCTTAAAATTGTATTTGCAGGAACATTAAGAGCAGATGACTCGTCAGCGTTGGCGACTAAGGTCAACAACGCGATTGGGTGCAATTCGTCCTGTTTCAATCCATCAACAGCTTGAGAAACTCCAGTACTATTATTTGTTTTTTCTTCACTTTTTTTGACAGTCTCTGTGGACGAATCTTGATCCCCATTTTTCAGGATTTCTTCCCTCATTTTTTCGATTGCCTTTGGTTTCTTTTCTGATTCGGACGACAGTGCTGCTGGGTTTTTCATCAAGATTGTTGGCTTCTTCGTGACAGGTTTTGAGGTAGAAGTGGAGCTCCCTGAACGAGAATTCTTTGTATGATCCTTCGTTTTTGACTTACCTAAAATGTCTGCCAAATTTTTGTTGTGAGTTCCCCAAGCACTCTTTGCATTAGAGGATTTTTGTGAGGACTGAGGAGGCTGACGAACCCCTTCTACCCAAGGAGCTGTGTGCGTAGTGTGTTTCAGGACAATGAGGTTCTTCTCGATTTCTTTTTGGTGGGCTAAGACATCGATTGGCTTGGCATTTCCAAAGGGGTTTGGTTTTGGCTTAGAAGAAGCCAACAGTGGAAGGTCAGATAAAGAGGGTCTTTCCACAATTGTGCCTGTGTGATGTTCTTCACCCTTGGATCGTCTTCTGTTGCCTAACGATGGACCAAACAGGTGCTTGGATCCCGGTAGCTGGATACTATCCAACGGCATCCCACCAGGAGGCTTACTCAATCCTGGCCGATTTCGACCGGGTATCAGTTCATTGGCATGTCCTCCCCGGGATCCGGAGGCTAAAAATGTTTGTTCTGCGCGCAACAATTCTTGATGGTGCTCTTGATTGAATCGCATGCTTTGCTGGAAGTCATTAAAGTCAGCAACCTCAATCGTCACTCTGCGGGAGCCTTTGTACACAACATCTTGCCATTTAGCAACTTTGTTTTGGCTTTCGAAAGAAGACAACTCAACAAAGGCAATTTTTTTGACTATGCCCAGTTCTAGAGGTTGGGAGAATGGATCAAAGAGGATCTTGAATTTAGTTAATGGCGTGAATCTGCTTCGAAAGAGATCGGTGATGAACGCGTCATTGCTTGTTATTGGTATGTTGGAGAGTTTTACGATATATGGCGGTCCGTTATCAAGAAAGTTAGATCTGCTTGCCCCAAAATTATTTGGCCCGGATCCGTAGCGAGAGTTTCCGCCGTAACCAGAACCTTTATTCCTTTCGATTGGAACTGAAATCGAGGCAATGTCAAAATCTTCATCAGCCCAGGAGCCACCATATGCTAGAATAGGTTAGTGTCAAGCTGGGTGGAAGTGCAATATCAAGGTCGATAACCAGTTATTGAAATACGTACATTCATCAGAAAAAAACTCCTGTAAAGACATCTTTTTGGGCGGTGCTATGTATGTTAGTATTGTTGAACAAAGGGACATGGGACAAACTGTATGTCAATTCCATTTGCGAAAAGCGGAGATTCTGAGTCGTCCTGATGTGATGGAAAAATCTTTTGGCTCACATATGTTCCATGATGTTGTTTTGCATTTTACATGAGAGGTTTCAAAGATGCAACCCAAAGACAAAGCATCGACGGATCACCCAAAGCAACACGGCCATACGTTGACGGTCTCCTTGCTTGATCAATTCATTTGTGAGAGCGAACGGACATACTCATGATCGGTATTTGTAGATAAGTCAACTTTGGTATGGTGCTAAGAGTATTCAAACTTGAGAACAGAAATAAGTATTTACCTGTATGCAGTACAATTACGTGTCTAGCATTTGGCGCCTAAATGATTAATGGGCGTGTGTTCAAATTCGTTCGAAATTTCTGCATGAGTAAGTAATTTCAATTTTTTACAGCGTAAAGTTCTGACGCAGCTAATAGTTTTCGTTTGTGCCTCAGATCTTATATATAAGCTCTTAAATTTGAGAGGCTATCCTCCATTCGGCAATCACGAAAGCTCAAGCAGATGTGCCAGCACCGGTACAGACCATTTCTGGATTTAGTGCAACAGACTTGAAACACATTGTTTAATGCTCATTTTTATTTGATTCGAAAGGTCTCCTTTCTCTCGATGGACTGGTGAATTATGAAATTTGGAATTACAGTATCAAAAACACTAGTAACTATCTAACGATGTTCTGTATTGTTTCCACTATTTCCTTTTTTTTTTAATTGGCTCAAGAACCCCTACAAATCTTCGTAGTTATCGTAAGCCCTTCTCCAGTTGGCAAAGAATCCTGCGAAAAACTTTGTTCCCAACCCGATGTCCTTAGCTCCGAGTGTAGCCCTGATCGAGTGCATGGACAATTGAGGAATACCCATGTCAATGGTTCGGGCTCCGGTTTGAAGAGAGATGGATGGGCCAATGGTGCCACCGGAACGAGAGTCGTTTCTAATTTGAAAATACTGCAACTCGTCGCCATTTTTCTTTGCCAATTCTTCGACCAAAGCAAGCCCGACGGAATCTGTGGCCATGTGACCATTTGGGTCCAATGATATAGTCATTCCTTTGTTTGGAACTGGCTTGTGGTGTTCCAAGTACACACTGGCAAAGTTGGGGTTCACCAAATGATTGACATCCGCAGATAAAACGATGGTGTTGGCATAGACAATCTTTAACTGCTCCTGGATGTTTGTTGAGGCAGGACTGTAATACTCAGACGCCAAGACACGAGACACCACGGACTCAATCAACTGGCCCTTGGCACCTTGTCTTGTTGCCGATCCAATTTCTTCGTTGTCGAACAAAGCCACCAAAGAGAAGGCATCAGATGCGATCGCGTTTGCTTCCACAGACTCAATCAAGGCCGAAATTGCAGCATAAGAACACACTCTATCGTCAACTCTAGGCGCGAACACGAACTCCTTGTCCAAGCCTCCCCTTACACCCTTCTGAGTGTCAAACAACTGAAGATCCCATTGCAAAATGTCTTCCACAGCCACGCCTGCGCATGAGGCAACGTACCTAAGCAATCTCAATGGATGCTGTCCAAACAAAGGCGCGGACTTTTCGGCCTCCGTTGGCTCGAGATCTTGATCCAGGCCGGAGAATCCAATCACAGGAACGGCCTGCGTCTCTTTGTTGAAAGGGCCCTGCGCAGGCGCACCAAAATGAGGAGCTAAAGAGGGAATCTTTGCGATTGGATGAGGCGTGGAGTCCACCAACCTTTGCTCAACAACGCCTGACTTGCGGTCTTTTACCAACAAGCGACCGCCAATTCCCAAGTCCCTGTCCCACCAGACCGGTTCTAAAGTACCGGCGTAAGCCGCGACGCCAAGCAAGTCATAACCTTCCGTCTGGGACTTGTTGGAATTGGGCTTCAAGCAAACAGTCAACGCGTCGATATGGGACCCAATGGCACCCACGCCCTTTGATGGAGTCCAGTCGGCACCGACAACAAATGCGGCCAAGCTCGAGCCGCTGCGGTAGGTGAAGTACCTGCCTGGTTTGAGGCTGCTCCACGATTTTTTTTCAGGGAGGTACGTGAATCCAGCGCTTTTCAACTTCGCTGAGAAATGCTCAACGACGTGGTAGATGGTGGGGTTCTTGTATGTGAAATCAATGTACTCTTCTGCATGGGCCTCAAAGTACTCGTCATCATAGGCTGAGCCAGATACTCGGGGCTTATTGATCTTCGCGAGCAACTGCTCACGAAGCTCAGGGCTACCTGCTCCGTCGGTATCTTGCAACACTTCGTTGAGGGCCTTGAGCAATTCTTCGTAGCGAGACATTGGTGACTTTATGAATTAGAAACGGCACCTGCTTGTGTTTTTTAAGCGTTTTCAAAGCCAGGATTTAGGCTGCAGTTAGTGCTTCAAGGATTGTCCTTTTATATTCTTGGACGGGGAGGAGCGCCGCGACGCTGGTATTTAAACTGGTATCTTATCGCGCCACACGGCACCGCGGCTGCGGCGGGTGAAGCCAGCCCAACTCCTCGTGACCAGGTATATTGAAGCGCAGAGTCCAGAGTGTCTTCGGAGGGGCACACGTGGATACGGCTGGGCGCCTTTAACTTTCTGCTTCACCCGGAGCATTCAAGCTTTTGCATTATTGAAATATATATATATATATATATATATATATATCTCCTGATTCTATGTATACTAAGCGCAGCTAGGTTGGGGACCATGGTAAGGGTGGGGTTATCGCACGCTCATTTGTCCAGCACCGCGCACCTCACTGGCGGCCCCCCGCCTTTCGCACCATCAGCTGCGAGCTCATGATATCTGACATTTAGCATGAATCGCGTGAGTTACAAGAGCCAAAAGTGGCGGTTTGAGACTCAGTATACGTACTCAAATAGCCAGGCGTCACAGCCGGCCCTACTCGGGTCTTGTAGCTGCAAATGTGGCGGCCACGATTAAGGGCCACACCACAGTGACGTCTGCGTAAACCTTCACGCTCTTGGCTTCTGCTTTGATCTTGCCCCAGGAAACGGCTTCGTCCGGGCGCGCCCCAGCGTCAGACCCGTCAAACTCCTGGCCGGTATTAATGTAGACGGCCCAGTCCGCGCCATTTCTCATGAGACAGGCGTTGCATATGTGGTGCTTGATCAAGCCACCACCCAAGATGATCATACCCGCTTTGAAAGCAGCAATAGACATGGCGTTGATTTTGCGGATGTCTGATACAATGTCGAGGCGAAGTCTCTGTGGAGATGCCTTGTACGTGTGGAAAAAGAGCATGTCACCAATAGAACCATCGGTGATTGCGGGACAGAAGATCGGGATTTGGTTTTTGTGAGCCCAGTAAAGCACTGACAGTTCATCGTCAATTTCTTTTCCTAAACGGTCGATAAGTCTCGAGGGAGTCCACACTGCCTGAGAGTCAGCATTCAAGGCTTCAGCACCAAGCTTTTCGGCCTCTTCCTGCTGCTCCTCTAAGATCTTGTCCAATACTGGGACGATCCAGTCTTCAAACTTACAGTAGTTGTCATTTGGGACAAGCAAGTTTCCAATTCTATTGAGTCCCTTGTCTCTCAAGCTCTTGCCAGGAAGGCTGAACTCTCCGAGGTAAGTAGGGGCCAACACTTTGATCAAATCCTCCTCGATGCCACCTGCTGAGGCCACGATAGCACTGACCTTCTTGTGCTGAACCAAGTATCTCAAAGTGTCCCTGATTCCCGAAGAAATTAAGTTCGAGGTAAAGCCGAGGAAAATCGTGGCCTTCTGGTGTCCCAGGTTGTCAAACTCGCCAGTCTTCTCATGTTCGGGGATCTTGTCCATGTGCTCCCCACGCCACAGGCTCATCTCGTTAATGATTTCACACGCAGTGCCGACAGAAGATGCCTGGAAGCCCATGGTTTTCATAGACTTGATCAAGTCCGTGGCCTTCATGTCGTACGCATTATCCTTTGAATAATCAATGCCTGCAACCTCGACAAAATCTTCGGGAACAGGCTCAGACTGCTTGAGAACAGCGTCTGTTGCAAGAGAGGGGCGGCTGTTGTCTTCTGCCATTTTGGGAAGGGGGTCCGATTGTATGGATGAAAAAAACGGCCCATCACATTTCGCACTGATTATGAAATATCCCGGAGCGAAAGTCGCAGGGTTGAAGGTACGGGCTGGAGGTAACAGTTTTACGAAATCCAGATATACTGTGATTTGAATAATCATTTGAACAGACCCGGAAAATCAGTCATTGTCTCTCTGCGATGTGGATCAGCAGCAGAATTGCTAGAAAACTTTGTAAGAAAGGGACTCAGTGTCCGGGGTTATGCTCGTAGGCTACACCATGACCGGACAGTCTGGAAGTAAAGTACAATCTCTGGAAGACTGGGCTTGGGGCAAATCCAAAGTCAACGGAAATTCTTTGAAGTACATGAGGTATCTAGTGTTCTTTTGTAGCGCCATTCGCTCCGCAAACATCGCACCCCGACCTTGGTCTGTAGGAGCATCAGCGAAATGTGGCAGTCGTAGGGCAGGCACAGCTGCTATTATACATACTGCTTGGCCAGTAATTGACTTATACGTACGCACACGTGATATTTAATTTCGTTCATTAATATACAATGCATTGTTCAGACTCTTTCGCTCACTACGGGCTCCCACGACGAGCACTTTGGCTTGGCAGTGTTGTAAGGCACGTAAGCGCCCCTGGTGGCGGTCAAGTTAATCTTGTGCTTCTGCAATGGGTAAGCTCTCACAGCTTTTTGGTCCAACGGCAATCTGTCTGGTGGCGTGTTCGTACCATATCCTAGCCAGTAGTGCCAGCCAGGCTCGACCTTCGACATGTCAACACCCCAGTCGGCGTACTCTACCCATCTGGTTCTCATGTGAATCTCCTCAGGAGCATCGGTCTCATAGTACTTGTTTCCCCAGTCGTCAGTGCCCACTAACCAACCTCTCTTGGTATCGTTGTGAACCTGGATTTGCCAAGCTGCTCTCTTAATGCCAGAGGCATAGATGTTCTTGATGGTACGAAAAATAGACGTGGACATGGTGGTGTTGTCTACCTTGTAGTGCCTTGCGCTTGCTTCCTCGAATGAGAAAATCACCTCTCAATGATTGGGTGCCGCGCACGTGTGTGCGCGACTCAAAATGTGACAGGTGGAAAACACGTTTTCTTTTCATCAAGGCAGTATTTGCATGTTGTGTTGTGGCTTGTTATAATCCATTAGTGTCTTGGAAAGTGAACCCTAAAAACATAAATTACAATATGTACCCTAAAAATAAACAGCCAATGATATGAAACACAAATTTAATATCCTCTTTGGGCTGATCGTTCGATTAGAGAACTAACATCCTCCACATTCAAAACTACTCCGTCCTCGGAACACTTAGCCTTTGCTTTCAACTCAGCACACAACCCATCGATATCAATCTCAGTGTATCTTGGGTGCGCGGTAATTCTATCCCAGATTTCGGAACACTTCAACGTGTCCGCAGGTGCTGGAACAACCTCCTTCTCGTGTTCTTCCGGATTTGGAGGGCTGTTGAAACTGGTTACTGACGAAGCTGGCTTATGACCATCCACAACCGAGTCGTTCCCCGAGCTGTCGGAGGCTGAATAGCCAGATTTGACAAACTCGCTGAAGTTGAAGTCTGTATTTACCGCGCTAAACGGGTCATACGCAGATTCTTCATTAACCATGCCTGCGATAGAGTCCACATCCGCATAATTATGAGCATTCTTCTCGACCGGATCATTGCTTAAGTTTCCAAGTGCCAAATTTATGTCAAAGTTTACATCGTTGAATAACGTTGTTGGTATGTCTTTCCCATAAGAATTATCCAAAGAAAAGTTAAACGATGACTCACCGGTGTTGTTGAATAAAGGATCTTGCAAGTCCATATTCGGCGTGAACAAAGACTGGAATGGCGAGTCAGTCTGGTAAGGAGGTAGCACTGGGGCCACAGTTTGCTGTTTTAATGGATATGCCTGGCTGTCCCGATGAAACTTCGGGATGGGCTTCTGTCTTGTTCCACATGCCTCGTTCAAACTAGTACAAAACGGGTTAAGCTCTTCGTCAAAAAGACTAGCAGTTGTGTGACGCAAATCAGCATGCCCCGAAGAAGGTACTGAGTAGTTCTCGCTGCTGTTAGATTGTGGCGAAACGATCACATTCTCATTCAATGGTGAGTTTGACGAAGAAGATCCACTGGTCAAATCGGGTAAATGGTTGCTCGAGGCATCAGAGCGAGTTTCAGAGTCTGCAGATCGTTTTTTGCCCCAGGGGTATCCAATAGTTAAATCACTCAGAGATATACCGCTTTCGCTAGACTCACGTTTAACTTTTGTGTTTGGTAGAGGCTTGAGGTCTGAGAAGTCCGTGTGACCTCTGTATCGGCTTAACTCAAGTTTGAGGAGCTCGATCTGCGCTTCAGCTTGCAGCTTGTCGTCTTCCAACATCATAACCTTATCCTCCAAGTCCTTCATTTTGCGTTCCTTACGTTCTCTGTAGGCACGTTGAGCCGCCCTATTTTGGGCCGTTCTCTTGGACTTAGGTTCTGTATCAATGGGCTTGCGTCCGGGTTTCGTGTGCTGCTTCTTGTCATCATGCGACGAGAAATCGGGCGAGTCCTCGTCCATGGGTCTTTTGGTGTCCAACATTATTATATCGTCTTGGGAATGGTTGAGTTAAAAAACTTATCAACTGATCGAGTTATGAGCGTCTGTAATGCGTAGAAAAGTTCAACCGGATAAAAGTAACCAGGAATTCCAAAATCTCGTTGGAATCCGGGATGGTGAGACAATAGATGGTGTGTGATAGGGGGGGAAAAGCGGTGGCAAATTGCGTGGTGCTTGACTAGTGCGTGATGTTGCTAAGTTATTAAAGCCGACGAGAATGAATACAGGATGGTAATCAGCTCGGAAACTATAAAACACGATAGCAAGAAAAAATTCAAATGCAAAAAAAAGGACGTCGGGGATCTTTACGATGGGAAGGTCGAGGCGGGTGACGATTCCTTGGGAAAGGCGCGCATGCGGGATGCCTGCGCTATATATATTTGGTTATATAATAATCGTTGTGCAGGAAACCACGCATCCAACGTGCGATGCTCGCCTGGAATCCGTAGATTGTTCCACCGAAAGTCGGAGCGCATGTAGACACATATTTCGACTCGCCTTGGGGGGACATCCGGAAACTTGCATTAATAGGGATAATCAGATATCTGGCTATCATGGGTCAACTGAGTATACCGCTCAGACTTGAAAGGTAAAACATTCCTCAAGATGCTTTCCAAAAACTGAGTCCTCCGTGACAGCCCCGCTTTCTCGTGACACACCTACATATACTCGACTTTATCAACAGCCGCGAAGTCTCATATTGAGGCTGACAAATCGGCGCTGCAGTTTCGAACATATCGAAAAATGCATATATTCCTGGAACGCAACAGTTTAAAAGTGAATAAACGGCGTTTAGTCGTGGATACATTGTCGCCAAATATTATATAAACAAATATTTCGAGTGTCTTTGACCTTTTGCTCGACAAGGATATCACCTGTATGGTCAGGGCTTCTATACAAGGCGCATTTCTTTTTCAGAGCTTGCGCCGAAGCTTCGGACATTACTCCGCAATTGGCGGGGATCTTGCCAGAGCCAAACAGTATCAGGGATCTGATCCGTAGCACCAGCAGTTCCATCTGATATATACATAAGAATGTCTTACTACAGTAAGACTGTCGTGGCAAAAGCTCAGGTTTGCTGCCCAACAGAGTATATTGGAAAATACGGCGAGCAGCCAACAACACGGTTGATTAGGCACAGTTCGTCAATTTTCAGCTCTAGCTTGTCAAGTTGTGCTTTGTAAACTTCGCATGTCTTTTTAAGCGCATGGTGCCATATCTCATCCCTGCACTTGTCGCCAATCTGAGTCCTCTGTCTGATAATAGGTTCATTCTCAAAGTTGTTACAAAGCTCTTCGTAACAACTTAAAGCTTTGTCTAATTGAACAGAGGCAGCGCGAATGACTTGCAGAAATTTAGATTTTCTCTCTGACACCGGTATGTTGGCCATGTTAGCCAAAGGTGTAGTCGATTGAAGATATTCTTTGTATGTTGGCAATGCGGGAACTCCAATCGAAGACCAGGGCTTCATGCGCAAGTTATAAAGCATTTCATCCAGAGCAAGATACGACGATTTATCTCCGGATTTGCAAATGGCGTTCATAACATGAATCGCTGTCGACACTCCAGCCGTCAAATAAGACAAGGAAGTTTGACTCAAAGCGGAATACTTTTCGTGGAAGAGAATGTTATCTGTTAAAGTTGGGATAAGATTCTCTTTACAGCGATGATATTCTTCTTTCAACGCTTCTTTTTTTTGGCCAGCCTTTGTGCTTTTTATTTTTTTTGGGAGCGCTTGTATAATCGAAAGCTTACCCTTGTTGATTGCTATTATCCGTTTTGTGATGAGTTCGTGAGCTTGCAAACATAAATTTGAGACATACCAATACATCATGGGAGCTTCATGATGTTTGTAGAGGTCTTGCTCGAAGCCACTGAGTGCCACATCAATCATTGTATCAAGCTTCTCCAAAAATATATAGGAGCTTATACCGAACGCAGGTTGATCATGGTGAAAAGGCGAAAGTTTGTCTCCAACTCCATAGGAAAACAACTCGGCCTCAACAGTGTCAGCCTTAAAGTGTAACGAGTCCAACACCACTATGTTTCGGTTCCCGGTCTGGCGTTGACGACATCTGTTGTTGCCGTAGGCTCCCAATTTATGAAGACTTGCGGCTTCCAAGTCATTCAATAGCTCAGTCACCTTGTTCAAACACTCAGATTTAGTAAGTTCCACATTTTTCGAGTTTTGAATAATCCACTGCGCTGGATCCATAATGTTATTTCCACATACTGAAGTTGTCTCCATGAGCCTCATAGTAATAGAGCCCAAATCTTCATTCAGGCCAGCAATCGATCTGTCATCACGAATAAAGAAAAGCTGGAAAATCCCTCTGGAAAGGGGGTTGGCATTGTTGGCAAGATCAAAACTAATATCGCGCTTCAAGTAACTTTGTAACTGCGAGACGTTTTTCATCATCGTGAAATGCAGAATCATCCTATCGACTGAAATAATTAAGTTGGTTAAGCCTTTGTATGTATCGGCCTTACTGATTTCAGTATTATTCGATGGAAGATGCTTGTTATCGCAATCGAGTTGAACAAGTCTGGAAAATGCCGCAGCCGGATACTCTGCATAAGACTCATCGCTCAACAGCTCAATAATGTTGATGTAGTCGGTTTTGTGAAAAAACCTTTTGGTTTCTTTCGTCGCAAATAATTGAACATCAAGTTTCAACACATCTTCTAAACACACCAACGTTTTGATTAGCTTAAGCTGGTTGGCTGCAATACTATAATATTTTTCATGCCTCAAGTCTTCACGCTGTTGAAGCCAGTCCTCTGCTTTTTTAATTTCCAACAAAACGATCTGAGGTGAGATCAGGTCGAGAAAGTCTCCGTTTATAGATCTCGTGACTAAGTCTTCCTCGTCGTAAAGCACGTTTTTCGCTACACTCAAGGAAAATCCAATCGTCTTGGCGAGCCCAATCACGAATGCACGAAGCACAACGTTGACTAGCTGAGAATGTGTATCCAATGCCGGCTCGCTGGCAACGTTATGCAAGCGCAGATTAACGAATCTGGCTTTCAGTAACGAGCCAGTCTCATGATAGCTTTGGAGAAAGTCAAGCATATAGCGGCAACTCAAGACAGTCACCAGAAGAGACAGACCTGATATCCAGCTCATATATAAGATGTAAAGTTTGTTCATGATAGACACCACAGTTGAAAGCGATTGACCCTCACTCACATCAAATTTGAGTTCCTCCTCACTAAGCTCAATGAGCCCCGTATCTAGTTTAGCATTCCCCATTTCCAATGCCCGAGCACCCTCTAACATATCGAAATACGAAATCACTTGCACCTTGCCGGGTTCCATATGCTTTACAGCATCGAAAAACTCCGTGGTGACATCGACGTACTGAGAATCTAAATTTGGTTAGTAAATGCAACAATGATCTTAAAAGAGAGATAAGATATACATACCAGCAGGAATGCTCATATTCGTTGAATGCTGAATTGGTTCACCAAATGTAAAAAGCCGGAAGACTAAAAATTGAACGCGCGGAGCAGTATCCAAAACAGACGCAACTTGGTCGCAACTCAAGTGCGAAAGCCACTTTTATATTCGACATTTCACAGCTCAATGTTGGTCGCATTTGTTTCAATGAGCTAAAAATTGTATCTTCGTCCCCTTCAATTTTTTGGTTTAAGGGATGGTGGCAGGCGTGCCGGGGATCACATAATTACATGCGATTGATTATTCCCGACTCTTACACCCATAGTCATCGTTGGCAAATGAATGAAATCAAAGTGCACTCAGTGTTGATATACTGATTTCTAAAAAAAATAGCAAAAATACAACTTGGGCATTCATACTTGACAATAAGACTATGCTGCGAGAAAGACATGACCTAAGATTTCGGTGCTTCCCTGATAAATCCCTACTGAAAATCACGACAACCCGTTCCCATAACGCATCTAAAGATGATCACATTTGTTCCTAATTATACCGCAAGGCATCAAACTTGCAAGGTTTGGAAGTAAACTGCTTTTTTAGATAGTCTTTTTGATGGTTTAGAACCTGTCTTTCTTATCTTCTTTCAAGTCGAGTACTGCAACTGTCGTTGCCGAAATGAACATCTATCAGATAAGGCTGCTTGGAAATGTTTACTTGACGTGTTTGTTATCTGGCTCCACCTTATGAAATTTGAATATGCTGGTGGTGTACGCAAACATCAAGCCGTTTGCTGGAATTAATTCCAGGGGTATTGAATTTACTTTTATCTGTATTTCACGCAAGAAATTTATTCGCACAATGAGATCCTTGATTTTGGACATTCATTTCATTGTCAACTATATATAGATTCTGATTTCTTTCAAATTCATTTTCTTATAAAATGGTGATGAATTGATTGGCGTCAACAATTTGTGGCCTGCTATTTCAACAGACTATCGTGCCGATGATTAACTCTAGACTAATAAGCATGAATTTTAAAAACAATAAAGGCAAGTTTAAACATTCTCTCATCACTAAAATCTAAATGCTTCTTAATCAACTTTACTCCCATAGTTCACGATCTCAAAATACCGACCTGATAACTGTTGAAATTGTGACAACTGTGGGTTAAAGCCGCTATCATCATATAGTCTTGGAAGCTTCAATATCACCTCAGAAGATGTCCCTTAGTCCGAAATCATCAAAGGCGAGCTTTATGAGCTAATATCCCCGAGGGTAGCAAAGTCTAATTAAGATTGAGGATGTGCTAGTATGGCGGGGATATGTTTGTATCCCTTATCGTTCCTTCATTTTCCACGAGTTGTCGATCTGAGTTCATCCTATACAGTTGATAAACTCAAGTTTTTGATCGTTGGCATTTCATTGATTAATCGTAGTGGGACTAAACTAAAATCGGGTTATCACGTAGGTTGTTCAATTCAAAACGGAGGATAAGTGTTTTTTTTAACCGAAAACCTTTCCACAGTTACCAGTTACAAATAAGAGTTTCTTGAAATTGATATGATATTTCAGTGGTATTAGGAACAAAAGCTAAACAAAGTCATTGCTTTCTGAAAATTTTGTTGCTGTAGAACACCAACCAGTTGTTTCTCATCACGCCAAAATAAGTGAAAAGTACAGGTGGATCCTACGACAAGTCACATATAGCCTCGCAGAAACCAAAATTCAATAGTTTATAAATGGTTTTATAGCTCTAGAGTGATCAATTCTGCTCACGTGAACATTATCATGTCTGTGATAAACGTCTCCAGCATCAGATCAAGCATTTGCATTATTACATTATATTCAATAACTTATGTACACCTCCAAGGAAAAGGGTGGTTGGTGTAATGGCTAGCATTAATGCCTTCCAAGCATTAGACATGGGTTCGATTCCCGTACCACTCATTTTTTAAAATAATTTTTTTTGCCGAGACATTTATTTCACTAATTGTGCTATTGAATTTATTCTTGAACGCCCTTATATTCCACAGTTGTATATCGCTTGGCATTTTGATTGGCCTTCGAATTGTGTGACACAAGTCGACAATCAATCCGTATACTCGACCCAGCAACCCAGATCACTGGTCTAGTTTATAATGATTGTACAGTACCTATTTCTTATCATTCACCAATGAGACTTAGACTGTCAGATTAAAGTATTCCGATGGGAGTGGTACCAAAGTCCTGAATCCTGGTATCAACCTTATCGATTGAATGATTGTATATCAGGTAGGACACATCTGATTTTCCTGACCTGTATGGTGCGCATCTTTGTTTATTCCAGATCAACAGCCATCGAAATCAAGTGCCACAATCAGATAATGACAAAAACGGCTTCGGGTAAGCCAACAATATCGCAAATCACAAAGTTCTCTTCCTTTGACGAAATCAAAAATGCCATGTCTCACATATTTGCCGACGCGCAAATGACTTTATCTGGTCATAGAAAGTTAGTAATGCTCATGAGAAAGACCCAAACCAGAGCAATCGAGCTCGGGCTCGAAGAAATGTTTAATCTTCATTTCACAAAACTCGTGACTAAAACACTCAATCAGAAGAAAGGGGTCAGCTCTGCTGACCGCACAGCAAAATTCTGTTCAAACTTTGTTGCCACCTTAACCAAAGAGGAATTCGAGAACCGGACGCCGCGATGCACTCCGGACAATGGTGCCGACGATCTGCTTATCGAGAGCGTAGCGTCTGATTTTATTGATAATTTGATTAGGCACCTTCTTCGTGGTATAGAATCTAGGTTAAAAGATGTGAGATACCGAGTTGTACAGCTCCTAGCCTATTTGGTAAGCTACATAACCGAAATTGATGAGCAGCTTTTTGTGGCCCTTCAGTTTTCTCTTAATCGGCGATTGTGCGACAAAGAATCGATAGTGAGGATTCAAGCCGTAGTTGCAATCTCACGCTTTCAAAATTTTGATGAAATTGAGGAAAGGCAGATCATGAAGGCTTCTGATTCGCTCATTGATGCGTTGAACAACGATGAGTCGCCGGAGGTTAGAAGAGCTGCTCTTTTGAACATAATAAAGACTCCAAGCACAACTCCAGAGTTGTTTAAGAGGGTAAGAGATGTCAATTCCATCAACAGGAGATTGGTCTTTACTAGAATCGCAAGAGAATTGACATCTCTCCTGGAGATAGATCCTAGTATCAGGGATGATGTTCTAGAGTGGGGTCTCAATGATCGTGATGAAAGCGTCAAGCAGGCTGCCATATCTTTCTTGTCAAAACATTGGCTAGGCCAATACAACGATGATATATTAGAATTTTTGGAATCCTTACACGTGGTTGAGTGTGGAATTGCACCAACAATCATTGACCTTATATTTGAGCATAGGCCTGATAAATTCATGGAAATAGAGATTTCCTCAGAAGTATGGAAAGAGCTTACCGCAGAAAAGGCTTTTTTTGTGAGATATTTTTTGGACTTCTGTCACCGAAAAAAGATGTATGAAAAGATTGAAAGATTCTTACCTGAGTTAATGAGGCTTGCTTTCTTGATTGAACAATACTTCAAATTGAGGCAATCGTTGCTTGATGCGAATGCAGACCTATCAAGCGAATACACCGGGTACATAGAGAAGAAAGACAGGTTCGATCGTTTGGTTGACCGTGGCATTGGAGAAATACGTGACTGCTCGCGTCGTATCCAGAAAGCAAACTCATTGATTACACAGCTCAAATTGCACCAGAATGAGCTCGATGTGCATATCACCGAAAAAAAGTCGCTAGTTCAATTTCTTAGATCAGAAGGAAGAAGAAAGCCGGAATTGAAGGAAGAGAATGCGGTGAAAATCAATGACTTACAGATGGAATTGAAAGATCACGCAACTGAACTCAGAGATATATCAGCATCTGTTGATGGTTATCTAGAATCGATAAAGCAAATTGAGTCTCAGTTGGAGGATATCAAGCGAGCGCAAGTTCATCGCGTAAACGAGCGGGAATGTTTCATGGAAAAAAGTTCTGCGCTAGAGGAAAGATATTTACCTCTAGGCGAACAATTGAGAGATTTGGATTTTGTCATCGAACAATTGTTGTCAATCATAAAGTCAAGTGACTCCGCTGATGTTGCAGGAATGAGAAGAGTCATGCCTATTATTACAAATGCATTGACGTCTGCTGGCTTGAATGATAGAAATATCAAGCTTTGTGTCGAAATATTGCGCAAAGGGTCTGATGATGAAAATTATTTTTCGCAGTTGTGCACTGAGATCATCACTGATATAAGAGATTCTGTTCTTGATGAAAATGATGAGACATTCGTTTCAGCTCAGAATTTATTCGGAGACGATTCCAACAATGAAGAGAATGAGTCCGAAATTGGAGACTTTGGAGAGGGAAATGATAATGAAAAGTCCAATGACTCGGATGACACTCTCGCGGAGTCGTCCAAGAGAAGAAAGGTTGCTCCGAATTTACCACCTGATCATCTCATGATCCAGTGTTTAACTATTTTGCAACACTATCTTGAAATTGCAGAAGATACGCGTGCCAACAGCCACCAGCTTGATACATTAATAGACACGCTAATTCGACCAGCGCTAACCAACAATGATAACATCAGGATCAGACAGCTTGGTTATCGAACACTTGGGCTTTTTACGCTCATCGATGAAGGTTTAGGTGCTTCCAATTTAAAATTTTTCGGAATAAGCGCGTCCAAAGCACAAGATGAAGACTTAAAAATTCTTTGCATGAAAACCATATTCGATATTATTTCTACGCACGGGGTTAAAATACTTGATGCTGAGGGTGAAGATGCGGTAGACTCGCTTTCCTTAGCCCGTTTATTCTACAGCTTGCTCAAGTTGCATGACATGCCCAAGTTGCAAGCTACAGTTGCCGAAGGCCTTTGCAAACTCTTTCTCGCTGACTTGTTACTAGACTTCGGTAAAGGGCAAACGGACGAGGATGATGAAGAAGAAATTCTGCAGGAAACCCATTTGCTAGAACTCTTGTTGTTATCATATTTCCATCCCTTGAATGCTGAAAATGAGGAACTAAGGCAAACACTTGCATTCTGTATTCCTGTTTATTGTTTCAGCCACGAGAAGCATCAACTCAAAATTAGCTCAATCAGCGCTGAGTGCTTCTATCGAATTTTCAAAACTGGAGGTGAGTTTGAAAAATTTGGATCGATGCTTTCTCCAACAAATGTACTTCAACAACTAATTTATTGGTGCGATCCAAACAACGTCGTGAACGTCGACCAGGAGTCAATAAGAAAAAGCACGTCTCACTTCTGGCAAGCCATGAAGTTACTTCAAGTGGTTGAGCAAGACACTCCAAAGAATATAAAGAAAGCTGTTATTCAAAACCTTCATAGACTTTTCATAACCGAGCACCTTGGAGCCGATGTATTGAGAGGATTACTCAATGCTATTGAAGACACACGACAGTTGGTGAAGAGCAATCTAGACCAACCTAATTTTATTTTAGATGCGCCCACCGAGCGAGCATTCGAGAAGTTTTACACTCGTGTTGAAGATTTGCTCCAAAAGTCCGAAAGCTTGCCGCACGAAACTGAAGTGTCGCACTCGCTTGAGACGCGTCCGAAAGTACACTCTGTTCAAAACGAGGCTGTAAATGCGCAGGAACGCGCGTCTGATCGCCAAGACTCGGAGGATCACGACACCCGGAATATGAAAGCTGTTGCGGACACTTCCAATGTTGCCGGGATGCTGGTTGAATCAGACTTGGCAGAAATTGACAAGATGCTAGATGAAGAGAATGAGGTTGAGTATAACATCGATGAATAGCTGCACGAAAACTAATTCCGTTGTGTCTCGCATTCGTACAGATAGGCGTGCGTCGCGGTACGAGTGTACGAAGCCATATATGTAGGAAAGGGCTGGAGTGCGTAAACGACGATACGATGCTGAATTTTTCAAGGTTTGTTTATAAAGGCGCGATTCTATTCCCGACGTCAAAGAAAGCATTGACTTTTGGCAACCTTATTATATCACAACAATCATCATCATGTCCTCCGTCAAATTAGCTGAGAAGAACTACCTGAAAGACCGTGATTTCGCGAAGGCGATGCACGGTGAGTCTTTCAAAAAGACTGGCCTTGGTGCTCTCATGTCCAAGTCCGACAAGGCTTCCGATGTGGCCAACGAAGGTTACTTTAAGCATTGGGATGGTGGTGTTTCTACAGACGATGAAGAAAAAAGATTGAGCGACTATTCAAACTTGACAGCCCACTACTATAACTTAGTCACGGATTTCTATGAATATGGATGGGGATCGTCATTTCACTTCTCCCGCTACTACAAGGGTGAAGCTTTCAGACAGGCCACTGCGAGACACGAGCATTTCTTGGCTCACAAAATGAACATTCAAGAAAACATGAGGGTTTTGGATGTTGGTTGCGGTGTTGGTGGTCCTGGTAGGGAAATTTGCAGATTCACAGACTGTACTATTGTCGGATTGAACAACAACGACTATCAAATCGAGAGAGCTCAGCATTATGCCAAGAAATACAATTTGGATGACAAATTGTCTTATGTTAAAGGTGACTTCATGCAGATGGACTTCGAGCCTGAATCGTTTGACGCCGTTTACGCCATTGAAGCTACAGTACATGCCCCAGTCTTAGAGGGTGTTTACTCTGAAATCTTCAAGGTTTTGAAGCCTGGCGGAGTTTTTGGTGTTTACGAGTGGGTGATGACTGATGACTACGATGAAACTAACGAGGAACATCGTAAGATTGCGTATGGTATCGAGGTCGGTGATGGCATTCCCAAGATGTACAAAAGGGAGGTGGCTGAACAGGCTTTAAAGAACGTTGGATTCGACGTTGAGTACGAGAAAGACTTGGCCGACACCGATGATGAAATCCCTTGGTATTATCCATTGGCTGGTGAATGGAAGCACGTTCAGACCTTATCAGACTACTACACGATCTTCAGGACTTCTAAGATTGGTAGAAAGGTCACCACTGAGATGGTTGGCTTATTGGAAAAAGTTGGATTTGCCCCTAAAGGCTCTAAGCAGGTTACTGGAGCCTTGGAAGATGCTGCGGTCAATTTGGTGGCTGGCGGTAAAAAGAAATTGTTCACCCCCATGATGTTGTACATTGCGAGGAAACCATTGGACGCTGAGAATTAGTTTGACTTATCTTATTTATGGAACAAAAAAAAATCAAGCCACGCGGGCACTCAATGTACTAAAATTAGAATGTTATACCGACATGCATGCAGCGAGTACAAACAAATATCGCAAATGAATCTCAGGTATAGAGAACCAAGATTAGATTTCGAGATAAAATACGAATTCCAAAAATTTTTCAAAAAAAGAATAATTGACTCCGGCGTGATTCGAACACGCGCATCTTACGATAACAGAACTTGAGTCTGCCGCCTTAGACCGCTCGGCCACAGAGCCCCTATTGTTTCAAGATAACATTTATATTAATATATATCTACAACTTTTATACTTTTAGATCTTGGAAACAATTAATATCAACGATATAGACCTTATATGAGAGAGTTTTGAAGCTTTTAAATGTATTTCGATAAGTGTGGTCGTTTGTTTCTGAGCGCGGAAGTGAATGGGCGCTTTCGGAGAATATCCTTCCTTTGAGTGGTTTTCCCATGCAATTAATGCCTGCCCTATCATAAGACACAATCGAATTTCTTCTTTTATCTACAATATTCCAGGTAGAAGTCTCTGAGACTGCACGGGTGATACAGAAGAAAAATCCCAGACGTTGGGAACATTCTCTGAGAGTATACCGCTTCATCGGGTTGATGAATGTCTTATATTTTTCACATAATAATAATAGCCTTAAAGTCTTGGCGGCAAAAGCAGTGATTTTTGAATTTCATTCCATGAATCGTGCCCCAGAAATGGGCTAATTATTATCACTAGGCCACCTGGCATTTGTAGAATTTCTCGTGTGTGTTGGGGCCCTCAAAGGTAAGAATGGGCATTACTCCTTTAAAATAAAATGAATTTCTGGCTTTCCCCATAGTTTCAACAAAAAGAACTTGATATTCGATTCAAGCTTAAAAAATGTGCAACATTGGTTTAAGAAATTTTCGATGTATTCTTGAACAGTCTTTGTAGGTAAAAAGCCGGGTAGTGAGACGCGATTGCGCGCTACTTTCTTTTGAATGTTGGGCCTGATGATGAAGAGATTGATTTATAAAATTTGCACCCCCAAACTTGTCATTAAAAATAAAAAAAGAAACTAAAACATGTTGTTTTTTGGGGAAAGACATACCCAATTAATGTTTGAGAAGGTGTCAAGAACGTAATTTCTCAAAACTTTCAAGACATATATAAGGGGGACAAAGAAGCAATTTTTTGATAATTTCTGACACAATTACATATTAAATACCCTCTTGAAATGCTCCAATTATTCCAAAAATGCAGCCAAATATTTCATACTTGAAAGATCTTACAAGAAAATATGCGCCCCTATGCGCGGCAGTAAAATATCGGATATTGAAGGTGTAAACGATAAAATAGAATAAATTTCAGTCATTGTCCATGCGCGGACATGTTTTGCGATGATCATTTCCTCAGTAGAAACATGGCCAGTTTGAAAAGACGTAATTACTATCGACCTGTATGTTGAAATACGCGGAAAAAAAAAGTGCTGTATGTCATTCAATCTTGGTGGAGGCATTATTGTTTTTTTCGCTAATTAAATGTTTAAATTCTTTGCCAAATCTCCTCACAAGAAAAGGTGCCGGTTTTCTATTGGGCTTCAAAGCTGGACTAAATACGCTGCAGCATCACATCTAAGCGAAGTGGTCACTTCTTTAGTCCCACTAAGAACGAATCAGCAGCGCCTGCATTGGACAATGTCATTTTGGATCCCAAACATGCGCAGCAATTTCAAAGAGCAATGCAATATTGCGATTCTCTTGCCAAACGCCTACTATGTAGGCAATCATGATTATTTACCGCGCCTTCTCGGCAGAGAATAAATGATTTCCTGTTCACTTATAATACATCGATTCAATTCCCCGAAGTCAGTGAATGAGCATGACACTAACAAATCCGAATCTTGAGGCCTATGAAATCACACGGGGTATGTGGCTTGAGTACTACAACTCGCACAGGGGAACATTTGTTGCAAGAAAAAAGTGCAGTGGCTGCTATAATAACGAGCTATTCGTCATCTGGGCAGTTTCTGTCGCAGTGCAAGCAATTGTCGATGGTTCTAGAATTTTTCCTGAGCTCAGGCCATTGATTGGCCCTGCAGTGGACACCTTCAAGAGGTACCAAAACCGTCAAACGAAGGGTTATTCGGCAGCCGAGAATAGCGGCACCGACAACGATGTTTATTATGACGATGATGCACAGGTTGCCAGCGCTATCATCACAGCTTACGAAGTGACTGGGGACAGAAAGTACTTGGACTCAGGTCGGGAGCTTGTTCGTTTTTTGATGGGTGGCTGGGACTCAAATATTGGAGGAGTTAAATGGCACGTGTCAAAGACATATGTGAATTCCTGTACCACAGCCGAAGTTGCCAAAGCTTGTTTGCAAATTTCCAAATTCATTCCAGAAGAGGCCCATTTATACGTGGACTTTGCAGCCAAATGTATTGACTGGCAAATCCAAACTCTCCAAGATAAGGGAGACAAATGTATAATGGATGGTATTCAGCCCAAGGGTCGAAAGATCGATGAAGTCAAGCTTACCTATAACACAGGCACCACCCTTTCAGCAGCAGCTCATTTATACTGTATCACTAAGGACAACAAATGGAAGGTCATTGCAGATGATTTGGCCAAGGCTGCCATCAACAGAAACTCCCCTTTTTATGATCGCGATTACGGGAATGAACATCGCTATTGGCGCGACCCATCCTATTGGACTCAGCTCTTGATTGAGGGATTAGCAGATTATTTGTTGTACGTTGGACTGGACGTTCCACAAGATATGCCCTCGAGAATATCGCTGGAGGTTGAACGTCACTTGAAGATTTTTTATAAGTACCTGAAAGACCCACGTGATGGTTTTTATATTCAATCTTTCGAGCCCAATCTTACTTACAAAGAGACTTATGAAGAACAATACAAGAAAGAATTTGGAGGCAAAAAAGGACATGGTTTGAGAGGCGATGATAAAGATGGCGACCAGCCTCAGAAGTGTTTGATGGGATTTGGGTCTGCTGCACGAGTATATTACCAGGGCGCAAGAATCTGTCCACAATTGAAGTAAATATGATATTATTTCTGTTTTTTTTGTCCATGCAACCTCTACTTTTTAACTTAATTGGTATCTTACTTAAACCTTCAAGTGTGGCGCCTCAAATGCCGATGTTGTGGGCAATGCAAATGCGTCTCTTTCAATGACTATTATATCATTGTCGCTCCATCTATCCACTTTAAGCACAGGCCTGTACTTTTGTGTGATCCAAAATGAGTTTTTTCGTTTGTCGTCTCCGCATTCCTCATCCTCCTCCTCCGCGCGTCTCACCAGTGCGGCAGTTAGCTCTTTGTCGAAAAAACTGCTTGCATCGGACTTGAAGTCAAACTCTTCGGCTTCTCTAATGCTTAATCCGTCATTGTTCCGCTTTTTTGAATTTGCGACATAAGTTTTGCTCACTTCCAAATTCATACTGAGGTCGAAGAATGCCAACCATTGGTTTCCAAAAATCCATACTTTGCTGCCCTCAACAAACATCCCCTCTGGTTTAGTCTCGAGTTTCAAGAATGACAAAGGGATGAGTTCACTGTTTCGCTGGCACCAAGGAGTTATAAGACTTTGATTATTTTTGTCAACATTAAATTCAAAAAGCCTGTTTTCCTCTGTAAGTATGACAATAGTGTTTTTGTCGGTAAATGCCATCAAGTGAACAGTATTAGAGAGAGTTGCCAAAGTGTGGGCCTCACCGTCTGCAGTAAGTGGAAGAATTTCCACAGAATTATTAAATCTCGCAACAGCAATCTTGGAATTATCATCACTCATCGCAATGGTGTGAATGCTGTTCAAGTGATCGAATCCCGCTTTTGAAGTGTTTCCTTCTTGTGTGATGCAATCTACCTCGTCTTCTAGCTCTATGGCATCTTCATTGACAACAAATCTGTAAATTTCGTCATCAGGAGTGTGTATCAAGATACGATTCACGTCGTAAACAATCACTTTTTTAGCCCCACTTATCACTTCATCAAAATTAGCATCCCTTAATTTTCTTATTTGCAATTTTTGGCCCGATTCTGTCATAGAGAAGACTTTAACAGAGTTAATAGTTGCAACAACTAAAATTGATACGGAATCAAGGAATTCACCCATACTAACTGAGGTGACATTGTCCTCATCCGAAAGATTGAGCTTTGCAACTAATTTGTGTTTATCTTCAGAAAGACGCCATATTTTCACACTCTGATCCTGAAACAAAGCAATCAATTTGGACGATGAGTTGATGGTGATGTTTGAGAGTTGTTGATCCATCAAGATCTTCTTGTAGGGACCAATTTGAAAATTCTCCGCTGATTGAACAATGATAGAGCGTTCCACACCGCCAGATACCAAGAAGTTGTATGCTTTGCTCTCGAACAATGCGAGTGTTCTGACATCATTCAGATGCAAGAGCCTGCTGTAGTTATGAATCCACTTGGAACTCTTCTTGGACTTGTTGTCGAGAAAAGAGAATTGATGAATTTTTCTGTCAATTCCAGCCGAGAATACTTTTTCACTCTTAGCGTCACACGCGAGAGACAAAACATCAGCCTCATGCGTGGAAAATGTTTGGAGTAAAGAAAATGTGTTGACATCCCAGAATTTTACTGACCCAGTAGAGTCACCTGTGACAAACATATTACGAGACGGAATCGGAACGATCGACCAAACCAATGTTGATTCCGTTTTCAGCTTGTCGACTTTCACAGAACTTATAATTTTGCCTCTGTTTTCACCCTTAATGGCCCAACAGCGAACTTTTCCGTCTGCACATCCACCAATTAACATGTCGTCTCCGTACCAGCGCATACCCAATACGCGTTGGTCCTGTCTTTGGCATATAAATTCATATTCCATCACTCCGCTTCCACCTGAAACATCAACAACGACAACCGTACCATCATCACAACCGACAGCAAGCCTGGTGCCTGAAAAATTGCTATCAATGCACCAGATGACACCAGCATTGCAATTCAAGTTGGTCTTTGGCCTTCCGGTTCTCAAGTCCCATTCGGTTATGTAGGTAGAGCCACCAATTGAAAATAATCTCGGCGCTTCACCTTCTATGTGAGACCATACTAAACCTTCTATAGCACGGCCGCGGGCACCCGGTAGCGTCATTTCGTGAAGCCAGTTGTATCTGGGATTCCAGATTTCGATGTCACCATTTGACCTTCCCACCGCAAGCCGCAATCCCTGAGGAGCCACTTTAGCAATGTCACTAGAGTGAGAGAACGCCAGAGCGGTGATACTGTGAGGCGTATAGTCGACAAATCTACACCTGTGAATGTCCATCTTTGAAAAAAAATGTTGTGTAAGGTAGAATATTTTTCGCCATGCAGGTGATGACTTTGAGGTGAAAAGTGAGAAGCCAGGTGATGGGCTGCGAAATGTACAGGCGCACATTTAAATCGTATCATTAGAGAAAACAAAACCCATCAAAATATAAGTAAAGACCCTGGAAAAGTTTTATAAGGCGCTTTTGAGCTCTAATAGGATGTGAATATATATACTGTTCGTTCCTGTTTGTGAACACACTTAAGTCACAAAACTGCCCCTAAACATGTATGAGGTCTTTCACAATCATCTAAGACCGGTGATACTTCATACTTCATCAAAAGAATACGTTCTGAATATCAACCTCACTTGGAGATATGGTTCACACAAAACCGACAAACTTGTTAATTAGACCGAGTAACCGAATGAACCATTTGTTTTCATCCGTATTTATCACCATGTTTATAACAAGTTCTTTTTGACTTTTGCCCTGCAACTGCCTCTTTACGACTGTGCGTTTGACAATCACACTTCTGTTGGCGCACCATACAACAAAAAGGACGGCAAACGAGCTAATGATAATGTTTTTGAAAAGGCGAATTGCGCCCAGTCCCACACGTTTGAGCAAAAATAGAACAGTTTTTCTTAACTTCTGCAGAGGATCTAGCTCTTCGTTCAGCTCTCTTGGTTGTAGTTGAGAGGCAAGGTGTTTACGAAATGCAAACTCATTACTGAGCTTGTTGATTATCAGATTAATTTGTCCTTGCCATGCTCGAAAGTCTTCCAAGTTGTGGGTAGAATTGGGAGTATCCACATATATAGGCAATTTGTCAAGAGTTTTCCCAGCTATCGTATTGCTCAGGGCCCCCGGCATTCTAGACAGTTGTACTTTGTCAATACTTCCCAATTGATTGCTTCTTCGAGAATGCAGATATATCTGCTCAAAATTGTTTTTGTGTTGCTGCAACAGAACCAGCGCCGAATAATTACTCTGCAATGGCCATGGAGTCCCTGTGGAAAAGCGGTCGGACTGGTCAACATTGGATACTACCAGTCTGGTGACATTTTGAGGATAAGGAAGTCTAGACACTGTGAATGGATACTCATCGTTCACAGACTCAATATCTTTTATCTGATCCCATAAGTATTCCAACTCACTGAGCAACTCACGCGCCTCCAGAGTACCACTAGCGTATAATCTCATTGTTTCTATGAGATACAGAATATATCTCCGCTTGGCCTGCGTCTTCGAAAGCCCCTCTTCCCGCTTCCAGGCGTCCCATTTTTTCTTTGCGCCTTCGTCCTCTATCGTGTACCCTTCTGGTCGAGACATTATGCCTTGCACATTTCCTTCTGTGGCTTGTTTGTAAAGCCCATAGAGTTTTATTCGGCTTTCTGCCGGCGGGCGTGGCAACAGACCATGGTTTGAACGTGTGGATAAAGCCCTGATTGTTGTGATCGCTTTAACAAACACTCGATCTGCGAAGTTAGTTTACAAGCGAACTGAAATACACAGGACTTAGACTATCCAACTTGTACGATTTCAAGGCTGTGTTTTTTTTGATAAGCAGAGTATCCAGCTCGAAGGGACAACATACCTATGGAGTCGGCCATTGTGTATTTTGAATGTGAACAGAAAGACGGGACGTGGTGATTAGATACGCAAGTGTCACGTGCAGGCGGGCGATTTGAGCAAGGACTATCCTGCGCTTTGTGGGGCGAGGCACCCGTACACCACGATGCGACTCAATATACTGGTACTTGGGCCCCATCGGCAGTTGTTGGAGAAAGCTGCAAATAATCCCCAGTATGATGAGGGCCCAGTTGCACAATACTGTAGTCAAGCGCTTGAATCATTATAAGTGCAAGCATCATCTGGAATGAAGTTAGAGATTATTTTGAATGTGGTATATGAATGTGACGCACTACCCGAGAGACTTACAATGAAACAATTCAGTCGATAAATGATATTAAAACCCTATGTATACAAAACTTAGTTCTCTGGAACATCGATCTCACCAGCATTGATGGCCTCGATGATGTCATGTGGGTTCTTGTAGTCAACACGACATCCGACAGATTGAGCAGTACCCAAGATCTCCTTGGTGACAGAAGCCAAGTTCTTACCGAAAGACTTCTCCTTCATTTGTCTAGCGATCTCGAAAATCTGGTCCAATGGAATGTTACCGGAGTGCTTGACGTTCTTCTCCTTTTTTCTGTCTCTAGGTGGCTCCTTCAAGGCAGTGATGACAAGAGAAGAGGCGGATGGGACAACAGAGGCAGTGGCTTGTCTGTTTTGAATTCTCAATTGGACAGTGACCTTGATACCCTTGAAGTCCTTGGTGGCCTTGGCGATGTCCTCACCGACCTTCTTTGGGGACAAACCCAAAGGACCGATCTTTGGGGCCAAGGCGGAGGAAGCACCGATCTCACCACCAACGGCTCTCAAGTAGAGGAACTTAACTTCACTAGGGTCGAACTTTGGAGGCATGTTGAATTCTTCTTAGGGTGGTGAAAGAGGTTTCGGATTGTAGAAAATTTTTTTGGATAAAGGGTGCGCCATGCGATCCTGTCAGTCACGTGCGCCAGACGGGCCGCGCGTGCTGTCTTTGTGAGGTGGGAACTCTCACTAGGGTTGCAGCCCTAGTACTGCGAACAATCAGACGGTCACCCAGTAGCCCTCTTTCAGAAATACAACTTCCTATAGCACCGCTTCCTCGAAGTCGATAGCAGTAGACCCAGCTGATAACGAAAGTACAGTGCATTTTTTTTAAAGGCTCGCATAATTAGCTACTAGATCTCAAAACAACCCAGGGTCGTAGATCAGAGGTCATAATGAGTTTGATAAACAGGCGCAAAGGGATAAAATGCTTGGAAAAGTTTTAGCAAACTTTATCTTTTTGATTGAAAAATAATACCAGTAGATCACGCAATAGCCGAATTCTTTACTTAAGACTAGTATAACATTAGAAATACTAGCAAGTATGCATTCGCTCTAATAATGTTCTATCGACTTAATTTTGTATACATATTATTTTGATGATGAACAGCCGCGCGATTTTTGCATCTTAAATCTGAGAAATGTTTCTTAAGATGTTCACTTTTGCTTGCCTTTAGATAAAAAGCAGGCGTTTTTAGAGTGTACCGCCAGGGATGTCATCTCCTATCCTTGAGTTCTCATAGTCACCCTCATCTTCAAGACCAGAAGCCCGCTCTCGAAGCATTATGGTAGGATTGTGACCATGCTCTTGCAATTCTTTGAAAATCATGACTGGCTTCTCAGTAAGCTTAATTATTCGTTCCTTGTCACCATAACATACAACGAGCACGTATTTCGACCACTTTTCTCTCGGAATATGATGTCTTTTCATGGCATGCTGTAAGACTTTCAAGCACGTGTCGTCAGACGAGGCTTTTAATTGCTTGAGAGGCTGGCTTGCTTGTACAGAATTAACTGATGCAGGGTTTGAAGTCACAGATCCAGACGATAATTTGCTTCTTGAGACAGCGGGTCTGGAATCTTGAATATGTGAGATTTTATCACCATTCTCCTCATGAATGTCTTCACAGCTCGAAGAGGACTTTTTCGCTTCAACAATCCTTGGCCTTGCGGGTAGTCTAGCCAAAGAGCCCAGTTTCATGTCTGTGACCTTGCCAACACCCATCGAAAGAACGGAGCCAGCAGAGAACCGGTGAGAAAAAGTCGGACTCGATGAGATTTTGGGCTTTGTAGATGAACTTGCAATATTTGTTTTTGGAGGTACACTTGGTTGCGTTCGAATCGAACCAGCGGATGTAGACTCGGTCGGGGACGACAAGTTTGTGGCGAAATGTCCTATGTTTGGCGAATTTCCCGGTCTCGATGCCGAAGATTCTGGAAGAACTAGCGTTGTCGCTGTCGTAGGAGTGTGTCCGCCTTCAAAGTCTGAAGTCAGCCACGACTGGCTGGATTGGAGTGAGCTGACCGATTGCGTGGGCAGTGACACCAAGGGACCCGGGTCTAATGTTGGTCTTGGAAGCGGCTTCGAATCTTTCGCTAGACGCAACACCGGATTGAGATCCACCTTCAACTTCTGAAACTTTTCGTTTAGGGTTTTTAAGTCTACCATTTCATCCGAGATTTGTCGCGTCGAGTGACTCAAGTCCTGGAGAAGAGTCAGACACAACGAGAGGGCCTCGATCGACACATAGTTTGAGTTGATGTCTATTGCTCTCAAATGCAAGTCTCCGTTCTGTAGCGTTTTGGACCCGCCACTAGTGAATTTTGAAGCCAATAACTCGTTGATTTTTTTCTTAAGCCGGAGTCTCGACGCGAGCAGCTCTATGCCCAATTCTCGTAGATGACTTGTAGTGAGGAACGGTAACAATGAGCCATTAATATCATGTTCGATGAAGGCGGACCTCAAGTCTTCCCCGAGTTCCTCCAGGAAGTGCTGAGCGACTTGAGCAGGATCCCATTCAAGAAAATGTTCAGGCATCTCTCGAGCTGAATTGCTTGGCTATTTTTATAGCACTGAGCTCACCTGTGACTCGGCAGATCGTAGTCAATCAGCCCACAAAATATGCAAAGATTTGACAATCTTGTAACTCTCAAACAGCTGATGCGCTATTGATATGTATCCCCTCGTCTCTATGGGTGTATGTTTTGGTGGATATATAGCATCCATTTCTATGTGATACGTCACGTATGCACGAATGCTCGTATGCATGGCGCAGCGCGTGAGGGAGAACCGGGCAGTTGGGAATGGGGAGGTGCCCAAGGCTTGCATGTAAGAATAATCAAAAGAAACACGAGCACTTGGGGCTAGATTTAGCTTGAGGACTCATGACAGTAGATAAATAAATCATGTGTCAGATTTGATAGACTGATTATGGGCTCTATATTAAACAAAAAAAAAAATACCCTCGCCCCGAGACTGGGTGATACTAAACACGAACAATACTATAACTGCTGGAGCTGAATCGGCCTATTCGAAGTTCTTGAGGATTTTTATGTCATGGACCAACTCACTGAAATACCAAAAGTCTAGTGACTTGAGCGCGTATTGAAGACCAGAGCTATCGTTGTTGGGTTGAGAACTGGCCACGTACGATATACGTTTGTATCGCAGTCGCGCGAATGGAAAAGGAAACTTGAGCAATGAAGGAAAGATTATATGGGGCACGTCACGCTCGCCTTGGCTTGCCGCAACCAGTATTTGTATCACCTGCAGCACTCACCCTCCACCATGCTCAGACCGTCATTTTCATTGGCACTCTTCTGCACTGGGCTTTACTGTATACTTAACATCATGGCCTCTGACGAACAAAAGAACACCCAAGAGATTCTCCTTGATATGGGAGGGAAGAAAGTCCCTTTCAGCAAGATCAGCAAGCCCCACCATGTTGTCATTGGGGGCGCCAACAAGCCTGTTCCCAACTTGGAGAACTTTCCTTCCTTGGAGCCTTGGGCCCAGGAACAACAGAAGAAGGACCAGGCCAGTGAGCAAGATGAGCCTGGCAAAAGCGATTCATAAGATCGTCCTCTTATATTGCCGAAATAGAAATGCAATGAATATACCTGCTTGGATATTACCCCTGTTTCTGTAGTCCTGCTGTACGTGACTACTACGCCGGCAAGCGCCATTCGATATTTAGTTGCTGTGCTGCATTATCTATTATCTATCTGTTCTCGTAGCTAGATCACTTATTCGACTTTTATCTCAGTATATCATCTTTGCTTCGTAAAACTCATCGCAAGAGCTCGTGACTTTAGCTTGCCTCCATCAGATGGGCTGCGGCACCACTGCGGGGTAGCGTGACAAGATATGATGGAATGAAAACCCCTAAATTTGTTAAGTTCAGTCAATGAGCTCAGTAAGATATCAGACGAAAAATTACGCAATGAACACTTGGTAGTCTACGACGCACTGTCTTTCCATATTTTTTTTATTCTGTCACGACCCGGTTAATAGAGCTCAAGATTGGGACATCCCCAGTTTGCGCACAGCTCGTTTTATGTGACGCGCGTTCATTGAGCCCCCGACGATACTTGGTTGAACAGGGTGCCAGCCACATATACTAGCTGAAATCTAAACTTAAGATATGTTTCCGCCTCGCCGCTTGATGAGAGGCTTGCTATATGTGGCCACCCTTGGCTTTTTTGTTCTGCTCCTTCTTCTCACAGCAAACCGCAAAAGAATGATACACTTGGATGAGTATCTACCATCAAAAATAATGCCCCTGTACTTCCAGCCAGGATCAGACTCCTACGTTGTTGACATTGCAGTCGGGGACTGTTCGCTTTTGTCCAAAAGTTCAGCAAAGTGTGGAGTTCCAAAAGCTTCCGAAGGGCTATACGGAGACGTTGGTGCCAATGGAGGCTGGGTACGCGTCGAGAAGGATTTGCTTCTTGGAATGCATTGGACATCTAAGCGATACATAAGCATCAAGAGGATATCAGCAGAACACTACGAGAAAAATAGAGGTGACGTTATCTTAGATATAACTGTCGGTAATCCCGAGGAAGACTGCGCGATTAGAGGAAACAAGAATTGCATACCTAAAGCCATTTTAACGGAGATCAACATGAGACATATTTTTAATGAGGAGGACTTGGCTAACTTGAAAGACTTTAATAAAGACAAGAAACCCAATTTGCAAAGTGACAGCTCGAAATCTGCTCTTGAATACAACAAGAAGTATGAGCAGAGTAAAAGTGGCAAAGAAGAACAAGACGCGAATAAACTCAAAAAACGCAACGTGGAAAAATCACACCACGACCTCAAAGACTATATGAGGATTCCCTCCGATCAGGAGATTGCCGACTCCAAATGGAAGAAAAAGGCAAACAACATTTGGGTCAAGCTTGGTCAGGCAACAGATGACGCCGTCTCGGGCGTTGATGTTCTCTTTGGTGAAGATGCGGTAGACCCCCGTCCCAATTGGGATTTAGTAAGAGCCCCATTGAAAAAGCTCGCATACGCATCCACGCTCGAGCCAAGATTATCCATAAGAAAGGGTGAGAAGATCGACTACAAAAGTCTGCAATATCAGCCGAAAATCGAATTCAATGCCGATGGAAAATTCAAAGTTTTACAGGTGGCCGATCTTCATTTCAGTACCGGTGTGGGTGTTTGTAGAGACCCCGCTCCCCAAGAGAGTGCAGAAGGATGTGAAGCTGACCCTCGTACAATAAGATTCTTGAATCGGGTTTTAGATCTAGAAAGGCCCGACTTTGTCGTGATGACTGGAGATCAGGTCTTTGGAGATCAAGCCCCAGATCCAGAAACTGCGTTGTTCAAAGCTGTGAATCCATTCATCAAACGAGCAATTCCTTTTGCAATCACATTGGGCAACCACGACGACGAAAGCATTTTGTCCAGAGAGCAAATGATGAGTATTGCATCCTCGCTTCCCTTTCTGTTTTCAGCGGTCGGACCCGAGGCTGTTGATGGATTTGGTAATTATCAAGTTACTATAAATAAAAACGGAAGCAAAAAAAATGGCGCTGTGTTTTACTTTTTGGACAGTCATAGTCGGTCGAAGCAACCGAAGTCTAATCCAGGGTATGACTGGTTTAAGGAGTCACAGATCGATTGGATTCAGATGCAAGCGATGGCCAAAAAGGATGTGGCAAAAGGAAACCAGTTCTTGAGTATGGCGTTTTTCCATATACCACTTCCTGAATTTCGCAACCTTGACCAGCCGCGCATTGGCGAACATAAAGAAGGAATCACCGCGCCTAAATATCAGACTAGAATGAGGGAAGCCCTCGGAGTGGCAGGTGTTCAAGTTGTATCTTGTGGACATGATCATGCAAATGATTTTTGCTTGGCTGATACCCAAAGTAAAGACACCGAATCTGAGAATCTGGTTTGGTTATGCTATGGCGGGGGTGCAGGAGAAGGTGGATATGGTGGCTACGGAGGGTATATTCGAAGACTTCGGGTGTTTGAGTTGAATTCCGCTGATCAAAGAATTGTTTCATGGAAGAGAGCAGAGAATAATCCCGATGAATTATTTGATTATCAAGTTATGGTGGAAAATGGTAGCACAGTCACCTCCCTCTAAACAAAAACAAGGCTATATTTAGCATAATAGAGGAAATATATTTGATAGAATGAATGGCACAACTTTGTGGAACTTGAATAAACGAGAACCTTACTTACTTCTCATAAAAGGTCCGTTGAATAATATAGAGGGGAATTCGTAATATCTCAATCTGGCTATTTATGAGCCATGCCTATTTATGCGCGCGTAACAACAAGGCTTAAACGAAGTATCTTGTGGTGAAGCTCACTAGCCATAAGCTAACAGAAATAGAAATCGCTCGATTTACATTCTTACTTATCTGCTTCAAACTTATCAACCCTTTCCGGTACCGGCTGTATAATTCACTCAGAAACAATCTACAGAACATGTCTGGGCTGACGGATCTTTACACGTGGCTTGCCAGATCATCGTGTCAACAGTACCACACAAAATTCGTGAAACACAATATCACATTCGACCTTCTCCCTGATTTGGATACTGAGGCCCTCAGGGAGCTAGGCGTCTCGAAAATTGGTCATCGGATTCGTTTAGAGATTGCAATTTCTGAGCTAAAACTGGCTATTCTTAAGAAGAAAGTTCCTTTGGAAGATATAAGAGGGTATATTGAAAGAGAACGCAAACCCGTTGAACGAAGATCAGAGCAATCTGTATTACTGTCTGGGACTTCATCTTTAAGAATTGTGACTTTCATTCTTCCAGATGGATCCCTAATGAAAGTCAACGTGGAGGGATGTTTCAATGCTCAACTGATCAAAAAGAAAGTTCTAAAAAAATTGGGAGTACACGATGATCACAACGAATATGACACATTTGTACACATGGTCGACTCTAACGGTACGAGAATATCTGCCTTGTACGATGTCGAATTTGTAACCATATGCTTCTCCCCTGATAGACCGGAAAAACACCGCATAATGTTGACACCGAGAAATGAAGCGCCCACTTCAACTGCCACCGCTAAGTCTCTTCGTATTCTTCAAAGAATGTTGGGTAAGAAGCTAGCAAACCCAAATATTCGGAATTTTTTCGGACAACGTCCACCAAGCGAATTAATCTCTTCCAATTTAGGAGAATATTTTCCTACGGCTGGCCTGCATGCTTTGGAAACAACAATTCGTAATTCTGTGAGGCAAAGCATAAGGAGTCTGAGGCGATCTAATATGTTTGCCTCAGTCCTGAATTCGCTGTTGAGTAGGCCATCCATATCGTCCGAGGAGAAGTGGTATAAATCAGTTCATCAGCAGCGAACCATTGGAGATGTACTAGTGCATAATGTTGATGTACTAGACGAGGCCAAGAACCCATCAGACAATATTTCATTCACGAGTAAGGCTCCTACAAGCTCGCTCAGCCAGTGTGTCAGTACATCTGATGATGTGCATCTGATAGTTTCACAACCAATGACCCAAACCTCGAATAAGCCCTCACGCTCTATCGTGACCCTGTTTGTTTCATCAAACAATAGGAACTCGCGAATCATGCTCATGAGTGCAAATTCAGAAGATGAACATGACGAAGATGACGATGTCTTATTGCAGTATGGAGATGATTTAAGCGATACCCTGGAAAGTGCCGACTTCTGTGGAGGCAAAAAATGGCTTCAAGGCGCAAGAATAGGAGCAGGCAGTTTTGGAACTGTTTATTTGGGCATGAACCCTTTGAGTGGTGAGCTAATGGCTGTGAAACAAGTTCCAATTCCCGCGGGGTCCTCGAAGCAAAATGAAGTACAGCGCTCTATGATCACCGCACTACAAAGAGAGATGACATTACTTAAAGAGCTTAATCATGAAAACATCGTGCTATATTATGGCCTGTCTTCGGACGAGAATTTTCTCAACATCTTTTTGGAATATATTCCTGGAGGTTCGGTGCAGCTGATGTTACAACTGTATGGACCCTTTGAAGAGCCCTTGATCAGAAACTTTATACGTCAAGTTCTTGTAGGCCTCAGTTATTTGCATGGAGTCGACATTATTCACCGTGATATAAAAGGCGCTAATATCCTCATTGATATAAAGGGAGTCGCAAAAATTAGTGATTTTGGCATTTCCAAAAAAGTCAGCACGGAGGATGAAGAGGATAGTAGCGGGGCTACGGGGAAACAAGCCAAACGTGCTTCGCTTCAGGGGCTGGTTTACTGGATGGCACCCGAGGTAGTAAAGCAAACCGCATATACGAAGAAAGCTGACATATGGTCTGTTGGTTGCTTGATTGTCGAGATGTTCACAGGCCGCCACCCATTTCCTGATTTTAGTCAAATGCAGGCTATATTCAAAATTGGCACCCATACACGGCCTGACTTGCCCAAGTGGTGTACAATTGAAGGCCAAAATTTTCTCAGCAAAACATTTGAGTTTGATTATTCCAAGAGACCAAGCGCGGTGGAATTGCTCGCTGACTCGTTCTTGGCACCCTTGATAGTCTCCAATGCAGAAGTTGAAAAAGGGACGTTATTTGATGGATTGCAACCGTTGGAGGCTTGAATCCCCAACGGTAAAGAGGCTGAATGCATTCGCAGCTTCAGCGCCAGCTTGCGGAGATACGATGTATTTGCGCTGCAAAGATTGACAAGCATTGTTTTCGCCAGTACAGCATAGAGCGAAAAACATTTCATGGGTTCATACAAAGAAATCCCATAACTTGTTGGGTGATCTCCCATCTGCTGTCGTATTTTGTTGTCAAAGCGGCTATATCATATGCGATACATGTAGGTGGGTGTTATCCTGTCATATGATGTCAGATTTCGGGCATAGGATGAACACCGGACACATGCTTCTACAAATAGAGAGAATCTCAATTGAGGAGAATATCCATTTACTTCGTCACAATTGAATACAGGTGCTTGTTGCCGTCACCAAAATCACTTGAGGCAGAGGCCATGCCCTTGCGGACTCTGGTGTGAGGATAATTACAATACGTGTATGCAGGCGATTGGATGTAGAGAGAAGACTCGCATACATCTTGTCTCGCCCCGTCGTGTGCTAGCTCGGATGACGTTTCGTGTAATCGGGTATACAATGAATTGGTTGACCAGTATGATCTTTGTATAGAAAAGCCACGACATGATGAACCACACCACCTCCATAATGCTTCACGATTTTTTTTTTCGGGAATATGTTCTCAACACTCGATCCCGCCTTGTTCTTATTTATTTTCTTGCCTTGTGATCTGCGTTGCTGGCATGCGGCCTGCACTCCGCAAAGTGCGCCGAGCCATCACGGTCAGTGATCCTCGCGCATGTAAGAATCATTACAATTACTGCCTCTTTACTCAAATAAACGACGTCTCACAAAGGAGAAATTCGAACTCTCAACTTTCGCACCAACCATTTCATCCTCATTTGAAAAAAGAGTGACCCTGGTCTGTTCAATGGTGTTGGACATACCTTTGAAATCAGAGCCTCAGGTCTCTATGACCAATAATCTAGAGGGCTCCTCAGCCCTCATATCCGGAAACAAGCTTCTGGGCTGGCCTACATCCCGACTGCGGTCTCCTCGCACCTCTACTCTGCCTCGGCTTGATACCAGCTCGTCTCGCAATGAGAAAAGCTATTTTAAACTCGCAAGAACCTACTCCGAAACAGAAGCTAACAATTTTGACGCCACGACAGGCCAACGGCTTTATGACGATGGCAAAATCAGAACAAAGCCTTCACGCACCTCATCTCCCATGCGCTCTGGCCTCGAGTCTAGAAACCTTTCAAGGCAAGGGTCAGGGTCCATGCTACATACGCGCTCCCATGCCACACTCATGAATTCCGATGCTGCGGGGTTCATGGGTCTCGAGGATGAATACATACCGGGTCTCAACTTCTCAGATGTCATTCTAAGCTGGAATCGTCCGGTTGCTGATGGCTCGGCCGCTAGTTCAAGAGATGCGTCATACTTGGATCTCAAACAACTTCACGCCAAGGTCTCCCCGCAGCCGATACAAAGCCGTGGCCACACATTCTCCAAAAAATTATTCAATATGAATTCAGAGAGTGACCATGATATTGATCCCATGAAGAAGAAATTCAAGGCATCCTCTTGTAATTCAGGTCAAGTCAACTTTGAGGCAATCTTGGCTAGCCTCCCTTCGAACTTCAACGACCTTCCGTACTCACAGAGAAAAAAAATGGTTAAAGGATTTTCAGAGTCCATCGACTACCCACAATTTTCGCAGTTCGCTAAAAGTTACATGTCGAATAGTCTGGGCGACGGCGGCCGTTCCTCTGACCCAAATTCTGTCGCGCGGAATGGCAGTTTCGTCCGCCGCTCTAGAAGAAACAGTGCCAACACTATTGCTGGCCGTCTTTTGGCTTTATCTCTGTGCCTGGATTTGAAAAAACTTGAAGAGGTTCCCAAGGAAAATGTTGATGAGAAGGGGGCTTTCGTCTTGAACCATCAGTTGGGAAAAGTTATTGGGTTTGGTGCTTGGGGAATCATTCGTGAATGTACCTCAAAATCTGGCGAACTCAAAGCTATAAAGATTGTGAAGTCCACTAAGATTTGTGACACTTCGGAAAAATTACATAATCCGAAAGTCTTGCAGATTTTTCGAACGGAGATTGAAATTTGGAAAAAGCTCAACCATCCTCATATTTTGCCGCTCCTCGATAGCTTGGAGACTAATGATATGATTTTTTGTTTGACAAATCGTGTTAATGGCGGAACACTTTTTGATTTAGTGTCCCGTTGGGGACATTTCGATGAGGGAATAGACAACACAAGTGGACCAATCAAATATAGCATTGAAGCCCAAAGATTGAGACTTTCTGAAACAGCAGAGTGCGCGCTACAAATTGTTGATGCACTTTCTTATTTGCATGAAGAGTTAGGCATTGTCCATGGAGATCTTAAGTTGGAAAATGTGTTGATTGACGACGTCAATCCAGGAAAACTCAAGTTGATACTCTGCGACTTTGGAATGTCGCGGGTATACAATCCTCGCTTAAGTCGATCACTGTCTGACTGTGTTTCCAAGTGGGCCTCAAGGTCTAAAAGCTCAATTGCTTCTGTTAGAAGACCTTACGATGGCCCAGATTCGCTAAATTCAAAAAAGCTTTTCTCTGACGATAGCAAGCTCGGTATTCTGCAGTTATTCCACCCAACTGGGCTTTGCTCAGTCGATCTTTCCAAATCCAACTCAGTAGCTGCCATCCCGAGCCTAAATGAGCTCAAATCTGGAGAAACAATTTTACAAAATGAACCAGAAATTGGTATGCCCCATCTGCACATTGGTCTGTTACCATATGCTTCTCCAGAGCTTTTATCACCGCTGCCTCCCCCTTTGGGACCATCGGCTGACATATGGGCACTAGGTGTTTTACTATATACAATGGCTGTTGGTAGGCTACCCTTTCAACACCCTTACGAACCGAGACTTAGAGCTATGATAACGGCAGGAAAAATTGAAAAAACTGAGTTGAGACAGTCTACCTTATTGTCTCCTTTGATTGAGAATGTATCAGATTGTTCTAGCTCATTGGTGGACGTGACCAGAAAATCTGAAATGAAAAAATTGGAGTCAGAGTGGCACACTCACGATCCAAAAGAATTTGAATGGCTAAATACTGTAGTCGAGGGCTGCTTGGAGAGGGACATTACAAAAAGATGGGATTTATCATTCGTATCGGCTGAATTGACAAAACATACTTGAGAAACATTTTATTCCACCGATTCGAAGGCTCTTATTTTATAACGATAATTTATGACCACATTTTGATTCAAATAGACAGCAAATGTGGATTTTTGTAAGGCCAAAAACCCGAAATCAGCCGCAAAGGCTTAGTCTTTCCTTTAACTCCATGATTCTTTTTTAAATTTTTCTCAACTTTTCTCAGCTATCAAAAATTTTTAACCGCGTTAGATCGGAAACTTTTGCGATTTGCAAATTATGTTCCGCGCCAACACTGGTCGATTTGTCAGTTTACTGAAACAAAAATCGAAAGTCTGAAAAAAAAATTTCATGTAGCTATCATATGATTCAATGATAGCCCCACTAGTCCACTGGTAATTTAAAGACATCAAGCTCGAGTGCTCCCTCAAATAAAAAGTTGATTGTGTGATATGGATTCCGAGCATAACAGATACAAGGTTGAAGACTGCGTCTACGCACGGCTGAAGTTTCTTTGCGTTTGTATACGTCTTTAGTACGAGGGCAAGAAGAGGTTAAAACACAAGCTTCGAGATACTCTTTTGTCGGGTTTCACTCGAAAATCAGAAAGTTTAGTTGAAGACTTTCTATAGTATCATTTGGTATTTCAGAAAAATAGCATATGTGTACTGCCCAGGAATGTCTATATCTGGGCCCCGAGTTCGCACACGTGAGGACACGGTTCCGAGAAAGCTGTTAAAATTCTCTTGCAGCTTCGTTCCAATGGCTCTACCTTCAGGATACAAAGTCAGACCTGTCAAGGCAAATGATTTTAAACACTACATGTCGACATTATCAGTCTTGACAACTGTTGGGGAAGTGTCCGAGGCCCAATTCGCCGAACTTGTTTGCCACTGGAACAAGTACTCTGAAATCTACTACCCCAAAGTCATTGTTGATTCAAATGATACGGTGATCGCGACCGGAATGCTATTGGTGGAGCAAAAGCTTATTCATGGATGTGGAAAAGTTGGTCATATTGAGGATATAGCTGTGGCGAAGTCTCAGCAAGGATTGAAGCTCGGACACCTGTTGATACAGCATTTGAGCAAAGTCGCTGAGGAAGAGGGTTGCTACAAAGTCATCTTGGACTGTTCCAAAACAAATGTTGGGTTTTATGAAAAGTGTGGCTACAAAGACGCTGGGGTCGAAATGTGCAGAAGATACGATTAGGGTCAAATGTTTATTCCATACCTTAATGTTTCGTTTATCGAACACTTTCAAATTTTTTCCAAAGCCTGTAAGTTAGTATATTTCCGAAGTCAAGAAAAAGTTGGTATCCACAAAATTTCTATTACATACCTCAACTGAAACTATTGAGTTTCCTCTGACAACAATGGTGCCTATCGCTAGTTGTTCACCTTTGGGGTCATGCTCCAAAGCATCAGTCATTGTGATGTTCATGAATACATCATATCCACGAAGTGTTCCTGTTACTGTTCTAGAGCCGTTTAGTTGCACAGAAACTTTTTTGTCCAAATACTGTCTTGTTAGTATGAAATTGAAGCCAAATTCATTTGCTTCCTTGACGTGCCTTGTCTTTCAACGAAAATGAAACCGCCATGGCCCAGGTGGGACAAGACCATGGGATCTCTGAAGTCTTCTTGCTATTTGACTAACATATAACGAAAAGCACAACGTACATTCTTTAGCTCTGGGGCAGAAACCATGGTGTAGTGTTCTGCTTTCAATGTATTCTGTCCCGCATTTCTCTTTACGCGTTCTTAAATATCGACCCTGTCGCACTCATCGGGCAATTGTTTATTCCAAGATTCAATAAAGCTTGTGATCTTGAATTTCACAGACCGGTTCCTGGGGGCACCAAATTAATCTACTCAAGCTCAACCCGCGAAAACTGTCATCCTGTGCTCACAGAATCTTGCGGTAAAATAATCATAGCAAATGGATGAAGAAACACGAACTCCAGATGAACCCGAATTGCCGGACCCTGTTTCAGATACGGAAGAAGAAGACCCAGAAGATTTTCTTCTCTTGCAATCAAAGAAAGCAGAGCTTATTCAGATTCGAGACTCTCTAGCACAGAAAAAATCCGAATTAACGCACTCAATCGAACGGCTTTCAATGAGCTTATCTGACTACGAGAAGCAACAGGTTCAACTAGAGACAAAACAAAAGCTAGAGTACTATTTGCACCTAAGTGATCACGAAACTTCCAAACTATCGCAACTGGATGAAGCAGCTTCATTCATTTTGAAAAACATGCACGTGCTTCCTACAACCGACATTAATTTACGCATGGAGCTCATTGACAAGTTTTATCCGTACATGTCTGTGGCTCAAGAATATGCTTTAACAAAACATGAGGAGAACGTGCTTTTCACAGTGATAGGTTTTGAAATTTCTTCAAAAGGTCTTCCTCCTTTACTGATTCTGCTCTTCTTCAATGACGAAACCATTCGGAGGGTTGAAATGCTTAATTTAATCGAAGTGGTGCCCATATTCCAGAAGATTAGCCCATCATTCTGCGATGTTTTGACAAAAAACTATTGCAAATTACAAAAAATAGATATGATATTGTACAGCTATCATTCATTGTCTAGATTGCAGCAAGCCAGAGTCGAATGTTTGTCTCAAATACTTCTGAAATACGCAAGCTTTGTAACGCGACCAACTGAATGGGTATCGAGTCAAAGCCAATCTTTGACGTCCATTAATCAGATCGAATTGACAATACCAGGTAGTAACAAAATCGGCACACACAAGGTCAAATTACAGTGGGACATGCTTTTGGAAAATACTGTAATAGGCGAGGTAGAGTCTAATTTGTGCTTCAGCGTACAAAGGCAAGATATTGGGCCTTTGAAAAACGCCAATGACGTTTTCTTGAGTTTGTCCCAAAAGCATGGTATTTCAGAGGCTTTCTCTCTTATGCTTTTCAACTTGTTTGATGTTTAATTGCTTTCAAATAAGATGCAATGATGCTAACAAGCTCCGCAGATATTTTCCAAATTACTATAAATGATCCTAAAGTAATGATGAAGACCCATGTGCCAATAAAGCGTTCTTACTGCAAGTTTTGGAACGAGAGTGTCTCGCTATTAAGATCGAAACGAACCACCTCGGCCTTGGAAACCTTGCTTTGGAGAGATTGAAGGACCAAGTCATCCACAATTTGAAGTAACAGGTATTCATAAGTTGTTCTCTCGTTTGCACGATCAAAATCATGCGTGGGAGCGAATTCAGTCTCAGATTCATTGATATCCCCGATATCGATCGGGGCGAAGTCATCCGGTAAAATTTCGGAGCTTGTTGCGAAATTCTCCCTTTTGAACAGCTCTAGATCGACGAAATCTTGACCGTCTTCTTTAAAGTGCCCATGATAACGCTGAATGATAAATTCTTTTCCTAGTTTCTGGTATAAGTATGCCTCGATACCATTTGTGAAATCACTTCGAAGATCTTCCCACTCCATACCCAAGAGACCATTACCAGAGCTTTTTTTATACTGAAAGTACCGATACATCCACTGAGAAATCTCCTTCCTTCTGACTTCGTAGTTGGGCTCTGATCTCAATACGTGTGCGACAATGCTCTTTGCCCGTTGAGATTCCATACTCTTGTTAATATTTGACAACATACTAGCTTCATCAAGTTTAGAAACATTAGGCTTAGATGCACATGGAGGGAAGTTTGAGCGAAATTTTCTGATATTTTTGGCGGAAAAAATTGGATTTTTCCATTTTTTCTGCAAGTGAGATGTTTTTTTGTGAACGTCCACCAAAGAGCCAACAGACGGCGTGGGTTTTTTCCTGGGGGGACGGTCGGGGCTCAGCGATGATTTCGTAATAACCAGCGATTGGGCATAACTTGTTGACGTGGAGCAGCCTCCTGGGGTCTGAGACTGCAGCGCAGAGTTAATATCTTCTGGAATACTAGTGTGGTTTATTACCAGAGGTATGCCAGCCAACGTCATGCTATTTGTAGATTCATTTTCGTTCAAGTCGTGTCCATTGGAAGAAAGACTTTCTAGATTTGCTCTTTTTGGATCCGACCTCTCGCGTTTCAATTTGTTTCCACGCTTGGATTCTGGAGGGGGGATTTCTTCATTTAAGTGCAACATGCGAGCGTGATACATTTTTGTGGCATACTCGATCTCAAAATCGGTATCCTGGTCGAATAATTGTCGACTTTCGTTAGAAATGTATTCAACTGGAGGTATCTGGCTTGGATTAAAGGGGTTTTGTTTAAGTTCAGGTTCTTGAAAAGACGTCTCCATGTATGTGTACATGAGCCAGAGAAACCTTCTTGCTCTGCTCTTTGGATGCATTCTCTCATTTAGAAAAAATTCCATGAAATTGTTTTGCGGACCATGGGCAGTTTTCAAATCATTATTGCAATCAGAAGGTGCTTGAAGCTGAGAGTCATCGTAGTGATATGGAATGTTTTGGAAGAACGAGCTCATTAAAAAAATTAGTTTGATGATATTAGTGTTTGGTTTTTTGTGTTTTGGGGCACGCAAAATGTCGAACAAAGTCTGATATTCTTCAAAGCCATCGCAGACGGCTTTAAGAATAGTTTTCAATCTTGGTGTATCTTGCAAAGGCTTAGAAGCACCATTAGGATCAGCTTGAAGGGAAGGTATCAGATGATAAGTTCTAAGCACTGATCTCATATCAGGAACAAAGTTTATGGTTGTGTTCATACGACCAGCGTTCACAAGCAAACACACCTTGCTGACTGATATGCCCACTTCAGAGTCTCTGATCAAGCGCTCACTTAGAATTCTTGATGACTTTGACGATTCTGCCAAAGTTCTGACATAAAGTTCAGCAAACGTGAGTTTTGGACCGTTCGCGGCGTTTTCAATGTCACTGTGCGGGAAGTAGTTTGTGAACACCCTCAGCTCATCACTGAACAATGCCTCAAGAAAATCATGCTGAATATCTCTCCTCCAAAATGGCTCGCCGTCGTTCTTTTTCAAGTATTTCAAACCCTTTTGTGTGGAGCGGAAGTCTGGGGGTAAGCTTCCCAAAGGCACTTTGGCTGCATAAGAAGTAGGCCCGTCATCGTCAAAGTGGCTGGAGTGATCCAGACTGTCCAACTGTCTTTGATTCTCCAAATCGCTTGCGCCCGGTGAAGTCACCGCCGCTTGGTTCCGATCGCCGAATGTACCTTGGTCCTCACAATTCTTAGCGCTAAGACTGGCTGGTTTAGGGGCTTGGAACTTCTCATCTTGCGTTGACACGCTTGCAATCGACCCGTGAGAGTGAACGCTGAGACCAATATGCTCACCTGTCAAATCTTTTGATGACCGCGGACCGTTGTGAGCGAGAACAGGGCTATGTGATAAATTGTCAATTGGACCGGGGTCAAGTGTGCTTGGATGGACGCGTTTGTTTCCAAGGAGGCTCGCAGCCAGCCCAGTGGCAGCAGTAATTCCGACTCCTGCTTCCGGATTATTGAAGCGAGTATTGGCCAGGCTCCAGATGGACGCCTGGTTTGTCGCATCTTGCTGATGGGTCTGACCTTCAGGTGATTGATGTAAATTTGATGGGGCGAAGGCGGGCGCATTGACTGCTTCGAGTGGTTTAGTTGTGGTTGGTGGTATGACCTGGCCATCTTTATGTGGGCTGTACAAGAGCCTGTGCTCTTTAGGCTGACAAGTCTCCAGCTGCAGCTGTCTTAAAGCTGGCAGGTCGTCTGTGCCAGGTTTTGCCCCGGCAGCAGGCGTGTAGGTGTCATGAATCGGATCGTAATTCATGATGATACTGCTGCTGGTGTATTTACGAGAGAGGGTCGAGTGCAGCCAGGCCTAGTAGCTAATAAAAGACACGAAAGAAGAATATTGGCGGGAATTGGCAGGAGAGTCAAAGGGCGTTACAGAAGGTCAGACAACAGTGGTGAGAGGGGACTACGGGGGTAGTGGGGCGCACAATTGAGAGCGAGAAAAATGTCGGACGTGGTGAGAAAATTGCCTAGATAGAGGAGGTGGACAGTCCAATCCAAGACGAACATAGAAACGCGACCTGGGTTTGGGTGGTGGGCGCGGGAAACAATGTTGAAATAGGCAACCGAGTGAACAAAAAAAATAAAATAAAAATTCCCTGACGAGCTCTGCTCCTCCATTGGTTTGACCATTCTGGCGCATGCCACATTAGCCATTGTATGCCAAAAAAAAAAAAAAAAAAAAGCAGAAGAAAGAATGACTTTTGTTCGGGCTACCCCCCGTTCACGAGCACCCATCTCTCCAGTTCTTTTCGACTAAAATTTTGTGGAACAAACAATTAATGATACTGCAGCGAGCCCCGTAGCACTCGCTCCCACCACCGCAAATCAGCATATATCCCCCTCTGTGAACTTGGCCAACAATTGCCTACACATCAATTTGACTATTAACGTAGTTTATAGGGTACAGTATACACAGACTATATGAACCTAAGCATGTATTGGGAATGAAGCGACATCAAGTTTTTTAGCCATCTAAGCAGACCATTGAGAAGCAGCAGCCTCCTCACCCGCAGCGGTGACACCGGAGTCGGCCCAGTCCTCGACGTTGGTCTCAGTGTTCCATTCAGTCTCGGCCTCGGCGACAGCCTCCTCGGTCTCCTCAGTGGTGGTGGTGCCTCTGGCCTCCTCGGCAGCGTTTTGCTCAATCTCCTCTGGGTCTCTGTAGAAGTACAAGTCAGGCATGACAGTCCACTCGGACTCTCTGTCTGGAATGATACCTCTCAATCTCAAAACCTCTCTGGCAATCATCCACCAGATCAAACCGATGGAGTGCTTACCTTTGTTGTTACATGGGATGGCAACATCAACGTATTCAGATGGAGAGTCGACGTCAGACAAAGCAATGACTGGGATGTTGACGTAAGAAGACTCCTTGATGGCCTGGGCGTCGGTTCTTGGGTCAGTGACAACCACCAATCTTGGCTCCTTGAAAGAGCGGGTGATGTAGTTGGTGAAGTTACCTGGGGTGAATCTGCCGGCAATTGGGGTGGCACCGGTGTGAGCAGCAAACTTCAAGACGGCTCTTTGACCAAAGGTTCTGGAAGAACACACAGCAACGTCAGAAGCGTTTGGGATAGCAGCAATGACTCTGGCGGCCAAGACGATCTTCTCCCAGGTCTTGGAGATGTCGATGACATTGACACCATCTGGTCTGGTCTTGTAGACATAAGGCTTGTTGTGAACCTGGACGTTCTTGGAACCCAAGTGAACGTTGGCGGCCAACAACAACTTGGCGTCCTCGGCAGTCAAAGCAAAAGATTCTGGCAACGACATGTTTGTTTTCTTGCGTGAATTACTGTCTTCAGAACAACTGATGGTGGTGGAAATAGAAAAAGTAAATGAAAATTTCTCAAGGTGTGCGCAGGACCGTTCGCGTGGGAGGTACCGGTGTGGCTATCGCTCTAGAGCCACCTATCGGGCCCCCCGTGTCTCCCCCGGGGGCGCGGGATTCTTGTTGGTCACGCGCGCGAACTTAGGGTCTGTGCCCTATTTAATTCAGCAAGTGCCAGCTCTGCCCTCGAGATATCACACGAAGGAAGCATCAGCGCTACTTTGTATTTGCTTTCATATACCGAATAATGGTGATACGGTTTACTAATGGATGCGGTATGGTTCTGCCGGTCCTGATTGCCGTTTGTCTATCACGTTGGTGTGAGGTTGGTTTGAGTGTGTCACGAGACTTAATTTCAGGTGCAATAGACCTGTAGGAATGTCTACTCAAGGGAATTTATCCTCGTTCAATTACATAGCACATGCATACAGCCAGGCTGATTCACCGGAATTGTGCTAGGCTCGGGATTCTCTCTCCCCATATATTCGTGATGGCAGTTCATGTGACCTGTCCGTGTTTCGTAAACCCGATGCGCAACAAGAATTCCATCACGCTTCTCTATATTTTTTCGCTGGTGACTTCAGCGCCACAGTCAGTTTCAGAATTAGAAGAGCAAATTTGTCTTTCAGTGCTCTTTTAGTGAAAAAAAAAAAGTTGTTGTGCGTGATTAGTGTCAATGAAGGGTATTTTGAAACTGAAAGTCTGCAGATGCCTCACTCGTATTTGCCACTGGGCTATCTCAAATATACCGCGCCCATCTAGTTAAGCCGTGCGGGGATAGAAATGTATTTCGAGCATTTGTTGAAACCTTAATTCTAGAATGCCAGAAATATAAAAACGTTCCAGATCTATCTTCGATAATCTGGCAACCATTATCATCATCCAGAGTTACATAATTCAAAACACATGTGGGTACTTTTGCTGCGTTGACATGCAGCTGCTGCATCTCGCGCATCCATACTTTATCTATGTCAATCGGAGCAACGTACCGCATCTGGTCACATTTTTAGAAAACATTAGATACCCAGAGGATAGAAAACTACCAAATACACTAGCTGTTTTTGAAGAAGCGGGTTTTCGTTGATCGCAATTCCCTACTTTTATAAGATCAGGGTCCCTCGATTGCAAAGGTCAAAGCCGTTCTTCATAGGATCACCAAGAAAGATGTCCACCAATCGTATCGCCACGCCCCTGAAATTTTCGGAGACAAACACCGACGAAGATGCAGCAATAACCCATGCTGCTTATGATTCGTACGCAGCGTTAATGGAAGACGATGATGCGCATCTCGATGAAGATGCCTCGTGGCTAAGGGATCAGCGCCGTCAGCACATGTCTCTTCATTGGCTCTGCAGACCTTCCGTGGTAATGGTAGGCCTCTTTATATTCTTGTTTGCATTTGCCCATTCTTCTGCGGAAGGGACAAGGCAAATGATCCAGTTCAAACTCGGCTGTAACTCAATACGCGAACGGACCAATTCTGATTTCTGTGACCCTGCTAACACCCAAGTGCTTGTGCTGAGTCTTCAGCAAGCTTACTCCATTGCTCTGGGTATAGCTATGATTGTGGCTCTGGGAACTGTGGCGCCTCTTTCCGATAAGTACGGCAGAAAGATCTTCTTGATTGGAATCATTGTGTTCCAGACTATGGGAAAGTTTTCGAGGTACACTCTCATGTCCACGTACCCGTCCCTTCAGTTCGCATTGATGGTGGGAACTGAATTTTTGGCAAATTGCTTTGGGGGTATTATGACAATCATCACTCTTGCCAATTGCTATGTCTCAGACATTGCCGAACAGAGTCAACGAACGTACTATTTGGGCATCAATATGGCCAGTCTTTTTGTGGGAATGTCAACTGGTCCTCTAGTGGGAAACTTTATCATCTCCACTTTTAGAAAAAAACTTATAGAAACATCACCAAGTATAAAATATGGCCCAGACTTATACAGTGCAGATTTTGCACCGTTACGTTTCGAATTGGCAATCATGATATTGTTGATTTTGTTCACCGCTTTCGTTCTACCTGAATCCAGAGGTCAACATGCCCGCAAAATGTCTAGATCTCTCTCGTCAACCCCTCTGGTTTCCGCTTTGAGGCCATTGCTTAAGCCTAGTAAGGTGGAACCTCTCATGCACACATTTAACTTTCTTCGACCTGTGAGATTGATCTTCTATCCGAAAGACAGCGTGCATACTCTGAGGCATAGGACTATTTCACGAAGCAGAATTGCTGTATTGCTCTTAATATTAACTGACTGCTTTGTCACCAGCCTTGCACCTGCTCTCGGAGAGATATATGTGCTCTATGGTATCTACAAATTCAAGTGGACTGCAGTTGACATAGGGCACTTGATGGCAATAACTTGCTCAAGCAGGGCTTTTGTATTGGTTGTCCTTTCCCCTTTACTTTCATTCAACTTTTTGCAGAAATTCTTGGGGCTCCAACCCAACAAGAAACGATTTGACAAAATAGACTACGGTATAGTCGTCATTGCCTTCGTCTTTGAGTCTGTCGGCCAATTTTTGATCAGCATATCTACCAGCGGACACCTTTTTCTTGCCTGTTTGGTCCTAAACTCGATCGCATGTCTCGGAACTCCCGCCATCAATTCGGCAATAGTCAAGTTCTACCCGGAATCGAAGACCGGTGAAGTTTTTGGTGCCATGGCAATTGTGAAAAACATATTTGCCATCTTCACCCCTGTGCTTATTCTTGGTATATATAAAGCTTCGATCTCCAGATGGAACTTGCCGCAAGTGATTTTCTTGCTTTTTTCTGGCATCTTTTTATTGTTGGCAATTTTAATGACCTATGTCGTGGTGATTCTTGATAAGGGTGACAGAGAGGTCCATGAAGCAGACCCAAATACGGGGGAGCACTAGAATTACAGTATCATGTTTAGGAGTGTTTTTTTTTTTTTTAATTGCGAAGAACTCGTGAAATACAAAAATAGAGTAGACATTTTATTACCTGTTCTATTTTGCCTCAAGAAAATGAGGCAGAACGTGACTTTGGCACCCGTTGTTTGTTGCCTGTGCGCGACTACGTGCCACGTAACGTTCCACACACACAATTCCCACTTGGACTAGAATTCGATGGAATCAAGCAAGGATAGTCTGCTCAAAGCTTTCATTCTATATACCACTCTATCAAGGGCATCTTCAGCTTTTCTAGTGATTACCGTTCTTTTCTTGTTTGCTTCTTTCACGGTTGATCGTCTTGTTGTTTGCCGGTACAAGCTTTCGGAGCACGAAAACCCCGTCGCCCATTCTATTGAGGAAAACTTCCTTTCCAACAACAGCTCACTAGAAAGTATCGACATTTCGACCGCAGATTCCTGTCAATATAGTGACCTGTCTCCAAGCCGCCGACAAAAACGATTTGCGCGGTCTCTTACACCAGACGGAGACGACTACTTTCATTTTGACCGCTTGCTGTTCTACGAAAGCTTGAACAATAGCTCACAATTTTTGAGACGCGATAGCTTTGTTGGCTAGGATTCATCAGATGGCCACCTATATCTATGTTCCTTTCGATGCGTTTCGCCGTTCATCGTGGCTGGCGGATGCTACTGACTTTTTCCTGGTGCCACATAACATCATTGGCTACCACATTGGTAATAGTTATGTTGTCGTGGACATAGTAAAAGATGTCAAGCCTGAGGACGTCGCTTTAATAGATCCTGATTTAAGAGTTATAGGTTATACAAATCAAAAGAGTGGGGCTCAATCTGAGCATAAACACCTATATCTTCGATTTCATTCCTTATCGAGACTTCCTTTCGTGGACTCAAGTTTCTATCACTCGCAGGAAAAGTTTGTTATAATCTTTTTCGCTCCACCAAATATTCGAAATTTGGAATACTTTACCGTGCGTCCCATCCTACTTCAGAGTACCGATATGGCACTCAAGAGTGAGTCGTTTTCTAAAAATATTCTGAAATTACACATCAAAGATAATTGCCGCCTCTCACGCTACAATGAAATTGCTCTAGAAAGAGTAAATGAATGTTCCAGGCTACGCTCTGAGCTTCTGGCACAATACACTGTCACAAAAGCTTGTAAGAATCAATCTGAGAATAGATTGATAACGCTAGTTGGGGTAACAAAAAAATTTCTTTTAAAGAATTTCGTCTCAGGCGTGGGCGTCATAATTATGGGCATCGTGTGGGCAATCACCTATTTGAACACCCAATTTCTCGGTAAAAAGCCAGTCGAAAGATCTACATGGTGCCGGCAACTTGATTTACGATTGCGACAAGTGTCTTTCTTTCCATTCCAATTCTTAAGTTACTATGATACAGATTTTCTTAAAGCCAATGTACGAGAACAGCTCGGGATACCAATGTCAAATGAACGATATAATATCAATAATTCGAACTACATCAATTTGTACAATACAATTTGGCTAATCATCAACGATATCCTCATTGGACGTACAATTTATCGGATTGTCGCAGAAAACTTGCCAGAAAGGATAGGGATATTGAATAATACTTTGTTCTCGGTTTGCTTCACAAAGCTAAATAGCTTTATTTCCTGGATTGGTTCTGAGTATCCCGGCGGATTTAAGCTAAATACTGATCTTGGTCAATTTATGGAATTGCTCTTTCTTTGGACGTCACAATTGTGTGCCGACATTTTCACACACCTAGTTGCATCTCCCGTTTCTAATTCGTGGTTCATTGCTCTTTTCACTATCGGATTTAAGATTTCTTGTTTCATGGGTGCATCTTTCATTACTGCATTCTTTATCGATTACATCCAGCTTGTTAATGTCCATATTTCCCTCTTTTGCCTTTCAGCAACAAAAATTTATCATAGACAGATCGAAATGCTCAAGTCTTTGATGCAGCTTTTTCGTGGAAGAAAGTACAACATATTGAGAAGTCGGATTGACAAGATTGAAGAAGATCAGCTTCGAATTGATCAGTTGCTCTTGGGAACTTTTGTTTTCTTGGTTTTGATATACTTGTTGCCCACCATATTCGCGTTCTACTTCCTTTTCTACTCTGTCAGAGTCGTCATGAAAACGTTCTTGAAGTTTGGTGAGAAGTTGATTCTTTGCCTAGACTTGTTTCCCTTATTTGTGATACTTCTAAAACTCAAAAACTCTCGACGTTTGCAAGGGGGAATTCATTTCACTCACAAAGGCCATCATGAAACAACCGAGTGGGTTATCATGAAAAATAAAGCATTAACATTCGACGAAATTTTCAGAAATTTTATTCACGTCTTTCGCCAGGAAGGTCGCTTCGAAAGACTAATATTTAATTTCTTTGAAGGGATCGATTTGCAAGTGAGAGACTCATCGTCGGAGAAACTTCAATACTTAATGCTACCAAAAAATCACACATCCCTTACCGACGTTTGGGAGAGTGTGGCAAAAAAAATAAGAACTGAATAAATATGTGTGGCGCTTGAGGAAACGAGAGATGTATGAGGTTTCGGTAGCCAATGAAAACGAATGCACCAGTGAAGCTTGTCATACGATGTCAAACCCCTATAGAAAGAATGAAAGCATATACATCCTTGTGAAGTCAATTAATGCTGATGTGAAGCTTCCTGGATCAATCACCCTTGTCGTTCAATACTTGCTTTACTGGCTCAGTTTCGTTGATGTAGAGTTTGTGCTCTTGAATATAGCGAATCACTGAGTTAGGCAACAAATATTGAACGGACATCCCTCTTCGGATAAAGAGTCGAATCTTGGTGGAGGAAATATCGTTATAGATAAGTTGCTTTATCACCAACACATTCCGGCGATGTTCGTACATGATGTCGTGGCTTAGCAAAAAGCTTCTCACATCAGCACCAGTGCGTTCTACAATGAGACATCCGTATTTCCCCAAGATATGGTGCAAGTCTTGGTCTGCCCAAACGTCTGGCTCACCCATCGACTCGATCAAGTCACCGCCAGCCAAGAGCATTATTTTGACGCCACGCTGTTCACCGGACTTTGTCGTAACTCCTCCACGCTTCACGTTCAACTCCTCATTGAAATGGTCCAAAACAAGAGCGGTTCTCGTGTATTTTAACTGCAACAGCTCCCAAGAATCTACCATAAGCCACGAAGAAGTTCTCTCGCACGCTAATTCGCACATACGTACTCTGTGGTGAGCAGGGGCCAAGCCCTGCTTCTTATAATTGTCGGATACCGGAGAATAGTAGCCGCCGATAACCTCAAAGCGAGTCAGCTCACTAATGGCGTCCAAAGCCATTTCGAACATTCTGAGATGCAAGTAGGTGACGGGAGAAAAAGATCCGCATGCGACAACTACCAATGGATATTTCGAATCGTCCAAAAGAGATGTGGCTAATCTGTGCGTGGGAAACTTATAATGCTTTAGGTGCTTGGCCTGCCTCTGGATGCCATGAGGCACCTCCTCCAAGTCTGCAATCTGAGTCAGCCTCACCATTATGGACGGGGGCAAGACCGGCTTTTGTGGCTTTGCCACGTCCTCGTCACTCAGTGAATCCATCAAGTCTGTGTGAATACGTGGGATCTTCGACTGGTATATCGAGCCCTGCTTGTCCGTGCGCCCGGCGTTGCCCGAGATCGATGGGTGCGGGGTAGGAGCATCCACTTTCTCGCCCATATCTGCCAATACTATCGGCTCAATTGGAATGTTTGTGGGGATTTTGGAAGAGTCTGCGGGTGGCTCTATGTCTCTGTTTTGTGAGGGCGGCGTAAAATTGGGGTCGTTGGTTGGGTCCATTGAAAATAATCGTGTTTTTGGTCTAAAATCCTGATGAGTACGTGCAATGTTTTGTAACAAAATTGAGCCTCTGGCTTGTTATGCACCGCCTCGTGGGGTTTTATCTTTTTGCGTCTAAGACCGACGCAGTTTGGAGGAGGCGATATTTTTTCTCGCTTTGCCTCGGCGTTATGGTTGCGTGCGTATAAGACAATTGGTCTCGAGATACGTGATATACGGGTCTCGAAAGGTTTTTTCAACAAAGCCGCGCGGAGCTGTCTTGTCCATCTAAACGGCCACTATTGGATTTAAACAATTTTTTTATTAAAAAAAAAGTAAAACGTCACAGACAGGATTCGAACCTGCGCAGGCAATGCCCAACACCTAGACCGCTTTTTAGCAGGGTGTCGCCTTAACCACTCGGCCACTGTAACTGTTGGATAAATTTGGTAATTCCATCGTACCAACCTATTAAATCTAAGCTATCACCTTTGCCTCTCTGTGAATATTTAGATTGTTTGATTTTCTGCTGAAACCTCTACAGGTATCATAAGAATGAAGCGGGATGATTCATCCCACAATTGTTTTTAGAGTAGAAGATATAAACGCCTCAGATGACACGGTATTGCACACCCGCTTCCGCAAGGATGATTCTCAACCACTACATCTTCACAATTTGTGATGGGATGATATGTTGAAAAATCTTTCTTAGACTGCCCTTTGCAATTCCCTTCCACTTGGTGCAACGCAAGTAATAAGGAAAATGTGGTTGAATGCGCACATATTCACAACAAATTATTTTAATTGAATACGCGTGGCGATTTACCAATGACACCTCATTTTACCAATGACACCTCATTTGGATATTACTCGCACATGTGTTTCAGGCATTCAACGAAATGTTTAACACAATCAGCAATCAAAATAATCAAGACAACCCCAACTGGATATTGAAGAGCAAATAAAAATGAAGGATGATGGTCAAGGATTAATTCTTCTAAGCGAAAAGGATTGGAGTCCATTGAAGTATCTACTATCGATGCAATGAAAGCTATTATATATTTATTACCGTCCCAAGAAATGAAGATTAAAGAGAATAGAACAGCCACTTCAAAATGTGCACAAAATGTCCTTTTTAGCACAACCCACACATTTACCGTGAGGGACCACAACACATTTCACCTTTCTCTTGCGGCAAGCGCCACAAGAACTCTTGCGGGAACTAAGTTTTGCACTAGCTCCATCCAAGGGACTACCCTCGTGGAGTGACCTTTTATGTACCTTCAGTGATATTGAAGATTTTTTCTCAGATTTAGACAAACCAGAATCATCTAAGCCAGTGTGGCGTTTACTGTGGACAATGTCTTCCTTAGTAAAGCCCTTTGAGAAGCAACAGGCAAAACTTTTGCTAGCGCAAGACGTGCATGGCTTATACTTTATAAGCTTGAAGTTGGAAAGCACCAACACGTAGTTGGAGTCTGTGTGCACAGGCTCTCCGGTGAGGAGAGCTTGCTTCTGGGATGGGTTTAACAAGGACAACTCTTGGATATCCCCCTGCTCTATACCCGAAATTGTGGCTCTGTCACAAGTAAAATGACGACTGAGCAATACAACATCCGCATCACACTTCACCTTTCTGGCGCGACAATTATCACATGAAGGGCCTAATCTTTGGCGACGCTTCTTCTCACCAGATAAGAGTCCGGAGGCCACCGAATGTGTGCGAGAAGAAATAGGTGAGTTTTCAACCCTGCAACGATCACTGGCGTCACTGAAGGTTGAATTAGCAATACGCGGCGACCCAAAAGGCAGATCCAGCACCAAGGACAGCAGCGTTAGCAGAGGTGGGGTGCTTCCGGCGGAAGACAGCCTGTGCAAAAACGAGTTGAACAGATTAAGGTTGTTTTCTGTGAGACTCATGTAACTGTTGATGGGTGGCAAGCTGACAGTAGGTAGTTTGGTGTCAGCTAGGTACGCGTAATGCGGAGACGCGTGTGATACTGCCTTTTCGCCATTTCGCATGATTGAATATGAAAGAAGGTCGTTGGATAACGTCATCATAGCGAAAGAATAGTGATTTTATGAATTGTGAGCTTGAGACGCCAAGATTGCAAATATTCTAAACACCTTTCAAATGAGAGAATATCTATTGTATATCACAAGATGAAGGCTTACTTGCGATTATTCGAGCTTTGAGAAATTACCCAACTCAGGTTTTTTTTTTCTAGAAAAATTCAGCCGTCCAGGGCCAACCGGGCCAGGGCTAACTTTTATACGAATTCCCCTCGGTCGTTCGCGAGATGTCCGAAGAAGGCGATGCGTCTGGGGTATCCGACATTGAGATCCAATCTGCAGTATGCGGCCATACCCCTCAAAATGATGCAACAAGAGCTTCCACGGATATAGAAATCTTGCTTACCTATGTTTCGGTCGTTAATTAGTGCTTTGCCGCCTTAAAAATTCTCTTTGCGGGTTTTTTCAGGTAGAATTGGTAAGAAAAAGTCCCAGAGCATTTCTCCGAGGTCCGGATCTGTCGGGTGAAACCGGGAAACGTGTCTGTCGCGACACATTTTTCTCGGGTGACGCTTTTTTTTCAGGCAACCCGGCGGATTCCGGGTGCCTATGAAGAAACTGAGCCCCCATCTTCTTTCTTTATGACAGATCTTAATATAATCGTGTGACTATGCTGTATTGAAAAAATATTTTGCATCTCTCTTCGCCAAAAGTTCGATTTCTGCACTTATTGCACGTGCATCTCTATCAACAAAGCGTCGGGGTACTTCGGGTGGCGAAACTGCGGAGAAGAATCATGTGGGAAAACGGAGGGGACTTTGTTTTTGTCTGCAGGCACAGAATGGCTCAAGCGGCGCAGCGCCGCGACTCACGGATAAAAGTTGGAGTCAAACAATATGCAAGGCGCGACTCAAGTCCGAACTCGCCCCGACTTTTGAGTCATTTTTTATGTGTTCATCATCGAGGGCCAACTGGGTAGATTTCGCCCAATTAACCAAGCTATGCAAGCATCTTTCACTTGATACTTTCGCACCGGGGTAGTTGCATATCCACGGACTCATGATAAAACCCTATCTACAAAAATGCGCTCACACGATGTCGGCGGAGTTTGCTACTCTGGGCTTCCTTGCGCGGCATAAGTCCGAGGGTAGTTTTTTTTCTTTTGGGCGGTCAACGGGAGAGGGGAAGAATGGGGCTCGCGCGTGCGCGCGCTTGGTATCCGCGTGCGGAGTTTGGAAATACCTACGTGCGGTATTCATTATTGTGGGGGACACGAACTCATACCATGTAATATTTAAATGCGCTGATGTTTTTTTGTTGATTCAGGCGGAAGCACATACAAGAGGATCGGCTGATTGTAGTATACGGAAAGGAAGTGGCTGGGGCAAGCATCAAAGCACAATTACAATATGCAGCTACATGCGAGTGTGGCCGTCTGAGCGCTCTTGAAAATCACTGAGCATTCTAAACGGTTTCTGGACACGCGTATATAATGTTCGCGGTAAGAGAAGACGAGGAGAAGTGGAGAAGATGTTTACCGAAACCCTAATTTTGTTTTCAGCAAACTTTGAGATCACTCTATACTCAACCCTAGCACAAAATAAAAAAAACAATAAACTTATTTCTGGGCTAAAAAAATAGAAACCCATGCCGGGACTCGAACCCGGAATCTTTTGATTAGAAGTCAAATGCGCTAACCATTACGCCACACAGGCAATTTATGGCACTTGGGAATGAAGATAAGTAATATTCTTAAATATGACCTATCAGATTATTCAGCATTCTTTTGTATATTATTAGTGTATCTAAGCAGAATCAATACAGCTCAAGTAAATGGGTTGTATTTTGCAGTACATGCAGCTCCTAATACACGCTTAAAATGATTTCACAGGTTAGCACCATATTCAGGTCTGTATGATTTTGTGAAACCACAGTTTAGATATTAAGGAAGATTGACTTGTGTCCTGGAACAACTAACGCGATTAGCCTCAGAATAACGCGGTAGCCATTTGCTTTGTTGCCAAAGTTGATAATGTGCATTCAGACGCATCAAAATACAGAAGCAGATAACATACATAAAGCGTTGTTTATGCACACTCGGTTCATACAGTGATTATTTGAATTAACAAGAACCATGCCAAGTATGCTATAGTAGCAACGCCGACTTGCAGTATTTCGATATCGGGGCAGGAAACTTGACTTCTTAACCACATCATTGACTTTCCAAAATAAACATGAGATATCGGAAAAGAAGGCTTACGTAAATCATTTCTTCTTTTGTTTTTTTAGTTGCTTATGAAGTTGGAAACGATGGGGGAAATGATCGCATGTTGCTTCAAGGTGCAGTCTCCGCAGCCAAAATTACAAAAGGTATGTGTAGAAAATATATATGTACATATAGCTTCTTTTAAATCAACAGCCTCAATGGTTGCATTTCCTTTCAATTATTCTGCGCTCCAAAAAGCTAAACACACGACAAGTGTGGTGTCTCGCACATAGACTACTTGTCTTATCCATATCCTTCGTTCCTCATTTCGGCTCGGTATCGCGCACTGCGTACGCATCGGGAAGGAGGTAAACAAAACTTGTGCGTCTTTTCTGAGAAGAGCTGAGATCGACAGAATCCAATTCACATATATTGAATTTTGACACTGTATCATCAAGTATCACTCATAATAAGATACTTGAGTGACCTTCACCCAGCAAAGACTAAGTTTGGTTTCACGCACATCGTGACACTCCTCCTACATTCCACACTCATTAAAATTGCGAATTGATCTCAACCTATCCTCAGCCAAGAATCAAGCACCCCTAAGACTATAAGACCATCAAACTATACGCCATGGAAAGCTGTTCGGGTTCGGTTCTAAGCACCCCAATAAAAAAAATACGAAACTTGACAATACATAGCCCCATGCTGACATCTCCAATACGGTATCCCGATATGAATGACTTTCCTTTGGTTGACAATTTTATCAACGATAGCATGGTTGAAAAGGGATACTCGCAAACGTTGAGCAACGCAGTTCTCAGAGAGCTAGATACCCGGGCGCAAGAGATCTCCTCGAATGGGGCTCCACTCGTTTCTACTAGCAGGCCGATGTCGGTCAGCCGAAAACGGTATTCGGGAATCCACAAACCACTCTTTTCCAAAATGGACAGCATCTCCTCGCACTATGCCGCAGCTCGCCAAACTGATCCTAACAGAGATGACGTTTCCTCGAGTGCTACTAAGAAGAGAAGAACTCTCAATGGACCTGAAGACATATTTCTGTCTTCTCAAGAAGACCCTTCGCCAACGAGGCGGAAAACCAACATGAAGACTGGACATCTGAACAACGAAGATCAATCAAAGCCCGTGAATCAGAGTGTCCGCAATTTTTCCAATGACGTGTTCTCTGGTCGTTTGCAGCCACTCAAACTTCATGTTCCCCTTGTAGCTTCTAGTTCAGGTGATCGTGCGCCAGGGTCTCCCACAATTCCGTCTAATGCCTCGCTGTCTTCGCCCATCAAGACTCCCGGAATTTCACCTTCAAAAGGTTCCATGAATTTGCATGGGCTTTTGCTGGATGACGCAGGTTTTGCGAAACCTGAGGGTCCAGTCCGCATTCGACCACTGTCGTTGCAAATGGCAGGAGTAAAGCCCTTTGATGGCTCCAAGCAAAGCTTACTGAGGAAGAGCTCTAACAACGAGCTCTCGAAATCACGAGCCAATTTTGACCTCCAAAAAAAACCATCTTTTGAGAGATTGAATAAGAAACCTTCGACCAGTAGTTTGAGAAGTGCAAACTCCATGAATTACCCTCACCAAAAACCCTCTGCGAACAATCTACAAAAAAAACCATCGATTCCAAACCTACAAAATAAGTCTTCTATTCCCAGCTTACAAAAGAAACCTTCCATCCCAAATCTACAAAAGAAACCTTCCATTCCCAGTCTACAAAAAAAAACTTCCATCCCAAACCTACAAAAAAAACCATCTATACCCACTTTTCAAAATGTTTCCAAAGACTCACATACTTCCACACAGACCCAAAATAATTTTTCTAGCCTCCAGCATGGGCTCAAACTGACATCACATACTAAGTTCTCAACTTTGGAAATGCTGGACAAGAACAGGTTTCTGCGCGATAAACCCTCGAGACCAATGAGCCGTGACTTCAAAATCCCAAATGAGCATACGCCACACGGGCTATTTCAAGATGTTCTGTCTCGTGGCACGAAACCAAATGTTACCATTCCGAAGCCCTTTTCATTATATAACAAGCCTACGATTTCATCGAGTCAAAAAACTTTCGAGTCACTGAATTCGCTAAACTCAGTTATCAGTAACGCTTCGCTGCAGGCCAGCCAAAGAAGTTCAAACAGATTTCAGAAATTCAAAAGCAGGTTTTCATAGGCATTAGTGCCACAGGTCAGATGCTGATGTTGGAAGACCGAGCGTGAATCTAGTTCACTTTTTTACGTGTTTATTTAGTTTTCTCACTAATCTAAAGTGAAAAGAGGACCTGTGTTCTCAATACTGTAAAGATTGGACTGCGGTAGACCTAGCCTCTCTTGAATTTAGAATACACAGTGCAAGGGTCGGGAAAATGAATAGAAACACGAACGTGGTGTTTCCATATTGCATTGAACACTTTATCAAGTTGTAAAATATGGCCTCTGCCGTTCAATCTGTCATTTTTTTGTTAAAAACAATGGTTGTTGCTTGTAGATTTTATATGGCAAATCAATTCTGATGGTATGACCTGCAGACAACAGGCCACCAACATATCTATTCATCCTCGCCATTGGTTTTGCTCCTAATACCAATGCCAGTGCAACAAACCGATGACAGGGTCATCTTGACCTACCCAGGCAAGCCTGACACCAGAGTCAAGATTTTGAAATTTGGTGCTACAGTTATCTCATGGACTGTCGATAATACGGAAAGATTGTGGCTCTCGAAAGCCGCCAAGTTAGACGGATCCAAGGCCGTCAGAGGAGGCATACCCCTCGTGTTTCCTGTGTTCGGGAAGGCCAAAGACGAGAACCACCCTACTGCTCCATTGCCGCAGCATGGATTTGCTCGTAATTCGGAATGGGAGTTCTTGGGCCAAGTAACTGAAGACCCTGTCTCCGTACAATTTGGCTTAGGTCCTGAGAATGTTTCCCCAGACATGTACAAGCTATGGGGCAAAGGCGCGTACGACTTCACCCTTGTTTTGACTGTGACTTTGGCTAAGGATACTCTCACTACTGAGATCGAAGTTGAGAACGCAGGTAAAGAAGCATTCGAATTCAATTGGCTCTTCCATACTTATTACAATGTGAATGATGTCACTGACACTTTGGCCACCAACTTGATTGATACAGAGTGCTACGATCAATTGTTGGCATTGACTTACAAAGAAAAAGCGCCCATGCTCAGTTTCCATGAGGAGTTCGATCGCATTTATAAAAATGTCGATGACGTCAGAGACGTGCAACTCATTGACAAGGGAAAAGTAGTGGTTACTATCTCAAGAAAAAACTTGCCGGATGCAGTGGTTTGGAATCCTTGGGTCAAGAAGTCCGAGGGAATGGGCGATTTTGAGCCGAAGTCAGGGTACATGAACATGCTTTGTGTGGAGCCCGGCCATGTGGCTGATTTCGTAAAGCTTAACAAGGGCGATAAATGGGTGGCAGCTCAAAGTATGACGCTAAACGAACCAATCAAAGTCCAATCGGATATTTACAGCGCATGACTTCCGTGTAACCAATACATCTTGGTATGGTATTATTTTATGTGACACAGCCCTCAGTTACCAATGGAAGCCAAACAAGATTTGGCAGTAGACACTGTGTCGTTCTTAGAATATTTAAAATTCATGTGACCGAAATTCTCAATTCGCTCAGCAGTGCAATTATCGGAGAATCGGCACTGCGCGAGCTGATCAAACCGAGGGTCACCAGCATGTCTCGCGCGGGTCCTGGTTGCATAGGCCCTAAATCTTCCGCATCGCTAACTTAATACCACTCCGCTCGGGCGCGCCGTTTTCCGCACCTCTGCCGGTCTAAAAAAATCAAATCATACACATAGATTTGAGTACCACGTCTGGAATTTGATCACGGCCCCAAGAATTTCATTCAGACGTCCCAACTTAAATTGAATCAAGCATACATCATGTCTCAGGTCCTTCGGTTGAAGCCTGTCCAGAAGGCGTTCCAGCTCTTCCATTATCACTTTCTAAGTGAGCAGACACCCGGCAACACATTGGCCGATCTTGACTTTGATACTAATATCCGCAAAACGATAGATAAGTTCCAGCGCAAGAAGTGGAAGGTCACTGAAATTGCGCATTATGGGTTCTTGTCATCGGTGATCTTCTTTGTATTCATCATTTTCCCTGCATCATTCTTGATAAAGATTCCCATCATCGCAGCCTTTCTCGCCTGTTTCCTAGTGCCGTTGACCTCACAGTTTTTTCTTCATGCATTGCCCATCTTTACTTGGCTAGCCTTGTTTTTTTCGGCCTCAAAAATCCCACACTCATGGAAACCGGCGATCTCAGTAAAGTTTCTTCCAGCAATGGAAACAATCTTATATGGTGACAACTTATCCAATGTGTTGGCCGAAACCAACAACTCACTTTTGGATGTATTGGCCTGGCTTCCTTACGGCATTATTCATTTTGCATCTCCTTTCATCGTCGCTCTACTCATTTTTCTTTTTGCGCCGCCCACATCCTTGCACTCCTTTGGATTTGCCTTCGGTTACATGAACTTGACCGGAGTCTTCATTCAGCTTCTCTTTCCTGCTGCAGCTCCTTGGTACAAAAACATACATGGCCTCGAGCCTGCAAACTATGAAATGAACGGGTCTCCGGGTGGTTTAGGCAGGATCGATGAGTTGTTTGGTGTGGATATGTACACCACCACTTTTCTGAACTCACCTTTGGTTTTTGGCGCATTTCCTTCACTTCATTCAGGTTGCGCGGTGATGGACGTGTTGTTCTTGTGCTGGTTATTTCCTCGATTTACTCCGTTGTGGTGGTCATATGCAGCATTGTTGTGGTGGAGCACGATGTACTTGACCCATCATTATTTCATTGATCTCATATTTGGTGCTGCGCTCTCACTTATGTTCTTCACATACGTAAAATGTGCCAAGCTACCTGTGATTGACCCCATGAAATTCTGTCGGTGGTCTTATTCTGAGCTTGAGCTTCCAGACATACACCAAAGGGACCCTTTGAATTCTTTCGTTCCATTGCATAATGACTTAGAGGCTGATGAAAACTTGAACTTCTTCAATCACCCACGTTTTAATGCTAGTGCTAGTGAAAATATTGAAATGACTACCTTGGGCCTTCCCCAAGACAGCTCTTCGAGACGACCCCTCTCCCGAACGAGTTCCATAGCTCCTCTGGAACTGCTTTTGAACAACCGCAATGATTCTCAAGATATACTGGAGGTAGAAACTGATCACAGCGCTGCAGGATCTGTCTTTGATGCCGGAAAGGAGGATGGAGAAATTCAGGTTAGCGTGACTACATCAAACACTTCTTTGAATGATGTTCTGTCCTCAGCTACAACCGCTGCTAAAAGCAGCATCTTAATTGCCAAGAGCCAGGCTAGTAGATAAATCGAAGCATAAGCATCGGCACGGTGATGAAGTATTTGGAATGCTCTGGCACATACACACACGCACACACATATACTACCTATTGGTGTTCGTTTACCCAGTCAGTCCTTTGGTCGGCGGACCCGGCTGAAACTAATCGACCAAATGAAATAGTAGCAAGAACCACTGAAATATATATTAACGCTGCTAAAAATTAAAGAAAATTGTACTCTCAAAAGCAGAATTCTACCGGAACCTCTTCCTTAAGAGCCAACCTAGTGATAGTCAATTATTCAATTATGTACAAACCTGTGCCAGCTGCCCGTTGGCGTTTCGAAGCTCCTATCATTGTCAGACCTTATCAGAAACACTTGAAAAAACTCTTTCAAATGTTGTGCCTACATCCAACTTTCTGGTCATGTCGTTTTTGATAATATTGGATCTCAAAATTCTTGGATCCCTGCGCAAGGTTCTCAATAGCTCTTGCTGAACAGCCGAGGAAGAATCAAAAGCCATAACAAACTGATATCCCTGAAAGTGTCTTTCTTGGTCCTTGGATATGATCTTTGGAAGAGGCTTTGGACCCAAGCTAGTAATCAGTCTGATGACACCTCTATTATTCAAGATTAATTTTCCAACAGTTGAAGCAATCTTAGCCGCCTCCTTGTTGACGAGAACGGGGTCTTGTATACGCGCTATGGCAAAGAGTTCGTAAAACATCGGGTGGAAATTGTTTATCAATTTTCGTGGAGACCAATTCTCTGCGCTTGTCTTGATCAAGAAATTTTTGGGCGTGCACAACTCATACTGCGGCCGGGAAGGTTAACGGTTGCATTTATAGATAGTAAAATACCTCAGTGAAGAAAAATCAAAAGAATGCACCATGTGTCTGTCACAAGAAAATGTGAAATTGGAAACCAAAATTTTCCCGGCTTAGACTTATTTGCGAGGGCTATAACCAGCCAGTAGGAGATTTGTATCTCGCGAAATCAGAAAGATTCGAAGAGCTATTGTCAACTTTCCCCAAATTCTTTTGTGAAGAAAGATGACACGACAAATGAGGCCACGTAGTTTAGAGAAAATTTCATTTTACACAGTGCAACTATCTGTTCCTAATATTATCTAGTGACTACAATTTTTAAAACATACATCCAAAACTACTTGAATTGTATTAATCTAAATATTTTTTTATATTTTGCACAACTCCAGTCGCAATGCGCACAATTCATATATTTATTGAATATTTTTTACAGATTTTAGGCTGTTCACTATCGATCAATGCTATTCCGAACACCCGTTTGATTAATTTTGTACTATTATGATAATATCCAGTGAGATTTTGCAGATTTCATATGAAAGTCCCAAATCCCCGTTTTTCTCGATTTGGCAGGTGTCCATGCGCGTCTTCCTCGCGATCATCATTTGTTGAGGACGTTCCCACCGTGTCGCATTTTTGAAACTACTACATTCTTTTCCCCAGATGTCTAGTACTCGGCCTGATTTAAAATTCTCTGATACTGTGGACGAGCGTCTGTTCTACCGCAAATTCAGCAGCTTGGCACCAAAAGAAAATGCATCCATTGTCAGAATCATTGATCACAAAGATTATTTCTCGGTACTTGGAGAAGACGCGACTTTGATTGCCGAGGCCATCTACAAGACCCTGCTGGTGATCAAGACATCAAACTCGGTGAACTATGTGACATTTTCCCCCCAAGTATTTTCTTCTGTTTTGAGGTTTTGCTTGGTTGCGAACTCTTATAAAGTTGAAATATATAACAAAATGTTCGCTTTAATTTTGAGTGCCACTCCGGGAAACTTGGAGGGGTTGTCTCAAGAATACGGAATTGACTTGGAAGCCATGCTAAACGATGGCTCTGTTCCAATGGTGGCTGGTGTCAGATTTATCTCAAATGCGTCTTCGAAAAAAGTGGGTGTCTGCTTAGTTGACTTGTCGAATAAAGTTATCCAGCTTTCCGAATTCGAAGACAATGATTTGTTTTCCAATTTGGAACTGCTACTTCTACAAGTGAACGTGAAAGAGGTCATTCTTCCATCGTCATATAATTCTGAAGATCAAACGACACCTGATGTCATTAAATTGTTTCAGGTTCTCAATAAAGTTGGTGGCTTAGTTGTTGGATCGGTGAAGCAAACATACTTTTCTACCAAAGACATCGATCAAGATTTGTCTAAAATTGTAATTTCTGAAAACGTCGAATCAGATACCAACAATAACGTCGAGCTCATTTTGGCGTCCAAGGGTATCAGCTCAACAGAAGATTCACTCTCCCTTTCTTGTTGCAGCTCGCTTATTCATTATCTCCAATTGCTAAGCGACGATACTAGTGGTTTCACAATTGGAAAGTATCTGGTGTCAGAATACATGAAGATTGATTCCTCTACCATGAAAGCTCTCAATATTTTCCCATCACTGCAGGCTACCGAAATAGTCGGTGCCAAAACAAAATCAATAACTTCGATTTTTGATCTTTTGAATAAATGCAATACTTCTGCAGGAACAAGATTGCTCTCACAATGGCTAAAACAGCCCCTCACGGATCTTGAAAAAGTCTCCGAGAGACATTCATTAGTGGGTCATTTCATTGCTGACACGAGCTTCAGAGTCTTTGTATCTCAGGAATGGCTTTCACAGGTACCAGATATCAAGAGACTTATCAAGAAAATTGCACAGGGTGTGAGGAGACCTTCCTATTCTGAAAACAAAAAGTTAGAGGATGTTGTTAGGCTATATCAGCTTGTGAAAACGATCCCTGAGTTACTAAAAATGCTTGGAATGTCAGTTGAGGATTGTGAAAATGAGAATGTTAAGTCATTGATCGAGAGCAATTGGCTCATACCGATACAAGAAAATCATAAATCTTTACTTAAATTCCAAGAGCTTGTGGAGACCACTATCGATTTATCTCCTTTGACTTCATCTTCTTCTCGCGAGCTTCTTCACGCAGACTTCAACATCAAGCCAGAGTTTGACGAATCTCTCATTTCAATCAATGAAAACCTTCAATCAACATCCGAAAAAATCAAAAGAATTCATGAGGAAGTCGCTGATGATTTGAATATTGATTTGGAAAAACGATTGAAGTTAGAAAAACACCAACAGCATGGATGGTGTTTTAGGGTGACTAGAATTGACTCCAACGTTCTCAGAAATACTGGTGACAGATATGTCGAATTGCAGACCGTCAAAGCAGGTGTTTTTTTTACAACCAAGAAGCTCAGAACACTATCGCAAAATTATGCTGATTACTCCAATGAGTACAATTCGAAGCAAAAAGAATTGATCAAGGAAATTTTGTCCATTTCATTGACATATCAGAGTGTATTTTTGAGGTTATCTTTGGCTCTCAGTAGCCTCGATGTTATATCGTCTTTCGCAAATGTTGCCCTTTTTGCGCCAACACCTTTGGTAAGACCAAGATTGCACAAAATTGCGGACTCGGTGAATTCGAAAGATTTTGAAAATCGGCGAATCAAACTTAAAAATGCGCGTCATCCTGTTCTTGAGGTTCAGGACGAAGTAAACTTCATACCTAATGATGTTTGGCTAGGCAATACTGATGGAAGCCCATTCGTAATAATTACAGGTCCTAATATGGGTGGTAAATCCACATACATTAGACAAATTGGTGTGATTGCCCTCATGAACCAAGTGGGCTCTTTTGTGCCAGTGCTGGAAGAGGATGAGGTACCAGAATTACCAATATTTGATGCTATTTTATCTCGTGTTGGCGCTGGTGACTCGCAACTAAAAGGTTTATCGACATTTATGATAGAAATGCTTGAAACATCCTCAATCTTAGCGACCGCGACTCACAACTCATTGATCATCATCGATGAGCTCGGACGAGGAACAAGTACCTATGATGGATTTGGATTGGCCTGGTCTATCAGCGAACATCTTATCACAAAGAAAAATTGTTTCACTTTATTTGCCACTCATTTCCATGAGCTTACAAAACTAGCGGATACTCATCGAGGAAAAGTTCAGAATTTGCACGTTGTGGCGCACATTGAAAAAAATGATGATGGAAAAACCAAAGATGATGATATCACACTTATGTTTAAGGTAGAACCGGGTATTTCAGACAAATCTTTTGGCATTCATGTCGCAGAGCTTGTCAAATTCCCCTCCAAGATTACCAACATGGCCAAGAGAAAGGCTTCGGAATTGCAAAACATTAGCGTTGGATCAGATAGTGATCCGTACGTGAGTAGTAAACGAACTAGGTGCAACAACGAAGAAATTGGTATAGGCCTTGAAAAATTGAAGAGCATTCTCACTGAATGGAAATTGCAATGCGTTGATGCGGATGATAATTGCAATATAACTTCTGAAGAAGCTGTCAAAAAACTCAAAGCTTTGATCGATACTCAACACAGTGAGTGCAAAGATGATAAGTTCATTGCAGAAATTCTCTCAATGTTATGAGATCAAATTCTGGAGCATTGAGAAATATTTTTGAGACACATCCAGAAGACTTATAAAATTTCTATGGTAATAGTTGATAATGTGCTGGTTTACATTTAGTGTGGTATTAATTACAATTCTTTCTTGCCTCCCGCATCCTTGAATTTGCTGAATCCTGACGGATCTTTCAAGACAAGCACAGGCAAGAAATATCTTTTCTCTAACAGGAAAAATCGCTGAGTTCCAGACAACCAGCATCTCAAGTATTCCTCGTAAACCAAGCAATGATATACACCTGTTCCTGTAAAAAGATGCCACCAGCCGTGACCTTCCAACAAGAATCCATATGGCATACCTATCTCGCGCCTTGCGGCTCTTGCATACTTACATAGATGAATATCCATGTTCCAAAGTATATATCCAAAGGCAAAAAACAGCACACCTTTCAACATAGTTCTGTTCAAAAGAGTTGCTGAAGCCTTATCTGGGACGTGGTCTCGTGTCAAACAGTATGACCTAAATATGAGCGCGGCGTTCATCAATCCGTATGCAGCCTGGTGAATTGTTGGGTTTTTGAAAGACAAATATACCCATGTCAACATGTTAGCAGCAACAAATGTAGACAGACCAATGATGAAGGAAGTCTTTCTGTCTTTGAATTCCGAGAACACGGCCCAGAACGGGATGCACGTTGCATATATCATAGGTAATTCGTCCAAGAGCTGGTACTCGTATCTGAGTGTCATGTGAAAAAGCCAGGAGCCAATTCCAACTAGCAAGAAACCACAAGCAGATAAAATAAACCTGATTTCTAGTTTGCTTCTCAAAGCGTGTATGATGGCAAAAGTTGCTAAGACAATAAGTCCCGCATTTGTCACAGTATTGATAGCCTCGGCAATGTACAGAGTGACCACATAATTTTCTTCACACCAGTCTATTGTGGAAGTGGGAGTTCCCCAAAGTCCTTCAGATTGTTCAGAAGGATAAGGAATGGCAAAAGGAAACATACTATGCAGTGTTTATAAGAGCATTCTAGTACAGTTTGCGGTTGTATTGCTCTGACGTATCCTGCGAATGCGAAACGATCCGCTCGAAGGCAAGAAGCAGGGAGAGTTCGCTTAAATCGAAAAAGAGGAAGACGTGCAAAAAACAACTATCATGAGTGACTGAACAGGTGGAGAAAGTGCTGATTTTTGGGGAAATCACTTTGGAGATATCACTTTGGAGTATCCGCCACATACTCAATGGAGGGACAATCCTGACTTATATTTATAACTTATGGGTAACTCCTGTATATACATATAATCTAAATCCTTCTCGGTCACTACTTACTCCGGCAAAACATGATATATGTAAGGTATATAATTTCAAATAGTTCTCCATTCCAACCAGCACTCGTCATATCGAGGTCGAGTTGTGTAAGAGTCTTCCATAGTCATCATGCTTTCGTCATTGCCAAGTTCTGCAAACTCACTGCCTAGTTTTATGTCGCCAGATCTCTCAGCGGGTGTCACTTGACACCAGTCTGAGCACAAAGACAGTTCATATCTCCAGTACAAATTTGCCAATGCCATCTTCATTTCTATCAACGCGACATTCATGCCAAGACACATGCGGATTCCTTTACCAAATGGCATCATGAATCGTTGCATTTCTTTCAAACGACTGATATATTCTTCAGGGGACTCACTATTGCCCTGTAGCCACCTTTCTGGAATCCACAGGTTTGGTTGCGGAAATGTTTTACGTACCCGGTGCATCAGATAGGGCTGACAAGAAACACCTGTACCCACAGGAAGAGTGACTCTTTTTTTATCAACCATGACTTCGTATGGCTTGTCTGTACGTCTTGGCTCACCCCCCGGAATTGAGGTGTGTACTCTTGAGTTCTCTTGAATCAATGCCTCTAGGTAGACTAGTTTGTCAACCTCTTCCAAATTGTCAATGCATTTGTCTGAAGAGCCGGGCTCTCCAAAAACTTCCCTGAGCTCCTTTCTGAGCTTGATTTGCCTATCATAATTAATGGGTCTAGATAATTCGTAACACATATAAGTCAATTGAATAGCAGTGGTTTCGTGACCCGCAAATATATTATCTGAGAGAAAAGTGTATGCGTTTTTCCCGTAGAATCCATTCTTTTTCAACGTCTCGAGTGTAGAGAGGTTTTGATCTCTCTGCTTTTCAGGTACATTATCTTCGGCAACTTTGTATAAGCTAAGCTGCCAATCCTCAATTTCTTTTGCAGCCGCTCTAATTACTGGACCTGCCGCCCAATTCCAGAAGCGGGGCATTAATGTTGTCCAGAAAACCATTCCAGCTGACATTCTGTGGGGAACCAAAATCAGTCTTTGATCTGGGTTCAACAAGAGATGAGATCCATTTGAAATTCCCAATTCGAAAGCAGAGACAACATCCATAGCCAATGATCCAAATAAGGAGTAAACATCGATACCTAGGCCACTTTTTTTCCCCTTAGGATTGAACCAGGCTCCCGACCCAAGCTTATGCCCCTTTCCATGCTCATTGAGCTTCAGCTCAGCGTTTATCAAATCGGGTTGCTGACCAGATACAGAGGACAAGTAAACTTGGTTTACGAGTTGCCCAACCTTCTCCACAATGTTTTCTCTTGTTGTGTTCTTTGTACTGAACACAGATGACTTCAGATACAAGCCCTGAAGCATTTTCTTGTATTTGAGATGTTGTGCGTTCTCAGATTCTGCAAACATATTATCTCTCATACCATGATTCTTGAAGTTCTCATAAAAGCTAGTCTTTGGCATATTTTTCACGTAGATATCGTTAATGTACTTTGGATCGCCATTGCAGCTTATTTCGGACGGGGAAAGTATAATGACTTCTCCGTATTCTTCATGCAAAAGATGTACTTTCTCAATCCATTTAAATTTTCTTTGTGCTTGGAGAGAGGGAATATGTGAAATTCTATGCAAGTATGGCCCCGGGATATCTTTCAATGGAGAAATGAAAAACGGGTATATAGCTAGTTTGTAGATGATGACGAATAGAATCAATCCACACACGATTGCACTTTGGTTATCCTGGATTGTATCATATGTAAAAAATAAGATTTGGGAAATCATTTAGTGTATGAAGAAAATGAACACTGAGTCTACTGGAAATTAAGCTGTTTTTATATCATTGGGACTTGATAAAGAATTCCGCGTGGAGCGGAATTTGAAAGAAGTTGTGCATACAAAGTTATTCTTCAGAAGAATTGATAAGTATTACATTGCCAGCGTGCCACCAGAAAACTGTCCCCTATAGAATGAGAATCAGAACAGAATCAAGTAAGAACAATTTGAAGCATTGCGAAAGTGGCAGTGCGTATGAATCAGAAATAGATGGCATAAATTGAACATGAAGAGACCACTGTTCATGAGGACTTGCCATTTTCTAAATACTGAGCAAAGCGAGAGGTCTGATGAATTCCGCACTCAGTCTTTGCCTTTCCTTTCCATCTTCCCGATCTCTCATCCTCGCCTTCTGCGACTGGTTCCGTTGAATGCCAATCCCCAATTGATTTATAACCCAAGTCTAGCAACTCATTATATGGAACTTCGTTCTCGTCGATGTATTGTTTTACTTGAGAAAAATCCCAATCCCAAAGAGGATTGATTTTGATTATCCCACTTGACTCCTCGATTTCAACAACCGGAAGCGCTGCACGTGCACCTCCCTGTGATTTTCTTCTACCTGTGAGAACAGCTTTCACGCCCAAGTCGGCATAAGCCCTTTGAGCGGGTTCGACTTTAACAAGATAGTCATAAAGGTTCTCATCTGACTCCCACAATGAATCGCCATACTTCTTGGAAAACTCAGAGTCGGTCTCTACACCCTTTGGCTTGAACACATGCAAGTTTGGTTTGTATTTCAGCTTGATCTTATCAAGCAAATCATAAGTTTGCGGGAAGTGGTGTAATGTGTCAATGAAGATTAAGTCCACCGGTTTGGTTTTAGAAATCATGTCTAGGATCACGAGACCCGTGAGTCCAAAAGCTGTAGTCTGGTACAAGTCAGGGAAAGTGATGACTGCCCATTTCAAAATCTCCGAAGCGGGGAGACTAACAAGAGTTTTATTCAAGTGGTCCAAGTGTTCTGCTGAAAGTGTAATCATGGTTGTCGAGAAGAGTATCAGAGTGCCTTGATTAATTGCATTTGTCAGGTTGATTTCTTCATAATCATATCACGTGATATTGCGTCTGAAGTTGGGTGCGCGAGAGACCAAGACAAAGCTGCGACGCAATGTATATTTATGAATTCTTGCCTGTGCTGTATCTTCACATTTCGATTTACCAGAAAATAATTCCGTAAAAAAATACGATTAGTTCACTTAGTGCTGGCAGCTATATGCCAAGTATCTGATTGCTTAAATCGGTGCGATCCCAGTTTATTTCAATTTTTTTTAAATGCAAACGGACCAAACTTTTTCAGATCCCTGAAATTACGGAATTATTGTTTCAAATTAGTGAAATTTCAAACTGTCGAGCACATTATTTAATGATAAATGGTAAATTGCGGCTTTCCGCAAGTCCTGCAGAACTGCGCTTTCCAAACTGTTGCAGAAAACTTACAGATTTCCTACATCATGAAATCTACATTGTTCGGCACACTCTTTTCAAAAAGATGATGGAAATTAAAAAAAAAAAACAATACATGATTTTGCTGTCGTCGTGTGTCTTGTTAATTTTATTATTCACTACAGAAGGTATATGGTAAACTGTACCATCTATGAACCCTTTCGATAAGCGGAAAAACCAAAGGGCTTCATAGCAAGTACCCCAAAGAAAAAAACTGTACCTGAAGTGCACCCACTCATTTGGTTATTATTAGAATTATGGAATTAAAGGATAATGAGTTATGTGGCTTGGGAGACTTAACTGCAATCTGAAATTGTGATTTTGAGGCTGGATTCCGCGCGAGAACATCTAGTTTTGGCCGCAAAATAAACTCTCTGGCTGGCACGAGATCCGCGCGATTTTAACTTACGAGAACTCGTAAGTGGAACACATTGCCGAAAATAAGTAACAATGCATATGGAGCAAATTTCATACAAGGACAAGAAAAGATGCTGATATGATGATTTTTTTGAGTAAGCATTAAAGCATGCGTTGTTCTTTTGAACATATATGATTTAAAATTTAGAATGCAATTGTGAGTTTTTTCCACCGAGCTTTTGATAAAGTGTGAATCTAGCGCTCACACATTCTTAAGGAAAGCGCGAACGCAATCCTTGCGCGTAATCCCGAGTTTGCGATACGACAGGCACTCCTTCTCGGATGCAACCCTATAATCAATTATATTCTTGATGTTCTGCAAAAAAGTGATCCTATCTTCCAGCATATATATCTCTTTCCACAAGCGTGCCGGAATCTGAAGAAAGAAAAGTCTGCCTTTTGAGGGCTACCATCAGATATTCGATTAGGTTTTTGTCTGTATTTTCGATGTTGCAGATTAGAATTTTTGCAGTAAAGCCGGGCGAAAGCCGGGCGTTAGAGGGAGATCTCGTATTTATTTTTACAGGAGCAAAATAACGTACGGAAACAACTCTGCAGCCCTCCTCATGCAATATAAATATCTGGATTTCCAAAGTGATGAATGGCTTTTGTAATTCAGCCCAAACTTTCAAAATTATTCTGAATCATAGATTTGTCCCCATTCAAGTCTAAAACTTACGGCCTCAACTTCACTTACAACTAAATCCATCATGTCGCCAGTATTAACAGAAGCTGGGGCCCCTCTACCGCAAAATCTTCAGAATCTTGTTGCGAATCACAAATTCACTAAGGCTGAGGCACAAAGTCTTGAGTCTTTCAAAATCAAGCTTTATCAGATTGAAAAAGATTTAGATGAGAGGACTCAGAGCAATGGCTTTATCTGCGGGAGTGCAGATTCTTTTCAAGAACCTCATTAGTAGCTTCGAAATTTGAAATACAGACCCAGTTAGTACAACATAGAGGTAAATAACGAATTATGATTTTGATGATAAGCTGTCAATTATTCTGATTTCTGACCGGCCATGTTTAACCAAACCCGTCGAAGTTGTCATATATTTCAGCGTAGATCAGTACCCAGAATTAATTTCTTTTGTATTTGGTCATTCGGTCGGACTTTCTGATAAAAAAAAAATCAAGCCCTGAAGGACCGCTAATGATCATCAAATAAAATTGTTGGCACTTGATGTTCTGTGAGATGAATTAATTTCTAATAGTTTTATAACATATATTTTATACTAGAATAAGTACGACGTAAACTGCGATATACTCTCGCAGTTTACGTCGCGTCCAACCTCATGCTTGGGTGCGCATCAGCTCTATTCAGTTACAAACGAGACATCATGGTGCCCCGAAATGACAGCCACAGCGATTCTTTCGCTGGGGAAATGCGGTCTCTCAATATCAGTATTCCAGAATCTAGTGGAGACTTCCTGTCTATGACTTTTGCAGAACTTGCAGATGCAAAGCAAACGATAGAAAGCAATGTCGACCGTTTGCTACTTTTACTTCATGAAACGTACAAGTTTGATATGGACCTGCCGCTTGTCATAGATGGATTCCCCCGCAGCGATGTAGATGTTGTAACTGTGAGATTGATACGCTCGAAGGTAATTCGCTTAACTAACGACCACACGACCATCTTAGGACACCTCCAGCACCACTTGGAACAGCAGCTAGGCAAAACTACGGAACCTCTGCTTAATAATCAACACATTGAAGACTCAATCTCTACAGATGCTGTAAGGCCCGACCACGATTTAGAGGTCTTTGCGGTCGTGAGAGGCGTCGAACCAAATAGTCCTGCGGCGAAAGCAGGTCTTCTCATCGGAGACAGGATCGTAAAATTTGATGATGACATTCATGCGCAAAATCATGTTAAGCTCTCTGCCATTGCCAAACGCGTACGAGAAAAAGTTGAAACCGGGGTTTCCGTGGAAGTGCTCCGGAACGGTAGCATGAAGGCCTTACAGTTGATTCCCACAGAGAACTGGGGAGGGAAGGGTCTTCTTGGTTGCCATATAGTCCCTTTGTAAATGTTGCCTTGGTTAGAGACGAAACATACTTTGTTCGGATATCAGTTGAATATTTTTTTTACATGCTCATGTAGTTTGCTCTATCCTCCGTGTAAAGTGGAAGTGAAAGTGAAAACGTCGCCAGCCTCAATAACGTAGTCTTCCATGCCCTCTAGCTCCCAGTCAGTATCATTGATAAGCACCAAGATTCCTGGGCGAACAGTGCCCTCCTCAATGAAGACAGGAATGTCTTTTGGGTCACACACAACGGTGCTTGTGACGTGCTTGATCAAGTCTCTCATTGAAACATCGCCTTCATCGCCATCTAAAGTGACCTTGTGCTCGCGTACACCGTTGGAGATAACGTCTAAGCCTCCGAAAAACTCAACTTTCACTTTGATCATGTCTGAACAGCTGGTGTACCTGACTGCCAGAGCTTGAGATGCTTGCAGCGGTATGTGTAGGAATGGTCAGCCTCTGATATTTGAGGAGTGCTTCTGGGACTAAAAAATTGGAAGCACGAATGAAAGAAAAAGCGTGAAACATTGCTTACGCGTTATGTTGTTTATGTATGAATACGGGCTGTTTTGAGTTCGGCCGTTTAGTTCCAAGTCTCATTGGCCAGAAAGCCTTGCAGTTATCAGGTTTGGAAGGCTGCTAGGATGCGGGGAAAATACATATCAAACCTTGTGGCAGTCAGCTTCAATAATTAACTAGATACATACTTTCGCCAACACGTGCAATGCTTTCAAATTTTTTTTTTTTCACAAGCTTGCTTGTAATTGCCATGTCCCCGTGTCTATAACTTTAAGCCAGATGCCGGCGCGCGGCCGCGGGCCGACCCACCAGACACGCTGTGCAGTTTCGCACACGTTCGTCAAATGCCAAGTTGTATAATCTTATATCTACACGCTCTTCATCAACCTCACCATGTTTTCCTCGGTGATAGCTAGGGTTACGGCACTTGCAATGGTCATTGGCCTTGCTGTCTCCGCAAGCAACGCTGATTGGCTGAAGCTGCAGGTTCTAGTTGCCTACGATTCCAGCCTTGTGCTGGACAAGGAGGTTCTCGAGAAAGCCATTCTGCTTGACTCGAACAAGTACGCGGTCAAATACGTGGACTACTTACAAGACAATGGAAACTTGCTTATTTCAGATGAGGCTAGCTACGACCACGCAATTTTCTTCCCTTCGTCAAAGAAAGTAGTCGACGCCAAGGGCCTCGTTGAGAAGCACAAATTACTCGAATTTTTCAATCTCGGAGGCAACATCATCGCCGTGGGCTCTTCTGAGTACTCGGTTCCGGAAGAAGTTCGCTCGTTTCTTGCCCAAGCTGGTGTCTACCCGGCCCCAAGAGGCTTCGTCGTGTCGGATCATTTCGACGCAGACGTGAAAATCAACGACAGCAACCTCGTTTCCAATAGAATCTTATCGCAAGTGAAGGACACACACTATGATGGGACTGCTGCATTGGTCTCCAACAGCCAGTATCTATTTCCATTGGTGAAAGCTCCCAAGCTTTCATTCACCAGTAGCCCTAAGGACAAGACATTGACTTCTGAGAAGACTTGGACGGTGGGTGAGCAAGGTTTCTTAGCAGTGGCGTTTCAAGGATTAAATAATGCTCGTGGTGCATGGGTAGGATCCTCGGATTTGCTATCGGAAGACTTGATGTCTTGGGTGTTGCAGGAAAGAGGCGTTCTCAAATTGCGTTTCGTCGAACATTACAAGCAGGACGAGCCTGGTATCTCCAACAGAACATTGTATCGCATCAAAGACTCCGTCTACTATACTGCTGGTATTTCTGAGTTGAGAAACGGGGAATGGGTACCCTACACTCCATCTTCGGAAGACGATGTTTTGCAGTTGTCCTTCAAGATGTTAGATCCCTACCAAAGATTGAACATGACGCTTTTGGGTCCAGCAGCTTCCACCGAAAATGGGAACAATGACATGAATTTATTCTACGTCGAGTTTGTGATTCCAGACCATCATGGCATGTTCACTTTCGAGCTCGACTACAAGAGAGAAGGTTTCTCCTTTCTCGAGGACAAGAAAATCGTTGCGGTGAGACACTTGGCCAATGATGAGTTCAAGAGATCATGGGAAATCACAAATGCATGGATGTATATGGTGAGTTTCGCTTTGGTGGTCATCGCATGGTTATTGTTTGTTACCGGGTTCTTGTACCTTGGCATGCCGAAAAAGATTGACTCATCCAAAGAATCGTTGAAAAAAGTAGCTGAGAAGTAATGAAGTCTGTTTAAAAAAAATTACATAAAGAATAGATCACCGAGGCTGATTGCTATTGAGGTCCTCATCGGTTTGGAGTTAATGATTTAGTCTCACTCTCACTGCAAGTGCAGTACACTCGTTGAGTAGAGACGTGAACAAAAAGAGTCTCTAAGATTGCATTGACACATAAATTGCATAACCCATCTGAAATCATGTCCGATAAACAACAACAACAAGAGCAAAAAGTCAAAGAGCATCAACTTCAGTACAATAGGTTCCAGGAGCTTTTGACAGACTTGCAGGGTCAGCTCTCGTCCATCTCGTCGCAGATTCAAGAGCACTCGATCGTCGACAAAACGTTGAGTGAAATCCCGCCCAACAAGAGAGAAGGCAGAAAATGCTACAAAATGGTGGGTGGAGTTCTCGTTAATAAGACAGTGGATGAAGTCATAAAAATACTCGACGAAGAGCTGAAAGAGCTCGTTAGGTCGAAGGATCTTTTGAATAAAGAGTTCGCAAGTTGCAAGCAGGAAATGAATGATTGGATGGCGAAGAACAAGGTAAAAATCGTTCGTCAATAGATATTGCCAAGATACGCCGGACACATGAGGATTTTAAAAGTATATTGAATATAAATTACCTGAGACCGGGCTAGAAACTGATTCAACAGATCTATTTATATGTTGTTTCATAATGAATGAGCGTAATTCAAACGGGCTTGTGTCTCTATTTGATCAGCCCTGTTGATAGCTTCCCATTTTGGCTCGTCTTTAAACAACCTCATAGCAGTGATATTCTTCAGCTTACTCAGGAGTGTAAATCGGTGATATATCCCCGCGGGCAAAATAAGCAAGTCATTCTTTTCAAGTTTGGCACGAATCCACTTGTCACCCTTATCACGGACATCGAAATAACCCTCTCCTTCTTGTACGTAGCGAATTTCTTCATCTTCATGATAGTGTTCCGTGTAGAATTGACGCATCTTGTTGTTGTAGGCAGCTTCGTCACCACCAAAAGAATTAATGTTCAAGTTAACCACGTCTCTGTTTTTGTAGTCTCTTTCTTGAGCAAGGCTCTCCAAATCATCCATGTTGTCTATATATTTGTACACCACACCAATGTCAGCCAACTTTTCTTCGGGTACAGTTATACCAGAGTCATGTTCATCAGTGAAGTTTTCTGGTGTATCTAGGTCATCGTGATAGAAAAACGAAACCATTTCGTGCCTGTTTTTTTATTCCGCAAGTAATGGAAGGGTTTGGAGCAAGGCAAATGAAGCAAGATTTCACTACTGCTTACGCCGCGCCACGTGATTTGCACTTTGACAGAGCACTAGACATTTTAGCAACATCGAGCCATTGGAAGAACAAAACTTGGGGACAAAGATCGGGCCTTACTAATCAAATGATAGCCTTAGTGATTTTTGAATAGTAAGTGGCTGTTTGTTGATTTTGTATGTATGTAGCAGAAAACTCATGGACGCAGCAGCATGCTCGCGGGTCGTCGCGCACTGTCATAGATGAGCTCTCAGTACGCTTATTTTGAAGAAATGACAGTTGACACATAGAAAAATTGAAGCAACCACCCCATTTGATAGAATTCTCAAATATGAATAACCGATACCAAAGGAACGAGAATAGGTCCTCCTACAATGAAAATCGGCATCAACTGTCTGAAAACCGGTATCAACTGAATGACAATAGGTATCAACCCAACGACAGACACCAACAAAATGACAATAATCGCCAGCAGCAAAGTATAGATCAGCAGCTTACACTGCAAGAGAAAAAGGGCCAGCACAGAAGAACAGTAGATCATGGAAACAACATGGGTCGCTGGTACATCCAAAGATCGATAGGACAGACCAAACACCATATCGGTAGCATTAGGCCAGAGCTGTCTTACTTGATCGACTTGCTTCCGTCGTTGGCCTATGCCAAAAATTCCATGTCTGCCAATCCTGCTATTTTAGATATTGCTTCCAAGTTTGTGCACCTCTCTCTGAATAAAGCCCGTCACTCTATCAACACTGTAAAGTGGACACCAGAAGGACGACGGTTAGTGGTGGCATCACATAGCGGAGAGTTCACTATATGGAACGGCATGACATTCAATTTCGAGACTATAATGCAGGCTCATGATCTGGCTATTCTTGCTTTGAAATACTCGCATGACGACGAGTGGCTTCTTTCCGGAGATCAGGACGGTGTTATAAAATACTGGCAGCCCAATTTCAACAACGTCAACATCTTGCAAGGTCACACGGATGCTATTCGGGACATTGCTTTTTCTCCAAATGATTCCAAGTTTCTCACCTGTTCTGATGACCACGCCATCAAAATTTGGAACTTCAATAATGGAAAAGAGGAACGCACGCTTTTGGGTCACCATTGGGACGTGAAATGTGCTGACTGGCATCCATCATTGGGTCTTATTGTCTCTGGGTCTAAAGACAATCTTATAAAGCTTTGGGATCCAAGAGTGGCAAACCCCATCAACACTCTTCACGGATTCAAGCACACTATCACGAAAACCAAATTCCAGAAGGCAGGCACTAGTAGACTTCTTGCGTCTGTTTCCCGAGACAGATCATGTAGGATCTTCGATTTGCGCACCATGACTGACTTCAAAGTTATTCGAGACCACGAAACAGACCTTTCGTGTGTTGAATGGCATCCGGTTCATGCGTCCCTTTTGACGACTGCAGCTTACGATGGTTCAATGTACCACTACATTCTAGATCGTCACATTCCTGAGACTAGCTCAGAAAAGTCTCAAACCTCGGGTGTTGAGATTGCGCACAAAATTCCATTTGCTCACGAGAAAGCTATCAATGCGCTTGAATACCATCCATTAGGCCACTTGTTATGTTCTGCTGGAAATGACAGGTCCGCACGTTTCTGGTCGCGAGCGAGACCAAATGATCCTATGGCTTTTAAGGATCCGCTATACACAAATGATAAGGTTGGTGCGTGGTATTACGGCGTCAACAACAATGTTAATGCGGTATTAGAAAACACTTCCACGACCACGAACCCTACACAGTCAACTTATGGTTCGAAAAACGTGGTACCTGGTCTTCAAAATACTTTTGAAGATGGTTATAACTATATACCTGGCTTAGGATCATCTGGCCAGCAATACTAAAATTCTGTTGTTCAGGAATGGAGTGAGTGTTCAAACACACATGAATTGAATTAGGTTGTCTATAAATGAACGATTGTATAAGTAAGCCCCAGTCTCGATATACGTAATCAATTACCTGCTCCAAAAGCGCAGTTGTAAAATTCATTCACAGCTGCATGATATCTTTCCCCGTATAGTTTATAGTAGTTTGTCACGAAGTCTCTGAGCGAGTTCGTCACATCACACAGTGGATTATCGTGTACTTCTTTGGGAACTGAAAATGAATGTCCACCATTTTGTATCGAGAAATGCTTCACCTTTTCAAAAGGGACAAGTTCCTGTGGCAGAATGGGCTCATAGATTTTAAAGTAATGATCTGAGCGCCTTTTGAAGTCCGATATAGAGGTTGCGATATCCTTTCCTTTGTAATCTTGATTAAACGCCTTGCTAGTGATATTGTAATTGACAAGTCGTGGTTCTGTGCATGAGACGTCGAGAATGAAAACATTAGGAATTTCAAAGTCAGCATTATGTATGAGCTCAAGCATGGAGTGCCTACGAGCCTTGGTCGAGTTTGTTGCGTCCAAAAACCCGACAGTCACCCGGTTTTCTTTGAGGTCTTCAAGCATGTTATTCATGCACATTGTTGCATAAATTTCTCTTTTTTGAGCAGCTTCTGTATTGTCTGGGTTAAAAAACTCAGAGTCGGAGAATCCACTTGACATGGCTCGGCGGATATTTCCAGCATTGTAGATTAGTGAGCTGTAGCCTTGAGAATTGAGAAAATCTGCAAGCTGATGACATAGCGTACTCTTGCCTGAACCTGGAAGACCGACTAGAAGCACAACTGTTTTCGATTGTATTTTCCTTTGAATCAAATCAGTCAACCCAGTAAAGCTAGGTACAGATGTGAGGGCATAGTTTTCAGCAGGTGTGTTGGAAACTGTTGACGCGCTCCCTGTTTTGGAAAATATAGAATCAAGCGTGACGGAAGACTGTGTTTTGCTCATATGTAGTTCGCTAGTATATGACATGGTGTAACTGTTTTGGAGGTTGAACAGCGAAAGATAACTGTGAGCGGAATCTGGTGGTGACTAAATTTCCGAATAGAAAAGGAATAGGATTTTTCTAAAGCCCTGGATAAAGTTTTTGCCACACGAAATGGGTTCGCAGAATTATAAAATTTCTGTCTGTCACAGGAGGCAGAAAGAAATTTAAAGATTTATGTATGCTCAGCCGCCGATTCTCGACACGCTCATCTCCGGACCAAAGGGTACTGCGAAGATCTTGGCTTACCGGAAGCCTTGCCTAATCAATGTATGCACTTAACCGTATGACTGTATATAATTTTCGGACAAGCGGTGGCGTCGGAGCAGGATTTTCCGGGAGTCAGAAGGGATATTTTGGTCATTTCAAACAGGGGTTTTCAAGCTTCAGTCTATCAAGTACGTATGCACGTCTTCAAAAGGCAAAATGTGAACGTATGAAACAAAGAAATGTATTTCTTATAGCTGGGTGTGCTGCATTCCCGCGCAGATTCGGACTTGTGGATATTCCTCGAGGTGAGGGGAAGTAGAGTACAGGTGAGAGACGCGCTATGACATACAAAGACTGTATATTCATCTAGCCGATTAAAGGCCAAAGGGGGGAAAACTGAATATTTTGATAAATCGGTTTACATTCGATTTGCTATAAAGAAGCTTTTTAGGAAGCTTTTATGGCCAAGAGATGCTGAGATTTGGTTCAGCTCCAGAAAAGCTAAATATCGATTTTGTGTCGCCGAAAGGTGTTCAACGGCCTCGAATGGATTTTATCCGCATTTTTTCCTCTCCTTTTTGGAGTCACGAAAAACGAGTGATGCATGCATGATCCAGACCTCTCATTGTCGATTACTATCTGTTTTTGCCGCGAGGGGAACAAAATTTTTAAAAGATTAGTATATGGGCATACGGGCCTTATCTTATACTTTTCGAATGAATGAAACTGAGAAGTATTCTATGTACAATTTACACGACATCTTGGCGTATAAACAAGCAGCCTTAATACGTTTTGGGAGGGTTTTCCAACTTTTCCCACTTCTCGAGTCTTATCTTGCCAACTTCCGAGTATTTTCGCAAAATGTCAGTGAGGCTAGGCTCGGCCTTCTGTGGCCATTCTTTGTAAGCCTTTGTCAACATATTTGTGCTCAATTGCGTTGCCTGTAGGTATTTTTCTATCGATAAACGAGAACTTTCTTTGGGTGCCATGGTATCTCTTTTGCTGACACCTTTCTTGCAAATTCTCTTGATATTGTAGCGCCACTCAATGTCGTCTTTAGAGCTGCTAGGGTATTGGTGACTCTCGGCTTGCGTGTGGCAAATACCATTAACATACAAAGAGGCATTAATCACGTAGCTAAAGAGGTGTTTCTTCTCAACTAGCTTCTCATTGAACTCGTTTAGTTCACGCTGAATATCTTCCAAATTTTTTAGTCTCTCGGCATCTGTTATCTCCTCGCGGAAAGACGTTTGATACTTCGAAGACACCAGCTGAAGTTCTTCAGCCTCAGAAGAAGTAATTGGAACAGCAAAGACACTCAAGAACGACTCACTTTGTTGCGCGTGATTTGATTGTCTATTAGGGCCGGCGGTCTTCGAATTTCCCCTTCTCTTGACTTTGCTCACTCTGTTCGTCACTAAACGAAACGAGGAGCCCTCATACTTGGTTCCTTTAAAGTCTTTCTCGACAGTCTTCATAACATCCTGCCACATTTTAATGGAGGCTTTGAACTGGGCTTCTGCAAAAAGAGAAGGCATGTTATCGTCCTGTTCTACATCTTCTGCCGAGCCATAGTTCTCAACTCTTTGAGCAAAGCGAGTATTGGAGTAAAAAACTTTATCAATCTCACTCAAAGGAAGATACTGAAACCCAAAAAAGGAGCTGATGTTGTGATAAGCGACAAATATTCCATCCATCTGCCCGATCCTCGCCTGAAACCCATACTTGAGAAGCCCACCTGTTCGAATCAAATCTTCGTACTCACGCTGGAAGGACTCGATATTTCCCTTTAGTTTCCAAATCTGATAGTTTGAGTCGGAAGCTTCCGAGGCTTTGTCGTATCTGACTGAAGCTGCAGCTCTTGTCTTTAAGTCGAATGTTCCATTTCCAGGCAATCTTGAGTCAAAACAGTCAAGCTGAGATCTCATAAGAAAATCACCGTAGCCCAGGTAATTATAAACATTTTCTGCAGTCTGAGCAATCTCGGCAACTTCAGCCTCACCAATGATTTTTGAAGGAGAGGACTCAAGCTGCTGCTCTGTCGATTTAATATCCAAGGCACATTCTTTAGTATCACTTGTCTTGTCTCCATCTCGGTTCACAAGAAGCCCCTTGAACTCTTCTTCCTCTGTCGTTAGCAAAGCCTCTAAACAATGCCCCATGGCTGAGAGCAAGATCTCAACATCTGTCGATTTGTCAGAAGTGACGGAGTATATTGTTTCGCCATTAGCTTCGTTGACTCCTTTGGGTTCGACAAGCACCGCCAGCGGAAGATCTCTCGCTGTGCGAGAGAAATTGGGGAAGTCAAATCTGTACTTTGACTCCTCGGACGGGGAATAGTTGTTTAAAAATAAGTAGAACTGATGAAGTGTCAGAGTCATGGAAGAGGTACTGGAGTAAAACTTCTTATTTTGAGCCTTTGCTTCTCGAAGTAGTGTCTCGTCTTTAGATGCGCTGACAAAATTCTGCACTTTTTCGAAATCAAACTCTTCATGTGAGACAATTTTTTTCAAGTACGGATTAAAATTGTACACTCTAGTTCTTGGATCCTGAAGAAAATGGACTCCGGGGGAAAAAAGCACACGGTCTAGCTTATGTGCTAATTTGGGGATGGCTTCACCTCTAGGCTTATGAATTTGTCGCAACTCTTCCTCCTTGGGTCGTATTACTCCCGTGACCTGTGTAATATATTGAGTTGGCTCAGTCGTAGCAGTGTTGGCGCCAGGCTTTCCTTCTTGATTGTGGTGCTTCTGCTTTCCCTTGAACAGCGATGAGATAATATTGTCCCGTTTTGGGCCTTTTCCGTGAAAATGTCTTTTCTTGTGCGGAGGTTTAGACTCGAGCTGCTGTTTCTTGGAAATGTTTACCATCTGTTTTGGCCTGAATTCTCCCTCATATTCGAGAACTTTTGATACCCTGACCCGAAGGTGAGAGCTATTCTTGAGCACCTCAGAAACGCCGGCCTTGGAGGCCAAATAGCACCGTTGTGTGTGCAAGAAACCTACTCTCAAGCTACCGAAAGCTAGGAGTTGGGGAACCTTCATAATAGAAGAAGCGGGATTCAAAGACCAAAATAGAAGAGAGCCTGACTCCGATCGAAAACAATGGGGTATTTTCGTGATGAGATGCGCGCCTGAGGTATGCCCGCGCAGTCTTATTCAATACGAGCAAAGAACAGGAAGAATGATGCAATGTGGATGAAGCTTTTTCAACAATTGGGATAGGGAAAGAATTCAAAAATGAAACTACCGATCACCGATTTTTGTGAGAAAAAAAACCGATTATTCAGAATTACTATTTAGTCGTAAACCTTTTTGTCAAGCTCGCGAATCATATTGGCGACTGATTGAACCTCCACCTGCATTCCCCTTGTCGTAAGTCTACCAACTAGGGACAGAAAGTCAATTGAATTGAAACGCTTGTGCCTCGAAAGAGTTCTATAAGCGTCTGCACACGGAATGAATATCCCATTTGATAGTCCGTTCGAAGGTCCACTTGGCGCGGACGCGATGGGGGTTGACGGGTTGGTCGATCCAGGTCCGCTTGCGGTCTGGGAGTCGCTGAGAGAGTTGTACGGGCTGCTCACATAGTCTGATGCTCGTCCATCTGTAGGAGCCTCGGGATTTGTGTGGAAACTTTTCTGTTGAGCAGCCTTGCTTGCCACTGTAGAACAAAATAACGTGGACATGGGATCGCTCTGACATTGCGAGCAAGTTCCTGGGTTGCCCGTGCAACCCGAATTGTCTTCTGCATCTTGAGGGACCAGCAGGCTAAATGGCAGATCTTGAGAGGAGCTTTTGGGTAGTGTGGTCAGGCTCATGTTCGTAATCTCCCGCAATTCAAAAGTAGGGCCCGGGTGCATGACCGGCAAGGAGGTCTTGCGCATCATGGACGGATGTTTGACTTGGATTGGGGGGAGCAGCGTGGGGCCAGCCTCATCCGCAGTGGTGTAACCTACATCCTCCCTGTTTTTTTCTTGCTGCAAGCTCAATTCCTTCATACGAGCGGCCTCTTCAGCAGCCTCCCTGCAGACACATGGCGTATCGTCTGAGCAGAAGCCGCAGTTTTCGACCGGAGAGTTTTCATCGAATGTGTTTGTATCAGCCGACTTTTTCGCCGCGCTGTTTTTGCGCAAGCGCTTCAAGTCGGGCATCTTCCTCTGCGTGAACTGCGCAGTGAAGTCGACCTCTCCTGACGAGTTCAGCTTTCTTTTTCCATGTAAGGCCACGGCCGGTACGGGCGCAAAAGTCTTAAGCGTCTCTTCAAGAGACTTCGGTGCTTTCAAGCCCACATCCTCACATAGACACTGTTCTTTGGTACACACTCCGCAATCAAAGTCGTTTGTTATACTCTGCGTCTGTAAGGGTCCGATGTCATTCGAAAGCGAGGCCCGCGATTTGGCATGTAGGGCCAGAGTCTCCAGGACAGAAATGCGTGGAGAGTCTGCAGAAGGGGCAGGCAGAATTTGCTGCACAGAATACAGCAGCAGGGCTGGTGACGCAGTCGCATGATTTCCGGGCAGTGACTTGGCAAAATTGAGTAGGTGCTGCGCGCTTTGACTGAGTTCGCTTTTATAAGCATTGCTTCTTGTATCATCCGAATAGCTATACGAAGAAGATGAGCTCTGCTGGAAGCTCTCCCGGTTAGAATGTGAGATGTGGAGCCCTGCCGGACCTGAGGCAACAGGGGTTCCCATGGAGCTCCGGAACGTATTAAAATCCAGGCGTAGCTGTTCCACAGACTTGCTAAGGATCAGGTTTTCGAATTTCAACTTATTGATAGTGTTCACGAGCCCCATTTCCTTGAGTTCTTTCTCTTTTTCGACTTCAAGCAACTGCTGCTCCAATTCCTGAACTCTCGTTGCCCTGCGTTCTCTGAAAGCCCGCTGCGCTGCCCGGTTTTGCGCTTTTCTTTTTGATACTGGCATATCAGAGCTTGGCTTCCGGCCTGGTTTGGGCCGTGGCGGCAAAACCCATTCTCGGGACGTGACTATTGAAGTAATGGCGCCGGGAGACGAGGAATCAGGTGATGATCCTGACGCAGGCCCCGAGGGAGACACGCTCAAAGCTGTCCTTGGTGCTATATTTGGGCCCCTTGATGTCATGGCTTGGTGAACTATTGGTTAAGTATCCTCGTTTTTTTTGGATGGTTTAGCGTAGTCGAGATGAACAGGCTCTCGAAAGTTTCCGTCGTACGGAAGCGGCTCGTATGCTTAGCACAACAAATCTGCTTTTTTGAAGCCAGATTCAAAAAACTCCCCTATGTTCAAGAGCTATCAGAGCGTTAGTGATGGCAATAGTATATGCCTATGTGTATTCAAAGAGTGCCTGTAAAGACAGCGTGTGACTTTCAAGCAAGAAGATATGCGATATAAAAACTGGCGCGAACATCCATGGCCCAGCCGCTGATGTTTTAGATAATTTTGCCAAACCTGCGCAAATAAATATATATGCAGGTACATACGTTGTTATGCTCCGTCGGCTCATCACCTAGGTTTCAAGTGTTTGTGCCGTTTTCACAAAAGAATTTTGTTTCGAATTCAGTACTTGTAGGTCCATAGCCACATTTTGACCAATTGTATTTGAATGACAATACCTCGGTAAAAGTTTCTTCTATATTAGGTACCAAATGGTCGAGCTCTCTCGTACACACCGCGTCGCCGAGCTCGGACCTCAAAGTTCTTCATCTAATTGCCGCGTGACTCAGCCTTGATTTAAAAATGATCATATGCATTACGATTTCACAATTTCATGGACCGTTGTAACTGCACCTTTTGTTTATTTTATACTCACGCGGGAATTCGGAGCGTCCAATAATGTATTTGCACTCGATGTACCTTTATGTCACAAATTGAAGTAACTGCAGATATGCGTAGCATTGTTCCATATAAAAATCTGACTCTGATCAGCTTGTTGAGTAAAACCAGACTTCAAAAATTCAATGTACAAGATGTGTTTTAGCTATATTCAAGTTATATTAATCTATTTGCCTGCGGCAGCTTCCTTCGAGGCCTTCTCGGCTTGAGCCTTGGCGATATCCTCAGGGTTAGGCATGCCTTCCGTCATCAACTTGTTCAAAGTCAACTTACCATACTCCTCCTTCATTTTCTTCTCTTCCTCTAAGAACTTGGCCTCATTCTCCTTCAAGTATCTTTGCAAGCTTTCGTATTGCAATTGACCGTGCTCTCTGATAATGTCCAAAGGCATCTTTGGCTGCTTGTTGACAGAGCTCTGGGGGATTCCCATGAGTGAAGCAATGAAACTGCCAGCATTGGGCTTGTGCGCTCTGTCCAACAAGTGCTTGTTATCTTCCATCCATTTTTGGCGCAACTTGGCCTCGCGAGCAGCGTACTCGTCCACAATACGAGTCTTGTCTGTGAAAGAGCTGAGAATTGGTCTCACGTCTTTGACAGGTTGCGTGGCCAAGTATTCCAACAATGGAATCATCTTAACCAAAGTATCATCGGGCTTCCCGTCCCAAGGCTTCAAGGTGATTGCGTTTTCAGGATTTAAAACCAGAGCCTCTTCATTAATGTCGATTGCCACAGTCTTCGCTAAGTCACGGTTCAAAAGGTTTAAGTCCTTGATCAACTTGCCGTCTTTGTAGCGGCATGCCTCCCTGAACAACGCGTACTGGATATAAGCTCTCAAAGGGTCCAACTTGGCCACTGTCTTCTCGGAATACATCTGGTATTCCGAACCGAAGATGACAATCTCGTAATACTGCGATAAATAGCCCAAGAAGTAATCCAAGCCTGGTCTCTTGGCTGTTCTCCAGCCGTTTTTGGCATCCCAGGATGAGTGAACCAAGAGGTCGTCCAATGTCAATACCAACGTCAATGGGCGGCGGTAAGCCTCTGGAGGAGGTGGTGGCAACAAGTTTTCGAAAGCTGGCTCGCTGAAAAAAGTGAAAAGAGACGACACTCTCTTGTTTAATCTGCCGTACATGAGCTCGGGTGTGAAGCCATTGTCGATTCCCTGGCCGTCCACAGCCTTTTGCTCATCCTCGGAATCCCAGTCTCTGCACATGAACCCAAGTCCTGCGAAACCTCCAAACAAAGATGCAGTGTAGAACCAGTTGGCATATTTCTCACGCTGTCTGTCTTTCGACGTCTGGGCACGACGTCTTCTGCGTGCACTTCTGTCTGTGTCATCCTTTTTGTCCTCGGTCTTCTCGCCTTCTTTGTTCTCGTTTTCGGCCTCTTCAAATCCAGCACGGCTCAACATATCTTCGTTCAATATGCTTTGGGGTTTGTCGTCCGCTTTTTCAGAAGCTTTCTTGTCTGAGTAGAATCTCTTGGTAATTGGGATGGTGTTTGACGAAAAAGCGGCACGTGAGGCACTGGCGATAACGCCGGGCCTGCCAACGATGGTCTTAGTAGTACGCAATAGGGTGGGAAGCATATTGGTGCTATGATCAAGCCTTGCGTTTTTTTGCCTCCTCTGACTTTTTTCTGTCGTTTTTTCATCGCCAACTGAGCTCGCATCAGTACATTCGCACTACCCACTCATACACCAAAGCAGGCCATGTGTGCTTTTGTCTTGATTCGAGCTTCGATATATTCTATTTCATCCAATAAATGAAATGTTAAGAGCACTTTGTTGTTTTAGAAACGGTTCACAGAAAAGGACCTCGTTGCTAAATTGTTACATCGATCAGCCGGCAAGATATGCACGATCGTACTCCATCAAGCCACCCACATATAAAAAATCATCTAATTTCTTGATAAATGCTATGAATTATGTGAGAGATGTTGAAATTTACCAGGCTGAGCTTGCTGGGAGCTCCTCTGATGCTGATTTGGTGAAGAAGCTCTTGCACAAGATCGGTGAACAACCCGAACTCCTATTCATGCTCCTGAATTTTCATTCGCAGCTAGCAAGCATCGGCATTACTGCCACTACGTCGAGAGAGTTTACAATGGCACAAAAATTGAAATATAAGGTTCTTTACGTTTCAAAATTGGCTCATATTCATGATGTTTTCTGGAGCCAGTGCAGATATCTTAACATTTCAGAAAGAGAACACGAGCTTGGCTTTCTGCCCACACAGATAGGTATATTAGATCCTGTTAATTTTGAGGATGATGTTTACAATCAATTGCAAGAAGGGAATTACAACGGAGTCGATTTCACCCATATTGATATGCTTGGTGTTGGAAAGTTGAAGTGAGTGATCACCAGAACGGTTATATATATGTGCTACACTTCTTTTATCTTTCGTTTTATCATCTATTATTCTTTCTTCCAAATAGTATAGTTTGTAAAATTCGGATAGTTATCTAGACAGGAACTATGGTTTAGGAATATGCAAGCTCTTCGAAATCTCTGCACTTCCGTGTAAGATAAAGGCAAGAGATACAACGTGAAACTCGAGCACAGTTCCTTCGAAAACTACGCCACCAGGTAAGTCTGCTAGGATCTTCTCTTTGAAAACCAAGTAGGACATGAACGCAACCCAAACCAAATTTGAAGGAACGGGTAAACCTTCAAAGTATTGGGACTTTCCATGGCTGTCCTTTGGAATGTTATTAGAGGATATGTTGAATCTTGCCAATCTAAGTAGGCCACACAAAACCCAGTATGACAAGATCAATACATCGATGGTGGATCTAAATCCAATTGAGAAAGCAATAATAGCTGGCGAGACGCTAAATGAAATCAAATCGGCCAAAGAGTCAAGCTCCTGGCCCATAAGCGAAGACTTGTTTCTCAAGCGAGCAACTCTTCCATCGAAGAAGTCAAAGAAGAGACCCAAGCATATGAAAAAGTGGGCTCTTTGAACATAGTGGGTCTCTCCCGAAAGAGCAAATCTTAAACAAGAGATAACCGAGTAGAAGCCAGAAAATCCATTCAAAAGCGTGATAAAGTCAGCCATATGAAGGTTTCGGATCAATGAGAAATGTCTTGAGTCACCCAAAAAGTGCTGATAGTCTTTGGGCTCTGGCCTAGGCAATGGCTCTTGATTGGAGCTCAACGAAAACAAAGATGAGGACCGTCTGATGGGTGGATGAGGGGTGATGATTTCGGCATCGCTCTCTGCATCAGAAATAATTGCAGTATCGTTCTTTTTGTACCCAGATGAGTAAGAATCAGACATTGTTGAGCGAAATTGTGTGTCTCAAAGTATAGAACCAGTGCTGGGAGTTGAGAATTTATCGAGAGCGACAAACCAACCAAAAATTGTCTTTCATGTGAAATTGCGACTTTGACTGGCTCAGCAACGTGAGCCCGCCTTGAGGTTGCGCTTTTTTACGAAAATAGCTACTGAGTGATGCAGACACATGCGCGATACGTATACCAACTTTAATTGAAGCAACATAACTTAAACTCGCTGCACCTTGCTAAATTGTCACCATCTCTGTGAATACATCCTCTACCGATTTGATTCGATGATGTTGTTTGTGCAGGGAAATGCTTAGAGCTTTTTAGCCCTACTGAATTTGTGTTCCGCGCCATTTATTATCTATGCTTCAAACCGATACATTTCATTTCTAATTTTGCGTCCACAAGTTTATTTTTATAGCTTTTACATATAGCCTAGTTTGTCGAATCATGCTGCAGCACCTGAACGGAGGGCACCAGGTTCAAACTGCTGTCGCTGGGGCGATGTTCTCCAAAATCATTCATGAAATCGAGATTCTTGCTCAAAAAATGAGAAAGATTATGGTTGTTTTGCTCCATGACTGACAAGACAGACTCTGAAGACGAATGCCTTGACAAAGACGGACGATCTCCTGTACCAGAACCGGTCAGCAAAAGCTGTTGTTGTTGGAGTAAAATTTCATTTTGAATCTTGAAATAATCATTCTCGCTCTGATGGATTCCGGGATTTTCCACGCTAAAAGAGTTGCTCATTGGGCCCTGTGCATGAGGAGACTCAGATTCACGTTCCGAATGACCAAATGTTGCACCCTCCAGATTAGAATTGACGCTTTCTAATGGTAAAGAATGTTCAAATTTGCCCCTGGTCTCGAATGGATTTTCATCCTTGTTACTTGGCGACTGTACTTTAGGTGTGAACATACCATTGAGACTTGTGGACTGGATTTTGTTGAGCGATGCATCCCCTGGCAAAAGCTTGCCAAGGTTTAAGCCAGCTTGCGACGAGCTTTGAGGTTCATTCTTGGTTGACTTCGCACCCGCAAACTCTAAATCTCTATGTGCCATCTTAGCTTCAATAAAGCGGAATCTCTTTGTGTGCTGACTAGAAAACTTTAGCAAATCATGCAAGTCAGTCGACCAAGCCTTAAAATCAGCTTCATTTTGACATTTAAAGGTAAATTTCTGGCTTGTGTTTGATGATTTTGTCAACACAAACTTGAATTCCTTTTCGTTTCTCATTTGAATTGTATAGTCGTTTAAATTGTAAGATTTGATTGGTGTGCTCTCGTGGTCAACAACCCCACCAATCTTACCCTTGGCTTTCTTACGAGTTGATGAGCCTGAAGATTCTGTCTTCTGTTTGTCGGTGTTGGCCTCAACTTTGAACTCATGTAAATAGTTGCAAGTTAAGAGATAAAAGTAAGAAACATATGATTTCATAACCTTCTGCTTCTTGTGCAAGTAGCCACACCGCAAGCATTTGCTGTGTACCGAGCTGGCGTATGGAACAACTATGTCCTTAAATGATCTAGTCTCTCTTTTTGGAAAATCTTTTTCATCATGATAGACATTCAAGAAGTTTGGATTGTGAACCATGAAATATTGCCAGTCGCGGTCAGGGGACTTAAGCTTGCCCTTAAGCGTTGCTCCGAGATTATACAAGCAGTTTTCCAAGGAAGTTGCATAGACCGCCTCAGAAGAAAGCGACTTGATCAACTTCTCAGTCACTGAGTTCAAATCTTTCACAAGATAATTGAAAAGATCCTTGGATATAGTTTGGAGATTCACGTACAGCGCAAAGATATAGTTTTCATGAATCAACTGATTTTTGATCTGATAATCGAGCTGCAATTTCACAAGAAAAGGATCGTTCAATGAAATTTGTTCATCTTCGTCCTCTGTGTCGCTTTTTCTTATGACTGGTTGTTGAGAAGAATATCGACCAACAGAGTTGACAAAGTTTGTGATCTGAGTCCCAGTTTTGGAAACCTCTTTGATCAAAGTAGCATTTGCAAAAGACTCATTTTTCAATGAGGTTTTAATCTCTTTGATCTTAACGCCAATGTTTCTGTGCAAACTTTCAAGTTTGGGAATAAGTTTGTGTTTGATTTCACGGCACAACTTTACTTGTGCTGTGTATGTACTAAAGCGGTCCTTCACAAGCATTGCTCCCATATTGGTGAACAAAGAGTCAGATGGAAAATATGTGGGGTCAATTGTCTCGTCTGACTTGGGGGCAAATTTTGCGGCCAGGATAGATGGGTTCACTCCTTGTAGCCCATTACCCTTACTTCCGGAGGATTTGTTATTGTTGTTGGAAGTGGCTGATGAAGTTGAGGCCTCAGGTACTAGGTTGGTGAGCGACCCTGTCTTTCTATGTCCGAAAGTTGGGTTTTTCAAGAAGGAGGAAGATTTGGTTTTGGGCAAATTTGGACGATTGGTTTCCTTGGATGACGCTGGTGCCTGTTGGGACCCTAGGTTGAAGTTGGTTTCATTTTTTGGTGTCGAGCTTTGTGTAGTTGTGGGTGAAGGAAGTTGCTGTTCCAAGTTAGATACACATTTGTATGGCAAGTCTTTGTAGCCAGGGAATTGGATACTGCCTATGAGCTGGAGGTTCAAGTTCAGCTCGAAATCTTTTGCCATCAACAAGTCTTTCAAAAAGGTGATCAACGACGCCACAAAGTGCTTCCACAACTTGAAGTATGACACGAGATGAGTGATGGGTTTGGCATCATGAGGAGGTACGTTGATATAGAATGGACTTCTTCTGTCAGACGCTGGCAAGATGGAGTGTCCAGGCATATTGGCGCAAGCTTGCTGGGGTATGTGGAGTTAGGAAAAATATTGAACAGGTCCTATCTTGTAGACATAAGATATGAAAAAGCACGGTAAGCTGCAGTGGAAGATCAAGTTCCTAAATTTTTTCGAGGAAAGATTTAATATATGTGGCACGGGGTTTCAAGAGTCCTGGTTTAATACAATCGACGGGCAAAGAATCGCTAGAATAATCTAAGCCGAGGTGTCCCTATAAATGATGTCGGCAAAGCTGGCGGAACCAGGCTTTCCGCGAATGCACAAAGTTCTCGCAATTCAAGCAAAAAGGAGAATCACAGAAACTGAGCGTGTTTTCAACTTGACGCAAGGTAAAATAATGCTCAACTTCTGTTTCCGACTTGCTGGGGGGGGGGGGGGGGGGGGGGGGCAAAGTTCTATTTGGTGAAAGTTTTGCTACTCTTTCAAAATATATTTTGACAGTCTTGAAAAGGTACCCGAAAACAGCCGGCCACAATGCATGTGGCTGAGAGGAAAGCACTGCCTGCAAGGCTACCCGCGACCGACAAGGAGGGCCTAGAATTCACGAAGGTACGCTGGGCAAGCCCAAGCCACTACTGCGCGTATCACTAGGCTGTGTCTAGTCTGATTCTAAAAAAAAAAATTATAGTTACTTACATTCCAAAATGGAATTCAGGACTCCATATTTACTTGTGAACTTGAGTTCCTATGCCTTTGCAACCAGTGTGCTCGTGTTGAGTAGTGTTGACAGCTAGACCCTAGCAAGTGTGAGAAACCCCTAGGCCCGACCGCGGCCTACATTGACGCAACGAGAGCTCATTCAATCGCCTAAAGTGCAGCGGGGTTCGCCTGGGCATACGGCGCGAAGCCAGTACGAGGTTTGACAACGCAATTTTTTGTTCTACTCTCTTATCTCATACTGGCTAATATGACTATAGAACACATGCCGGCGCAGATATAAACGAGTAAATACGGGCTGTTGACCCATATCTCTGCTCGTTTTTAGCAGATGCAGAAAATTCTTGTCTCTCGGCGCAAAGTGCATCTTGCTGCCTCCACTCCTCACCTCGTGACCCTGTGATGCATAGTGACCACGCGCACGCCAACATTGTTTTGTAAAGTACACGTACACCCGAGGAAATGTAACATGACGTAAGTTGAGAAAACCTCAACGCCATCGCTAACTCACAGAGCCTTAGGATTCCCAAAGGCGAAAGCTGAGTTGGATCCCATGACCTCTGATGAGAGATAATATATATATATATGTGTGTGTGTATGTATGTATGTATATTATTCGTGTCGCGTCTTTGATTTCCCAACGATAGTCATTGTTGATAAAGATTTGCGGCTTTTATTAATGAGAAGACACATATACCACAATTTTCTTCCTGCAGAATCGCGTATCCTTCCTATTGTAAGTCGCAAAACTGAAGTTGCGTGCAAAGTTCAATCCATTCTGCTATGACTGCGGTTGCATCTACAACCAGCATAAGTACTCGCTTTAGGCATAGAAGCACCAAGTGATTCGCCATTAACATTCCATTGCCTTTCTGATGAGTACTAGAACTTTATCAAATTTTCTATAAGAAGCATCTTTCAAAAAAAGCTTGTCAAGACATAAGCTGCATGTAGCATTGCTGGTACTCGACAAAAACCAAAGTTACCGTTCACTTGCAGATACTGCCTAGAAGCCACTAGTATTTTTTTTTTTAATTTTGGGCGAGGCACCTAGCCGCAAACGACCCAGTTGGCAGCTTGCGTAACTTTTGTCAACATATATGACAAGAAAGTTTGATTTTTCCTCCAAGAAAAGCTCGGAACTTATTTACGGTTCAATAATTCAGTTTTTATAAGCAATGTTTCATCGTGAAATTCATCGTTGTGTAAATGTCCTTTTCAGAGCTACATGCATGTCCCTTGCGAACCTCGCCGATATCGTATTGTTCTTTCTTCGCGTATGTCCAGAATGGTACTCTCCTTCACAAGCCAAGTATTTGTCTACCCATGCTCCCAATTCGTAGAGGCTCGTCATTTGTCCTTGCGAGATTGCATGATGCTTGGTGCGCTCTCGTCGCCGCATCTTCCCATTGTTGTAGAGGTCCATCATAATGGGGTTGGAGAGCCGAGCCGCACCGTAGATTTGCTATGCGTTGGCTCGGTTAGGCAATTGTAATATCTTGGACAACCTGAGCTCTGGAAGTATTCAGCACTATGATTGACAATCAATTCTTTAAATATTCTGCTGAAAGGACCCAGCTCACATGCTTTAATACCACATAACGACCCACCAAATCACAGATTTTTTGATGCAATAAATACATACATCATTTACTTCCAGACAAACAACCAATTTTTATGATGATTTTTCATACAAGTCTGCTGTCTGATCTACAATGCCATTCACTGAGGAACAGCTCATGTATAAAGTCAGGTTCTTCTGACTGCTTCGATCAGCCGGGACATGAGAGGCTGTTCTTGAGCCTGCAATTCAGATACCTAATTCCCGAGAGCCATGGGCCTTTTGAGCCTTCTCATGAATATTTCAAAACATCAGAGAATTGCTACTTCAATCAAGTCACAAACCAGAATCCTTATTTAGTCCATGAAAGCGTTCTCAGAACTATACGGTTAGAGTTTGCCTTGGAAGACTCATACCGGTCAATTCGTCCCCGAAGAAGCGAACAAAATCGAATTAGAAAAAGACGCAAGCCCCAAGAATGCGATTGGAAACCAGAGTCTGTGTACAAAATCTACGTTGAATGTAAGCCAGACTTCTTCGAAAAGACAGATTATCAAGATCGTATTCCTAGTCGATCTTGTTTTGGAAAGATAAACATGAGAATCCCTCGAGCATGGAGCCGAAAGCCCAATAAGTCCAAGAAAAGAAAGATGTCCTCTTCACCGGACTTCGAGCCGACGTTTGACCGAGTCAAGCATGAAAATGCTTTATACGAAGATTTAGCACCCCCACCTGAAGTGAGTCCTATTCCCGCAAATCTTGATGAAGTGTTCTCATTCGATTTTATGTTCGGTCAGTCTACTTATCGAGCGAGGGAGGAAATTTCCTCGAGCTCAACCCCCGTTTATACCCTGTGAGGACTGACAAATGACTATCAGTTGTATAATATGATCTCAGTATTGTTTCCTCATCGCACGAGCTCTTTCTTCAACGAAAGGGTGCCAATTTCCCATATTCTGGATTGCCGATAGATGTGTCTGCTATTTTGAACGTTGTGGAATCATACCTTTTCTCGAAATCTTGCGACTTCATTCCGGACCGAGTGTGCCTAACAGAGTGAAAAATTTAAACACTGCGCTGAGAATCGACTAGTTAAAAGGTTTCTAATTGGGTTTCCCATCCGCCTCCTTTCCTGCTTGAATAACTCCGGTAGACAATTCGTGACTTTTGGCTGCATTTGAAAGGACATATGACTGCTTACAACTCCAGCAATGTTCAAGATCATAGTCATCTGCGTTGAGAAACTGATTGATATAGATTACGGCAATCATTTCTATGATCACAAGTCCGCATGCGCTCAGCTACTTAAAGAGTACAAGGATGGATAACACAAGCCTTGAAAGGCTTCGGAATTGAGATCAATTCATAAGCCAGATCGAAATTTATGCATGCACAGTTCATAATACTGGGAGTTGTCGCAGGTATATAGTTACACTAAATGTTGAATTCTGAACAATGTCATAAAAAGCCCTTTTAACGCAAAAAAATCAAAGCTAACTCAAAGATCAGCTATAATGCGCTAAAGAGGTCAAAAAAATGAAAAAAATGACTTGGACTGTTGTGTTAGAACGTATTTTCTTTTGGTGACAAGGACACTTCATGAGGTGTTAGCTGATTTCATCTACTGCTCGAAAGCTGTATCATGACAATAACGCATATTTATATAATCATTTGTGGAAATTAGACTTTACATACCTTGTCCTATATTTTGATAGAAAAAGTAGTTCAAGAGAGATGGAACGTAAAATTTTATCAAAACCGCGAATTTATACTTTTGCGCGTCTGCACTACTCCTAAGCCTGGTCTTTGTAAAACACGAATCAAATTGACCTTGCATTCAAAGCAAGCTGGTGCGCCCATTCTTGCAATAAATCCAATTTTTCTTGGCGGGTGTTCAATTCTGTTAGGTCTCTATTCTCGGGCTCTGCGGCAAATTGCGTTTCAAGAATTCCCTTCTTCGTATTTGCAGCTGCTTCCTCGTTTTCTCGGCTTTCCTCCGGCGGTTTCTGACTTTCCTTGCGCTGCTCAGACATCACCTTATCTTTTTGTGAAAACACTTCAATTCTTTTCTTCGGGAATGAACTCAGCATGTATTTCAACCATTCTTCTTGTTCTAAACTCATGTCTAATGATAGCGCGGAAGTATTGAAAAACATTTCGGTGATGCCCGAGCTATTAGCTCGTGATCGCGGAGTTTCCTCTTCCGCTAAAAACGAGTATAATTGCGTAGCATTAAGGTAAGACTCACTCGACTCAAAATCAGAGTATTGATTGGATGGTAAGTTCCACGGGCCCCTGTATGAAAGTGCATATAGAGACGAGACGTTTGTTTTTACGGATGATTCATCGAGTGTAGTGGGAAAAAGCCTTGCCTTCTTACTTGAGTGAAAAAAGATGAATTTGCCAAGAAAGTTGATACTCACATCCGAAAGGCTGCCATCATTGGCCATCTCTAGGAGCATGGTCTCTAAGTGATTTTCATCCTTCAAATATAATTTCTTAAAAAGAAAGTCAAATCGAACGACTTCGTACGATTTGGCGAAATTGAGTAGCATCTTTTTTTTGAGATTGACAATCAAGACTTCTTGTGCCTTTATGAACAAGACGTCAATGGCTAGAGGATCATTGTCTTTCTTCATTTTTTCCACTATTTCCAAATAGCCAAGCAACTCTAGATTCTCGTAGAATTCGACTAATTTCATGAGGTTCTCATACTCGGCAAGGTGTGCATAAGATTGAGTCTCTTGGGATTCAAAGGGATTCACTTCACTCTCTACCAATAGACAGCATATCGTAAGATACTTGAGGACTTTGTACTTCATTGAGGAGCCAGCCTCATCGTAATTTTTGAAGCCTTCATAAAACTCAAGACGTGCCTTGTCATAATTGCCTTTGAAGAATTGGACAAAAGCGCAACACTCCCTTATGCTACCCATTACTTGAGGGTGTGTTATAGCAGGTGAAACATGTATGCTTCGGCGGTGTAGCTCACTTAAACGAGAAATGTCACGCGTAGTTTTCATCGTATACGCAATTTCTGCTGCGATTATCTCTAGGGCGTAAGAATTTCTTGTCAGCTCTGATACTGATTCTAGTCTGTGATTAATCAAGTCAATGAGCTTCTCGCAGGCCATTAGTTCGTCCATTTCGAGTAGACTATTGAGTCTATTGATGTTGATTTTGAGCCATAATCTGTGGCCTGAAGACCCGGACTGAATGAAGTCTTGAAGATGGCTCACAATCACGTCGTACAAGTCCTTAGTGAATACATGATCTGGAAATGCTGCATACCTTGAAATGATCTTGCTGATAGATTCTTCTGCATAATTTCCATTAAGGCCTGGCAATAGCTCCATGAGTCTAGCAACACATTGTAGTACAAGCGTATAATTTTGCTGCTGGTGGTGAATTTTTGCTAGCTGCTTGTATGCCTTGAATATCCACTCTAAATCGGTTTTGGGATTCGCTGATTTGATCAACTGAGAAAAACATTCGGCTGCTTCTGATAATGAGTCTTCTTTTAAGTTTTTGGCTTGATAATATTGATTCTCCTGACTAGTCAGTAATTATACAATCTCATGCAAGCATTGTAAGTAGTACACGTACTAATGAATACTCTTCGATCGGCTGATCTTGAGAATCCTCGTCATCATCTTCTTCGAACTCGAACTCATATGACTCTTCCGAGAGAAAACTATCTTCATCTGACATTTTTGTTGAAAAGATCAGGGTGGGATAGGCTCCACGGCTGTGTGAGGCTTGCGTTTGAATGATTGAGCAGATGATTGAATTCTCAATATACAGGTTTATTGAGCATTTCTGTCAGTTCAGTTCGCCGCAGATGAGTGTTTAGTCCCTCTTTAAGATCTAATTGAGAAAAAGAATGTTAAGTTTCGAGATTTTGAAGACATGTTCACATTAAAAATTTGAGGTTCACCTGATGGCATGAAGCTGCTGATTATGGCGATTAGCTTTTACATGCATTTCAACCAGCTAATCGCCCTGATGTTTCTATCTGCAAGAAGTTATGAATGGTTTTTTTTTTTCCTTTCCTGGCTGGCTTTTTCAAAAACGCTCTAAATAAAATCTTCAAGTTTCCAAATTATATAAGAAACTTCGTGCTTTGCCTTCACATCATTTTGTCTATTGAGGATTAGCCTATTTAACAACAGTTCGGCTTGAGTTTTCCAAAAATCACAAAAAATTACTTACAGCACTTACTCACGTGAAACTTTCATCAATAATCTCATCAGCGGCTGCAACCTCATAACAAGTTTAAATAAATCTATAGTTGTGAGTGATGTGATGATCTTGGTCACCTTTGTAAAAACTAAAAGGGACCAGATATCAAATGGTTCCAATCTTTTACTCTCTATGGATATTATAAGTCTCATTTCTTTAAATTCCCAGAGAGCTCGCGTGGCGCAGTGGTAGCGCAGCAGATTGCAAATCTGTTGGTCCTTAGTTCGAACCTGAGCACGAGCTTTCTTTTTTTCTGTTGAACCTAACTTTGTTTGTGGCTTTGTACGGCTGAGATTTTTGCGAAATTAGAATAAATGAAAGTTTCAAAGTTTCTTAAAGAGTATTTACACTATGTCAACACGATATAAGACAAAAGGCTCATAATCTGAGTCCACCAAAGAAGCGTACTCATGCAAATTGCTCTTCTCGGAAAATCCATCTCCACCCAAGTATCCGAAATTCGCAATCAACTCTTTTTTGGCTTTTTCCACCGTTGCTGAACTCTCAAACTTGATCGCAAAGGAGTCGAATTGAGGAGGCAAACCATATCTCAAGACGGACTCAACATACACGCGAATAGCTTTGATATGAAACCAGCCCGAAAATATGTCTGAATACGCCGTTCTTGCCAATCTGATTAATTCGTTTTTCGACTTCAACTCTGTGGCTTTTGAAACGTCAAACTCCTTCCTCATCTGGTTCATATTCTCTTCAGAATACACAAAGTCAGTTCTAGGGTGCCATTTGTGCTCTCTGCTTGCATTGATAAAATCTTGTTCATACTTTTTAAACAAAGATACAGTGCACAACTCGTACTCGTCATCTTTTGCAATTACTTGAGCACTTCTAGGGATAACAAACTCAGTAAGAGACTCATACGATTTTTGAAAGTCACCAACAAGATTTTTTGGCACAGCAATCAACACTGTCGTTAAATGCTCAGAGTCCAAAACGAAATGCTCTGGGCGAACAATTTCGTGCAATGACTTAATTGACAAATCGCCATTCTTTTTCCTGTCAGCTGCCAAGAAATTCGACTTGGCGGTTTGATATTGTTGATACGTCTGGCGAACATCATTATCTAAAGAGAGAGCGTCGTTGCTTATAATATCAACGAGGTCTTTGATGGACTTATCCACCCTATATTTGGATGTGTTCCAAGAGAAGTTTTCAATAAACGAGGATACTGATTTTCCGTTCACAAGCCTGAGTTCGAGAGACATCTTTTTTTGCTCGACATTGTCAATTATGTCTGCTACCTTAGAAACAGACGAAGCAATCGATGAATCTAATTTCGCAAGCTCCTCTGAAATCTGCACCAACGAATCCAAAGTACGGATATGAAAATCGGGCAACTTGAATTTGCTCAAAGGTTGCTTGCCTTGTTGCAACTGACGTTCCAAATACGGAAATGCATTTGCAGATTGGGGAAATGATACCAAGAGATATTGCGCAAGGGATTCCATCTTGTGAGCAGTGTGAGTCAAGATTGGACAGCGCTATCTGCGAGTCTTGATACGATTGAGATAACCCGCTGAAATTATGGTGTACGGGTGTTATTTAAGGAGTTTTGGAATCTGAGTCTTGTATTGACAAGGACAGTCACTACAATGACTACACCGAAATTTTTTCCAGGGAGATGTCACAAAGAAAGATTTTAATTTTGGTTATCAAAAAAAAAAATCTTTTCAAGCGGGCTAACATTCATTAAGGGGATCTTGACTTTCTAGCAATACAAGAGTTAAATTTATAACTATTAAACTTGTTTTACCAAAATTACTAATTAATAAATTGAATTTCAATCTCCAATAAATCCAAATCACATTATGTAGTGGTCAAGACCATTTATTCTATTCTTTGAGTGGTAAAGCATGATATATTGACGGAAATTTTCTGTAGCATTGTCCCACGTAGTAGCATACAATTTTGCAAAAGCCGACCCATTACTTTGGTGCAGCGCCACACGCTATATAGGTCCTGCACTCTTTGCGATGCCTACTGCAATAATTTTTCCATTGCACACCTCAGATAAACTCCAATCCTTTGAACATGACGAACTCTCTCGAGGTATGTTTAATTACCTGTTGATTAAGTCTGACAGCTGATATCACTTCTCATTGCTGTAGGCAACAGAAGGTGTGGCTGGTCTCGAAAGGTTCTTTTTACTAACGCCATTTAGGAAAGGTTGAAGACTCATTCCACAGCTTTTGATGGGTTGTTATCTTTAATCCCAGCCAAGTACTACTACGATGATGCTACACAAGACCAATGGCAAAAGAAAAAGAAAGGAAAGAAAGAAGTGAGCGAGGACAGAATGGCGAAGTTGGACCCTGAATCAGCAGTTACCGCTGATTCTTACAACACCAATGGTGCAAGTGCAAAAGACATCATGGACAACAGAGCCAAAACGGCTAAAAAAGTTGCTCTTCCAAAAAAAACGATTTCGAAAGATTCTTCTGAGAAAATCGTGGCAAACGAAGAAGAACAAGCACAAGATCACGTTGACACAAAAGACGGACAAGGTCTCATGAACGCCAACACTCAAATGGTTTTCGATGATGAAGGTGACGAAAAAACACCAGATGAAACCGCCCCTTCCCATCAGAAATCCAAGAAAAAGGAGCTTACCGTCGAAGAACAAAAACTTCGTGAACAACGCAGGGCCGAATTGAAAGATAAACTTTCCAAAAAGATCAGCCTCTTGAGAGAAAAGAGAAAAGCTCCCGGAACCAAAACTGGTGGACCGGTCAAATCAAGAGAGCAAATGCTCATGGAACGCAAGAGAAGAGAAGAGATAAAAAAACAAGAGAAACTCAAGAGAAAGAGAGACGAAGTTGACGATGACGACAGCGACAAGTCAGACGAAGAAGAGGAGGAGGAAGAAGAAGAAGAAGAGAAGGATGAGGAAGATGAAGTTCTCTTTGGAAATATTCAATTTGCTGATGGTTCAAGAATGACATCTGACTTAAAGACTATTAGAAACGGAGCTGATCACAAGAAGAAGAAAGGCCCCGCAAACAAAGACATTAAAGCTCACTTAACAAAGCTTGAGGCCAAGAGAAGAAAACTTGATCAACTATCGCCTGAGGACAGAAAACAGTATGAGGAAAAGGAGCAATGGAGCAGCCTCATGAACCAAGCGGAAGGTGTCAAATTGAAGAACGACGAAAAACTTTTGAAAAAGGCGTTGAAAAAGAAAGAAAAGCAAAAACTCAAGAGTGAAATAGAATGGAGAGAAAGAAAGCAAGTGGTCAAGGACACGATTTCTGCGCGCCAGAAGAGAAGAGATGCGAACTTGAAAGCCAGAAGAGAGAATAAGGGAAAGAAGAGCAAGAACCAACAGAAATTGCGCAAATTTACCGGTGTTGTGAAGAAGGGCAAAGGTACTAAGGATGGAAAGAAGCGAGCCGGATTTGAAGGGAACGCCAAGTCCAAGGGCAAGCAAAAGAATTAGCATGTAATATAGTAATCTAACGAAGCGAAGGTCAAAAGCTAGCACAACGACTTTTTGTTTGGGAATGTAAATTCAAACGAATTAGATGTAATCAGATGAACCTCCATAGCGTTATGTTTGCTTGCCCTTCTTGGTATTCCTAGAATGCATGTCGAATAAAAATTCAAAATACTGAACACAGGACGTGTTCTGGTATACAAATGTCTTTAACGCGCTCCTTAAAAATGATTGCTTCGCTTGATGATCTGACGGCATGCCTCAGTAATCTTTTTCATTTCAACCAAAATGTCTCTTCCACCACAACTCACCAAATTTTTAGCTTCAATTGACAAAGTATGTATACTTAAAATCAACTGAAATAGACGATGCTTTCCTCAAGTTGAGCCTCAGGCAAGGTATTGCTTTCAACAAGGTCGCTGTTCCTAACCAAGTAGTCCACTTCCAATGTTCATGCGTTAAAGGCTTTCGAACAGCAAACTGGCTTGCCCAGGTCTTATGCTGTTTTGGGTGGTGTTGGTCTTTACTTTTTATTGGTATTCTTGAACATCGGTGGCGTTGGTCAATTGTTGTCCAACATTGCAGGCCTAGTTGTTCCTGGTTACTACTCGTTGATTGCATTGGAAACACAAGGCACCGCCGATGACACTGCACTCTTGACTTACTGGGTAGTTTTTGCTTCCTTGAGCGTTGTTGAGTTCTGGTCCCGTACTATCTTGTACTGGGTTCCTTTTTATTTCTTGTTTAAGACCGTTTTTTTGCTTTACATTGGCATTCCATCTTTGGGTGGCGCTCGTATCGTCTACGAATCCGTGATTAGACCAATGTCTCAAACTTACATTGTGAAAAACAGATCTGTCAACAAAGCTGTCAATGACGCTGCTGAAGCTGCCTCTACCTCAGTAGAAATCTAAATACTCCAATACTATTTTGTTTTCTCAAGCCCTAGCGTAGAGGTACATTTACCCGAGCTTTGCTTTTTGTATGCCGCTGGTGATTTAATTCATAAAGTTTCAGTAAACCCTGCGTAGTCAAATTGATCATCTTTCAATTCGCCGTTGAGTTGATATTTCACCTTCACCCTCAACTTGACTTTCGAGCCTGACACACCAGTGATCTTCAAAGACTGTCTGATGACGTTGTTTGAAATCAAAGAGTCTGAGCCAGATGTTGTGGCTATGGTCAATTTTTGCGATTTTGGCACTGCAATTAGGAGTTGTACCTTCTCTATCTGATCAGAGCTTGACCGAGACAGAATTTCCACGTCCACATCGGCTTTTCCGTCTCCGAAGTCACCCGGAGAGAAAAATATCCGCAAATGATCGTTTTCAAATACCTGGATACCCCTGTTTGATGATGCTGTGGCATGATTAGCTACACTAAATGAGCTCATAATGTCGCTTAAAATATCCAGGTCTGCTGCAGGCGCAACTTGACTGTCAACAGGTGATTTTCCTGACAGTGATCCGAAGATGTCTTGCAAAAGATCATTGTTGTTGTCAGGAATCCCCTTGTGCACAGAGGGAGCACCGTTTGATTCATCAAGAAGATCGAGAAGATCCTCAGTTTGACTCGCGGAGTTGGTATGGCTAGCTCTAGGGGCAGAGACTGACTTCGACTTGCCCTGCAAAGTATAGGCAGCTGGTTCTTTCAAAGGAGGCGCAGGCATTCTGGAAAGCAAACCTTGTTTCATTTTTTCGTCCTGGCCGAATATTTGCTGATATTCAATGGCGCGAGTCTGAATCTCCAAATTGTTGTCGTAGGTCTTGGAATTGAGAATTAAACGTAACTGTTCAACAGACTTTGGCTCCTTAAATTTAACCGACAACTTGATGACCGCCGTCAAAGCAGTGCTTATCAACTGAATAGTTTCAAGTTCGGAGTAGCTCGTGTTGTTGATATAAGAATTGATCAAAATTAGAATCTTCTTCTCCGATACAATCTCCATTTTGCCATTAATTTCGATTTCCAGATCCAAGACAAGTTCAGCGTGCTCACCAACACACCAAATAGTTACCATTGCCAATCCGTATTGAGAGCCATCTTCGAAGCTCGCCAGGATCAACTTCGAGACCACATGTTTTTTCAAAGCAGCGTCATCGCATCTCATAACAAATGCCAAAGTACTGGAAATGATGTCGGGTGCAACGAAATTTCCTGACACTTTCAACATGCGAATCAAGGTATCAAAATGCCACTTTCCAGTTGGTGCGTACTTCGCGGCAGAAACAGACAATTGAGAGGTGATGAATGGCTTTAAGTCGTTTTCAGGACACGTGTCTAAAAACGCTAAAATCTCTCTCAGTAATACTCGAACATTTTGTTCGTTAATTATGGCGAAAGATAACTCAAGGGCTCTTCGTCTGATGGAAATATCACTGTCCGACAAACAGCTGACAATTGTGGCACGATGTCTCTGAACTGCTAGAGGCTCATAGTCAATGACTGTGAGAAGCATCTCGAGAGCAACATATCGTGTGTTGTTATCTTTAATCAGTAAGAATTTTCCGAGAATGTTGACCCCCAAAACTCTTAAGGACTGATCAGCCTTAATTGCAAAAATGGTCTTGACACACTCGTACAAAATCGCATGAGACGCGTTTTTGCCCCCGTCTAAGTTCAGAGCAACCTGGGTTAATACGTCGTTGATATCCTCAAGGTGTTGAGGGGAGCAGGACTCGTCCATGGCCAAAGTTCTCAAAGCTGCAATCAAAGCAGCCTGTAGGAACGGATCGGTAATTCCGGCAACATCGTAATCAGGCATGAATCCACTGGTGATAACTCTTTTCAAATGTGAGATCAATTTCGGGATCATTTTGACCAACGCCGGGCGAAACTCAGGCGAATTTGCGTAGATTGACTGCACCAATTTACATGAGCCTAAGAGAACCAGCGGTGTTTTATCATTGACCAAAGAAGAGAGTCGCAGCATGAAAACCTCGCTCAAGTCCGGGTCTTTCTCCGTCAACTTTGCTGCCACGTTGCATGCTTTTTTCTTCAAATATACAGAGCTGCGGGTAGTCAAGATTTTGTCGACATTACCGTACAAGTCTCTGGCAAGCTCTGGTGACGCAATGCTGCCCAAGCATGACAACGCCAATCCGACGATAAAAGTGTTTTGATGCTGCATGTCATTGTCTAAAGAGTTTGTCAATAACGTCAACACTTCCTGATTCTCATCCAACAAAAGCATGGACGCCAAGTATCCCAACCGCTTGTCAGCAAAGCGGGGCGAGGAAAGTAGCTTGAGACATTCAACTTGGCCAAAGTGCGTTTTCTCACCCAAAATGTAAAGGTATAACAATTTGGAAATGCTCACCCTGCGTGTGGTTTGGTCCAAGTTCGGGTCCCTAAAAGATGTTCTGATGGCAGCACTCTCCTTACGCACGACCGTCCGTTCATCGGCAATGGTTTTCGCCTTTCTGACGGCTTTTACAAACAGCTTGAGCGAACCCATGATGCCTGTTTCTATGCGTGGGCTACAACCGAGCGATACAGTATGCGTGTTTGATTTCAGTGGTAGTGTGAAGGACGAAAGATTGAGTGCCGCAGGTCCAATCTAACTAGCGAATAAGTCCATTTTTTTTTGCAAGACGATTTTTTTTAATTTGTTTAATGGCTTTCGTGTCGGCTTAGTTGTGAAAGTCCCTTCAAAGCAATGGTCATATATGCTATGAATATATTCATTTGACAACCCAGAATAGTTTGGTTATCATTGTAGACGCGAACATAGCCGGGAGGAACAGGTGTAGATGCTATTGAAAGATTTGAGAGGACGAGGTTTGACAGACCCAGACTCATAAAAGAAAACTGGCCAAAGTTCTGATTTCGGCCTAGTCTCATTCTAACTCAAGAATACGAATGTATTTGTCGGTGATAGCTAGCTTCCCAGCTAGCCGCGCCTCCGTAGCCTGTCGCATTCGTCATCGCACCGAAATAGATTTAAAAGTAGTCTTCCTCGTCGAAAGAGATATGAATATCAAGCCCACAGCACAAGTAACGCTTGTTACTTCGAAAGGCGACATCCAAATTCAACTATTTGCGAAAGAGCTACCGCATCTGTGCCGGGAGTTTATCCGCAACTGCATAAACAAGAACTATGTGGGCTTGAAGTTTGCCACGGTCACATCTAGTCTTATCCAGACGCTGTGTCTTGAGTCCCCAACAGAAATCAAGCACGAAAAGAACAGTCGAATTAAATTCAATGCCCGTGGAGCGATAGGCTTGCTACGCATAGAGAATAAGAGCCTTTCATCAGCTAACGGCTTTTTTATATCGCTAGATCCCCCCTCCGAATACAGCCATGAGTATGTTTTCATAGGCAATGTTGTGGGTGAGTCTATATATAACGTATTGAAGATTAAGGACGTGGAATTGAAGCCGGGCACGCAAGAGCCTTTGTATCCGGTGACAATCGAAGATTGCATCGTTTCTGAACCGTTCTTTGATGGCCTAGAGAAAAGAGCACCAGTTGAAGATGGAAACAAAGAAACAAAAAAACAGAAAATTCCAATCAAGCTAGACTATGAAGAAGATGAGTTCGAAGAAGATTCTACATTTGTGGTTCGATCAGCGCACGAGCTACTCAGTAGCAAACTGACCTCGAAAAATAAGGCGATATCAGCAAACCCAAGAACAGAATTGATTGTAACAGAAATTCCGGCAAAAGATAGTCCAGAATCGACACCTGATAACAAATCAACCGCGGAACCAGCTAAAGACTCGTGCGCCGAGGTTCGTAATCCCACGGCCTTGAACGAATATGCCGTGGGTGCGGGAACTGATGCGTTAGAAACAGAACAGTCATCAGTCAGTGGTTCGACCTCGCACAAGAAAGAAAGCACCACGCGGGATCCCACGATCGATCCGTATGATCCATATTTAGACTTTTCCGAGGACGAAGTCAGCTACGAGGCCCTTTGCAAGCACAAATTTATATGTCGTTCATAAAAATCATTTTAGGTAATCAATAAAACATCCATGGCCACTTGGGCCCATCAAAAGAATTAAAGTATTATGCAACTGCCTATGCTTCTCATAGTTCATTCCTCACAGGTGAATCCAACTACCTTCCGATTGTGATTGGGTAGGCTCTCACATTCTGTTTGGTCGTATCTGGCATCTGTCCGAAACCACGGGTGATCAAGAAGAGAGCTACAGTCATAGCGCTCGTGTAGGTTGTATCTCAAACATTTCGAAATTAGGTCACAGAGCAAGTTGACGTCATGATTGTTAGGATCGAGTTTATACTTCTCGACAAGAACGTTTTTTAAGGGCCAGAACTTAAGTGACGGGATGTTTCGCATGCTTCGTGGGCTCTCGAAGTAAGCATCCAGAAGCTCACAGTTGGACAAGTACTCAGGTGAAGGAAAGTCACCAATGAGCTCTATTATTTGCGCCAAATGATCCTCGTCTTTTGAAAACGATGCACCGTCTTTCGGGTCGAATAGATAGTCGCCGGTTAAAAGTTCAAAAGCAAGACACCCAATAGACCAAACATCAGCCAGAGCGCCCCATACTTTGCTTTTTAGCAAAATCTCAGGAGCTCGGTACTGACGTGTTTGAATGTTATTTGTAAAGTGTGCATGAGAGAATGTTGCGTTTCCCAAATCGGCTATTTTGATGCTCAAATTGGCCGTCTCCAAGTGATCGATGCATGCCCTAAGGGGGTTAGAAGGAAGAATCTGGAACCTAGATTTTTGGCAGAATACTTTTAGAGAATCTGGCAAAATTCCTTTGCATGTGAGAAGTATATTCTCGGGCTTGATATCCGTATGTATCACGCCCTTTTGATGCATAAAATGCACAGAGAGAAGTATCTGCTTTAGGATTAGTTTCATCGTCGGCATGGGCAACAAAGCTCTGGACAGACTATTTTGGCGCGAACCCGAAACAAGATTTTGAACCCTGGTGTTATAGACTAGATGAAGCAAGTTCTCACCCATAAGCTCAAAAACCATTGCCAAATGAGTTCCGTGCGGCCCGTTGATCTGAAAATGATCCAATAGACTGACAACGTTCGTCGCTCTCTGACTCTGATGGCTGAGACCAATCTCATCTTCGTCTTGCTCCTGGAGAGTTTTGAGAATATTGATTTCGTCGCGCGCAGCATCCGAGTAGTTGGCCCCCAGCTTAACAATTTTCATTGCCACATATTCGCCTGTCAATAATGACATACAAAGCCATACAGTGGAGAAGTGACCCCATCCGAGCTTGTGCACTACCCTGTAGCTATTTGAGTCAGAGGTGTATTTGTCTCCGAGTTTCACGGGATGGTAACCCCCAGACCTATAATCCGCCGCACTTTCCTCCAAACCTGCATCGTACGGAATATAACCCTCCTTGTCTGGCTTGGTCAGATAGCAGGCGAGAAAACCAGCGTTGGATATGGAGTGTTGATCGTCACCGTCAAAAGTCATGGCTGTTGTCATTTCGCTATTTTGTAAGGAGATACATTCTGTGTGGCAATTCGTATACTCATCCTCCGAGGTGGCATACAGATTGCCACAGGAGACAAGAGAATCGGATGGTTGACGGCTAGGTTTTTCGTGAGTAAAATTTGCGTATGTGTTTGAGTAGTATTGCTCCGCTGGCGTGGGGCTGGTGAAGGTATCTTTCCCTTGATGAAAGCAAGGGGTTTCTGTGTGATGATCGTACTCTAGCAGGAGTTCGTCCAAAGAAGAAGACAAACTGTCAATCGACTTCTTCCATGGCATTTTCTTTTTGATCAACCCGCCCAAATTGAACTTCGAATGCTTCTTTGAGAGGGTTGGATTGGGTGCATGTTTCCGACTAGCAATCATGATGTTCAAATTAGGGGATTTACCTTGTGCATCTGCTAATCAAATCAATAACTTCGATTAATCTGGCACAGTAGCGCTATGAGCTTTTTTGTGAGAATGCGCTGGTATTCATGGATAGAACACAGGGTGAAAGGTGTTTGAAACCTAGAAGAAATGGCACTCGCAGCGCAGTCTTGTAAGGTCTCAGCGTCAGGGGTATTGAGTGTTTATAAGTAAAAAGCCAGACTGTAGTCTCCTTGATTACAAAGCAGGTTAGGCAATGTGCAGTATAACAGGTCGTGAGGGTGTGGAATAGACAAATGGACGCAAGACCCCTAGGTAATGTGTGATATGGAATTTGCTGAGGAATGGGAATCGGCAGATGAAGGCTTATTAAGAGCGAAAATTGGGCTCGCGCACGTTGGGCTTATCTCGGGGTCATTTGACAGTTTAGGCTACGCACATCTCCGCAGACTCGCAGATCCATACAGGATGCTATACCCCATCGTTGCGATCAACGTTTTGCCGTGCGTGAATTGTGGTGTCGCCTTATTCCGATGCAGGAGTGGGAGGACTTGTGGAAGAGACTGCCATAGTTACTTCTTGCCTAATACTGAGCATTATGATTGCTGTAACTTTTCGGCGTCTTCGACATTTTGCTCAAGATTGGATAACAGACGGAACCATTCCATGCAACTTACTCGAAAATGTATGACGCTTGGTTACAGGCCTTGCGGTAACCCCTATGCACATAACCCCCATATCGCTCTATGTGCAGGTATATGCGGCACGCGTTGCTCGGTAGATTTTTTTTTTTGAAATTTTGTTGCCGCTGGTCGCTTTCGGATCGGCTCGGCGACTCCAGAGCAAAAAAGCTAGGACCGTGAGCGTTTCTTTTCTCCTCGCGCAGGAAACAAATCGTGTTTTGACCCGGTGCAACCCGAAATATAGTATGATTATCGAGCAAGTTCAGATTCCTCACAGCTGGATTTGATGTTGTGGGCATGCGTATTGGTCGGTCTCCCCTCATAATTGCAGTGTATCGGGGTGCCACCCCTCACTGTGGCCCGTATTGAGAAATGCTCTAGGGGCTTTTTGGGCCAACGCCTAGAGCGCGAAAGTGCGCCAGTTCTGCATAGGAGATATATGTTTGAGCCGAGATATCCGAGTCCGAGCTGCTTTGCAATCAGGCATTCCCGCATAGTCACACACACTGATAGGTATCCTTGGCGCAATAGGAGCTTTGCTCGGAAAAATCAAACTGCAGCCTTGATACAGACTTTTGTGTGAGAAAAAAAAACAGGCATTTGTAGAGCCGCTTGCCGACGTAAAATTTTCTTCAGCACTAATTTTTAGGCGTGGCTGGGGCCGCTTTCTGATGCCTGGTCGTCTCTGAAATGGTTTTGTCTGCTGCCTATTAAGCCAAGAAATATATGTATATATACATATACATGTATGGAACTTGAACACGGGTAACTTGGATTACACGGACTGAAACTCCAATGCGTGTTTTCAAGTATTGACAAAGCAGGGCGCCCGATTTGAAGGCGCAAATTAAAAGCAAGTTCACGTTGAGTAATGTATTCAACATGCTTACTTTTTGAACGTACAGTCTCTGGAAATCGTTTGGGAACACACGTGAGGTCTCACAAATGAAGCTGGGACGGACTTCAAAATTGCCCTACAATTCGGGCCGGGTCATGGAACGAGGAGTCGTTGCCAAACGAAGTAGAAACGCTGTTTCCAAAACAGTAGCAACAAAAGAAAATTTGCCGAGCTTAAAAAAAAGATACTGAAAAAGAAATACTTACCCACAGTCTTCAAGGGTAAGGAGACAGCTCTCTTGATAGCCGACTTGAAAATGTTATTGGGCACGTCTAGCCTCGCAATGTGATCCAATGCCACGCGAGTCAATAGAATAATCTTCTTCAGCCATTTCCTACGCTTCTTCACCTTGATCATTCATTGATATATATACATATGAGACAATCTCTCACCAAGAGGCCTTTGTGACGCCCGGAATTTGACCTGCTCTGGCTCTCTCCCTGAAAGCAGTTCTGTTTAATTTGAAGTCCGAGATAACAGACCTGGAATGGCCAGAAGCAACACACCTGTTTTTTACCTGAGTGATGCTTGTGTACTTCGGCATAGCTGTGAGTTGTAATTGGGCCTCCAATCTTGCCTTGGCAGGTAATTCAGTGTTTCTTGCAATGTACTTCAAGGCTTTTCTCGTCACCTCATGTTCTGCGAACTGAAGCCTTTTGAACTGGTCTTTGATAACCCTGCCGTTAAGGTAGCAATGTTGAGGAAGCTGGAACTTCACAGGAAATCTGAAAGGCATTACTTGGTCCGGGGTTGATGCTTAGAGAATTCCGTGCTTGAGTTCATGATTTTTTCATCCAGTACACACCCGTGCACCATGAACAAATTCCAGATTACTTCTCTTGTGAAAAAAATTATAGACTTTATCCTGACAACATTCCCAATTATATAGGTAGATTTATTCTTTAATCAAAATTTCATATGGGCTTTTGCGAGCATAAACTAAAAATAAATGCTGCTGAGTGATGTTGTGTAACATAGTGATACTCGTTCGACGACGGACGCCTTGATTTCGATCTGCCATAGTAATAAATGAGGGACAAAAATTTGGAATTTCGAAAGCTTAAGCAGTTACGTTTTGTTTTAGTTCACGAATTACCCTATTTCTATTTACACCTAAAAAAACACCCGAGAATGCACTTATACTTTCCTGCAATAATACTTTACTCTGTTCTAGCGTTGGCAGCAGGAGACCCTTTGCAACTTCTGTCGCTAGATATGCATCAGGTAATATCAGTTGACGATCTAACACCAGATGATTTGAAAAAATTCTCGGTTATTTTTGTGAGAAATGAAACTTCAATAATTCTCTCAACTTTTCTAAACGAGAGAGTTAACGACCCCACATTCTTCCAGGAGCTAAAGGCTGTTTTCAAAGCACAGGGCCTAAGAGACAAAGTTTCCCGAAATAAGCAGTACATTCAAACGCACTACTCTCGACAAGATCTGCACAATAATACCACAGAGAAGTTTTTTCTTGATGGGTGTTTTGACAATTCCTTGAGTGCTACTACTAGTCTCATTTCAAGGTCGTATGAAAAAACAATGCTTAGGCAGGGCTCACTCAACTTACTCGCCAGTCTTTTGGGAGTTGAGGTAGACGCGGGAGGAAATGCTGGTCATGTTGATGTTTTTGAGGAGAAAATCATATGCACTGTCAATCCTGGGCAAAAATTGCAGTTGCAAACAAGTGTGATTCACAAAAAAATGAAGTTACATCGGCAGCGAAGACTCAGTTTAAATTCCAGCCCATCAGGTGATCAGGCTATCGAGTTTTCTGATTGGCAAAAGGTCGATGGTCCAAATGAGCTTGAGCTCATGATGAGGTCTCTATCATGTGTTACAGATAAAAGGTTCCTTAAATGCTGACGGTTTAGTACAGAGATCAACCTACCTAGACGAACTATTTTATTCGCAAGAGTATCTCGGGAATTTCGATGCAAACTTCTAGTGCTGTCAACCGTGCTTGGTGTTTCAGAAGAGGACGTGGTACCGAAAGCTTGTATGTTTTATCAGATTTTACTGAAATGGGGTGGAGGCAGGTATCCGTGTTTGTTGGAACTGCTATGATAATTTATGATTTGATAATAAGTATAAGCCTTGCTGCTGTTTTTTGAAAGTAAATCAGTTTTAAATATTACACCCTTTTTAGAAAATATTATCAATACTAGTTCACTCAAATACAGGATGAGGGTTAGGTTCACTGAGGTTCATGTTGGGAACGACTTTGTAAAATTGTAAGCTACATCCATGAGTCTCATATAATCAATCATGTGTCTACATTAAGTTCACAAGTACAACATACATATAGTTTCTCCTCGCAATTTTTTCAACGCACACCTCTTAGATGCGGCTTTATACCGTAATCACAGAGTGTTTTTCTCGAAGTATATGGTTCATGTACTATGCAATAGATCTCTATTCCATCTCTTGTTTTTTAGATCGATATTTCTGCAGCCAATTAGGCTAGACTTTTAAAAGTTTTCTTATTGTTTGATAATTACCTGTTTAAAAGAAAAAACTTTCGAATTTTTAGAATTCAACAAGCATTAAATCAAAAGACTCTTACCATATATCTCTGTATTTTTAGCATTACTATAAGAACCTCTCGGTGGCCAAGCTGGCTAAGGCGCGAGACTGTAATCTAAGACTGTAATCTTGAGATCGGGTGTTCGACTCACCCCCGGGAGATTCTTTTTTGTCTTTTTTTTTCCCATTTAAAAAGCACCAAATGTTCTCTCAGCGAAGCCCATATATTTTCCCGGTGTATTTGATAAAATGCCGAGAACTCCAGTAAAATGGGAATGAGGCAGACTAATACTAATGATTGTAGAAGAAAAATGATTCTGTCGTGCGTGAACCAAAACATAACCCCATATTCTGCAACCGTGTTGATTTTGATATGACAGCCACTAAGCCATAGATGGACGACATTTCGAAAGCGAACTTGACAGAGGAGGAGAAAAAGGTAAGAGAAGTGATTTGAAAGAATGAGTAAATCACCGCATATTAACATCCCAGGCCCACCACATAGCGTCTGAACAAAAGAGACGTGAGAATATTCGTATGGAGTTTGATAGAATAGTGGAGTTGACCCCCAATCTTTCTTCTCAGGAGAGTCGCTCGGAGCTTAATATTCTCACAAAGAGTGCTGACTATATAGAAATATTGAAAGAAGAGAATGTCCGTTTGTTGACTTTGTGTGAGGAAAGGGGAATTGCTGTGCCGGATCACTTGATTTACAGAGGGCCTGGCATTGAACACGAACTGACAAATAAGTGAATTCAAATAAAACTTTGAGTTTTTTAAACCATGCAGATTATCCACACAAGGGTGGCGGTATTTTAGATATCGGGGATGCGTTAGGTGAAGATGTGTCATATCTGGGAAAAGATGACCCACAAAGTATTCCTTTAATTTTAGACGCAATATATCATTATACCGTTTGCTGACCTCAAACAGTCTTTTTCCCAACTAAAAGCACTAAATATAGTGGAGTGTAGATATACTTATGGCTTGAAAGAATTAAATTTTTATGACTATCAATAAGAAAAAAAAACAGTAGTCTTCAGCAGCCTTTTACGCCAGATGACGTACATTTGATAACAGCATAAACTACGTTTTACATATAGGCCTTTATACTAGAAAATGGGGACATTTTACGGCGACAAAATATGAAACTATCAAATATTTTTTGGTACCCATCCGTCAGATGCATCGATCGTGGAACCATCAAAAATTATTCAACTTCGTCTCTGTACATCTCCAATCCCATACCCAATAAACTGATGAGAAATACCACCAGCTAGTGTTTTTTTTGTCTAGCTTTGTTCGGCAATTTAAGGATGAATATATTGTGTTAGATCTTGCGCATCAAGCCTGTTCGAGCGAATTCGAAATACCGATACATTCAGGTGAGAATTTCGCGAACATCACGTCATACAAACTTGCACTTCATACCGATATCTTCTAAGCGCGTAAACATGAATATCGGTTCAGGTCCTCTGAAACCAGGCACCTCCAAAGGCAACAATATCTCAGCTGGTATCACATCATACATAGCAGGCGGGTCACCTGATGTGCCGCCTGATATGGCGCTACTACTTCAGGAGCTAGAGGAGGATTTCAGCGTAAACAAGACGATAGATCAATGGACATACATCAACAGGAGAGAGGAAATAATGCAGTTGATAAACAAACTACATCAACAACTGAACAGTAACGTTACTATAGATCCGTCCAAGCTCGAGAAAGTTCTTTTTCCCCGCAAGATTGCAGATCCATCGTCCTTTCCAAGACAAGGCTTGATACAGGTGTTAAAACAGCGAGCTGAGGGATTTCCAACAGATCATGCATTCATGGTTCTAGATGCAAAAGGAAAGGTCCAGCAGACTATTCTGTGGGAAAAGCTATACCTTAAATCCTTGAAGATAGCCCATGAGCTCAAGCACAGAACTCAGTTCAAGTCAAACAATACAGTCGCGTTGCTCTACAAAGAGAATGAAGTATGCGAATTTGCAGTGGCATTATTTGGATGCTTTATTGCCAATGTTACGGGAGTTCCTATTCATAACGATATATCGTTGACCGAGATGTTTGAAATATTGTCCTCGACTTCCTCCCTGTTGGTTTTGATGTCAGACTCTGTTTCAAAAGAGTTGGAGAAGCTCAGCACCGCTGGCGTACCTTTAGTCTGGCCATCAAAAATTTCACGTCTAAGGACAACGGATTTGGGCTCTGCGAAAAGATCTGAACAGGATACAATGAATGGAAGATATAAAAAAGAAATGCCTGATGTTAAAAATGACTTGGCTTACGTGGAATTTTCTCGTTCCCCGGTTGGCGAACTAAGAGGCATAGCAATCAGTCATAGAACCATATCTCATCAGATGAACTGTTTGGATACCTCTCTACTGAGCTTACCAAATTCGGGAGGAAATCTTGTTCAACTACTCAAGGGGCCTAGAAGAATTAGAAACGTCTTTTTGGCCACCATGGATATCAGACTTTCTATTGGACTTATTATAGGCATAATGTTCTCGACGTATTCCGGCAATCTATTGGTCTGGGCTCCCCCAAGAGTCATGGAAGTGCAAGGATTGTACGCCAATATAATATCAAAATTCCATGCGAATCTTTTACTTGCAGATTTTCTCGGACTCAAGCGCGTGACTTATGACTACCAAAAAGCACCAAATGCGACGCGTTACTTTTCAAAGACTCAAAGAGTTGACTTTTCATCAGTGAAGTGGATGCTAGTCGATGCTCTCACTGTTGATGGCGAATTCATTGAAGTGTTGTCGGAGAGATATCTCAAGCCTTTGGGATGTTCTCAGTCATCAAATGCAATCATCCCGATGCTTACATTGAGTGAATATGGAGGGATGGTAATCTCGATGAGAGATTGGTTGGGCTGTTCCGAGAATTTGGGAATTGAGATCAATGGCAACATTGGTACTGATCTTTCCTCCGTAGTGCTTGACAAAAAGGCACTCTCGCAAAACAAAGTCTGCGTTATCGAAACAAACCCCTTAGAGATGGATGAACAAACTCCTGATAGTTTACGTGTCGATGCGTTTGGATATCCACTACCTGATGCTACGCTTGCTGTCGTGAACCCTGAGCTGTCATCGGTCGTGCTCAAAGGAGAATTAGGAGAAATCTGGATCGACAGCCCTTGCTTATCTGGAGGATTCTATGGCTTGAGGAAAGAATCAAAGCTGGTCTTTCACGCAAAGTGTCGCGGAGCAAGTGGGACTTTGGACATGGAATTTCTTCGCACAGGTTTGCTTGGGTTCACATACAATGGAAAGGTCTATATACTCGGACTTTACGAAGATCGTATTCGGCAAAAAGTTAGCTGGATGGACTATAAAACAAAAAGCAATTCAATTTTGGATAATCATGGAGCCACCATGAGGTACCATTATTCCTCTCATTTGTTGGCAACACTAGCTAATGAGGTAAGACAAGTGTATGACTGCACGATATTTGATATCTTCATCGGCAATGAATACCTTCCTGTGGCTATAGTCGAAGCTGAAATTATGAGAAAAGTGATTGATGATCCCGAGGCAAGCGCAAATAACAACAACAAGTCCAAGGATAAGTTTGATTACAATGCTGTCCCTTTAAATGAGCCTATGCTTAATGTCATTGCAAAGAAATGTTTTGACGCTTTGAAAAGGCGTCACCTGCTAAGACTTTTTTGCGTTGTTGTAGTGGATTGCGATACATTACCCAAAATTATGAGAAGCGGCGGCTTGGAGATTGCGAATATGCTTTGCAAAAAAAGATTCTTGGAAGGAACGTTGAGATCGGAATTCATCAAATTTTTCATGAACGAGTCAATCAGTATGATCCCTCGCGGAGAAGATGTCATGGGTGGCATATGGTCACCCTTTGCTTCACAGCTCCGCAGCTCATCACTTCAAAATTTTCCCCCGCAATATTCGACTATAGACTACAGAACCAAAACACTAGATCAAAAGAGAGGACCTCCCTTCAACGATTTCAAAAACTTCATAGACATCTTGAAATATCGTTTTGCAAATTCTGGTGACGCTATCGCGTTTCAAAACATCGATACGACTGGAAAAGGTGGCTCGAAACCATTGTCATGGAAAAAGTTGGAATTAAGGATCTATGCTGCATGTCAATACATTATCGAAAAAACAACTTTGCGACCTGGGCTGTATGTCATTTTGATGTACTCATTATCAGAAGAATTCAACATAATTCTCTATGCGTGTCTAATTTTAGGAATTATCCCGATTCCGATGTTACCGTTTGATTCTAACAGAATCGGAGAAGACTTCCCAGCATATGTGGGCGTCATAAAAGACTTTGATGTGCAAGAGGTATTCGTAAATGATGACGTGGAGCGCTTCATGAAGAATGGACCTGTTGCCGATGCCCTTAAAAAAATGAATCATCGGAGGAGCAAACCACTCCGCATAAAAAACACATCGAAATTGACAAAGCTATCTAGTCTGTCACTTATCAGCTCAAAAATTGCTAAATTTCAGTCCGAAAAGAGCTTTGTAGATGACAGACCAGCCTTGGTGTGGCTAAATTTCACCTCAGATCACTATCGCGTTGGAGCAACATTGAGTCACAAAAGCATAATGAACATTTGTAAAGTATTCATGGAAACTTGCAATCTTTCTTCCAACTCATCAATTGTTGGATGCGTGCGTCATTCCTCCGGTATTGGATTTGTACAAGCTCTGTTATTGGGTGTTTATTTGGGAACAACTACATATCTCAGTTCTCCAGTGAGCTTTGCCGGCAATCCTCTTTCATTCTTCTTGTCCCTTGCAAAGTATAAAGTGAAAGATGTCTTTGTTACTGAACAAATGCTAAAATACGCAGTGGCCAAATTTACACCCAAGGGCTTCAATTTATCAAATTTAAAAAACATGATGATTAGTACAGATGGAAGAGTTGAAATTGATTTGCTCAGGAAAATTGCCAACATATTTCTGCCGGCTAAACTCAAGGCCGCTGCAATGTCTGCTGTCTACAATCATTGCTTCAACCCAATTATATCGACAAGATCCTACATGACAGTTGCTCCTGTCGATCTTTTCTTGGATCCCATTGCTTTGAGACAAGGCTATATCTCAATTGTTAACCAAGCTGAGCACCCCAATGCTTTGCGAGTTCAGGACTCGGGGATGGTGCCAGTTTGCACCGAGATTGCTATTGTCAACCCACAAACCTGCAACGTATGCAGGGAAGGCGAATTTGGTGAAATTTGGGTACGTTCAGAAGCTAATCTTACATCCTTTACGAACGGACCTAAGGGACCTGTGGACAATTTCATCAAGAAACAATTTGCTGGTGTAATTGCAGGAGACAATTCAAAGCGCAAATTTCTTCGAACCGGAGATCTCGGATTTTTACACCATATCTCGATAACAAAAAATCATTCAAGTGGTCAGGATGAAGATGTGACTTCTTTCCAGCCGCTTTTTGTCTTGGGGAAGATTTCTGATACATTTGAGGTGATGGGTCTCCATCATTTTCCTCTTGATATCGAAAGTACTATTGAGGCCTGCCATGCTGACATTTACAAGAACGGCTCATGTATTTTCAAGTGCTCAGATTACACAATTGTGGTCTGCGAGGCTAGAAGGTCAAAAAGTCTTTCGGCACTTGTGCCCATCATTGTGAACACCGTCTTCAGTAAGCACCATTTAATTGTCGACATTGTTGCCTTCATCAAAAGGGGAGAATTTCCCATCTCTAGATTAGGAACTAAGCAAAGAGCAAGGATTGTTGATGCATGGGTACAGGGTATCATCCCGCTTTCCCTGCTGTATGGTGTCAACTATGGCGAGAATTCCATGATCAGACTTGTCAAACAGATTGATGATGTAACAAAAAAAAATCCGTTCACTGAGCTCAGAAACCCTGCACAAGATTATTACGATACCTCACCAGAAAGTGTTTTCGATAATGCTGGCGAAACACTCAATCTTAATACTGGAGAAGGTTATTCACATAAGGCAACATTTGACATGGGAAGTATGGAAAGCGACGACTTCCGAGCTTAATCAAAAATTATATCGATTATTTTGTGTGATGGCTAATTTTGGCTTGGAAATGAATTATTATGCTTTCTCAACCTTCTCAGTAGCAGAGTCCACCTACAGGTATGTAGGTCGCGCTTCAACAATTTCGCGGGGCACGGGTGTGAGCGCGAAGCCATCAGCTCAGTGATCTTCGGCAGGAAAAAGTCTTAGCAAAGCAAAGTGGAACGCATTCTGACACAGCAACCTACAAGGCTCGAATAGCTCTCTGGTAAGTTTGGAGACCGAACGTCATTTAATCAAACGACAATGAAGCGTTCTCTGAGTCCTCAATCTGGTGCTGCTTCAGAATCTCAACCCCAAAAAAAAAGACTAATATCTGTGTTTTCTGCATTAAAGAACGTGTTCTTGAAGCTGAGCTCAAAAACTTCGGAACCGTCTCAGCATGCAGAAGCCAATGTGGAAAATGGAGAATTAGAAGATGACAATCTACCTGACTCTTTCGTCTCTCGCAAGAGAAAACTGTTGATCCAAGAGGACGCAAGACGTCGCAGCTTGGCTGTCCCACGCACATCAGTTAGTGTCCCTGTAAGAAAAGGCATGCTTGAATCGCTCTATGACCATGCGCAGCTTCAAAATCAAAATAGTGACGTTCTAGGGGAATTTGCGAGATCGGGGTCAACTCGCGAAGAGCAATCATCAAGAAATGCTTCCCCAAGCCAATATGCACCCGGCACTTTAAGCCTACCGAAGTGCCCAGAACACGAGCTCAATTTTCCAGACTTTGAAAAAAGCAATTTGGGTGATTTGCAACCCTTGATGTTGCACTCGGACTATACACCACCAGATGAATATGAGCAAGGGAACATAATACGTCCTCCATTTATCAATTTGAACCCGCGGGAACGCCATCATTTGTTGCAGATGAAAAAATCATTGGAAGTGTTTGAATTCTTTCAAGGCCGGCTCAAGTATATGGCCGATCCTGATGAGACGACTTCTATCCACGTACCAAATAACAAAGTAGAAACGTCTACCCAGACTTACACCAAGGAATATCTCGATAATTCCCTTACTTTCGACGCTCTTCGAACAAAACTTGCTTTGCAGAACAGAAAACAAAGAAAAGCTCACAAAAGAACAGGCTTTTTTTCTGGTGACTTCTTTTATGACCCACCAAAGGTCACTCAGGAAAAAATTGACCTGAATTTAAAAGGGGCATTGGGATCAATAAGCAGACCGCAATTTGCACCGAAAACAGAAAAAAAGACCGAGAAGCTGTTTCCGGATGCAGATATATCTCGAGCGTCTTTAACAAGGCGTGGTTCGGTTAGTCAACGCCCGGGACTTGAAAGCACAATTCGGTTCGGTAAAACCCAGGAGCTATTTGATAAGGAGTCCAAGCAAAACATGAACAAAGTCCCTGGTGGGATCCAGTCTAAAGATCCGCCCGTAAAATCATCTTCTGTTTCCATTGGCCCAAGTTCGGCTTTCAAGTTTGATATACAAAAGGACAAAGTTAATTCTGTGCAGAAAAAAGAGTCTGAGAATGGACCGGAGCAAACTAAGATAGCTTTATCCGTCGAAAAGCCCAAGGAGCGTCTTTTTGAATTTCAAACCAACAAAGTGAATGGCGCTCCAAATGGAGCCACCCCCGATAAATCAATTGCCAACGACGTTAGTTTAAAATCGGGTAAACCATTCTCTTTCGGATTGAAGCCAGACACAAAACAGGCAGTTGACTCCAGAAAGTCTTCTGATACTTGTGTGAACCCTGCTTTGGCCACCCCATCTGAGGTCGTATCGCAGCTTAATTCGCTGGATCAAGAGAATACTAAAAAACCCCTCTTTTCATTCGGAAACAATGTTGATTCTGATAACTCTGTCAGACCCGCTATTTCTGTTGCAGAAAGCGACAAAAACAAGACTGGGCAACAGTCTATGTTTGACTTCAATTCTGCTCTTGGAAAAAACGGGGCCAAATCTTCCGCATTTTCGTTTGGGAATGCCGAAAGCAATACTGATGCTAAGCCCAAGGCCATCGCTGAGATTAATACCAAACCACCAGTGTTTTCATTCGGCGCCATTCAGGACAAGAATGCAGTTAGTACGCTTGATACAAATAATGGCTTTACGGGCAAGCAGTCAGATGTACACAGTACTGATCAAGCACACAACACCAAAATCCCAGAGAAGTCAGTATTCAAATTTGGTAGTTCGACCAGCGAGGATACACTGTCAAAGGAGATCCCCAAGTTTAACTTCGGTTCCGTTTCCAAGCCCTTTAGCACTCCAGCTTCAGAAGAAGGAGATAATGAACCCTTATCGAAAAAAAGGGCACCAGATTCTGGTAAATCTCTCTTTGCCAACAATCAAGCCAACATCCCAAACAAGAAGGATAGTGTCAACTCCGGACCCGCTCAAGACTCAGCCTCAAGCGCCTTAGGCGGCAGCTCAAATATGTTTGGTGTCAATTCGGGAGCCTTTGTTTCAAGTACCTCACTCAAGAACGAAAGTCAAGGCAATACACCATCAAAGTCGAACATTCCCAAAATGCCAAATATTTCCTTTGAAAAGCCCCAAGACTCAAGTAAGGGACTTCCAAAATTCCTGTTTGGACAAACGTCAGATTCGGGCACGAACACGCCATCTTTTTCATTTGCAAATGCCGGCAAACCAGATGCTGGAAGCTCGTCATTGGCTATGCTGGAATCGAAAGATGCCAAAAACCTCGCTTTCACGAACAACAAGATAGGCTTGCCTGTCGGTGGAACGAAGTCTGTGACTCTCGGTAATCAAAAATTATCAGAACCAAAACACACGCCGTCATTTTCTTTTGGTAATCAAAACCCTGCACCAGCGCCTAAGAGTACTCCATCATTCAGCTTTGGACAAAGCGCTACTGCCGACCCTGCCCAAATCTTCGGTGGAAGCAGTAATGGTCCTGCCCCTGCCTTCAACTTCTCTGTGCCACAAAAGTCAGGAGATTCACGCAGTGCAACATCCCTGCCAGCACAGTTCGGAAGCAATCAGGTACCATTTGGCTCTGCCCCGGGCCCAGGCACTGGCTTCAGTTTCAGCAATGCGGCGGTCTCTGCCTTTGGAAATGGTCGACCTGTCACACCAGCCAATACGAGTCAAGCGTTTGCTACAGACAACCGAGTTGGCGGCCCGGTCCAGGCTTCAAATCTTGGGGGATTTAATAGTGCAACTGCGCCGTCGAGTGTTTTTGGCGGTACCTCAAGAAGCGTCACTCCAAACTTTGGTGGGTTTGGACAACCTCAAAACGGGCAGCCGGGAATGACTCAGCCTCAGTCTCAGTCAAATGGGTTTTCATTTTCGGGCCCGGTTGCTGCAGGTCCAGCCTTTACCAGTGCTCCCGGAAGCTTTGGGCAAGCGAGTCGCGAGGGCACCCCACCAGCGTTTGGCAATCCTATGGGCGATGTTCCACCTCCGGGTGTCAACTTTTCAAAGAGAAAATTGGCCCACATGCGACCAAGAAGAAGGTAGAGATTATTTGAAGCATAGAGAACGCGTCATCAGAGTGTACAATGAAATGAAGAAAAAATGCTGTTATTTTTATGGCGTAGAGAACAACATTGTAGTGGCTGCTATTTTGTTGTAAGACAATACAGGCATTGGTGCCGAGACACTTTCAGGTATATTTGGCACTGCTTAGCAGTATTAAATGCTGCTAGAATGTAAATTTTAGGCATGTATACCGTACAGAATGAGGGAAATGAATTTCGCAGATACAGGCGCGAGTGAGCTAGGTCACCACGATACACCACCCACAGGACAGCAGATCTGATAACATACATATATTTCGATGCAGACGTACCCACCAGTATACCCTTCAAAGATTCAATACAGGCCGGGTAGAATACAGTCGCTTAGCCCCGAGCAAGAAGTTGTATTGAAGCAATGCTGGGCGACTTTGTTGTCACATTGGGGCTACGCCATAGACCTCACCCTAGATGACATTCAAAACAAAGGCTCCTTCGTCGTGTCATCTGTAGTTTTGCAAGCCTCGGGACCAGAAAGTTCCGCTAGCTCTGAGCCTAAAACAAAACGATCCTACTTTTTAAAAAAACTGGGTTCTCAAAGGTCTACAGAAAAGCCAAGTAGTTCGAGAGCACGTGCATTGAAAGAAAACTGCGTTAAATACGCTAAGGACTTGGTACCATCGCGTGACACTGTCGAGACATATATCATGCATTCACAGGAAGACTTGTTAGCCGAGTGTGTAGAGGAGGATGAGGCGTCACTATGCTCGTTTCGAACCGCTTCGGACTCGCTTGACGGTACATTGGTTGATTTCATGGAGAATGATGTGACAAGCAGAAATGACCGTCAGAAAGACACCTCTCGAAAAAAACCAAACGCCAAATTGCAAAGCTCAGTCTTTCCATTTCTTGCCAAGTTCGACCCCTCTGTCATTCACGGTTGCTTTGTTGGTACTCTCAAAAACGACCTAATTGATAACTTCATTTTGCGGTTTGTAAGGGCGCGCAAGAACAACTGCGAAGAAACAATAAAAATGCTTGTCAAATCACTACATTGGAGAAAGCACGAAGTTGCAGTAGAGGACTTGATTCGGGAGGGTGATGCGCCTTCTGTAGTGACAGGAAAAAACGCTGGGTTTGCAAAAAACTTTACCGTGAACAAGGCGTTTATACGGGGCCAAGACAGGGACAAGAACCCGCTCTTCATTTTTCAGTCTCGCAAGCACTTCGCCTCCGATTCCGATTTGGAGGGAACGGAGCGCTATGCGTTGTTGATCATTGAATGGTGCCGATTATTTTTGAGAGAGGCTAATGAATCTGTGGACCTGTGCTCGTTGATGTTTGATCTCACTGGCTTCTCCTTGAAAAACGCAGATAATGCGCCAGTTAAGTTCTTGACCTCGATATTCGAGGCTCACTATCCTGAAAGCTTGGGAATCATCCTTGTGCACAATGCACCATGGATATTTTCGACAGTATGGAACATTATTAAGAATTGGCTTGACCCAGTTGTGGCATCAAAAATTCATTTCACCAAGGGGTTTGACGAGTTGCTGAGGTTTGTTGAGCCAAAGTATATACCGGAATATCTCGGAGGAGACGACAAGAAAGCACTCGCTTACCACAAGCCCGGACCAGAGCACACAAAGCCAATGAAACCAAAGGATGCGGAGTATTTTAAGTTGAAGAAGGAACGAGACCAGATCCTCCTTCGAATTATAGAGACAACGAAATTCTGGGTCTGCTCCACCGACGGCGAATCCAGTTCTCGATTTTTAAAAGACAAAATTCACTTGAGTTATCAGTTGTCAGATAACTACATCGCCTTGGACCCATACTTGCGAAACCCCGGAATCTATGACCGCGACGGGTCGCTACAAATAAAGAATTGAACTTTCATGCTCGCGAAAATTGAGCAGCTGAAACTTAAATGCCGCTTCCGACGGTCCGGTCTACCTTGGAAAATCATTTCTTTTTTCCCCTTTTTTTTTCAATCATTGGGGACGAAAATTGAACGTTTCATTGGACAGTACAGATTCCCTAAAAGCCTGTGCCATGCGACACGGCTCAGACACGGCCATATGAGGGTGTTGATTGATTGATCGACCCTCAGAACATTCGGTGGTGGAGATTGGCACCGGCTCATTCCCAAAAATGAATTTGTCTTTTCAAACTGTCACTGTCAGAGCCGTCCAGGAAAAACACAAAGTTATTGTTGTTGTCGGCGATACCTTTTAATACAAAAAGTATGCACTAAATGGCACCACTCGTAAGGCGGTGCGGATCGGATGCAGTACGCGTCGTATCGTCGTTTACTTGTTGATGGAAATTTTGCATTGGTGGCCCAGGCGCGCTTGGTGGAGCGCGACAATAAAGCTGGTGCCCATTCTTTTCTCTGTTTGAGACTGAAATTGTACAGCGACAAAACCACACCAACGCATATCACGAACATGGCCCCTCAAAACGTCGGCATCAAAGCCATTGAGCTTTATATCCCCACTAACTACGTGAACCAGTCTGACTTGGAGACATTTGACGGTATCCCTGCCGGCAAGTACACGATCGGCTTGGGCCAAACCAACATGGCTTTTGTCTCAGACAGAGAGGATATTTACTCGCTTTCCTTGACTGTGACCAGCCGCTTGTTGAAAAACTACAACATTGATCCCAGCTCCATTGGTAGATTGGAGGTTGGCACAGAGACCTTGTTGGACAAGTCCAAGTCCGTCAAGTCCGTCTTGATGCAGCTTTTCAAGGACAACGACGACATCGAGGGCGTTGACACCGTCAATGCCTGCTATGGCGGAACTTCTGCTGTGATCAATGCGGTGAACTGGGTTGAGTCGTCTTCCTGGGATGGCAGGGATGCCATTGTCGTTGCCGGCGACATTGCCATTTACTCACAAGGCGCCGCCAGACCCACTGGCGGTGTTGGGTCGGTGGCTATGCTCATTGGGCCAGACGCGCCGATCGTGTTTGATTCCGCTAGGGGCTCGCACATGGAGCACGCGTACGACTTTTACAAGCCCGACTTCACGTCTGAGTACCCAGTGGTTGACGGACACTTTTCATTGACATGCTACACAAAGTCTGTAGACCGCGCGTACAAGAATTACTCAAAGAAGATCACCAAGGATGCCAACAAGACCGTAGGATTCTTGGACTACTTTGACTATTCTGCGTTCCACGTGCCCACGTGTAAGTTGGTGACCAAGTCATTTGCCAGATTGTTGTACAACGACTTTTTGTCCAATCCAGAGTCGTTCAAAGGCAAATTGGACAAGGAAACTTTTGACCAAATCAGCTCTGTGTCCTATGAGCAATCTTTGACCGACAGAAATATCGAGAAAGTGTTTCTTGGTCTTGCAAAGGAGGAGTCCAACAAGAGGCTTGCACCTGCGTTGAAGGTGCCAACGAACACCGGTAACATGTACACTGCCTCTTGCTGGGCCTCATTGTCCTCTGTTTTGTACTTCGCCGGTAGCGAGGAATTGCAGAACAAAAGAATCTCAATCTTTTCCTATGGTTCGGGTCTCGCCTCCACTTTGATGTCTGTCAAGGTTGTGGGTGACATCTCTGCCATCAACAAGGTCTTGAACTTGGACTACAAATTGGTAGATGGAAGACAGAAAAAATCTCCTCAGGAATACGTTGAGAATATTGAATTGAGAGAGAAGGCCCACTTGCAGAAGAACTTCAAGCCCCAAGGTGCTGTCGAGGACATCGCCTCAGGTGCTTACTATTTGGTCAACATCGACGACAAATTTCAAAGAACTTACGAAATCAAGAATTAGTGAGCATGTTTCTTTGCCTATTATCTCTGCTGATATGGTTTTTATTTTTGCTGAGAGCCATTAGCTAGCTTCTATCACACGTATAGATGACACATCTGCACTTGGCATTGGGTGTGACTTGACGGTCTACCAAATTCCAAAACGTAGTCGCGCGTCACACCTTGCAAACTATTCACACACACAAACACACGTAGCAACGAAAGGCAAGCTATTTTGCTGATTGACATCAATCCTTTGACTGCCCTATCGAATCGTTTTATTATCAAGTACTGTCCAGTCATTCAATGTCTCCAGCCTGGGGAGACCCACGCTCGTTGCACGGTATTTATTATTAGCCCCTTTTGGGAAACTTTATACATCCGTACACCACGGCGCCCGACTCTGCGTAGTGCGAATATCGATACGTAAACAGCTTCAAGCGCCTTCTCCCTTCGTTCCATAGCACCATCCCACATCTTCAATCGTCAGATATGAGAGAAGTCATCAGCATTAATGGTATGTGTCTTTAAGTTACTTGTCCCATAGACTGCTCCTATCGGATGTCTGCAAATTCTGTTCCTTTGGTACTCGAGTTGCCCGTTTGATCCACCTACAGAGTGCCACATGCCACAGAAAATATTTCGATCGGTCCCGTTTAGGCTGATCAAATTTAATTTCAGAGATTATTATCACTGCTAAGATCTAGCAAAAATATATCTCTTGCTCCGGCGAAATCTGTTCAAGGACCGGTTCTTTGGGGACGCATGGATCAACAGCATCACTTGAAATGTCTCGAGTTTTCTTGCGGGCTAGACATGTTTCGCAGCTGGATAGGTCTTGCAGCTTGACCACAGTTGCTTTTAAGATCAGCAGTGGTTCTCAGATTGGCTGATTTACAGAAGAATACTAACTTTTTTTAGTGGGTCAGGCCGGTTGCCAGATCGGTAACGCGTGTTGGGAATTATACTCGCAAGAGCACGGCATCAGAAAAGACGGCTACTTGCAAGAAGGTCTTGACAGACCCAAGGGAGGCGAGGAAGGCTTCTCGACGTTTTTCTCCGAGACTGGTTCCGGTAAATATGTTCCAAGGGCGTTGTACGTGGATTTGGAGCCCAACGTGATTGACGAGGTGCGTACCGGTGCGTACAAGGACTTGTTCCACCCCGAGCAATTGATTGCGGGCAAAGAAGATGCCGCCAACAACTATGCGAGAGGCCACTACACCGTAGGAAGAGAGCTTTTGGACGACATCTTGGACAGGGTCAGAAGAATGGCTGACCAATGTGATGGCTTGCAAGGTTTTCTTTTCACGCATTCCTTGGGAGGAGGTACTGGATCTGGATTGGGCTCTTTGCTCTTGGAGCAATTGTCAATTGACTACGGCAAGAAATCCAAATTGGAGTTTGCCGTGTATCCTGCACCCCAGCTCTCGACCTCCGTCGTCGAGCCATACAACACCGTGTTGACCACGCACACTACGTTGGAGCACGCTGACTGCACATTCATGGTCGATAATGAAGCGATCTACGACATGTGCCGCAGGAACTTGGACGTGTCTAGACCCAGTTTTGGCTCTTTGAACAGCTTAATCGCCCAGGTGGTCTCCTCTGTCACGGCATCGTTGAGATTCGATGGCTCCTTGAACGTCGACTTGAACGAGTTCCAGACTAACTTGGTGCCCTATCCTAGAATCCACTTTCCATTGGTGTCGTACGCTCCAGTATTCTCCAAGACCAGGGCGAACCACGAGGCCAATTCAGTTTCTGAGATTACCGCCTCCTGTTTCGAGCCCGGAAACCAGTTGGTGAAGTGCGACCCAAGGGTTGGTAAGTACATGGCTACCTGTTTGTTGTACCGTGGAGATGTTGTCACCAGAGACGTACAAAACTCTGTGGCGCAGATTAAGGCCAAGAAGACTGTGCAATTGGTCGACTGGTGCCCGACCGGTTTCAAGATCGGTATCTGCTACCAACCACCAACTGCTATCGAGGGATCTGAGTTGGCTTCCGCGAAGAGAGCCGTGTGCATGTTGTCCAACACCACTGCCATTGCCGAGGCATGGAAGAGAATCGATAAAAAGTTTGACTTGATGTACTCCAAAAGAGCTTTCGTTCATTGGTATGTTGGCGAAGGTATGGAAGAGGGTGAGTTTACTGAGGCCAGGGAAGACTTAGCTGCTTTGGAGAGAGACTACGAAGAGGTTGGAACCGACTCTTTCCCAGAGGAGGAGGAGGAGTACTGAGCATTCTCACACCCTAATATACCCATAAGCGTGGCGGTATTTTCCTTGAAAGGCCTGCTCATTGCGTTTTTGCTCCTTATGAGCACGTTGATATCCATATGTTGAATATAAAAATTTCCGACCTACGTAGCGCCTCGCGCTAAACAGAAACACCATGACAAGCCCTCCCCCCAACAAAAACGAGTATCCGGCGCGGATATAAAAGAGGCACTGATGTTTTAGGACTATTATTTTTTTCACGTGGAACCACGCGGAACCAAAATCCCAGTCCAACCTTCCAACATTAGGCCTCACCCCGAATTCCCGAAGTCAACCAGGTATTTGTGATTGTTGCGCTCATCAACAATGTCAGAATTCAAGGACAACAGGGATTTGCTCAAGCAGCCGCTTCATGGGATTTATATCCCGGTGGCGCTTATCATCTTTGGCACCTGCATCATTGACTACCACTATCTTCCATACACAATAACCTTCACGGCCATCATTTGCACGCTCAACTTCTGGGAGGCATGGAGACGTAGAAAGTCAATTGATCCCGTGAAATGGAACGATTTGGAGCTCATCGACAAGACCGTCATTTCGAAGAACTCTGCTATTTATAGATTCAAATTGTTCCACGAGGATGAGGTGTTGGACATTCCTGCGGGCCACCATGTCGCCTGTTGCTTCAGCATTGATGGCAAGGACGAAGTTAGATATTACTCTCCGATCTCCAACAGGTTCGACACCGGATTTTTTGACATCTTAGTGAAGTCTTACGCCAACGGTAAGGTCTCTAAGAGATTTGCCATGTTGAGAGAGGGCCAGACCGTTAAGTTCAGGGGACCAACGGGTAGACTTAACTACACCACAAATATGGCTGATCACATAGGTCTTATTGCAGGTGGGTCCGGGATTACCCCCATCTTACAAGTCATCACTAAGGTTATTACAACGCCCGAGGATAACACAAAGCTTACTTTACTTTTCGGTAACGAAACCGAGAACGATGTTTTGTTGAAGAGCGAACTTGATGAGATTGCCAAGAAGTATCCTGATTTTAGGGTCCACTACACCGTCACAGAGCCCTCCGCTTCATGGGAGGGGGAGACTGGGTACATTACCAAAGAGATGATTGAGAAGTTCATGCCCAAACCTTCCCACCAGAACCGGCTTTTTATCTGCGGTCCTCCAGACATGAAGAAAAATTTGATTGAAATCACTAGTGATTTGGGCTGGGACAAGACAACTATGAAGTCGCTGCCAGAAGATCAGGTGTTTTGCTTCTAAATTTTTGATGTTTTAGTACCCCCCATATTTTATTCTTTTTGTAGCTAAGGGCTGCAACAGAAACCGCCAACTTTGCTTTTTCATCACGCATTACGAATAATGAGTGGGGAACCTCTCAAAGTAGTCGGCATGGAGGGTACGCATCTTTTCATTTCCATTGAAGGTAATCTTTCTCAAGTTAGTGGCTAGATGAGATGCCAAGGATGTGGAAAGATCATTACGTAAAGCATCATTTCCAGAATATTATTAGTCTATGTGTTTCAGTCACCATCTGAGGTCCCCATTTGTAGTCACATTTATATGGGAACCAGTCTGTACCTGCACATACCACAAATCATTCCTGTCATTTGCATGTCATCTCTTAGATCTGTTTTCCAGACTATATTCTATTCATATAGCATCACATACCGCTAAATATAATATGGATAGGTCAGTCTGTACATTTTATCAGAATATTGGTGCTTGCAGGCACGGAGAGAAATGCTCCAGAAAGCACATCAAGCCATCAGAATCCAAGACAGTTCTTCTAGCCAATTTATATCAGAATCCCAAGGTTTCAACAAACGAGAATGAGACTATGAGCGATAAGCAAGTGAAAGAAGCATTTGATCATTTTTACAGCGACATTTTTAAGAAGCTAGCGACTGTGGGAGAAGTTGAGAGAATCATTGTTTGTGAAAACGAGAACTTCCATTTAAGTGGAAATGTGTACGTTCGGTTCACCACGGTACAGGCGGCCAGTGATGCGGTAATGCTGCTAAATCAGGAATGGTACGGTGGGCGACCAGTATATTGTGAACTTCTGCCAGTGTCAAGCTTTCAAGAAGCCAACTGCAGAGCTCACGACACGAATTCGTGTACTAGAGGCGACCATTGTAACTTTATGCATATGATTAAGCCTTCAGACGATCTTAGAACAAAGCTCAGACAGGCTCAAGATAAGCAAATTGCTCTTACCAAAATCCGCCGAGCCGTTTGTGATCCAACATGGGGTAGTCAGTGGGAGGAACCTTCCACTAAAGAATATATGCGTGAGCCTGTCTCACAAATGACACCAAGAACATATCCCAGCAGTGACCCCGCGGAGACTGGGGATATCAAAGAAGAAGATCAAAACGATTCAAAGGTGGACGTGGTTGCAAAGCTCTTTGGAAAGGACTGATTATTGTTATATGAGCGATTGAATCGATTCCCAAATACGCTGATGCTCCTTGATATTAAATAATACATCAGATGCCCGAATCGAAATTTCTTTTTTGTTTAGGGTTTTGTTACAGGCATCGCCGATTTTGCTTGAAAGTGTGCGCCTATGATACTTTTTATAAAAAGACCAAAAATAAGCATGAAAAAAACATTCAAACAATAGGAATACAAACTTCAAGTCGAAACAAAATATTAACTAGACTGACGTATGTTTCAAAAGCTTTCTATTTTCTATCAGCATATTGAACACACCATGTGTCTCTTTTTGGGCCTGCCAAACTAGCCAATGATCTTTACTACCTGCCTACACGTGCAATCGCGGTAGTCGGATCAGATTAGCTCAAGTTGGTATGAGGGCCTTTGGTCGTGTCCATACACCAGACTTCATTTCCACATCCTTAAAATCAGGTTTTCCGTCCAAGAATAAGCCTTCAATCTGAAGACTTTTATTTTCATTTAGTAGAGCGATATATAAAGAACTTCTCCGAAACTATACGACACCACATTCTGGCCAACGCATTCTCAACCATCGCAAGAAGAGTACTCGTGACTCATTCGCCAGCCACACACCACAGACCATCACCATCAAGTCATAGCTAATATTTAGTACTTTTACACTTCAGTTTGGTCATGGCCTTACTGTCTCATCGCGTTCTCACAGGGAGTTCATGGAAATTCGTTCACTCGCGATTTTGGCAGGCTCCCGGTTTAGCGATTTTTCTCGCTCAACTGCGAGCGAACACCTGCAGCCGCAATTTGGCCTTGGGCATAGCAAGGTCTCACATCCAAGGCTTTGCAAACAATCTGGGATTCACCCCAAGACTCGTGGAAAAAAGAAACTACTCGACTCGGAGACTTGAAAAAATGGCCCCAGTGACAAAATTGCACAATGGCAGTGCTTGTAAATCTGCTGAAGCACCCGATGGTGTAGATTCTCATTCGGCCGTTGCACAGGGTCATTCACATTCACACCAAAGTGTCGAAGACATCTCCAGTGATAGTCATAGTCATGACCACACCTCAATATTCCATGCACATTCACACTCTCATCAGCATAACGAGCTTTTGGGCAAGGGCTTTCTCACGAATCCAGCCGTGAGAATTACCTGGATTGGCCTCATAGTGAACGTTCTTATGGCTGGATCGAAAGCTGTGGGCGGTGTATACTTTCATTCTCAAGCATTGATAGCTGACGCCATCCACTCGTTATCTGATATGATTGCCGACTTCTTAACATTGGCAACTGTGAATGTTGCCCTGAAAGAGGGTTCTTTCACCAGATATCCTTTGGGATATGGCAAGCTAGAGTCATTAGGCACATTTGCTGTTGCCGGAGTCCTCTTGTTTGCTGGCTTCACCGTTGGATGGTCATCTCTCTTGCAGATTTGCGAAATTTTCTTGCCTTCCCAGATATATGAGCAGTTTCTGATGTTGCAAGTGCATTCTCACTCTCACGCTTTGGGCCCTGATATTGCTTCCAGTAACGCACACTTGCATGGGCCAGTAGACTCCCCAGAAACAATTGTACCCAATATCAATGCTGCGTGGATTGCTCTCGCATCTATTGGAGTGAAAGAGATTCTTTACCGGAAAACGATGAGCGTTGCGAAAAAGACAAACTCGAAAGTTCTTGTAGCCAATGCATGGCATCATAGAGTGGACTCTTTGACAGCCGGTGTTGCATTCTTAACAGTAACAGGTGGGGTTATTTTGGGATGGTCTTGGTTGGATGCAGTGGGTGGTCTCGTTGTTTGTGCATTGATTATGAGGGCTGGCTTGGGTAGTCTTCAGGCCGCTTGGTATGAACTAATAGACAGGGGTGTCGACCCCATATCTGAAGATTATTCGCAAATCAGACTGATTGTGGATGCCGAGGTCAGCAACGTTTCAAAAGCTATGGAAACTGGATTTGAGTTGACTGACATGTCGGTTTTAATGGCTGGTGCGAGAACAAACTTGATTCTCAAATTGAGCACGAACAAAGATATTACATTAGCCAGCATCAATGACTTAGAGCATGATTTGATCGCAGGCATAAGAAATAAGGACAAAAGCGTGGGAAAAGTATTTGTGGAGTATCTGTTGAATATTGAACACCGTTCATGAAGACGGCCACGCTTGTTTCTGTGGAAATTTGCAGATATGATATCTGAACATAGTTGTCTTTATACAATTGAATAAGGCATACAAAAAATACATACAAGATATACCTCCGGGATCTGAACAGCAATCAGATCTACTTATTTTCTTTTGGACTTTTTGCTTTTCAGGCTACCCTCAATGAATTGCAAAATTTCTTCAACCGACTTGCTGGCAATTTCTGGGTCGGGGGTGGCCAGGTCACTTTTCTTTTCTTTCTTAGACTTCCCTACCTGAGTCTTAATGTTCTTTGGAGAGATCTTAGACTTTTTATTGACTTGTTGCGCCAATACCTTCTTTTTCTCAGCTGACTGTTGCTCAGAAAAAGCCAAGTACCTTGCGAGATTTGTTGCAAAACTGGTGCACTCCTTTGAAAGAACGTCTTCCGGTCCAACAATTCTATTGAAAGTATAAGCCGCTTTTTCAAAATGTTCCAAGGCAGACTTGTAATCGTTGGTCTGTACGAGCATAACAGCCAAGCGATGTCTGAGGATCGCAGTGATGTCCGAAAGCTCTCCATTTAACTTGATGGAGAGATCCAAGGCCATGTTGAAAAATTGCTTGGCTTCGGAAGTGAGCTTCATTTGTTGCAAAATTGTGGCGAAACTTGAGAAGGTGTTGATTGTGTTTGGGTGCTCAAGTCCATAGACAATACTCCAATCTTGAAAGGCTTTCAAGTTCATTTTGAAAGCACTCACATGATCTTTATTCATGGAGTCATAAAATGAAGCTTTGACATACGAATTGATAGTCTCGTAACTGTCTAAACCAGTTAACCTTTCATGCAAAATGGATGATTTCCTAGCAATAATGGAGGCCTCAGGGTGCAAACCACACTCAGAGTAAATTTGAGCTAATGTAGAGTAGAAGCTCGTAGTTTCTTGATGAACATTACCATAAATTTGTTGATAGAACGCCACGAGTTCAGCCAAGAGGTCTAAACCAATTTGTTTCTCACCTTCTTGAATTTGCATCCTCGCGGTCTCGAACACCTCATCAACAAATGAGCATCTATACGACGAATCCTTCACGAGCGGTACAAAAGAAACAATATCTTCTGGCACAAATGATGTAGTACGAGGTATTGAAATCTCATTTTGAGGTACAATCCGCTGCTTTTGTTTCTTTGACTTGGTTGTCATCAGAGGGACCTTCTCGGGCTCGACAGTCTTTTGAGAATCCAAACTTTCCTTTGTGAAAGCATACTGCTGTGCCTTCCATTGAATTCCGAACTTTAATGCAATCTCTCTGAGAAGTTGCAAAGGCTTGACGACCACATGCCAGTTCTCGTCAAGAGAGTATCTGAAACGAACAAATACTTCTTTTGCAATAGTCTTGTAAATTGATGAAGAATCAAACTTTACGAAAGCCAACTCATCTTCTGCAAAGAAAGATTTCCACAGTTGGTCAATAGTAACAGCAGGAGAATTTGTGATCCCCCCACCCAATAAACAGTTATGGAAGTGTGACACAAAATGAGGCTTCAAAAGAGCAGGAACAGAACCCCCGGCTCTGCGCAAGAAATGCTTAGAAGCTCTTGCAATCATTTCTTGCACACAAATGCTGTGCAAGGCTTTCATATTGGCAGCAACAGGTACCATTTTAGCGGCCGTGGATTCTTTCTCTTTCGCATCAGCTTCGTTAGTTGAATCCTTGGAATCACTATCTGTCTTTTCAGAACTAGGTTCCGCAGACTTGTCACCTGACTTACTCATCTCTTCCTGTGCTTTGTCCAAAGTAGCTTGATTACTTTTGATTGTTTCTGCAAGTGTTGCTTCAAAATCTTCCGCCTTCTTTGTGGCTTGTGCCGCAACTTCACCCAAGTACCTCATATTAATACCGCTTCTGTGCATGTAGTCGGATAATTGAGCACCATCGTATGGAACAGCATTTTCGGAGACGTCCTTGAGAAACTCGGGAATCAAGTGTTTTTTCACAAATTCTGACATTTCTCTGACTGTTTGTCTGTCTTCATCCGTTTCATTGACACCGGTGAAGGCATCAGGATTAAATGTAATTTGATCGTAGGATATAGCGATTTGTGGTTTGGATTCACTTTCAAACTTTCCTTCCTTCTCTAAACGTTCAGTTTCGAGTTTGAAAATGACTGCAGCCTTCCTTTTATACCACTCCTCAACAGCCTCATGCCTCAAGGATGCTTCCTTGTGAGGGTATGAGTTCCCTGAGGTTTCATCACAATGTGACTCAATGAAGTCAATATCAAGTGGGGTTGTCCTGTACAAATCAATCAAGTATTTCCTACCATCGGTGCCGATGAGACCTTTAGTATCTTTTGAGACGACAAGCTCATGCTCGCCGGTACTCGCACCGGAAGCCAACTCGACCGTATGCTTCTTCAAGTGGAACGCTTCGGCAATTGGTTTCAAGACTTCCTCAAACTTGGAATTGACGTTTATCTTGTTGTCGTCAATAGAAAATCCACAAGCAACTTTGTCAACAGACTTGCCCTCATCATCGACTTGATCATTGAAGACTCCAGGAACTGGGGCTTGACATACAACACGCTCGCCAAGATAGTCTACGACACAAGAGAGTAAGTTGCAGACACCATTTGAATCGATACGATTCAAAAGTTTGACAGACGAAATGTCTTTTCCAAAGCAGTAGCGAGCTGCTTCATCTCCACCACTTTGGTCGTGTGCACCAGTTGCGTCCACACCAAAACTGTAGAAAATGTTATTCCTCAAAAAAATGTGTTTGTCACGACTTTCATTCGGGTTAAGTGGAACCAAATTCCCATTGACAATTTCAATGGCAGTGGAAACGGCAGCTTGGTTGAAATCCTGAATGTATTTGTTGAGCAATTTATCTCTGAGAAGACGCTCGTTGAAAGTGTTGCGAGGAAATTCTTTGATTCCCTGGAACTCATCATTCCAATCCTTGACGTATTCTGCCCCGTCAACGCCGTTGGAAAAAACAGCTACCTGGGATCTAGAGTAATCAGGAACACATTGCAGCTTTATTTGACTTTCGTTGACAGCCCAAGTGAACTTAGACAAAATTTGAGAGGGAATCAAGTAACTCTCTGAAAACTGCGAGGCGAAGCCCAATGCTTCCTTGTTTTGAGAAAGCGTAGACGAAAACTTGCCGGACAACTTTTTGACCAAATTGTACAAAAGGTAATCTTTATGGAAAACACCTTTTTCATTCACCTTTAAGGAGGGGTCAAAGTTCGCATTGGACAACTTACTCACAAAAAACCCGGACGCATGACACGTGATTGAAAAAGTTTCACTTTCCAAGGTTGTCAATGTCAAATACAACAAGTCACCCTTTAACTTCTGTTGCTGTGGCACAGGATTCCACTGGCTTAAAGTAAGAGACTTGATTGGAATATCCCATTTGCCCAACAAAGAGTCAGCAGCCACATGGTCAGAAAGTGTTTGCAGCTTTTCGTCGATAACATTATTAACGATCGATTTAATAGATTTCAAGTCATCTTCATTAATTGTAAGAGCATCCTCCGCGGCTTTGTCGTCAGAATCGCCAGTTGTTGGATCAGATTTTTCCTCGCTTTCAGACTTGACTTGAATGTCCTTCAAACCAATGGAGTTGAATTTGGAAAAGCCCGGAGCAACGCTGAAAGAACGTGATGCATAGTCGAAAAAGTTCATGCCAATGTTTTCTCTAAATTTCATTAAATGTTCATAAACGTCTTTTAAATTGTACGGCTTCTCTACCAAATTAAGATTGGCCTCACCGGTCTTTCCACCCAAAACCATGGACAATGGGTCAAAGTCATCATATATGTCCGTGATTCTGACCTTTTCGAAAAGAAGAGAGTAGTTGGTGACACTACTCAACTGGGGCGACGCTGCTAAAGCTTCTTTCACGTCAGAGATGGTTTCTTGCAACGTGTGAGTGGTTTCAACAAAGTCGATCTCAGCACCAATACTTGCAGGAAGCCTAATTCTTAGCTTGATATCCTGTACTGGTTCTGGGTTTGAATCAGCCATTTTGAATGTAGCTTTTGCGTCTTGAAGGTGAGGTGAAAAGTAACTGCCGAAAAATTCTTAGCTTCGAGCCCAGTCCAAAGAATTTAGCTGTGTGCAGGTTTCAGTGAGATTCCGACAAAACTCCGGGATAGGTGGTATTGGCACAGATGTATAAGATACCAGAATAAAGGTTGATATCAATTGTGCACAATTGAAGACGAGGCCTCGATTACAAGGCAGGATTGCCTTGACTCATCAGGCATTTCTTGAAGTACTCTTCCAATGTAATTATTTAGTCAATTTGAGCTGTATTCTGCCGTCGCGCGCCTTGACTCACCGTTGGGTCTATAGGCCTCGCACGTGACTTCAATATAACATTTGCATAGGTCAATTTGCCATCATCAGTCCACAGATGTTAAACTGTTGACCACTCAGTGAACCTCAGGATCCCTTCATAAACAAAAATATTATTCCTAGTACACTTAAAGTTATATGGCGCTCTTAAATGTTACAGGATTCGCTCGGCAACACTACCGATACACGGGAGAACACATCAACAAAAACACGAACAAGCATCAATGACTTACCAATAGAAATAATCATTCGCATTTTCGCAAACGTGTCTCCTATGGACCTCAAAGATTTGCGGTTGGTATGCCGTAAGTGGAATAGTGCAGTTCTGGACAAAGGGACATGGACTAAGGCGTTTGACAACCGCCTCTGCACGGGCAAAGTCTTTGCTTCTGCCACTAGATCGAATGTGTGGATTCTGGAGTATTTTGGCAGAATGGCAAATTACCGTAGGTGGGCAAAGGCGAAGGCTTACTCGCGCCTGTATCAGCTCGTCAATGACCTGACAGGCCGAGTCAGTCAGGTCGAGGCAGACTTCGGCGAGGACAGACTTTTAACTTTCTCGCAGTTTTCGGGCACAATTTCTCTGTGCACATTGACACTGGGCAAAAGTCAGGTTTTTATTCCGGAGAACACTTTGTTTGGGGAAATCATTGCCTTTGACGTGACGCTAAGTTATACCTGCATTGCGAGTGCTGGAGGGGGGCTCTTTTTAAAAAATTTGATGACCGCAACAGCGTCCGGCTCTAATCAGTCTTCTGTGAAAAGACTATCACAATCTGAAATCCCTGTGTGTGCCGTGAAGCTTAACAGACACACCGATAAGCACAAAGAAAAATGTGACATTGTCTCCATGACACTGACAGGCGTAGTTAGCCTTTGGAATTTAGGGGGGAAAATTGTCGCAAGTGTGGATATCAAAAGCGCCGCGGTCGACCTTAGGACAGATTTCAAGACTGTGGTGGTTGTCGTGTCTCAAATCTCGGTTCACATCATTGACTTCACGAAAGCGACTGTTCTCTGTTCATTTGAACATGGCTGGCAGTTTGATTGTATGCCTACTGTGTTTGAAGTAGACTTTCATGATAATAATATCGTTGTAAGTCATGAGAATCAGTTTCGGGTATTTCACTATAAGGGTAATCATTGCAAGATACTGGAGGGGAGCATACCAGAGGACACGTGGGTCTTAAATGGATGCCTACAAGACTCTCAATTTCCCCGAAATCGAGATTTACCTGGCAGTGATGGTCTTCTTGTTGCACTCACCTTTTCTGATGGCAGTGTGGGTGTTTTTAATGTGAGGGATCTCGAGGGTACAATTCCTTACAAAACTCGTATCATGCCATTTAAAGATGATCGTACCCCGCAAGGAATCACACTCTATACGAAAGTTGCAATAAACAGTACAGTGGTTGCAATAGGTGCCTTGCCGGACTGGGTCCACTTCTACGACGCTCACTCTGGCAAGTACTTGAGAGAGGGCACGAAAGTCTCTCGAAAGTTCATTCGAAATGGTGCCATGCCTATCCTGAAAATCCAGCTTGCGCCAAATGGGTCATGTGGAGTCATAGTAAGTGATAACGCCATTCAGTACTTCAGGTATGGTGATGAGATCTTGCCTAAGAAAAAGCCGAATGCGCCTCAGGCAGCTGATTTGAAAAACCGAAGAGCGGTCAACCAGCATATCAAATCACAAATGGCCGAGTACAACGAGCAGCAGCACCAAAGACTACAAGAAGATCAGCTTGCCGATAAATATAATGGTGTGTCTTTTGATGACGAGCAAGATGAATTAAGTGTAGCCTTGGCCTTGAGTATGAGTTGTGCACGTGATGTCGGAGGAATTGAGCATTTCGAACACGAAGATGAGATTGCAACAGCTCTAAAATTACTGAGAGAAGAGGCTGGGGTGAATTTATGCAATGAAGAAGAACAAATTCGGACTGCCCTAGCATTGTCAGAAGCCACGAATTCCCCAATACTGTGCGGCCAATGTCAGTCATACGGTGAAGGTCTGAGTCGTGACTTATTCCGAAATGCCCAAGATTTGCGGTCGCAGACTGATCTGTTTGACGAGGATTTAGAGAAGATACTAGAGCTCTCGAGGTTGGAACAATAAATTGTTGAATGCTTAATTTTGTAGCAATCAGTCAAGAATGCTTTAGGTGTAGGGGACGATGATCAAAAAAGACAAAAACCAAAACCCTGAGTTTTCTTTTAAGGATCGAGTTGCCATCGGTTCTTTAAAAAAATGCTACACACTCTAAATTAGTACACCTGAGGAATTTAAAAAGCATATTATTTGCGCTCACCTTTCTTTGTTTTGCCGCCGAATGTACACAACAGGAATTTAACAATTCATCAACACACGAGTATTTTATCAGCAAGCTCTAGGCGCCTCAGAGAGCCGTTGGTCTTCTCGTTGCAGAAAGCATAGGAAAACAAATTCATTTTTAATATTTTTTGCTTCCGTCTACCCGGGATCGCCGGAAAAAACCGGTAAAGCATGCATGATCTGATTCGCTTCCGTCATATGGATCTTTGTTTCCGCGCAACACTGCTTTTTGCTTCTACTCGCCCTTCACGACCTAGAATAGTACCTGGATTTTACATAGCTCAAGGTGTATTGACGAATTAAACCATTTTTTTTTTGTTGTTAGGCATCATCACTTCATTATTTATATTCCAAGCATCTTGTCGGTTTTTTTCATTGCCTATGGAACGCTACTTATCGAAGTGTCCGGTCACTACTTTGGCCAACTTCAGTTTTGTTAAGTGCTCTCGCCGTGAACGGCTCAAGTTTTTTCAAAGCTCTTTGCCCTACTTGAATAACAATGCTTTAGTTTTTGGGCGCCATGGGGAAGCAAAAACATGGGCTCTGGAAGAGCCACATCCAACAGACCAAAGCTTTCTTACCTTCAAAAATGGACATTACGGAATCTATTTCACGCTTTTTAATCATGAGCTCCGTAAGGAAGAACACAACAACAGCTCCTTGAATTCGCAAAAGGTCATCATTATTATACGGGAAAACTCTTCGTCTGATCTCATCCCTGCATTCTCCATTTCAAAAGCAAAGCAAGAGATCCATAATGATATAAAATGGCTAGAGAGAGTCACCCGGAATTTACTCTCCACAACATCACTCGTGAAACTGAACTGCTCATTCAAGCAATTATTACATGCTCGGAATCTCTCAACTTCGGCACATAGAGCAAAAGACAAGCCTAAGAAGACCAAAATGAGCTCTGGGGATCCGAAAAGTTTTCTCAAGACGACAGTAGAAGATATACCGCTGCTTATGAAAGACAAATCGGATGCATGCGAACCAACAAACTCGGAGACTTTTGCCGAAAGTTTTCTCCGAACGCAAACAGCCCAGATATTGCATGTGTTTAACAATTTTGTTTCCCCGGAGGAGTTGAATGTAATTTATCCAATTTACCAATCATTGAAACGCAACGAGATATTGCTTCCATCGATCAATGAGTACAATGTTGTATTGAAATCCATCGCATGGAGGGCATTGGACGGTGAAGATTCTATTCCAGCCACTGAGGCGAGATTAACCTCTCTTTTGACTGTATACCAAGATATACTTGCGGCCTGTCAAACAGAATCTTGCTGTCATCCAAATACGGAAACCTACCAAATCATTCTTAAGTCTATTTTTGAGGGTAGCAAGAAAGCACTCACCTCGGAACTGACAACTGATCTTCCGCGCCACTTAAAGTATCAAAATTTGAGTAAGGTTCTGGAGTTTTGCAAGGTGGGGATAGATTTATACATCTCATTGTCTCAGGATCCGAAAATTGCAAGATGTGATGCTCTACCAGATATTCTTCACTGTCTCAATCGTTTCCCTGCCTTGGTGAACGAAAGAGTAGCATCTTTGATACTTGAGCTTCGGGATTACAATCTGGTTGATGCTCAATTTTACATTGGTTTGATCTCGCTTTTGGAAATTCTTTCCAAACGTCTTCGACTCGATATGAAAGCTTCGTATACGTTTGTCAGTGACGTATTTGACAATTTCAAGCGTCAATGTGACTTTGCACCGCAGCTCGCCAACGCTGAATTCGAGATTTATTCAGCGATGCTGCAGAGTTTAATAGCCAGTGGTAACATTCCCATCGCCACAAAGTTTTTGGACGACATCATCTTGACATACAAAAATGATACTTCGAAAGCCTCCGCGGCCTACAGTCTTGCTATTTCGGAATTAATCTCGGACTACTTACAAGCATTGATAAAACTTGGCTCACTTCTGTATCTTGACAAAGCATACAATTTGCTTGCGAGGATCCACCAGGTCACATATCTTCCCGACACTAATGTCTCCGTCTACCACAACATGATCTGCAGTTACATTTCCGAGTATATCAAAAAAGAAAACTCCAAGGTAGTCTTGGAAGATACTAAGGAGGTTTCTCGTACTCAAGAATTGATTTATAAGAGAATTTGGGGTTTGCGTAATTATGCAGCTGTTAGAAAGGACTTTTTTGACACAAATAAGGCACACGTCAACTCAACAGAAATGCTCCTCTCACTCTGTATTGATTTGGGCGACTCCCAAAACGTTTCTCTTTTGATCAAAGAAATTTTGGTCAAAAACAAACCGATTGAGGATTGGAATGTTTTACAAAAACTTTGCTACACTCTTTTAAATGATACAAGCTTTGGACAGAGCCTGACCTTCGAAGTATTGTGGTCCATTCTTGAAAGTCAGGCTTCACATTTTGAAAATGACTCTAACAAGCTTAACGAATTCTTGAGCGAGTTCATTCCCTACATAATTGTTGATGATCCGAGGGCATTCGAACGCATTATGAATCTGACGTTCATATATAAAGCTTTTAAGACCTGCAACCTACAAAATGACAATTTTTATGGATTAAGTACCTTGATGACATTTTTGCAAGGAAAACATGAAATCAGTTTGTTGACAGATGTTGATAGAGCCAAAATTCTCAATTATCAAGCGTACATGTTGAATGAGCTCGAAGATACTGAGAACCATTATATGGACTTTCCCCCGGAGTTTCGAAAATTTCATTCTTCATTGAGATCCCTGTTCGAGAATAACTGTCACGCTTATCAAGAAAAGACTGTTTTGACTGATGCCGTGCACCAGGCCTTAGTCAAATCAGATATGGATAGTCTGAATCTCGATGTCGGGGAATTATCTTCTATGCATTATAAGAAAGATTTGACCTCTTTTTTGAAAATTAACTATGGAAAAGGCATTTCTCAGTTTATTGATCTTTTTAAAGAAGGTTTCTCTTTTGAAAATGAAACATGGAGAATCGTCATCAATCGCAACTTTGCTTTAGATATATTGAGTCCAGGAAAATTGATTTCTACTCCTGATTTCTTAGAGAGACTTATTGTATCTGGCGAAGATTCACGGACTATTGATCACATTATCGCATTGATATCTTTGAACAATGATAAAGTTAACATTGAGGTGTTCAAATATTTCAACAAACATAGGGATCACCCAATATTTGCGTCTGAAAAGATCTTACCTTGCTTCGCTGATTTCGCCAAGAAAACAAAAAATCAGTATTTCCTTACTTTATTTTGCAAGGATTTCGGTCGTCTTCTGAAATTAAATTCCAGCAAAGGGTGGATGGCAGATTTCTTTGGCAAGTTGAACGAGGTGGAGCGCTTTTCTGATGTTCACGCAATAGTCTCTGAAAACTTCGAGCTACTTAATCATGGGCTTGATATTCGCAATGAATCTGACGAAAGTTTTCTCCGGAATATTTTGATTGCTTACATGAACTACGGAAAAGAGGATGAGGTTAATCAGATTTTTAGATATCATTTTTCTGATCCAACGCAAAAAAAGTTGTTATCGGGGTCGAATACTTTGATGATGTGTCTTTTAAATTATTATACATCCGTTGGATCATACGACATGGTTATCAAACACTTTGCCAAACTCGGCGATCGCTCAATTGAATTAAAACAGGCTGTTCAATTTTCAAAATTTTTGTCTTCTTTAAGTTGTTCGCAAACATCGACTCCTTGTACTTACGACAAAAATGACAATAGCTTTGCTCTTGCTCTTCTCAGCCAGTCCAATTTTGTTGAGATGAAACAACTTTACGACAGAAATCTGCACCACATAAGCAACAAAGAGATTTTTTTTAATATCTTACTAGAGGACTTAACGAAAGCAGCTAAGTTTCTCAAGGGAAATTGTTCGGAAAGAATAATTGCCAAATTCGAAGCCATCATAAAATTTTGCAAAGTGCTAAGGCTTAAAAAGATTTCTGCCGAGACTGCGAACAATCTTGTTAATTTTTTTGTTGCTTCGAACTCAAATAACTTGTTGAATGTTCTTTTTAATAAGTTTATGATCAACAATAGCTTAGTGTCATCGTTTGACTTTTATTCTTTGCATGTCGAATTAAAATCTAACGCCGAGCTCGCTAACTTGTTAGAAAATTTTGAGTCTGGGTTTCAGAGAACGAACGATTTTTTAAATCTAAACGCTGTTGAACAATATAAGGCAAATGAGTTTGTTCCTTAAATTAACGAAGAAATGATATATATTTATAGTATTCTTGAAATACACTAATTGTTAAACACATAGTCCACACATCTCCTAAGTCAGATGCTTTTTGGTTACTCCAAGTTTTGCCAACGCATCATTCACATCTTTCCGAAGTTTCTCCGGCCGTTCCCTAATCGTTGAAGGATCATAATCAATATCATATTTTGGATCGAAAATTTTGTCATCTTCAATGTTGTTTTTGTTTCCGCCTTTATTCGATTCCACCGACAGGTCAGACAAACTTGTTTGAGCCAAATAATCTACATTCTTACCACCCAGGCTCGGGATGGTATTGTCATTTTTCCAACCTTTCAAAAACAGAAAAAAATCGGAACTCAAAAAATTCATTTCCGAGGATGAGGCAGATGACGACAGCATTTCAGTTGCCATGGTTTTGCTTTTTCTCCTCGAAGACTCAGATTCTGCCTCGGAATCCGTTCCCAATTTGAGTGGTTCTTTGACAGGTAATGCCGATCCCCAGACAGCGCCTAGAATGCCGTATCGACGAACACTGTTTGCGTCAAATTCAAACACTGCTCCACTGTCATCCAAGATTCCTGAGCCATCAAAGGCCTGAATTGCATTGTATGCACAGTATTGATAGCTCCCGCAAACTTGACTTTTTATCCAACCTTTTTGAGGGTTATACATATCGATTTGGTCTACTCCTGGTAGCTCATCGACATCTTTCTTTCTTTTCTGTATTTCAACAGAGTATTTCCGCTCCCTTGACAAATCGGGCGAGCCATCAAGTCCCCTCAACAAAGGTAGTTCTGGGGGCAGCAATGCGTGCAGAATCTTTAGCGGATATTCAAATAAATTCTTTGCATCGCTTTTGACTTGAAAAGCCGAAAAGGGAAATTTCATTTTATCTTTGCCATACTTGTTTTTTTTGCAGTAAGAGAAACCAGAGTTAATCCACAATAGCTGACCATCCAGAGAGACATGTCCTGGGTGAGAACTACACAATTCAAGTGCTATGCTGTTGTTGTAATGTTTCAAGTAATCTTCTGGCGTCAACTCACCAACGCTAGAAGCACCATACTTGTTGAAGGAGTACTCTTCGTCGCCAGCAATGGACATGGCTAGCCAATACATTTCTTTATCTCCCCATATCAGAGAACTGATTGGCTCATCCCATAAAGATAGAGGAAGTAAAGTAAGGAGTGAGCGGAAATGGCGCTTCCGGTCAAACATGACTAACCCTGCCTCTTGGCAGTGACGCCACCCATTCATATAGGTATTTCCCATAGTATGGGATGTCACGGGCTTGACCCCCATTGCCATGTCTATTTGATTCGTCAGATGGGGCATTAATTTTGCAAAAAAATTGGTTTCGATCCAGTCATTTTTATCCATTAAAGTGCGATCCCTGAAGAAGTACGCGCCGGTTTCTGAAAACTCTTTGATAGTTTGAAGCTGTTCTAGAGGAAGTAAAGGAATGGCGTCGGTATCAAATAAAAAGACACGTTCGAAAGAATTGAAGAGCATAGCCAATAGCTTGTTATCATAGTTTGCAAAATCATTTCCCGACAACTTTGACAAAGGTTTGCTTATATCGATCAACGTGACTTTTTGCGGAGGAAAACTTAAACCAAATACTTCAGAAGCTTCGATTCCAACTTTTTCAAGTGCTCGGTTTAAATAAAGTTGATTAGTCAGAATTTCATGAAGAAGTGCTTCTTTAGGAACGGACGCTGCATTATAGATCGCATGTCCAGATTTTGGCAGAAGGTCAGATCTGTAAACAACCTCAATTGGTAATGTGTTACCTAAAGCTCGGAGAACATGTATAAACTTAATAAGCTCCGTGATATGCTGAGAGCCTATGGAGAGAACAATTCCAGTTCCTTGCATGTTTTTGAAGTAATGATCTAGTAGATTATCCTTTTCAATTGGAATTTTTGTATCAAATACCCGTGAAAGTGACTCCACAGAGGATCCAGTAGATGCCTCAGGCAATTCAGGGCTAATAAAGGAAATCACCTTGTTGGAATATCGATGATATATATCCGCAAGTTCATTTCTAAGAGGCGCCGAGTCTTGGTCAAAGAAGCAATGTCCAAAAATCCGGACTATGGTCATGGTGTCGGCCATGTCTTGTTCTAAATGGGTCGACTCCCTAAATTTTCGATCAAAAGTTTCATGCACCCTCTCTCTATCACTATCAGTGATGTCAGGAGGCAATTTTTTCCTTGTTTTGCTCTTCAAAACATGCTTTAGTTCAGAACTGATCATTTTTTCTTTTTTCACAATATTCTTATCAAAGTGGCGCTCTTTGAAAGATTCAACTTTCCAATCTGGTTGATTCTTGTCTAGAAACTCAAAAAAGGCGAGGCAGCGTTCATTCTTTGGTTTGGAAGCAAATGTCCCCCACCCATCAATATTCTCCTCGAAAGCATCAGTAAACGAAAATTTATAATTTGGATAGTGAAGGCGATTCCTCGTTTCTCTGTCTGTCTGACCGAAGCCCACGATTCCCGACTCAGCTACTACCTCTTTCAAATCCGAAAAGCAAATGAAGTGGGAGAGGCATAACGTGAACAACACTAGCAGTAGTATGAGAAAAGAAAGCTTCTTGCGGAATCTAAGCCACGCCATTTGCCCCGTTTCTTCGAAGCCCTAAATTCCTCAAGATTTTAGTTAAGATGGTATTAACTTGCAGGATATTTTCATCCCAAGTTCATGACCACACCGGGAATTCTGCTGTTTAAATGAAATTGGTGTTCTAGACTAATGCGATGCAAGATGCCGCCGCATGCGGGCGCAGCATGGAATGCGCCCATGAAGTAGAATTAGGTGCGACTTATTTCACATATCTATATTTGGATAAGACTTCACATGAAGGTTCCATTCATAACGGGACTAATACAAAATACATCTATATTGATTTGAATGACCCTCTTGTATGTGTGTGTGTGTGTGTGTGTGTGTGTGTGTGTAATTTGGATTTGAATGGAGTTGACTGTAGCACATTCTGAAGATACCATCTGACAAGGCTTGGTCTTACTGCAGCAAACTCGAGCGATCTAGCCAACCGAACATATGCATGGAGCAACACTGACAATTAATTATTTTGCTTCATCAATATGAAAGGAGCTTTGCTTTATATTTAATATGTGACATGAAGATCATCCAAATTGTAAGGAAAGTTTAAATACTCGGAAACATTCAGTTTTTCGACTAAGGGGAATAGCAACTCGTACCACAATATAACTTGAGTGCCGGAACGGCTCGATCACGGAACTAATGAAGTCGCGCGTAATAAGCTTCATTTTTGAGTTCCTTATGATATTCTCACAAAACAATTTCATGCTTTGCTCCTATGACAGATCAATTTTCGAACGCAAATTTTTTAAAAGTCTATTCCGTGATTGGGTAGCATACTTCGAGTAAACACTACATATGTTAGAGCCCGCCAAAGTGTCGGTAAGAATTACGCGTTCACAGCACGTGTAGACCAAATGTGATTCTGACCCGTGATCCTTATCACGTGATCTTTTGCTCGTTCGGATTTTTACACGTATGCTCGACAAAACAACTTTCGCCGTATACCTTGAAGTCCAATGTCTTCGCTGAGTTTCAAGGCCATAGATGGCTTGGGCATTGTGCCTGACAAAATGGCTGTCTTTCAAGAGTGCTTACAGCATTTTAATGCTCTGCCTGTCAACACTAAGAAATGTCGCCAGCTTTTGGCTAAATTATTGAGATTGATATACCAAGGTGAGCAATTTCCCCTGCAAGAGGCCACCACCTTGTTTTTCTCAATCTCGAAGTTGTTTCAACATAAAGACTCATCTTTACGTCAGTTGGTGTATTTGACTATTAAGGAGCTCTCGGCGACATCTCAGGACATTTTGATGGTGACCTCGTCCATCATGAAGGATATTCAATCAGGTGACTTGATCTACAAACCAAATGCTATCAGAACATTGTCGAAGGTTTTGGATCCCACAACTGTCTCCGCGTCTGAAAGGTTGTTTAGAAATTGCCTAGTGGACAAAAATCCCATCGTGTCGACGGCGGCGTTGATTTCCTCGTATAATTTGTTGCCCATTGCCAAGGACGTCGTGAAAAGATTCTCCAATGAAACTTTGGAGACAATCCAGTCTTACAAACTGTTTCCAGCAAATCAATTTCAATTGCACGACTACTATGGCTCCGCCACGACCAATTTGCCCACCAACTCATACATGTACCAGTACCATGCTTTGGGTTTATTGTACCAATTGAGGAACCACGACAAAATGTCATTGATGAAACTTATCACGTCTTTACACGAAAGTTCTTCTTTAAAGAACTCTTTGTCAATCATACAGCTCATTAGATACATCAACAAAATTTTGAGTGATGATGGTTCCTTATGTGTGCATCTATACCCCATCTTGGCAAGCTTTTTGAAACACAAGTCCGACATGGTTGAGTTGGAAGCTTGTAAAACCTTAGTTAGCTTGCAACAGCTTGTGCCCGAAGATGGATTCATGGCGGTGATACTTACTTTGCAAAAGTTGCTTTCAGTCCCACGGACCGCCACCAGGTTTGCTGCAGTCAGGTTAATCAACAAGGTTTCCATGAAGCACCCAGAAAAAATTTTGGTGGTCAACATGGAATTAGAAGGTTTGATAAACGATCCGAACAGGTCAATCTCTACCTTAGCCATCACGACTTTGTTGAAAACTTTGGGCGCAGGGACAATTGAATCAACCAGCTCTGAGAGTGTTGATAGGTTGATTTCAAAAATGACTTCTTTAATGGACGAAATCACGGAGGACTTTAAAAACGTCATCATTGATGCCATTGAGAACTTAGCTTTGAAGTTCCCAGCAAAACATAAAAAGTTAGTGGCCTTTTTATCCGATTTGTTGAGAGATGATGGCTCTTTGCTCTTGAAATCCAGAATTGTCGAAGCCTTATTTGATTTGATCAAATATTTACCGGATGAGAGCGCCAGACAACTTATCTTAATGAATTTGTGTGAGTTTATCGAGGATTGCGAGTACACTGAATTGTCGGTTCGAATTTTGCACTTGTTGGGAGATGAGGGTCCTAAAACATCTAATGCATCGTATTACATCAGACACATTTACAACAGGTTGGTTTTGGAAAACTCAATCGTGAGGTCTTCAGCCGTGATTGCGCTTGCCAAATTCGCCGCTGTGTGCGAAGGCGAGGTGGCACGCAATGTGAAAATTTTATTAAGCAGGTGTCTAAAGGATGCGGATGACGAAGTCAGAGACCGCGCTACTTTATCATTGAGTTTTATTGACAACCACAAGACAAAGCTCATTGTCAATGACTCGAAATACAACTTAGCAGCTTTGGAAAACAAGTTAACGACTTATCTCAATGATGAAAGTAACTTTGCGACAGAATTCAATATAAGCGAAGTTCCTCTCCTCACGTTCGATGAAGTCAAGTCTTTGGAATATAACAAAAAGCTCAATAAGTTGGAAAACTCGGCAGACGGATCCACTCAGGAAGAATTCGGAGATCCATCGAGATCTACGAACTCCAGAGATACAGAATCAAAAGAACCTGACGCAGCTGACGAATACTTGAAACAACAAGAATATTCTGTAGCCTTATCTCAAATTCCTGATTTCGCTGAATACGGCAGATTGACCAAATCATCAAGCAGTGTCACCTACTTAACTGACAAAGAAAATGAGTTTGTTGTAACCGTCATGAAGCATTTTTTCATTGACACACAAAAACTCGTCCTCCAGTTTGATATCACAAATACGTTGTCCTCTTTGGTTTTGCAGGATGTTTCTTTGATTGTTCAACCAGACAACGATTTATATCAAGAAGACTTTGTCATCCCACTAGCAGAATTGAGACCAGACCAAACAGGAAGCGTTTATGTGTCCTTCTCAACGCCAGCTATTGGCGATGATGATATTTTTGCTGCATTTGGCAATACTATTAGCTACAATAGTAAGGATATCATCGATGAAAACGGAAACATTGATCCTGCTGATGAAGGAATGGAGGATGAGTATCAGGTGGAGGATATGGAGATTAATGCCGGTGATTTCATTACTCCTCTTTACAATTCCAACTTCACAAGCGTATTTGAGCAATTACCCTTCGAGGACAGTAGTGTTGTTACTGTCGCGGGTGTTACCACCATTGAAAGCGCCGTTGCCAAACTTCTCAAAACTTTCAATTCAATGCCCTTAGACGGATCTGATTATGTGCCATCGGACACAACCTCACATGTTTTGAAGACCTTAGGTAAAGATGTTTGGGGTGGCAGAGTGGGAGCGCAAATCAGATTGGCGTGCACCGGAAAAAAGGTTTTGGCCAAATTGCAAGTCAAGGCGGAAACACAGGGCTTCGCAGAGGTTGTCGCCAATGGAGCAGCTTGAGTGCTATCAGCAAGGAATTATTTGGTAGAGACATATCATGCCAATAGCTGTCCTCAAAAGAATGTTTCATTTGGACAGGTTGGTATCCCCTACATGTATTTTGAGAAATCCATATATATATATATATATATCGCTTCGAGCATTTTTTTCTAAAGTCTAAGATCTATTTTCCCAAGGTGGGTGTATGTTTCGTGTGAAAAAACCGCAATGACTTGATGATAAGACTACCGGAAAAGAATACCAACAAGGCGGCCATAAGGATTAGAAGAAATATCCAGATTGCCGCTAAGTTGTCGGCTTTGGCAGCCGTTGGACATGCAAAATGTGATCTGACCTCAAACAAGAAAGTACACTCCTGAGCAGATGCAATGTAAGATACTTGAGCCTTGTTGAGCATTTCACGGTCACATGTGAAAGTGAGAATTGTGCTTCTACGTATTCTCAGGCCATCCATCGCCACGATGGAGTCACAGAACGACCCATTCTCATATGTCATGGTCAACTTCTTGCCTTTGAAGACCGGTTTACCCGAGAACTGACCCATCAGCACGTATTTCTGAGATTCCGGATCCATGTAGTACGCACCAACCTCTGAAGCGTTAACTGCATCCTTGAATTCCCCCGTGCTCAACACTGACTTTTTAACTGGCGACAGGCAGATACCCACGCTAAAGTTTCTTCCTAGCTCGTAGTCCTTGGCCAACCAAATCTGGAACTTTCCTTCTTGAGCATGACTGGAAAGTCCACGGAGATCTATAAAGCCTCTAGAGGGATTAAATGCCGTGCAAGCATCTAGCTCGACTTCGTTATCATTCTCGGTATCCTTTTTAGGGTCCTCGACCATCTGTGCATTCGCCTTCAGCGAGGCTTCGCCTGCCTTCTCGTGAGGAAGGTACGCCAACAACTCCAGCAGCATCATGTCTTGAAACGAAGACAAAAGCTTTGAGTGCTCCTGTTTTCGATGTGGTCGCTTGTCGACAATGAAGAGGCCCGTGAGAAGAAACATCACCAACGCGATGTAAATGAGTCTCTTCAGTGTGCGAGAAGCCATACTGATCTATGTTTGACAATATTAGTTTATAAGAATAGACCGAAGCCAAATGATCCTGTATGCTTCTGCAGCGACGAGCAGAATATATGTAAAAAGGCCTGCTTGCAGTTGAGCCAAAGAGAGCACGAGGAAGGATGGGGTTTTGGAGAGGCTGGTGGGCAATGTACGTCTGCGGCCCTGGTGAGTTTTCGCGCCAGTGACGCGCAGGAACCAAACTTCGGCCCTAGCCGATGGCAAACTGTAAAACAAAGGTGTTTCAGAACGAGCTAGGCAAAGTGGGCATTCGCCTAGCTGGCGATTCTCTAAGCAAATTACATGCTCTACTCACCAGGAAAGCACCACAATCTGAGGCGACATGACCTGACTTGAAAGGGCCAATTTGCCATGAATGATCATCTGTGCTGGGATTATATGTTCGCGCGGCGCAACTGCAGGCCGACCCGAGCCCTGGCCCTAAGCTTAGGGTACTCCCGGCAGACTTTTTGCAAGAATAAGAATACAGGTGCGCTGGCTAATTGATGTGGGGTGGCGGCTTGGCTGTGTACTATTACTGTGGCGCCCGATGGGAATCTCTGCTCTTGTTCCTTCTCAGGCCCAGCATTCTCCGTCTGCCATTATGCCCGCCAATTCTCATCCATACATTTACGGCGGGCCTGTCCCCCGATGCCTGTGTGCGGAACGGGCCTCGCGCCCCCATGCTCGCCAGTTGGAACCGCGGCGTGCTTCTCTCGCATACATTTTCCTAGCCACTCACAATTATTTCTTCAAGAAAAATCGCCCATTTGGACTCACACGCTCTCGACCAATGAACCACATGGATGCGTGGACCGATAGTGCGCCTTCAGCGTTTGTGCTTTCCTCGGGATTGCTGGGCCCCGACCCTCGCAATCCGCTTTTTGCGGGGATCTTAGATGCCAAGCGACAGTTACAGGCTGAACTCGCAAGCGAGAGCCACGCGGGTGGCTCAACGAGCGTCTCTAAAGTCAGCTTTTACGCCGCAATTTGCGATGGCGATCTTGTGACCGTGGAAGCTGCGATAGCTGCGGATCAGGGGCTTCTTGGCACGTCCTACCCAGAAGACGAAAGGGGCTTCCCCCCGTTAGTGCTTGCCGTGGTGTTCCTGCAAATTTCCATTGTGGACTCTCTTCTCAGAATACACCAAGTAGATCCTGATATTCCCGACTCAACTTCTGTTCAGTACACACCGCTAATGTGGGCTGTCTCGATCAAGGATCTCCCTCTTGCGTCACTATTGCTTGAGTTTCAGGCTGATGCTAGCCTTTCGCCCAGCGGAAACTCAATTAATGCATCTTCACTCGCAGCGAGTAGCACTTCTGAAATTTTTGACTACTTCAAGTCTCACAATTTACTTGCTAGCGGTTCTGCAGAGGCAGAAATATACCCACTTCGCACATTTGGTGATATGAACGATAATTCCACCGACGATGTGGCGCTTAGAATCCAGATGCTGAAGCTTGCAGATACTCAAAATTCGGAATCCCTGGATGAGGAGGATGTTGTAGATGAAGAGGCAAAATTGGCATTAGACACCCACCTTGCGCAACTTCCTGATTTTGATTATCAGAACACGCTTCCTGAACAGTTTCTCAAATTCTCGGACCTGGACATTCCCTCACTTCTCGACTACATTTTCGGCTTGCGATCAGATTGTAGGGCGCATCAACACAACACCAAGATTCCCGCTGCAATTCTTTTTCAGTTGATCCATTACTCCCACAATAAAGTCGGATCCAAAGACCTCACAGAGTTTCTTTTTGAGTGTTTTGTTACGAGATTGCGCTCTGTAACAAAAACAAAGTCCGGCGTTTTTAATATGGCGTTGACTAACCTGGACCAAAACGACAAGAATAATTACGTTGGCACTGGTGATATTGTTCTTCTCAGTTACTGGCTCTCGGTCATTCAATTTTTGCATTTCTATTTCACAAGAGCAAGTTTGTACCCTCGGTACCCCAAGTTTTTACAAGAACTTATGAATCTCACTCAATCTCTAGTCGCGACATTGTCTTTCTCTATAAACTCTCGTCTCAGCTTGTTGGCAGATGATTGTATGCTTAATTTTACAAGCCTAGTCGACGTTTCCAGTGTTTTGTACGCTAAGGACTGGAATATCTTCAAGTCTCAAAGAAAACACCCCAACTCTTATGATGATATATTAAACATGTTATACCCTCCGACGCTCAATGACTTGATGAAACCATCTCCACTCAGGTACGTGCAAGTATTGGGTGCGTTGTACTATGTTCTTGAGATTCACGCCGTTGATCCTTTGCTTCGCCTTCAGACATTCTCGCAAGTGTTCTACTACATCAATGCTACCATATTTAATATCTTAATGGCAAATTCCCGATACTGCTCGAGGATCAAAGCTATTCAAATACGGTTGAATATCTCGGCTTTGGAAGATTGGTTGCGGTCGCACGATTTTCACGCTCACAAACCAGAGCGGATCGGAGGTGTGATTGATCTCTTGAAATCTACGGGGGATATTGGGCTCGCTGAGAACGCAATACTTCGTGAAGACAAATTTGAGGAAACTGATCCGCATTATTTGTCTTTCTATTATAAGCCTCTTTATCACATTGCAAGAACGCAAATGTTACCCACGATTGAGCTTTTGCAATGGCTTCAGATCATGACAGGGATCAAGAAAGAAGAGGCGCTCATCAATACTATTAACGAGTTTGACACACTCAATTACTATCAGCTTCTCAAATTGACAACAAAACTATATCGCTACGAGGTAAACGAAGAAAAAGTTCCCAAATCTTTGATACAGCTTCTCAAAAGATTAGTGTCTGAGCAAGGGGAAAATCTGGTTTCTAGGACAAAGTTGCACTACATGACGCAATCTACATTTTTGCTGAAGGAAGTATACATTTATCTCAATCCCAACCATATTTTTGGTGTGGCACTTCCAAATGTAAATGAATTAATCATGAATTATGGTGCAGGCATTGGGGGAGTGAAAAGGCTTCGTGCCAAAAAATATCAGCCTAGCTTGCCCATAACTATCATCGATGATATCGATATCCTCTTAACCAAGAACAAGAACGATATGGTTGGTGGATCATATGACTACGATGATAGCAATACGGAAAAAAATGTAACAGAACCATTGGAAATCGGAAAGCCTGGGCCCACAGACCCAAACGAAAGAAAGAGATCCTTCAAGGGTGACGAACTTTTCAAACAGATGCAACCTCCACTGTCTTTGGCACATAAGGAATGGGGAACGGAAGATATAGAGAGTAACCCGTGGTAGTTAAGTCTCTAGAAAGAACCGATAAACGATGAATAATATGATATATTAGATATGTACAAGGACAAGAGGTCCGAAGAATAGTCGACGCATCACATTTGCGAAAGAAAGTTATTATTCTTGATCTTGGCTGTCGTTTTTTTGGCGTTTTGCTTTCTTCTCCAATTCATTGGATCTTCGACCTTTAGCTTCTCTTCCGTTTTCGACTTGTCAAGAATTTCCCACAACCAATCTGGGTACTCCAGGTCTTCCAAAGCCACCGGCTCATCGCCATTTTTTCTGACCTTTAAATTCAAAACAGTGCCAGCGACACATGATGATTTTGGGGAATCATGTCTGTAGACAGATGTAGAGAAGCTTTTCACAGGTCTAAAGCGAAGAATTTTACCAGGGAATCTAAACATTGTTCGGAAAAGATATATAGGTTTGGCGATTGGAAACGTGTGTGCGCACACCAACTGTGTAGCTACGATCAAAGTCGCACGCCATATTGAGCCCGCTAATCAATATTTGAATACGAATTACAGCTAATAAATTCAGTTTAGTTTTAGAGAATTATTGAATGATTAATCAACAGTAGGTATCGGTATGCGTTTCTACTATAACTTTATAGTCTAATTTATTTCTTTGATTTTTTGTTTCGTTACGGGAGAGAAAGGAAATAGTAGCATAAAGAAGGCTTACAAGATAATTTACTGAAAATTGTACAGTCTGTTTGATTTTTTTTTTTCAAAATCATCAAAAAAGTTCAATTTTTATCAAGCAATTGTATTCAAACCTGTAAAAATTGAATTATTATGAATGTTTCCTTTGTCCAGCACGTAGACTAACCACGTAACCGTCGCTGGAAGCATTTAGAAATACCTCCAAAAATGTTGCGTGTATATTGTATATACACCTATTCCAAAACGGCGCAACCGAAAATTTTTTACCCTTGTTTCCACCACTAGAATAAAACAATGCCACCGAAAAAGAAGGGAGTCGTCGAAAAGCCAATCTTGCTTGGAAGACCAGGTAACAATTTGAAGTCCGGTATTGTTGGCTTGGCCAACGTCGGAAAGTCCACATTTTTCCAGGCCATCACCAAGTCTCCTCTCGGAAATCCAGCAAACTATCCTTTCGCTACTATCGAACCAGAGGAAGCCAGAGTTATTGTTCCATCTGATCGCTTCAAAAAATTATGCGAGATTTATAAGCCTAAGTCTGAGGTTCCAGCGTACATGACCATTTACGATATCGCCGGATTAACCAAAGGTGCTCATGCGGGTGAAGGTTTGGGTAACAATTTCTTGGCTAACATCAGAGCTGTCGACGCAATTTACCAGGTTGTTAGATGTTTCGAAGATGCCGACATTATCCATATCAATGACGAGGTCAACCCTATCAACGATTTGGAAATCATTAAAGATGAGTTGAGATTGAAAGATATTGAATTTGCTCAAAAGCATTTGGAGGGTATCGAGAAAATTACCAAAAGAGGCGGCCAGTCTTTGGAAGTTAAGCAGAAGAGAGAAGAGGCCGAGTTGGTCAAGAGCATCATTGCGTTGTTAGAATCTGGCGGTAGAGTCGCCAATCAAAAGTGGACTCAGAAGGAGGTTGAGGCCATCAACTCCATGTTCCTTTTGACTGCAAAGCCTTGTATCTACTTGCTTAACTTGAGTGAGAGAGATTACGTTAGAAAGAAGAATAAGTGGTTGTTGAAGATCAAGGAGTGGGTTGACACCAACTCTCCAGGCGATGTTGTTATTCCTCTTTCGGTGTCAATGGAGTCTCACTTAGCTACTTTAGAGACTGACGAAGAAAGGGAGGCTTATATTAAGGAGATTGGTGCCGGTTCGGCTTTCCCTAAGATTATCACCACCATGAGAAACAAATTGGACTTGATTTCTTTCTTTACTGGTGGCCCAGATGAGGTCAGAGAATGGACCATTAGAAAATGGTACACTGCTCCTCAAGCTGCCGGCACAATTCACACTGACTTGGAGAGAACTTTTATCTTGGCCAACGTCATGAAGTACGATGACTTCATCGAGTACGGTGACGAGGTCGCTGTCAAATCCGCCGGAAAGTTGATGCAGAAGGGTAAGGACTACTTTGTCGAAGATGGTGACATCTTGCACATCAAGGCTGCTGATGGAAAAGCCCGTTAAGTGGTCATGCTGATTTTGTCGAACGTCTTTGTTGCGGATACTTTACTCTTGTTTTGCGATGAATACTTTAATACAATTACCATACCTCCCATGTCATGTCAGTATTTTTTACTATATGTTACGTAATGCAAAGCCCGGCATTTTGTAAATGTCTCCCCGTTTCTCAGGGTGAAGTTGTTTTGTCAATGTTTTCATACTGCTTTTTATGTCGCCACATGAGTACGCCGCAGCGCTCATCCAATCGCGAATCTTCTGTGCTTACACTCCGTTTCAAAGACATCTTCCGCAATTGAAGCTATGATTTCCAAGGTCTCAAACTTGCTGAAAATCCACCTTCGACAACTTGCTACTAAGAATCCTGCAACGCTGCCTCGTGGCCCCACGTTTTTTAACGACCCAGCCACAATCCCCTCACAATATAATGCCAGACAAAGCACTGAGTCCATGGATGAAGTGTCAAATTTACACCAGATGCAAAGCAGTTCGCTGACCAAACGGTCATTCAAAGACTTCAGTAGTTTTATTGCAATTGCAACACTAGCATATCTCGCCCTTGACAACTATGAAGGCAGAGTTAAGGCTGAAAAACTAAATCAAGAGACAACTGCAATCAATGTGAAAACTTTGAAGATACAACTGCAGAACTACCTCAAGGCGCGCCAGCAGCAGGACCTCAAAATGCTCAAAGAAAGAGCAGAAGTTTCTAAGCGATGTTTTAAGATGTCGATGCATATTGCGCTTTTGAGAAAGCAGCTCATCGATCTTGGGGTCGACCCCAGAGATATTTCAGATGTGACTCAAGAGTTTGATAGGAGTGCAAGAGTTAGTAGCTCAGTTCAAAATCTCACAGGAAATGCTATCTGGCTCACTGATGAATCTGAATTCAAAGGCTTGATGCCGGACTACAGGGATTACGATCGCAAGAACTGATCAGCGCTAGAGGCACATAATAATAAATGATCATCATCACAGTATATAAAGTAGACTTTCAGTTAATTTAGCTCACATAGCAATCGTTGGTCTGTTGCTATCTGCTTTTGATAGCCAAATTTGAAGTCATCTGAGCGTTGGTAATCCTAATAAGCCGTGGCAAAGGTTACCCGCCCTAGAAGCTGATATATAAGGTGTACCGCTAGTCGCATAGCAAAAAATTTTGTTCCTTAATGTCTGAGGCGCCCATTAGAGTCACGGTTTGCATGACTTCTTCCACATGCAATCTATACCACTGTGTGGTCTTTCGTGCTCGGGTAATCCTTAGATCAACGAGTTCTAACGGCCTGAACGTTGTGCTATTTTCTTGTGGATAGTATCACGGCTCTTAACTTACATTTTCAATTGCGTAGATCCTTATTGTTTTCACCGATCAACGCCCCTCTATTTCGGTCTAACTTTGTAGCTCTTAACTCTTCAAGAAATTTTCCCAATTATTTTCTATTTCCTTCAATGAAAGGACAGCTTTATACATTGGTATGAAGATGTGCAATCCATGTAAATTTGAAAGAGCTTGTCCTTATCACCTGGTCCCATGCGATATGAGTTGGGCATCTATCTTTCCCAACAGTCTTTGCTTAAGTTTGAGTTGAAGCAAGCTGAATTTTGGACAGCAAACGCTTTTTGCTTCGGGCCCATTGTCTTCGTAAAATTGTTTACAGCACTTATACAACTCATCGATCACCTTCGTGCACTTTGCTTCGTTGTAACCAGTTTTTACCAAACAATCTTGAATGGCGCAGGCAAAGGGCTTGCAGGTATTGTTATCGTCTGACATGTTACCTGAAGAGAGAGAAGTTTGCTCATTGAGCAAGCAAAAAGTAGACTCTGACAGAATAACAGCTCACGTGATGAAAGTTTTAGCAGTGTGGTAGAATACCAGAGAAATCTTCTTAAGACTACCAAAACGCCGAACAAAAGCAGATCTACTTCAGGAAAGTCCTTACAGCCCAACAAAGATTTTATTCAGTAATACCTAGGTTTGCTTAAAGATACTTCAGAACCAATAAAGAACACCTCTATAGCGCGTTGGGATCCAAGTCCGCGTGATAGTCATCCTCGTCAAATTCACTCGGCTCATAGATGACAAGTGGAATAAACTCGTTCTTCTCCGAGAGCTTTTTCTGATGATGAATTTTGTAAACGTAGAACCCAGTGCACGCTGTTATAATCGACACCAAGATAGCAATCAACCCCCACCGTGACAAGTGCCACCGCAAAGACTCAATTTCCAGGCGCATTGCCATGTTTAGTTCTGTTGTGATTTTGTGATTAGTTTCTTGCATCCGCAACATTATTTTTTTGCTCATCAAGGTGTTCTCTGATTTTTGGTCATTGATAGCCACCTGAATGTCGTTCTTCATTTGAATGAAAAGGTTACTAAGCTCGTCGCTGATTATGCCATAATCTCTTTCTAAAGCGTTTATCTGGTTGATGGCGTCGTTTATATGCTGTTCTCTATTTCGCGTGATATCCACATGAAGTTCTTGTTGAGCACTTTCAAATAAGTAACGCTCGTTCTCGAGCTCGTAGAGTTGCGAATAGATTGTCAGAAGCTTAGACAATTTTGAATTTAGCTGGAAAATAACAAGATTGAGAATCTCATCGGACTGAGAAGGCGAGAATCCAGCCCCTATGAGTTGCTTGTATACATCGTAAGTGTCGATATATGGCTCTAACTGCTCGAAAATAGTTGTAAGATAGTCGTCTGAACTTTCGCCTTCTTTTGTTGCAGTTCCCACAGACTTGAGTGGCTGTATGGTTCTTAGACCTGTAGTTCCTTGCTCTGTGTGTGTAGTTTCTTTCATTGCTGGGATCCCATCTGAATTATTTCCATTAGAAAAATCTGCGGTCAGACCATTGTTTATATCTTGACGTAGAAGGGAGGAAAAGTGCATGTTGACGAAAGACCCCGTGACGCCAAACAGTCGTTTGAACGATGCTTGGGGAAAGCGGGCATGCGTTCGAAGTAAGCATTGTCTTTGACTACTATCATGAATGGCGCGCTGGGCCCTCAATAAGCCATACCTAATGTTGTTCATTACAAAGCGATTAATTGACCTTATATAGAAGGTGGGATGTGAGTTGAGCTGATTAAGGCGATGTTGTTATGCAGGTTCTATAAGGCACATAGCTTGCTAGCGGCAAAGACACAAACAGACTTGGGAATTCAGAATTGAGCTTAAGCAGCAGTGTTCGGGATAGCTTGAATGCTACTGAGAATTATTTGCATCGAAAACATGGCATGTGGTGGTGAGTGATGTTCCATTGCTCTCGATCAGACTCGCGTCCGTTGCGGACGTATTTGGGAAATTCTCACCATTATACATTGAACTAAGTTGGAATACTCAAATACTTTAATCACCCAAAGTAATGAGTTTGAAGTTGATCAGAATTTTATTCCATAGGCCTTTGAAACATGCTACTTCACTTGGAAAACTTGCTATTATCTTCTTGTACAATTTTTACTTTTATTTTGTTGGTTTAAATTTTTTCTCACGTCAAAAGACACTGCAGTCGCTTTGAATTTAGAGACGCGAACCGGTGGCCACACTTTGGATTAGAACAGGATCAACTTGTTCCGCGCAGTATCCAACCCATAAGATGGATTTTCTCTCAAGCGCATTCAGTCTTATCTCAACCAGGTCAATACCTTATACTTTCAAGGAGAAAATTGTGGATCCGACTCTGTCATCGTACCCTCAGAAGTACTCGGTATGGACAATCTACAATGGAGTAAACCCAAAGAATGAATCCCCTGTCTCCATCTTTGAATTTAATTTGAAGGACCCAGCAAACTCGAACTATGGGAGGTTGGCAATGAATTGCTTCAAGAAGCTGAAGCAGATTAAATTTCCGGGAGTTCTCAGTATAGTCGACTTCATCGAAAATGAATCATTTCTTTACATCATCACCGAGCGTGTCACTCCGTTGATCGAGTATCTCGAAGAAAACGGCGATAAAGTTTCAAGTGACGTTAAAATTTTTGGTATTTACAATATCTCCCGTGCTTTGTCCATGGTCAATACTTTGGCCAGCTGTTTGCATGGGAAGCTAGATTTGGCCTCGTCTGTTTACGTCAATTCTCAAGGAGAGTGGAAATTGTTTGGATTTGAACTTCTCACTAATCTCCGCTCTGATCCAGATCAGCCGATATATCGCCTCTCTCAGTTCCTGCCCAATTTTGATGAAAATTTACCTCCGGAGGTGAATGAGCGTGGAGTCGATGCCATTCGCGAATGTCCCTTGAAGTATGACGCCTTCAAACTTGGAGCTTTTATTGTTTCCTTATTTGCGTCTGATGGGTTTCTGTCGCCCTATATCTTAAAACATCTGATGGCCTCTAGTGGACCCATGTCGAGCGTCGACTTCGTCAAACTCCCAAAGTCTCTATCGGCCGCTGTGAAGAAGCTTCTTGCAGGAAAAAAAACTAGAATTGATGTTGAAACATTCACTTTAGAAACAAGTGATACTTTCAATGCAAATCGGCTAGTCAAATTTGCTCATCTTCTTGAAGAAATTACTTTTCAAGATCAAAGTTGCAGATTGTCATTTTTCAAAAATGATATTGCGGAATACATTGGGGGTGAGTTACCACCTGGATTTCTTGACCATAAAGTTCTTCCTGAGATTATTCAACAATACAAAATCGTGAGCAATCAAAAGCCTACCGTGAGTTCCACACCTGAAGACCACGCAAGTCGGCAAGAAACATCCTCCGTATTATTGGATCACATTTTGAAACTAAGCTCAGGTCTTCCAGATGATACATTTGCGAGATCTATCAAGCCAATAATTTTTGCCGCTTTTGCGCTTTCAGATCGAGCGGTGCGTCTCTTGCTACTAAAGTATCTTCCAGAATTTCGCCAGCGTTTAACGGATTCCGAAGTGCAGTCTCAGGTGTTTAACAATCTACTTACTGGCCTTCAAGACACCAATTTTCTCATACGAGAGACCACATTGACGTCAGTGACCTCCATCATAGACAAAGTGAGTGTAAAACAGGTCAATCAAGACCTTCTTAAGATTTTGGCAAAGCTGCAGATGGATCCCAAGCCTTCAATCCGAACTAATACTTTGATCTTGATCATCAACATTTCAAATAAGATCTACTCAAACTCGAGAAATAGTGTCGTGATTACTGCTCTTGCGAAGTCACTCCGCGACACGTTCACACCTTGTAAGTTGGCAGCTTTATCAGGATTTGAAAGACTTATTGACACTTTTTCTCTTGAAGAAATCTGCTCAAAGATCTTGGGGCATCTTGCTATTGCTTTGATGGATCCGAAGTCTTACAAAATTAGACAAGAGTCAAAACGGATCTTTGAGTTGTATCTCAACTCTGTGGAAAAACATGCTGCATCACTTACTCGGGAAGAAGAGGATGAAGACGCCGAAGAGAAGGAGTTTTACAAAAGTACATCAGGAGCTTCTGCAAATGCGAAGGCGGCAATTCCTGAACCACAGAGCTCTTTGTCTGTTGGTTGGAGCGTAGTAAATCGGCTCGTTTCTGCTCAATCGGCACAAGTAAATGGCACTCTTGACAAAGTGATTAATGTTTCGACCCCAGAAATTACCCGCGTGTCGTCACCAAAGAAACAAGGTGCTGATTGGGATGAGGCTCTGGATTGCGATTCTCAATGGGATGATGGTGAAATTTCGGATGAGACTGTTTCTGTTCAGCCTGCAGCCAAAATAACTGCACCTTCTTTAACAGTACCAAAATCAAAGCTCCCACATCATAGCGAGCTGAATTTCTCAAATTCTAATCCAAAGCTCAAATTGAACTCAAGCAAAAGACAACCTGGATCAACACTCAAACTTGATCTATGCCTCGACGATGAAGAGGATGCTTGGGGCGATGAATGGTAGGCTCAATGGCTTGAATCCGTATATATGCTCTGTTATATTTGATAGTTCATTTGATTAGAAAAAATCATGCTTTAAATATGTGTAGATGATCATCGTGGCGGAGGAACCGGGGAAAAGGGGGGCAAAATTTACATTACATTATTCTACAGTCGCTCGCGGTTAGAAATTCTGGTCCAAATTAGTTCACTTATGTTGATTAAGTCATGAAGAGCTTAGTCAATTTTTGAATAAATAATGCGATATATTACCAAAGACGTCAAAATGGATCAAGTGAAGCAATTGGATCTGTTTCGTATGAGTTGACATTCAGGTGTGCGTTGAAAGATCCATTTTGGGTCCCGCCAGATCCCTCAGAACCGAAGGCAGATATATCCAAGTTTGCCTCGCCAGCTTGTTTTATACTTTCTTCAAGCATGTAAGGAGGAAGAAGTCGACCGAAAATTTGAGTATCAAGAGCATCAATTACACCCGGTATATAGTCAACAGCAGGTTGAATAAATTCATCGAGATACTGATTCTCAGAATTTGGGGGCCCAGAAAAGGGGTTTTCATCCGGTTGTTGAGCAGGGGATCGACTATTCCCAGCCTTCTCCCCAAAGGTTGTTTCAAAAGGATTAGCCACTCTCGCAGGTGAGTCTGTGGACGCGGTTTTAGAAAAGTTTTCATCTTTAGATGGCTGGGAGTCAGGCGTGAAATCGAAAAGACTCAGGACTGGAGCTTGCAAATCATTAACTTTGCTGTTGTTATTATCCTTCTTATTTGTGCTTTCATTCACGTCGAAGTGATTGATCATATCAAAATTTGATATGCTCGTCTTAATCATTGCATCATTGCTTGCATCGAGATTTGAACCGCCCTCACATTTCATTGAGTTTGTTGCCGTCTTACGATTCAACTGTTCAAATAACTTGTTGAGAATATTGTAGATTCGTTCAGAAGAATGGGACATATTTTTCATGTTATCCAAAACCTTTTTTCCGATTTCAATGTCATTTCGAATCATATCAATGTTTAAATCATCATCAAAGTACACGCCAGCGTAATTGACTCCATCGAGATTTTTTTCCAGATTATTGTAATTGGCAAAATGGAAGTAGTAAGCCAAACAAGCAATTGAAAAAAATATCGTGTACATGGAGAACCAATATGTTCCTACCAAAAGATTTTGATCAATCATTTTGTTCGCGAGTTTTACAACCAATCTGGCGACTTTGATGCAATTTCTGCCCCGTATCAAGGACCTTGGATCAGCGTTTTTAGATTGATTGCCATTACTGATATAATGGATGAAAGGTCGATATAAGCTTATCTGACAATTCAAGAATGCCACATGAAGGTAATAGTTGGCCAATTTAAAACGATCAGGTATGTGCGAGTCGCCCGTCAAATTACTAGGATCTGTTGGACGCAATTCTAGGGGTAGATTTGCCATCCAATTCTTCAAGTCGAACTCAAGTCTTGTCACTGTATCATGAATATTGGGTACTTGCTGCTGAGATCCAGCTTTTGGCTTCACTTTGATTGGGTACAACTCTTTCACAATTCGGGACAACAACATGGTCAATTTGGTGTGATGATTAGCACATGCAGACGAAGACAATCTCCCATTTTGGTTTTCCACAAAAGACCCCTCTCTTGTGATAAGCTCATCGTCAAGCTCTAGGGGAAATTCTTGATCAAACTCATCTTCATAAATGGAGCCAGGTAAACCCAAAAGTGAATTGATGTAGATGTCCATTTTGTAGATTGTGTAGAACAATCTTTTTCGTGTATCAATTTCTATGGGATCGAGTTTTCGGCGCGAATGAAAAACCTCGAGATTCCGGTGAAGCCCTTCTTTTAGAGCGCTTCTGAGGGCTATACCTATGTATGAGTAGCATGTTGAAAGACGTGCTGAACACTGAAGGTAAATAATCATCATTACAATTGTCTGGATCGCGGGAATATCAGTGACATTGGTGATATCGATTAGTTTTCGTGCCTCCAAGAAGTATTTGAATCCATCATCCTCAAGTGTTTCGTTGTTGACTTTCCTGTCCAAACCTTTTGAGAAAAGAGACCCACAAGCCAATAGCGAATACATAAAGGGTAGAAACTTCTGCTGTCTATCAGTATATTGCAGTACATCGAGACTGTAAAGCAAGTCTACCTCTTGAAGTAAAGAAGGACGATGATAGAAGCGAAAAAGGACACAGGCTTTGTTCCAAGTTGTATAGATGAGTTGAAGAGCAGCTTCTTTTGGCGGCAACAATATTTTGATCTCCCCGCATATCAGCTCATCTGGAGTTGCACTTTGCTGAGATCCGTGAATGTGCACTGGTGAGGATGACACACTTGATTCCCTCAAATACATGTCACTTATCTCGTTAACATTCAAGTTTGACAGATTTTTTGCCTGCAAGTAGGAGATGATCTTTTGAAATTTTTTGAAGTCAAATTCCTGAGGCGTGTCATCCAAGAAGTTGAATCCGACAGAAGGAAAAAGCGAGTTCAATATGTTTTGGCTGAGTATCAAGTTTTCATTGACAGTACTTGCAGATGGTTGTTTATTCATTGCCACCAGTTGTAGCAAAGCTGTTGACTGAGGCACACTGGGCCTCGGTGTGAACCCTTTTCGATTTCTTGTATTTGGCCGGTCATAGGAGCAGTTGAATGAGTAGACCGTACAATGTATGCATGGCTGTCGCCCATCGCATTTCACTTTTTTGAGCCGACAATAGTCGCAGGCTCTGGTGACACGTCTTCTTTTTGTTTCGTTCGAGCCATCGCTGCTTGAATTCGTGTTGGGGACTGACTGGGGTAAGCCGCCTTCTGTATTATCGAAATCCGGCATTGTGTTTTGCAGCAAGGTACGCTGCATTTTGAAAGCTGGTTTGTGGGGGGAGGAGTTTACGTTAGATTTTGAACCGCGCACGAATATAAGCACTGCGAAAATGTGACGAACAATTTGAGCTCGTTTCATCCAGTAATTTCAATTCTGATTTTTTCAAACAAAACTGAAATTTGTGGGCTTCTCTCGAGCACAGAAATATATTGAAATTTGAGAGCCCATCTCAGATTCCAGGAACTTGAATGCAAAAGAGAGGTCTTGGTTGCAGATAGCACTCAGAGCACTCAGATGTATTGTGCCTGCAGGTACACTCATCTGACGTGTCATGATTTTCAAATGTTCCGTCACTTTCCGAAAGCCTTCACTTTCTGAATAACATGATTCTGCTTGGCTCGTTCATGAAGTAGCTTCATAGCATATCTTCCGTGGTGGGCTTCTTGCGTCCCGAAGACTCCCGCAAGGAGTGTTTTGGCCAAAGTACTTGTTTAACGAATGTGAGTCAAAGTAGGTACCTCTCAAATGGTTTCTCTGATAACAATATTTTTTGTCATGCATCAGACGAATCACAATGAGCAATATTTTCACCGATTTCGATCCCAGATAGCCGCTCGAAAGAGATTGGCTCGGGGTAGAAGAAAGATAAGAAAATGCAAAATCTGTCTAATGGGCAGAATTGCTTTGAAATTCGTTATCAGAATAGGCAACGCGTTGGTCTAAATCACTTTGATTTGCCCGACGAATGCGAGCGCGCCTAAAGGTGCGGGTTTCGTGCAGAATTTTGAAGGCACGATGCACATTTGCAGGCAAAAAGATTACGTATTTGGCTGCTCAGTTTTCTGTCGTTTAGCCAACTCTAAAAAATTAACTATTTCACAAAGAGCGCTCAATGTAAAACTCTTCTTTTCTTTTTTGGTTATCAAATATCTGCGAATTGCAATACATGGCTTGGTCGATTTGTAGATCGCATTCTAGTCACAATACGATACATAGCAAAAAGTGCGTCAGCATCCGGCACACGACAATTCAACGGCTTATCTGGCAGCTGAACAGCGCTTAATAAGGCAACCCGATCTTCATCCAAAAATCAGCGAAAATGACGATAAAGATACGAAGTCAGTTATAAAACACTGGCTACACAAGTAAAAAAGAAAATCCTTTTAATCCTTTTACAATCAATCATGGACTCCGAAAAGAAAAGTACAAGCGAGCCTGTCATTAAACAGGTTTTGTCGCAAGACAATGGTATCAGCACATTCATATCACCCAACACAGGTAAACCTGTGACCTTAAGCGGCGATGGAGACGATGCAGCTGCATATGTCGAGGAAGACGACGATTCTTTTGAATTAGATCCGGAGGAAGACAAGAAATTGCTTAGAAAGATCGACTTGTACATGTTACCCTTAATTTGCACGACATATTGCGTTCAATTCATGGATAAGCAGACAATCTCATATAGTGCAATTCTTGGGCTAAGAACAGATTTAAACATGGTGGGTGATCAATATTCATGGGCTGGTTCAGCATTCTATTTCGGCTACCTATTCTATGAATTTATAGGTTCCTACACTCTTCAAAGATTCAACCTTTCGCGGATGTTGTCGATCTATGTCGTCCTTTGGGGGTTAGTTCTTTGCTTGCATGCGGTCCCTGATTACACAGGTTTTGTTGTTTTAAGAGTCATTTTGGGCGCGTTAGAGTCATCTGTCACCCCCGCATTCATGATCATAACCTCTCAATGGTACAAAAAAGAAGAAGTATTCTTTAGAACTGCGCTATGGGTTGCCTGTAACGGTATTGGAACTTTACTTGGATCTGGAGCCATTGCCTACAACGTTTACAAGAATATGGACAGTTATAGTATAACTCCCTGGAAATTGATTTTCATTATTACAGGCACGATTACAATTGCTTTAGGAGTTGCCATTTTCTTTCACATTCCAAGTAAGCCAACAGACGCATGGTTCTTGACAGAAAGAGAGAAGAGAATGGTGGTCGAGCGGATCAGGAGTAACCAGCAAGGTTTCGGAAACAAACACTTTAAAAAAGAGCAGCTTGTTGAAACTTTGTTGGATTACAGGACATGGATTTTGTTTTTAATGGGTGTTTTGGGAAACATTCCTAACGGTGGCTTGACAAATTTTGGTTCCATTTTGTTAAACGAGAAATTGGGATATTCAACCGGTCAGAGTTTGTTGATGGGCATGCCATTTGGAGCAGTCGAGATTGTCGGCCTAGTGGCCATATGCTATTGCTACAGGTTTTACCCTTATCGTCTATTTTGGTCGATTCTGACATTTTGCATTGTGCTAATGGCGACTTGCTTCCTAGCTTTCTCTGATAATCAAAGTCTACAGTTTGCGGGCTATTCAATGACTTCCCTTCTCGCTATTTCGTTCATATTTGTTTTGTCTATGATCGCTTCTAACTGTGCTGGTCATACAAAAAAAATTACCACCAATGCTATTTATCTTATTGGGTATTGCGTGGGTAACTTAATTGGCCCACAGACTTTTGTTTCTACTCAAGCGCCATCTTATACCAGCGCTGTGGTGGCGATGGTAGCGTGCTTCAGTATTGTTATTGTTTTGATGATTATTCTTTGGTTTGACTACTATTTTGACAACAAAAGAAGAGATGCCAATATGGACAGTGATTTAGTTAGAGAGTTCCAAGCTCTCGAAAATCACGAGTTTGCCGATTTAACTGATAAACAGAATCCTCTCTTTAGATATACTATCTAGAGTTAACGGGAGCTCCTTTAACCCTCAATCTTTTTACTTGTTTTTTTTTTTTTGGGGGGGGGGGGGGGGTTAAAGTTTTTCATCTTTGCAGGGCACTGTCTATTTCCGATGCTTCGAGTATGGAAGGTCGATATGCGCGAATGAAACTAAAAATATTATCCTTTTGGGAATTATGAATCTTTTTAGAAAAAGCTCACGCATATTATCGAAAGTAGCTTTGGATTTTCTAATATTTATTACAAATAGACAAACAAATTACAAATTTTGTAGACTTTACTATGAGCTTGCCTTCGAAATTTGAGTCTTTAAATTCAAATATTCTCGACTCGAATCTCGTCTATGATGAAGTAAGCTTGGCCATGACTTAACTTTACAGTAGATCAGAATAGACGGTACATTGTTTTATGGTAATTACATAACCGCAAATTTGAAGAATTCTTTGCAAATTGGTATCGAATTCACGGAAAATAGCTCCCAAACCATATCGCGGTGCATCATTACACCCAGTGGGTATTGTCTAGTAATGCGACTAGCGTTTAGTCAGCACATCTCCACCATTATTTTTCTTCATGAGCGCTATACTATCTGCTGACGATCTAAATGATTTTATATCTCCTGGGGTTGCCTGCATCAAACCAACCGAGACATCGAGTCAAGATGCTGGTGATGCAGGTGAAGTGGAAATCCAAATAGACGAGAATGGCGATCCGCTTGAAATCTCCAAGATTGACGGCAAAGTATCTTCGCTTTCCGCCGCTCAAATCTCGTTAGCCGACTGCCTTGCATGCTCTGGATGTATTACATCTGCGGAGGAAGTGCTTGTTGCCCAGCACAGTCATGACCAGCTTCTGAAGGCTCTTCAGGAGGGTACCAAAACATTTGTTGTTAGTATCTCGCATCAATCAAGATCTTCATTGGCTCATGCACTTAATTATTCCCTTGCAGAGATGGACATGTTGTTGATAAATTTTTTTCAAGGTCAGTTGGGCTTCAAGTATGTCGTGGGCACTGCTCTTGGTCGCAAACTATCACTTCTCCAAGAGTCACATGAGTTGATGAAAAGAAAAGCAGAACATAATACGGCACCCATCCTCTCTTCAATCTGCCCAGGCTGGGTATTATACGCGGAAAAGACGCATCCTTATGTTTTGCCTTATATGTCTCAAGTAAAATCAGCACAGCAGATTACAGGATGCATACTCAAGACTTTAGCTGCCCAGGAGCTCGCGCTCCCTCGTGAAGAAATCTATCACTTATCAATAATGCCGTGCTTCGACAAAAAGCTAGAGAGTGCTCGTCCTGAGACAAGCCCGGAACTAGATGCCTCTGATGTTGACTGTGTGTTGACTGCAAAAGAGTTGATCAACTTTATCGAAAGCACAGAATACTCTTTGGTACCTCATAACGCACTTGCATCTGTACCAAAAGTGTCTCTCACTGATCTTTATGAGTCCTGTGCTCCCCGACTGTGGCCTTTTAAAGAGTTATCGTGGTCAAATGACTCCGGATCTCAATCTGGAGGCTATGCTCACAACTATTTGAACATCTACAAAAACCACCTCTTGCACATTGATCCGAGCAAATACGCAAATGATGATTTTTCTTTGCGAACCATTGACGGCAAGAATTCCGATATTTATGAAATCAGACTCATGCACAAAGATGAAAAGGTTGCGTCTGCAGCTGTTATAAATGGATTTAGAAACATCCAAAATTTGGTAAGAAGACTCAAACCAACCCCTGGTGGTTCAAAAAATAACAAGATTAATCCTCTTGCAGCTAGACGGCGTGCCCGCATAAAACCAAAAGGCAGCTCTAATGACTTGTCTGATGAAACTGCGGATGCCTCAAAATGCGAGTACGTAGAGATTATGGCCTGTCCTAACGGGTGTATTAATGGCGGAGGGCAAATCGCAAGCCCCCAGCCAAGCCTGGATAAAGAATGGCTCAACCAAGTCAAGGATGTCTACAATAACATCCATATGATAGATATCTCTTCCGCTCAACATAGCGACATTGTGGAGAAGCTTCTTTCCTGGAGCTCTGATTTCAGGGAGAGCGCCGGTATCTCGCAGTCGCGGCTTTATTTTACATCATTCAATGAAGTGGAAAAGCCTACTGATCCCAACTCCATTCTCTTGGGCGCCAAATGGTAGGCGTGTAGAATAGGTGCTCTAGTATTTATAGACATTGTGGGAATAAAACAGAATATTTTTTTTTTCTTACTTTGATGGCACGAAAAGTATTTTGGTGAATGTTCCTCCTGCTATCTCTTTCTCCAAGAGTCGCGCACGGAGTACACCATAAACGAGCGTCTGCTTGCACAAGTCCGAAGTACGATTTTCACACAAGAATGCTAAAAAGAACTATATGTATTTCGGCCCGAAACCTCAAAGCCCATACATCTCATGGAATCAATGGGGAGAAAAACAGATTTCGTTCAGCTTTTGAAGCACCAAAGCTTTCTGAGGCTAAACAAGAAAGAACATCCTCATCACCAAATAGATTTAAAGTTCTTCACGATAAGAACAAGCAGGGAAATAATCCTCGTCATCCTAACAGCAATGGGAAAAGCAAGGGCAAGGTTTATTCGCAAAGAAATGGGTCTTGGGTGGGGGCAAAACGCACTGAACAAACGCGTCAAACTTTTAACATATCAACTGGATCTGAAAGGGCACAAACAGCACTCAAAAGCCTTATAATGAAAGTTAAAGGTAACAGCAAGAACTATGAAGTAAACCATGTTGATCCAAAAACCAAAGCTTTTCTCAAGGTTAGCTTGCAAAGCTTGGTGAACAATCTTGATTTAAGCAAGGAAGGTATAAGAATTTTACCCGCTCAAGAGGACGGGAATCCAATCGTTCGAATTATACCTGTTGAAGAAATGATAAAAACTTATTCTGATGAACTTGCTGCTATCAAACAAAAAGAATTGCTTGACATGGGAAGCGCTCGTGCTCTCAAAGTAGCAAGCATGCGTGCACAAGCGGAGAGAAAGAAGTCTGCAACCAAAATTCTTACTCTATCTTGGTCCATCAGCGTGAGTGACTTGCTCAACCAAAAAAAAAATGAAATTGAGAAAAGATTGAAGAAGGACGGGAAGTTGATAATCTTCGTCGGTGAAAAGAGTTCACTTTTCGGAGCCAGAAATAACGCAGAAAAAGAAGATGCCTTGGCGAAGGAGCTCAAGACATCAAATACTAAATGGGACAAGATGGATGAAGAAGAGAATTTTCTTGAGATGAAAAAAAGGGAGTTAGTACACGAAAAGTTGCAAGAGGTATTGCAGGATCTTGATTGCAAGATTGAGACTTCAGGCAGTTTGGACACTAGGATGATGATCAAGCTTCATTTCAACGGAAAAACTGTGCCCGGCGCCGAATCCACCAAGGAAAATCTTACACCTAAAGACTTAAAAAGATTAAAAAAACAAGAAAAGGCTACCGAGAGAATCAAAGCCAAGGAGCGCACATTGGCTGAGGAAGATATTGACTCCCTTTACCTGCTAAAAATTGAGGACTAGTCTCGTGAATTTGTAAATAGAAGAATCGTTTCGCAAAATCTCTAAGTAATTGCAACAAACGCTTATACACTGCCGTACTTTGTGCGTGCCCTTTTGGACGACAGTTCCAGCTGAAGACGCATCCTATCCGCACGTAATTTTTTTACTTTATAGCCGTACTCGTGTCCAATAATCAATTCATCAACAATTGGGTAATTAATCAACTTCTTGACTTCCACTTGATCCAAATTGTAATTATTGACGACTGATGACGCCATACGGTAGACTTGTTCATCGTCATCGAAAAATTCAGAGTCATAATCTATTTGGGGATTCGCGGCCCTTATTTTTTCATCAATGCTTTCAAAGTCATCATCAAGAGAGAATTTCTTGATATTGAGAGAGCTCGCATCCCCTGAGGTCTTGACAGAATCTTGAGGGGAAGTTTGTACCTTGGGAGATCCAGAGTAAACCCCTCGTGTAGACGCGTTGGTCAGGCCTATAGAGTCAGCGTACAGTGATTGAGACTGGTGCTTTGACGATGTATTTGAAAACGCAAATAACTCAGAAGTACTCTGAATATTTGATCGTGGCGCACTGCTCAGTTGACCGGTTGTTTGATGCGCAAGCCCTTGAGGCTGTGGAAGCCAATGTTTCTGCTTTCCATCACCATGGTACCTCAAGCCTTGATTGATTCTGCCCATCCTTCCATTGGAAGAAGGGTGTGCTATATTAGCTTCAACAGAATTGAATTGTTTGTAATCCCTGTAGTAGTCACCATAGAAGGTCAAGCGAAAGTCTATGACAAGGTCTTTGATTCCAATTATGTCTCGGAAGGCATAATACAACTCTAGTCGCCCATTCGGGATTTTTGAGATTGTGAAAGGTTTGTATGAAAAAGAAAGCCAATGTCCGACGGCAAATGCGACCAACTCTACACAAAGCAACGCATTCTGTATTGAAACTCCGATGTTTGGGGCACCACTCTCGTCCGGCGAGCTGTTGCCTGGTAAAATCCCTGTGACGTTGAGGATCGCTAGTATAACTCCCTGCCAGTAAGAGGCAAAAATGATAAGTTTTACGCAGAGAAACTTTCCCACTGGGTTGAATGGCTTGAGATCTTTCCAAAGAATTTTCCAAAAAATGGCCAAGCAATACAATGAGAGAGAAACGCTGCAGTTATAAACTATGGTAAACCATAGATAAAGTGACCCAATACTCATGTCATTCACATTGTAGATACCCACACACTCTGAGAGAAGTATTCCGAAGCAAAGTATAGGCTTGAGCCAAACATACTGCAAAATACCACGCTTTATATTCAAAAACGTCTTAGGGTCAGAGATATCTAGGGCTGGCAAAAAGATCAGAAAAAATCCCGGATGTGCAACTGGGGGCCGGCCACTGGTCATAATGATTATGTTTTTTGCGCCACCAAGCATATTGATCAAGAGAGAAAAGAATGTATAGATGACAAACGCCTCATAAATTTCCCGGATCGGCTCAACGACAAACTTATTAAGTGTGCTGGTGGGTCTGGCTAGCATAGAGTAGCAAGATAATGCGAAAAGCGGAATGATCCACTGAATTCGTATCATCAATCTTTGTTGGAATGGCTTTCTATAGTTACGTAGGTGCATATACACAGAGCAAAATATGACCAATGTAGCGAAAGATGCGGACCAGCCTGACACAGTGACGACCCATTGCGGTATAACGGCGGATCCTGAGTCCATTGCCGCTAAGAAGTTTTGTTGATTCTGTAGTTATCAGGGCTATGTGAGATACTTCAGACTAAAAGCTGGCATTGCAGGAGTCTTGTGATGAAGTCATAAAAGAACTATGCACTCCAGGTGCGCAGCACCTAACGCACATCCGAGGCCTCCCTTAGTAACCTAGGGCATATAAATTGGTACATATCAGTTTGAGGCTCGTATGAATGTTTAACAATTGAATTGCAGTTTTTATGAGACTATAGCAGTTTTTGATATCTAATATATGGTCAATGTCTGCCACTCTCATCTTTAGGAAGTCCCTGTATATTTGCTCTACGCAATTCCGGCTTCTTTGACACGTTTGACCCTCTCCTTCTCAGCATTTATTTTTTGAAGATCCTTTGCAGTAATCAAATGATGCTTGTGTTTTTGGGCCGCAACAAAGTGTGGATCCGACAAGTTCACTTGATTCATGGGCTTTACCTCGACTAATTTTTGTGCGACCAAAGACTCATCGCCACTAGCCTCAGCAGGGTCAAGCACCGAATCTCCAACATGCATTTTGTCTTTCGAGCCATCGACGCCAATCTCGAGTTCAGACGGTATTTCGGGGGTTTCAACGTAATGGCAGTATTCGATTGAGCGAAAGAACTTCTCATTCACAACATCCTCTATGAATGCTCTTTCTTTCACATCGATTTTTAACATAGAGGCGATAACATTTCGTGAGTCAGGAGGAAGAATACGAAGGAGTCTGTCTGGGCCATATCTCGGAATAACCTCTTTGCCGACATTTAGCTCTTCGGTCTTAGACGCTAACATGTCTTCTTTTTTCAAGGGCTCATTGGCACTGTCAACGCCCGCAAAAGCTCTATACGAGGGATCCGCCGCCCGGGGAAGCTTCCATGGAAAACGCTTGAGTACCATACAGCAGAAAATAATGGCTATTGACCAGACATCTGCGAGTCTTGGGTCGTAACCCATTTCCGATGTAGATGTGAATACTTCAGGTGATAAGTAAGGGTCACTGCCTACTATGCCCTTGGCCAACACAAGCTTGTGAGACGAATCAAGCAAAATATCTGTTGGCTCTAAAGGCATGTCGTCAACTAACTTCTTGAATTGACTTGCCGAGCCGAAGTCAATGAGCTTTAAAATTCCCTTCGCGTTTACCACGCAATTATCCAACTTCAAGTCACGATGAGCTATGCCTGACTGATGCAAGTGATGTACACCATTGACAATCTGTTTGAAGTAGCAACAAATTTCATCAAACTTCATGAGTCCTGACATCACTAGATCGAAAAAGTCGTAAGGGCAGTACTCCATGACAATGTAGTAATCAATCGTCGACGGAGAGTCGGACTTTTCTTGGTACAAGTCGATAGTGTGGATCAAGTTTTGATGAGACAAATGTTTTCCAACTAAGTACTCGTTGCGGACTTTTCTAAGATAGTCGTGCTCTTTTTCAGTTCTGAGCCTCGTCCTAAATTTTTTGAGAGCGTATATCTTGCTGGTATCATGTCGATCACTGATCAAGTTGACCGAACCGCTTGCCCCAGTACCGATGAGACGCCCGATATCATACTTTTCTGCGAGCTTTGATGTCAGAGATGGTAACTGGTGTGACAATTTGGATTTTGGATTGTCGTTGCTATCCTTCGACTGAAGGATCTTGAAGAACCGCTTCAACCGAAGATGGCTTTCCAGGCGTTTCTTTTTTCCATGACCTCTCGAGCTTTCTTTCCCGTCATCATTAAAAGTCAGCATGATAGACCCAGAGGACTCTGAGTCAGAGTGAATTTGTCTGGGGGTAATTGAGGGTGTTACAGTCGTGGAATCTCCCCCTGAAAGATCCACATTCAGTGATTTCAAAGAATTTGCACTGGAGTGGGACAGCGTTGAGCCTTTTGAGTCTCGGTCTCTTAGAAAGAACCGATGGGACAGGTTTGAGTCTGACTGTGGAACGGTTGCTTCAGATTGGGTCTTTGATGATTTCAGCGGAGAGGAGCTTCTGAAAAAGCCCTTCAAAGATCTATGCAGTTTTCTTTCGCCTGACATTGCACTTGGTTCGCTTTGTTTTCAAATTAGTGTTTGGCCGGACAATGGGGTAGTCCGAATGAGGCGGTCCGAATGTGGAGAACGAGTGAAGGCACGCTGCAGTAAATGAAGAATGTGGTCCAGTGACACTCTGAACAACACTAATTAGAAAAAAGATTGAGTGAGTTAATCTGCGTCTTCAAATTACTCTAATGAATTGAACGTGATATAAATAACGGACGCGTCGTACTTCACTTTTCAAGTCTCAATATGAAAAAACGTAGTTTGCGTGATTAAAAAACCTGGCAATGTTCAGAGGTTCACATTCATCCGCGAATTCCCGATCGGGAGCATGATGTGATAATCACATTACCACCAAGTGCTCTTCCACCAAGTGCTCTTCTTTGAACACTGATCTCTGGTTGGGACCTAAAATCTTCAAATATTCAAACCCCTTTCAAATCTCTTTGTGTGCTCTACAATTGAAAACCAGTGAGTCTGACTGTCATCCATTAAAAGGGTTGAAATTACCCAATTTACGAGTGGATGGAGAAAAGTGGCTTTGTCTGATGACTAGATGCAGAACACTTGTAAAAAAAATTATCACAAGGCGCATGAGATCTGCTTGGAGTAGAACAAATAAGTCCCATCACCGGGGAAGCAGACCAAACACCTGTTCGTTTTGTTTGTAAGAGTTTATCAGATTTTTTTTTTAAAAAAATGAAAGTAAAAATATTAAAAATAAAATGAAATCTTTGATCTCGGAAAACATGGACAATACATCATCTAAAGCTTATGAGGCGCTGCATTTCCTCCTCTCCGTGACTAACGCGTTTATTCCGGGAACCATTAAAGGCCCCGTACTCCGCATCGGACTCTTCATCTTCAGTGAAATCTTCGATAATCGTTTTATGCACACCCTGCACGTTCACAACAGATTCAACAATTCCGCCTGTACGATAAGCTCTCGGCTCCAGGTACATGGTTTTTCCTGATTTGTCGATGTCGCGAGCTCCAGCAACTTCTTCGCTAGCCTGATTAAAATCAGTCAAATCTGACAGTGTTCGCCTGTTGAACGATGCATCATTCCCGCATTTTTGGTTGGCTTGCGCTTCATCGAGCACTTCCCTTTCAGATGCGAACACGCCGTTGTAGGTCTCGGCAGCGGCTTTTTTATTCCCGAGCAAGATGTTGCGTTCTGCCGGAATAGCACCCTGAGAAGCCTCAGATGCAGCTGGTCTTTTGATTTTGACAAATGATTTCGATGTTTCCAATGGGTTAGCAGCTGGATTTAACGGAGCAAGCATTGGCGAGCCCAACACGTTGGCCCCTCTCATCCTGTTTGGAGAAGTAGAAAGCGCCTTAGCCTTTAGGATTGATTTAGTAGTTTTCGTGGCATCTTCTGGTGTAACATCAAGAGAGTTTCTGTTTGAAGTGTTGGCAGATTGGTACAAGTTGTGCAAATAGGAGGTGAGGTTTCGCTTATAGAGAGGTCCCGGGTTTTCGCGCTTGATGTTGTTGTTGATATCGATGTATACATCTGACTCATCAACAATCTCTTCGCCAATCAATTCCTCAATCACGTCTTCCAAAGTCAAGACACCCAAGGACCCCGTGGGTTCACCTGGGGTTTCACTCACGACAATCATGTGCGACTTTCCCTCCTGGAAATAGTTCAAGATGTTCAAGCAGGATGTGTCGGCAGCTGTTTCTGGCAAAGTAGCGAGGGGGAACAGCGCGACCGGCAAGGCGTCTTCTGGGTCGTACGAGATCAAGACACGCACAAGCAACATACCTACGAAGTTCATGGGCTCTCCTGGAATATGTATGGGGATGCGGGAGAAACCTGCGTGAAAGATCTCCTCGACTGTCTTTTCGTCCAAGATTTTGTTGGAGGGCATGGTGTACACCCTGTTGATGGGGGTCATAATCAGCGAGACGGACTTTTCCTTCAAATCCAACACGGCAGAGATGATCGTGACTTCATCCTGGTTCAACCTTTCCACACCCATGGTCCGATGCAAGGTCACAAGCGTCTTCAACCCAGACTTTTTGTAGACGGTGCCGTGGTCCTCACCGAGAATGTAGTCCAAAAGAAGCGCACACGGGTACGCCACGGGGTACATGACATACATCAAGAAGAGAACGAACGGCGCAAAGAGTGCGCCGACCTGCAACCCGTAGCGCACACAGATCGACTGGGGGATGATTTCCCCAAAGACGACGATCGAGGCCGTCGAGGTGACGACGGCAGGCCACCCTCCGCCAAGACATCTGTCCAAGACGATGGGCAACGTCTCGTTCGTGATCACGTTCGACAACAAGAGGGTCACCAAGACCCAGTGCTTGCCCTTGCCAATCAAGTTCAAGACTTTGCGGGCGTGCTTCCGCTCGTGGGCCTCGCCCGACGTGGCAATCACCTTCAAGTAGACTTCGTCTTGGCCCATGAGCCCCAAGGTGAGGCCGGCAAAGACGCCTCCGGCCAAGACGAGAAACGCAGAGACCAAGAGGTTGACGTAAAGCTGCTCGCGAGTCAAAACCTCCTCGCCAGATGCGGCGCTGGCAGCGGCCACGGGCATCCCGTGTACCAACCGCGCCACGGTGGTAAAGACAAGCGCCAACTTGGTGGTGGAGCTTCCGGTGGCTAGAGAGGAAACATGTCTATCTCGCGGCTGAATCTTTGTCATAAGTTGGAGTACTGGTGCTGAGCGGGGGCTGGGGTTTTGGGTTAGGAAATTTGCCGTTTATCTCCTCAAGAACTGCGCAATTTCAGAGCGTGCTGGGCCGAGATTATCTTTGCCCCTATGCGCACTCCCAGTGCGGTGTTCGTATTGCAGATTGCAATGCCGCGGCCGAGACGCCAGCATTTTCGTGGGGGGGGGGGGGGGGTTTCCCCCATGCCGCATTCGGCATCGGCGTTGTCCTGACAGATAAAGCCAGCGGCCAGCACTGAGAAGGGGCCAGTTTGGTGGGTGGATCTCTTGTCGATGCTCGCAGCAAACGGCCGTTGAACGTTGCTGTTGTTGCGCCGCGCCGCTATATGGCCCGGCACACCCGTGCCCCATGATTGATTACGTCATGGACCACGCCATGTGTTGACGACGTGGGCTTTCGCAGACCTGCATGGTCCATGGGGCCTGGACACGCCTGGCCCATGTCCGTGGGAACGGTGACAACGCCAGAAACGGCAATTGACAAGGCCCCCATCGCGGGAAGCATGCCTAGAACTCGCCGCCTGGAAATTGCCTACACTGGGCAGGCTTGCGAAATATGGTGCGGTGGTGTTTTTGTGGCGCTTTCCGCATGCCTCATTTATCATTATGGCATACATTCACTCGGAACCACGTATTCCTCTGGACTTCGCACTGGGAATGTGCTCTGTTTCCTTGCACCCACGACGTTACAAGCAGGCCCTGCAGAAGTTCCTGTTTTATTTGTAGCTAGGACGCGGACCAGCGCCCGCCCTCAAACTCATTGCCACGGATGCTCGTCGCTGGCTTTTTGGCGGAAACGGCGTATTCTACAATAGGAAGTGGTGCGCCTGGGCTGGCTATTTAAAAGGCTTGTATTCGCATCAGAGGAATGGGAGGGCAAACACCTCCAAAATAGAACCTAAAATACCGGTCGGTATGGCAGCTGTGTATGTCTCACCGGCAAGGCATACAATTGTCTTGGTATCTCCATGATTCACGGTCCGTAGCTCACCCCAAAAAGTACTGTACATGCATCGCCTAGAGCCCCGTCACCAAGGCCATGAAGTCCCGGTCTTCGCCCAAAACCTCCTCCACATCTACCAACACATTCTCACTGAACAAGCCCGACTTGGTGGGTCGGTAGCCCTCAGATACAGCGTCTGCTATGGAGGCCCGGCGCAATTTCAGTTTCGAGGGGAGGTGGAGATCCTTGGCTAAGCTCGTGGCGGTGCTGGGGGTCTCTAGACTCCGCAGTGCCAACTTGGCTTTGACGTGCGAGTGCGAGTGCCTTCGTTTCCGATTGTAGTTGGTGTTTTTGGACACGCTGAAGTTGGACATGGGCTCCGCCACAACCATGGGATGCATGTGCGCCTTGTTCCGGAACGCTCCTAGCGGCACATGCTTCTTGTTGTTGTTGAAGTCTCGCCAAATCCGCACGTCGTTCTCGTCGTCGTTGTCGAGCTCGCTCACATTCAAAAGCTCCTCAAGCTCAATCGCCAGATCCTCGCCGCTGGGATTAAACGAAAATCCGCGCCAGTTTTTGCTCCGTGGGGTTTTGGGTCCCAGCAGATTGTTTAAAGTGCGTGTAGAGAGACCATCAATGATGCCAAAGGGCTTGCTGTCGACAGCAGCCCAAGTGCCTAAGACAGGCGGGCGATAGTCCGCAGTTTTCGAAGAAAGCACCTCTTTTGCCAGCTTGGACCCTACACCCGCATCTTCAGAAGGGGCCGGAAGCGATAGATCGACGTCTGTAGACTCGCCACTCTCGTAGCCCTGCTCCTGTCCAGGCTCGACCGCCTCCATGCTAGATTCACGCTCCATTTGCCGCTTCCGGTCTTCAAGATTCTGACGGAATACTTCCTCCAAAACCAATTGTTCATCTGCATCGTACTGGTCGATTTCAGACCCGCTGTATGACTCCGCATCGGAGCTGAAAAAATAGTTCCACAAATACAGGTCGTCCTCGTCTTCGCTGTCTAGCGGACCCTTTTTCCGCTTCGGAAAATGAACTTTCTTGTGCTTTATATGCCTGTTATGAAGGTTTTGAGAGCTGATCTCCTTCACTCCTTCTGCTTCAGATCCAGCATCTTCAAATAGCGGCTGGTCGAAGTTGATGAAGTCACCATACTCGTCAACGTCTTCATCGTCGTAATCGTATTCACCTGCTTCGTCTTCGTCATCTTCATCACTATATTGAGACTTCTCGTCGCTTGAGCTGGCATACTGCACGGCTTGCGTGTTTTGAGCGTCTGCCATGTCATTAAAAGAATTGACTGCTTGTGCAGTTTCCATACGCTCGTTGCTCACGTCATCTTCGTCGAAGCCGTTTGTTTCGAACTCGTTTACCAAATACTTTTCCTCTTCTTTCAAAAAAGAGTCTTCATTTTCGTCGTTCAATGAGCTGAGTGACCCTTGGCGAACTTTGGTGAAGTCACTGTTTGGCTCCTTTATAAACTCATCGAAGTCGTTGTCTGCTTGTAACGTTGCGAGTAAATCGTTATCGTCAAAGGCATATTCGTCATCAGAATTGAGATCTTCCTCATTGATTTTGGGAACTTCCATAAGCGGCTGGTCAAACTGAAAGTCAAAGGATTTATGGTCCTTATCATCTAGGACCTCCTCCCCAAGATCTTCTTCCTCCTCTCCTTTGATGTTCGCCAACTCAATTTCGTCGTCACTCTCCTCTTCGATGGCCATTTCTGGAACAGCATCATCAAACTCAAAACGAAAGTTCACGTCATCTGGGATAGCAACCTCAGATTTCCGCCGATACATTGAGCTCTTGCGCCTTTTTGTTTTCCCTGGAGCCTGATTCTCAGTCACTTCTTTGCCGAGTTTCTGTCCAGGTTTAGCAATGTTCTTTCTACGCTCAACTTGCAACCGAACAAAGTCCACCTCCGAGTCGTCAGAAGAAGATGAATCGATCTCATCGTCGGGTGTATCTTCATCGTTTGATTGGTCGGAATTAGAAGATGCGTAGCTGTTATTTTTGCCAACCATCGAATATATTGCTTCAAGCCCGACTTTTTCATCATCGCCTTCATTGTCTTCCTCGAAGGCCCTTATTTGAGCAAAAGGGCCCGATGGCCCGTTAAGTTCATCCTCCATATCCTGCTGTGCGTCGTCGTCTTCATCGTTGCTACCATCCAGATCGCCATCCGACGATGAAGGCGCATCATAAAAAATGGACTTTCCATAAACACCTTTTCTAGCCGACTTTAAGGACTTCGTTGGTCTCGATGTCTTGACGCCTTTTGACGCTTTGCCACTTGTTTGAGATCTACGAGCAGTGGTGTTCATTGCAGCGGCGCTATCAGAGTCAAAAATCACAGATCCCTTTCTACTTGCAACGTTTTCATCCGTCTCAGACATTGCAGTGAGTGAAGAATCGGATTCTGAGCCCGATCCAAACTGGTTGTAAGCATGATGGTCTTTGCCCGCAAGACCGTCAGAAGATTCCGAAGATGTGGATTCAGCTATACTCAATCTTCTATTGCGTTTCTTATTAAATTGATATGCCTTGATCTTCTTCCCCCCTGTCTGGGCAGCGGGGTAAAAACGAGGATTCAGCTTCTGCGAAAAATTGGATTTCTGGCCTAAAGAGGCAGTTTTTCTGGCTACTTTTGCCATTTACTCCGAGGGAATAATTTGAGAGATAGAAATGCGAATTGTTCAATATGGCGATGGAGCCATTACCTTGGGTTTGTTTGCAAAATTTGATAGTTTTGATACTCGATCCGATAAATGGCGGTGTAGGAGGGACAGTGCGTAAGGGGAACTTCTGAAGTGCCTGTGCTTGTTCGTTGATGCTGTGGAGTACTTATAGCAAAAGATTTGCGATGCTTTTCAAATAACGCCTGGCGAATGCGTTTTCTTATTGTCGGCAGCGATGTATTTAATACGGAAAGGGTTTGTTTGATAGCTATAATGTGGAGCGATGAGATAAATTTGAACACTTACTCCAGTGCAGGAAAAAAGGTAGGGTGTCCAAGGTTGCATGAAGTTCTCACGATTCTTGCAGTTCGCATTCCTTTGTTTTGTTTCAAAGTAGACGGCCCATTGTTCGGTGTTGCCCCGTATGGTTTCTGTTTTCTCATGATGAAAAAATTCCTTCCCATCTCCTCCATCTGCCCGGTCTAATTCTAAGTGACCTTCATGGCGTATCTGTATTTCTTAGCTATCGGACATAATTCTACAAATCTGGTGAGAAACTTTGCATTCAGCAGTTGGTGTGGTTATCGCGTCACTGCCGTTGTCTGTCAAGTATTGAACAGCGACCTAAAAGATTGCAGAACTCCATTGCCGTTCTATTCATTGAATTCACATATGAAAAATCCTTCTATCTGAGGTGAAGCGGTACAACTCTACACTTCACAGCTAATACCTGTGACGCAGCACCTACTTCCGAGCAAGTATACTTGAATTATCGGTAGACGAAGAATTTGAGAATGATCCACCTGGACAGTAAAACGTTTGCGCCAGACTTAAACTTTTGAGTCTTGAGGAATTTTTACCGAGCTTTCATACCGATTGGCGGCAGCTAGCATTGCCACACTGAAGTGTGGCAATGAAGCCGCTGAACCCCAATTCTTTTGATGGGCCACTAAGGACTAAGTGCATGCAGGAAATCGCCAAAAGTAATGGGCAGAGGAAAAATCGGGAAAAGATTACACGCGACTTCAAACCACGCGCTCTTTTTGGATAGAGCAACTGCAACCTGTTTCCGTTTCATCAACATGTTGAATCCCAGGAACATTCGAGTTGCTTTAGGAGCTTTGTTTCTTTTCAGTGTTGTCGGGTATTTCCTCTCTAGTGCCGGCGCATTTCCCGACGCCTCCTTGAGAGTGCAAGTTCCTGAGACTAGTGAAAACGCAATCAAGCCTGCTGCTCAACAAGATGCCGAAAACGCCCCTTACAGACCCTCGCTGAGCAAATTAGAAGAGCAGCAATCAGATGATGAGTCTGATGAAGATATGGAGGAAGCGACTGCTTTACCAGGCATGCCTGAGAAACTTCCACCGCCATCTGATGACAAGCTGGCTGACAAGAAGCCAGTCGAGCAAAAGACAAATGGTAGCAAGCAGCTGAGTGGAGAAGCATGTGATCAGACTGACTACGTCATTATGATTGACGCGGGCTCTACGGGATCTCGCATCCACGTCTACTCCTTTGACACCTGTGTTTCTCCGCCCACTTTGTTGAACGAGGAGTTCAAGATGTTGAACCCAGGATTGTCCTCATTTGACACAGACACCCAAGGCGCAGCTGCGTCTTTGGACTCTTTGTTGGAAGTAGCCCTCGTCACTATTCCAAAAGAGAAGCATAGCTGTACTCCTGTGGCCGTCAAGGCGACTGCCGGTTTGAGGTTGTTGGGCCAAGAAAAGTCTGATGCAATTCTCAAAGAAGTGCGTAGACACTTGGAGAATGATTTCCCTTTTGCTGTTGTAGATGGCGATGGAATTTCCATCATGGATGGAAAGGACGAGGGTGTATACGCCTGGATCACTGCGAATTACCTTTTGGGCAATATTGGATCGAAGGAAAAAACCCCCACTGCGGCTGTGTTCGACTTGGGTGGAGGATCTACCCAAATAGTCTTTGAGCCTGAGATGGGCGACAACGAGAAAATGGTTGACGGTGAGCACAAGTACGAGTTCTCCTTCGGAGACCGTGACTTTACCTTATACCAATTCAGTCATTTGGGCTACGGCTTGATGCAAGGTCGGAACAAGGTCAACGCTATGATTGTGAACAGCGCCGTCAAAAATGGCGCTTCTTTAACTCCGTATGAGGAGAAGTCGGCTGCCAAGGATGCAAGTGGTACAATAACCATCAGCAACCCCTGTATGGCTCCAGGTGTTACCGCTCAAGATGTATTGGTGGAAGTTTCAGAATCCCAGTTCTACGTAGTGAACTTCAAGGGTCCCAGTGAAGCCTCTGGCGCTCAGTGCAGACACCTCGCTGAGCAAGTGCTCAACATGGAAGCCGACTGTACCAGCAAATCCTGCTCTTTCAATGGTGTCTACCAACCATCGTTAGTCAAAGCATTCCACAAGAACTCGGACATGTGGGTATTTTCTTACTTTTACGATAGAACGAACCCTCTAGGATTCCCAAGTTCTTTCACTGTTGAGGAACTTAGAGACTTGACCAAGACAGTGTGTGCCGGTGAGACCTTATGGAAGGACGTTTTGTTGGGTGACTCCATCAAGGAGTTGCAAGAGGAGCCTCACTGGTGTCTTGACTTGTCGTTCATCACTGCCATGCTCCATACCGGGTACAACATTCCTTTGCACAGAGAATTGAGAACTGCTAAAAAGATTTCAAATAACGAGTTGGGATGGTGTCTTGGCGCGTCTTTGCCTTTGTTGAACCCGACCGAGGGTGGCTGGAAGTGCAGAGTGAAGGAGGATACGCAGGCATAAGCTCTTTCTTTTTGGACTTGATTTAGAACAACCAAGCGAATGTATTGTCATTTAAACGTACGCTTTATTACGTAGGCATAGACTACATAGCAAGAGATTTGGTCTAAGAGATTTAGGCAGACCTTTCAAGTGTATTTCGCCTGTATACTGTACGCTATTGCGAGCCCCGGAGAAGCATATGCTAGTTCAGAAGGGACACTCAACAGCTCACAATTCTGTATGGAAATTTATAACTGAAAATTCCGTTGGTTGTATTGTGTTCAAATTTACAGAATAGGATTAAGCAACTAGTCTGTATTATGATGGAAAGAGATATACTACTGGGTCGACGAAATAGTCACGTGACTTACGCCTCCCGTATTTCACTCACGAGTCCAGCACTCCGGCGTCTAATACTTAAGAGTAGTTTACAAGAAACATTGGGCGGCAAGATTTCCAAAATTTGATACCATAGCTTTAGAAAGGGCCTCTCTCAACTGTGGCTGCTACTCATAAATTGGAGAAGCCAACACAAAACTAAGCGCTATTCAGCGAGGTCACTCAGTGAGCAACTAGCTTGATTCAGGTCTTCAATACTGGAATCAGTTTATTTCCACTGGGAAGCACGGAAACTGAACACGACAGTCCACCAATACTTGTCTTCACAAAGAAGTGATTGAATTTCAAGAAACAGAAATCCGAAAAACTCCTAGTGGGTCAACATAGTTGTGAAAATATTTCCATTAAGCAAATGGCAGATATTCCCCGCCCTTCTTCCGCCCAGCGCCCGCTGGCGCTCCGAGCCTCTCCATCGACTCTGCCACTTCCAACAAATCACGTGCTTCGGAAACTGTCGCTTTCCAAGAGCAAAGAACAGACGAATAAGATGCTTCAGAAACTTCACAAAGATGACCTCAAACAGGTGCGCTCCCACACGGACTTGGCTCAAACAGCCAATGGTGTGCGCATGCTTACCAAAAACCTCGCCAAAGCGACAATTCAGTTGCACGTGCGGGCAATCATGATTGTGACGAAAGCACGCGACAACTCGCTCATATATCTCACGCGTGAGGTCGTGGAGTGGCTTCTTAGCCGCCTGGAAGATATCACGGTGTATGTTGACTCTAAACTCCGTAGGCTGCTGCGTTTTGATGCCGCTGGAATCACCCAAACCTACCCGAACGCTGCAAATTTGCTCAAGTTCTGGGATAGACGGATGATTGTGCAAAACCCCGAAAGATTTGACCTCTGCATCTCACTCGGTGGTGACGGAACGGTATTGCACGTGCTGAATTTATTTCAGACAATTGTGCCGCCTGTGATTTCATTTGCGCTTGGCTCGCTTGGTTTCTTGACGAACTTTCGTTTTGAGCATTTCCGAAAGCGCATGACATCCGTGCTTGATACAGGGGTGAGAGCTTATATGCGGATGCGGTTTACATGCCGAGTATACGACGCGAATAATCGGCTTGTAACTGAGCAGCAGGTACTTAACGAACTCGTTGTGGACCGCGGACCCAGCCCGTACGTGACAAACTTGGAGTTGTACGGCGACGGCTCGCTTCTCACGGTAGCACAGGCCGATGGCCTTATCATCGCCACGCCTACTGGATCTACCGCGTACTCGCTCTCAGCAGGTGGATCTTTGGTGCATCCGGGCGTGAGTGCCATCAGCGTGACCCCTATATGCCCGCACACTCTCTCTTTCCGCCCAATCCTCTTGCCAGACGGTATGCTTTTGAAAGTCAAGGTTCCTATGGGCAGTAGGGCTACCGCATGGGCATCTTTCGATGGCAAAGTTCGCACAGAGTTGAAAAAAGGATATGCTGTTACAGTGCAAGCAAGCTCATTTCCGTTTCCAACCGTACGCTCGTCAAAGACTGAATACTTTGATTCTGTGAGCCGGAATTTGAACTGGAATGCGCGCGAGCCACAGAAGCCGTTTTCGCTGTATCTTACAGGAAACACCAAGTCTGCATTCGAAAAGAAACACAGCCCGAACGACATTGCTGGAACATTGGCCGAGTTGGCTGCTGAAGAGGACGGATTCGATATTGACTATAGTGACAGTGATGAGGGTGATTCCAATAGTGCAACGGATGTGGAAGAAGAGCTACCCGCAGGCGATCTTGATGAGGATTCGAACTTTGACCAGTCAGTGCCCTTTTTCTCAATCCACGAGAATGGAGAGCGGAGTCTGGTGGGAAGTTTTGTGGATAATAGGACATGTTACGCGCACCCAAACGCTACAGTACTGTTGCATGGGTATTCTTCGGGTACACCTGAAACCAACGAGAGTGAACTTGACCGGCTAGAGTTTTAGTCGGCACTTCTATGATGAATGTGACGCCGCTATGTCAATTATGCGAAACAAGCTCACTACGCGTGTGAATATATAGCTATAGCTACTAAAATCCACCAGGCTTGAGTGGTTTCACCGTATGAATTGTGATGTCCTACGTCGCCAAATTTTGCTGCATATACTGGAGCTCTGCTTTTAATAGATGTTTATGTCGCTGAATTCAAGATTGCTTCAAAGCATAGATTATTATGTGATTTGTGTGGCTCATACATGACTTGGAAACGGTGGTTCTTTTTCAGTTAAGCGTAGTGCAGAAGACTCGAATTTCAATGACTAGATCTTGACGCATCACAATGTTTCGAAGATTCTCTTGAAAAGAATTTGGGTCCACATTCTCTGATTAATTTGTCCAAATCGGTTTCTTTGTATTTCGCAATTGATTTCGCAAAGTTTGGTTCACTTAGTCAACTCTGTTCAACACAACAATGAATACTGACATATGTGAAATTAAAACGTTGTAATCTTTCAGAAGATGAAGCAATGTCATGAATATCTACTAGTGCTCTCTTTTTTTTTTTAATACAGAGGCGGCGGATTTTTAACCAATTCTATTGCAGGAACCAAACGGTAAATGCATATCTTCCTCACCGTTCTGCTCGTCGGTTTATTTGCAGTCCGGACAAATACACATTTAAGTGCTATCTTAAAAGAGAAAGAAAAACTGATGACTTGCTAAGCCTACCCGAGAAAGACGAAGTTTGAGAAATGGGAATTTTTCTCAATAAAATAAGAAGTCATGACATCCTGCAAATATCCTGTTTTTCACCAAGATTTAAAAGAAACGTATTAAGTAACTAAGCTACAGGGGTGATCAGAAAAGAAACGTCCAAGTTCAATTTACTTATTAGCGTACACTTGCTCGATTAATTATTGCCTCAAAGACCCGAATAAGATACTATCATGTATTCCTCTCCAAAAGAAATTTTTAATTAAATGGACAGGAGCAGCCCAGGACATTCTGGAAAAACAATTGGTCACGCGGCTTGAGCAGCGTCACGAGCCGGAGTTTTTTTCCCTGTATAATGACATATTATTCATGATTCATTCTTGAATGTGTGAATATGGACCCAGCTACGATCGTAAATAATTCAATCACGTCAATGAAAGCACACATGCTCGTTGATGTCTTGGGGATGTGCTCTTTTTGAAATTTGTGTCACGTGCGCAAGATGAAGGCCAACCGCGAAGAAGCAAACGAAGCAACCACAAATGTCACGTGAGACGATGATCATACCTTCGCCATTCAGACAAATTCTTTTGCTCAAAGCTTAATCCGTATGTCATTAGAGTGGCAAGCAGATTTATTCGTGATGCTGTCAACAACAAATCTACCCACTTACATATTTAATACCAAGCTTTTCATTTCAGTTTTCCAAGAGGGTGGCGATAGTAAAAAGTGGAATCAAAACGCGCGCGATGCCCTGCATACATATAAAAAAAAACTGCGAAAAACGAAAAGAAAAAAACCAGAAGCTCAGCGGTAGCCCACCACATCTTTTCCTTGGATATCATCACTTATTCTAAATAAACTCTCTTTTTTTAAAGAAGCAAACACCAGGAATTCTAGATACACGGACTCAAAATGACCGATTTATCTCAGCAAATGAACAACCTTTCTGTAAATGGCACCGAGGGTGGCTCTCAGAAATCGCAGTATGTGCCGCCACACTTGAGGGGCAGAAGCGGCGGTCAAAGCCGCCGTCAGAACAACGGTTTTGAAAGCGCCGGCAACGGATTTGGCGATCGCGGATCTTCAGGACGTGGTCGCGGCTCTGGCGGTGGCTTTGGTGGATCGCGCAACGGCGGCGGATTTGCTAGCAGCGGGCCCCGCTCTGGCGTTGGTCGCTGGGCTGACGGCAAGCATGTTCCTGGCCCTGTCAACGAAAAGATGGAGCTTGACTTGTTTGGTATCGCAGAGGATCCAACCTTTCAGTCTTCAGGCATCAACTTCGACAACTACGATGACATTCCTGTCGAAGCCACAGGTGACGACGTCCCTGAGCCTATCACGAGCTTCACAACGCCGCCTTTGGACACTTTGTTGGTGGATAATATTACCAAATCGCGTTTCACTAAGCCCACCCCTGTCCAGAAGTACTCTGTTCCAATTGTCGCCAACGGGCGTGATTTAATGGCGTGTGCCCAAACTGGTTCTGGTAAGACAGGTGGCTTTTTGTTTCCCGTATTATCCGAGTGCTACATGAACGGCCCTGCTCCAAAGCCCGAGGGCAATGGCTTCTCATACAGCACCGTTTATCCCACGGTGTTGATCATGGCCCCAACCAGAGAGTTGGTGTCTCAAATTTTCGAAGAAGCAAAGAAGTTTTGCTACCGCTCGTGGGTGCGTCCCGCCGTCGCATACGGTGGTGTTGATATTGGCCAACAAATGCGCACGTTGCAGCGTGGATGTGACTTGTTGGTCGCGGCACCCGGTCGTTTGACGGACTTGTTGGACAGAGGTCGTATCTCCTTGGCTAACGTAAAGTACTTGGTCTTGGACGAGGCTGACCGTATGTTGGACATGGGTTTCGAACCCCAAATCAGGCACATTGTCCAAGGCTGTGATATGCCTGATGTGCAAGATAGACAAACCTTGATGTTCTCAGCAACTTTCCCCAGAAACATTCAAATGTTAGCTAGGGACTTTTTGAAGGAATACATCTTCTTGTCCGTCGGCAGAGTTGGCTCGACATCTTCAAACATTACTCAAAAGGTTTTGTTGGTGGAGAACAACGAAAAAAATTCCGTCATTTTGGACTTGTTGAGTGCTGCCGAAACCAGCTTGACCATTGTCTTCACCGAGACCAAGCGCATGGCTGACTACTTAGCTGACTACTTGTATGACCAGGGTTTCCCCGCCACTGCCATTCACGGTAACAGAACCCAGTATGAACGTGAGAAGGCGCTCGCGGCGTTTAAGTCTGGTGCTGCGCCAATTTTGGTTGCGACAGCAGTGGCCGCAAGAGGTTTGGATATTCCTAATGTGCAACATGTCATCAACTATGATTTGCCCAATGACATTGACGATTACGTACACAGAATCGGTCGTACTGGTCGTGCTGGTAATGTTGGTATCGCCACCTCTTTCTTTAACAGAGACAGCAAGAACATCGCCAAAGACATGATCTCCTTGTTGACTGAGGCGAAGCAGGAGGTTCCAGATTTTTTGATCAAGATTAGCAGAGAGTCAGGCTTTGGTGGTGGAGGACGTGGCGGCCGCGGTGGTCGCGGCGTCATGAGTGGTGGCCGCAGCATGGGTGGCGGCGGTGCCAACAGAGATGCCAGAAGATCTGGCTTCGGCGGCTCTTCTGCTAGCTCATGGGGCTCAAGCTCCAGTAACAACTGGGGCTCGGGTGACATGGGCGGAAGCTCTAGATCGGGCGGTTCCAACTACGGTGCCTCAAACCAAAACTCTTCTTGGTGGTAATTTTGCCCCAGAAGAATGTTTGTTTGTTTTTGTTTGCTTTTTGTTCCAATAATTTTTTTCATACGGGATTTTTCGGGGTGAAGCTTTGGAACTTCAAAAAGATTCTTCACCGTTATGCCTGAAACCGAGCGAGCGGCTGATGAGGAGTGCCGCTGAATTTTTGCATTATACTTCTTTTTGTTCCTTTTTTTTTTATTTGCCATCAGGGAATGGACTGTTTGATTTCGGGTTCATTATATTATTCATTGTTATTCACTTCTTCATGTGACGTGAGCTATAACAATTCACCACTGGGGCTTGGGAGAGGTACAAGATCTGGCCTGAGCCCCATACTAAAATAAAAAGAAGGGAAAGGAAAGGAAAACAGGAAAGAATTCCAACTTAATTATAGAATCCACCAAAAACTTCTTCTCAAGATGCGCAATTCGTCGCAATTGAGACATTTGGGAGTTCTATAGAAATGTGTTATTTCAATAAAACGCGACTATTATAGTAACTGAGTAGGGTATATTGTAGGCATTTGGTACAAGGTAAACCATAGCGTCAGACTGCAAACATCAATTTTCACTGCTTTCGGAACTGTGACGAAAAGCTAAAGTGTACAACACATCCGTACACCACGAATACATACCTGACTTGTGCATGGTTTGATCCACCAACGTCGTCAGCGAAAAAGCATGGGACCGTCAAAACGAAAGGCCAGAATCCTTGCTGTGGTTGTAGTCATAGTCTTCTATACATTTTACAGCACTTTTACTAATAATCTTCAACCACGAACGCAGGACAATGCATCCAAGAGGCCGCTCTTGGAGCGAGCACTTCGAAAACAGCCCTTTTGGCGGGAAAAAGGTCTTAATTTCCGAACTCCTCAATCCGTACGGATTCCGCCTGCTTCTGAATTGCACAAGCAACTCGAAAATGAGTTTCCTTATGAACCCGAGAAAGAATTTCCGAGAAACATCTGGCAAACATGGAAAGTAGGACTTGACGATATAAGCTTTCCTAGAAAGTATAAAGACTTACAGGAGAATTGGGATCAAAGTGGTTACAATCACTACGTGGTTTCCGACAAACAATGTGACGGAATGGTGGAGGAGCTTTTTAAACACGTGCCCAGCGTGGTGGAAGCTTGGCAAGCGATGCCGAAAAGTATATTAAAAGCCGACTTTTTCAGGTACCTCATTCTCTACGCACGGGGCGGCGTGTACTCAGACATAGACACAGTTGCACTCAAACCTGTGAAGACGTGGGTGTCGAACAATAAGACACTCTACGATGCGCCGAACAATGTAGGGCTTGTCGTGGGAATTGAAGCCGACCCAGACCGGCCTGACTGGGCTGATTGGTACGCTCGCCGAATCCAATTCTGTCAGTGGACAATTCAGGCAAAAAAAGGGCATCCGATGCTTCGTGGGTTGATTGCGCGCATCACGGCTTTGACTCTTGAGAGGAAAAAGAACAATCAGCTCAACCTGATTTTAGGCAAAGATCAGGGTGGGGAGATCATGGACTGGACTGGACCAGGTATCTTTACTGACATGGTGTTTGCATACATGAACGGTCTTATGCAGGCCGATGCTGTCTTAGCAGACCCACTGGAAGCTCACGAGGACATTGTCACATGGGAGCTTCTTACAGGAATCCAAGTGCCACTCGTGCTCGAAGACGTCTTGGTATTGCCAATCACGTGCTTTTCTCCGGGCGTGGGCCACATGGGCTCGCAGCCAACGTCCAACGAGTGGGCTTACGTGCAGCATATTTTCCTGGGTAGTTGGAAGGAGGAGAAGAAAAAAGCCTCGAAACACCACTAGAATCACTGTAAATGTGTGACTAGTTCTTTAATCGAAAAATCTTGCCGAGGGGCCCAACTTTGATTTGTGGCCGCAATCTCCATGGAACTTTCCAAGCTTAGCGGTTGTGTTTTTGCCACACCCCATTGACCAGATTGCGATACCTTACCCTTTCACAAGCAAACCCAAACACATTGCTATCAACTTGTGTGTACAAAGGAAGGATTGTCACCAAGTGGACTGGGTTCTACCCAATTGCGTTCTAAAGAAAAAAAAACCTGGTTAGAGGTTTGAGAGCACCATGAAATAGGGGTCCTGAATACTTGGTCTGATTGTGATGTCAAAATGTATTCACATACCATGAGAATTCGTTTCAGCCGTCGTTCTGGCACACTTTGATCAGAGTGGTCAACCCAAGGCGCCGTGGCTCTTGTTTAAAGTAATAATGGAAAACAAATGGAAATGTGAAATCATTGCAGGATGTAAAGGGTTAATAAATGTTTGGGAGACAATGTCGCATCGAACGAAGTGGAAGGCTTCCTGCCATTGAAATGTCTTTTGCCAAGCACACTATGTGATTGGCTGAATAGTGTGTTGCACTGTGCTTGTGGGTAAATATTCTGACCCTTGAGCTGGCCAATAAATAATCACTCAGGTGACCAGGCTCTTCCAGATGTAGAATGAAAGACGAAACACAGAGAACGGTCAAGCTGTATTTCGACGCGTCCTTTCGAATTATGCGCCTGCACGCTCTATATTCATTAGTTTTTTTTTTTTGAATGAAAAAGTATCTTCATGGTCTCTCACATGATCGTGCTACTCGATACTCATGGCGTCCAAGAATCAGGAATAATAAAAAATGATTTTCCAAGCATGTTTGGGAACGATGGATTTTGTGCTAAAATCCGCTATTTCCATCCTGCATACCTGTCACTTTCTCGTCTCCAGCGTTGCACTGCAATAACTAATTCTATTGTAGAAAATCGTCTGTAAGCACACACCATGGTCAAGTCTGCACTAGTAGTTATTGATCTTCAAGAAGACTTTCTTCCTCCTGAAGGCTCGCTTGCTATAGAAGATGGACGGACGATTGTAAATGGGATCATTGGCTTGCTCGATTTGGTCAGGTATCCGTGGTCATTTATTGCTGCTACACACGACTGGCACCCCAAGGACCATATTCTGTTTGCATCACAGCACCACGTGGAGCCATTTTCACAGCTAGAAATGCCACATCCGCTCGGTCGGAAAGACGCGTCGGGACAGGTAGAGACCAGAGGGTTCACTTTATGGCCTGACCACTGCATTCAAGGTACGCCCGGGTCCCTTCTTGACTCGCTGTTTGACAAAGCATTCCACGACTTGCAAAACAAGGTGCTCACGGCTGACACAAAGAAGGGATACTTTAAGGATAGAGAATATTACCTGTGCCTCAGTGACTGCTGGAAGACACACCACACAGAGTTGGAGGGACTCTTGAAAGAAGCTGGAATTTCCCAGGTGGTGCTTGTAGGCTTAGCCTATGACTTTTGCGTGCTCAATTCGGCAGCCGACTTTGTTCAATGTGGATTTACTACCTATGTAGTGAGCGACTTGTCGCGATCAGTGTACCCTGCAAAAAAGAGCGAGACAGACCAGTTGTATCAGGACGCTGGCGTTCATGTGATCGCCTCGGCCCTGGACTTGCCTAGGGATTTATTCGAATAGATTCAAATCCCTGCTGCGCATGCACTATATTGTGACTGTATTTCTTATTTCTATGGTAATACACCGATAGATTACATTCCACGGAACTGGTTCTTCCCCGCGCTTCTGCGGCCCGCAAACCGCTGCTTTGTTCTCCCCTTTTTCTGTTCGGTCTCATCGTCGCTGTCATCAGCTTGGTCCGATCTGAACTTAACCTTCTGCGCCTTCTTGGGGTTGAACGTGAGCTCCATCTCACCTTTCCCGTGGTGACGCGTACGTGAACCCTGCTTCTCAGCTTCTTTTTGCTTGCTTATTTTGCTGAGCTTCCTTGCCTGCTTGCCCAATGACTCGTTGTTGCGGGCCTCAGTTTCATTCTCTGTGATGGCCTTAAACTCATTCATGAACCGGTTGGCCTCCTCCTGCTTCTGCTTCTTGGCGCGAATCTTCTCCAACTCCTTCTGCACCTTCTGCTTCTGGCGCTCGCTTATTTCTTCATCCTCAACATCGGACTCCTCCTCGGACTCAGTGTCCTTGTTCTCATTCGGATTCAACCGCTCCTCATCGGACTCTTCCGCGGCGGTCAAGCCACGAGGACGCTCCCGCTCGGTTTGAGTGATATCCTTGACGGACTTGACGGGATTAAGCTGTTTATACTCGAAAGATTCCTGGTTGACAGCGAAATCAGGGTTCTCAAACAACTCCGCAAAACGGTCATCGGTAACGGCATCACCACCGCTTTTACTCTCCAACCTCTCGGCCAAATCCTTGTTGACCTTGATCTTGGATTTCTTCACTGCACCGGTACTTCTGATACGAGATTCTCTTTCCTGGTCAATCTTCTTACGGATTTCACGTTCTCTTTGGTCGCGGTACGAGTTGGGGTTAGCGATCAAGTTGACCTTATCGTACAACTCTGTGTTGATAAAGAAACCATGCATGTATGAGCGCAATACATTCGAGCCCACCAAGTGAGACAAGCTCAACTTGGCCACTTCATCTCTTGTGATAAATCTGAAATTCGAGTACACCGTATCAGATGGCTTCTCCTCCAATTCCTCCGTGATGCTGTCCAAAAATGAACACCATTTTGGAGCAGGACCAAGATTAGGAATGTAGTATGCGTGCATTGGCATGCCTTCATTGGCAAGGAGAAACATACCGCTTTCCTTGACATACGCAACGTCGTTGATATCAACGCTGGGCTCCATCGATGTAAAAGGCTTGCCGTCAAATCGGCTCCACACTTTGGCAATTCTCTTGTCAGCTGTCATGATCTTATTTGCGTCGCTACTGTTCTCATCGATCCACGTTATCTTCTTAATCTCGAACCCGTAACCTTGGTCCTTGACAATAGAAGGCGTAGATGTTCTGAGATCGTAGATAAGGGCTTTACCATTCGAGGTTCCGCATGCGAAATTAAGACCGTCGTTTCTGAAAGTGGTGGTGGTTACTTGGGTCAGTTCTCCAACTGCATCCGTAACATATAGCTTCGCGGCTCTCTGTCTGGATCTAGGGTCCCAGAATTCAACTGTTCCGTCTTCTAATCCAGCTGCCATAAGACCATGGACTGAATTTATGTCAACCGAGTTGACACCCTCTTCAGTTTCCAATACATAAGGGTTGAGAAATCTCCCTTGCTCTAAATTTAGCCTGTAGATTTCATTTCCAGATGCACCAATGAGCAAATCACAATTAGAAGGATTGTATGCTAGACTCCGGCCAAACTTTGGAATCCTAGATTTGAAATGAATGCCACCTTTGGTGTGGAATTCAATCGTTCTGTCATTTTGCAAATGCACGGACTTTGTCCAATCGTTGGACAAAATCTGGAAGTCCACATTCTCACTGTCAGTATGTCTATCAAATTTGAGGGATAAGTTAGAAAAGTCGTAAACGTGAATTTGAGGTTTGTAGGTTCCTGTCGCCATGGCAAATTGTCCATCAGGCGTGACTTTGATTTTGTTAGATGCCTCGCTGAACTCAAAATCTTGAATTAACTCCACCCTGTTCATATAGTCCGCATCTCTTCTCAACTCCTTTTTTCTTTTTCTCGCAATCCAGTCCGGCAACGATCTGGAGAGGTTGGATCCAGCAACCTGATACACGGACACATCTCCAGCGGAGGTGGATTTTAAAACCATTGTGTTTGTATGTGTGAATGAATCTTGAGATGATCATCTCTTCAATTCGCGAGAACAGAAAAAAGAAAAAAAAGTAGTACATGCGAGTGTTGATAGTCACGTGATGTAGACATCTAAAGATTCACACTAGATTTTACACCCTATTTTTGCCAAACTTGTCAACGTGTACGCTTTGCTGCCTACCCCCTATGTTATAATGACCTGAGAATTTCAACTGGCTGGTATCTGCATAATCGAATTTGCGACTTGACAAAGAGTCATAAAGAAACATATATTCATTTTTTGCGATGACCGCAAAGGCTGGCTGCGGCGGCGATCTAACGCACGGACTGTTGCAAACGTTTGTTTCTTTTATATCAGGAAAGAAAGTATTCGAATACTTATTGAAGCCATCACGTATCAATTCACTGTACTTTTCTTTGTCATAACCAATACACATTGTTTTAATAATCTCATACCAGAGGTGCAGTGTATTGATTTCGTTATAGCTGATATCGGTAGCGCAATTAAAGAACGTGGTCCAAGCCAAAATCAGATCTTCATTCCAAAGAATTATTCTCCCAATTTCAAAAATCATTTTTTTTGTGACCAGCGCTGTCAAATTTGAGGATTCTAATTTCTCGTTGCATTTTAGCGCAAGGATAATAAACGAAAAAACCGACTGTGGTTTGCGCATATAAAGTTTCTCGGTCAAAGCTGTGTCTGGAACCACGTCAAGTTTTCGATGTATCTCGGATTCGAGCACTGATGCTAGAAATTTGAGTAATCGTAAGAGGCTGCGGTGCAATTCATCGAACATATCTAGCGATGCCAAAGACAACAACGTGTCATTCGAAGAAAGTGCCTTTTGCTCAGCGAAGAAGTAGTTTGGTTTTGCTATTGGCGGCAAAGCCGAGCGTGTAAAACCGCTCGTCAAAATGAAGTATTTTGATGTACACAAGTCATCACCGTAACATTCAAGAAGGCATTGTGCCATAACGCTGCCAAATTGCGCGCACACACTCAAGAGGGAATTCACTTCGGAAACTCTGTTAAATTCCTCGTATATTGGCAAAATGTCATTCGCATTACTGAAGCTCTCAAGAGCCTGTGTGCTTATTGCTATGCAACTGAGTACAGTTGAATTTGAAAACCAAGAAGACCCTGAGGTGTGGTTTAGCAAATCGATTATAAAGCGAAAGGGAGTTTTTGCAGCCAATTCAAATGCTCCGAGTTGACTTTGTGAATACATTATTGATAAGCGCTTTGCACCTTGAAGCTGATAGGTAAACAAAAAAAGGCTTAGGACTGGAGGCCTGATCATTAAAAGTTCCAACATAAATTTTGCATAACGCTGTCCACCAGTAAATCCTGATTGAAGAGATAGGCGAAGGAGCACATTGATTGCGTGTTCGTCGTGGCAGATAATCAAACTTACCAAGTCTCGGTGCGCAGTGCTCCTCAGCATCATGGATACTAATGCTGCAAAGCAGGTCCAAGAGGGATTTGGCTCTTTAGTCATTTCCTGAATATGAGATAAAATTATTGATACGATGTGAATGATCAGTTGAAAATCATGAGTATGCAATCTAACAAAGTCATGCAAATGTGAGGCAATTTGCAAAACACTTGTTATGGTTCCCGTATCCTTATTTCCCTTGTTTTCAGGCCACCATTCGGGAACATATAAAGCAGATTCGTCTGCATGTGTTGTAGGCCTCGATCTCAAGATTTCTCGCAACTTAAGAAATAACTTTGGATCATATAAGTGCAATAAAACCAATTGGGCGAAGTTTTGTAGAAGATTTTGATTTTCTGGGCACATGGAGACAAGTTTTGCAAATAACTCAATAGATGGCAGATCTAGTGCATTTCTTTCTGCTGACATCGTATTCAAAACTTTCGAGGTTATCTTGCAAGCCTGCTCGATCCAAGCCCCAGATACGTTACGTTCCGAAGCAAGAATTTCTAAATCTTCACAGTACTGTGTAAAATCTGACTCAGAGCTTGAGTGAGGCAAATTTCTTTCCATCTTACTTTTTTGTATTTACCAATGATATGAATTTTCCCAATCTTATGACACTGATCTAGAGTAAAGAAATGTATGGGGGCGGAGGAAATAGGGCTTATTTATGTATGATATGGTCTGGGAAAATGTGTGTGGGGAATACAGGCAAGTGGTAGCATCCCCTGCATAAGTCAAAATGTGACGGCTGCAAAAACGTCAAGCAGAATGAGGACGTGAATAGAAAATTTGACCAGTCTAACATGTCCCACTTGCAGTCCCTATCTTATCCACACCATACACTCGATGTATGTCATGTGATCAAGGAAACACTTCACAGAAACTGGGAAGGATGGATCGAAAGAAGGCGGAAAAGTTGTTTTGGACTAATCATGACTGGGAAGAAAGTTTCTTTTCATCAGAACAAGCGAGGTAATTGCGATGTATCTTTTGTGTCGATTTCTGACGTTTCAAACATTCTAATGAGACGCGTCGTACATTAAGGATGTGTACAGAAAACAAACTACCATTGTCAACCTCATCAACCCTTAAAAAAAATATTCTTGGTAAGGGTGTGGAGCAAAACATTTATATCAACACGCAAAATCTACAAGTGTACTAAGTCCTTTGGTGAGTTTTTTACAGAAGATATGTTTCTGAATCGGGCACGAATTCCCGAGCCCGCTTTCCAATTTGGTTTCGGTCTAGAAAATTTGAAACAACAGAAACTAGCCGCTGCCCTTCATTTCGGGAAGCGAAATTCAACCATTTGGCTTGTTCTATTCCTAGATGATACCTTTCAATTTCATACCCAAAAATAAGGCTGACTGTCTCTATCACATTGCTTCTTGGTCTCAAACGTACACACAAGCACATAAGTAATGAAACCAGGTGATCCCCTTAATTTGATTGTATTTTGATGAGACGTATTTCCATTCATGCGTAGCTCAATCAAGGTTTCGAGCTTTCTACATGACGAGTATCTCTGACAGACTAAGGCTCAAAATAAAACCACGCAGAGCATACATACTAGTGCACATATTTACATTTGAAGCAAAACTAAATAGGCTCCATCTCGCGACAGGGTTATTTCTGCTGTTATGTGCTCAGTCAAGCTGTGACGCTAAGGAAGCAAGCTGCTTCTGAACGGCGCTCTTCGCGGTGCCTCCCGTGGCGGTTCTTCTTTCGACACTGACCTCGAAATTAAAGACATCCTTGACATCCTCCTCAAACCGGGCATCGATGGCTTGAAACTGACTGTACTTCAACTGATCAATTCCAGATAAGCCGTCTTCCTCGGCTTTACGCACACACTCACCCGAAATGTGGTGGGTCTCTCTAAAAGGCACACCCTTTCTCACTAAGTAGTCGGCCAAGTCTGTGGCCAACATATCCATTGTCAAGGCGCCCTCCATATTTTCTTTCTTGATTTTCAAAGTCGAAATTACGCCGGTGGCGATTAAGATCGAGTGCTCAACAGTGGTCATGGCATCAAAGAGTGGCTCCTTGTCCTCTTGCATGTCCTTATTGTACGTGGATGGAATCGACTTCAACGACATTAAAAATCCAGCAAGCGATCCAAAAACACGGCCACTCTTTCCCCTCAACAACTCGAGCGAGTCTGGGTTCTTCTTCTGGGGCATTAACGATGAGCCCGTTGAATATGCGTCAGCCAATTGGACGAAGCCAAATTCTGCTGTCAGGTAGATAATCAAGTCTTCAGAGAAACGAGAGATGTGGTTCATAAACAACGACAGCCAGAATAGGGTCTCAACCACGAAGTCGCGGTCGCTCACCGCAACTAACGAATTTCCAATGACACTGCCGAAACCCAAACCAGCGGCCAAAAACTCTCGATCCATGCCGTACGGATGACCAGCCAAAGCACCTGCACCTAATGGCGACTGGTTGACTCTCTCCAAAATTTGCTTCAATCTCTTGTAGTCCTCCGTGAAGTAGGTAGCGTACGAACTCAACCAGTGGGCCCACCTGATCGGCTGTGCCCGCTGCAAGTGTGTGTAACCTGGCATCAACACGTCAATCTCTGTTTCGGCTCTCTTCAAGATGCTCTTAATCAAGTTGCCCAAGTGCTCCACCAACTGGGTCAACGTCTCGCGCACGTAGATACGCATGTCCGTCGCCACCTGATCATTCCGCGAACGACCAGTGTGCACTTTTCCTGCAATATGTTTCCCGATAATCTCGCCCAAACGCCTTTCATTTGCTGTGTGAATGTCCTCGTCTCCGGGCTTCTCGATGAACTCCCCGTTCTTCCACTCTGTGCGGATGACCTCCAACCCGCGATGGATCTCGCTCAATTCTTCACTTGTTATAAGACCGAGCTTGCTCAATCCTTGCGTATAAACTCTTGTGCCAGTCAAATCAGCGTCGTACATGATTTTGTCGTATGGGAGCGATGCGTTGTATAGGTCCATCAATGGGTCCGAGGCCCCGGTAAATCTACCACCCCACAATCTGTTTTCCGTTGGCTTTGACATGATATCTGCTTTGGTCTTGTATTGTAATTTTATGCTCGAATTTTGTGTGGCAGAAAAAAAAATGAAAGCGTGGAAAGAACGATTACTTATACGTGGGACTTGGGGAGATTACTCACCGCGGCTACGTCGATGAGTACCCAAATAGGAAGGTGACTAAGATTTTTCAGGCGTGCGAGAAACAAATTATGCTGCAGAGAGTACCTGAATGCGAGGCCTGGGGAGTGTAGCATTGGAGCAGCGGCCTTCAAGCGTCTTTTGGGCTGTTCTAAGCCTCGACTTAAAGTAAAGAGAGCCCGAGAGCTTTTTTTTTTTCTTTTGGAGTTGAGACTTTAGCAAGTACGATAATGTGAAAGACAAATTACATTTGCAACAATACATGTGCAGTTTTTAGTCTCTAAGCTTCCGGATCCAGGGCCGGCAAAAGATATAAGGTAGAAATCTGCTGCTAGGTCTGACTTTCACGCTAGAGCCTATTCGATGCACGAAGCAGCTCGGTCTTTCGTTTTTTTATACTCCGAGGTGTGCATTGCATAGTAGTATTTTCCATACGTCTACCCTTGCTTCACTTCGAAAAAGTTTTAATCCAGTCTGGGTAGCATATCTTTCCCCAACAAATGGTTTTCTCGAAATACCATTTAATTCGATAGAAAACCTTAATCCCCCACATTGACTTTAGAAGGTGAGTTAACACTTCAAAAATTACTCTGCCAAAAAGGCATATGCCTTCGATGAGACTTTGGCATAAGTTTTGCACAAAAGGGGAGCAGTAGTCTACCCACAAGGCAGTACGTCGTTAATTGCATAAGTCTATGAATAGCGATCTAAGGCTTACATCTGCCCGAGAAACGTGGATACAACGAGCAGTCCCTTACCGTGAATCTGTCGCACAACCAGGCCAAGATACGCTCCGTTCCCAATCCGTAGCCGCCGTGAGGGCAAGTACCGTACTTGCGCAAGTCCGTGAACCAGTAGTAGTCGTCCAAGTTCAAGTTCTCTCTCTTCAAAGCAGCTACCAACTCGTCATAGTCGTCGATTCTCATGGAGCCGCCGGTCACCTCGCCAACATTTGGCATCAACACATCGACGGACTCAGTGACGCGTGGGTCGTCTTCGCACTTCTTCATGTAGAAAGACTTGATCTCGACCGGGAAGCGGGTCAACAAAATAGGCACGTTTAAGGTGTCGGTCATTTTGCGCTCTGCGGCCTCGGCGATGTCGTCACCGAACTTGAACGGCTCGCCATCCTCGTTCGGAATGCCGTGCTCATTCAACCAGTCCAACGCATCGATGTACGCCATGCGCTTGAAAGGCGTCTGGGGAGGCTGGAACCCCGGGTTCAACTGGCGCACCAAGGGCCCCGCGACGGGGTCCTCGAGCACGTGGCGCACGACGGATGTGAAGAGGCGCTCCAAGTGATCCAACATCTCATCGAACGACAAGAACGCCAATTCACTCTCGACGTGCGTGTACTCCGACAAGTGTCTACGCGTGTGCGACTTCTCTGCGCGGAAGGACTCCTGAACGCAGAAAACGTCACCCAACGCGGGCAAGCAGGTCTCGAGATAGAGCTGCGACAGCTGCGTCAAGTAGGCTTGCTCGCCGTAGTAGTCCAACTTGAACAATGTCAGCCCGCCCTCGACCTGTGTCTGCACCATGCACGGCGGCGTGACCTCTGTGAGGCCCTCGTCGCTGAAGAAGCGGCGCATGGCAGCCAACAACGCCGCGCGCACCTTGAACACGGCGGAGAGGGTCTCGCCACGCATTGCCAAGTGCCGCTGGTCCAACAAGAGCGCGGGGTCGGCGTTCTCTTGCACCTTGTTCGTGAACGCGTCCTCGCCCGCGGGCGCCAAGCCCACCACCTCGTAGAAGTCCACGCGCAACTCCACGCCGCCCGGCGCGGTCTTGCCCTCGGGCACCTTCTCCACCACACCCTTGAGCGCCACTGTCGACTCCACAGTCAACTCCTGCGTCGCGCGCACACGCGCCAAGTCGCCACTCAAGACCACCTGGAGGAACCCGGATCCGTCGCGCACCGTGAGGAACGCCACGTCTTTTTGCACACGGAGCCTGTGTACCCACCCACGAACGAGCACACGCTGGCCCACGCTGGCGGCCGCGGCACGCACCTTGATACGGGTCGCGGAAGGCAACGACGTGTCCTCGCGTACCTCGATCAAGTCCATCTCGGCCAAGCGGCGCGCGGCTTCTGCCTGCTTCGCCTCGGCGGCGGCGTCCTGCTTGGCCTGCTTCTCCTGCTTTTTGCGCAAGCCCTCGGCACCCTTCTTTGCCTTTTTGAGCGCGGAAGCCGAGATCTCAACGTACTCGAGCTCCGTGGAGCCCTCGATAGGCTTCGCGACAAACACCTGCGATTCTGCGTCGGCAAAAATGGCATATGCGGGCGTCTTGAATGGTTGTTGCTGCGACCCGGCGCCTGCGGCGTCGGTGCCGCTGGCCTCGTTTACGTACACTGGCGACATTGTGGTTTGAAGATAAGAGACGCCAGGGGCGCCGGGGGGACTTTTTTTTTTCATTGAATCAGGGCCGAAGCGAGGATTTGTGCAGGACAGACCTCAGACATTAGGAACCCGCCAGCGAGGTCAAACATTCCCATGTGTGGGGGTGCTTTTCACAACTCGTTTCTGAGTGTGCTGGCAGATAGACGTTGGAGCCTAGTGTGGTACCCGCCCTGTTGTTTGTGGCGCCGACTTGTGTCTGGGGCCTCGGGTAAGTAAGTGGCCATGCGAGCTGACCAAGGCCCGCGCACTGGTGGCATGATTAATTAGGGCACGGTAAGCCTCCAGCAGGCAGCCCCAAAAACAGCACAGAAATCAGATTTCAAGGCCACTCAAGAAGTGCCCAGAGTAGAAGGCGAGTGCACAAACAACCCGTGGCTCGCTGCACTCGGCTTTGGTTTTGAAGTGTTTTGGAACATCAATATCTTGCGCATGTCGAAAATGCAAGTATGACTGGTTTCAACTACATCTACCGTCTCAGCCATTCCGTTCTTCTTGCCGTTCTTCTTGCCGCTCTTCTTGCCGCTCTTCTTGCCGTCGCAGAGAGAACATGCCCTACTTCTGCCCACGTTTGTTTGAAGTTGCGCAAAAAAAAAAAAGCGACGGCTTTCTGGGGTGCCACCGGTGTATTTGGTACTAAATCATCCTGCAAACAGCCTTCGCAAATGAATGGCTGCACGAAGAATTAGGCATGACATCCAGCTAGCGTCCTTGAGTACCCAATATCTTGTGTCGAAGTCAATATGACCGCTTCTGGTCCTTTTTCATAACGTGTAGGGGGCGCTAAAACTGGCGATCCGGGGCGAGGCCCGGCAATATAGCCCTAACTATATACGATTGTCATCCAGCTGTCGCCACAACAGACTTTAATATTGACGGGTCCAGTACCTGCAACCCCTTCTATATCTCTGCCCGGCGCTATGCTATCGCATCAATATCTTGGGTGAAAACACACACTCACTTTAAACAAACAAGAGTTCATCCGGGGCCTTTCCTGTAGTTACCTTCCAGCCCCAATACACCTCTGCGCTTCCATCGCGTGCTCATCTCCCACACAATGCGATTCCCAAAAGGCAAAAAAAAAAACCTTGTCTCGCAAAATCGAAGCTTGGCTTAACAGTCGTCCCATCTACCTATCGAGCGCTCAGGGGTTTTCTTTTTTTTTTTTGGAAATAACACTCCTGCTATCTCGCTTTTCAAACTGCCAGCCCCGGTCCTGCGCGCGCGCTCTTCGCGACCGTAAAATCTGCCAACGTCTCGTCTCCGAGTTCCACCACCACCATTCGAACCCACGAGTTCTGAACCCACTTTACGAAGCAGCAAACCCCGATGGCTCTCGAACAATCCTTGGCTGCGCTCAGCTTGGCCACCGTTTCCTGCGAAGGTGCGCTCGCGACAAAGACGTTGGTCTTCAAGCCGAAAACGGCGAAAACGGCTACCCCTGTCCCTGTCGTTGTATTTGCGCTCTCCGCTACCAGCACACCGCTGGGCGCCGTAGCACGTGCTGCGGCCGTCAAGGAGCCACGCTTGGCCAACGATGATTTGGTCCAGGAGTTCTTCGGCACCTCTGCTAAGGAGGTGCTGGTGGCAAACTTAGCTGCCACCCACGCCGGCGGGAAGATCAAGCTTGTCGTGGATGCTGCTATCATGGACGCCGCCGAAGGCACCGTGTTGCAGCTTGCGACTGCGCTGGCTACTGCGTGTGTGGCTGCCGAGAGCTTGCGGGAGCACTTGAAACTGACCGGAATCGACGTCATCACCGCCGACTTCGCCGAGCCAGCGGCACCTGCTGGTGCTGCTGGTGGTGCCGATGCATCCGCTTCAGCTGCACGCAAAAGTGCGGTGAAGAAAGACAAGGATGCAGCAAAGTTGGAGGATGCCAAGTTGATCGGTATCACCGTCGACAAGTTCAAGGACTTCTCCACGTGGTATTCGCAGGTAGTTGTCAAGGGCGAGATGTTGGACTACTACGACGTTTCTGGCTGCTACATCTTGCGTCCCAACTCGTACTTCGTGTGGGAGGAGATCCAAAACTGGTTCAACGAGCACATTCGCCGCATGGGCGTCAAGAACTCGTACTTCCCAATGTTTGTTTCCTCGAAGGTTCTCGAAAAGGAAAAGGACCACATCGAGGGCTTTGCTCCCGAAGTTGCATGGGTCACCCGCGCCGGCTCCTCGGAATTGGACGAACACATCGCGATCCGTCCTACCTCCGAGACCGTGATGTACCCATACTACGCCAAGTGGATCCGCTCTCATCGTGACTTGCCGTTGCGCTTAAATCAGTGGAACTCCGTTGTGCGCTGGGAATTCAAGCACCCACAGCCATTCTTGCGTACCCGTGAGTTCTTATGGCAAGAGGGCCACACGGCCCATTTGGGTAAGGCTGGTGCCATTGAGGAAGTTGTGCAAATTTTAGATCTATACAAGCGCATTTACGAGGAATTACTTGCTGTGCCCGTGATCAAAGGCCGCAAGTCTGAGAACGAAAAGTTCGCGGGTGCAGACTTCACCACCACCGTCGAAGGTTTCGTCGCCGCCACCGGTCGCGGTATCCAGGGCGCCACCTCCCACCACTTGGGCGACAACTTCTCGCGCATGTTCAACATTTCGGTCGAGAGTCCTGATGGCGCCGACCAACCTCGCGTCTTTGCCCAGCAGAACTCTTGGGGCTTGTCCACTCGTGTGATCGGTGTTATGGTGATGACTCACTCCGACAACAAGGGCTTAGTTTTGCCTCCGCGTGTCGCGCAGACTCAGGCGGTTGTCATTCCAGTGGGCTTGACCGCCAAGAGCTCCGCGGAACAGCGTGCCCAGGTCAACGAAGGTGCCAAGAAAGTCGAGGCTGCTTTGGCTGAGGCAGGCGTGCGTGTGGTTGGTGACTACAGAGACAATTACTCGCCAGGCTGGAAATTTGCCGACAGTGAGTTGAAGGGTGTGCCATTGCGCATCGAGGTGGGTCCTCGCGATTTGGCCGCGGGCCTGGTCACCGCAGTGCGCCGTGACACTGGCGAGAAACACGCCGTGAGCTTGGAAAATTTGCCCAAGCGTATCTCTGAAATTTTAGACGCGATGCAAGTAGGCTTGTTGGAAGCTGCTCGCGCCAAGTTCGATGCGCACCGCGTCACTGTCGAGAACTGGGAAGACTTCGTGCCAACTCTTAACGCGAAGAACGTCATTTTGGCGCCATGGTGCGGTGTTCCTGAGTGCGAAGACGAGATCAAGGATGCCTCTGCCACGAAGGCCGATGGCGAGGATGAGGAACAAGATGAGCGTGCGCCGTCGATGGGTGCCAAGTCGTTGTGTATTCCAGACGAGCAGCCGGAGTTGAAGGAGGGACAGAAGTGTGTGCGTTGTGCTCGCCCTGCGGCTAACTATACTTTGTTTGGCAGATCCTACTAGGGCCCCTCTCCTACAGAAGGTTCCCGCCTGTGGGCTCAATGTATATACCAGTTTCAGACTATTTCCAAAAGGACAGCCGCGTGAGTTCGGCCACGGGGTCAGCAACTGTGATCGTGATCCCTGCAGCATCTCTCTCTAGGTGATGCAAGTGTGTCAAGCGGAGCACGTCTGTGACGTAAGCCCATACTTTGTCGTAGTTTAGGCCAACTTGTGCTGTGGTGTGTGCGTCGTCAGAGAGGCAAAACTTGCCTCCAAGGGCCTTGATCGCAAGGGCTATATCCGATTTAGGATACGGCGACGACCATCCTTTACGCACGGCCGACGAGTTTAGCTCAAATAGTCCACCGTAACTAACGACAAAGCGGATGTTCCGCAAAATGGCCAGCCAAACTTCTGGCCAATCGTTCTCCAAATCTACTTCGTCAATTTTTTTTCCTGTCTCATCCACCTGATTAGCTTCGCAAAGACGGATTAGGTCGAAATGACCCACTACTTGGGGCCGCAATTCTGTAAGCACCTGGTATTGCAAATCAAAGTAGTCTTTATAGAGGCAGCGCGAGGTGTTCTCTTTGCACGCAGCACGTGCCTTGAGCCATAGCTCTGCACTGAAGTCGATCGGTATTCCATGCACGTAATGTACGGACCCAACACACATGTCCGCTTTTGAAAGAAACGACCTGGCCGCCTCGATGTGCGCTTGATCAATGCCTTCCACTTCAAAGCCTACAAGAACGTGCATTTTGAGAGCAAGCCGTTGTTGAATGTCACGTGCGTGGTCCAAGTACTTGTCAAAGTCCTCGTGCAAGTTTTTGATGGTGTAGTTTTTGTCGATTTCCTCTGGGTAGAGGTACCCATTCGAGAGCCGGGGCATATGTTCCGTGAGACAGTAGTGTGTAAAGCCACGGGTCTGAGCTGTGGCAACCATACTCTCCAATGATCCTGAGCCATGTGAGATATAATCACCGCTGTGTGAGTGGTGGGAGTGCATTTTTAGTCTTATAAGATGCGGTCATGGGTCGTTAGCGAGAACGAGGTTATTAGCCAATGATATGTTTACTATGTGCAGTATGCTTTAGACGAGACTTCAATGGTAGTGTTCTGTTTTTTTGACAAAGGCAATTTCAAGTGGATATTCGTGAATTGGTATGAAGATAGAGGAAAATTAGCGAGGTCCCTAGTATGAGCTGCTGATGGAATATTCTATTTATAGCGTGCCTCGAAATTGTGTCAGACAAATCAAATGGTCCAGACGAAACGACAGTAACATTGATCATTAAACACACTTGTCTTCAGAATGTGGCGCTAGTATAGCCCAGAATTGACGAAACAAATACTGAGCACTAACTCGTGAAGAAAAGTGCACAAGGGGAAATATCAGGAGGATAGTAGCATGCTTTTTTTCAACCGCGCACAGCTTAAAATATGCTGCCATAATGAGCCCGCAACTTTTGCCCTTGATTCAATGTTAATACACACAAGTCTACAAATTTCGAACTCATCAACAATCTAAAGAAAGAATTAGAATAAAAAGAATAAAACTTGGTGTGGTATTTTTTTTTTGCACATATGAGGCCTTGACTCGTATTCTTTTTCTAATTTTTTTCATTTACTTTGACAAAACTTCAATAACAAAACCTGGGAAAGAGAAGCAGCAATAGCACAAAGCTCTAATTTTGAAGATACAATTTCATTACAGTGAAAGTGGAATCAAAAGAAAGGTTTATAAGTTCGCCATAACAGAGCTTATCAAAGTGAAGGGTTTTTGCAAGTAGTAGAGGTTACATTCCTTTCACAGTCCCATTTCCGTAATCTGACGTTAAAGGAGCCATGCACTTATGGGGAGATATTCTATCGAAGAGTTTTCCTTTACGATAAAACTAAACCTCGTTCACAGTTCATTTTTGTTTTCGCAGTTATTGGAGCTGAACAGTACACATGAAATACTAAAAGTACTTCTCGATCTGGTCAAAAAAAATCATAACGAACACAAATCAACACGAGCTTTGATTTCGTGAGTATATGCAAACCAAGTGGCTTGCCACTTGTTTATCTTTGACAACTTCTTACCTAAAGCCTGCAACTTTCCGCATCGAGACATGGAGTATGCGACAAACGGCCACTTGACCAATGATCGTTTTCAAATTATTTCGAACACACAAAATAAATGTAAAAATTATATAGAGAATACAGGTTGCCTGATGATTTCTAATGCGTGGGTAGCACAGTATTCAGTCGCTATTAATGAGTGCGCGAATTCAGAATGAGTCTTAAAGTGAACGTACCGAATTCGAAACTCAGAGAATATCGTTTTTTAGAAAGCATTGTGCCATGTTTTCGCTTCATCACAACTACTGCCGATTTAACCTACTAAATTTGCTGTGGAACAGCCTGCTCCTCCTCTGTCGCCAAAATGTTACCAGGAAGTATCTACTGAATTCACGGCTTAGTCTGTTACCACCTACCATTCAACAGCTTATGGAAACACCGCCAGATATAGAAACAGAGGGCACAGTGCGCGGCCATATCAAGGCAGTTCGCCAGTTTAGAAATGTGGGGTTTATGGATATTTCGGACGGCTCGGGCTACCAGAGCTTGAGCGTGATCTTTGCTGATCCGGAGACTGTTTTTGCAAGTACCCAATTTAAGGTGGGTCAAAGCGTGGAGATCACTGGAAGGTGGGCTGAATCGCGTGGTGTACAACCATTCGAGCTTGCTGTCGACCCCGAGAACCCATCACACTCGTACACAGTCTTGGGCGATGTATCAAATGACTATCCGATCCAGAAAAAGCGGCTGACGCTTCAGTTCCTCCGTACAGTACCAACACTCCGCCATCGCACAGCGCTTCTAGCGTCCGTGTTAAGGTTCCGGTCTCGCGTTGAAACGGCTTTAGGTGGATTTTTTGAGCAACATGACGTGGTGAAAGTGACGCCCCCGCTCATTACGTCTTCCGACTGCGAGGGTGCCGGCGAGCAATTCCAAGTCCGGCCTACAAAGGAGCCAACAGAAGCCGTAGAAGCAGGTGGCTTCTTTGGCACGGAAGCGTATTTGACTGTGTCAACACAGCTCCACCTAGAAGTACTTGCGCTTTCGTTAAACCGAGTGTGGACACTCACGCCGTGTTTTAGGGCCGAGGAGTCCAATACAAATCGCCACTTGAGCGAGTTTTGGATGCTTGAGGCTGAGCTTTGCTACGTATCTCGTGTGAGCCAGTTGACTGATTTTGTGGAAGCGATGGTACGCGACGTCGTACGTCAGTTGACGGCCAACAAGAACCTGTCCGAGGCGGGTGCTCAGCACGACTTACTTGGATCCCGCTACTCCAAAGACGACCTTACAAAGATAAAGAACGCATGGGCCCAGGTGGATCTGCCTGAGCCCTGGCCTTCCATAACGTACACCCAGGCGCTTCAGTACTTGAACCAAATCAAGTATAAGGGCCGGCTGAAAGGCCGGCTCGAATGGGGTGCATCTATCCTGACCGAAGACGAAAAGTGGCTTGCAGGTACTCACTTCAAGCTGCCCGTTTTTATAACCGATTACCCAAAAGTACAGAAACCGTTCTACATGCTCGCCAATGAGGACGATCTGCGCCAGCCTACTGTTGCCTGTTTTGATCTCATAGTTCCAGAACTTGGCGAGCTAGTTGGTGGATCTTTGAGAGAACACGATTTTGACAAGCTCGTGACGGAAATGGAAGCGCGCGGGATGCTGCGCGAGGCGATGCTGTGGTATTTGGCAACGCGTGAAAATGGATCGGTTCCTCACGGTGGCTTTGGCATGGGATTTGAGCGGCTTCTCGCATACTTGGCTGCAGTAGACAACATTAGGGACATCAGTGCTTTCCCCAGGGCACCCAGTGTGTGTGCGTGCTAGGTTCGCCCAATGATACATGGAGAAGCGGTATGCCGGGATACTTAGTTTGTATTGATCAACAAAAAGGACTAAGTCAGGCATATGAGAGTTCATAGTTCATGCAGACATGATAGCGTTCAGCTGACCGAAATGGTGCTGTTGGTCGTTGTGACTGTAATCGGAAAACAAATCGAATTATCAGCACCACACACACGCACATTACTCCCTTTCAATACAGCTGAAGACTTTATCTGAGTTGCCATGAGCACGTAAGTTTATTGCTTTACATCCCCTTGTTGCTGTTCAATGAAAAGGAGGATCCATCTTCTTGTTTCTTTTTCCAGCCAAAAACCATGTATGTATGAAGCGTAAATGTTTAAGTGAGAGTGAATTTTTGCTTCACAATACCAATAACTGAGGCGCTTTACAATAGTCTTTTAAGTCAACCGAGAGCAACACGAACAATCGCTCATTGGCTCTGCTTACAATCCACCACAGCGAGGCCACAGTGTCTATCACCGAGTTGTTGGCGAGGTTAGGGGTGTCGCCGGTCGCCATAGTAAACGATGTTGACGAAGCCTACCTTTGTTCGCCGCGTTTACCATGAATTTCGTAGGCCTGGTCATGCAGAGGGGTACCATGGCCACGGGAAAGGTTGCCGAGCACTTCAATGCCGCAGAGATTGAGATGCACAGAAGCTTGCCCAAAGGTTGATCCCCGGTGCGCTCAACGCTTCGCAGGGAGCTTATCGAGAACGATAGTATCCCCGCCGTTGCCCTCGTCAAGGCCTTGCATATTATGGAGGAATGCTATGTAATTAGGTTCCACCACCAGCGCCAGCGTGGGGGCCGTTTGTCCTTGATAATACCCGAGTCATTCCGAATGTCAGAGCACACGGCTATCGAGACTGGCATGAGCGGTGAATAAACTCAGAAAACGTGACATATCTGAATACAGATTGCGCGATTGGGCCGCAAATTAGGAGCATTTCCAAATTAATTCCATTGCTTGATGCCGTGCATTTTATGGGGTGTATGGCCTTGCAATTGCGAGGCCCTTTTGATAAATCTCTGGCACGTCAATATAGATTCTTCGCGATGCATCGTCTCGACAAGAGATAGACGAGATTAGCTTGATGTTTGGATCTCCAAAAGGTGAAAGTAATCTTTCCAGCAGAGGCAATTTAGTCCAGTTGCTGAAATGATAAACTTCAGCAATTTCTCGAATGATTCGTGTAAAGCAAAGGACGGACAACTGTAGCCACAGATTGAAAGGTTGTTTTGCCTACAGAAAAGAAGTCCAAACAAGAAACGCAACATGGAGTCAGCTAGCACGATGCAATAAAGCCTAAAGAATAAGTTTATTATATGTAGGGCATACCCAACACTGTTTTTTCCTTAGCGAAGGCGAATCGTTCGACACTCAGGCAATAAATTTAATTCGGGGAGGGAGGGGAATCAAACAGTTGCGGCCATACCATGCAGGAAGCACTGTTTCCCGTCCGATCAACGTTAGTTAAGCTGCATAGGGCCACACTGAGTAGTGTAGTGGGAGACCATATGCGAAATTGTGGTGCTGCAATTTTTTTCGTTCGATGTAAAGGTCGTTTGTGTTGGAGTCGGTCGATTTATTTTTCCGTGAGCTTCGAAACACCATATGTCTTTTTCAAAGCATTTCCTAGCCACGATAACGCGCTATAATTAACGCTTGAAACATAGACTTCCATAATGTACTAAAGATTGATAAGCGTACATCGTTTGTTTGGAAAATAAGCCCTTCATGATTTCGAGACCTTTGAGACCAAAGTAGTATTTCTTATGTTTATAGGTAATCATGTATGAATCAAGTCTTCTTTTGATTTGAGCTTCTTCAATGCTCGATTTTGAGGGAGTTTCATGTAGTAGTACAAACAATTAGAACAAGCCTTTTTTCTAGTTTCATGACCTCATTTGAATCTTTCAAGCATGTGTTTGTTTGAATGTTTAAATCTAAATTTTGGCACCAATGTCAGAAGCTTCGTGGGAGACTTTAGTCAGCTCTGGTAATTCTACTAATACACCATACGTCGCACTTGGTATTGAAAAGTAACAATGCTTTTGTTATTCACCATATATGATGTGCCCATAGTTTGGCGAAATCAGTAATAATTAAAGGAGATCTTCCCTGACTTGCTTTCTATGAAGCTAAGGGAATCCACGTAGATTGTCTTTGGCTTTATATATTCACGATTAAGGTTTTCAAACCCATCGAATTGGGGAAATATTTGAGGGTTCATTGAATCTAGACGCCTTGAGAATTCAACTTTGATTAATCTGCGAGATTTGCTTAAAGTTTAAAACGACGTGCTTCCTTGTGGCACTGAAAATAGTCTTGGTTGAAGCCAGTTGCACTCCCTTTCAAAAGGAGAATGCATGGATTTGTATCAAAGGTCGATCACATCGCGAATGTTCCATCAAATTTAGCAACCAGCTTCATCAAAATATTATTTGAAATTTTGATCGCAGTTCAAATTTACTTCGAACAGCAGGTTTGAAAGTCGGGCGGAGATCAAAGATTAACAAACTGAGTCATTTATTTTGTCTCGATCAGGATCACATAGAACAATCTTGCATCCTACATAAGCACTACATCAAGATTTGTGGCTGCGCGATCTGATAGCGATCTGTATAAAAAGCTTGTTTAACATTGCTGTGAAGCTTCCAATATTTCATTGAGCCAACGTTAACTTTTTTATTACCGAAGAAGGATTTCTGTCAAATTCCATCTAGCCTGAGGCTAAGTCTTCTTTCGGGTATTAAGTGAAGCGTGCTCCAGAATTCGCGGTCGTGTTAATCCCAGTATGAAAAGTTTTTAAGTACAGAGCAAGTGAGCTTACTTGACAGAAAGAATATCTTCCTAGAATAAATTTATACACACAAAATGGACCAATTAAACGTTAAAGAGCAACAAGAGTTTCAACAAGTTGTTGAGCAGAAGCAGATGAAAGATTTCATGCGCTTGTACTCCAACTTGGTCTCGAGATGTTTCGACGACTGTGTGAACGACTTTACCTCCGCCAATTTGACTACCAAGGAGTCGTCATGCATTTTTAAGTGTTCCGAAAAATTCTTGAAGCATAGCGAAAGAGTTGGCCAAAGATTTCAAGAGCAAAAGTATGTCATCAACGCCTAATATCGATCAGTGATTCTCCTTGAATCTACCATGAAACATTATACTTTGATACTAACATTTTAGCGCTATGTTGATGCAAAATATGCAAAAAAAATAAAGAAGAAGGAACGAATGACTGGGATCATTCAGTGATACGGGCCTGGCCCGCTCGAGTTTTATGTATATATGTTATGCTAGATAATGCACCGGTCTTAGAGATCTACACTGTAACATCGTATAGACTTGAATAAAGTAAATCACAATGAGAAAAACAATGAGAACAAGTATTTGTTTGTCGTAAGCACCTCTTTAGATGGTCATTCTAGGGCATCAAGTACACCAAATATTTGTGAGTCCTTGGGTTTATGCCTCACCTCATTATCCCGTCCATGCAGTCTTGCTCAGACAAAATCAAACACATCTATATGTTGCCACATTTCAGTATGCCTACTGATGATAGAGATCTCGCGCTCGTGTTGCTCGTGCATGTTATAAGCGACAAACTTTCAGAAGCCTCTGATTCGCTCAGCATTAGAAAGATTTCACTAGCAACGGCTGTGCATGACTTCTCAAATACACTATCAAGATATGAAAGTACATTTGGGTGCCATTCACACAACGCCTCTGCCGAGACCTCCAAGATTGTTAATCTCATTGAAACAAGTGGTCTCAAAGATGTCATGTCCATAAGTTTCGGATCCCTGCCAGAAATTGTTATCCTGGCTCCCTCAGAGACCGTCCACTCGACACTCCTGAGTGTCATTTTAGAAGCGTCTATGGAGCATGGCCGGACTTTGGTACGCCAGCTTCAAGGCCTCAAGAATGAATATCATGACTTAATCACCAAAAGCAAGATTGATGACCTTTCACCGGTAGTGACGGAGCAGTTAGCGGATGCTCAAAGGCTTGAGCTTCAAAATTTAGATGTGAAGGAATCAGGGCAAAATATCCACTTAGAGAAAGCAGCTAAGATGGTCGAAGAAAGCAATGTTATAAACCATGATATGAGTTCTGTTTCCCCCCTTGAAAGACGGAAGTCTACATCTATTGATACCGAAGCGGTGAGCTCAAGTGCAGATGCTGTAAGCGCACGTTCCTCCTCAATTCCTGTCACTCAAATTGCCGATTCGGTGGATGATCATTTCGAGAGTAAACTTGAAAAATCTGGTTATGCAGAAATTGTTCCGGTCAAGGCCAGCCTCACGCCGCTGATAGAGCATTCAACAATGGCCCGCTCCCCATCGAGTGAAAAAAACCATGAGCCAAATGAAAAAGATTCGCATCAACGACTTCTCAAAAATAAATTGAATGAAACCCCGCTTGAAGCTGCCGAATATAAGCTGGTATCTCCAGATGAAATTCAAAAATCTAAAACCCTTACAAAGGAAGAATTAGAACAAAGCTGTGAAGATAAAATTGAGTCAATCGAATCAAGCGCTGTAAAAATACAGGACGCTTTCAAAAATTTCGAATCTACACCTGAGCATAATTTAACTGGTACCGGCAGCGTCTTGAATGTTTTAGAGAACTGTGAAAATAAACCCACAGAAGTTGCAAAGATTGCAAAATCATCAGCCTCATCGATCATAATGAACGATGATGACGATGATAAGCAAGATAGACGTTTACAGGTTAAAGACGACATGGATAAAAGTGATTGCTTTGAATCAAGGAATTTGGGCAAATCCAAAAGTGCGGATGACAATCATTTAAAGGGTAATGAAAATGGCAAGATTGCAAAGAATCAGAAACTTGATTCCAGTCACATTAGACAAGCGAGTGTATCTGGGACTGAGAGTTTGTTAGGTGAGGACATGGACCATGCGAATACAGATATTGAGTTTGCCGAAATCAAAGATACTACAGAACCTCCTCTTTCCGCGCCTTTACCTGCGTCTTCAATCAATGATGAAGATGACATGACAGAAGAAGTAGAAAAAGCAAAAGAGCAAAAGGAGAAGAGTCAATCAAGCCTTGTACCTCACCGCAAAAGAAAACTAGACGAATCCACATCAGATTCAATTGAGCACGAGGTAAAAAAACCGAGAGCCGGAGCAGGCAGACGAAAAAGCACAGTTGCAGATTCTCTGGAAAAGCCCAGTTTGACAGCAGCGCAGAAGTATAAGCGCTTCCAAACAATTGCAATCAACTTGATAAAGTCTATCGAAGCCCACAGGTTCTCATCTCCTTTCTTGGCCGCAGTAACTGCACTGGAGTACAAGAAAGTGATCAAGCACCCTAAGGATTTAAAATCTATATTAAAGGCTGTTAAGAAGAAGCAAGATCAGGCAATTTACACAACTGTTAAAGAGCTAGAGCGGGACATCATTCTCATGTTCACAAACTGTGTGATGTTTAACAAATTTCAGGCGCCTTTGGTGCAGATGGCTAGGGAAATGAAAGATGACGTGCGCAATACATTCAAGATGTTTGAAGAGGCAGAGAGCGGGCTTTCGTAGACCTCTTACGGTCCGAAGGCGGGCGAATGTCTTGTGCTTTTGTTATTCTGATGTTCAACAAAGATGTCTAAATCGTTTGCACTGCGTGCCTCCAAAAGACTTTGCAGCAAAGGCTTGTACTTGTGGACATACTATTTTTTATTTCCATACGCTAAAGATAATTTTGAGGAATTAAATGAGATTAATCTTGGTTTCATAATGCCTGATGATATGCAAGCAAACTTCAACACAAAGATATTACGGAAGTTCACGTTGTCTATTCCCATGAGCCAAATTTTCAAAAACTCTGATGGAGACAAACTCTGCCCTACTGTTTTTATCTGACTGAAATAGCTTACTTCTGTCAACAGAAAAAGACGCTTCTTGTTCTTAAGATACAGTTAAGTTCATAAATTATTAAATATCAGAAAAAAGAGCTACCATAAAGAAGGTGGTACGTGTCTACTTGCGCTTGAATATGTTCTTGAAGAACCGCGCAATAGGATCGTTGTCATAGTCGTTCACAATCACAGTGCGTCCGAGCACAGGCTGCAGTCCATTAATACCTTGATTGGGTTCATGCGCCTGATCCAAAGATTGGACATTGGCCAAGTAATGGTCTCTTAACAAGAATGACATGAACAACAAAAGCGCACACAAGCAGAGGGCAACAATGATCATCTTCCGCTGTATGTCTGCATAAGCCAATGCCACTGACATGCGTTCGGGTGATCCCCAGGAGTACTCGTAGATAAAAGTGAAGGGTGCTTGATAGGCCTCCGTCGCAGTGGAGACATCGGCACCAAGCGCTTCCATATACAGAGCGATAGTGCTAGGCATGAGCTGAGTCCAGATGGCACCGGACACTGCAGACCCCAATGCTGAACCAATGTTGTACGATGCCAAGTAGAGAGAAAGTACCACGGCCATGTACTCATGATTAGTGCAGGTTTGGATAGATAGCTGAGTGACATAAGTAAAAAACCCAGCGCCGAAACCCATCAAGCACTCTCCACCGATGATACCATTTTTCACGTACTCGTTGTTGACACCGTCACTGGATCCGCGGAAGTGGTATAGAATACCCATGGCGACAAACCACATAGTGCAGCCAAAAATGATAAAGGCTTTCGTTCTCCGCACTTTGACTAGCACAAAACCCAAGAGAGGACCTGTGATGACCGAGACAAACGAGTACATCGACGTGATCCGCGTCGCAGCAAGAATTGATGTGTTCAAGCCCACCACCAAGACAGTGTACATGAAACTATTAGGCATGTACCAGATAAAGTTGACGAGACAGGCGATGATGAGAGCAGCCCAAACACCACGATCCTTCAAGAGAGGGAAAGGCACGATTGGGAATCGAGCAAACTTGCCCTCCCACAAGATAAGCGCAGGAACGAGACACACACCAACAACCAATGGTGCAATAATTTTGGCCAGCTTCCATGCCTCAGAAGAAGGAACTAAACTTGCGGTTTTATTGCCCGCAAGTGTGAACGGCACTAAGATAAATCCAAAGACACAAATGATGAGCAAGATACCCACCACATCTAGCTGCCAGAACAATTCAATAAAAACGTTCTTACCCTTTTGTGAATCCTTCTCCTCGGCCTTGATTTGAGCCCATTCTTCAGTTTTCCCGGCAGTAACCCGCATGTAAATGAAACAAGCAAGCAATGGCACCGCAGAAACAGGGAAGATGATAGCAAAGATCCAGATACCGAAACTCCATCCTTGGTTTTCTATCACACTTGCTGCAATGTAACCTTGTGCCCATGTGTTGATGATGAAGGGAAGTGCCGGAATAAAAGATGCAAACAAACGCCAATTCAACGTCGACATATCCGACAATGTGACTTCCAAAAGCAACTGCACACCCGAGTATCCAATCTGATACAAGACCGCCCCACCAGCAAAGAGCTGCACGTTATAGGCCTGTGACTCAATGATCGTTCCCACGATGTAAAAGACTATGGACACCAAAAACAATTCCAAGCGGCCAAATCGATCAGATAATCTGGCGTAAGTTGGCTGTGAGGCTGCTGCAATTACAGATCTAATCACATTAACCGCAGTGTAAAGGGAATGCTCGGAGTACGAGCTAGTGGCGTACACCTGGAAGGTATATCTCAAAGTACCATCCAAGGCGTAGATATATGAGCAAAGAAAAGCTGCAACGTAAAACGCAATCTTTGACCACCTTGTTGTGAATTGCGCAGTCATTAGTTCAGTTCTACGCACACCGTATGATTTTGCGGTCGAAGTAAAAGGTGTGCCATCAGAATGCTCTTGTCCTTCTTCGTTAAGGTATGCTTGCATTTGAAGATTGTCCAGCTTTTCATCACCTACTCTCGACTCCTCCGACAGCCGGGGAGGAGTGGCTGTTTTGATATCAGACATGGCTAGCTATGCTTTAAGAAGAAAAAAAAACGTTTGGCCAAATATGAAAAAAAAAACCTCCGAGTGTATCTGAAGAAAATTGTAGGTTAAATACTTGATCGAAAAGATCAGATGAGATCGATATGATAACTGGGCGGCTCGCAAGTATTTTTCGGCCCAAAAGCCCTCAATTGCTTGTGTACACTACGCACATTGTCGCGCATGCATCGTAGCAAAGTATTTCAGCGAATCAAACGAAGACGGTTATGCAGTGTGAGTGATGCTTGGTCAGCCAATCCTTGGACAAAAATTGGTAGTATTTGTGGTTCATGGCGATAAGACCATTTTTTTTTTCAAAATTTTGAGAGACTATTCTTAATTGTGTACAGACAGAAATTTGTGACAGAAAAAAATTGCTATAGATAGGGACAGTGAAACTGTCTATGAACATGGGATGGGACTGTGCCCTCGGCAAATGACTTACATTGGTTTGCATATATTGTTTGTGGACTGTATGTATCTCGTATTGCCAAGAATAAAAATAAATCGCTCGGCATCGCCCGCGTTGCTTGGCAGAATGTCCTTCGGTCATTTGCCTTTACACATATTTTTTTGGGTAAGACCCGCAAGGAAGCTGCAAGCCGTGTTCTTATGTTTCAAGTTTCGGAATCTCCGCCTCATGTTGCACTCAACGTATACTGTAATTCACATCTAGAAGGCACCCTCGCACACTCCTGAAGTACTGTTCTTGGAGGCTTCAAATCTAAAAAAACAGGCGAAACCGTCGGCGGCTTTACATTTCGTGGAAAACATAAAACTATACTCGGTGAATCCCGTTGGTTCAAGCCAAGCCTTGTTAAGAGATAAATTTCTTGAATACAGAGCAAATCCTCAATACTAAAATCTTAATTTCTTTTATAAACAGGCGTCGTAACGGTGCAGGTTCAAGCAGAACGCACGGCGATAGGCTGAGTGAGGTCTTACGTGCATGCTGAAGCGATTTCGGGCTTGTTGTACACCGGCGTTGCGAGAGGCGTGCATCGGTATAAGGTCTGCTGGCCACTTAGAGATGTCCATCAAGCTTCAATTGCTGCTCGACCTCCTTGACACTCTTTATCAAAGTGTCCACAATGAACTCCACATCATCTTCAGTTAATGTGAAAGCGGGTGCAACCGATACATGATCTCCCCTCTTGCTCTCAACGGTGCCTCCAAACCCCATGGTGGTCATTCCGTTGGCTAGACACGCAGCAGAAACCTTGGCGCCTGCGCCAACATGCATCTCAAAAGGCTCCTTGGTGTTTTTATATTTCACCAACTCTATCGACCAGAAACCTCCCAAGCCACGTACATCACCGACTGTATCTGTTTCACATGCTCGTTCTTTCAAGCGGCGGCCCAACAATTCGCCCTTTTCAAAAGAATTCTGCCGCAAGTTGAGACGATCGACTTTTTTCTGCACGGCCAAGGCAACGCGGCAGTTGAACGCATGCTGGTGGTAGGTCTGGCCGCCACCAATGTAGTTCGACCCTTCCACAAAAGCGTTGTGGATCTTGGGCAGGACAAGAAGACCTGCGATGGTAACAAAACCACCACCCAAAGTCTTGCCCACTGACTGCAAGTCAGGTCCGGCAAAATCAGGGTACAGTTCCCAGCAGTGTAAGCCACCCGTAGCGGACGAGCGGCCAGTTCCACACATGACCTCGTCAAGCCACATAACAATGTCGTACTTGTCGCAGATCTTCCTGATACCAGATAAATACCCAGGAATTGCCGGAGACGTGCCGAACGTTGAGCCTGTCAAAGTCTCGCACAAAATCGCAGCGACTTTCTGGGTGCCCGAGGCGACAACTACGTCTTCAATTTCCTGGAGGAGCCTGACACAATACTCGTCCATGCTCTCGTCCTCTCTTTTATCCCTATACGGATAGCAGGGGGACACCTTTGGAAACTGGGCGTCTGGCATGCAAACTGCCCGGAAGGGGTCTTTTCGCAGGGACTCGCTCAATGCAAGGCACCCTGTTGTATATCCGTGGTATGACTGCTTCCGTGAGATGAATACAGTGCGCTCGGGCTGCCCCTTCTCCAAATAGTATTGGCGCACCGTGCGGATACCGTTCTCGTTGGACTCGGAGCCGGAGCACGTGAACAACGCGGCTGCAAACGCGCCGCGCGGCGACTTGTCAATTAGAAACTGCGCAAGCTGCTCTGCATAGTAGTTGGTCATGGACGCACAGTAGCTGTACGAGCACTCCTTTGCAGCAGCCGCCATCTCCTCGACAATCTCCTCGTCGCCATGGCCTAGACTCACGACGGCCGCGCCTCCTAAAGCGTCGAATATCTCCCGCCTCTTGTGGGTGATGGGGTCCTCGGTCACAATTATGTTGCCTTTGCCGCCCACCACCATGGGCGCGTGTGTGTCGACTTTTGACGAGAAAAGCACGGAGGTGGTCTTGACTGTCATGGGCGCTGAAATAGACAAGAGAGGAGGGGGTTCAAAAGGATTAGACCTGGACAAGCGTTAAGAGCGTTGCTGTGTACAAAGACGACAAGCGTGTGGCCAACGCGATTGAGAAATCAAATTGAGGCTCGAGGCGTAGTTGTCTTCTCGATTTCCTGACTTGTGAAATTAATGGAAGTTGGTCAGAATCTTGAGCTTGGAAGGGTGTCCACCCGAGAATCTGAGCTCAATTTGTATTTGCACCGGCTGGGACTACTGATAACACTGTGGTAGATAAGCGCACACTAAATCGCGGGATTCTAGGGCCGCTATCCGAATCGGGAACTACGCGCCGCGTGCACGCCTGAATACGGACATGCAATCCGCACGATTTCAAAAGCATAAAGTGCTCGGAAAGATAAGGATCGATAGCTTGCTGACCACTGCTCCTTGTTTCGAATAAATGACTCTAAAGATTGAATTGCAGACCCGCGACTATCTAGATTTTGCGCTCAGACGACTCGTTCCATGTGACTCGTTTCATGGCATGCGGTCACGACAGAGCACACCATTAGTTTGGCATAGGCCGAATCTCCGGAACAGTGATTTTCTTTTTCGCTTCCATTGTACGCTTCTGCACTACCAGAAGCAAGCTGTAGATTATAGAAAGCAACGGGGCATCCACCGAGTGCTTCTGAGCTATCCTCACCGGGTTCCCGCAGATGACTTCTACCTCCACATAGTTTTCTTTCCTGATGTCTACAAGCATCAGCGGCGCGTAATATACGCCATCATCTGAGCGGATCATTTGCTCCATCACCTCGTGGGGCAAGTTCACGCCATCGGCTTTCGCCACCGCCACTACCTCTTTCATGGCACCACGCACCAAACTGTCGATTCCGCCAAAAAGTTCCAAGCGCCCGACATCAACATTGGTCAAAGCGCAGATAGGATTGAGCGTCGCGTTGTAAACCAACTTGTGCCACCGAGTGGCCCTAACGTCGGCGTCGTAGACGCAAGTGTTCTTCTCGGTTTTGTAGAATCGCACAAAGTCCCGAGCCGCTCTTTCTTGAAGGTCATAGGCTAAATTAGCGTTTGGAAAGAATCCTACCTTTAATGCGTCGTGCCCCACGTGACTGATGACCCCGCCATAGTTTGTAGAAGATATCATCGAAACACCACTCAAGACCACATTTTGCGGGAACTTTTTGAAAAAAGGCTCTTCGATATCTATGCCGTTCTGCACAAGTACTATTGTACTATTTTGCGAGACAACTGGCGCGACCAACTCTTCCAAATGAAAAATGTCTGGTGTGTTCTTGGTGCATATCACGACAAAGTCGTACAGGGATCCAGCACTGGCCGCCTCAATAGAACTCACAATTTTCGAAGGACGGTAGCATTCAATGCGGCCGTAGTCGACGGAATCGATTTTATAGCCGTTTTTGGTGATCTGATCGTAATCCGATCTCACGACAGTTGTCACCTCCACGTCACTGCATGAATCCAAGGTAAAAGCGGCGATTGTGCCGACCCCGCCAGAGCCCACCAAAAGCACACTCTTCATTTTTGCAGAAAGACCAGTTTGGAGATTTCGAAGAGAAGCTGCAGGAGAACAAGGACGATATAAAAGGGCGAGGGAAGAGTTTTTCAAATAGAGGACATGTCTGTGTCACGTGTACCGCCATCTCCGCACCCGGTCCGGCTGTTTGAAATAGGAAGTACGCGCGCTGCATCTCACAACCTGCCAGATCAACTCTTCAACAAAACTCGCTAGTCGCCTATCTCCGCTTCCGTGCATTGGATATTAAAGAGCACCATTCAATTAAAAAATGTTTCACACGCTCAGCAGCGCGACTTTTAAGCAGGTGGGCAAAGACAGTAAGCCGCTTGGCGTGCAGCTTCCAATGGGCAAAAACACGCGGTTTTGCGGGGCCCGGGCTCGATCGAATACGGGATGCTTCAGATGCCGAAAGCGAAAGTATGTGCTTTTCTCAACCTTTTACACACCTGAACCGGCTTTTATTCTCATGGAGGTATCACGACTACTAATCTGTAAGGAAAAAATGCGATGAAGTCCATCCAAAGTGCGCCAACTGTAAGACTAGGGACGAGATATGCGAATGGCCCAAAACGAAGCAAAAGAGTCGGACCCTGCCCAGAAGTTGCCGGGACATGGATCAATACTTGCAGACCTCAATTATATCCACCCAATCCGCCCAATCCGCACAGGTCGAAGTGTTTGTCAAGTCGCCAACAATTGCAAACACAGACCTGCAACTCACGACACCACCAGCATCAACAACACTTGTTTCCAAAGAAAGTACAGAGACAGCTTCTGGCGCTGTCATTCCCAGCTCACAGGATAAGATGAAGCTCGACTTTCTAGACAACGCCCCAGAAGACTTTAGAGCGAGCGAAGTCGTGCAGGAATTAAAGGGGTTTCGGGAAGATTTGGCAAATTTCCAGATGGAGCTCGAGCAGCTGCGGTCTGGCGTATCTGGCTGTGAAACATCCGATTTCTTTAGCCGAAGCCTGGCCTGCCTAGGTAATGAATCCACGGAGCTCCTAACGGGGTTTGCGCTACCGTATCTATTCGACCTAGATAAAGAGGGCTTGATGTTTCTCGATTGTTACACGAACCAGTACAGTACATTTGTGTCAATAGGGCTTGACACGCTGAACTATTTTCGCAAGACCTTTCTCAGCATAGCTGCGCTGAATGAGGGCATCACGTATGCGCTTGCTGCTTGGGGTGGGTTCTACCTCGAGCTCCGGAAACCCCATAGCAACTTCACGAGGCCATGGGAGTACATGCAGAAGGCCACAAAATACATGTGCAAGCAAATGGGAGACTACCTTAAGCCGAGTGACAAGCACCAGTTCTTTGTGCTTTTTGCCTTCTATCTAATATTCATTGGCATCGAGGTATGCACAGGTGATGTGCGCAATTGGCGCGGCTTCATGACTCAGTGCTCTTTGTTGATACGGTCCTTCGGTGGTATCCTGCGTGTTGCTGATTTATTTGGCTACAGCAACGATATCAAGTGGCTCATCTCCGACTTCAAATTTCACGATTTACTCTCGTCAAATTGTCTTCTTGAAGGGCCTGTTTTTCCAGTCAAAGACTATGAAAATGCCTTAGCGCCACGGCCGGAGTACGGTATAGATCCACTTCACGGAGTTGTAGGGCCACTATATGATATAATGGGAGCCATTGGTAAATCGCGGGCGGACCTCAGCCAGAAATGGGCTGTTTTGGAGCGCAAGGCCCAAATGGAAGATCCGTGTATACAGGCGCTAACATCCAAATTTTTCAAAGAGACGCAAGACGTGATTGACAAATTCAAGCTGAGATTAGCCAGCAGCCAGCCTCTGCCTGTGCACCTTGATTTGCTCCGACAACATGCGAAGGACCGCGATTTGCATGTAGCGCTTTTTGAGCTATACACGTACATTTGCAAAATACAGTTGGCAACGTCGCTTGAAAAGCTTCCACCCAATTGTATCGCCCAGCAGCACTTGTTACATCAAGCGCTCCGAGTCTTGGACGTATTGCAGGAGAGCAAAATGAAGGTCTCGCTCCTGTTGGCATTGTTGGTGTGCGGCATGACCTGTTGTGCGGCGCACGACCGTGCTCTGATGACGCAACGCTTTCGTCTGCACCTGAACCAGTATGAAATAGGCAATTTGCAGCGCGTTGAAGAGACAGTGGTTGAAGCTTGGGCGCGTAATCCCACTGGGTCAGTTTGCATTGACTGGGCCGAATTTGTGCGGGACAAAGAATGGCATCTTTACGTGGGATAGCTCATTGTTTTTAATTCTAGGGAGGCGTAGCGCAGCGTGATGGCAAAATTACGAAGAGAATGCGCCGTCAACCTCGGTGTCTGCAGTATCATCGTTATCACGAGCTATGTATTGAGTATTCTTGGCGTGGCCGCAGCATACTCGATTGCGGAGACTTTTTTTATCTGTTTGTGATTTTTGTACGGGTGTTCTTTCACAATCTTTTACACAGTCTACAAGGAGACGTGTATGCTGTCAAAAGACAAAACATGGCGCCTTCTGACGGAATGCGAAAGGCTGGCTGCTTCTTGTTTTGGTGATATACGATGAAGCGTGGCTTGCTCAAATGGTCTGCAGAATGTCTGATGTACTGCGTACACGCCGCATCGCCCCCGAAATCATATATAAAGTGAGACGACCCCGGGGTTCGAGAAATTCTACTCTGGAAACCAAGACATCATATTTTTCGTGATTTAACTCCGCTTCAGCAATGTCAGACAGTTACGAAGATGCCCCAATCACAAAGGAATCAACCGGCTACGTCAAGCCGGAGATGGTGGTGAAGAATTTTGCAAAGTCCTACCCAACACCACCCATGGACTCGTACCAACGCTTCATTCAAAGTATGGGCAAGTTGTTCGGGTGCTGTGGTGTTGTCTGCTGCTTTTGCCAGAACCCTTACGAGACTGTTGACCAAGGTGAGGTCGGATTGGTTCAAACCTTTGGAGCATTGTCAAGGACCATTGAGCCTGGAACATCATATGTGAACACATGGTCCGAGCAATTGACACGTGTCAACATCAAGATCAACACACAAGAGCTTCCCTCGCAATCTTGTTTCACACGCGATAACTTATCGGTGGCCATAACATCCGTCGTGTACTATAACATCATCGACCCCCAGAAGGCGATCTTCTCGATTTCCGATATTCATAAGGCCATCAACGAGAGAACGCAAAACACCATGCGTGATGTTATTGGTAATCGGACCTTGCAGGATGTTGTTGAGAAAAGAGAAGAGATTGCCGAATCCATCGAGCACGTGATCAGCAAGACCGCCTCAGAATGGGGTGTTAATGTCGAGTCAATTTTGATTAAAGATTTGACATTGCCTCCCAGTGTACAGGAGTCTTTCGCTAAGGCTGCCGAAGCCCGTAGGATTGGTGAGGCCAAGATTATCAATGCCAAGGCTGAAGTCGAGAGTGCCCGCCAGATGAGAAAGGCCTCTGACATTTTATCATCCCCTGCAGCTTTGCAAATCAGGTATTTGGATGCTTTGCAGAACATGAGTAGAAATCCTGGCACCAGAGTCATTTTTATGCCTAGCGCAGACTCGATTGAGAAAATAGTGCATTCGCAAGGAATGAACCAAGGTCCAAACGTTGCGCGTATTCCAGAGGAGTCTCATGCTCTGACCTCTGAGAGAAACATGGTTGACAACTTGCTGATGCAAGAGGCCTTCAGAGACGTGTAGCTTGGCTGCTACTGACATTTTATGTCTTGTATAGTTCTTTTCTATTTCTCTTTCAATATGTTAATTACATTTCCCTTTTTGACAGTTCTTCAAACTCATTGTCAAATTGTATGGTGTTCGGAATTGATTACTTGGGCCTGAACCTGGCTTCAAACTGTCATACTACAACTTGATTAATACTTATGCCTTTCAATGTAATCATCTCTCAAGTAGGGTACTTCAAAACTCTACTTGACTGGCACAAATATGCATTTCTTTATCTAAACTTGCTACCACCTAGCAAGAAACAATTCAAAACACATTCGCAGGTATAAGGATATACATTACAAAACGCAAGGACGTTAAAAAGGCTTTGAGAAATAAGTATCTGAGTACACTCTTCAACTTTAAAGTGGTACAGGGCTCAAAAACTTTTTCTTTCTTCAAGAAGTTTCTTTCACAGTTCATTTCTTCAGGATTAAGACATGAATGAGATAATTTGCGTGTGTTTAAAAAATGGTGACGACATACTGTAAAGAAGCTTGTTGAAAGCGGATAATCATGATAGGCTTGACTAGATACGCATATATTCCGGTTGTAAGGATATATCACATCAGGGGAATAACCAAAAAGGCATACCGACGATTTAAGAATTGTCGAGCAGCATTCACCCAACGCCCGGTATAAACTTTGATGATAGATCCAACGAAGCTTATCGTTCGATGTTGGCTATGAAACTTTGAGTCGATGAGACTCCAAAAATACGAATTCAAACATGTCATATTAATAATCAGATACCTTTTCCATCCAGTAGGAGATCGGACAGAGACAGACTACAGCTGGCAGAAGACTAGGTTGGTCAGTACCGTTGACTATTGCTTTTAGCTATGGATGCACCATATACCAACTGAGTCTAGAACTGGCGTTCATATTGAGTAAAGGAAAAGAATTCAACGCCAATGCCAGACCCAGAACCAAAGTCTGCAAATCTTTTTTGTGAGGGACTCAAGGAGAAAACCTATGCCTTGGAGTCCGAAGCGAAAGGCGTTACCGCGCACGGTGAAGTTGCACATAACAAACATGTGTTAAGCTATGAACAGATTAATTCAGGGAAGCGGGGCAAAGCCAAACCAACCTTAGACTAAACAGTCTCCAAATTAGAGAGACAACGGTGATTGAAACCTTCAAGTCAGCCAGGAAGCATGCTCAGAAGAGGGTTGAAAGGTTTGGCACAGCGCCCACCTGTTTGAAGTCAGCAAGCACAAACGAAGACCTAAATCTAGAGGAAAATATATTGACACGAATTTGAAGAAAAGCGAAAACTTTCAAAAATCAAAAAAAATCACAATCTTAATGTTTATATCCTGGGAAAAGACTCTGCAACTGCTCCTGTTCTTTCTTCTGTTAAAATGTAGGTATAGAACCCAAAAAGTCCCCGTATTCAGTTGACTTTGAATGTTGGCCAGCTTTCGCTTGTTTGCTTCAACTTGAAACAAGTCAATACTTGAGCCTTGGACAAGAGCAATTATCCAAAAGCGCCATGGGATATAAAGATTGAATGCATCGCTGTTGAACCCGCTTTCTGATATGCTCAGAGATTTGCGATCTCCCATGGGTTGCTCTTATTTTGGCATGCATTTGTCTCACATACCAATCATTTTGTGTTGTAATTTTTGGTCTTAAATTTGGTTTTACCTTTAAACTACCCCCACAAGTATTTGGAACGAGCCATAGTTTGTCTGTGAGCCATCTAGCAAATTCGGTATTTATATCGTCTCCGACCTGTGCATGTCGACATTGACACATTCAGCGTGACTTGTATATCTGTTACTAAACTCAAGATGACATGCAAGTCTGCGTTTGATTCGCCTTGCTCAACACGATAGGATTTGTATTGACGTGCTGCGTGGCACTCGAACATGCAATAAGTAGCTTCCACTCCGAGCGGACAACTTGTATATCAGCTGTTCACTTCTTCGCCTCATTAGTGGCCAAGTACTGATTTGAGGAGACAAAATGACATCTGGCCGCTTACACCCTGCTGAAAAAAAAAACGTGTGGTGCCAGAGGTGACCAAAGTCGAATACTACATACACGACCAAATTCTCCAGCACTGCCCGGTGCACGTAGCAGGTAACCAGTTCAAGGCATGTATAGTGTGGGCAAGAAACTGTAATGATAATCAATCTCTGGGACAAATTCTGAGCGCTAGTGTCTTGATTATTTACAAAGACTGTAATATGCTACATTGCCCTTGAATATCTACACTCGTTGTTCGCATCGCCCTGCGCTTGACAACGAGAGCTTTTCAATCAATTCTAGTCTGTCTCGAAAACACAGAAGCTGTGGATCAATTCAAAAGTACGCTACTGTGGTGTTTCTCCAGCTCGTTTCCTATGTCTATCGATTCTCTTCTAACCTTCCGCTCATTGATCACTGTGGTTCCTGCAGATCAAACATACGCCCGGCCGCGTTATCTGAGCCACCCAAAACCGCACAACGAAGCGACCTACTCCATTGACTCGAGCCCCAAATCTCCGCGTGCAACCTGCTCTTTGAAACTGCCTGCTACCCGCATATAAGAGGGCGCTGGAAAACAATCGAAATCTACAAAAAAAAAAAAACCAAAGCCGTTGCCCACAAGCCATCCTTCAGCAGAGCCCGAACCCAGCTGCGCTGGCTATACGCTGCTAGCCCCAGATTTTGCAAGTCGCCACAAACCCCCACTCTCTATGTCAATGGACACGCAGTTTGACTGGCTCGCTTCGTTGCAGCTGCAGCCGCCGCCACCGCCGGTCTCATTCGGAAGCGCCTCCGCAGAGCGCCAGAATACTGGCCCGGATAACACCACCTTGAGCCCAGAAACAGGCCAGCAGATCAGGCGGGACTCCTCAAGCCCCGGGCTGCAAGCGCATGCGGCTCCCGGGCCGTCCGCTAACCTCGAAAGCGTGCCTCTCTCCCTAAAGCCACAGGACCTCTCGCCGGAGGAGTCACGCACGTACATTCGCTGGTACCTGGATATCTTGGCTCGGGCGCACCTGCGCACGATCGCCATCTCCGACGTGTACCAGTTTCTCGGCAACTTCCGCCTTTCGCCCGACACGCGCGCGCAAATCAACCGCATATTTGCACGGATTCTTTCGCTGATCAACATTGGCGAGTTCTTCGCGGTACTCCGTGTCGTGGCGCACGCCCTCCAGGGCCACGAGCCCGCCCGCGCCCTCATCCAGCTTCCGACGGGTGTGCCACTGCCCCCATCGATCCTTCTGAAAAAACGGCCCAGCGATGACGTCAACGACAGTACTGGGCTGGGAGATGACTCTCTCGTAGAGCCCATGGCCCCTGCAGCACCACTCGACATCGATCTGTTCACGCAGTTCATGTTGACGGGTGAGCGCCCTCACGAGCGCAAGGCTAAAGGTCCCCTGAAAAAGCGAAAGAGTGTGAAGTTTTCAGACGAGGTAGTCTCGAACGTATGCTCCGCGCCAGACACTGATACGCCACCCAACCAAGCGGCGGGCTGGGACGAGCTGCTTCCAATGGACCAGTTGCTCTCGCGCATGCAAGCAGGGCAGTTGTCTGTGCCCCAGCGCGATGCTGGAGGTATGTCGCCCGACTCCGAGGAGCGCCAGATTCTTCACGACATGGCACCTCAGATCAACCACTTCCAGCATCTACATTCCGTCGACACGATGCTGGTGGATGGCGTGCCGGCAAATCTTCATCTCCCAGAGCACTCGGGCTTGTTTCTGCCCCGCAATTCCCTGCCCCAACCACCACAGCCTCAGTTGCTAAAGCCAAACATGACGGGGCCGGCACAAATGGCTCAGATGCAGCAGTCATCCTCCGTAGACCCAAAACCACTTAGACCAAACGTCACAGGACCCCTGGATATGGCTCGTTTTCTTGAGCCACTGCGGCCGCAGGCGCATCGTGTTTCGCTCCAAGCTTTTACGTCCCAGATGACGGGAAATACCGTGGACAATACCGTACAAAACGCACGTATTGGTGCCAACTTCTCCCCAGTGCACCTGTTGTCGCCACCACCGGTGCCGGCCACGCGACGTAACCGCTCAGCATCCTCGCCGACCCCTTCACATGTGTCTTGGGATGCACAAGGTCGGAACGAGAGTCATTTGTATTCACAACATGAAGCAGATCCCCCTCGGCCGGGGCCACCCGTGCCAGCCCGGTCACCTCTCGGGCAGACTCAAAAAACTCCTCCACCACCACCTCCTCCTCCTAGGTCTCGGCGTGTTGGTAGTATGTCGTCCCAGATTCCACCGCCGCTACCCGCAAAAATACCCAACGATCCTGTTTATCAGGTTTCAGAAGGAAGCTCCAGCACAACGAACATATTGGACGATTTAAAGGCCCTTCAGGAAGAGGTCGACAAGATCAGAGACTTGACAGGTGGATTTTAAAAGCCAAGGCTATTCGGAATTGATACGTTTTCTAAATATTAATTCAGTGTTTCTGTGTGTGTAGAATTGAAACATTGCTTCCCTGTCTTCGACACAGTCTAATCTTCGACACAGTCTAATCTTCAAGTGCATCCTTTGCCTTTTTCATCATGGCGATTTTCACCAAAGGCGCCAACAGTGATACAGCATCACTCTCCAAAATAAACTTGTCTTTAAGCAACAGGTCTGCCGTGGCTCGTTTGTTGAAGTCCACTTGAAGACACCAAGCAAGAAACTTTTTGATATCGTAACTGAGCGCTTCAGGCTCTTTCAATTTGGGAGTGCCGTTCGTAGCGATCAAGTATAGAGCCCTCAAAGGCGTTTCGTTTAGGTAGGGTGGCTCTCCTTCGATCATCTCAATGGCCATGATCCCTAGGGACCAAATGTCAACTTTAGGGCCGTACTCTTTTCTGGAGACAACTTCAGGCGCCATCCAGTACGGCGTTCCCACCATTGTCGTTCTTTTCACGTTGAGTTCATTGATCTGTGCACAGAAGCCAAAGTCGGTCATCTTGATTTGGCCCTCAGTGTTTAGCAAAATATTGTCTGATTTAATGTCTCTGTGAATGACACCCTTACTGTGAAGAAACTGAAGACCTCTCAAGGTCTCGCGGCATACCGCACCAATTTGGCCTTCAGTCATCACGCTGTGGGTAACAATCTCAGTTAATGAACCCCCTTCCATATATTCCATAACGACCCACAACTCACCTTTCAAAAGATAAGAATCAATATAGTTAACGATATTTGGATGTCGGCTGTCTTTCATGACGAGAATCTCATTGATGATGAGTTCTTTCTTTGGTTGCTGCTCAAGGTTCATTTGCTTTATAGCAACCACTTGTTGTGAGCTAACAGTCTTCGCAATATAAACGCCACCAGAGGCACCCTGCCCAATCTTGTTAAGATCTTTGTAGTAATTAGAAGGGTTGCCTTCAGTACATATCTCCCTCAACTTGGCAATTACTTGGTGGTTCTTTCGCCTCTTTTCCTCCCGCTTTTTTTGGGCAAGAAGTGCGGCCTGCTTTGTATCGCGGCCAGCAGATTTTTGACTACCGGATGCTGGTGGCACCTCATGATCGGACTTCAGAATTTGTTCATGTGCCTCCGTCTTGATTTCAACAGGCTTTTGAAGGGTGGCCGTACGTACATCGATAGGTGGAGGCGGTGGAGGTCGATGTACTTTGAAGTCATCGCTACTAAATTTTGGAGCAGCTTTAATAGGAGCAGTCACTGCCTCCTTGCGATCTTGTTCGGGTTGAATTCTGGATGCAAGATAGGCATTGTGGGACCTGGATTTAGGAAGTGTGTGGTGTACTCGAGACAGATCAAGTGTAGAAGGTAAAGGAGGGACTGATTGATCCGCGTTTTTGCCTGCGCTCAGGCTTTTTAATGATTTGATTGACTTTGATGAGAAGGAACGACGGCCAAATGAGTGTTTTCGGCTAGCTGCCGATGGCGTTTGTGCGCTATCTGTGACTTGTGGCGAAGGAGGTTGTGTTGGAGGTCTAGGTGCTGGCCTGCTGGGTATGAACAGACCCTCATGAGCCTGGCTAGGAGAAACACCTTTGTATCCTGGATGCTGATGCGGCGTTGTAGATCCACTAGCCTGACCGAGATGCTGAATAGGGGTAGAGATATGGTCAAACAGGTCTGTGCTTCCTGAGACTGTGGGTGTTGAAGGCGGCGTAGATTTAGCCGTCGAATTCGGTGAGTGAGCGTTTTTGGGCGAAGAATTTATCGACGTGTTTACACGCTGATCCATTTGTTTAAATTTTCTAAACGCATTGTCATCCGCATTCTCGCTTGTGTCTTGATAAAATGCAACAATGTCCATGACCGCCTGTGGGTGTTGCTGTTGCTCTCTTCTGGAAATGCCACTTGCACTGAGAAGTTTTTCCCATTCTGTCGGCAAACCCGTGTAAGAACCATCATCATCAATACCCACATGCGCCACATGTTTGGCATTGAAAGGAGTACTAATTTTTTTGCTCAAATCAGGAGAGGCGGGGTTGTGGTTCCCTGCTGAGGTACTCTTAGACTTCCCAAACATCGATGTAAAGACACCTTTGACTCGGTTGCCACTTTTCCTTTTTTTCGATGTACTACTGCTCGATGTAGGAGTTCGTGGATTAAGTCTTTCGACGTCTAGAGGAGTCAGTTGGAAAGAGGCCTGTGATACTGATGGAGTCGACGTCGGAGTATGGTTTTGCGCCAAATATGGGGTCTGATTGACGATGCCTTTTGATATCTCAGCCACAGGCGGTGTCCTGATTACCGTCAGCATAGATAGTGACCGTTCTTCGGTTTCGTGTGTTTTCGAATCATCGTTATAGCTGATACTAAGACCCGAGAGGTCTCCCTCTTTATACTTTGCTTTATTGTCCATATCCGTAGACTGTATCTCCTCGTAAAACAGAAATTTCTTCTGAAATTGGTCATTATTGGCACCCAATTGATTTTTCTCTAGGCCATAAGCCAGCAGCGTTGACAGTCCTGACTTTCGGCTTGGCGACAGCTCCTCAAGAAGTTCCTCTAGATCAATGCTCGAAGTCAAATCAGTGGCAGCTTCAGCATGCGGCTTTCCCGGATCAAGCATCGGTTGGTAATGTTCTATTTCGGCCATATTAAGATATGGGCTGTTCGAAAGCTGAATGTTGTCAAGAAGAAGGTCCTTTCGGACCGGAATTTCGGGTGAGCCTTCTGAGTTCTCTGTTGCTTCACCACATTGTGGAGAGGTAGCTCCAGAAGCTGGATTTTCGACAGTTTCTGGTGCAGAAGTCTTTCTCAAAGTGGGGTTGTGCGCGTCGCTCTTAGGATCACCTTCGGCTTTTCTATGGCTTTCGAGACGATCAGGTTCACCCGCTGCCTCAAAAATTCTGCGCACATCATTGCTCATTCCCAGTGGCTGTGTGTGGGAAGATACTGGGTCTATAGCGGGAGGTTTACTCGCGGGCAATTTCAGATGAGGCGCGTTAAACTTAGATATCTCTGGCAGCTGTGCTCGCGAAGCATTCTGAGCTGAAGATTCCACAGAGACTAAAGTCTGACCTTGTTCTGATGGTCCATGTTGTGTATCTGTCCCACTAGGATCCTCTTGCTCGTCAATTCCATCGGTAGACGCGGAGGTCAATCCGGATATGTCAAACGTTCCGGGCATTCGTGGGATCGGACTCGGCGATATCGACGTTTCGTTTGGCGTGGACAGCAAGAGTTTCAGTACCCGCGGAGATTCGTGCATGCTATTTCCACTAATTTCGGGTGATGGCATGTCGGGGGCTTCACCGGAATCGGAATTGAGCGTTGCCTTCGGCGATGTCGTCTGATGCTGCTCAAATGCATGGAGAAGGTCCACCATAGGCAGTCTTGGTTCATTTATAAAAGATTTTGACGTCTTTGGGTTCGCCTCACAGGCGTCTTTGTCGAGCTCCGAAATCGGGTCTGGAAGGCTGGGCGTCGACATAGTAGCGGCGGAGAGTTGATGATAATGGGTGCTGTGGGAGGAGCTCAGTGGATTATTGTCGCAGCACTTTTCTAGGGATATATGCTTGTGTCTGGGGCCCTCTGGCGATAGAAGAAAGTTTGTTGTGAATTCTAGAGCAAGTCTCGCGCGGTCTGCTTCAACAATGTTAGGCCTCAGTGGGTCTTCGCTTTTCTGATTGTACGCTCTGTATATAGATCGCGCGCGACTGGTTTCTGTAGTATTTTTTTTGCGTCTCTTTTCTCGCGGATTTCGATTAAGCCTCCAAACTGAGAGAGTGGGTGCGCGAAGGAGCGGTTTAGGGGCACAATGTCAGCGGCTAGAACGTAAAAGCTCCTCACTGACTTGCAAGAGTAAAGGAAATACACAGAGGCCGGCGACTTTTCTTGATTTCACGAGCCAATAGAGTAGAGTCTATCGATCAAAATGTAGCAAGGGCCAAGAAAATAAGGGAAAACAAAGTCTAGTAATTATAGGAACAAACCTTGAAGGTAGTGCGGACGAGTTGCCGCTAATCATGGATACTATCTGCAGGCCCATTGACCGTGAGGCTCGATACCGAGGACTGGCTTTATGTACAAGACTCGCACTTACTATGTTGGGTTTTTATGTGTGCAGGTGCTTTGCCAAGGTAGCCACGGTGTAGCTCGACCGCCTTGAAATCTTTCATCAGAGATGGGCCCTTCAAACACAATGTGTTCAATAATTCGTGAGTGGAAGGTCAAACTATGGTAACTTCATTGCGATAAAATCCCTCAGAGAAAACTACCTTGGCCTTGGGGAAAATCAAGGCTTAGTATCAGAACTCGGCTGAAAACCAGAAAGACCCCCTAGCCCAAGCCTTCTTTCTGACCAATTTATATTCAAGCAGGATCATGAGGTCTAGGAAGATCCAGAAACAAGAATTATAGAGGCTAGCGCAATGACGATTGCAAACCATATTCTATTGCACTCATTTTCCTCATGTGCTTTGATTCTTCTATATCAGCTCCAAGATATAAAAAATAGTGAACACATGACGTCCAATGTTTCAAGAAAGAAGTGTGTTGTTTTTATTTGAGTGCAAATTTAAGTCAACGCGCATGCTGCCTTTGTTGGTTGGTCCAGACCCGTCTTCACTGCACGAGGACGGGGTTTCAAAAGAGTGCATAATGAGCGTGTTGCATATAGATGTTCGCACCACTGGGGGGGGGGCTTTTTTGTTGTGCTTCATATTTCATTTGAATTTTCAAAGAGTTCAGGAGGAGGGACTCCAAGGTTGCTTTTTCCCTTCGCAATTCATTTCTACTTCTTGTACTTCTGGCGACCCATAGACTCTCATGTGCATGCTGCGTAGGCTACTGAAGAAAATCGCAGCACGACTCAGCCAGTAGTGATAAGTACTTTTATGTATCAGAAAATCCCGAAGATAGTGTTCAAACGGGGTCGAAAAGACCAGTTAAGACTATATGAACACTTTGCGAAAAAGATTAAACATTCAGCTTGCTTACTTTGTTCAACATGATCAATATATTGAACACCTTAGTTTAAAATTTGATTAGACATTTTGAGCAGTTTTCAGTAAATGACCCAGCAGTGTACGTGCCACACGCCAATCCAACGGCATCATCAGCTCAGGTTTGCATTCAATTGCGCGCCAAGCTTTATGCCTTTGTTCCTCGACAACTGTCTCTTATGCTGTACTTTGAGATATTGGATTCGATTTTGGGAACTCGGAGTGCGTGGCTATAACCATCGCAACAGAACTTTGAACTTGACCAATGAAGAAGACAGTCTGAAATAGTTTCAGCGGGTATCCATGATGCGACGACATGCATATGTGAACAACGAGTTCAATATCTCCGTGATTCGATGCTTATCTTCTCTGGCAAGCACATGAAATATGCGCCATGGTCTTTAAGTTGAAACTTCCAAACGAGTGAAACTTTGTTAGGAAATTGCTCTTTTAGGACAGATTGCTGATGAATTGGGTATTTGAGAAAATCCCTCGCGCATTCTAAGCCACGTTCGAGGGAGCCAATGAGCGCCACGCCAGTGATATAATATCTCCATGTTGGTGCTGTCTAGTAAATTTAGCTCAAACTCAAAAAAAATAGATGAATAGTATTCTTTGAAGTTGGTGTATGCGAGACGGGTTTAAAATGTTTTCCTTCTCTCAAGGCTCTTGTAATCAGTTGGAAAACACTTTTTGATATTTCGAACTGGTTGAATGTTTTTAAAATTGTATCACACAGGAGACATCAGGTGCTGGTTCAGCAAAAATTAAAATTTTATTTGAAAAAATACAAATTTTGCTTCATCATCTACCTCATCAAGTTTGTCTAACCTAGAACCTCAGCTCTTCTATTATACAAAAAAAAATATAATACAAATTTGCAAATTGTAAAAAAATTCACGACACATTCTTATGACGGTCAGCATTTCCAACAAAGTTGCGTCAACATCAAGTTGCTGGAAAAAAAAATAAGTTCTGTAATTTCTTCAAGCACACATGAACTTGAAGACGGGCTGCAGTTACCTTTATCTGGCCTACGTGGTTTGGTTTCAGCATTTCTTTTGGCTTTCTGAGTTCTAGCAGCACTGTTACTTTCAAGAAAAGGCACACACCAGTATAAAGCACACGCCCCAGAAGCTTCATTCAAACCTACATGTCCCAACTTTTTCAAATATTTTAGTGGCTAAAAGGTGTAGCTTTATATCTTGCTTGAATGCTTATTGGTTGAAACTTTCACCAATAAGTTACCTCAGTTGCAAAGGAATCTCGCAAACATCGTGCTGCACAGGAGAAAATCTTTGATTGTATCAAACCATCCCAAGAATGATTTTTCACAGATAATTCAGAGCAGAAAAAAAGAAGCCAAAATTTGTGCTGGGAACATGTTCATGCTGTGAAAAGTACTGATACTAGTAGACCTTCACAGGACCACGAAAGAAAAGAAATATTTGTTGGATATTAGTGATTAATTTATTTTAAAGCTCATATCTGAATTTTTTGCCGCGATAGCTTTTTGAAAGACGCAAGTTGAAAACTATGTCAATTGAGTATCTTGGTAACATACGGCGGAATGACCGGCAGAAAGAAGCAGGCAAACTCTGAAAAAAAAGATTATCCAAACCTACTCAACAAGTCATTTCACAAATCTTGCCCTGTAAAATGTACTTCATATATTCATAACGAGATAGGTGGAAGAGTCCCCTAGTTCGCGTTTAAACCAATTCAGTAAAACAGATTCGTTTGGTCGGCCTGCGTATACCAGATTTGATCCAATGCGAAGTCGACATTCGAAAACCCTCTGGGCCTGGACTACAACCGATCTAATATCCATCTAATTGTATGTGGACTTTAATTTAATGGGAGATATTTGTGAGAAGATATCCGTGTCATGAAGAAATCTATCTATACCAGCCCTCTTCCTCGTTCTGTCTCCTTTCTTGTTTTGCGGCACGTTTTGTCGTGTTGCTCGTCGAACTTTTTCACTAACAAATATTCAGTTTTACAATGTCTGATCAAAAACAACTCGCTCCATCGACCTCGCAAAGTTTGTTGAATGACAAGGTATGTTCTTTTTGCTCTACTAAAACGCTTGCTTACATACACTAGACTACAGTGGGAACTATTTGAGCAATAGTTCTTAGTCTCTCTACCAACTAATATGAACGTTTAGTGCGCTGAAATCCTCAAACTCTCCGCTGTATGGCTCTGAATCATTTTATCCTATTCAGTGATTGAAAGAGGCTGCCAACTAAGACCTTGGTCTGCGCACCGCGTGGAAGGTTTTGTATTGTACCATTATACTAACAAACAGTGGGATGTCGTTTTGTCCAACACCATGATCAAAACCGCTTTGGGTTTCGGGGGTGGTGTTCTAGCATCCGTTATCTTTTTCAAGAGAAGATCGTTCCCTGTCTGGGTTGGTGTAGGATTTGGTTTGGGCAGAGGCTACTCTGAAGGCGATGCCATTTTCAGATCCGACTTTGGCACGAGGTCTTACAAGGCGTAAGGTCCTACACAAAATAACGACTATTCACAGGAACTAGAGAAATAAACGATACTTTATAACAGATGTTGTGAAAAAATGTTGTAGTAACATTAGGTTTGAGGCCACGCTCAGCTTTGTGCGTTAACCACGAGGACTGAGTGCACTTGGGTGTTCTGCAATTTCAAAAATAAGAAAGGTGGCCAGGTATGTTTTGGAATTGAAAGCTTGGAGTATCAACTTTACATACCAGGGACCATTGTATCTCGAGCATCATTCAGCGACTCCTCTCCCTCGGTATATTCTTGGGACTGGTCTTCATTTGCATTGAACTCATCATTAATGCGGCCTAGTGCAATTGTTTTAGCCTTGATAGCAGCATATAGCGTCGCTACAATCGCCTCTAACAAAAAAAAATTCTGCCGCATACCCTCGCTTTTGAAACTGAGTCTCTCAATCTCAGAGAGGGGCCGTTCAGCTTCGGAAATTTCATCTGTAGATGGTATCTGAAGTTGTGCCTTCATGTTACGGCTTCCACCATCAGGTTCGCTTACGCTTTGCTTTGCTTCTTTGAATTTTGCCGCATCAATCGATTCTAGAAGACCCCCTATTTTGTCTATGATTCTGCAAGGGTGCTGTGAGATTTCGGAACAGTCAAAAGTCAACAAATGCACAGAAACTGAATAGATAAATCGATTTGTGATCAACGAGTTGCTAAGAAAGTTGCCCAACCCCGAAATGAAGAAACACGAGAGAGACTTTTTTCGGCTAAATTCCACCCTGCAACGCTGTGTTGTCATGGCCATTTTGCAAAAGTCTGGGAAACATGTCGTGAAAGTTTCAACAAACCATACATCGGAAGCCATCAAACGATATGTGTTTCTTCGGTATGTTCTGATAATGTCGTTTATGTTGTCCTTGTTTTGATGGTTAGACGCATCGTAGAAAAGCCCCAAGATCAAGTCAAAGCTATTACTTTCCAAGACCTTACATATAAAGTCCCACACAACTAGTTCTTCTTGCTCCGTGAGTGGCTCTTTCAACGCATTTCGCATGACAAGTACCATTCTTGTGTCCGTGGATTCCGCAATTATCGCATCTATCAGCGGATTGTGTGCGACCATATTCAAAAAGTAAAGACACACCTCGAACAACACCTTCCAGGAGTCAATAGAATGAAGGAACAGCTCGAAAAGCATTAGTGCCTGATCGTTGATTGGATTACCGTGAAGAACTTCACAGAAAAAGAGGAGTTTCCAGGCATTCTCCAGGTCCCACAAACTGGCAAATTCTCCCCAGGTGACCTTTCCCACAAGCATTCCCAAATTTTCTCTCACGTGAGACAGTAAATATCGGTCTTCTTTACACGAAGTAAGACAATATGCCACTTGCTCAAAAAACACCGGTATATGCTTGACCAAGAACGTGTATGGGAGAAATTCGCCATGATGATCAAAAAATGCCATCACAAAACTGGGGTTTGCCGACAGCCCACTTATTAGTTTTTCGGATATGGAGATGTTTGTATCGCCTGTCAACCTGGGTGTTTCACTTTCAAGTGCTGCCTTATATAAATTATGGTAGAACAGACACACAAGTTTGTTGGTATGACTTTCCCTATATTGAAGTCCCAGGGATAAGTCCCCACACCCCTCAAACACGGTCAGGGTCACCAAGTGAAAGAGACTCAGTATCTCGGTCTCTAGCTCTTCGGAGATTCTTACATGATTCCACACTTCGCTGGCTGAGGTTAGAAGATCAGATTCCAAGAAGCTCTGTACTATATTTTGTACTGTCTCCGACAGTGACATGGACTGAAGCTCAGAGTTGATGGTGGAGAGAATTGCCGTGCAATCGAATGGAGAGTCGCCGCTATTGAGAAACTTGCGAAGAGCATTGGCGGCTGTCTCGATGCCAATATTGACTGTACGATCACGTGTCAACATGTCTTCGTTTTGGATGTCAATCGTGTGGGGTTGTGACAGGGTAATTTGTGCAAGTATACATGGGTGCAAAAAAGCGCGAGTGCGCGGGCGCGCGAACGCACAAGGGTCAATGTGTGTGTTTTGAAGCGGCAAATGAACCACGGTTTTCCAAACAAAAAAAAGTCAGAAAAAAGTGTCGACTTTTCTTTAAGACTCAAGTCTAGATTTGTACTTTTTAGGTTTTTATATTGGTTTTTCGGCTGTGTAGGCTCTGGTCCTAAGTGTCGCTCGTACATTATATATTCCAACTGATTATTTTGGCAGTCACACATTGTGTACAAATATCCAATGGCATCATGAGAAGAAGGAATGAATTAGGTTAAGCATTTGCTTCAAAATGTGTCAACATACACGGATGAGTGTTGATGATTGCTGTGTCAAGTGATGATGCTTCAATCAAGCCAAGTCTTCAGCAACAAGAACACTCACTTGAAACGCGCCTCAAATACACTGTTTCAGGTCTATTTTGCAGCATCCCACACTACCTTTTTCTATACAAATAGAGCACGAATTCTCATTTTTTTTTTGCCTCTGGTTTATCAGCAGGGCAAATATACCTGTAACAAAGCAACTGTTCTTATTCAGCTACACTTTCCACCAATTATACACTATCCATAATCAGTGTTGCGAAATATTTAGGTGATAAAAGCAGCCTCACCATAGAATAAAGAGTATACGCGTCATTACTTTTGAAAGGGCATTATCAAAGAAAGAAATACCAATGTATACATACTCACGTCACGGACATTCAAACAAATCATCATCGTCAGCGGCAAGCTCGTCCGTGGGTAGCAGCAGATCACGTGATCGCAGACGGGTGCCGCTGACTCTGGGCAGTTCTTCCCATACATCGGAGCCGGGCGCGGCTCAGAACGCTAAGCGGCAACGCCCTATCGAGAATGACTACTCCAACAACTACCTCCACACGCGCGCACTCTCCACGCAATACATTCGCAACATCACGCGCCCCACCGAGGGGTATCCAAAGTTGCAAAAATTAAAGGAGTTGAAGGCACAACAAGTATCTTCCCATTGCACAAAACCATATGGCGTGCACGTGGAGACAAACCAAATTGTGCCGACGCTTAACCAATGGGTAAATCAGTATGCGCTTCAGTTCGACGTGATTATGATCGGCGCGCTTGTTGAGAACCAATTTTTACTCCCGTTACTCAACCTGTTACCACTATACAAGCTCTGCGCAAAGCCCGGCTTTCTTTTTATTTGGACAACCACAGCCAACATTAAGCAGTTGACCAGTTTGCTCAATGGCGATAAATGGAATAAGAAGTTTCGCCGGTCAGAAGAGTTGGTATTTGTACCGGTCGATGAAAATAGCCCTTACTTTCCTAAAGGCCAGAACGATGGATTCTACAGTGACAGCGCGAACGGAAACTGTCAATCGCTTTTAAGTAGAAAGCAGTGGCATTGTTGGATGTGCATCACGGGCACCGTGCGGCGTTCGACCGACACAGACTTGATTCATTGTAATATCGATACAGACTTACAAATGGACCCGAAGTCCATTGCGGAGGAGAGTTACAACAATGCAGTACCTGAGGCAATTTACAGGGTGGCAGAGAATTTTTCCAACTCAAACAGGCGCTTGCATATCATTCCCTGCAAGACCGGTTACAGATTGCCTGTAAGAGTCCGCAAAGGTTGGGTGATCATGCTGCCAGACGTGTTAGTGGATAACTTTGATCCAGTCAGCTACGAGATGCAGCTTCACTCAAATTCCTTGGTAAAGTACAAGTCTATCAATACCAACGGAATACTGAAGCAAATGCCACAATATTTGGTACCGCAGACATCAGAAATAGAATCCCTCAGACCGAAAAGTCCAATATGAAGGCGCAATAGAGAGTTGAGGATACGGAAAAAGGTGAAGGCCCATGGTGTTGGTCGCTCGCGTCTTGATAGAGTTAGTATAAAATCAAAGAAAAAAAAGAATTTAGTGTTGTCAGAAATGGTTTGGATTAAGGAATTTTATCAGCATCGCTTTCACTCTGAGTGAGCTGAGTAGGTTTATCATCACAAACACTGGTGTTTAAATTCACATACACTTTGTTGAATATCAGCAGAGTTCTATACTGAAAGCAAAATTTAGATAAAGCCATTGAGCAAAAAAATCTTTATAAGCCTTCCGCGATCCGGGTAATCTCCGGAGACTATTTTGTGCCAAACACGCGGGCTCGCGTCAGAGGTCCCAGGTGGATACGTTCGCATGAAATATGAGCGTACTAATTATATTTGGTACCCAAACAGAATTTTTATTGCTTCATGTGTACCACCCTATCCGACCATCCTTTGCGGAATGCTGAAAATTACCATGAGGAGGAGGAGGAGGAGGAGTTCTCTCCATGTGATGAGTGAACTAGGGATGAAGCTGGACGGGTCTGGCCAAATCCTACGAGACCTAAACTTGAATATTCAGTCTTTTCAATTTTACGTTCAAAACTATATTATGTGAAAAAACTCTTGTCCACCTGGTTGAACTTTGCATTACAGCACTAAGTTCTAGAAAAGTTTCGAGTCAAGAGTATTGACTAATTCAACAATTGGAAATCTAAATTACGGGACAAAAACAAAATTTGGAAACACAACTATTCGGATCGGTGGAATATTAAATACTCATTATTGGCCACGCATGCATGCCGGCTGGAACGATTTTGGAAAGTTTCCGCCGGGATCATAGAGCTAGATGCGGACCCCCACTGAATAAGTCTATGTACAGGTATATTGCTTTCAAATCACGGACCAAGCCCCACGCGAGTGCCGGGGATCCCCGGGTATGAATAGTTATATAAAGGCACTCCCCCACAAAAATCTTCATTGAAAAAAGCCGAGATCGTTTTGATTGCCGAAGATCATTCCTAGAAGCAATCGGTTACCTTAACACACAAATCAAATTACCTTCAGCTACACAACAAGCTAATCCTGCTGCACGAAAAAAGAAATCGAGATGGCTGCAAAGATCACCGTAAAGACGCCTATCGTTGATATGGATGGCGACGAAATGACCAGAATCATCTGGCAGTTTATCAAAGATAAGCTCATCTTTCCCTACTTGGATGTAGATCTCAAGTATTTTGACTTGGGTATCGAGTACAGAGACGAAACCAACGATAAGGTGACCACTGATGCTGCAGAGGCAGTCTTGAAATACGGCGTAGGTGTCAAGTGCGCCACAATCACTCCTGACGAAGCCCGTGTGGAAGAATTCAAATTAAAGAAAATGTGGCTTTCTCCTAATGGTACCTTGCGGAATATCTTAGGTGGAACAGTGTTCCGGGAGCCAATTGTCATTGACAACATTCCCAGAATCGTTTCGCAATGGGAGAAGCCCATCATTATTGGCAGACATGCTTTTGGGGACCAGTATAAAGCCACAGACTTGGTATTTCCAAAAGCTGGCGAATTGTCGCTTGTCTTCAAGCCCGCTGATGGCTCGCCAGAGGAGCACTACCCCGTTTATGACTATAAAGGCCCGGGTGTAGGCATGGCAATGTATAACACAGATGCATCTATTTACGATTTTGCCGAGTCGTCTTTCAAATTTGCGTTGGACAGAAAAATCAACCTTTTTTCTTCGACAAAAAACACCATTTTGAAAAAGTACGATGGCCGTTTCAAGGACATCTTTGAGGAGATGTACGAGAAAAAGTTTAGGTCCGAGTTTGAAAAAGCTGGGATTTGGTATGAGCATAGGTTGATTGACGACATGGTTGCACAAATGTTGAAGTCTAAGGGCGGGTATATCATCGCCATGAAGAACTACGATGGAGACGTGCAATCCGATATTGTGGCCCAAGGTTTCGGATCCTTGGGTCTCATGACGTCTGTGCTTATGACCCCTGACGGCAAGGCTTTTGAGGCAGAGGCTGCGCATGGCACTGTTACCAGACACTACAGACAGCATCAGCAGGGAAAGGAAACATCGACGAACTCAATTGCTTCAATTTTTGCATGGACCAGAGGTTTGATTCAAAGAGGCAAATTGGACAACACGCCAGATGTGGTCAAGTTCGGCGAAAACTTGGAGGCTGCTGTCATTGAGACTGTTGCCAAAGATGGCATCATGACCAAAGACTTGGCGTTGTCCCAAGGAAAGACCGATCGCTCGTCGTACGTGACCACCGAGGAGTTCATCGATGCTGTGCAGACTAGATTGAACAAAAACCTAGGCTTGTAAGATCCCTATATGTTCGGGCTGTTTAGTGGTATTCAACTGGCCATTATTTAGTCAGCAGGTCTCTGGGTATATACTTATGCCATTTTACTTCTTCAAATATGCAATAAACCACAAAAGAAAAACCAACTTTTGCATCCTCTATACTGAGAGGTTAGTCTGGGTACTATGTTCCAAGAAGCCAAAAAAAAAAAAATTGTCAGTTCTTGAAGCTGTTCGCGCGTAGCATGCGCAAAGGACTACAATATGGTGCTTCTTCGCCTTCAGTAGACAACCGTGCCTTGCTTGCGTAAAACTGCGAACCTTCAAGAAGTTCGAATAGCAAAAGCTTTACAGTTTTCTCTCTCTCGGTTGAGCCTAGCTACAAGCTTGAGGCTCAGGTTGATGGCATACATGGCTTGATGACTCGTTCGCCCTTGTAGTGCAAGTCAACTCCAGCTCTTGTAATAGCACTCGGCTTCGGGTCTTCCCATTGACGTCTCATTCCAAGAAATCTAATCACTACGGACCGAGCAAATAGGAATCACTGAGATTTCTAAAGAGAGAGCGTCTCATGGTGCCCCTCTCCTCCTTGGTATATATGCGCTAGCTGGGTAGCTTCCAGTGAAACCCATGGTATTTGGTTTTCGAGTCCAAACGTTCCTGCATGCACTCGTATTCATGGGCTCACATCTTTGGCCCAGATGGCGGAGCGCTTGAATAGCCCCTGAACATCACTGCTTGGCCCCGGCAATATACTGCCGTCTCTTTTCACTCACAACGCCAGCCAAAATATCGTACGCACAGGCCATGAATGTGGGCTCGATTCTCAATGGAGAATCGCCGTCCAAAGTCGCCGATGCCGAAGAGTCAGAACCGGTGGGTCCTCGGCCCTCCTTCCCCGATCTTCACCATCGGCAGTCCATCAACAATCTCCTCAATGAAACCCCGCGGAACGGACGCGTTGTATCAAGAAGCACTGACCAAAAGGCAGATTCTGATTCGTCTGACACCCGTGACGGTAGTGAAGATGGTGACGTCGACGACGTCGATGCGGACGCGGAGGATATTGATCGCGAGCTAGCCGCTGCGAGTTTGGAGGAGGCACGGGAGGCAGAGGCAAAGGAGGCAGAGGCACGAAAGAACGCAGGCCAAACCGAACAACTTGCAAAAACCAAACCCGAGGGAACCACTGGCACAAAAAGTGCTGGGAACCCTGCCGCGGGAAAACGCGCCGAGCTTCTTGGCAGCGAGCTCGAGAAGATACAGCGTCTCAAAGCTACACGCAAAAAGCCACACAGGTATGATGAGCCCCCTGTATGGGCGCGTACATGGGTGCCCCCATCTCAACAAGGTCATGTTGCTCGCAGCAACAGTGCTGAGAATGGGTTTCGTCTGGCAACCCCAAGCATGCCTGACGCGACGGGATCCACATCCAAGTCTGTTTTCGGCCGTGAGGCCATGACACTGGCAGACTTGGAGTGTCTGGTCACAGGTGTAATCCCGCCACAGCTGGCAATCCGCACTATTGCAGAGTGGCTCTACGCAAACTTTGTGGAGATTCTGCTCGAGAACCGGCAGAACGTGGAACTTGAACTCAAATTTGGTACAATTGTGGACACAGATACAGGCTCGCGTATCGACGTGGGCGTGTCCACCGAGTGTATCTACACCAACACAGCAAAGACGCGTTTCGAAATGGGTGTTCACGAGGTCGGCTGGCGTGACATGCGGCTGTTCTTGGACGAGTTAGAGAAAGCTCATGCAGAGGCGGCACGGAAAGATCCAACACGCCCGCGGCGCAAGTTTTCGCTCACTGAACTGAACAGCACGGACTACTTCTATCAGATTACCGAGCGGAATGAAAAGCCGCGCAAGATCCGCATTTCAAAGGATAACCTGCTCAACCCACCACGGTATACGGCCATTTCTAAGCAGCGCGTTTCAGATCTATTCATCCACAATCCGTCGTCGATGTATGATCTCCGGCTCTCACTCCTGATTGAGTTTCCGGTCGAATCTGAAAGCATTGAGTCAATAATGAAGAAAAACAAGCCATCATTGCAGCGTGGGAAGGCCCGTGCACTGTATTCTCACGCGCCAACGGTAACGCGTTTCGACTTTACTGAGGTGTCATCGCCGAGGGCATCTAGAAACAAGACGGGCCGTGCGACGGCAGAGCAGGAAAGGTCCTACGAGTTGGAATTGGAAATTGACACATTCCAAATTTTCCGTGGCTTTGACCGGATACGGGATGGCTCCGATACCATTCGGTTTGAAGAGTTGGTTGAGGTATTTTTAAACAACGCGCGGTGCCTCAATAATCGAGTCACCAAGTTGGCATCGAAGTAAGAATTCTAGAATTGGGTAAGAAATTGAGGGCCATAAGCAATTTCAAGGTATAGAAGAATGAGTACGTCTCACAGATATCGTATTGTCATAAGCATTAGAGAAGCTCCATCAGCGGACCTCTCTGAGAGCGCGCGCGTACTTACAATAAGGTGCCGATTTCATGATTGCATGAGGCTCCCTTGAAAATTATACTAATAGGACACAGCTGCATCAGATAATGTTACATTGCAAACTGACTTGAGGACCCTTGGATTATTGTTCTGGTTTTACAAAGCATTTCGGCATCCGTATGACTTCTGTTCGGTTTCGTGTAAAGCTTAAAATTGAAACGAGACACGTGTGTGTGCATATTATTGAGACGGCTCATACACGTCCCAACAAACCAGTTGGAAATAATTTATACCGCTGACGTTGCCCATACATTGCGCTGATTTAACCCCGAATGGCCACAGGACACATTTACCGCTTTTCAGCCATACATTCTTTTTCTGTGCTTTGGAAAGCCAAAGAAAAAAAATTGAGGGTTTCCACAGCCCAAATTCCACGTTCTATGTATGCAGGTCGACATCAATCCAGCAGCTGGCGACATACGCGGATGTGTCCAAGTAGCCTGCCGTCTGAAAGCAAGTACCTGGCGCAGCAGTTTTGGCAGCCACTCCCCGAGAATCTTATACTATGTTCGACCGCTCGGTGCCGATCCTCGTGTCGATGGCAGTGTCGCTTTTTGCGCTTTTTCTCGGCCTGTTGCTGTTCTTGAAACACCAGCCGCGTGCAGAAACGGCGTCGGAGACCAGGTACAAGACAAATGACGGCTTGGGACCAATCCATGAGCTTCCGAAAAGACTAAGTTCACGAGAACTGTGGTCACAGGCCAATGCTGCTATGGATCTCACGATTGTAGTGCCGGCTTATAATGAGAAGGCGCGGTTGGGGAAGATGCTCGACGAAGCAGTCTCGTATTTGGAAAAGCATCATCATGGCACGTACGAAATCTTGATATCAGATGACGCCAGCAAAGACGGCACTGGAGACTTTGCTCTTGATGAAGCCACAAGGTTGAACCTTGCACCCCATGTCTTGAAAGTGGTTACCTTAGTTGAAAACAGAGGCAAAGGTGGCGCTGTTGCCCACGGCGTCTTGCATGGAGCGGGTAGATTTTTACTCTTTGCCGACGCTGATGGTGCTACGCAATTTAGCGACGTGGCCAAATTGCTACAGCAAATAAAGAGAATGGGGCAGGCACCTGCCGTTGCAATAGGGTCACGTGCGCACATGGTGAATACCGATGCGGTGGTTAAACGGTCATTCATTCGTAATTTGTTGATGTACGCTCTACATGCCTTGGTATTCGTGTTTGGTATAAGAGACATCCAGGATACCCAGTGTGGGTTCAAAATGTTCAACCGAGAGGCAGCACGCATGATACTCCCGCACATGCATACCGAGCGATGGATTTTTGACGTGGAGATCTTGCTCTTAGCGGAGCTACAAAAAATCAACATCGCCGAAATCCCCGTGAATTGGCAGGAGGTAGGCGGCTCGAAGGTCGACTTGGCCAAAGACTCGATTCAAATGGCCGTGGATTTGGTCGTGACGCGCATGGCGTACATCACCGGGATATATGCAATGGACGAGTGTGGGAATTTGCGCAAGTAATCCGCAGGGTATGTGCTGCTTTTCATCTGATCAAGACGTTTTTTTGCGCACGCAGCGAAGCAATGGGACATGCTTGATCGACACTTCCTAGCCGTCATTTATTGGGCTGATTTTACTGGGGTACGGATTTGCCGTTTAATGGCTCGTTGCATTCTACAACTCAAAGATTCGGCTTGGGCACTACCGACCAGGCCTCAATTAATGAAGGGTCAGTCTTACGGTAGTACTGGAAGCTGACGGACGAGGCTTGACGCAATAACTATTGTACATCTTTCACTACGGAGTGCCCGTGGTTTTGCCGTATAGTGCCAACAAGCGCAAAACGCTGGTTTATTATTATTTGACTGACGCACTAATATGCTCCAGCCCTTTGTCTGTTGCGAAGGCCACGGGCTTCACATCGTACAACAATAACTCTTGTGTAATATGGAGTCAGGAATTGACTAGATAATGTTTCAGTCGAGCCATAATCCATGGAAAGGTACTTTACTTAAACACCATAGATAGAGTCATAGATGAAGTAGTTCTTGATATAAAGTCAGTGAGCAAGGTGATAGAGCTTTGATTACATTCAGATGCTTCAAGTACCTGGGTGCTCATTGTTAACGCCTGCCAATGCTAATACAAACCAGCGCCCGCGCGCCTTTTTTTTGGGCTGTGTTCAGGTGTGATTCGAAATAAGCCTTGGGCAACCCACCCGAACGGGCACAATAGAGGCGACGCCCTCCACCGCGATGTCACGACATTTTCTTTTGCATACAATGCTGGTCACCAAATACGAACCAACAATTGCCGAGCGAGCAGTGGCACGTCTCAGAATGCCGTACACCGTCTCCTATACTATTATGCTGTGTTTGGGCTAGCCATTGCCTTCTATGTCATCCAGGACAACCGCAAAACCCTATAATTTTGTAATGCATACAACATGTGGCGCGAGCAGGCTTGTCTAATTTTTTCCTGATGTATCATAGAAAGCAGCAAGGATGAGTTTTGGGCAGCGCGTAGCATTCGTGGCTTAAACACTATCCGGACTTGAGCTAATCTCTCTTCCTACAAGTACGCCTAACTCGGCGAGCGAGACGTGAGTGCATGTTACTATTAGAATAGGCAGCGAAGAAGTGTTGATGCACGATATCAAGTACATGATTCCAAAACTCGAACTCCCGCTTGAGGGAACTAGGCGGTCGTGTCGGGCTCGAATCTGCCGGTGAAAAATTGGGCTTCCCGGGCATACAGTCTTGATTTGTCTGTATGCAGACATTGGTGTGGCTGTATCATATTGTTGACCAATGTTAAGGTATTGATTGCCATGTATTTCACACACCACCGTTGCACGCAGCATCACAGACTGTTGATATTCTGAAACGCTTGTCGTAAAGAAAAGACCACTTTGTCGGCGTTCACCTCAAACCTGGGCCGGCTGCAAACTAAGATTATAGACTCGCTTGTCTTGCGCTAGCAAGCTTCCCCCACTTATATTCACGAGGATTTTGACGAAGCCGATGTTTTCGAGGAAACTAAGGTTTGTTCTCTTGGCCACAGCCCTGGCAGTGAGCACTCTAGTCGTGATCTTTGTTTTTAACCCGGAAATCATCACTTCGCAGGATCTTGCCGCGCCTGTCTGGAAGTCTGACCTAGTAAGCGAATACTATGTACTAAGTGCTGAATGGGTCAACAAACACCCCACATTCCAAAAGATCTTGGCTCAGGCAGACAAGCTGCTGGTTTCAGTAAATGAACTCAAAGAGTTTATAGCACAACAATTTCGTATTACGGGTGGCGCTTTTCTTAGAAAAATTGAGGATCAAGTCCGTGACGAGTATGCGGAGGAGTTCACCCAGACTTTACGCGACGAGATACATCAAAAAGTAGTCAAGGAAGCAACGGAAAGTCAGTTTTTCGGCGACGTAAAATCTTTCAAGATCTTAGAGGAGCTTAAGGCTTCCTACTTGAAAAACAATGAGCGCCAACTCAAGAATGAGCTTGTGAAGGAGTTCCTCCTACTGACAACAGACTCAGAGCTCCAGGCGCAAATAGAGCAAATGAGCACATTGAGCATAGATCGAGGCGCGTACTTCCAGAATATATTTGATCATATACTCCACGATTTCGGCCCTAGTGGCAAGGGCGTGGCCAAGAAAGGGAGGTCCGTACCCCTGAACGGCCTAAAAGAAGTCACTGTGCCTCCGAAGAGCAGGAATGAATTGACTAATGATCGCGTCAGCGTGTCACCTGAAGATTTCTCCGATCTACAAGACAAGCACGACAGCCTAGTCACATACCTTCGCACACTTTCTGTGCCGCCCATTGAAATATACTCCGGCTCCGGCATTGTTTTAGCAGCTGGAAGGAAACACATGGTTGGTGCCCTCAACGTTATTGTGCAAATTCGTGAAATGGGGTCCGAGCTTCCCATCGAGCTTATACTCGACGTCAAACAAGATTACAATGAAAGACTATGCGACGTGGTCTTACCCAAGTTTGGAGGCAAATGTGTAGTGATTGAGGAGATCTTGGGGCTGGAAACATACAAAAATTCTAAGCGCGACGGGTTTCCGATGAAGGCAATTGCGCTTCTTATCTCATCATTCGACAATACAATCTATCTTGACTCGGATAACTTCCCCATCAAGAACGTTGACACGCTTTTAGAATGCGACCCCTACTTAAGAACAAGGTTCTTACTATGGCCAGACAATTGGCACAAAGGCACATCCCCGCTTTTCTATGATATTGCAAGACTCGCTGCTGGTGAGCCTGTTAGAAGGGATGGCTTCTCAAACGAAGAAGATTTTGCGCTATACATTTCTCGCGATAAAAACCTGGACATTTTGCTTCATGATCTAGATGGACTTCCGCCTTTTACTGGTGTCGAGTCTGGCCAACTTGCATTTTCGAAACGTGAGCATTTTCGCAGTTTATTTTTGGCTCTTTACTACAACTTACATGGTGAAAAATACTACTACCCATTACTTTATCAAGGTGTTTTTGGAAGCGGCGATAGGGAAACATTCGTTCCAGCACTACACGTAATGAACGAGCCGTATTATTTAGTGGACTGGGAAATGAAGTTTAGTGGCGTTACGCGTCAAAGGGGGGAAAACCTGGCAAATACGTTCTTTGACGAAAGTACCATGATCCAAAGTGATCCTGGGTCTGCGATGGTTTTCAAGAAAGCGTGGGAATCTTGGCTTTCTATACAAGGCCTTGATGTTCGGCTCAATCCTTTTCAGAATGGAGAGTATACCCTGAAGTTGGTCGGAAGGTTTTTTGAAGAAAAAAACGAGATACTCGAGCCTAAGCCATTCTTTTTGCATGTGCACTCTCCGAAGATAAACTCTGTTTACAATGAGAAAACTTCAAAAGCACGCTACAATTATAAAGATCGATACATTAGAAGTCTTGGTGAAGAAGGAAAAAATGATTTGATACGGGACACCGACTGGGAATTAAAGTTTCAAGCGATCAATGCATGGAGCACGTGTGAAGGCATTATAGATGAGGGGTTTTGGGCTGATTTTGGACTAGACCAACAGAATTTATGCAAAAAATTGACCGAATATGTTGAACTTTTGAAGCTGGGTTCCGATGACCCTGGCTCGTCGAAATTGAATTTTCTTGGCTAGCTGACTAGCCATATTGACCTGTAGTGATGACGGGAAACATTACTTCATCTCACAGCATCTATAAACATATCTTCGTGTATATGTGTAACATTATCAAATTGAAATTGTTGGCGCGGAGAGCCGAAAAATCGAAGAAGGCCTTCCAAAGATAATTGGAGGAAACAATCTCAGGCATCGCATATTCAGACTTCTGTCTTTAAAAAGGAGTCTGCAAAATAAATTCGTGTCTTTCGTCTGCGGTATATTCTCGGAGGGTTGTCGTTTCATATACTGAATCACTGCACCAAGCGATCGGGTTTGTATTGTCCAACTCATGCGCAATACTGTTTCTTGATCTTGTCTGCTTTGTATACTTTTATTTGAAAGAAAAAGTTCAACTGCCAAATTGTATTCCATCTAGACCTGGGCCACGTCATGCTTTTCTACTTGACCAAGGCTTGAACAAGGATGATACGTAAAATGCACCTGTTCTTCAATCCATGCAATATATTGGTTTGAAAGGCCGGGCAGCTTCCCTTGCCAGTTAAAAGCAGCTTTTCAGTTTAAAGCAAACATTCTTGTTTTTTTTTTAATATTTTATATCAAATTGATTCCTCCGTTTCCTGGTGGGTTTACATGTGTCTATTGAGCAGCCTGTAGAAACCTCGATAAAGGCCAAGAGTCATTTGAACGATTCTAATCAGTTACATCAATTTGATAGCTTGAACAGAATGATCATGTAATCATATGCATGCCATGAATAGTATGACGCGGCCAAATGAGACACCTTATCTTTTATGTATGGTTGATGGAGCACCTTGCATAATTTGAATATGGGTGTAGGGCAAATAAATTGTTTTAAATCTCGAGAAATTGCATGCACACAGCAATCAAGCAGGCACCAGGCATGACACACTGAAGTTAATATAAAATTTCGGCAGTGCCCTACATCAAGCCCGCTGATAAATTACATCGGTGTGAATAGTTTGTGTTGCAAGATGAGAACGTGCATTCATATGCGACAACGTCTAGTCTGTATACAACACAACCAGTATCATCTAGCTTTGAATAAACAGACAAGACCAAAAGTCAAGCGTCCATAAAACTTTGCACAATCCACCAGCACGAAAGAGAAAATCTTGCCGCAAGCAATGGACAAAAAAACAGGTAGAGGTTATAGACGAAGAGATGTCGAAGCATACGAGGATGAGCAAATGCCATTCCATGAACCGCTGCAAACTGAAACCCCCAAGGAGGAGGATTCTCAACAAACTTCAGAATGCCCTTCAGCAAAAACCCAGACCGCTTTTAAGGACTTGAAATCAGATTTGGGAACCCCAACTAGACGTACCGCTACGTCAATAAAGCAGAATAATGGTAAAAATGAACTTCAGGCAGACCACTTGAGACGAAAGTTTCAGACAGAAGTGAGAAGGCTCAGGTCAGATGTAGAATGGCTTGCATCAAAAAAAAACCTAAGCCCAAAGGAAGCCGAGGAATATCGAGAAAAAGCCGAGCTCTTGGAACAAATAAGCACATCGGCTTCCACTTCCGACCAACATTATGAGCTACCGAATCAGTCTGTTGCCTCGGACGATTGGCATGATCGCAAAAGAAAATTGGATCTCCTCAAGCCACAAACTCTGCAAATTACAGAAGTGAGAGAGAAAAGGTCAAAGAATGACAACCAGTGGGAAATCGACCAAATGAAAAAAGCGCAGGAAATAGTTTCACTGAATCCGGACCAGATTCAATTGCCAGGCCAACCACAATACGATTATGTGTTCGATGAGTCGCAGTTTGTCGACTTTTCCGAAGAGGCCGAGCTTGCGGGTGAAGACGGCGATGACATCGAACCTCCTTCTAGATTTAATGACATTCAAGCAGTGAGAAGGTCGCTTCCCGCTTACCGATATAGAGAGAAGTTTCTCGATGCCATCAATGGAACCCAGGTTTTAATTGTTGTGGGTGAAACAGGTTCGGGCAAAACTACTCAACTTCCACAATTTCTATATGAGGAAGGCTTTGCAGAGTCCCGAGGTGGGAGTATGAACTTGAAAATCGGGTGCACACAGCCTCGGCGGGTTGCGGCTACATCCGTGGCTCGAAGAGTTGCGGAGGAAGTCGGCTGTAACTTGGGCGCTGAGGTGGGATATAGTGTTCGATTTGAAAACATCACATCACGCAACACTGCTATAAAATACCTAACAGATGGAATGCTTTTGAGAGAATTTTTAACTGACCCGCTTCTTTCATCGTATTCAGCAATCATGATCGATGAGGCCCATGAGCGAACAGTTTCCACGGAAATTGTGCTCACATTGCTCAAGGACGTATTGAAGGAGCGAAATGATCTAAAATTGATTGTAGCTTCTGCAACTATCAACGCCAAAAAATTTGCTGACTATTTTGATGGTGCACCAATCTTCTCCATTCCCGGCAGAAGGTTTCCCGTTGACATATGTTACACTAAACACCCCGAGGCTAACTACATACAAGCGGCGATTACGACAATATTTCAAATTCATACCAAACAAGAGACTCTGGGTGACATTCTTGTATTTCTTACTGGGCAGGAGGAAATTGAAACCATGGAAGAAACATTGAACGATGCATGCGATAAACTTGGTAGTCTGATTAAGCCATTGATTGTGGCCCCTATTTATGCAAACTTGCCTCCGGCAAAACAAGCAAGGATCTTCGAACCCACGCCTCTCAACTCGAGAAAAGTTGTGTTAGCCACAAATATAGCGGAAACATCTATTACTATTAATGGAATCAAGTACGTCATTGATCCAGGTTATGTGAAGGAGAATGTTTTCAATCCCACCACCGGAATGGAGTCCTTAGTGGTAGTACCATGCTCGAAGGCTTCAGCCGACCAAAGAGCCGGTAGGGCAGGTAGAGTGGGGCCCGGCAAATGCTACAGGCTATATACGAAATGGTCTTTCAACAATGATCTTCAAGCGAATCCTACTCCAGAGATCTTAAGAGTGAATCTATGTGGAGTTGTTCTTTTGCTTCTTTCAATGGGTATCAATGACTTACTTCATTTTGATTTCATGGACCCGCCAAGCAAAGAAACGCTTGTAAAAGCACTCGAGTTGTTGTATGCCCTCGGCGCTATGAATGCAAAAGGCCAGCTCACTAAAACAGGCAGAAAAATGGCTGAGTTCCCCATAGATCCAATGTTTTGCAAGGCTTTGTTGACCAGTTCTGAATACGGGGTTCTGCGTGAAGTCTTGGCGATTATATCCATGCTTTCAGAATCGTCTAGTTTATTCTACCGGCCGAAGGATAAACGGGAGATCGCTGACAAACGCAAACAATCCTTTAGCCATGACTCAGGAGATCATTTGACTCTTCTAAACATATGGAGGCAATGGAAGGACTCGGGGTTCTCAAACCTTTGGTGCGAGGATAACTTCCTTCAATACAGAACGCTCAAAAGGACCAGAGAAGTTTGTCAGCAATTGGAAAGTCTATGTGATAAAGTTGGGATTGATCTCGGTGACGGTGAGCTGACAGAGGCCGACGAGAATAATATTCAAAAGGCCCTTCTCAGCGGTTTCTTTCCGAACCTTGCTCGGCTTACCAAGTTAGGCACTGGATACGTGCTGCTCAAGAGAAAGCAGCCTGTTCATATCCACCCTTCCTCTGGCTTGTCACGTGTAAAACCACCCCCAAAGTTAGTCATGTATCATGAGTTGGTGTTGACCAGTAAGGAGTACATGCGGAATTGCATGCGTGTGGAACAGAAATGGATTGAAGAGGTGGCTAAACATTACTACCCCGGAAAAGAGCTAGCCGAGCTTCAGCCCAACTGATAAAGTAAGATAAACAAAGGTATTGAAATCGGAGATCTTTAGCCTCGACTCGTTGAATGGCTCGATCGCAAATGATTAAACTCCTCTTTAATCACACACAAAACTCTTCCGAAGGCCCTTATATGACACATTGCTCAACACGCCTTGTAAATTCAAGCTTGTCATTCAACATTGTAAGGAAATTCTCTCATTCAAGGCGTATTGGCGGGGCCATTTGGGAACAAGGACTGATCTCATATGCAGAACAAGCGACGTGCGCCCGTTTTTCCAGAGACGCGAGACACAAGCGAAGTCGGCTTGACAATATAGACGCGCCTGTATCGTATCTTCAGCACACCTTCGACGCGAGAAGAGGGCGTTCCCCATTCAAACCCTGAAAAGTCTCCTACACCAAGCTCTATTTTTATTTATCGTTCTACTTAAACTTCACCCCAAGTGAGGAAATAAGATGGAGAAAAATTCAGGGCTACTTCCCTTTGCCTATAGCTCTCAATCAACAAATGAGCGTAGCTCTTTGAACACTGCTCCTCGAGAGAAACACGTCATTGATGAGAATGCACGTAGCATGTACCATACCCGCATGAGCAACCCGGCTGTAATACCCCCAAAGCCGAGTCTTAGGGTCAAAGGACCTACCTTACTGGTGGTACCCTCGATTAAAAGGAAGATGGGTGAGAGCTTTTACGAAAACGATGACAAGAAACGACAAGACACAAATGCAGACTTGAACCCTGCTCCGGATTTGCAGCAGCTGCAGTCTGACTTCTCGGTTCTTCAGCTGGCTTCTTTTGCTACCGTGGACTCCGACCAGTCAACCGACGCCACTGAGCCCGACATCCCCGAGGACTTTCATCTCAGAACAAACACACACAATCTTCCCAGCTCGCCACCTCAAGACTTCCATGCCTCGGAGTATGATATCTCCGCTCACGACTTTCCTGTTCCGGAGTCGCCAGTCAATCGCAGACGGCACATTTCACTCAACACTTCGCCAGTTAAACCCACTGCTCGTGTCTTCCACCAAAGCTCTGAACCCGACTTTGGAATTGACCCATTTAACCGATTCAAGGTTTCCTTTCACGGACAGTGCCCTTCCACTGATACAGACGTTAATGCAGAAGTATGTGCAGATGCGGAAGGAGATAGGTACCTGTTTGAAGCTGCGCGGAACATCATTCTTCGAAGCTTCGAAGACGTACTCCCGTGTGTCAACTTAGATAACATGGAACTCACTGAAATCCCAGACGAGATAAAGGACCTCAATAACTTGGTCATTTTCAATAGCGGACCATCGCAAGTGCTGCGACAGCTTTTTCTCACAAACAACATGATCAAGGTTATAAACCCGAGCTTGTTCAAGTTCACAAAACTCAATGTTTTAAGCTTGAGGCGGAACCAGATCCGGTATCTCCCAAATTCCATAAAACATCTTCAAAATCTTACTGACTTGAACATCAGTATCAACAAGCTCAAGTACCTACCTCCGCTGATCCTAGAGCTTCCCAACCTATCCACTTTAGGCGCAGGTCCTAACCAATATTTACCTATACCTGACGATGCAGTTGAAGTTCCTCATTTTGACGCTTGCGCAGACAAAGTGATGAAGTGGGTTTCACCAGTACGCTTGCTTCAAACTCGAAGAAATACACCATCATTGAAAGCAATCTGTTTGGATGCGGTCGGTAAATATGATGTGTCTTATAGCGAGACCAAGAGATGGAAAAACACAATTCCGCGGCATTTGCAACCTCTTGTTGCCCTGGCAATCTCCAAGGCTAAATTTGAAGACTGCTGCGAGCAGTGCGATATGATCGCAGTCGAGCCCTACGCCGAAGTCATAGAATGGTGGGACATTCTTCAAAACATAAACATTCCCATCAAAAGAAAATTCTGCTCGGGAATCTGTCTACAAGGATACCAAAAAAATAACAAGTATGCCATTCTCAAGGGTGGTCAATGAATGATGCGATATCTGAAGGTTATGTATGTTATGTATCGATCAAAAGCTTGTGGTAGTTATACAAGCCCCTTTAGATTTTTTTGACGTAAATGCTCGGGAATACACCTTCTTTGCCATTCAACAGCCCGGTCCACCATTCGCCCTCGCAACTGTGAAGCTCAATGACATCGCCTTTCTTTATTTCCACATCTAAATCTGCGACTGAGCAAAAATCAAAAAGAGCTTTGCACTGACCGACAACTTTATTCGATTGTGAATCCATGCTTTTCAGAGAGGCGCAGTTCGAAAATTTATTTTCATTATCGCTTCTCAGAGACAGAGGGACTTTACGCTTGCGCGTGCCCTCACTGTTGAAGCTCGAGGTTTTCTCATGAAATTTTATGCTCAGGTCGTCGAGGCGACTTGAAAGAGATGCGTGTGACGCGATCTTCCTGAATGTTGGTAAAGGCGTGAGTGAGTCCGCTTGCTCCTCATTTTCGATGAAATCTTCCTCTACAAAGACAAGATTTGTTTGGACTTGATAAGCAACTGTCAACTGAACATAGAAAAGAAAAAGTAGCATGGGCTCAATAAAATTTCTTGCGAGCATGAAAAAAGAGGGCAACTCTCTTTTCAAAAGCACATTGTGATCATCGTACACCCTTTTCAAATCAGCCAACTTTCTTTCCAATGCTTGGAACTCTTGTCTTTGTTTTGAAGTGAATTCGTTTGTAGTACTTAAAATGGTCATACCGTCAAATTTGTCATAAACTCTATCGAACGAAAGCAAAGCTTGATTCCTCAATGCAACGCGATTCTGAATCTTTTCCAGATACGAAAGCAAAAGCCCAATGCGTTTATCGATATCCTCTGCAATTGAATTGTGAGAGTCACGATAGCAATGTCTGACTTCAACCATTGTAGCATCATACCTTCTTGTTTTTTCAAACATGCCGGCGCTGGTGCCGTAAGTTATCTCAGTGCACTGCCCCGGTACGACTGGACCAGACAACGCTCGAATAAAGTTTGCTACTTTTAGTGAGCTTTCTACCAACTCCCCAGAAAAAAGTTTATTGTGCTCATGTATTTTGATGGTGTTCTTGAAGGCTAAGATGATGGCGTCCAACTCGTCTTGTAGCTCCTCAAATTCCTCGTCCACAGTTTTTGTGGGCAAGGGGACCAGTTTCCCCCAATGTGTTTGGACCCTGGAGTTGAACTTTTCAGTCTTGTCCCGCACCAAATAAGAAGTGTTAGAAATCCTATCTGCGATAGAACCAAACATCCCGGTTGCATTGCGTATTTTCCGCAAGTCTGGGAAATCCATGAATGAAACTCGAGGTTGAATGAATTTTTTGTGCATATTACTGGCAAAAATCGGCGCGCTTATCTTTTTTTTTTTTCTTTTGGGTGCAAAAGTTCGCACTGATTGATTGCAAAGGCAAAGGCATTGCACCAATAACTCAGGGATGACCATGATGGGATCCTGGCCAAGCCGAGATGCGCTCAGGCCTAGGCGAGGATTCGCGGTCTGAACAACTCGCAGTACTCGAGTTTGATGGTTGCGCTGTAGACGTGTACTGAAGCATGGTAATTTCGTTGATTAATTCTGCCTTTTGAGAAACCCCTAAAGACGATGCATGCAATTCAGCAATGAGAATTCCAATGCGCTCTCCAAATAAATTATCAAGGTTCTGAATAAGCTGGTCACCAAACTCGCGGTCAGTAGGAAGATTCAAATACACCTTGTTTTGCAAAGAGCGAACAGTTTTGAGTTTCCCCACAACGTCATGAAAGTATCCTTCTGTCTCTATCTCACTATCCATCTGAAGAGCTGGTGGGCTCACAAGAAGTATTGCTGCGTAATAAAGCATCATGTGGATGTGTACGGGTACGTACTTGAGGTTGTTCAGGATATCTGGATCGTTCAACACCAAGCTAAGCACTGTTTGCGCGGCAGACACAGCGATGTTATAGCTAACCAAAGCCTGGTCTTGTGTAACAAGTGATGAATTCGTAACAAAGTCATCATCGTCCCCCTCATCGTCATCGCTATCATCGGTTTCAACCTGCGGCTCTAATTGTGCATGCAAATCGGGATTGACCTTTTTCTCTCGGGGCGGTGTTTTGTACTTTTTCCAATTAGGTAACAAAAGACCGTTGCCGCTTTGGTCCTCCTGCAATTGGCGAATCACTGAGCTATTGATGTGCATCTTTGCGAAGTTGTAGTATATCAAAGTCGATTTAGACAGCCATACGGCACCATTTTTCATCGGCGCTAGAAGCACAGTCCAAGAAACCATCCACTTGTCTAGCTCTAAATTAGAGCGTGATGGGATACCAAAGCTGGTTGGAGCTAGAAGTTCCCAGGCATTGCCTTTGAATGACTCGCTAAGAGCAATGTTATACTCGACCTGAGATACAAGACGCAAATCATTAAGCTTCTCATGATGTTTGACTTCTTGACTGGCACATTCTCTCTGTTCATGTTTCCGACTTTCCTCTTGTTTCTTCTCGGGCCCCAACTGGGGCATCTCCTTGTGCATAAGCAACTGCCGCAGATTGCGAACCGTATAGTCGTCGCCCGACACTAGCGACTGTCTGTTAAGTGTCATACTTTGCTGACCGTCTAAAATAAACAAAAGATACCACAACTTGATCCTATCCTGTTCGTCTAGAGAATCGCTCCTCTGTTCTCCTTGCGCAGGGCGATTGAGATTGAACTCCTTCGCGAGTTGAAGTGCTAATCCGGTGAACATCTGCGAGTCTGAGAGCCAGAAACTACAAAGCACCAATGAGACTATTGTATTGAATGCTTCGAGTTCGGTGCGGGGTCTACTTGTGAAGAAAATATTCATGCATAGCTCCCGTAAATGCTTTTGAAGCAATTCTTGCTTTCCAGAAATCTCTGGATCTGGAAAGTGCATCAGGGCGATAGTGCATATTGCACAGACAAGTATGGGTGAGGATTCCCACACGACGTCAACCACAAATCTCTTGATCTCAAAACCAAATAGTTGCTGGGCTATGTTTTCATCGAAGAACGTGAAAAGCAATTTAGCTTCGTCCTTACATAGCACATTGTTTCGGAAGTCTTTAGGTCCATAATTTGTTCGTTTGCACGCGCTTCTTGCATCACTCTCCGAAAATGCCCGTTTTAAAGAGTGAGACTTAGTATCTGGTGATTGCTTCATTTCTAGCATATGGTTATTGGATAATTCTGTGGGCAGTCCCGAATCTTCTGGTGTGCGATTTTCATTTGTCTGGTTCTCACCCATTAATGCTTTTTGATTCGCCTGTAGCACACTGAGAATGTCATTAAACTTTGCATCCACAGAGTCAAGCTTGCTCTCCATGGACAGTCTCCAGTCCCTTTCCGAATCTTGGAGTTTCAACGGCACATGTTTTGGGTGCAATGTGAGAGGTTTCGCTTTTAAGGTATCCTTTTGCTGGCCCAAAGATGGCAACAGGGAAAGTGAGCCTGGAAGTGAATTCAGAAGCGGAATTGATTTGGGTGGTGGGTGTGTATGATTGTAGATCGTGTCCAAAGGCCGTGTTGTTGAATTGGAAGCACTAGGAGTACTATCAAAAAGCGTATTGGCGTGCGATGGACCAATTACAGGGAACTTTAGAGAGGGTAGTTTGATCACAAAATGGCATGAGCTGGCGAGGCCGCTATTAATGCATCGCACGCAAGGGAGTGTGGCATCGTACTCACACTTGACCTTGGACTTTTTGCAATTGCCACATGGTTTAGTACGGATTCCTTTGGCCATGAGACTGACTGGTGAAGCTATTGAAAAGCCGGAGCGCAAGCCAAAAACACTGACACCCGTACATCCGCCGTCGGTGTTGAGCGTACACGAGTTCGACGATAACACAAAGATACTACATAGAACACATGGGCAACTGCTTGGCTGGCCTCGGGCGGGAAAGCTGCCCCGCCAGAAATGAGCCAGACTGTCTCTTTACATACTTGTGGACAAGTCCCACATGAAAACAAGGGGAGTGTCGTTTGAACTAATATCTGTGAATCAGAAACTCTCAGATGGGAGGATGGTCCATTCGTCTCGCCATCTCAAGCCACGTGTCAAAGAAATGATATAATGTGACTTTGCGTCTTGAAATCTTTAGTAGCAAACTTCTGCTCAGTCTGCCGTAACAGACTAAGCCCGAAAGGCTAATAGCCCGAAACCTAATAACCTCTCACAAGTCGCACCCGCGCAAAGCGGCCCCGGATTATGATTACGTGAGCGCACAGGTTGGTATAAAATCGGTGCCTCCCGCCCCGCAATGACTCGGCCACTTACCCCAGAATGTCCATGAAGCCCAGAATAAAGGCCTTTTTTGGGGCCTCGCGAGAGTATGCGGTCGTAGGCGCCTCCAACAACCCTTCGAAATTTGGGTTTAAAGTCTTGTCCTGGTACGTGTCCCACGGCTTGCCGGTTATTCCAGTGAACCCCAAAGAGCCCGAGATCTTGGGCCAGGCCGTGATCCCCTCTGTTAGCCTGATCTTGCTGGCAATCTCCGAAAGGAGAAATGTGGATCACCATCAACTCGCAGCCGCCGACGGGCTTAGCATCTCTTTCTTGACGCCCCCACAGATTACGCTTCGCACTTTGGAGGAAATCTCCTCATTTCCCAACTATCAGACACTTGTGCGGGGACTCTGGTTTCAGCCAGGAAGCTACGATAGCAAGGTGCTTGAGAAAACCAAGCATATTGGGCTTGCCGGCCAGGCCGTGCACGAGGACGAGTGCATTTTGGTGCGCGGCGACGAAGGCATGCGTACAGCCAACTTATAGGAATAGAACGGACCGCTAGACAAGCATATTATTTTGTAGGTTCTATTAAAATATAGGGGAGGATCCATCGGGCCAGCCCCCGGTCTGCTGCCGTCTGCCGTTAGAAGCGCGGCCGGCTCATATTTGCTCCATGAGCTTCTTCATATAGTGCGCCCAAGTTTCGTCATCCGCCGCCAGCGGCAGCTTGGATTTACTCTGAGGTCCCATGATGATCTCGTACGGAAAGGGACATACGTCAAGCGTCACGATCGGCGGGATGTGATCCTTGTGCAAGTTTGCGAGCTCCATAATCTCGCCGAGGGTGGTTTCGAAACTGAGCGCCAGGAGCCTGAGCAAGCGCTCGGCAGAATTCACAGTGCTGGTCGCCCCCAAGACCTGGGGATGTTCCTGGTACAGAAGGGGGAGGCAGTTGACGTTGATCACCCACGCCTCCCACCGGGACGTGCTATCGATCGATTCTTCCTTCGTATGTCCGAACCAGCCGGACCGTTTCTTAGACTTTGCTCCAATCTTCTGGGAAAACAGCACCACGAGCTGGCCGATTGAAGGTTTCGCGTTGTGTTCTGCCCGCGAGAAGTCTCGTTTGATTAGCTCGTCGATCTTGAGGTCAATTGCGGAGTCAATGTCCGCGGCACCGGCAACCATGGGATAGGGTATATCCAAGAACTCGTTGGCCACGGGCACCACGGGGCCAAAGAGACGGTGGAAAAATATCGTCCAGAGGACGCCTGCTGGTTAGTATTCGCTGTTCATTGCGTCTCACTGGTCCTGAGAGGAACACGGAATGGAGAGGAGAGATGGGTCACAATTGGGCAAAAGAATGCGGTATCTGGTCACATTAGACGTGGGCTGAGAAAAGGAAGCCCAATACACGCGCCACAAGAGCTGGCTTTGAATGAGCTATTTCTGGGTGTTTGGAGATAGCCCCAAGCGAGTTAAGACGTACCTTTGAGAGATTCACGGGCCACAGACCGCTCTGCGGTTAGGTTGAGAACAAACTCCATATTGATTTGCTCACACCCGGTTCACACCCCAAGTATGCAATGACGCACAGGCTCATTGTATAGTGCGCGCGCCACCGCCACTGCCCCATGCAATAATTAGTGGTTCATATATATATATATATATATATATATATATACGCCTGCCGATTGCCATGTGTAAATCTAAGGCTTTTGAAGTTTTATTGCGCTTGATTTTACACAGCTGTTTTTTCGTTCGATAAGTAGAGGGCTACATGCTGAAACATATTGCTGTCACTTGTTCAGACCCTGGATTGTGTCTCTACTTGCTGTCATTGTCGCAATGACTCTGGAGCTCGCGGTTCGCTGACATTCCGGAAGCGACTGCTATTGAGCCTTTGTTGAGGGGAAGTGTACACCATAATAGTTTGAGCCGGAGTACGCTCTGCTCCAACCAATGAATTACAGCACCATCCACTAGCAGTTAGCTGGCGGCATTGTTGCATACTATTCCCAAATAATATCTCTTGTGGTAATTTGAAAGACACGTGCTACAGATCAGACTTTATCGAAAACGTGCTTCCCCTTTGTCATTGCCTCCATGATATCCATAAGCAATGGCATCGTCACGGTTTTCAATACCTTTGTCTCGTCCGGCTTGAATTTGGAAAGAACAAAGTCAGCAACGTTGCCCCCTGGTGATTTACCAATGCCGATCGCTAACTTGGTGTAGTTGTTTCCCATCGCCTTGTCGATTGATCGTAGCCCGTTATGGCCTCGTGCACTCGTTCCTCTCCGGCGGACTTGCACTTTCCCCAAGGGCACCTGGAGTTCATCATGAAGTATAACTAGACACGGATCCTTTCCAGCGTTTTGCTGCTTGAACTTGTTCCAAGCTTTCGAAACCACAGGTCCCAGCACATTCATATAAGTGTTCATAGTCTTCGCTAAGACTACGCTTGGGTGATCAGTAGAATTACTCTCACTACATGCGACAGATCCAAGTTTCTTGGTCGGTGTGACAGATCCAAAATGCGGCCATGCCTCGTTTGCCATTTTTTCAATCGCCCAGTGACCCACATTGTGACGGGTGTCACTGAATTCAATTGGATTTCCAAGGGCGAGAAAGAGAATCGGAGGGTTTATATTGGCAGCATGAGATGTACTGAGGCTTTTGGCTACATTCAATGGTTGGAAACGCCAGGGGATATATGGGCGCAGAAGCATTTTCGTTCTCATTTCATTGCCGTATTCCACGACAACATCCCAAGCAAATATGTATGTGCCTGCACACTAATAATCAGGGCTCGTATGTAGCTTTATATCAAATTTCATCACAAAATAGAAACCACACTTGTTCTTGTGGCCCTAAACACTTTCCCTATTTGCCGGTATTCTGATTTCATTCCAGGTTTTTTGGGTCGGCGTCTATCGATTCAGTTTGCTCGCTCAACTCTACAAGATTGCGATGAGAAGTTCTGTAGCGGATGTGCTGCGACTGGGACACTTTCTTCAACTCCTCCAACTTGATGCGCATGCCTGGAACATCTCTCAAATTCTTCTCCAACTTGAGTCTCTCTTCTTCAAACTTGAGTCTGCGCTCAGCGTCCAAGGGACCAAAAAAATAACCGCCTTTTCCGTCAAGCTTTAACAAGCGATTGTGAAAGTGCCACAATGCCGGCCTGTGGGCCACTGAAAGAAGTGAAATGCCAATTTTTTGCGCGTGCAGGTACATAAACTGTTCCATGTCTGGGGATACAGCAGACGTACATTCATCAAGGACTGCAAATTTCGGTTCGTGATAAAATAAGCGAGCCATGGCCAACCGCTGTTGTGCTCCAATAGAGAGCTCTTCCTTCCAATTTTTGACTGTATCCCAATCGGCGTTGCAAGTGAGAAGCTCGCCCAAATCAAGAATTTTCACGATGTTCTCTAGATCTTTATCTGTCTTACCCTTTGGATTTTGCTGGAACTGTTGGACAGAATGGGGGTAGATAATCTGCTCTCTCAACGTTCCTTTGACGAGATATGCTCTTTGCGGCAAGTAGAACATATTTCCAGATGTTGGAATGGTGATAGATCCCTCTTTACAGGGCCACAAGCCACCTAACATGCGAAACAAAGACGACTTTCCTGCACCATTGGGCCCGGCAATGAGAAGATGTTCGCCCGGTTTGATGCTGAAGGTCAAAGATTCAATCAAAGTAACATCTGCCGGCGTGACTAGCCGCACGTGATCAAAGGTGATTTCTTCTCCGTAGTTCACAGTGCCATTTCCATCGCTTGGTTGCGCAGAGCTAGCAAGTTTTCTCCTCTTTATCTCCTCTAACGCATCCTGAAACGCCGTGATCCTCGACGCGTGGCCAACTACTTGAAGCAAGTACCGACGCGAATATATCAATCTGTCAAGCGAGTCGGAGGCGCTCATGAGAAGACGGCGGTTTGTGATGAACTCTCCCGCAGCATTTGGGTCCGGGCCCTTGCCGAGGAATTTGTTAAGAAAGACCGGTGCGGAGCACAAGACCAAGCCGGCTGCGCCCCAGAAATACTTCACGATAAAGCTCTGTGCAATCTCATGAATAGCGCGCCTCTTGTATTCGATTTTCAAGAACCGCTCTAGCTGGTAGTAGCAGTAGTCGAGGTAATCGAGCTCGCGCTCATGGCCGCGGAGAAACGCAATCTCCTCGTTGTTGGCAACGATCTTGGAGTGTGCAGACCTGAGCTGACCCTCCAAGTTAGCCTTTTCTGCGGCGAGCTTTGCGAAAGGTGGGGAGAAGAAACGCAACACGGTCGTGGATAGGTGGGCCAAGATCCCAAGGGCCAAGGTTCCCTCTCCCGAACCGACTCCGCTTTTCGAGAGCTCCCTGGCGCAGAGCACCAAGTCAAGAGTTGGCTTGAGGAGCTGCCCCGGGAGACTAGCGAGCGCGCTCGTGAGCCGGCTGAGGTCTGTTGAGATGCGCTGGTCGGGATCCCTGATGTCGCTATCGGAGAGCTGGATCAACGCGTAGTAGTTCGGGTCCAAGTTGTCCGGCACGTACTCGTCCATGATGCTGCGGTCTAGGTTCACACGCAAGCTCTGGCGCATCTTATCACGGGTCCAGTTGAGGAGTGCGTTAACGAACGACGCCGGCACACCAATGAGCAACCACAATGCAAGATACCGCGTGAATCTGCGGAGCCGCTTCGACACAAGCGCGCCCACAAGCATTCCGTCCAAGCTCGCAACCTTGATCGTGAGCACCGCACGGCACACCAACAACAAGACGTGCGCGGCAAGGTACCCCACTGCCAGATTCGTGCACGAAGGCACTGCTGACCTGAGTAGTGTAGCAAGCTGCGCCCGCGAGAGCCGGGGGCTTTTTGTGCTCGCCCGCTGCCGCGAAACGCCGCCTTTTGCGTCCTCCTCCTTCAGTGGACCAGACGTCGTGGTGGCGCCGGAGAAGGCTGCAGTGATCAAGATGATGTAGGATGCGTTGAGAACAAGCAGCCGGTTGGTCTGGTACGCCTTGAGCACGGCGAGCGCAAGCGAGCTCCTATGTTTGGTGTGCTGCGCCATGTAGAATAGTGCTGTTTGTATGGTGCGGGCAGGCTGGCGCGGAGATCTTGGGTGGTATAGGCTGAGCAGGTCTGATGTTCTTGTTTTCAATGGTTGGGTTCGCAGGGAGAGCCCCGGTTTTTTTTTTTATATTTTTTTCTGGGGAAGAAAAAGCGGGGCGGGCGGAGCCTGGGTGAGCGGTGCGCTCTGTGCGCCTGTGCCCCTTTGCCAGGCGGGAATGGGGCCGGTGGCACTGGCGCGTGGGCCCGAGGATCCCAAGAGGCCGCGCCAAAATGGAGCGGGCTTGAGCTACATTGGGGCGGCGAACAATTTCGGCCGTGGGGGCTGGTGCAGACGCTGGTGAGTGAGCAATGTCTTTTCTTTCTAGCCGAGATTGGTACGTTTTATTTTATTTATTTTTTTCTATTCCTGTCGCTACGTAATATTTTGCATCGCGTCGAAGCACAAGGTGTTTAGGCCAGTTGCGGTGCCATTCTGCTGGGTTGGCGAGCAGTCCCATTCCCGTGAACTAGCATTGCCCTCTCACCAGCATTTTCCTCAACGTGCAATCCTACATTCATTTGTGGCATTCTTAGACCTCTAATATCCACCAGTAAGAATCCTATCGATTGTGTCTCAACAATTGCCGGCCTCTCTTTTCTCGGGACTGGCTTGGTGTCCACGGTACACCTTTGGACTGGCGCATCGCATAGCGTTGTCGTGCTTCTTCAGAATAAGCTCTCCCGCTACAGCGCCGAAAGGGGGTATTTTAGAACACCGAGAAGCAATGCTTGTGAATGTAGCTTGTGAGTATATGACATCTACGCACATATCCGGGTTCTCACAGACGCACGGATGGGTAAAGTCTTGAAAAAAAAAGAGCAGTGTCTATGGCCACAGCCCATCCCTTTCTTTCGTTTCATTGACAGAGCTTCCTCGAGTTGCTTTGTCTGCAAACCCCAGCGGAGCACACTTGCATTGTGTGTTCAAGTGAGTATCGATGGTCATACCTGAGTCCAGCTCGCACGTTGACAAGGCTGACGCCGTCGCTAGTCTGATCAGCCACAGCTCATATTTCGAGGAGCGAGGAAAATTCCCTCTTGTAATTTTCGATTTTTGTCTCGAGGTCGTGCACCCTTGAAAAATAAAACTTGTTGGCCAAGTCTGTCGTTGTGGCGCAAGGCGCATTATCTTCAAGCATATTTTCGACAAGCTTGAGAAGTTGCGGACCGGTCGGCAGGTTTTCAAGCGGGAAGCCGCCTTCGTTCCGAGTCAATACCGTGCTCCTGTGATTATACCACTCATGGGCCAACTCATCGAGCCGGTCGCTACTTTGTATCTGTTCAAGTGTGAAAAGGCCCAGGCTATGAAAGAGCTGGGACACAAGTAAGAGCTCTCGAAGACCGTAGGAGTCTGGGTCTGTTGCTACAGATCTTCCTGGTTTGGGCATAGTGCTGGTATGATTTTGGTGTGATTTGGTGCACCGGGAAACACCGTCGAGTTGTGCGATATAAATTGATTCTCAAGACCATTCGCGACGCGCGGCAAGTACACCAGTTGAGATTCTGAAAATACACATTGGGCAAAAAGACCCAGGGATCAGGTCCTGAGAATTCAGCTCACTGCGCCACATTCTCTAAACTTGTACAAGATAACAGAATCAAATATACTCAGATTTTGAGCAGTGGAACTGATTGCAGTTCAATCATGTTGCACCAACAACATCAACCCTTCTAGCAACAAAGCAATACTTCTTACAAGTCTCCGACGGTATTTTGCAGTGTAATCCACTCTGCCATAGATCCAAGCGCAAACAACCATCAGCTGTAACGTTGACGGTATATTCTTCATTTCCTTAGGTCTTGGCTATCTTCACCTTTATTAGTTTTTTTGTTTGTTTGTTTTTTCATATCTCTCATTGTTACACCGGGGATGATATGATTTAGACGACTGGCAAAAATCTCTAACTTCGTTCACAAGCCGAAACAGAAAACATTCTAGTGATGGTGTATCATTGCCATAGTTTTTGTGACATTTGCAGTCGGAGAAACTTGAATTCTTGCCAACAAAAAGATAAATAGAATATTTCGACTTTTGAAACGACAAGACCTGTGACACTGACTTATCGTCATCTTTGCATATTCCAGCGACTCGAACTTAAAGAGAGCCATCCATGAGGTCCTTTAGCCAACTCAGTCTGAATCAAGCATTTAAGGGAGGCAAATTACATTTGTATTCATTTTTTTTTTTTCCTCCTTGGATAACCCCACTTCTCAAGTCTCTGCTCAAGAACATGTACAACAAGGTCGCAGACTATAATCAATAAGCTTTAGCAGAAAGATCACACGTACATTGAGAAGGTCAGCTGACATCGATATCATATTCAACAGATTGTCAAAGTGTACTTCTTCCCGATCCCAGATTTAAATCAGAAAAAGATTTGGCGCAGAAAATCGATATACCAATATCATTAATATTTCTTACATCAGTCAAGTGAGAGCTTATACTTTATGTTTTGTACCTCTTTGATAATACTCACCCGCAAAAGCTTTCTGCAACAAGAAGCGCAAGTGGTTTAGTGGTAAAATCCAACGTTGCCATCGTTGGGCCCCCGGTTCGATTCCGGGCTTGCGCATAACTTTTTGAATTTTTATTTTGTAACCATGAGGGGGGATATTCATGAATAATCTTGCAACTTTGTATTAGGTTCGTTAAAAAGATTTCCTCCATCAAGAAGGTTCTTTGCGTTGCTGAAAAGTGCTCAAATGTTTCGGCTGGAAAAGCAATAATTTCAGACATCTTATTCGAATGTAGTTGAGATTGTGCTAAGCAGGCTTAAAATTCCAATTTAGGGACTGAGCTTGAACTTTGCCCATAGTTGTCATATATCTGGCAATTTATAGATACAATACGGTCTGCATAGCGGGTGCTCTCGAGAACACGCTATTTTTTCTAGGTAAGGAGGGGTAAAGTCTTCTATTCGCTGCTGACAAGAACTGAAGAAGATCTGACACACCTGAAATTTTCGAAACTTTTCTATTCAAAAGTTAAAAAATTTCAAGAAGAGGGCTTCGAAATAAGTTTCATTTTCTATATCAGGCGAGGTTCTGAGGGTGGTTGGCTCCATGCTCATAGCTTTAAGTGCAAATGGGTCCCAATTAATGCTTATGAAAGAATTCTGAAATTCCAAAAAATAATGACTCCGGCGTGATTCGAACACGCGCATCTTACGATAACAGAACTTGAGTCTGCCGCCTTAGACCGCTCGGCCACAGAGCCCTTTGTGTGTAGTATCAATTGAAATTAAAATCAAAAGTAAATGATCATTATATCATTCGTAAACATCTATTAAAGGGCATGGCCTGGTAAATAATTTTTTTTTACGGTTTTGGGTCTCTTTCCAGAATGGAGTTTTGGAAGTTGCGTCCAATCGGGGGTTCAGGAAGAGCAGTTGACTGAGTAGTGTTGAATAGTAATTTAATAGGAGAAAGTCTTTTGTGTAATTATGGTACATTTTTGCGAAATTTCGAGTAAAAGCCCATGAAAATAAAAGGATAATATTGAAATTATGACATTATCAATCTTTTGTGGCTTTCCGCGCCGGACCTTTAATTTTTGATTAATATATTATTCCTAAGTCTGCTTCTCACAAAAATTTAATCCTATTCTCGGCCTGTCAAAAGTTGTAAAATGTTTGTGTGCACAGAATGATTTAGCCATGAGTTATATTCATCTAATTTGAAAAAGGAGGAAATGTTTAGACGAATTACCTACTTTCAAAGAAAAAACCTTTATTAAGCTGCATGATTTCAAAAAGAAAAAAAATGGTTGAAAGAAAAAATGTCTTAGGCAAAAAAAATTACTTTGGTCCCTAGCAGGATCGAACTGCTGATCTTGGCGTTATTAGCACCACGCCTTAACCAACTGGGCCAAGGGACCTTCGTGAAAGAATGAGTGGGTGCAAACTATACTACGAAATAAGGGAGAGAAAGTCTATATCGATTTGACAATGAAAGGCCAACATCTCACATATATGTAATATTGACCAAAAGCAGGGGTTGCGCTAATAAACCTTCATATGCTTCATGACAAGGTATCGTGTCAAAACTTCTGGTGGTAGGACTATTCGGTTTGGTATCGGTAATCCACTCATCTTATCCGTGACAATTAAATGAGACCAGAAACCTTCACATTGAAAAAGGCCATAAAAGAAGTTGTAAGTTATGCGTTGGTGATCCGTCACAGCTTCCTGAAAGCCAATTCTTATAAAAAAAATTGGAGTACAATTGAAAAGTTTGGACTGTGGAACGGGGAGCCTGGTCATGTGTTCCGGGAAACGAGAAGATATTTTTTTTTGGAGGGAGCCAAGTTCAGACAAGCTGTAGCATTATGAAGAAGGCTGTTTTTCATCCTCATCAAAAGCCTTTTGTGAGTTTTTTTTTTCTTGTGAGCTATGCTCCGTGTGACGCCAACATACCCCAGCATTTCCCTGGGTGCGAAGGAACGGTGGCTCCAATTCTGCCATAATTTTTTATTTTTTCGCGCTTTGAAATCGCAATCTCATTAATCATCAATTAGTGGTGTCATGGCTGAGGCAGCCAAATGATGCTGGGACTCATTCTCAGAGTTTTCCAACGATGGTAAATTCAGAAGACTTGGCTGCCAAGGACAGGAATGTGGCATGGGGACCCGGTGAAGAACAAGAGCAACAATGGTGCCCAAGGTGAGAAGAGGAAAACACGTCCATGCGCTGTCGAAGCGCACATTTATAAATCATTAAATGGCGCAGTGTCACAAGAAAGCTACAAGACTGGGGATCAAATGCTATGGAGAAGCTTCATGCTGCCCCGTTTTTTCTATCTTTCTATTTTTCTATTTTTCTATTTTTCTATCTATCTATCTATCTATCTATCTATCTATCTATCTATCTTTCTTTCTTTCTTTCTTTATTTCTTTCTTTCTTTCTTTCTTTATATACCGTTTCATTTATCTAATTTTTATTTATTCCATTGCCAGTTACGGGCCCTTTGTTTTGATATACAGAGATCCTTTCAGCATTGGACCGGGCTGTCGAGTAGGTTGGCGCGGCTTGTTTGGCGCGGCCTGGCGTGCCTATCCACTACTTGAGAGGCCCTGGCAAATACCCACCACAAAATGATAAAAAAGAATACCCACCACGGAGTGACAAAAAAAAAAAAAACTCAGGAAAATGTGAAATGCCGCTCTCAGAATAGCGTGCCATGAAACACATGTGGATGCATTCGTGCGTCACCCGTCTCGCTTGCCTGTCCAAATGACCTGCGCCCAATCTCCCGGCCCAGGGCCTCAGGGCCTTAGCGCCTCAGGGCCCGCGCGTCGCGCTCCGGGGCCAGGTCCTATACACTAGCACTCTACAACTGCCGTTAGCCATCTCTTGCACCCACGGCCAGCCCCCACACCGAACCACCACCCCACCTCCCAAAAACCCCTACCCGCCGCCCCTGGGCTTCTAGCCGCACACAGACGCGTCGCATGTCCAATATCTCGCCCGGCTTTAGCGCACGCTTTGCCCGCATCGAGCTCGAGCCAACGGGCGCCGAGCGGCCTATGCGCAAGCAGTACCCGGCGAGCATGTACCCCGGCACCCACGCCGCAAACACGCCTTCCGCATGCCCGCCGCCAACAACAACGCCTCTGGCGCCACGGCTCTCGACAGCGGCACGTGCACAGACACGGCTGGCGTCGCACACAAAGGCGCCCGTGCCAAGCCCTGCGACCCTGAAACGGATCCTCCCGCCCGCGAGCAACGACGACCGCGCGGGCCCTGCGGCTGCGCTTGCGGGCCGCCCGGCGCTTTCTTTTATGCGGGAGACGTCGTCGCTGCGCAAGAAACAGGCGCCCGTGGCGCCGCAGACCCGGCTGGCGTCCCACCCAGACGTCCACGCCCGCAGGAAACACCACTACGCGGTGCTCGCAACAAAGAAACGCGCCCGCCAGGGGCCGCTGCTGCTGGATTCGGCGGCAGCTCCCTCGCCCGAGAGCCCGGGCAGCAGCCGCGCCCCGAAACTGGCCGTTCTCGCCGACAACAGCGCCGGCTTCGGCGGGCCCCGTCTTGCAGGCGCCGCCTCTCGTAGCGCGTCGCCCGGCGCCCCGCCCACGACCGCAGAGAACGTGTACACGCGGCTCTACGCTGGTCTGAAGAAAGCGCGGCCCGCGGAACGAGCCCGACACACGCACACCGCCGCTGCCAGGGTAGGGACCAGACCGCGTAGCCGCACGCCCAGTGCCACACGGCTGGACATGGTATCCACGGATAAGCCGGCGTCGGCCGCACAGATGTACGCGCTTATTCACAGACGCGACGCGTCGCTCTTTACAGACCCCAACTCGCTAGACGTGCCGCTAACCGCGCGAGACCCGCTCTCGGTGGAGCTCATTGACCAAAACCTGCTTAGCGTGTATGAGCGCGGCGAGCTCATGCGGCACGCCCAAGTGTACTTCACGCCAAAGGCGGCCGCGGGTACCGGCGGCGCAAGCAACAGCGGCAGCAGCAGCGGCATCAACGTGAGCAACTTCAAAAACAACTACGGGTTCGACGACCTTGACGGCAACTATCTCGTGCGTGCACAAGACCATATCGCATACCGGTATGAGATCGTAAGAGTGCTTGGCACCGGCTCTTTTGGCAACGTCGTGCACTGCCGCGACCACAAGTACACACTGCGAGGGCATATACGCAACGTCGCAGTGAAACTCATAAAGAACGAGCTCGACTGGTCGTTGCAAGCGGTGAGCGAGATCAAGATGCTCAAACACCTTGCAGCAGCGCTGCAGGGCCACGCAAATGCTTTCGTTATGAATTACTTGGACCATTTTCACTTTCGTGGACACATGTGCATTGTCAGCGAATACCTTTCGCTCAACTTATACACGTTTCTTGAGATTGGTGGCTTCCGCGGCGTTGCATTTCTGTTGCTTCGCAGCTTCTGCCGCAACATCTTGCTGGGGTTGAGATTCATCCACGCACAGCGCGTCATCCACTGCGACATCAAACCGGAAAACATCATGATCAAACTACCTCCAGACTACAATCCAGGAGATGAAACTGTGCTGGGGTTCGAGGTCAAGCTCATTGATTTTGGCTCGTCTTGCTTCGAAAATGAAATGTCCTTCTCTTACATTCAGTCGCGCTTCTACCGCGCACCCGAGGTCATATTGGGTGCGAGATACAGCTACGAAATTGACGTTTGGTCGTTTGGATGTGTGGTAGCCGAGCTCTTTACGGGCTCACCATTGCTTCCAGGAAGAAATGAAATCGAGCAAATCGCCCTAGTGCTCGAGATGTTTGGCCCACCTCCAAGCACATTCGTCTTGGCAGAACGTAAGCGATTGCTTCGCTACATGAAGATTGACTCGTATCACAAGCTAAATGACCCCCTTGTCTCTGGCACGATGTTCTCGGGCAGACCTTCGATGCAGGTGGACGACAAGAAGCTAAAGAAGACGTTGCTTTACACCTTGTTTAATCTCGACGGAAAAATCAACTCTCAATTTTTGAATATGCAGTTGCAAGCTTGTGAGGCAAGAGACCACCACAGCGGTCAAACGAGCACGTTTAAGCGCAGCATAAAAATCAGTTCGCGGTCGTTGGATGTTGCCATGCGCTTGCACAGCTCACATGAAGACAAAGCCGATCAAAATAGCTTTTCCCGGTTCATGGCACTGATTTTCCAGTGGAACCCGGCAGCACGCACTACTGCTGACCAGCTTTTAGATTCCCCATTTCTCCAGGACAATGATTGATTCTGCACATGTCCTGGATCCGTTGCGCATGGTGTTGCACCCAGCCGCCGTTCGCCAGCGCAATCACGGCAAGTTTGAGATTTGTGTGCAGGCCAGACTGATTCAGCATGTGCACCATAGATACAAGTCTCACTGCACCTCCCTCCCTGGTCATCCAACAAGATTGCCAAATAAAAGACAAGATTGCGCAGACAAGATTGCGCAAGAAATTGGGTATGGCCGAAACATACCCACCGTCAAAAAGCTCCAAAAGAGCCCGTCTAGTTTCACATCTATATGACTACACGAATAATGTTGCAGAGCTGCGGGGCTACGATACCAACAGGGGTCTCGCCGCAGGCACAGCCGCTGCAATGCTCGGGATGAGCCTTAACAAATTGGAGTCAAAAAGCAGCCTGTCTTCTGGAGGGCTTACATACCTGGAGGCCGAGGCGGAACTTATCGATGGAATCGCCCTGTCTGCAGACGAAATGCAAGGCGACCAGGCACATTTCATGGATCGCTTCATGGACATAATGGTAAGAACCACGTTTCCGGAGTCCGCAGAAGCAGAAGATCTACAAAACCGTATGAATGATCCTTCAAGAGTGAGGAGGCCATCTCTATCTATTCGAATTTTCGTATCAAATTTAAAGAATTTGAGTTGGAAAATGGGCGCTTTTTTCAAGCTCCAATACGGTGTCGTGCATTTTTTCACTTGGCATAAACCGACAAAAACCTTATGCATATTGATGGCGTATACATTTATTTGTATGTGGCCACACGTTGTACTTGCAATTCCTTTTCTTTTTCTTCTTTTTGGTATTATACTTCCGGGATACTTACACAGACATCCAATGGACATACCTGAAATTATTCCTGTTAAAAAGAGGGGTCAATCTTTTTTTCAATTTCTTGATGGGTCGAAAGATACAAGCATCTTAACTGATATATTGGAGGAGCACAACGACGCTTCGGAGGAGGAAAATCTGTTTCATTTCAACGATTCTTCCTCTTCTGCCTCTACCAAACCACTAAGGGGTGGTAGCAAAGCCAAAATAAATAAAGAAGCCGTTGATTTGCCTGACAAATTAGACAAAAAAGATAAACGGACCCTCGTGAAGTCACAGGTCTCTTTGTTGATAAACATGCGAGACTTGCAAAATTTGACGGGAGACCTTTTAAATACTATCACAAAAGGAGAGGAGCTATTAAATGAGCATACAGGATTCAAAGATGAACGTGCCACCACGTATATTTTTTACATTGTTATTATCATTTCCGTTTTCGTGCTATTTTTTGGAAACTACATGCCTTGGAGACTCTGCTTCATCGTATCCGGATGGTCAACCTTGATTATTTGTCACCCCAATGCCAAGAAATATCTACTCAATCTCAAAAAGATGCAAGCAGGGCCTGAAAAACCGCCAACTGCCGACGAGCATGCCTCTGAGAAAAGCTCAGCGTCTTTGTTTGAGAACTTTGATCGAGAGGACATAATTGTGGACGAGCCGCCTGAAATTAAGATTGTAGAGATTTTTGAGTTGCAGACCAAGGACGTTTTCAAGCATGAATGGAGATTTCATGCCTACTCCAAGAGGCTTTTTGACTATAACGATGGTGTGAGAATTGCAGGAAAGCTTCCCCACGGCGTTAACCATTTGAGCAAAGTCTCGCCACCGAAGGAATGGAAGTTCGACTTTGGTTTCGCGAACAATTGGCGTATAGACACTAACCCAAAAGAGTTTCTCACCATCCGTCACATTGACCAGACGCATGTGCGAGTACCTGACGATAGCTCAGAGGGTTGGATTTACGACAAAGTCCCTGTTGAGCAGGACACAACCCAGGAGTTTAGAAGACGGCGGCTTTACCGCATTTGTTATCGGTATGCGCGCCCTCATAAAGTTTACAAGCTCAAGTGACGAGAGCGCTAAATATTTTGTGGTTTTACGCGACTGATTGAAAGTCACATGTGAAGTATGTAACAGCACACGGAAGGATTAAAGGAAGGAAATCGAAATAAATTTATGGACAACTAGCTTACAAAAAGCGAATAAGCAAAAAGCCAAGTGTCCGACTGATTAATTTATGGGTGTAAGAGTGGGAGAGAATGAAGCACCACACACCAATGTCAATGAGCGGGACCTGCATACCAAACGGACGACGTGGTTTGTGCAGATATAGCCTCGCTTAAATTTCTTGGACAAGAAGTTCACGACTTTCAACCTCAAGAAGATGGAGAATTTTTCGAGGCAGGTCAAAGTGTTTGATGCGTTTCTGAAAGTGGCACCCGAGGCATCGGTGCGCTCCCAACGTGGTGGACTCTCAACGATGCTCACTTTATTGTGCATGCTCATGATCGTGTGGGTTCAAATCGGCGGTTTTCTTGGAGGATACGTTGACCGCAGATTTGCTGTTGACAAAGAAATTCGGCTGTCGCTTGACATTAACGTCGACTTGGTGGTGGCAATGCCATGCCAGTTTCTTACTACCAATGTCATGGACATTACAAGTGATACCTACATGGCAGGCGAAGTGCTCAATTTGCACGGCGTTGGTTTCAATGTTCCTGAACCTTTCAAAGTGAATAGCGAGAACAATGACCACGAGACGCCCGAGCTAGATGAGATCATGCAAGAGACACTCCGGGCCGAGTACAGTATTTCAGGAGCACGTGCTAATGAAGATGCGCCTGCGTGCCATATCTTTGGGACTATTCCTGTGAACTACGTCAAAGGCGAGTTTTTTATTACCGCCAAAGGCCTGGCATTCAGAGACCGTCTGGTAGTACACGCTGAACTGTACAACTTCTCACACGTGGTGTATGAGTACTCGTACGGCGATTTTTATCCATTTATTAACAACCCCCTTGACTTTACCGCCAAAATCACGGAGCAGAAATTGCAACAGTACAAATACTTTGCCAAGGTCGTTCCCACAGTATACGAAAAGCTTGGGATCCAAGTTGACACGTACCAGTATGCGCTCACTGAAATCCACCACGTGCTGCAGCCAGGAGACATGCAGCCGCCAGGGCTTTATTTCGCATACTCATTCGAACCAATCAAGCTTACCATCCGGGAAAAGCGAATCCTGTTTATAGCGTTTGTGGCGAGGCTTGCTACGATTCTCTCGGGGCTTCTTGTGGCGGCAGGATATCTCTTCAAACTCTACGAAAAGCTTTTGAGACTTTTTTTTGGAAAACGGTACACGGAGAGGAACACTGAGAAGAAGGAAGGTGGGCTCCTCGACCGTACCAAGCCGATATCTAAAGACTATTGATTGATTTGGTCTACAAAAGTATAGAATCGTGCACCATCACTGTTAGTTGAGGGGTTCGTTTTGGCAACATGGAACAAGGAAATAGTCTGGGTCACAGGCATACTCAAGTCAATGCAATTTAGTGCATCGAACACTGCATCGTGATACAAGCGAAAAAGGTATGTTTGCTGCGAGGATGCTGCGTAATTGAATCCCAAGCACGGGAAAAACTCAGTGAGAAATTCTGGTCAATCTCGCTCCATGTGCGGTGCAGGTGGAATGGGAGATATTTCCGCAACGGAATTGCGAACGCGAAATCCGATCGCCTGTGATGGAAAAACCTTTGTGCCGCAAATGCAACTCGAGACGTTTGTTTTCAGCCCCCGAGTCAAGAAAACTGGTATGGATTCTCTGCAAGAGCAGGGCTCCTGCTAAAATCTGACTTCATGCTTGCCTTGAGAGAATTCACGGTGTGTCAAGCTGACGCTATCTTCGAGATTTTCTATAGCACGTCTTCTTTCGCGTGCATATAATACCCGCTAGAGGCCTCGCGGAGATGCGTCTATCATGGAGATTTCTTATCTAGTAGCGCTCCGGGCCCAGGTGAGAATTATTGCCAACAAGTTTTCATACCGAATCACATCGGCCACAATACCATCAACGGAGGTGACGCAAAACCAATATATCGGGGCAATCAGTCTCAGTCTCAAAACAATCGTATAATAGACCACGAAAAATCAGTATAGTATACATAACCCGAAACCTTCAATTGAAACTTTGGGCTGGTCTCTTCCCCGCTCACTTTTTAACACACGACGAATGTGCCACCTCAGAACACAGCCTCATATTGCCTCCCTTTCTGTAAGAAAATGCTGCTGCTGGAAAAAAAGAAAATCACGCGTGTGCGACTGGGCTGTCACCGGTGCAAGAAATTCAAGGTCAAGTGTCCCGAGCAAAAACCAGCTTGCGCCACCTGCATCAAGGCTGGTGCCCAATGTGACTACTCGCTCAAACTCACATGGGGCGGGCGGCCGTTTAAGAACAAACAGCGTCCGAAATCGGGCCTGATCTCAGGGACCGCACCCGGGTTCCAGGCGCTGCCCATGGCCAGACACTCGCTGTCAATGACGTCGTCCATCGCAAGCACCATTGAATTTGTGCCCAGTGTTTTTAGCCCTAAAGACATTGCTGCCTCACCCATGGCCCCAGCCAGCAGCACGGACTCGCTCATCGACTTTCCCACCCCAAGATCTCGAAAGAACAGCCGTTTGCTGGAACTCGAACTGATTCAAGTGAAGTGCGAGACTTCGTCAATGCCAATTGCCCGTGAAGGCAATACTCTGCCATATTCTGGATGGGAACAAGTTGTCACTGAGGAGCTGCTTCTGACTGGCTGGAGCTCAGAGAACGCCATCGCGGTTCACGTCAAATCCGGCTATCAGCCGCCTTTGAATGCTGTGTCAGATTCCTCTCCTATGTTACTGTCTATGATTTTACCCAAGACCACCTTCGAGCGCAAAGAAGAATGCATCCGCACAGTGTCTGACTACGTGTCCTTTGCATCAAAAGAGCCTCTCATCGGGTCTCCGCAGAAAACGTCCCCTTTCACTAATTGCGGTATGGATCGCTCCGATAGCTTTTCGACAGACATCGCTCGTATAGAGCATACTTTTCCCACAGAACAGCGCCTGCCATTTTTTGAAAACACGTACTTCTATTCGCCCTCACGAAAAAGCTCTCCAAGCCCAGAAGAGCTAGAAACCCGGCTGGTAAACGCACTCGAACATACGCCGAAGGCAATCCTGCCAACAGCATGTTTGGAAAAAAAGCCTGAAGATGACGCAGCGATGAATCTGATCCCGCCGCTGCTTTTGCCGCTTCCAGAGATTTTGCTCAAAGTACCATACTACAGACAACTACTCCATTTCTGGGTTGATGTAGCCGCAGAAAATCTTGTGCCTGCACCATACTTGTACAAAGAAAACCCTTTCAAGAAAATCTTGCCGCAAATGGCGATGTACTACCCGGGCTTGCTCACAACAATTCTAGCGTTTGCGGCGCGAGCAAGAGATGACATGGAGGGGTCTCATGGCACGCATCAAAGAATCATCGACCAGCTTCTTGGGCGTTCTTGTGACGAACTTGTGAAGCAGCTCCGGGACCGCGGCCAGGCAACGTCCGACGGAACTTTTGCCACAAGCTTGCTACTTTCATCCTTTGAGGTGGTGCATTCCAACGACTTCAGCAAACACAGGGCACACACAACGGGGGCTAGTCAAATTATGGTGGCCCGCTCCCGCAAGTCGCTGCAACATGGCGATGCGCAGGTTTCCGTCAATGACAGTCCTGACTCTCCCCCTTCTGAATCTTCAGTCACACGCCGAAACGAGAGCGACATTGCCTACTTCTTGCTGCGGTGGTTTATGTATGTGGATGTGATGGGTGCTCTTTCATCTACACGCGAAAGGTTGAAATACTTGAGGGCATACCGGAGACACGAAAAATACACCCCTATCGAAAGCATTCCGCATCTTAACACCAAGGACTGGGGCAGAGATATCGACTATTTGCTTGGTTTCGACCCGACTTTGCTTCCACACTTTGTTAATATATCCTTGCTCATCGACGAGGTCGAAAACTACATGGCTTCACCAGTACGCGACGTGGAATGTCTACCAATATTTATCACCTCTGCAGCATTAGAGCTCAAGGAAAAGTTCCGCATTAGCTATGAGGCTGGTGAAGCTAATCGGCTGGTCATTTTGGATGAGATCATTGAGAAGAATGGCAAGTTTGCTGCAAGCAAGAGTAGGGAGTTGATGACAAAGGATAACATTTTGCGTAGCACTAACAGACTATACTACGACGCCGGGCTTCTCAATCTATATCGCCGTATCCTTCTATTGCCTCGACTGTCACCGTTAGTGCAGGATCTCATTGACGAAATGACCGAAATTTTCGAGTTTTACATCGAGTCTTGCAGTCCCGCCGAACTCTGTACCATCTTTTGTTTGTTTTCTGCTGGCTGCGACGCCTTGAATGAGGACAAGCGAGCATTTTACAAAAGCAGGTTTCAAGCATTGGAGCAGCAAGAAAATAGGAACGCTACCAAATGTTTGGTTATCATGAACAGGTGTTGGGATACGGGCGAAGACTTGTACACAGCCGCAAATGCGCTAGATATAGACTTGGTACTCTTATGATGTGCTGTCTTTGAAAATATGAATTAGATTACTCAGCAATAAGTGAGGTTAGTACAGTGAATGGAAGGTATTTGCTTCAATGTATCAGCTACTATAGTCTCGTATTGGTATATGTTTCTATGGTCTAGGAGCTAGATTGTACTTATAACCAAGTTCTTTTAGGTAAACGTAGGCTCTCGTTATTCGTGGACACCATTAGCAAACCAAAAAAAAAAACTACCACTCACTTCCGGCATTTCACAACCCTTTCTTTTGACTAGTACCCTCCCATTGCATTAACCCGGAACCCGAATGAACCATAAAGCTCCATGTACAAAGGGACCTTACTCTTTCGACAAAGGATCCTGAGCAGAATCTTGCGGTCTTGCCACATCACCCACCACAAATATTGGATGCCAAATTTGAATGGGTTTGCATATCAGTATTCCCCTGTTCTTCTGAGCATGTCTACAAAAGTTGAAGAAAGTGAATAGCCAAGCCTTGCATAGTTATATATATAATCCTGTTCGTGAAGGCAATGATGTGCTCTCAGGACATACGTTTCTTACGCATCAAGGATTGTAGTCCGTTTGAATTCGGGAAATTGAAGGGTCATCTTGTCGCGGCTGCCAAAAACACTTCATGGGGCAAAACTACACTAATCACATATAGGCTTGCGGTACAGTCCATTGGCATACTTACGTCAGATACATAGTCACTTAGGTCAGATAGAGAATCTTTGAGCCCAATGATGGCCCAGAGTGAATGCCAACTCAAAATACTTGTTGGACGTCACTTACCGGCCTGATATTCTGGAACGCGTAGTGCGATACTGATGGATTCAATTAGATTGACTTATAGTTAGTCTACTCATGACAATGCACTTTATACAAAGCTGTAACTCCAAATATGTATGAGCCTTTTTGATGAGCCTTCAATTGCAGAATTTTCAAGAACAGGATCGCATTATCAGCGAGACATTTGCAAGTGGCAACTTGTAATTTATGCCCTCAGTGACGTACTACATCTTGGCACGAACTCGAACGCGCGCGGCACACAGAGTTTTCGCCAATGCGATCCAGCAAAATAGTTCCCCAAATCTACCAGTTCTTTCGAACCCTGCACCGTCTGCCGAGCCCTTGTGCCCTTCGCCGATACAAATCTTCTCTTGTAATTTTGCTCTGCGTTTCAGCAGCAGCAGTACCTTCTTCTTTGTTTGTTATTTCATCTATTTGCATTTTCCTCTGCGTATAGATTACAACACCACTAGGAAGATACCATGCATGTGCCCCAGGAATGGCAAACTTTAGCGACCGACATTGTCGGCAGCTACAAAGAACCAGGGAATTCCCCAGTGCAAGAGCAGATATTCAAGCAGTGCATTCGCGTGCTCCTGCTGGACTCAATGAAGGACGAAGTCCACATTTTTTGCAAGGACACACTCAAAGTGATTTCTGGCCACACCTTGATCATGTTTTCGTTTCCCGGATCTTCAAGCTCTGTGATACAGACTGTTGAAGACCGCATGGCCCGCAGCTTGCTGTCTTGCTACAACTGTGTGCGCTCATTCTACAGCAGTCTATCGCAGCTAAGATCTCGCTTCGTTTTGGTGCGCATGATCTCTGTGGAGCAGGTACTTAAATTTTTGACCATTGTGGACGACTGGGTGCTTCGCCGCTTGGAGCCCCTGGTGGAACAAGCTGCAAACTCTGCGCTGCTTGAGCTGGTGCGTGTGATGCTCGTCGAGTGCCTATCCAATGTCTCTTTGCTTCGCACCAAGCCCAACTTTAGAAATGCAGTCGCAGCACTCATTCTGTCTTCTGGGGCCAAGGAGTTCTTAATCCAGAATCATCTTTTGCCGCTGTCCATTTTTTACTTTGTTGAGGGAATCCCCGGAGAAAAAGCGCTTGCGCAGCTGCATTTTGATACCCTTCGCGGATCGGTGGTGACGCTCGATCCCCAAGTCGTTGACGAAATTAATTACCAGTGCTTTCGTCTTCAGAACCTGCGCTACTTTACCCAGGAATTTAGTTACCGCTTTTGGCTGATGGTTGCGTGTTTGCTTGAAATCTGTCCTAGGTCTGAATTCTCTAAATTACTAGAGACATCCGAGCTTGAGGCGTGGAGCGCTTACACACAAATCAGACTATCACCTTTAATCAAGGTTTTCTTTAACAACTTGTTGGCATGCTTGGATAAACCGTTTCCGGTTCTCCTTGATGTGTTTGATCGTTTGCTCACTCGATATGGCTCCCAGCTCTGGGCCATGGCACCTGAATTTCATTTCACAGGTGTCTTAGACACGGTCTTACGCAGCCCTCTCTATCAAAAGCATTTACATCAGGCCAAGAACACAGAAAATAAAGAACAATCGCTAGACTGTCTCTTGAAATGGATGTCACCTCTTGTGGATAGTCTCACTGGTCCCCAGAAACAAACAGCTGCAATAAAGATCACTGACTTCTGCGTTCACATGGGTAAAATTGACTCCAGATTTACACTGTTGGACGCAGCACAACTCATGTATACTTGCTTCGAGCCTTTGACGCAATCTCAAGATCCCTCAACGCTCTCTGTCGCGTTGCTAAAAATGCTGGATGCTCGCTCATCTGTAAATCGCCATGCAGACTACTTTGTAGGGCTCGCGAGAAACAATTCAAAGCATGCAGTGTCCTTGGTGTCTATTTGCCTCAAGTACGACATTATCGTGGCCTCACATAATTCTTCAATAATTGCGCAGAAGAGAAGTCCATCTCTCTTTGACGCAAGCAGTGTATTGTGGAATGCTTTGATGCGAGTACCCTCAATACTGACAATGCTTGCATCAAGCATTCTCGAATCAGTCACAGACGCGCAGTCAGTGATCATTTTCAAGGAAACCAAAGATGCCCAGCTCACGCGTGAATATGATGCATCTGTGAAAATACACAACAGAGACACCGAGACTTTATGCAAAAATGTTTCTTCTTTACTCGAAAAGATTGGCCTTATGGACGTTGAAGAACTAAGGACTATTCTTGCAACTGAGTCATGCCTGAAAGGCGTATGGAGTTGTATTTTCAATACGCTGACGAGCCAGGCATCTATGACCCTCATATCTCAAATTTTTGACTCTGAGGACAGATATGAAGGTATCTTTGCTTTGCTTAGCAGCTCTTTGAGGGTAAACATAAACGCCATCAACCTGTCTTTATTAAAAATTGCCGCTATGTCTGTCTACGAGCCATGCCCCAAAGCTCTTAGAATTTTAATGGATATCATTAATGCACTTACCGGTCCATTAAACGGTGTTTTGAATACTCAGTCGAATGATCACATTGACTCAATGCTGTCTATTCGAGATTTTTGGGAGTTGAGCTGGCTGTTTTTAGACATGATTTTCAAAAAAACGCTCGTGTGGGCCGGTCTTTACCACTTGTCTGACTTGATTGAATTTACGCGTGATACACTCGATACTAGCCACTTGTTGTTAGATTCGTTCCGAGTTCTTATGGATTACTTTGCCACTTCCAGCACCAAAGACACGTTGTTTGATACTTTTATGGCTACATTCATACATGTTATTGTCTGGCTTAGATTGGGAGACACATCCCTTCTCTACTCGTGTGTCAATTTAGTTTTCAAAGGATTCGATCTTGCCAAAGAACTAGATGCTCGAGTTGACAAAGATTTCATAGTAACCTTTGCCAAATATGGCGCAAAGGCTAAGAAGTTCAATAATAAATTGACCGAGCAGCAACGAAGTCTAATCCTAGCAAAAGCTAGTGAGTTTGATGCAAAACTTGTTCAATATGTCATAGATGAGAGCGCAAGAGAACGCCTGAATGCGCCTGCACCTGTGTCTATCAACAGAGATTCCAAAAGCGATTCGCCAAAGTTGCCAGCCTACGTCTATCAAACACATAGTAAAGCTCCCAAGCAATCTACACTTGCGCGATTCGGAGTTGTCACGAGTGAGCCCCCTGTTGCACCTCCTCCCCCAACTAGATCGTTTAAGCTGAACAACTTGGAAGCCATTCGAAGTGAGCTCAAAAACAATAGAGCCCCGCTGAAGCCTGCCATAAACCCTGCTCCACCGCGGCCCGCCGGGTTCAATCATAAGTCCACAGCTGTCGGGCGCTCATTAAATGCGTTGAAGAACAGGAAGCACGACTCAGATTCCTCCGACGAAGATGCAGAAAATGATGTTGATACCTCCGATTTATTCCTTGATAGCAAGAAGAAGCCAAAAATTATCGAGCTTGATATTAATGGCAAACGAGTTCAAAAGATGCCACAGGCAAAGAAAATTGACACTAAGCGGCAAGAAGAAGAACGGATGCGTCAGCGATTAAACGTGAACTTGAAACCTCTCTACTCTACTGTTTTGAAGTGGAATTACAACACTAATAGTGACTTTCCCACAGATGACAGAGACATTTATAAGCCCATCAAAGATTCTTATAGCTCTGCCAAGGAGTATGTTACAGAAATCGAGCCTTTGCTTATGCTAGAATGCTGGCAAGGTATTCAGTCATCCCGGGTTACTGGACAAGAACTTCCGTTCGAACTCCTTTTAGGCGGAAGAGTGACGTGTGATGGATTCTTTGATGTCCATGGCTCCATGAAAAAAACAGAGTTGGCAGCTAGAAAGATTGGCGAGACAGATCTTTTGGTACTTGGCTATGTTGCTGATAAGAATTTTTCATCTCCAAATGAGATTTCAAGATATCTCAAACTGCAAGATTCTCAAACCTGTTTGGCCAAAGTGCGGGAAATCAAATCCGCCAATCAAAATTACAGTGATATAACTGTTCGAGTATATCCCCAAGGTTCCATGGTTGGTTTATTGAGTCCACAAGCTGTCATTGTAGGTATGAAAGTCATGCAAATGATAACAGTTGAAAGAGAATTTTCATCATTGAGAGGTCTTCCGTATTACGACTTGTGTGATGAAATTCTCTCCGGAAAACCTTGTGAACCTAAACCTATCTCAGATGTAGAGGCTCGCGACGTGTGTGATAAGCTTGGTGTTAATATATCACAGGCCAAAGCGATCATTGGAGCTAACAGAGATGAAGGGTTTTCGTTGATTCAAGGACCTCCCGGAACAGGTAAGACCAAAACAATTTTGGGTATCGTGGGACATTTTCTTTCGTCTGTCTCTGCGAATCCTTGTACAATCGTCACCCCTGCTATGGCCTCCGCCCCCTCTTCAGAGGAAACAAAGCCTGCGAAGAAAGTTTTGATTTGTGCCCCTAGTAACGCTGCCGTTGACGAATTAGTTGTGCGTTTGAAAGATGGTGTGATAAATGATGATGGTAAAATGACTACTCCAAAAATAGTACGTCTAGGTAGACCAGATGCTATGAATGCTTCTGTTCGACACTTATGCTTAGAGGAGCTTATCGAAGGCCAGCTAAAGGCGCGAAATGCATCGATTGACCCGAATATTCGTTTGGAGATCAACAAGTGTATTTCAGAGAAAGACCGCCTCAAGGAAGCATTGAAGAAAGATGATCTCAAAGATTCAGAAATCATAGAATTGCAAACCAAATTGCAAGACTTGAACAAGAGAAGAAGTGAGCTCAGTCGTCGTCTCGAAGAACAAAAAGAGAATGCAGCTGTTGCTTACCGTACTCGCGAAATCGAGAAGAGACAAGCTCAAGCCAAAGTTTTGAGCGAAGCACAGGTAATTTGTTCGACATTATCCGGCTCTGCTCATGACTTCTTGGCAAGCATGTCGATGAAATTTGATCAAGTCATAATAGATGAGGCATGTCAGTGTGTTGAGTTATCAGCCATTATACCGCTAAGGTATGGTTGCAAAAGGTGTGTTATGGTCGGAGATCCAAATCAGTTGCCGCCAACAGTCCTTTCCCAAAAGGCGGCCTCCTTCAAGTATGAGGAGAGTTTGTTCGTTCGAATGCAGCGTAACAGCTCGAATTCTATATACCTTTTGGATGTTCAATATCGAATGCATCCAGAAATTTCTGAATTTCCGAGTGCTCAATTTTACAACTCCAAATTGACCGACGGAGCTGGAATGGAAGAAAAGAACAAAAGATTATGGCACGATCAACTTCCACTTTCGCCTTATCGGTTTTTTGATATCGTCAGTCGTCAACAACAAAACCAACAAACCAAATCGTTTTTCAATAGTGCTGAGGCTCGTGTTGCCTTAGAGCTTGTTGAGGTTTTGATGAAAATAATACCTGACAACGAATTCAAAGGTAGGATCGGAATCATTTCACCGTATAAGGAACAAATAAGGACCCTTCGAGACACATTTCAGAGAAAATTCGGAAATTTAATTTTTAACGAAATAGATTTCAATACTGTCGATGGATTTCAAGGTCAAGAAAAGGAAATCATTATTATGTCATGTGTTCGAGCCAGTGAAACCGGGAGTGTTGGATTTTTGAGTGATGTCAGACGTATGAACGTGGCTTTGACTCGCGCTCGGACTACATTATGGATCTTGGGTAACAAAACTTCATTGAGAAGAGACAAGGTGTGGAACAAACTTATCACTGACGCTGAGGCGAGATCGTGTGTTTCGTCTGCACAGCCTGGTTTTTTGAAGAATTTGATGGCAAGAAGCACTATAGGCCGTGAACCACAAAAAACATACACTGAGGTGGCTTCCACTAGGAAAATTGAAGGATTCAGCCATCGCTCCAGAACCAATACCGAAGATTCTCATTTCAATGAAGACAATGTGTCTCACAACAGACTTGATCAATCAAAAATCGGACACAAGGAAAACAGCCGTCCTGACTCTACAACTAAACAACCAAACATCGGTTCTATGAACCCAAATGTTTCTTCCCTTGCATTGCCATTCACAGATACGAAAGCTGACAAAGGTGTAAACTTCACAAGAAAGGCTTCTGAGAACCCTCCCGCTGCCACTTCATCCTTTCCAACGCCGATCACTAATACCCAAGCCGAAGGCCCAAAAAGAAAGTACGAGGATAAGAATGATCCTCACTATAAACAGAATCGGAAACACAAAAAAATGCCCCATGTATATATTCACACTCAAGAGACAAAAAATGATGCGCTAGATCTGAGTGTTGAGAACAATAGCATGATGAGCGGTAATCCTTTGCTTAAAACTTCTGGTGTGGCTTGCTCCAACTCAAATGATATTCCCAAACAAAACGAAGAGCACCCGCGCTTTGTATCGGCGCCACGAGCTCATAATAGCGGGGTCTATCGATCAGATGATAGACCAAAAAAAAATAGTGGAGTTTACGAAGCAGATGATAGACCAAAGCACCGAAAGCAAGGGAACGCAAACGTTTTCATCAAAAGCAGAAGGTCAAATAGACCCCCTTGGTCTCGAAAATCGTAAACGCAACAAACATATACATATTCGAGTGCGTTTCGCTTAATCATTCTTCATATCCTTTTCTGAACCCCTCGCTGGAAATTCTGAGCTTTGAGTTCGGCGAAGCGCATCCGTGTTGAGCAAATCTGGCTTTGAAGAAATGGAAGATATGCAATACAGAAGATCCTCGGCAGTCCCGGATGGCTCGATGGGTTTGGCAAGTAAGCCTTTAGATGAATGTAGGGAGATCACGTAGGTATTCTTTTCCGATAACTGGTCAAGAGCTGCCGCAACGGTCAAAATCTCTTGACTGGTCAACGACCTCAAATAGTCTCTCTCGACCTCCGGGCGCGAAGCGGTATTAATGATATCGTTCTCGAGTTTACTCTTCAAGAAATAGTACAGCTGTCTCAAAATCTCTTCAGCTTTAGAGACGCTTGGTGATGTAATCATGAGTCTCAGTAACAGTTCTTCCTGCGCATTGAGGTATTTAAAAACTTCGGCGCATATGATACCATCTTTGTGGTATATTTCGGAAGCTTTTGAGGCATGAGTGGCCAAATCTCCCAATGCGTTGGATTTCGATGTCAAGAAGTCCACAATCGGCAGTATGTCCAACATTTTGTTAATAGTGTTTGACGAGTCCTCCATCTTTTCAAAGAATGCTGAACCTTGCGGCGACCTCAGAGGAGCCACAGTACGCAATAACATAGACAATTTACGCTTCAACGCATCCAATTGCTGAGACCCTCTTGCGAAGCCGCATTCATAAGCCGAGTTTTCCCTGTCCGAAAAACTCAGGTTCTCTCCCGCAGCCTGAAAGCCTGACTCCGCAGGAATTTCAAAGACTTCGGCTCCCATTGCGCCCAGAGAAGAAACCGGAATACATGTTTCCACATTCTTGGAAACATCTTGTCTTTCTAGACTTTTCTTCATCTCAGTATGCTTCTGAGTGGAGGACAGGAAGAAAGAGCCCACGCTCTCGTAGCGCAAGAGCGGAACATCAGGGCCCAAATAGTTGAGCGCTGCGTCGGCACCCGTTTTTTCTAAATTGCGGAACATTTCCACAAACCTTGCCAGCTTGCTCTCAAGTACGGATGCAGTTTCGCCAACTTCTACATCAATTGCGAGTTTGTTGGCTCTAAGCCCCTCGAGGCGAGCTTCCAAAGCCGCGACCTCTTGATCAATTTGAGAACGCTTCGTTAGAAGCTCGCTTAACTTCGCACCATATCCGTTGTTTTCCGAGCGGATTCGTCGGATTCTCCGGAGCACCTTGGTACGCTTTTGGTCCCACGCTTGAAAGCTATTAAGTGCATGACCAGTCCTCACAGCTTCACGGGCGTAGACTTCTTGGAGCAGCAACGCGTTTTCGGAAAGCATCGCGAAAAGTTTTAGTATAGTAGTCCTAGCACCGGAGCAGTCGTCGCCTAGCGCTTGGTACTTTTCATGGAAGCGCAAAGCATGTGTCATGTCCATTTCTAGTGACTCTCTGCGCTTCAAAAGGTGTTCCAAAGGGGAGTTGTGTTGCCCATTAAGCCTTGTTACATCTGCTTGTGAAAGGTCGCGAAGACTTCCAAGAGAGAAGTGAAAAGAGTCATGCGACGCTGAAAGGTTAAGCGAAGTCGAAAGTGACGGTGTGACGCCTTCCAGATAGTTTGCTAGGGGTGTGCGTGGCAGGTCGGTGGCATCATCTATAGTTGGTTCCTGCTGCGCATCTATGCCGGGGACATGCCCTTTAGATGAAGCAAAATTCGCCTGTGATTGTGAGAGAAAGTCTGTGGGGTCGAGCCCGTCGTCTGAAGTGTCTGAAAAGGGAACAGACTGCGTAGGATGAAGAGCTATTGACTCAAGATTGATTGACTCAAAGGGCAATGACTGGGTACTCATGGGAGTGGAATGGAAGTGGCTACTCGGATAATAAATAATGGATAGCCTATGAGCCTGGTGGTCTTTCTTTCGGTCTATAGTTTACGAAATATCTTGTGAATTGATCATGCAGTAAAGCAGAGGCTGTAGTTTCAATCGCTTGACCCGCTATTTTGTTGGTCAATGGACAGTATACATGTGGCTCAGGGCCGCGCACGGCTGATAAGGCCGTGGGTGCAAAGTACCAAAGTGTGCGGCCTGGAACATGATGCTTTTTCTAATATATATGGCTATGCGCTCCTAGTCAAACTTGATTATTCAAATCTATGAAAGGTGTTCATGGCTAAGATGTGGATTAACAGAAAATTGTGTTGATACTCTAGAATTAATCGAATGACTATTCATTAAACGCTTTCACTTCAGAAGTAATGAGGAGCCAACTGAAACATTCTTGAATACAAGATGAGTCTAGAACGCAAATAAATTTTTTGGAAGATATATTTGAGGGCTCAAATTCCAGAGCCAAGTGCTGGGAGTGTCGAAGTAAAATTCCAAATCAGGCTGCCAAAGGACTAGATCCCATTTTCTTCCATTCTATCCCGATTTGTTTAAAGCACAAGAAGCAGTTTACATTAGTTCTGGTACTGCATTCTTGATTGATATGAGTCGGAACTATGTTTGATTGTATTCACGAATGCTAGATTATCAGTCCGACGAGATAACATGACTAGTTCATCAGCGATTCACGAATCTTTCAACACCGGAAGAAATGAATCTCAGAAGATTTGCAATTTCTGCTTCGAACTGAAAATACCAAAAGCGCTGACATCTGACAACTTGAAATATATCCTTTGAGAACCTTTTAATCCCGTGTAAACTTTATCTATCACCCATTGAGTACAAGGAGATCATCGCTTCTAGCTTCATAATTTTGGCCACCGATAAAGTCAGATAAAAATGTATAATAATGATGTCCTACTCTAGTTCATAAAAAATCTGAAAATTAATCCGAACTGTCTCAACCCATATCGCATTCTTCATTCAGATTGACAGCAAAGTCAAGGCAGAGGCGACCAGTGTCAGGTCTACCGCTAGACGAAACTCCTCAAAACTAAGCTTACCATCGCCATCTTTATCTGCGCCAATGATCGTTTTATCCACAATTTGTTGGAGCTCGGCGTCCAGGAGGTTCTTTCCAACCATTGTCTTCATGACTACGAAGAGCTCGCCGTTACTTATAAAGCCGTCACGGTCAATGTCGTAAATCTTAAAAGCAAACTGAAGCTTCTCTGTCTTGGAGGACTTACCACTGAAGGCAGAAAGCCCTGTGATAAACTCCTGGAAGTCGATCGAGCCATCTCTGTCCAAATCGAACACGTCCATGAGACGTGAGGCCAACGGGTTCGACAGTATGCCAGGAATATCTAAGAACTCATTTTTATCAATAGATCCGCTACGATCACGGTCGAGCTTCATGAATCTCTTGCGTAAGCGGTCAATTTCCTCGCGGTCGAAATTCGTGCCTTCCATGAGCGAATCGATGATTTTGGACGAAGCTAGACCCATTGTTCGATGTGGATTAAAAAGTAAACAGGTGATATCTTAAATTCGGGATTGAGGCAGGCGATAGATTGTATGCGATCGTATTTTCTCCTATTGTTGATTGTGGGTAAAACAAAGGAAACTTTGGCCGTCTTTGACCCGCAGTGCCCTCAGCCCGTACACTAAATTATCACCAGTGAGAATGACAATACACAGGCACAGGGCTCGAAACATTAGTCTGGTGAGATGAAGAAACCATGAAATAAAATTCTTTATAAAGACCTGGGTACTTATAGTTTTGGTGTGAATCCGCCTCCCACGTGGGACCCGCCGTCTATGGGTAGCACAATGCCATTTATATAGTTAGACTGCTTCGCGCCTAAAAATAAAACTGCGCTCATAATATCCTCCTTGACACCAAGTCTCTTTCTGGGATTCAGCTCCGCCATTACATCGCCAGCCATATCCAAAACACCCTGAGACATTTTTGTGGGGAAAAAACCAGGTGCTAACGAGTTAACGGTGATGTTCCGTGGACCCAATTGCAACGCCAAGTTCTTGCCCATGTGCGAAACCCCAGACTTCGATGCCAAATACCCATATATGCCAACAGGATCACTGGCTACTATAGATGCCACAGATGACATAATTATGATCCTCAGCGGATCCTCGGATGTGCCGGATTCCTCGAGGGCTGGAGCAAACAACTTTATGGTGTGGAAGACTGCCACGACATTAAGGTCCAAGATCTTTTTTACTGCAGATACCGCGTGGCTTTCCAAAGGTGCACCCCATGAGGCTCCAGCGTTGGCCACGAGGATATTGATAGTTTTGACCTTGTCCGTTACAGTCTTGAAGAACTGCTCACATTCTTTCTCTTTCGCCAAATCAGCCGGAATGGCGATAATTTCTGTGTTTGTTCCTGTCTCCTTCGCGATTTTGTCTAAATATTCTTTCGCTTCTTGACAGGCTTCTTGTTTCCTTGATGTAATGACCACTGTTTTGGCACCTCCAAGTACATATGCTTCTGCCGTGTAGAGGCCCAATCCCCTAGTACCTCCGGTCACCACAGCTGTCTTACCATTGACATTGAAATCTACCATTCTCTGCGTATCTAGAACAAATATGAGCAAAAATTAGAAAATGAGAAAATTGTCTGCAACTTATTAGGGAGAAAGGCCTTTAAATTTGTTGTGATTATCCGCTGTGGCCTCGGCCGCGCTCATAATTCCCCGCAATTCGACCGAGGTTCATCGCAAAGCGCGCAAGTACCGAGGTTTAATCATATTTGAATAAGCGGAGTGGGGCTTTATCATAACCCCATTAAAATATCATTTTTACACTTTATGTAAATCTAGGAGAAAAACCGAGTCGATTATATATGACAAAACATTCCTTTTTCCAACTGCAGTTGTTTAACCGAACACTTGGGTACGTATTTACCCTGGGGCTAAAACCGGCTCGGGTTTCGCAGTCATCTGAAATACTATCTGTAGGTCAGGACTATCTGGATTTGCCAGCTTGAAGAAAAGTTTCTGTGCGTCTAAAATGTGTAAATCCTTACTAGGTATAACCTGGGATAGCTTATTGGTACCATTGGTAGAGCTGCTGATGGACCAAATTTCAATCACCTCATCGCATACCAAAAATAAATTGTTGTCGACGAATGCAATATTCTTAGGTCTGAAGTCAAACCGTAATGTCAGTGACCGTGATAGTTTTCCAGACTTGTTGACAAATATTGCGCATTCATTATAGACCATCAAAAACTCTTTGTTATTTGAAAGCTTGAACATTCCCATGGGAGTTGCGTGCGAGATCATTCTTCTAAGAACGTCAGTCGATGGCAGTACCTTCTTACGACTGTAGCCATCGAGCTTTTTTGAAGGTGAAGAATCGGAAGTTGGAAGCTCCGGAATGCTTCTGGGTGAAAGCTTTTGCAAGTCTAGAACCTCAAATCCCTTCTGCGTAAAAATTGCAATTGAAGAGTTGAAAACAGCCATTCCATGGCATTCATTTGGAATATAGAATCTTTCCAAAACCGTGAAAGTGCTGAAAATACCATTATTATCTACCTCCAAGACATAAACTTTAAAAGAAGTTGTACCAGCATTCTTTTTTTTTGCAACAAAGAGCATTGGGAGACCCCGATGACAACCATACTCGAAGAAGAGTATACCTTCATTCGATAATTGGAAAGATGTGACTTTGTCTGTTTTTTCATAATATACATCGACAAGCAGCCGAAGTGGATAGAAACGTAAAGTCTTATTCGCCAAAATTAAAACGATGTTGAGTTCGGAAATCACTGTTACCTTTGAAACATTGTTCATGTTGACAATTTTCTTCCAAGTATTAATCATGTCTGAACAATAGACACCGGCGCTTGTTCCCAATAAAGTGAAATTTTCACCCGCAAAGATGAAATTTTCTGAGCATTGGATATTTCGATGAACTAACGCTTTTCTCGCGGATTCGCTCTTAACGGTAGATGTGTCTTTTGCTAATTGAGAAATAGGATCTGCAGAGCACATGATCGGGAGCTTGATCATCCTCAGTCCAGGCTCATAAGAAAAAAATGAGTTTTCAATGAGCGCAAAGTTATACGGAGTCACCGAGAGAACCTTCTTTAATATATTAGCTCTGGCTTGAACAATGACCAAAATCCATCTTGTTCTCTCCTTCTCTGTAGCTGCGATCAACGTGTGATTTTCACCTTTGCCACGTCCAGCATAGCGTATTTTGAATGGATAAGAGGATGACTCTTCGTCTGCGCCATTAGCAGTATTGGACAGTACCTGCGTATATGCTGATTTCAGAGAAAGACTGTGGGTTTCCTTCTCCCGATTTTCGACAATAAGATAATCTAACGGAATAGGAGTCTCTGTGACCTTATAGGCGTTTAGTTTTTGGGCACGTTGCTTTTCTGTTATAAGAAGATAGTTATCCAAAACTATCACATGAGCCGAATGTGAGTTTATCTTTAAATCACCCTTGCGAGCTAAGTCCCCCCTGTAAAAGAATTTCCTTCTCGAAGATCTTAGGTTTAGACGAGGTTGGGATATGTTTGATTTCCATGAAAGCTGTTTTTCCACCAATCTAAGAGCGTGTACATTATCCGAAAAGACTTTCATCTCGTTGACTTTGGAACCAAGTTGGCGGATTGCATCTATGGCGTGAGACAATGAGCTATATTCGTCGTCATCTTCATCAAAGAATTTTCTGATGTCTAGAAGCTGAAGCGGGAGTTGCTGATATCTGGAATTGAAAGTACTCATAAGAAGAAGGTTTCCGTTTACTTGCAATTCCTTCATTCTCGAGTTTGATCTTATGTGTTCATCCCACTTCTTTAATCTCACATTTGAAAGAAGATCTTCAATCATTGGCATACCACTAATATAAGATAGGAGGGGTGCCTTCGCTTCTAAAGCCCATGCTTTGTATAAATCAACCATGCCGCTTACATCTTTAATGAATTTACCATCAGCGACAAGAATTCTTAACAAGGGTTCAAAAAGAGACACGCGATGTATTGATAGTAGCTCTTTTGCGGACAGGAGAACTTTTTCCTCAAAGTCTTTCATTGAGCTAGGTGAATTTGTTCCCATCATGAGCTTTGCTAGCTTGATAAATTCCGGACCAGCAATTTCAACAAAGCACTCAGCTCTTTGTATAAAAGTCTGTTCAAATTTTATCAAATCAAATAGAAATGATTGCTTTTTAGACTCAGAAAGGTCTATGTTCATATCTTGAGCGGCGAGTTTCCAGTGGCTAGCCCAGTCACTGCCTAGAACTAATTCAGTAATGTTTGTTGTGCGCATCTGGTTTTCATGCTCAATTGTCTTGTTAATCAGACACAGTGAAGAGTAGCATTTCAAGGTAAAGTTTCGGCGCCCCGTCAGTTCATGGTCTTCGTCAACGCAGTAGCACGCAGTGAGATCCACCAAAACTCCGCCAATGTCCCCATCCTGCGAAAATCGAAAATGTCTGGTTTTTTGCTTCTCGTCCAAATTTGAAATAGGCTCGAATATGAGTAGACTTTTTTTAGTAAATGAGTCTATGATTTGATTTACATTTCTGCTTATCAAGTCGATCGGCACGTCCTGTTTGTGGAATGCAATGAGTCGCATAAGCACTTTTTTGAATTCTTTTAAAGAAAGATTTTGACCATGAGTCCACCCGTCAAGCTGAAGACACCATTGAAATACACTGTTGAGTGACCATACATTGGCGCAAGCCGCGAAATGTAATGCTGATAACGCCGCTGGCAGAAATGGAAGCAGAGGCAAATCTAGCGGCACCGGTGGTAGATCATCATTTTTTCTACGCATAGTGAGCGTCGATTTGAGAGGCGGGGTGTAGATGGATTGACTTGATAAGTCGTCTGTCCATTTTGGGAGCTCAGGTAGTATTGTGTAATCGAACAGTTCAAACTGGCTAGCTGCCGGTGGTGCAATGAATGAGTCATCATAATGATCGAAACCATCATTTTCAATCAAGCTCCAACGGGGAACACGTTCCTGGTTATAGTGATCTGCAAAAACATCCAGATAATCTTCTTCGTATGGGTATAGAGCTGGCTTTGGTAGTGCTTTGTCATTGTGTTTTTTTGGTGAGGGCGATCGGCTGCTTCGAGAATCATTGACTATTCTCGAGTAATTTTGCGGCAGCCGACTGTACCAGGAGGCACGAGGGGATGAACTCAGAGGCGACGAGTTGTAATTGCGCAGCTGCAGATCAGGCAGAGTTGATAGCAGATTCGAAATCCGTGGCGGTGAGTTTCTTAAAAAGTGGAAATCAGGTGGACTGGCCTTACTAAGACTAAATGGACTATCCAGCACCTTCATCGAGTCTTTCGCCACCAACGACGGAATTCGCGTGGGAGTAATCCGTGCTTTTCTCCTCTCTTGTATGCCCTCAAACGTGTTATTTGCATCAAAATTTTCTGACCCTTCGTCAGAATAATATTCATCTGATACCGGATAGGGTAAACTCTTGGGCAGCGGCGTGTGGACTTCCGCGGTGTGTAGCTGTGCCGGGTTTCGCTCAAAGAAGTCGAGCGGTTCATCTTCATCTGACTCGAGAATTCGAAGAGGAGAAGTGCCTCTTTGCAGGAGATTTTGAAATTTTCGCTGGCGGTACAAGGAATTTCGGTTTGGGAGATTGCTGCTTGTGGAGTTGAGCTTCTGGTTGTCTATTTTCGCGGAAGGCCCTGACCCAAGCGGAGAAATTGGCATTTGCGGTTTGAGAAAAGAAGCCGGGCTTGATGGTTCGCTTGTGGTATTCATGTGGCTTTTTAAAGGCAGGTTCACTGCGGATAGGAAGTCCAGACTAATCTCGCCAAGGGTCAAAATTTGCGGGCCTTTGAGCCGTGGGCTTTCGTACGATAGGAGCAGATCTTCCGCGTAATCCGCAAAGTCAGCATACTCATTGTTTTCATTGTCATACGCTGATTCGTACGAAAGGTTGGCGTCCATGGAAAGCAGAATATGCGGATGTCTCTTTTCACTTGTACGAGGGTACTGAAAAGAGGACGAATATCTTTCAGACATTAATGTTGGCAACAGTGGTAAGTCTGGTTCTTCAGGGATATGACTGGGTACAAGCTGGGGGGGCAGACCGTCCAGGGGTGGTGGAGGCTTGCGTTTTAAAGTCATGTTTACTCCACTCACGGGTAGCATGTGTGTATCCAGCCAATGGTGCACCTAGTGGGGTATTGCTGTTCTCAAGTTGATAAAATGTTTTAAGTCTCTAGTGCATATGATTTTAAAAAATGTAATTTTCGGTTTTTGGAAGTGTTGGTATTCTGGTATGTGATGTGTGTTGTGATGGTGAATACGTTAGATTGTAATATATGGAGATACGAGCCGTCACGTGATGTAGGACCAAAGCCTTCGTCTCTGGCCCTCGCACATTCAACATTATATCGACCTAAAAGCTTCTCTTTATTCCTCTCCTTTCTGGCTACTCGGGCATAATTTAAAATGTAAAGTCTTGCCATAAATTCACATGTTTGAAGACAAGGAGAAGTTTCGATATAAAATGCTCCAAATAAAAGCGCTACACGTAATTCGGGCTTGGCTCTCAAAAACATCACCAGTTATGTCTGAAGTCATTGTATTGATCTGCTCAAGAGTGGTTTCAAATGAACTCAGATTCTTCGAGTCTGTTATAGACTGTTCTAGTATTTTTTTTATTCACTTGTATGTACACATAGTTGCGTACCTCAATTAGTGCACCAAAGTTTCTCGAGAATGTCTGAGGCTAATAATTCTTTTTATGAGGCCAGCTTTTTTGATATTAGATATCCTTTCACGCTGTCAGAAGCTCTAACTAGACTAATGAAAGATCTAAATTCCGGGCTAGAATCTGTTGCGCTTGTTTTCTTTTTTGAGGTATATCAAATTAGCACTCTTTGTTTCTTTTAATTCGTGAGTTCGTTGAGATTTTTGCAGTTCGTGTCTTCTCCCTTATTCTTTAAGCTACATAATAGTATATACTGTCTTGCATTTGGTAGAAGTAGACGTTTTATGCTTAATAGTTTGTCCCGATGCCTGATGAACGCGTTTCCAAACGAGGTCTAGAATATTAGGAACAATTCATTCCGATGGAAGTTTAAACGAATGAACGAACCTGACGATGAAGATTAATACATCATTTCCACTAACAAGATTGACGTCAGACTTCTGAAAGAAGAAATATATTACAACCACACTTTCCCTTCTGTCTTTAGCCATTCGATATATTTAAATATTATTGCTCATGCGCAAGAATTCATTGTCAATTGCTGCTCTAAAATGACACTCGTATCATCAGGGAGACATCAGCTTATAAAATATATGCAAAATATAAAAACAATATATCCTAGTTTCGCGCCATTACTATAATCATAAAGAGTACGGTCAACAGACATACACAGAAAGTGACCACAAGACAGGCATCTGGATCTGTATTTGTGTGTTCTTCATCTTCAAGGTCGGACACAAAACCTTGTATTTGGCGTGTGAGGGAAATCTCGACATTTTTCCATTCAGCTGCTTTTTTATTCAAATACTTGATACGCTTCTCAGTTTGCACTTCACTGGAAAAAGCAACTAGCACATGATGCCATATTGAGCTCTCGGAATGCTCATATGCCATGAGAAACTCCAACAAGGGAGTGACATTGTAGCGGTGGGCCCTGCTCGTCAATTCATTTAATCTGTAAGAGTATGACGTTAAATCCACATTCTCACGTAGTTTTTCACGAAACTTGGTTTCCACGCATGTTCTAGTGAAGTACCATGACGAGAACTCTTTTAGAAGATCAGGATGAAGACACTTTCTAAATTTGAGCTCAAAATCATTCTCGACTCTCACTATTGAGTGTGTGATATCTTCCTTAGTCCCAATATAAATTGCGCCGAATTTCTCCAAATCAACAGAGCAGTATGCCCTATTTTCAATTGATTCGGCAGAAAAGCCCCTCTTGAAATGAAAGTAAAACTCCGGAAAGAGGCCGCTTTTTTCTAGCTGAAGCTGAAAGGGCACGTAGTTCTCGATTTTGAATTGATCTATATCGATGTTTTGTGAAGCACCTGGTTGGGCAATGAGCTGCAAATGTTCATCTGAATTGAAGTCATCAAGATAGGGTTTCAGATGAAAGTCGTAAACTCTGAAAGAATCCTTTTCCTTTGTTTCAGATCTTGTCTTTACTGTGCCTAAAGCTGAAGCTGAATTAAGGGGGGTATATTTTTGCGACATTGTAGAGTGGCAGTTCAGAAGGGAATATTGTGCTATGGTTTGCAATATTCACAAGCGTATGTATGTTGTCTTGATTTTCGGGTGAGATTGTGTTTAGTGAGATTTCACAGCGACTTGGTGAGAAAGACAAATCAATGTGGACATAATTCTGTCTTTGTGTAGAAGCGCTATTAATCAAACGCTTGTCAAGCGTCTCAAAATGCATAAGCCGCAATAAGTGAACCAAGCCTTGGGTAGGAATGAGCCCGTTTGATAGCCTATGCCTTGAGCCCCCCTAGAGAAAAAGCAGTCACAAATAAAATGGCTTTTTCAAGAAGTGAAAAAGAGAACAAAATGTGACAGAAGGCCATAACAGAAAACCATTTTGTAAAAACTATCGTCTCCTGACGAAACCATGCTGAGCCGTGGCGGGGGCATGGAAAAAAAACGCGCGAATCGTTCCCGCGAGTAGACGCGTTAACAACGACTCATCCTTTCAATTAACATACCAATCAGATCACAATGTACTCAGAAACGGTTACCAAATTTATATCACAGGGTGCAAAGCTTTATTCAAGCAAAGATTATGAACAAGCTGCCAACAGCTACGCAGACGCGTGTGCTGCGTTCAATGAAGAACATTCACGCGACGACGCGGATCTTCTCTTGTTATACGGAAAGGCTCTTTTTCAAAATGCTGTTGCCAATTCGGGTGTTTTGGGAGGTACCAAGGCTGTGGAGGGGTCTGAAAAAAATACTGAAGAGTCTGATGATGACAACGAAGACGATGAGAGTGGATTTCAATTTCACGAAGGAATGGCTGAAGAAGAGGTTGACAACGAGATCGATGATCACGTGACATCGGTTGAGGAAAACGAAGATCCTAGCAACGATAGTGATGGCGATGATGGAAACGACGACGATGCATCAGGAGATGAACAAAGTGCCCCAGAAGAAGAGCAGACCGATTTTGAAGCCGCTTGGGATATACTTGACCTTACCAGGGCATTGCTAGAGCAGATAGTCGAGGACTCGGAGAAAGATGCTACTGAGTTAAAAATGCCTTATTTGGCATCGGATAATGCCGAGCCAGAGGTTAAGTATGTGGAGAGCGTGAAAAAATTATCCGAAACATATGACCTCCTTGGAGAAGTGTCGTTGGAGACTGAAAATTTTCTGCAGGCAGCGGCGGACTTGGAAGCATGTCTCAAATTGCGTCAGAAGTTGTACAATAAATCCACGTCCTCATGGGTCTCAGAATCACACTACAAATTGTCGTTGGCTCTTGAGTTTTGTGTCGAAGAAACGGATCTGAGAGCCATGGCTGCGAGCCATGTAAAACAGGCTATTGCCATAGTGAAAGCTCAGGCAGACGATCCCAATACGGAAGAGGCGAAAAAATCTGAAAACGCAGGCTTGCTTCGTGACTTAGAGGAACGATTTAAGGAGCTCCAGAAAGATCCAGAAAGGGAAGTGGAGGCCGAGCAATTGGATATTATAAAGGGGCTTTTAGGAGAAGCCGTGGCCAGCTCTGGGGCTCCACGAGCCTCAGTTGAGACTATGGAAAAGTCCAAGGTTAATGACTTGTCTTCGATGGTCAAGAAAAGGAAGGCAAAACCATCCAGTGATCTGGCAAAAAAGTCTAAAAAATAGTAGATGCTAAGCTATATTGGCTCTTTGGTGTCTCTCTTGTTTCAGCTATCTTCTCTGCTTGCATGGATTTGAAAAAATTTTTATTTACGTATCAATTTCTGTCAGGATGATAACACTTTTTTGCCCACTCTTATAAACGACAGCTGTTGATCAAATAGTCTAGAATAGAGCTGAATGCTGGTGTTCGCAGCCAACCTGTAGGCCCGCGCACCTCTTCATGCACAACCATTTCCCTAGACGTATTTCGCTTTTCGCGTAAGCTCATCGCTAGTGCCGGGTACCAGTAATTATGGCTCCAGCTTCCGTACACATAAAGCAAACTAAAAACAGAAGACGGAAGAAAAGAAGAACTGAGGACTTCTCCTCTGATTCTGATTCTGATTCCAGTAGCTCCTCTGGGGATGAGAGTGGTTTAAAGCCCGAACAAAGCGAGGAGCCGAAGGGTCACCAGCCTCAGCAGCAAGTTTCCATTGATGATATGGATGTCGAGTCCGATGCAGAAGCAAAAGACGAAAATGAGGATTTGCAACTTTCCAAAGAGATACAAGAGAAAGTCGACAGCATCAAGTTTACATCAACCCAGAATCAGTCGCTAGCAGAGGCGAAAAGAAGCGTACAAAAAGATAGACAGGAGTTGGAAAGCCAATATTTGGCTTACATGGCCACCACATTTTCGGACGATCTCGACCAGCTCCGTAAAAAACCTGATTTCACCAGCAACTCCATTGTATTGTTGGCGAAAACTCTCCAGTCAGGAAGCAACATGTTTGATAGCGAGACATTGGATGCTCTCATAAAAGAGTAATGGCTGAAAAGTAACTTTTTGTACCACTGTTTGCCCATTCAAACATCAATTTTGGTTTTTATCAGGTGCAACTTTCCTCATGAATTAATCCGGGCTTCATGTTGCTTCGGCCTGACAATAAAGCTAATCTCGAAGATTGGATCAGAATATTTCAAGAAGCCAGATACAATCAATCGGATTTTCTTCGGCATTACTTTCCGAATATCCGGATAACCCCGATTGTTTATTGGAACACGACTCGGTCACTTCTATATCGGTTACGCACTCAAAACCCCAGCCAGGTAGAATACAGTAAAAATATGTACTGCTGGGTTGTTCTTGTACATCTAATGAATCAAAATTGTCAATCTCGTAGCGCGATGAAGAACTGATGTATAGCTTTTCTGTTTCCTATAAATTCCTGTCTTCAATTATGTTACATGTGCTCTTCAATATACACATAGTTTTAGATCTTGAAAAATTTGTACATATACTTTTGTGGCAAACCCCTGTACATACATAAGCATCAATAAGTTTCCGTCATGGTTGTTCCCTGGATGATCCACTTCCTACTTTGACAGACCTATATGGAGTTATCACGGATAATCTGTAGACTATGTTGCTTACTTTTAAATTAAGAAAACGAGAGGTTTTAGCATCTTGGATCTAACCCTGTGGAAAAGAAGTAAGTACAATTGGGCTAGACAACACACAGCGGGAGTATAGAGCCCAGTTATTCGAGAAATATAGGGTACTCTTATAGAGTTACAAAAGAATATTATACTAAATCGAGCGCCCATCTTAGACCATATTCCAGCAAGGAGTCAAAGCACCTGAAGGTGAATATAGAGCCAAGGCCCTAAAACAGATACCAGATATATCTGACAGTCGGTCTCTTTTGCTTGTACATAGTCTTCAGCTTACTCTAGTGTTTTCAACAAGCCTGGTTAGCTCAATCGGTAGAGCATTTGACTCTTAAGCATTTTAAGGTCAATCAAAAGGTTGCGGGTTCGAGCCCCGCATCGGGCTTTCTTTTTGATGCTCCTGCGCGATTTTTTTGCCTTTTAAATACGAGCAGGTATAGACATGCGTCAGTGCAAATTCTGTGAGGTTCTGAACACAGGTTTCTACCTTCAATAACAATATTGTAGAAGATATATATGGCTTCATACATCTGCCGAAGATTGAGGTCGTGTGTAAGAAAATAATATCCTTGGATCCGATGAGCCTCATCGGACTCTCCTGCACCTGACGACAGAGTCAGGTTGACGTAAAGAGTCATCGAAATGTGAAAATGTCCCTAAAGGTCGCAGGAGTAGCTCTTCGGGCAAGTCGTCCTCTTCAGATCGTATTTTCTTAAGTTCTTTTCCGCAACAGCTATATGCACAAAACCTGTGCTGGGACCTCCGCAAATACTACAGAAATGTCAGCTACCAAAGAAAAGGCGGATGATCTGATCGCTCACGAGTCTAGCAGAGCCGTAGATGAGAAAGATGTCATCACACCTTACATGTTCGTCAAAAAAATGAGCGACATCTTAGACTCTATTGGCGTGGAAGCCACGGGAATCGAGAGGGTCTCGCCATACAGGCGGACCACCAACAAGTTAAAGCAGCTAATAACTGTGATCGGTCTCTGGTTTTCAGCGTGCGGTGGTCTCTCGTCAATGTCTGTCTTCTACTTGGGTCCCTTGTTATTTGGTCTCGGACTCAAGAATTCGATGATCACAGGTATGTTGGGTCAGTTTTTAGGCTGTTTGGTGGCTGCGTACTGTTCGCTCATGGGCCCCCGGTCCGGATGCAGACAGATGGTCACAGCCCGCTTCTTGTTTGGCTGGTGGATGGTGAAGTTGGTGGCCATTGTGAGCATAGTGGGTGTCATGGGATGGTCTGTCGTCAATTGTATCGTGGGTGGACAGATTTTGAACCACGTAAGTGATGGTAAAGTGCCCTTGGTGGTGTCAATTGTGATCATCGCCGTCGTCTCATTGTGCATTTCAATCGGTGGAATTCGGCCTTTGCTCAAAGTCGAAGCACTTCTCTCTGTACCCGTGATGACCGCATTCATGATGTTGTACATAGTATCGGCCGGGAAGTACAAATATCTATCGCTAGCAGACGCTGCCGGCGAAGACGCAGCCACAATCAAGGGCAACTCAATCTCCTTTTTCGCTATCTGCTTTGCCACTACTTCGACCTGGGGCTCTATTGCATCTGATTATTACATATTATTTCCTCAGGACACGCCTGATATACAGATCTTTGCGTTGACATTCTTTGGCATCTTTCTTCCAACATCATTCGTGGGAATTGTGGCTCTTCTAATTGGAAACATAGCGTTGACCTATACTCCATGGGCAGAGGCTTACGACTCCTTGGGAATGGGTGGGCTTCTCGGTGAGGTTTTCGAACCCTGGGGTGCCGGAGGAAAGTTTTTGTTGGTACTTATATTCCTCTCCTTGATCTCCAACAACATCATCAATACGTACCTGGCTGTATTTGGAATGCAAATTATCGGGCTTCCTTTGGCCCGCGTACCTAGATGGCTCTGGTCTTTTCTCATGACTGGTTTATACTTGGCGTTGTCGATCATTGGCCGGTACAAATTCGCTACGATCTTAGGAAACTTCTTGCCCATGGTGGGGTACTGGATTTCCATCTACTTTATTCTCCTTTTGGAAGAAAATACCATTTTCCGTAAGAAAAGAATGAGGTATTTGTATACAAAGGAATTCGAGGATACGGATGCGGACACTTCATCCTTGAGTGGTGACGAAAACTGCAATTACAATTTTCTCATTTGGAACACGCAAGGAAAACTTACCCAGGGTCTTGCAGCCACTGTGGCTTTTGTTTGTGGTGCTGCAGGTGCAGCTGTGGGAATGTCACAAACTTACTGGATTGGGCCTTTGGCCGAAATGGTTGGAGGAGAGTATGGAGGGGACATAGCTATGTGGCTCTGCATGGCCTTCAGCGGGGTTGTGTATCCATGGCTTCGGTACTGGGAGTTAAAAAAATTTGGTAGGTAAACTGATTTTTATTTAACTGTAAATAAAAGCTACTAATATCTTCAATATTTCGGAAAGGTGCCACGAGTACGCAAACGTTCAGCATTTTCGCCTCAAGGTTGTTTTTCATTGTAAGGAAGATTAAAAAGTATGATATTTGCTAGAAGGCCGCCTTGATTGAAGATACATGTTTTTGTTCTTGCCCGTATTGGTCAAACTGATGAAATACGAGGTTGACAGGAATTATAGGTCGCATTTCTACATTAGGCATCGTGCGATCGGGCTGCGGGAAGAATTTGGGAAGCAATCGCACCTACATACACTGCGGGAGAAACCGGCCCGAAGTAGTTGTAACTAGATAACAGCACGAATGATCGAATGTATGCCATCTGTTTGTTCCTTGGCCAATTATTGTTGTATCCACTCGTGGAAAAACAAAAGCTTTTCTTAATTGCACGACATATGGTATTTTACTAAACCGTGTTATTGTAAGCACCCATGACTCTGCATGGCTCAAGCTGTAGTGTAAGAAAAAATAAACCAAACTTTCGCTCGCAATCTCGTAACTGACGTCTATAAATTGATGGTAGACAGTTCTGGGCGCATAACTTGTCATGGCAACAAAATTTTGAGTAGTAACTTCAGTTCAAGATGTTGAAGCGTATTTGACAAGATTTCAAAATTTCAAAACAAATGTCAAACTGCAATGCACACTGTCATCACGTCTCGGTGACAAGGAATAAAATGATTCCCCGCCGGGCGCTCGTTGCTCGTTGTGAAACGACGCGCGGTAGTTAAGCGCCGTGCGTGTTGTACTTTCTAGAATACAATCTTTATTGGAGATTGGGGATATTTTGGTTTAGTCTCTCACTTTTGAAACTTTAGTGTCACGCAAATGGATTATATGCCTAGAAAAAGAAATTAAGTAATTGCATTCTTGATTTTGCAACGTGGATGTCTGCTGTTTTCTGTTTTTGATTTTAATTGTGCCTGAGCCTGCGCTGCAGCTCGGCGCACTGCGAAAAGCATGGTTGAGGAATCATACTCATCAAGGTGACTAATTTCGACTTGATAATGCTACTCTTCTGCACCATAAATTGTTTGCAGGTTTTTCCAGATCAGAAACTCTTCACAAATTGTGTCACTTGAATATTTGAATTCATCCCCTCATTTTTTTTCGGCAGATACATGGAGTTTAATACAAACCAAAAATTGGATCCTGTTTGGTCCATCCTTCCATCATACGATATGTATCAAAATACATTTAGCAGCGGCCAGGATCCTCCGCAGTATGCTGATCAATCATCCGTGGCTGAATCGTCTTACCAATCATCCGAAGTATCATACGGGGTGGCTACGGAATTTACCGCAGGATCATCGATTGAGAATCAAGCGAACATTGATGCCTCAGAAAGCACTCTGTCGAACTCTAACCCTAGTTTAATTGTTGCTGATGAGTCAACAAATTCATGGAGGGAAACCATTCTAGACAACATAGAGAATTTGAGGAACTATTCCTCCTCCAAAAATCCGTTTACCCAGAATGTAAGTTTATCTATACATTTCACGGAAGATGTGAGCCAGCCAGGAATAATTCCCAAGCTTATTGATCCACTGAAATTCGAGTATAAACAAGGTGATTATTTGAATGGATATATACTCATTCTGAACAAGGGTCCCTACCCACTTCCCTTCAATATGTTCTATGTGCTTTTTGAGGGAAGTTTCTCGGTCACTGATCGAGGCAGTACTCCGAGGAAAAAAAAAATAAAAATAAAGAAATTTTTGGAGATGTACGACTTTGTCGCTTCATGGAACCAGTCAAGAATCGATCGCTTACTTTCTGAAATAGATGATGATCATAGCACGTGCAAAAATCCGTATGACCCCCTTGATCTGGCAAAACTATGTATGGAGAGTAAAGAGCTAAAGCCCGGAGTTTTATACAAACGCTTTTTCACTTTTAAAATTCCAGAACGATTGTTGGACACTGAGTGCAATGATCATAACTTGCTAAGCCACACATTTTTGCCGCCTACACTAGGACTCAGTATGACAGAAAAGCTTGCGATGGAAAGACTCTGTACGCAATCTAATGACTTCTGTTTCGTCGATGCATCCACTAGTTACAGTGTTTTGACACGTTTTATTGGAAAAGCGTCTGACTTCGAGGTCGATGACAAATTTGATCTAGACACCAAGTTAGTTAACGCAACTGGTGATGAGTTTATTATTTTCAGAGACTCTCGCTCCTTTATACGGGTCATTCCGGAATCCCAAGTTTTGAGCGATTCCGAAATCCGCATGAATGCGGAGACGGCAAGGGTCCTTCATTCCAATCTTCTCGGCAGAATTAGTGAGAAAATCGAACTTGGCACTCGGCTTCGGAGGTTTCTTGCTGACGAAAAGTCACTCACAAATTCCCCTTCTACCGATTTGTCGGTTTTGAATTCAGTTGATGTCATCTCGGATGCTATCAAGGCCCGCCATTTATACACATCTCCTGACGATCTCTCGAAAGAGACAAATTCAAACAACACTAGATCAAAAGATTACGAAATCGTCATTCCTATCGTCAAAAAGAGGCTCATAGGTACCGTGAAGTATCAAGGTATGTTGCGGGTTTCTAGTCCCAAAACAACTTACTTTTTGAGCTACATGTCCCCGAAACGCTTTAGAAATGAGAGTCTCTCAGACAAGAATTTATGCAAGCTTAAAATTCCCTTGAGTATAAGCTTCCAACCTGGTGAAACATCTCACAGCGAAGAAATACCTTGCATCACCCAGATAATTCCTGAGTTGGCAGTATTCACAATGAAGGCAGGACAATTTCCTTTGCCCATTGAAATCACTCACGATCACTTGTTTCAAAATAGATCATTCAAGCTCGTGGACTTGAAACTGCTGGACAACTTTGGAAGCATTGTACAAGAGCCAATGAGAAAGCATGCTCTGAATCTTTACTCGTTGGCGAAAGAGCTTGGGAGCGACCAATTTAAATTAGAGAAATCGTTACTCGATGATGTTTCTGCCCTTGCCTCCGTCGAGTCAAAGACTAACAACTTGAGCTTGCGACATGCCATGATAGAAGAGTGCAATGGATCGGTGAAAAAGCTCGAGAGCCATATGGCACTAGATTTGCAGAACGAGAACGGTGTTTTTACCAAAAACTTTTCCGTGCTTATAGATGTTTCAAAGGCACAGAAAAAAACGTCCGATACCAAAGCCTTGCCCTCTTCTTTTAATTCTTTTGATCAGTTCTGCTTGGTCCCAAGCTTCCAGAATTGCAACATGGTACGTATGTACTACCTCCGGCTCATCATTCAAATCTCGAATGGTGATATGGTCGAGCTCAAGTTGCCTGTAACCATTGCAAAACTTCCCAACAATCAATAACCACGTACGATACATCCCAGTTTATGTAATGGATGTGAAAATTCACACAGTATTAGAATCGTGGACCCATGCCCTTATTGAAACTGTAGAACTTGCTTTTGAGGTCTTCCCCCAAGTTCTCGATCAAGTTAGACATGTCGCGCAGGTGGAAGTAGCTGGGCAACGGGATGTGAGCAAAGTCTTCTGCTGAAAACGTCATGATACGCTCCTTGGGCAAGTCTTACACCTTCGGGATGCGCGCCGTAGCCAAGCTAGAATCGGCAAAGCCGGCCTTGCTTTTGGTGTAGAGCTTGTGGCGCATTGACATATATATAAATATATACCACGTCTACTACTTTAAGTGAGTGCCCGCCAACCCATTAGCTATGGAGTCGACACTCGAATCTTTGTCTTCCACAGAGAGCCCTGCCAACTCGGCCTGAAGCTGGTCCAAGTCTGATGATACACCCTCAAAGGTGTCCTCATCCTCGTCATCCTCTTCGTCTTCTTCGTCGCTATCCAACTCCTCCAACTCGTCTAACTCATCAAGTTCGCCGTAACCTCTGTCTTCAAAAAGCTTATTGATGGCTTCAATTTCGTCTGCGTCTTCATCGAATCTGTTTCCATTTAATTCCAATGACTGTAAGCTGGGCATTTTCTCGCGAATAGCACGCACTAATCTCGATAACGCATCGGCTTCCAACTCGTTGTACTGTAATTTTAAAGTCTCAAACTTCTCCTTTTTCTTACCGTTAGCAAGATGATCTGCCAAAACGAGCGAGCCCTTTGGCTTAAGCAAGCAGTCGTTCAAGTTCAACTCTACTAACTCATCCCAAAAACCAAGCAGCTCGGCCAACGTGATTGCTGCACGTGTTGTGAGGGTGTTGTCTTGCAAGTCAAGCACTTGCAAGTGTTTATTGCGAGCCAAGCCTTGTGAAAGCAACTTCTCAATGCCTGCTGGGCGGATGCCATTTTGGTACAACTTCACCGTGTGCAAATCCAGGTGAGCCCTTAATCCAATGGCCAAGTAGTTGATAGACCCGTTTTCCAAGCGGTTTCTACCACAAATGAATGTTTTTAACGAAGGGTACTTCTGCTCACTTTTCGCCATAGACAACTGGAACAAGGACTTACCAATTCTGGCTCCTGCAAAGGGACCCATGCCGTTGTTCGAGAGGATCAAGTGCTCTACGGAAACAGCTTTGGCGAGATACTCCTCGATAGGGTCAATTGTCTGCAAGCCAAAAGCGTTGTCACTCAAGTTCACCACTTTTAAGTGGGCGCATTCTAAAAGTGCAGGCAACAAATGTTGTAACGACTGGGGAATCTCGGTATTCAACCGGCCTGTGTATATATCGGAGAAGTCTACCTCTACGAGTGTTGCCTTGTGTTTCAAAATTGCACCAGCAAGCTTCTCAGAGGCGCTGATCCCAATCGTGTTACCGCTAATATCAATTTTGCGGACCTCATCTTGTGCAGTCAATTCCTCGATGTATGGAGCAATGTCATCGGCACTATTAAACTTGATCTGCTTGCCTGCAATCGAGTAAGTGCTATCATCAGTCACCCCAACATCAATATTTTTGTTCAAGGTAGCCATGTCTTGGATACGCGTCTTAAAGAGAGTTGTCTATTGAGAGGGAATCCAAATTGGCATTTGAGACCAGGATGGACAACTAAGATATGTTGATATGCAGGACTTAAAATGGCCGCATCGACATCTACGTCCTTTCTGCTTTAAATGGTTTTTTTGCTCTCATAAAAAAGACGTATTAGCTCATGGCAAATTTTGAAAGTTTATATCAAGGTGCTGTAATCTGTATCGGGATAACTTTTTTAATTTTCAAGAATAAAATTTTACACGAGCCGTAATCTTTTAAATAGTTAGGTTGTAATTTGCAACAAATAAAGGATGTTTTCACAAAGTGCAGAGCTTGTCATTGTTGAAAATGTTACAAGGGGGTTTTACCTTTGCACAGATATCAAATAGTGAATAATTGAGGCTTCACTAAAATCTCGAAAAATTAAATATATCTGTCACACAGTTTAAATGTGTATTATAGTAGGTGACTTGATATGAAATCGAGCCTGCATGCAAGTGCGAAAGTTTTCTTCAATCATTGCCAAGCTCAGTTAAACACTACACATTCTTCAATATCACCACACAAAAATGGCCCCAAAACAGGAACCTTCCAGATTCGAGCAAATCAGAAATGCTCCAGCATTCACCGCAGGAGTACAGGTGGCTATCTTTGCCGCCGGAGTTGCTTTCATCCAATCTCCATTGATGGATTTCTTGGTGCCTCAGTTGTAAGCGAAGCATAGCAAGTGCACCTCTCGTAAGACAAACGACACACAAATATCTGTACATAAAATAGGAAATATGACATGTCATTTATACTGGGGTATTGCCTCTGTAGATGCGGAGTCGCATATTGCGGTGCTTTGGATCTTTCGCTCCTGACACCCCTGTATTTTCAGGTGGTTTCTATGGTGTGTATGATGAACTCAATGATGAAAGGGGGGATTTTTAAGAACGCGTTTGATGAGAAGTCTTTGAATTTCCGTTCTTGGATGGTTGTCCAATGACTGGCTCAAAATTTTGCTTCTCAAATGCAGTTCAGCATTTCGCTTAAAAATTTGAACAAGTGATCTCAAGATATAGGAACTTTCGATCAACAATCCGCTTTACAAAGAAAAGAAGTCTATTGTATATACACACATAATTGAATGTTTTCAGCGATATTTCTAGAGATAGATCGAAAGATAACAGGTTGAGTGTGTTGGATGTTTTTCATGTAGATGCCCTGAATGTTCCAAGCAAATTGAAAAATGAGTTCAACTAAAAGCCCAAGAAACATATTAACTTAAAACGTGGAGTATAAAAAAACTTGTCTGAGCCCATTACATTGTAGATTGTATGACAAAAGAGGATCTATTGTGCATAAGAAATAGGGAATTCAGAATCTTAAATCTAAGATTATCAGCTATTGATTGATACTGACCCGGTTCGGGTCTTTCAAGAAGTCCTTTTACGAACGACTCCATGTATAAATGCAAAATTACGGAATATTAACGGGCTTTTCAACTGAACCTTTTCAAGAAATACCTTCAGGATTTCAAAATTTGAAACACATAATACTGAAGTACACTTTGGTTTTCTCTCCTAGAAAATGAAACTTTAGATGTGTGCTTCAAAAAAAAACTTTTGTTTGATGTATCTTAACTCCTTCCCATGTAAAGGTTAACCTTTTAAAAACACTATGATCAAAACCCATAATCAATCATATCTTAAAATTTGCCATTAAAAGATCAAGCTTCTGCGTTCGAAAACAGCCTATTCTTGTCTTCGAAGCAGCAGGAACAACTGCAATGCCAAAAGCGAGATTTAAAGCGTGGCGCAAACAAGAAAGATTTCTGATAAGGTAAAGTGTGATTAATTACTGGGATCATAGACTTGTTGAGACTTTGAATGTTTTGTATGCTTCTTTATTAAACCCTTCTGGAACTATAAACCGAGCTTGAATTGCTTTATTGCGGTCCGTTGAGTGTGATTCCAGTCAAAACATCACTCAATGCCACTTTGAGCTCCCCGAAATATTTTCATTTCCAACCACAGGCTATAAATTAAATATTGCTACGTATTGATGGCTTTTCCAATAATGAATTTTCTTTGGACTCAAAATCCAATCTTTAATTATTTTAAGCTCCGGTAACACTAATGTGTAGTAAACATCATATTTGAAAAAAGGTCCGAGTAACAGAATACCACGTTTTTTCACATTCAGCAAACAAAATACATTACGATTACTAGAAGGGGCTTTCGGTTTCGCTTTTCGAATAAACATTGGACAGAGTTTCATGGATGAAACGTAAATATTTTCTTATTGTCCCTCACCCGTCCATGTGCTGCATTTCTTTACCAATAGCGCAAAATATATCAAAATGCTTGACATGATTTCGGGTGCTAGATTCACTTCCTAACAAGGATGACATCACATTATTTGATTATTATGTGTCCAATTTATAATTTTTTCAAGAAATTTTGTGTAGCCGGGCGTTGAATGGCTTCCGCATTGAGAAAAATAAGGACCTTATGTTACTAAGTTTTTTGCAATACGATACTTGCTGAGTTTTTTTAAGAAATTTTATGTCTTAATTCTGTGACTCTCCATAATATGTACAGTTTGAATTAAGAGACCAAGAAATGACAATCAAATCCAAATAAGTATGAAAATATCTGTCGATGTTAGAAGAAGTGTTATCATGAAAGCAATTGAACCACCAACCATAGTCTTTTTGAAATAGTTTATAAAAATCTCAATATAGAGAAAAAAGTGAAGGCTCATCGGATGTGAAAATGTTTGTAAAAGTACCGAGAGCTATTTGATTCTGTAAAGTATTTCAGTGCAGTAAGTACTTCATGATAAAATCGGAACGAAAAAAAAAAGTTGGGTATCACTTTCTCTTCGCTTATTAAAAACAGACTGGTCTATAATCCTTTCTCGAGTTTCTAGCTTTGCGCTTCTTGAAATTCCCTGACCTTGAACTAGACTTATTGGGGGGAAAATATTCACCTGCCAAATTTGCTTGCCACGAGAGCTAAAAACATTCTTGTGATGCAACAAATAAGTGATCTTTACTTTCAAAGTGCAATTCAACAAACGAAAAAAAGAAGAAAGAGAACAGACCTGTTTTTTTATTTGGTACGAGAGTTTCAAGCAAAAAGTAAGTAAAACTTAAGAGATGATACCAAACATTTTGATCATAGCGTTTCATATAGTGGCTACCTCGAAACACTTTTGATCAGCTCATACTATGAATACCGTAACGACAGAAGCCCGCCAGCCTTATTTGCATAATTTAACTCTCGAAAATACTTTTTTCTTTCATACATTTAGACAGGGCCGCCCTATATGAAATGAATTCCTGTGATAATTCAAAAATTTGATGTTTCCATTTGACACGATCATTTTACCGCTCCACCGGTACATTCGCGCATGTGAAGATGATTGTCTATTTTCCAATGTCATAGTTTAAGTGTTTGGTTAAAATGCGCTTGAGAGATTGAAAGCCGAAGTTGCTTCGCACTCGAAAAGCCTCATTTCCAAAACAATTGGCATAGTGAAAGGTAGTTCGAGAATGCAATCACACCGCACGATCTTCTGAAGTATATATTTGAACACTACGGTATAAACGCTTCGAAAGATCCTGAGTCTTAACTTGACAGTCAAGCTTGAAAATTCTTCAGACTATGACAAGAATAAATAAAGGTCTTCTTTTGGGCTCATGCCTGACACGCATCGTATACCAGCCTGGCGTGTCATACCCCGCACTTTGAATCAGGCCACATGGTGCGAAATGAAAGGTTTCAACCATCGCGACGGTCACCACACACCTTGATCGAAGCGCAATTTCAGCCGAATGCTAGTCTGTTGATGCGGAATGAGTGAATAAAGGCGAGCGGAGGAATGGGATAGATAGGATGAAAGAGGAATCGACGAAACAACCCAATTCCTTTCATCTAACTGCAGTTGCGTCCCATGGCTTTAATAAAACTACTTTCAAAGAAAAAACTTCTGAAACAAGAGCTTTTTCGCAAGCGAAATCCCCAGTCAAGTCTCTTCTTTTTGCAATTTAGTCGCTCCACAATGTCTTGGTATATCCACTAGAAGAGGATGATTTTCAGCCGCTGGAGGAAAACTGGTCACGTGTTATCGGTTTGGTGCCCGAAACCCTACACCAAAACAACTGACCATGCTCGCGCACCCTCGGCACATGCTCTTCCTCGGTACATCTAGCCGCCCGGTTCTCCACATTGCGCGCGCCGTATAAAGCCACCACTGCTCGCCGGCCCTTCCCCAGTTTTTCAAGAACCCAAATACGCATTTATACTTGGCTTTCTGAGTTCATATTAAACCCAAAAAAATCTCCATTCCCCATACAGAACCCGGGATTAAAAGACGGAACTACATTTGATTTACGAAAATGGTGGTAGTCAACAACACAGTGGACTCTGCGCCCGCACCCAACCCGCAGGCATCGATTCAGCTAGAGAGATCAAACAACCGTTTTGATCCACAAACTATGCATTACTTTTTAGAATCACTGAAAGAAAACGCTGAGGTATTCAAAACAATCATCCAACAGTTGGAGCGCGACCCGATTTTGGGAAGCAACACCGGCGACTACGACTTCTCCAAGGCACAACAGCGGGCCATTACCGCGCGCAGGATTGCCCGCGTGGCTCAGTACCTTGAAATGGGAGACTCGCAGTTGTGGGAGACGACAAGAACGTCGCTTTTGAACCTTGTGGATCTGCAGGTGGGCACACGAATTGGTGTCAACTTGGGCCTCTTCCTTGGCTGCATCAGGGGAAACGGCACGGAAGAGCAACGCAAGTACTGGTCCACGACCAAGGGCACTGAGCTTTTGAAAAACCTCTACGGGTGTTTTGGCATGACCGAGTTGGCACATGGGCTGAATGTGGCTGGCTTGGAGACTACTGCAACCTTTGACAAGGAGCGCGACCAATTCATCATCAACACGCCCCACATTGGTGCAACCAAGTGGTGGATCGGTGGCGCTGCTCACTCTGCTACACACTGTGCTGTTTACGCAAGATTAATCGTTGATGGCGAGGACTACGGCGTGAAGACGTTTGTTGTGCCATTGCGCGACTCAGCGCATAATGTGATGCCGGGCGTCACTGTGGGCGACATTGGCGCAAAGATGGGCCGTGATGGTATTGATAATGGCTGGATCCAGTTCTCACACGTGCGGGTGCCTCGGTTTTTCATGTTGCAAAAGTTTTGCAAAGTTTCCCGTGAGGGCGACGTAACTTTGCCTCCTTTGGAGCAGCTCTCATATCTGGCGTTACTCGGTGGTCGTGTCCAAATGGTGATGGACTCATACCGCTGGTCTGCACGCTTTGCCACGATTGCGCTCAGGTACGCCGTGGGAAGGAGGCAATTCAAACTGGCCTCTCAAGGTGACGGTTCCGAGACTCAGTTGCTCAACTATCCTTTGCACCAGAGGCGCTTATTGCCATACTTGGCACAAGCATACGTGTTTAGTGCGGGTGCCTGGAAAATCGATCGCACCATCACTCAGACTTTGGACACTTTGGACAAAAACGTTGCCGCAGAAGATATGGGTGCAATAATGAAGTCGATTGAGGACTTGAAAACCCTTTTCATCGATTCCGCTTCTGCAAAGTCCACCGCGACTTGGTTGACCGCAGACTGCATTGATCAGTGCAGGCAGTCTTGTGGCGGTCACGGCTATTCATCGTACAACGGCTTCGGCAAGGCTTACAACGACTGGGTTGTGCAGTGCACGTGGGAGGGCGACAACTCCGTACTTGCAATGTCCGTCGGCAAACCCATCATCCGCGCCGTGAAGGCTGTCATGGACCTGGGCAAAAAGCAAAAAGCCTCGCTTGCCTTCTTGAATGACGCCAAGAAGTTCGACAACAAGGACTTGGTGCTCAATTCCTCCACCGACGTCTTGGACATCCGCAAGGTCTTGAGTGCGATTGAGGTGTTGATCACCCGAATTGCCATCCAAGGCGCGAAAGTTGTTGCTGAAAACGATGGCAACTTTGATACCGTGGGCGCCGCGAGCTTGGCCATCTCCAAGTTGAAGGCTCACTTGTACTTTTTGACCGAGTACGTGAAAAGGGTTTCAGAGAATGAGTATGCGGAAATGAATCCATACTTGCTCAAATTGGGACAGTTGTACGCCACCGCCAACGTCGTGGAAAAATTCAGCGGTGAGTTTTTGGGCTACTCTGTCCTTTCACCCGACCTCCTCAACGAGTTGACCAACAAAATCGTACCACAAATATGCAAAGAGCTCAGGCCAGATGTCATTGCGTACACCGACTCCTTCCAGTTCAGCGACTTTGCGTTGAACTCTTCCATTGGTAAGTACGACGGTAACATCTACGAGAACTACTTTGGAACTGTGAAGACATTGAACCCTCTTAGCGTTACCAAGGCGCCATACAGCGCGGAGTTTGAGCTCGCATTAAATAGGCCTTCTCTCGAGGTTAGAGACAGGTATGAGAAGTCTGCAGAGGCTGCATCTATTTTGTCTAAGTAAATAGTTCTTGTTGATGAATCTAGTAATTTTGATTTCTTGCAGAACCACAATAGAAAGACCGAAAGCGGAGGCACATGCCATGGGCAAAGAATCTCGGGCGTACTCAAATATTGCACCCGAATGAAAACAAAACAAAACAGATCCTGTAGTATGTGAGGCCCCACATCTGCTTGCAATAAACGGCAAACTCATAGGGGCAAATCCATAGGGACAAACCCATAAGGGCGATCTCATGGGTTTGGGATGGGTGGCCGAGGGTGTCACCAGCTAGAATTACTCAGCAGACACTGACGCCACGGCCTACCTCATCTTTTGATTGTCCAATCATTGAAGCTTTATGAAGGGCAGCTGCGATATGAAAAAGCTTAAGTTGGCTTTCGGATATCTCAAACACTCGCACCCCTCTCAACTTCACATTTCCACGGGAAGATTGCGAGGCACCAAATCCGGGGTAAAGTATACCCCACATTCTAGGCCTGCATAGCAATGGGACCATTATATATAAATACCCATGTAGAAAGTCTAGGAGGCAGAAATATCCCATTTTTTTCAACATTCAAAGAGCATTTCGGGCTTTGAAAGAGAATCGGAAACAACAAAAAAAAAAAGACAGCAGGTATGCCTATTACTGGAAGGTCGCTCGTAAGCACCGTGCCTGGTCCCCTGCCCGCGTCGCTGATGATGCAAGAGCGAGCTCAGGCGATGTTTGACCCATCAGATATGGTCAACGTTGTGGAGGGGAGCGAAGAAAAAGCGCATAAAGTCTTGAGAATTTACCAATCTCTTGAGCGGGATCCTCTCTTGGCCCCAGGATATGCCGACTACGAGATGTCACGCGCGGAGAACCGCGAGCAGACGACCGCCCGCATAGCCCGCATGACTCAATACGTTGAGCTGGAGACGCAGGCAGACTTCTGGCGGCGGTTGAATCTTGTCACGGCATACGACCCGTCTTTGGGAATACGTATTCTGGTGAACTTGGGCCTCTTTGTGAACTGTATAAGGGGAAACGGCACCACGGCCCAGTTTCAGTACTGGTGTGTGGAGAAAGAAGCGCGGCACATGAAGCACGTCTGGGGCTGTTTTGGCATGACCGAGTTGGGCCACGGCTCGAATGCTGCAGGTGTGGAGACTACTGCCACATTTGACGAGCAAACGGACGAATTTGTCGTCGACACCCCCCACATTGGCGCCACAAAATGGTGGATCGGCGGTGCCGCTCACTCGGCGACACACTCGTCCATTTATGCTCGTCTCATAGTTAAAGGAAGAGACTATGGCGTCAAGACTTTCGTGGTGCCTTTGAGAGATTCCCGGCATCAGTTGATGCCGGGGGTGGCAATTGGGGACATAGGACTGAAAATGGGACGGGAGGGCGTGGACAACGGCTGGATCCAGTTCACGAGTGTTAGAATCCCACGGTTCTTCATGTTGCAGAAGTTTTGCCGGGTATCGCGCGAAGGCGCAGTGGTGCTTCCCCCGCTCGAACAGTTGAGCTATATTTCGCTTTTGCAAGGCCGCGTGGGTATGGCTTCGGACTCGTACCGTATCTGTGCCCGCTTTATTACCGTGGCCACACGCTATGCGGTTGGCCGTCGCCAGTTCAAGGGAGACCATACGAACGAGCCCGAGGAGACCCAGTTGATCAACTACCCGTTGCACCAGCGTAGATTGATGCCTTATTTGGCTTTGAGTTACGCCATGGGTTTGGGCACTGACCGCTTGGAACGGCAACATGAATCTGTGGTGAGCGAGTTGGAAGAAGCTGTGGGAAAGGGCAATGAGCTTGCTATCCGCTGTTCATTGGCAAAAACGAAGCTGCTTTTTACTGACTCGGCTAGCTTGAAATCGACCTTGACTTGGCTCGCAGAACAATGCATTACAGAAGCAAGACAGGCATGCGGGGGGCTGGGGTATTCTGCGTACTCGGGCTTTGGAAAGGCGTACGCCGACTGGGTGGTTCAATGCACGTGGGAAGGAGACAACAATGTTCTTGGCATGTCTGTGGGCCGGTCCATTTTAAAGAATGTTAGCGAAGTGCTCAAAAAGGGCTCTAGTATTTCTGGGTCCATGCTGTTCTTGTCAAAAGCCAAGCTCTGCCTTGGCTCCGAACGTGTGCTCGAGAATGAAAAAGATTTGACTCCAATACAAGTTTGCAAAGCCTTGGAAGTGTTAATTGTACGCGTGGCTGTTGCAGCGTTGCTGAAAGCGGAAGAGAAGAGCAGCTGGGATATGGTTTCCTTTGATCGGGTGTTGCTATCAAAACTTAGCTGCCACCACTACTTATTGGCAACTTTCACCGAAACAGTTTCCAGAACTTCCGCACCCGCCCTCTCGTATGTATTGGCCAAGGTTCTCAAGCTCTACTACTTGACCCATATATTAGAGAACTTTGGGAGAGAATTTATCAGCTTTCTGGTGATGAGTGCAGAGTTGTGTCGGCGTATAACGTCCAACTTGATACCTGAGAGTTGCTTGGAAGTTAGGCAGCAGGCTGTTCCATTGACAGACTCTTTCCAAATCCCAGATACTTTGTTGAATTCGGCGATTGGCGTGTACGATGGGAATTGGTACGAGAATTATTTTCGTGTGGTGAAAACTCTCAACGACCCGCGCGATACCAAAGCTCCCTATTCAAGCGACCTAGAGGCGATGTTGAGTCGTGGCTCAGTTGATCAAAGACTGAGGCTGGAGAAAAGTCAAGACGCCGAGCTCAAATTGTCTCGTTGAGCTACCAGACAGAGACCATCGACTAGATAAAACTTTGAATCGGAAACAAGGCTCTACTTTAGATTGTAAGGCTTCTTTCTCACTTCGGAAGAAGCCCGATGTATGCAAAGGGCTAAGCGTAGAAGTATCGAAAGCATTTAATTACAATCATTACAGAACCTATATTGTCTTAAGCTAAAAATGCTTCTAACTAAGGCTCACACGATTTAGTGTGATGTTTTCGTATGAGTCAAACGCTTTGATAATCAACTGGAGTTCTCACTGAATATCATATTTAGGTTTTATCTGACGTATCAACGAGAGTTTTTCATAATAAAAGACGTTCGAACTTCAAAAATATTCCAAAGCCATGACTGTAAGTCAAGTCTCTGTTCTTTTTGAGCGCCTTTATGCGCTCACACGCCAGCTTTGTGGTTATTTGCAGCCACGCACTTATCTATAAAAGGCGGGATTTCTCTCAAAAAAATTAAATGTATTCAACATCTCTCTTTTTATAATAACTGGCTAAAATGAGTGAGAGCGCTGACACCAGGCAATATTCTGCCGCTGCATTAGGTACGTCATATCATCTGGATTTGAAAAGTATGGCTTGGTTCCCGAAGTCTTTCTAACACCCAGCTGTTCTTTTTCCACCTGTGGCGGTTTACATTGCCGAGGGAGAAATCAACAAGAATGTCAAGATAAACATATTCTTGACACTTCTTTTGTGGTTCCCTGGTGTATTCCATGCTCTTCATGTCGTCAGGCATGCTTCTGTGGGAGATGGGGAGGATGATACCACACAGCCACAGGAGGAGCCAACCTACACCTAGAGTCCAGATAGGATTCTACTTCTTCCACCAGCAGACCGGAATGTCATAGCAGAAAAAGAATTGGGAGCTAGAGGGAGATTCAACATTTTGTTGCCGTTGTTGGATACATTGCAAAGGTGTAAGGCCAAAGCTATTGCTATGTTCGTTTGCTCATTTATATAGTTTCGTAATAAATATCTGTGGGGGTACAAAGAAGCATCCATGAGGTCTCAATAATTATATTTAGTTTTTTTTATATCTCTTGTAAGCAGACTCTACAATCATCGCCTATTAAATTCTAATAGGCTTTTCGGGTTTGCGAGATTTATTTAAATATCTTTAGCTTTTGCGTGAGTGTGGTAAGCCCAGAATGACGTTTTTTTTAGATTTGCAAGAGTTTGCTGCACTCTCCAATAGCCTCGAAGATAGCTGGTCAGTCTTTTATTTTAAAATGGAAACCTCACATCTCACTTTCATGTTGATCCATCAGGAATCTGATATTTGAATTCCTCACAATTCTCTTCGAATCGACAAATTGGTATATTTTCCCACCATGCAACAAAACCCCCAGAATAGCACGCAATCCTCATACAAACTGATGGTCGATGAAGGTGGTGTGGGATCTCGAAATTGTATGAGAAATTCCCTCAAAAGAAATGTATTTCGTTTTTTGAGATAGTTCTGCTCACTGGGGCTTAAATCAGATTTCAGCCTGACCTCAGATCAAATCTGTTCATTGTGATTCATGAAATTAGCTCCGTTTCATAATCACCTTAAATATACGACAATGTCTTGGATCGAATGAATATATTAGGTGTCGACTGGTCATTGTTCATTCAAAAAAAACCTATACAAGCTCAAAAATACCTTGAGCAAGAACTAGATTTTGAACCTAAGCCAACAGTACAACTCTGGAGCTTAGTATCGGAAAACTTGTGCAATGGGGATTTTCGTGCTTTGAAGATTACAAAGTGTTCCATCAGCCATCAATGTCCGGGGCAGAATAGTTTCCGGTCTCATAGTCCCACAAGAAGGAAACCGTGGAAGGTACGTCCAGCGCAATACCACACTGAGCCCTATAGTCCTTGCCCTCCAACCTCAGCTCAATGTATGTTTCATATTCTGACAACTCACACGAAAAGCCTGGGCCATCCTGACACGCTTTGAAAGGTATGACGGCGTCGTTGATCAAAAACCTCACGTACGAGCTACCGCTGCAGCTGTACTTCTCTGTGACAATGCGGGCACCCTGTGGCGTGACCTGGACATGAGAGTACGGGCTGGGAAACGGCACGTGATCAGTGGGCAAGTCGTGATCGGGCTCGAGGAGGCCAAGCGCCGCATGAAACAACTCGAGGTCTGTGTCGTGGGTGAATGCCACAAGAACCCTGAAAGCAGGACTCTCCTGCTTCAAGAACTGCATGGTTGCATTCAAGTACGGCGCAGCCGCGGTTGCAGTCATGTTGTTGCCGAAAGAGTTTGAGTAGTATTTGCTGACGTCGATAGAGTACGAGTAGCGAATGTATTCCTCGTTGGTGAAAAGGTCACACACCGGGGACGCCCCGCGAACGTTAATCTCATACGCACACCAGTCAAACATGCTTTCAACGTCATCGGTAGTCAAGTTGAAGTTCTCGTTGCCCTGGACGATTCTGTCCCTGGCCTGCTCCAAGTAACTCTTGTCGTATTGGGCGATGATATGGTCGTTGATTTTCAGGTGGTAGTTTTTGCAGTCCACACGAGGCGTCAACGAGTTCGCACCGAGCTTGCCGTCCTCGTCAATTACGTAGTATGCCACGGATTCGTCGCTGTACTCGCCGCCCATGAAACCACGCGCAAAGTATTTTCCCGTCTCGTGGCACCGACCCGAGTTGGACGTAAACACCTTGAATTTTTCGGAAGTCGCGTTGAAGAGCGTCTGGTACTTGGCCCGGAACGACGCGCCATGCCTGTAGGCGTCCGTAGTGCCAGCGAACGTGCCTTCAGAGTTATAGGGAGAGGTTTCCTTCTCGTAGTAGTTGCTGTTGGAGACAAAGTACGTGTAGTCGTTAAACAACGCCAAGGCACCGACAAATGTCTCGCCGTGGGCCGCGACTTTGGTCATGATGGCCTCGAGATTCTTGCCCACTTTTTTTGATGGAAATCTCTCGCCGTGCCTCGACAACAAATGCACTTGCTCCAAAGTGCATTGCTCCGGTACATCTGTCGAGATTCCGTACCCCGGATGTTGCACGTATGGCCCCGAGCCTCCCAAAAACCGCACCACATTGTACGACTCGGACGAGGCTTGCTCAGGGGACGCCACATCTCTGTATATTGACGAACCTGCGAGAAGGAGCCCGTTGTTGATTAACTTGGAGAGTGCAACCATTATAGAACTTATTTAGCAAGTCACGCGAGGTTATTCCAATTTGGCAGTTGTAAAGTCAAGAGAGCATTATATCATGTGTCTCTTATACTTTTTCCCAGAGAACGGGGGAACACACCCCAGTGGTCATTGGTACTTGCAACATTGTAATTATTGGCCGCACGTGTCGAGGTATCACCAAGTATATTAGTACCCGCGACGCTCGCATTGTGCAGGTGCTGATTTTGATGGCAAGTCCAAGCCTGGCATTGGGCCTAAAATTAAGTTTGTGAAACGGTTGATACCAAGTGGAGCCCGCTCTGTCAATTCTTGAGAAGCCTAACGTGAACTGCAGATACGTGCCGCAAGATTCTAGGCGTGAACTAGAGATTCTAGGTTTTGTCTGCAACGACATCTCTCTTGTAGCACCGACGAGTATCGGGACAAGAGCCCACGTGAACACCGTATGGAGCAATTACGCAACAACACGACATTCCGGAAACATAAGGTAAGACTTTCATGCCGAAGTGCCTGAAAACAATGGTTCATCCGCACATGTGAGGGCCGAGTCAGCGATCGTGGTCTCTTTGTTCTTGCATTCAGCTTTCGAGACCCGGCATTATATTTCTCGCACGTGGCCCTACTCGAATCCCCGAGTTTCGTGGGTCCGCAGCATAGTCGGAAACAGATGCAAATGAAGGCATGCTCGATACGTGGAGTCTGACATTGACATGTACATGAAACTGTCGCCAAATAACCTAAAGTTTCGCGGCCACGGGGCGCTTGGTTGAAAGGTTGAAGCAGTCATCTGAAGCAGTCATCTGACTTTTTCAGCATACAATACAGAAAAATCCAGCGTAGCTTCTAAAAAGCAAATCACTGTATCTGGGTATCCGGTGGAACGTAGCGTATGCACCGCTGGGAGATTTCACATTGCACGGCTTGGGTGGAAATGATGCCCTGCAAGACGTGACTGCTACTTTCCGTGAGAATGCTGGAAGTTGGGCACTGCAAGACTTGAGAAAAAGAAAATCAAAAAGTTCCTTAATAGGAATGCTGCAACAACGCAGTGACTTTTGAATTAGCAGACGGGAATAGCAAATGAGACAATAGCGCCGCGCTCTGCCTCTAGATACTCTGCGGGGCTGGCCGCGGACCCAAACCGGGGCACAGTCACGTGATAAATTCGCCTGCAGTCTGACCTATAGGGGCCGCTCACAACAACGAAATCCCGCACAGCCTACACCTCCACCACTCCCAGCACAATATGGATTCCGAAAAAATCATCGCCATTATCTTGGGTATGTATCCCCGAACTCTTGTGATTGGGTTTTGAAAGTCCGTACTAACGTTGCAGCCCTCTTCTTGCCTCCCTTAGCTGTGTTCATGAAATGTGGAATCTCGACCCAGTTCTGGATTAACATCGTCGCCTGTCTTTTCTTCTGGTTCCCTGCCATTCTCCATGCTTTGTATGTGGTGTTGAAGGATTAGACGGTCAATGTGGACTTTAGAAGGCCGACTGTTCGGTGCCCTTAGACCTTAACCAGCGTCTGTCAGCAAATGTAGATTCTGGCGTTCCCGGCACACCCACTGCGTTGCCCCTGCAATTTTGCGAATTCTCAAGCACCGCTCCAAAAGGAGAGTTGAGGCGCGGGAGAACGCGGGGCTTTCCGCGTGGCTGGAGCCGGTACATACGAGAATAAATAACATGCTGGAAGCCTAGGCGCCAGGTAGGGGTCATGTGACCGCAGGTGTTTTGTAGGCCGGCGCAGAAAACCCGCTCGCAAAATTCCCGCCCCGAGCAGCAAAATATAAGATTTTTTCCTGTGTCCGGTGCATGCCGCAACCGCCTAACAGCCGCAGAAGTCGTTGCTTGCTTCTTGGCTTTATATGGCCCCCCCTTCCCCTATTGTGCAAAGTGTAGCTGCAAGTAAGTTTGTTCTCTGTGAAAATGGCACAGTCTGCGGCAGTAAAATGGGCCAAAGTCAGCACAGGGATGTTGAGGGTGATGCGATTTTCCGCCGTGCTCCCTCTCGCTGTTTGATACTTTTAACCCTTTACCTCCGATTCCTGCACTCTTGCGCTGCACCCTGGCGTATGCGACGATTCCATGCACTACCTCGCTTGATATCAGGGTCTGCTTATCAAGGCGATGTCGAGATTAGGTTCCCGGAAATTCGGTACCGACGCTAGCACTGTGTCTTTTAGCAACACACCCACAGTCTGAGCCAGACTTCTTTTCTCCTTTTGCGAAGCACTAAGCGTCATTCCCATAGACTCAAGCCCGACTTCGTTGCAACTCTTGCGGCTTTCCAAATCTGCAAATGACGGGTCCTTCAAGCCCAGCCGTGGCTGAAGAGTTGCCCCCTTTCTCGTTTTCGAAGAAGCCCATTCTCAATACCATTCCCGCCTCGGCCATCCCGCATAATATCAACAGAACCCTTCTAAATGAACCCAAGCCCGCAGACGTACCCACGTTCAACAACATCAACTACGATGACCAAATCAGGGCGCCTCGCATGTCTCTGGCCACACACTATACCTACGAACCTGAGCTGCCCCGGCCGTTCACGGATCGCAAAAACTCCACCACCCCGAACCCGCTGCTGAAGGGTGACCTGTTTCAGCTGCAAGAAGAAGGCAGCCAGTACAGCGTGTTCAAAGATGGCCGTTTAGAAAATTCCTTGAGAGCACTTGATTTTGAAGACAAGAACTGCCAGGGGCTATACCGGCCAGCCACAGCAGACTTGACTCAGCCTTCGCGCAGGAATCTGGAGCCCATCAAACAAAAATGGGGAATCATCGTTTCTGTAGGCAACATTCTTTCGCTAGACACAGATGGGTACCCGGAAATCTCCGGGACATGCGAAGACCCCGGCTCTAACTCAACAGTGCTGGGCGACTCGGCACCACTCATGCAGCAGAAGCTCAAGCGCGCAATTGATAACCTCGACTCCAATGTTACCCTGGAGGAGAGGTGCGCAGATGCCGAAGGCGCAAGTTGCCTCATCAAGCCCACCCGCGGTAGGAACCGTGTCTATGTGCCGAGCGAGGGCCCCGCTATCCAGCAGGTGTACACGCAGAAAAAACCATTGTGCTTGCCTGCTGTGCTCCGGCCGCCGCAGGAAATTGATAAGATAAATGAAGAGGATTTTCATCATGAACTGAGCGAACACGAGACCTCGCCTGAGGCGAGGCTAAGCGAATACCCGTTTGAGGTCCCGCAGGAGGATAGCTTTCTGATGCATGCAAGAGCCGAGCCCACACATGAGCACTGGATACCCAACAGCTCTTCAGACCACTGCATGAACTGCTTTGAGACGTTCCGGGGGTTCTTTTATCCCCAGAAACGAGGACGTCACCACTGCAGGTTCTGTGGCCTACTATATTGCCAGAATTGTCTTTACAAAAGCAGGGAGCCGTTTCAAATCACACCTCCGGCAGGAGACAGCAACACGCTGACTCGTACAAACAGCGGGTCTTCGAACTCAAGCTCTGTTAGGTCCAGTTTGTCGGCGGTGTCTTCCAACTTTGGCGATGATGGAGTGGATGGGGTGATGTTAGATTCCAAGGCGCGCATTGTTATTCCCATCTTCAAAAACTTGACGGGAAGCGGTATGGGTATTGCCTCTTTGCACCAGAAGTTCAAGCCTTGTAAGCTTTGCAAAACATGTGGACATATCTCGCTGCGGCTTTTGTACATGCTCAACCATAGGAGCAGAGTAAGGAATGACATTGACGCACCGTATGTCTTCATCGATAACCCATATATTGGCGAGAGCCATGCTCCGCAAGCACACCCGCTTTATGACTTAAAAGCCAGGGCGCCTGGGTCTGGGTCCAGAGTGCAAGCTAGTGGGGAAAGGCGGCCGTCGTACAACAACGTTCCCTCTGATTGGACATGGAGCTCATTTTGAAAAAAAAAAGGGCTACACTGAGTGTTTTCGATGTATGCATTGTGCTCACGCTCCACCGTTTTCGGGCAAGGTTGTCCGGGTCGCGTCCAGCGAAATGTCAGGCGTTGATTTCACTTCGTTGCATACGCAGGAAGCATAGAGAAATAAACGCCTTCTGAACTTTGTGTTGTGTAGCGTGCTCTCGCGGCGGCCAATATCTTGAACCCTCGAGTCACTGAAAAGAAATGAAGACATGTCAAGTTGATTTGCCTATACCGCGAGGCGCGTCTGTTCTGTGCGGCTGGTGCTACTCGATACATCAGAACTTCCGATCTGAGACAATGCAAGTATCGCGTGCTCCAACCTCGTTAGTTACGACGCAAGTCTTCTTCCTCTAGTCTGGACTTGCAGTCTTTTTGCCAATTTAATTCTTCTTCTTTTCAAGTTCCGATTGACACAAGATGGGGGCGCGCAACAATGTGGCGCACGCAGGCATAATGTCACCACCATTGCAAACGCGGTTATTGCCTGCGCTTAGAGACGGACGTGTCTAGAACACCACATGCTGGCGTGCGCGGCCCAGATTCGGCTGAAATGTTCTCCTTGGGAATTCTGTGTGAATTCAACAAACAGCGCCTTTCATTGTGAATACCAGTGTCTTAATACAAATCTTCTTTTTTGCCCTCCCAGTTCTGAGGACTCATCACGTGCTTCAGTGACCTCTCGTGTTCCTCGCATGTACCATCAAGATAATCTTCTGTACGATTCCATCGGGCGAAGGCTGTCGACCAACCCCTTCCGGACAAACAGCGGCTCGGGCCTGGTGCTGGCAAACCCGCTGAGCAACTCGGCCTTCGATGAATGGGTCCAAAAAAATCGGACTCTCATGTCAGATTCATCTGATGAAGAGGAGCACCAGGTGTTTCACAGACCGTCGTTCCCCAGCCAGACCCGAACGGGCAGCGACACAAATGTCAACTATAGCAGGTACGTATTTTTCTTTTACAAATCAAAGTGTTTATTGGCGGCAATCTAATTCCTTTTCGAGGCTTAGTCACGGATAGTTGCAATATGCACCAGCACACATGGCTCCCGCAGATAAAGCACCATAAGCGAAAGTCAAGGCAACTTTCTCTTCCCTCTCCCATCAACAGAATGGCTAAATCCACAGAAACGGCCCCGGCGCAGATTGCATTATCACCAAACATTTGCAATATGGTTGAAGAATAGCCCAGCCTCTCGGCCAGCGTCTTGCCCGTCTTGCTCTGTGTGCACTCGGCCCCACATCCCCCTGTGTGTGGGTTGATGAGCTGGGCCGCGTTGCAATTCAAAAATAGCAAAATGCTTGATTTATCCGAATCAAGATGCACGCGCAAAGAAAGAGGGGGTATTGTAAAAAGGGGCAACCTGCCCGGTCTAAGCAAGTTTGGCTTGGGGCATTGGTCGCTCAGCGACTGAGGCGCGCCCAGCCACGCAAGCGAAACAGAGACACGCGCAAGCCAGGACATGGCGTGTCACGCACAAAAACATCAGGTTTTTTTGTACCTTCTTCATACACCCTCACTTCCCAGCGTGTCATTCTCTTGCTTTTTTTTTATATTCATATGCGCACACAGCCTTGCTCTGGCTTATCAGCCTCGTGACGCCAGGGCAGCGGCCGCGCAACAATGGTCGTCTGCAGGATGCAAGCGCACGCATACCTAATAGTCAGCTGCAACACCGCGCGTCGGGTCGAGGCCTCACAAGCATACCCAAACAATCCGAGACTTTTCTGCTACATCTAAAGTAGCGTCTCCACCGCACACTCTCCTGCCGCCACCAACCACTCGTTTATTTCGTGTCTTCTCATACTAATTCTTACCACAGAAAAATGACTTCAAACAACCCGTTTGCGGCTGCGATGAATGGGGAGTACAAACATCATAGAGACCCCCCGCCGCCCCCTGTACCCACCCAAACTACCCGGGTCAGATCCCCGTCCAAAGACCAAAAGCCGCCTACGAGGGACACTAGACCCTCACGTGAGTTTGCTCCCCCTTCATACGAGGAGGCCGCAGGCCCAACTCCTAAAACGTACCCGAAAGAAAAAGAGCCGCTGAGACTGGGGAAATCTAGTAGCAGGCACAGATCCCACAGCGACTCAGAGAAGCACCGTGAGCGTAGGTCGCGGCATAAGACCAAAGAGTCAAAGAAAAAGGCTGTTGCCCCACACAAACCAAAAAACTTGGACGTGATTGACAAATTGGACGTCAGCGCGTTTTTCGGTGGCCGTTTCCACCACGACGGGCCATTTGACGCATGCGCTCCTCATCGCAACAAAAACGTCAAAGCGCCGCCGGTTATGGCGTACGCCGCAGATGGGCCCAACAACTCGATGAAGGCGAACGCTGGGCCTTCGAACAACATGGACCTAACCTTTGGTCATTTTGAAGATCAGAATATGATTGTGGGCAGGTCCGCCAGCCTGAATTCAGGCCCTAAAACACACTCCAGGACATTAGGAAATCTGGGCGACGTGCCCCGTCTTAATCCGTCGGTGGTTGCATTCGACGCGCACGAGAAGGCATCTCCTATCCATGGTCTTTCCACTGCGGGCTTGGGCTCCACCACGTTCCTCAACGGAGCACCTGCGCCAAAGACAGAGGAGCTTGTGCCGCCCACGGCAAACAAAGGTGGACTTGGGCGGAGAAAATCTTTGGCGCAGAGACTAAGAAAGAATAGTAGTAGCGACGTTACAGCGCGCAGGGGGTCGAATGACAGCGCTAATGAGTATCGCAGGGCATCTCTTGAGGATGAGGAAGTCAGCTCGTCTTTGTTGCTGCGGGTGAAGAGTTTAAAGGTGGGGAGAAAGTAGAGGGCCATGTGTCTGGCAAGTGTGTCTCAAAATAACTAATACCGACATGTTTGATTACGTATTCGCTTTTTGTTTCTTTGGCATTGTGTAGTGTAGAGATTTGAGTGATTATGAACAGGTATACATATTGATGGATCGTTGTCACCAGAATCCTTTTGTTTCTGCCAATCCATGGTTCTGCTTGAAACAAAAGGCTTGGCTGAGGGTCAGAATTTGTCAATAAGGTTGTGTTGGTAGCAAACGGTCGTTCCAGGAACGGAATGGCAGATGAAGGATATTCCACCAATGTGCTCACCCTCAATTACACGCTCTACTTTTGTTTGTACATGGTACACAATACCTCCAACGAAGATGAGTTGCTGCGAGAGTAAGCAAGACGCATCATTGGTTTTTTTGGCAAGATAGGCTAAATAATAAGTTACTAGGCAGTTTGTCGTGGCAGTACGATTTGCTTCGAGTGGACACCACCCCGCCCAGACAAACATACTGAGGAATTCGGTGTTCAAATAGCGATTTTAGCATAACAGCAAACCCATTTCGAGTAGCAAGATATTGGGGGGGGTGGGTACCAGATTGCAAGTAATAAGTCGCGACGCCCGCTTATAGCAACAGAATTGAAGATATAATAAGTATTTGACAAGTGTTTGTGTTAGGCAGCGCCAGCGGGGAACAACAAAGGGCATGTATCTCTTTATTTCGTCCCCACAGAATTCTAGAAAGATTGTGGGGACTCAAAAGCGAAGAGACCAAGACATTGATACATGGTGGAGCACGTTTCAAACGGCAATGAGCAAGCTGTTTCGAAGGGACTTGTAAGGTGCAGCATGTCTGCTTACAATGCAAAGCCCGTCAAGACGTGCGACGTTAATTGCTGCGGACACAACAAATAGACATTGCTCATGTCAAATGGGTATATGCTGTATGTTTGCTGTATATAGCCTTGCGTACCATAAAGCGGCAAGAGTTATTTTTAGAATATGCCGGCATTTGTTATTCATCGCCTTGATGGAGGTCTAAAGAGGGATTTTGATTCTTTGAAATTGTGGCTGAGAGATGGATTTATGATTGCATTAAATGTCCAGGCTATGGTTATATCAAAAAGATTAAACCTACATGTGGCGTTATGCAGTACCGTAGACTATAAACAGACATATATGTATATAGACTTTAAATTCAATGTAGAGATACCCGATATAGATAAAGCTATATAGAGAGTCCTCTAATTAAACTTATTGTAAAGATTTAAATTATTCTACGTATATTACCTATCACATATAACCCATAATAAATATAAAAATGAACTATGTAGATGAACTTAATTTCAACCCTCACTATACATCTATTATATAGAGATCATTTTAAATTGTATCTTAACTCAATATATCCATCTTCTACCTTTATCTAAGAATAACCAATTTTGATTACCTAAAGTATAGATACCCTATTATATCTGTATAATATTACCTGCTCATACAACTCCGTGGGTGACAACATAACGCCGGCATAGCTTCATGAGTCACACTGTGCATCCAAGATAATTGCAAGAACAACACCCCTACATTGATACAGGTCCATGGACAACACGGCGCCAGCTCTAATGACGATGCTGGCAGCCCCCGAGCTTCCGGGCCCAGGTCAAGCGTCACGTGCGCACCCTTTTCGAGAAGAAATGGGGCACATCTTCACGGCCGCGCCAATCGCTGGCCCCGCGTATTTCAGCGGGGCGCCTTTGCGAAGTCACACCAGAAAATACGCAAAAGAGCAGGTTTATTTTTTTTGCCCAACACATCTCTATAGAGCCCGCCCAGCGCCCAAAGGAGCCTCGCAACAGCAGCGGGTGTTTGCGTGTTCCCCCAAAGGACACGAGAGCCCCCAAAGGACACGAGAGCCCGCAGCGTAATTGAGTTCCTGCACACAACCGCTCGGCCGGCTCTAAATTTTCAACTCGCAATCCATCAGCCAAAACGGTTTGTCCTCCCCCTCCAACAACACGCCATGGCCCGCCTCAGACCGCTTGCACGCACCCACACGCAGTTGCGGCTGCTCACATACAAGCTCGCAGAAACCCCCGCGCTCCAGAAACTCCGCGCGGCGCAGGCAGGGCTCCCCGGCCTTTACTCGCACGAGGCCTTTAATGACATCTGGGTCCAGCAAGGCAGTGCGCTCACAAACAAGCTCAACGCAGCGATCAGCGACCTGGGCGTCGCCCACACGCCCGCGGACCTTGCCGAGCTTGTGGCGGCCACGTTCAAAACGCCCGAGTTGGCGCCCGTGACGGCGGCCGCGGCGCGCCTCTACAACTTGCAGTTCTGCCTCGAGTCGCTCCGCCCGGCGGCGCACGCGGCCGGCGACGTGGCGGCTGGCGGCGTGGCTGTGCGCCCGGACGTGTCGGCGCTCTTGCAGACGCCCACGACGGCGACGCAGTTCGCCAACGAGCCGGCCGCGGGCGCGCTCCGCGAGTGGATCGAGGACTCGTTTGGGTCCGTCGCCGAGTTCCGCACGCTTTGGCTCAACTCCGCGCACGCGGTGCGTGGCGACGGCGTCACATGGTTGGTTGCCGAGGCCTCGTACGCGGAGTCCGCGCTCCGTGCCGGCGCCCACGGCAGCGTCGCGTTCAGCAGGTTGGCCGTCGTGAACACCTACAACGCGGGCGTCGTTGACGACGCCGTGCGCCTGGGGCAGCTTCTGAAGTTGAAGCAGCAGCAGGCTGCGCGTGGCGCCGCCGCCGCGCGCAGACAGCAAGAGCGCAGCGAGATCGATGGCGCCGCTGCTGCTGCTCCTGCTGTTGCTGCTGAAGCAGGCGCAGAGACCGCGGGCCACACGATGCCCGGGCAGGCCGACCGCGACACCGTCTTGGGCTCGGTCGAAGAGGCCGAGGAGGCCGCGTTGTTCCTGGACCGCAAGTTGGTGCCTTTGCTTGCGGTCGACGCGTCCATGCGCGCGTACTTGAAGGACTACGGTGTCTTTGGCAAGCGTGCGTACTTGGACAACGTGTGGGCGTGCGTCGACTGGGACGTTGTGGCGGACCGCGCTCCACAACGGTTCAAGCCCTCCGTGGGGTTCGACCAGTAGAATCATTGCAACCATGTACATAGTGTGATGGACGTTGTAGCCTGTCTGGCTTTGTAGTGCCCTGCCGCGCCGCAAGGGAGGGCCCCATGGCCCGGCTGAGCCGTCTCCACCGCGAGGTCCCGTCTGGTTCTTGTAGTCTAGTGTGTCTTTATGAGAACTCGTCGCTTGTGTGATCTTCTGGGAGCGACTAGGGCAAACGAAGCCTGGATTCGTGTGCCACAGGGTATGCCTGCGGGTGGCGACGCATCAATGTGTTGAGCGGAGACCACGACAAGACCCGTTTCACATACAGCCTCCCTTTGCGAGCATGGCGTGGCGAAAGGGACCATTTGGTGAATTACTGCTACGTATACAACTCTTGGGGATCATGGTCGTCAAAACTTTTTATTGCTAAAGCGCCACGGCACGAGCTTGGTTGATGTTGATGAGTGTCTTCGTCCTGTGTTCCGAAATCAGTTGCTTGAACTGTATTTTGCAAGCAAACAGGACAGCGTGCGCGTCTTATTGTGGTGTTTGACATCACGAAACCGCGCAGTTTCTGCCATGGTCTTCCAAATCAAAAAAAGTGTCTGGCACGCTGCCGGCATCAACAAGATCTGCCATGGTCCGCCGTGGCACATGCACTACCGATGGGGGGGGGTTCCTTTTCGTTGGCTCCTACTTCTTAATCACTTTCTTGACAATCTCCTCAACCTCGTCCCAGTCGTCCGTGGGCAACTTGGTCATCTCCACGTTGCCAAAGTAGTTCATGATTGCTTGCAAGTCCTCGTACGATTTCTTGTCGTGCACAAACGAGACAGACACACCCACACGACCAAAACGACCTGTTCTTCCGATTCTGTGTAAGTACGTCGAGGGGTCTGGCTGCTTCTTGGAATCAAGGGGCAAGTCATAGTTAACAACCATCGACACCGAGGCGATGTCGATACCGCGCGCCAAGACGTTGGTGGTGATCAAGACCTTGGACCGTCCTTCTCTGAAATCGTCAATGTGACGGTCACGGTCAGCGTTGTCTTGTCCGCCATGAAGCACAGATACTTTGTGTCCCTCTTTCGTCATCATCTTAGTCAAGCGGTCTGCGGTGGCCTTGGTCTCGACAAAAATGATCGACGAGCCAATGGTCAACAAGCCGTACAAGCCACATAACATCTCGAACTTGTGCTCTTGAGAATCACAGTCCATGAAGAGCTGCTTGATACCGTCCACATTTAACTCCTCTTGCTTCAACTCCAACGAGTTGGCGTTGGGCACGAATTTCTCGGCATAGTTGCGCACTTCCGTGGGGAATGTCGCAGAAAATAACACCAACTGAGTGGCAGCCGGTAATTGGCGCTTGACACGCACGCATTGATCGCCCAAGCCTTGCGCTTCCAACATCGAGTCGGCCTCGTCTAAGACAAACACTTTCAACGTAGCAGGCTTGATTTGACGGTACTTCAAGAGATCCAACACGACACCTGGCGTGCCTACCAACACGTTTTCTGAAATAACCTCTTTGCGGCCTACCAGGCCCGGCACCACCAAGCGCGTGGTGATGCCTGTGAACCTGCTCATGGTCTCCACAACCTCAAACGTCTGTCTTGCGAGCTCGCGAGTGGGCGCCAAGCAGAGCGCCTGCGTGGTTTTTTGCAGCTCGTCGACGCGCGAGAGCATTGTTAAAGAAAACGCCGCAGTCTTGCCTGTTCCCGATTGGGACTGGCCAATCATGTTTTGCGGCGGGTTTTGCAACAAGAGCGGCAACGCCTTCTCCTGGATCTTCGATGGCTTGTTAAACTTCATTGCATAAAGTCCCTTGAGCAAGGTATCTTTCAATCCCAACTCTTCAAAAGATTTGGCGGAGAAGAGCGGCGAGTTTGGATCCGCTTGCAAGTCGGCCAACTTCACTTTCACTTCGTACGTCGAATTGATCAAGTTGGTGTCGGGGGCACTCGAACCCTGCTCACCAGAGGAATCCCTTCCTGGCACAACTGGCTCCGTTTGCGCTTTTTCGGCACTGGAAGTTATAGTTGTTGGCGCCAGAATATCGATTGGCACACTGGAATTTCCTGATTGAGCCGCCGAGGCCTCATCCTTCGGTTGCGAGGATGAATCCGGGGCATTGCCTTTCAAAGACAAAGAGGAAAGAAGATCGGGCACGTCGCCTCCAGACATGGTTGCAGAGAGTATGAAGGGTTGTATGATGAAAATGGTGACGCAGACAGATGACTTTTTTCTGTTGATCTGACGCCGTGTGGTGCACGGGTGTACATGTATCGGGGGAATAGAGGCCAAAGCTGTAACTAGACACGTGAGAGTGCTTTTATCTTTTTTTATTTCGTTACAACCTGTAGCATTGAACTAAATAGCTTGCTGTGCATTGATCAGGGCCCTGAGGGATGTTCGTCTAGCCACCGCACTGAGGTGTGCGGGAGTCTCGTTAAAGAATCATCTTTGCTTATATTGGCCACGCGCAAAAGCACCGCGGTTCGAAGCATGCAAACAAACCATTGTGATGGGGTTGACGCATTGGAAGGTGGGTGATCCGAGTAAATAGACACGTGGAGATTATTCCCACTGCGCCTGGAACTTCCAGAATTCATGTAAAATTTTCTGAATCGGTGAGTGAGCGCACGACATGTAGCGTGGATTCCCTTCGCGTCGTTTCTGGGCCTCTGTGTCGTTCAACACAATTCTCGCATGCATTCTCGAGTCCCTCAAGCATCCAGCGGCAACAAGTCCGCGGCTCCCTCATCTGGGTCGCTATCCATCGCGTCGCATTTCAAGACGTGGTCCACATCAATCTCGTCCCAGAAGCGCGGCTGTTCCGGCGCAAACGCAAAAGTCATGACAAACGCATTTTCAACGAGCCGCGGGGCGCACTCAACCTCGGAATCCGGCTTGCATGCCTTGGCCCAAAGCGTCTGGATTTCGTGCTTCTCGACCTCGAGAGACATGCGGTTGTTCATGGGCAACATCGCTTCCCCTTCCACAAATTTACGCATGTCGCTGATGTTCACCGTGCGGTGAATACGGCGGGGCACGGAGAGAACGCCAGGATCTAGGGCCCCCGCGTGCGTCATGTTTCGAGTGCTGGTCAGTTGGGACAGTCCCAGTGCGTGGCCTTTCTCCTCGTGCTCCATGATCGTGGGCAGAGGGAAATCGAACAGCGCAGACTCAAATGACGCCATGTCACTGTGCATTGCAGAGAGCGTGGCGAAGGAGAATTCGCTCGAGGGGCTGGTCGGATGCTTGCTCCACCCGAGCGGCTGCCGTTTGTGCATGTTTTCCTGGTCCTCGGTGCCAGCAAAATAGATCAGAGAAAACCGTTTGTTGTAGGAATTCGGGTCGAGCGGCGAAAGTGCACCCAGAGTATTCGGCGATGCAGAGGCCGGTTGCTGGTTCTGAGGAATTGGGCCACTGATGATCAGCGTTGTTTTTTGACCGCGGTTGGAGAGGTTTGTCAACGAGCGGCGCGGCTTCAAGGAGCTGAATAGACTCGACTTTCTGTTTTCGGACTTGAGCATTTTGCTCTCGCAGTGTGTGTGTGTGTGTTTGCCGTAAGTGTTTGATTCAGTGCTCGTGCTAGCGGTAAATCGACGAGGGGAGGGGGGGGACTTATTGACCGGGTACGCTATAGCTTTTGATGAATTGGGTGGAAAAGGCGGGGTAGAGGGCGAGTATTAGGCTGAGCGAGGAAAGTGAACAACAGAATGTTCTGTTTTGGAATGCTCAGGCTATTTTGGGAAGAGCGGTTAGTTGGTGTTGCGCGTCACCGTCAATTTGGCTTTATTTTTTTAGGTCCCAGCCAGAAGCGCATCTCCATGCACGTCCGATATGGGGTACGCGACCTGGGAGCTTCTTCAAATCCTCAAAAGCACCCTACCAACTTGATTAGCCACGCCTCATATGACAAGACTGTTTTCGGAATGAACTCGTACGCCAGTTATGGTATTGAGGAAAAAAAGTCTATGGGGGAAAACGTGCTTTCCCGGTGCACTCTTCGGGTATGCTCTTTCACCTGTATGGGTGCCTTCAATTACCAAAAGGGTCGAGATGCGCGCATTTCCGAGCAAAATAAAAACAGACGTTGCATGCTGCGCGTGCGCCGCGTGAGCCTGCTTGAGGATCTGCAGATCTGCAGATCTGAGGCTGATGCGGAATCGTGAATCTGGCACGTAATCAGCGATGGGCAATTGCACCAATGATACAAAGGACCCTGACTTTGATATCTACATTTTTAAGCAGCCAGTCCGTATGGGCTTGGCTCTCTGGACTACCTGTTGTAAGCTTTTCTGCAGAGGATCGACTGCAGGCAGATTACACTTGGTTGACCACGGCGTCGACTTCCTGGAGGCGAAATACAGCTTTCGGGTTGCCACCTGGAAATGTTATCTACTTGCTTGCGAGAAAGCGATATTCTGGTAAACGGACCGCATCTACGATAGTGTTGGGCACCCACGAGGCTTCTCTGTATTGTTTGACGATACACAATTTCGATTCATGGCATAATTTAATGGCGGTCCAATGCATATTTGACTGAGGGTAGAATTCCATGCTGAATCGTAAGCATGTACTTAAATTCTAGACACATAAGCGTGGGATAAGCTTTAGGCGGTACATATATCACAGAAACTTAGTGATTCTCGTTGCTTCGCCGTGTTCTGCAATGACCACGCATTTGCATACATGCAAACTGTGATGCTGCGATGGTGACTTCTGCTTTTCAAAAAGCACACCAAGCCAGAGCGTGACTCTAGGTGAAAATCAAAAACAATCTTACTTATGAATTCGAATGATTCCAGGTACTGGAAGCTGGTGCTTTTTGTTTCTTCCTCACCATGTATACGTCTAAATTTGGTGCCACTGTGCAGTATTCATGTAGCTCTGTTTTTGTTTTCCACCATTCATCCTTTGGTGATGACCCTTGTATGAATGGGAGCTCTTCACATAAGTTATCTTCCTGTCTGAGCTGCTGCAAGACGTACCCAAGATTTGTCTGTACTGCAGCCTCGCAGAAAAATCAAGAATGGATTTGGCTTAATGTGAAAGCATCAACAAGACGAACAAATTTAAACTCCATTTCCTGGATTTGTTGACAAAAGTAAGATACTACTGAAGAACCACAATAAAACAAGTATCATCTTCATATCGTCTCAGAGAAGAAATGCGAAGATAAAAGAAAGTAGGGAAATTGTCTTTGCTGTAAGAAGTATGCTAGTAGACAGCTCTTTCCAGCATAAGATGCACCAACAAATGGCACTTTGGGGAATGTACAAAGAGCATATCGTAGTAAAAAAATGAATACCTGATTGTTCTCGTTTCAAAGCTCCCTCACGCATCGCCTGTAATGCAGCACAATTTTCTCAAGTAGCCCCAGGCGTTCCGTACAAGGTAATCTCTGCGTTTCTCATTGTTCTTGTTCAACAATCGTTCGAATTACTTGCAAAACTCAAAAAAAAAAAACATAAAAAAGAAATAGTTCTGTCTCACTATTCCTTGTTTAGAAAACGAAAACAGCACGCACAAGACATTGCCTATTCGTATTTGGTGCATTAAACCATAGAGATCGACTTCCAAATAGGATGCCCTGGGTTTCTATATACAATCTATGTTCCTAGCTTGCAGGCAAAATTGGCCAGGAAAAGGGCTCCTTTCCAGTAAATCTTTTGATTTCTTTCGTGCTTAGCTGAACCCACTTTTCCTTCCTCAAAACGTTGCCTCGCTTGTCTCTCCCCGAGAGACTCCGCATTATATACTTGCTAATAGGCACACGGGCCGTGGCTTCAATACCTTTTGGGATGTAAATTAACAAATCTTCCGCCGTCGCTGGATCAGGCCTTGCTCCCGTGGCCTTGATATTTATGAAGCCAAGACCACGGAGCACAATATCACAGGACCCTTCGAAGGGGGGAATCACATACTTCAGTACACTTGTCTTGTTGTGGTCCACCAAGAAAACGTCGCGGACCGCATTTGGATCCTTGGCATTTTCCCAAACCTGTAGTGCCTTCTCCATATTGCTGAAAACATGGACCTTGTGGTTAATCACATTGCGAATTTGGAACATGCACCCGCGAGGTACCTGCAAAAAAAATAGCCCACCCACAGTGACAGCCTGGCCCTCTTTTGCTGTAATGTATTTGGAAAGATAGGTGCCATTTTTGAAGAAAAAAGCTCCCTTTTGCAACTGCTTGATGCTTTTAGCGGAAAGAAAGTTGTGCAAGTGCGCCTCGTGCTCTTCGCTAAAACCAGGAACATCAAACACTGTGGTGGACTTCGAAAGCTCGAGCGGAATCACGCCACGTGTAAATCCAGGCATGAAAGAGGCACCCGGCCCAATTTCTGCCTTTTCCTTTGCCATCATGCGCAATCTGATCTTGGCAGCGGCATAAGTACGCGCATGCAAAATAATGTCATCCTGTTGCTTCTGCACCGCCCTCTCCTTACGTGCATTGGGCAACTTCTCTCGCTGCTTGCGGGCTACTTGCATCACCAGCTGGAGGAGCGTGGATTTGCCAGAGTTCACACATCCAATGAAGTATGAGTTGTCCCGGATACCTGTCAAGAACAATTCTGTGTTCCAGTCAGATTTTCCGGACACAACATGTACTTGGCTTCTTGGTACACCGTAGGTTCTAAACATATAGTCTTGGAAAAATTGAGCACCGTACCTAGAAGCAAGGTTGTTTGTAGAAAATAGCAAGTCTGATTTTGTAATCACAAACTGCATCGTTTTTGCAGATCTGAATCGAAACACGGTCTCGTTGAGCGACATGGGGAAGTCCATCAGACTCACCACGTAAACTATGTTGCCATTTTCGGGGATACGTTGCATTACCTGACCCACCGAATCTGTTTTGTACTCGCCAGTAGCGAATTCGGAATAGTGAAAAGCGTTGCGGCACCGGAGACATTGATGTCCATGTCGAGTTTGCTGCAGAGAAGACTTGGCAATTTTGTTCTTGGCCGAGTCCATGAGTTTAGCCTCTGCCCCGTTGAGTAACAATTCCCTATCCTCCCTGCTGAGCCCAGTGTAGTAATCATCGAACGTCTTATCTTCTGGTCGCGTAGGGGCCGCATTCGCAATCTTTTGAGTACCTGACAATGACGCCTTCGGCTCAATAAAATAGCCAGGCGAGTCCGGTTTTGTCTTCTGTAACATAATGCCGCATGAAGTGCATTTCTCCGCAAGCGAATCGGCGAGGAATCCAGATACACTAGGGATGCTAAAATTTCTATTTAGATTGCGTTTCGGAACCACAAACCGAGTGAGTGGAGGTGTATGTACGGGAGCACGAAGAAACCCCATCCCACTTCTTCCTCGAAAAGCTCGAGAAAACATACTGCTCGTTTACTATGTTTGAGGGCAAATTATGAGATACAATGCTTGTGCTGTGCGTATCATACATCAAGCGGAGTGCCAGCACGTGAGGGCTAGCGCGATGACTTCCCCCACAGAAGATTTTCGTGCACATGAAGCAGCACGTGATCGAAGATTGATTTGGGATATCACGTGATAAATGAAATCGCGGTTTCATGGCCAGTCACGGTTTTAATTCAGGAACACAATTATTCTGGCCCGTCGCTCCTATAAAACTTGCCGTTCTTGTACATCATACGTGAATTAACCGCTACGCGCCTCCAACTCCGATTGTCCACAATCTGTTGGCGAGCCTCAAAATTTTTGTCACGGCAATAGACAAAATTCATCACAGATTAAATTTGATTCTCAATTTTCCATTTGCTCCTGTCTCTCATCGAATATTAACCCAATACTTCACACAGCGCAAAGGCAATGTTACTTTTTAACAGCAACGTCCGCAGCATGTGGCGCATAACGCGCAATAAAGTTTCTGCAGATAGCAGCAACTCCGGGAAAAAACAAGAGCTAAGTCGGCTTTGCTGTTTTCGCTATTGGTTGAACATGACAGGAAAATGTGCCGAAATAGCCGATACCAATAAAGTTGGTTTCTTCAAGCACATAAATCCTCAAAGAGATGCAAGTCCGGAAATTTTGCTTGAAATGCACATGTGCGCCTGAATAAGGCTAAACGTGCTATTTGAGCGAGAATGGCTTCTTGGCAAGAGCAACAACGATTTCTTTTGCGAAATGTATGCGGCTGCCGCAAGGTCATGAAAACGCAAAAGGGATTAATTAAGCATGAGGTGGCGGCTTTCCGCGAGTTTCAGCTCTTAGTTCATTGCGCATTCGGAAATTCCTGAATGTGATTGTAGCAATACTCTATTTCTAGCAATCTAGAACTGGGTCAGTTAAAGTATCTAGGAGATGGTTATCCGCCTGGTTCCGTAGCGACAAGCGTTTCGTCTTTCTCATTTGTCAATTTTTTACAACAGCTTGCAGCAGGCGATCGTTTGTAAAAGAGTGCGAATGACGTGGCAAGTCCTCCGGTTGGAGTCTCGCGGCGAAAAATTTACCTGCAAGACCTTTGGGGATGCTTTTTGCAGAACCTATTCCGATGCCAAAGTTGCATCATGCGAAATGGGTTAAAGTGCACATTACGCAAAAAGCGTGTCTGACAATAATACTACGAGCCCCTACGCGTATTAATGAACAAAAGTTTCCTGGAAACCTTATTTTGCTCAGGCGTTTTTTTTTGGTTGCCGCACATCCTCAGTTCTATATTCCATTTTCAAATTTCGTTGGCGGAAGCAAAGCTCCGCGAGCAAAATCTTCCATTTTCAAAAAGATATTATAAGGAGATGCTTTCTTGCTCAGTATATAAACAGACGGGAATATCTTTTGTTTGCATCCGTGGAGAGTGAACAGATGAGAATTACGATTCATTGAAAAGAACAATAGAGAACCCCACTGTACAAATATAAACAATGGGCGGACAAAAACCAAATACAAGCAAGCAATAGAAAATTGAGTTTGAAACCCCCTTTCTTGAGTAAGTAGGCCAAGTGCTCAAGTGAGGTGCGTTACAAGCGAGTTGTGCAGATAAGATCTTAATCTATGCGCTCTGTTCTCAGCCATCACACCTCAGCTAACCCTGCAGCATTTCGCACACTGCCCTAATCAACTCATACGCATGTTGAGCTTTTATGAAGTCTGGTTATGACCATTAATTTAAATGTGATATTGTGAGAAGATGGTCTTACTCGTTGGAATAGAAGTGCAAAACCCATCAGAATATTATTCTGCTTTTTGCGAGATGTAGACTTCTTATTCTTATAGGCAGTGATGCGAGAAGCCAATGCCTGGTGACGAAAGCACAGTCACATGGGCGGCAACATTTAGGGACAGGCTCTTGTATGGTCTGAAGCCCAGACACACAAGGCACTGGCCGCGCCCCGCTAGAGCATACAATCGTACTCGGCCAAGAAAACTTGCCTAGAAGGGCTCATGGGTTCTAGTTTTTTATATATTCTGTCGCACTCATAACATCATAGGACACCCCTCCCGTCAAAAAGTTGTTCTCAGAACCAGACACATGCATGTATCTGGGGGAAATACAACTTCACATACCTCCAAAAATAAAATTACAAAAACTTGAATATACATGTACTTCGTGATTTTACCCAATAAGCAGCATGGACTTCAATACTGACCTTGCGCGAATACATGGCGGGGGATCCGAGAAGATCGTACGTGCTGCGCGTTGTGAACTGCACATGGAACGGGGAGCAAAAAGTGGGATGAACATTTCTTTTTCGGGCGCGACCCGGGTTGTGAACGCATTTACGCCCGACAGTGTGGGTGGCTTAACGAACTTTTGCTGTATCAAGTCTCATTTAAGGTTCGAGAACGCCTGAGGCCTAAATAAAGTCAATACACCAAGCATTTACAGCACCAATTTCGGGATTCCATTAAATCTTCCCGCACCCGATATTGCCTCACTACATACTCGACAACTTTTACCGACAAGGGGGTTTGAGGGGAGCAGATGCGCGCCCAAGTCCAAAGAAAGTCCCGCCCTCGGGCTGAGCATCTTGCTCCATTTTCCTCCCCGACGCATATCTAACGTGCCGGGCGTCAATGAATGCATTGCATGCAGCCGTCGTATGTAATGCGCGCTTGGTAACTTTATGCGACCCGGCTTATCCACGCACGTCGTGAAACCATTTTCATTGATCCTCGACATTTGATCGTGATTGTGCCACTTTCCCACACTCAAAGACACCTTGTTTTTTTTTGCACGAGCAACAACAAAAGCTGCCACACCCATTTTTTTGCCACCCCCATTAAAAGCACCCACGGCAAGCTCTATTTTCAGGCACACGTTCCCGTCATATCTCGGCAAAAGCAACTTGTTTTGTTTCGACTTTTTGCCTCCTTTTTTTTTCCGCTGTGCTGTCGTCTTTGTTTGCTACCCGCTAAATAGATACCTTTATCTTCCGGAGCTTCAAACACACGTCCTCAAATCAAGTCTTTCCTTGTCGACTCTCAGATTGTTGTCTGAACACTGACTACCAAACCTCCCGCCATCAGAATCTCCTTGGCTAGTGTGTTGGTGGATTGCAGATATATCACCAAGACGGAGCCTGCCTACACTTTTGGGCCACTGCCAAATCATCTTCCTCCCGCAAGCACATACATACTCTGCTGTATACTGGGCGCTCTGAAACGTAAGGCCCCCGATCACCACTCCTGTGAACAAACGAAAGCATATTTTACAAATAAGCAATGCCGAAACGCTCGCAGCCTGTGCTGCCACGAGTCAAAAAACTGCGCAAGCACCTGCGCCAAGGTATGGGTGCTGCCGGCACAAGCTTCTCGTCGAATGCTACAGAAACTTGGGCAGCGCTCGGTTCGTGCGCAGCCTCGATGGGCATTTACCCATTGGCTCTCAAGGCATATGAGGCTGCGCTAGCACACTCCCCGGGCCTGCTCACTGCGTTGCTCGGTTGGCTGTATCTGCTACGTATGAACGACGTCGCAATGAACGAGACCGTTGGCTGCCAGGCCGCCATGCTGCGGCTCACCCAGGCGGCCGACCGTTTCCCGGAACTTGCGAAAGCTGCGGAATTTTTTAAGGAGCTATCAGAGTGCTATCTACTCGTGAATCTCAACGACCCCGCCCAGCAGGCCATCCAGCAGGCCATCCAGCTACAGCCACACGACGCATCGCTCTTTTTGCTTCTGGCGCAGGCGCTTATCCGATTGGGCTTGCGAGCACAGGCCGCGCTGCTGTTGCTGCACTGCCTCAAACTCTTGCCCAAATCATTGGCGCTCTTCCTGGCCACTGACATTGAAACTGCGCGCACGGCGCATGCCGAACTCGCAGCCATTGCTGCCGCGGATGGAAACATTGACGCGCTGATTAACGAACTAACGGCGACATTAATGTTGCCGCCACCCCTGGCAGCCCGTGCCAGTGAACACATTGCGCTATGGTGTGCATTGGCTACTGCCTTGGAGCGTGCCAACAAGATTCCCGAAGCCCTAGATGCATGCGAGCGTGCTGAGCTTGCGGTAGGCCTGCTGCCACGTATTCTTATCACGCACGCCTACCTTCTTTTACTTGACGAGCTGCGCCCGCGTGCCGAGCGTGCCGTGGAATTGCTCACTCGCGTCGTCGAAACGGAGCCACGGCTGCCACCTTCCGCCGAAACACTGGACGCGAACTCTTCCGAGGATTCGCAGGGAGACTTTTTACCCTGGTGTCTATTGGGCAAGGCATACACCTTGCTTGACTCGCCACGTGCTGCGTACGACGCCTACCAGATTGCATTGCGCCGCGCAGATGGTCTGCCTATTACATGGTTGGCCGTGGGAAAGTTGTACTTGGAGTTGAAACAGCTTCCGGACGCTTTGGCCGCGTACTCGCAGGCTTTGCGGCTCCAGTTGAATGAGAATTCTCCAGGCACTGCTGCCGCGTGGGACGGCTTGAGCTGCGTATACGAGCGATGCGACGACCAGCTTGGCGATGCAGCAGATGCTTGTCTGCGTGCCGCATTGTGCTTCCAAGCATACGGGGACGCCAAGAGCGCTGAGTTCTACGAGGACAGGGCCAAAACACTCCGTCTCGCGGCCGCAGGCAAGGCTGCGGTGCCGGATTGGAGTGAGCCTGTTGGCGTGCCAAACTACTTCCTTCGCGACCTCGTTAATTTATTGCCCACAGAGCGCATTGCCTTTGTGAAGGGTATCAACAAAACGGATTCTCAAAACTCGACTCTCGGCCTGCGTAAGCAAGAGCCAACATCACCCACCCTGCTCGACCGGTCCAAATCCGATTCTTCCAAAGTGCGCCAGGTTGCTGAAGCCCCTCTGTATGCGGAACACACATATCCGCCCCGCGCACAGCCGCCTTACGCGGGCCGGCAGCTGCATCCATATGATGTCATGGCTCGAAGAACGCCGGGCCCAGCTGCTGAGACTCCGCCACCGGCGCAACCCCAATACGTGCATCCGGGAACGCCTTCACACGTGATGCAAGGCGGCCAAGAGCATCTGGCGGGTCCTCCACACGCGTACGCGCTTGCGCCACCCTTCAAACAGGACGCCAAGCTGCCGGCGGCTCCAGCACAACCGCTTCAGCACCAGACAAGACACTATTGGCTGGGGCCCGATCAGGCGAATAACCCGGCGCATCCGGTTGTGCGTGTTGGGCCGCCTTTTGCAGGGCACTATGGGCCACCGCCTGCTTCGATGATGTCGCCGCCCGGCGCAGGACAAGGCCCCGCCACTGACGCCCGCCGCTCCCCTGCGGCCCATCCTCAGGTGCCTGTGGAAGGATACCCAGTGGCGATGCCCCCCGGCTATGCGTATGGACAATACATGCCCATGCACGCGGGCATGGTGGCGCAAGTGCCGCCCTACGGAGCAACACACTGGCGCCGTTAGCACGCGAATGCTCGAATTTGGTGCTTCAAATGTGTGATTGATCTCATTGAGACTTCTTCAAAGTACTTAACCTCAATCGCCCCAGGCATAAGTCTGTGCCATGAAATACACTTACGTACGCCATGCTCTCGCCAACTGTGGCCACGTTGCTTCAAACACATTGATCTGTTTTGCATCAGATGCTCGAAAGCCATGCTGCAACGCGTAGACGGTGGCGAGCGAAGCAAGGACGGGGCGTGCTCTTCCGCCCGCCACCATGCCCCCGTAATCCGCCTTGACGATTGGCAACACATCTCCAGAACTGTCTCCGAAGTAGAAGAGCGACAGCCGCGGGTGTGCTGCGCGGATGCGCGCAAGCTGCGCAACCTTGTCAAACCCGGTACGGATATCGAACTTTTCGCTGAACCGGCCCGTGGTGACGAGCTGGCTGTCCATTTCCAAATCGTTCGCCAATACGGTCACGTGCCCCAACCCGCGGGATTCCAACACCGCCTCTATGAGGCAGCGGCACCAGTTCACGCTGAGCACGTATACGGGGCAGTCTGCCATCTGCACAAACTCCACGAACCCAGGCCGGAGCTCCACGCGCGGCACCAAATCCGCGAGGCGCAGTTTCGGGATTCCGGCAAAGAAGCCGCTTTTCTCGAGCGCGCCGATCGACGTGAGCTCCACGGCCCGCATGCCTTTCTGGAACTGCTCCTCGGCCGCCATTGAGTCTCTTTGGCCGCACGTGGCAGCCACGCTTGCCGTGTACGCCGCGTATGCATCTAGGTAAATCTGGGAGAAGTGAGTAAAAGGAGGCACGCTCCCGCCGTCCGTGCGGCCGGCCGCCAGGGCAACAAGGGCAGTCGTGTCCTGCACGGTGGCCGTCTCGTCCCAGTCTGTCACGAAAACACGTGTGGTCATGCGGCCTGGTTGCTGTATGTATCGGCCCCAAACCCGCGTGCTCATATGATTGAACGTTTCAGCGCGCGCGGGTTGGGCTTGCCGCAAGAAGCACTAATTAGCAAAGTGCGCGCGCATCTTGCTCGGGGCCATTCCGCCCGGGCCCTGGCTGCGCTGAGGGGGGTCGAGAAAAAAAAAAATATGGGTGCATCAATAAAACCGAGCGGCAGGCTGCCTCTGGGAGTGTTTCTCTTTCAAGAGTATTCATATTTTATCTAGACAAGCAAAGCATGGGCCAGACTCTCGGAGAACTCGGCTATGTGAAGTCCGACAAGTTCATGGAAGAAGTCCAGGAGAACCTCAGCCCGAACCAGCTCAGCGACATTGACGTGATACCCGAGCGAGATGGAGACCGCTGCGCATGCAAAATCATTTCCCACAAGGATGGGGACAAAGCAGGCCACGAGATTGTGCTGCCAAGCGTAATGAGCGACAGGGTTGCCAACGAGAAAAATGCCGCGGGGAAGTTCGAGGGCAAGACCGAGGGCAAATTCGAGGGCAAGACCGAGCACCAAAAGGCAAAGTTCGAGGGCAAGACCGAGCACCAAAAGGCAAAGTTCGAGGGCAAGACCGAGCACCAAAAGGCAAAGTTCGAGGGCAAGACCGAGCACCAAAAGGCAAAGTTCGAGGGCAAGACTGAAGGTAATGTCGGGAAGTTCGAGGGCAAGACCGAGCACCAAGAGGCAAAGTTCGAGGGCAAGACTGAAGGTACTGTCGGAAAGTTTGAGGGGCATCCAGAGGGTCTGCTGGAGACGGCCAAAAGGTAGTGTCCGTATGAAAGCTTATTTCCACTCCCGCCTTCTTACTCCCGCAACGATATGTTACGATACCATGCTATATACAATAAAATAAATACAGTAAATTAAAAGAAAGAAACATCGTTTCTTCCGCAAGTCATACGCGCACATCGCATCTCTTTGGTACTTTTTGATCTCGTACCACGGAAGCGTAGAAAGATGGTTTATCCATGAGTCCGCAGCCATAGTACTTGCTCTCGTGCCTCGCTAGATGCATTCTATATACAACCCATGTGCATTTGCTTGATGCCAAACAAATAGTGCACACCAGAACCCCAAGATTCCTTGTGGGCGTGATGTTCTAGTTTCTAGTGTGTGAGCGCTGCTGTACTGAAGATGACTTGCGGGGATATATAGTTGTTGCCTCATTTCTCGAACGCGTCATGTTTTTTTGAGTGCTCAAACAATATTCAATAGACTCTATCAACCTTTGTTTTTGCCTTTCTACTTTGATGGAAAAAATGTGATGTGACATCCCTCAGATTTTGGTGTACGTTAAAGATACACCAAACAGGATGTCAGGATTCTCCCGATGGATATATCTATATATACCGAAATCTCCTTCTTGTCACGCGCAAACACTTTTCTGGAGCGTACTCCGGCGATCTTCGCTTTGGAATTACATCTGTTACCGCTTCAAATTATCATGTCAAAATTGTTCGCTCACACTAGGGCTGTGCAAGATACTTGATCAAATATCGACATTTGTGTATATCGTTTGTTATGCTACGGCAGGAAAATCCTGACACAAAATTCTATCAAGGCAAGTCAGGCAAGAGCTTGAGGTACAGTGCGAGCCTTAAAATCTGTAATTATCCCCAATTATAAAAGGTGCTTACAAAGATATTTTCATTTATAAAAAAGTGTCTTCACCTCTTGTGCGAAATCAAGATGATTGGATTAAACTCAATGACAACGAAACCTATCTCGACGCAATATCCAATCGAGTTGACGGGAATCAACCCGCACGCAACTGAAATTAACGACAACACTCAGGGCAAGCCTCCGCCATATAGCAGAAGGGATAAAGCGCAGCGGTCCGGAGAGTCAAAGAAAAAGTCTTGGAATTCAAATGCGTCGTGCAGTTTCATTGTTTCCATTATCGCGATAGTGGTGGTTACAGGGATAATCTTGATTATTTTGCATCATGTTCGGCACCGATCCTAAAATCAATACCATATATGTACATGGTTTTAAGTCATTCTCGATCATGAGACACAGGTCAAATTGCCAGAAACATTATCTTCAATGAGTGACATCTCATCATAACGGATCGCATTGCCAACCACAATCTTGAGCAGCTTTTTTTTGGAATGTATCATTTCTCACCTGGCTATTAGAAAAGTCCTGTTTAGCAAAATCCATCAAGAATAAAGCAGATGAAAAGCAAACCTAAGAGGCGAAAATCAAGCGATGAAAGCAATCCACTGCCAGAATATTCAAAGCAAACACATCCAATATCTCTACAGAAGGTGAAACAAAACGCAGAAGAGGAGAAAATGTACACAATTTTTATATCCATAACAGGTGAATTGCCTGGAACGGACTCAAACCATGTGCTGATCAATATAGCTGGATGAGCTGAGCAGACGGTGATTAAGGTCACCGGCCACTGGTCCGGAGTAGTAGCTCCTCGCCAACACCCGCAAAGTTTCTACAGGTCGAGAAATTTCTCGTTCAAAAAAAAGGAAACAGTCTTTATTATGTTGCTGAACGGGTCATGAAATGTGCGATGCGAAAATTCAGCTTTAAATACTGAAATAAATTCCTGCATAAACGTTTATATCATATCAAACGAAATACTTTTCAGTATAAGCCTACAAAGACAAAGAAGTCATTCCTTTGGGACTCAAACGCACATGTAAAAGCCTCACATTGATCGAGATTGGACCTGGTTTCTCGAAAAAAATCAACTGACATTGTTCATCCACAGCGATGGCATCGGGGCGCGCACGACCTCTTCACACAAGACAGATTAATGTTTCATCAAGATTCTTGACGAGAAGCCAACATGAGCCACGTACCAGCATGGAAACGCCTTGGACTCAAGGTCAAAGAAACTCCCACTGAGGAAACATTTGCTGTCACCACGCATTTCGATGGCGGTGCACTCACCAATAAGGTTGCAAAGAAACTCAATAAAAAAAGACTATTGGAGGAAAACAAAGACAATAAGACTAAAAAGCCACCAAAACGTGTGAAAAAACCAAAGACAGAGCGGGGGCCTCCACCCGAAAAGGACCAGCTTTTATACTTGAGACAGTTTGTGCTGGACAAAGATAATTGGAAGTTCAGCAAGCAGAAACAAAACTGGCTACTAAAAAACATAGAAAGCATTCCTGACTCCTACGAAAATGACCTCATCTCATACTTTGAAGACATTCAAGGTGGTGCTAGAGAACGAGTAGAGGCCGACTTGCGAGCTGTAATCGATGGCTGGAACGAGTATAGCAGAAAGCTCGAAGAAAAGATAAATGCCGAGTTGTATGGCGAAAAGACTACAGAGTCCGAGTCCAGGCCTGACAACGATGGCTCCGAATCTGAAGAAAGCATTGAGAAACAGAATAAAAAGTCAGAAGCAGAGGTTGGTCCTTCGAAGGCTTATGCTTTGAGATGCAAAAAGTTACTAAGTGCCATGCTTGATGAGCCAGTCCACTTGGAAGGAGAAGATGACACTGAGGCCAAAGAAAACGCCGATGAGAGTGTCCACATAATGTCCGAAGACACGTCCAAGGTGAGTGACAGCGAAGTACAGCTGCCTGAAGATAATTTGATAGTAGAGGACGTGGAGGTTGAAGAATACGACCAAAAAGACACTGCTCACAACAAGCCCTCTGTTTCAGAAACTTCGACTACCAAAGACTTGAAGGCTGAAGGAATGGCAGATTCAACCGGTGAGAAGAAGAAGAGCAAAAAGGAGAAGAAAGCCAAGAAGAGTAAGAAGACAGTGAAATAAACAGGCTGGATCGGATCTTTCTGCTCGGCCATTTGTGTACCAAATCAATCACTGGCACCATGCCTAATTTCATCGTCAACTAAATTTCATCAGCAAACTAAAAATGAGACGTAGCTTTTTGACGTTTCGCTTGTGTGTTTCTTGTAAGAATCTATGAGTTTGTATTACGTCCGTACACCACGCGACTTGAAATCGCCTCGAAATCTGCTTTCAACGTACCGGGCACATTCCAGTTTGCATATCATAGCAATTGGTCACACACCAAAAGTCTTTTTCTTCCAACTTGGAAAAGAGTCAAAAAAACTTGATATGGCATCTTTCAATATGAGGCAATTGGAAGACCGGGCCCGTGACGTTGATCCAGACCTTAGGTATATGGCCCTCGAAGACTTTCAAAAACGTTTGAACAACCCTCAAAATCAGCCACTACGCAACATGATGCTGTTTGCACCAATCTTGTTTGATCTACTTGGAGACCCCACAACAGAGGTACAGAACCAGGCTGTGAAGTCTTTTGCTCCTCTTGTGCGCCATTCGACAGACCTGGAAATCGCCCAAATTGTATCAAGACTCTACAGTGAAGTTGAAAAGACATCAAACGAATCGAAATTTTCTACCTCAGTACCCACGCTCGCTCTACGGGGTATTTTTACCGAGTCACATGTATCCTTTAATTATAAGCTCTCACGTGAGGTTTTTGACCTTCTTCTCCCTTCTATCCTTGCGCCAACAGGCGTCATGACCATCGACAAGATAGAAATTCTTATTGATATTGTCAAGGCGTTGGGTTTCGCACTCAGCTTGACTGAGTTGCTGTCGATTATCACGTCGCTCATTCTCAAGGCTTTCACCGAGAAAGGGATTTTGGGAAAAAGGTCTATCATTGCCATTGATGCGTGCCTCATCTACGTCCAATCATCCTCAGTTGACCAAACACAGGTTGTTCAGCTCTATGATAAAGCCGTGCTGGATGTGATATCTGAAAATGGGAGACAAGCCAGTTCTCCGCATTCCACAGACGTATTTTACACCATTCTCCAAGTGATTATTACCAAAGCAAGTACTGACTGTGCTATTTCATCCTGTTCTATCCGCGCGGTCTTTGATGAAGTGTTGCTGGGTTTGAAATTGGACCAGATTGGCGAAACAGTTGATGCTGAGGATTTGGATATTGACGACCTAATTCAAGTAAATCTGGTTCGCGAGAATGCAATGATTACATTAGCAGGTCTCGCGCCCTGCTTCTCACTTGATACTTTCATCGAAACGTACGCATCACAGGTAGTTCAAATTTTGGATACATTTTTGGTGTATGACCCTTTACTTTACGATGACTCTGGAGACGAGGCTTTTCTGGGGGAAGAATCCGAACTTGACTTCTCTGATGACGAAGAAATCGAGCAATTTGAAAACACTGGTGAAAACGATGCTCTTGCCGCAAGATTACGCTTGCTGGCACTCGTTGTGCTAAAAAGATTGCTCCAAAATATCCCAAAAATTGCGACTATACTATTAGATAAAGCCATCATGACGAAACTCATTTTCATGCTCGCTGGCCGGTCCGAGCTTGTTTCTAATGAAGCAATTTCCACGTTGGTAGTGCTTCTTCGTTTGATTACGGATGATAAACGTCGTACTAGATCAAGATCCAATTCTGATGCCAGTATGGCCACCGAAAGCGCTGATCACCTGCCATATTCTATCGTTACCAGAGACTATCTCGAATCAATCGAGACAACCCTATTTGACACGCTTCTCAATGCCAAAAATATTGTAAGGTTTTCAAATACGAAAATATTGATCGAATCTCTCGTTTTGGGATTTTCGGATGAGCTTTCTGAAGACTTCTTGATCAAGTTGACTGGCATATTTCTTGCTTCTAAACTCTCTTTGAAAACTTTGCCAGAAGTGGTCAAAACCTACAAAGCTTTGTTCTCGACATATGAGTTCATTGATTTACCGCGATCATTGATAAACTACATTGCTGAGGATATAAGCGAAGCTTTGTTGATGCCCTCCAGCTATCATAGTATCATTTCTGACGTGATTATGATTTGTGGTGTCTTGTACAAAAAAGTTCCAAGGGATCTGGAGATCATGGCTTTGATGAATTACAAATTTTTCCCCGCTATTGCTCAAAACCTCAGCAAAAAAGACTTTTCTAGCGATATCAGACAGTATTTGCTTGAAACATTTGCCGAACTCATTATTAACTTCGATTTGACACCTAGCAATGAGCAAGAAGCCACTTGCATATTTCAACGAAGTCTCAATCACGAAGCTTCAGTCAACTGTACCATCGACATTATGGTCAAAGTGTGTCGGCAAAAGCCAAGACTATTAAGCCATGCGGAACTCATTCACACCTTACTTGAGAAACTCACGAACTATTTGGCGTCTAGTGATGTCTCTTTGTACATTTCATCTTTGACGCTTTTAAATGATATTTTCGAAAGAACTTCTTTCTTAGGTCCCCTCGAGGGTATCACTGCTTTAAAAAATGTTCTTTTTGGGCTCATGACTTCTTCTGTGGACCTAAACATTATTGAAAGAAGCTTCACATTGCTTGGTCATATTATGCGCAGGATCCCTGCTGATGAAATGTTTATTCTGTTGCTTTTCACTCTGGTTATCAACACCAAGTTCACCGACATTGATGACATCAATGTTAAGCCTCTTGAATACCTCATCAACCAGATATGCGAATACAATGTTGTGGGTGGAGAAAAGTTTTTTGAAATGGGCTCGGAATTACTCATCAAAACTAATTTCATCAGTGCCAAGATCATGGCTTCAATTTGCGCAAACTGTCACTTGTCACACAGATCCGATGACATTGAACAGCAACTTTCTCGGTATATTCAAGCCCCTGAATTTCGGGAGAAAACTGACCAAATTATTTTTGATATTCATTTCTTAGGATGCGTTTCCACTGAGAAATCGCTCAAATGCCTTTCATTTCAGGAGTTCCTTAAAATACCAAAATTCGAACATGACGATCGTATTTGCATGGCCGCTGCCAGGGCAATGGGTTTGTCTGTTGTTAGGAACCTTGAATCACATCTTTCGGTTCTTTTGAACTGTTATGAGATAGCCAGCTCCAAAGATGACCCGAGAAGGTCTCTTTACTTAGTTGCATTAAAGCAGCTTTTGAATGAAGGATCATGGGCTGACAATACATACCCCCTTAAAAACATATGGGATCGTCTTATTGAAGTCGTTGCTGTGAAGAGTGGTCAGCTATCCCATAAAGAAGTACTGGAACTAAAATTAGCCGGGGATGTTCTCAGCACTATAACTGAATTGGATGGAGATGGTGATTATCAAGACGAAATCTTATCTATTATAACAGGCGTCGAACACTCTAAGATGGATGAACACATAATCTACACTGTTGTTGTGATCATGAAAGGACTTGTTAGCAAATCTGCCGATAGAATCGAGGTCCAAATAATCGAGAAAACAATGGGGTACCTTTCTGTCAGCAATCTCGAACTAAAGCTGGCTATCATCAGTACTTTACTAACTGGAATTTACAATAAGTCTCGGGTTTTTGGCTCCATATTGAATTCGGTGATTCTACCAGCAATCTTCGAGGAGCTTTCTGCTAAAATAGAGTTCAAAAAAACTATCCCCATGGGACCTTATAAGTACGTGATTGATGAGGGACTTGAAGTGAGAAAGTTGAGCTACGAGCTTGTGAGCGCAATCATCAATCTTAACAGCAATAAGGCGCAGGAAATTCTGTTATCTTTGAATGAGTCTCAGGTGTTTGAGGTCTTGCTGGAAAAAGGCCTAAAAGACCAGGAAAATGAGATCATAAACATGACTGTATACATTTTGATGCAGCTCATTCTGAATGATGACAGTATAGTTTGCAAAATAAGCAACCACGACAATCTCATAGCTTCACTCGCAAAACTCTCAAATCGGAAATTACGGAGCAAGGCCAGCACTCAAGAAACCGAGAGTTTTGAAGATACCTTGCGGTCGGTGATAAAATTGTCAAAGGTCGTAAACAACGCTTTTGTCGCAAACAACGCTGTGAGCAACGAGTGGGGGGTTTATTATCACGAGCTACAAAACCAACATCATTTGCTTTTTAGCGCAGTTAACGTATGAAATCGCCAGATCCCGAAATACTCAGAAACGATGCAAGTTCCTCAATCATTATGCGTAACTGGAAATATAGGTCCTGCATAAAACGAGTTCCAGATATGGAAACTGTGGGGAACCATTTACTCCAAAAGCCGGAGGCAAAACAAAACATATAAGGTGAACGAACTGACCACCCTAAAAATATACACTTATTTTATTTGAGTCAAAGTTAAACACATTACTTCATTTCCATAAAAGTGGGTTTCGATATCTGTCTGCAACATTCATTTCACAACATGCCGTCCCATCAAGAAAGTGGCCCTATGAATGTGACAGTGGCGTCAACAGCGTTACAAGACTTCAAATATGGTGGAGTCTTGTCATCCTTCTTTGGGAAGGTTTTGATCCTCTTCTATTTGATTCTACTTACCGTCACGTACTTGGGAAATAAAGCGCACCAAATTGCGGAGTACTGGTTTTCTCATGTGCGTCGGATGTACTCTATATTACGGTCTTTAACTAATTCAGCTCAAGAATTTTCAAAAAATGTGAAACATTACCTTAATCTCCTCAGAAAAGTTTTTCAATATAGCATATACAGAAACATGAATTGAATCCTCTACACTGTCTACCCCACGTGTACTGCACCTATTTCGCGTTGCATGACTGCAACGTGCACATCCCAATATCTCGTCGAATATCCAAAAAGAGGGAGAGTTGTGAGTTTTAGTTCATTAAGAATCGAATGACAAAAAATGGAAAAAAATTAGTGAGTCAAACGTCATAGTATGCTTTGGTTATATGGAGGTTTAGCTGGTCAAGCACGCTTATCAGCAAGTGACAAAGACAATTACAACTTTCCTCTAAAACGTACCATTTCACAAACCAAGAGCAATATCTCTGGTCCTGATACTACATCCTAATGCCACATGATCGCTTCTTAATTCTTCGCCGGAGGTGGAACTTCAATCTGATTTTCTTTTATCTATTCCTTTGATTAAAAACTATGACTGTTTCAAAACTACCCATTCTCTTTCTGACTGAGATAGAAATCTCAATCGGACAAGAGGCTTAGCTCAAAAAGCGAAAAACAGGGAAACATTCGCATCGACTTTGCATTTGCTCACTTGATTCATACTGAATAAATCATCTTCCAGTAGATACTCTTTCAAACTCAGTCACCATGCACATGGAATATGCCATGAGATGTTCGCTATAAAGTTTGAGACAAAATAATGGTGTATATCGTATGATTACTCAGCCAATCAAAAATCTCTTTGCTACTTTAATCTTAATACATTGACCTTCATCTTCACTTAGAATCTCGAACACAAACTCAGAATCACAACACCGTTGGCGTTCCCCACACATTCACGGAATACTAGTTTTTGCCGGCTCGAACTGCTTCATTTCATATAGTCGAAAGTTTTAACGTCAAGATTAAAACAAAAAATGATTTGCTGCGCGGGTACATCAATCACCAGAAATTAAATCAGCCCGCTCAGCTTAGCGGATTTTTCCTGCTCACAACCCGTCAAAGTTGTAAAATTTTTCAAAATCGAATTTATAATAGAACATTCACTTTTGTAATGTTGAGAATTGAAACCCACAAAAAACTTGTCGGGCGAGTATCGCGACGACATAGTTTTTATTTCAGCAAAGTATGCTTCAGAACTCACTAAGTACACGTATACTAATAAAGAGGATTGGGTGAGGGTACCAGTAGCGCTAAAGCAATTTTTAGCATAACGCGTAAATCTCAAAGAAGGATAGCATAAGCCTTTTCTTCATTCGAGATTTGCAAATCTGCTTGATACTGAAGAGAGTTTTCTGTTTGTATCTATTATTGAAGTTGATAGGAATATACATTACAGGCATTGTGGCCGAGTGGTTAAGGCGATGCACTCGAATTATTCGGGCTCATGCATTGGGATTTCCCGCGCAGGTTCGAATCCTGCTGATGTCGATATATTTTTGCATAAGCAATTTTTTTCACAACCAGCCGAAAAACAAGTGTCTTCGAAAGATTCAAATGTACTGAATAAAGTGCAATCTGTAGAAATATGGAGTCTGACTAAGCCGAGTGGTCCAGACCTGTTCTGTATGTGGTTTGAACTCGCAATTCGCTGTGGTCTTTGAGAAATATCAGACAATGATAACTTTTCATCAGCTTGTACTTTGGATGAAAATCTGGTGTATAACTTACAGAAATAAGTCTTATTTACTCGGCCTTGCTTTGTCTAGCCCTCTACTGGAAAGTATAATCAATAAATTGCAGGTATTTGCAACACTGCTATATATATATGCCTTAATCTCTTTCCTAATATTTTTTGCATAGATATGGAAGAACTCGCCCTTACATGCTCAACTCTGTGGTCTTCGAACTGAAAGGCTTTCTTCAGCCCTTTATTATTATATTCAATCCAACTGATGTATTTACTCCATTATGGCGTTTTATATAGAAAGAAATCATCCTCTGCCGAAAATGCCGAAAAACCCCCCTTTCTTTTTATCAGTCGCATTAAGGCCATCTATTTTTGCGTTGGTGGACTTGTCAAGGGAGTTTTTTCCTTCAGCACTGTAACCAATATAATTGAAAGCCACATCGAACAAAACAGGCTTGCTCAAGACAGGAGCAATGAAGCCTTTTTCTGCCACTTTTGTGATGGCCTGCAAGCTCTTTGTAGATGTAGGAAACTTGTATACGTTTTCCGTGACCGTCAATGGTGTGATACCTTCTGTCTCGCGCTGCAACTGAGTAAGTATATGCAACTTTGCCAACTGCTTGGAAAGTTGAACCTTGAACAGCGCCACTTGCCTGTCGCTCGATACATCGTAAGGAAATGCATCCACCTTGTACCCTTCTGAATTTGCAGAGAAGGTACCTTGAATATGAAGGTACATGGCCAAAGCCTCTGGGAACTTACTGGCTGCAGCATATGTGTCTGCGATAACCACCGACTGCTGTGTCGAGAAAAGAGAGGACAATTGCTCCAAAGATTCATGCAAATGTTCATCGTTGTAAACACCAGGCAAATCCTTGAGCTCCTCGGTTGTGCGAGTCAAGGACTCGTACAAACGCACAACGTCTTTTCCTCTAGCAACGTATTTCGCCGTGTTGAATGAAGGATCTTCCGGCAACTGTTCAATGAGCAAAAGATCACGTTTAACCTTCACAAAAAGCATATTATACTTCAAATAAGTCAAGAGAACGGCATTGTCTTGGGTCTTCTGCATGTCGTCCTCGTCCTTGCTTTTTTCCATGTCGCCTTGGTGAATATCCACCAATGCGTCCCACCTTGAGAACAATGAGTCCCAGTCATTCGCGTCTTTGTACAGCGCCCAGTCCTCAGCAACAATTTTGTTGAGCTTTACCGCCAACTCGTCACTATAGATGGCAGCGGAGTGGGTGCGCCATGTCACGCTTTTTGGCACATGCTCGACTGCTAGCTCTTCCACAAATGCAGGGTCAAATGCTGACACGATATCAACAATAGGCGCCAAGTATGCCACGCTCCCATCCCGGCAATGCTTGCGGGCTACTGTGCGCAAGTCTGCGGTAGTTTTACCTCCAGAAAAGTCTTGCAGGTTTGCCAATGCGAGTGCTGGGTCAACTAAAGTGTCGAGGATCTCATCAATGAGCACTTTTTCCATCATCGAGTCGCCGCCATTTGCGGGAGCTACTCTGGCGGTGCCATCAGCGAGGAATTCCAAGCCGATTCTCGCGAGTGACAATGAATGTCTTGCGTCAATCCACCGCTTCTTGTTTACAGCGTACTGGCCGTACAAAAGCGCCGAGAATACGTAGTATTCCAATCTCTTGAGGGGGTTGCCTTCATTTGACACAACAGCCACGAGCTTGCGGCCAGTCGTTGCCGCCAGTTTCAATTTGCCGAGCATGAGTTTCTTGTAGCCGGGAATCAGCTGGCCCTTAATTTCGAGCATACTCTTGATCTCCAAAAAGTGCACAAGTTTGCGCTCAGCTAACAAGAGTAGCACTTTTCCATATTGCTCATTTTCTGCGTACTGTTCTGCGCTGATCAGTGACGTCTTCTCTTTCTCGCTGTAGTTTTTCGTATCTCTAGTCACGAGGTTCAACTCGTGGCGCAACCGCAACAACTCACGGCTAAGTTTTTCTCTGTATTTGCGGTAGTCTTGAGGGCTGGTGAGGTATGCATGGAGGCGTTTGCCGAAAGTCTCGCCTAAAGGCCCCGAAAACGACATTTAGGGCTTATTGGGGTGGTGTGAAGCACGAGCGGGCTAATTGAACGTTTTTCTGAAGTCATGGTGCACGGGTGTTTCCAGCTGGCTACTTTCACGGCGGCTCAAAGACGGCGAATCTTATGCTAGTTGAATGCAAAATTTAACTTCTTTTGACTCTGCTTCTTTTGAGCGATTCGGTGTGTGTTTCTTTCCTCTCGGGCCAAATTTGTGAGTTGTCTGGTGATCTCACGTTTAAAAGCACCAACGTATAGACTGCTGACTCACTAAACTCATTACATGTGAATTTTCTGGGTGGCTCTTTCAATGTGTTTCGTCGATATAAGTCGCGTGCATGGTTTTCTTTCGTGCCTCTCAACATTTTTCGGCTAATTCCATCCCGAAGTAGTTGTAATATTCATTCTTTTGGCCGCTTAGTTCACGATGATAGAAACAAAAGTCAAGTCGAAAAACGCATGCGACTTATAGAGAGGCGGTACGCCAAGAGCGTCTATGTTCACGTTTCATGCAAATAAATGTGTTCAAGGCCGATATGCTGCAGCCAATTTCGTTTCCTCATAGACGATCTCCGATACTAAGAACGTGGCATCAAAAAGTTTTATTTTGTTCCGTGGTATCACCGCTTCGCTACTCTCAACCTCTCTGCTATTCAATTCAGGGACCGAGTTATTTGATTCAAAACCGCAACAAGCGCATTCTTTCGGTCGTTTCCTTCCTGTTTCACCTGAAAGAATTCAAGACAGCTTCTCCCGGAAACTTTCATAAATTCCATCGACACCATTTCAACATATGCATTTGCAACAACACCGGCAAAGCTTATGAAGAACTCGCTCGGTGGGTCTTCGTACCTTTAGTAGTTTGTGTAAAATATAGCCAGAAATCTTTATGGACATGCAAATTCAAAAAGTGGGTACAAGGCTGACCTATCTTCAAATGCCAGCCAGACCCATCAATCGCCCAGATAGACCTGCACAGTGCGAGGATGAAGCGCATGTTCAAGATGCCTGATAAACGAGGCCCCATACATCAAAAGGAACATACAACAGAAGCCCACCCAGGAGGCAGAAGTCATGGATGACGTAACCAGCGGCAGAATCGATATTTACGCCGAGTTCGGCGTGGATCCAGGGGCGCTGGCTGCGGAAATCTCGCGGAAATACAGGCAGATGGCCCTTCGCTATCATCCAGATAAAAACAACACGGCGGAGGCTGGCGCCAAGTTTAGGTTCTATTCTGCAATCAACACGGTGCTCCAAGACCCGGGGCTTCGGAGACAATACGACAACATCCGGCGGCAACGCGCGGCCCTCACCGCCCCGGCTACTGGCGGGGATGTACTGACTGATATCCTCCGGTTTCAAGAACAGCTCCAAGAACGTGAGCACGAGGCTAGGTCCCTGGCACGCGCAAGCGGCCCGGAAAGTGCCGCAAACACAGAGGCTTTGAGCATGAAAGGATTGGCTCTTCGGCGGCAGCTCCAGGCCAGGCTCCAGCTGAAACAAGGGTATGTTTCCTTCCGGGAGCTCCCTGTGCCGCAACACACGACGGAGTTTCTAGTGCAGCCCCTGCTTTTGGAAGTCACTTGGAAACACAGGCCCGAGCCCGATGCCCAGATTGATCAGGCGGCCCTTTGGCGTATCATGGAGCGTTTTGGGCCCGTGAGGCTGTGCAAAGTGTGCGGTCACAACGGCAAGTACGTGCGGGGGCAAGTTGTGTTTAGCGATGTCAACGGCGCGTCGCGGGCCCTAGCCTATGATTACAGGGCAGCGAGTCTCTGGGACGGCACTTCTGTGAGAAGGCTTGCCAGCTTATTGCGCAGCGTTCAGCGAGCAGGGCGCGGAGACCATGACGATGGCTCCTTGGACTGCGAGCTCGATGCACTTTTGCGCACCGTGACAGCAAGAGAAGATTCTGCCTACTCCGGGTGATGTGGCCCTGTGTTGCATCATGCACGCATGGAAACTGGCCTGCTTCATGCTCGGATATCCCAGGCTCCTCGCCAAGCAGGGGTGTCTTGCACGGCGAACAAATGGCAAAAGCGCATGTGCGTGAGATGGACAAAACGCGTCTGAAGGACGGGTCTCAGGGTCGTTTTTGATTCCCCTTGCGAGATCCGCAAGCGCGCCCGGCAATGGGCCATTGCCGCCGCATCTCTACGCCTCGCAAACCGTTGGCAATGTGTATTATCTAGTGTGGCAGGCAGATCTATATTAGCGGCGCTTCCTAGCAAAGGCTCCATGCCCGGCCGAAAACCTGTGCCCCAAGACTTGAAGCCAGTATGGAGGCAACTCCATACTGGCGTCGCGCAGCGGCCCGACCACCAGCCTACTTCATGTAAAAGTACGCGCCGGCCATCACGGCAAAAACAGCGGCCGCGATCAAAGGCACGGGGACGCCCGCCGCCTGGGTGTTTCCGGCGCTGGTGTCGGTCTTGGACAGCTTCACCGCGCCTCCCTCAACCTTACCGATCAACAAGCCTTTCAAGACGTCGTGTGCATCATCAGAATGGCCGATGTCATCGAAAGCTTCCGTGGCGTCCTCTCCGGCACAGTCCACAATCACCTCCTCTCCGCCAGGGTGCTCGTCCAAATACTGGGTCACGTCGTATACCTGGCCGTTATATACGATCCACAAGTCGTCGGCGGTGTTGTGCTCCTTCACCTGGTCCAAGGTGTACACTTTCAATTCCGTGGTTTCAGACATGTCGCAGAGCAGCTATATAAATGATGTGCTAACGAAAAAATACGTTGTGTCCAAAGAGCGATAACGGTGTTGAGCCACGCCTCGTGAAAGCCGTGAGAATATCGCGCGCACATGCAGGCGATATGCGTGTGCAGGACCCAATGGCCCCGCGCGAATTGGTCAGGGCGGGTGGGCGCATGCTTTGGGCTCGCCGATCCGCGCGCGTGTGAATGCGTTTTTGGGTAAACGCTTCCGAGGGCAGAGTGTGCCGAGGCGTGCTTGAAAAATTGGCCCTCCAGATTTCGCTACACATTTGAAATTGGCCGCGCTACAAACCATCTGATTTCATCTGCTCATTGGGTGAAGACCATGCTCCATGCAACTACGAGTTTCTTTGATCCAGCTAAAGCATCGAATACTCCTGTGTAAGCTTGGGATCTCAGCTCATGGGTGCAAACTGGTGGATACACGCCCTGGCACCTGGGCAGAGTGAAACTGTGGGAAGCGGTATATTCCCGAGCTAAGTATGTGTGGCACAGATTCTTGTTCCACAATCGTCTCATCTATTTATTTTTTATTAATTATTTTTTTTTTGATTCGCTGGTTTACCGGTTCGCTTAATTTGGTTAATCATTCGAGGCAAATTCAGCTGGTAGTATATGCTAATGCGAGTCTTCCCAGGCTATCCGTTGAAAAAGCTTCGAACTGAGCCACAGTGCCAGACGACCATCACTACCATGAAACGTATATTTTGACCTCATTTCTTTTTGTATCTACACCTCATAAACGCTTCTGTATTGCGTGTTAAACCTTCAAACTGTTCGGGTAATTGATTGTGCGTCGCATCTTATTGTATTCTGGCTCTTGGCAGAAATGTAATGGGAAAAGGGTAGATAGGCCAAGACTGTACAGAGTCTTGGGTATTGTCATTCTCGGGGACAATCAAATACAAGATAAAAAAACACTATGCTGGTCAACCAGAAAGCAAGGCTATTTTTTGTCGCATACACCATATTCGTGCAAGACATTATGCTCACCCATTTTTATCATCAGACAGATTCTGAGCAGTATCAAGAGAGACTCATCACGTAAATGATGTTATGACCTACAACTGGCTCTGATATCTTCCCAAAATCATCTTAAAGAAACCTTGCGGCCCGGTCTGAAAGTCTCTGTTTTAATGATACGTGAAGCGCTCCGTAACCTGGATGTAATATCTTTAAAGTAGACTTTCGCATAGGGAGAATATCTTGATCCAAGGGTTCGATCCAAGAAAAAAACTTCAATCGCATCCAGTTTTCAATCTGTATGTATATACTATCTAAACACAAGCTTCGTTAGAAAAGCTTGGGTACAACCGTGTCGGCGCCGTTTATCCACGTCTACATTCATTATTTGAAAAGTCAGATTTTCTTTCATAATATTACTACAATTCCACATATTCTGAGATAACTGCTCTCCTCGCGTGTGTTTGGGGTCTCTGGTTGCCATTATTTGAAACACCACCACAAAAGAACTGTCTTCAAAGCTTTTGATTACACATGGCTCTCTTATATTCCTCAGAAGACGGTTGTGGTAGATCACTTTGGGCCCACGAAGTATGCATATCCTTGTGTATCTCTGTACAAACAAGCATGAAGCTCTTATCTTGATAATCACCCACTGCTACCGCATAACGAAAACAAAAATCTGCAACAAAACCGGTGGAACAAGAATTAGAGAATAATTTCTGGCCGGTGGGTGATACCCTAAAAATCATTGGCTATCGTTATATATTAAACCCATGTGAATAGTGCCGAGTTTACTTTAATTCCGCCCATACAAAAACTTCACTAAAAGCCCTATTTGACCGCTAGCGCTACAAGAAAATCTCAAATTGTAAAGCTATCGCTTTTCTTGTATGCAACTTCATTCACGAGCATCAAATGAGTTCACCACCCTAAGATATCGATTACCCGATTGATAACACGATGGTTCCTAAATGATGACTGGACCAAATTTCAGCAAACTACTCACGGGAATTGATTTTTAGCATCTCTGTGATGAAAACCTGACATGTCTTGGAATGAGATCGGCACAGTCGCTTGTATAAGAACCAGGAAATCTCAGTGCCGATATCGAGCCGATGTTTTATCTTGATTCTATAATGCATTTTGCGGATGATCTTCAACCAGGAACAAGAGAAAACGCAAAAATCCTGTCCAAGACCCCGTTGTATTCTTATGACGGTTCTTTATTCCTGGTGTATCGCCAAATGGTGTTTACCATGATGGTCACCTTCAGTACTTGCTACATGCGTATAGTGAACATTTGTGATTCATAGACTAGTCTGCTTACCATACATACATGCTCTTTTTTGTAAAAATTTTCGCCTTGAAATAACAGATAGTGTCAAAAGAAGAGTGGCGAAGGATATATGAAAGGAAGATCAAAAGGCTAAATGTAAATGAAACAAAAAAAATTCGCGAATATATCATTGCCTTTGCTAAAGCAGCGACTCTAGGTTGTTCAAAAGGCTGTAAGTCTCGCGAGGCATTCTGTACTGAATCATACCTGCGTAAATCATACAGCTTTTGGCGATAGTCCTCCATTTTTTAAGCTCACCCCTTTCCTGGCCTTCTATACCGAACTGTTTTGAAGTCGCTTGGTACTTAATTTGGGAAATACTCGTCATCACTATGATAAGCACTGACGGGATTACCTTTACCAACTTCACGTCAAGGCTATTCAAGGACTCGGCCGCGCGTCTGATTTCCACAAAGTCGTCTGTACTCACGAACGGGATTAACCCTAATTCTCTCACACCATCTAGTGCACCCTGCCAATCTCTGCGGACAAACTTTTCTCTTATTTCCACCATTTGCAATAAATATTCATTGATCTCCTTTTCCTTGGCAGATATTTTTCCAGATATGAAACTGTTTTTGTCAAAAACACCCTTGAGCTTGCGAGCCAATAATATGATATTGTTCTCACTGGTCTCTATAGGTTGGGATACCCCTTCTGGTGTAATAAAAGTGGCACCGGTCAAAAGCGGCCGGTCCAATTCTGTCATAGACAAAAGCTCACTCAAAAACTTGTTGAGCAATGAAACCACTGTGTCATACTCCTGACACAACTGATATAAACGCAACGCGTCAAAAGACCGTCCTTCCTCCTCGAATCTCTGAGCGCTCCGCTCAGTGATTTGGCTGTAGAACCTCTTGATATCGGGAAGATTGATGAGTGCTCTCTGGTGCTCAAGTATTCCTGGTATCTTGTCGCCAGTGTCTGGGTTCAAGTCACCAAGAATAAGGCCAAACTCACGTGAGATCAGAATTAGCTCACGCAAAGCATCATGGCATTTGGTGGTTTCTTCCACATTTTTGCCACCTTTCGAGAGGCAAATGACAATTAGATACTGGGCAGCTACCTTTGGGTCGCTGATTTTGAAGTTGCGGGTGTAAGATCCCAAAAGACGGCTGAAGTTGATCTGGTAAGATTCATTAGGGTCTACCACAAGCAAGTCGTCGGAGTTTGACTTTGCAGATTTCAACAAGCCATAGTAGCTCAACCCAATAGCGAGGTGAACGGCGTCACATTCACTAATGTTTTGATATACATACTGCACTGCAAGCTCATAGAGACCGAGCATGACCAAGGTCTTAGCGTAAACCGGGTGGTTTGAAGAAGCATTGAACCTGGCGGGACCTGAGCATACAACTTTTTTCTGCAAGCTTTCGAGCCTATAATTTTCGTAAAGCAAGTCTGAAGATTCTGCAGCATTAAACTCGTTCAATATCAGAAGGTGGAACCACAACCAGTCTTCGATGCTCAAATTGAGTGCACCTGGTAAACTTTTCTTGACAAGATCGCACTTGCCAATAATCTTGTACACAGCGTACTTATAAGGATCAAAGTTGGTCGCGTCTTCGCTTAAAAATTGGAAGTTTTGACCATAGTCGGCGGCGATGCGCTCATGTAGTTCGCTGGGCAAGTCAAAACATCCCAGCTTGGCAAAATGGGACATGTACACGGGAAAGTTCTTGTCAAACTTGTTGAAGGCCTCTTTGTTTGCCAGGGTCAAAACAACAGCCTCCTCATAGAGTCCGCTCCTCATCAAGTAATAAACAAGTGCCCAAATAGGCACGCCATTATAGCTCAAGGTGCGCAGCAATAAGTCAGAGTCGTTGTTTTTTGTAATCACTTTTTGAATGAAATATGATACTTTGTTTATGTTCGTTGCCGGCTGATATTCCGGTGGCTTCTGATCATCCTTGGTGTAAATCTCGTCCATATAATTGTAGAACTGCTTTTCCAACGTCAGCTTTGCGTGCTTTACAATTTGCTTTCGAAGAGCATTTCTAGGCACCTGGTTCTGATACAGTTCAAAAAATAGCTGCTCCTGGCTCACGCGGGCTGTCTTTTCGTCGGTGAGATCTGCAAGAATGCGCCATATCTCGCTCATTTGCCGCGATTTTGTGTCCGCGCTGCCCTTGTACAAATTCTCAAAGTTCAAGCACACCGGAAAACATTTGTTTTCCAAGCGGCTCTCGTTGAGGGCATAAATCACGCGCGCGGTGCCCTCAAATTTCTCTCTTGGAACCTGACGCATCGAGCCTGCAGTGGTTTTTGCCGCAGCTAATGGCTCCAACACACGAAAGGTGCCAGGTAACGCTTTGTTCCATGTAAACGATTTCTCAAGGTCCTCGCGCGTGATTTTATTCCGCACAGGGATGCCCAACTGCCGCTTGAGATTATCCTTTCGCACCTTCCAGTCGATGGCTACGTTCAGGTTAATAAATTTATCAAAGTCTCGTGCAGCAGAGCCCAAAGATTGTTCAATTGCGCTCAAGATAGTCTCGTCCTTCTTAGCGCCCAAGTAGTTGTCGATATCTTCCCGCTCTTCACCCGTTGAGTGGTTCTGCACGTAGGTCTGGCTCCCGGATTCGACAGCATCCGCACCAGATCGGGTATGTGGCAATGCTTCTAACTCTGTCTCAAAGTCTGAGGCATTCACACCGCTCTTTGAGAGCAAGTAATGAGCTTTGGTGTGATTTGCACCGTTGTCGTGTTTGCAAAGCTCCAGGGTCTCCTTGCGCAACTCGTTTAGGGTCAAATTTATGGAGCCAATATTGCCGTGCTGCAACTTTGGCAAGTTGTGAGCAGAATCCAACAAATCCTTCAAGATTCTATTGGAAGAAGCATCCGGGGTGATTTGCGCCGGCAAGGAAGGTGCAGTCGTCCCGCTTTTTGAAAACTCCGGGCGAAAAGTAGATGGATTCGGGTTTGTGGATGTAGAAGGAGTGCCTCCGCTCGAAGTTTGCGTATTTGCGGTGCCATTAGCAGCGGAAGAAAATGGCTGACTTTGCTGCGTAGACCCAAACGCCGAGCCAAAAGTAGACGGCTGCAGTGCCGGCGGTGCAGGTGGCTTGGCAGAAAAAAGCGACATTGAGCGTGATCTCTTCGAGATGAGTACTCACACGTGGGAAGTTTAGGGTTCCCTGGACGTTTGATGAGCGTTTTCGAATGCTGAATGGCTTGTCAAGGTCGCACTAGGTCTGGTGTTTCGATGTAGAAAACAGTGCGAAGCCCGCAGTGTTACCCGGCGCACGGCCGAGGCCACAGTATTTAAAGCATCGCCGCGATCTGGAATGCCTGGTTCTATTTTTCTTCTTTAACTTTGTCCAAAAGTAATCCATCACATTAGACAGTGCATCGTTATGGTCTGGCAGACATCTGTGGTTGCTGGGCAGTTTTTGCCTTGGTAGCCACGCCGATATCTGCTGACGCTTCTTGTAATCGAGTGCGATAGCTGATGGAAAGAGTGACGTTTGAATTTATAAGAACTTGTCTGGATCGCGAGAGCTGAAAGAGAGGTGTCAGAAAATTCATACATACTTTTGTAGGTTGTAAGCATGTTTCTGAGCACAGTCTGTGTGCAAATATTTAAACATTCCCATTACGGGCTCGACATAGTTTCCCCAGAAGTGGTAGGGTTAGTCACTCAGTATGCATATGCTTTGAAATTTGTTTTCGATAGAATTAAGGGACTTTAGGCACCGCCAATTCCAGTTTATGCTGCGTAACAAAATGCCTGAAATCCCACGCGGCAGAGATATTTAAACCTATATCTCAGGACAGACGGCTATCACTCGGGAGGTCCAACATGTGAGCAACATTCTAGGATTTTCAATTTTTTAAGCTCTTGCTGACTTCGTGATAAACAGGATTATGAGCTCCCCTTTTTCAATTCATCAAATCATAGAGTGCGATATGTGTTTCGTGACTTCTACTTGATCGAACAATGTAATGGCTTCAGATAGTGTGGTCAAGCACTCTGGTCTATTCTTTTATTTTCTTTTCTAGCCTGACGCGCCTACCCAAGTCCTACCATAATATAATTACCGTTGATATTTTTTAACGAGTTTGGCTATCGAGGTCAGGTGCATTCGGTGCATAGGCTTACAATGAATAAGCTGTTTTTTTTTTCTGATACAAACTTGCAAAAGATCAACGGTTGTAGTCGATTCACCCTTGATGCAAGAAGCTGATGTCGCAGGACCCAATCACTTGTTTTCGTTTGTTTACTCGAGTTTATATGTATGAAACCTAAACGACCTTTTGACTTGCCTTAGAAAAAGTGCCTTGAGCGTCGTGTCACACTAGTATTTGAATCACTTGATATCAAATATTGAATTCCGATTATCAAGTCTGGTCCCTGGAATTTTACTTTTGACTCACTCCAATCCCAAAGATCTATTAAATATTATTTACAAATTGTATACTCACAAGTCCGTGAGACAAACGTCTGGAAACTCCTCCTCATCGTTGTTTCCGAGTCCACCCGCGAAGTAAGCTCTGCATGAATACTCTTTGATTGGGAAGAACCAGTAGCCCAAAGCAAAGATCGTGTACACAGCATACACAGCACTGACATAATTCATCGTGTCTGCGGTAACAGGCATTACCGATGGGAGAGAGAAAAAAACCATCGCGAAAATGGTCCATGCGATGGTCATGAGGTTGGCAAGCAATCCCCAATTTCCAAGCCAGAAACACCCGTGGCGGATGTTATTGCGGCCACGGTACAACAAGCAGAGAGTTGGCACCATATAACTCAACAACAAGAAGGTAATACAACCGACAACCATAGAGTTAAACGCAGTCAGCGAGGCCAAGTAAAGGCAGCCCAAGATGGCCACAACCACAGAAGAGGCCAAGTGAGCATTCAACGGCACGCCCAAGTTTGGGTCCACGATGGACAAGTATTTAGAAAAAGGCAATCCGTTGTCTCTGCTAAAAGACCAGCATAATCTAGCCTGCCAGGTATGTGCCGAAACTGTACAGCCAACACCAGTGAGCAACATCAACGTTCCCAAGCATATAGCTCCTGCTTTGTTGCTCAAAGCCTGGTAGTAGATGTCGAGAATGGGCAAGCCTGTGCCGTTGTTGATTATGTCGTCCAAGTTCGTCACACAGAAAAACATCAGGATCGCGTATGTTAACGAGGTAACCAAGCCAATAGTTACCGTACCCAATATAGCTGTTGGAATCACGCTGTCGGCGTTGTGCACCTCCTCGGCCAAATGCGACGCAGAGTCGAGGCACGAAAAACTCCAGTTCGGGTTGATCAAACCAACAATGAAAGCGATGCCGGCACTCTGCCACCCGGTGTTGTTTTCAAATTTCACAAACACAAAGTCGGGCAGCTGATAGTTTCCGCGGGCACAGACCAACACGGTAATGGTGATAACAGTGTACGAGAACAACGAGGTGTAAAGCGCACCGTTGGCGATGTAGGGCAAGTACTTACCGTAACAGTTGAAAATAACGAGGGAGGCGTTCACAAGCTGGTACACCACGAAGAGCTCCCACGTTTTCGTCTCGTGTGTTGGGTGCATCAAGTTCCAGAAGCCCATGATGGTCAGCGCAAGACTGAGCGCCATCGAGGCACTGGTGAAGAGCGAGCCTGCGTACGCCAACGAGCCGCAAAGATACGCCAAGAACCCCGAGTACTTGCGGGGCGAAAGCACCCGCGTCCACACGTACTGACCGCCTGCCGAGGGAATGGCCGAGGAAAGCTCCGAAAGCGTGATGCCGATGTTGTATGAGATGAAGGCAATAATTATGATACCGTATACGATCAACAAAGGGCCACCTGATTGGATGCCTGTGATAAGCGAGGCCGAGATTCCGAACCACGAGTTTGTCAAACCAAAGCCAATCCCCAATACGGACCAGACCGAGAAAGTGCGCTTGAGCTCACCTTTCTTGGGCTCGAAGGTACTTTCGTGTTCGATGTCCTTGCCCTTGTCGGCGGCGTAGACCGTGGTATCATAGGCCTTGTCTTTCTCGCTCACAGCAAACTCCATTCTGACCTCTGGGCTTTCACCCTTTTGCGGCAAAAGAGCGGACCGGCCATATATATAGGAAAAGGGTGCGCCTATGGGACGCCTTGAAAATTCTAGTTGATCATTGCATGCAGGGAATTGTGATGAGGACGCACCCCTGCAGCAAAACGTAGTATTCCTATAGATTGATAGCGTTCAAGACATACAAAAGTATTCCCATGCAACACTCGTGTACACCTCTGCCGTCGCTACAGCTTTCTTTTTGGTAATTCACCCCTCAAACGAATTTGTTGCAAGTCTCTCTGGGGCGCGTCACTCACGAACTAACATATGCAATACGCGCCTGTAGAACACAGATCAGACAAAAGGTACGTGTTTTTCTCTTATTGCCCAGAGTCTCAGCAGTTCTAGGTGCCAAGTCATACAATCCTTTTTAAAATGACTTCAACTTCATGTGAACCCGTCTCCAATGTCTAAAGTGCCCTTAATTTACCATTTGTGAACTATGCAGATCATTTACAATTAAGCCCTTCCTGGCTTCTCAAACATAGTGTCATCTCGCTAGTGTAAAAGAAGCTTCCATTGCTTAGCGGAACCGATGTGGAAAGCCAAAATGCAGAGTATGACACTTCTTGTTGTGAAAGACATTATTGCCAACATATCACAAATCACATGCATTTTTTAGCCTGTATATACTTCTCGTTTTATCGCATGCTTGCAGCTGCTCGCCTGCCCTTGCCAAAATTTTGGGTTCCTGTGTTCTACAATCCGATGCCACGAGATTGTTGACTTTCCGGAAACGTGTGATCACATCACTAAATTTCGTATTTCGACCTGCCTCATGCTTCCCCAAAAGGATATACCCATACCAATCTAAACTGAAGTCTATACAGCAATTTATTACACAAATTGGAAAAGTCGTCAGTTTTAGTTTTGGGGCACATCAAGAATCCATGACCGAAAACTCATTTTACATTTCATAGAATTGTGAAGGGTTGTAGCAAATTCACCCGAACCAATATTCGGGTGAACATAAAACGTAAACATGTATGGTCCTTTCTCTAAGATGTGAACAGGGTCAGTCTAGATGCTGCATTTTACATGTATATTTGATCACGTGCGAGTGAGTGAGTGAGCACTAGCCTCACGCCGCTAGATTCAAGACAAGACTCGTCAGAATGGCGGAAAAAGATCCGCAAACCACGCAAATTGTGTCATCTGGCAAAAAGCGTTGCGCCACAATATAAATCCGAAGAGATAAGACTCATTGTGCAAACCCCTTTTCTTGCTAGAGAACTGACCGAGGCATTTTTTTTGAAGAGCTGGTTCTTTTGAATTTTTATTGTGAAGAAGAGAGTAAAGTCCATCTGGTGTGATACACGAGAAACTTGAAAAAAGTATAAAAAACACTAAGAATTTGTCAAAATGACAAGTGTAGCTAATGATTTCAAATCATCAATGCACCAACAAGCGAAACACTATACGAACGTGATTCCATATAAACAGACTCCAAACGAATTTTTAGGAATGGTCTGTGTAAGTAGGCCGGCATCGAAGCCAATGTTTATGCACGGGAACCCCACGAAAAACGCACCCTGAAGTGCACCTGGTGGGTAACGAACAGAATATATTCCAAAAAGAAAAGCATTCGAAAGAACAAGGCCTATATATTCACTTTGACTCTTTTTTTCACTTTCTGTTTTCGAACGAGTCGGTACGCGAATGCCCGAGATATACCAAACATGTGCTTTGATGGGGGTATCTTTGATTAGGATGTTTACGGTCTGGTGTTGCACACAGATCTGACAATGAATGGCAACAACACAGTAAGATCTAGGCGGCAAATCTGGAAATTCGTAAGCTGGCGGTAAACCCCCTTCCCCCCAACAAGCTTTCAACAGCTAGAAATCGAGTTTCACGGCTCACAATCCACGTTTTCCAAACCGAAAACTGCGGTGTCATAGTAGAGCACGAGTCTGGTGTATGTTTAGATGGGCACTGGGGTCCAAATGAACTTCCGCGAGACCCAGGGCAAGAGTATCTAGGGCCTGCCTCTGCGAGCCTGGCCTATAATAAAGATGTATTCTTTCGCCTCAGACATACAATAGAGGCCATGCTCGAGTCGTCTCGTACCATGACATATCCTCTAACTGAATTAGACATTAATAAATTAAAATAAATATTTGAAGAGTATTGAGATTAATCTTATAAAAGATAATATAAAAATAATACTATTATGTATATAAGAATAAAAAAAAAATATTAGGTAAGGTTTGAACTTACATTAAAAGGGGAGGTCTTACTTAGACGACTAATAAATGAATAATAAAAAGGACTATTTAATAATAAAATTAAACAGCATATAATAATAAGAAAGAAACCATTAATGAGAATAAACCACAAGCTTCTTCTGACGCGAATCCTAAAATAGCTCGAGGGAATAATGTAGAACGTATTGAAGGGTTCCGTGAAGTTCCATTTATTAACGCTACGAATATTAAAGCAATATCGATAGGTTTGAGAAAAACCATCATTTAAAGAACATGTAACAATACACTGATTTGATATATATATAAATATCGCTTTGGCGGCACACGTGTCTATTGGCACGCCTGCTATGGCCACTCTGGTTTTCCAATCTTCAGAGGTTTCCTGTCTCCCTGGTTTGTAGGAAATACTCTGGCCGAGAAAGATTGCGGCACGCCTTTCGCAACCGCGCGCATTTCGCACAGGCGCCCTCCAGCCTCTCCAAAGAAGCGCTCACCTCTGAGAACGCACCACCTTTACGAGCGCACCACCTCCTCTCTCCTCCCACCCTTTACACCAGATCTGGATCATACTACACACCGCCCCCACGACCGCCACAACCACAAACCATTACCAGCATGCAGTACGTGGGAAAAGTCGGGGACTACGTGTACAACCAGTGGAACTCGCTCAACCCAGCAACGCTTTCCGGGGCTATCGACATCATCGTCGTGGAGCACGCCGACGGCACGCTCCACTGCCTGCCCTGGCACGTGCGCTTTGGAAAGTTCCAAGTCATCAAGCCGCTGCAAAAAAAAATCGACTTGTACGTGAATGGCGCGCGGACTGACATCCCGATGAAGTTGGGCGACGGCGGCGAGGCCTTCTTCGTTTTCGAGACCGCCGCCGCAGACGTCCTGCTGCTGGCGATGACATCGCCAGTGGTCAGCGCCGCCAGCCTGCCAGAGCTGAGCCCAGTGTCCACGGCCCTTGCACTGGATGCCCGTACCGAGCCGGAGGCGCTAGACCTAAACATCGGCGCGCCAGCGCGTGACGTGGGCGAAGCTCTCGACAGCGGGCTGGATGGCGAGCGGGCGCTGAGGCTTACTTTCGAGCGGGCCAAGCGCATCACACAGGACTTAAACATCCCGCTGAAGATAGACGCGAATGGCGACGTTCTCCTCGACATGGACGGCTACAAGCCCAACTCACAGAAGAACATTGCTTCGTCCGGCCAGCTCGTGCACGACGTCTTTTGGGCAGAAATGCACGCAGCCATGGACGGCGACGGTCCTGCGGGGGGCGACAAGCTTGCGGAACTCCGGCTCTTGCAAAGCTTGGTCCAGCGTGACGCAGACGGGCAACTCCGTATTGTTGCAGACGATGCCACGTTTGAGGATGCAGCGTCGGCTCCAGAGCTCATGTCGGAAGGTGCCACGGCTGCCACAAAGGCTGCGCGCAAGGTTGCTCACGCCGTCTCGGAGTCGGCGCCGGGCTCGGCTGAATCGTCCACGGACTCGACAGAATCACCCGGAGACTTAGTCTCCGAATGCCTAGAAAATGCACCTGAATCTGCTCAAGGATCTAGCCTGAAGCCTACTCCCGAATCGGCCTCAGAAGCGGCATCCAAATCCCCAGAATTGCTGTCTAAGGACACCTCGGAATCGGCAAAGTCTGGTGCCTCTGCTGCTGATAACTCGCGCACCTACATCAAGACCCTTCGCCTTACATCAGAACAGCTTATGAACCTCGAGCTTCAGTACGGGCGGAACCAGATCGAGTTTCGTCTGTCACAAGGCGGCGCGCTGGTAACTGCAGACCTCTATCTCTGGAAGCTGAACATACCCATCGTGATCTCGGATATTGATGGTACCATAACGAAGCTGGACGCGCTCGGCCATGTTTTGAACATGTTTGGCCGTGACTGGACCCACCCAGGTGTCGCAGGGTTGTTTCAAGATATCGCGCGTAACGGTTATAACATCCTTTATCTCACTGCGCGCTCCGTGGGTCAGGCAGACACTACTCGCCAGTATCTTGACAGTATTTGCCAGGATGGAATGCGGCTTCCGAAGGGGCCGGTCATCTTGAGCCCGGACCGCACTATGGCTGCATTACGCAGGGAAATTATCTTGAAGAAGCCAGAGGTGTTTAAGATGGCATGTCTCCGTGATATCAACAACCTTTTCTTTGCGGTGCCTAAGAGTGAGGCATCATTGCTGAAAGATACGGACGCGGACACGCTGGTCGATACCCGTACACCGTTCTACGCGGGATTCGGAAATCGTATCACCGATGCCATCAGCTATCGCAGCGTCACAATTCCGCTGCATCGTATTTTCACGATAAACCCGAATGGTGAGGTTCATATGGAGTTGCTAGAGTTGGCAGGCTACCGTCTGTCGTACTTGCACATTGGCGAGTTGGTTGACCAATTCTTTCCGCCGCTCAAGTACATTAGTGACTTCACCTCGGGGTGGAATAAACACCAGCTCGATGCGTATATTCACAGCAAAGACGCAGCCTCTCAAAACACGCCGGCTTCTCCACGCCTGCCCATGAGTCCGGGTTCTCCCCGCAGCGTGCACTCTGATGACATCGACTTGAGGCCTGACGAGCGGTTTTCTGACTTGAACTATTGGCGCGAGCCGTTGGTCCGCTTGAGTGACCTAAGTGACTCCGAGGACGAGCCTGCGCTGCCGCCACAGAAACACATGCTGCCTCCAGGATCGCCCAGACTCGTTTCTTCTTCTTTGATTGGGAATGAGATTGATACAGAAAGACCGGAACGGCCTGTGCTGGCGCTGTTCACATCACCGCTAAAGAATTTCATGGTGCGTGGTGGGACTGCGGCACCCAAACCAATGAAAACGCCGTCACATTTGGCGCCGAATGCGCTAAGTGGACGGGGTGGTCTGAAGGAAGTAGAGCACGACGATGAGGACGACGACTATACTGACGATGATTACGAGGATGAAGATGAAGATGAAGATGAAGATGAAGATGAAGATGAAGATGAGGACGAGTATGAGGACGAGTATGAGGACGAGGATGAGGACGAGGATGAAGAAGATGGAGCTCAAGTCGATGCAAATGACGCACATGGGAGTGAGGTACCAGGGGAAGACGATGTCGATGATGATCTTGACTTCGATGAGCTGGGGACAGACCATGTTGACGCTGTAGAAGACCAAGATGTTGATGCGCAATTGGATGAAGAGGTTGATGAAGATGATTTGGATCTCGACGATGGACTCCCTGAAAAGGCCGACAACTCTCAACCCACAGCAGAGCTACAGACGAAGTATGTTAGCGAGGACTACAGAATCATGACGGCGAGTGATATGCTCAAAGGGTTAGACATCTAGCGCTAGACCTATGTTATCATGATCTGGAACATTGCTTGTCCTGGTCTTAAAATCAAATCAATGTTAAAATGGGAACGATGTGCGTAAAGTGTGGTGTGTGCATTGTACCACCGACTATACCCTTTGACTCTACTCAAACAGCCCGTGTTTCGGTGGCGAAGATTCTGGAACAAAAGATTGTCCGGGTGTCTTCGCACAATGGCCTTTGGTTTGACTTTCGTTGGACCTTCGAATAAAAAAGAGCCCATTGGAATCAAGGGTTTATTTGAAGCCCTCTAGGCTGGTTGTTGATATGATGGGGGAGGCCATGCCCGCATCTCGCGCCACTTTCGGCAGGAATAGTCAAGTAGAAACTCTACATATATTGCTGCGAAGTAGAATGAACACCATGGATGGATTCTAAAACGTTTCCAAGATCGGGCGACCCGCGAGTAGCCACGCTTTAGTATTATTCTACTTGCCCCCCTCCCCCACACTCCCCTATGCGGAATTAGAGTTTCCCTTTCTTTCTACTTTCTACTTTCTACTTTCTATATAGAGCCCCCGCACACTATAAAACAGATACTGTTCTGGTCTTGGGGGACTCGTTCTGTCGGTGCTGCCAAAAAGGGCAAACCGGTAAATACAATTTGCTCCAACAGCGCCATACACGACAGCGAGATGTATGAGGTGAAGCCCAGATGATAAGCCGCGCGCCATTCTCCCTGGTTCCTCGTGTTCCATGCAAATATACTATACAGCAAATCACCTCGGATCAAGTTGAGTTGGCTCAAAAACCGGGCGGGCCACACACTTCCAGCCGTATTTCCTCCCATTGTTGTGCTACCCATTGTCCGATCTGGTCTCGCGCAGCGTGGTGCGTATAAAGGTACAGCAGCGCCACGGAAACGAACGCATGGGACAACACCGTCCTAAAACCCCCGTGTCTTTCCAACAATGACCAAACAGCGGCAGCGGTACGTAGCCGCATCTGTGTGTTTTTTTCTAGCGCTCTGGCTCCTCTACACGGAGTTGCGCCATCACAGCTTGGGCTTGCATGGGTCGTCCAGACAGGTGCTGCCAGCCACGGGCCAAAGCTTCCAGCTCCAGTTTCCTGCCAGCTTCCCCGGCGATGTCAGCAAGCGGGAATTGATCAAAAACACACATGCCTTCAAAAGCACCGGCCGGCGGTACCTGCGTGTGACTGGGTTGCGCAAGCAGGAGGGTACCCGCCCGTGGCACCCCGGACGCTGGAGCACGGCCGTGTTGCGGCTCTTCGCCGCCGCGGACATTGGCAGCGACCCCCGGCGGTGTGGCGAGGCTCTCGCCGCGAACGCACTGGTGGCCGTGGCGCCCAAGCAGAACTTGAACGCGGACCTCGCCGCGCTCGTGGGCCGCGTGATTGCGGAGATCGACCGCGGCCGCGACGCGTACTTGCGCGAGTTCCAGCGGTACTTGGATCCACAGATAAGGCTCCAGGCGCATCTCGGCGTGGTGGACCGGCACTGGTTCCACATGGCGGGCTCTTCGGTGTACTTGGCCGAGTACGGCTACCACATGATGGTGTCCCGCGTTGCATACAGCCCGGACGGCCTGCGCAACAACCCACAGTTCTCGTTTGCATACCTGCAGCTCTTTGACACGGCATGGAATGAGGTCCGCGATGTGGCGTTGGTCGTGCCCACCAACATGGGCGACGGCGACCGCTTCTTCAGCGTACACGGCAGGAAGTACACCGTGGTGCACTTCCCGGGCATACTCCATGTGCCTTTCTATCACGACCCCGAAAATCCGGGGATGAAGTACCTCGGGCCCGAGGACGCGCGCGTGGTGCTTGTTCAGAACAAGGCTGGTTTTGAAGAGCCGCTTCTTGTATACAATTGTCAGCACCAGAAAGAGATCTTGCTCGACGATGACGACGACGATGCCGTCCTGAAGCAGATGGCGTTTTTTCGTCTGATATTTGTCTGCTGGCCTTGGCAATTCCAGTACGGGAAACGCGCCGTGGAGGACACCCCCAACGAGCTTTTTGACTCACAGCTATACTCCCGCGTCAAGGAACTCGAAATCAAGAACTCCCGCCGCGAAAAGACGCAGAAAAATTGGACGCCGCTCATCAGCGAAAGTGCCCGCGCAGAGACCGGCTTCGACAGCCACTTGTATTTTGTCTATCGTTGGGCCCACCTTCAGATCCTAAGGTGCGACATCACTAGCGAGCAGGGGAAGTGCGGCTTTGTGTATTCTGCGCGTGAGAACCTTAAAATCACCTCCAATATCGGGCCCCTTCGCGGCGGCACGCCGATGGTGCAGCTCAATGCCGTTCTTGCGGGTGCTTCGCCGGACCTACTCGCGAGTGTGATGCCGCCAAACCGCGAAGTGTGGGTTGGCTTTGCACGGGCTCATCTCCACAAATGCGGATGCGGCAAAGAATTCTACCGCCCGAACCTTGTGGTGCTTGTAAGAGACTCCTCTGGGATGGGGGAATCCCGCTTCACATTGAGCCACATGTCCTCGTTCTCTTCTCTCGGCGTCGACGTGATCCCTTGGAACCCACTACGGCCCCTTGATGTATGCCAGGGCACAAACGCCATTATTCCGAACGGAATATCGGCCTGGCAAGTGCGCCATGCGAAAACCACAGGCCTGGGCTGGGAGATAGACGACTTGCTCTCCCTTTCGCTCTCAGTCTCCGACTGCACAGTCGACATTGTCCATATTCACGGGCTCCTCGAAGCACTCGTTAACCTCCCTGACCACTCGCTATTTTTGCCCATGAACGTCGATGAAAAGGATCGCAAAGAAGCTCTTGACAAATTGCAACAAAAAAGTTCGAGAGAACCGAGTAACGATAATCTCATTTGCGCATTAGAAGAGTCTTCAAATTACTGTGAATACTACGGCATCGACGTCAATGAGCGCCTTGCAATGGCCAGTATATATGAAGACGGGTACGAGTCCGAGCCTGAAGATGAACAGTTGGAGTTATATAGGTATGCTCTCGAGGAATTGGGCTTGGAATAGGAAATGAAAGACACTTAGTGCTATCTAGTTTTGTTTGTAAGCACCATTTTAGTATTTGAAGCGCTTCTTAACGGGGAAAAGAAAGCAAAAAACAAAAGATCTCCGATACGGGGAGTCGAACCCCGGTCTGGACGGTGAGAGCGTCCTGTGCTAGCCGTTACACCATATCGGACTTTTAATGGTATTAAAAATATGAGAATATATATATATAATCAAAAAGGCTTAAAAACTTTGAACATCGTGTCGTACTTTGTCTTTTTTATTCCTTGTGATTGTGAAATGGTTTGAAGCACTTGTACTTCCGACTCAGAGGACAGTTATTTGAAGCAATCAAAAAACGCTAGTTCCCGGTTCGTGAGCCCTTCGAAGAAATATGAAACTTGACTCATGCCACTGGCAGAAAAGTATGACCAAAGAAGACTTTGTGATTCTCCAGAAAAGAAAGAAAAAAACATTTATCAAGCAGAAACCTGTTAGGTGATATGCTGGACCTGTAATAATAGAGATAATTCAGAAGGACAGTGTTATGTTATTAGGGCATTTTCGTTTGTACTCCTTCGGTCAAATACCATTCAGAGCTGCGTAAAATTACCGCTTATTATGAAACTAATCTGTTTAAGGTCTGAAATGACTGGCAGTTAATTTTAGAAGCATAAAGTTCAAAGGGCACACCAGTCAGAGCAGAAGTGAGGTGACTATATTTGTTTTTGGTGTAATTAGATGGACGATGAGTCAAACTTCGAACAGTGCCTTGTCAAAAGTAAATCGGCTTTGAAACATGGTTACCTCTTGATAATTCCTTCTAAAACGGGCGCTATAACTGCAGCGGCAGTCACAAAAACTTCCTCACAGTGAGTAATTTACCGATCATTGATATATACAACACCGGAACAAACTTGATGAAAGATACCCAAGAAGTCGGTTTCGAGCTCAGAAACACATTTGCTCAAATTGTGGAGCCCCAAATCGGTCATTTGACTCATAAAATAAGACTAGAATCGTTTTATCCTAAACTCCAACCCTTTTGTAGATGTGAAATGCGAAATAAAAACCTTGTCGGTCTTGGAAGCCCCAAGATAGATAGTATTTTCGGATCCGAATTTTTGAAGAAAAAAGCGTAAGAGCTGGCACAATCAACCTCGTGAGTTACGTCCATAAATGCCTTTTTTCATTATATGACCCCACATATCATTTTTGGTTTTGGGAGAATTCGTAATTCAATACATTCTTTTCGTCTATATGCAAAATGAGCACTTGGTCTATTTAATCTTCGATCATTTTGACCCGAGCAGTCTCTTGTGGTGTGATTTAGAATCATGGCATGAAACTTCCCCCTATTCCCCTTCCTCCTTAGCATTCTTTTCGTTCACTTCAGTGATATACTGGATCATTTCGGCATACTTTGGTCTAACAGGCCAGAGCGAAGGAGCGTGGTGAATGCTGACATTCAATGTTTCTGCCCAATCAAATACCAATCCCTGATTAACCATGAATGGAGAACCCACGAAAGCAAAGTCAATGACGCCATTTTCAATGAGCTCGTTTACCTTGACAGGATCGTGCATGCGGCCGACAGCAGCAACAACTGCCTTATTGCCAACTGCCTTCTTCACCGCCTCTGAAACGTTCATGAACATGCCGAAATGCTTGGGCCATCTTTCTGAGTTTGCGTCGTTTCCACCACCGGAGATATCGAGGAGATCAATACCTCTCTCAACGACAATCGGTGCCAACTTCACAGAATCAGCAAGCGTCCATGCGTCAGGGTTGGCGTCGTGCAATTCAGAGCCACTCCATCTCAAGAACACAGGGTAATCTTGGGGAACGTTAGCGCGCACGGAGTCAATTACCTCCAACAATAAACGGATTCTGTTCTCGAACAGTCCTCCGTATTCATCAGTTCTTTTGTTGGAGTGGGCAGATAAGAACTCGTTGATCAAGTAGCCGTGGGCACCGTGAATCTCGACAAAGTCAAAACCAGCAGCAACAGCCCTCTTGGCAGACTCTCCGAATCTCTTCACAATGTCGTGAATCTCAGCTACGGTCAATGCTCTTGGAGTGGGGTATCTTCCGTTCTTTCTGAACGGCACTGCCGAAGGAGCCACGACCTTATCCTTGTGGCCCCTGGCATCCCAGTCCTCCAAGCTCACAAATGGAGGCGCACCCATAGCCTTGCGGCCCGCGTGCGCAAGCTGAATACCAATCCGCGATGTGTTTGCGTGGGCAAAGTCAACAATCTCTTTAAACTTGGCCTCCTGAACATCGTTGTAGAGACCGACATCCACGGGAGAGACACCGGCATAAGGCATCACCGCAGTAGCCTCGACCATCACCAACCCAGGACCTCTCAAAGCAAACGCTCCGTAGTGTATTTTGTGGTAGTCTGTTGGAACATCGTTCACACCAGTATACTGGCACAAGGGCGAAACACCCACTCTGTTTGGCAAGACCATACCTCTGATTTTCAAGGGTTGAAAAAGCTTCGGGGTCTTTTCGTTCAAGTCCACGGCTGACCCGACGACACCCTCAGGCAATGGATACTCATATGGAAGGTTGGCTGCGATTGGATATGGGGAGTTGGTGCCCTCCTTGGCCTTTGGAAGATCGAGTTGCGTCATTTATAAATGAATTGTTCAGTACCGAAGTTCTCTTGGCGTAAAAGTCTATGTTTATATAATTCCAGGTGCATTACTAAGCTGAGCTTTACATAGTTGCAAAATCGCAGGATTGCTGTGCTGCAAACCTGCACAAGATAGAGCGGGAGTGTTTTTCCACCTTTTCTGAATCAAAAAAAAACGCCCTCAGCTAGGAGAAAAGTGAGCTGACACCCACCGCCTAATATATGGGTTTTGACGTGGTGCTTTTACTGAATGTCATCTTATAATTTTTGTAAGAACTATTGTGTTCTGTCCTTTTCCTAAACGCTCGATATCTGACCCGTCAAACATGAAATAAAGATCTGTTCTCATTCCATTTCTTTCTTTTGCAAGGGTATCTTCTGCAGTATCGCAAGACCGGCTCAAAGCAAGCCGATCAGAAGCGCGAATTATGGTGGAATCCGCGACTGAGTTCCAATGCAGAATCTGTTTGGGCATTGCATGATCTTAGTAATCGCCTCAACTGCGCCAACGCTTTCAATTCCGAAAAGTGCTTACCACTCCAAACAAACTTGGGTAAATCTTATCTTTTTCGCATGGCCTTCTCATCGAAATATGACTAGTGATGGGCGCACATGTTACAGAATGGCAATCGTGTTTACTTGTTTCCTTGTACTTATAAACAGGAAAGAATATTTTGGAACGTCTAAAAAAGGCACCAGGCAGGAATTCGCGCTGCTCTGAATTTGCGGAGGCAGCCGAAAGATGGGCACGTGTTAGTATTGTTAAGGCAGGATCGGTCATCGATTCGTTTCTTGCAGAGTTTTGGATGATCAACGAAAAAAAAGAAACAAAAACAAGGACTACAATATACACCTGGCAACATGAGTACATATGCGCAAACAATATGACATGGCCAACTGTATCCTTTCCGCGTTTGTGAGTGCATGTTTGATTCTAGACAAGAATAGACTCGACAACAATGGAAATGATTATTATCTGCTGCCCTTTTTTCATCTTTTGGAACTGAAAAAATATTAGTCATTGATATCATGCTTTGCTAAATCTTCATAAACAAAACCAGCCTATTTTACAAATAATAGCTGGTGTTCCAGGGCCCCAAAGTTTTCCTCGAAAAGTCAAGGTGGTACCGCCACGAAAGCTTGTTTTCTTTATTTGGAGACACCTTCAAAAATAAGCACAGTTGCATGTTCTGGCAGCAGGACCTTCGGACATCCATTGTCGCCCTTCAGAATGTGAAAATGTAAAAGTGAGTGTGAACAACAACATTCTTGTATAGAATATCACGGTAACAGTGCAAACGTAATATTGGCCGGTTTCTGTTTCAACAGTGCTACTTCCTGAAGTTTGACATATTGCATTGCTGCTTAGCAAGCTTGCAAAACGAGCAGCCATTTAAAATGTTCTGCGCCCTTCTAACCCGTTCCTTTGCCTTCTTACTTGAGATTATTACCCCAGGTCTCCCAAAAGTATGGGATAGTTCCCACTTAGATGGGTTGGACACACATGTGACTCATTTTTGAAGCGGGAATGTTGGCAGCTATCCATGACGTCGCTAGTAAGTGTGTCGCTCAAAGCTAGGTTCCTGAGAAACACGGACGTCGTTGAAAGCCAAATAACAAATGAGCCACATCCTTGTCGACCAGTTAGTAGACTAGGAGATGACCAGCCCCGCCCCCTAATTGAAATTTAATTCAACGCGGTACATTTACATACTTCCGTACAAGCAGCTTCATGCTACTTTCTCTGATGTGATGAGCTGGCTGGGGGTGATCACGAAAGTGACGAATGCTGCCTTTTCTGTCACTAAGACGCTACCAAGTTCTAAAATGGGTGACTTTAGTTGATTTAATAGGACATTACCAGCATGAAGTGTTTCTGTGTTTTCCAAACCATCAAAGGAGAATCATTTGCCCAAAATGATATTGCGTTGCACTATCAAAATGATAATACGAAACAAGGTTGGAAAACGTTCTGGTGTTGTTGTATGGTAAGCTTCAGTCATTCACCGCACTGGGGTGGTTGGTGTAATGGCTAGCATTAATGCCTTCCAAGCATTAGACATGGGTTCGATTCCCGTACCACTCATTTTTTAGATAATTAGCAGTTGCCTAATTCTAAAAATGGGTTTGCTCAACTGTATTTTAAATGTGAATTCGCCTAATTTTTGTTGCGTAAAAGAGGCCTGTTGGAACAAAAATTCTCAGCTGAGGTCACACTTGGGCCCTGATCCGACCTTTGGTAGAACTGATACCCAAATTACATTGTTCGTGTTTTTTTTTAATAATCGTATATTGTTATAATTTCTAGATTGGTTTGCTGAATCTCATAATCTGAGTTATTTATAGAGAGCAGCTCGGTTGATGGTCAGATCGCATGGGTTGGTCAAGAAGAAAAACGAGGGTCTGACGCGGTTCAGGTGACATGTAATTGTTGCCGAACCCGCCATTTATGAATATTAGCTAGATACGAAGATACTCAGAAGATCACTTATACATTGTTTACATTAACGATTTGTTTAAGTGAGGAAGAAAAGCTGATCCCACTAGTTGTGTATGACCCAATCTTTGACCTAGAGCACGCGGCCTTGTGGCATCACGTGGCACACAATAAAAACTGAAGTTTTGAAAAACAGTCTAGCCTGACCAAAGTTTACTATTTCTAAAGAATTGAATAAAAGATGAGCTAAAGTTATGTCCTCATTAGTTTCAAAGAGGGTCTTTGAACTTGTTCCATTCCTGAATAGAATTTGTACAACTACTCCTAGTTCACATATAACCACCTCATAGCCCTCAGCCATATTGTGAGGAGCCTATGTTGCCCGCGTTTAGAAATCCCTACGCACTCCCGCCCATCGCAAAATCGCGCGGTGCGCGCACGCCCACACTATGAGTGCGACATCTCAGCGCCAAACAAAGAATCTTTTTTGCTACAACTTTTCTTCTCAAGCCCCTTCAAGAAAACAACACATTCAATACTATGTCTGACGCAGGATCCCCACCCCCATCTGACGTGCCAGGCTCGCCTGTGCATGCTGAGACCTCTCAGGAACAGGCAGCTCCACAAGCCCCCGCACAGAGCAAGCTCTTTGTTAGGCCGATTGGATTCGACACGACCCGTGAGGCGGTTGAGGACCACTTTGCCAGCGCTGGCACTGTTGTGGATGTGCACATGATGCGTGGTTTTGCATTTGTGTCCTTTTCCTCCGCCGAGGAGGCGACGCGCGCGCACGAGACTTTGACCAACAGCGACCTCGACGGACAATCTTTGCAAATCGAGTTTGCCAAGGAGCGCCGTGAGGACACTCGCGGTCAGTTCCGCGTGAAGGTTACTAACTTGCCTGAGGGAACCGCGTGGCAAGACTTTAAGGACTTTGTCCGCGAGAAGACCGACTGCTCGCCTACCTTTGCGAAGGTGTTCCGTGACTACGACTCGGGCGAGACCATCGGTAACTTGGAGTTCTCTTCTGCGGATGAGCTCGACAAGGCCATTTCTGTTTTGAACCAAGCTGACTACCAGGATGCTGTCCTTGCCGCTGAGCAGGACACCTCGCCATTTGTTCCACCAGCCAGAAGAGGTGGTTTCCGTGGTGGCCGTGGTGACTTCCGCGGCGGCCGTGGAGGCTTCGGTGGCCGTGGTGGCAGAGGCGACTTCCGCGGTGGCAGAGGTGACTTCCGCGGTGGCCGTGGCGGTTTCCGTGGCGGCAGAGGACGCGACGACGGTTTCCGTGGCGGCCGTGGCGGTTTCCGTGGCGGCCGTGGCGGCTACGACCGTGACGACGGTCGCAGCTACGAGAGAGACTCTTACAGCTCTCGTGACCGCTCGCCAACTCGCTACTAGTTGCCTTAGAGGGCCTTATTTCACTTCGCGATGACCTTTGGATGAATCACCACATTGAATGGACTGTGTCTTTGCACAGTCCTTTAACGACAACGTGCTCATGGAGGAAGAAGTCTGTTCCGAGAAACGACAAGATGTATAACTTTGAATTAGATTAAGAAAACACTAGCTGACACCTTCATGGCACCCGGGACTACAAACAGGCTCACTGCACTAGAATTTCATGACTCACACAACTGCTTTTCCTCTACCAGATGCATATATCTGCAAAAAGTTCTCGGGATCTTTTATTAAATTCTGACCTGGGATCGTGGCAAGTACTTGTGAAAGTAAACGGAATATTGGGTGACAGAAGATGCCATTCTATAAACAACCAATTCTGGCTGAATTGTCTTTCAAGTGATGAATGCCAGTTGATTGGGGATGAGAGGGCTGGGGTTGTAATTAAATCTGCGCCGGCCACTGATTTGGATAGTGATGAATAACTTCTGACTTGCACGTCACCCAAAGCGATACTTTATTTAAACCGTATTTTGAGGACGCATCTCAATTGATCATACACTAGAAGGTAAACCCGATATTGCTTTATTGTCTGTTTAGTTTGCTCGATGTTGATGTATGCTGTGCATCAACTTTTCGACTCTAAAAGCACCATTTGATTTATAAGCTGATGACTGAACGCCTGTGGCGCTGGTTTTGAACCAGATGGGATCTGGAACGGTGGTGATGTGCACGCTCCAGTAGACAGAATGTTTTTTTTTCCCATTGGGTACTTGATGAGCCACGCATGACTAATGACACACTTTTATAGAAACGACTTTGAACATTTACGACTTAATATAACGAATAACGACAGGAGCCAACCCTTTGTTTCTGCATATGATCCTAGTGAGCGTGTTTCGACTAATGTAGCGCTGCGAATCTGCAGTGTCTGCATGGCATAGGGCCCACTGCTTCGCAAAGACCCAATTCTTTCGCAAGATGATTTTTCCAGTTTGTGAGTGATGCGGAAAAACATCCGGGGCGAAGGTGCTTTTATTGGTATATTTATCGATGGGGGCCCTGAAACAATGCTTGGGGATATTTTTTGTGACAAGCTTTTGTGCATGCCCTTGAAAAGAACAAATGATGTAGGCCCGAAACGCACAGCTCCCAAAAGATATTCAAAGACTAGGGACCAAGCCACTGCGCAAACCACGATGGTTATTGGACTAGCAAACTTTAGCTGAGAGTCCGGGTATTCATCAAAAAAAGTTCAAAAAAAAAAAAAAAAGAACCAACAAAAAAAAATTGGGACTGGAAGTATCATCATGTCTTCTCCACAAATGCCTGTGTCGGTGTGCAATGTGTCACCAACAATGGCCTTGCAAAAGCTATGACGCGGTGAGGCAGGATACGATATTGCTAAGTAAGAATCCTGGCTGATGCATGCGACCGTTCCACGGGCCTTCCAGTGTTGTGAGGCGCCAAAACACGTACCGGCTTGTGGAGTCAGCCACCAGCAGCTTTCACAACTGCGCACGTGCGAGGCAGTTGTATCGAAAGGAACCAAAAGAAAAATTGAAGAATTGAATAATTGAAAAAACAAAAAAAAAAAAAAAATACAAAAAACAAAAGAAATTCAAAAACGATACGAAACGAAACGAAACGGAAGGTATTGGGGCTCTCCCGTGCTCGTGCATGGGGCCATTTGCCTGGCCGCGGCGCACCCGGCCCATATCAGCAGGACACATTCCGCAGACACTGCGCGCCAAATGAACCCGGCCGAGAACTCTACAGGCCCCACCCTACTAGCGTAGCTTTCTAGTAGACCCACACCACGTGAGCAAATGGAGATTCTGTACGGCGAGCACCCGCTCCAAAAGCTCAAGGTTTTCCACCACGCGCCGCAGAACAAGCGCACGTTGCTCCTCGTCCACGGCGGCGCATGGAACGACCCCGCCAACACGTACGACGATTTCCAGGACCTTGTCTCGTTTCTCCTCGCCGCCGGCGCCGGCGCCCGCGTCAATCTCGTGGGGATCAACTACAGACTCACGCCCGACGTGGTGCATCCCTTCCACTTGCTTGACCTTGTCCAGGGGATCGCGACGTTGGTACGGGAGCACGGCGAAACGCGGCTTCTGGTGGCCGGGCACTCGGTCGGGGCCACGATGGCGCTCCAGTTGCTCGACTACAAGCAGATTATAGCGGCGGGGTTTGCGGCGTTGCAGGACGCGGGCCACGCATTGGGCCCGCAGTTGGCAGCGGAGATGGCCGCCGTGCAGGGGCTCGAGCTCGGGGTCGAGCTCGAAACGCTCATTTTCATCGACGGAATCTACGACATTGTCGACCTCGTGGCAGAGTACGGCGCGCCCTACGCCGCGTTTGTGGACCGTGCCTTTGTGAGTGCCCGGCAGTATGCCGGGGCAGTGCCTTCGGGCGGCCGCCGGGCCGAGTTTGAGCTTTGTTTCAAGAACGCCGTGGTGGTGCAGTCCACGCAAGACGAGCTCTTGAGCTTGCGCCAGACCCAGGGCTTCCTTGGGTTTTTGCGCGGGCGTGGCGTCGACTACGAGTATCACGAAGAGCCCTGGGGCGAGCACGAGCACGTGTACCGGCGGCGCGAGTTGGCCGAGACCGTGTTGCGTGCGGTGGTCAGGGAAGATTGACGGCGCTTGGGGGAGATGGCGAATGGCGGTTATGAGAACGCATGTAGGAGGATGGGGATGGGGATGAGGATGAGGATGAGGATGAGGATGAGGATGAGGATGAGGATGAGGATGAGGATGAGGATGAGGATGAGGATGAGGATGAGGATGAGGAAAAAGAAAAAGAAGCGAGGATGTCGCTCGGGAATTCCAGCGTTCTGTCCGAGGGCGAAGGAGAGCCCGGCATGAGAGGAGGAGACCGGGGGTTTGCCCACGGATGCTTCAGTATGGAGAAGGTGCAATGCCTCACTGCAGATGCGTTCCAGAGGCATGTCTGGGGCCGCGCTACTTGTGGAGAGTCAGCAGAGAAAAAGGACGCGAAGCCTCGGGAGCACCAGGAGGAAAGCGACACCGACTGAAGAAAAAGAAGAGAGAAAAAGAAAAGAAAAGGAAAGAAAAAAAGGAAAGAAAAACAACAGCAACAGCAACAGCAACAGAACCGATCTTCATCTTCCGCAAAGACAAAAGCGCGAGGACCACGGTGCATGGTTCCACTAGAGACAACGCGGACTGAAACAGGGTATCCTGGCACCACAGGGCCCGCGGCGCGCACCTCATGGAATAATACATGGGATGCGTAAGATGGCACATGGAAGCGCACGACACAAGCATCCAGAAAGCGGTCGAGCAAAACACCCGAAGAAGGCTGCGCCTTTACGGCCTTTCACCTCGCATCAAAGAAAAAAGAGAAAAAAGAAAAAAAAAAAAAAAAGAAGAAACGAAAACATCTGGGATGTCGGTCGTGGCCGTGGAAGAAAGAGGGCCGCAAAGCAGGTTCCGGCGCCACTTGATAGACCCGCACCCGCGTAGGCAGCGGCCGCGGTCGTGCACGCGGCAACAAAATTTTCCACCTCACAAGTCGCAGACCGAGCCATCACCCGGTTGTTCGGCATATTCCATCAACACACCACCAACCCACACAGCAGCAACCCACACATCATGAATTCATCGTGGGCCGACATGGAGGACGATATCCCCGCGCCCGAGATCACGGCGAACGCTGACGGCACGAAGACCGTCGTCAGCTACCGTCTCAACGCCGGGGGGCAGAAAGTGAAGATCACGCAGAAAATCAAGGAAGTCAAGGTCCGCGAGCGCGTGCACCCGCTGATCGCGGTGCGCCGTGGCTGGAGCAAGTACGGCAAGGAGAAGCACACGCCCCCGGGCCCCGACACGAGAACTACGCAGCTCGGAGAGAAGGTGGAGTTGAAACTCGCGGCCTCCTGGAAGGAGATGGAGAAGAAGGAGGAGGAAGACAAGGCAGAGGAGAAGGCGAACTTGATCAGCACCCAGAGGCTCAAGTGTAGAACCTGTGGCGGCGACCATTTCACCGCCAAGTGTCCGTTCAAGGAGACTTTGGGGGCCGAGGCAGCGGGTGCATCGGCCACGCCGGAGGCCACCGAGCTGTCCAAGTACGTGCCTGCGCACATGCGCAAGGACGCTCCGTCGAGAGAGTCGCGCGACGACTCGTGCACGTTGCGCATCTCGCAGTTGAACTCGTACGTCAACGAGGACATGATTCGCGGCGAGTTGCTTGCAAACTTCGGGCCTTTGCAAAGAGTCACGCTCATTACGCGCAGAGACACGGGAGAATCAAAGGGCTTTGCGTACGTGACATTCGCCACCGAGCACCACGCGCTGAAAGCGTTGGAAGCGTTGAACGGCAAGGGATACCACTCGTTGATCTTGAAGTTGGAGTGGTCGCAGAAGAAGAAGGTCTAGGGGCACCGTGTGTGCGCGAGGAAAATAGGGCGAGTCTTTGCAGGCTTGCGGGCCGTAGTGTGGTTGATCGGCATGTGGCGCTTTGCCGTGTACTGTTTGGAAATATCCCAATGATACAATCTGTACGAGGCACATCCAACTGCAGCGCATTGCCCTGGCTTTTGCATTGGTGGGGTATCCTGGGCGTCTCACAGCCCTATGGGTGGACGCATATCTGGAAGCCCATCCGTAGGATAGCAAGCCACTTATACAATAGAAGCCCAAGACAACGTCATAATAAAGAACATTTGAAACGGTGTCAGGACCATGTCCGTAAACGAAAGTATCACAGATTCCATTTAGATGTGCCGTTGTGACTAAAATGACGGGACGAGTCCCCTGGGCATTTGCTTCGACTAATGTCTGATACATGCCGGTGATATCTTCAAGTGAAGTACACCGTGTGTTGCGGGGAGAAGGGACATTGCCAAAAACTTGAGGAAACGTGTAAAAGCGAAACCAAAACAAAAAGGACACTTCCCGAAAGCCCGACTGATGCACCGACGGGTCTTTCTACACTTTGACCGTGGCTCAAGGTCACATTGGCCACCTACAATGTTTGATTGATGGTCCGAGTCCTGGCCATGTCGTGGATTGCTGTGTGCGTCTTTCCCCCAAAATAGCTGATATTGAATAGAGTCCAGGGACGTTGTCGAGTGCACCAGCCAGCACCCCCATGTGGGTAGGTTTCGTCTATTTTTTTCCAGCGCAAGCATATATATCATGGATTTATATACCAGGCCAAACAATGCAAGCTATTGGCGCGTGTGCCCCGGTGCCTGGTGCCTGGGACGAAGAAGACCCCTCCCCAAATGTATTGTTTCCACGCAATACTTTGTACGTTCCAACGAGCGGTAAGTTGGGATGTGTTGAATACATCCTTTTGGAATTTGAGTGCCCGTTGCAATTCGAGATCCCAGCCAGCACCGGGTTCCATATAACACTCGGCAATGCTTTAGAGCCCAGGAGTCGGTCTATGTCTCTGGAACTTGCATGCACGGAATATAGCTTGTGGGAGACTAGACAAATGCAAGGGTCTCGTTGAATCTCATTAGCCGTCGCCTTTGAGGGAAAGAAAGCATACACGGACAATCGAGTTTCAAGAGGGGCCCACGGCGGGCATGATAGCCAGTTGAGAAGCAGAACTGCACCGGCGCAAACGAAGACCTTAGTCAGACGTGCATCAGAGAACTAAAATCCTGTTTATAATAACTCCACATTTTACTATTATATTAGGTTAATATATATATATATATATATATATATATAATCAAGCAGCTACAATCAGTAAGAGACAATATATGGGTCTATTTCATTTATTCACTGACCTTCTTAATATTAGTAATAAATAAGGTGTCTCTCTATCATAAGCTTACATATAGCGGAATATATAAATGTAGTATATTCTTATTAGATAAAGTTATATGTACATAAGACCTTATATAGTACCTACATATTTATATAATTTGTTGTAAAGACATATACCTTATTATATAAAACATTTTTTTAATAATAATTATCTATACTTTTAGTGTAATGTGAATTCTGTTTCTATTAAACGACTTGTATGTGATAAACCTATATTTAAATGAAGTATTATATTGTCACATTAATACCTTTCATATTTATAAGATTTTAAAAAGAATACCTGCGAGCCAGTTTCTGGTGAAGCGCGAACTCACTTGTTGAGAGAGCAATCTGAAAACGGATGCCAGTATGGAATCCGACGCAGAGTGGTGGCACAAGGCGCCCGTGCCCGGTCCCCGCTTGAACCACGCATGGGGAGAAGAGCCCGTGGCGTGTTTTTTTTTTCTTTTTTATTTGCTCCAAAAAGCACATCATTATTAACGCATCGTTCCTAGCCATGCACTTGAGCGCGAATGCCCTGGATATACGTAGGGTATAACGGGGCGAGGGAGGCTCTGGCCCGGGGACTGCGGAAACGGCGGGCCCGACAGCCAGCCAATAAAACACATAATGAAACACATAATGAAACACACAATAAAACACATAATGAAACACACAATAAAACACACAAAGAAACACACAATGATTCACGCAATGAAACAGCCAGCCAGCCAGCCAGCCAGCCAGCCAGCCAGCCAGAATCTGTCGTTATTGTTCTGTGAAGCCATGGCATGGGCTGTGCTGCGGAGAATATATATCGTAATAATATATTCACTGCGCGAGGGTGCAGTGGCAGACGGCACCCAAGCCGCACCGGGCGGCCCTAGCGGCGCAGAACACACCCATTCTTCCTCGCGCCCCGCCACGCCACCATCGCCAAAAACAGCCTGGCAAAAACAGTGCCCGTCCAAAAAAACAGTGCCCCCCCCCCCCAAAAAAAAAAATTGTGCCCGCCAGAAAACAGCGTCCAGCCACGCAGTGCGCCCAAAAACAAGCGCGGGCACCGGCACTCGCTCGAAACCCCGCTGGGTATTAACCAATAACCCAGAGCACGCCCGCGCCGGCCCGGCACCTCTGCGCGCGCCGGCCTGACCGCGCAGAGATCGGCCCCGGTTTGCTCCCCCTCCAAAGTTGCAAACACCAACCCTCCAACCACCGGTCTGCACCACAACAAGCCTCGGAACCACTTGCTAGAACAGCTGCTTCTTCCCGCACGCGCGCACGCCCAGGCCTCCGGTTTTTTTTGTTTTTTTGTTTGTGATTTCCAGCGCCCCCCCCCCCCTCCGCAAGCAAGCATAGCACCGCCCCCGCGTCCATGGACATTGGTTCAGAAACACACGCAAGCAGCAGCGGCAGCAGCGGCGGCGGCGGCGGCCTGCCACAGCGCAAGCCCAGCCTCTTCCGCAAGATCTTCCGGCGGCTGCCGCGGAGCCCGGGCTCAGCAGGGAGCACTGCCAGCAGCGGCTGGACGCTGACGCTGACGTTCACGCCCGTGCTGTCGCGGAAAGACGGCACGGTGGCGTCCCTGAACCACCCGCCTGTCGCCCTGCGCAGCGGGTTCCGTGCCAGCCACGCAGACGCAGCGTCGCCGGGGACCCACGCCGACACCGATGACGACAAGCCGTACGACGAGCACTCCGAAAGCGGGCTCGATCTCCACGACATCATGCTGGACGAGGACGCGGACGCGGCATCCCACCATCTGCTCGGCGAGCAGGGCCTCCAGATGCTCCGCGCCGACGAGAACGCCCAGGTCACGCAGCTCTTGGCAAACCTCCTGCCGGAGGACTTGCGCTTCCCAAAATACACCAAGGCCACGCGCAGGAACAACCGCAGCCCCAAGATATTGAACAATCTCTTCTTGGCGCAGGAGCTTCGGTGCACGGGCCCGGCGGAGGAGCCGCTTGAGGCCGGCGACTCCGCAGAGGAAGACTCGAAACCAAGCGCCGCCAAGATGCGCACAGCAGCGGGTCTGCACGAGGTGTTGGTGATGGAGTTCTCGCGGGACGGCCAGTACTTGGCTGTGGCTGGCCGCGACGCCCATATCCGTGTGTGGCAGGTCATCTCATCGCCCCTTGGCCGGCTCAAGTACCGCAACTTCGAGAACGGCGAGCCGGCGCCACGTGACGACGACAAGAAAAAGCAAAAGGTGTATCCGAACGCGCCCGTGTTTCTCCAGGAACCTGTCCGCGTGTTCAAGGGCCACACGCTGACGGTGCTTTGCCTCGACTGGAGCAAAAACAACTTCCTCTTGTCCGGGAGCATGGATAAGACCGTCAAGCTTTGGAACGTCGAGCGCCCAGAATGTCTCGAAACATTCCGTCACTGCGATTTCGTGACCGCGTTGCGCTTCCACCCGACAGACGACCGCTTCTTCGCAAGCGGCGCATTGGACAACCGACTCCGGCTATGGCTGATCTTGGAGCACGCGGTGGCCTACCTGAACGATTTGGGCGACAACGCGTTGATCACAGCGCTCGAGTTTACGCCCCATGGCAATTTCTGCGTCGTAGGCGGCTTCAACGGCTCGCTCTACGCTTTGGAAACACAGGGCCTTGTGCTCGTAAAGCGTATCGAGCTCACACGCAAGTCCAAGACTCACGCGGGCCACGTGGCCCACACCACCATCAGCGGGATTCGCGTGCTTGCTAACCCGACGTGCGCCGATATGCCTTCGCTGCTGCTTGACAAGTGGAACCTTTTGATCACGACAAGCGACTCCACCGTGCGGCTCGTGGACCTCTCGCTTCGCAAGTTGGTTACTCGATTCAAAGGCAATAGCAACCACAGCTCGCTGATCCGCGCGGGAGTGAGCGAAGACGGCCGCTATATCGTGTGCGGATCCGAGGATCACTGGTGCTACGTGTGGGAGAATAATAATGCCGTGATTAATAGCAAGTTGCGCTCGCTGATGAAGGAAATGCTCCTTGACAGCCGCAACCAGCTCGACGAACGGCACAAGAAGATCTCGCGCTTGCTCCATGACAACATGCTATGGAAAAAGTGGCCAGTCCAGATGTTCCTCAAGGATGAAAACGGGAAGAAGTACATTGCCAACAATAACTCTAGCTACGCTGCGTTCCACGCACACTCTGCTCGTGTCAACGTGGCGCTTTTCGCCCCAGAGAAAAGCAAGCGCCTTCTCACTTTTGCCGACGACAAGATTTTTGACCTCGTTAAGCGCGGCACCTTGTTGGCTCAAAGTAGGGGCGGCCAGTTGGTGGGCGCTAAAACGTGGGGCACCGATCATATCATCGTAACCGCGGACTCCACGGGGCTTGTTCGTGTGTTTCGCCAAGATCCTGCTTTCTACATAAGGAAGAACCTTCTAGAGTTGCAGAAGTTGCAGAAGCGTGACCGCAGCCGTACACATGTCAGCAGCCCTGACCTGGGTTCTCATGTTGCCAGCCCACGGGACGAATACTTCAGGGCTCCCAGCAAAAGTCCGACTCCGGATGCCGCAGGGATAAGAAACAAGCTTCACCTGACAATTCACACGCCCTACTCGCGAAGCAACAGCGGGACATCCGCTCGAGCGGCGCGGCTGAACCTGGACCTCTCGTAGAACTAGCATTTTCAATCAGAGGGCAGTGATCTGCTGGAAGACGCTGCCCAATTTCTCGCTATTAAGCAGGATCCGTGCTGTCATTCCTGGAGAAAAAGCGCCCGTATGAATCAACGAATACAATTTTACAGTGTAGACGCAGAGTACCTGCTCGGCAGCCCATACCTTGCTCTCTTCTGGAAGTTCCGATTTTGAGGTTTGAAACGTGAAATCCTCGAAATTAACATCCTCATCTTCAAGCCTCTCCAAGGTCACGCCTTTCAAAAGAGCGAGTCGGGACTCGTGTACAAAAAAGACACGCTTCAACGAATTCTCAATCACCTTCGGCATTTCACCTTTTACCAATGCACCAACACCAGCAGGATTATCAAAAAAGGTCAGAAAGTTTTGGAACAGTGGTTCGTCTTTAAACTTGGAGTAAAAGGTGCGTAAAGACGCAATCATATCAATATAGTGACTTGCAAATGTGTGCTCGAGTCCCACGAGGCATTCCACCAATGAGCGTACTCTAGAGCTAGTTGCCGTCTCGTTTAGCTCTCTTGCGGCTACACCGACGGTAACACAGAGGTCGCCTATACTTATCAAAAGCCCGTTGAAGTCATCTAAGAAAAGCCCGATATCTATTTGTTGCGCGGCGTTATCATTACTCGCATAGGTGAGATCCTCGAGCTTCCATGAAAGTGACAATAAAATAAACTCTAGCATGCACCGCCACGACTCGCTGAGTTGGGCGCTAAGAGCGGCATAGTTAGTGGGCCACGTGCGCAAGAGTATGAGCAAATCGAACTTTGAAATTAGCTTCACCTGCAACACCTCTAGAAGCACATTGGAGGTTCCAAACGTGGGTTCAGCCACGTACCTGTTAATATTTATAATGCGGGCGATTTGCGCAAATTTCTGAATGATTGGCGTGCTTCGGAGTAACCTGTAAACCAACACCTTATGCTCTGTTGGAAGAACGGCGTTTTCGTCGCCGTCGTTTGTGTCTTCAAGTGGCTGAGTCAGAAATAGTGCGTCTACGCCTTCAGTTGCGAGTGAGTGGAGTAAATCTTCAATTTGCAATTTGATGTTTGCGTTGAGAAGGTGATCTGCCTTGGGCGCGATACTCTCTGTGGCCTCGAATCCTTTTAATATAAGTGATAAGTAAGTATCGAATGCCTCATTCAAAGCAGCATCGGGTGTGGTCATGTCAAAATAGTAGTGGAACACCTTATCGTGGATTGCGTTGTAGTCCGCAATGTTGGATACGGTACTGTAGAGCCGTGCAATGGAAGTGGGCACAGTAATAAGAATTGAGTTCCAGATGCGCATGAACACGGCGTAAAGATTGGCACCTACGCGCAGATACTCCTCGAGTGCGGGAATATGACCTATGAGGACTGGAAGCATCGCATCAATGTCGTCAATCGAACTAGCTGCACTTTTTTTCGGTGAGTCTTTAGTGAAAATGTATACCACTGCAGCTGCGATGAAGCCCAAAAACACGTGCTTTTCCGCTGGCGATTCTATCTCCAATGCACTCACTAGCTCCGCTATTTCTAAACTCGGCGCAGGCATCTTTGAAGCTTTCTCGATGAACGTGACGGCAGAGAAGTCGCATAATACGTACTTGACAAGGCCCTCCCACTGACCCTGAAATCCTGTTAGCGAGTACACGCCCCTAAACAAAGGATCGAGCAACATGAACAAGGGTTTTTTTTGACCATCCTTCATAGAATTCTCTGTGTCCTCGGTAATGTAGATGTCATACGAAGCTTGCATGAGCGCAGCCAACGCCTTATACTTGAAACACTGCGCTACAGTGAGCGTGTGCTCTTCGTCGAAAGCTACAGACTCATGGTCTTCAAGAAATTGCTGAAACAGTTCGTAGGCTGTATGCGCACGATCCAGACTTACTGCAGCAAGAAACTTGCACGCCTCGGCTCTTGTTTTTGCCTCGCGTTCCTTCTCGGCTACCACGAATGCAAACAGGCCAATTTTTTCTATAGCTTCATTACTAAGAAAGCCGAGGCGGAAGAGTTCGCCGAGAACTTCGAGTAAGCACACCTGAGCACTGCTTTTTTCTGTCCATAGCATTGCGACGAACTGTTCCTTGAATCTGTCCGAAAACTGGCGAAATCCCATGCTCATAGCTTCGCGCTTGCCGTGGAGAAAGCGATAGAGCCGCACAAGCAGTCGTACGGCTTCGAGCCGCACGCTGTCGGCTGGATCCGAGAGAAGCCACCCAATATAGCGGAGGTAGTCGGCTCTGAGAAACATTTCTTCAAACAGGAGCATACACTGTGACAAGGCACGCAAGCACTCGCAACGCACGTGTGCATCCACATCGCGGTAGCGGTGCACAAACACGTGCTGGAAGATGTCGCCTACATGCTCCAAAACAGTGTTCTTTTGGCGCAAGAACGTCGAAATAGACTCGCTGAGAATCGCCGCGCGGTCTTCCTGGGTACGGCGGTTGCGACCCGTCGTGCGCGCCTGCGTGCTGCTGAGCTGTCGCTGCTGCTTCTGCAAGGACACAGTCGTTGATGCGGCGAGCTCGCACAACTGCGTCATGATGTGCATCAAAAGCACTGTGGAGACGTAGCGGAGCGCGCGCACGGGGCATGCACTTAGAGCCAGGAGCCACGTAACCACCAGGTTCATCATGGGCGCACCCAAGGATATTGCAGGCTCGCTAGAAGGTGGCAAGTAAAGCGCGCCCTTCTCATGGGCGCAGGAAACAATACTGCTTATGAACTCTTGAACGTTGTGGCGTAAGTGGCGCCCGTGTTTGTGTGTGGCCACAAAGGGGTACTCGTGGCGGTTCTGGCGGCGGAACACAGCGCAGATTTCGGCGACCGTGGCGGCCGCCGAGTCCTCGCTATGCAAGTCGTGGGTCTGCACGAGGTGTGTGCATCCGCAGCAGCGCAAGACCAAGTTGAAGAGATCTGTGATGGCTGCATGTGTGTTTGTGTCGGCCTCTGCGTCAAACTCCTCGAGCCATTCGAGCGCAAGGTCGGCGACGGCCACGTTGGGCAGCGATAACGCGGTGAAGAGCGCGTTCTCCTGTGCCTCCACGTCGGCAGAAACGTCGTCGGTACTGGATGCACGTGTTTTCTGTCTTTTGCGCGCCGGCGGATGCCCCCGCTGCACTTCGTCGTCAAAATTGCCGTCTTCGGAGCCGCTTGTGGCGGTCTCTACGTCATCAGACTCACTCATCAGGCCGGCGGATTCTGAGCTCGAGCCTGCGGGCTCAGGCTCCAGCGCCTGTCGCTTCAGGGCATTCCGACGCGAGCGTCTCAATCCAGTGCGTGCGGCCATAATCTTCTGGGCAGTGTGTGTGGTGCCGGGTCGTGAAAATGTGACAGAATAAACGGTGTGTTTCTACAGTGATGGTGGGGGCCGCGACGCGTTGTTTTCTCGCGGGCAGCCTGCAGGCACGCACCCATACCGGGTGGAATTGGGTGGCTCTGGGTAGTGGCGAACCGCTGCTGTTCTAGTGTTTGGTATGCCTAGGCCATACTCGTGGCCTAGGCACGTGAATCCATCCGCTTGTGGAAAATCTCTTCTGATGGTGTACACGGTCTGCCGGTCGCGTGCAGTATCGAGAGTCGTGAGTCGCATCGACAGCATGCCTACTGCATCTTTCAGATCTTCCAAGGTGGTGGTGGCATTGCAGATGGGGGGGTTAACGCCGGCACCTCTTACAAAACTAGTCTCAAGAGTATGGGCGCTCCGTATAATAAGAAAGGCCTGGCTTTGCATCAAAAAATCCACTTGTGGCTGGTGTGCTTATTAGACAGCCGCGCGCAATCAGATGGTGTTTTGTCAATCGTTGTCTAGTAGCATACTACAAGCGACCTTTGGAAGAAAAATTTCAAGCATTAAGACTGGACCGCCGGGGACATTGGATATGCGTCGTGTAATCTTAATGCGCATATCCACAGTGAAATCAGATCCTGGTTACACGTTTTTCTTTTAGCTTCTCAGCAACGTTCTCAAATGTTTTGGCGAATACATTGATTTTACACCCCAAACGCATAATTCGTTCATAGCAGGTATAAATGAGCACAGTGGAAACATTTATGACCGTTCATGAATCTCGCCAAAAGATTGAGGCTCATGTCAGTATCGTCTGCGCAGCATGGTGGATCATGAGCTGCTCCCAATATAGTGTCTTCTCTCTATTCACATATCTGGTTCTGACTAAAGCCCAACATAAAATGCAACTCCGAGGCTGACACTTTTCGAGGTATATTTCTTGGTGTATCAAAGAACGGCATACGGCCAAAACATCGTTAGCAACCCACGTAGGCGTACATGCACGTCATTTCCAGATCTATTTTAAAGGAGCTGGTATTCGATGAATAGGTCGGGTCATTAATGCCCGATGATTTACACTCTTATGCCACAATTCTCGCTTTTTTTCACTTAAAATGAGCGAGTCACCTTCGGAGCATTGCAATCTATTTCTTCCGACCATCTTGCTTCAATCTTTGGGGCTTAGTAGAACGTCAGATATAGTCATCGATAATTCATAACAGCCTCCTTCCCTATTGAAATTAGATGCGGCTTTTGCCGAACCCAATATACATTTGATTAGGCTTCACTATAGTGAGCCAAGTTCGGAAAGAGCGTGCTGTTGATCCCTTAAAGGATTCATGCCCGTGGTCTATCTTCTCGCACCACTTGCTTTGGATAAACCCTTGTGCATTCAGGTCAGAATATGTGTAGCGATGGAATCAGATCTTCTTGTCAAAAAATCAAACGCCCTAGCTTTTTGGCAATATGTAATATTGCTTGCCCGCCCTTTCCAACTCTCGTATCATATTCTGAGACCTATTGCTTGGTCTCCTTATTAGATTTTCGCACGCGCCATTAAACTAGATCGACAGCTATAAAGCCAATATCACGGCGAATATGCACAAGTTCATTTACAAGATTTGAAAGTGGGCCATATCATCCCTGATGTAATCTCCTAAGGAAAATTTAGCTATTTGATCTCGGTATTCATCTATCTGCCCAATAATCTTGACTTGGCATTGACTTGACAATGACCTCGAGCACAAATCGACATGCGAGTTCTTCACAGCCTGGTAGCAGCACTCAAACAGGACTGATCTAACAGATAATCTTCGACTCGCTCCAAAGTCTTTCAATGTTGACTTGGTGCATGAGATTACCCTAAAGAACTACAGCCATGCACCCTATTCCTGGCCTCACTTTTGCACCCGTCAAACTGAAGGACTACGCCGGAACGAGGGCCCTTGGAAAGCCATAAAGACCAGCGTCCCTTGCGAAATTAAATCACACACATGCAAAACAAATCTGGCAGTACACATATAAAATGCCATCCCCCCCCCCTTCCCCCACCTGGAATCTTCTCATCCAAAGACTATATTATCCATTCATGCCCTGGGTAGTGCCGCGCCCGGTCGTGCGCGGACGCGGCGAAAAAACCACGATCAACATAAACAACACCCGCTTAATCGGTCAGACCGCCATTTCTCAAATATTGAATCGCGCACAAACACGCCATGTCAACGCCCCCAGAAGCAGCCAGCAACACGGCCGCGCCGCTGAATGGGCCGCTGCCCATGCAAGTGGACCCACCCGCTGCCTCGCCTGAAATCGCAACTCAAAACGAGCCACTCGCCGAGCAGCAGCCGCCAGTCACACAAACACCCGCAGAAACACCCGCAGAAACGCCCGCAGACCCATCTAAAGACGAGCCCGCCCCTGTTGATTTGGAGAAGGCACGGGCAGAGTTCCAGGAGCAGGCCCGCACCTACTTGATTGAGCAGTCGCGGCATGTGGTGGTGCCCTCCTTTGCCCAGTGGTTTGATATGAATGCAGTCCACGAGATCGAACGCAAATCTTTCCCGGACTTTTTTCCTCAGCTGCTGGGTGATGACGCCAGTGCAGCCTCGGTCTCCGTATACAAGACCGCAGAGACTTACCGCAATATGCGCGACTTCATCGTCAACACGTACCGCATCAACCCCGTCGAATACTTGACGGTAACGGCTGTGCGGCGCAACTTGGCGGGTGACGTCGCATCTGTTATCCGTATCCACCGGTTTCTTGAGAAGTGGGGTTTGATCAACTACCAGATTGACCCACGCACGAAGCCTTCGCTTGTTGGACCGCAGTATACGGGACACTTCCAAATCACTTTAGATACGCCAAAGGGCTTGACACCATTTGTGCCGGCAGAGGTAGACGTTAAATTACCCCCTTCTGTGCTCCTGGGTAGCGAAGCCGCAGCGCCTGCATCCCCAGTGCCGAAAATAGAGCTGGAGCCGACTGCTGCAATTCCGTTGAACATTGATGTTACCCGCAACATCTTTGACGAGGCCGCGGCTGCAAAGACCCCTGCCGCGGTCTCGTATCTCTGCAACGAAACCTCAAATGATGTCTCGTCAGCGCGCTATCATAACTTGAAAAGCAAAGCACTGGTGGGTGGGAGCATCGGGCCCCTGGTCATAAGTAAAGAATGCTATGAACAAGGCCTTTTTCCCCTGAACTTTGCTGCATCCGATTTCGTTAAGTTGGAGACAGCTGCAAAACAAACAAAGTGGTCGCGTCAGGAAGTGTTGTTGCTTTTGGAGGGCGTAGAGATGTTCGCTAGCATTGAAAGCAATCCACAATCGCTCTTTGTCAATAGCAACGGACAGTGGGATAAGATTAGCGAGCATGTTGCGTCAAAAAATCGTGAGGAGTGCTTGATCAAGTTCTTGCACTTGCCAATTGAAGATAGATACTTGCAGAAGTTGGTGCGTGGGGAGGAGAAAGACGGCCTCGACGAGGGTTTCAACAAGGACACTGTTATACAAGATGTCGTTGCCAAGTTGATGGAATCACCCAAGGGAGAGCAGTCGCTTGCTGCTAATGGACAGAAAAACTTGCAAGAAAGTGTGCTCGACCAAACAAACTTAGTGAACCAAATTATCGAATTGACATTGGAGAAGTTTGAAGCAAAAATGAAGCACATCGATCAGCTAGAACGTGACTTGGCAAAGCAAGAGAATGCTTTGAGCATGCAGCGCAAGCAGGTGCTTGTCGAACGCTGGTTGAATTTCGAAAAGTTGAGTCAGTTCAAAAAGCAGAACACCAACCCAGAGTTGGACCCACTACTTGACGACTTGTTGACGCCAGTAAGCGTGAACGAAATTAATGCCAACTTGAACAAAATTCATATTGATGCTGGCACTGGTACTGCTGTTTCTCAAGCTGCCGAGGACGTGAAGGAGGAGAACTTGCCCGTGAGCTTAGCCGAGCCCAAGGCATACCAATTCTGGTCGGCCTGAGTCTGAAAAACAATGTTTTCCTGTGTACAATAATAAAGTGGTTGTAAATCCGTAAACATAGGATCTAGCCAGGATTCGATAACCCAATTTGACCGTGTCAACTTTTGAATTCCGGGTAGACAGGAACCAAGCTTGATACTCACTCAAGGGTTACAGTAAGTAGTAGTAGTAGAGGGTACTTATAGATACAGTTTAAATTTGCACCGTGTGACTTTACATGATTTTAAAATCAGTATACGAATGATTTATTTGGGTTATGTTTGCCCTGTATGCTCAAAGTGAGGAGTAAAATCTTTCGCTTGAATAGTATCTCAAATCTATATTGAATTGCATGGTCTGATCAATTCTAATTCCCTCCAGCATCCGAATTTTGCTGAGGCAAGATGATTTTAGACAACAAAAGTCACCTGACATCCATGATGATTTGATGGATTGGACTCAAAATCTATATTCAACATCCAGCCGAAAATCCAAGTCCTGTATTCAATGACCGGTCATTTTGGTGACTCATGGATATACCTGTTTGCAGAATCAAAAGGGCTGCCTTAATCTCGCAACGGAGAAGATGCACAATGGCCTCTTCCTCGAGACAATGCTCCTTCATAGAGATGTATTTTCTATATACATGATATTGCTTTATAAAACAACCTAGAATGAAGGGCACAGTGATCCATAAATTGGTTTAGATTTGAATATGGTGTAAATGGGAAACCCCGGAAGGAATATGAGTATGCGAATTCGTATTAAAAGTTACGGTCGAGAATTAGAGAAATCTCGGCCAAACTGAAGAAGGGCATCCGAACATGAATTCAAAAAAAAAAAAAACAAGATGAGGTCTGGAGGCAAGCAAGAGAGACAGTCAATCAAGTAGAAGCGCACGATTGCGGGCAACAAAGATAGATGCAGAGATCTTCGCAGTTTTACACTGTCAATGAATGTGAGTCTTGATTCGTGGCAAGCACACGCAACATTTCCACTTTTAGTGTGGAGGCGATCGTAGCACCTTCTAGAAACTACAAAAGTGCTCATCAACCTCACGCCAAGTGACACAACGACAGCGGGGCCGAGCTGATCAATCGCCTAGTAGACGTCTGCTAATATACAATGCACCGATACCGACTACGTTTGTAGCACGTCATATGGGAACTACTGTGTACCGAAATGCCAATCTTCAGAGCCGCTGCACCCTCACGACATTATCATAGGGCCCACGGGCCTTTGATTACATCTCTCCAGGGACTCTATGAAGCGACCCATGATGGCGCACGTGACCGTAGCTCGCGATTCAAGATGGTCATTGTCGCCGCGAAGCGATCGGGTTGCAATCCCATCACCGCATATCTTGCACGCTGGTTCGATCCGATATCTTCGATACAATGATGAAAATAAGAAAGCCGAGCGGGTTGTTTTCGCTGCTACCGCGGCGCTCCCGGCGCTCCCTCTCCAGCAGGACCCAAGGATCATTCTCGTCTCCATTCCAAAGGGCACCTTTAACCACGGTGCCCGCTCAGACATCCCATGACGCGGGGTCAGCCCCGTTTCGCCAGGCACAGCCTTCGGCAGGGGATGAGATAGTCGTGGCCATGAGCGGCGGCGTCGACTCGTCCGTCACTGCAGCGTTGTACGCCTCGCAATACGCCAACGTGCGCGGAATCTACATGGCGAACTGGTCCCAGACGGCCAAGTGCACGGAGGCTGACTGGAACGACGTGCAGCGGGTCTGCTCGCAGTTAGGGATGCCCTGCGAGCGCGTGAACTTCGAGAAGGACTACTGGAGCGACGTGTTCCTGCCCATGGTCGAGATGTACCAGAGGGGCCTCACGCCAAATCCCGACCTAGGGTGCAACCGCCACATCAAGTTCGGCAAGATGGCCGCCTACCTTGGGCTCGAAGAGCCGCGTGCCACCAAGCGCTGGTTGGCAACGGGCCACTACGCCCGCGTGGTTCAGGAGTACCCTGATGCCATCCCTGCCTCTCCAGAATGTGCCGGGGCGCCCCAGTACAGCCTTGCGCGGGCGTATGAGCGCACCAAGGACCAGCTGTACTACTTGGCCAGCGTGCCACGGGCCGTGTTGGCCCATGTGCTTATGCCCTTGGGCCACTTCCGCAAGAGCGAAGTGCGCCAGCTTGCCCGGGACCGGTTCCACTTGCACACCGCGGCAAAGCCAGACTCCGTCGGCCTCTGCTTCGTTGAGCCCGGGCACGCAAAGTTCCGCGACTTCTTGAACGAGTACATTCCCCCCAACCCGGGCAACATTGTCACAGAAGACGGCCGCGTGTGGGGGACCCACCAGGGCCTCTGGCACGCGACAATCGGGCAGAGACTGGGGATCTCGATGCCGCAGGGCGACCCGAACTACAAGGGAGTGTGGTTCGTCAGCGAGAAGCGGGTGGCGTCAAACGAGATCATCATTGTTCGGGGCAGAGACAACCCTGCCTTGTACAAGCAGGGCGTGCGCGTGTGTGACTTTGAGTGGTTTGGCTCGCGGCCGTCAAAGCTTTCGATCGGCTCGCTCGTGATGCGCTATCAGTCGCTTCATGAGCCGGTAAGAGTACGTGCTCTAAAGGAGGACCCTGGGGAAAGTGCCACCATTGTCTTGCACGAGAGACAGCGGGCGATGGCGCCGGGCCAGAACGTGGTGCTTTACGACGGGCAGAAGGTCGTGGCAAGCGGCCGAATCTCTGAAACTCTCGAGTAGAAGAGGGGAGGGGTGGAATCGTACAGGTAGACAAGCACAAAGATAAACATGTATATAGGTACAAGAAACAATCGCCTGGAGACGAGCGATAAATGAGAAGACAAGTAACAAATGGGTCCATAACCCAGTATGAAGATGAGGAAAGAATTGAACGCGGCTGTGACAAGCTCTCACTCCCTAGAAAGCGGTAATCTCTGGGTACATTGCCTGGGGCTTCGCCTCCTGCTCCTTCTCGCCAGAAGCCAGGCTTTCGGCCTGCTTCCTATGCGCAGCCAAATATTCACATACCGATTTTATCATGTCATGGTGCTTCTTCACCGTTACACTGTCAAACTTGTCTCCAAGAGATAGCTTGCTCATCAATCCCGCTGCAGCATCACCGTCGTCATCTACTCCAGGCGAAGTCTCAGCACTGTCGCTCTCGAGCGCTTGGCCAGTCCTTTGAGAATTGCTGACGCCGCCAAACTCGGGATAAACCTGGTAATTTTGACCGTACTGTGGTACCTGGCCTAATTGGCGGTGCACCTGAGGAAAGTTTGCCGTCGGGGCAAACCCGTCAGCACCAAAGCCATTTGGTAAGGGCATTCTGCTCAGCAATTGCGGTACAGATGGATACATAGGCTGTCCCTGGGGCTGATACATAGGCACGTGGGGCGTTGGGTTGAGGTTGGCGTACTGCACGTCAATGGACGAAGACAAGTTATTAAAAAACTTCTCGGCCTCGGAAAAGTTGATCTGATTAGGTGCGGGTGCATTCCTGTTGCCCGACCCCCAGTTGTCTTCGTAAGCCGACAATCGATTATACATGTCCGCATTATAGTGAGAATCAATTCTTTGTTTCTTGGCACCATTATAGGAGCCTGTGAAATTAAAGTCGCTAAGAATGTTGAGCACCATGTTTGCATTCGGCTGGGCAACAGGTGTGGGCTCAAAGCCTCTTTTGCGCGAGTCGTAAGCCACCGGCTGCCCATAGCCAGCTGGGGCGTAGTTGAGATCGCCCCCTTGTGGGTGACTTTGGAAGAGGGGGCTGTTGTCCGTGGAACCGTGCATGGACAGCATGGTGTGAGAAGAGCCGTCGTCCGACAGGTCCTGAGACTGCTGCTTCTGGTATTTCTTTAAGGTCTTCTGATACTCTTCTTCGTGGACGCGCGAATGTTTTTTCAAGTCTTGCGGCCGCTTAAAGCTTTTAGGACACAACTCGCAATGGTGTGGCTTCAAGGGCACATGGACGCGCAAGTGCGACGTGATGTGGTCACGTTTGACCGTGGTGATTCCGCAGCCTTCCCACTTGCATGTCAAGCTCAAGTTGTTTGACGATTTGCGGCCTACGTGATCGAGGCACAAGTGATCGTACAAAAGCTCCGGCGCACTAAAAACCTCAGAGCACAGCTGCCAGTGGCACGTAAATGGGCCCTTCATGTCGGCAGCGCGTACTTTGTTATATGTCCTCTTGGGTTTCTTGACGTCATCCAGAGCCTCTTCTTTGCACGGCGCTGACTCGCTCGACATACTTCCAGACATGTTGAATGTGGTACTACATGGCGGAGCCATGTGACCACCGAATGGCAGTACAAAGCCACCGTTTGAGACAGCATATGCCAGTTTCATTGGCTCATGGTGGCGAAGTGGCGAGTTTGCTGACAGCTGTGAGGAAAACGAGTCATGTGGCGAGTTTGAGTTTTGTGTTGCTGGCGAATTTGTGACGGCATCGGAGGCGGTTTCTAAATCAAACTCAAGCACGTTTTCAGGCATGTTCTCCAGTGTGGCGTTAAGGTACGACACAGGATGTAAATTGTAACTGGTGGACATTTTTGAAGACGATCAAACTGGAATTTGTCAGGGGAAAGTGGTATTATCCGGACCAAGGAAAGTTTTCGTGGCTTGTGGTGCAAAAAAAAACAATGTTTTTTTTCTTTTGGTGTTTCAAGTGGTGTGGTAGAAATACACGACGATAACTTCACTAGGTGTCTGTTCGGGCTGAGATCTCTAAGCAAATGGCAAAGGATCAATAGGGGAAGCGGTAATCAGCCAATAATGCGGGGACACAACCAGTGTGGGGTTGAAGAAAAAAAGTGGTGAAAATTGCAGAATGCGCCGCAAGGCAGTGTGGCAGCAATACCCCTTCCCTTTATCGAGATACACGTTGTCACGTAACCTTATTACTTCGCCGATTTTTTTGCCAAGAAGTCGGGTGCCAAGCCCTTCCGGTACATAGAGCGCCTCTTTTTGTTGTAATCTAGCGCGCTATACTATCTGCAGGTGTATTTAGATGCGCCCCGCCTGTCGCATGGGGGTCGCGCTAAAGAAAAGGACCATTTCTTTTTCGCAAACCTGCGCGCCGCGCCCGGGCAGGAAACCGGGACACGGCGCAGGGCACCGCCGGGCGATGGGTGGTTTCTTTTTCATACAAATTCGTGATGCGCAAAACTTATGCAGACAAAAGGGGTGCGGAAGCTGAAATCGCAGGTTCTGGGAAACTACAACGAATAAAAAGTCGCTGGACTGTAAAAATAGTGGATGCGAATGACCGCCGTGGGCTGATTTTTCTAGAAGTCGCTTCGAAATTAGTCACGAACCTACAGAACCTTAAATATGACGATCCTATTTTTACGCTTCTGCCAAGCAAAAGGTAAGTCAGAATAGCCCTGGTGCTCCTCGGCAACACACAAGTTATTCTGGGATCATCTAAACAGACAAACAATTTATGAACATTAAAAAATGTGCCTTCAGCCAGATTCGAACTGACGATCTCCTCATTACTAGTGAGGTGCCTTACCAACTTGGCCATAAAGGCTATGAAACATCTCCCGGGGGTGAGTCGAACACCCGATCTCAAGATTACAATTATCTATTACAGTCTCGCGCCTTAGCCAGCTTGGCCACCGAGAGTGATGATTCGAGAGAAGCGGCCCCATGGCTAGTGATATGGTTTGCATTTACCAGAAGACTTTGTCACGGGGTAAAAAAGTCAAGTTGGTAATTATACAAACGCCTGACAAGTTAATCATTTGGTTTTCTGAGCCACTCCCGTCAATTTCAGAAACACCATCAGGTTTCATACTATCATGAGGTAAGGTGTTGCTTCCAGGAAAAGAGGCTTGCAAGAAATCGAGCGCTATCCCATACCAAGCAATACACAATATATACAAGGCACTCATGAAGCGCTTTTTTCCACATTTTCTACATAGTATTCTTCTCAATTGTCATCAGACTTGTTTGCGTCTGCTGGTGCTTAGAGTCAAAGGTTGGCGTGTCATTTGTAATAAAGGCCAGGGAAAAAAAAACTTTACTTCATAATTTAAAAACATAGGCCACATCGAAGAATGAAAAAAAGACACTACTTTGTGATAAGCTTAAACCAATATGTATGAATGTGAAGAAATACGAAATAGCGAATGAAAGAAAGAAAGGTATTTTGAAAATACTCATAGATTTTGCATATTTGAGACAATGCCCGCGATTTATTCACTTTCATTTAATGATATTTTCATCTTTAAAAATAACTAACCAAGTGTTACATTTTGGAGCTCGTGTACTTCTATCCATTCACGTTCATTGCAATCAACGCAAAATTTAAAATGAATACTGTGGATTCTCAATGTAAGTATTTTTGAAATTCTGATATGTTGCATACGCAAACTTGTCCCGCTCGCACTCTGGGGCAATTGACTTTCAGGCAAAAAAAGAATAGTTTCGAAACGGACTGACCAATTTTGGAAAAAAAGAAATACTTGTGAAGCTATATCATGCAGACCAAGCTATTCATCGTGTACTGCCATTGCAGTTTTCTTGAATTTAAGCACATGAAGAAATCCCGTCAAACTTTCCCAGTTTGGGCGCGGTCCATTTCTATCACTCAGCAATGTGGAACAGAATACTCCTCAGCCCAATTCAGTGACTTCGAATCACCTGATAATACTCGTACCAGCTGACACAATGAGTTCATTATAAAACCATTACTGATGAAATTTAGTCTTCATGACAGTGGCCGTCATATGGGGACTATTTTGAAGACGCTGATGAGAAATGTAAAGTTCATTCAAAATCGGTGGATTCGGTGGAAATTTCTTCCAAGACAGATTCTCATTTTAGATACGTCTTTGATCGACGCAGGACCTAATGTCGTATGTGTATCTACCTGAACAATCTTTCCCAAAAAAACTACTTCAACTGTGCCGCTATCTTTCTTTTGAATCACAGATGGTTCCTTTTTGCCATCCTGTCTTACATCTCTGTGCGGAGAGGGCTTCTGATATGATCCAGGAACCCCAATGCTGCTGGGTGATAACTTTGGACAGTGATTCAAAAAAACACTCCTCCCAAAGATGGCCCGGTTGATCCTACGAAACTAATCCATAGCTACATCCATTTTCAAAATCTGTTCCAAAATCCCGAGTTAAATCAGCGAACGCCCATAGAGGCCTTTTTTTTGAATTAAGCAATTAGCCTTTCGGCTCTCATGGGAATGCTGGATCGCCGCAAGTAGTGCGCACCCTTTCTCACGCCGTCGCGCACCAAGCCTCGCCCAATTTCCATACCAGAGAATGGCAGATACTATAAAATCACTCCATAACCTAAAAGCGACCCAAACAATCACACAATTCATCATTTTTCGCTAGAACTCATCTTAAAGTTTGGCCGCCATGGATTCTCAGACACAACAAAGAATGCAGGCACCGCAGTCTCACACCCAGACCCAAACTACGCTGGCTAACCAGGCCGTACTACATCTTCGGCCTGCTTCTGAAAGCACTGGAGTGGAGAATCAAACATGTGTGCTGTCCCAAACTCGGCCCTGTGTCCGGTGGACTACGGATGTCGTAGACAATGAGAACATGAACAGAAAGAAACTGAAGATATGTTGCATCTTTCATCCCCAAAGAGAGTTTGGTGAGAGCTCCGATGAGTGCCTGGGAAGCTCCTCGGAATCCTCCGACTCGTCTGATGACGAATATGAAAACGGGAACAATGAGTCAGAAAACAATCTTGGAGTTGGTGCCGCAGGAAGCTCGGAAAGCCACTCTGCTCATTGCTGCGGCAAGCACAAGAAGGGACGCAAAACGAAGTCAGGGACACCGAACGCATACGAAAGACAACCGCAATACAAAAACCGAAGTACGTTGCCCCCGAGTGCCATATAGTACAGTATATTTCTACGCGAGACGATCGCGGCTTAATCTGTTCATGCAAACTTGTATTTATATGTAGAAAACAACATCCCTCGTCAGTCCTCTGAGTGTTCCGGGTTGGTTACGTGCCAGATACGGCGCGAATAGTCGTTTTCGTCGTTTAGTGACACGGTCGAGCTGTTGTACTCTTCGAACACAACGCGTGGATCCAAGACGTTGTCAAACTCCAGGATAGGCGCCATGACAGGCACGCCACCGTCTTGGGGGTCGTGTTTCGGACTAAGCTTCTTGCGGGACAGACTGCGCCCAAGGCTAGCTGCTCCAATACCTCCTGTTCCGGCAGAGACTGCATTGAGCATGGTCAATATGGGTTTGCTGAGGCTGCTTCGCCGCAGACTAGAATGAGATGATGTGCGCGTCTTTGAGCGTGGTTCGCCGGAGACAGCCGCGGTCGCTGTGTTTGTGACTGAAGTCTCGTCTGAAGAGTACTGCTTCTCTTCGTCAGTGTACTCGTCGCGGTGAGTTCCGGCGGCAAAGCAGCAGCAGTATACTATCGCAGCCACTAGCGCGGCGGCAACAACACCAACCGCGGTGAAGGTGCCTGCGACTTTAGCCGTGGAGTCAAAAAACGAATTCTTCAGCGTTGTGGCAGGAACCAGAGAGGATGCAGCCGACGTACTGGCCGCAGCAGTGACGTACTTGGTCAGCACCAGTTGAGTCACAGCGCCGTTAATAGTGACCACCGAAACAATTGTCGTAGCGTGCGTGACCATTGCTATGGTCGAAGATGAAAAAGATGAAGTGATGGGAGAAGTAGAAGGAGAAGAAGTAAACAGTGATGCAGAAGAAGAGACTCGCGTTGTGGCCAGTGCCAGAGTTGGCTGCGAATGTGAAGGGGCTGCAGTGGATGACGACAAAAATGCGGAAGATGAGGTCAGCAAGAAGGTGCTGGATGGCGATGTCAAAGCTATGCTCGAGCTTGAAGATGAAGTCGATCCGGTGCTTGTAGTCGAAGTCGAGGTGGAGGTAGAAAGGGAGCTCGAGCTCGGGCTAGCAGTTCTCACCGACGACGAAGATGAGCTCTGCACGGAGCTGAGTGCTGTGGAAGCGCTGCCGAAAACAACGTACCCGTAGACGCCGTCTCCACCGCACACCTCCTCCTCGCTGTATCCAGGGCACCCAATGTCACATTCAGAGTCGTCAACTGAGTCAGCGGGTACGCTGTTTGAGCACCAACAATCGTAATTTTGGGTGATGGCCACAGAGTACCCGGCATCGAAGCAGTAATTGCGACATAGGCCGTTGGACATGAATGTGTCCGACGTTTGGTCTGAGCCGAGGTTGGTGGACGAGCATAGCGTTATATCCAAGGCGGCCGCTAGACTTAGCAAACACAATAGAACAAGCATGTAAGACATATCTGCAGGGAGGCAGTGGCCTTAAGGGGCCGAAGATGGAGTTAACAGGCGCAGAAAGTGATAGTTACTTCTTTCACCAAGGCAGGGTATTGTTGACTTTCACCGGGGAACAATCCTGCAAAGTGAAATAGCAATATCAACAGGTACTGGTGTCTTGATGTAACCCGCAAGTATATGTGTATATATAGCTCTGGCGAAGATTCAGAGTCGGGCGGCAAGTATGGAATGATGCCAGCGGGTGAATGTATGGCTGTCAATCGGGCGATTTCGACGAGGGAAGAAATGACCAATCAAAGAAGGAAGAGCGAATGGAAAAAGCTCGTCTGTAGGAATAGATATGGGGTATAGCGAAGAAATAAGGAAGTGAGAAAGGAGCAAAGCTTAAACCCAAGCAGATCGAAAGCAGAATAAAGCGTACTCGCAGCTCCTGTTAGATCGGTATATGTACCAAGTAAAAGTTCCGTGGGCTGCGCCGCTCCGTTATATTGCGGAACGCAGGCGATGATGCAAAGCCAATGTAAAAAAGGGCTTAGGTCACGCTGTTTAACCTACTGAATCCAGGAGACGTGCTACAGGAAGATGGCGAGGGAGTAGATTTTCAGAAAACATGAATATTGGGCTCAATCATGTTAAAGTGTAAGGTTGAAGGATTTTTTTCTCCCAGACAAAAGCCTATCGTAATTATCTCGTTTGGGGCTTAATGGGCGGCAGATGTGAATCCGCAATGCGACTTGGCGCCCCTGACCCACTCTGTATACAGACCGCAGAGTGTTTTTTTCCTGTCTCTATGTTGTGTCTTGTCTCATTTTTTTTTTTTTTTTTTTTGGTTTGTTGTTGACTCAAACTCCTGGGGCATCAAACGTATTGCTAATTTGCAAAGCTGCCGAAAATTTGGAAATGCTAGGTCGTATGCCCTCTGTGTGAACACTGTTCCCATTTCCTTGAAGCTAGGCACACGTGCTTTTTCTGACCCGGATTTAGAGATCGGATATATGTACTTCCTTAGCATGATGGGTATGTTATGCGCTTTGGTCACCTCGGACGCATTTGATCACCACAGTCGTTTTGTCGGGTGAGATAATGAGCACACTTTGATGGGTTTCCTGTATGTTGGTATACAGGTCGCATATGGAAGGTAGGCGCAATGACGACATTCCGCGGGGGTCCCGGAAGCCGGATCCCGGAATTAAAGTCACCCATTTTTCGGGACAAAAATCGAGGTTTCACAAATAAATCTGCCGAACAAACCGCAGCGAGTTTGACTTTGACTGAAAACAGATGCGCATAGTCCTTCTGCAAAGGCCGACGTCCCCCGGAGACCGTGCATTTTGCATCCGGATATGACTTTGACCTTGGCCGGTCTGTGCTTGAGTATGGAAATAACGGAACGGTTGGGAAAATTAGATTCCGCGAAGGTTTGTTGCGCTAAGAAAACTGCCCTAAATTCGAGAAATCATTAGATCTAAAAATACCCCCCCAGGTTACATTCCTCCAGAACTGGCCCCTTCTTGACACACTGGCTCGAGATACAATGTAGTTATAACAAATTTCAGAGTCGAGGCTTCGAACCGTTTGTTCTCTTCATTTGTTTTGAAATAAGCTCCTTTGCTTGTGTGCTCGTACTCTCACGCACGGTTAATCAGTACCTGCCTTCGGTAATACTTGTAACATTCCAAGGAGGCTCAGACAATTCTGATGAAGAACGCGAACTACTAAATATTTCAACATTCCACAAGGCCCACGCCACCGCCCACGCTGCATGTTGATTAATTAACCTCGCCTCCAAGTCTACGTGCTAATTGAGCCGACGAGCTAAAGTGTTTTGCGTGCTCACAATGAAATCCTGAGGTCTTTCACTTGGGTGAGCTTCAGCAGACAAAACAGATCACACAGGCAATAGTCCAACTTGAAATACTCTTTTTTTTTAGGAATAGCATAATTTCATTTCAGAACACGACATCGTCCAGAAAGTAAGAAGGCTTGCTTCATTATTGAATGTATATACAGCCACTTTATTTCAACTTAAGATCTTGACGACCTTAAAAAAAAACTTTTAGAAAGAAGCCGTGATTTGAATGTCTACCTGAGACAGATGATACGGCTGTATGATGAAGTCTCCTTTACAAATATAATATAAATGAGACTATCTTTGTGGTTTACGTCGTGCAATCTATCTATGTCAAGCATCACAGTGTATTGTGGTAGATTGATAGTATTTCAATTGCGTATTCGTTACTCAATCACCGGGAATTCAATTGAGTTTCGTTGCTAGAAAGAAGATGCATGGGTGAAAAATGGGTAAGTGAATTTAAGTGAGAAAAAGAAGGTTCACGTATCCATACTTTATGTTTAGTAGACGGTTGTAAGCAAGGAGGCAGGGGAATCAAGTGTTCACCCTAGAAATCAAATACAAACAACGGATCAAGAAGATATCTTTAGCTTTGCTACAATAAGAGTGTTTTGACATTGTCCAAGATGATTTATAAAAGTAGTGATGATTGAGAAAAAAGGGCTCGTGATGTTTCTAGATTCTCTGAGGAGGCTTCTAATCTGTACTGTAATGGACTCATGAATCGGCATTTAAGTGGTCACAGGGAAATGTTTTTTTCAAAGCTTTTTGTCGGACACCTTAGTATGATCAAGTGGGCATAAACACTATTTCATCTGCACCCATTTCCATTATCGATTCCTCATTAAAAAGACTTTCAGAAAGAGCCGTTGGCGATGTAATCTTCTCTGACACTAAGTTCTTGCCATGTGTCTCCAATCAGCAGTTCCAGAACCAAGCGGGGCCAAAACAAATATAGAGACGTATTTGATCAAGCATAAAGACCGATCCATTGAAGGAAACCAACCAGAGCCTGCCTCCCATTTTTTTTTCTGATTTGTGAAGTATAGATATCATTTCAAGTCAATTCAAGTGGATCTCAATTCCTGAGAACAGCCCCGCATAGCCCACGAGCAGATGTACAAGCTTGATGATTCCGAATCATCTATAAAAATCCACACAAGAAATTTAGGCTGGTAAGGCCAACTTCACCAGTGCACAGATTCGCTTATACATCGAGAAGCAAAGAAAGTTGGCAAAGTGTGGAGTTTTATGAAACGTGAAGAATCAAAACACTACTCCAGGATAAATCATTTCAATTGAAAGAAAAAAAGTGCCATCTGAGGCGATGTGCCTGCAACTGAATAGCCATGAGCCCCCAAGAGCAAATATGCCCGACACACTAACGAAGAAATTTTAGCTGCAGTAAAGCAATGTTCATGGTAAAACCAGGGGATATAGAGAAATGGGATATATGGTAGTTTTCAGAGGATGGTGGGTGATGAGTTTTACGGTACGCACAAAAGGGTATCATGAGGGCACTGTCGGAAAAGACTACCGAGAATCCCGACGTGCTTTACCGTGTGGCAAGGTCTGCCAAAATAATGCCATGGCAAATCCAAAGAAAGCGCTTGGAGGCTTTAATTATTGGGTATACTGGCATCGTTGCACTAGACTGCGCATTCCACGCATACATATAAAAACAAATCGGCGGCCTCATAGCCAAGATTGCAATCATCAAGATAAAGCACCTTGCACATGTCGGAATAGTGAGTACTTCGAACACAGGAGTCGGCAATTGGCGTTCCGCACACATTGTAATTATTGTAGTCATTTGCTGGTAGCTCCTAGAAGAATATTGCAGCCATTGCTGCGCGGGAGCACGTCAGAAGTGATTGAGGTCCAAGACATTATTGAGCGGATTACCAGCGAGGGTTTTACAGCCAAACTAAAAAAATATGAGAACAACAAGCCAAATAAATCGAACCTAAAATAGTATACCAAACATAACAACCAAAACCATCAAACCAAGAATAACGAACCAAAAGTTTTAAAGCTGTCAAAACCATCAAAACCATCAAAACCATCAAAACCATCAAAACCATCAAAACCATCAAAACAACCAAAACAACCAAAACAACCAAAACAACCAAAACAACCAAAACAACCAAAACAACCAAAACAATATGTTTTGAGATGCTCAGCGGCAACACCCCGGCCCACACACAAGACCCGTATCCGCCAACGACAAATAACAAAAAAACGGGGCCAAGGGTCGAGGCAGTCATGACCCGCGGTATTCATTTCCAGGCGAATCGCACGCGCCGCGGTCTGTGCACCCGGCACCACGGCAAAACACCAGGCGCGGCCGCGCGGCGCATTTCACACTCCACCTACTCCATGGCACTCGCGGCGGACTTGCACGCGCTCGAAAAACACATTGCCGCGCTCCACCAAGACGTGACGCGGCTCCAGGAGCAGCACGACGAGATGTCGCGCGCGGTGCGCGCGTTCGAGGCCAGCGCCCGGCACAAGCAGCTAGCCCGCCCCGTGCTCCCCGCTCGCGAGGACCCGCTGGCCCCCTCCGACGACGCGCCGGCGTTGATCCAGCACGCCCACTTCGACGCGTCGATCGAGAAATACTTCCGCCCGGACCCCGAGGCCGCGGGCCGCGCGCAGGCAGCCGTGGCAAGCAACGAGGTCCTTGGGCGGATCCTGCGAAGGACCGCCGCAGGCCGCTTAGCGGTGCGCGAGAGCGTGTGTCGGTTGGGCGGCGTCACGGCGTTTGCAATCAACGACCGCTTGTACGAGACGGAGGACGACGCGTTGTTGGGGCTCCGCTTCGACGTCTTGTCGCACGCCACGCGCCGGTTCCTCACGCCGCACTACATCATCCTCCGCCGGCGGCGGTTGTTTCTGAAGGACCCGGCGGCCGTGGATCGCCGCTGGCTGGTGTTCAGGTACACAACGCCTCCGCACGTACCTTTGGACCAGCTCCGCGGCCTCTTGCTGCGGGGGGACGAGGCCACCGCGCTCCAGCGCTTCGTGGAGCAAGTCCGCGCCCTGTTGGTGGGCGCGCAGTACAAGCACGACAAGCTCGCCCTGCTTGCGGCGCTCACGCACGAGGGGGTATTTGGGGCCGGGCTGGGGACTGGGCTGGGGGCCGTGGTGACAAGGCTCGACAAGGACTTGGCGTGCACCCGAGCTGCGCTTTTCATCCCCACAAGTGCGGCCCAGGGGCCCTTGGAAATTGAGTTTCGGTGCGGCGCCCTCGACGTGGACGAGGTCAAATGTCGGTTCGGCAACGGTGCAGCGGAGTTCTTTGTCCAGAACATGTTGTGCGGATGCAGCTTTCAGAACTTGGCCTCGGCGTTCACAGAGGCTCTCCGATATATGCGCACAACGGGGATCATTTGACTTTCATCCATAGCCATTGTCGAGGGGAAAGAGGACGGCGCGTATCACATATCCCTTTGCGCGGGCTGGTTGCGCACACTATGTTCAAACACTGAGCGCCTGTCGCTAGTGTTGTCTTTATATCAGAGACTTGGAATTCCACGCTGGCCAACGGGCGCCGTGCACTCGCAATGTCGACACAACACAAAGAGACGCTACAGAGAGACACACTACGGAGAGACACGCTACGGAGAGAACCGCTCGGATCGCGTCGCAAGCTGCTTCGACACCGGCCCGCTCGTTGCTGTTGTTCTCACCAGGAGTGCTGGCGGGAGTCTACATATGGCTGGCTATCGGTGGTACCCGGATAGACAACGAGAAAAGTACAACGCGCGGATTGCACCACGATATTGATTTCACAAATACTCTTCAATGACTTTTATATACTAATTTATGGTTTAATGTTAGCACCGAAATCATTCAAGCAAGACTCCAATCAACCACGAAAAAGTCATACTCGCCTGACATGGTGTTTGCCCGTCACCTAGAACGCATTACCGAACCCGGCGCCAGTGGGCTGATAGCCCAAACCAGTAGCCTGACCCATCATCGGACCATTGGTAATCATTAATGGTTGACCGGCGGTGGGCTCATCGTCTGCACTTTCTTTTTCTTTTCTTCTTTGCATGTCCTCGTAAACCTCCTTAAGCCTCTGGCCGTTCTCATAGGCAATCGAAATCTCGTATGGCTTGATGAATGCGCCCAAGTCGTGTAACCATGAAATCTCAAGCACATAGTCATGCTCAACCAAGTCATACGCCACGTACAAAAGAGCTGCAAATGCCTCGTGGTTGCCAGTCTCTACAAAGTAATCCAAGGCCTCATGTGCAATCTTGGTTGACTTGGAAACGCCAACAGTTTGAATCAAATCAGCCCACAATTTATCTCCCTTCAAAATGGAAATAGCCTTGTTGAACTTCTTGTGTCTGGTGTACAAAGTGGCAGAAATTTGTCTGAAGAAAATAAGGGAGTGGTTTTCCAACCTCTCTGCTAAGTCCAAAGAATTGAACCTGTTGCTGGATTCGTTCTCAATGGCAGAACGCAAAGACTTATAATCTTCCTCCTCAATCAATAAATCATGGTATGCACCGTTGACAATAGAGTTGTTCTTGTCGAGAACTGAGATCAAGAAAGGCTTAATCAATGGCAAGTTATCAGATTTGACAAACATTCTAACAAGTCTTGGCAAATCAATCTTGGATTTCAAGACAGACAACAAGTCGACCAAAAGAGTTGGGTTCTCCGCCAAATAAAAATTGATAGCCTTGTAGTAAATCTCAAGATTGGACACTTTTGCAATGATCTCCTTAAAAGAGGAGTGGTCAAAGGCAACTTCAGATCTTTCAATCATCGTCAAAGCAGCGTTGTCCCACTCTTCGTAGTGGCAGTACAAGAAAATTAACTCGGGGAACAAGTGTGCTTCTTCGCAAGCAGTCAAAACCTTAGGAATGTTGATTCTTGACCAGAAAAGTTTCAAGTGTTCCATGACCTTTTCCGGGCTGTATTTCGAATAAAGAATGGCTAACTCGGTGAACATACCCATATGTGCCCTCTCAAGACCGAGACCGCTCTCGAAAAGAGAGATCACTTCGTTAAAGTAGCCACTATGTTCGTAGGTTTTGACAAGTTCTGGCAATTCTTCGGCGTCAATGATCAAATTCAAACCACAAATTTGGGCCAATCTAAACTCTTTGTTCTCGATACAAGCACTGTTCACTTGTTTCCAAACAGAAGTGTTCGAAGCTTTTCTGGCACAGTCAACTGCACCCTGGTAGTCCTCTAGATAGACCAAAGTTGTGGCTAACTTCGAGTATTTGGAGACGTTCGAGTACAAGATCTTTGCTGCTTTGTAATTTTTAGACTCGAACAACTTGTCGCCGATATCCTCCAAAACTGCAACGTTTGGTCCGGCCACAAATTTCTCGATTTCAGACAATTTACCGAGAGAAGCATAGCAGTTAATGACGGCGTTGTCAATAATTGGTTCCCTTAAAGTCTCTCTAGACATTTCTAAAAATGGGATCAAATCTTCTTCCTTGCCAGCACGCTCGGATATTTCGATGACTTGCTCAAAGTTTTCAGGGTTCTTCGACTTAACATAAGACTCAATTGCTTCCGGAATTCTCAAACCATTTAATTGAGCAGTTCCCAATTGATACCATAATTCTGAGGTGTTGTACTTCTCAGCGTACTGTTCACCTCTGTCAAGGGACATTATGTCTTCAACTAAAACTTTCATGGCCTCATCTCTCATCTCGAATTTGTCGTACACTTCAAAAGCTTCCTCGAGCAAGTCATTGTCGATACACAATGGAGCAATTTCTCCGGCGTCAAATTTGTCTAACTTCTCGATGTAGTTAGCGACACGAGAGGGGTCTGCCTTGATCGCAGTCAAAATCAACAAGCCTTGCAAAGAGGTGTTGTCATTGAATGGCGATGGCTCCAATATGATTTTTTCTAACAATTCAATCAATTCTTGGGGCAAATCATTCTCCATGAAAGCTTTGACCGTGATAGAGATCGGCTCAGGGTCGCTGAGCTCGGGAATTCCCGTCAGAATGACATGATCAATGAGCAGTCTTCTGTGCTCATTCGCTGAGCTCAATACTTTGTCCCACAAGGAGAAATCAGACTTGCGCAACAAATACCTGGCCTGATATTTGTACATCTTGTTTTCGTTTGTGATGTTGATTAATTCGTCGTCATTACCGCCCTTAGAGTAGGCGATATATGCTAAGTATGGATCTCTTTTCTCACAGTACTTACCAACGGACAAAGTGTCATAGTTGTTGTTCTCCTCCAAGAATTTTTCTGGACTATTGTTCGAGTCGATATAAATTTTTGCCAACGTGTTAAACACTTCCTGGTCGGTAGATCCACCCTCAAGAGTCTTTTCCAAGAAAGGCAACAAAATCTTTAAACGATTTCTCTTTTCAACCTCACTTACCAACTCTTTTAAGGGGACTCTACCTAAGACAGACATAAGCAAGCTCTTGATGATGTTTTCATCACAATCCACATCTAACAAGCCAGCAATAACCTGTGGTGTGTTGGCAGGGTTTACTTGCTGAACGTAAACCTCGATAAACTTGAAATATTTGTTTTTGTACAAGTATAAGATCAAGTCATGAACAAAGTTAAATCTGTCACAGACGATAATCAATGGCAATTGATCATCTAAGTGTGCCTCTTTCAAAAAGTTTTTGACCTTTTCACCATTGTAGACGTTGTTGTCTCTGACAACCCTCTCAATTTCCTTGATCTGATTCATTTTAGAGGCAGCAACAATGTACTTGTACACCACATCTGGGTCTTGAGTCAAGTTCACAATCATTGATAAGTAGTATGATAAGCCTTCATTGCATTTGTAGGTCTCAAAAAGCTTTATCAAGTTCAAAGGTCCAAGAAGGTCAGAATACTTGGTAGCAACTTGGATCACAACTTGCAAGTTTTGCTGCAAATTGTGAGTCATCAATTCATTCAAACATGTCATGGATTGTTGAACGTTCAACTGACCAAAGTAGGATACCAACCAATCGTTTGGCAAGACATTCGTATGTACAATGACTCTCTTGATATCTTTTAAGTCATCGTAATGCTCCAAGGCCCTTTGGAACAAGCCAGACTTTTCACATAACTTACCAATGCTTGGTTTGTCATAGTGACTAAACATCTGGTTTCCTAATATGGCGTCTGCAACTTGCGGAGCGTGCAACAAGTTGATTTCCAAAAGTTTGGTTTGCAAGTGGCCATCAGCGGGAGCATCTTTCTTGAGAGCATCCAACAAAAAAGCAGTACCTTGCTGAATGAAGTTTTGGGAGAAAAACAAGTCAGCAGTGGTCTCCACATTCAAAGTAGAGTCATCATTGGCCAAGAGAGAGGTTGCGAACTCACTAGCCTTATCAGGATTGACGCGCACCAAATTCTGAATCAAGTTAGTGTAGTCTGGCTGGTAGCCAACTTTTTGGCAATAAGGTAAAATTTTGTCAAATTGACCCAATTCAGCCAAACATGAAACAACCTTGATATTGACGTTAGCGCGAATGTACACAGCCAAAGCCAATGCAGGGTCATTGTAAGACTTCACAATGTCACCCAACTCTTCTGAAGAGGTCAACTTGTCCTCCTTCAACCATTTTTCGAACAAAGGTTTGCGGTCCTGTTGCAACACTGGCTTTGCGAGCTCGACTGACTCATATTTGTTCAAGGAACCTCTGTCTAATAAAGTCGAAAAATACTGCAAGATAGGAGAAATCTGACCTGGTTGTGGTGTTATGTGCTTCAACTTGTTGATGGTATCCTGAGTTCTCAATTGCTCAGAAGAAGCAGCGACTTTCGCCGCGTTGGCGTAATCGCCTTGGTTCAAGTAGTTTTGAAATTGCTGATTGAACAAGTTTTCAGCACCAGGGAATCCACCACGCGACGCGAGTGACAAACCCAAAGACACATCAGACAATTTTTCCAAAACATACGGGATGATCTTATCTTGGGCAATTTCAACTGCAAGCACTTGGCCCTGCTTGTTGATGGTAATGATACCGGTACCATCCTTGTATGGCGCGGCGGTGAAGACAGGTTCAGCCGTAATTCTGTTAACAAATAAGTTGGAGCCCGACTCGATGTCGTACAAATGGATGAAACCGTACTTCGTCAAAATATAGATGATTCCATACTTGTCAGAAGCCTGTAAACTGATGGGAAAGTCGTTTGCTGCATCTGGGGGAAAGAAGATATCGACCATCTTTTTCTGGAATGGAGGGTTACCATCAACGTGATCGATTTCAATGATGTGCAAGCTGCCTTGCCCCAGGGCTGCCTTGTTACCAATACAGAACACCTTGGTGGGGTGTGCAGCGCCGTTCAACTTGACCTCCGCAAACTTGCACACATGGCCAGCAATGGCCTGGGACACGCCCCTGGATTTGCAGAAGAGCTGAGTGTGACCTGCAATACGGCCTTCCTCCTGCGCAATGCCAGTAATGGCAAACCAATTTAGGTTTGGCTCTGCGACGAAGTTGATGATTTGACAGCTGTTCAAAGAGTGGTGCCTGTCGCTCAATTTCTCGGGCCCATTGTTAGTGCCGTCAAAAACGTTCCAAATGTAGATGCTGGAGGCGGTGACGAGACCTAAGTATTCGTCGTTCAACCACTTCCAAAGCACAACAGGGCTCTCAAGCGTATGCGACTTCAAGCGCTGCTTAGAGCCCAAGTTAAAAACCTGCAAGGCCGTGCCGTTGGCACGTAAAGCAATTACATTCTGCTTTGGGTGCATGATGGCGTTGTCTGCGGTCATGTTCTTGCGTGTGACCTCGAAGTTCTGCTGCAAATCCACAATGGCAACGGTGTTACCCTGTGCACCGCTTTCACGCACACAGATGTAATGGTCGGACTCCAAAGTTGTCGACTTGAAGTCAAGCAGTTGAGGCTGAATGCCCAACTGCGTCAACTGCGACAACTGAGTGAAGTTGATTGGAATGTCAGCCATAGTTTTTTTTTAAAATTCTTTCTTGCTGCTGAAAATCCAAGGGTATTTGCTGTGCTTATTGTTTTTTTTTTGGTGCTTTCAGTGGCAGTGAAACAGATCCTGTTTTCTCGATTTAGGCTGGGTCGACGCCGGCTGATACGTGGTCGATAGTAGCGAGAATTAGATTTTTGTTTCCCAATTGAGTTCCAGTGAGGATGAAGCGAAAAACCGAACGATTCTGGTTGATTGGTAGGGTTTGTCTGCGTTTATTCCACACACTGGTTTATTTCCACGTATACTGTTGGGGCAGCAACATGAGTGGGGGCGCCGGCAACGTCGCTGGGAGTGCGTGTAGGAACCGCGCCTTGATTACATAAGTGTGCATGTTGTGAAGGTGTACTGATCTCTTGAATAGGGTGCATCTGTTGCGGCCGCCAGTACATCCCAAGGTTAAACCCAACCCTTCATTCTATGGCTGCGGTTTATCTATTTGCAAAGCATAAGCAATGCCAAAAGTTCTTATTTTCAAACTTCTGCTTCCCAAAAATGGGTTGAGGTTGCAGCCGGGCCTGGCTTTTTAAAAGGGGACTGACCTCTTTGCGTCTTATTGATACTCGTTTGATTATGAAGAAAGCGCCAAATATGTAATCAGAGTTGTGTATATACTTAAAATTTGCGGCCGGTCAACTTGAACTGATGCCTACAAACATCACAGATTTAAGACAGTGCAAACTAGAAACCCTTCGTCTGACAGGTACGAAAAAGGCCTGAAGTAGCACTCACTTCTCACAAAATAATACTTATATGAAAGAAAGAAAGAAAGAAAGAAAAAAGTGAAAATGGCTTATGCAAAATGGATTGTGGCATGTTATCCTGACATGTTTATTTCTTTGCACAACGCATCGTATCAGCCATGATAATAAGTTTAAGATCACACTGCACATAGAGCAAGTACTGGAGAGACAATTTCTTTACCCTTGTCCTTATATATCGAGACGTAAACTTTGGATACATACAATATAAGCAAGGGCTGCCCATAGTCGATGCCTGCCTCTTCATCCATAATCTATAGTGGGGGCAGTACAGATTTCAACACGTCTTCAACGATCTGGTTTGTGTATCCGGTGGTGGAATTAGGGTCACTTTGGGCTCGAAACTTTTCCAAATACTTTTCCACGCACGACCATTCGCTTCCGTACCAGTCGCCTGTGAGCAAAGAGATTTCTGTGCGTTTTTCGAGCTCGAGGTTGGTGTCTTCAAAGATTCTGTTTGTTTCCCAGTCAACTATCCAGTAGCCGATCTTGCGATACGCAATCTTTACGAAATCTGGCGTTACAAAGTCTTCGGCATTGCCGTCGAGACTGGCCCACGCTACCAACACTTTTGCCAATTGCAAGACATCCTCGGAAGCACGCATAGTGGGACGCGTGGTTAAAGGAGCTAAAGAGCATAGTCGATGACAGCGGGTAAATACTATCAACGAGCATACGTACTCCTGGATCTCCTGACTTGCAAAAACTGAAGGCACAAGTTGACGCGCCATCAGCACCTTTTCAAATGAGATCTCTTTGACGAGTATTTCGTGATCGTACGCCTGGATGAAACTCTGGCAAAACCAGATCCGGTCCTTCACCTGGCGATGAAGTTTCGGAAACTTTTTGCGCAAAGACATGACCGGCACAATTGCAAAATACTCGGGTATTGTCACAGCGTATCCGCCTAGCATGACTGGTATATCCTTGCTGATTTCTCGAGAGGCTAAGGTATTGTAGCGTTCGATCTCATCAAAAACCTTAAGAATTTTAGACTTCACGGATAAGTTGAGCTCGAGTTCCTCAAGATTTTTCCAGATAACAACTTTATAGAGTTCTGGCCGGGATCCCTCTCTTGATTTGATCATCTGGGAAACAAGCTCGTTGTACGTATGGTGTTGTAGAAGGTCTAGTTCAACCATGTCATCAGCAGCAATGGAAGGCAAAACAACATTTTTAAGTGCCGCCAAGCAGTTTCCATAGTCATCCGTGTATATGGCAATATGTTTGCGGGCTAGGAAAGCGAGCGAAAATGCAGTCCGCAAGTTTTCCATGGCCTCGAAATCGTTTAAACGGGTGTAGTTTTGAATTTAAACATCATGCCTGCACAGCGCACGCTGACCCGAATGTTTCAGGCGCAGCATAATGGGGAAGTATGAAAGCAGACTTGTGGAGAATGTGATACTGATCCAGAAAACTCTGCATGGTCTATTATTATTTTCATAGGTTTCTTCCGGTTATATGGGGTGGATCTTTCAGCTGCAATTTCACTGTATTGCATGAATGGAATCCCGCATTTTATTTTGGTCGTATGCTATGATGAGGCTTGCAAAACTGATATAAAAAAATCCGAAACGAAGAAATGAAGCTCGTGACGGCAATGTGTTTCTCAACAGACATCAATATTGAGTCCGCAATATGCCCATGTACACCTGAATGAGCTTTTTAGTAACTCCACGCCCCTTACATAACGTAGCGCGATGTTCAGCTTCAACTACACCTTTGTAATATCGCTAGTATTACTAACATGCCCTCACACTTTGATCCCAGAAGAAAAACAAAAGATTAAGAAGGTTCGGAGGCTATTATAGTTTGGTTCTTATGTGACTCATATGTAATCATTGCATATTTGCATGTGGTGCAAGATAAAAGTATCCGGAAAATTACGATTTCAGCCTTGACGATTCATCCCGTAGAAGGGGTAGTTTGAAACAAATCAAGATATATCTTGTGAATGATGGTTCTCTATTTAGCAATACGAGCATATACTAAAGCGAGAAGTATCAGGACTACGGGATGTGCAATTTATCCACCTAATTCGGTGGAGCTTGTATCCCGGGTTCCTCTTAAATTCCCTGAAACTGACAGTTTGAAGATTTCTGTTTTGGTGTTTCAAGACTATATCTGTTTTTGCATCCCTATCAAGAAGTTTGTATAGTGTTGAAAACCACACATGAAGCTGAAAATTAACGATGTGCCAAACTGCTTGTGCTCGTTTAACAGCAAAAGTTTAAAGAAGAGTAGTCAAAACTTCTATTTCGGTTCAAAATCAGCTTGTAGTTGGCAAATTCAGAAAAATTCATTCATGGGTTTCAATTGTTGCTCAGCTTGGTGTAATATTTAACAACTTTTAATAGCCGACGCATTATCTCAAGCTAGCGTCACGCAAACTTGTGTCAACAAAGATGATAAATATCAGAAAATGAAGTCTTTAACCGATTGGCTTTTGTAAAACGAATGTTTTAAAAAAAAGAAAAGTCGATTTGATTTTGTTCGACCAACAGCTTTTTTTTTCGCTTCATAAGTAATGGGTTGTCTTGTTTGGGGACGTCAAATAGATCTTTGTTCCGAATTCTATTAAAAAAAGAGGGAGTTTTGTTTTAATCTTATTGTTTTGAAATGAACCCGGGAGATGAACTTCAAATTCTCATCTTCTAAAAGAATAATCTTATCATTTTATGGAATCACGATAGTCGATGAGAGCATTCCGGCTGAGATTCTCTCGACATTTTAGAGAGAGAGATGTCTGTTGGATTAAATACAAAGATGTCCCTTGAAAGCTGAGACCAGATACAACCCAAAATCCCACGGTATCAACTTTGCTCCAGGTGTAAATTAGCGACCAATGTGCTACCAATCACTAGTACGAAGGAATCAAACACTAGCGGTTCTAAAATATCTAAAAACTGGGGCACAAGGGAAATCAACGAGGGACTTTTTTCAAAGTCATGCATCAACATTTAATATGTTGCATATGAACGGCACCGTCTTATTACGAAAATGAATACTTTGCTAGCAAAAACCTATCAGAGATGAGGGGAGCTGCTCCATCATTTTCTACATTAAAACTTAATCTTGAATGAGCACTGTGTCTTTCAAGTTTTTGGCATGTTTCTTCATAGAAAACCTGAGAATGTCTCACGCATACGCCCTTTCAAGGCTATGCTAGTACCTGACATAATCAAAGCTTAACAAATTCTAGAGGCCAAAAATTCCAAGGTCAGAACTTCACATAGTCTGAGAGGATCCTATCACACATTTCTTTATTATTTCACTAATCATACTTTCTTTGAGGGCATTTCAATAGCACAATTTCCAATTTGTGGTGGCTCTGATTGCCACCGACCACATGACTGCTCGCGGATTTGGGCGCAACCTACATATTTCCCAGTATTTTCACCCAGCAATTTTCGGCTTTACATCATCGACGGAAGGACAAATCAACCGAAAGGATTTGTAATAAAAGCCAGCAAGCTTTCCAGAAACGACAATCAACTATCTCCGTACATTCTGTGAAGTCACAAGTGCTCCTAGAAAAATAATTGATTTCAAATGCCTGAATTGCGTAGGTCGACTAGAGCCTCCACAGCCGAGGCCACCAAACGTCTGGAGCAACCACCTTCGAAGAAAGTCAAAACCGACGCTTCAACTGAAGAAACCAAGTTGAAGAACCAAGAAGTTCAAGAGCCCAAAGAGTCTTCGGAAACTAAGAAAGAAGACACATCAAAGGGAGATAAACCTACTGAATTAGAGATTGGCGATGAGATTCCAGATTTGACCTTGTTGAATGAAAACGAGGAAGAAGTCTCATTGAAGAAGGTTGCAGCAAACTCCAAATATATGGTCATTTTTTCGTACCCCAAGGCGTCCACGCCGGGATGCACAAAACAGGCAAACGGGTTCCAGAGAAACTACTCCGCTTTGCAAGCTTTAGGTACGGCCGTCTATGGGTTGTCAGCAGATCTGCCAAAGTCACAACTTAACTTTGTCACAAAGCAGGGCTTAGAATATCCATTATTGTCCGACCCATCAAGAAACTTGATCTCGATTTTGGGCGCAAAAAAACACCCTTCAGGCGTTAAGAGATCGCACTGGATCTTTGTCGATGGAAAATTGGCGGTGAAGCAAATTCAAATCAGCCCTGATGTCAGTGTGGACAGTGCTTTGGAGGATGTGCGTAAGCTCAAGGAGGAGTCCGGCTCTGGAGATGCTAAACCCGAGGACGCTGAGGACACCGATGCCAAAACAGAAGAAAAAGAAGATTAAGCGAGAAAGCAAGGTCCGCCCGAAGCAAATAAATTGGCATTCTACTAACGAAAAAACAATATAAATTTAAGGACAAGCCCCAAACCAGTAGTCGTAATCACTCAAGACCAGAGGTTTCATAATAACTGCTTATAATAAAACGTTGAGAGAATGAAAGAGGACGGTCAAGAGCAATGAGATTTTTGACGCCCACCACACGTGCTGGACCACAAATGAGCAGTACGAGAAATTGAACTTCCACGCGGACTCCGTATAATTGAACTGGCCAGTGACCAAACCTGTCTGTCCATCAAACTCACCCATCATGGCACGCACGACTACCTCTCTGATTTGCTTTCGATCGCTTTCTTTCTTCTCGCGGTCTGCCACCCACTCGCCTTCCATATGAGTGTACCAAGTGTCACAGCCCACGTGATCGTGTCCCGTCAAGATGATACCCTCCTTGTCAGAGTTTGGAAACACAATGTCCAAAACCCGCTGGGTTGTATCATGCAGGAGGTGATTTTGTGACCTAAGCTTCCCATTTTTGTACGGCTCCTTCTCGTAATTCTCGTAGTATATGTGTTCAGGCCCATCGGCACACAATCCTGCTTTTTTGAAAAACGGAATGTGCGTGAGCAAGACCGTGGATCCCATGAATTCCGAATTTGATTGGTTCAAGTACTGTAGAAATGACCATGTATAGTCGCGGAAGTCCTCCTCGAGAGCAGGGCCCTCTAGCGTAAGCGAGTCCAAAACGACGAGTCGCCATTCTTCCGCCATGCCGGCGTTATATGTGATAACGTAGTTATTTTGACCAAAAAGTAGATGGAACCTTGCCATGTGCTGCCACGTCGCGTCTCCGCTATACCCCACGTCGTGGTTACCCGTCAAGTTTATGAACAACGGATTTTCGAAGTTGGGTCGGTGCGTTTGAGGGTGACACCAGTCGTAGGTGTCGCGGTATGAGCGAGACGCAAAGCGATCCCATGGGTCGATCTGGCGTTCCTTGTCGAGCCACGAGACCCAGTCGTAATCTTCGTGTTTCTCCCATGTCTCGAGCACCGTCTGTTTGTACTCAAAGTCCCGAGGAAAGAGTCTCTCTACAAACCGGCGTGTACGGTTGTAGAATTCGGAATCGGGGATCCACTGCAGCGAGAACTGGTCGCCCATCACCGCCACATGACTCGGGCGCAAGCGGTGTTTCATGATGTTGTACACGTGACCCAAGTAATAGTCATTGCCGAGGTTGTCGAGGCGCTTGACGTAGGGCGTGCTGGCCCAGTTGCCATTGATTTGCGGGTCGCCAAAGGTGAGCATGTTGATGTCGGAAACACGCCCATCCTCATACACTTCCCGCACCTTGCGCTCCTGGAGACTTGGGAAATTGAGCAAGAAAGTCTCGATCCATGGCGCCTTGGACAACAAAGCGTTGATAGCAGCATACTTGCTCTGTACCGGCGTGTTGTGCCACTGACACTGTTGTGGAGAATTGACAATGTTGGGATAGAAGTACACGAACACGTTCAAGAATAATGCAATGCTCGTGACAAGCCACGTGGCGGAAGAGAGTCCGCGCCTGGCCATTGAGTGTCTTTTGATGCAGGGGGTTTTCGGTTTCCGAGATATACTGAATTGGGTTTCCCGGTAGAGGGTTGGTCAGTGTCCAGCACAAAGGTTGGGGTAACAAATGGTGATGCTGCGCGCGGTAGTTGCCGCGTCATAACCAAAAGAAGGGCACTATGAGGGTAGGCGCGTATGGCTTCAACAACACTGCAAGTTTACTTTTGATGACGTGATTTTTTTTCAGAAATGAACAGGCAGTGCTGTAGATGTGGCCTGGGCAACCATTTGCGATGCTTGATTTACTGAATATGGATCTCGATAGCATTTGCCGCGACGCAGGTGAAAATTGGCACACGAGTTTGAATATGGCATTGTTCCACACCGAGTTTGCAACTTGTTCCGCATTCACAACAGTGAGCCAGAACACCGGGATTTTGAGACGGTATTGGGTTAAAGACGTCTTGAACTGAAAGTGACGATGGGCTGGACTTATGTGCATTCGGTGTGGTTTGCGTGTAGTAAACTAGCACATTTGTGAACTTACAAAGCTACGTCGACAGAGGCCCGACTACTACGGGGCAGCGCACGCCATACTTCATGTGTGTGTATTCTTTACTTATGCAGCAGTCTTTTTCGCTCAACTTACAAAGCCTCGCCCAAGGCAGAGTTCAACTTGGCCACCTTCGAGGCAATGGACAAGTCAACGGTCTTGTCACCGACATCGACAATCAAGCCGCCCATAATTTCTGGGTTGACGGTGTTGGAGACCTTCAAGGTCTTGCCCTCGCCGACGAAGGATGACTTCTGGATGGCTGCCTGCAACTTCTTCAAGATCTTGGAGTCCAAGACCTTCGAGGAGGTGATGGTGGCCTCGACAATGCCCTGCTCGGCGTCGAACAACAAGCCAAAGTTCTTGTAGATGTTGTTGAGCTCGTCCAATCTGTTGTTCTCGGACAACACAGTCAAGAAGTTGGTGACGGTCTTGTCCAACTTCAAGTTAGAGGAAAGGGTCTCGATGACAAACTTTCTGTCAGCCTTGGACAAAGCTGGGTTGGTCAAGATCTCGTTGACCTTAGGGTCCTGTTGCACCAACTCGGCGATTCTGGTCAATCCTTTGTAAGATGCCTCCACGGAGGACTCTTGCTTGGAAGCAGAGTACAAGGCAGTGGCGTAGGTTCCGTCCACGCCAAACAATTGAATAGGTGGCTTGAACGACTTGGTGGCAGAGGCCATCGAGCGGGCAAAAACACGGGAGGCCATCATTTTTTTTCTGGGTTGGTGTGTGGGTTTCAAAAAGAAAAGATTGAAGGTACGTTTTCAGTGTCCGAGCGCCCCAGTGCGTGTGCGAGCACATTGGAGGTGTATTTTTTTCCACCTCGCACCGGGGCCTTCGTTTCTGAAACATGATTGGCTGGGGGCTCCTGGGTCTTTTTTATACCCGCGGCCGACGCTTGCAGCGGTTGCGACCAGAATGGCGTGCGATACCCATTTCTTGTGCCGGGGGTTGCAGTTGTCTCTTATAGATGGGGATTCTGGGTATTGGAAAATCGAATATCCTACGCCGCTTGAAAACCGGGGGATGGATTCGGTGGCCAGAAATGTAAACTCTTCGCATGCAGCGGATTGTTGTAGGGAAAACAGAGCCACTCAAACAGAGACTTCAATATGTTTTCCCCATGGGGCATATTCCTGAGAGAAACTTTCACAATAGGGAGTGTTGACAGAATCCGCTGATCCATTTTTTCCACCCGGCTCTGGAACTTCCAAAGCAAGCTGAGCCATATCGGGAAATTAGGTGCCTTCTAGTGCCCCTAGACTATCCTGAACGCGAAACGCATTTATAGCACTTGAATCGCGCCCATGTTCTCGAGTATTCATCGTGACGACAATATGCCCCGGTACAAGCGCCAGTAAGAACACCCCTATACCCAAGGCATAAAGAAACTGGAACAGCTAGTAGGAAATCACTCAAAATCATTTGAGAGTTTTCAAAGAGGATGCCCGCTTTGATTCTAATACTCTGATCCAGGCAGCGCCTGTTGCACCCGTGCACCAAGATTAACCACTGGAAAAAAAACTTCTAGTTAGACATGCGAATAAGATTCCAGCACCCGAAATTCCGTTTATCTCACATTTGCCATGTTCGCCTTGAGTAAGCGCTCTTGGGGCTCGGCTACCCAGGCGTTTTTGAGGTTTCAAAGCACTATTGCTAGCTCCCCTATCCTGCCAAGTGGAGGTGTAAGTCCAACAGACATGACGGACTTGGAGTTGAAGGACGAGACCCACAAAAGACAGCGGAAGTTGGCGGAGTCGCAGTTCAAAATGAAGAACTACGCAAACGGCGAAAACCAGCCGGGCTCGCTGAACTTTCGAAAGCCCGTGCACGACCATCTCCACAAGGGCTCCCCAATTAAAGAGTTGACCGTGGTGAAGAAGCAAACAGCTGGTCGTAACAACACAGGTAAGATCACCGTGCGTGGCCGTGGTGGAGGCCATAAGCGCCGTGTGCGCTTAGTGGACTCGCACAGACTTGTTTCGGGCAAGCAGACGGTTTTGCGCATTGAATACGACCCCAATAGATCTGGCCACATTGCTCTCGTGAAGCACAACGAAACTGGCAATCTCAGCTACATCTTGGCCTCCGCAGGCTTGAGAGCGGGTGATATGGTGGAATCCTTTCGTCAAGGTATACCTCGTGACTTTTTGCAAGAGATGAAGACAACGAACAACGGCGAGGTGGACGAAGCCTTATTGAATTCGCGTGTCATGCAAAGAGGCAACTGCATGCCCTTGAAGATGTTGCCTGTTGGGTCCATTATCCACAACATCGGCTTGCGCCAGGGCGGCCGTGGCCAGCTTGTCCGGGCTGCTGGCACTTTCGGTCGTTTATTGTCGAAAGCACCCGAACAAAACAGAGTCATTGTCAGATTGAGCTCGGGAGAGCACCGCTATGTGCATGAAAACTGTCACGCTACCTTGGGCACGGTCTCCAACCGAGAGCACCTGGTCATATCCTGGGGTAAGGCCGGAAGAAGCCGTCACAGAGGCTTCAGACCAAAGGTCAGAGGTATGGCGATGAATGCACATGACCACCCTCACGGTGGTGGTAGAGGTAAGTCGAAGTCGAACAAGGTTTCCCAGTCGATGTGGGGTCTCAAGAAGTTTGCCAGGACGAGAAAGTTCAAGCGTGTGAACAAGATGAAGGTGAAGGACAGACGCGCATAGGCAACAATCGAGGGAACATATAATCTTGTACATACACAAATCAAAAAAAAAAAGCAGAAGGGAAAACATCACGGTATTACCGCGAGCTCTTTCAAGGCAAAATTTGCGGCTCGCCATGCGAGCATGATCTCCTCGCAGAGCCAAAGAACGATAAGAAAAAGTACGCTGACTAAAATGGCCAGGCCCGCAGCTAGGCCCGTCGCTCTGCCGCCGCTTATAGTTTGAAACGCCATATCTTCCAGATCTTGCTCAGGACTGTTGTGCAAAGGCAAAAGAGGCGTTCGCTCCGAGAACCCTGTCCTGCGCGACGAGATCGCGTTTTGAAGCTCGGCCACGGCCCTAAATTTGCCGAAACCAAGCTCCTTACCTTTATTTAGTGACGTTGGTAAAGACGACTTTGAGCTCTCGTACTTCGAAGCGGCAGCAACATCCAAACTGGTGGGATACGTGGCGAAATTAGAGAAGTTTTGCGTCTCACATAGCTCGGCGCTCCTCCCATCTTGCACAGAGTTTGCCACGGCAGATGCAAGATCGGCTACTTCATCGAGTCCATCCGAAACCGTGGCTTTTTTGCGCAATCGCTTCTGCTGCTTTTTCGACATGGGCGAGGTGATGGGGCATGTCCTAGTGTATGCGGAGACGTCCTTTTGTGGATGCAAAAATATCGCAATGCGATAGCGCATTCAGGCATGCTGCCTTACTATGGAACACAAGCAGCTCCTTTAGTTATGCAACCCTCACCGTTTGCGGCAATTGCATTTGTTGTTTGTGCTCAAATCTTCAATTTGTAAGGCCCTGCGTTTCTTGGTCATATAATACACAGGGTAAACAGGGACACGAGGTCTGCCACGAGGCTCGAAAATGGTTTGGCGTCTCATTTCTAGCTGCTTGCAAGTGCATTAGAGTATGTGGCTGTATGCTGGTTGACCGGGCTCAGTAATTTAGAACTGCTTTCTTCATCCTCCTCCTCGGAAATCATACCATCTGAGTCAATGCCCCAGTTCTCATGAACAGGCACTGTTATATTTGTTTCACATACAGAGTGCCTTGGCTTACTCGGGCTTGGAGCTTCAACTATACCAAATGCTGCGTGGTACTCTGGCATTGTGTAAATGAACTTGAGGGTGTTATCTGCATTCGGCGACACCGTATGGGCATCTCGCAGAAAGAAATCGACCTCATTGATCTCTAGATACACTATAGGAGTACCTTTCAAAGAGCTCATGGAAATAGCGTTCAACATAGGGCGGAAGTTACTGAAAGTGGCGTTATCCATGAATCTGAGACCCGCTTGACGAACGATGACTAAGCTATGCACAGACTTGAAAGTGAGCCGCTGGCCGTAGGTGACTTCAAATTTGCAGATCGCATTTCTGGAAAACACCGCTGCAATTTTGTGCTTAGAGTCATTCACTATGGTTATCAATTCACCTTTGGAATTGGTAGGATAGAACTTCAAAATCCGCACAAGCGGCATACACTTGACACTAGTCTTGCTGGGGCCATAATCTGGTATGAACCGCTTGATCAAAATGTTGCTGACATAGAAATTCCGTTTCTCAACTCTATCTAGGATCGCCTTTAGGATCCATGAGCTGAGAAGTGTTATTGGGTATACCATTCAACAAAACTGATGCACAACTGCCATGCACAAAATCACAAAGCACGGGAGATCTTCTTAAAGTCAACGGTATTCACGTGAGAGAAAAATAGTCGCCAAGTCTATCGAGCTTATTTGATTTGGGTAGGCTTCTCGATGGATAGCTTTCGCAGATCTAGCCTTGCTAACACATGTGGGGAAGCCAGTGATGCGATGCGCGCCTATCTGTTTCTATGACGCTTTCAAGTACGCTGTGTCCAATCTATATTGTAACGACTGATTGACGCCATTCTCTAGTTGGCGCAAGACTGCTATTTTTTTTTGGCCTATATACTGCACACGAATTCAGTGCTGAGACGTGAAGGTTTTAGTTGGGGTCTTGCTCCGCAGAATGCTTTCTTTTGCGACTCAAGGCTAGTCTCTGAGTTCGCTTCTCCTCTCTCTTTTCTGATTTCTTTTGCATTTGCTTCTCGTCTTTCAATCTTTTCTTTTCACAGTCTTCGGAAATTGAAAGATCATTTATTGCAGCGAAATGTGGTTTTTGCACATTGACATCATTGTAGCGAATAGTCATAAGATCGTTCGCATAGCAAATCTCCATGTCATCAAATTTACAGCTCGGTGAGTGGTTGTCCTCGAATATGTTGTTAACGCTGCGCCCGAGGTATGCTTTCATCTTCTGCGAGGCCTGTTTATAGTCCTCTTCACTTTCGATGAAGGTGTGCTTCTCGGAAAAGCGAGCACTAAAATGCGTCAAGATGATTTTGCGGCAGTTCATTAATTCTGCAACTCTGATGGCCTCCACTACCGTTGTGTGTTTTTTAGCAATTGCTTCTTCAATGAGATCGTTCTCCAAAGATGCTTCATGAATAAGTAAATCGCTATCGCGACCAATATCAACGAACTTTGAGTTTGGCCTCGTATCACCAGAGAATGAAATCTTAAAAGTCTCTTCTGCATCTAAATCAAATTTCAAACTAATAGAGTAAGCCCAGTAGCAGTGAATTGCACGCGTGGTTTGAATCAGATGAATTCTTAAGTCTTTGAAAACATCTTGTATAAATTCCTCAGTCAAAGGGGCAAATTTCACTTTCGGAATACTCTCCGCCAAGAGTCCACTGTCGTATTTGCTTTCAAACTCAGACATTGTAAGTTGCCTCAGTTCTGGACGTGGGCCACGAATAAATTGCTCACAGCTCATATAGACAATTCGGTCCAAATCTAAGTTTCGTGTGAGCCGTTCGAGATTAAACCACTCGGTCATAAATTTGTTAAACTGCCAAGGAATGATGAGATGGAGTTTGCGCTTATTGATCTTGTTGTATTCGAGCCATGTAGAGATCACAGAAATGATACCCAAGTGGTGGTCTGCGTGCAAATGACTCAAAAAAATAAGATCTAGCTCATCAAAAACTTGCTTCAATTGCTCTCTGTTATTATGACCATAGTTTCGTACCAATGAGCCTATGGTGTTCTCTCCGCCGTCAAGAAGAATAGCTCTAAATTTTGTTTCATTTGTATTCTTATCCACATAAGGAATTCTTACCAAGTTTGAAAGCACGTTTCGGTGGATCGAAGGAAGAGCAGACCCAGTACCGAGAGTGACAACTTGGACGTGATCTTTCAAAGATTTGGGTTCTTGGAGAGGTCCTAGGGAAAGAACCTCGTTCTTCAAGACTTCTTCTTTTTTTCCAGGTATTCCAACTTCTTTATCGTACAATGACGACCATGTCTCGTCTATAACATTATCCTCGGACATTTCAACCCCAGAGGTGGTGATTGAAAATTGTTGAAGTGATTGCAATTTGGTAACTTGACTCATTGGCTTGAATTTCTGGAAGTACGGTAAATTAAAACTGTTGTTCATGATACATTTAAGCTTGAGCAAATGTATAGCATAAGTCTTAAAAATCAAGGTATCGTCAGCAAAGTTTGGATGACTAATGACATGTTTGCATTCTGCAGGGAATTTCAGGATGAACTCGGCGTATTCTGGCAGCTCAAAGTCAATGCCATCGCCTAAGAAATGAAACACAAGACCATATTCTTCATGCCCATTTGTTTCAGACTTCGCGAACCAGACATCATTTCCAATGGTGTTGCTGAGATAGTCGTTGTTTGGGATGTCAAGGATAAGTAATTTCGGAAAGCTCTTGGCCTCGCCCATGACTTGATGTGAGTATACCGGCTCGTTCTTGTCGTTCATTACGGTCTCGCCATCAGTCAATTTTTTATAGTCAAATCCGGGCTTGACGCCTAAAGCTTTGGCCTTGACTGGGTCAAATTTTCCTCTTACAGGCAACAACCGCACAATGAAACTGAGAGACTTTTGAGTGGACACATCCACAAGCTCATCAGGCGGCGGAAGTTGCGCATGGGACAGGATTTCTGCCTCGCTTGGATCATATTTGTATGACAGTGGGTCAGTACTGTTCACCACCAGGGTGTCTTGCGGGAACATGAGGGAAGTAACCTTTTTCAACTGTGTGAATAATTTGGTGGACATCAGCTCAGAAATCTTTTGCACAGGCTTCAGACTGGGAATCTTGACTGGTACGAACACTGCATTCGTGTCACCAATAAGATTCTGATCGTCGGTGTCTAGGACATTTAGCTCGATGCCTTTACGAAAAACAAAGTACCGCCACGTCGCCACAACATAGGAGAGTGTTTTACTTGAGTTTGTGAAGATATCTATACCTCTACTGGTCGCATCACTGATAGTCAAAAACAAGCCGGGAAGGCCTCCAATGTCCGACCAGCTTGATATGATACCGGTTAAAAAGATGCTTTTGAGGCGACCCACCCGAACCCCGTTCTCGTTTAGAATTCGCTGCGTACCTTCGGGAACCTTTCCAAAAAAGAAGCGGTTGCCCTGTCTATTTGTGAGCATGAGCAAGGGGTGCTTGGACTCGCTCGTGCGATGGCAAATGGTGGACACAGTGAACATAGGGTTGGAGTTCTTGTGAGAGTCAGCAAATTCCTGGAAAAAGCGAGTGTGCAGTGCGGGCGTATCGAAAAACCTCGGGGCAACGAAACCTGCTCCGACCGTGTATCCAGATCTTTTTTGCCTGACTTTTTGTGTGGCGGGAGCTCTCGAAGATGGCACCAGAGCAGTTTTTCTCAGAGCAAACCGAAGCAGGGCGTAGTGTTTGACAAGCGAGACTTTTCCCGACACACGACTACCGGTAAGCGAAATCAATTTTGCTGAATATGGAGGAGGGCTGGAAAATGCAGTTTTGAAAAACGCTAGTGCAATCCCTGAAGCGTGGAATTCTTCTTCTGTGCTTGTGGGAAAATGTATGATTGTAGTGAAGGGTCTTCGCGCGCGGCAGCAAAATTCGCACCCAACAGATGGGCCAGTTCTAGCTCGGTATATCTTGGCTTCTTTTGCTTTAAGGCTGGACGCTTCCTTTTCTTTTGCAACCAAAGTGTGCTGGAGGGCTTCTTTTTTTTTTTGAATGTTTTAAATATTTTGAGATTTCTGTTCATGTCTGCCCATTTGTCCCACTTGGCCATTGGGATTCTGGACGTGCGAGATGAAATTGGAGTGTGCTTCGTATTTGACACTATGAATGTTTAATTCCTACGCTCGAGTTTTGCCCAGCGCATTTCAGGAGCTTTAGTTTTGATTCCACGTATTGGTAGGACCAGAAAATGCCATGGACTTGAACAACTAAGTCCGGGTCAAGTGCTTCAGACCCATGTTTCTCATTTATGACAATAGTCCCATTCACTTACCACCGCCCTGGCCAGCTAGAAAACGGGGGTGGGGGCATCATTTCTTTTTCAGCATTTGAATCATGGAACAAAATAATAGCAAGGCCCCTGACATCTTTCTCGTGAAGATGTACAGTACAGATTTCTTTCTGCAATCTCAAGTCTCGCATTTAGTCCTCGGCTAGCTCGCCCCGCGATTCGGGCGCCGTGCGCGATTACAAGCCTATTTCCCCAGACTCGCCTCACACGCTGTCTAGTATCTTCTACATTGAGCCTTCCAGCACAGAGAACTACGGTATAATAAGCTTTGCGAAGGATTTATAAGCCAGAGCCAAATTATAAATTATATCGACTATCAGCAACACATCGAGTCGCGGCTTCAATCGCAAATACGCAAAAATACTCTGAGCCCCCCACCACACTCTCGAACAGAGAAATACATTGTTTCACAACAAGGCTGACAAAAATGTCCACGATTTTTTCGCAGTTACACACAGACATTCTTGAAAGTATCTTTGCGCAGCATCCGAGCCTTCGGCCGGCCCAGCTCCAGTATAATGCCAGCGCCAAAACGAAGGTTTTGAACACGCTTCGAGCGCTCCCTCTCATGCGTGGTATCGTACCTTCCGAAGACCAAAGGCAGGAGCTCATAAAAAAGCTTTTGTTGGAACAAAAATGCGCTTATACATACAAGAGTTGGTATAAGATCTCGGCACAACTTGACGAATTAACAGGAGGAAATGAGTGGAAATCCATCTCTGAGCTGCCAGACTATGATTATATTCTGGTGCGCCAACAGATTAAAGAGTTGAAGGAAGCACGTCTAAAGAAGGATTTCAAGCTTCTCTTGTATTTGGTGAGAACAAAATGGATTCGTAACTTCGGCAATATGGGGAGTCTGAATCTCTTTCGCCACTCCCATGTGGGTACGAAAAGATTGATCGAGGAGTACATTGAAGAGTGCCAGAAAGCACTTGTGTACTTGGTGCATGACGAAGATGTGAAATTGGATGATCGCTATCTTCTTGGGATGCTTATACAAACAAGAAAAAACATTGGGCGAACCGCATTGCTCTTATCGGGCGGCTCCACTTTTGGCATTTCGCACATTGGTGTCTTGATAGCTCTTCTAGAAAACAATCTTCTCCCAAGAGTTATCAGTGGGTCTTCGGCTGGATCTGTAATAGCCAGCATTCTTTGCACACACACCCAGGAGGAAACAGCACAGCTTCTCGAGTCTATTCTCGATAAAGAGTTTAAGTTTTTCGGATCATCTTTGCTGAGCAATGCAGATGGGAGATTGAAGTGGCTTCTTGAGAGCATCAGTCATTTCCTCAAGTATGGAACGGTTTTCGACATTGCGACAGTTCGAGACACTGTTCATAGCTTCGTTGGAGATTTAACATTCAGGGAGGCTTACAATAGAACAGGAAAAATTCTAAACGTTACAGTGTCTCCCGCTTCAACGCATGAACAGACAAGACTTCTCAATTACTTGACTGCTCCTCATTGTCTTGTTTGGTCAGCCGTTTGTGCTTCTTGCTCTTTACCGGGTATATTTGCATCAAATTCTATTTACGAGAAATGCCCCGGGACAAACACCATACGTGAATGGAACAATGACCAGTCTCTGAAATATGTGGATGGCTCTGTGGATGGGGACTTGCCAATAACCAGGCTTTCAGAAATGTTCAATGTCGACCACATCATTGCAGTGCAGGTAAATCCTCATGTCTCGCCTGTTCTCAAAGTTTCCGTTGGAAATTTGGGAAGAAAAACAGATTCCGATTTTGCAGATAGGCTAAGAAACGTGATGAATGGCTGCTACGATGTTATGCTGAATGAGGTCATCCACTACTTGCAAATTTTGCACGAGCTCAACATTCAAAAAAATATCACCTCAAAAATGATTTCTATTCTAACTCAGAGATATTCGGGGGATATCACAATTCTCCCCGATTTAGACATCATTGATTTTTTCCTGCTATTCACTAATCCGACCCCAAAATTCATTCTTGATTTCGTTTTAAAAGGTGCTCGAGCAGCTTGGCCCAAAATTACGATGATTAATAATCATTGCGGCGTTGAATTTGCCCTAGATAAAGAGATTTCGGTTTTAAGAGGCAGAATAATCTCTAATTCGAATAACAGGATAAACTATAGTGCAGATTCAGCTAAGACGCAGCCACCTAATGCAGGCACAAGCTCTAATGCGTATCTTGTGAGCACACCTGTTTTAAATCTTGGTCTGCAGAATGACCCATCCTTTAAGGACGGAAATACGGTGAAAAGTCGTAACAAAACTCCACAGATTCGTCGTTACAATTCCACAGGGTTTTCCGGAATAGACAGAAGCGGCGGCATGATGCGCGGGTTTGACTCAAAACTAGCAAATCAAAATCAAGCTGAATCTTCCTCCTCAACACCATGCCAAACTGCTAACACTGCTTTGATTTCTCATAAGAGTGATGCCAACATTGCGGGAATGAGCACCGATTTTTATGAACAAATTTCTGCAGACCAGCTGATTGGAGCGGAAAGAATTCGAAAGGCACTTAGCTCGGGTGATTATTTATATGACGATGTTTTATCTCATAATGCTGAGGTGCCTGGTTCATTCAGCTTACGGACAAGCCCAAAGAAAGAAAGAGCTATTCACAGCTCTTTAGGTCACACAATAGTTGCCCAAAAGGCATCTGGCGTTGACGTGCAATCAGATTCTCAGATCTCTGACCTTCAGAAAGAAAAGGCGAATTTGCCCAGAATCCTGAAAAGCAGGTTAAATAGCAAGTCTAGTGTTGGCTTGAGTGTATTAAAAGATCTACCGAGATCTTTGACTAGCTCGCTGCAATATGCAAATTCCTATCAAGATTTGCAGGGATATTACGCGGAAAACAAGCTTAAAATGAAAGGTCTTCATTCTCCTGATTTGAGACGTCAATTCAGCAAGAGTCGTCTCGATGGGGATTTATACCATCTAAACTCCAGATACCAGAAAATAGCATCGACTAGTGCCGATAGAGGCATGAGACAAGAAAGAAGTGAGTGCAGTTCCCGTGACACACACTTTAATAGTGAACCTGACTCGGACAGCGCAAGTTCGGAGCAAAAGCCAGCCAAAGAACTCGTTTCCTTGACGCAATAGCAGCTGAGCCTAATGGCAATGCGAGCCGTAATAGAATCTTAGTAGATTTTTATGCCCCTCACTATTCACCAGCTAGAGAAACAAACAACGGAAGGAGCATTCCGAGTAAAAATGTGGTAAAATTTGCACTAGGTGAGTGTATGTCATTCTGTTGAGGCTCCGATGATGACGGATTCATCGAGGCCATCACATCCTGTTTATTCGAGTAGCTTGACTTTTTTTCCATGACGTGCAACACACTAAATAAAAAGGTACCTGAGCTGAAAAGCAACAAGAAACCCAAGGCAAAAGGGCTGTCTAAGTCGAAAAGAAGAACAGTAAAGTATGTCAAAATGGAAGAAAGAGGGGTCGTCAATGCGAAGGCGATAATGTGATACTGGCAAACGTCCAGCGAAACACCTTCACCTAATAACACTATCGTGAGACTGAAAGCCGTGGGAATTTTGTGAATCACAATCATGAAGAAGAATACGAATTGAAATGTTTTGTTCTCTCCGCAAAAGGATACGCCCAAGGCAATTCCGTCCACAAAGGAGTGTATGATCAAACCCAAAGTAAGGGGAGATTGCAAGATTGAATGCGAGATTTTTCGCCATGAGTGATTCTGATCAACGTCGGCCAAAGCCACAAGTGAGGAGTCACGCAGATTCAAGAGATGTTCAATCGTAAAGAGAGCAATAAAGCCAAGTAAAAGTGATCCACCCACAATAAACGAGGGAGGTATGCCATATGATTGTAAAAGCGACAAAGCCAGCAGAGCGGTAAATAGTGTCAGGACTCCTTCGGGCAATATAACGCCCAACGCAGTCCCGATTAGAATACCCGTGCTGAGTGCCGAGACCTTCGACATATGGCCCATAGATAAAGTGAATTTGATTGAGGCCACACCAACTGCATAAATGACAGACACCATAATCAAATTTAGCAAGAATAGAAGAAGAAAATTCATCTTAGTTGAAGGAAGGTGTTGGTGGAGATTCGCGTGTTTGGTTTGAAGAGCATCAATATATAGGGCCGAGTCGGGTCTATTTGCAGTAGTGCGACGAGGGTCTTATAATTGAGACAGAGGCGATACTGACATGGGACTTCCTTCGGGATTCGATACAAAAAGAAGGTTTTGCGTTGACCAGATACATACATCTATCGCTGGAAATGCCAGAGAGGCACATAATATGGTAGCAACAATTTTTTTGAGACACGGTGATTCACGGCATCATGTGATGTTTGAAACCATGCAAGCTTCACACACACTTGGTGTATGCTACTCATAAATCCAAAAGAATCTAGACCATTAGCTTTGCCCGCAAAGTACAAAGCCGGAATCTGAGCATTGGCCGTTCATCTAGTTTCTCAACTTCGATTCCACATTCATTACGCATCATTAGCCAAGTAGCGCGTCGCGCATTTAGGACGCGCACATTCAATGTATTTGACCGGATACATCGTGAAGAAGCGCATGGCGAGCCACCACCGAAATGGAGTTGGAAGAAGAAATACTCTCTGATAAAATCAGCCTAGCAGTACTACAGTTTAAGGCCAAGAATTATCGGAAGTGCGTTTCCATTTACGCTGAGCTAGTGCTGAGATTGTCTTCTTTCGAGGAGGGTCGTGTAGTGAGCACTAGGAGGTTTTATGGTCTCAGTGACAGACCACCATTCGGGAAATTGATCCATCCCAAGTTGTGTGGCATTTTAGATCAACGAGCGGCAGCTTACGAAAAACTAGGGGCTTTTCGCTTGGCTCGCCAGGATGCCGAAAGATCTATTGCTTTGGACCCCGTGAATTGCAAAGGGTATCTACGGCTCGGTAAAATACATTTGATCGAAAACGACAGAGTAGCTGCATACAAAGCTTATCAGCAGGGTGTCTTTTTCATAAAAAATGCCATGAAAAATGAAAGTTCTGTTGCTTCAACGAGACTTTGGCAGCAATTGCAATCGCTGTACAAAGAATTGAATAGCATACTAAAGAAGGAGCGAACATCCTCTCAAGCGGGGGAAAGTTCAATGAGTAAAGCAGGGGTTACAAAACCTTTGTTAGGTGCAAATTTGTCGAGTGAATTAAGGACAAACCATTCTCGCGGATTACAGGGCCGGCTAGATATGATGCTTCCATTGAAACGGGCGACTACCCTGCTGCCAGTGACTACGAAGCGCCAGAAATCATCCAAAGACATTTTCGAGATCTTACCCAAAGAGTTAATTGAGCTTGTTTTCTCGAACCTCTCATTTGGCAATATTCTACGATCTCATTTGGTGTGCCGACTATGGTACAATACTCTCGTCACAATTCCGGGATTATACAGGGGGAACTTCATGCTAAAGCATCGTGCTACATCCTTGGAGTATTTTCAAGGGTTGAAACTCATGAAAAAAGTGCTGCAATATCTGTTCGATAAGGCTGTTCACCTGCTCAGCGTGTGGTCTACTCTCAACATGCAGCATTTGGGTAAGATTCTTGAAAGTGTCATTGTTGATCAGAGCCTAAAACTTCTGAAACTACACATCATTGATAAATGTCTCTCGATGGAGCTCTTTTTGAAAAAGTTGGAAAAGTTTAATTGGAGCTACACAGGGCTTGCTACTGTGAAGCATTTACGTCTCGGCATAAACTCTTCTCTTTTCAACGGCAGCGTACTTCTTAATGTATTCCCCAACATCGAATCAATGGAAATTATATGCGTTGACCAACTTTTACGCCGGACAAACATGCTGCAGATACCGGCACCTTCAAGTGAACTCAACCAATTACTCTCTTCATCTACTGCTATTCAAACTCATTGTACATTGAAGCATCTTACGCTCACGAACCATCCATTGCTCAAGTCTGGTCACCAATCCTGGCGGGCGAGCGAGCAAACATTTGATCCCCGACCGCCTTTCTTGGACATATCGTTTTGTGCGCTTACCAATCTAAAAATTTCAAGCTATGACTTCACTGGTCTTGCGGGCACGTTTCAAACGTTTCTCAAAAATGCGCCATTGTTAGATGAAGTGTATTTGGAGAACAACGAAGAGCTATCGCTCAAGAAGTTTCTCCTTTTTCTATCTCTGAACCATCCTGCCTTTAAACTCAGGAAGTTGACTCTCCGAGAAAATCATCAAGAGGGTATATATGGGCTAGATGAAATTGCTGCTGAAGACCTTCAATGTATTGGTGCACTATCACATCTCGACATTTATGGGTCATCGATTTCGAGCACTGGCTTTTTGAAGCTTTTGACACTCGCAAACAAAGAAGGCCACATGCTACATATAAACGTCGGTCATTGCAGCCATATCCAGTTTAAAAATGACAGCCTTCTCTCTGGATCAACAGTCCTACGGTTTGCACAGATATTTGAAATAGCGCCAGGCATTCAATCACTTTTCATACCAGAACTCAGTCTTGATAACTTGTCCTTGAAGTTTTTAAAGGAAGATTTGTCTAAGACATACACTGAGCTTTGCTTGAAGGTTAATTTAAGAGTCTTGGATCTTTCATTTTGTCATCTGATTGATGGAACCGGACTCATGAACTTGTGTCGCAGCGGCTCTGCTAGGTCCAGAAGTCTGGACCAGCTAGGCCTAGACTTGCTTATTTTGCACGGCATGCACTTCGACCCCCAGACTCTCAAACTATTACAAGGGAATGGATTTGTGAAGAATTTGCAAAACGACCCATTCAAAAAGAAATGGAAAACATACGGCACTAATTCCCTCGTGCTTGAGCATAGCTAACTCTTCCGAGTGATGAGTCGCGCACGCCTAGATTGACGCGCGATGCCTTCTCGCAGGATGGATGCGAGCAGTACCAATACCTGAAAAAATAAAATAAAAGAAAACACATCTGCGTTGAGTCTTGAGGTTTTAATAATTCAGAACAGATGGCGGTTACCAGAAGCGGCAAAAGCGCCGGTAGTGCAGGCAAGAAAATCAAATTTCTGGAAGATGGGGACGACCCAAGCGACATCGAAGTGGTGACATTGTCGTCACCAGAGTCTGAGCAGACCGGTGCTGCTTCCTCTGAAATGGATCTGGATGAGGATTCAGACGATGCTCCAGAGGAGGAGTCAATTTCAAAACTGAAGTTGGCTGCTATGCAGAAAAAGAAAGAGCAAGAGAAACTAGAGCAAAGCTTGCGTCAACAAGAAAGAGAAAAGAGAAAGCAAAGAGACTTGCACTTCAGACAGCAACAAGAAGCCAAGCGCGATAAGATAAAAGAATTGGTTGCGGCCGAAGAACTACCTGAACTTCTACCAGAGGAGGCATTTGGATCCGACGCAGAGGACGAGAGTTCAATCAAGAACAGCAACGGCAAACATTTGCGCTCGGATCACTTTGAACAGGAAGATGCTGAAATGCGTAAAAAATTGAAGCTAGAAAAACTCAGGAATCTCAAAGAAATGAGAAATCAAGCCTTGAAAAAGGGGCCTGTTTACGTGCAAGTACAACAGGGTGCTACCTCCAAGAATCGCGTGCCCCAGGCTGAAAAGGCCATTCTCGAAACAAAGAGCCAGTGGTTGCAGAGAGAGTCGCTCAAGAAAAAATAGACACTAAGGGTCGGACCAAAAAGCGCAAATAAACCTTTCGTATTTCAGTCATGTATATTGGGAACCCGTCCCTCGTATAATTAATGGTAAAAAGTGAGTCGATACTACTGCCACAAGCTGGGATTACTGCTCGGCTCCAGTTCATGAATGTCTTGTCAAATCAAACATATATCTCATTTACCCGGAACACCAATGCGCTCGTTCTTTGTAAGCAGGGGCTCCTTGAAAACAAAAGCGTGCAGCTTGTCCTGCTCTTGACTTTGATCGACTTGCGAAAAAGAGGATTGCTCCTTCAGAGCCTCAGCATCGTCGTACTCCAAGATATCCTCGGGGGTTAATTTGATTGTGGTGGCAGGTCTTCTAAGCATTATCGATTTCTCAGCTGAAGCTTTGCAGACTCGCCTAGTTTTGGTTAGGCCGATGATCACTACTGTATTAAATATCGGGGTGATTTTTCGACAGCATATCTGGGCCCGCAGCGATACAAAGCTGCTCGGGCATTCCCGCGCTGCATAGAGGGGGGCACTAGCACAATAGGATGTACTGCTTTAACCTTAGGGTTTACTGCTTTAACATGGATTGGCGCCTGGGACTAGGTTCACTAAGTTCCGGTTTCTGGTGACGACATGTGTGGCATCTATTTTTGTTCAAGCAAGTCACCAAACAAAATTCCAAAATGGGTGCCGAATTCGTATGCCGAAAATCCTGCGTCTCGATTTAACGTAGCAGGTGGCGTGGAACTCACAGCACCAGCAATTAATGAGCTCATCACTCAAGATTTAGCTGGCGACGCTGTCCTAAGTGAAGACGACAAAAATAAAGTGGCCAATGTAGAAAGGCTCCGGGAGCTACAAAGTCACCTCAATGCCTACAAAAACACTCAGCACAAACACGACCACCGTGAAAAGGCCGAGTCCATTGCAGCGGAAATGGCTAGTCTTTCTGAAAGACCAACAGTGTCAGAGATGGGTTCGTTCTCTGAATTACCAAAGGGCCCGGAAGACACACTCAAAGCTGTTCTCGCACGGGGGCCAGATTTTGCCCAACTTTATAACTTTTTGAATCATGGGATCCATGTGCAATTGTTCTCGTCTGTGCTCTCACTTCGACAGCCGTTTACAGCGCAGCCTCTCGTGAATCACGACTGGGTGTTGCAGTTCAATGGTGAACTCTATGAAGAAAGGTGTGTGAATGGAAATGATACTGTCTTTGTCATGGAACAGCTTGTCTCGGAGCTAGCAAGAAAATCTCAGACCCAGGCAGAGGCCGTTGCTGCTGTAATTGGGCGGCTCAATGGAGAGTTTGCTTACGTGCTTACAAATCTTTCGGATGACAAGGTCTACTTTGGTAAGGACTCAGTGGGCAAACGGTCTCTCTTGTTTGAGCTGAGCAACGAGCGGCTTACCATTTCATCTGTGTTTCCGAATACAGCCACACAGGCCATCGAATGCAAAGGAAGCAAGATGTATGAGGCGGACTTGCGCACATTCTCAGTAAAGTCTACTTTGTTGCACCCACATGCACCACGAGCGATTGCCGGTGCTGAACACGCGTTGGAGAATAGTGCCGTTGATGTTCTCTGTAGAACTTTGCATAGTCACTTGCAAAAGGCTTGCGATATCAGGCAGAGCACAATACATCCGTTACACCCTCACTCTAAGGATGCACGCATCGGGATACTATTCAGTGGTGGCCTAGATTGTACTGTTCTCGCAGCCATAATCGCAGAGAACTTCACAGGTCGCCACGAGCCATGCGTTGTAGACCTATTGACAGTGGGCTTTGAAAATCCTCGCACAGGACTTCCAGCAGCGAGTTCTCCCGATCGGATTCTCAGCGAGCAGTCGTGGTTTGAGCTATGCAAGCTAACCCAAGATTCCGACGTAGAGTTCAGACTTGTTCAGATAGACGTGCCGTATACCGAGTGGCTCGCGCACAGACTGAGAGTACAAAAACTAATATACCCTTGCTCCACAGAAATGGATTTGTCTATCGCCATTGCTTTCTACTTTGCGGCAAGGGCGGAGAACTGCGAGCTCTTGCGGATGAACTGCGATATCAAAACCACAAGTTTGACCGAACTCCGACTGAATAGGGACATGTATATTACTAGGAAACGCGGGTACTCCTCGCTGGCAAAAGTGTTATTCTCTGGTTTGGGGGCTGACGAACTTTTTGGCGGGTACTCACGACACGAGAACTTATTCCATGGGCTACAGGAACACTCCCCGAGGGATGAGATTTGTAAGAGGTATGATGAGCTTTCGCACTCATTATTGCATGACATTGATGTTATTTATGAAAGAAATCTTGGCCGGGATGATCGCGCCATGTCAAGCTGGGGCAAGGAATTGCGGTACCCGTATTTGGATCAAGAATTCATTGATTGGGTCGTTCAAGATATTGCCCCACAATTGAAGGTCCAATTTGAGTGGGTTACTCAGAGCACCAAGAAGGGGGAAAAGCGCGTCATGAAATTTGAGCGGAAATACATTCTTCGTCGATTGGCCCAGGACCTTGGGCTCAAGCTAGCCTCAAGAGAAATCAAGAGAGCCATCCAATTTGGGGCCAAGAGCGCCAAAATGGAAATTGGCCAACAAAGGGCAAGAGGCACGGATGTGTTGTGAGTGCAATATATATATATATATATATATATATTACGGAGGCACTAACTTGCAGATAAGATGTACTGAAGTATACATGATGTCTATATAGAAAGCTTGAGCAGACGGCAGACCTAGTTGAGAATGGCAGATTTCGGTTCAATCACCAAGCACTCACTGCCGGAAATCAAGTTTTCGTTTGTTTCCACCTTACTGATGTCGAAGTCTTCGTCATCGAGCCTCAAGTGATACACTTCGCCACGCACCCAGCACTTGCGACCAATCTTTTTCGATACAGAACACTTGACCATGATGTAGTATCCGGTTTTGCAAGGTTTGTAGTAGTTTATGTTCAAATTGGCAGTTACACCCTTCTTGGACTTTATGTTCTGAAAAGCAAGGCGACAACTCACCTCGTCCAAGAGAGTGGCGAGTAGTCCGCCGTGAACAATGTCGGGATGGCCAGAAAGGTGCGAGCCCAAGTGGAAGAAAGTGTAGCTGTGGTTTTTCTGGTGTGCCAAGAGCTCGTCGATATCGTCGTACTCCGAGAGATATTTATCGTCTATGATGAAGAGCGCCTGCGTGCGCAAATTGATTTTGTCTTCGCCCTTGAGCACGTGTCCCGTGAGATTCGGCTGCATTGTGTCCTGAATACTGCCGCTGCTGGGGTTCTGTTCCAGGTGCTCTCTATGAATGTCAGCATAATGTTCGTAAACAGGGTGGCCGTACAATCTGTCTGCGATGGGACTCGCCTCTTTACTCTTGTCGGCGTTGTCGGGATTCACAATAGGCTCGATAGTGACCATGATAGCAGGAATAATAAATAGGGTGGTTTTGGCGACGATGTAGCTAAAAAAAAAAGAAGAGCACTAAAGAAGATATATCGAACTGTCCAATACTTGGGGCGGTGTGGGCCCCAACGGACAGGAAGCCGCGAATTAGAGTAAGCACCCGTGCAGGTATCCGGGGTGCAGATCCGAGATCTCCATCGAGCGGGGCAGGTGGAAAATGGAATTCTGGAAACGTCTTCAAGAGGCGTGCCTGCCACTGCAAGCTTTCCAAAAGACAAAAGTACGGAGTCGCAAAACTGGCCGATTGGAAAATGTAAGTGTGTTATTAATATCTAGCTGCACTGATGATAGTAGTTATATGATTACAGAATTAAGGCCAGCAACTTGGATGGTGCCTGACTAATGGACAGTAGATTTGAATGTTTGGGAGAATGCGGTTTTCGGGGCGAAGGCAGCAGCTGCGCTCAGTTCAAAACGCTGGCGAAAACCTTCTTGAACGCAGCTTTTCCACCTTTTTCGTACACATTGCCGTGGCACATGACTAGCTTGTCAAAGTCCCAGGCGTATATGGCGCGAAGACCCTCGGCAGCGGCACGGGCATTGACCATTTTGCGGAAGAGAAAGCCCCCCATTTTGCTGTCGGGATTCATGAACCTGACGGGGAAAGACCACCCGGAGAACGGGCGGTAGTTCGCAGGGAAGCCGGTGGCAGGACTGAACTGCTCCATGGTCTCCCCCTTGCGCATGTTGAAGAGCAAGTCTGCCTCAAATACGGTCTTGGACTCTTTGTGGTAGGTGACAAGCTCCTTGTTGCCGTGGGAGGGAAGATAAACAAACTCGAAGCTGTCCAAGATCTCTGATTCCTGGACACCGATTTCCTTCAAGGTCTCGGCCCCGATACGCTGGTTGCTGTACTTCGAGGTCACGACGTAGTCAGCCGAGAGCCCGTTACTCAACTGGACGCCTTCAACGGCCAAGATCTTCATGAGCGGAAACTCCTTTTTGAAAGAAGCAGCGGCCATGGTGTGCTCCATGTCCGGCACAATGAGATGGGTGACATTGAACCCGGTGCTCTGGCCCGTGAGCAACTCCAAGGCCTTGTTGACCTCCGGGCCAAACGGAATGGCTGACCAGACCACCACGGAGTTCTGCGACTGGAAGAGCGCCATCCGGGCTCCGAAGTTGACGCGGTTGAAGCGCTTGAATCCGGTCGCTGAGACAACGACGTTCTCACTGAGCTTTCTGGAAGACACGACGAGGGGGTTGGGGTACATTGCAAAAGTGACTATTGGGGCGTTCTGTGTGACGATGCGAACTGTGCTTTAGAGATGCGAGGCTCGAAATAAATATTTTGCATCTGCCACTAGGTGGTGTTTCAGGCCTCTTTATATATGACGGGGGGGCCCGGGCGCCGTGTGCTGGGCATCGCGCGCGGCGAAGAGCTGCGCCGTATGCGCTTAGCAAGCGCGCGTGACAATGAGGTATTCTGCAGGCGCGGCCGAAAGGATTACATATTGTTTGACCCAGGCCATACAAGAAGCCGGGAAAAGCCGGGAGAAGCCGGGATATATTTGATGGGCAGGGCCCACTCCGGGGGCTTTTCGCAAGCCAAGGTTGGACCTCTGGTGTCTGAATTGGCTCTAAACCTGTTCAAGACACTTGGTTCGTTGTGCGAAAATTCAACCACCCGAATGCCCGAGCGTGGCTTGGGTCTAGGAAGCCGCGCGCTCCGCGAAAGCTTAGTAATGCTCTCCACGATTTTGAAGGCTTTTTTCTAATCCCACAGCCCACAGATAAGACGTGGCGGTGCGCACGCGCGGCCGGGCGGCTGACGTAGCCTGGACGTTGTGTGCCAGATGCCCTATTGCTATTGCCTTGAGCGGGTCTGCCTGATGCTAAAAGATGGCGATGACGCCACTGTGCATGCACTTGATACCAATGCCTTCAACATGGCAAGCCGTCTGGTCGGTGCCAGGCTAGTGGGTGCAGCTTCCGCCTGGCCCGACGTGCAAAACGGACAGCTTGGTTTTGCCCCATAAGAAATCGCAGAGTCCAAACGCCCCAGCAATCCTTGCCTCCTGCCTTATCTCTACCCGGTGTCTATGTGCAAACCCTGTCATATAGTGTCTCCAATATAAACCTAGAGCTTATTCGGTAGGAGCGTGCTGCGCCATGATACAGGACAGCGTGGTGGTGGCGCTGGAATTAAAAAAAAAAAAAAACCGGCCCGATGATATCATGCCGAAAATAATCATCCCTGAATACAGACGAGTCCACTGTGCCGCCCCCGGTGCCTCTTCGCCCATATCATGCATCCTGCACATCACGCATCCATCACGGGCCGTATCTAGAGGCGCAAGAATTACGAGGTGCGCCACTGGGTTTCGCTTGCTAGCCCCGGATCTCTCCCGAAGGTACTAACTACACCATCGGATTTCACACAATTGCCACATTCAACCATGGACTTCGCCAAAGCAAGGATCTCCCACTTTTATCGTGATGTCGTCTCGCCGAACCTAGGAATCAGTCTTCTTCTAACGTCGCAACTTCTCAACTCCATCATGATTCTTACCTGCAAGCTCCTCGAGGTGGACCCCAACTTCGACACACCGATTCACCCGGTGCAGATATTGTTTGTGCGGATGTTCATCACATACGTCTGCTGCATGCTATATATGGTGCTTACCAGAAGTGTCGAGGATGCACCCTTCGGGCCAAAAAGTCAGAGGCCCCTATTGCTCTTGAGAGGAGTGCTTGGGTTTTTCGGCGTCTTCGGCCTCTACTACTCGTTGCAGTACTTGAGTCTCTCTGATGCTGTGACAATCACTTTTTTAATCCCCATGGTGACAGCGTTTTTCGCATGGATAGTGTTGGGCGAGAGGTATTCTGTATTGGAAGCCGTGTGCTCATTGGTTTCCTTGGGTGGAATTCTCCTTGTTGCAAAGCCTGACTTTTTGTTTGGTCTGGAACAAGGGGCTGAGAACCCAAAGGAGGATTCGGCAGAATCCACAAACAGCGGGTTGCGTGTCTTGGGGACTTTGGTTGGGCTTTTGGGAGTCTGTGGGGCATCATCGGTCTATGTTTTGCTCCGGAAAATTGGCAAATCTGCCCACCCACTTATCTCAGTGAGCTACTTTGCCCTAACGACATGCGTCATATGCTTCTGTGCCACAGTTGTGGTGCCCTCACTTAGTTTCAAAGCTCCTGCAAACACACGCCAGTGGTTTCTTTTCTTATTGATTGGATTGTCTGGGTTTTTTATGCAGTTTTGTTTAGCTGCGGGGCTCCAGCTAGAAAAGGCTGGCAAGTCGTCGCTCATGATATACACCAACATGGTCTTTGCATTGCTTTGGGACTTTGTCTTTTGGGGCCATATTCCTGGTTTGCTCAGCATACTCGGAACATCCGTTATTATCGTGTGTGCATACATAGTCATCAAGTACAAACCCACTGGTGGCAACGGAGACTTGAGGGAAATAGACCTAGAGGGTGATGGCGGAAAATATCAATCTCCGGGTGATATTGATATGGACTTTATTATTTCAGATGAAGATCAGAGCGAGGGCGAGTGACGTCCCAACTATATCCTCTTTCTTTGAATGGATGCGAGATATTCCTTCATAAAATTTATAGACATTTTTCGGAGAGCAAGAGTCTAGCTTCCCGTAGTATCAGAATACATAGCACTTTCCTGGCCGTCTCGACCACTGCTGGCTACTTGTGAATACCACTTTTAGGGTTATGGACTGTCCACCGCAACATCAAGCCAAGCAAGCTCGGCTCTCGTGTTTCTTAAGCGAAGCATGTCTTCCACTAAAGCCTCGGTTTGCTGTACCGCGTCTTTACTAGCTGAGTTTGCGGAGGCTATGCTTCCAATGAGCTTGCGCGAATTGTTCAAATTAACCTCAATGTACTCAACTTTTAGTACATCGTTTGCAGATGGCTCTGATGGTAGTGCCCGGACTTTCTTTAGGATCTTTGACATGTGGTATCGGGGCAGACGATCGAGAAACAACACGCAAGCTTCTACACCAACTTCCGGGACGTGTGTTTTGAATGTTTGTGTTTAATTCGCCTTGAGCTGCTTGACTTTCGTATTTGTAAAGAGACTCTTCTGTGCCCTAAACAAAGTTGAATGAATTGTAGTGCAAGTTCCATGGAGGGTATACAGCCTCTCAATTTCGCGGGGCAACGGCATCTTACATATGCAAGTGCGCGATACCTTGACTTCAAAACTTTGGTAATGGCATTGAATACAACTTTATTTCTGATTACATGTCTTCAAACGGTATCGGCTTGCAAACGCCCCGAGGATCCGGCACCTCGGGTCATGTGCAGAAGAATATTGCTGAAAAGAAGAAGGAGGGTACGCGTGAAAAACGAAAGCGTGAGGCTTCAGAGGAGCATCGCCGAACAGTTCGGGCCAAGATGGCTGAGTCGAGAAAATCTGCAATGCAAGAAGTCCGTGACCGCGATAAGAGGCGAAGAATAGAAGTGCAATGTATGGAGCTACGCGAATCACTTGAGGACGATGACCTCGAAGACGAGGAGATCGACCGGCGAGTAAACTCATTTCGGCAATCGCTTTTGGCTGACAGAAATGAATGCAAACAGAGTTCTGATTTGCAGAAAAATTCTAGAAGACTGAAGATAGAAGCAAACGAAAAGACTCTGGAATCGAGTGAATCCGTACCCAAAGTCGTGCTCGATGAAACCGAGTACAAAAAAGTTCCATATAAAACTAGCGAAAATGATCAGGGTCATACCGAGTCTAGCTATAAGTACGTACCCCGTTACGACCCTCGGTAGATCGAGGGATATGGCGGAGGAAATTGGTTTGGCTCATTTTCAAAAAGAGTCTGAAGGAGTTTTATCTGGAAACTCGACGTGATCCTCCATAAGATCAGCCGTGCCAGACACGCCGACTTCAAAATTGTGAGCATCTTGGGTTCCCCTTCCAGCTTCTTCTCCTCCACTAGCTTCTGACGAGATTTCACAATCGGCTGATTGGTTTACCTCCTTGTCTGCTATGCCCAACTCAGTTTCCGAAGCCTCTATAAGGATGTCCTCTTGTGACGTACCGAACTTAAACCCCAGCTCATGATCCACGACTGCTGTAGGTTCTGCTTCTGCATTGTCAACTGAGGTTTCCTCATCATTATGATCTCCACAAGTGTTCGCTGGGTCTGAAGAAAGGTTTTTTTCTTGTTGTGGGCCCGAAATAATATCGAAAATCGCAGTTTCTTTCTCTTCGCAATTTCTCTGTTCATCTTGACCAGACAGCTGAGATTCTGTTTGACTCGAGTCACAATCTGTAGAATCAAGCTCAATGCCAACATCACTTTTCAAACCAACGTCTTCTGCGACAGGTTTGCACAAGCTTACCTCCCATACTTCCGAAACACAAACTTTGAACCGTGGCTCGACCTCAATCTTGGTCTCCTTTATCAGCTTGGGGAGTCTCTTCCCGCGCGGACCAGGGGCTCTGCGCGCAACGTTTATGTTTGAGACGGGCTCAGAATTTTGCTCAGATTGATCCGTACCATCTACAGAGGACATTGTTTTTATTGTTTCTGAATTTGCCATTCCCGGAAGAGGGAGGCCGCGACCCATCATACCCTGTAAATTTGAGGCAAAATCTGTGTGGTTTGATGACAACCGCCCGCGCTCTGATGGTACGAATTTGGGAACGGTGTGCTCGAGTGGTGCCTGACTAAACATCTGTTGAAAAGCGGCGATTTTCGAAGAAAGCTTCTTGGGCTTCGTTGGGGGGACCTTCTTGGCAGAAGGAGAGTCATCGGGCTTTATTTCCACAGTTTCTTTTGCAGTATGCTGGGTCTCTGCTGCGGCGCTTCTCAGTTTCGTTGGTCTAAGGGGCACTTCGGGTGTTGACATTCGTGATGGTCTTTTGGGAACGGTAGGTTGAGCCGACAAACGTTCTCCACAAACTATTTCGGCGCCCGTCAGACCCAGAATACCCGATTCTGGTGAAGGTGCTGCCTCTTTGGGTGTAGAGTTTCGATCTCCTTCTGTGGTGAAAGACGAGGACGAATCCGAAGGCAGACTAACGGTTGGCAAGGAATCCAGAGAAATCGTTGTGGCATGCTCAAGAATATTCTTCTTATCATCATTGAACACGTGTGGTTTCAGTTCTTTTGGATCATCAGTAGCAGCCTGTAGTTCTTTATGGTTATTTTCTGGGACCGTAGCAAATTCTTCTCCCAACTCCTCGGAGGTACAAGAGCTAGGATTTTCGAATTGAGGAACGGTATTAGGCGTCACTTCCAAATCAGCAATCTCCGGAATCTTTCCGGAGCTCTTGCTATCAGCAGAAGTCTCACGCTTGAACGCAGATTTTTTAGGTCTGGTAGGAATGATAGGCACACTTTCTTCTGTTCCGTTCTCCGTTGCTGAACATGCGTTTTCGTGTAGCATGGGACCCGCCATTTCAGTCTTTTCTTCTTCTACCTCTGAAAATTTATCCAAAGAAATTCCGGCTTCTGCGCTGCTTCGATCTTTTGGCTCACTTCCTTGATCAGCGGATACATATTCATTTGAGGAACCAGAGTGAGCCGAGTCTTTGGCACCCAGCCCGCTGCTCTTCATTTTGCCACGGCTCAAGACCTCTTCATCGGGGGACGTATTTTCCAAGCAGCCAGGATCGACCAGCAGCAGCAGATCTGCATCCTTTTCGTCGCCAGAGGTATTGACATGTGTCTCGTCCTCTTCCGGCACGGTTTCATCCTTCTGTAACTTCCCTTCTTCATTTTCTCGGGCGTAATCCTTTTGATCTTGACAAATGTCTGTATCATTGTAGGCGGACGGGCAGTTCAGTGGAAGTTCGCCGGTCCTGACCTCTCTTTTTGGTCTCGCTGGAATCACTGGAATGGCACCGCCAGATTGCAAATCACGTCTGGCTGGAGTGGGCCTCTCTGGCACGACTGGCTGAGACGGGTCCAGCATCTTAAAATGATTCTTTTGTATATACGCAAGCTCCAAACTGTTAGCAGAACTCAAAGAGGTTTACAATTGGATTTTGGTTTACTAAAAGCTGGGATGGTGATTTCCCCATAATGCTCGTTGCGAGACACTGTGTGCAGAACACCGTCCCGGCCACTAGAGATTGTCAATGACGTTTACGATAGCATGGAAATTTGCTGGATAGTCCGCTGTGTTGGATCCACCTTGACGACAGATGCCCAATGGTTCCTTGAATCCATGGCATAAAAGCAAATCTCGTGTTTCGAAAATATTATTTGGGCATATCATCCATTAGTATATACCGGGGCCCCTCGAATGGCAATCAAGAGTAGTTCAATCTGAAGATGTCATTGAACACGTAGTACGAGTTTCCGTCTGGAATCAAGTGAAAGACCTGAGAGTAGCGTTGAGCGTTCTGCTCTTCGTCAATCAACAACTCGCCGGTGACCATGGCCAAGATGTCGCCATTGGGAGAGGCCGGTTGGGCGTCCAAGGTGGAGATTCTATGAGCCACTTTCTGGAATGGCAAAGACACCAACTTCTCGACGATGTCCTTGGCACCTTGGAGCTGAGCCGTCTCGAAAGTCAACATCGACTGGTCTCTGTACAAATTGCCCAACTGGTTTCTGTCCTGGTCGAACTGCTGGTAGTAGAAGTTGCAAAATTCGGTAGCGACGGTGTTGAAATCGACTGTGGGTTAGTAAAGTCTGGGCTTATATGGCAGGAAGAGGAAAGGGTACAATGAGTGGTATGCTTTGTTGGCAACAAGAAAGGTTTGGATGAGACAGCGGATAAGCAAACTCCGGCCGGGTGGGTTGATGACGCGGACAAGTGCAGCACTAAAAAAAGAAAGAGGATTTTGTGCAATGGGGTAAGTGCTATTAGTCCCCAGAAGTGTGATCTTCGGGTTCAGCTAAGTGAGGAATATTTCTTTGACATGGCTTAACCAACGATGTCACAACGCTTGCTCACTCCTGCAGCATTTATATTGACCCTCGCCAAACTCAGGGCATTATGACGCTTGCAAGGAACACATACCAGACATGGTAGTTATAATACTCTTGAGTAATCGAACAACCATGGCGCTTGAGTTTTTTTCTTGTTGGGAGGCCTCGCAGCCTCCCATGACTGTGTGCAGTCCAAGACGTTTGCAAAGCCTTTAGCACTCTTGATAAAATGATCGAGTTCTCAAGCGCGCTAGCAAATATTGCAATCGATGGGGCCAAGGGCAATATAGCCCTTAAGATCTGTTCCGTGTACCAGTGTTTTACCGCTTGGGTCTGGTGACAAATGGTGGCAATTGCCAAGCTTCTATTTCCGCGGAGACAGTTGATAACAAGTCCTTCACTCCGCTGTTTGTTTGCCTTATATAGACCTGATCTAAGAATTAAGCATATGTAGATAATACTAGTATGAGCACATTAAAGAAAACGCAATACTAATAGAGCCAATCACTGCTTTATAAAAAAGTAAAAAAAAATAATAATTATGGTGATCAATTATATGGTGTAATATTTACTTTTCTCTTTTTCCCATTTTATATTTATACTCTCCTAATGTTTTTTATCAAGCCTATCTAATATTTTTTTGAATTAAAATAAATATGTTTAGGGATCATATTTAAATTAGGCTATATACAATAAGCCTCACATATATATGACTATACTCATTTATAAGTCTAATTTTCTAATTAGTCTATCTATATATTTACGACAGTAGTTAATATTGATGGAACATCTATTCCGTTACTTAAATCAATCACATACAAAATTGTAGATACTTCATCACATAAATTATGTACACTCATAATTGTGTCTGACAAGATTGACTATTTCAATTGTTAAACCACTTTTAGAAACAATTATTTGATATGCTCCTACTTTGCAGTGCACATAGTTGTAAGTATAAAGATCTATACTTCTACAAATGAATACGCTGTATCTACAAATAGAATAATATCACGGATTCCATTTGTGGATGGTCTTGTCCTCAAATGCACAAGACAAGATCCCGAGTATGAAAAGTACGAAAAGCAACGTGGTAAATGAAGCACATCTATAATCTTTGTTTCCACTCATATGAAGTAAACCAAAGGTAAGCATTTTAATGAGCCTATAAAAACACCAAAAACAATATAAACCAATACATGCAGCTGGCTGGAAAAGAAGCCTAAACAAGTTGCGAGTAATCTTTCAAAATGCCTTTCATGTGGGTGTTCGTGATCTTTCCTCTTCTTGCCTTTTTCTGTTTGCGCTCTTGCTGCTGGGGCTTCTTTTTCATTTCCTGTGGGTCTACTCCTGTGGGCTTGAGCGAATTGTCCACCAATACCTGGTACAAATTGTCTCTGTCAGGGACCTTGATCTTGTTCCACAGCTCTACAAATTCCTCGTCGATGTTGCCGATTTCACCGCCGAGATTAGCCCACACCAAACGAGGCGCGTTTTCCTTCTTGTTACGCAAGACGAGGATCTTGTTGTCTTCCTCGAGCTTCGAGATAGCCTCCAAACACCCAGACCAACCATCTCTGAGCTCCTTCACGGAGGTTCCCTTAAAAGTAGGCTGCAGCCTCAAGAAATTTAGCAAGTCGTCAGAGGTGCGAATGTTGTGCAAAGACATGTACTCCACCGTGTTCGCCTCCGGGTCATACTTGATGCGGTCAATTTCTTTTAGGAGCGGAAGCAAGGTATGCGTGATGTCGAAAGAAAGATATCCTTCCAATTTCCTCACCAGAATCGGCGTGTCTTGTTGCTTGATGTACTCCACAGCCAAGTGGAGTCTCGTGGAGAGATGTGCTCCCGAAACACCGTCCAAAATCTCTTGTTTCTGACGTTTTGCCTCCTGACTCGCGCCGTCTTGATTGTCGACGTTGCGCTTGTGCAGAGGCTCCTCGGGCACCTGCTTCGTCACGGGTTTTGGCGTGACGGCTCTTCTGACGGCGACCGAGGGGCCAGCCCTGATTCGGCTTTTGAAGGCAGACAATTGCGACGAAAGATCCGACATGATTTGTGAGCGTGTGTTCCGGTAGCCTCTTGCTCAACACAATCAATATAGGGTGATGTAAGGCTAGAGGTCACGCAGAATATCAGGTGTCATGGTGCACGGGTGTATTTGGAGGTGTTTTTAAAGATGATTTTTTTTTTCTTTTTGAAGAATATGTTGCCCAAGATGTCTTTGTGAGACATCGAGCTAACGGCAAGCCAGAATTTGTATCTAGCTGGGCTTAGCCGACACTGTGAAATGCTATATTAGATCGAAGCCGGAAGGGTTTGACAACAGAAGCCACAGTATGAGATGCACTGGACTCACGTTTTGATTGAAGCACCAATGGCGCTTTTGTTTTGCATCTAGAACGCATAATACTCAAAAGCAAATGCTTAAAGGTCGAACAATTTATGTTTAGTCCTAGCGGGCAACCGCTTATATTGTTGATTGGAAAGGATGTGCCTGTCTGCTCTGAATTAGTTGTGTATGCAACCTATGCATTGTATCTGCATATAAACACAGACGATGGCGTACTATATAAAGATTTTTTTCCCGCTCTTCAGCCGGCTTCTTCTTTAAACCACGAATGTTTTCTCACGCCAATTCCGATGAGGCATTAACAAATCGGGCCTAGGTCTTGGTTGTGTGGAAATATTCCAGAATAAGATCAACTTTGTTGTGACGCCAACTCTAAAACCATCGCTGTTGGAGGTCGCCGGCTTTTCGGAGCAAGTGCTGATCCATGAAACGGTGATGACCTGAATGTTGGGACATCCTCTCTTTGTATTCCGATAATCTTTTAATTACAGAAAGAAAAACCCAGTAGCACTGCTTAATGCAATATGTTCAACTTAAATAATTTTCTCCAACTCTTCCCCTCCTGTTCCGTTCGCGAGTGGAATTCTCTTCAACAACAGTAACAAGCTCGTCATTGAGAATACGATAAACAAGCCTCTCTCCAGCTTTAGTCCCGGTATCAATAATTTGGGCCCACGGTAAGTTTTTCTTCATTCCAGAGTTGCTCAAGTCAATAACCTTTCGCCTAGACACGCTTGTCTCGACTGAAGGTGCGTCATCTTCGACAATTGGCTCCCCTATATTGTACCTTTTACCTCTGAACAATGTGATTTTCCTTCCATCGATACTCACTTCCTGGAGGTCTGAAGCAAAAATAGTCAAAAAATACTGCCGAACAAAGCGTACGTTGATCCATATCATAGAGGACATGTTAAGATGCAGCAAACATGGGCGCCTTTGCAAACACTCAAATATCTCCTTGTGTTGCACCATCTCCAAATGTGACGTTTTGATGGATTTTAAGCTCAAATCACTTAAGAAAACTCGTCCATCACCTTTTCTAGCGTAGTGTATATCCGGGGCGACCAAATTAACAGGTGGAAGCAAACTGTTATACTTTGGTGAGGGCTTCGTGAGAGTGCCAATAGAAAAAATAGAAGACGCAGAAGAAGTTATTTCTGCTAAAGATGGCTTAAACAGGAGTGCAAAAGAAGCAACCTGTTTGGAATTGAGAGATTCCACAACTTTATGCAAATTCTTGCTATAATTGTTCATTAGATCATAGTTTTGATACTTTGACTGGAATTCTCGCTTCACCCGGTAATCCGTTGATAGAGGTATGCTGCTCAAATTTAACGATACCATGTTGGGACATAAGTTGACTAAGTGAAGAATGTACCCGATCGGAAGATCTTTCGAAGAGGCATGACTGAGAAGAAATCGATTCATAGTTGGGTGCACATGTTCCGTGCGCCTTAGTTGCTGTCTTACAGACTGACGCTTCTCTGCGGAATGATCGCAGCCCGTCACATTGGATTGAGATCTTCTTCGTTTGAAATACTTGGAGAATTTTGTATGTTTTGGCGCACTTTGCGTTGGAATTGAGACAAGACTGGTATGTGATTTTGATAAGGGAATAACCACTGGATGAAGCGCGTGAAGATTCGTCTTAAATTTCCAGTCCCTCCATCCCGCTAAAACTTGTGATAAATATGCTGCGATAACCTCGGCATTTTGTGACGATGCTGCATCTTGAAAGCTTTCCTCTACCGCCATATCCACATCCGCATTTCCGGGGCGTATTTGCGATAAATCCACACTCATAACGAAAGAGCCCAGGGCCCTGTTCAAACGAACACAGGTTATGAATTGAGCGAAGCGGTAGGTCGAGGAGAATGAAACATGACGATACACAAAGGGTTTTGCAAGCTGGTAGAAGGTTTTGTTTGCATACAAGCAGTTGCGATACAGTTCATTATCATCGACGTAGGTGAATATGATGACAAGTATTTCGGGTGGGAGTTGCTGAAACGACCTGCAGCGGCGTGACAAGGAGCGATTTGTTTGCATTCCCTTTTGTACATGTCCTGTTTTCAAACCCAGTACCTTTCTGCTGAGAGTTTGTGCCTTTAGCGAGACATCAGAAAGCAAGCTGCGGTATTTCATTTGAAAAGCCGTCTTGGGCTTTTGCAGCTGTGTGAACTGAAATCGAGCAATCACCTCTTTTACCTCTTGCGGGGAGAGGTGAATCAGGCGATGTGTTTGATAATCATAGGTGAGACTGGGGTTGACAAGCGAACGATAAGGGGGTAGGGATTGACGGCATTGAAGATCAGACATCGGTTTAAGTCACCAGATATCTATAATTGGCGAGGGTGTTGTCTTTGATATATCCAAGTGTAGAATTCGACGATAAGGGCTGAAGTGCGGATGCTGCAAGTAAATCCCGTCTTAGCTCCTGATAATCGACCGGCGATATCTATGAGTTAGAGAAAAGAAAGTGACTGCAAGGAATCAAGGCTGAATGATGGTCAACTCAACTAAAGTTCCTGGTGTCGCGTGCGAATGATTTGTGGGTGGCTGTATTCTTGAAGGAGGCGCAATATGCGCAATGCTCACTGGAAGCCAAACTGAGGCGGGGCCGTGCGCATAAAAGGGGTGGGCGAAACAAGAAGATCAACATATGCAAAGTCTCGATCTAGTGATTAGTACATGTAGAACAGGGAATTCTCCATTGGTGCAATGCAGATACGGAGCGAGTCGCAAAGAAGCCGAGGATACTCGTAGCAGCACTACAGATTCCATGTGAAAGCTGCAGTGGCTTCAGTCTTGATCAGTGATACTTGGCAAAGGCGAAAAGCGGGGCAGTGCCTGCACACGCTTGAGGCGGTTGCACGAAATTACCTTTTCTAGGATTTATTCATGGGCAACGACGCGCAGATTAGCGATGTGTCGAAAAGTACCAATGGCAAATGAGCGAAGAAAAAAACAGAAATCGGTTTGCGAGATCCACGCGTATAAGCGGCCCGTTGTCTATCTTTGCTTTTTTTTTTTTTAAGCGAGCTAGAGGCGCAAAATGGAAAGAACAGCCGGAACTGACTCGATCGCCTAAAACTCTTGGTATACAAGCGGAAAATAAATAAGGATTTCTTGTCTATCAGATCGAATGCAAAACAGGGCCTTGTGGTGTGCTTCATCATTTCTGGAAAAAATTGGCGAGCACCATGTGTCGTTGTCTCGATATATTTTGAGGCCAATAATCACGTTTTAGGGCCAAAACAATCATGCTAATGATCTTCATGATCGAATGGTCAACCCATTTCACAGGTCTGTTCTGTTCTTTCATAGCCGTAGAAACTGCAGGATAAACGCAAGCAAGAGAGCATTTTAATTGGGTCGGTGGTTTGCTCGATTTTTTTGCCGGAGGAACTCAGTTTTTTTTTTCCCGTTGTTTGTTATATGGTTGGAAGTCGGCGAACTCCCACAGTTCAGAGCCTACAAAAATTTTATACTACCATTCTACCCAGGTTCAGATCCTCGGGAAAGTTCTGACAGATCGTGCAACACGTGGTCAATATATGTCACCGAAATTGTGCCTACCTGATTTGCCCTCCACTCTTTTTGTAGCTTTCCTGGTGGTGAAGATCAATCTGAGAAACGTTTACAAGATGAGATCGATCATGCTTGTTGAATGACTGATCGCTTGGAAAAGCTGCTCTTCACACGTAGGTATGTATCAAGTTACTAGCCGTCGCAACGCAAATTTGGTCCCAAGACACAGAAAGAGTTCATCCGTCAGTGGCAACTAGATAGTTCAACTCTTAGCGGCCTTAGCATTTGATGCCATTTGTAAAACTGAGGCATGGTTCAACGTCATTTTAGTAGCCTCATAACAACATGGCGTGCAAATCGGCATCATTTTCCTATCGTGCCGAAAGGACAATATTCACCGGTGCATCCTGAGAAGCTTACATCTTCCTAGCAACACGTAGGCTATAAACTCTCCAGGCCTAGACACTAGGGCGTATGCACTTTTTGTTTTATTGCGGAATTTGTTTTCAAAAGTGCTCAAATTTGTTGCTGTGTATCTCAATCAGTCTCGTGTCAATGCCGGTACTTGGCCTGGCCCAATTCAAATTGGTGATTTCGTTCAGATAGGTGTGGAACTTGTAGGCGTGAGTTTCGTGCCCCACGGCTTGGCACACATATTCTTCCAGCCCTATTTAAATCATGTGATAGGAGCGCTGTCTACCGACGGGCTGCTGCTGCATTTATGAAAAACGTTTTAGTATCTCCTCGCCCCATTGTTTAATTGTAAGGCTCAGCAATTTCAGGGCGTAAGTTTAAACTAGATGCGTGGAGTCGTGGATCTCCAACTGTCAAGATGGTAAAAATAGCAATTTAAATGATGACTTGCTCAATATCGACCCCACTGTTTCCCCAGAAGTCAGGGCAATCACTGACAATAACCAAAGAATTAGTTTAAATCACAGCTGTGCTATATCCCTGGTTTGTTTGACTCATCATCAGCCTAAAAGAGGGATTCTGAATTCGCATGAATATAACTTGTCAGGTGAAACCATCTTATCTTGCTTTAAATTTAAGGAATGTAGATGAGGGGTGGCCTTGGCTAGACCTAAAATGCCAAAATTTCATATTAACATCATTTGTTGGCTTTCTTACAAAAGCAATCAAAGTGTCGAGAGCATGAAACGCAAAAAAAAATTGTTTCTTTTACATCCTTGCGGGGTTGTAAGATCTGCTAGCGCGTACAGGAAATCATTTCATTTATAATGAAAACTCCACTGACCTTCTCTGTTTGCTTGAGATAATTGAGTGAAGCTTTCAAACTGCGAATCAAATCTGAGTCATCTTCACAAATTTTTAGCCCTTTGTATGTTCGGGTTGTGTCTTTTTGGAGTTAGCTACTGAAAGCATTGTTTCCGATCCCATGTTTCTGCAAGAACATACGCCCCTGCATTCGAGACAGTCGGATGCAGCTGAACATGCAGTCCCGCAAATCCTGTCTCTTTGACCTGCATGTCAGACATATGCATTGTCTCAATCCAGCAAATTCGTACGGCACGCCTAGGAAAGGCGGAGCAGGTTTAGCCGGATAGTCTTACATATCCGCTTATGCAAAACGAATCGCAAGTACCAACCAATCATATGGTTCTCTACAAGTATCTCCTGATGTCCTCCTCTACCCCGAGACCCGGCAATAACGGTTTCCTAGATCCAGTAGGATTCGATTTTTTATCAACGCGCAGCTAAATCTGTTTTTATGCCGAAGAATATGATGAACAAGCATGTAAATCGTACTGGAAAGACAAACGAGGCGAGAAATTTAATTGATGCTTAAATTTTTGAACCGAACACAGGGTGTGCGATACTTCGGGACCATAGTCCGTAGTCGCAATTCCGGAATTTGCCGCAACATCCCGAAGGGCTTCCCGACCGCAATATACAGAAGAAAGATCATAGAGCGGTATCCAGGAAAAAGACTAGAAAAACTCCTAAGCATAGTTTATCTGAGTTTTTACCTTTCAGCGTATTTATTTATGATCACTTTTTAGCTTCATTAAAGAGGAAGTTAAACCCCTTCATCGGTGGGAATCACCTGTAAACAATTATATAACAATATGTAAGGACTGTGTATAGTATCAGGCTCATCACGTGAGGGGCGTTTATGAAACGACGAAAACAGCGGTACATGGCCGTGGCGCAGATTTTTCAACCCTTCGCACAATCTTGAGGTGTAGATATTTAGTGCGATGAAGATTCGACTCCCTATTTTCTGGCTACGATATGTCGCATGCACTAGCTTTAGTCACATCACTCGACGATAACCTCGAAATGAAAATTCCATAGCTGGTCGTGCAATGTTGCCAGCAAAATCTTGATGAATCTCAAGGGGTTTCCTTTCAGATACAGGCATTTTCATGGCGCATGAGCTGCTACGTGCGCCCCTCAGCCATGTTCGTCATACTTAATTTTGCGCTTTTCTCGCGAGAATTATAGATGATATCGACCTGCAAATCACGCTTATGCTACCCTAGCCGAATGTTTAAAAACTCTTAAATTCTATGATATGCCATAGTCTTAGACGAATACTTATGAGAACAAGGATGTCGAGACTCAACTTAATTTTCAGGTCTAAAACATTACTTGGCATCACACATAATCTTGAGCTTTGCAGACAAAGTACGAAATCATGTGAATGGGGTCACGATCTTTCTTGCACATTCCTACGGAGAAACCGGGCGGGATTCCGAAAGTCGTCTCATTCGAGAATACTATATGCAAGTTGATCGCCGGCCCCGATTCCCGAAAAGGCAGATCTCGGCCCAGCGGTCTGCTGTGGGAGTCAGGCAACGTTCACAAACAATGCAAGAGGGCGCAATGCTCATTGGGTATTCTCATGCAAGGCGGGGATTTCACACTTGCCAAGAATAAGTGCAGGATGCTTGCAGGATGATATCACCAGCAACGCGCCTCTGACCAGATGCGTTGTAGCTGTTATACAGGCCCGTTTGAGTCTCAGAGCTCGTTTCCTTGCCTGAGCATTGCAGATAGACCTGCAGTGCTGGGGGACGCAGCTTTCCTATGCCGAAAATTTGTGCACCAAGGCGACCCCAGGCCTATGTGCATATTTACATCGAATTGCATTGGCGCCCCGTTCGTAGAAACTAGCATTGCCGCGGCAATCCCGCTCCAAAGTTTGGTCCTTCACAGACAATCAATTTATCAAACATTTTGAAGTATGTCGCTCGATTATAATGAAAGAGGCTAAGGGCAGCGTGGAATCTTGGTCTCGCATTTCTGACAATGGTACTCACCGGAAAATGGGGGGGGGGGAGGTGAGATCGATCATTGTCCTGCCGCATGCGCAAAATGCGCATGAAACCGGCCCGCCTTAGATTGCTGAATCCCGCCGCGATTACGTGATATGATACATGGCGCATATGCATTACTCCATGGATATGCCAATATTGGTCTCGTCCTCCACATGTGCTGGCGGCCGATGTCTATTTAGATGTCGGGATTTGTCGGGCGTTTTCTTGCTTCGAAATTGTTCTTTTTGCGAAAGTGTTTCCTGCATTTCGATTCATAGCCTTCTTTAATACAGACTTTGCTTGCACGTTTTCATCCGAGTCTTTTCTTCCGTTGGCTCGACTCTTTGCACACTTTAAGAGATCGCCCCACAGTATTGCTGGAGCTTCTCGAAACCAGTGACTGTTCTAGTTCAATCTGTTTGTGAATGTACACTTTGATCTGATTGCCAGATTCAGCTCAAGAAACAGTACCAAATCTCGTGCGCCTTCGTCTCACCCACTTCATCATCAAGGAGATACAATACCAGCAAGAAATAGGTGCCCATAGTGAAGAATTGCACCTTCTTGAAGCAAGATACAAGAGCGCAGTCGCTCCTTTTTTTTCCTGATTTCTTTCTAATTTCAGACATTTACCCACCATCTAAATGTCTGTGTTGGAGCCAACTTTCCACGGATACATTCTTTCCAATGAGGATGCACTTTGCGTGATAGAAGCAGCTGTTGCACGGAAGCTTCCATTAATACAGCGTCGACCTCTAGATAGAGAGCGGCCCGAGCTAATCCGCCTGGGAAATGTCTTTGTTTTTATCGAAGAGACGTCCGACATCAAGCGGTGGACGGACGGTATATCTTGGTCCGCGTCCCGTATTTTGGGCAGATTCCTAATCTACCGCAAGCTTGATCGAAATGCACTTTTGAGCAAAGACGACAAGAAGAAGGCTGCCAAAAATGGGAAGAGATCTTATACCAAGGATGCCCCAATTGGGGGAGATACCGTTTATTCGTCACTGTCTGGTCCCAGCGACTTGTATTCTCATTACGATAACATCGACCCACATCACTCAGAAAACGCAGACTCATATTCAAATTTCGCTGGCAGCGGCACATCATCTCTGATGCCTGGAACACCGATTCCCGTGGCCCAGGACCGAGGATTGATGAAGAAGACGTTGACTCTCACGATTCCTGCCCATGAGTCTGACTCCAAAACGACAAAGACAATTCATCTCATTTCTTATTTCAGTGCCTACGACGTTCTAGCTGGCAACTTAATTCGGCCTTTTCAGACAGAAATCAAGAACTGTATTATCTCTCCTCTCTTATGGCTGGCCATGAGGAGGTCTTCCCTTGGAGGCAAACTTTTGTCGGAAAGCGAAGCAAACTTTTATTTGGACAGCAAGTATCAGCTTCAAAACATGACGCCAAATGGCAATGAAAATAGACTGCTGCTATGTTCACAAGAGTCGCAAGTTCAGATAGGTCAAGAGCCTTCCCGGAGATACTCCTCTGTGTATTCCGCAGACTCGTTCAAGAATCCACCAATGAGTGCTCCGGTGTCTGCTCAGTCGCGGGCCTTTATCAGAGGCGGACCGCTCAACACGCCCATGACTGCGCCAATCAGAGCTCTGCTGTTTAGTATTGCAGCCACCGAGCCACAATTCTTCCCTGACGGTGACCACTATCCCAAAAAATTGGCGTACGAGGAGCCTCCCAAAAAAAGAAGCAGATCGCTCCAAACCGACTCGCCTGTCTCCCATCACTCCTCGTTAGATAATCTGACTTCAGAACAGGGTGTTCCACAGCCACTAAGACATCCGTATTTCGTTCAGAACTATGTTCCCTCGCCATTACAGCATCCTGTGGTTAATGGAGGCTTCAGAGAGTTTAGGCCCGAGATGCCCATGACGTCTTCGTTTTCCGAGACCCCCGTTTACGACTCTAGCCACCACGGCCCTGAAATGTTTCGCGGCTTCCCCTCCCAATCTCTGTTTCCCGTTGCATCCCAGGAGCAGCATGAAAGTGGATACGAGCCTTTTCTGGCTCCATCAGTGCCACCAACACTAAATAATCGGGCATTCGGATTGCAAGTCTCCCGTCAGCCGCCGCAAATGCCATATTCCTTCAGCAGCATGCCCTCATATTCTCACGTCCCACAACAGAGATGGGATGCATTTCCCGCAGTGACCCCAATTGGCGCAACAGCCGCAAGGCTTGATGCGCATACTGAAGATGTTGAACATGATCACGAGATTTATGAGTAGCTTTGTTTGCGGAGTCTGAGGTAATACGTGCCTCTTATATATAGACTGTTTCTTAATTTGATATAAACTAGAACGTTTGCTCAATTTCACTTTCTAACTCAGATTTTGCTGGTGGTGTTTCCACTCTAACAACGGCGCCAACTCACTGACCCGGCCGCTCTTATATTGTATAAACGAGTGCTCTAGGAGCTCGTCTGTTGATGCTCTATACTTGACGTCAACGCAAAGACAGATGGACAAGAACTTTTTGATCGAGTTGCTGAGTAGCTCTGGTTTTTTGAGTTTAGGTGTGCCATTGGTAGCAATGAGATACAATGCTTTCAATGGCTCTTCGTTCAAATAAGGGGGCTCTCCTTCAATCATTTCGATAGTCATAATGCCTAGCGACCACACATCAACCTTCTCGTCGTATTCCTTCTGTTTCACCACCTCCGGAGCCATCCAGTAGGGCGTGCCTACCATTGTGGCGCGTTTCGATCTCTGGTCCGTTAATTTGGCGCAGAAACCAAAGTCAGTGATCTTCACGTCGCCCCCCGCGCTGAGAAGTACGTTGTCAGACTTGATATCTCGGTGAATAATATGCTTCTTGTGCAAAAATTGGAGACCTTTTAGTGTCTCGTGGCAGATGGTGGCGATCTGTCTTTCGTTCAACTTGCACTCGTTGTTTTCGATTACCTCTGTCAAAGACCCACCCTCCATGTACTCCATAATCACCAATAAGTCGTTGTCATTTCGCAAATAAGAATCAAGAAAATTGACAATATTGTCATGCCGCGAGTCTTTCATCACTAGGATCTCGTTGATGATCAACTCCTTTCGCGGTTGTGCTTGAAGGTCCATCTGCTTAATAGCAACCTTCATCCTGTTCTGTCCAGGTATGAGCGACTCGGCCAAGTAGACTTCTCCGGACGCACCTTGTCCTGCTTTCAGGATTATTTTGAAAAGACTGGACGGGTCGTTACTGTTCACGACGGTTTTCAACTTCGCAAGGACTTGCTGATCGTTGAGGTGCTCTTTCTCTTTCTTCACTTGTTTCGCCGACTTTTGTTGCGCAGCTGCCGTCTTGGGCTCGGCCTTTGGCGCCGCGGGTTGCAGTGGTTTCAGGGGTTTCAAATTGAGGTCTTTGAGCGAGAGGTCGTTGTCTTTCTTTGGGAGCAGGGACTCTGCCTTGGCCAATGTTTGCTTGATGTTGTCAGGCTGAGACTTTGCAGGAGGAAGTACGTTCTGGGGCAACTGTGGTGGGGTAGCCTTTGGTGCCTGTGTATACGTAGCCCCCGTCAACGTAGAGGATCGTAACGGCTGCGTTTGGTTGTGCGAGGCGCCTGTCTTGTGGACGTTTGCCTGAGAAGGGTAGTTCAGGTGCAGCAGTGCTGGCGCTGCGTTCTGGTACGCAGTCTTGGACTGCTGGTGGATGCTTGCGGACGATTGGCCCGGCGGCGGCGGGGCGCGTCTTTCTGGAATCAAGTCGTGGGGCTTAGGATTATTCAGCCCCGCGTTCATGAGGCTGGTGAGCGGGGAGACGGTGTTTTTCAGCAGGGTTGTGTGAAACGGAGCTGGCGGCTTCGGGGCCGCACGCGTTGGGAGCAAGTCGGGCGCGGGATCGAGCGGGGTCTTGGCAGCCGGGTGTCTTGTCCAGTCCAGCAACTTCATCTTGGACAGGTCGGGCACTCCGAGGGCCGGCGATGCCATTGGGGTCGAGGCGTTGGAGGCGTTGATGTCGGAGTAGAACTCCAAGACCTCGATGACGGCGACCGGGTCCTTCTTCCAGTCCTCGGTGGTGATTTTGGAGTGCTGGAGCATCGACTTCCACGCGTCGGGCAAGCCCGTGAAGTTGCCGCTGGCCGGGTCGAAGCCCACGTGGACCTTGTGCGTGAAGTTGATGGGGCTTGAGACGCCCAGGGTGCCCATGGCAAACGCGCCGGTCTGATTGACGGAGACCAACGGGCACCTGGAGGTGAAAGCGTCGAGCCAGTCCAAGTATTCGCGGTGGCTCTTGATGGAGACCAAGAGCGGCTTGCTGCCGTTTTTCGGCACGATCTCCATGGTGTGCGCGGCCTTGCTGTAGCCCAGGCTCGGCTTGATGTTGATGCTGCCGATCAAGTTGAGCGGGAACAGCAAGTCGAACTCCAGGCTCGCGTGCTCTGCGGGCTCGCTCTTGAAGAAGTTGAGCGCCCGGTCGCCGATCGCCATGTACCGCTTGTTCCAGCGGAACGACGTGAAGATGCCGTCGTCTTTGAGGTGTACCCAGCCGCCCAGCCTGCGCGCGGCCTTGAGCAGGATGGCGTCGGCGGCCGTGGCTGCCAGGCCCGGCGGTGGCGGCGCGCGGCGGTGGCCGCGGATGTCGGTGTTGTGGATCGTGGCCATGGCCAGAAACAGTGCGCTTTTTTTTTGGCGCAGGTGTGCTGAGAAAGAACCGATTCGTAAGGTTCGTGGGGCTCGTGGGGCTCGTGAGGTTCGGGGCGGCGCGCGTGCAAAGATCGGGCCAGAAGGGGCGTGTGGCAGAACGGCCCGGCGTGCGACGGGGTGCTGGCGGGTGTGTGGTGGCGTGTTCTAGCGGGCCCAAGAACGAGGGCGAGGGACTTGCTTGGGTAGGTTTGGGCGCCTGTTGCCGGGCCCAGGAACTTTGGCGGCGCGCGCGCGCGCGCAAAAAATAAAACACCAAAAACCAAAAAAAAAAAAAAAAAAGTACAACGAGCGAGAATGCCAGGCGAGCGCTGGCGCAACGTGTCGGGCGCCGCACTCTTTTGCCGGGCCTGGGGCGTGTGCACTGGCACGGCGGGGCCTGTTTTTTTGTATAGGGCACACGGCAACGGACGGTATCCACGGTATCCAAACCCAAACCCACGGGGGCCAGGGCCCATGAGCCGCGTCTGGCATGGCGGCGGCCAGGACACAGACACGCAAAAAGTAAGGTTTGAATGGAAATAAAAAAAAAAAAAGTGAAGCAGAGTGAAATAGAATACATGAGTAGATTGGAAGATCGATAAACGGCACAGGGAAGCAGTTGGGGCCGCGTCGTCGGGGCGGGCGCGCGCAGGGCCCAGTGCGGAGGGCAGAAGGCCCAAGGCGCGGCCCGGTGCCGGGCACAACGGGGGTGACGGCGCTGGGAACCTGGGCGCTGCCCGGATTCCATATTCACTTTTCGTTCTTTCTTCTTGTGCTCTTCTTTTTTTTTTGTGTGTCTTAGTTCTTGTGCATTCACCATGAGGATCAATTCTTGCTTACTCCTGTTTTTTTGTGTGTTTGTTCGTGTTTACTTATTTTCTGTATCCATTCTTGTTTATTCATATTGTTGTGTATCTTATGTGTATTTGGATTACTGCACTCGTCATTTATTCAGTTTACTGTAATCTTCCGGTTTCATTTTATTTTTTATTTTTTATTTTTCTTCTCCTTTCTACTTTCTACTTTCCTCACTCTTCAGTCTCCACTCTTCGTTCCTTCCTTCTTCGTTCCTTCGTTCCTTCGTTCCTTCCTTCTTCGTTCCTTCGTCCCTTCGTTCCTGACTCTGCACTCTTCACTCTTCACTCTCTTTCGAGCGGGCCGCGTGGTTCTTGCCATCGCACTGGTGCGCAGCGAGGCCCCAACGCCTCTTGGTCCACACTGATAACCCTCACACAAAGGACCCACTGCCCGCCAGCGCCAGCATCGCCGCCCCTCAGCAGCCCCAAGCCTATTCCCCGGCAAAGCAGGAAAAAAAAAAAAAAGTGCCGTCGTGGGAAGCCGCACTTGCCGTTTCCCCATACTCCAGTGCTGGTCCTGCAGGCACACACCGTCGCACCGCGCAACCAGCGCACGTCAACGTCATGTCATCCTGGCAGGTCTCCGCCAACACGATACCCGCTCCACGTACCTTGCGCGTCGCCACACAGCATGGGCTTTTTCTCTCGCAAGAGCGCGGCTAAAAAAACCGCAGCGCCGCCCCTGGCGCCAGCGTCAGACGCGCCGCAAGGCGTCTCCAAAGAACGGCGCCGGACTCCGGCGCCTCCATCAGGCCCGCCAGACCCTCACAACTTGTCCGTGCCGCCAGACCCGATAGCGCCGCCGAACGCGCTGGTGCCCAGCACCTTGCTCGTGCCGCAGAGCGCCGGGCTGGCCGTGCACCCGCAGCAAAAACGCATGAGCACCGTGGTGGACGACGCGCACTTTGCCGACTTCGAGAAGGACGACTACGACGCCCGCAGCGTGCTGCTGGGCGCGGGCGCCGCGCACGGGGCCGTGTCGCTGGCGGGCTCCGACGACGACGACGATGACGACTACGAGGAGCACGTGCACGTGGTGCTCGAGCGGGACCGCCTGCACAGCGTCTCGCAGCTCTCGGCACTCATGGGCTACTGCGGCCTCGGCCCGCTGGAGAACAGAGAGCCGCTCACGCGCCTCGCCAACGAGGCGCTGGCCCGCACGTTCTCGCTTTTGGTGGACGGGCTCAAGATCCGCCGGCTCTCGCCGACAATGCGCCCGGCGGACCCGTGCTTCCACGAGTCCGTGGTGGGCGCGCACCAGCTCGAGTTAATTACGCGCTTGACGGCCAGCATCCACCGCTTCCTCGACGCCCTGAAGACAGACGCGTCTCCGTACGACTTGGTGCACGACAACAACAAAACGCTCTTGGACCGCTACGGCAGCGTGAAGGACATCATCGGGCGCGGGGCGTACGGCGTCACGCGAATCGTGGACTCGGACGCGGGGCCGGGCCCACGCCACGGGGCGCGTCGCCGCACCTACGCCGTCAAGGAGATCCAGCGACGGCCCCAGATGGGCGCGCGGCCCGCAGAGACCCGCGAGCTGTATGTCGAGCGCGTCATCTCCGAGTTCATTCTCTCGTCCGCCCTCAACAACAAGCACGTGGTGCGCACGCTCGACTTGATGATCACGCTTCCCGAAAGACACCGCGTACTGGCCGGCGACTTGGTGGACGAGGTGCGTATTTGTCAGGTCATGGACTGCACCAGTGGCGGCGACCTCTTTCACTACTGCAAGAAGTCCATCGCCTGCCATGAGTACTTGTCCATCGACGAAATCGACTGCATGGTGAAGCAGATCACAAAGGGCCTATGGTACATCCACAGCCATGGCGTGGCACACTGCGACTTGAAACTAGAAAACATTCTTTTGGAGAACGACCCCCACACCTTGCGCCTGGTGAATGGGAGGAAAAGCTGCCGCCTCAACCTCAAAATCTCCGACTTTGGCAAGTCCAGCGTTGTCCGCACCCACTGGGACAGACACGAGCAACTCTCCACATCTGGCATCCCGATCGGCAGTGCGCCATACATGGCACCAGAGGAACACACTAACTCGCACAGGGGCATCTCTCTCCTAAAGAAGGACGACTGGGCGTTGGGAGTCATCGTGCTAATCCTCTTTAACATCCGAAGATCGTTCTTTTATAGAAGTAGTGGCAATCAGTGTCAGCTACCGTTTCATGACTCCACAGCTGATGAAGCTGATACGAAGACTTACGGCGCTGCATACCTATGGCAGACCACCGAGGCAAAGTCACTAAAGATGGGGAAGTACAAGGACCCTGTATTCGGAGAGTATGTCAAAAACGCTATGAAAGCACACTATGACAGCAAAACTAAGGAGTGGTCGGTGCAGAAATGCGGCAAGTTTATTCCAATAGAGACGATGTTCGACATACCGGCCAACTTCCTGGATCCAAAGTACACTGACGATGTCGAAGATTTCGAGGCTGGAGACTTTGACTTGCGCAAATATTGCACATACAAACTCCTCGACATCAATCCTGCAAAGAGGCTCGACGCAGGCGCCTTCTTGAGAAGCGACTGGCTCGCGTCCGCGGAGAGCTGCGGGGACTAAAAAATTACTTAAATAAATAGCGTTATGCGCTAGCACGTGCATTAGAGGGTCTGAGACTTGGTAAATAAATGGTATGCCTATAAATGTGTGGAAGGTCTGAATGCAAGTGTGGTCGGGATAAAAGCTATGTTGCGGACGCTTTTTGAGCAGAGCGCATAGCTAGACACGCGGCGCCAAATGCCATCTAGGATTTGCAAAACACTGGGTGACAGAAAGCGGCCTTCGGCGCAATTAGAGAACTCTTAATTGGGAATTGAATGCAGTGGGGAAACAGAGAACGCAGATTGCATATTAGGACTGTTTTAAAATTCCGTGAAATTGTCTGCGAAAGGATCTTCGACTCCGGTGATTCCATAGTCCAAGTCCTTATCTTCAGTATACCTGTCGAATTGGGAAGTGTCACCCACACCAGAAGTGATGGGAGGCTCGTACGGTGTCTCAATATCTCTAGATAGTAAGCGCTCCCAAATGACTTCTTTAAACCATGGGTGAGACTTGACGTCCACAGACCCATTCTGCAAATTTCCCAACCTCTGAGTCAAGTCTTTCACAATCAATTTTTGAAGTAAGTCAAGAATGTCGGGGGGCAAGTAGTCAGGGTACGTTATTGTTCCATTCAAGATATTCTCATACGTTTTCATGGGAGTGGGGTCATAGAATGGAGTGTATCCTGTGAGCATCTCGAAAATCAAGATGCCAAAAGACCACCAGTCAACAGACTTGTTGTAAGGCTTGGTGGCCACAACCTCGGGTGCAATGTAGTCTGGGGTTCCGCACAATGTGTAAGTGACATCGGTGACTTCTTTGGCAAAGCCGAAATCCGTGAGCTTTACGTGTCCGTTCTTATCCAATAAAATGTTTTCTGGCTTCAAGTCCCTGTAGATAATGTCGAGATCATGCAAGTACTCAATGGCCAAGAACACCTCGGCCGCATAAAACTTCGCCACCGGGATAGGAAACCGTTGCGACTTGCGCAACAAGGTAAAGAGTTCACCGCCTTCTATGTAGTCCATTATCATAAACAAGTTGTGGCAATCCTGAAACGTGCCCCACATACGGATAATGAATGGATGCTGCGCCAATTTCAACATCCGGCGCTCGTCGTTCGTGTGTTCCACTTGTTTCATTTGCACGACTCTTTGTTTCTTCAACGTCTTCATGGCATAGAAGCGACCGTTATGTACGGAACGCGCCAAGTGGACACGGCCAAAAGAGCCTGTGCCCAAGGTTCGCAAGATCTGGAAGTCATTTAGCGAATATTTGCCTTTCGTCGTGGTATCTCTGTTATCGAGTTTTGAAGCTTTGCTACTGGCTGCAGACTCGGCGGAATTTGTGGTCTCTACCTCTGGACGAAGTGGCGGTGAATTTGCAAACATTGGGAAACAAAGCGAAGAAGCAACCCTCTCAGACTTGTTTGTAGACTCGGCAGTATTCAAAGTCCGACGAGCACACGAATTGAGCCAGACTGGTATCTGAAATCCTATTTATTACTTGCCTTGACAAACAGCGAAGTGATTGTCTGGTGAAGGGCTTGATGAATAATAGTCCCAAATTTGTTGGGTAGCAAATATGGCGCAGTGAGGAGAGCGCAGGCTGGGTGATTTAAGACAAGTACTTCAATCTGGTAGCAGGGGGTGGACGGGAGCAGAAGTCAATCCTAATGTTCTTCCGGAGTATTTTTATGGAATTCAGACACAAAGATAGCTTGGTGCTAGCTTTTCGAACAGAGGGAGATAAAGCTTGTTGTCCAAGGAAAAACACAATTGTTCAAAGCAAGGGACGTTCTTGCACGGACGAGACAGCGCGCATGCAGGCTTAATTCGGTATCCAGTTTGGTCTTTTTGCTATTGTCACTCGGCGTTCCGCCAATGACATACGTCTTTACCTAAAAAAAACCAAGCCGCAAGACATTTTTCAATGAAATCACCGACCATTTCAATTGATAGCAGCAGCGTGAGCACTTTTTGTGATCTCCTTATCTTTCATTTGGCACAGCGCACGTCCGCGGAAGCGTGCGTAGTACCAATTTTCTAGTGCAAGGTTATAGCGCAATCCGATAGCTGGTCTCGCATGAGGAATGCCTGCCACTTTTACGAATAAAGATTATCACCTCATTTTTTTTTTTTGAAACCGCCGCATTCCATATGCCCTGGGATTGAGTGGATGTTTTCGAAAGTTTTCTCAAGAAAACGAAGTTGCTACCAACCTGAGTTCATCTACCGCAATTGAGGTGATGATGCAAGTGCGCCACACCTGCACTGACCAAATTCACGAGAGGCGCCAACCGGTTTTTTTTTTCATCCTTGCTCACACTGCTCGCTTTCCAGTGATGGAGGCTTTGTCGAAAAGAGTCCTACATAAATTCTCAGTCATCACGCACATCATTTCCAACATTCACTTAATGGTGTTAAACCGTTTTTAACTCTTTGTTTTCCATTGACAGCCATAGCACATTTCGATTTCCGATTTTCGAAATGGTTGCTACAGGCAATATACATTCAAATTCCGATGATGATATGTATCAGACTCGTGGCCCATACTATACTGGGCACGCTTGGGGCTTTCTGACCTCGCACTTTTTTTCCTCAGCTTTGCGTGCTTGCCCAAAACCTTTCTATGCACAATCTGCATGGCGGAAAATTTAGGTTGAGTAAAAGTAAATAATTGGTCAATTTGTCTTCAATAGGTGCCCCGTCTTACATTTTCCAATTTGGGACTAATATAGCACGCCATACAGATAAAAACCTCTAGGTGGCTAGTGAAGCCAGTATTCTTCAAAGTCCTCGTCCTCTCCCATAGGCTCCTGACCCCCCTCGTCTTCAGATATCATTCTATCTTCTTCCCGCGTGACCGTGGCTCGTTCATGATTGCACCTTTCATCAGACCCATGGCCCAATATCTCTTCTCTGCGAACGTCTTCAGGGGTACGCGCGCTATCATGCAAATTCGCGGTATTAGCATGTCTTCTCAGTATGTGCGAAATCATTTGGCTCCGGAGATTAGGATGGCGATCCGCTGCGGTTCCAGTGAAAGCCAAGTTAAGAGCTATTATCTGAGACTGAGCCGTCTTGCATTTTTCATATAGATCATTGGTGTTGATCGCATCGAATCTTTCTATCGAAAAATATCTCTCACCCTTAATAGAAGGCTTTGGCTCGGACAAGTCGTTTATGAGATTTTCCAAGACTTCACAAAATCCAGCTTTGTAAAGAAACCTAGCTCTGTCCTTCAAACTTATCTCATTACCCGATGTCGAATCTTTTGAGTCTCTAACGAAAGAAGCCGATTGGCTTTCCTCTTCGACAAGATTCTGAATTGAAAAAGAATTGTTGTGTTCGGAAGGGTGGCTGGAGTGAAAGACACTATTTTCGGGAGTTTGAATAATATTCATCAGATGGTGGCTGCTATTTTCGGACGCGTGATATCCAGGGATATCATCATTCCACGTAAGATTGATCAAAATCCAAGAAATGGATATTTTGACTTCGTTAAGCTGATTCGATAGCCGAACAATTTCATTGACATCCAGCCCACAAAGCTTGGTTTCAATGGCATTCAGTAGCTTGACACTTAGTAGTCTTTTCCACACTTTTATAAGCGAGGTTTTGGGGAAATGTGAAAATTTCAAACAGGAAATGTTGGTATATCGATGATCCTCTAGATAGTTGATTGCAACAAGAAGCTTGGAGTATTCTGTCCCATAAAACAATTGTAAAACAAATTCATCATCTTCCAAAAATCGTTTCTCGAGCTCAGAGCCCATAGCTCCGATCAGCAAAAACAAATCACAAGAGTACAAATTTTCCATTATAAATTTATTCCAAGTACATGGAATGTGGCCATCATTCACGCCTTGGGTTGCAAATTCCATATAGAGACCATCAATAGCTTCACTAAAATAGGGTGAAGCAGCCGTCAAGTTTCTCAATATTTCAAAAGCAACAATTTTCTGCTGAAGCCTTAGTTCATGAAGCTCGGAATCAGATTCAGCCCTCACAGAAATACCATAGAGAGACAATTCGAAGACTAAAGACAAGGGAAAAAAATCCCAAATGATTCTCCGATTCTCCTCAGTTTCATTGTATAAGTAATTTTTGATTACTTGCAATATGCCAATCTGAACCTTTAATTGCTCAAACGAAACTTCTTTAGCATCTTCAGTTCTGTTTGTGCTCTTTTCGCAATGGTCCCGGTTGGTGATAGAGGTTTTGAAAAGCGCAGCCAAGTTCTTCAAGACTTTGTCATCATTCACAATCTCATGCCTAAAGGAACTGAAGTCTAGAATGAAATTCGCTAAGATAGCAAATGTAAGAATCTTTCTTTCATACAAAGCTTTTCTGGTCAATCGTTGTTCAACATTCAGTTCACTCTTGTTCGATATAAAGAACTCCACCACTTGGTCAATCATTGTCATGCGGCCTACAATTCTTAGCAAACACGAGATCAAATTGCCTTTCTTTATGGAAGTCGCATCACGATCATATCGTGCGCTTATGTCTGATATGACATTTTTAGGTTTTTGCTCAGATTTAGAAACCGGTTCGTGTACCCCCATGATATCAGTGATTCGAAAGGAGCTTCGTATGGAGTTGCAATCCACAAAGAATGTTCTCAAAGTGGATACAGATCTGGAAAGTGAACGAATTAGATAAAAAGTATTTGTGTTCATGGGATGATCTAGCAAAGTGAGCAATACACTCACATTTTCAGTAAGCCACGCCAATAGCTTTCTAGAAGATTCCGAAGGAGGGATATTTTGTAATTTCCAGAATATTTTATAGTTTAGGACAATCTGCGTGCACATGAAGTCGTAATTTTCGACAATTTCAAATATAGTTAAGCAAAGAAAATTGGGCTCGGATTTGTTTTCCCCCTCTGATACAAAAGAGGTAATACGGCGGCGGAATTCCTCGTTCGAGCTAGTGAGAACACTCAAAAGGAGGAGGTGATTTGAAATGAGCCTGATCTGCGACTTTTGAGCTGACAAAACTTCATTTTTCAACCCGCCATCCTGCTCTTTCACCCCCAAGAAGTCTATTATTCCTTTTTTGTCTCGGAACGATTTCTTAGCCATTTGTAAAAAGTCCAACACAGAGCTTGATTGAATAAGTCTATCAAGGTCTTCCATGATATGCTTATCTACACCAGTATTCTTCAACAGCGTACAGAAACTAGGGTATTTTAGGCAAAGATCAGAAAGAACGGTGATGGGGAGAAGTAAATTTGCAGGTATTTGCCTGATAACCAGAGAATCGTAGTTTAAAAGCTCGACTATCCGGGGAAACAACCTTTTGAAGAACAAACAAGCTTGATCGCTTTCTGACGAACTCGAGGGCAGCAAATTCAACAATCGATACTGAAACAAATTAAGTGCAGCCACATTTAAGACAAGGGAGTCCTGAGTGTGTAGCAAAATTTGCAAATATTGATCAAATTTATCTGACGTGATAAATTCATACTCTGGTGTGTTAGGCTGCAAAACATCTGCGTCGTTTGTGAAGTTGAAAATTTGTGCAATCGCGATTGTCATAGATGAGGCGATTCGGAACTCCATTCCATTCTGAAGTAGATACATATCCGTAATTTGCGGGGGTAAAATGGGTGATCTCGTTAAATTTCCATTTGAAGAGTCACTTAGGTAGAATGCAAAAAGTCGGTCCAATTGCAGCTCAAGATGCCGAATGTTTTGAATTAGAAATGTTCTCGCCTTTTTGAGATCCTGGTTTGAGCGTTTCGTGGAGTCTAGCATGAGAAGAAGCGGAAGAAGTTTGAGCGCCTTCAAGACCAAGGGGGCGGACAACTCAGAGGCTTTTTCAGTTTTAGCAAAAAGCATAAGTAATTGAGAGAGAAACCCCCATAACGTGTCCAGGGCTGGATCGGGAAGTGTTAAGAAGCTTCTCTCGGCAAACCGCATGAGGGCGTGCACTGTATCCTCGAGAACCGGAGATAGAAATGCCCATATGCGCAAACACTTCCACGAAGCCTCGATCCCAGCAAGCTTGGGAAACACCTCCTTGTTGATATGAGTTAGGAAATTCACAAGCACTAGAACACACATGTCTAGCGTAGAAAAAGACGTCGAAGGCTCCAGGCTGATTTTAGACTCAGAAGGATACACTTTTCTTGCAATGAGTAAGCGCAATACGATGAGAGCGTCTTGCAACCCACATAGAGCAGAATCAGTAGCAGCAAAACCAGGTTCAAGCGCCCCAGACTCGCTGGGTGTGCTGCTCTGGGGCCTGGACTCATGTGTAGTAGCCGGAAACTCTGGAATCGCTGGATTTTCCAGCCAAAGCCTGTTTGCGGTGATATCGCATTTGCAAAAAGCTTGTGTGCATTTTCGGAGGTGCCCTATAAACCAGTCACAAAAGCTCTTATCCTGAAGAAGCCTGATTTTTAGGTCGTCATTTCCAATCAAGGCGAGCTTTAGCTCTTCTAGAAGCTTTTCGTCGTTGCTCTTTTCATTCGAAAGCAAGTTATCTAAGCCGTGCAGACCATGAGTTGCAAACGACATCTTTGTGTCAAAATTCAAAGGCATTTAGGTGCCAAGATCACAATTACTTTTTGTCAAATGTTTTGAGTATTGGGATATGCTGTAGCAAGCCTTGTGGGGAAATCAAGAGCGCAATGGTCGCGGCGATAACGCGGTGCAGTTCCGCCATAGAAACCCCCGACTTGCGTTTTCGCGAGGCTAGGCAGGGCCAATATACTTAGGACCCCTGTGAAGGCCGCCAAATTACTGGGGCCATAACATTTACTTCATATTGTGTCTCGTGCATTTTTTTTTTTTTGTTTTTCCAACCCCCAGATTTGAAGCTCGGTTATTTCCAGTCAGTATGATAGTTTCATTCGTTCCGCCACGAATGCCTTCTGTGATGGATATAAGTCAAGACCCATGCGCGGTATGTAATTCTTTAAATTGACTCATCTTCAAAGATCGGCTCGAACATTGGTTGTATACCGCAAAACACTGAGAGGCCCCAAGAGGCAGTCTACGCTTAAGCGTCGCCCACAAGCATGTTTGACTGCCAAAATCTAACTGCATGTTCATTCCTTCCTGCTAGCTATTGACGCGAACGTGGATTGGAATTACTACTTGGTGGCTCTGGTGGGCGCAAAGATTCGTGGAGGTTTTTTTTTTTTGATTTGTTTATTTATTTGAACCTATTTTGAGAAAGCCTGGCACCATCTACACTGCATGCCCTGAGCCTTCTTTCGTGGTGCAGTCGATGCCGTGTTGCATCAAATCCTCAAATTTTTCCTCTCCAAAATTTCTGGGCTGCTGCTGCGTCTCTCCCATTTTTGATATCTTGACTCACCCGAATGTCAGCCTCCACTCTTTTTGGAATGTATTCCAAGATGCTGTCCAAACTTACCCCAGCCTCAGAGCCACTTTCGTGGCCAACTGGAATTCTCACTACCCCATTTTCGTCTGCCACAATGTAGTCGCCGGGAATGATTGTCATACTCTCGAAACGTTCTGGGTCTATGCTTGCAACTTTGACTTTGATCGGCTCGTTGATTCCCACGACCTTCACAACTGGCCCGGGAGCAGTCGTGCCCACGCCATAAGACCAAACTGGATGCTCGAGGTCTCTATGCTCAGCCAAATCCCGGATACGGCCCAAAATTACCGACCCTGCAGCCTCCCTATATTTTGCTCTGGTAGACATAAGACCCCCATACAAAGCATTGTTAACCGTGACAAAAGGCGAGTTCGCAAGCTGCTGGTCCTCTGTGAGTCCAATGACAAGAACAGCGTCTTTTGGGATCTCATCTATGTACGATTGAGAAACAGCTGGTCTCGGATCCGACTTCGGGGCATATAAAACCGTGTACGCCACACCAACGACAGAACTACAGCCATCACACTTACCTCGGCCATCGGGGGATCTTTGAGTAAGGTTGGGTATGAACCCACCATTCTTGATACCAAAGTTAACTAATGCGTCAGATACATCACATGAAGTATATTGGACCAACTTCGTGCGGACTGACATAGTGCTGTCTTGTGTTGGCAGTTAGGAGACTAAGCTGGCTGTTTCTGCTTTTTTTCTATAGTGCGATTGGAAACTGAAATTGAAAAGTTTACTTTTCTCCTCTCTATCAACTTCTGAAAAGAGGTGTCTTGAAAGATCGAGAGATCATAGGCCGAAACACGGGGTACACCTGCATGTCAACCGGGGGGACTTGGCCGGTTGCATTGTCTTCGCGAATGAGGACAATACAGGAATTAATTGACAAATCTGATAATTTTCTCGAGTGCAATAAATTCTGGAGCGAGAGAAACCAATAATGGTTTAGCGCAGCCATGTAAATTTTTCATTATATCATATCGAATTGCACGTGAAGAAATAGATCGCTTTCGTATGTGCGTGAAACGCTACACGTCGAAATTGGAATATAAACTGACTCAGCCCAAAGCAGAAATATGACCTCACCATAACTTTCCTTGTGTGCCTCAATTTGCCATCCAAAAGGTACATTTTGGTTTGTGTTTCTATATCAAAATTTGCGACAGGCAATCCGAATGGCTTGTATCCGCAGTCAAAGGTATCCATGTCCTGCAAAGTGTCTTCTCTTGAGCTATTCTAGCCTTCTGCGTAGTTCCTTCATTCTGTCTTTGCTTACTGACTCGCTTATAGCACCATCTTCCCCCATTAAGGAAGGATCCGATGCAGCACGGGGAATCGCCTGGCCTATCTTTGGCCCAATCTCGTCTTCCTTGGTGGTTTCTTCGATTAACACCATGTTTTCTGCCACCTTGAACCTGTCCATGTTTTTCAAGAAGTCAGCACTGATCTGATAGTCCCTAATCACATCTTTGCGAGAAACTCGTGGGTCGTTGAGGGCGTAGATGATGGCTGTCAATGTACGAGGATGCACCATCGACCTGGTACCGGCCGTCGACTCTAGTTGCGCCTTGACTTCATCCTGTCCTTTTTGATGAAGTTGCTTTCTGTTTAAAAGCTGTTTCAAAGCACGCACATCAATTCTCTGTTCTGCTTTTCCCTCCGAGTGTGAGTGGATTTGTCGACCCAAATTGTTGATGAACTGGATGTAATTCTGGTCAGCTTGTGGGTCCATTCCATCTTTACCCTCGGGCGCATTTGAACTCTTCAAAGGGCCCTGATGATCCTGCTTTTGACCAGACTGGTATGCTGTGGTATCATTGGTTGTCGCCACCGCCTTATTGGCTTGCACAGGCTCTTCCCTAGACTTCTCGAATCTTTCTTTTAGTTCTTGCGATGGAAGCTGTATACGCAGCGAAGACGGCTTGCTAATATTTCCGGGATTGCTGAGAGTTTCGGTAAGTTTTCTTGCTGGTTTTGAAGCCTTGTGACCCATTTTGCAGTGTGAAGTAGGAATCGTATTTCTTTCGCCATGATTGCGCGTTCCTGATCTTTCTGCGCGACATGAATGCCTTACTAGGCAACAGAATTGAGATTCAAAAATTGCCTCTTCCAAAATATTCGAGTCATCACAGGTATCTTCAATTCCTACTTTTCAAAATGGTATAGTGCTAAGTCTCTGCAATCCATCTTCTGTTTTTTTTTTTCTTCGGGCACTCCATATCCGCTCGCTTTAATAAAACCCGTGGGAAATCATTCAAATGTTCTTAAACTCTAGCTACTTTATTCATTGGTATCATTTCTGATCAGTTTGCGCATTACGAAAACAGAAGTTTATTGGATCTGCTTTATCTACTATACATGCAATGGCTTTGTTGAAATCTAGCCGACCTAGTTTTTCTTCTTTTTCTTGTCTTTCTTGTCTTTCTTGTCTTTCTTCTTGTCTTTCTTCTCTTTCTTGTCCTCCTTCAGCTCAGCCTTTTCAACCGAGATTTTGGCTTTCTTGACCACTTTTCCGTCGGCATCAAGCCGAGGTTCAGGAAGTGGGTGAGCCTCTTTGAAGTCTTTAGCGGCATAGCCGGTGGCAAAGTGTCGCATTCTCAAATTTTCAGCCTTCTCCACATCTTGTCTTGGTTCCACCACCACATCATAGTTAATTTCCGGAACACGCACAACCTCTCGAATGGTAAGAAATCTATCTATCTTCTTGTTGAGCAAGTCTCCATTCACAACGGCGTACTTGGCAGCGTCAGAAGAGAAGTGCTCTTCGTTCACCTGGAAATCACTATTGTGAACAGTAAATGACTTGACACCGTCATTTTTAACCTTGGTCGCTGTGAAGGATACTGGCAATGTCTTCAACTCAGAAATGGGAAAGTCTCTTGGAGTCTTGATCAACCAGACTTCTTTATTTTGTGTGGAGGCTTGTGGGTTAGGCAATGCTATCTTTCTGAAATGCTTGGGTGGCTCGTATGCTTTGTTCTCATACTCAGACCCACTTTCGGAATCATACACAACATCCTCTGACTTGCGTGAAACCATCATTTCAATCGACTAGCTTGTACGAGAACGTTCCCACGCAACAGTGATGCTCATCTTGAAGCAAAAAAATGTATCCGATGCATGCAGGATGAACGCTTGTGATGTCAATAGACAAAGTAAATACAACTTTGAGACAAAAGGCATTGCGTTCGAAATTCAAAGGGTCCCAAGATAAGAAAAAATGGTTTGCTAGGTCCGTCATTGCATTTGTATCTGAATTTTTAGAGTACGCCAAGCGATAATAATGCGCACGTGAACTTGATGAATGATAATATTACATCCAGTGTTCTTACAAAAAGGCAGTAGTAACCTAGGGAATGCAAGCTCTCCGTCACTTTTGTTTTTGGAAAATCAAGCTTAAAAGATGCTTGACGCAAGCATGCGGGGTCTTTCGAATTTGATTAAAACGGCGCACGTGGGGAATTTTCATATCACACAGAAACTTTGTATGAATTTCTACATTTTCTTCTTGTAGCGAGCAATTCAAAGATGATGTTTTTCGATAAGGATACATCTTTGACGTCAAACCAGTTTGAATTCAGGGTTTCATACAAATTAGAGCTTGTTTGACATTCGGTATAATGGGCGCTGTCTAATATAACCTGCTTGTGCAGGAAATGAGGCCTGCCACAGGTTGAGAAAGCCGTGAGCTTGTGTGGCACGTCTGTAGTCCGTTGTCAATATCCAATTTAAACTCTGACATTAGGCGGGCTTTACTTTTCAGCTACATATGCCCGCCGACATGAAACGTTATGCAGCATTAAACTTTGGGCCTATCCCGTATTCACATTTCCTTTTTCTATCGTTTTAAATAACAAGGTTCCTATTCACTCATTTACTTCAGGGCTTTCAAACAAGGAACTGCCGGAAAAGACTGTGTTTGTGGCTTTCGCTTTTTTGCTATCAGTAAAGCTAACAGATTTGGCCAACTTTATTCAGTTCGAGCTAAAGGGCGTGGGTGTTTTTGGCACGTAGTCTGTAGATTCTCCTAAAGTTGCCGCTTATCACTCTGTGCAGTTTCTTTGCTGATGTCATCAATTTTACAGAACTGTGTTAATTGATTCACTTTAGCCCTTTTACAAACGCAGATGTACAGAATTATCAAATATCAGTATTGGGCTCACGTGGGCAAGTGTGAACTATAAAAAGGTTGTCGGTATGCCACTCGATGCTACTTTTGTCAATTCTCAAGCCACCACCTGTTCCCAAAGCTATGAAATTAATTGCGCCATTATTAATCGCTGCCAGCGCTTACGCTGCACTGGTTACAGGAAAATACTGTGAAAGAAGCACACATGGGTTTGCTCTGTGCCCCAAAGATACTCCACTAACTTGCAGCACGACTGAGTTTGACAATTCATGCTGCTTTGAAAGCCCCGGTGGGGTGATTCTCCAGACTCAGTTCTGGGACTATGATCCAGCCACTGGTCCTTCCGATAGCTTTACTTTGCACGGTCTTTGGCCTGATAACTGTGATGGCACGTACGCGCAGTATTGCAATGATCTGTTGAACGTTGTGGCCGAGAATATAGAAACAATCATTGGCTCGGATTTTCATGATAAGCCTTTGCTCAAAAAAATGCAAACTTTCTGGAAAAATTACGAAGGTGCTGACGAGCTGTTGTGGGAGCATGAGTTCAACAAGCATGGCACATGTATCAATACCAACAGCCCAGACTGTTACGGCAGCAAATACAAAGACTACGAAAACGCATATAACTACTACAAGGTTGCGTTCAATTTGTTTGAAAAATACCCCACCTATAAATTTTTGACTGAAGCTGGTATTGTGCCTTCGGCTGAGGAGACCTATACCTTTGAGCAGATTTCTAAGGCGCTCAGCTCCAATTTCGATGGCCATACTGTGTATTTTAGTTGCGATGATGACAATGCCTTGAACGAGGTCTGGTATTTCCACCACATGCAAGGCCCATTGATTGCAGGAAACTTTGTAAAAATGGACTCCTTGACTGAGTCTGGATGCTCGAGTAGCGGTATCAAGTTTATGCCTAAATCGCAGTGAATGGTTCACATTGTATTGGGTTGCAACTAATATAAATTGAAAATTAGCTCATTGATTGTTCATTTTTTTATCCCAAAGAGTGTGGAATGATTTAGCACGTACTTCCAACGTATAAACATGCATGGCAATGTGATGATGACATTGTTGCAATCCAAATTGCGGAAACCGCAAACATTAACCTTATTTAGAAATCAAAATAAAGATTGAGCTGCAAGCGACACATCTAATGGATTAAGACTGATATCGCAGACGCAAGCGGCCGCAAACTTGGGCCGATCAGGTGAATTCAAGCGCCCGTCTGAGATATCATATCAAAACGCATAAATTTAGTTCTTTTAGCGGAGGATTGGTTTTCGATACCTCTGGATACTAATACAAGTTATTCCACAAGACTATAGGCTTCCAAGGTGAGATGGAAATTGCTGGGATATATCAAATTTTCGGAGCCTAGTGGTGTACAAGACTTTGAACTGCTTTTCATGGAAACATTCCGGGACTCACGTGGCATTTTTGGAAGACATCGTGCAATACCTGACACAGACTGTTGTATATACTTTGATTGCCATCCACCTACTTGAAAAATGACAGTGTGCTCAAAAAATCAAGCTGCAGCTCTCTTTTGCCGCAGAAAAAAAAAAGCAAGAGTGTACCAACGTTTCAACATTGGCGATGATGAAGACTTTTTCGGGTTCCAAAGATACCTTATCTTCATACACAAGCATGTGGGGTCATTTGATAAAAAGTCTAAGAGCTGTCATTCCCTAATTCTGGAGACAACTGATTCTTGGTTCTAAATATAAGGCTTGCACTTTTATGTAAGAAATTATTCACGAGTCCGACTGAGTACTTCACGATCAGCCTGGTGGGGTTTACCCACCGCCGTGTTTCTATATCTCGAAACATAGTAGCTCGTCAGGAGCATTCTTGACTGTTAAGGGCATGCCCCGCCGACCGATGTTTTTTTGCAGATTCCGGACGCACGTTATGGATACTTTTGGTTTTGGCTTCAAAGTCTTACAGGTAAGTGGCCGGTGGACCTTATGGCTGTTCCCCGGAAGTGTTTTGAAAACACTGCTTGGTTTTGTCACTGGAACCATGAGTTGATGAGGCGGGAGGCTTTTGTTTCATCAGTCAGGCCCGAGCGAAGGAATCTTGCTGAGCGGGTAATCTGCAATTGGACATACGCAGAAAGCTCAATGGGCAATGCTGTTTGAAAACAGCTCGAGCAAAGCTGCGCAGGAGACTATTTTTGGAATCCAAGAGAGCCGTACGGGTGTTTTGCACTCCAGGCCACACAGCGTTTCATACCTCTAGGGGCTCGCAACCTCGTGTATTTGGGCACGCCGCAACCTGGTGTATTAGGGCCCCCATGGGTGCGTGCCACTAAAAGTCTGGAGCGCTCAGGACTTTTTTGAAACAGCAAAGCCATCAGGACACGCTGCACCAAGTCTGGGGCAAAGTGTCGAGTTTCCATGCACAAGACTTGATATGGTGCGGTTCAATTAGAGGCTTGTCTTGGATGAAAAGTGGCTACGCGAGGCGCGGCCCATCTGTCTTTCCTTCGCCTCACTACAAATCCACCCCCAGGTGGCCTGGAAGCCATTTACCCCCAGGTCACCTGGAAGCCATTTAAAAGAAAGCCGCTGGGCTGAGGCAGCATGCTGCCAGCGGACGCCGGCAATGAAAATATGCTAATAAAAAAGATAAAAAGATAAAAAGATAAAAAAAAAAATTAAAACAATTAAAACAATTAAAACAATTGAAAAAGGTGGCCCTCTACAAAAGCCCTTGATGGAAGACATGGATATTTATTATTTCCAGGGCGAGTGCACGTTGCACTGCACAGCTCGCGGCCCCCCCCCCCCCCCCCCCCCCCATCTGCGCAAGAATGGCCCAAGGCTTGTGCGGGCGCAACAGGCGGTAGCAAGCCAGAGGCGCGGCGAGCCGCATTTCGCTGGCATGGCCCGGTGCCATCTATATCCCACCAGCCCGGAATTATCACAAACAACACCAAGAAAAAACCAAAAAAAAAACCAAAAAAAAAAGCCACAACACACAGGCAAATATCGCTTCCCTCCACAGCAGATCAGTCTGCTGGGCCTCGCCCTGGTTTCGGGCAGTGGGGAATGGAACGAGAACAGGATCTAAATTGCCATTCCCTCCAGGGCCCGGCCGCGCGGGGGCATATACACGCTCGCCACACGATGCACGCTTGTTATCGTTCACAATAAAGGACAGGGTCTTGCGCAACAGAACAACCGCTGTTACCGCAACGCAAAGCACACGGACGCCGTACTGAACCCCCCCCCCCCGCCACACTCCAGTCACGTGCTACATGTCTCTGAGCTCGCTTTCGCAACCGCTGGTGGACGGCGACTTGCAGGTGGAGAACTTGACCGCGCTGAACGCCGCCCTCTCCAGCCCACAGGGCGATCGCCATGGGCACCGGGAGGCGTCCTCCCACGACCACCTCCGTCGCGAGGACCCGCGAACGCTTGGCAACGCGTTGAACTTTCTCGGCAGCAGACGCGATCCGAACGAGCACCGCTACGATAGCGCACACCGCCAGCACGATGGCGATGCCAACATGCCCTTCCGCGAGTCCGAAATGCGGCACTTGGATGGCGACGCCAGTTCCGATAACACGTCCGCGCGCGGCGACCACCGCTCGGCAGGCAGGCCCGCGTTTCTTCACAGACGCTCGCTGTCGGTGCCGCCACCTGGCGAGGACACGGACCACGCACACGCGGCCGAGCTCAGGGACGGCGCCCGGCTGTTTGGATCGCAGCACTTCGGCGCGTTGAGGCGGCCGACGACGCTCTTTGGCCGCGGCGGCTCGCAGCCGGACAACGCGCTGCCCCGCCCGGCAGAGGGCACCCCTGAAGACGCGCGGAGGCCGCGGAAAATCTTCACTTTGTTCCGGAAAAAGAACAACAAGGACAAGGACCGCTGGCCCGGCATTGCCGACGTGGTGGACTCGGAGTCGCTCGACGAGGACAGGGAGACGGGCGAGAGGGCGCAGGGGCTCATTGGCTCGCTCTTCTTGGGAAGCCCGGCGATCAACTTGCTCGCGTCGTGTCTCTGCGAGGACGAGTACGGAATAGCTCGCGCGCCTCTTTTGATGAACTTGATGGGCATCAAGGTCACGGATATCTCGCGGTCGCCTCTTACAAAAAACAAGAAGTTTCGCATCGACCTCGAGTACGGGGTCTGGCCTCAAAGAATGAAGTGGTCCGTGGAGAAGACCGCCAAGGACTTGCTCTACCTCCACTCAAAGTTCAAATGGCTTGCTTTAAGGGGCTCGCTCAAGTCAGTGAATCTCCCCAAGTATCCCATCCCGCCTCTGTTGAGGCGAAACGAGAGGAAGCTCACTCGCCAGTTCAAGGTCGCGGGTGATCAGTCGCCCCCGCCGCAGGCACTTGCGCTGCTGCGCACGGCAGAATCCCAGCAGCACGACGCCAACTCCATTCTAAGCGGCCAGAGCTTTCATGACAGATTCTCGGCTCTTCGGGCGCACTTCAGCAGCGACTCTGACGACTCCTCTTTGAACTCCGCGTCCCCAGAACAGTTGATGACTCAGATGCAAAGCAACCAGAATTACGTCCGCGAAATCGAAAAGTACCTAAATGACCTCAATGTTTTGGTGGCTATGCGCGCTCAGTCTAACAGGCTTTTCCAGTTCTTCGAGTTGTCGCCGGTCTCCTCCTTACTAAGCTACGAATCCGGCTACATCGGCAAACAAGGTGTCATTCATGTGGGTGGCACAGCAAAGTCTCAGGGGTGGCGGGTTGGTCACTTCAAGGCGAATGACATCAAAGAAATGATTGGTCGAAGGTCGGAGAAATGGTTTTTGGTGCGTGGTTCCTACGTCATGTATGTATCGGACATAAACTCCACAACCCCCATCGAGGTCTTCATCGTTGACTCGTCCTTCAGACTCACGTTCAAGCGAGAGAGCAACGAAAAAATTGATTTGAAGACTATGGAGACTGAGTCAGACTTCGAGCAAGAGCTTCAGAACAGCATCGGTGCTGACGGAAAAGCATTAACAAAAATGCAAAACAATGTCTTTAAACACTTGCGCATTGTTTTGGAAAACAACGAGCGAAAATTAGTCATTATTCCAAAGTCGAAACCCGAACAACAGTTGTGGATTTCGTCCCTCAACGAAATGGTGAAGAACAATGTTTGGGCGGAAAAGCACAGATTCGACTCTTTTGCGCCTATCCGCAAAAACTGCTATGCACAATGGTTAGTCGATGCTAGGGACTACTTCTGGGCTCTTTCTTCAGCTCTAGAAATGGCAAAAGATGTCATTTTTATTCACGATTGGTGGTTATCTCCAGAGCTTTACCTCCGCCGCCCAGCGAATGGAAACCAGCAGTTTCGTCTAGACAGAATTTTGCAGAGAAAGGCTCAACAAGGAGTAAAAATTTTTGTCATTCTTTACAGGAATGTTGGCACGATTATCCCAATCGATTCATTATATTCAAAACATTCCATCTTGTCCCTTAATCAAGAAAACATCCATGTGATTAGATCCCCTAATCAGCTTCTTCAAAACACTTATTTTTGGGCACATCACGAAAAAGTTTGTGTGATCGACTACAATGTTGCATTTATGGGAGGGATTGACTTATGTTATGGAAGATACGACACTCCAGATCATGTCCTTGCAGATGACTCGCTGACTGATTTCAGCACCATTGACCCCGAGAACTACAAATCTGAAGACTTCCTCAACTTTAGAACTTTCACAGGCAAAGACTACTCAAACACTCGCGTGAAAGATTTCAGTAACTTGAGTAAACCATACGAAAGTTTGTATGATCGAAATGTCGTTCCACGGATGCCGTGGCATGATGTACATATGATGACATCCGGTGAAGTTGCTCGGGATTTGGCTCGACACTTTGTGCAGAGATGGAATTACTTGTTGAGACAAAAACGCCCGAGTCGACTGACACCTTTGCTTACACCACCATCTGATTTAACGGAAGAACAAGTAAAGGAAATGAACTTGGATGGAACCTGTGAAGTACAAGTCTTGAGATCTTCTGGAAGCTGGTCTCTTGGTTTGAAGCAGCATGAGCAAAGTATTCAGCAAGCCTACTTGAAGCTCATTGAAACATCCGAACATTTCATTTACATTGAAAATCAATTTTTTGTTACGTCGTGCTTCATAGATGGCACAGAGATCAAGAACAGAATTGGCGACGCTCTTGTGGATCGAATTATCCGGGCTCATAGAGAGGGGAAAACTTGGAAAGCCATTATTTTGATTCCACTAGTTCCCGGATTTGAATCCCAGGTCGACCAAATTGATGGATCTTCTGTAAGAGTGGTCATGCAATGTGAGTATATGTCTATATCTAGAGGGAGCTCATCCTTGTTCGCGAAGTTGAGGAAGGCGGGTATTGATCCTGATGATTACATTCAGTTTTTCTCCTTAAGAAAATGGGGCTCCGTGGGACCAGACAGAACTCTCGTTACTGAGCAGCTCTATATTCATGCGAAACTAATGATTGCTGATGACCGTGCTGCTATCATCGGAAGTGCAAACATTAACGAGAGATCAATGCGAGGCTCAAGGGATTCTGAGTTGGCAGCTATGATCAGAGACACTGATACCATTGACTCCACTATGAATGGTCAACCATATAAGGTTGGAAAGTTTGTGCATTCCTTACGCCTCAGATTAATGAGAGAACATCTTGGAGTTGCAGTTGATTTATTGGACATTGTTGAAAGACGTTTCGAAGCTATTCTCAAATTTTCTAGGACTAAGGACGGAATTAAAGCTGCTACTGACGTATTTGAATCATCGGAAAAAACCGAGTTATCGGCAGCAGTTGAATTTGCTTCAAGATTGGTGCTACAAGAAGCCAGAGGGACAAATCGCTGGAAGTCCTTTTGTCTGTCTAACGATATTGAAACTGAAATCTTTGAGGTGCCAAGAGATATAAGATTCGAAGAAGCTCCGCCTCCAATGTCTCTTCCCCTCTCATTCAATAATAGAACGGGTCCTCATGAGGCTAACGTCGGTATCAGAGACAGCAAGAAGCACTCATTTGACCCTAGAGTCCAATCCAATATTGATCATCAGCGAGATGTATTTGGCGAAGGTACCGACAAATATAGAGCTAATCTGACCAAAAAAGCCAGATTGGATAGTGCGAAGTTCCTCAGGAATCTTTCTCGAGAAGCCATGGAAAAATTTCCTGACAAAGCTTTCCTTCCTAATATCCAGGATGTGAAAGATTTTTTGAATCTGGATGACTCAGATTTGAAGAGAAAGTATGGTATTAATGCGGATGAAGTCTTATTCAACAGGAATCTTGAAAGATGGTTGCTCTTGAAAAAAATTGCGTACCTCCAGCTCGTTGCTGCCAAGGATGCAAAACAAACGGAGATGGAAGCCGAAAAAAGAGTGAAAGCCGGTCTTTCCCCGCTCATCAATACTTTTGAAGGTAAAAATTCGCAATCAGATCTCTCCAATGAGAATGCTACTGAGAATGAAAGTAAGGGAGTTGGTTTGACGGCCGCTGTAAATGTTAAAAATAAGAATGTTGTGCCCGGTGAAGAATTTGACATAACTCCCGAAAAAGAGTCATCAGAGGTGCCAGTTGCGGAATTTAACCCAGAGCAGATACCGATTGTGACACTTGATAACACGGGATTTAGGGACACGATCAGGAAAATTAACCTGCCCGGCGTTGAAAACTTTACTAAGTTTATTGACCCCTTTTCTTTCGACGACCCCTTGGACCCCGATTTTTATGAGGACGTCTGGTATGAAAACGCTAGGAGAAACACAGACATATTCAGACTAATCTTCCATTGTCAACCCGACGATACTGTTCCCTCATGGAAAGAATACATGCATTTCATGAAATTAAGTAAAGGATTCAAAGTGGCTCAGGACGGTGACGCAAAAATCCGAAGAGAAAAATCAGATGCCGATAGTACCGATCGTCAAGGCGGAGACTTTGAGCAATTTAGAAGAAGCAGCCTTGCTACAATCAACATCAATGATTACCAGGAAGAGAACGGTATTTTAGGAGGTATCCCAAGCCAGAATTCAGAAGACGAGCGGTCGAAAAGCGAGGGTACTCGTCGTGGGTTCAAACCTAAGGAGACGATTCTTGAAAACAATGAAGATGACGAAGAATATTCTGATGAGGATTATTTAGCGACCACGGGACTGCAAGATCCTATCCGGGATCTTCCGAGAAAGGTCAACTCAACAAAGGAAGAAGAATACGTTAAACTAGGTGACGAAACCGGTAGAGGTAACAATATGAGCGAGACTGAAAATGAAGAAGAAAATTCACCCGAGAACCCTGATAAAACATCCTCGTCGAGGTATGGAGCCAAAAACTCTTACTCTCGAGGGGGTGGCGCGAAGACTAGAGCAGGTACTTTTAGTGCTAGGAGAAAGCTTCATGCCGGGGATAAGATATTTGAAAGAGATTCAGCTGAGCGTATTCTCCAAGAAGTGCACGGTCACCTTGTGCTTTTCCCTGTTGAGTGGCTCGAAAGGGAATTAGAGGGCGGAAATTGGTTCTTTAATACCGATAGAATTCCACCAATCGAAATTTACGATTGAGTTGGCCATTTCCTGGCGATGAAATATCTTTATGATATCCCCTCCTCTCCATAGGAATGAGATTTGGGCATATTACACCATAATTTGGTGCTGAAGGTCGGAAGCAAAACTATGTGGAAGCTCAGTTGATCTAAGGAAATAGCTAGAATCGGGAAAGCAGTGGAAGGACATACAGTTCAGCAGTGCGTCACCCAAATATTCTAGAATTAAAAGCCCACAAGATTTTCAATTTCTTTATGCCCGACAATGGATGTCTCCTGTGGAATCTGCCTGTCGCGTTCCGACATATTGCCCAGCGTTGGATGTTGGCGCGGCGAATGATCATACGCAAGCCGTTGTAGTGGGTTCTTGTTACTAAAACACACGCTATGTTCATACAAATACTTTCATATACCGGCATTGTAACAGGCTTCATATTGCTAGTCTCAGCAATTGCCCTGGGTCTATACTATGTCTCTGAGCTTGTCGAGGAGCACACTGAGCCCACGAAACGCGTGCTTAGAAAGTTGATATACGCAGAAATTGTCATCTTGAGTTTATTGTGGATATTCGACTCCTTCCCGCTCAAGCTCACCTTATTTCTGATCTTCTCACATATTGTGTATTTCCAAAATCTCGTGAAATTTCCTTACGTGCAATTGACGTCCCCTGTCTTCCTTCTTTCGTGTGTTTTAGTCGTCGCCAACCATTTCTTGTGGTTCAGCCACTTTCACAATCCGTATATACCGCCCATCACCGAGCGCTTGCGCCCAGACTACGTGCCGCCACGGATTCCGCTGTTCTCCGAGGTATGTTCCTTCTTTGGACTATGCGTGTGGCTCATACCTTTTGCATTGTTCGTGTCGTTGAGCGCACACGACAACTTACTTCCCCACCACATGGAAGCTTCTTCTGATGGCCCGGTCAAAAAGAAAAATACGGGTCTCGCCAAGTTGGCTGTTGCTAGTTTGAGGAATTACGTATTCGCTTCGAGCAGGGCGCTTGGGTGGGAGCTAGACCCGACATATGGTACGCTTGCTTGAGCACAGTTTCAATTTGTCTATTTAGCGAGAAAGTCTCTCACGTGCGGACCGAAGTCATCCAAACTCAACAAGAAGGTGTCATGTCCGAAATTGCTGACATCAGTGCCCAATTCAAAGTACTCGATGTTGTTTTTGCTGGGGCTCGTTGCGCGGAGCAGCGAAGCGATCTCACGCTGTTGCCACACGGGAAAAAGAATGTCAGACTCGACACCCACAACTAGAATGTTTTTATGGGAGATTTTTTTCAATCCATCTTCTAGATCTTTTAGCGATTCCGCTTGAGATATTGTGGCAGTGCTTTTCTCTTGATAGGGCTCGTCGGGCACATTTGACTTATCGGCCTTTTCGGCCAGCTGTCCAATTTGCTTTTGCATGAATGTGTTTTCCGCTTGCTCCCGCTTAACCTGCGCTCTGGTTCGGTTAGACAATCCCAAATCGAATAGATCCATGGCTTTAGACACATAAAGAAGAGAGTTCGCGTCGTACTCCAAACAAAACTTTTCCCCAGCATGATCCAAATAGGTCTCTACTAAAAAATCAGGGCAGAAGGCAACAGGCTTGCTGTCGTCTGCTCTAGTCCTACCAAACCTAGACTCCCACTCAGGCCCCGATCTATAAGTGACAGTCGCAATCTCGCGTGCTAATTTCATCCCAATATGTGGCGGGATTTTCTCGTAATAAAAGCCCCGGTTCCAGTTAGGATCACTCATGAGAACTTGTCTCTGCGTGTGACGTAGCGCAATAGAGTAGGGGTGTGAACGAGCACACCCACTTATGCTAATGATGTTTTCTACCTCATCTGGAAACTCGTAGGCATATGCTAATGATTGCATTCCTCCCATGGAGGCACCGACAGATGCGTGTAGTTTTTTCACACCAAAGACATCACGGACAAGCTCTCTCTGCGCACGAACCATATCGTTGACTGTAACAATAGGAAATCTTGTCGCAAAATAATCACCATTTGCCGGATCTTTTGATGAAGGGCCTGTGGAGCCGTAACAGCCGCCCAAGACATTCGTGCATACAACAAAATACTTGTCCGTATCAATGTACTTACCAGGTCCGATAAAGTTCTCCCACCATCCTTTTTTGGTGTTTTTGGGCTGGGATTTAGCATGAGATGAAGCTGAAAGGCCCGTGTGAATAAGAATAAGATTGTCTTTTTCAGCAGAAAGCGTGCCCCAAGACTCGTACGCAATCTGATATTCCGGAAGGTATCCGCCGTTATCGAAGAATATGGGTTTTTTGTTCTTGTAGAGGCCGAATCCAGAGGAGATTCTTGAATATGCCGGCTCCGGGCCGGATTCCAAAGACGACACCTCTGATGTACACAGGTCTGGCGACTTAGCCACCACAAAGGAAGAGTCATTGGCAGCTGCTGCAGTGGCTAGATCCTTTGTTTTTTGTTCCAAGCGATCAAGACATGGGAACGCTAGTTGCGGGTTGGAGCCTTGCAGCAAACGAGAGGTTGAGTGTTTTGCCCGGCAAAAGGCCAGCAGACTCTGTTTTAATAAAGCACTAGTACGATGAAGATAAGGACGTAGAACCATAGTTGTAATAATAAGTTCCAGTTTCCAGGTTGCAGTGGGGAAATCTCTCTTTTAAATTACCATAAAGACTTGCTCTAGTCACGTGAACTTTCATCAAGCTGATCGACGCTTTTTCACGACGGATGCCCCGCAGCATGCAGGATATTACTAAGGCCCGTATCATGAATGACTGAAAGTGTCAAAATACGAACTAACTCGCAGATTTAATTTTCAGAAGAATCATTTCGAAACGGTGTTTCCTGGGAACCAGGGTACTGGATCCAAAGGTGCAATTTTGGAAGCACACTGCGTTCGGATCAGGGTTCTTTGCGAAAGTCTGTCATCATTGTATACGATGGCTAATTATTCTTTCTGCCCAACTTGTGTATTTTCGACTTAGAATGGATGTTTTTTGCAAACGGTTAGACCGCGAGAGAGATATATACCACGTCTTATTATTTCAGACACCAAATTTGAATTTACATCGCGTCCTGTGTACTAGGTTTCGCTTGTATCATCTATAGGGGCAAAGTAATATTCGGGAATTCAACAAAAAGAATAGTGCTCAAATTACGCAGGTTCTGCGCCACAAATACAAATATATGCTATCATGAAATTAGCATTGGTAAGATGGTCGTATATGTGTCTTGCCATTTTCGTATTGACAATTCCTTTCAGCAAATATGGAGCAGAACACCGTTCTCTCATTTCTGACAATCAATTTTTTCAAATCTTGAATTCAGTTTTTGTTGCCGATTACGGTGTTGCATGGATAACTTGTACATACTGGGGAACTACTCTAAATTCTTATCTTATTACGAAGCTGAAGCAAAATATCATACCCAATAGGATTTTGAAGTTTACACTTTATTTGCTCTTTGCTATATTGTTCAATGTCTGGTTTTTCGGCGAGCTGATAGTGGACAGACTTAATACGGCAACAGGTGGGTATTGCAGTGGCTTGGACGTCCCGAAAAGCTCTATTTCTGAATGCCGTAGCAATCCCTCCTTTCTGTGGGTCGACGGATTTGATCTCTCTGGGCATTACTATTTTCTCACTACTCTGAGCTTGATCTTATTGGATGCAATTAGAGAAAATTGTCATACGAAGAATGCTCAAAACTCTTGCAGAAGCTTTTGCTTGGATTCCCGAATGATCGCGAAATTCGGAAACGGTCTTGCATATGTTCTTCTTGTGATTTGGATGGTTGAGTTTACCATCACCTCCATATTTTATCATACTTTTTGGGAAAAGACATTTGGTTTACTTGGCATACCACTCGCATGGGGCATCTTAGAAATGTCAGATAGTTTTTTTCAAACTGAGTTTCCACCCGAAATTGAAGCGGAAACTGTAACTGAGGCCTAGCTGGATATTGCGGTGCATCTGTTATTTTCTTCCATCTATGCAATTGGGGCGGCAAAGTACCATTCTGTACGCCTAGAAAATCATCTCCAGCCAATCATGCCGAAGTTTCTCAGTCCATACACGTTTGCATAGACATTTCGTGTTTGCTTTTGCCAGTTTTAGATCATCTATTTAAAAATTCTGCAAATCATGCTATAATGCACAAATAGCAGTACGAGAATACAAATCAAGCTATTTACTTGAGTGAGATTACGTCCGGTTCCAAATAGATTGAATCCCAGTCAAAGATCACAAACTCATGTTTATTATTGAAGGTTTTTGTGTATACGAGTAAATCTTAAGAACCGATCGAAACAAAGGATTCGTCGATTATTTCGGACTCAGACTCTTTTTTTTTCAACTGAGTAGAGAATCCGATTCGAGTATTGCCCCTTCATGTAAAAAGCTTCACCAAACCAGGCATTTTATTATTGTGGGGCTTTGGTCTTATTTGATGCTCGCCTTTTTATGAAAGTGATTTGCACAATTCGAATCCCAATGAATGTAAAAAATGTATATATAAATAAATACAGTGTTTAATAGAGGTTTTTCTCATGACAAGCCAAGGGTTCGATGCGCATGTTGTTCTTTAACTGAAATCTCTGGTACTTTCAAGGGCATAAACGGAATATATAACGAAAAACAAATGCTATACTGAAATACACAAAATGAAACGTACTGCTAAAAAACTGCCTTTCGCTGTTGTTGAATCTGTGAAGAAACTCTCGAATTCCAGGTTCTAGGGCATACAAATTCCATAGGCCCATATGATGGCATGATGAGATTGCTGTTGACGACATTCATGTTCTTATACATCACTTGTACCAGGCGATCGGAAAACCTTCGGATCAAGCTTTACGACCATGACGGTGATGTTATCAGTTGTAGCTTTTTCGATAGCTAGGGCGCAAAGTTTCTTGGCAGCTAAAGAGGGATCATAAGGTTGTTTTTCAATTCTCTGCGAATTAAAAAAGTCTTGCACAAAGCGGCAGGCTTGCTGATCGGTCATAACATCCCAGACCCCATCGCAGGCCAATATTAGAAATTCATCTTCATTTGTAATCTCTGTCACCGTTGTGAACGGCCTTCCCGTGACCAAATTCTTTATATATGAGTCGCCCAAAGACCGCGTAATTGCTAGAACACCATTGACTCTATTTTTCACGATTAGACCTCCTTCGTCACGTACTCGCTGTATTTCGTTTGGGTCGGAAGCTTTATGATCGTAAGATAAACGATACAGTTTACCCCCACGACATAGGACAATGCGCAGGTCTCCGACATTGGATGTATAGAGCATTCTTTTGTGATGCTTCTTTGGGACGAAATCAAATTCTGAGTCCGGAGGGGTCTGATTGGAATTGGTTTCCATCGAGACTGGTTCATCCTTATCCGCCCCGTCTGCTGTCTCCCATCGCAAGATGGCAACCGCAGCGGTGCTTCCAGATGACCCTGATCCGTCTTGGTCTATAATGGCATCTGCCTTCACGAAAACATCGCACAAAAGCTGCTTCATGTCGTAGAGCCCGGACGGAGCAGCGTCCGAGGACGCAGAGTCTGTCTCTTTATCGAGAATCTCGTGCTCCAAAAGACCATGCAAATTGTTACCACACCACCGTGCAGTCAGCTTACCCGCGTGCCCGTCGAAAATCGCAAAGTAGCCCCAATCTAGTCTCTCAGCGAAGTTGGCCACGTACGTATGCACATCCTCCATTTTGGCCCTGTAGGCGCCATTTTTGTTTTCAGCAACGCCCACCAGGAAAGAGAGTCCCTGGAAGGGGTCCAGCAGTTCCTGGCCCGTGGGGGCGGCAGCGGGTGCTGGTTTGCCTGTCTCCTGATCTGCGACGAAAGCTCGCTCCAGCATTTGGCGAGACGAGTCGTTCCAAGCGTGCGTCGGCGATGCTTGCCCTGGATAAGTAGCTGTGTGGGCGACTGTCAAAATTGTCTGAGCCAGGACCAGAACGGTTCGTGTGGAAAGAAGCTTTTGGATAGCAAACTGCAGGACTCAGCTCGTTGGGCTTGGGGCAAGGTCAAAGGACAACGTCAAGAAAGCAAGACTCGTGTTGGAAAAATAGCGAGCTCTGTATGACGTGTCGGCTTCCGAGCAGGTGGTTTCTAAAGCAGACGTCGCTCTCTGGGGTGGGGGTATGTTGAGGCAAGTAATCCAGCGTGCGTGCAGAGCACTCACAGGCAGCGAGGTGCAGTATGACGCCAGGGCTCTACAGGACGTTGCGCGGAATATGGGTGTGCCCGCTGCACGTCTGCTCCCTTCCATAGCCGAATCACCAACAAAGACACGGGTGAGCCTGGGCGCGGGCGTCTTGTATCTCCAAGCAATAGCACAGAATTTCTCTGCGCACACCATCGCGGCTGGATCAACAAAAAACAAAGTACAAGGGTATGCTCAGCAATACCTGGCCCGGCCACTAAATAAGGAGCGACATCTGGAGCGCCTTCGCCAGAGCTCAGCTCCGTCTTCCTGAGTGGTTTTTTATTTTTTTATTTTATTTATTTTATTTTATTTCAGTTTGTCTTTTTATTTCATTTTATTTTATTCTTCTTTTTCCTCTTTGTTTTGTCTTTTCCAAGAGCACGCCTCATCCTGAGGAGAACACAATATTTGGGTATCCAAACTTTTGTCACCAGTCGTGACACGCCCGCCCAATTCACAGCTTTCGATTTTCGCACGAGTCGCTGTCAGCGAGGCTGCGCGCAAATATGTGCGGTTGATAGCTGTTATCGGCCGGCATACATGGTCGCTGAACCTATCCAGTGAGGGATACTGAATATGTGGAGTATCAGGCGTTTACATGTCCCCTTCCAATGCGGCACCTTTCACCAATCACGCAATATAAGCACGACGCTCTGTCGAAATCCATTGGTGGCGTGGATGCAAAGGGCGTGTCGCTCGAGCTGCTCCCTCTTCCCATCTTGACCTTGGTTTTCGAATACCTCCAGACCCCCGACTTGCTTCGGTTGTGTTTGCTCTCCAGAAGCTTCTATCCACCAGCTGCAAGAGGTATATATCACGACATTTGTATCATAGGCAGGCTGCTCTCGTCTCAATGTCCCGTGCGTGAATTCAGAAAGTGGAGTGGCAGCTGCCTCACAATAATCGACTCGGACAGAATCAGTGCACTACTAGAGACCGTCTCCAGTAATGAAACCCTTGCGTCGATGGTCCGAACACTCAATATGACAAAGCCTCATAGCTCGTCCTCGGTTATAAAGCTATTGCTGCATTTGCGTCTACACTCGTTTGCTTGCGATGTGCCGGTGGAAGAACTTCCACCGGTCTTAACGCGAACCTTACATAAATTGGCCTTTCGTCTACCTCGTGCTCCTTTGCAAGCTCAAAATCTCCGCGAGCTTAAAATATACCATCTCGATGAAACGACAGATAGCAAACAATTTGGAAACCTCGCCCTGGGCATGATTGAGCTGAACAGTCATCGCAACTTGACCAAATTAGTCTTTGAGTACCTCGAAGAAAGAAATCTCAATCATCTCAATGATTTGAATAGCGGGCTCTCAGTCTCATCCGCCTCATGTCCATCTTGGATAGCATTCTTTGAAGAATTTATACTTAGGGGTATCAAGTTGGACTTGAAGGCCATGGGCTTAGGTGGAAACGTGGGAAATTTGGGCGGGCATGTAGCTCAGATTTTGGACCTGGCGGTCGAGCTCGATTCTTTGCAAAGTCTAGAATTGAATCACACTGAACATTCTCATCCAGGTCAGGCACATAGCTTCGAAATGACTACGTTTTTCGAAGCATTAACCACATCGCTTCCTCTGCTTCGACATCTTTCCGTGACCCACACAGACAATTGCCTCACTTGTCAGGTACATGCCATCAAACGCGTTCTAAGTGAAACTTTACCTCATCAACTCGAGAAGCTCGCAATTAGGTATGAGCCTAGAACTGCCTCAGACTCAGAAGCAATAGAACACTTAATTTTGACTCATCAAAAGCTTCTTCAAAAGCTTTCCCTTGAGGACAGGTCCAGCTCGGCAATAGCACTTTTCAAGTTGACAAGACATCTCGACAAAATTCAAGATTCGCAATGGGCTATTGATGAGTTTTATGGAGAAAAAACTAGAAGAACACTCATGCCACATGCCTTGGATCAAGAAGCGTCCCGTCCTTGCGTCAGTGAAGATAAGGTTAGACTAATCAAGGCTTGTGAGGAGCAGATCCGGCTGTTTGTGCTGTCAAGTATCATATACAACAACGCCTCGGCCAGCTTACCTCACCTTACCGAATTCAATGTGCTTGGTCTACACTTTGATATGAGAAAACGGGGTGTCTTCGTCAACGGCGAAACCATATTGTTGCACCAAGACCAGTCTTAATTCTGTTTAATTTTATTCCAGTTGCTATGAGCTGAAAGCTGAAATAATGGTACTCAAGCAAGCTGCATAGCCTACCCTGCAAACCCCATCTTCAAGCTACATCCATCATGACTAATATTGTGAGTATGTTTCTTTCAGAGCCAGTGCATGTCAGACATGACGCTCAGCAGTATCTGAATGACAATCAAATGGATCATCTAGACCAATACACTCTCAAATTAAAGATGCCACATCTATAATGCTCAAGCAGCAATCTTTGAGGTCCTGCACGTACATGATTGTTTGAATGTTTTGCTTAAATCCATTTTTTTTGTTTGGCCAACATTTCTGCTGAAGTTCTGAATTCTCACAAAGTTTACGCATACAAAGCCTTGTGCTGTAGAATGATCGAATGATCGAAAGTCGCCCTTTTAATCCAAGTCGCATCGAATATTTTGTTGCAAACTCTCAGAGATATATGAGTGCGCCGAAAAAATGCCCCCTGTTCGACCTTGCGCGATTCTGTGCGAATATATCTAAGTATCAATCTCGCACGTAAGCCAACAGTACAGGGCACCATTCACGAAAATGACATCGTCGGTACCTATTCCTTACACTCCCATTGGAACCCCGATTACCGAAAAGGTAAAATGTAATGGACTTGATTTTGAGACAGTAACATGGAAGGTCCCTGCACAGGTGGAGTATAAAGGCAAAATCGTATACGTGCATGGTTTCGCCGAACACAGCTCTATTTACACTGAGTTTTTCGACAAGTTGAGTCAAAGGGGGTTTGAAGTCTTCTTTTTTGATCAAAGAGGCGCCGGGGAAACATCTCCAGGAAAGTTGGTGGGTAAAACCGATGAATACCACACCTTTAATGATTTGGACTTTATGATCAAAAGGGCACTTGACGCGAGAGAGGACAAAACAGAAAAGCTTTTTCTCGGTGGACATTCTATGGGAGGTGGTATTGCGCTCAACTATGGTATCATGGGCAAACATAGGGATGACATCAGAGCAATCTTTGTATCCGGCCCACTTGTGACTTTGCATTCAAAGACACAACCCAATATCATCATTAGAAAGTTGCTGCCTGTCATTAACGCGCTCTTACCATCATTAAAGATCGACTCTAAGCTTAATTACGACTACATTACTTCAAACGAAGGCTGGAAAAATTACATTGAGTCCACTGATGGGAAGCTTATCGGAACAGTTAGACAATTCAATGATATGTTTGTTAGAGGCGAGAAGCTACTTTCCAAAGACCATACACGCAAGTATGCACAAAGTATCCCGTTGCTTTTGTTGCATGGTACTGATGATAACATCAACGACATTAAGAGCAGCAAAAAGTTTATTGAGCTTTTGCCCTCTGAAGTGAAGAAGGATTTTGTTCCCATCGAGAATGGAAGACACTCTCTATTCATCGAAAACGAGCAGATTTTCACTGAGGTGTTTGACAAGGTTGTTGTATTTTTAGGTAGTCATTAGCATCTTCTGATGCCAACTTCGTTCTATCTGAATTTCTTTTCAAGTGGCTCTCGGCACATTTTTTTTTTATTCACGTATGTGTATGTTCTAATACCAATTTAATCAGTCCATTAATTACACCGTATACTCATGGGAGTTCATGGCGCGCACGACACATCAAGCTTTGCGCTGCTCGCATTGGAGGCATAATCCTGAGAGCGCATTTTTCATTTATGCACTTAAGTGGATCACGATCAATGGGTCACTTCACTTAAATTTTGCCATCCAAAGATCTATTATTAATCGGCACGCATTTAGCTGAGTTCTGCCTGACGTGAATATTAAGTGCCTTCATTGTTCAAATCGTGATCAAGAAATGTATTTTCCCAAAAAAGATTCGTGCTATTCGAGCCTGAAGTCAACATACGACATGTTGGAATAGACTCGTCCGCGTACTGCATAAACCTAGAGAAGCAAAATAATCATTTGCCTTTTCTCTCCTCCGTCACTGTTGGCATAGACGAATATACCTTCCGGCATCATTCTCTCTGAAACTCTCAATTTGAAATCACGCCAGTTGAACAGTCGTTCTCAAAAGATAAGAAGTTTAACGGCGAAAAAAAGCTCATTTTGCGATACTCGATTGCGGTATAGCAGCCCTACATAAACTCAAACAACCAACAGAGTTTTCGCTTTCCACCCCGCCAACAGAGCTGTGTTCTAAAGGCTAGCATAATGGGGTACACCATCAAGCAAAAAATTGAAATCTGTCTACAATCGGATGCCAATCCGCTGATGACACAGATAGACCTAGCGAATTGGGCAATGCAAAAGTACAACTCTACAAGTCCACCATCACAAACGACGATATCCCGAATCTTGAGCTCAAAAAATGAGATTCTTGGCTCGAAAGAGTCTGACTTTCTGCTCGTGCGACGCCGGAAAGTCTCTAATCCACTTTTACGCTTCGTTTTGACCGAATGGATGACACAGGCCCATTGGGAAAGGATTCCTGTCACAACCCCTATTATTCAGCTGACCGCTAATGCGATTTGGAATAAATTGCCACGCTTTGAGAAAGAAGGTAATGGTGTATTTAGTCACAAGTGGTGCAATCATTTTGTGAAAAAGCTCAATGTCAATTTGATTGGAAGCCCAGAAGCGATTAAGAATAATTTGGGGCTACCGCTCAACAAAGTCTGGGGACTAGACGAAAAAGTTGGTCTCAAGAACCACATACGTGGCCTTATCGCTGAACATAACTATTCTCCCAAGGATCTCTTCACCATTGACGAATTTTCACTATTTTACTGCGTTCCATTGGACCAGATTTTTGACGTATCTTCAGTCGATAAGGGGTTAAGCCAAACCAGCAATTTCTCTGACTACATCATAACAATTATGCTAGGTTGTAACATGGATGGATCCGAGAAGCTTAATCCTTTGGTGGTTTCAAAGCATGACACGTTCGATCTTTCAGAAAGCACAGTCTCAACTTTCCATGCAAATCCATCTTACGCCCATTTATCATCACACACTTTGGCAAACAAAATAAGTGAAGCATATCAAATCACATACAAATTCAACAATAACAAGTGGATAACCTCAAGCACATTTCAAGATTATTTGTTGACGCTAGATCATAAGCTAGAAAGTGTTTCCCCTGATCGCAATATCATCATTTTATTGGATGATAGCTCCACACATAGACTAATGAACATTGAGTTCAAACATGTTAAGCTAGTGTATTTGGAGAACGCTTCCAAGCACAACAATCCATATAATGGGCTCTTCAATGAGGTCAAGTTTGACTATATACCAACTAGCTTTGGGATAATTGAAGAATTCAAAATCATGTTCCGCCTACAGCAGTATTTAGATATGATCAACAAACAAAATAATCGGACTCTGACTGACCATTCCCTGTCCCCACTTTCTAGATCTGAAAATCTTGCTGTGAAAGAAAATGAATGCGGTGAAATTTTATCTGAAAAAGACTATCAGGTGCCTTTTATCAAGGCAATCGAATGGATCAAAAGATCTTGGGATTCGATTTCCGAACAAAAAATATTTCAAGCATGGCAACGGGCTAACGTTATTGACGCCTCTAAGACTTGGCCAGCGTCAAACTTCAGTATTAAAGTAGATGCTGACCAAAAATTGCGATCCTTGGTGAACTCTTCAAAGTCATACGATTCTCAATTGGCTTATGAGAAGTTAAAAAATGTTATGAACTACCTTAATGTTGTAATTCCATGGGAAATAAATGAGCTTTTAGGCCTCGTGAATGAGAGAGCAAAAGTTTCTTTAAACTACGCTTCTATTGATGAGATGATCAACAGTTGTGCCCTGAGTGAGAAACACGACAATGCTGTTGGTGGGCGAAATGAGAAAATTGTTCATGAGCAAACAGTAAATGAGCAAACCTCAAACATCTCACAGTGGAACTCTCAAAGCCTCAATAACCTGGTAGATATCAGCTATGATGTCGCGAGTCCTCTAACAAATACTGCGGCGAGCGGGTTGAGACCAACCGTATCTGGACACATGCTTGCGTCTTTTCAAGATAAGTTGCCTCCAATCACGATGGCCCCTCTGGCAAGACAAAGAAGCAGCCCAACGAATGTGAACAGCCCCCATGCCTACTCTATGAGTGAAAATCGCTCTTCAAGTATGAACGCGCTATTACTCGCCACGAATGCTTCAACTGCCACAAATTTTGCAAATAAGCTACCACCGAGTATCTCGAACTCCCGCAACTATGGTGCCAATCTACAAAGTTTTGTGAGAAATCTTGAAACAGAAATACCTTATGACGATCTGATGATTGATGCAGAAATACAAACAAGTGAAGAAGAGGTCAGAAAACGACTCAAACTATCGAATGGTTCAGCTTTGGATAATCCCTTGTCTAGTTCTGCAAACAAGGTGCTGCCATCGTTTGCCAAATTGTCTTCATCAGGTGAGATGTACAAACTGCCTTACAGCATTTTAAATGGTGATTCCGCCTTGCCTGTCGATTCCCCAATGACACCAGAATTTTCTATGGAGGAAGACCTTGCGCCCGTGCTCAGGAAGGTGATCGACGCCAGTCACAACAACGGCTTAAAACTCTCTGAAATGGCTCTTGAAGAGCTAAGGCTTAATCTTACGAGGCTTCAAAATAATCATGACGCGCGAAGGTAGGATGAGAAGTCCCAAAAGAAAAGATATAGAAACAAGTTCCTCTTTGGATAGAGAGTAACACAGGGCCTATTGTCAATATTTTCGTCTCTATTTACAGTTTTGAATCCATTCCTGCGGAAATGCCATGTTTCCAAATATTTACTCGTTATCCTCGGTGATACCCAATTCCCTCGCCTTGGCCTCTAGTCTTTCTCTTTTTTCAAGCCTGGCCCTTTTGATCCGAGCTACTTCAGCCTGTATTTCATGCGGCTCTTTCGGAATCTGGTTGAGCGTTACTGGATCAGGCCAGAAACCCGGCAAATTGAATTTCTTATCCGTATCAATACCCACGTAGTACATCACTAAAATGGGGGTTAGGAGGTAAAACCCAAACTATAACATTAGTATATAGAACATTGCGGAAAGCGTTAAAGACTCATATTACTCGATCAGACATACCTTAAACGTTTCAAGCTGAGTCCTGGTTATGTTTCCAATAAATTTTTGGTATTGTGGAATCATTTCGAAGATTGATGGGAGAACAAATAGTGGCAAGTATCCGCAAGTGACCTCAGGTGATATGGTTGAAGCGCACCCGTGCATTTCTTATTTTATACCCCACTTAAAGAATGCTGCTCCTCCGGCTTTTTGGTGCTCTTTAAGGTGGGATGCAACATCTTTCCGCAAATCTTGATTATTCTTCATTCCGGAAACAGACGCCAAATATTTGTCCCGTTCATTCAAAAGAAATTTTGCGTGATAGTTTCTAGTTTGCAAGTATTCAAAACATTTCACCTGGGATTTTTGCGAATCATCTTAGTGATTTTAAAAATGATTCTAATAGTTGTGATCATTGGTGTGTTTGTATTCTGTTGATGATTGTGAAATTGTATTTTGAGACTCTACCTGTCATATGTCATACCTTACATTATGATTATCTCTTCTTCATGTCCAAGATGACCTTAATAAAATGAAGTCCGTGCACAATATTGGTCACGTGCGGATACTACGTAGTTCGACACGTTAATCTTGTGCGGTCCTTAGTTACCCCCTCAAAGACCTAGATTCCAGTAAAAATTTCAAGCCACATGCACTTGTAACTAATCGACGAAGATCCATCAAACTATTAATATGTCAGGATATACACAAATCGAGTCCGACGTTCCAGATGCTACTGTTTCAGATAACTCTGCAGCGAACATAGCAGCACCCGGTCCCAATGAATCAATATCCCAATCACACATAGAGCGGACATTACTTCAACGACTCAGAGAATCTTCACATCCAGTCGCATTAATATTCTACATATTTTTTAGAATCGCGCCTATATTCATGTATTTATTTGGCAGTTTATTCCTCGCCTTGATTACCAAAGAGAGCAGATTTATTCTTCATTTCATCATGCTTATTCTTCTCATTTCAGCAGATTTCTGGAATTTGAAAAACATCTCCGGTAGGCTCTTGGTAGGATTGAGGTGGTGGAACGAAATTTCTCCAACGGACGGCTCGTCTGAATACGAAAATGTCTGGGTCTTCGAGACTGCGGACCCTGATAGGTACATTAATCCAATAGACTCGAAGGTTTTCTGGGCTCTCTTATACATCCAGCCAGGGGCATGGGCTCTCCTTGGACTCATGGCAGTCTTAAAATTGGAGTTGCTTTATTTGATCTTGATTGTTATAAGCATCTCGTTGTCTTTAACAAATGCTGTCGCTTTTACGAAGTGTGACAAATTCGGGAGGGCAAATCGCATGGCAAATGACTTATTTTCTAGAGCCACTACAGGTTTTTTCTCTCGATTCAATCCCTTTACATGAAGTTCTTTCAAAAATTCAATTTTTTTATGAAGCCAACGAGTGACACTTTTCTTCAAGGAAGCTAATGTGTCTTAATTTAGTTTTCATATTCGTGTGCAGTTTGTACGCATCGGGGTCACTGTCCACTAACAGGCTCACTAGTTTGAGATGTGGCTCAGATGGTTGGTTGGGGTTCAGTAGGAGAACAATTGTCTCATAATGATTAGCCATTGACTCCAATTCGGGATTTTCCGTTGAGATGATGATTCCTCTCAACTTCTCCTCTTTCAATTTCTTGCTGATTTCTTCAGATCGCTTGTTAACAATTTTTAATAAAAGTTGATTGACAATGACATTCATGTCATGGTCTTCGAAGACTTTTGTGATGGAATCTTTGAGCCCTTCAATCTGCACATCGGCTGTCATGTTTTGTAAGATCATCATAGGGCTATAGAACTGGCTTGACTGATCATCCGCCATTTCGAGCAATGCAATTATGAATTTCGGCTTGCTGAATGAATAGGCCAATAAAACTTTCCAAGTCTCGGCATCGTTTCGCATCTTTGCGTAATTGATTGCTCTTATCGGGTCATCGAGTTGCTCTGTTATTAAAGTCATCGCCCTTTGATCTTCGCCGATTTCCCCAAGTAGATAAACCAATTCGTCCACAAAGGCGTTTGATTCGCAAACATTGATTGCTTTAGAAATATCAAAATTCCCATTTCTCATCAAAAAAGGGAGGAGCTTAGGCCTGTCAAATTGAGAGAACAACTCAATTCTTGTGTCTTCAAACCCTTTGACCAAAAGCTCATCTATTGCAGCGAGCTTTTCTAAGTATAGAAAGTTAACAATGCTCAAACGCTCGCTCTTCATCAATTTTACGATAGTTTCAGGAAATATCTCGTGTCTCCGAGATACCAATATTTCGATGGCCGGGTTTAATGTAGTTTCTACCTCTGGTATTGGTAATGACTCAATGTCCGACTCCTTAGAGAATCTGAGCTTTAAGAAGTCAGGTAGCTTTGTCGTAAACATGTTTAATATGTGATGCTTGTCCACATATTCGACAATATTGCTGTTCTTCAACTTGCACAAATGGGGAATGGCTTTGCTTGGCTCCAAAGACATCTCATACATTTTGCAGAGCTGCTGTCTCAAGATGTTGTTCTCCGGATTTATTTCAAGCATATGTTCCATGCTGCCGGTTACACTCTTTACTTGATATAGTTCCATATCCCATTTTTCGATGAGCTGATAAAAAGTGTGATCACATTCGGCGTTTTCTAGCCAATACTGAAGTATGCTAGTGAAAAGCGACTTATTCAAATTCCATCGCAGGTCTGTCGGCACAATATTAGTGAACTCTGAAACATGTCCTGATCTGATAAATACATCACCCCAAATATTCCATTGCGAAACATACTCTTTCAAGAGACCTTCCATTTCTTCTGCTTGCAGAATAGTAGAAATCCTAGTGCCGAGTGTGCTTTTTGTGTCTCCGGCAGGAAATGTGTTTGTATCGACGAACAATATAGTTGAAAGCCAAGAGGCAGCTTCATCCCAGTCATCGTGTTTCACAAGCAACTCTAGATGTTTGACACCAAATTCAAGCCGCTTTGCAGGACTCACAATGTGCTGACTCATGTTCCACGATTTTTCGAAGAGATGTCTCTCCAAATACCATTCTAGCTTATCATCGAGTTGCACTTGTTTTGCTATGATGCCATCTCGTGCGCTTAACAACAAATACATACTAGACGAAGGTCCAATGTGGGATAGCATGTGGTAGTCATTTAGACCTAAACCTTCTATTCCCTTAAAAGCGAGCTCTTCTTCAAAAACGACGACACCGTCTTTTGAGTCAAGTATCTTAAGATCAGGGCACTGCGAGACGAGTTTTCCCGTGGTTTCATCTAGTTCTGGCTGGTTATACGCTAAAACAGCCCACTGATCATCGTTAAAACCTGCGATACCCGAGATCAAATATTCGACTTTGGATACATGCTCAACTTCAACCTTTATTTCTGGTACAGATCGAAACGAGAGAGAAGCAGCACTGGGTAATATCCTGCTTTTGACTGACGAGCCGGCGCCAGAAACAGAGCCATTGGCACCACTTGTTTTGAGACGGAGGGACCAGATATAATTACCCCACGCTATTAAGATTCGATCTGTTTCGGGGAAAGCAACTTTTGGCCAGTAAAGGTCGCTTCTGAATGAGTCTAGTGGTTTGGAGATAACTGAAATGACTTTTCTTGCAACGGTGTGGTATACCGTAATTCCTCTATCATTCATCCACAAAATGAGATCATCAATCATATGTATAGCAATAATAGGACCATTATTTTTCTCCAAATACGTATCTATCCGCTGATCGAGCCAATTCTTTGATGAGTATATGACGAGGCCAGCCATGCCACCACAGATAAAACTCCTAGTTTTCTGGTAGTTTTTGTCCAAAACAACGGCATGTATCGGTCTCTTATAGTCGAGCATGATGATGTCTTTTGCATCTGAAACAGACCCAATGACGATTGTTCCATCCATGGAACCACTTGCAAAGAATCGACCGTCAGTAAATAACGAGAGAATAGAAGCTTTGTGAGCCTTGAAAGATCGCAAAGTAGTAAAGTCTGGCTTGGTCAAGTGTATTATGCCAGAGTGGGTACCAAAGATAAATAAATTTTCACCAAATGTTGCGGTGGAGACGGGGTCACTTTTAAAAAAGTTTGACGGTAGTTGGCTTAATCTTGTATATTTCAAAAGAGGAGGTTCATCCTCATCCTCATCCTCATCATCATCATCAGTTAAATTTTCCACATCAGTATTTTGAATGATCACTTTGGAACTCTCTGTGGATATATCTGCCTCACTGCAGTTCTCGATTTTTGAAACAGAGCTGGTGCTATGCGAATCCTTATCCGCTTTGAAGGCTTGGGCCGATTCAGCCAAATTGTTGTGCCCGTGATTCAATTTATCAGTTGTCAAATCTGTTTCCAGCTCGGGAGGATTTCTCATCAGGTTTTCAACTCTTGTGTCTTCATGTTTGGAGATCTCTGGACTCCCTGGCGTCGTTTTCAGCTTAACATTCAATTCTTGCAGCAAATCATGCACCTGTGGCTTGTCGAAATTATTCCCTAGGTTATCAGAGACTTCGAGAGAGTCGATTTTGGTTTTGGGTGCTGATGTTTCCATGATCCCAAGGAGCAACTGTGGGGTTCCCGAGTTTTGGTGCACACGAAAGTCATATCCTGTATTTGGGCCTGCTGCTTCATCAAAGCTCAACAGCCTCAGTGAAGGTCAACAAGGCGCCCATTCGTCAATAGACTCATCATAAAAAGCCGGGAGCTATATAGTACGAAATATGCCTACGGCTAGCAAAGGTGTCTTGGTACGCTGCGATCCGTCAATTAAGGCCTTGATCCTACAAATCGACTCCACAAGCAGAGGTGTTGTACTCCAGGAGCTTGACAACTCGCACTTGATGATCAAAGGTGACATGGTACAATTTGTGAAAAACGAGTTAAATCGCTTGCTATTGAAAAATATTTATGAGCCAATGGATGGAGAAAAGCAGCCATAGACTTCATTTATTCGTGAAAGAACGATGTAAAACATGAAGGTGTATCGCCTACTCGTTCGATTGAGCTAGATGCCATTTACTCTGTTGTTTCGAGTTCTTGCAGCGATAAATCACGCTCCAGCTCGTTTATCAATCCAGATTCTGTCATCAGATCTTGGTGAAGAAAAGTTTCCTCCTTGAGGTCGTGTGAATCATGTTCAAGGTCCGACAAGTCTTGCAAAGCGCTGATTGTTTCTGCCAAAAAGTTGAAGAAGGTGTCCGGTTCCATGATATCATTGAGTTCATTGAAATTACCTGAAGACTCCATTCTGTTTTCTACCTTGTGATGGTACGACTCGTACGTGTTATGGATCAACCTAGCCAACACATTTAGAAGGTACGCAATAAACTCATCTTCTTCGATGTAGGTTTTTACCTGTTTGTGGATATGCGGAATCTTCATTAAAACATTGTCGTTTAATTTTGTAGTTTTTTCTTTTAGGCTCGTGTCGTCGTCGTAGAGAATTGGTTCACATATCATGTTCACACAATCTGTGATATAGTCATTGAAAGCATTAGTCAATTCCAGCTCAATTTCCTTTTTGGCATCAATCATGTCATTAATCACTTTTGGAGCAGAACTTTTGACAAGTTCTAGAAACCCACCCTTAGAGTTAAGATTTACCGAAAACTGACCTGACCGAAAGATTCTTATAAGTTCTTGTATTCCACCAGTCAAATCTAATGACGTTTCATTGCGGACAAACTGTATGTCAAAAGTATTAAGATGATTCTTCAACATCGTCAAGTTTTTCAAATAAAAGAGTTTAGCGTCAGCCTGGCCAAGGTGACTTGTTGCAAGACTCATAGCTCCATTTTTCAACATGTATATGCAGCTGTGAACAATGTAGTGCGCTATGTCGTCAAAAACAATCGAATTAATCAATTCATAAAGATTGGATAGAATCGTGAGTGCCTTACCAACAGGAACATATAGTTCGGGAAATAGATTATCTTCAAACTCATCGACAACAGATTCTCTGGATGCTGAACTCTTGCGGTTTCCCAACTGTAAGTCTTGCGGTCTAGGTTTATATTCAAGAAGCTTGTTGTCAATGTAGTTTTGAATTCGAAAAATGAGCCGTGCCTGAGAATCATTCATTGTTGGTTCGAGTAGTTCACCATACTCGAGCTTATCGAACAGCATGGATAGATTTGATGATGTATCATCCTCGAGTTCGTAGTAACTTGCTAACAAATTTGTGAGGTGGCTTAATTCAGTGATGCTGGTCTCTTTTAGTATCTTGTTTCGCATGTCATCGTAAAACGGTTCAAGTATCTGCTTCATAAAAGAATAAAGCTGGGAGTTGATAAATTGCCTTGTGGAGTCATCAAAATTGTCTAGCGGGAAAAATTTGCAAAAAATTGTATTTTCTTTTTCCAACAATCTCTTGAATTGAGAGATAGTTCTTTGACAATGTTTCACAATGTCAATGTGGTTGGAGTTTTGAGCTTGAGAGCCTTCTCTGACTTTCAAGTGCTGCTCTGACAACAAAAGCGCCTGTTTTTCCAAGAAAAAGTGAACTAAAGTGCGTCTTAATTTGAAGTATTGGGAGAGTACATCAGAAACAAGTCCCTGATACTCTTCGTGAGTCTTGCATTGGTCAGCAATGGCTTGCATCAATATCGAAAACCTTGAGCAATCTGTTTGTTTGTCAAGGTCGCTGCCAAATTCACTGTACATCAAAATGTCAAGTTTTAAGGCATCAAATTCCTCTTTGCTCAATCTAGAAGAGACTTCAATGGTCTTATTCTTGAGATAATCGATGTTGTAGTTTCTCATTAGAGTTAATGTTCTTGTGACGCATTGACGGTATCTCATTGAGTATACCTCAGCATCTTTATATGACTTGTGCGTAGTAAAAAACTCCAATTTTTCGTGCAACTGAGCCAAGATCATCTGCCACCTGCCTGACTTGATGATTTTGGTCCCTGAAGTACTCAATATTTTGCTGATGGTTTCCAATGGCTCAAACATTTCCATGACATGATCCATTTCGGCCGCCTTCTTTTCCAATTCGATTTGCTTGTCCAAAAGATCTCGAGATTGATTTGCGAATTCCTCTGTATCTTTTACAACTTGATCGTATCGGAACGTTAATGAGCTGAGTGCATCCATAGTGTTGGTAGTATCCGTCAAAAGCGACTGGAAATACGCAATGTTTCGCTCACAGTCAGCTTGGAAGGCGAGTAAATGATCATCGTAACAATCATTGATCTTGGAGATGTGCTGATAGTCAAGAACGGAGTTATGGTTGAAATTCTGAAAGTATTTTTGGGTCAATGTGTCTTCCTCTCTTTGTGTAAATGGAAACAAGTATAGTTCTTTCTCGACATTTTCCTCCACGTAGCCTTTTGCTCCACTCTGGTTTTCGCCAAGTGGTAGTGATAAGGCCCTGTGCCGACCCAAGAAAGTCTGGGTATCATGCTGGGTTCCATTTTTATTTAGCAAAGGATTGCTCAAGTGTTTCGTTTCGAGCGGCTCAGATGCTGGCTTCCATTCCTCGGAAGCATGAGTGGTAACTCTGGACGCTATGCTCTGCACAGTTGAACTTCTGGCCCTAACCATGGTTGTGCCACTTTTCACGGAATTTCTGAGCTGTAGAGAGAAGTCAATATGCACCAATTACAAGCCTATTGACTTGGGCTTTTTCGGTATCTACCCTATACTTGTTCCCTCTTTATTCGTTAAAATCAAGCGCGTTGTTGGACTGCGCACCTTCTATGGGCAGGTCTTCTTCAACATACTTTGTTTAGGGTATTACGCCTGTTGTTAAGTCGACAAGAATTAGGAAATCAAGCCCCTACAATCATATTGATACGCGTACGATTTGATTCATTGATTTCTAATGCTCTTGTGAACTCTGCTGTTGGATTTTTTCAGCTAAAGCCCACTTTTGAATGAGACTTATCTACACTACCTCTGGTATACATTCTCAGAGTGGAGTGAACAAATACACGTGCCCTCAGGCTTTCTAGAATCATGTATGACGATCCCCGGGACGTGGCTCCAAACGATAAGCACGACATTCTCACAGAAGACTCAGACGACGCCTTCGCTGACTTGGAGAAGGAGTATGCCGTGAAGAGACAAAAGTTGATGGAAGAGCGTGCTCGCAAGAGAGAGCGGAGTCAAAACCCACTCCAGGTAGAGCGCTCACCTTCGCCAACAGGTTTTCGGAAGACGCCCCAGATTTTGGCTCATGGGCACCCTTCGAAGCTGCTGGAAGGAAATTCAAGGCTAGCTGTTGAACTTCCCCAATTACCAAAGGCACCGCAGCGAACATTCAAGAGGGTTCCACCCGTGTCATCGACCCAATTTGCGAAGCGTCTTTTTGAAAACGAGAACCAGAACTCAAAAGTTAACTACAACGAGAGGGTTTTTGAATTTCCAAACCTTCCAAAAGGCGAGCCGGTTCTTTTGAATGAGCAAAATTCAAGAGACCTAACTTCTGGCGAATTGCTAAGGAGAAGACTAATTGCCGAAAGCGACGTGGAGCGACTTTTAAAAAATACAAAAGTTCTTCGAGTTTCTAAACTTTTGGCAAAAATTGTGCCTCCCAAATACGAAGAGCCCGTCTACCCCAATTGGTGTCTTCCTGGAATCATTATTTACAAAAGCGACCCAAAAACAGCTTCCAGTGGCAAAAAATACTTAACTCTTCGCGTTGGAACATTTAACCTCACAGTTGACGTGTTTCTCTTTGGTGATGCGTTCCAGAAATATTGGAAATTACGTTGTGGTGATGTGATTGCGATTTTGAATCCAACGGTCAAGAAGCACGGCTCTGGGTTCAACTTATCGTTGCAAGATAATCTCGACTGCATTCTCGAAATAGGGTCTCTGAAAAACTTTGGCTACTGCTCTGGTATAAACAAAGAGGGCGCAGCTTGCAAGTATGTCATTGACTTGCTGAAAAACGACTTATGCAGCTTTCATGAGGAAAGCAAGTTCAAACGTGGATCACGAATGGAGCTTCAAGGCAGCGTTAAGCCAAAGGCACCAAAGAATAAACTGGGCCATTCAAGTCAAGCCTTCGTTAATAAAACTACCAATAAGCCACTTTTTGTGCAATACCTAAATGCGGGTTTTCTGGAGAAAGATACCGTCTACGACGGGGGTGAGCAATTCGATCAGTCGAAGTATGACCGGCCCGTGAAAGAGAACGAGGCTGCAAAATTACGGAAACGCAAAGCAAATGAAAAGCTAAGATTGCAGCTACTCAACAGTGCTCCGCCCAACAGATTAAATGATCTAGACAAGCTAGGCATCGTTCCCCAATTAGAGCTGGAGAAAATCAAGCGACAAAATTCTCTTCTGAAAATCAAGCTGCAAGCCTTTAAGAACACGTTCCTTAAAGGGATGGGCTACGACCCCACGTTTGAGAAAAGTCAACAATTGGATAAGATCAAGCCCACAGAGTCCATGGAAGAATTGCGCTCGATTAGCAAGAGCAAAAAAATTAGCTTGAAGCCCTCTGACGAAGATAAGAAGAAAAAGCTTACTCAACAGAAGACGGCAATGCGCATCATCAAACCAAACGTTTCTGCCATTCAGCAGCCAGCGATTTTTGGTCCCGGGCGAAGACTTCATCCGGGAAATAGTCCCTTGAAATCGCCGCCTAAAATCAAAAATGTCCTGGACGATGAGAAGAAACATAAATTCGGTGTATGTGGCGGCACAGATGGAAATCATGACAGCGATAGCGACTTGGAGATCTCCTTTACATGTGACGCAGACAAGGCTCGCTACAACAAGGTAATAATGGGTTCTCCACGTAGAACATGATGCAGGTTGTAAGTGTGGGCTTAGCAAATCAGTCTACATGCTACCCATGCCAAATTATTGATATGGGGCGGTTGCTCAAATGCGTCTATGACCATAATCATATTCTTTTTCTTTTGAGGAAACGAGATGTATGTTTCTTTGAGAAATTCCAGCTTTGAGAGACGTTGGGCAAAGCAAAAGCTTAAGAGTTCTGAGCCCTGGCCTATATTGTTTGGAGGGCCAGTTTAGAAAACAAGGGCCATGTTGTTCTTCCATCATTCATAATTTTGCTACGTATGAGCAGGAGTGCCACATCAGAAAAATGCTACTAGAAGGATCTCCCCCGATTCTCTGGGATAAGTATAAGAGAGTCTCAGTATTCACCTCAACCCCAAATTGGCGGGTGGCGCACCATGGCTACATCAAATGTTGTCAGTGCATATAGGAACTTAATAAGACTTGGAATGATAATAAGACACGGTGTGACGAATCAAAGGTCACGGCAAACACTAGCTATGTATAACGGGGAAGAAGGTGAGAAAAGAAGTTTCTCTCCCCTGATCGTAGCGACTACTAGTAGCTCACTCCGAAGTACTGAGATTGCTAAAAAACGTCAGAAAGAACCGATGCCGCGTTTCAATAAATTTCACACAGTCGCATCGCGCCAAATAAGACCAAGATATTGGAGCACAGTGCCAAAAAAATAATATCATGTCCGACCCGAAACGCCAGAAAACCGACACAACAGATATGAGAATTTGCACACATTCGGGGTCTTTCCACGCCGACGAAAGTTTGGCTATTTATCTTTTGCGTCTTTTGCCCAAATATTCCCAGGCCCAGTTGGTCAGATCGAGAAACCCTACTGACTGGGAATCCAGCGATATTGTTGTTGACGTGGGCGGAAAATACGACGGTGGTCACAAGTGGTTTGACCACCACCAGAGGGACTTCAACGAGCAGTTTTCGCCGCAATACCAGACAAAGCTCTCGTCTGCTGGTTTGATTTATAAGCACTTTGGAAAAGAGATTATTCAGGAGGTTCTCAAGCTCCTGAACCAGGGCGATGTCGAGATGCTCTATGAGAAAGTCTACAAGGAGTTCATTGAGGCCATTGACGCGAACGATAACGGTATCAACAACTACCCATCAGACGTTGAGAAGAAGTTCAATGACAGAAACTTGACTCTCCCTTCTTTGGTGTCCCAATTGAACCCTCGCTGGAACACCGATCCTCAAGACACGGACTTTGATGAGGCCTTTGCCCAGGCTAGCAAGTTGATGGGTCTGGCCTTTTTGAACTTGATTAAGGGCTACGGCGAGTCATGGTTGCCGGCTAGAGACATCGTCGAAAGCGGATTCAAGGCCAGGTACGACGTTCATCCATCGGGCGAGGTCATCGTCTTGGACAGATTCTGCCCATGGAAAGAGCACCTTTATTCTATTGAGAAGGAGAACGGCGCACAAGGCACAATCAAGTTTGTGTTGTTCGAAGACTCCAGCGGCTCGTGGAGAATCTCCACCGTGTCTGTGTCTTCTGCCAGCTTCGAGTTTAGATTTGGTCTCCCCGAACCATGGAGAGGTGTCAGAGACGAGGAATTGTCTGAGTTGACTGGTGTCCCGGGATGCGTGTTTGTTCATGCTGCCGGATTCATTGGCGGCTGCAACTCCAAAGATGGCGCTATGGAGCTTGCCAAGTTAGCGTTGGCGTCGCGCAAATAATGGCACCCATGTCCTACGTGAGCCCAGTCTACAATCTCTGAGCAAGATGGAAGTTGGCGGCGAAAGAAAAAAAAAAACCTTGTATATTCATATACTTTGAGAATTGAAAACAAAATCGAGAAGCAAAAGTCTCGGGGTTGCTCGACACACCTACTCCAACAATGGTGCGGCCTCCGAGTCGGATGTTCTTCTGACAACCCTACCAGTAGCAACTAGACCAGAAATTACCAACAAGAGGCCGGAGATGACAAAGCCAAAGATCCATTGCAACGCAAAAGCCTTGGTGAACAACTGGCCCAAGCCCAAGCCGAACGCCAAGATGGACGACGTGAGAGCGAGGCCCCAGTCGTTAAACACAAAAGCAAAGAAGCCAGGAATGACGAGCAACAACCACACGGTGAAGTTGGCGATGACCCTGCCCAAAAACTTGTGTACGTGGAACAAGACAGCGCCGTTCCAAAACACGGCGAAAAGCAACCAAGACATGGGAAGTGCGGCATTGGTCATGTGGATCAAGAAGTAGTTGCTCAAAGGCTTGATGGCATACGTCTTGTGTGTGGTATACAAGGCGAAGATGTTGATCAAGTTGAGCACCAAAACGACCTCCGCCCAGAAATAGTGGTGGCGCACAAAGAGGTTTGTCCAGACAAAAACAAACAAGTTGAAGGCAGTGAAATGCCACCCCACTTTCTTGGTGTACTCCAACCTGTTGGTGACCCCATGGGCAGAATCAACCGCGGGTATGAAGATTTGGGTGACGAACAAGACTTGCATAAAGAGCAAGAGTCCCCAATAGGCCATCACCACCACAATGTTGAGGGTGAATGGTGTGTCTCCAACATGGTATGGGCTGTCATCACTGAAAGGTTGTCTGCCACCAAAGTACCTCACGGTGGAGTAGGTGGAGAGCACCCACGAGATCACAGTGGAGATCTTGTGAGTAAGAAGTTCGTCAAACATGAGTGCGGAAAGTGTTTTGTGTATTGAAAGAAAAGTGGGTGGGCAGAGAGGCGGCCGTGGGAGCGCCGCTCTTATACGCTTGAGAAAAAAAAAGAATGTGGTGCCTGCTCAACTCTAAATTGTAGCAACCATTGCTGCTGCGTCTGCATGGCTTGAAATGGAAGCGCGGTCATCAGCCTGGGGACGCGAGGGGAACAAGCGAAATGGCCATAGGCCACACATGTTGTGGCCCCCCGTCCCCCCCCCTTGAGTTTCAGGTGCGTTTCAGCCTCCCTAACTGTGGTTTTGCTGCGACGCGTTTCCGCCCGGCTCGCTGTGAGCTGCGTAGCAGTTTTCTTAAGTGCAAGTGGCACTCGAATAGGCATTGCTCGCGACAGCAATCCGATTTCGCTTGCGCGCAGGCGTGGTGGTTGTGCATGACAAAAGGGTGGTTTTTTGGGGTGACGATTCCATCGAGTTTACTTGTCGAGGTTTCCATCTCCGGCCCGTTGGGCACACACGCTAGGTGGCCGAGATGGGCAGAGGAGTGGGAACAGCACACTCGTTCTGCCTCGTGCTCTTTCTAGGTATAGAGATGGCGGGGGTACGCGCGACAAGAGGGCTCTCACATTGGCGAGCACCCAGCCTATATAGACACACGTATAGCCGATGTTTATGGTTAAAAACAAAAAAACAAAAAAAACAAAAAAAAAACAGAAAATAAATGAAATGAAATGAAAAAGAACGCCGGCTGTGGCAAGCGAGTTGGTGGGGCATAGAGCACATTCCGGTCAGCTCATTTGAGGCGAGCAGGCGCATTGAACGATTCAACGAGTATGATTCCGGAGACAAGCCGCACTAATATTGCATACACAAGCCGCAGCGCGTCTGCTGAGAGCGTGCCAGCACTCAGTCATATCCCAGATCTACAAAGGTGCAACAGGAAAATGGCACCACTTGCAAAAAAAAAAAAAAAAAACAGAAGCTGAGAACGGCCGCGGTATGTCCATACCATACAGCTAGTGTGGATCAGGTAACGGACAACCACGGCCCACTTTTTTTTTGTTCTTTCCGAGACAAAGAGGCGTGCTGTTTCACCTGGGCACTTAAAAACACGTGTTGGAGGTGAGGGTGTAGAGTCTATAAAGAAACAACGGGGAAAGACCTGGCAGTTGGTGGAGAATGGCTGCAGAGCCTGGTGCTGATAACCTGGCTGCGTTACTACAATAAAGAAAAAAAAAAACAAAGAAAGAAAGAAAGAAAGAAAAAAAGAAACGAAAAGGAAACGAAAAGGAAACGAAAAAAAAAACAAAGCCCGCTATCAAACGGTGGATCCAGCCGAACCAGCCGGGACGAAATATTAATCCCAAGCCACCGTGGCAGCAGTGGATATCGCGCGCGCGCCCGCACACGCCTAATATGCAAATCCTGGTTGGTAGCTACACGCCCGCGACACGTCAAACCAGGCTCGTTTCCTCAAGGGCTTTTTTCCCGTTGTTGAGTTTGTTTATCCCGCCCAAGCACCCTCTCTTTGCCCGAATTTGCTTCACGTCTTAGAAGTGCACACCACCTCTTCGCTAAACCAGTGTTGCTAGTGTATGGGAATACTTCTGTTCTACTTAGTTGGACAAGGATTTTATTTGCTAAAGAAGAAAATGGATAAGAGCAGCTACGCCCCAATGGCCCCAGGAAGCACCTCCTCGCTCGCCAACTCCGGGCCCTTGTCGATCGCCTGCTACTGCATGGCGTCGATCTTGATGACCGTCACAAACAAGTATGTGCTTTCGGGATACTCGTTCAACTTGAACTTTCTCCTTTTGGCCGTGCAGTCCACAGTGTGTATTGTTACCATCGCCACCTTGAAGGGCCTCAATGTCATCACCTACAGACAGTTCAACAAGGAAGAGGCCAAGAAATGGATGCCCATTGCGCTTTTGTTGGTGGCTATGATTTACACCGGCTCGAAGGCTTTGGCTTTCTTGTCCATCCCGGTGTACACGATTTTCAAGAACTTGACCATCATCTTGATTGCCTACGGTGAGGTCTTGTGGTTTGGTGGCAAGGTCACCTCAATGACCTTGGGATCGTTTCTCTTGATGGTCTTTTCCTCTGTGCTTGCCACATACGGTGACAGCAATGCCAACAAGTCTGCCGAGGACATGTACACCATGTACTTGGGCTACTTTTGGATGTTGACCAACTGCTTTGCATCTGCGGCATTTGTGTTGTTCATGAGAATCAGAATCAAGTTGACAAACTTTAAGGACTTTGACACCATGTACTACAACAACTTGTTGTCCATTCCAGTGTTGTTAGTTGCCACCTTCTTATTTGAGGACTGGTCCGCTGACAACCTTGCCCTCAACTTCCCTGCTGAAAACAGAACCGCCACCATCCTCGCAATGATCTTCTCCGGTGCTTCCTCGGTGGGAATCTCCTATTGCTCGGCCTGGTGCGTTAGAGTCACCTCCTCAACCACATACTCAATGGTCGGTGCTTTGAACAAGTTGCCAATTGCCTTGTCTGGCTTGGTGTTCTTCGACGCTGCTGTCAACTTCTGGTCCGTCTCGTCCATTTTTATCGGCTTCATTTCCGGCTTGGTTTACGCCGTCGCTAAGCAAAAGCAGCTGAGGGATAACGCTCAGCAGTTGCCAACCTCGAAGTAAAAAATTTAGATTTATAAAGAGCGAGCCTTCATGGAGCCCTAGCTTGTTATTTATTTAGTATAGCTCAGGATGCCTATAGAATTCTTCTAAAATAGATTTCAATCAACACCTTCCCCATGATGTGAACTGCTCGATGTCGTGTATTTCAACTCCTATCGTTGCCAGGAGAATGGGAGTGCAAGTCTAGCTTCACGGCCTGTCATCAACAAAAATCACAGTTTCCCCGGAGAAGATGCTCACTGATTTGGTGCATTTTGCAATTTTGCGCCAGAGGGGCCCTGTATAGGGTTTCAATGAGCAAAAGACAGTATGGAAACTAAGCGAAAAAAAAGCAGTGTACCACGCACTCCATCAACGCTCACATTCTTTGTCTGTTTATCAAAATCATGGCAGAAAACAGCTTGGAAACCATTCCCCTTTACCTAAAGGAATCTCTTGATCCCCGCAATGCAAAGCAGGCTGAAGCACACTTGCGTGCCATTGAGAGCCAGCCCCACTTCGCAATCAATTTGTTAAATGTCGTTGCCTCGTCTAATTTGGACCCTTCGGTTAGACTCGCCGGCTCTTTATTTCTTAAGAACCTCGTCAAACGCAAATGGGTCAATGAAGACGGCGAGTATCTTTTGTTTGCTGAGGACGTCAACTACATCAAGTCAGAAATCTTGAACGTCATGATAAAGTTACCAAACAACATTCAAGCACAACTAGGTGAAACTATCTCTATTATTGCTGAGCTGGACTTTCCGCACAGGTGGGACAATTTGATTGATGAACTCGTGGCAAAACTTTCAGGCGATGACTTTGTATTGAATCGCGGTATTCTTTTGGTTGCGCACTCCATCTTCAAGAAATGGAGACCACTTTTCCGCTCAGACGAGTTGTTTTTGGAAATCAAGATGGTTTTGGATAAGTTCGCCCAGCCTTTCATGGCATTGCTTGCTAAAACCGATGAGCTCATTGCTGATGCATTGAATCAAACAAATGGGGCCTCGCTCGCCATATACTTAGAATGCATGTTGCTCGAAGTTCAGATATATCATGACTTGAACTGTCAAGACATTCCCGAATTTTTCGAGGACAACTTATCTACGGGAATGAGCATCATGCACAAATATCTTTCGCTCAAAACTCATTTGGTAGGCGATGTTGATGACGACGATGACGTCGATGTGCTTATCAAGACCAAATCGGCTATCTTGGAATTGATATCTCTTTATGTCACCAGATACGCTGAGGAGTTCGATCCAATTGCTGAGACTTTTATTACATGTGTTTGGGAATTGGTAAATACAGGCGTCACGAAGCAACCAAAATTCGACTTATTGACTGTGAAAGCGCTATCGTTTTTGACGTCCATCTCACAGGTCACAAAGTTCCAAACTTTTTTTAACAGTGAACAGGCAATTCGCGAAATCATCGAGAAAATCATTTTACCAAACATAGTTTTTAGAGATGTTGATGAAGAAATGTTCGAAGACGAGCCTATTGCATTTGTAAGATCTGATTTGGAGGGATCTGATTTTGACTCAAGAAGGAAGTCCTCTACAGATTTCTTGAGGGAATTGAAAGAAGTTAACACAACACTTTTAACAAATACCGTCATGTCTTATGTGAATGAGTTCTTATCTCATACGGATTGGAGAAACAAAGACATTGCTATTTATTTATTCACATCATTGGCCGCTAAAGGCTCGGTGACAAATATGGGTGTTACTTCGACCAATTTACTCGTCGACGTTGTTGGGTTCTTCACTTCCAACATCGCTTCATATTTAATCGATGAAGCTTCGCCGATTTTGAAAGCAGATGCCATTAAGTACATTATGACGTTCAGGAATCAATTAACAAAGGAACAACTTTTGACAACTGTTCCGCTTTTAGAAAATCACCTCAAACACGAAAATGCCGTGGTGCACACATATGCAGCAATTACTATTGAAAAACTTTTTGCGATGACTAGTTTTACAGATTCGGCCCATCTTCCAGTGTTCGATAAAAACGATATTCAGCCTTATGCAAGCAACTTGTTGCACAATCTCTTTGCGCTCATTCTTTCTAGTACAGTGCCAGAGAAGTTATCTGAAAATGAATTTTTAATTCGAAGTGTCATGAGAGTACTAAGCACAGCTGAAGATACAATTGCGGAAACATTCAAAGAAAAAATCATTGCCCAACTCCTTGAGATTCTCAGTATTATTGCAAAAAATCCTGCCAATCCCAGGTTCACTCACTACGTCTTTGAGAGTTTAGGCCTTTTGATCAAATTCAGCTCTTCATCCAAAGCTGAAATAATTCCAAAATACATGGGGTTAGTCATGCCCGCATTGCTACAAATTTTGAGTGAAGACGTTCAGGAGTTTGTTCCTTATACCTTCCAGATCTTGGCATTTTTGCTTGAGGAGCTTCCAAGCTCAGCTGCCTTGCCCGAGCAATATTCGGGGTTGATTAAGCCGATTTTGTCCCCTGCTGTTTGGGAGTACAGAGGAAATATCCCTGGAGTGACAAGGCTTATCATAGCCATCATGAGACATGATTGGACTGTATTTGCTCAGACTCCACAGGAACTTACACCTCTTCTTGGTGTGTTTCAAAAGTTAGTTGCCTCGAGAGCAAATGATTCATATGGATTTGATTTACTCGAAAGCATATTACTTAACATGCCTCTCAGTCTCTTTTCGGGTTACCTTAATCAAATTGCAATTTTGTTAATGACGAGACTCAAGAGCTCGCGCACCGAAAAATTCATCAAGAAGTTTGTTTTATTTTTGTTGTCATTATCGTGTATCCCTTTGAGTCAGGAATTGTCAATTAAAGCAAGTGAGATAAACGCTGACTTTGTCATAAATCTTCTTGATTCTGTGCAGCAAGGCGTTTTTCAACAGATTTTCACTAGTTTTATATTGCCTACCTCCGAGTCATTCACTTCCTTGCAAGATAAAAAACTTAGCGCATTGGGACTCTCACAACTTGCAGTTTCTTCAGGCTTCACACAGGGGAATTATACTGTTCTCGTTGTACCAACTGTTGAGCAGTTGTGCAAAAATCTTTCTCTTTTACAAGGTATTTCCAAAACTGCTAGTACTGTCACAAATACTGTAACAGGAGACGGCAATACCACAAGTGTGGCCTTAAACGACTTGGACTTGGAAAGTGCAGCCTACGGTCTGTCATTTTCGAGACTCGTGTCAATTCACTTGAAGCCTTTTGATCCTTTACCGGGTGTAAGGAACGAAGACTTTAAGTCTATCGAATCTGCAGCAGTCTCGAACATCAAAAAGCTAGAGCAATTTGGTGTCCTGAATCTGCTCAGTGATAATGCTAGATCGTTTATTGCAAGATACTAGAGCTATATAGTGAGCTTTTGTTTGTGAATAATACAATGAATGTGTTGGAAAGGAGAAAAAGTAGAAGCTCCGATAGGAGTTATTATGGTAAGGTGTCTAAGTAGAACCTTCGATAAAAAATCTTTATCGAAAAGCCTTTATGGGTTGCCGAGTTAATTGGCAAGAAAATAAAAGATTCACAAAAAAACCATATGGCAGATGCATTCAGTGAGATCTCGTTAGTAATATCGCAGTTCACATGTTAACGGTACCCACCGATGAGTCTAATTAGGCGAGTTCATGAGAGTCTGAAATAGCAGATCATCCTTTTGGCCCGTATTAGTCCCGGGCATGTTACTAACATTGGGCGTGCTATTCGTAGATGGGGCTGTTGAAGAAAGGCTTGTGGAGTCGCACTCGCTTTTTATTTCACCACTGCTTGCAGCGTCACTGTTCTCTGTCTCGTGTAGTTTTTTTGAGCGTGCTTGCTCCGCGAGTTCAGCAGCTGTAAGAAACCTTCCTCCTTGGCCACGCGGACGTCTCATGGCATGTTTATGTCTCGATTCATGCAAGTACGGTTTCCGCGTACGTGCAATCTTCAACGTTTCTTCCAATTTGGCGCGAGCTATTCTCCGTTTCAAAATACGGTGGTATTGCTTTGCGTTGACATAAAACGGCTGCTCCACCGGTTCCTCGACTGCAGGAGGTGGGTTCAAATGACTGGCGGCTGGAATGTGAGCCTGGCCTTGGTGACTGCCAGCCGTAGACTGTTCATGTCTTTGTGGGATTGATTCTGAATGGGATACAACACCAGATCCATCAGATAGACCTTCCGGAGCGTAAAAGCTATTTTGGGGATTAGATTCCCCAGATGGATCGTAAGCTGCGGAGGCACCGTTGCTGTAGTACGGTGACCTTGTGTTTTGATCCAAATGACTTTGCATTATTTGGTGTGACTGTTGAGGGTTATAATACGTCTGCGGAGATTGATCCTGGTAGTAGGCATCCTGCTGTTGATTCTGCAAGGATGTCATCTAAAATTGATAGTATGTTTGGCAACTCTGAGATCTCTTAAGTGAAGTATAAAGCTGCTCCAGAATACGGGACAGCTTTGTTTTTTCTTTTGTTTTTTGTTTCTTTTTTTTTTTTTCTTTCCTAAGCCGTATGACTTCGGTTTACCTCTAAGGTGTTGAAGTTAGCTTGAATTTGAGGGATTATGATGAGAAGCTTTGTCTATGTAACGTAGGATGCTGAATGTGACGATTTTCACTTCTTACTTGAACTCTCAGGATTTTATGGTACTGATAAAATAAAGTCTCCGCACGAAATTCAGTTGAGTCACTATGCCCTACTGCGCTTTGAGATTCCTCGCGATCTCGGGATGAGCGGGCGAAATTAAAAAACAAGGATACATCGTTATTTGTGTCTTCTAAAACTTGGCGGCAAATTTGTAGGGTTTATACCATCCAAACAACCCAACTACTTCTTTGTATAGCATCACATTTCTATGTATCGAAACCGTTATCAGTTTCCATATCTCCATTTAATAAGACTTTTGAATCAATTAATATTAAAATCAGGCGCCTCTTGAATTCTTACTTGAATTTAAAAAAAAAAATTATTCGAAATGTACAAACACAGTAATTGAGAATTAAAAATTTACGCCTACACACACAGATCATGCTAAAGAAGACCTGAACCATACTATAGACCTCGATTCTCTCAGGTTCATCTTTCATTGCGATTTCTACTCCTCGCATGACCCGCGACTTGCCAGCTGAGGTGACGGATTTATAATCAAAAGAGCGCCATGCGCGCGATACCAATTCAGTTTCTCTCGCCCGGAAAGGTTGAGTTGTAGCAAATTCTGGAATCTTGGCACGTGGAGCTTACTTGCGTGTATTCGAGGACAAGCCATCTTTTTCGCCTATATTTTCTCTTACCTTTTCGCCGGGAATATCCAACTGATTTGCAATTCGATCTCTAATCACCGATACAGGAGTAATCTTGTATAGGTCGGCCACTGCATTCAGGGAGTCCATGAAGTCGAAAAGGTCATCCTGCAAGTCTTCCACACAATCCTGTTGCATAGAAATCCTTTGCAAGATGTAGCTTTTGTGTTTCCTTTCCTGCTTGACTACCTTATCCAAGGCGAGCAAGTCGAGAGGTATATCTGTCATTTGAACCTTCCCTGAAATTGGAGATCCCAGCATATTGGTAACGGAGAGACCTGGTGTTGAAGATCCTTCTTTCTGGCCTTTATTTTGTTCTCTAACAACATGGATCGGCCAGCCACACTGTAGCTTGTTGGTTGTACAATTCCTGCAAGATGGGTAGGTAGACTCATCACATTTCTTTTTCCGCCTTCGACAAGTGAAGCAGCCATTTTTTGAACGCTTCTGAGGCCTCGATGCCATTGCTGGACCGTGATCTTTGTTCCGTTGAAAACAGTTATGTAGGCTTTACGAACTTATATTTTTTTTGAAAGAGTTTCCCAAAGAGGAAATCTCGCACCGCGCTTACGAAGGAACACGGGTTGGTGATCGGCTGCCGTGTGTCTAGGTGGCGTTTGCAAGCACACTATTTAAACACCAAAATAACCAAGTATTGATCCATCTGATAGCATTGCATTGCAAATGCTTTTAAATTGGTGTGCTCAATGCCTTAGCTTTACTATTCTTTAGTTGAGCGGGGTACTTCACAGAAGACGGTCCTATTTACCAATACAATTGTAAGAAGCTGCAAGTTAATGTTTTACAAATATATTCATATGATAGATCGCCAAATCCATCAAAAAAAAAACGGAAGCTTGTTTGCAATAATACTTTTGCTCATGGTTTCTACTCGGACCCTTTCATTTGCCTGCACTCAGACCAAGTGCACCACCGCTTTATAGGGCCACGAGAGCAGATGTAATCTCGAACACTCTCAGCAACATGTCAATGGCCGTTACTGATGATGGCGATCCCTTCGCACATCTAAGTATTGACGAAATATTTACACGTCATTCCGTCCACTCCGTTCACTTTCTTCGTGGTGAGTATCATGCTAGCGTAAATAAAGCCAAGGCCGAGCTCCATTCTTTGGTGGGAAGAAAATACAGAGACTTGATTCAGATTGCAGAAGACATCAATCAAATGAATGACACTGCAAAAACCATTGACGATCAACTCACAGATCTTTCGTATAAGGCTTCCACGCATGTGCTGTTCGAAAGTAACAATTTTGTCAAATTTGAGAGAAGGCTCAGAGAGGAAAATGCAAAAGCTGCCCGGTTCGCATCAAGAGATACAATCTTCAACAATGTCTTGAACAACAAACTACTATGCTTCGATCTCAAATTACAAAGCTCCAGTAATATCAATAGTCATAGTCTCGTACATATGGCGAGGGTATACTTCACAATGGAGTCTGTTTTCGAAACGAACTCGAAGACAGCTAGTACTGGCAGAACCATGACTCAGTACAAAGCAAATTTCAATGAATATTTGGAAAAACGAATTGCTTCTTGGCTTCCAAGCTCCCTTAAGCTGGATAGCGCAGAGAATCGTATAATCAAGACATCTGATGGGCAATGGTTGGATACAGACAGTATCGATTTTTTGGAAAGCTCAATTGAAGAAGAACATGAAGAAAGTTCGGAACTAGAAACTCAAAATGAAGGGGGGAGGTACTTCGAAAGGTCTATTTCTCCGTTGTCAAACTACATCGTTGCATACATCATTCTCAATGATCGGGATGCAATTTTCAGCTCAATGGAAAACGTGGCGGAAAAAATCATTGAATTGCGATTCAAATATTTGAAGAATCGTATAGCCAACGCTTTAGAAAGTAACACTCAGAATATCTCCAATATCGATTTTTCCTTCATTATGGCTTTCGCCGAATCTACATATTCTTGGATCAAAAGATATTTCTGTGAGTCTGGGACTAGTGATGTTCTTACTTTGCTTCACCGCACTCTGGAATGGAAAGTGTATGACTACATCGGGTTTCACAACTGGTTTGAGGAAGAAAGTATTGTCTTCAACGACGCCAAATATGTGCTGATTAAAGAAGACTTCCTTGAATCGCCCAGAATCAAAAGCAACAACTTTGTGGAGTATTTGCGAGACACTTTTATCAAAATTGCCTCTTGTGAAGATGTGAATAATTCACTTAAAAGAGCTGAAGAAGTTTTGAGCATGTTTTATAATTTTGTGACTGCTTGTCGAAAAGCTGAAATCATTGCCGAATCAAATGGAAATAATTGTTTGTGTGTCGATGCTCTTTCCAAGGAGGATTTACCAATCGAACTTTTCGAGTTCGTTGTTTCCTCTGTTCAGGATTTGGCATCAAAAGAAAAGAATTTTATTCTTGAAAACGTATGGAATCAAATATCCGATGACTCTGCTAAACTCTCAAAGATCGGTATTGCTTCTCATAATTTGTTCGACGAAACAACAATACACCTCATGGATGAAAATTTTGAAGATTATTTCGGAAGAGTTCTTTCTTTGCCTTTTTCGCACGTTCCAGATGAGAATAACATCGAGGAGGAAGTTTCACTTAAAACTCTTCGTCAATGGTTTATCAACCAAGAAAGCTTTTTATCTCTTATCCTGGATTCAAAAATTAGTCTTGTTACCAGAATTCATAACATGTTAAGCAAGCTGTACCCAAGCTTGAAAAACTTTATCCTGTGGGGAAAATTTACGGTCTCGATGCCTCGACTTCGATTTCTTGAGGTAGCAAAGCAGAGAGCAAATTCTATAAAAATTGAGGTGAACAAATTGTTAGACGAGACATTACAATTAACACAATCCGATATGAATGATCCCATCAAAGAGAAGCTCCACTTTCTTTTAAATCTTCTTCATTTGTTGAGAGTTAATACTCACTTGTATGAGGATGTTTCGATAGAGTCCAAAATGAACGATGCATTTAGCAATATATTTGCAAGACTTTTTGACAATTTGTGGGTGCAAATTAAGTCAAGTGATGAACATAACGCCTATGAACTTCTAGCAAGTTTTTCAACTTTTGAATCCTCCGAGGGAAACGGAACGGTTCCTTTATACCCTCACATTATTGTGAATTCGAGTGTTGAAATTATTTCATCCATGCTTTTGACTTCTGATTACTTGAGTTCCAACGAGCTTTTCGAAATTCTTACGCACGCAGAGAATAAGCCCATTTTCGTTGAGGCTAAAAATTCTTGGATAAAAAATATTCTACTCAAGGAACGATTACTTGAAAGTGCCAGCTTATGCTGTCAGAGTGAGACTGAAAATCTGACCGAGGACATTAAGCGCCCTTTTGACGAAGAAAAAAATGTTGCAAAAATGGATGCGAAGATCTCTACGCAAAACTCAATCAAAAATGATGAAACATCAGTGGTGAATGCCGTAGATTCAAGTGGAGCATGTGATTCAATTGAAAAGCTAGAACCGACGAACGTTGATGAAACATCCGGATGTACACCTGTGGATGAGCCTGTGCTAAACGAGACGAAACCAGCTTTAGCAGTTGAAGATTTATCGAATATCACGCCTCAACTACAATTCGAAACAAATGGTGACCCTCAAATTTTCAAAAAGCGTTTAACGGTGGGCCAGTCCAGACAATTTATGGCGAATGTCGCTTTCTTGCTTTGTTTCATTAATGAAGTGCCATTGACTCCACAACTGAGCTTAGTTGTGGAGTATGTTGGCCGAGTTAACGCTTTAAGCATGAATGAAATCGAGGCATCTACTTTAGAATTTATACTTCGCGGTGCGAATGAGTTCTACAAGTCATGTGAAGATATTTATCTCCCGCTTCTGGTACATTAATTTGTGGTCACTCTATGTCAATTGTATCATGTTTAATAGTTTCAGTACAAATAGATTTTCGAGCCACTCTCGGTCAATTGTTTCAAGGTTTCTGTTGTCTCACTAATATTGAAGATGTTTTGCATCTTTTGGTCCAAGTATGAATTGTCACCAATAACAATTTTTATCTCGCTAGCCTTGAGAGCCAGGTCTTCATTGTTCAAGATTTTTTGTAGTCTACCAGGGGTGCAACACAAGACGCGAGCCCAGGTACTTTTGACTAATTTCAAGTCAACATCAATTTTGTTTTTATTAATTAATTTCAACGAGGACCCCGGGATTTCACGAAGAGACCGATGAACATCACATGCACGAATGGCCGACATTGTTATAATTGCAATGAATTTTCTGTCATTAGAAGTCTCCAAGGGTTTCTCCTGTGCGTCGGTCTTTTTTTGTTTTTTCTTGTTCTTCTTGCCTGGCGTTTTGGAAGGGAGCATATTGCCAAATCTCGAGAGAATAAATTTGGATAAGTTGTCAAGATTTCTAGTCTCCAAGAATTCAGCTGTCGACCTAAAGTCTGTTTTTTTGAAATATAGCTCTGCCATTTCTAATGCAGAAAGATCTGGGTTCTTTCTTCGCAAAGAATCGTTAATGAAGTCAGCGATGACATCCACTGATGCTTCCTTGGACAAATTTCTCTTTTTCTCAATATCCATTTGCATCTTCACTTTCTTCTTTTCTTGCAACTTCGATCCGGCCTTTGATCTCTTCTTTGGATTTTCGGTAGAGGGTGTTGCTTCATCTTCACTATAAGACTCAGCTTGATTGTTATCAGAGAGAGCTACCTCATCATTGGAAAAGTCAACCTGGTATGCCAAACCATCATCAAGGTCGTCTACGCTCATTTTTGGTAGTAACTGTATTGCTGGTTCAATAAAGATTTCTGAGTGTATAGCAAATTTTCACCGGGTTATTCTTTCATGCCCCCATCTTCCGAACCGCGCTACCGTCCATCATGTGAATACTCTATGCGCACTCTCGAGATGAGGTTTGAATACCAGATCACTCGGGCATTAGATTTCTCGGAAACAACAATTTCAATATCAAGTTCAAAGATGTTTGGTCGCAACCTTTGTAAAGGAGGAAAGCTAGCTCCAAAGATTTCTGATGCAGCACTCACCCGAAGACTGGTTTACATAAATGCAGACCTCGAGCGGAGACTATCTGTGGCTGACTTTCATCCGGTCATTATCGTTGGAGCAGGTCACGCAGGCTGTGAGGCCGCGACAGGATCGGCAAGGTCGGGAGTGAAAACTACATTGATAACTCCAAGTATAAATAATATCGGAACCGCCTCCTGCAACCCATCTATGGGTGGCGTGGGTAAGGGCACATTACTTCGAGAGGTTGATGCTTTGGATGGGGTTTCATCGAAAGTCACCGATCAGGCAGGCATTCACTTCAAGATGTTGAATGCATCCAAAGGTGCAGCTGTTCAGGGTCCCAGAGCACAGATCGATAGAAAAATTTACTTGGAAGAAATGCAAAAAGTGATCAAAGCTTACGAGAATCTTGAGGTCCTACAAGCCCTGGTGGAAGATGTCATCATTTCTCCGACACAAGATCTACCGAAAGATTTCGAGGGAAGATTTCATGGCACAGTCAAGGGGGTGATTCTAAATGATGGATCGATTCTCCTGTGTGAGAAAGTTGTTATTTGCACCGGAACGTTCTTGGGTGGAGAAATCCACATCGGTCTTGAATCTACCCCGGCAGGCCGTTTCGGAGAAGATGCTACTCACGGACTATCAAAAACTTTGGAAGATGCTGGCTTTCGCTTGGGAAGATTGAAGACAGGTACTCCGCCAAGGCTTCTGTCAAAAAGTATCGACTATACTTCATTACTTCCTCAACCGTCTGACTTTCCCCCTAAACCAATGTCTTATATGAATGAAAACGTGGCCCTTGAGAATAAACTAGTGCAATGCCATCAAACAAGCACAACTCCAGAGTTCCACAAGCTTATCAGCGACAACCTAGACAAGTCGATTCACATTCGCGAAACGGTGAAAGGGCCTCGGTATTGTCCTTCTATTGAGTCCAAGGTAATCAAGTTTCCGCAAAAGACATCTCATGTTGTTTGGCTAGAACCCGAGGGCTTGGACACTGATCTTGTTTACCCCAATGGTATTTCATGCACTATGCCAAGTGAGATACAAGAACAAATGATTAAAAAAATGCCAGGCTGTGAAAATGCTGTCATGGATCGGCCCGGTTATGGAGTTGAGTATGATTATGTCGACCCCCGAGAACTCAAGCGTACATTAGAAACTAAATTGGTTGATGGGTTGTACTTAGCTGGCCAAATTAATGGCACTACTGGCTACGAAGAAGCCGCAGCTCAAGGATGTGTTGCTGGTATAAATGCTGGCCTTGCATTTTCCAAAAAGCCTGCTTTCGAAATCCAGAGATCTGGGGGCTACATTGGAGTGCTCATTGATGACTTGATTACCAAAGGTGTTGAAGAGCCTTACAGAATGTTCACTTCCCGTTCTGAATTTAGATTCTCCATCAGAGCTGATAACGCAGACCAACGCCTAACTGAGAAAGGCTATCTTGCTGGTGTGGTGGGTGCTGATAGAATGTCGAGATTTCGAAGCGAGATGAGATGCTTTCAAGAGATCAAGCATGATTTGAAATCAATCGTGTTATCAGGGGCCCGATGGAATCCGGTTTTGAAAGGCACACATAAAGTAAACAAATCGACAGTCGTTGATGGTTGGAAGCTTCTTTCCTACAAAGACATGTCTTTGCAAGATATCATACCGTTTGTGAAAAGACTCAAAGGAGGCGCATTGCCTGATGCTTACAATTCCATGTCCCGATGGACAAATGAGAGGATTGATATTGAAAGTTCATATGAGCCATGGCTCAAGAGAGAAGAGGCTCAGTTGAAAGCATATGAAGCCGACGAAAATCTTCTCTTACCCACAAACTTCACTTATACCAACGAAGGCACTCTCAAGCTCTCCCATGAGGCATGCCATCTACTCAATACAATACAGCCAAAAACAATTGGACAGGCACGAAGAATCCAAGGTGTAACGCCGGCCTCGATTTTTGAATTATTCAAATTGGTAAAATCTGGACACGAGAAAACATCCTTTTGATTCATGAATGTATATAGATAACAGAAGGATAAAGAATGCAAGCGTCCTATGCAATTTTTTGCAATCTTTTCTACATACTCTTCCTCTCGATATATGAAGAATTTGCCGATACAAGTTTCTCTGGCGATGTGGGCCGTTTTCTCGCTTTGATTTTGACAGACTCTTGAAGACTATTGTCCAAGGAAGTTAACGTCTCGAGAGGAAAGACACTATGCGCCAACTTTGGCAATTCAATTTTTTCCCCTAGCATCTTGTGGCGTGAGTTGATTCGACTCACAAACAAGAGTGCATCCGAAATATCGATCTGATCTGAGTTTCTATGACCAGCATAGTCACTTACATCTTGCATAGCTTGCAGCAAAAACTCATTTGATTTCTTTTGTAGGATAGCGAGAATATCAGTGTTTACTCTGCGTATTTTTCTTTTTTTACGCGGAGGACTACCGACTCGAACTGAAGCTGGGAGATGCTGTGCTATTGCTACCAGTCCTTTCACAAAGTTGCGAGGCAAGTCAAAAGTTTTCAGTATTGGTGGTTCCAGAGCACTAGCTTGGGGCTCACAGAGCCTGTCAGGAGGCGATGGTAAAACAGGGGCTTGAGTAACTGGGCTTGGGGCATCCAACTGCAAGGTCAGGTCTGAGATGATATCATCATTAGCCACTGTGAGATGACCTTGAATTATCTCTGAGTGCGAGATCTCGGAATTGGGGCTAGCAAATTTTCCCTCAGCAGATTCCCCACCCGGGTCAAAATCATACATCTGAGGGTCAGATCCTATTTCTTCATTGATGTTGACACCATCTAGGCCGAGTTCAAGCGCATCAGGATCATTGTAAATTGGCACCGGCTCCCAACTTGGCACGTCCAATTGATCTATGTTATCAAATTTGATATCATAACTTTCCGGAGTTTTATTCCCAAGTCCTATCTGAGGCAGTCTGACTGAGCGGGAACGTGCTTCGTGAATAGCCGACGCGGATTCCTTGTCACTGGACTCGTTCGACGATTCATCCCCGCGTAATAGACCAAAAGCAACAGGCTCTGCCAACTTCAAGTATGAGACCTCCTCCTTATCGTCATTCAGTGCTTCCGGGAGACCAGAAAGGGTGTTTTCGATGATGAACTTTGATGTGTTGAATATGCCCTTTAGCTTGTCTGGGTGAGCTGGCTCCTCAGAAGACTCTCTGTCAAATTGGAGGGCAAGCTCGCGCAGTGGTTTATTCCTGCGACTCTCTAGAATCTGCTCGAGGTAAGACTTGAAGACGGGCTTCGCAGGCACGTGTGCCGTGTTTAGACTCGGGATGTTTTCGCGGGGCTGGATAGGCGACGGGGTCTCTTCGCAGAAATCGCGATCGTCATCTGAGGGAGGCAATGGCAACGACAAGTCAAAGTCTCCGACTGGCGCGGGGGAACTGGCTATCACATGCTGCTTATCTAGAGCCCTATAGACCTGCTCATCGGGTTCTTCGCCTAGTAGTTTCTTTTCCTTGACAAGCGTCCTGGAAAAGAGTCGCAAGAAGTCTTTGTTGACATTTCCGGGGAATGCAGTGTCATATGTCACTCCCGCCGAAGAGCGCCGGCGTCTTCTAATGGTGAGGTGATCACTGATTTTCCGGGTAGGCGTGTGTCTCCGTGACGGTAGGGGGTGTGTGGCTTGTGGCGTCTCACGCAGGCCCGGAAGTGAGTTAGACGGCCGGTGTGGTGATTTAGGCTGCCTCGTACTGCTTGTGCGTCGCAGTGACATCTGACCGAGAATCTCCGGAAGCGCCTGTGGTAGAAGTGGAACGGTGTTTATCCATGTATGCGTGGGCGCGGAGTAGTTGGCATAATCATTGCCGGCCAGCACGACACTTCTCAAAGGCGTGGATGGCTCTGTAAGCGGTCGCACCATTTCAAGTGTAAAGGTGGTGGGATGACAGGAGTGTTTGTTTCTGTAGATATTCGTATGGCAGATGCGGCGTCAATTGGGGAGATCCATGGGCCATTGCGCTTGTTTTGGTCTGAGGGCTCAGCTGCAGGAAGATATGCTAGGCGACAAGCGCGAGCGATGAACTTTGGATCTGCCAATCGTGTCTTGGGCGTTGGAGTTTGGGACCAGCTGTTTTTTCTATTTTTTTTTTTCAGGTCTCTGGACTTTGTTCCAAGCAATTGCCGGATTGTAGTGTGACAGCTCTGGTACCTTTTGGAGCATGTAGGCCGGTGGAATGTCCTCCTCTAAAGAGATCAGCCGGACTAAAGCGGCTTCAGTGACATGGATAAATATAGTCTGATTGCCCGTTCGGATGACCAAGAAGAGCGGAATTGAAGATGCAAGGGTGCTATCTTTTGGATGAAGAACATTCTGCATTTTGGCTAACGTCGGTCTGCCCCACCACAACTATGGACGGACCACCAAAGACGGAATGCATTCAGTCGGTAATTACTCCCAGGACCGAATGCTCTTCTCAAGTTGCAATGGCCGAAAGAAAGCATCGCCTGGATCTGTCACGTGCAACCCAAGCGCCCAAAGTTTTGGATTGTATCGAAATTTTTGTTCGCTTCTATCGCCAGGTCATACGCATACCCGCACTAGTGCACTTCAATCTCTATTCTCGCACCGCAACGCATACTTGCTACATACCTTCATCAAAGACACGCCACCCATGAGCGCACCGGGAAATGGAGACAGTCTATTGACTGCATTGGTGGCTGGGTGCTCCGCATCCGGAGTCTCTGCTTTGCTCAGCTTCCCGCTTGACTTTCTTAAAGTCAACCTGCAACTCTCCAGCTCCGCCGCCAGATCCCAATACAATGTCACGCAAAACTTCTCGACCATGGCCCAAATCATGACCGGCTCCAGCGCGTTGGTCACCGGCAGCGTCATCAAAAATTTCTCCAGAATATCCTCCTACAACTGGGCGTCCAACTTCATGGCTATCGATACGCTGTCGGAAAAGAAGAAGACGAGTGCTCCCAGGGTGGTCATTGCGGGAATGATGTCGGGGTTCATGGAGACGATATGGATCGTGCCCTTTGAAAGAATAAAGACAGTTATGATTCAAAACAGTCTTCTTGAGGCGGAGAAAAAAGGTAACCCTAATTCGCTGGTGGACATCACGGGGGCTTCCCTTGAGAAGCGCACCAAGATCCCAAACTTGGCCAAACAATATCTTTCGCCACACGCGTATTACACGACCGAGGTTGTTCATCAGCTTCGTTCAGGAAGGCCATTGTCAAAGTTCCAATCTGCTTCCCACGGAAAGCCAGCACAATTTAGGCCGCAGCACACGTCCCACCACCTGCCCAGTGCTCTTGATACACTAAAGGTTGAGTTCAACAAAACCCCCGCATTGACTATGCTCAAAACCGTGCGCCAAATGTATGCTTTAGAAGGCTTGCATGCTTTCACTGCAGGCACGATGATCACATTCGTCCGCCAAGTGGCCTCAGGAGCTGCGTGGTTTTCAACGTACAGTGCGACTCGGCAGCTCTTGGATCCCCACGGGAAGTCGCCGGAGCCCATGTGGTTTTCGCTCCATATCGGAAAGACGCAGCAGTCGCTTCTCTATGTCGTCTCTGCGTGCGCCGCCGTGGCTTTAACGCAGCCGCTTGATGTGGTCAAATCACACATACAGCTGAAGAACGGAAAGTTACTATACAAGGACTCGCTTTCCACGGCCTACCAGTTGGTGGCACGCAGGGGCTTTTTGCTGCTCTACGCGGGTGGGTTTCCGAGAGGTATCAAGATTGCGGTTCACGGCTCCATCACTGCTCTTCTATACAATTACTTCGAGAAAACAATCAACGTGTTGGGAGAAAAGTCCGTGTTCACTGACTAACCCTACTCTAGATATATGGGCACAAGCACCTCGCCGCTCTTGTGCTTCACGCCACAGATCCGTTGGGCGAGCAACCCTCCGGAATGACTCGGCTGGCTGAACGCCACTTCATTTTTCTTGAGAGTCACTCCGCATTCCAGGTGCTTCATCACAGTGTGAAGCAACATGGCACCGAGTCCTCGCCGGCGCCAATGGCACGCCACCCATATCCTGGAAACCCCCAATTTTGCGCTCCGATTCACCTGATGAGGAACGACTTCCTGCGTCCTATGCACCATCCAACGTGCCTGTCTCTCGACGTCCGTGATTGGTTCAGTGGCGCAGAGAGCAACGACCCGCTTTTCTATAACAACAATAAATGCCTTTCCCGCAAAAGCGGATGCTCGTTTTGATTTCCAAGAAGGATTTTCGGGCGGTGCGCTAAGTTCTCGGTTCACCATTGTAAGTATGCTTTCGGCCTTCCGCACCATTGCCAGCAGGTCTCTTTGCACGACATAAACCTTGCATTCGAAAGATTTTTTGTTCACAGTAATCCGAGTTGTTGCAATCGGGGCATGTCCCTCCACATTAAATAATGGGCCGTTGACAAATGAGAAGTGGTACTTTTTATGCAGAGCCTCGTCTTGTTTCAACAATCTTTGATAGGGCATGCCGCAAAGTTTGCACGTGACAGGCTGGTTTAGAGCCGGGATGTTAAGCACAGATTGTATCATCGTACCTTACTTGAATATCATTGAATCTGCACAATCATGAAATCGGGTTGTCGCCGGTCATGCACTCGCGAGTCGCCAATGTTGTGTCTCGTTCAACGTCCTCGTGAGTCAGGGCATGGGAGCTTTACGAGACGGGGGAAAAAAAAGCGAATGCGGGGTGCAGGAGACAGTCAAATTCTCAACTAGTTTGAACCCCAATATCACTTCGAACCTCAACTAAAAAATGGCCTCTTCATTCGCTAACTTGCTCCCCATCAGTGGCGGTTGGAAGCAGCTGATCACTGACTACTTAACTGAAGACGTGCCCTCGTTTGACTACGGAGCATATGTCGTGGGCAACAAGGAGGAGACTGCCTCGTTGTACATGAAGCAAAGTGGCGTGATTTGTGGGGTTCCCTTTGCCGAGGAAGTTTTCAGGCAATGTGAATTGTCTGTTGAGTGGCACTACAAAGAGGGCGAGTACATCAGCGACGCTCATCTTTCTGCAAACGGCGGAAAGATCGTTGTTGCAACGGTGAGTGGCCCCGCCAACAAGATCCTTCTCAGTGAACGAACGGCGTTGAACTTGCTCGCCCGGTCTTCCGGTGTTGCTACTCAGTCTCACATCACGAAGAAACTCGCAGACGAAAGCGGATACACTGGTATCATTGCCGGAACCAGAAAGACGACACCGGGGCTTAGGTACGTGGAGAAATACTCAATGTTGGTGGGTGGGGTCGATGCACACAGGTACGACTTGAGCTCGATGGTGATGCTCAAGGATAATCACGTGAAGTCAACAGGCAGCATAACTCAGGCCGTGCAAAGTGCCCGGAAAGTATGTGGGTTTGCGGTGAAGGTGGAGGTGGAGGTTAGCACCGAGAGTGATGCCAGGGAGGCTATTGATGCCGGGGCCGATGTCATCATGTTGGACAACTTCCAGGGACCTGAATTGCAGACTGTTGCCCAAAGCTTGAAGAACCACTACAAGGGCTCGAACAAGAACTTCTTATTGGAATGCTCAGGTGGGTTGACCATGCAAAACTTGAGTTCCTACTTATGTAACGACGTGGACATCTACTCGACTTCGTCCATCCATCAGGGCACAGGCATTGTGGACTTCTCCTTGAAACTCAACTAGCTAGCTTTTATCGAATAGACGACACGCTTTTGAGCTCAAGGCTCTCAAACCCCAGATTAAACCCTAGTACCTCGTTCACGTTGCTTAAAACCTGCGAGGTGGCAGGGTCATATGAGGCCTCGGCCTCGTTTTCTTCATCGTTGCCTTCGAATAGAACACCTCTTGGTGATTTAGTTGTTTCCGCACAATAAGATATCGGATCGACCAACTCGTGGTTGTTGAGCAGAATGCCAGACTCGTTGGAAAACCCTGAAAAGGCTGGGACCTTCGACATAGTAGCCGTGGGCTCGGCAAACAGTGCTGCAATTGACGAGACACTCGACTTCTTCCCAAAGCACCTGATGGCTCTGATGTGGGAATCCTTGCCGTCCTGGTGGTTTGAAAGTATGATTATTTTAACCACAAAGCACTTCAAAAGCCCGTCCCCGCGCACGCCTTTGAATATGATATGGGACCAGCCCATGGGTTTTTCGAAGTTCACCTGACACACCTCCATCAAGTCCCAGTTTGAGCCGCCCGCCATAATCTTGATTTTCAGAGGTGTATACGATTCGTCAAGCTGATAGTTGGTGAACATGGAAATGCGCTCAAGGGAAACCTTTTTGGAAAACTGAAGCAGGATCGTGTGCGGGCGGTTGAGTAGGGCACTGTCGGAATTAGACAGGTGTTCGACATTGATATCGGTGCTGCCGTCCGACTGCCAATATGTATCCGGACTGTCATCTCTCAATTGCTGGAGACCGTGGCCTTGTTTGTGTGAGGAGAGTCTCCACGTAGCCAACGGAGAAAGGTCCAACAACTGTAAGTTTTCAATCTCTTCAAGCCCTCTGGTATACAAGAGCTTCAGTGTTTGCTCTAGCGACGGTTGATCTTCAGAAGGTGACCCCATGGATTCGGAGTTTCGGTTCTGCTCTGAGTGCTCCGGTTCATTGGGATCGTCGTGATAATGCGGGTTGTGGAGAGCATCTCTGTCGATATCAGAGTATGAGGATGCATGAGGGGCTTCCGCACGCAGAATATCACGTGTATGTGAAGTATCGTAGTGGCTCATTGTTGGGGTTACTTGGGGCTCCACGCTACGAGTGGCACTGTTAATGCTGTTGGGCCTCTGATTTGGCGCGGCCCGCGATGCTCCTACGGGTCGAGAGTACTGAATCACAAGTGGGCAGGTTCAAAATTCTGGGAGCCAGGGCAAAGGCTCGGTTTTAGGGGCGTTATGCCTCTCGTGTACAGATATTGTCATATTCTCTATATCTTTGTTCATACCGTATGCACGATAGTTCAGTCTACTAGAGAGCAATCTCCGTGTGACCATCCTCACGCGAAGCATTCGTAGCCTCTTCAGTGGACTCGCGTCCACCAAGTTTGAGCTCGGTTCCCTTTTCGCCACTTTCGGCGGGCGCTGTGAGACTCTCTGTGGCCTCGTTCTTGGGCTCGGCTTCCAGAACAGATTCTGGCTCCTGCAATTCCTCCTTGGCCTGATCAAGCGTTTCCTCGACAGGAGACTCCTGCTCTGCTTTTCCAAGTTTGTTCTCGGGGAGCTGGTCAGCCTCAGCGCCAATCAATGTCTCTCTGAGCAAGTCAGCCGCACTTTCCACTGTGGCAAGGTTCGTGAGATTAGTGGTGGATCCGGTTTTCGGCGTGCCAGATCTATGGAGACTGGGCAGCGGCAGATGTTTTCTGGGGATCCGCTGAGGAGTGAAGGATGTCAGGAAGCTCTCGCTGCGAGCTACGCCGCATCTTACCAAAGCTCTACGCTTGAGCACCTCGATGTAGGAGAGTTTATTCTTCGAGCCTTTCCCGAACTCGGCGTCGCGGTCGAAAAACGATAGCTCTCCGTTGTCCTCGTCCTCGTCGCCAATCATGTAGTCGTCTGCCCTGGAGGAGTCCAAGAACCCGTTGTCATTGTTGGACTCTGACTTGTCAATCTGGTAGTTCCCTGTCTCCAAGTCCGTGATGAAAAGGAAAAGAAGCTCTTGCAAGTTCGAGGCCACCACGACCTTGGTGTCGAAGTCGCGTCCAAACAAGATGACTTGTCCCGTGGTACCTGCCGGGCCAGGGGCCAAGTCGAGAGCAATCATGTTGCCCACGTAGTCCCGCGCAATTGGGATCCAGCCGCGGTGCACGTAGTAGGGCTGGACTGCATCTTTGGGGAGGGACTTCTGGTGCATGAGGTAGCTGTTGGCGATCCTCTCGCGCAACGCCTGCGACGCAGACGTGCCCTCGGAGTGTGCCAACTGGTGCTTCTGGTGCTGCAAAGCGGCCGTCTGCCGCTCAACCTTCTCCGCGACCTTTGCCCAGATGGAGTACTCCTCCATGATGCTCTCGATGTCCAAGAGCGTCAAGCCCATGAGCAATCCCGTGGGCTTGCCTCCGCGGAACTGGCCGTCGTGCCTCTTGTAGAACTGGCGCACCTCCACCGGGAGCGGTCCCGCGGCCAAGTCCTTCTCGAGCTCGTTGAGGTCCGCAGACGACACGCCCGTGTTCAAGCTGTCTTCTAGCTCGGGATATTCCTCTTCCAAGAATGCCTCGATGCGGTCCCAAAGAGAGTCGATGCTGGGCAACGGCGGCTGCCCGTCGGCGCCGAACGTCTGCATTTCGTGGCCCGCGCTGCCCGCGCTGCCCGCGGGGTTGCCCACGTTTGTGGCCGACGACCGCATGCCCGGGCGGTACCCCACGATGTTTGAGCTGCTGGCGTTGCGCGAGCTCATGAGCGAATGTGTAGAGCTGTTGAGCTCGTGGAGTCTCAGCGACGACGCGCTCTCCGGGCCGCCGAGCGAGCCGCCGGCCAGCGAGTTCTGGTACGGGGACCCGTACGATGCATAGTGGTCGTCGGTGGTCACCGAGTGCAAGAACGCCTTGAAGGAGTCCATGAATCCCATGTTGAGTAGAAAACGGTGGACCTGTACTGGTTTCAGCGAGCGTGGGTTCAAGACAGAGTGTTAGGAGCACGTGTTTGGAAGGTGGGTGGGTGTGTGCTTGGATGCTATGCCGAGAGAACGGTGTTCACTTGGGTTCGATCTGGTTTTGCTCAGTGGCGGTGCGGAGTTTGGCTAGGGTTGGAGCATGTACTCGGCGGACTGGGCAACTGAGGCGGCCCTGTGCAGTGCGCTCCGTTTGCTTGACTCCCCGGTTCTAGCAGAGCATTCCACCTTGCCTCGCAAGCTGGGCTGTTGCCGAGACACGCTCGGCGAGAGCCCTTTCTGAAGGGGGGCTTTGTGTTTGTTATTTGTTTTGTGTTTTGTGTTTTGCGTTTTGTGTTTTGTTTTGTTTGGGTTTCATTATTTTTTTGCAATTGGCTGAAAACTCAGTACGGCCCGGGTCGCACGGCAAGCAGGACCGCGGCCCCACGCCAAGGCGGTGTCCCGCAATTCCTAGGTTGCGCACTTGTTTGCTGAGCCTCGAGAGGTATATTTAGAACACGGTGTTTGGCACCAAAACTCGCCCAGCGGCTTCTCTGGGTTCGTGTGGCGCATATCGTGGCGGCCGGCGGGAAAAGCCTCCGCCACACCCCGTTTTGGGCGTGGCCATATACATATCACACGGTGATCCCCAGGGCCTTGCGCCGCATCTCGCCGAAGTCGCGCCGCGCACACGAGCCCAAGAAGAAAGAAGAATTACTCATTCAATATGTCTATTTAGGAAATGCGCACGGGCGGGCGCATGGGGGGAAGTTAGACAGCCAAGTCCTGCTTGGACCTAATGTAGCTTAGAATATCCTCCCCGAAAAACTTTCTCAACACGTCGTCTTGTCTGCTGTCCAATGACGTGATACTGGCGGCCAACTCCGCCAAGTCGAAGTTTATCAACTCGCTCACCTTGGAGTCCCGCTTGTAGTCTGGGTGCTTCAACACATAGTCCCTCAAAAAGTGGGCTGTGGTGGGGATCTTGCCGCTTGCCCGGCCGCTCACCAACGTCAAGTATTGCTGGATTGCTGTCAACTGCTGCGCAGCGATACCAATCTTGCAATGCTTGTTGTTGCTGATGCACGCCTCGGGCACCAACCTCCTCGACACGTACTTCACAATCATCCTGATCAACCCGGGGAAAGTGTCCCCGCCATTGATGATCTTGTCTGCGGTCAACCTAACCTCATTGGGTTCTTCATCGTCGAATTCTTGCGGAATGTTGCCGTTGCTTTCGTTATATCCATTGAGGTAGACTGCATTGTTGCAGAGCAAGTCGTTTCCGTCATTGAGAAAGCGGTCGAACCACGACAAATCAAACCCTTTGAAAATCTCATTGTCGACATTCCAGCGCCTGGGGTTCTTGAACCAGAACGTGTCTTCGGTGGCAGCGTCAACCTTGTGCGCAATCTTCATGTTCTCGTCGATCCTCAGAATAGGAATGTAGAAGTCTGGGTTAAACTCAAGAATCGCTTGGCTGGCTAAGATGATAAACACCGAGTACGCTGCGTTCTCAAAGTCATTCAACAGTATCTCCATTGGCCGAAACTCGACTCTCCAGCCGGGCTTCTGAGCCAAGACTTCTGCGGGTGTGTCCTGAGGATACAAGGCTGGCGGCTTGAATCTCAAAGTTTGCCAATTAGTCAGCTGGATGTTCTCAAAATGATCGTTCTCCAATTCATTGTCTTGATCAACCATTTCGCTGAAAATCACCAACGGGTCCCTGATGAACAAATGCGCAAAGTGGTGTGCCAAAGGGTGATCAAAATTGTCGTCCTTCGCAAGCTGATCATAAATCTTCTTGTTAATAGGAGAATAAATGTCATTGTACTCGTTCTTGAAGTATGAGTTAGTTTTGTGGTACTTTTCGTCACTTAAATAAGAGTCGATTGACTCGTATCGAGACTTCGGAAGCTTTTGAATAGGCTTGCCGTCGGAACAATGCATCAGGGTGTCACCAGAGCTATTGACGATTTTGTCCCCATTGACTCCCCGGCCTCCACCTAGTCTTTCCACGTGTTTTTTCAACAGATCGGGTACATCCAATCCACCAAATAAATCATAACCGACAAAAGGCTCTGAGTTTTCCTCGGCAAAGGTACGGTCGTCAACAGCGCCGCTGATTACATTCCATCTCACATCTTGGTCCACCAAAAATCCTTTGAACATTGGAGACGCGGCAGAAATTGCGAGCATAATGGGGGTGAGCGGGGCTAAGCCATCATAAATGTATCGGGCTTGATCGATATCGGACGCCTGCAAGGTGACTTGGAGACACGAAGATCCCATTCCAAAACCCATAGAATCCATGTAGACATGCCCAGGCTTGGCAGCACCAAGCCATGGTTCTTTGTCCGAGGGAAATAAGTCACGATGGGGAATAGAGTCATCAATTAACTTGGTGTTGACATCGGGGTAAAGGGGCAAGTTGATGGCCACTTTGCGGCCACGTCTTTTCCTGATGTTGGCGGTCAAAGTAGGAAACCTAGCGTGCCTATTGATGATTTCGTCTGGAAGAAATAAAGATTGGGACGCTGGGCCAATAGGCTTGGCCTTGGGAGAAGTGAAAGCGCCGCATCCCATGCGCGGGAAAGCGGTGAATGTCAAAGGAACAATGTTAGAGGGTAGTTCTGACTGAGCAACTTCTCTACGTTTGATCATATTCTCCTCCACGTATTGAAAATCACCGAGAAGCGTTCCGTCGTAGGGCTTTAAAGGCGTAGCCTCAATCATGTAACGGCCATACTCTGGGTGGAAACTGATGTTATTTCCGATGGCCTTTTCATAGACATGCGGCTTTGATGGGTCATTTAAATCTTCCAAGATCGAGTCCTTGTCTATAGCCAACCTTGCGGTCTTGTTGTCTCGGTCAATATCAAGAAGCATGTATTCCACTTCATCACCCCAGTAGAAATGATCATTTTTTCTGCCAACATGTTGACGGAAAATGTTCCTTAGCTGGGCAATGCCGTTGGCCCGGATATGTTCATTGTGCTTTCTGGAGCTATGCCAGTCAAGAGGCGTGCCAACAGAAAGCAATCCCATCTTGCAAAATATGCCGTTTTAAGAAAAGTTCCAGCAAAGAAGGATGCTTCTGACTCGCTTGATGATTCGGACGAAGCGATTAGAGCCGGTCTCCTAAACTGATCTAGTTCTCGAGGCCTAGGCAAATTATGGCACGCCTGACTTGGGGTTTATAGTCCGCTTCTGGTGCAGGGCCCTTCATCAGGTCGGCTCTACTCGACCTCCATGCAGAATTAATAAGCAATTTTCGCGCGAAATTGTCCGGGAATTATGCAATATAGGCTTACTTGTCGCAATGTTCCTAATGTCTCACAGCAATTTGGCACAACTATAAGCTCTGTGCCAAGATCGCGTGAGCCAGCTCAGTAAGAGTGAATGAATCCTCATCTTAAAGTTTTCTATTTTCTGGTCAAAGATTTCTTTTTACGACAAAGCTCAACAGCTCGCACAGAGGAGAAATACGAGCCGGTCAGATAATTGTCATCGCACGTGCGATGACTCGTTTCAAGTATCCCAATGTGGGCTAAAAACGCGGCTGCGAAATAACTATATCGGAGCTGACGGGAAAAGACGGATAAGCAGAAAAAAAGAATTCGGGCTTCTCTTGCTTGAGCCGCTCGTGTAACCTCAAATACCGTATTCTGGCTCTCACATACAAATTCAATTTATTTTTCTTCCGTACAAATCTTTAAAAAGAAACCACCACTGGATCCCCTTAGTAGAGTCCCTCAGCATTACTCACAATACAGGCTTCCTCGTCAGCCTTTCTTTCCTTCAAGTCACCAATCACCACAGCGTCTTCGCCCGCCTGTTTGAGCTCGGCAAGAACAGACTCCGTGTTACTCGCTTCAACGATAACGACCATACCAATACCCAAGTTCAAGGTCTTCAACAAGTCGGCAATGGGCACTTGACCTTGCTTGCCAAACCACTTGAAAATCTCAGGAACCTCCCACGTGCTCAAGTCAACGTGAGCTTGCAAATTCTTTGGCAAGGCACGTGGAATGTTTTCGACCAAACCACCTCCAGTGATATGGGCCATTCCAAGCAACAAGTCCTTCTTTATCGAAGGAAGGAGTTGCTTGACGTAGATCTTTGTTGGAATCAAAAGCTCCTCGCCAATGGTTCTGCCGCTGTCAGTCCATGGGGCGACAGACTTGTAGTCAAGACCAGACTTCTGGATGATGTGGCGAACGAGCGAGAACCCATTCGAATGCACACCATCAGACTTTAAGCCAATCAAGACGTTGCCGGCCTTCATTGAGCTAATCTTGGGCAAAATCTTGGATTTCGAAACAGCACCTACCGCGGTACCGTTGGTGTCGTAGTGGCCCTCGTCGTACATGCCTGGCATCTCGGAGGTCTCGCCTCCCACCAAGGCACAGCCAGCAGTGATACATCCATCGGCAACACCGCTGACGAACTTGGCTGCAATACCAACATCAAGTTTACCTGTAGCAAAGTAGTCAAGGAAAATTAAGGGCTCTGCGCCTTGCACAACCAAGTCGTTAACATTCATGGCCACCAAGTCAATACCAACAGTGTCGTGGATGTTCATGATCTGAGCGATTCTGAGCTTGGTGCCCACACCGTCAGTTGCGCCAACCAAAAGAGTGTCGGCGCCGTCGTATCCGGCAGCCTTGAGATCGAACAATCCGCCGAAGCCACCGATGTCAGAGTCAGCACCTGGGCGGGCAGTGGACTTGACCTTGGCCTTGATTTGTTCCACCAACAAATTACCGTTGTCGACAGAAACACCCGCCTCGGCGTAGGTGGTGCCAGCCTTGGCGTTGGACGCATCGCGGAAAGCTCTGTGAGCGATATCCGTTCTGTTGTACTTCTTGCTGAAAGAAACATGGTCGACGCCAACATAGGCCCTGTCGACAGACTCTCTTAGCGTGGGAGCAGTGGCCGTGGAAGCGATAACTCTGCCACCAGCAGTCACGATCTTGGCGTCCTTCTCGGCAGTTCCAGCGTGGAAAATGTAGGTGTCCGCTGGCGGCGTTTCGATGGTGATCTCATCGCCCTTTCCGTATGCCTCGGGGTATCCCCCAGCAGACATGACGACGGTGGTGGAGTAGGTGTTTTCCTTGGTCTTGATTGTGACAGAGTCCAATCTGTGCTCGGCAGCAGCAAGCATGACCTCGGCCAAGTCGGTGTCGTCGGTCAACAAGGGCAAGACTGTCTGGGTCTCTGGGTCGCCGAATCTGACGTTGTATTCCAAGACCTTGGGCTCCTTACTGGGGGACAACATAATACCAGTGAACAAGACGCCGCACATCGGAGACCCATCCTTTCTCATGCCATCAATGGTGGGCCTGATGATCTGCTCGTCAATTTTGGCCAACACCTCTGCGGTGGCAATGGGCGCCGGGGCGTACGCACCCATACCTCCAGTGTTCAAGCCAGAGTCGCCGTCGCCGACCCTCTTGTGGTCCTGAGCAGCCGGGAGGTTGAAGAAAGAGTAGCCATCGGTGATGGTCAAGATGGACAACTCGTCGCCGTCCAAGAACTCCTCAATCACGATCTCGTCGCCGGCATCGCCGAAATTCTTGTCGACCATGATTTCGTTCAAGCCTGCCAAGGCCTCCTCCTTGGTCTCGGGGATCAAGACACCCTTGCCCGCAGCAATGCCGTCGGCCTTCAAGACGATCTTGTAGTCGATTTCCGCAATGTGTTTCTTGGCCTCCTCTACGTTCGTGAAGTTCTTGAACCTGGCCGTGGGGATGTTGTGCTTGTCCATGAAGACCTTAGAAAAGGCCTTGGACCCCTCCATCACAGCTGCCTTGGCAGACGGCCCAAAGACAGGGATACCAACCTGCGTGAAAACGGTCGAGATGCCATCCACCAATGGCTGTTCTGGTCCTGGAACGACCAAGCCAATCTTGTGCTCGACAGCGAACTTCTGCAAGGCACCGAAGCACCCTGGAGCGCCTGATAACTCCGGGACATTCTGCACCTTAGCGCCGATGGTGGATGTGCCACCGTTTCCAGGCGCAACGTAGATTTTGCTGACGCTGGCAGATTGGGCCAATCTCCAGGCGATGGCGTGTTCTCTGCCACCGTTTCCAACAACGAGAATGTTCAAGCTGGACATGGCGTAAATGCTTGAGTCGTGTGTTTCGTGGGTGAAGGTTTTGAAACGACGATTCGAGGATAGTGTGTTCGCCTGAAAATCTTTTTTTTTTTTTTTGCGCTCGAACCTATATATCTAGATGCGCTCCTCACTAGAATCTCCAAATTAGGCTGACTCCGACCGAGCACATGGAGTCCAGCGCGGCAACAGCCTATAGTGCGGTCATATGCATTACCTTCAGCTGGCCCCATCTGAGCACTGTTTTTATATATGCGCGATGAACCACAGTGGTGTCAGTTTAAAGTGCTCTCAGCTATAGGTTAAGACATGCTTCGCTGCATGACAACAATATCTGGGCCCGTGGGAGCGTGGGTTTTGGGTGTTAATTAACACTAGTATGTACAAGGTGCTCAGATCGTAACGTCGCCCAGGCCAACAATGCCTTCGAATTTGTAGTTCTCGTCACTGGGCATCCCCACTTCAGTACCCTCTTCACTGACAGGCGTGTATAGGTAGTAGGATAATAATGCATTGATGACTGCTCTCGTCTTGGCCTCGTTCAAGGACGAGCCCAAGCCTTCGCCCAACTTCTCTCCGCCGCAGAACGCACCGGCCACGTACATTGCGTGTGCAGACAATCTTCCGGTCTCCGCAATGAGCCTGATCTCGAGCGGAGCATCGAGACCCACTTTCTCGCAGACCCTCGACAACTCGCGGGTGGGCTTGCTGAACTCAAACATCTCCGATAACTTAACGTTTCTGGATAATACGTGCTTCTGGATGAACTCCTTCGTCGCAGCCTCGCCGGCGTGGGTATAGTATCCGCCAACAATGGCCCTGACAGCCGACGCATACGCCTCTTGCTCTCTGGACAAGAATGACAACGAAGCTTCATCAAACGTGGCCGCCTCCTCGGGGGCGAGTTCGTAGACTCCTGACTCCTGCGCTTGCTCCTTGTGCTGGTCAAAAATAAATCTCAACCTGCCGTACTGCAAGGTTTCTGGCTCGCTTGAAAGATGCTTCTGCAACTTGGACGTCTTGTCAATTTCAATGCCCCATCCTTTGCCGATTTCGGCCAAGACCTCGGAACCCATGTATGCGTCGAAAGCGGCGTTGTGCACCGCCATGGGGAGTCTCGGGTACTTCATCAACAACGATTCCGTAACGTAGTACGAAAGGAAGTTTTTTCCCAACGTGCTGAGGCCAAAGTTGTTGGCCAAGCCTCCGAACTTGTCCAAGTTGAGAGCCTGTGATAAGGTGGAGAAGGCGTACGATTCAGGCAACCTCAAACGGGCATGCAATGCAGTCAAGGGTGGTGATTGCTGTGCGGTTGACTCGGGCAATCTGTGTGTGAAAATGCTGTTTTTGTACGAGCCGTAGTCTGTGAGAGAATCGTACTTCGTGCCAAGCGACTTGTCTAGTTCCGCAGAGTGATACCTGGCAATGGGGACTCGAGCCAATCGAGGCAAGTGCACGCATCTGGGAGCCCGTCCCTTCGACAATAGCCTCAACATTCTGGAATTCTGAGGGTTGGTTAGCAGTTTGATCCTTGGTTTGGGCGGTGCCCTGAATATCTCAGTGCAGTTTGTATAGAACAAAATTTTCAGTTCTGGTTATCGCACGATCCAATGGATCTCGGCTCTGGTATTTGAACATAAGCCTTTGGGCTAGGGTTCTTGAATTCCCTATTCCGGATAACAAGGTAGGTGCACCTATCACATTTTTCTTTCGTTGCAATTCTCAAATCAGGTGTTCTATATGTTTGTGTGCAATATACAATGTGTCTTATAGGTGAGCGGGTGACAACTTTGAAGGCATCTAAAAACTGGCCTCTAGTCAAAGCAGTTTGGTATATCTGGAAAAAACACAGCCATCAGATAAGTCCTGTTGAAATTTTATTTTATTACAAAATATATAAGGAGAAGCATATCAGAAAGAACCTGATGTGTATAATACACTGCTTTTAATTAGAATGCTCGGCGCAAATTCAAATACTTTTACATTTTCCTAACTTCGCAACAAAATGAGAAATAAAAGAGATAATTTGCGAATTGTTTGATTCCGCATTAGAAATAAGTAAGCAAGCTTTATAGAAGAATGAAGCAGGAACCAAGTTTTATTCTGCTTTGCTGCCCAGCGAAGTAAAGGAAACTTAGTTCACTAATGCTTGCTCAAATTGCACCCGTTGTCTTCGCCCCGCAGAAAATGAATTTGAGAAACTGGTGAATCATAGTTCAGGCGCACGCGGTACCGCGGGTACATATTACATGCATTGGGCACAGTTTTTTCGATACCACTGAAAAATGTCGACACAAAACGTACTCACCCCTTATATCAAGTCTTTGTTCCTCCAACCTCCAAATTTGGCACCCGATGATTTTGCTACCGTGCTCAGGTACATATTCAAAGGCATCTCATCGGACGTACAAACGTCGGCATTCCTCACTGCTCTTCGAATGAGAGGTTTGGATCATGATCCAAAATTCATTGCTGCTGCCGTCTCGACCATTTTGGAGTTTTCAGACGTTGTTCCTGAATCAGAACTAAGCCCAGATGGATACGTCGATATAGTGGGTACTGGCGGAGATGGCCAAAATACGTTCAATGTGTCCACATCGGCAGCCATTGTAGCTGCTGGAATGGGCCTCAAGGTCTGCAAACACGGAGGAAAAGCTTCAACTTCTACATCGGGATCTGGGGATCTTCTCAAGTCACTTGGAGTAGATCTCTCGGTCGTCAACAAGCAGACTACTCCACAGATTGTGAACCAGTCCGACTTCTGCTACCTTTTTGCGCCGTCATTCCACCCAGGAATGGCTCAAGTGGCGGGAATTCGTGCGCAAATCGGGATTCCAACAATTTTCAATATTCTAGGACCTCTCTTGAACCCAATGCCTATCCGTGCCAGGATCCTTGGTGTATACTCGGAGCAGCTTGGTGAATCGTATGCCAGCGCTGCTGCTGAGTTGGCGAGAAAATCGAGCGTTCACTCAAAGACCATGGTTGTGTTTGGGGAAGTCGGTCTCGACGAGATCTCGCCCATCGGGCGCACGAAGTGCTGGTTGATCGATGCAGATGGAGAGATCTCCACCATGTCCATTTCTCCGCAGGACTTTGGATTGCCAGAACACAGCTTAGATCTGGTACGAAGCGGAACTCCTCAAGAAAACGCGGACGTTTTGAGACGCATCCTACTCCAAAGTGATCCGTCATACACCATAAAAGATGAAGGCAACCATCCGTTGGTAGACTATATTTTGATGAATGCTAGTGCGCTCGCCGTTGTTGCAGGTCTTTGTGATAACTGGGAAGATGGTGTTGCTGAAGCTGCAAAAGCAATAAAATCCGGTAACGCATCTTTCGCTTTGGAGAGCTTCAAATCTGCTCTCAGGACAATCAAGGAGTCGGCTTGATCATCATTTAGAAACGGTCAAGAGAATAGACGCTATTTTATTTATAAAAAAAATATATATCAAATAGCACAGGCTAAATTGTTATGGTCATGGTCATTTTTCGTACCTCTAATCTTTGCTAATATATAACGCTCAATGCAGCGCGCTGTATTACAGTGAAGCGCGACCTCGAAATCCACACCGCACTAGCGTGCAAAAGGGGTCGTGCGCGCGCAAGACACATTAACCAACCAGAATCTCGGATTACCTTCGCTCTAGTCTTGTCGTTAAGTATAGAATCAGCATGGCTCACTCACCTCCATTAAATATCTATTCGATCGCTGCTATGGGCACGTTCGTGGCTACCTACGTGTGGATTAAGTCCCCAATGAAGTACAAGGGTGCTTCGGAGAACAGACTCAGTCCAAAGGCTGACCTTGCGTGGAGAGAAGGTGCTCAAAAATGGCTTGACAGCAAGTCGGCGTAAGCCAGGCGCCTAGTTCGTGATAGCATCATGCTCAAGTGCATATTTCATACGTTTCAATAAATGCATATTTTACAAATGTCCAAAATTATTCTGAAGTGATCTTGAGTCTACAGACTTGCCAGCTAGCGCAATCAGTTCAACTTCAAGTTTGTCAAAGGCATAGCCCTTGCGAAATCGTCTCGGAGCTGAAGTTTTACGAGATCGCTTTCTAACTTAACAAAGCACCAAAGCCATCTTCGAAAGATCTCAAGGACTTCCAAGATGGCGAAACCGAGCGACAAGTAGTCATAACCAAACAAGAAATTGCCCACATGATTTTGGAGCCCCATTTCAAGTTCAGTCTCCTTCATGACACATGCTTTGAAGATCCAGATGAATCGAATAAAGAAGTCGAGAGCGATCACGAGATAGTAGCCCGAGTATGACTTGCAAATCAACTTGTTCGGACTACGCAAAAAGAGTACATCTCCAACATTCTGCCCAAGAAACACATCAAAAGCTTCAAATCCCCAATCCATTTTTATATCCCAAATAAACAGATACATGGAGCTTAACGCCGAGAGGAAGTACCACCATCTATTCAACACATTTAGTCTCTCAGACCTTCCGGCATCGTGTAGGTTGTCCATGTCCATTTTTATTGACAAATTTATGACCACTGGTCCCAACAGAGCCAAGTATTTGCACATGTTAAGCATGTGTTGCTTTTGTCCTGTAATTTTGAACTCGTACCAACACTGCCTCACTCTGACAAGGGCCGGGTAGGACAACACAAGAGCCTCGACTTTGGCATTGTAAGAACTTTCTCCTGGCATGAACATGACCCAAAGATGTGAAGCAAAGTCGTTGAGAACCTTCGCATACGAAGTCAAACTATCTGATAGCAAGATATCGTTTGTCCTCATGGTTGCAGAGTTGATATTGCCCACGAGAACTCTTCGCAACGTTGTATTCAATCTATTCTGACCCAAAGTATGACCCTTCCTAAATGTCGCGTATAGACTGATCAGAAGTAAGCCAAAGGGCAACCAATTGGTGGCAAAATCCAAGGTGGAAGAGCTCGGCAAAAGAAAAAGACATGTCCAGTAGGTCACCAAGCCTGCTGAAGTGAATGTGAATGTCTTTACCGCAGTCCTGCGTATCCCCAAAATCAATAGCACGTTTTCACCCAACTCTGCTGAGCTCACAGTCGCCATCTCTCCAGTGACTTCCTTGATGTCATGGTCATCACCCGAGTATTTGTGGGAGGAATATGCAAAGTTCAATAAGGCCAAGCAATTAACCTGGAAGACGTAGTAAAGAACACACACTAAGGCGTAGTAAAAAAAAACACCTAGCTGGAAAAGCACGGCCACACGATGCGGCAAAGGAATGATTTTGTCGAAGGTTAGTGGATCTAGGCTTTGTTCGCTCATCTTTTGTTGTGGTGTTGTTTGAAAGCTTACATTGAACAGGTGTGCGCGCGTCTCAAGTTGCAGTGAGTAACACTGACCAACACACAGTGCAAGTCAGCCAGAAATATGATTACCGGAACAAGTATACATCAAGAATAGAGTTCCGGGACATTAATGGGGTTCGACTGGGGCTTTTGGGCACTTCGTAACGAGTGTTGTAGAGAAACGCAGCGTTTAACAAGTCGCGAGCAGAACAATCTCAAAGACCTTGCACAAGTGGAGAGAAAACTACAATTTACGGCGTTTAAGAACAGCTTCGGAAGGAGAGGGTACGAGAAAGATTGAAACACAAAACAGGGAAAGACTTTCGAGACAAGCTTCAGCCACGTGTACCGTGTAAACATTTAATCATATAGTCTCATGTTTAGCATGAAATAAAAACATCACTAGCTAGTCTCGCCGGCCCCAGTTCCCATTTTGCTTCTTCGAAAATGGTTCGAAAAAAATACGTTTCTAATATTTGTTAGTTGTGCCTCTAAAATAGGAGTTTGATTCTTGCTTGTTGTCATGTCAGAATTTTCAGTGTTTAGTCGAGTCGGTCATCGTCCTGAAAAGGATCCTCCGTCTGGGGCGACAACTTGTCATCATGGTAACAGTAAGAATCAAATAGTGATGGCCTTACATACATTTGGACTGAATTCACCAGGTTACAGACACGGTCGTGTGACTATGAATGCATCCAAATGAATCTCAATCTGCCTGGGAAGAAGCCGTGGATTCAAGAAACTTTCTGAGAGTTGAACCTTTTTTTTTATATTTGATGCGGGATTACCCGGAGACAGATGGGAATGTTAGCGAGGTAGGTCTGCGTTGAGCCAGATTGCGGCAAGAGTGCAATTTGACCTACAATGTGATCTACAATTCGTTTTCGAAAAAGTCTGCAAAACCCTTTTTCAACTTTTTCAGGCAACATAGCCTCATCATGAACTGCTCTCGATGCAAGATAGTCACATTGCCATTTGTCTATTCCTGTCTGCACAGAAGCTAGCTCTCGGCCCTTCTAAGGACATTTGATTACGGACACCCATGAACCCAAAATGTATTCCCATATGATCTAAATTATTCCTTCTTCCTGCTTTTCAACTTGCTCAACTTTGCCTTTCGATTGTTTTCTCTCCGCTCAGTCTTGGTCAAATACCTAAACTTTTTCTTCTTTTGTTTTGGCTGCGGCTTGGAGACTCCGCACACCACAGCGTATTTCTTTGCCCGCTCAATTGACTTTTCCAACACCTCCTCAGACTTGCTGAGATTGACGTTGTTGGTCTGTGCCATGAGATCCAACGAGGATTGGCCCACTCTTGCGAAGTTGGGGTTCTCGAGAGTCTCCACGGTCACAGTAGTCTCGTCATCGACTACTGCATCGCCTAGAGCCTCGGGATTGTCGATTCTGTAGACTTGCTTCTTCTGAAGAATTCCTTTCAAAGGCCCGTCATCACCTTCATCCGACTCTTTGCCTTCGCTTCCATGGTCGTCACTGGCAAAACCCTCCCATTGCTCATCGTCGTTTTCCTGCTTCAATACCGCATCAACGTCAATGTTCTTGGCTTCTTCCAACTCTTTCACCTTTGCCTCAAACTCTTTTTGTTTTCCCTCTCTAATTTGCTTTCTTTCTTCAATTCTCGCTAGTCTATCTTGTTCCTCGTGAAACTTTTTGGCCTTTTTCTGCCTCTCCACTTTTCTCTTGTGAAAGCCAGTCAAGAACTCATGCCGGGAGTCCTTGTCGAAAACAACTTCATCAACGCCAAACTTTTTTGTCTGCTTATTCCGGTATTTGCTACCACCAGTAAGAATGTCCCTATTGCTTCTGGAAGACTGTTTTTTGTTGGCCATTACGCAATCAAGAGAGGACAGATGTAAATGCTTCGACCCAAACTATCGTTGGAAAATTTCGCGATGAGCATGGTGATCGCGAGCCAGCCCCACGCGATAGAAAAAACCAGACCTAAGCTTCTGCTCGAACCACAACGATACTTCAGAACAGGGCACTGCAAATTTAATAGACAGTCTATCAAGAGTTTGTTTTCTTTCTCTTTTCCTACAGTCTCCCTTCAAATCAAAGTCACTATACGCTTGCGGCAAGCCAGCAACATGGATAATATCGAAGACGTGAGCGCATTTGTCAAATCTTTGGATAATTCCATCTACAATCTAAGTGAGGCATTGGATCCCGTCCTCTCAGAAACACTAGAAGATGTCATTGCAAAATGCCTGCTGCCAAAAGAAGAAGTGAAGATTTATCACTCACATTTATACACAACAATTTCAATTCTCTTCGCGTACCTCAAAGTTTTGGGGATCAAAACAGAAACACACCCCATCATGAAGGAACTTGATAGAATCAAAAGATCGATGAAAGCTTTGGAAGAAATTGAGGCCTCAGCAACGAAAAAGATTGGATCTTCGGAGAAGGCTGCGGAGGCCGCGAATCAGTTCCTTCAACGCACGTTGGGAACTGCCGGTAGCAGTGCTGCTCCAGAGCATCTAAAATCACCTGCCATAAGCTCAGCAAATTTCAAGGGTACCCATACAAAGTTTACTGATGAAGATAAAATAGCGAAACAAGCAAAGCCTGTGCAGTCAAAAAATCAGAATAAGATTTCGAAACCGAGAAGCCGCAGAAATTGAAGTTTAGTTTAGGTATCACTATGTATTGATCAATGTATTCAAAAAAACTCATGAAAGATGTGCTCATGTTGTAAGTGTTTTTCCACAATACTATATGTCTCCATCAAGAGATGTGGGAACTTCGCGTTGAAGTAATTGTAAAACCCAGAAGGCAACGGGCTCATTTGACCTTGTAATTCGGGTGGCATATCATTGTAATGATGATACTTGTTTCTCAAAGCCCTTAACAAGTCCATGACCCTCTCAGTGTGATATTTGCGGTATTTTCCCAAGTTATTCACAAAGTCCGTGTCGAATCTCGCAAGCCAGTCTCCTTGATGTACTTTTGCGCTTATTTCTTCTAATGTGAGAAGAAGATCACTAGGAGGATCTCTTCTTTCAATCTCAAATCTATCACTTACCTTTAAAAGAAATTCTAGCTTTTTGCTCGTACTCCAAAATAATGGATGCTTGAGAATAGCCTCGGTATCAGGCCGGAGCTCTGGGTCAGAATGTATCATCGAACGGATCAAATGTTCAGCTTCAACAAAGTCCTCGGGGCAGCTTCGTTTTAGAGCTGATAGATCACTCCGTCCTTTAATAATATTGGCTTCCCGGAGATACCTGTCACCGAATGGGTGACATCCATCTGTCAATATGTAAAAAAATACACATCCTAGGGAAAAAATATCGATGGCTTTGGTCAATCTTTTCTCCATTCCAACTGACGAAAACGATATGCGATCTTGATCTTGAGAGAGAACCGAGAGCTGCGAGGGTTCGGAATGCATATTTGGGAGTAAGAGCTCGGGCGCTCTCCAACCTGATGTTCCCGAGGCAGCGGTATGCGTTGTAGCTCCAAAAGAAGATTGATCGGCGTCTAGTTTTTTGCATAGGCCAAAGTCAGAGATCAACAACCTGGAGTGAGGTTGCTCTAGATGCTTTTTCTTCTTTGTGTTCTCTCCCAAAAGAATATTTTGTGGCTTTAAGTCCCTGTGAACGATCTTAAGTGAATGTAAATAACTGAGTCCACTAGCCAATTGGCGCAACAAATCGTTGCGATTTGCAGTCTTGAGCTTAGATTTTTGGGAAAGGAACCTCAGTTTCTCTATGAGATCTTCCAAAGAACAAGCACAAAGCTCTAGTGCAATGTAAAGAAATTTTTCTTTCAAATTTGACTGTGAACAAAAATATCGAATAACATTTGGATGGTCATCGCTTTCTTGTAAAAGACGAACTTCATGATTAGCGATGTGATAGAAGTCAAAAAGCATTCTTTTAACAGCAACTGGTCTATTCTCAAAAGTCCCTTCATAAACTACTGTTCCATGAGACCCATAACCTAAAATTCGATTCGAAATGATCAAGTTCTTATCGATCTGAAGTTTCTTCACTTGATTATCGGGCTTGGCAAACGAGTTCACTAGAGAGAGTGTTGAGATTGCTTCATCATCTGAAAATTCATTTGCCTCATCCATGGTAAGTGTTTCGCTAGTATCATCCGATGGCGTCGGAACCAATGACTCTTCATCATCACTTTGAGAAGATTTACGCAGTTTGCCTCCTCTCTTGCCGCCTCGACTACCTCTCTTTCGTTTCTTTTTGGTCATAGTCACCTGTACCTGACTTTTTGTGTTCTCATTTGTACCATCAGGAAAATCATCGAATTTGTGTGCATCATGTTCAATATCACTGACTTTTGAGTTGAGAAGTGTTTGCGATTGGGAACTGGCTTGGGGAGACTGCTCAGAAAAACATTCAAAGTGTTGAGATTTTTGTTCAGCCGGAAGCTCCGCATCGCTGATTGACACGGTTTCCAATGACGAATTTGCGAGAAGAGGAGTAATATCACAATCTTTTTTGCCCGTGCCTGAAAGCCCAGACTGCTCGTGTTCTCCATTTGAATGAAATTTGGTGGTGTGTTCCGGACGCATGTACTTAAGCTTTTGAGCAACTTTGACAAATCCCATAAGAAACAAAAGTAGGGTGAACATGACGATCAAGTCTTCAGCTATACGCCTCATGATCGGTAGTTTCTCGGCCGAAGCAGAATCAGGTAAACTGCCGGGTTTGTGGTAAGCCACTGGCAAATCCTGTTTTCGTATCTTCTCATCTTCGTCCAAGGTTTCCACTACCGACAAGTCCATTTTGGCCGCTTCATCGGATGATGGAAAGAAGATTCCATCCAAAAGACTCGGTACAAGGCGATCGTTTGGGAGTCTGGAGGGAGCTTTGATGAGGTCACGAGAGGCTTCACCTATTTGCTTCAAATCTTCGCGCACGAATTTGGCACCTGGCTGATAAGAATTTGTGGAGGATAAATAACCATAATCGTGAATCCCACTGACAAAGAACTCCGCATCTTGACCAAGTACGTTGAAATTGCGCATTTTTTCAATCGCCAGCTGATCCAAGAATCCTTTTTCATACTGGTGCAATGCCATCTGATAGGGAGACGTCGGGGCGGACTTAATGAATGTAGGGAAGTTAGCGTAACTCATGGCGAACCATTGTGATGATTGTGTTGTTCTGTTTAGGAAGCACAACTCGAAGTTCGATTCACCAGACTTATCAGCTAGCTGTTGGAGTACATTAAACTCCTTTGCAGGGTGCGGTATAGCGACGCTACTTCCGTTGTTCAGATGAGTGAAAACATCAAAAACATTCACTGCCATGGACGACAATTTGCTCATCCACGCGGGGGTTCCCAGGGCATGGCTAAGCGCTAGGAGTGACTTATCGTAAAAAGGGGTGAAGTGAAGCTTATCAAGGGAATTGCGGTTTTGCATCAATAGGTCGTTATCGATATTGTTTGGGCCCCAGTGTGAGTATGTGACATTCCATACGATACTGGAATCAGCCTTGGAGTGAATTGAAAGCTCATACGTGGTTTTTCCAAGCATGATGTGATCTGAGGCACTCCCGAATTCCTCCTCAATATCAATATATCGATTTGAAGTCGGACAAGAATCGGAGTTTGATCGCAGACCAAACATGTTTGTCACCGTGCCTGTCGTTTTGTCGATAGTATAAAGAGACGTTTTACGCGATCCAGTGTAGATTTTGTCGTCTCCATTAAGTGAAAATGGCGATTCCATCACCAAATTCTTGATCGATGTTGGAAGCTTGTTGAGGCCAGTACCAGGCGAGAAATAGAATAACGACCCATCTTCGAATGGCTCAACAAACCAGAGTATATTGGTGGTTGCTTCTGCTCCGGAGCTAGTTCCCAGGATGTGGACCAAAGGTTCGCCTAGTGGCAACGTCCAGATGCACGCTCCGGTTTTTCGATTTAGCCCATGTAGATTTCCATCTATATCACTGACTATTATGAGCTGGTCAAGCTGCCAGTCTGACAATGTTCTCGGTTGTAGCGGATAAATGCTATCACTAAGAATCCCGCCAGATTGTAGGGCGACCTTCACCGACAGTGTCGACTCCGGAACGGCGCTTTGCAACGTTTTTGCGACAGCCAACACAGTCAGAAGAAGCAACGTTATCAAACTGTAGATACGCATTATATGCGATTGAGCCAATTTTGCAAAGTGTGTGCTACCAAATATTAGTTCTATTGGAAAGAATAAGAACTAAAGCGGGGAAATATGAGGGTCTGAACTAGAGCAATGATGAGAACACTGCGAATGTAACACTTTGAATAGCTTGATAAGCGGTAGATAAAATTCAATTGGAGAAGAAATGAAGATGCTTTTGAAGCAGCAGGCTGAGATGGACCAAAGCCAACACGGAGCAGCGACTTGGAGTTTTATCAAGTACACCAAGTTGCCTCTCGATCCAAGACCCGTACTTTCGCCTTCAGGAGTAAGAAACTCTAGGAAATAGCAGCAAATATATTGGCGTTAGCAGAGGAGTGCAATATTGCCGTTTAAAATTCTTTTGAATAAAATTGAAGGGAAGTACTTTGCGAAAGCACCTAAGATTTTTTTTCTCTTCCTTTCGCACTGTGTTCCAGAATCGATCACATGTTTCTATTGCAACAATGCAGGCTTTATTACCAAAACAATAAGACTCATTTCCAGTATCAATCCCATACACATATCCTCATACTATAACTTCTAGATATTTCTTCCATTTTAGTACATATCATATATTCTAAAAAAAAAATTTTCCCAATTTTTATCCCTTCATTCATGACATTTTATTTGCTTGTGCTCGGTTGTCACTACTGGCCCGCAAGCTATTCTTGATATACGTTTCTTTCATTACAAAAGACCCATGCAGAAAGCGTCAATGCGATTTTTAGTCATTCGCATCATCTCCTTGAAGGTTTCGTCGGCATATACCTCATCAATTGTTCCCCTTTTCTCAGTGCTCGAGTCATCATCTCCTATTCTTGATGCAATCCAATTCCACAACTGGGCTTCATTTTGCCTCCTTAATTGTTCATCATTGACAAAACTTTCCAGAGAAGGCATCACTACGTATCTCCCTTCGCCAAGTAACAACGACTTGGAGGAGGGTATTTTTGTCAACCGACCGCCCATGAAAAATGTTAGTACATATGAGTACAACAATGACATGAGAAGAAACACAATGCCACCAGTGGCAGTGTTGCTCATCATTGGAACCTGAACAGGGATCGACATTCCAATGCGATCTAATATCTCGCCGATCAATTCCAGAATAGTTTTAGGTTCTGGTGCCTTTTGTGGTGGTTCTGGTGCCTTTACTGTTGATTGGCTATCACCCTTTGACCTTTTCCTCTTCTTTTTAGCAGTTCCAGAGCCGCCGCTATTGAGAATATCGGTCATAATATCAACCAACAACTTCATAGATGTTTTTTGGCCATCAATACTTCCTTTCTCCACTGCCAGCTTGATCCAGGACTTTGCGCTCCATTCGACGATGGTATAAACACTCAATTTGGTTGTATTCTTCGGGCCCCAGCTGAAGTAGAACCGCGTCCTCACTTTAAAAGAGTTACCCAGGGGAACGTCAGGGTTTTTTGTCACCTGTTCGAGTTCACAATAAGTCGAGTAATCAAAATGGTGAAGAGTCTCCGTAATCAAGCACTTCGTTTGTTTGGGCCCTATGGGACCGCTCAAAGGCCTGATGTATGAGTACTCTCGCTCTTTGTGCAGTGAGTCTAGCTCGGTGATTTTTTCTTTGCCAATGTCAAAGTTCTTGCCTTCTTCAAGAATGCGCAAGAATGTAGAGTTATCAGGGCCATACAACAAATTGTAAACTACGCCCAAAGGAGCATTGAATGTATGCTGTAAAATTTCCACCTCGCCATCCACCTTTTCGTGTTCAAACGAAGTTTGAGAATGGCGCTTTGGCCCAGGGTTAACAAAGCCTTTGAAAAGGTTTTCACCTTTACCGTCTAACGAAGGCTGTGGGCTTTTGGTTGGGTCCATGCTGTCAGTATCTACATCAGACTCTGAGCCCAGGACCGAGGACTCTTTTGGTTGTTTTGGCTTTTTTGAATCTTTAACTTTGCTTTTCTCTGATGCTTTCGATACAAATGTAAGATCATTAGCATCCTCGGACTGAAGCAGCTCGCCATCATCCTCTGATCCTCTAAGCGACTCGTTTGAAGCCGAGTCATTTGGACTATCTAAATCCTCTGTGGTTGATCTTCTAGCCAATGACTTTCGCTTGGTCAGGGTCCTCTTCGGTTTTGTAAAACAGTCTGGGCTGCTATCCTGTAATGCCTTGTGCCAGACTTGAGTGATCATGTTGAACGTCGTGTCACGAGAGAGGAAGGTTGCGAATACATGTTTTTGGTGAAGGGTACGAATTACCATTCCATTGGGAAACAAGACAGCCGTTGACTTCTTCTCGATTTGAATTATTTCTTGGATGGGCACAACAATGTTCGTCACCCATCCAAGGATGTTGGAGTTAAAGCAAATATAATGTGGTGAAAGATATAACTTTCCATGTACCAAAATATCCTTAGAGAGAGCACAGGAGAAATCAGCCAATAGATGTTCGCTGGCAGGAATTCTCTTAAAGATACTGTGGAACTCTTTGTCTTTCTTTGGTTGAACTTGGAGCTTATTCGGGCTTTCAAGAAACTGATCAATGTCCAAATTTGAGAGGTCGCTTGGGTTGTATGTGTGGCAATCTGTTCCATTGGTATCGATTGTGGAATCTGTAGAGACGGATTCCACAATCGACCCCGTAGAGATGGATTTTCTTCTGACCACCTTGCTGTCTTGAGTTCCTGAAACAAGGAGTCTGTTGTTGCTCGCAGCAGAAGACGGGTCTCCGTTCACAGACGCATCGGACGAGTCAGCCTGGTCTTTCTGTGCCAAATCCCTTTTTTCGAAATGCCCGAGCGAAAGATCTCCCTCGCCCAAGCTATGGATTGGAGATTTATGCTTGGGTTCAAAATGGACGTTTGATGCACTTAAAGATGCGGTGTCGAAAATCTCGGAATGCCCAGCAAAAGAAAAATCGTGAGAAGCCACATCCAGATTCTGAGTCAGACTCACGGCAGGTGCCAGTAGCCGCTGCTGCTTTTGGATGGAGTCGTTTGAACTTGGCAGCTCGAGCGTCTCTACCGACACACCGTGCTTGGTTTTCATCAAGTTTGCAGCGTTATGGGCCGCATTCATAAGCGAGGAAATGAGACCATTGGATTCATCCCGAGCCAAGCCGCGTGGCGAGCCTGTTTCTTTACTTGCGACCGAGTTCGCTTTGGGTGAACCATGATATGAAGTCTGGAAGGTTGGGAGGTCCGGAGAGGCTTGCACAGGTGAAGATTCAACGTTTGCCGGCATGCTTTGTTCATGGAATTTGGCAATGGGTGAGTACTTGGGTCGGGGTAGACAGGCGGAGAGTTCAAACAGGTCAGGAGTGGGCTGAATAGCAAAAAGGCAAATGAGTTGTGTGTCGGTCTTATTTGGGTTTTGTAACTGAACACCAACGCGAGCCAGCAACTACAGCACTCGTTCTGGGGTGGGGAGTATGGGTGCCTAAGAAACAGTGCGAGGCAGGTCGCCGCAGTGCGCTTAAACTCCGTACCTTTGGGGATCGGCACAGAGAGTCCACAGCCCGGGCAAAGCACCTGTTAACACCGCCGAGTTCATTCGGGAATTTCATAGGCATAGTCACGACTCCCCAGATTTTGAGTCCGAAAGCTTGGGTAAACATTTTTTCTTTTTCTTTCCAAGGGGTGAAGCAGAACTTCCAATACTTGGATCGCAAACGAACCTAATTATAGCGGATACAGTCTTGCTGCCCGAGAGGAGGAGACGAATGATGCGCCTCAACGTTTGCGCATTGCATATGGCCCGTACTTCATATTTTGTTCTTGCTCTTTGTCAACGAAACAGTCTTGTCAAACTCAAAATAGGCACTCGCAATATTCCAGAGAAAACAAATTGTCGCAGGAATAGAAAGGACCAAAACATGTAGGAAAAAGCGCATTGGAGTGAATGGGAAACCCGAAAAGCTAGCGCCTGGCGTCTTTACGGGGAGAGTCTACTTTCATCCACAGGAATTGCCAGCAATACATAGCATTATGGGAGCAAGAGTCGAGGAGGCAGGTCGGTTTCCTGGATGCACCAGCTTGCCACGGGACCATATGCAAAATATGGCAACCCGATGGCTGGTCACCTACGAAGTCCAACACCTATCGGGCCAATTTTGACCATAAAAGTGATATTTTTGACCGCAACTGTGTAGATTGGGGTTTGCGGTGGCTCAAATCGCTACCACCGATACCGGTGCTCTCTGTGGATTGCATGATGCTCACCATGGTCTACACGCAACAGATTCTCAATTGACTTATTTTAACAAACGCTCGCGCTTTGGCCGATTCGCTGCCGGGGCCGGAGCGCATTTTCAGATATATGTGATGCAGTATAAAAGATGCGGCTCAACTACTTCTTCTCCTTCTTGTCCTTCTTCTCTTTCTTCTCTTTCTTCTCTTTCTTGTCCTTCTTCTCTTTCTTGTCCTTCTTGTCCTTCTTCTCTTTCTTGTCCTTCTTCTCCTTCTTGTCCTTCTTCAGCTTCTTGGCGTCCTTCTCGTCATCTTCCGCGTCTCTCTTTCTCTTCTTGGGAACCTCCTCCTCGTCCGACTCGTCATCAGAGTCGGCCTCCACGTTCTCAGGAGCCGCAGTGGCGTCGGCATCGGCGTTGTAGGCCCTCGCCTCGGAGATTTCAATCTTCTTGGCGTCGCGAACGACACGCGAGGTCGTCCTCAAGTCACGGCCCTCCAAAGCACTCAATCTGGACTCGACCTTGGCACGCACCTCCATGCCGAAGTCGCCGCTGTCATCCCTGTCCTCGGCCAAGGAGTCGTAGCGCAATGCCACGGCGGCCTTGGCAGCAAGCACACGGGCAATTTTACCCTTGTTCTTGCCTGAGGCCTGGCCAACCAACGACGCGTGGTACAACAAACCGTACTTGGGCGTGTCGTGCTTGGTCTTCAAAGCACGGAAGAGTGCCTTTTCGGCACCCAAGATCTGGATCGTCGACGCAGGCGCCTTGGCCAACGAGGTCAACGAGCCCGCGTGCGCAATCAAACGCGCGCCAACCAACTCGCCCACCAAAGACGTCAAGTTAGGAGCAATGGCCTTCATGCGTGAAGACAAGTAGTTCAGCAACTGCTCTCTGTAGGCGGCGAAGTCAACAATCTGCTCGGCCAAGGCCTTGATGTTGTCCAAGTCATTGTCGGTGATCTCGGTTCCCATCGACACCTCGGCAGCGCCTTTGACCTGCTCTTCGATCTCCTCAGGCAAGATCTCAGACAAGTCGGTCTCGGCGGCCTTGGAACGAATGCCCATGGTCAAGATGATACGAGCGTAAGCCACGGAGTCTGTGATGAGCTTGGCCAACTCAGGAAAGTGCCAGCCGTACCACTCCTTACATCTCATGGCGTATGTGTTGAGCTCCTTGTCCAAGTCGTCCAAAAGCGCAATGGCCTGTACGATCATAGTGTCGACCTTGTCGGCACTGAACTTCAACTTGTGTCTACCGATGGAGTGAGCCAAACCAAGCGACATCTGTTTCAAGATGGAGTCATCCAAGCCTGGCAAGAGCTCAGGCAAAAACTCACGGATCGAGCGGTGCAAGTCCAAGGACGCGGCGTCCAGGACCACAGAGTAGTTGAGGCCCAACTTGTTGATGGCGTTTCCCAACTTAGCCTCAGACACAATCAAGGTGGCCTTCTTTTCAAGCTTGACATCCTCCAAGAGCTTCTTCAAAGAGTCGGATACTTTGCCCTCGATGACTGCGTTGGCCTCCTCCAAGGCGTTGGCCGCAGACTGGAACTTTTCAAAGCGATGGACCTTAAACTGCTCGGCGACCTTGTCGGCAGAGTCGAGGTCCGCTACAAGCGTAGTCAGCTTGTAGATTTTCTTGTCGGCGGCTTTTAAGAGCGCATAACCGGCGGCGGTTTCAGTCAACACGTAAGCCATTTTGGGATTTGTGAAGATTTGTGGGACTCGTGTGTTTTGCAATTCTTGAGGCAGCGAGAAAATTGTTCACGATGAGCTAGCGCGGGAAAAAGACCTGCAGGTAAATTCAAATTCTGATGCACGGGTGTATGGTTTTATCAAAGGCAAATTCAGGTCACGTGCCGTCTGAGTCTTGGTTGCAACTGCCGTTTTGATCCGAACGTCAGAAGGTTCTGATTAAATAATTAAGTATGCTCAGTTCGAATTCAGTAAGCCTGCTCATTGCAAACGTCTTGAAGAATATACACATTTGCTTCTTTCCAGAGTTATCTGGTGAGTCTTATGGTATCTATTGTTTTACAAGCCATTACATCCCGAACCTCAACCTGGCAATGAACTTTTGTATGCTGGTTTCTTAATCATTAATTCGGCAGTAACTTGATGGTTTTGTCAAATTAATTTCATATTTTTAGCGAGGACTTTAAAAATACTGTGCTTCAATATTCAACCATTCGTACTTTTAAAAATTAAATAATGATGAAGAAATAAACAAAGTTGGCCTGATATTACCGGGACATTTTAGAATGAGCAATATATCAAAAAAAAGACTTTGGATGTAAACAAGAAATTTAGCCTTAAAAAAGAGTCAATTAGCTTTGTCCCATCATTAAATACCACTCATTCTATTCAAAACAACCTTATGCGAAAGTGAACAAAGCTTCATTTTGCGGCATACCTGTCACGCATTCGTGGGGAGCGTACCGTATACAGCCCTGCCAATATGGCTGTTGCTCGATTACCTTGAGGCATAACTTTTGTCAGCCCTCATAATTGCTACGTGGAATTGGCTTCAGGTGGTACTAGCATTTGTATTGTCACATGCTCAAGAAACCTGATTTGAAATAGCTGCAGGGTTTTAGGGTTATCATGCAGAATGAAACGATCAGAGCAGAAGTATTGATAGAAGGCCTAAAATTTAGACTGCGCATTCAATTCTGATCTGAGACTTCCGAACAGTCCATTTACCTTCTTAAGTATGCGTCCTTTAAATATTTTCCTTTCGAATGTTTGGAACACAACGATAGGAAAAGGATTGTCCAAAAATTTTGAGATGATGGAGAGTCTGAATCAAGTATAATATTCCTATAATATACAAATACAAGATACATCGGAAGCAGCCGATTGCTTGTGCTTCAAGAGAAGAGCCTAGAGTAGACGTGTGCTGGAGTTAAGTAACTATAGCGTTTTTTTTTTCAGGGGCAGAGACGTTAAGATATCCGCCAAGGTTTGAATAAGGTGTCAAGGGAATGTCAATTTTCGAAGCATGCCACAAACATCGTTTCTAGCTCTGAGATATTCATTAGCATTTCAAATGACACAAGAATACCCCGCCCTGAATGAGAACTTTATAACGCATAAGTTTTGGGGAGCCACCGCAGCCCGTCTTTTATGTGAATATCGAAATATTGTTGGATATAAAATGCTCAATCTCAGCTTCGTGAGGTTATTCATCAGTCGCGCCGTGCATACTTCTCCCCCATTGTAAAGCTAATGGTGTTCTAGACTAGCTACAAGCCGGTGAGAAATATTTTGTGAGAGCAGAGAATTTAGTAGAAAATTTTGAACATCAACGAATATCTCCACCATGTTTATTTAGTTGGTAAAGACTATGAACACTGCGTATGAGAAGATATCAAGATCCCACATTATATCCATTTGACGCTTCAGATAATCAGATAATCATATTCATTATCCTAGATCTTTGGACCAGTGAACATTTTCAAGATTCATGTCACTGAAGAAGCCGGCTTTGATGATATGGCGCTTCAGACTTCCGTAGTTATAAATTTTGATTCCCCAATCGATTAAAAGTGCATAATCATTTTCTTCGCAGAGCCTCGAGCTCAGCAATAACAAAGGTCATACTCCAAGAAAAATATGACTCTCCCAAAATCTTGCTTCTCTTTCTAATTCTTACCAGCCTCGAATTGGAGAATACTGGCACGTACAACCAAAATTGCCCATCCCATCACGTGCATCCATTCCTGTATGTCAACGATGGCCGCTACATGTATTGATGATCTAATTTCCGCCTCTTCGCCTCCAAAATTCTTGTAGCCAAACTAGTGTCACATGGGAGCTGAATTACGGCATCAGGGTAATTCACCCGAACGCAAGAAACCAAGACCAGCTAAGCCGAAAAAAATATATGCATTCCAGCCTACCAATACGCTAGCCTATAGCCCCAAGACTGTGCCAGACACGGTACAGACAACACCAATACCTAATGAAGCAAGGGAAAATCCGACAATACCCTCAAAATGTGCTACAACTATTAGCCATGAAAACGCTTCCGCAAACCAAGAACCACACTTCAACGATGATGACGCCAGAATTAGGGCAGACAACGCTTCCGAAATACAAGTCCGCACGCGTCCGCACGCGTCCCTTTTCCCGCCGCCACAGTCCACACGTGTGTTTGATAAGTCAACCGAGCAGAGCTCTGATGATAGCTTTGATGGCGTACGGTGGCGCCCCGCAAAAAGCCCTGCGCAGATTGGTGCACGGCCGATTCTTTCGTCGCCACTACGAAATGCGGAGTCTGCACCTTCTAAAGAACCGCCGGTAGCAACGTTGGCCAACGAAATCACTGACTCGATGCTCAGCAAATACAGTATGGCCATGCCGGCTGGGCTTTCGCAAACGCCGCTACATCAGCGTACAATCTCCGATGGCACTGTTGTACCTTTGGACACGCTGCCCACGCTTGCAAGATCCAGATCTTTCGAACCTCGCAGTGGCTCTTGCAACCCAGGAAACGGAAATGAGCCAGGTGAAGATCATCATGGGCGATTGAGCACATGGATAGACCGCTTTGACAACAAAGACAATGTCGACACTACCGCAGCTTCTCCATCAAAGGTATCGCTGGACAATGCCAGGGTTGTATATGATGATGAAACGCTATCTTCAGATGACGACGCGTTCTTGGTAAACCTTCAGTGTGATTCTGTACCCCGTCTCCTGCAAACCCAGTGTGAACATCCACAGAGAAGAGACGGGGACATAGCACCTTCTGCGTCGAGAGATGGACAGGGAACTGCTGCAGACACATATTCCTTGGAAGGCGAGTTCCTGGAGAGTCTCCAAAATGCTCACACAATCAGTGCAGTGGATAGCAAAGGAACACACTCGGAACAAGATTCTGACCCGTTTTCAGATGACCTTGATATAGCTGCTATCGACGTAGCACTCACGCAGCCGTCCACGGCCCTGTCATCATTTGCAATACCCAAGCTTGATTCTTCAATTGCACGACTCAACAAGCAAGGTAGCGAAACCAGGTCTGCCGCGCCACAGCTGGAAAAACCCTCGCGTGATTTCCCTAATTTCGGTGCAAAGCTATCGTATTCACGACCAGACTTTACTCGCTACCAGGTACATGCGGTACTTATATCCGCATACCAGGTGCAAAACTTCAAAAAGAAGCAGCTTATTTTGACCGTCACCGATCAAACAGAGACAGAGTTCAAGTTGTTGGTAAGAGGCGAAGCGGCAGAGCTTGAAATCAAGGTATCAGATATAGTGCACGTCATCCATACCTCGCCCGAAAACCCACGCATGGTCAGCGACTCTCATAATCTTCTCATATGGAACCCGGACACACTTGTAGCTTCCACAGTTGTTGCTGATCAACTCGATTGCCCCAGAAAAACTGTGCTTTCGAAAAGGCTATCCTTTCCAGGACTGTACTCTCTACCACTACTCACTGGTACCATAGTACACGAAATATTTCAAATATGCTTTCTCACGGGGAAATGCACGATGGATCACATGCGCGGCCTCGCGGACATGGAAATTCAGCGCCGACTTCTAGATATATACTCCTTGGGAGATGTTGTTGACGATCTTAGGGCCAAAATTCAAACCCATCTCCCTTACATTCAGGAATGGTTTAACAGGTTCTACAAGAAACATCCTGCCGAGATCCCCACAAATAAGAGTCAGCAAAAGATTCGTTTTTCCGTGGCAGAAGCCCTTGACATAGAGGAGCGTGTATGGTCTCCTATGTTCGGCATCAAAGGCATTGCTGACGTGACACTCAAAGCCAATTTACAGAGCGACAGCTCTACAGGTCAATTTTTACTTCCCATGGAGATAAAAACTGGTCAACCATACTTTTCACATCAGGCACAGGCTGCTTTGTATTCTCTTTTATTCAAAGACAGGTACAATGTTGATATCTCATCATTCTTGCTTGTCTATACACTGAATGAGGGACTCACAACGAAGCACGACATCTCGGTTGCGGATTTAAAGTCCCTTGTGAATTTGCGAAACCGTATATCTGTCTTTCTCCAGCCAGGAAACCAAGACCTTCCTGACTTAATGCGTCAACAGAAGTGCGATCGATGTTTTGTTCAAGAGAGCTGTATGACGTACAACTATCTCACTGAGGATGGTACAGCTGAGAAGAGTGGGTTAAAGGAAGGGGTGTACGAAGATTTGACTGCCCACTTGAATGGAAAGCAAAAGTACAAAGACTTCTTAGGCTACTGGGACTATCTTTTGTCGAAAGAAGAAGAGTTTGTCTCCAGGTTTGAGAAAGAGTTGTGGGTTTTGACGGCAAAAGAACGAGAAGAGAACCTGGGAAAGAGTCTTGGAAATCTTGTTATAAGTGATTGCCAAACAAGCACAAATACTGGTGAGTATTTTTACACTTTTAAACGACAAGATTCTCGGGGACGCGCGTTGGACACATGCCAGATATCTAAGTACGATAAAGTCATCATCAGCGACGAGTCTGGACACTTTGCTTTAACTCTGGGTTTCGTGCGCCACATCGATGAGCTGACTATTCTTTTGTCATCTCGAAGACAAATAATATCCACCGAACTGAAGACGGATAAATTTCACCGGGCTGGCGTGTTGCGAGCCAGCCAAAAGGTAGCGCAAACAAGTCCGGATGCAGTGATATTTCGTGTAGACAAAGACGAGATGTCTTACGGAATGGGAATGGCCAGATACAACATTCTCAATCTTTTCCTAAGCGATGGAGATCATAAGAGGCGGAGCTTGGTGGTGGACCTTCGTCCGCCCACATACAGCTCGTCGCGGCAGTTTGAGATAAGCGATGCAGCAAATCATTTTAATGAATGTCAGATCTCGGCTTTCGACAAGGTTAGTCGAACAAACGACTACTCTCTCATCCTAGGGATGCCCGGAACAGGCAAGACAACAGTTATCGCACACTTAATAAAGATGCTTGTTGCTGCTAACAAGACCGTTCTTCTCACTTCATACACGAATTCTGCTGTGGACAATATTCTTTTGAAAGTGAAAGAGTACGGTTTGGACTTCTTAAGAATCGGAAGCTCCAATAGAGTTCACCCTGCAATTAGAGACCACGTTCCGGGCTCCAAACAAAAGACCGTTGAGTCTTATATGGACTTTCAGAGAGTATATTCAAAACCAAATATAGTCGCGGCCACGTGTCTCGGAATCCAAGATCCATCTTTCAGCATTCGCCATCATTTTGACTACTGTATAATTGATGAAGCATCTCAAGTTTCCATGCCAATCAGTTTGGGCCCACTTTCGTTATGTGACAAGTTCATAATGGTAGGAGACCATTTTCAATTGCCACCTTTGGTATCACATCCTGACTCAAAAATAAAGACAGGACTTCTGCAATCGTTATTCCAGATGCTTGCTGTTGCACGCCCTGAAAGCGTTGTGGAGCTAAAGTATCAATATCGAATGTGCAAGGAGATAATGCTTATTTCGAACAAGCTCGTGTACAAGAACAGATTGATTTGCGGGTCGGACCAGGTGGCAAATCAAATTCTCTCCATACCAAATAAGGATGTACTCTCGAGGCACTTTATTTCTGGAAGTCCATTGAATGCACCATGGTTAGAATACATTTTCAAGGAACATCTCAAAGTTGTTTTTCTCGATCATGACTTGATTCCAGGGTATGAAAGAGTAATTGGTGAAAATATCACGAACCCGACTGAGGTAGAGCTTATCCGACAAACGGTAGAAGCGCTCTGTTTAGCTGGGGTTGATGCCTCCAAAATCGGAATCATGACGTTGTATCGTTCGCAACTTAGGCTTCTAAATGAGAAGCTCAAACACATACCTGGGCTTGAGATCTTGACGGCAGACCGATTTCAAGGCCGCGACAAGGAATGCATTTTGATATCAATGGTACGGTCAAACCGCCAACGTCGTGCTGGCGACCTCGTTCGAGACTGGCGGAGAATCAATGTTGCTGTAACCAGGGCAAGGGCAAAACTTCTTGTATTTGGCTCCATATCAACACTTTCGGACGCCGAGTCTATTTGTGATTTTGTCGCTTTGGCCAAGAATGAAGGCTGGGTTTACCAGCTTCTTGATTCTGCGCTTGAGCTGTACCAATTTCATGGTTCAGCGCCAATTTCGTCCCACAAGTCGCTAGCAAATGCCAATAAGCTTGGCACTGCATCGATACGTAAACATCCATTGGTTCAAGATATTCTTGCAGATATAACACAAAAGCTGAAGTAAAGGTTTGAAATTGTCCGAGGAATACCGGGTCGATCAGATATGCTCAAAGGACTCGAAAGTTAATTCAAATCTATCTGTTCCAAATTCCTTAATTCGATGCCCTGGTATTGTGATACGGCCTGAATCTTTTTCAGCATCAATAGACGATTTTACTGACCGAGAAACCGCCAGAGCATGCCAAGCCTTCAACAAGCGTCGATGGGGATACTATTAAGAATGAAAATTGCCATGTGATTATTTACTTGACAAAAACGAGTGTGTGCATAAATTTAGCCAATCGATGCTCGAATCATTGAGATCAGCTATAGCCCTAGATAGCCACAAAGAACTCAAACTGGAAACGGGGCGCATCTGCTGGTCGTTGTACCTGAACGTTTCCTCCTCTAAACTGGCGACGCAAGTTTTGGAATCCAACATAGAGGAAAAATACCAAAGTGAATATAAGAACAATGTAGTCGAACATCTGGTACTCGTCCTCTTCTTCGTAGGAGCCGCCCTCAGCATGCGCAGTGGCTCTATCATTCTCATCTAGAACGTCCCCACTGCCTGAACGAGCAAGACTTTTGAGCGTATCAAGCCATCCTGTGGACTCGGTTTCATTCGCTGACTCGCCCCACAACACTAGTTTGAGACGAAGACGCAAAAGAGCCCAAGTTACAGCGTACGTGTTTGGTGTTTCAGAGTGACCCACGTGTGCCCAGTCCAGATCCAGGTAGTACTTCACACTGAGGTCATAGTATCGCTTTGCCATATAGTAATCAGGCTTTTCTCCTGCAACTCCAGTGCCGTACTCGTACATAAGTCCTAGTTTGTAGCATGCGTGTGGAGACGCGAGCAGTGCCGCGGAAGCGTAATACGCGACGGCCTTTTCCGGATCTGCCGGGAAGACCCCATCGACGCCTGAAGCATACATGTCACCAATGAGAATGGTTGCATCTGCATGGTCCTGCGAGGACGCAAAGTCGAGGTACCGAAGCGCAGCCTCCACACGTCGTGGCAGGGTATCTGTCCGTGACCAAGTCCATAAAGGTTTTCTTTGATGTAGAAGGAACGCTGCCAGAAGTTGTGCATTTGCAAGTCCCTGCTCTGCTGCAATCAGATACCCAAGAAGCGCGTTTTTGTAGCGCCCATGGACGAGCTCATCAAAGGCGTAATCCAAATGATTTAAAGCAGCAGCATCCTCCGCAAAGCTCTTATAAAACGTCACAAGTTCGGGGCAGCTGAACACCTCGCCGCGTGAAGCTGCGGTTCCCAGCTCGACTGCATCGGCAAAGTAAAACCCTGCTGCCTGATGGCCACGGCCCGCTGCGGATCGTATCAAATCGTAGGTTGTGTCCAGATACGCGGTTTCGAAAGGCGAGTTGGGCGCCACAAGACTTTGAGCGTACAAAAACACCCCGTGTGTGCTTCCATTTCCAGCCGCTGCTTTTAGCCAGCGCAAATTATGAGGACTGCGCTTTCCAGTGGTGGGATCGAGCCGACGCAAGCGCGCCATGTCCAAAAGTGCCTCTTTGTCTGGTTTATTTTCTAGTGCCCCGCTGAGCCAGTAATGGGCTTTGGGAAGGTCGCGACTAGTGCCCAGGCCGTTTAGGTACATGCGTCCGAGAAGGGCACGACACCGGTTCCACACCTGATGATCGACGCCGCGCCCAAGTCGGCCACTTGCTCTTTCCCTTGCACCCAAGGCAACACATTCGGAGACGTCACGAAAAGCCTGTGTGGTATTTTGGGTCACGAAAAAGCCGCCCGAGTAGCCCTGTAGCGCGTCAAAATAAAGGTCAAGGAGCTTCAGGCCCAGAGCGTCTGGGCTTTGTTCCTTGAGGCCCGCACGCAATCTCACGAAACTGTCTACATCTGAGTGAACAGTTGACTCCAGCTCGCTGAGCTTGGGTCCGTAGATGCCGCCGCGGAAGTCTGCAAGATGAATATTCAAAGACGGGCCGTTTTCGGCGGACTCGAAACCGGTCTCTGCAAGGCTGGCCATGGCCTTGCGCGCCAAACTAGAGTAGTATAACTGCGCTATTTCACAGTTTGGCGGGCCTTCAGAGCCACTAAGGAGTTGGTATGCAAGTACACGCACAGCATCCTGGTTGCCGTTTTTCGCAGCAAATTCGTAGTAGATCCGCGCCCGCTGGCGGTCAATGGGGAGTTCGCCAAACATTCCCGTTTGGTAGAAATGTGCGAGCATAAAGTAGGCGTGACTGTTGGGCCCATTTGTGACGGCCTTAGTGTACAAAGCAAGCGCCCGCGGATAATTTGGGGGAACTGAATAATTGCCAAATGTGTAGACGTCCGCAAGATCCATGGCAGCTTCAGCAGAGCCCAAATCAGCGGCCTCTTGAAGCTTATTGAGACATCCCAGAATGCGTGAAAAAGAGTCCTGACTCTCTTTCAGGACAGTATTTGAGCTAGGCTCATAGTCGAATGTACTTATGTCAAAGGGCGGTATGCGGATCCCGCGGTGGAGGTTGGCAGGACCATATATTGGTGGGTCGCTTGGAACTTGTCTAGAAAGTAGCTGCAACTGTGTCTTAGCCTCTTCATATAGCCGCTGGGAATGGGAGTCTTGAGCAAGCACTATCAGAGCCACAAAGAGAAGAAGTTTGAGTGGCCGCATTCTATGTCTGCGCCAGAGTGTGGGCTAATTCAGTTTAGGGTAAGGTTTATAGAATGGTGAGAGGCGATCAAGACGTGCATGGTGTATGCAGGTGAACCAATGGAGATTCTTCTACGTGGAAGGGCTGGGGGCCAAAATGGCATTTTTTTGGTTGAGTAAATGTGCCCGCCAACTAAAGCATGTGGAAAGCTTGGTAAAAGGAGACCCAAATATTGTTGCGTTGTGTTTTATCGGCAGCATGAATATTGACAAGATATATTGATATCAATGTGCGGTTTCGGAGAAAACATGTGGACCGACTTCCTTGCTGACGCGGGGCAATTAATAAGCCTCAAGGTACAAGAACTTGGGCATGCACCACACTTGGCGTGGGAGCTGGTCCATTTCAGCCTACTGCCTCGATTGTTGGAGAATTCTTTTCGTGCCTTGACCTGCATCAATTGCTAATGCGCCTTCACCGGTCCAAGGCCCTGAACATAAGACGTGGCAAAAACAGGGTTTGCAATACGAACCTTCGCGGTTCGATAGTTACATTGTGTGGCACACCGCCACTTATTTCTGATATGCTGTCATATACTGCTGCTTCCGTGGACACCACAGCATAGAAACAACAACAGCGCTTAAAAGGCCCCCAGATCGACAATAGCCGCATTCACAAGAGTCTACAATCAATCTAGAACAGATCTGCAGGTTGGCCCATACCATGCACAGGCGCTCGACAGGGGACAAGCCAAAATGCACTGTGGCAATAAAGCACTTCGGTCTGCCCCCCCCCCCACCCAGTCCGTGTTTGAGTTTTGGCAAAAGTGAGTTTCCAATAAAGCAAAAACTAGGTGAACTTTTTAAAGCGCTCCAAGAGCGAACCAGCCTTATGGTATATTAGGGCCCTGCACTGCCCCGCTGCGCGCGCCAAATCTGAATTACACCGCCCAAAGAGCCTGGAACCACTACGGCGAGCAAAAAAACAGACAACAAGCGGCACCACTTTCCACACGATCCAAAATCTCCAGCCAAACGTATTGTTCATCGAGTCATCCCTCTCTCAAGAAAATGCCAGATTTTCAAACAGAGCAGAAAACACTGGTCTGTTAATTTTTTTTTGCTTTATTAACAGCTCACCTCCTATCACCGAGCCCGGCAACGCGCGCGCAGTGCCACCGTGGAGCCGCGGTCCGCAACCTAATTAACCATCAGTCAACACCCAGGTCATTCTTTACTAACAGTCGGCCACGCCAAACCCGCAATCAGTACGTTGACACGCCAGCTGGCCACCACCATTGCATCCACGGCCTTATCTGCTGTCCCATTTGCTCTTTGCCGCAAAAAAGAAACACATCTTTCCCGCAAGAAAATCGCATTTCCCTCAAGATACACCTGCCTACGATGCCGCCACTCACAACGGCACTCGCGGGGACTCCACAGGCTCCCGAAGCCGTCTTCCGCTCTGCGCCTATGGCGCTCGTGCAATTCTACGTGACTATCGAGTTGGCGCGTGACGTTGTGTTTGCACTCGGGAGCCTGGGGCATGTGCACTTCCGAGACCTCAATGCGCTGCTCACGGCATTCCAGCGCACATTCGTAGCAGAGTTGCGGGGTCTCGATGCGCTCGAGTCGCAGCTCGCGTTCCTCCGCGAGATGATGGACAAGCACGGTACCGCGCGGGGTGATCTCTTGGCGTCCGTGGACGCTCTTGAAGGCCCGCTCTTGTCTGCGTCTGAGCTCCAGAAAATCCAGGACTCCACCGCCGTCGCACACTCAAAGATCCACCACCTTGACAAATCGCATGCGGCGCTCGAGCTCCGGCGGCTCGCACTTGTCGAAAACCGACATGTGCTCACTGCCGTCCAGGATTTCCATGGATCGGCGCTCTCGCCACAAGGCCGTGGCAGCGCCGACGAGCTACGCCGATTTGAGCTCGGGGACGATGATGAAGAAGCGTTGTTGGCGCTGCAAGAAGGCGCCACGGATGACGATGTCGCTGCCCACGTGCTCGAGGAGCTGGCCATGGACTCGATCGCAGGCACGATTGCCAGAGATAAATGTCTAGTCTTGCGCAAGATCTTGTGGCGTACGGCTCGGGGTAATCTCTTCTTCAATGACTTTCCCATCGACGAGCCGTTGCCTGTATCCTTGGATCGCCCGCTGGATCGCGTCGCAAAAAATGCATTCATCATTTACATCCACGGCAACTACTTGAAGACACGCGTGCGCAAGATCATTCAGTCATTGGATGGCCACTTGTACGACAATGCGGGCGGCAGTGTGGCTTCACGTACACACGCGCTTGCCGAGCTCAACTTGAAAATCGAAGATTTGAATAGCGTCGTCGAGTCCACTCGCTCGCATTTGATCTCAGAGCTTGTATTTTTCCAGGAACGATACCCTGATTGGCATTACGCTGTGCGCCGTGAGCGGCGCATCTACGAGATTCTCAACATGTTCGATGAGGACAGCACTCGCCGCTGCCTCGTAGGCGAGGGATGGATCCCGAAGGCTGAGTTCGAGTCGATCCGCCGCAGCTTGAAGGCGGTCGTGAGATCCAAGATGAGCAGTTCAGCGCAACTGCCGTTTGAGATAGACAACTCCATAAACTTGTCGAACGATACATTGTCGAATGCAGATAACACGACGGCGACGCCAGAAAATCCATTCACCGACCCGCCACTTTTCGCGGTGGGAGGTGAAGAACTCGAAAATGCCTCCGAAGATGGTGATGATGACACAGACTTCAACTTTGTTGCCGTCGTTAATGAACTCTCTACTAACCGAGTTCCCCCAACATACCACAAGACAAACAAATTCACAGCTGGATTTCAGTCCATTGTCGATACATACGGCATTGCCACGTATCAGGAAGTCAACCCGGGACTTGCTACAATAGTCACATTCCCTTTCTTTTTTGCCATCATGTTTGGGGACTTGGGACACGGCTTCATAGTGATGTTGGTTGCGCTATATTTTATAAAGAATGAGCGTTTTTACAACTCTATTCGGAAGAAAGATGAAATTCTCGAAATGGCATTCAACGGCAGATACATTGTTTTGCTCATGGGAGTATTCTCCATGTATACTGGGCTAATGTACAACGACATTTTCTCTAAAAGCATGACATTATTTCTGTCCGGCTGGACATGGGAATGGCCTGAGGGATATGATTTCAGCAAGGAGGGTGCAATATCGCTCACCGCAACCAAGATCAAAGGGAAAACATATCCGTTTGGAATAGACTGGATCTGGCATGGTGCAGAAAATGGGTTGCTTTTCACGAATTCATATAAAATGAAAATGTCCATTGTTATGGGCTATTTTCACATGAACTACTCCCTCATGTTCAGCTTGGTCAACCATAGGTTTTTCAAGTCAAAAGTTGATATTGTCGGTAACTTTATTCCAGGATTTCTCTTTATGCAAAGTATATTTGGGTACCTTGTACTTACCATCATCTACAAATGGTGTGTTGATTGGCTCGGAACAGGTAAGCAGCCTCCAGGTCTTCTTAATATGTTGATTAACATGTTTTTGTCCCCTGGTAGTATTGAGGATCCATTGTACTCCGGACAAAAGTTTGTTCAAGTCGCCTTGGTATTAATTGCTTTGGCATGTGTTCCATGGCTCCTCTTATACAAACCAATGGTGTTACGAAGGGAAAACAACAAGGCTATGGCGCTTGGATACCGTGACATTGGATCCCAAAGAAATCACGACTTACATATGCTTGAGGAAGAAGAGGCCCTCGAGCGGTATGCGGAGAGAGCAACCTCTTTCGATAGTTCCGACGAGGTTGACATGTTAAGCAGCACTTTTACATTCCCGAATGATATCGAGCCAATGGTTTTTAGCTCGGGCCATAGTCATGGCGAAGGGGAGTTCAACCTAATGGATATTGTCATTCACCAAGTTATCCATACAATTGAGTTCTGTCTCAATTGTGTTTCTCACACAGCGTCATACTTGAGATTGTGGGCATTGTCACTTGCGCACGCTCAATTGTCAAGTGTCTTGTGGAACATGACTATTCTGAATGCGTTTGGTACGACGGGAACTGTGGGGATAATCATGACAGTTTGTTTATTTGCAATGTGGTTCACTTTGACAGTGTGTATCCTAGTATTGATGGAAGGGACTTCTGCGATGTTGCATTCCTTGAGGTTACACTGGGTGGAGGCCATGTCAAAATTCTTCGAGGGTGAAGGTTACGCTTATGAGCCGTTCACATTCACGGACATTGACTTGTAACCCTAAATTGCGTCACAAAAAAAGAGATACGTCAGCCATTAGAATAGCTGAATATTATTCAATGACAAAAACAAAGGTATACTAAATATTCATTCAAAGTCATAAAAAAAGGAGCGTAAAATATTTAAATAAGCCAAAACTGCACTCAGAGCTTGTTTAACGCAATGCTTCTGCTGACAATGAGATCAGACAAATCTGTGCGAAGTCTGTTTGTCAAGAATGCCGACTTGTTCTTATCATTCAACCACCCTCTCATTGATTTTACCAAACCCTCTAAAACAAGACAGTTGTGCACAGTCAAATCCGAAGCCATATTAGATGGTCTCGCAGACGAATTTCTGAGCTGAGTCTCTGTCTCTGCCTCCTCGGTTTCAGGCTTCACAATGGATGAGAAAAGCTTTAGTAAGCAAGTGAAAGAAAGAAGAGACATCGAGACTTTATTCTCGTTGAGCTTTAAATAATCTAGAAGCATCAACAGCTTCTCTGTTTCATCTTTCTCTGAGTAGAATGAAACCAACGACGAGATCAAGACAGTGAATTTCTCTTCATTCATAAGATTAAAAGAGCAAAGCATAGATGACCGGTGTTTAATGAGCTCAAACGCATCCCTTTTTTGAATAGGACTGTGCTGACTTATAAACTCATCATCGCTCAGCGATCCGGCGCTGTCATCTTCAGAGATATACTCGTCATCGGTAAGCTCTGGCTCTTCGTAGAACAGATCTATATTGGTCAAAGCGTTGAGAATATACTTTTTGTCATTTTTCAAAACTTCCGGTGCGTCAGCGTGGCTCAATAACAACTGAAAATAAGAAAATTGACGACCAAGAAATGTAGCCTTGGGAATCAAGCTGCTGAGGCTAAGCGAATCGTTTTTTAGATCCTCTAGATCATCATCATTGGGAGAGACCATAAGATCCAAGTAAACAAGGGTCAATTCGTGAAGAAGCTCCAATACACGCCACTCAAAGACGATGGCGTAAAAATTGCCCGCATTTTTGAGTAGGGAATCCACGTACAACAGAACATTTTCACCGTTCCTGATTCCCAGGCTAACCGGAATGCCGTGTGCAAGATTAAAAAGACGCTGGGCAAAAGAATCAGACTCGAACATCAGCAAGCCATCGACATTCTGGAACAAAAGACTTATGCGTTTCAAGTCTTCATTCTCACCAACGTATTTTGCGGCACGGAATGTGTTCTTTTTAAGCCTCAAGTCTAATGTCACAACCTTCGAGAGAATAGGATTCTTGCGGGAAATAACAGTTCCCACGAGGAATTGTAAGAGAAGTGTCTCGAAGTTTGCTTCGTTGGCACGAAGACGAACATACGTACGAATCCAAAAACCCGTTGATGTAGGACCATGTCCTGTAAGAAGAGTCATGATAGTCGCTCTCTCGCTTGCATCAAGCAGCTTCCGCGGCGAAAGCCCTATGTTTAAAGGAAACCGCATTCCATCCCACAATGTGAGACTTGAATTTTGTGTTTTAGCTTTCGCAGTTGAGCTCCCCACCAAGTAGGAAATAATCATGAGCAAGCCAAGCCCTGCTGTAAGCACGCGAGCCGCATGTACTAGCAGCAACACGGCCGGGGATCGAAAGAGTGTTGTTGGAACAACAGGCAATGCGGACAATGTCTGGAAGTTATTGTCGTTGATATACGAGGAACCCATCAACGTGGCCAAGCCACCAAAGAACATGTTAGCATTCAGAGTCTGTTGAGGTGGATGCTGAGATGGCACTGTGCGAGGGTTCATGTCGGCAAGCGACGCGTAGTTGTTGATCGGTTCATCAGTCTGCTGAGCTGGGGGCACACGTCTTTGAAACAAAGTGGAGCTAGTGTTCTGGGGCTCGAAGTAAGATGTGTACTCACCCACGGGTTGTTGTGGAGCCACAGGCGAGACCATCTGCAGTTCTGCGGTATTGACCATTGTCTGCAACTCGCGAATCAGATTCTCCAAGGCACGATTCTTCTTCTTCATGTGAATGATGTACTCGTTCGCCTTTGTGAGGATGGAAGCCTTGTTGAGCTTGCAAGCTGGGCTCAAGCCGTCCAAGTCCGCCATCAGAACGCGGGTCTTCCCCAGAGCAAACTTGAGTGTGGGCACCACCTCACGAAGCTCCAAGATCTTGGAGTTGATACTTGTGCGGTACTTTTTCTCAATGACATTGTGCGACGTCTTCGGTTTGCGCTCTGGCTTGGCCACTTTGCTCTTAGTCTTGGGCCTAGGTTGGGCGGCGAGCGTTGGGGCCGCCACCTGTTCTTGTAGCTCTGCATTTGCGGGCATTCTATTCACACCACCAAATTCGTATGGCATGTCTAGGTCGGGCTCTCGCTTGACCATGAGGGCACCGTCGGCGTTTTCCACGCTGCCAAAGTCATACGGCGCGTCGATGTCGAGTTCCTTCTTGATAACGGGCAGATGCAATGACGAGGGCCCTGAGTTGGGCGAGAGGTCCAAGTACGGCGACATGGTCAGGCCAAGCAGGTTCGGGTACGAGCCCCCCACCTCGTCTGCAGACAGAGAAAAAGGATCGTCATTTCGCGAGTACAAGGTGGCCAACGGATTCGGGTAGTCTGAGCCCTGCGAGGTGCCAGCAAACATCTCGTCCACGGAGCCTGCCAGCGAGAAGATTTCGGGCGACAGGGGCTCGAGGCGCGGCCCGAGTACGGGCGTGCCGAGCTGGTCCAAGTCGAGGTCCGTGTGCCAGTCCGAGGGCTTCTCGAGCAGCGGGACGGTGTCGGCGAGCGCAGCTAGGAACGCGTTTGCCTCTTCAAAGTCGAGCGGCGGCTCTGAGTGGTAGTACGACATTATGGTAATGTGTCGCGAATGTGTGGTGGTTTTGTGGCTGTCTTTATAAGACTGGGGCAGCACGAGAGCTCACGGTATAGGGCCTGCTAAACAGTGGGAGATAAGGGATCCAGGGTTGCAGTCTTGAGTGAAGATGGCAAACCTGACAGCGAGACAAAGGGGGGAATAATTGAAAAAAAAAATAGCGCAGTCTATAGGGGAGCTTGTTTCTGCAGCAGGGTTTTTGCAGATCCGATGAGTTTGTCCGGTTCGTGACAGGGGAAAAGAAGAAGGCATAGGCTGTGGATGCGTCTGGCTCTGCTTTACAACAGTCGATTTTCTGTACACAGCGCGCGCCGCAAGCAAAAGTGGCGTGATGATTCTCGCCGCACACGGGGCTGCAAACCGGTGCATGGGCCCGCGGGCCGGTGCATGGGGCCACGTCCTGTGCAGCGGCGCCCGCGCACCGGATGCTCGTGTTTGCAGGCAAACCACATAGCGCCGTTTCTGCTGTGAATGGCAGGGCCAGCGGGCTTCGGTTCTGACGACACGGGGTATGAAAACAAAAAGAAATCACACACACACAAAGCACACAAAGCACAGAGCACAAGCTTTCTGCCCCCCTCCCCCGCCTCCAGCATCCGGCCGCATTTCATGATGGAGTAATTTTGGGGCCAAGCACGCGCCCGAGGGCGCACGCGCGAGCCGGGCTGGGCCGGAACCTCGGCCTGGGGCCCCTGCTATCGACAGGAACGGATACTGAGAATTCGTTGTTCAACAGTACAAGTCCAGGTGCTTGGGGAAGGGGCGGGACAAGTCCGGACCGCACAGGGCAGTCTGTCTGCCGCCGCCCGGCGTTTTCCCTGACGCGCCACTCTTTAATCTTTTTTTTTCTGGGCCTGCCGCCGAGTCTGCCTGTTGGAAAAACGGTCCTCTTGCACGGCGCTGGGGCTCGCCATTCTGAGGCCCGCGGGGCGGGCGTGGCGGTTTCTTGCGCGCGCGGCCAGAGGGCCACGGGCCGCGGGGCGGGTTCTTGCGCCAGGTGTTCTTCCAGCGCCAGGGGGCCCGGCCGAAGTGGCGCGAGCGGTGTCACGCGGGCCCCCTCTTTCGTGGCAGTATGCTTGCACATGTGCGCCCGCGCCGGGCCTCCAGGTGCGGCGAGCTTCGAGGAGCGCCCGGGGCCCCGGGGACCTGTACTTGCCCCCCCCCCCCCCCCCCCCTCAATGCACTTGTGGAATGCTGCTCTGAAATGGCAGCGCGCACCTGCGACGCCCTTGTTCCCGTTGCCATTGACTCGGCTCCAGCCATTGTCGCATAATTTGGAGACGCCCGCAAGAAACAATGCAACATGGCCCCATCCCTGAGCCGGGCACGAGCGTGTCGTGCCATAGACTGTTGGCAGTGTGGGTCCAGTGGCAGGAGGGGGGTGGGGGCCGTCTGCAAACGGGACACTGATTTTTTTTTTTTATTTCTTTCAGAAGAAAGCTTGACCGTGAAGTCTGTGTGTCGTTGCTTTAGGGTTTTCTAACCGCCCACGAGCTTAGCTTTCGTTCCCTGGCTTTCTGCGTGCGGCAACGCACCCCAGGCTTGGCCTGTGGCCAGGCGCTGCTCTTAACCTTGCACGGCTTTCCCGCTTCCGGCAGTTCCACGCAAGTATGCATCTGAGGCACCAGCGGGCGAAGCCACGTCCGTCTGTGTTTTTTTTTTTTCTTTTTTTTTTTGCTTGTGGCTCTGGACCGGATTTTGCAGCAGCCAGTTGATAAGCCCTGGTTCCGCCGATGGGGCCAGGCAATTCAGCTGCGTTGCTCGCGGAGAACCTAGGGTAAAAGATCCCGGCCGCGCATTGCGGAGTGGGTTGCAGAATTCAAGGCTCAAGGCCGGCCAGAAATGCGCCAAGTCTGCTTCTGGTGATTTGCTCTGCCCATGCGAGGCACCATGTGTGGCACGAAGCCTGCCCGCACGCAAAAACCCCACAAAGTCTATTCTGATTGCGAATCCTTCTGGACCTTTGCAGAGGTATTCGCGCTCCGTCATAAACCGCGGGGCCTCCCGGCAACACCGGCGCGCACCACACAAATGTCCCTGCGTTCAAAGCATAGTTATCTCGAAACCATCTCCAAAAACAAAAGAAACATAGAATGGAACAGAACAACGCTATAGCTGCAAGGCTATTCCGCTCGCAGCGATACATCGTCGTGGCCATCGTGTTTATTTTTGCCATCTTGATGGTGATTACGGCGGCGGCCGGCCACGGATACGTGAGCAAAGATGTCAGCTCCTCCATGTCCGAGACCTACTATAAGCTCTGGGGCAGTCTGCTGGAGATTGAAGTGCCCGCGCAAGAACCTTAGCCTCGCGCCATAGTCGAGCAGGGACACGGACCGGGAAGGGGCCCACACGGTGCAAGCATACAACCAGCAGCGCTACCGAACAAGAACACATCCATACGAAATGCCTTGTCTGCTCGAAAGTCCAGGAACACACTTGTTCAAACTGGGGCTGTGATGCGCTGCAGGCCCACATTTTTCTATGTATATGCCATGCCCTATAGGTTTTTCCACACCAACTTCTCCATGTAGTCCCCCTTCAGTTTCTCCTTGAGAAACCCCATGGCATTGAGCTCAAAACAGCCCTGAAGAAACCAGGCGTATACAACTTTCTTCCAAGTGTCCTCGCTGTGTTCATCCTTCAAGCCCTCTAGAATTCGCGCAAATGTAGCCTGGTCCGTCTCTGTGCAGCTTGGCACTTGTCGTTCTAGCTCGGCCACAACCAGTGCTTTAGGAAGCGACAGCTTAAACGCAATGTAAAAGTCCCACAAGTTGATGCTCACAGGCGCATCTTTATACACCTGGTACAACTTGCATAACGGTGGCCCAACAAGTCGAGATCCCGCGCGCTTCCTCTCAAGGGCTTTCATGAGCAATGGGTTCCGAAGCCTAACTTGTGGTTCATCGAGATCCGTTTCAATCACCTCTCTGGTGTTTGGGCGTATGACGTCTATCATCACGTTGCGGTAGTTTTCCTCGATGGCGGCAGCGGGTCTCCGCTCATCAAGCTCAGTATGCCCTCCATTGATCGTAAGCACCTCATTGAAGAGATTATCGCTGATCTTCATGTTGAGGTGCTTGTTGGCATGAAAATACCTGTTGAGAAGTGGCTGGAGATTCTCAGCTGATTCCTCCAGCGTGCCCTCTTTGAGGCCCATAAGATCCTCATCTACCTGCCCGCCAACCGACTCGCGAATCAGGGGGCCATTTAAAAACAAGACAAACTCGTCAAATTCTTCGGTAGCGTACGAAGCCGCTTTTTTCAAGACACTACTCGAAAATGCTGAATTCATAAACTGGTTGTTGGTGATCAATTTGTAGATCTGAAACTTCTCTTTGGACCCACCGCAAAGCCAATGAATCAAGTTCACGGCGTTCATAACCGCATTCTGGTATTTCTGAATCGAGCCGCGAGCGCTGTCAAAGAGCACTTTGAGCTCCTTGTTGCTCAGAAGCAACCTAAGCACACGGGCTTTCTCTGGCTCGGATGGGTCTTGTGCAAGGCGGTGAACGAGAGCCTCCATGTGATTTTTGAATGATGGGAGCTTTCTCAACGCGTCGTAATGGAACTTCTCGGGTACAAAAAGCGGATCCACTAAGCTGGCAAGCGGCGTGTGGTAGAAGTGCATAATGTACGCGAGCTTGAGCTCCGTGATCAAGCTATCGATAGAGTTGTTTGAGTTCTCAAACCGGCTCAAGACTACCAGCGAGAGATATGCATCAAGTAAGAGTGGACTTTCTGACGTAATCTCATTTTGTAGGAGGATGTCGTCCACAATCTGGTACCCCACGTCTTTGTTTTCTTTAGCCTGAAACTTAACGCCCTCAATTTGAGTACGGAGTTTGGTGGTTACGTTCGAGTCAATCCAATCGCCCACATTTCGGGAGCCCAAGGCCATAATCATCTTTATCGGGTACCGGCTCGTGTACACGCATATAAGCTGCATCAATTGGTTAAGAACCTCGGCTGAGAAGCCATCGCTGTCCTCCAAGATCACTACGATTCGAAGAGAATCCTCGCATTTGTGCTTTCTCACATATGAGTCCAACCAATCCTGTACAATTTCAAAATCATACGAGATCCGGTCCCCCGAGATGGCGCCATCTTCGTCCTCGTCTTCAGCTTCGATCTCGGGTTCCTCCGACTCAGCTTGGATTTCAACTTGGCTTTCGTCTTCACTGTCTTCTGGGAAATCGCCGAGTTCACGTCCCACTGTAGAGTCACCTGCATCATCTGCCTCGCTGAAAGCTTCTCTTGAAGACCCCTCTACTATCTGCTTGATAATTTCTCGCACTGCAGTCTTGATGTTGCCACATGTTTGAGAGCTGATCCGCACAATACGCATGTGAGGGGCTACTTGAGCGTCTGTTACGTACAACGAAAACTCATCCAAAAGTCGCAAATTGTTTGCCGTATTTGAGCTTAAACCTAAGAATGCAGTATCTAACCTTTCGGAAATGGGGTCCTGGATGTATTGAAGAAGGCTTGCGAAAAGGGAATAGTTGGCCAGGTTCAAGATCGTTTCGATGGCCTGTTTCTGGTGGGCCCAGATCTTCTCGTAGAGAAAATACCGGTGTTTCACGTGCTCTCCCGTTTCACTTAGTAAGTAGCCAAAAGGTGTGTGATGGCTTGATTTATTTGTGACAGTTTCCATTGTGTCGCCATCCTTGGGTGGTTTTATGGGGTTTCCATATATATGCTTGCAATATTCGGCGTGGCTTGAGTATATGTGCTCAAACTTCACCGGACCAGTCTTCTGGCGCTTACAGGTTGCAAGGTCAATTGAATAATGAGTTTTCTGGAGATTGTCATTCAAAGAAACATTTGGACTCATGACCAGCGCGTGTTGTTGTGCTGATATGGACTGGAATGGTATAAAGCGATAGCCAAACTGCATTTTGAATAAGGTAAAAGCTCAAGCACGCGAAGTCTGCGCTGCTTGCAGGACACATCCATATCGCGATCTCAGGTGAAATGATTTTTTTTAGCGGTCATTTTAAATCAAAGCCAGAACTTTGCTTTGATTTTTTAAGGGTTTTCGCCTACTTTATTGGCTGAGACAGCTCTCCAACAAAAGGCTTGGTGCTGATAACTGGTCTATTCCAGCGCTTAATTTTCTGTTCATGTCACCATTCAAAAGACAGCTGATATTTCAAAAGCTGTAGAGCATGATGAGTTGATGAGGCAAATCAATTTCACAACTAATGAGACAGAACATACTTGGGTTTGAAAGGGGCAGTTTTCGGCTATTGGTTTACAGGACCCCTTCATACAGCAACATATGATCTCTCGGTTTCTCGATGGGGCTATTATTAGTGCATCATGATGCATCGTAAGGCAGAATTTTCTTTTATCTGGACAGCAATGGGGTATCTATACGTTGAAATTCTCTTTCTTTCATTCCTTTGCAAAGCAATGGGTATTGTTACTAAGTGGCCAGTCATCTGGCAAGTATTTGTGTGCAGCTTCAAATTTCCAAACACGGTTCATGCCACTTCTCACAAAGCATCAAAGTTGAAATCGCGGAGCTTGGATTTGCCCAACATTTGGCTTTGAACATTTTTCTTAACGTAAAAATTGGCGCTTATATGCGTGCGAGTGCTGAACCATGTAGTTCACATCACTTGGTTCTAGATACTGGTGTGATTTTTTTCAAAAAAAAAAAAACAGGCTGGGACAATGTTTGCATCTTAACTCGCTATGTCTTCTATGTATGCTGATTGATCTGGAATCAAGATGCATCATAAACCGTTGCCTCAAGCTTTTGAGAGATTTTTGACTCCCCCGGTGATTCAGATCAATAAAAGCTTGCGAAAGATTGTTCCCTAATGCACCTGCTCATTTGCAGTGCGTTGGACATTGCAATCTGCAAAGGTTTGTGGCGACCAATTCACATTGGTGAGCGTGATGAGCAGAATGAGCTTCTGGTTGCAAAAGACAGGTCCCAACCCGTGTGAATAGAGTAAGAGCATTGACAACTCTCAGAAACTGCAAAACATTGGTTTGCCCCTTTCAAATACCAGATTCCAGCGGTTTACACCTAGCATGGTGGCAAGTTGTGTACTTCCGGTCATGTGATACATCCTATAGCATTGAGATTGCTAACTTGCGCAAGATTCTCCAACAAGCAAATGACCACTGCGGAAAGGATACTTCCACGTTACGGGCCGCGGGCTCGAACAAAGCAGTGGCATGGATGATTGAGCAAAAAATTCATCACCGTAGCGGAGTGTTGGCACGAACAAATGCATGCCGATACAAATGCGACCAACAGATGGGATAATCAACGCATACGCAGCACCGCAGCCACGAAACAAACACAATTCGGCATGGGAGCCACCAGAACATGCGCTCGCACCCTCTACTTTGCCAAACTTGATATGACGCACTGCACAGCCAGCAGAAACAGCTGCGATCTTCAAAGCAACCCCAGTGTCCCGTGACGTCTTTCATGCGAGGAAACATACTCCCGTATATTGGTCCTGTGCACACGCCCACGCTACATCCTTGTCGAAATATACATCACCTGTCTACTGGAGGTGATGGCACCTTCTCACAGGAGGAAAGACGAGAAAATGAAGAAGAAGAAGAAAAAGAAAAAAAGACGATGTCAAACCCACAGAACGCATGGCATTGCATGTCCAGGGTCAAAGCGACGGCATAGCCACCTCTGACGTATGGTTTCCTGGCGATAACCCAACCCCCACCCCTCTCCAAACACCAAAGTGCGCAGGCGTGGGGCTAAATTGCGCGGGGCGTACTGGCGCTATCTCAGCGCCGCGGCGCCAAAGGCGCAGAGCCACGCAGGACTTTGCTGAAACAAGAGCCCACGTTTAAGCTTCAACCAGTCCGCTTTAGGAAACGGCCCACGGACCTTCTCTTGGCTGGTGACCTCAACCCCGTTCTCTCCGCCCGCCCAGTACCGCAGCCTGCAACCTGGCCAATTTTAACTGTGCAAACTTCTCCTCTTGGGAGCCTAGAAAAACCCGTCGAGCAGAAGGCCTGTGCGGCATACCGCAGCCCCGCGAACCACCTGACCCGCAACCCAGATCCAGAGCAAGAATCAGGGCGAGATCCAGGACGAGATCCAGGGCAAGCAAAAAAATTAGAGCAAGCAAAAAAAAATCCAGTAGAGTGCTATCTGGATAACAGACAGGGACCCAGGCCATACACACCGGAAACACGAGGCGTCTCTTTTGGCGGAGCTAAATTTGGTGAACCATCTCCTGCCTTCTCTCCCTTTCTCGTGGCCCTCCCCATAGCCTGGCGTCGTTATCGCACAACTTTATACTATTTCCTGCAGACACTCGCATCGCCGCCCCAGGTTCCGGTGCCGCGCATCCCCAGGCCTGGCTCCTACAGCAAGCAGGCGTCGATTCACTGATACTCCTCCAGTTTCCCCGCCCTGTGCGGATACACCGTACTGCTGAGATCGAGCCCAACATCTGCTCGCCTTTCTGCTTGCTTTACCCCGCACTTTGCTTGCTTCCGCTTGCACTCATGAGCGGCTTCTGCGCTACCGAAAACACACGGCATTCCGCGGCTAAGCGCTTGCCAAATGCGCTGCCGCAATGCACGCCTCGCGGTACCAGTCAGGAGTCTACAGACACTGACATGTTCCCGGGACACACCGGCACAAACACAGGCAACGTTCCGGAGGCCCCGAAGAAGGCGGAAAAGCCGCGGAAATCCAGGAGAAAGCGGCCCTTCCGCGTGGCGCCCTTGAACACGCCGCTCGAACGACGGCTCCAGACGTTGGCAGTCGCGTGGCACACGATATCAATTCCCTTTTTTTGCTGTGTCTTTCTTTTTTTGGTGTACAGAGGACGCATGGCATGGCTTTGCGTCCTCTTGCCTTACTTTGTCTGGTTCTATGGAATTGACCTACATACGCCCGCCAACGGCAAAGTCGTATATCGTGTTCAAGAAACTATGCGCAACTTGATCTTGTGGCACTGGTTCGTCGACTACTTCCCCATCCGGGTCCATAAGACGTGTGAGTTGGAACCCACGTTTACTGATGAAGTTGAAACTCCCGAAGCGGCCTCCGATGACGAGCAGGATTTGGTTGCGGACAGCACATCTCTGAGCGATGTTCTTACTTTCTTGCGGCTCCGAAAGCGCCCTGCTGCCACACTGGGGACAGCGCGGAAGAAGAAGACGTGGCAAGGTCTGGGGCAAAGGTGTCCGCAAGTCCGCCGCCGTACCACGGGGCCCCGGTACATCTTTGGCTATCATCCTCATGGAGTAATATCCATGGGTGTCATGGGCGTTTTTGCCACAAATGTGTTGCGCAATGAGCCGTTCGAGCCGCCACTCCGTATGCTCAAACCCTTGTTCCATGATCCTTCCAAAGGTCAACGCTTGTTTCCTGGTATAGGCCACGTATTTCCATTGACCCTAATGGAACAGTTTGTCATCCCATTCTTCCGCGACTACTTGCTCAGCATGGGTCTCACAAGTGCCAGCGGCCCCAATATTAAGTCCATCATAAGTAATGGCGACAATTCGGTGTGCCTTGTTGTGGGAGGCGCCCAAGAATCTTTGCTAAACGATGTTGTGGGAGAAAACCGTCGCGTGGGTATCGGCTCAGGTGACTGGCATGATCCACAAGTCGAATCCTCGCCGTCTCTGCAATGCATTTCGGAGGCGAGCGGCTATGATGAGACCGTATCGTCCATGGCTATGAAACAGATTCGTTTAGTGTTACAAAAGCGCAAGGGCTTTGTCAAATTAGCAATTGAATTAGGCAACGTTTCTTTAGTCCCCGTTTTTGCGTTCGGTGAGGCTGACATATACCGCCTTTCTCGACCACGACCTGGATCATGGGGCTACTCTTTCCAGCGGTGGATGAAGACAAATTTTCATTTCACGCTTCCATTCTTCTCTGCTCGTGGTATGTTTATCTATGACTTTGGCTTTCTCCCGTATCGCACGCCGATCAACGTGGTCACGGGTAAGCCCATCTACGTTCCTGCGGGCTTGCTCCTGGACGAGCTTGATGATCCCAAACCCAAAAAAGAGCGCCTGACGTCAATATCGAGTTACTTGAGCCTCAAAAGGAAGAAGCTGCAGAAGCGGAAACGCAAAGTGCCGCAGGACATTTTGGATCATTACCACCGCCTCTATGTTGAGGAACTTAGACGCTTATATGAAGACAACAAAGAGAAATTTGGCTATGGCGACGTCGAGTTGAAAATTACAGAGTAAACAGCGTGTCTGGAAAAAAATTCATATAAAATTTGACCTATTTTATCCCCAGCCCAAACCCAACCACTAATCGAGTTCTATGTAAAAGCTCCTTTCGCTTGCTTCGTCGTGCCCCGCTTATTTATCTTCCTCGTTTTCTTTATCATTTTTAAGGTCCTTCAAATTCTGTTCCTTTCTGTATTTGCGGTACTGCCTCAACAAGCCACGATCCAACTTGCGCCTACCGAAAGTTTCGACGGGGGCAGCACCAGTTTCTTGGGTCTTGGGCTCAGACACATCATCTTTTTTCGTCATCTCAGACGCTGATGTTGCCGTACTCCTCACAAAAGAATTGGATTCTTGTAAATTGGAGCAAAAGTTTGTAAATTCACGTTCCTTTCTCTGCCGCTTTTCCTCAAGACTTTTGTTCTTTTCAGCTTTCAGATCTTCCCATTCCTTGAAAGCTCCAAAACTAATATTCTTTCCAAAGGGAGAAGCCCCATAATCTGAATTTTCGGGGAAAAGCTCCCAAAGTGACTTATTTTTGATCTCCTTCAAGAGTGGATTCATCGAACACATTCCTGTTATAGACTCGCGGAGTGGGTGCTCTTCAAAGCCACTTGCAAGTGTATCTGCGTTGAAGCTAATTCCCAATAATGCAAGGTTAGGTTCGAGTCCGCCGCTTTCCTTTGCGATACTACCAGTTTTGCGGCTCGGGAGCCTGTGAATATCGTCAAGCTGGAAATCATACCTGTAGTTTGGCAATGGCGGATTTTTCTGATGAGTAGGCATGCTTTTTTCAGGCGCTTCACGCATGTGAAGCCTCGCATGAAACTGCTCCGTTGACATGTCCTGTAGCTCCTGTGAAGGCTGAGGTAAGTCCTTAAAGGCAAGATACTTCTTCGAGAAACGCTTAGGGGCTTTCCCCGCATCTTTGCTTCTTGTTCCTGTTTTCGCAGAAGATTTCGTGTCCGTTCTCTCCTCGGTTTTGCCTTTGGCAAGCACCTGCTTTTTTGGAGGAGCTGCAGCAGGGGCGTCTTCAGGTTTACTGCCTGGATTCTTTGATGACAGAAACCTGATAGCAGTACGTGATAGGGCGTGAACTGAGCCCCGCAAGCCCAGAGGGGTATTAATAGAAAAAAAGCGCAGCATCATTTGTGACCGTGCTTTTAATGTAGTTGAGAGGAGTATGGAGTGCTGTTGGTTGAACTGTCTGAAGAACGGCAAATCCTGGTATTTTCTGACCCTGTCGCACTACGCAGAGCACGTGACTTGTATTCCAACCGCTATAAAATTCTCTTGAGTCCTTACAGGCTACCTTCATATCATTCTGTAAGAAAATGTGGTCTACTATTTGGCATTATTTCTTGCTGATTAAATAAGCTAGCTTATGCAGCATTTGATATTTTCAAAGTTTTTTGTTTGTGTTTTTACATGTCATTATTCATTATTGTCGCGGAGCATTCTTTTAAGTATTTCTCACGTTGTGGATCATAAAATGAGAAAAGGCCCCAATTGTTAGAACCCCTCCAGGTAGTGCTCTTATTTCCAAAGAAGTTGTAAAAAAGATATGGTTCAACCCAAAAGTCTTTACGCTAAGTAAAGTGCAATAGGATTTCCACATTTCTTGAGAGAATGTGTCGAATACTAGATAAGCTAGTCCTAGGCACCTCCGTTCTGTCTGATGTGACAACGTGTGGACGCGGAAATATTTACAATAATGACATCGTTTCTGGTACACAAGCAATGTCCTCCGCCAGAGGAAGATATGCTCTGATAATATATTTATGAGAGAAACTGTACGTATTAACTCAACTTACTGGTCTAGCTTTATGTCACTTCGGTTACTATTTACATTTGTTCCGGGAGAGCCGACATAAAGGTCCGCTGATATAAAACTTCTATGAGTTCTGAGGCTTTGCAAGTCTATGGACTATGAGAAAATTTCATTGTAGAAAATGTACGGACTGCTTGAAAGTGTGTTAGAGGCTTGTCTCGAGTAAAAACGGGAAACTCGGTCTCGGTGATCTTCTTTTCGTCAACCAAGTATACCTTTATTGTGAAACTTGGTAAAGTCGAATAATCTCAGTACTATGGCCGGTAGCTTTTCGGCAAAACACCCCTACTCGATTGCGGCTTTTCGGTAGGGATGTATGCCCTTTACTGCCATTTCGAATTAAACACATGGATCAACAACTCAAGCGGGCTCATTACAAAATAGAAAGTTCTTACATCGCTTCGGGTGGTTATGAACTCTAATAAAAGCCACCACATTTCAATTAGCATAAGAAACGCACACACTGAACCTACAGATATTCAAAGATCATCAGTTGGCTCACAGGCCTCTTGGGAACCGGAAGAAAATTCTCGCAAGGCACCCCACAAAGTATTTTGTCGATTGTTTCCTCCATATAATGGCAAAAAGGATCCTTTCGAATGACACGAGATCCCCACACCAAACTCATTTGGATACCAGCTCGACCTTGTGATTGTAGCCCATTGGGGCCTCATACATATCCCAGCAGCAAAACGTGGGCCACTGAGGCCCTGCACACAATGATGCACTATCTCAAAGCTCATCTTGAAACATCATTTTTCAATCACTCAGTAACCCCACGACAATCCTATCTGCGTCATGTCCCTCCACAGAGAAAACACAGAGCTTACAGACTTGCCGCATACATACGACAAACCTGTACCCTTGGCAGTAATCGGCGGTACGGGTCTTTACGACCTCCCCAACTTGAAGCCCGTGGCAAGACTCACGGTGTCGACTCCCTGGGGCTTCCCGTCTGGCCAGATCACCGTCTCCGTCACGGAAAGCGGTCACGCGGTTGCTTTCTTGGCACGCCACGGTGCGCATCATGACTTGTTGCCCTCAGATGTGCCTCTGCGTGCCAACATTGCCGCGTTGAAGAGCCTCGGTGTGAAGGCAATCATTGCCTTCTCTGCCGTGGGTTCGTTGCAGCACGCCATCCGCCCACGCGACTTTGTGTTGCCCACACAGATCATCGACCGCACCAAGGGCGTACGTCCGTCGACGTTCTTTGAGAAGGGCTTCGTGGCGCACGCCATGTTCGGCGAGCCCTTCGACACCAAGCTCAACCGCATCATTGCTGACGCGATCCCAAGTCGCGGCTTCTTGGAGGCATTCGATTCCGCAGCAGAGCCCGTGCTCCACCTGAAGACCCACACGGAGAACGGCGAGGACTTGACGGTGATTTGCATGGAAGGCCCACAGTTCAGCACGCGTGCAGAATCGAAAGTGTACCGCACCATGGGCGGCTCCGTCATCAATATGTCGGTATTGCCCGAAGCCAAGTTGGCCCGCGAGGCCGAGATCGCCTACCAGATGATCTGCATGTCCACGGATTACGACTCGTGGAATGAGGACGAGGAGCCGGTGACTGTGGAGACCGTCGTCGGAAACTTGAAGGCGAACTCCGCCAACGCTTGCAAAGTCGCCGGCAGATTGGTGGACGTGGTGTCCGCGGACTTGCATTCGGGAACGCTGGGGCTTGCAGAGGACTTGCAGGGGTCGATGAAGTATGCTGTGAGCACGAACGTGAATGGTGTCAAGAAGGATGTGTTGGAGAAGATGCACTTTTTGTTTCCAGGCTACTGGCCAGTGAAGTAGTGGGGTGGGAACAGTCCTTGTGCCGGATATATATAGATAGACTCATGTGCTCGACAAGTGCTGCTGATGCAATTTAGGCATTGACGCGGAGCTACTCATCTCAAGCCCTACCTCCACTAGTTTAGAGAAGCCATGGGACACGATTTAAGTCCGAGACTTCAATGACTGAGCGTCTTTAGATTGTACAGGTATTGTAGGATGGTGCGTTTCTGAGCGGTGCGAAGATGCGTGGTTTATGCTTCGCTGGTCGTGGAATGCTTCGATCGTGAATAACCGTAGATCGGCTCGGGAAAAAGATAAATTTAAAGGTGGTGATCAAGCCTGAATTTTTCCTGCCGACTGAAAGTTCCGGACCAAAGCCTTCGTCTTGAAAAAGAATGCCGGACGTGATGAGAGCGCCGAAAAGTGTATATTCTGATCGAGGAAGTTGTCAATTTGCATACTCCGAAGAACAAGCTGGATTCACCAATCATATACAAGCATGCAATGGTTGGAAATGAATCGTCCTCTGAATGTGGTATATTGGGGTGACATGCGTGGCTAAGGAGGACTTATCTCAATACATGCCAATGTTTTCAGGCAATACTGCCCCACATGAATTCCTGTCCAATATCATTCACTTAGACTGTGTAAAAAAAGAGACGAAATTGAGTTCAGACTGCAAGGACATAAGAGATAATTGCCTTTGAATGTCCACCCAGCCAGTTCGCCGAGTCACTATCTCGAAAATTTTCCAATTCGATCCGGTTTGTACAAGACCAGTGTTTGGGCAGTCGATTTTGTGGGGGTAAAGTGAGGCGGTGTTTGACTTTCCTCCAAGTTGATCTGAAATTGCAAGAAACCGTAGTGGTGTATGCCTTAGGCAGTGTCGCCCACAAATCAATCTTGATATAGCAGTATTACTCAACCAACATGGTAAGCCATTAGTTTCGAGATTCGGAAACATATGGCACTGTTCAAATTTTCAACAGCTTGGTCTTCAACTTCTGGATGTGTAGAGAGAAGCGTTTCTGGATTCTACTTCTGTTGGGTTAAGCCAGCATTGGTGAAGCATGTTTGACACTAATCGAGGCTCTTACAAATTGCCCTTTTATGGGCGGGACCGTCGATGCAACACCTCATTATGAATTGATACACCCGCTGAGAACATACTGGTATTGATATGCTGACTGGCACTGTCATGCCAAAAAGATTCACAAGTAACGACTAACAGAAACGCCAGTAATTTTTAAAACAGAATATCTCAAATTGATGCAAGATTCTCTTCAGCATGTTGGCAGTGCGTATCGCGTTTCTCGTTTTTATTAAAAGACCGACTTTGGAACAGTCTGGATATAATTGCTTGGGAGAGACAACCAGTTTTATTCTCGTACTATTCTGACTGGGACGGTGGATTTGTTTCGTTTGTTAAATAACAAAGATTGCAATTGCAGTCATTATCTAATTGAAAAAAAAAGATAGCAACAAATGAAACTTTCAATGACCCTATAAGTTTCAAGAACAATAACAGATGCTAACGGCACTAATACTAGGAAAAGAACAAAGAGGGTCGAAGGCAATACGTTTGATGCTTGTCATGGTCAGAAGCCAAAGTAGTGTTTTGTCCCGGACGAATTGTGCATGGTGAATCACGAACATCGAAATGGGAACGGGTGCCGAGTCATGCTTTCACATGGCAGAGAGGGGCAAACTTGGGGGAATTTAAGCGCCCTTGCAATTCACTCGCCCAAAAACTCCGAAACTAATACGACTTATCGCATGTGCCTGGAATCCTCCAGCCTGGCCCCCCTCTCCAAATCGGGCAGGCCCTGTTTTCTTCACCCAACGATTGTGGGGAAATGGCCTGTTGTCCTGCACCAGCCGTGCCTGCTGAGATGAAGTTTTCTTATTTATGCAGTCCCACGCCCCATGGCCTGCTTTTAAAAAAATTTGCGATAACCGCAGTCACGCTCACCCACCCAGTGCGCCTTCCCTATTCGGCGGTCGGCCCCGAGATCTCCCCATCATCAGTATGGCTTCTAATAACCCCCCACAATACTGGGGTGCGACATGCCCGGGGATTATATAAAAGCAATCGAGTCCCGGACACGTGGCCACCGCTTCCATTTCCTTGAATTGCACTATCTAAAAACGCAGGATCCGAGCGGACCATTATTATTCATACACCCCCCAGTCTTTGCTGTGATTCTCGTCACTGACTCAGACCTCAAGCGCTCTCTCACGTGACACAAAATACAAGCAACCCCATTCCATCCTTGCCAGTGCTTGCTCTTTCTTTGCCACCAAATCACACAGAAATTCACACAGAAGCAAATCAGGTTCTGCCAGTCTTTCTTTAAACCACCTCAAAAGCACACTACAAAATGTCAATGAGATCGCTCGGCTTAAACTCGGCGTTGGGCCGTATTTTCACTAAGTCTACGGACCAAACCAAAGCATTGCAAACAGTACTCAACTTTCGCAAACACCCGGAGCAGTCGCTCGAGCAAATCATGACTCGAAGCGATAAGGAAATGGGTGGGTTTTCGGAGGTCCATATGAATTTGGACCCGGAGTCTGGCGCCGGCCATTTCCATGGTTACTTGAACCTTGATCTTCCCAAAGACAACCCTGAAATAACGCGCTCGGGGTACGCTATGTTCCGCACGAAAGATCAGCGGGACTCCTGGATCTCTGGTGACTCTCATTGGGACTGGTCGCCTTACACACTGATGGTTTTGCGCGTCAAAGGCGACCGCAGAAAGTACCTTGTGAACATCCAGGCTAACACGCCATTGGTGACAGACCTCTTCCAGCACCGTTTATTTTTGCACCACCCAGGTGAGTGGGAGACGGTCGTGATTCCGCTTGACGACTTCGTAATGACCAATTGGGGCGTGATCCAGGACGGCAGTGAGCTCAACAAAGCAGAGGTGAAGACAGTGGGCATCGGCTTGTTGGACAAGCAGTATGGGCCATTTTCCTTGAAGATCGACTGGATCAAGGTCATGACAGGCACCGAGGTTGAGAAGGTTGCCACAAAGTCACGTGCAGAGCGATTGGCTCTTGAGCACGAGTCCAAGATCGAAAACCACAAGGACGTCGGGAGTAACATGCCCACAGGCGAGGGCACCTCAGCATTGAACACACACAAAATCGATGAGCCTAAGGACACGATCTTTTAGGAAAAAGAGTGTTTTCTTTGGAGGTATGCGAAGTACCATACGCAACCGATTCAGAAGCTCGAACTTAATGCTTGTCTGACAATTTTATGATTCTGCAAATTCAACTCCACAATATGGACACACCACACATAAAGGCAGACAACTCGTCATCAACTGAGGTAAAGCTATTGACGAATGCAGCCAGCAGTCTTGGTCAGTTCACTAGCTCACTGAAAGCTAACAATGCCCCTTTTGTTTTGATATTTTTTTTGGCTTCTGTCGGGCATCATGCCCACGTTTCATTCTATGACATTTATACTCACTTTATCTAAAAAGTACGTAAATCAATATATTCATATCCCGGTGTTGTTTGCACGTGACCATAGTGCGTGTACATTGTACGGTATCACGTGCTCCGCGAACGTCCCTGTGCACTATATAAGATCGCCTGCGAAAATTTTTCTCGCACATTCTTCTTTCACCATCACAACTAATTATCAAAATGGCAAGAGGCCCGTATGTCTGATCTGATCTTCACTTTCGAAGACAGACTGATTCAAGACAAAATACTATTGGCCTGCTCGTCTCGAGCAGAGTCCATGAAACATGACCGTCTCCCCTTGGGGTATAAACCGGTTTCCAGCCACATCTTCGGATTGGCGCGGATGGGAGCCTTGTCTTGATAATTAGAAGTGGTCGAAACTGCGTGGAGTTGAATGAAGGACAAGATACGAAGACACGTCGTGTGTTTATGAATCAATGCCTGTTTTCAAGGGATGTGCATTGTTTTTGCGTGCTTGAGAGCCTTGCTCCTTGAGAATATCACGTGTGTGGAACAAAACTTGCGTGCAAGGGGGACGCTTGTATGCATACACTACACTCCACGAGGCTTCAACCACTTCTAATTCATCAGTCTGTCTGTAGCTTTGACATTATACTAACTCGCATTTAGAAAGAAGCACCTTAAGAGATTGGCAGCTCCATCCCACTGGATGTTGGACAAATTGTCCGGCACCTACGCCCCAAGACCATCTGCTGGCCCACACAAGTTGAGAGAGTCGTTGCCTTTGGTTGTCTTCTTGAGAAACAGATTGAAGTATGCCTTGAACGGTAGAGAGGTTAAGGCCATCTTGATGCAAGAGCACGTCAAGGTCGACGGCAAGGTCAGAACCGACTCCACCTTCCCTGCTGGTTTCATGGACGTAATCACCTTGGAGGCCACCAACGAGAACTTCAGATTGGTGTACGACGTCAAGGGTAGATTCACCGTTCACAGAATCACCGCTGAGGAGGCTTCTTACAAATTGGGTAAGGTCAGAAAGATTGCTTTGGGTAAGAGAGGTATCCCATACGCCGTAACCCACGACGGTAGAACCATCAGATACCCCGACCCAGCTGTCAGAGCTAACGACACTGTCAAGATCGACTTGGCCACTGGTAAAATCTCTGACTACATCAAGTTCGACACCGGCAAGTTGGCTATGGTCACCGGCGGTAAGAATATGGGTAGAGTCGGTGTCATTGTGCACAGAGAGAAGCACGAGGGTGGTTTCGACTTGGTCCACATCAAGGACGCCTTGGAGAACACTTTTGTCACCAGACAATCTAACGTCTTTGTCATTGGTACCGAGGCTGGTAAGCCTTGGGTGTCTTTGCCCAAGGGTAAGGGTATCAAGTTGTCCATTACCGAGGAGCGTGACAGAAGAAGAGCCCAGGGTGGGTTGTAAGCAGTGTACTATATAAAAACGAAAGAAGTATCAATATAAACGGAAGGTCAATACGCAGCAGGTGGTGGTGGAAACATGATGCCAACACGTGTAAGTGCAGGACGATAACGTGTGTGCACGCCGAGACTGGCAACTGGACATCGCCGCGGAGGTGCCGGTTAAATCACAGCCTACTTAAGTAGTGCTTACCGACCAAAGGAGAGAGCAACCACAAAATCTTTACTTGAAAAAACGCCCGAACCATGACCTCGCGCTACAGAATAGAATATGCACTCAAGTCACACAAAAGAGACGAGTTGATAGAGTGGATCAAAGGGCTTTTGGCGGTGCCGTTCGTGCTTCACGGTGATATCGACGAGTATGAGAAGTGCATGTTTGGCCACGACTCGGACGAGCGGAAGATGGAGACATACGAAAAGCGCATTGAGAAAACATTGCAGACACGCTACTTGGAAGTGTTCCATGATGTGGAGAAACTCATTGATAATACTATTGCGCTTGACGAGTGTCTGCTGGATTTGGACCATCCTGCTCGCACAAGGCTTCGCCAGTTGGTGCCCTCTGTGGGCCGCTTTTTCACAAAGCTTCCTTTGAAGGACGCGTTTTTAATCGAAGACCACAAACGGCTGATTTCGAGGCGCACGTTGGTGAGTCCGTCGTTCAACGACATCAGATCCATTCTCAATACGGCACAGGTGCTCGCGCTCACAGGCACTCAAGACCAAGATGCAAAGCTCCGGCTTATTACGTTTGATGGTGACGTGACTTTGTACGAAGATGGCAAGTGCTTGGAAAAAGACTCTCCTCTTGTGGCGCTTCTCGTGAAACTACTCAGTCTTGATTTGTATGTAGCTGTGGTCACTGCAGCAGGGTATCCTGGCCAGCAGGGCGCCGAAATGTACCAAGAGCGGTTGCTGGGTCTCATGCAGGCGTTGGGGGAAACTAAGAAGTTGCTGCCTAACCAAAAGAACAACTTCTTGGTTATGGGCGCCGAGTCCAACTACTTGTTCCGATACAGCGAATCTCACGGAAGTTTGCGGTTTATCGAGGGCCACGAGTGGTATTTACCCGTGATGAAAAGCTGGAACCATGAAAAAATCGTCGAAATCATGGATTTATCGCACGAGCACTTGAAACATCTCCGCCGGAAGTTGAGGCTCGAGGATGAATGCAAAACCACGATTATCCGAAAAGAGCGCTCTTTAGGGATTATTCCCGTAAATGGCTACAAAATTGCGCGCGAAACGTTGGAGGAAATGGTGCTATCTATTCTGGTAGAACTCAACGATATTTTGAATCACAACGGAACCACGGTGAAGACAGGTGCAAATTCTGCCCTCGAGTCTAGCGCAAAAACGGAAAAGAAGGTGCAGGTGTGTGCATTCAACGGCGGGTCTGATGTATGGGTTGATATTGGTGATAAGGCGCTCGGTGTAGAGGCCTTACAGCTGTACTTGTACAAGACTTGTCAGGGCACACATTGCGAAATTTCTAAAAGCGCCAGTCTCCATATTGGGGACCAGTTTGCATCTGTGGGTGCTAATGATTTCAAGGCTCGCCTCAGTGCATGTACTGTGTGGATCGCCAGTCCAAGAGAAACCACCGAAATCTTGCAGGATTTGACATCGTTGCTCGAACACAACTCAGGAAAAGTTGACCGCATTGACCTCTTGTCCTGATGTCCTGGCTGGTTTATATCTTGAGTTTAAACAAGTATACTCCTTCGAGACGCGTTTTGAGTTTGATACATAAGTTAAAAATATAAATTCGGATAGCTTTATAAAGTAACCTCTCCGATCCGAGCAATATCATATGCTAGAGAATATTCGAAATTTTGAATATACCAAAGAGAGAGAGAGAGAGAGAGAGATGGTGAATGTCGTCTCGTTTTTGTTCACCAATTTATTTATAGGTATTTCTTCAAGAGTTGTGAAAGGAGATCCTGATTGACATTTCTGAAAGCTTTTAGCTGCAACAAAATGGTCGATGAGTTTTGTATGACGGCATATTCTATTTCTTTAGAATTCCCTGTTGCGTTGCGAGAAGATAACCACGACACTTAGCCAACCAGACATCAGCGCAGGATCTGAATATTCCCAAAACTGTACCGAATATCGCGCCTCATCTGACTATCAAATCCACTTCACTTGTATTTGTCTTTTGATCTCCTCATCCGACATGTTGTCTTGGTAATTTCTGATGATGCTAAAAAGGTCTTTCATTGCGGGATTACTCCCCTCATACCCATGATGTCTTTTGAATGGGTCTCTCTGACTTCTCTTACTTTGGAGGGGCTCTCTGAGCCCGTAAATATCCGTTGCAAAGTGATCGAGAGCGTGCTTTTTCTCCGCGGCCAACAAGCTGGAAAAGTATTGATCGTGGTCAATCTCTGGGCCCGGAGAAGGTGCATTTCCAATATACGTTACACGAGATTTCGGGAACTCAAAGGCTTGCGTCAAGTGGTATTCGAGAAATCTAGTCCTTTTGAACTCGAAGCCAACCACAGTTATGTGATCAGGATACAGATTTGTTACTTCGTAGAACCGGCAGATCAGAAACAAGACATTTTCCAAAGAGTCGCGGGCGTACTCCTCAAGTATCACCCGATCAAACAAGGCACCCTGATTCCTCCCAACAAGCCTTTGCGCGAGCTGATGATATGAAAGAGCCTCGGAAATGGGCCCGGCTTCTTTTTTTGTCTGACCCCCGGAGATCACAAGCATCGCGTTTCTATGTTTACTCAACTCATCAAAGCTTTTGAGAATATGGTCTACGAAGCAAAGGTGATCGTGTCCCTCGACTTGAAACGGCGCGAGGTGCCACTCACTGGAATTTTGACCAGTGGCGTTTTCGATATTTTGCGCTTTCCATATGGAATGGCAAGGAAGAATAATCAATCTGCTAGGTACCATGAGTGCGACGCAAATTCCGAATGAAGAAATAAAAAGCAATGTTGATTTGCGTCAAGACTCAAAAGAATGTGGTGCACTGTGAGATGGTTCATGCGGCTCGGGAATTTAAATATTCCGCGGCGCGAGATAGCGAGCAGACTTCGTTTTTGATCATGTGATCTGGCACTGCCCATGTCATCATTAAGTTGGAATTAGAAACCAAAAAAAGACACACCATTCCTGAACGACAGAGAAAAAAAATGGTTCTGACCGCAAATTTTTACAACCCTGACTCTGCGGCCTACTACAATCCCTCCGAGGATAGAAAAACGGCTATTGTTACCGGAGGAAACTCGGGCATTGGCTGGTACACGGTCTTACACTTGTACCTTCACGGATACGTTGTTTACGTCGCAGGCAGAAATGATGAGAAAGTAACTCAAGCAATCAAAGAAATACAGACAGAAGCTGAAACAAGAACTGAGAAATACTCTGAGTTTGACCAGAAAAGCAAAATTCTAGGCGAGTTGCGCTCATTACATATAGACTGCTGTGAGTTAAAATCAGTAGAAACATGTGCCGAGGAATTCTTGAAAAGAGAGTCTCATTTGGATTTGCTCATTAACAATGCAGGTTTAATGGCGGTGCCATTTGAAATGACAAAAGATGGCTACGAAATTCAGTACCAGGTGAACTTGGTTGCCCCCATTTTGTTCACATCAAAGCTCCTCCCAGCATTGGAAGAGACGGCTACAAAGGGCAATGTGCCTCGCGTTATCACATTGAGCTCGATGGGACACAATATGTCTATGAAATATTGGAGCCCAGCTGACCCTATTGATAAATTTCCGAGTTTTATATACAGCTGGGTGCGGTACGGCAATGCGAAGCGTGGTGCAATCGAGTACATGCGCAAGTTCTCCCAAGAGTACCCCAACATTTTGGCGTTTTCCGTGCATCCAGGTGTTATAACTGATACCAGACTTTACGACTGGTGGACTAGTATGCCGACCTTTGGTCCGCTTTTCAAGCTTGGGTTCAAAGGGTGCGGCAAGGTAGTAGGTGTTTCGTGCGAGGAAGGCGCTTTGGCCACACTTAGAGCCGCCTTGGATCCCTCCTTGGGTGCTGCTGAAAGCGGTGCTTATCTAGTTACCGGTGGAGCCATTGAGTCTCCATCGAAAGTGGCGCAGAAACAGGAAAACATAGATACTACATGGACTTACAACATGCGCCTGTTGGCTGAGAAAGGATTTCTCCAGATGACTAAATAACATATGAAAAACAGTTAGTATTCAACAGCGAGTTTTAAATATTCTTGATGCATGAAATGAATGAAGCTTCGCGAACCAAATATTGTTCCTAATTTGTGGTGCCTATGAAGAGAGCACGCGCTGCGCAGCCGAGACGTGCAGCTACGAAGACTAATTAGCGTCCCTAAAATCATCAGTCAACCCACTACTATCACCCATCGAACTTCAACACAAAAGAACCGCGTTACAGCACATAAGCGGCCTAGGCTCAAAGATAAAACTTGTCAAAAAAAAGGTTCCCTCCATAGGCTGTTGGGTTTGTTGTGCACAAGGCAAAACCCAAACCTGAATAAAGAAACAGGCTCTCTAGTTCTGTTTTCAGCACAAACGCAAAACAAGGCAAAGACATTCTACAGAGCTGACAATCTGACAAGACTCAGTGCAGTGGGCTTGCAAAGCTTCTCAAAAAGACAGTATTCTAAGGCGGTGTGGCCCAGGCTATAGAATCTTCCTAGATCAAGCTCATCCAATCGCCATATCCCGATCTATCCATCTCCACAACCAGCACACAAGAATGGCCGTACATATTTCGCTGGAGCATTCCGCAAGAACTTCTGTGGGACCCCGTGGGTCCGATTTCTCTGCTATAGTTCAGAGTTCTGCTCCCAGCACAGTCAACCCGTCTCGTATATACGAGCTCACGCAGTCGGAATCGCTTACTTTTCTCTACAACCTTCTCTATGATGAAGATTCTACGCTAACAAAAACAGACGTGTTATCTGTCCTTCGATCCTTGAAGGAGCGTGAGGCAAACCTACCGTTTGCATATACGGAAATAGCACAGAACTCAAATGTTCAGGGCCTACCATGGGATATCCAAATACAGCGCAAATTCTATCAGGAGCGTGCTCGAGTGGCCAGTCCTCTATGGTTTACAAATGTCCCCCAGTCTAGAGAAGAGGCCATAAAAGTAAGTTGACCGCGTACACGTTTATTTTCCATTCCTAGTTACTAACCGATTACAGAATCTCAAGCTGACATCCTACGATACAAAGACTGATTTCTTCGAGTTCCATAAATTCTACAGCCGGCTCAAAAATCACATCACGCACTTTCAGCTTCGCTCTCTTGTCGTTTGTGGGAAGAACGCAGCCAGTGGGATATATTACCCCTCTTCGTACTTCCACGACGACACGCTAGAACCAATTTTTGTGGAATCAGGAACTGTGCCTTCTGAAGATTGCCACAGTTACTTCAAGCTTATCAGACTAATGCCGGATGAGATGCTGCCAGTATCCGAAGCAATGAAACTTGACTGTATAGTCGACTCCAGGGGCCTCAAACACAATTCTTCCAGCCGGGTTTCTTCTATGGCATGTTCTGAAAAGTTTCTTGCGACGGGCACATTTGAAGGAGGGTTTGTCTTGACAGATATTGAGGATTCCAGCTCCAGAAAACTTTCTGAAGAAGTGCTTTTAACGCAGTCCCAAGACGGAATAACCAATGACATAGATATCTACAGAGACAACACAATGCTCACGGTGGCTTCGAATGATGCTAAATTGCGATACTATGACGTTGTGAAATCGAAAAAGACCGCCTCGATACAACTTCCGTTTGCTGTGAATAGTCTCGCGTCGAATACTCACAATCCACACGAGTTTTTTGTGGCGGCGGATAGCAAAGACAATTTCATATTGGACCGGCGATGCCTTAGCGAATATTACAAGCCAAGTCTAACTTTTCGCGGTCATAGAGACTTTGGCTTCAGCTGCGACTGGTCGCCCCAAAATGAACATGTCTTAGTTTCTGGAAACCAGGATGGTACTGTGAGGTTGTGGGATCGCAGAATGACTCAAAACAGTACGCACTGCTGGAACAGTGCCTTAGGATCCCATGCATTTGACATCAACAACGCTTTATTGGGTGGACCCGTACGCAACTGTAAATTCAGCCAGTCTGGTAATCATTTGATATGGGCAGAGAGTTTGGATCACGTGGGGGTGATCCAGATGGGCGATTTGAAGGCCGAACACGGACTGGTGCAGTCGAGGGTACAGCTGATAGATTTTGTTGGCAAATGCATTGGTCTCAATGTGTGTGTGACGGGATCAGGGCATGACGAGGAGCTCATCATTGGTATAAACGACTGTCCGCTTGGTGGTATTCTCAGCTATCGATTGGAAGCTCCTGGAAAGCCGCTTCCTTTTGAATTTGCGCTCTAGATGATTTATTAAGGTTCATATATGATGTGATATACCGTGAAGTAGTCGTGGTCATATTAAAGCGAGCCGGGAGGAAATTCCAACCTACCTCTTAAATAGTAGCAAAGATCAAAGACAAAATTCCCAAGTTTTTTGTGGTTACTGCCAGATGGATACAAAGGCTTTTTAGTGAATTGTTTTATGTTTGAATCGAATACCTACCGGATGTCAAGTATTTGTTTAAACCACAAGGCCTTAATGATTTTGAGGTAAATTTTTTCTAATCCAGAGTTGCTTTACTTCGACTTGATCTTTGTTCAAAACCACCGAGAGAAGACTTATATTGATTCGCGTGTCGCCCAAAACATACGGAGAAAGAAGATGTTTGAACGAATATTACAAAATACATGTCTGCTCTCAGCCTTTGTGGTTCATCAAGTTTTTGACTCAAAATGAAAGAGTGCAAATGCCATACATGTTCTTATAAAGTTTTTGCAGGGTATATGTATCAAATAGCCAAAAAAAGACTACGAAGTAGCCTTGTTCACATGGCTCGTATACAAGTCCTACCACATATCGTTCAAATCATCTGCAACCTGTAGATTTCCACCAACCTGTTTGATGAGCGTATCCATTCCCGAGAGCTTGTTTCCTGTCTTTGTGATTGCTGCAATGACCCGGGCTTTATTTCTAGCGCTGGTAATGGACCTCTCATACTGGGCCACTGCCTGATCATCATTGCTGAGCGATATGTCATCCAAGAGCTTACTTAGCTGCTGGAGATGAGACTTTACTCCTGGTGTTTCACATTTGCTCCATTCCTCCAACAAACCTTGCAAGTAGCCCACAACAAGGAATCTCTGGAATCCTGTTTGAAGCCCATATATTTTGCCTTCTAGGAACTGTTCTCTAGCCGAGTGTTCGTGACCTTCTTTAAAGCCCTGTTCATAGTAGTTCTTCTCAACATCAAGAGCATCGTCTAGATTCAAATCGGCCATTCTACAGGAAACGTGCAAAACAAGTCAATGGCTTTTCCGAATTACAAATAAATACTCTCAAATGCGCGGTTCATATACGAGGCCGATGCTCTGCGGGGATGCGAAGTACATATCGCCCCATAAGAGAACCAGAACAATTGCTACCACACGTGAGCTTCCGAAACATCGACCATTTCAGCATGCTGAATGAAGACAAAAACCTAATAATTTCACGTAATTCATCAAGCAAAAACCAGCTAGGTGCAGGGTACCTGTCTGATTCAGAAGGACTCGCATACGATACAGACGACTCCGCTAGCTCTCATAGTGAGCAGGAAGGTGGTAAAATACCGCTTGAGAATACTGAGGACAACGTCGGTGAAGATGATATGTTTGCGTCCGAGGGAGAAGAACCTCAACCACAGAACTGGGAGAAAAAGTCCAAAAATGAATTCGACATTGCTCAGTTTGAAAGGGACCAGGGGTTAGAGGACTACAAACTTGAAGCCGAGTCAGGCAGTCGTAATGTAGCAGCTGATTCCTCTGTTTTCTCTTCGAGACCAGAGATAGAGCTCGAGGCCTTTGATCTACGCGAAGAGGCCGAGTCAGGGAAATTTGACAAAGACATGAATTATATAAAGAAGGACAATTCTGATAGTGGTGAAGATGAGCCCTGGATGGTCGAGACCACTGCAGCTGATATTCAAAAAGCACGAGATGCAAAGAGACAGAATTCAAGCAAAAGTCGTGAAGATCTTAGCGCAATCGAGAGGCCAATTCTGGAGATTTTGCCCGATTTGATACTGGAGTTGGAGCCCGCAGAAACTCCCATGGAGGCACTTGTCAGGCTACGGCCGGTCAAAAAGAAAAACCTAAAAAGACTGACAATTCACAAAGACACAAGCCGCAAGAATTCGGTTTTCAAAATCACGGATTGTTGCGAGCAGCTCGTTAACGAAAAGGGTATTTCGGGAGCTTATGATATGAGCCGCGAGGAGCTCATGCGTGCATATGCTCTGGAAACCGGAAGAGATATTCAGGGTAGGGGTATCAAGAGGGGAGCGACTGAAATGGAAAATGGTGATGTGCAATATGGCGAGGCTATTTGGGAGTTCCGATGGAACGGCGAAGCTGAGATTCACGGTCCTTATTCGTCGTATGAAATGAAACATTGGAAAGACACATATTTTGAGGACAATGTGGAAGTAAGCAGGGCTGGTGGTTCTGGATTCCAGCCAGTGGTGGATGTCGTTTTCGACAACTGGCAGTGACAGTATATCTGACGGATACCATAGCACGGACCACAAGGAAGCATACTTCACTGGAGACTTCACTGATCTACTTGATTACAAACGCATTTTGTGCTGTTGTATATATTACGTGTCTTATGAAAATGACTAGATAACTTCCTATATAAACCGCATTCCTCTATAATTGTAAGGAGTTGATCTCAGCATCATGCATTCTACTTTACAGCGTCAGATTGCCTCAAAATAACTCATTTCGTCAATCGCCAGCACAAATCATCCGCTTCTGCGATTTCGATTGGTCCCATAAAGGGCTCAGTTAAGCGAAGCAAGAAATACCCTTTAACGAGAAAGAACATCAAAACATTCTCACTTCTCCAAAGTATAGCTGAGCAACGGAAATTGGACTTCCTGTGCAATTGCATTTGCTACATCCCAGCCCACATTACATTTCCAGCGAATCTTGTTGCTCAAAGGATCTTTTGAGTATGTACTGGAAATCAAGCCTAATCCAGCTAACGTTGCGATCTGCACATTTAGATCGACGTTTTTATTGAGTGTGAACAGATTGAATTCTGTTTCTTTTTTTGCTAATTCTCTTTCTGAGAGCTCGTGATACAAGTTGAAGTATTCCTGATTATCTCTCGAAAGTGTCTGCGATTCATTTCGGTATATGACAGACAAAATGGCCTTCATGCGCTCGAGGTCAAAATAAGAAGCGGAAAATAGGCGGGAATCAATAGCGTCCTTCTTGAGCGGTGAGTCGTGTGCTTTTTCAGGAGATTTCCGAGTCCGTTTTCTGGACGACTTAACTTTTGAAAATAGCTGGACGTCCAATTTTTGCTCGTTGTAAGAAGCCAAGTATGCAGCAAGAAGAACAAACTTTGAGTGATAAGGCAAGTCCGAATATGGGGCACTGACTTCATTCTCGAGAAATCCAGATTCATATAGAGTCACTGTACTGTTCGTAATCACTTCGTCTTTCACGAGCTCGGGCTTGAGCTTCCTATATGAAGCCAAGAAATCATGTCCCTCGCACGACTGCGCTATGAACATTGGCCAGAGATTCTGACAAATGTCTTGCAAAAGTGAGAGGTCAGAGCCTGTGTAGTCAAAATGCAAATCCACCACTAACTTAGCGAACTGGGCCCAGAATGCATAGCTTACCTTCCCTTCCAAAACCTCAGCAAACGGAGTCTGCACCATTATCTCCGTAATTTGATTAAGAGAGTATGGCATGAAGGGGATACAGGGCACGTTCAAAGTAGCAATGTGCGGCGGCTCTTGACTAGATATTACATATATCACGCTTATATTGCGAATCGAGGAGTTTTCTCTCATCCGAATGAACGCTCGAAAGAGGTCATCAGTGGCTTCAAGGCACTGATCAAACCGATCCAATACCAAGACGTGTGGTTCCGAATAGCTGGTATCTTGAACAAACTGTTCGAGAGCCATTAGAAAATGAGCAAATGTTTCACACAATGCCGAGAGCCTTGCGACTTCCAAGCCTTTGTACATATACCTTTGCACATACTTTGATAGGTCCACACCGCTATCTGCTTTGATTTTATGTAAGCAGTTTTGTAGGAGGATCTTCTGTGTGATAAACTCGTCGCAATTGAGCACAGTTTGTCGGATGCCTAGGTTTTCAAGGTGCCTGAGCACAACGTGTGTTTTGCCAACTGTTTTGTAACCCAGCACGATTACGTTGGCCGCCAGCGCCTGGGGATCACATGTAATAAATGAGGCAAGGAGAGCTTGTTCATTTTCACGGAATTTCACGTATTCTGCCTGCTGTTCCATCAATGACTAAACAACTGAAGGGCAGATCCAGGTTCAGTCTGATGGATGCAACGCGCATACATCCTGCACAACGCGCTCATACCAAACGACTGATAGTGCCGAGATACGATATTATACAATAGGTGTATAAAACATTTTCTGCTGATCCTATAAGACTAAATCAAATCTCGGCATGCTTTCAAAAGTATTCTTCAAGGTGTGCCAGCAACATATTAAAGCTGTAGGCGTTGGCCACGTTGCGGAAGACCTGAAGCCGCTTCTCCACATACTCGTACTTCACCGTCTCCACCCAGCTCCCAGAACACTTACAGAACTCGCTCATATTATCACTTTTTATAGCATGGCACTTTGAGCACTGGAAGTCTTGGCTCAAATACTTGGCTGCCAACTTCATGCACTGTGAAATGAGCTCCTCTTCCATCGCAGCCTTGTTGTACGATTTGCGACAATTCGTACAGGCCCACACGTCGTTTTCCTCTTCTCGACAGAAATCCACGTCCCTAATAAATTCACAATAGTCGCAAATCACTGACGGGATTGTTAACGATGCGCTTGGGTTGGCGAATAAAGACTCGGAACTAAACTCTCTGACGTCTAACTCTTGTAGAAGGTCACGCCGCAACATTCGCACCTCAATACTTCTCTTTTTAGACAAGGCAAATACGCCACACAAAAATTTGACAAGCTCTAATACAGGCATCTTCATTTTGAGGTATGAGCCCGCAAGCTTTGGAAATTCGTATTCTTGCTTCATCTCTGGGTTAAGAATAGATTCGTTCTGGCGACGATTAAGTAGCTTGATTCTTTGCTGGAGAGGCTTGCGGAAATTTACCATTACCTCACTAATGAAGTCTTCTTGTTCGGCTTCATTCACAGCGTCTTGCTTTTTTTGTCCATTCAAGATATGCGCCAACTGCGTGATTCTTTGAGTGCCCTGTTGTGTTCCTCCGAGTAACACCTCACTCTTGTATTTCGCCAATGCGTCCATGAAAATGACTATCCAGTCTTCAAACTCATTCTGGAACATAAGTGGAAGAAAAGCTTTGATATGCCATTTCCCAAAAGGTATCAAATCCTGGACCTCTTCGCTCGTGATTTCTGTACAGCATCGACCAGCGTAGTTGAATTCATCCATCCAAATCAAAAGATCCCAGTAACGAACAATCCGCAACTCTAAGAAATTGAACAACGGTTTCAGACGGACGGCATTAACTGCATAGTTTCCAAATGCATACGAATTTTCAACGGATATTTTTGAGGTTTGCACAATTAATTTTTGTCTGGTTGCAAACACAACCTGGGCGTTCATTCTTTTAAACTCGCCCACCAATTGTCGCAAGGCTTTGTACGTGAGCTTGTGAATGTGCCTGTGAAGTGTAAAGTCATATAATTTGGAATTTCTTTTTTGAATCCACAAAACCAATTGGCTTGTCATGGAATCAGCGTGGATGTTGTGATTGAGCGCATCATCCCACCACTGCTTTACCATCGTCCTCAAGATTGACAAAGCAGTTGGGGAGAATGTATCCACAGCCAAGGTGGAAGAGCCGTTATTATCTCCTCCCTCCAAAGGATCTTCAGCCAAATCTGTTCCTTCCATTTCATTTATAAGTGAGCTTGTCAAAATTGTGTTGATTGTCAAAGTCCCAATTTCGATTTCCAAGCACGCGGTCTCGTAGATTTCCGGATTGTTAATTGTGATGGACTGGAGAGTTTCCGCTTCATCTACTTGATCAGCTTCATAACCTCCATGATCAGGATATAGATTATTAGACCACCATAAAACAACATTGTTTTCCGTCAAGCGCCTCGCATATTGTATATCAATCAAATAATCTAAATTTTCGGCTCGTAAATTGCAAAGTGGGATGTTAGAATAGTTCGAAAGGTCAATCAAGTTCTTGATACCAGGAGCCAAATTGAAATAGTGCTTCATAATCCTTTGAGAGATGAGAGATTGCCATCCGATTGCAGGCAATGGCACCTCTCTGACGCTCATCTTTACAGTGGGAAAGTCAGCAGCGCTTTCAAGAAGATCCAATACCCTGTTGGAATAGGGTGATTGAACAACAAACAAAGCTTTGTTGCTTCTCCCTTCGTGAATTTTTCTCAAAGTGGAATTTAGCTTCTTGTATAATGATGAGGGATTGCTGTAGTATACTGTTTCAAATTCAACATCCGTCGGATAGTCAACAATGTTATAGTAATTTGTAAAAGCTTCCTTTTTAGCCTGATAGACTTCCTTATAGATCTTTTCGAGATTGGAGGGAAGCTCTTGGGCGCCACTTGATGGCTTCAAGACACAAAGAAAGACAGTATTTGACCAAGTACAGAAAAGCGAAAAAAATTCGTAACTGTTTGTGACGAGATGTAGCAAATAAAAAATCTCCATTCCAAACCTTTTTAGATATTGGGCTTGATTCACTTGAATAAGATCTTTCGTGGTAAAACCTGTTTTCAAACACTTACCCAATGCTCCGACTCTGCTGTCATCAAAGCGCACAGTGTTTCCGAGACTGATGATCGCTCGATCAATTGAGCTTATTTCCGTCTCATATAGCCCCAAAATTCTTGAATCATGAAATAAACTATCAACTCTGCTTATCTCTTCGTTGTAAGTTGCTTCGGGCATTGTAAATTTGTAAAGGTTTGATGCATCGTGACCATTTGGGAGTATTGCCCTGGACCTCTCGATATCGCAATTCTGTATCTTCTTTTTGTGTGAAAGTTCCGCTTTGAAAGTAGCATACACCTGTTTTGGAATATGAAAAGCAAAAGAGTATACTTTACCACCTGAAAGCACATATACCTTAACAATGCCTACGTTAGTAGGGTCTATCTTGTACTCAAGAATTTGCCAGTTAGAACCCGCAATACTTTCAGCTTGCTTCCGGATCATGTTGCCCACTGAGGACCTGTGAGATGACTCAGAATTCTCACCAAACAACTTTTTTCTTCTATCTCTATTCCGTGATTGAAGATTCCACTTAGCTTTTTGGTATTCCAAAAATCCGGCGTAATCTTCAGAGATAGACGGGCAGCTACCTTGAAGTAACATAGCCTGGCGTTCTTCCTCTTCAGCTCTAGCCTTTTGCGCTTCACGAAGCTTTCTTTTCTTTACAGTGACCTTACCAATCTTCGGAGCATTAAAGTCATTATCAGCTAAGTCAGCAAGATCCTCGATGTCCTTGAAAGCTTTGCCTTGGAAATCTTTTATAGATTGAGCCCCAAAGAAAGAGGAGAGGGAGGATTGCTTGAGCTTATCGTTTTGAGCCAGAATACGTTTCCTCAACCAATCTGGATGAGGCACGCGTGGCACAGGATTTTGAACATTTTGGTACGCAGCCGGAATAGTGATGATTTTTTGGACAACCGATGCTAAACGCTCGTAGTAGTAATTCCAATCTAGCACCGACCGAGGATCAAATTCGTTTAATGAGGTGTCTTTGAGCCATTTTTTTAAGAAGTATTCTTTCTTGTCGGAAGAAAATATTGCGACGGGAATGGCTCGGTCAGTGACGGGGCTGTTCACAGGTTTGGAACTGATGATATACTTACATGCCAAACCCGCATCTTTCACCATCTCTTCACCTAGGAATTCTCCCAACCTTTTGGCAGTAGTGATGGATGTAGATTTTTGACCTTCATATTCTGTAAGAGCTTTACTCATCATCTTGTTTTCACAAATAAGCTCAATGAGATCTTCATCCTCCAACATGCCACCTTTCGTATCCAAGACGTCTAGCCAGTTGTTGGCAACAGTAGCAACTGCTTTATAGCAATTTTCTAAGGTATCACCATCAAGAAACAACTTGAAGATATCTGACTGGAAATTTTTGATGAGATTTAATTCTCCTCTTCTCTTCAATTCGAATCCTTTTAGTTCTGCCAAGGATCCATCGTGGTTAAAAACTGCGTATCTCTTTTTCAAACCTTTTCCTTCTTCTTTTGAAGTAGGTAGAACCATTGCACGATAAGGGCCATCAACCTCGAAAAAGATCGAATTCTCAGATTTCGTGCTATACTTGAACCTATCAGGGTCTTCGAGATCCTGATATTGATGATTCGTGAACTGTTGATGAACCAAGTAATTCAACATTGAGCAAGGGTACTCCAAAATAATTTTCTTCCCGTCATTGCATTTGAGGCTAAAGTTTTCTGGGAAAGATTTTGGCAAGATGCACCAGATACCATCGGTGTCCAACTCCAATGGGCGACCAATTCTTTCGACTAAAGCCCTAGCCATCTGGATAATTTTGGATCCCGTGAGACATGTGATACCAGCCATTTCCATGGAGTACCAGCGAGACCCCTTTCTCATCACGTATCCATAGAAAGAGTTGAGAATGACCTTGTGAGCAAGCTGCAACGAATCATACAATACCACCATTTTGTTTGCTTCGTCCCGAGAGATGGTGTCTGTACACTTCGCAGAATTGCCCTTCCAAACCTTTGCGAGATTTTTGAACTCGTACCGACGGTCTCTAAAGTTTCGCACCGTGTTGACGTAGAACGGATTCTCCCTTTGACACACAATAGCCTCTCTTGTGATAGTTTCCGTTACCTTCTTTTTTTTGTGAACTTTGCGTGAGTAATCTCCGAGCCTGTTTTTGATAAGAAGGGCTTGTTCTGAATAAGAAAGGTCTTCAAATTCTCGTTCGTCTAACCATGGCTTTAAAGGAGGAAAAGTTTCGTGTTGTAGTGTCCGCTTGACCAAATTATACTCGTTGGCTTTGGCAGGCGAAAACTCGCCCCTCCAGGACCACTCTAAGCGTCTGTCGCAAGTTTTTCCTGGTCGATTGAAATCACACGCAGCACAATCTTCCTCTGTCTTCATGGAGTCAGGCTGAAGTCTGTTGGATGTCATAATGTTTGGATACATCGATGCGACATCTACGTGGTAGATGAGTGGGTTTTCGCTCCTCACCGGGTTGTCACGCAAGTCCTCTAGCTTCGCCTTGACTTCGTTGTAAACTTCGTCGAAGTTCTCAACATCGGTGACCTTTTTGCCATTTTCCACTTCTATGCAAAATTCTATCGATTTTCGAAGATCCTTCAAGAGCTCGTCGATTGCTGCGGGTTGAATTTTGAAGTCATTAGCAATGTCGCTTCTGAAAACACCTGACTCCAAGGACTCGACGTGGCCACCAACGTAAGTCTCGGACTCTAAGAGATGGCCCTCGTAGAAGCGTTCGATTGGATCGGTGTATTTGTTCGGGAGCAAGATTTCCTTTTCGTATGCTTGTACCATTAACAACATTTCGCATAAGGTACCGGTACCTTTGCGTAGCACTTCGTCCGGGTTCAACGGGATAATTGTACAGAGCGAGAAGATGAATGGGTGCACATACTTGAAATAAAGGTAGTATGTGGCTACAGCGTCGGAGACCGAGTATTCAGAGAGTACCTGCGGTTTTTCGTATGCGTAAGGGGTCATTAACTCCGGGTCGAGCTCGATGGGATTGTAGCCCAATTTTGCTGTGGTGACGGCTTTCAAACCCTGTGAGCCTTGGGGCAAATACGAGTCACGCTTAACCCAACGATAACAGTCCATGTGCACACAATACTTGGATTTGTATTCGCCTTCGTTGTCCTTTGCAAAGCCAATTTCCTCAAACATGTCCAAATCGTGAAAGTTGGAGCGCGTCTCAACAAATGGCCAGTCAAAGAAGTCACCGTTGAAGGTGGCAATGACCGTAGGCCGCACGTCGCGGATGTGCTCGTAGAACTTGAGCAAGACATGTTTCTCGTCCGGCTCGTTGAATACAGTGAACTCGCCCGGGTACTCCGGCTTCGGCGTATACTCGAAGTCCTCGATATCCTCAGAAATGATCTCGCGGTTTGTGATGAGGAAACCCTCGCCGTCGATCATGTATGAGATCATCATGATCTGGTCGGTTTTTGCATCTGGAAACTTGAGCGGCGCCTTAGTGGTCTCGATGTCAAACGCCAACACCACGGGGTCTGCAAAGGCGATTTTGCTGGTGTCTTCTTCGAAACGGGCCGTGCCGTGCTGCGCGTAAACGTCGTACCACTTGCCCACCCGAATGTTCTTGTCGATCGACACACGTACGTGAAACGGTACGTCGTACTCGCGCACGTCGTCAATGAACGTCATGGGGTCCATTGCGGCATCGCCCGCGTGCGTTTTGAACATGAATGCCTCGTGTTGGTCGTCCAGCCCCTCGTACGTGGTATCGTTGTTGGTGAAGTCCATTGACTGGAACACATCGCGAGTATCTCTCTTCGCCTGATTTTCCTTGATGATAGGCGTAAGAAGCCTTCGAGCCCCAAGCAAGTCGGAGACATTGTGGAACAGAAGTCGCAAAAGCGTGCGGCGCAAGCCGACCAAATGGTTGGGCATTGTCAAGTCGTCCTTGGCCTCGCGCGCAGCACTTTTCAACTTGAACTCCTCGAGAAATTTTTTCAACGCTTCTTCGACCTCGGCCTCGCGCCCGGGGACCACCATCAAAAAGAAATACGGGTCGTGCTGGAGCGTGGCCTTGAACAGGCCACCCTCTTCGTCCAAGAAGTAGAAGTCCACGCCAGAATACCCAGACAAGTATTCTTCCAGCGGGACTGTTGTTGCATGCATGTTGACCAACCAGCCCTTGCGGGGTCTGGCGCCATCCATGTCGCCGTGGTCAAAGCGATCAAAACCCATCAAGGAGTCCAAAGCATCGACCTTCTCCACCATGTCTCTGCGCGTGATCGCGTCATTGAGCATAGGGTTTGCCCGCACATCCTCAGCGTCATCCAGGTTGTGCGTGCTGAACTTCGTGGTGACTGTTCCAGGCTTCCTGGTGGAGTTCTTGACGAACCGGGCCAGCGTTGAGCCCCGATTTCGCGTGGTGGAGTGGGTAGACATTGCGTAGATTTGGTAGTGGCCAGGAAATTCCGTGAAGCCAGGCGCGGAGTGGTCTTCGCGGTGTGGCTCGTGAACAGGTGGTTCGGCGAGGGCGTATACAAGGAGTGTCTATGTAAAAGTAAGGCGGTCTCGAAGACGTCTTCTCCAGCTACGCGCAAGACGCGCCGCGCGATCACGTGACGCGGTGGATCGGCAGAGAAACAGGTGCGGATCGTCTAGGTCCCCGCTTGGGTTGCAAATGATATCCACCGAGATCATCGAGTCTGTCTGTTCGCTTTGCATCTTGTTCCCTATATCTGTTTTCTTTTTTTTTTCTTTTTTCTCTTCTCTCACACTTTCCTTCCCAGCAAACAGCGCTTGTCGCCGTTTCTTCAATGACATTCGAACGAGCGTCACGTGACCATAGGTCTGAGCCTGGCAGCACTACCCAAGCTGACTATAGGTGAACCCAGCTAGCCAAACCGACTAAGCTGTGTTCCACCTGCCGCCGGTACCATGGCCTGGCTATGTGCGGCACATGAAGAGCACAATCAAGAACTGCACCACCACAGAGTAGATAAACAAGAACTGCACGCGCAATCGGCGCTGTCCATTAGATATGCTGGCCGTGTGGGTATCGCCCGAGCCGTGCGGCAAGATGAGGAACTTGAGCGAGCGCATTAAAAACAAAGACAAGCTGCTGACGGCAGCAAGCAAGACGCCGTAGTATGCGGTCCACGAGCCTCCCGCGATTTGCTTCCAGCACAACAACATGATGATCGTCACGTACTTGTACCCGCTAAAGCTAATGAGGTCCCAGAAGGACGTCTGCGCCGAGCAGTTCAACAAGTACAAGCCGACGCGGAAGATCAAGATGTCCACCACGGAGCACGCGAGGGTCTGGGACGCGACGAAGCCAAACACCTCTGGGTGGAAGTCGCCGCGCAAGCCCGAGAACAGCGCCCAGAGGAGCACGTAGGAGACAAATGCCATCAACGGAATGTACAAGTCGGGCGCGTTCACGTCCTCGCACGCGGGCGCAAATGTCGGCGCACCCGCCGGGCCTCCCGACTCCACGGACCGAATGCGCGTCCAGTCCCGATGCCGATACGGAAAGAGCACGAGCGCGAGCTTGCGCCACACGTACGCGTTGCTGACCTTGAAGTAGTACTTGAGCTCGCCCGCGACGGGCATGTACGAGCCGAAGTTCTGCTGGAGGTACCCGTTCAGCAGGCCGAAGCTCGACTTGGCGAACTGCGCAGCCATCAGCGCGGCGGGGTCCAGGAAGAAGTCGCCGTACGCGGCGCCGCTCTGGGTCGCGGGGGGCTGCTGGAGCGCCGCAGCGCTGCCTTGTGCACCTGCGCCATATTGGCCAGCAGGATACTGCGCTTGTGCCGGATACTGCTGCTGCTGCTGCTGCTGAAATTGCTGCTGCTGAAATGGCTGCTGATATGGCTGCTGATATGGCTGCTGAAACTGCTGCTGAAACTGTGGTGCTGGTGCCTGGGCTTGTGGGTTCTGGGGAGTGTACAGGTGCTTGCCGCCAAGCAGCTGCTGGGACGCGTGCTGCGGACGCGGGTGCTGCAAATTTTGCGGGTTCAAGGAGTCGTCGATCGCCAGGGCGTACGGGTTATACATGCTGCTGGTTCCAAGACGGGTGAGGCGCGGAGGCGGGTCGTTTGGGGTGGGTATCAGGCGGTGGTGGTAGGGCCTTGCGGGCCCGCGCTGCCCTGGCGCCGTGGCGTGGGCGCGCGGTGCGTGCAGGCCCCAGAGCGCCAGGGCGCGGCCCGATTATTTTGTAGGCGATTTGATATTATCGATATTGTTATCATCGATCTTACTTTTAATATTGTCATCATTGCCATTAGTAGTAGCATTATATCATCAGTAATACTACTACAATTAGTATTGTAGTCATTGCTAATAGTACCATCATGATTATAATACTATTAGCACTCTATTGCTAGAAGGAATGGTATTTTTATTATATTTGCCATTTTTGTAGTAATATTGTTATTATTGTTATTAATGTTATTATCATTGTTATTGTTATTGTTATTGTTATAATCGTTATAATTGCCATTGGTATGATAATCATCACTGTCATCATTGCCATGAGTACCATCAGTATTATCATCATTGCTAATAGCACCATCATTATTATAACACTACTAGTACTATACTGCCAAAAGCAGTGGTATTTTTATTATAATTACCATTAGTATTATTGTTATCATCACTATTAGTACAGTAGCACTAATATCACATTGGTATAATCATTGCCAGTAGCTCTACCATTATTGTCAATACAACTAAATTGTCATCTTCAGGATTATTAGTACTATAACTAACATCACCATCATCACTGCCACTAGTACTTTCACAATTGACATCAATACAAATAGTGCAATATTGCTATTGGCGCTACTATAACTGCTATCATCATAGCTAGTAGTGGTATGATTTAGAACATCATCGCTCCGCTCCTTTCGTATACACGAGTTGTAAGCTTGCAGCTTCAACCAATAATATTATAGTTTGTCACCACCAAACATCTCACCAAGCATCTTCATGCGACACTTGTGTGTTGACACTTGCGTTGCACCTTGGCGACAGTGATATACTATATTGCTAGCGTATCCATCATTTGCCTCATACTCAAGTCTGGTGTATACGCTGGAAATTACTAGAATATTGATACAGGAGTGCTTGCATGACTCGCAAACAATCCTGCGCAAGCCTGCCATATGTACTGAGTATAAAAACACTGTTCAAAAGCCATCGATACTTTCAGCACTATCTTTGTACTTTCAGCACTCTCTCTATTTATCATTACTACCGTCAGTATCATCACATCCATGGAGACTTCGACCACGCAATATCCGCAGCATCATCATCGGGATTCTTTGCACGCTCATCCGCATTGCCGCGGCGCCAGAGCAAACACCCGCGCCTCGCCAGCAAGCAACCGCATCGGCCCACGCGCCATGGCACGGGTCGCTTCACTTTATGGTACACGTGCACACCACCCCGATATAATCCCTGTAGAACCATCAAAGCATGGACGCCGCCTACAAGGCACCGCAAAAAAATAATAAATAATAATAATAATAATAACAAAAATTAATAATAAAAAACCCCTTTGGATGTGTATGCGGCAACAAGACGCCCGTGGCCCTGACCATTCCAGATCCCGCGCCAGGCCCGAGGCCCGGAACAAGGCCCAGGGCCGCGTTGCCCATGGGCGGACCCAGTTCTAATTCGGGCACTGCGCAACTCGCGCGCCGCGCGCACCGCCGCCTGCTCACAGCAACCCGCGATATCACCTCGATTGGAAGCTTAATGGGCCCCTGGTATATAACGCCCTGGTCTTCCGCATTCACCCAGGCCTCCCCCATCGCAAACCAGTGCTTTTCAACCGGCCACACCAGCTCATTGCCCCGCGCCACACCAGCCCATTGCCCCGCGGCGCCGCTCCACTTTCACCCCCACCACCACCACCACCACCCTCTCTCTTTGCTCCACCAACCAGCTACTCGAAACTGCACAGCATGCCCGAAAGCAAGGTTTTGGTTGTGTCGAACCGGCTCCCGGTGACAATCACGCGCACGGGCGCCGGCGCGTACGAGTACGCCATGTCCTCTGGCGGGCTCGTGACGGCGCTCCAGGGCCTCAAGAAGTCCACACAGTTCCAGTGGCTCGGGTGGCCCGGGCTCGAGATTCCCGCGGAGGAGCAGGCCCAGGTCAGCCGCGACCTCATGGAGCGCTTCAACTGTGCGGCCATCTTCCTTAGCGACACCGTCGCGGACTTGCACTACAACGGCTTCTCAAACAGCATCTTGTGGCCGCTCTTCCACTACCGCCCGGGCGAAATGAACTTCGACGAGGCCGCGTGGGCCGCATACATCGAGGCCAACCGCCAGTTCGCTGCGGTCGTGGCCGCGCAGACCGCAGACAACGACATGGTCTGGGTGCACGACTACCATCTCATGTTGTTGCCGCAGATGCTCCGCGCGGCGCTCGGCCGCTCGCGCAAGAACGTGCGCGTGGGCTTCTTTCTCCACACGCCGTTCCCCCTGTCCGAGATCTTCCGCATCTTGCCGGTGCGCCAGGCTATCTTGGAGGGCGTCTTGAGCTGCGACTTGATTGGCTTCCACACGTACGACTACGCCCGCCACTTCTTGCTGGCGGTGTCGCGCATCGTGCCCGAGGTCAAAACCGTGCCCAACGGCATCGAGTACGGCGGCCGCACCATCAGCGTGGGCGCGTTCCCTATCGGTATCGATGTCGACAAGTTCACCCAGGGCGTGCGCAAAGACTCCGTCGTGCAGCGCGTGCGCCAGCTCAAGGAGCGCTTCGCGGGCGTCAAGGTCATTGTAGGCGTCGACAGGCTCGACTACATCAAGGGCGTGCCTCAAAAACTCCATGCGTTCGAGGTCTTTCTCACGGAGAACCCGTCCTGGATTGGCAAGGTCGTCTTGGTCCAGGTCGCGGTGCCCTCGCGCGGCGACGTCGAGGAGTACCAGAGCTTGCGTGCAAACGTCAACGAGCTCGTGGGACGCATCAACGGCAAGTTCGGCACCGTCGAGTTCGTGCCCATCCACTACATGCACCGCCTGGTGCCGTTTGACGAGCTCATCAGCTTGTACCACGTGTCCGACGTCTGTCTCGTGTCCTCGACACGCGACGGCATGAACTTGGTGTGCTACGAGTACATTGCGTGCCAGCAGGAGAACAAGGGCGCGCTCATCTTGTCCGAATTTGCGGGCGCCGCACAGAGCTTGAACGGCGCCATGATTGTGAACCCGTGGAACATCGAGGAGTTGAGCGACGCTATCCGCGAGAGCTTGACGCTACCGGAGGAAAAGAAGCGCATCAACTTCGACAAGCTTTTTGCTTACATCTCCAAGTACACTTCCGCGTTCTGGGGCGAGCACTTTGTGCGTGAGTTGAGCAAATTGAAAGGCGCCTGAGGCGCTCTGTACCGAAATAGTCACAAAACACTCTTACACCTACACGTATGTCTTTTCTGTATGTCTCGTAGCGTTCGTCTATGTTCCTTGTGTGTGCGCAAACTACTCCACGTGGTCAAACGTGGCGCTGTGCGTGTCGAGGTTCGCCCGCGTTAGTGGCGCCACCCGCTTGTCGTGTTCCTCGTCGCTGTCCCCGCCAGCGCCAATTGCCCGCGTGCGCGGCACTGCCGGCCCGATGCCCACACCCCCGGAAGGCACGAGTGGTGCGCTGATCACCTGCGGCTTGATGCCGAGTTTCGAGAGCAACGAGTTGTTGGAATATAGGTACAGGCTCGCGCTGCCGGCAGGCGGTGCGTGGAGAAGCGTGCTGCCGGAATAAAGCGACAGCAGGGGCAAGTGCTTCGCCGACACGGACAGATAGGCGGGCTGTCTTGTGGACAGCTGTGCGGGCTGCTTCGGCGCCGGCTTGGGTCCGGTCTTGGAGGCCGTGGCCGTGGCCGTGGCCGTGGCCGGCCCACGCTCCGAGTCGCCCGCATCGGTCTCCTTGAAGTGATGCACGTCTTCCTCTAGCGTCTTGGCCAGGTTGAATGCCGACATGAGGTAGGGTAGCTCTTCGGAAAGCGTCGACTTCTGCAACACGCTGGTCGAGGCGACCGAAGAGAACGAGCCCCGCCGCACGTGCTCGACCGCGCTCTCCGGGGCATGTGGCTTAGTGATGGAGTGCACCATTGGCTGGGAGTACAGGTGCGAGGCCGAGTGGGTCGTCGACGCGGTGTCGGTGAGGTCGTCGATGTCGGAAAACTCCTCGTGCTTGGACCCCGCGGAAAGCAGCAGAGGGGAGTGCGCAGGCGTGTCGTCGGGCTCGGCATACTCGGGCAGCGCGTCGCCGAGGCCCTGTGCGTATTCGAGCTTGAACGCCTCGAACATCTGTTCCATGTCGGAGATGACCGCCAAACACTCGTTTTTCTGCTCGTCGTCCTGGGCCTCGACCGCGGCGTGCAACTGCGAGAGGAGGCTTGCGACAAACTGCTTGTACGACTCGACGGTGCTGCGCTGGTCTGCGGCCCCGCCCTGCAACATGGCCTCGAGATGCGTGCCGATCGTGATGAGCTTGGCCTTCAGGTACGCAATCGAGATTTTCTCGCGGAGCTCGTCCTTGAGCCTGATGCTGCGCAACGAGAGCGACGTCAAGAGAGCGCCGCTGTCGCTGAGGTACTCGTGGGGCGTGAGCGTACGCAGCGACTTTGTAATGAAGTCCATATCCGCGGAGATCTTGTTGAGCTTGACCGTCAACTCCTGGCACGACTCGAGCACGCGCACGCTGATGTTGTTGTTGAATGTCTTGATTTCGTGCGGGTTGCTGCGGTCAAAGTGCTGCGACGAGTTGATGTCCAACGACATGAACGCCCAGTTGCGCAAGGTGAGCTCGATCTTCTCAAGGGTCTGCAAGATGCTGAGCGAGAGCTGGCAGAGCCGCGACACCGCGCGTTCCGCTAAGGGGAAGCCCTGTATGATGTGAACGAGCTGCAGCGTCTTGCCCTTTTCTCGGTTGAGGTTTGGGTCCCGCGCGAGCCGGAGAATCTCGTCCTCGTACTGGAAGTCGGTTTCCGTGAGCGACATTCTGTGGGGAGAGGAGAATACGAATTTATCTTGGGCGGCCCGCGTATGCCGAGTTTAGCAGGTCTCTTGCTGTTTGAATAGATGGGTGTCGATGGTGGTTTGGGCACGTGTTGATGACGCAGGCACGGCGTTGTGGAATTGCGTCGTGGGGTGGGAGCGAAACAAATAAAAGAAAAAGAAAAATAAAAATATGGCCGGCAAATTTTCTCTCTATGTCTCGCTACGTTTGTGTGTGAACGAATGTCTCTCTCAATATTGGATAGGTGGCTCGCTCGAAAGAGGGCGGGGGTTATTGGCGCCCATGCGTTGAGACCTGATGGCCCCCGGTTTTTTCGCGCAAAAGTGGCATGCTTTCTACAATGCGCGCGGCGGGGCCTACAATGCGCAGTGCCATTGCCTTGCTGAGTTGATTGGAGGCGAGGTGTTAGCTGGCCCCTGCCTTTTGCCTTCGACACCCCGGGCCATTCACGGAAGCCGGCGAGCGACAAGGGGGCCTACACGTCTTCCCGGCGCGTTGGCAATATGTGGCTTGCTGTATATATGAATTGTAGGTCAGGTTTTGGGCACTCGTCCCAAGGTAAAATGCCCGGCTGTTCAATAAATAGTGTCTCTGGAAGCATACTTCTAGCACCAGGCTCTCTCGGCGTTTCACACCAAAAGGTAACGAACGTGCCCGCAATTAATCCCGTTTAGTATTTGTGGTCTCAAATTCGAGGAAACCGATTGCATCAAGGACATCCGGACGTACAAACGTCCAGGGTGGTCTTGGCTGGTCCTGTCCGAAATTCCTAGCTGCTGAATTCCTGCTCCTTTCCAGATTAATGGACCACAAACAAGGGTTGATGGTATCACAAGTTTTGCCTGAAAACATTGTATTCGTGACCCTAGGCCACGACGATAACCCTGAATGCACGATCCTTAGACACTGTTTCCCGTCCTGATGTTCTCCCTAGTACATGCGCGAGAGGCTGTCTAGTTCAAATCTTTGTGCACATGGCCCAATCGCACATCTCTCATGACATGCGCTAAGCGACCCACAGCACGACGCAAACAGACGCAAATGTTTACCTTCGTCCAGGCAAAACGTGGGCTGGTGGCGGTGAACTGATGCGAGTGCACAAATGGATCATCAGACTTCGACGACACGGCACCTTTCTGCCAGAATGTACCACCTGCTACTTCTCCCCACTGACTCTTGTCTCCATAGTTTCGCGCCACTCGTCTATGGTCTGCCCCGGATGGTAGGCTATGATCATAAGCGTCATATTGTCAAAGCCGATCCCCGTGGCGCTAGATGCCATCGCAATACATTCGCTCAAGACGTGCTCGATGATATGCTGCAAAGACCAGCCGTGGCCGAGCTTCTCGCGCACCATGCGCACCAACTCGTTGTTCGTGAAGCAGTCCCAGATGCCGTCGCACGCCAACACCATAAACTCTGGCGCAGGCAAGACCGAAAGGTCGTATACCAAGAACTCAGGCTCTACTGTGACCTGGAAGAGCTCTGGTGGGAGCATCACCAAGCCCTTCTTGCTGAACCTGCGGTTCTGTTCCAAGACGGAGTTGTTCTTGCCTTCTGCGGCAAGCTGGAGCCACGGGAGCTTGAAGCTGCGATCGCCAAACGCGCGCGAGAGCGCCAACACCTCATTCACGCGGCCGTTTTGCACAAAGCCACCGCCGTTTTCAATCCGCACACGCTCGCCCATGTGTGACGGCTTGTGATCGAAGGAGAGCGTCTTGGCACAGCCGCCGGGCAACAGGAGCACTGCGCGCGAGTCGCCCGTGTTTGCCACCACCACGTAGCGGCCCGCGACAAGCGTGAGCACGACCGCAGTCGAGCCGCAGTGGGCTGCCGTGTGCTCCGGGAGCGCCGCGTCGGTCTCGAAGAAGCAGTCGCGGATTGCGTCTGTGCACGCGCCCAAGCTGGGTGTTTCTGCAGCCTCGTGTGTGCCCATGTACGCTTTGATTCTTTTGAAGACGTGAGCCACGAGCGAGGCCCTGAGAATGTGTGCCACGTCCTTGCCGCCATGGCCGTCAAAGACCCCGAACACGGCCAATGCCTCCGACTTGGAGACCCGGGCGTCGTGTGCGTCCTCCATGGTCATGCGGTAGCCCTGCATGGCCCCGACACAGTAGGTGATGGAGTCAAAGGTGTGATGCTCGATGGACTTCTCCTCCATGGGGTGCGACAACAAGTTACCCATCTTTGCGTGCTTGTGTTTTGCCTGGTGCGGTGTTGTGTCTGAAATGCAGCGGTGGCCTTGCCCTTGCGATATTTCAACGCTAGTGTGTTGTTCAAGGCAGCTGTTTTGGCCTTTGGTGTTTTGGCCTTTGGTGTTTTGGCCTTTGGTGTTTTGGCCTTTGGTGTTTTGGCCTTTGGTGTTTTGGCCTTTGGTGTTTTGGCCTTTGGTGTTTTGGCCTTTGGTGTTTTGGCCTTTGGTGTTTTGGCCTTTGGTGTTTTGGCCTTTGGTGTTTTGGCCTTTGGTGTTTTGGCCTTTGGTGTTTTGGCCTTTGGTGTTTTGGCCTTTGGTGTTTTGGCCTTTGGTGTTTTGGCCTTTGGTGTTTTGGCCTTTGGTGTTTTGGCCTTTGATAATTTGGCCTTTGATAATTTGGCCTTTGGTGTTTTTTGGTGCTTCAGCCTTTAGTGTTTCGGTCTGTGATGTTCTTCAAAGGACGGAAAGGCAACAAACAGGGGCCCTGGGTTTGGTGTGAGGGGAATTCTGGTTCGAATCTGCGTGCGGTTGTGGTTTCGGGTGCCCAGGAGAAGGGGAAAAAACGGTGCCCGCGCGCATAGGCCCCAGGCATCCGCGCGGGCATCCATTGCGCCAGGCACCGGGCCTGATTTTTTTTTTTTTTTTGGGTCAGCCCTCGCGCACGGGGCTGTATCGGCAGAAACGCGGCCCGGGCTGTCTTGCCTCAGCGCAGGGCCCATCAATCGTATGGAATGGATGAGAAAGAAGGCCCAGGATAAACAGGACAGCACAGATGAAAAAAAAAAAGTGCAAAAACAAATACACTGGATTGTTTTGGAGAAGACAACAACGGACAAGAAGATACTGTCCAAAACAAAACGGGGCTGGGAATAGCACCGGGCCCATTGTCTCCATCCGGGATGCTGGTCTCGAGGAACAACGGGGCCGCCAGGTGGCGGGCGCCAGCTGGGCCCGCACCGGGCCCGATCACGTGACCCCGCATTTTCTTCATTTTGCGCCCGGCACCCCGGACACCGAGGATCCGCCTTGACGTATAGCTGGGCTGTCTGGGCACGGGGCCCTCGCCCTGCGTGGCTGGAAAGATTCTCTGGAGGCCTTTCTCGCACGCGGCAGGCTGGCCCCAGGGTCCCCAGATATTCCTTCATAGTGGGCGCGGGGGGAGATCCGCGCGTGTCGCGGCGCTTGCGCCTGCCCCCGGGCCGAGCGCCTGCTCGATAAACCTCTAGTAGAACGCGGCTTCGGCCTGAATTGCCATGGGCCTGGCTAGGGCTGGTTGCTGCAATCGTTGAGGGGAAAACGGCCTTGTTGTTGTTGCTGCTGTTCTTTGTTTTCAACTTTTTTTTTTTTGTTTTCTTCTTCTTCTTCTTTGCATTTATGGACCGGTTTGTTCGCTCCTCGTGGAACATGGAGTATTGGCCCACTCGCTTCCTTTGGCACTATGGGCTTTGGCCCATTCGCCTCCCGTGGCATTTGTATGCTTGTACTGTTGGTTCACTGGCCCCACGTGTCACTGGGAGCATTGGCTCATGAGCCCCTCGTGTGGCACTTGGTTCTCGACACCCTGTCCCAGGGCTGCTGTTTGCGCCAACAACCTTCCGTTTGAAGAGGTGGGCGAATGTAAAGTCCAGCACGGCCCCATGGCCGCGCCCGAGTGCCGCCACCCCCACGGGCCCGCGCGCCCTGGGCCCCGCCGCCTCCACCCCACGCAACAATGGGGCCGCCTCCTCCTGCTGCCCTCTCCTTTTGCTGCCTCCCCGCCCTGTTTTTTTCTTTTTTTTTTTATCCCGGCCCCACCCTTTCATGTCTCTTCACTCCCATACTATGATTTTCCCCGAAATCGGCCCCCACACCCCGGACGGCGACGCAGACTACCGGCCGCCCACGGTGTTCCCCATCGGCCCGCACTTCACCAAGTACGCACAGAACCCGATCTTGACTCCCAACAAAAACAACGAATTCGAGGAGGCGTACATCTACAACGCGGCGGCCATTGTGCTTGGCGGCCGTGTGTTTTTGCTCTACCGGGCCCAGAGCAAGAAACTCGTGCTGTCTGTAGGCTTGGCGTGGCTGGACGACGGCTTCCATTTCGAGCGCTGGCCAGAGCCCATCTTATACCCGACAGAGCCCTGGGAAATGGGCGGCGGCTGCGAGGACCCGCGCATTGTGCGCGACCCGCACACGAAAAGGTTCATCCTCACGTATACCGCGTACGACCGCCGCTTGGCCAGGCTCTGTGTGGCCGAGTCTGTCGACATGCTCCACTGGAAGAAACACCCGCCCGTGATTCCCGAGGACCGGTGGGCAGAGACGTGCGTGTCGCTCAGCGGCGAGCCCTTTGTGCGGTACGGGTGGCTGAAGGCGGGCGCTATCTTCGTCGACAGGCACCGCGACGGGCACTACTACATGATCTGGGGCGAGTCGGGGCTCCAGTTGGCAGTCAGCGACGACTTGGTCCACTGGACCGTGCGCCGCCAGGTGTACGCGAGAGGCAGGTTCAGCTGGCAGGACCGCCTCATCGAGCCAGGCCCGGCCCCGATCCGCATCGAAATTCCGGGGAGAAACTACTACGTTTTGTTCTACAACTCGTCGACCGTGGGCTCCGGGGCCTATGAGAAGGGCACGTACACGATCTCACAGATGCTTGTAGACTACGACAACTTGCAGGACGGGCCGTTGGCCCGCTTGGAAAAGCCGGTGTTGGTGCCGGAGGCCGCGAACGAGGTGGTGGGCCAGGTGAGCAGGGTAGTGTTCACCGAGGGCGTGGTGCAGTTCCGCGGCCAGTGGTTCATGTACTATGGCGCCGGCGACTCCGAGTTGTGTGTGGCCACGTGCCAGGCGTGAGACCTGGTTCCTTGCCGTTCATTGACTTGCGGGGGGCCTCGGCTCTAGGCACCAGCTCCGACTCATTAGAGTTCTGCGTCCAGCGGCAATGCTTCTATTCAGTTTTGCCTGTGTTTGCACAGTCTGTATTCGATCGGCGGTGGTAATGGGGCCCGGTGTCTGGGTGGTGGCAAGACCCCAGGCTCGGTGGAGTGGAACTCAGTCTATCTTACCAACTACAGGCCAGACATACACCGTATCTGAAAGCCACGAGCAGGACAGAATTGTCTGATCCTCTCTGTCTCGGCTCACAAGCACGAGAGGTGGCCATGCTGACAGAGACCCAGGCGCCCCGCTGTGCCTCACGGGGATACCATATATTGCAGGGCGACATTGGTGCTGCGCACGGTGTGCTGATTGCTGAAGCCATCACTCCATTTTTCGTCCCCACTTTTCCTGTTCGCCCCGAGAATCCTCTCACAGACCGCCGAGTGTCTCATTGCAATTTGCTGACTACAAAAAAAAAATATAAAAAAGGGCTGCGCGGGGGTGTTTTGCTTTGTTGCAAACTTCCGTCTAGCATTCGTGGAATTAGGCGCACCGCACCCGTCCGCCTCACACGAGCACTCGCAGCGCGCGTTGCTCGCATCGCACGAGCCAGGTCCATCAACACCAATATGCATCTTCTCCGCATCGTGAACTTTGCAAGCACACCAAGAACGCCCGCGGCGCCACTCGTCCTAGTGCTTTACATCCGACGCAGGCGTGTTCCTTTTTTGCCCCTTGTACTTCCGCACTGAACACCCGCTGTTCTGAGCAACACATGAACTTGGAGGACCCCACGAGCGTTCTGGTCTCGGTGCCCGTCAACGGCAAGGACCCTATCCGTCTCGCGTTCCTCGGCGGCGCCCGCACGGGTAAAACCGCGGCTATTTCCAAACTCTCTTACGGCACGTACAGGGACACTTACTACCCACTGCGCAAGACAACGCCGGTGCTCTTCACATACGTAGCACAGACGCCGGAACTGCGGCTCATTCTCGACCAGCACCAATCGCGGCGGTTGCTCGAGCACGCGCTGGCGCGGGACGACTTGCTTCTCAGCCCAGTGATCTCGGACGCGTTGTTGCGGGCATCCTCGCGAAAGACGGCGCACGCAGGCCCGGCCCTTGACCCCAGCCACGTTCGCAACGACTTCTACGCCACGGCACGCGCGGACACGCGGGCGCCCGCAGAAATCTCGCCTATTTTGACCGAGCTAATTGATACGCCGGCCTTCAACAGCCAACAGTTCATCCCTTTTCTCGAGGCGTCGTTGCATGCACGCCTTGGCAAAAACGTGTTAAAAAACTTGGCCGACACGCCGCGGCAGCCCGTTAACACAGAGCCCTTGTTGGTGGCCAGCGGTGCTGGCGAGATGAATGGCACCATTGACGGGTACTTTCTATTCTACAGCGCCGTGCCTTCGGCCCAGCCCCCGCAGTACGATGAATCCGAGGCACGCAAGCCGAGCGGCGGTAACGCCCCAGCCTCTACCCCTTCCGCACAACAGGCGTTTCTCAGTTCGGCAACAGAGGGCACCACGCTCAGCCTTCTCCCGGTGATCAAGGCTGGACTTGAGGAAGCGTGGCGCGAGTACCATACATACCGCACGCGGTGGGACCAGGGTAAGGAAAAAGACATATTTCTGCTCAAGACCGCGCTCCGCACAATGTTCGATGGTGCCAGTGTGCCACGGGCCGCAGTGCTGGGAACATTGCTACACACATCCGTGGACCCGGCTGATCCGCTGTGCCCGCCTCCGGTATGGATCATCTGCACGCACAAAAACCTGCCCCTCGCCTCGCCCACGCTCGTAAGTGAGGGCAAGCGGCTCGCCAGGCTTTGGCGGTGCGGGTTCTTTGCTGTGGACGCGACTGGAGATCTCGATCAGATCTTGGCCGTCATGATTCGCGAGGTTGTGGAGAGAAAGAGCTTGCAACGGGCAAGGAAGAAGCGGTGAGGCAGGTTTTGGAAGAGCACATGTAGCCTGAATGTCCGTGGGCTCTCCAGAGTATGCCTTTTTTTGAGGCTAGTGATTCTCAGGCTATGTGCGTTCAAATATGGACGAAACAAGTTTCTCAAGGCTTTTCGCTACACGTCTCAGAGAAGCTGTGGCGTGCTCTTAGTACAGGTGAAAGCCGGAGCCACTGCCGATAGCCACATTTGTTGTCTTACAGACATGTTCTCGACAGTACATGCACATGGAGAATCATGAGGCCTAGATGGCTCGTCAATTACTCAAATGGCCAGAGGAGAGACCGCATTTAATTCGGCGTATGGGCTCAGGGTTTACAGCAGCGGCTGATGTTCTAAGCGGTATGTGTATTGTATATGCATAGTATCTAAATAATCAAACATGACTGCAATATGGCTTCATACCCTAATATAGATTTCTTCTCTCTTAAATTGATCATAATCAAGAACAACGTGCGAGGGGTACTCGGACAAGGGTGTCTGAGCGCTGGTAGATTCGACTGTATGGCCAAAAGGGGTACAAACAAGTCTGACCTCACATTGACAATGACTGCACACTTGACATAGTAGAGTCAGCATCAGAATCTGGGGGACTGTTTCTAATAACTGTTATTTTCTTTCCTTCAAATTGATTATACCTCCACCCAGCCTTCGCATCCTGCATAACACCAGAACTATCTAATCTCACGGTGCACTACTTGCCTCTAGTACGTCAGCATATTACAAGCGCCGAATCTTTGCATTTCCTTAGACTCGACCTCTTCGGATCCAAATATACGCACCAAAAAGCGAGGTCTTCTCAAGCATCCATCCCATGTCCATGTATAGCAATGACAAATCCGGCTAAACCGACATGTGTTCTATGTGCCCACAAGAAAACCATTCTACATCGAGATCTACTATGTGGTGCCTGCGTTCATCAGAAAATCGAGATCATCAGAAACTCTGTGGTCGAGAACGAGGCGTGGAACGCGCAGATGCGCTCGCAGATTAATGCCATCTTCCACATCTGTGAGCAGATAAGAGATGGAAAAGACCAGCATCTTGGCAGGAATCATGCCCAAGGCGCCCCAGCTGCAGATTCTCCGGATATAATCCATAGTATTCCACAGCCAGGGCGCAATGTGGTAAATCAGCTAGCACTAAAGTTGCAGAAGCTCGAGATCATGCGCAGAAACATGAAATGCAAAGGCCTTGACAGATCTTGCGAGTCTTTCGCTCAAAAAAACGAAGCATTGGCCTTGAGGAACGAAGCAATGGTGCTTCAAATCAGCGAAAACCGCCGCCGTCTCGAGGCGTCAGAATCACGGATCCGTGAAAATTATAGCAGAAGACTTGAAGACCTAGATAAAGAAATTGTTTCTATTCAGCTTGAGCGCATGGAGCGCGTATCTCGACAAGCCGTTCTCAAACAATACTCCGACTACATGGTGCTTCGAGATACAATGCTATGGGGTGGTAGCAATAACAACCCACCAATACTGGGGATTACATTATGTACTAGACCCATACTACCATTGTCCCAGATACGAGACGCACATATTGAAACAATCAACACGTTTCTAGAGGACTTGATTCGGCTTCAGTGCTTGTTGTTTGATCTATTTAGCATTGACGAGGACAGCTGGGAGCTTCCCTACCTTGGCCACTTGAAGAAACTTCTACCCGATCAAAAGTTTTACGACTCAGTGCAGTCAAAAATCAATAGCATCTTGCACATCAACCTAGACGAATCAGCCAACTCACCCGATCCCATCAGCAACGAAAATGAAATGTTGGCAGATGATGAACCGCCTGTGGAATGGTCTGTCAAAGACCTCGAGAAAATCACAATTAAAGACAAGACCATCCATGTACCCAAGTCCTTCCGGACAATGAACCTCCAGCGTCGTTCCAGTTTAAATCAACTCGAAACATTAGAAGAGCGCCTGTCTATTGTTTCAGGGTCAGATACGCAAACAGAAAATCCTAGTATGTTTGTCGTGGTAGGCCAGGAACATATCACAGACACAAGCTGTTTGTCGGCCAAAAACAGGGCCAAGCCAATACAAAAATCAGACTTGTCAGACGCGCTGTCTAAATCCACAGCCCAAGACAAGAGTCCTACTACACGACCTGACTTGAGCGGAAAGAAAATTGTTATCGTGCCTCACCGGATTCTCACTAAGCCGTTTTCGAAGCTACGTCCCAACGAATACTTAAAGTTCGTGTCAATCGTCGTTAAACTCTTAGTCACATACAACGATTTTTTGCGAGGGGTTCTTGGTCCAGCCTTCTCTGAAATGTTTAAGAATCAATCAGTCCTGGGCGTTTCCGAGAACGGTCTGCTGATGGGCGATAGAAGAGAGGCAACGGGAGAGTTCATATACGAATTCCAGCCCCTTTTACTGACAATTGCGAGCTTGGACCTGTTCTTCCAACAAAAGCAAAAGCTGTCGGTCTTGAGCTCTCTGCCACCAAACGTGACTCGAAGCAATAGCAATATCGACGCGTCGCAAGTGTCCAGTATCTACGATGAACCGCGGTCGATGCAAGAATCACGGGCCATTGACACCAGAGTTCGTTCAGCCCTGATTCTCATTTCACCGTTACAAAAAGTTCGAGGATTCTACGCCAAAGTCATGTCCAAAGGACAGGACCCCATACTGAGCCCCGAACCTTTTTCGATCTCGGACAAAGTAATATACGGCATGGTTAGCGAAACTCGCGCAAATGGTGATCCAAGAAGAACAGCTTCTGAAAAGACAAGAAAGTCAGACGCTGAGACTTGTTTCAAATCTGGCTCTGCATCTTCACAATACGACTTGAAAGAGATTCTGAGAAAGGTACACGATATTATCTCTGGCGGTAGTGGCCGTGCGCACCTTGATAAAGCGAGCGCCAATTTTGTCATGCAACAATCTAGGGCACACCTCGACGACTGGGATGTTGTTAGCAAGATGTTTTAGAGAGCTCAAAAACTGAAATCAAAATTCAAGTATTGCTTCTCATGACGTTACAGCAAGTTAATAGATTTTAATGCCCATATTACACGTGTGATTTGCCGGCCTTCTATATCCCGCCAGCGGTTCTGCACTTTTCTTTCCGCGCGGCAGCTAATGAGCACTATCTTTGGAACACAATTGACAATGTTGGGTCATAATGAAAGATTGAAAGCTGTAAAAAAAAACTCTATTTCTTATATTATTGTTGCAATACTCCAACTCATTCCAAGAAGGCCTGGAAGGAGATATTCTATCCATCCTGCACATAAGTTTGTATGCGTAACTCTGAGAACGAATGCGTAATTATGTGCCCCCTACCTATCTCGGACCAATCCCAAATTATCGACGAACCCCGATAACGACCCTCTTGCACCCCACGACTTCCGGTGCACACTGTCTTCTCTGATATATAACATGTTGTCTGACAAAGAATTGTTTGACTTGAACAAGAAAGCTGTTTCGGAGGGCTTTAAAATCAAGCCCAGACTCAACTATAACACCGTCGGCGGCGTCAACGGCCCCTTGGTGATTTTGGATAATGTTAAGTTTCCGCGCTTCAATGAGATTGTGAACTTGACTTTGCCGGATGGCACAGTGCGTGCAGGCCAGGTCTTGGAGGTCCGTGGCCTGAAGGCAATCGTGCAAGTTTTCGAGGGAACTTCGGGTATCGACATCAAGAAAACCAGGGTCGAGTTCACCGGTGAGAACTTGAAGATCTCGGTTTCTGAGGACATGTTGGGTCGTGTGTTTGACGGCTCGGGCCGCCCCATTGACAAGGGTCCCAAGATTTTTGCGGAAGACTACTTAGACATCAATGGTTCGCCCATCAACCCTTACGCGCGTATCTACCCCGAGGAGATGATCTCCACGGGTGTCTCCGCAATCGACACAATGAACTCGATCGCGCGTGGCCAGAAAATCCCGATTTTCTCAGCGTCTGGCTTGCCCCACAACGAGATTGCCGCCCAGATTTGTAGACAGGCTGGATTGGTGAGACCCACTAAGGATGTGCACGATGGCCATGAAGACAACTTTTCGATTGTGTTCGCCGCCATGGGTGTCAACTTGGAGACGTCCCGCTTTTTCAAGCAGGACTTTGAGGAGAACGGCTCCTTGGATAGAACGTCGTTGTTCTTGAACTTAGCCAACGACCCTACCATTGAGAGAATCATTACACCCAGATTGGCGTTAACCACTGCCGAGTACTTGGCCTACCAGACTGAGAGACACGTGTTGACTATTTTGACTGATATGTCTTCGTACGCAGATGCCTTGAGAGAAGTCTCCGCGGCGAGAGAGGAGGTTCCCGGCAGAAGAGGTTACCCTGGTTACATGTACACTGACTTGTCAACAATTTACGAGAGAGCTGGTAGAGTTGAGGGCAGAAACGGGTCGATCACGCAGATCCCTATTTTAACAATGCCAAACGACGACATCACGCACCCTATTCCAGATTTGACTGGCTACATCACCGAGGGCCAGATCTTCGTCGACAGACAGTTAGACAATAGGGGCGTGTATCCACCTATCAACGTATTGCCTTCTTTGTCTCGTTTGATGAAGTCTGCCATTGGCGAGGGTATGACCAGAAAAGACCATGGCGATGTGTCTAACCAGTTGTATGCGAAATACGCTATTGGTAGAGATGCGGCTGCCATGAAATCTGTTGTGGGTGAGGAAGCGTTGTCTACTGAGGACAAATTGGCGTTAGAGTTCTTGGAGAAGTTCGAAAAGAACTTTATTGCACAAGGTGCCTACGAGGACAGATCCATTTTCGACTCCTTGGACCTTGCCTGGTCTTTGTTGAGAATTTTCCCAAGAGAGATGTTGAACAGAATCAGCCCTAAGATCTTGGACGAGTTCTACGAGCGGTCCAGCGAACAAGACGAGGACGATGACGACGAGAACCCGGACAAGTCCCATGACTTGATCGATGCCTAGTGCGAGCATGCACCCGTCTCACGCTGCTTACATTCACTTCTCTGATATCGCTGTTAGACAATGATATAGCATGATCAATCGCATGGTATATACACTATTGAACAAAAATTATTGCTTCCTACTGCAGAACTGGTTATCTACTGTACATTGAATTAGATGCCGATATGAAGCTATTTCCCAGGTCAGCGATCAGTTCAGAGCCGCTTCCTGAGCTTTCTTCAAGTTGCCAATGTAATTGATGGCAGATCCGGCCTTGAAGAAATCAATTTGGTCCTTGGACATGGTGTGCTTGCACAAGAATTCGAACTCAGAACCGTCTCTCTTTTTGACATGCATTCTCAAGTGACCGCCGTTGTTGCCGTCCTTGGCAACCATGTCACGTAAGTCAACTGTGGTGAGCTCATCACCAGATGAGATTCTGTCGTAGTCGGCTTCATTCGCAAATGTCAAGGGCAACATACCTTGTTTCTTTAAGTTAGTCTCGTGGATTCTCGCAAACGACTTCACCAAGATGATAGACCCGCCCGTGAATCTAGGAGACATAGCTGCGTGCTCTCTGGCAGAGCCTTCTCCATAGTTGTGCTCAGCAACAACAATCCAAGGACGCTGGTCCTGTTTCCACTTAAACATGAGTTCAGGGATAGAGTAAGCATCTCCATTCAAGTCGTATGCCTTGTTGACCTCCCCCGTCTCCTTATTGACTGCGCCAATCAAAGTATTATAAGAAATGTTCTCCAAATGACCCTTGTATTTCAACCAAGCGCCGGCAGCAGAAATGTGGTCAGTGGTGCACTTACCCTCAACCTTCAACAAGACGGTAGTAGTAAGCTCTTCTCCAGACCATGGAGCAAACGGCTCCAAAAGTTGTAATCTGTCTGATTCTGGAGAGACGTTAATTTCGACGTCTGCCTTTGGTTGTGGGTTAGGGTCGGGGTAGAACATCTCACGACCCTTTATGAAACCGGAGTTTGGCAACTCATCGCCGGTTGGCGCCTCAAACTTGAATTCGCCCTTCTCTGTCTTGATAGAGTCGGTGAGGGGATTGTAGTTCATGTCACCAGAGTAAATCATGGCAGTGACAATGTCAGGGGAGGTGAGAAAGTTCATGGTGTTTCTGTTGCCGTCATTTCTGGCCCTGAAGTTTCTGTTAAAAGATGTGAAAATTGCATTTGACTCAGTGGATGTTTTGGGCACGTCTGTTCTGTCCCATTGGCCGATACATGGACCACATGCATTGGCCAAAACAATGGCACCGTTTCTCTCGAACACATCAATCAAACCGTCTCTTTCGATAGTGGCTCTGATCTGCTCAGAACCTGGCGTGACAAAGAAAGGAATCTTTGGTTTGAGTCCGGCAGCTTCGGCTTGTCTCACAATCGAAACAGCACGAGACATATCTTGGTATGAAGAGTTGGTGCATGAACCAATGAGGCCAGCACTCACGGTGGAAGGCCAGCTCTCTGCTTTCGCGGTTTTACCAAAAGTGGAGATAGGGGTGGACAAATCAGGAGTGAAGGGTCCGTTGACGTGGGGCTCCAATGTGTTCAAATCAATCTCAATGATCTTGTCATATTGGGCGTTTGCATCAGCTCTCAAAAAGTTGTATTTCCCCAACGCAACATCGGCAGCATCGGCAATTGGGCCTCTGCTGGTCTGTTTCAAGTACCTGCGATGAGCTTCTTGATAAGGGAACGTGGATGTTGTAGCACCAATTTCGGCACCCATATTACAGATTGTGGCCATACCGGTGCAAGACAAGGTCTCAACACCCTCGCCAAAGTATTCCACAATATACCCAGTGCCTCCCCGCACAGTCAAAAGACCAGCCAAGTGGGTGATTACGTCCTTTGGAGATGACCATCCACTCAACTTTCCTGTCAACTTGGCACCCATAATTTTGGGTGCCTTCAACTCCCATGGAGTTCCAGTCAAGCCATCGACAGCATCCGCACCACCGACACCAATGGCAATCGCGCCCAAGCCGCCCGCATTAGGGGTGTGAGAATCAGTACCGAGCATCATCAAGCCTGGAACAGAGAAGTTCTCAAGAACAATCTGGTGGATAATACCTGAGCCAGGGCCCCAGAACTGGATTCCGTATTTTTCGCCGCAACTTTGCAAGAAATCAAACACCTCTTTGTTCGTGGCAATGGAGCTCACCAAATCACTTTCAGCGCCATCCTTACCAACAATCAAATGATCACAATGAATAGAAGCTGGCACAGACGTGCGAGACATGCCTGTGGTCATGAATTGCAACAATGCTGTTTGAGCAGACGCGTCTTGCATTGCCACGCGATCTGGGTGCAATTTCAAGTACTGCTCACCTCTAAGTCTGGAAGAGTCGCCATTGACAGAGGCCATTGTTTGCTCAGGGTCAACCAAGTGGGAATACAAAATCTTTTCAGCCAAGGTCAAGGGCTTGTTCCCGGAGATACGATTAACAGTTTCCAAGTTTTTTACCAACTTGGCGTACGGGGGGCATTTAGCTTGATATTCTGAGGGTACATTGAAGGACGAAGCAAAGTCTGACAGAGTGGCCAACGACCGTCTGAGAGCCTTGGCAGAAACTCGGGAGTAGTTTCTAGACGCCAACATTCTAAATACTTTTGCTTGAAAAATGAAAGTAAGTACTCTGGTGAACTCTAACTAGAAAATTTTGCACACGTAATTTTCAAATTGTAGCCTGGACTTCTTACCGGCAGGAACAGCGTTGTCCAATGACAGTGCCAGTAGTCCATGTTACAACTGCGCTTTGATAAGGCGCACCGGACCCAGTCAGTCACACCGTGACTCATCACTGATTGCGCCGCGCATCCACTACTTTACTCCTGCACACCAAGACCTTTCCAAATCACCGATACGATGCTTCAATGCTGTTGAACTTGTGGGGTATCTCGAGGCTGCACGACGCAACTTAACTTCCACGCACGATCTTCCTCCTTTTTGTTTACTTGGGACACTTTCCATAGTTCAAGTAAAATCAACTCCTTAAGCGCAGGTACACTCGCAATGAAGTACTCTTCAAGCGCGTTCAGCAAATGCATATCGCTTTTCTTCGATGGCGCAAGCGAAAAAAGTGTTCCACTTTTAGCCCGGCCATCTTCACTTTTCATATCGTAGGGAATTTGAAGACTTTCAATATCAGCAATGACCCTCGTTAGCTTGAGATACTTGTCAATGTTTATCAACTTCTGCTTCAAAAATGTGTTTGCTATGCGGTAGTTAGGATTTCCATCAGTAACAAAAGTCAAATCCTGAAGAAATAGCGAGAAGTAAGGCACAACAGGAATGTTGTAATCGTTGGATAGCAAAAAGCTTTTCAACTTGGTTCTGTAAACACTGTAGTTTTTCTCTGGGTGGATAATGCAGCATAAGTAGTCATACAACTCGGTGTACTTCTCTGATAGGTCACTCCAAAGCTTCGTCAATCTGGTTATCAAATGAGACTGAAGCGACGTGATTATTGCTGCCAACGAATTGAAGTTTCGCAAATATAAGCAGGAAATGGCTATCTTTAACCACGTCTTTATGATGTTCACACGAACTTTGTGATGGATTTGTGGCTGCAAAACGGACTCCACAACGTACTCAGAAAGATGATTTGTGAATAACAATGATTGACGCACATTATTTGCTAACTTGAGGTGGGCTTTTTTAGCCGTAAAATTTCCATTCACCAATTCACTCGCTTGAATTGAGCAAAAAATCTCAGACTCTATAAGCGTAAGCTGCTTTGCAATCTCTAAGCCGTTGAAATCAAGTAGGTTGGGTCGATAGTTGGACAAGACCCAGTTTTGATCACTTAAAGCATACCATTTGGGCAAGAGAACACGAATGTCTGCAAAAATAAATTCTCTTGATTCAAGCAAAGCCTTCAGTACCCAGTGATCTTGCAAAATCGACCGGTAAGTCGTGACGAGCGCCTCAATTGCACCAAGTTGACTTTTTGTGAGCAAAGATGTTGTAGATGTAGTCTGTCCGCTGATTCCCAAAGGTAATAGCAAAGTCTTTGGTTTGAGTGAGCTGACAACAGAGCTGTTTGTATTAATCTTTGAAAGCTCATATCCATCAATCATTGAATATCTTGAGGCGAGAGCTCCGTCTGAATCGCTGTTTGGCAAAAACGAGTTTTTGCGTTTAATTTTTGCAAGAGAAATACTTCGGTTCATGAATTGTTGGGACTCGGATTCTTGGGACACAAGTCTAGAAGCGATTTCAATCAATTTCATTGCTTCAAAAGGCAAAATTTTAAAAACCGCTTCATTAAAGAAGTTAATCAAAGTGCTCAAATGGGCATAGTCACTTTTAAAGTCCCAGTAAGACTCCATCCAAATTTGGAATAATTTGCAAATAATCTTTTGCCTATTTCGAAGCTTCACGGGCAACAGAACATCATTTTTTACTTCGACAGCGATGTCACCTTCAAATCGCAGAATCAACAGCTCGGCCAAGTTGAGGCCGCTGGCAAAATTGCGAAAACAAATGAAAAACGCAGATACAAAAAAGTATTCAGGAGGCGACATTTCATTTGTCAATGTATAGACAAGCCCTTTGAACGAGGCGCCAATAAGATTACCACTAGAATCCACAAGAAGTTCATCATTGATGCTAAAGCTCTCAGACTCTGTCAGCATGCCATCAGATGAAAGGAATTGCTTGAACTCCTGTCCGGATCCGAAAGGCGCTGAAGATTCTGTATCCACAAGAAGTGTCTTATGAAGTGAGTTGATGCCATTGACAGTGATTCCAAGTTCCCCTGCTTTGCCTGAGCGGAATGTCGAATAGCGGTTTGAAGATTTTGCATTGTTCTGTTTTAATTGGCGTAAATCGCTAACATGGAGATCAAGCGACTTAACCAATCCAATGGAGCAACTTTTAATGAATTCCTCAGGCAGTATTCTGATTTGGGAGTAGTCTGGATAAGCCCTCTCAGCACTTAGTTTGTAGTCGCCTATGGGCTCAAGGGTCTTACGAATACAGTTTATAGTCAACGCAATGGCGTGTATCATATCCGCGGCTATAGTCACAAGCGCCTTTCCATCGCTAGTGTGTGAATACAGGCCTGTGCTGTGACTGCTCTCTTTAAAACTGCGATGCTTATCGGGCTCACTCAAGGTGTTGATTACCAAAGATTTCACGCTCGTGACAATTTGATTTACAAGAGAGAGAAGAGCATCGAGTGAGCCATCGAGCTCCGCAGGCTTCTCTGAGAATAAATCAGACCCCGTCTTTGAGATAAAAAGTAGCTCCCTCAAGAGTAGAATGATGTGGTGCACCATAGTCTCCAAGAGATCGCAGCCAGCGGGGTTGTGCTCCACCAAGTCGAGTCTTCCAATTATTAGAGACAAGTACGAGTACAATACAGAATTAATTTCCGCGACTCTCTGCTTCGCATTTGGCGGGCTGCGTAAGAGCGGATACTTTTCCATGTCATCACGCAAAGACATCTCTGTATCTCTCTTGATGACTTCGGTACTTTCTGCAGCCCAGACATCATAGAAATATGTAGCGCGTCTAGTGACCTGAAGTACCAAGAGGGTCAAGATTTCTATTTTGTCGTAGTTGGATGTGCCTTTGAATTCCGCGGCCTTGGACATCAATGTGTACCAGTCGGACAAAAGCGCCTTGCGACATTTACGTACGACCGGTTTCTTGATAACGATTTCGTTTGATCTTGAGAGACAGTCGGTCTCCTGGAGCAATCTCCTGACGCCGTTGCGCACGTTGTTGACGAACTTGACTGAAAAAGTCTTCTTGCCCTGCCTGGACGTGTGCGCGTAAGGATTGGAGAGGAACTTGCCACACGAATCGAGAAGCGGCCCCATGTAGTGGGCATAAGATAGTCTTGGCTCCGCGGAAGCCGCGTCATGCTCGTCGTCGTTGACGGCCACCGAAAAGAAGTTCATAGGGACCCAGCCGCGATCGAGGGTGTCCAAGAGCGTGACTTCGCCCCAGCCCGAGTCGTCGATGGTGTGCACAAACGCCAAGTCGCCAAGGCTGAAGGAGAGGCAGACGGAGTTCTCGGACTCCTGCTGCGACTGCGTGGCGTCGAACGAATGAAGCGCTTTGATGAACAACACGGACATGTCGATGTCGGGCGCATCGCTGCGGGGCGGCGCAGTTGCCGTGTGAGTCGGGTGGGACTTGGGCGGCGCCGTGTCCGCATACGAGATGTTGAGCCCCCCCGTGGCGCGCGGGCCCAAGTCCTCCTGCAAGCCAGGGTCATCACCAGCTCCTGTAGAGGAGTTGGTGACGGACATGGAGAGCAGAAGATCCTGTGAGTACTGCAGCGACTTCACCAGGCGGTCGTAGAAAGAGGAGGCAGCCTCGCTGGCGTCGCTGGTGCTCGACACGGACTCGGAGTCCGTGCGCACGCGCAGCTTGGAGCGGATCTTGCGGTAATACGAGCTTGTTGTGCGTGTCTCGCCTGCGGGCGGCCCGCTGGCGTGCTCGCGTTGCACATTCAGCGAGAAGTTCACCTGGAACCGCTGCGACTCCTCCAGCACATGCAGCCCGTACAGCAGCAACGCCACGGAGAGACGCTGGAACTTCGCGGGGAGGTCTTCCGCGGACGACGGCACGGCGCTTGGGGGCGTTCCCGTCGCGGCACCGGGCGCCAGGCCGTCGTTCGCCACGCCGTCGTCCGCGGGCCACGCGCCAATCAACGGCGTCTTGTCAATGTCGTCGAACGCGGCGGCCAGCGCTATCTGCGGCGTCACGTCCGGGTCGCTTCGCGGGCTCTCGGCGCCGTGGCGCCGCGGCGAGCGGCGCGACGCGAGGCTGAGCACGCTCTCGCGTGCCGTCACAAACGTGCGGAGCGTCTGGTCCAGCGGGGCCTGCCGCATCGCTGCCGTGGCGGCGTGTGCCCCGGCGCCGTCGTCCTCGGAGTCGGAGTAGTCCGAGCCGAACCGCTCGTCGGGGGCCGCGCGGGGCTCGCGGCGCGGGCTCGCGGCGGCAGAGTACACGCTCGAGGCCATGTTTTCGTGAGGACGCACCATTGCGTGCTAAAGGGGCGGCGGCTCGAGGAAATGTGCTATAGGGAGTGGGGCAAGTCTGGCCGGGTCTGCCTAGGGACGGGGCAGGATGAGGACAAGAAGGGGGACAGGAAAGGGGGGGGCAAAAGCCGCGTCGTTTTGTTGCCACGGCACACTGCTCGTATATGGGGTCTGCAAAAGGGCGGCTGCTGCAATGTGGCCGGTATTTAGCGCCGGTTCAGTGGGCCGGTGTTTATGGTATTCGCGAGCAGGGCAGAGCTGGGGCCGACGGTTTATTCCGCGCACGCTGCGCGTCCTGGCAGGCGGGGCCTCGCGTGGCGCGACGCACATGGGCACTGCAGGAACCAGGCCCGTATTTTGGCCCCAGCCGCCCTCCGGCATTCGCGCGCCCGCCCCACGAATATCGGGCCCGGCCCTGCTTGCCTTTTGTTTTGCTTCTGTTTTGCTTCTGTTTTGCTTCTGTCTGCTTCTCTGATGTATTCATATAAAAGCCATTTTATGCGGCAACATCCAATACTTTTATATCTTGTGCAATTCAAATTATAAAACAGATGGTGATCTCTCGAATATACAAAACATGCGACCAAAACTGAATATGCTTGTACTACCCACATATATGCTCTTTACTTATATAGATCTAGGGCTGGTTTATTTTCCATCTATTCATGCATTGAATACACACCCTTTTCTTTTGCTTCTATTTCTTTCCTTGCTTGTTTCTCTGTTTCCATATGCCATTTGCCCTCTTGTTTTCCTGTTTTTATTATCTTGTTGCATTCCATTCTAGGAAGGCACAGGTGTCTTGCAATTCTGGATCCTCATACAAGCAATGTATATTTCTTATTCCCTACTGAGTTTGTTCTATACTCCATATAGAGAAATCTACTGCATGGCTTTTTTGCTTTTCCCCAGGCATCTAGATGGTCAACGCCATTTGAAAATATCATCTTTCATAATCATCGTATTCAACTCAACAAGTGGCTCAAACTGAAATGAACGCGGATGCAATGTCACATCACAATTGTATAGTTGTACAACTTCATTGATCTGAATCTTTATATATATATTCTAGAGTATTCCATATTATATTACACCATCTTTGTATATAAAGTGAAATCACAAGTACATGACTTGAAATGCAATACACTTTTCATTTTTTAATTTGACACTATAAACGCACCATCATAACAGTACTGATTCATTAGATAACAATATATCCATATTAAATGTATTTTTAAACATGTTTGAGCTGTTAAATCTAAAAGTGGAAACATAATCTATAGAAAACATAACGCCGGATCATTTTCTTAACTGTACAACTATTTCTCACAATGATATAATACACATTAAGAATAGTGTTTTATGGGATTGTCTAGTTTGGGACCTGGTGTCGTGCGCGCTCGTACATTATTGCATGGTTCATGACCTGCACTATTTGGAGGAGCCGAGCAAGGCTCATTTGCTTCACTCGTGTGCGGGTAATTTCAGGGCGGGAGTGTTAAGAGCTGAATCCCAGATGCACACAAGCTATTTGTTTCCTTCTTTCAGGGTGACGGGGACTCGTGGAAGCTGTGTTCTCTGCTGTGTCTGTAAATACGATGGGCGCTTGCTTTTCTAGCCAGGACTCTTCCTCCTGGGTGCTATACCTGGCCATATCCCATATGCCCACTACAGCGAGACACACTGCCCATACAATTGGATGTTTTTGGAAGCTAGAAAAATTTCACTTGGCCTTAAACAAGAAGCTTGCTTGGAGTTTGTTCTCTCTCCGTGTAGATCGGTCGCTTCCCAAACAAAATATGTTTATTCGATATACTTCGCGCATCAATGTCTCACGAAACTATTCAAAAACAACTGCCAAGGAGATATTTACCATTAGTTCTGGGGGCGCGTGATACTTTCCCTGAAACATACGTCGTCGTATTACTGTGATTTGCTGGACGTCAGAGACACAAGTATGGCATTAATTTTTGAGAATTCATAGATATCTTCTGTGTCGCAACACCATGCCAAGTATTGACAGAATAGCATCGCCCTGCGGCATTGGATTTTAGACGATTCAAATGAGTTGCTTTGGGAGCTCGAGCTCCTTGAGCAAATCAACCAGTTCTAACTTCTTTCCCACCGAGCCCAAGACTAAATCAGTCAGGCTATATAAATGGTAATTAATTTCCATGGATAATCCATAGAAATACCCTATGCTTTCAGCTCGGGGGCTGGATTGGTACCTTTTTTCTCACAGACAAGTCAAAAGCCACGGAAGATTGGAACTCGGAGTTCCTGTTTCGGCTGAGCCCATTCCTCTCCAGTCTTTTGCTTCAAACGCAACTTGTCAACCAAGCCGCACTGGGGGTACTTGCGCAATTGGCCCTAAATCACGTGCACGGTCGGTCTCAGCATTTTCCACGTCTGGGGTGTTTTACATTCAACGCTAGCAAATGTCCTCATTTACCTGCCAAACGTGCCACTTGTCGTCGCCTGACATTGGAAAACACTTATCTCTGTCGCGCCATAAATCTGTGGTATATGACGCCTTGCAAGAAACTGTAGAATGTGAGGATTGTGGGGACTCCAATATCCATCTTCTTCAGATGCTTCGTTATGGCCTCTCGGATTTATCATTGCTATGCAAGGAGTGCTCCCGGAAATCCGCCGCCCAAGCAACGGCTGAGTATACTCTAAGCAACGGATCTCTCATTGCGAAATTGCCGCAGTACTTTAAGTTTAGAGACATACAGTGTAAGCATTGCAACACCGACCGCAAGTTGGCTGTGGGAAACTTTGGCGACACCCAGCTCGTCGTGTGCATGCGATGCATTCTGAAGGAAAACACACCCGCCAATAAATTTATCAGCGAAGACTCGGACGATTTCTTATTTGCTTTGCTCGGTATCAAGGAATATAGTTCGAAGCAAGGATCTAAGAATAAGGGCGGCGGCAGAAAGCTCGGCCGTAAAGGTGGACGCGAGAAGAAACCGAAGCCATTTGACCCAGACGCCGAAAGAAGGAAGGCACACTATGAAAGTGAAAAGGCTGCGCGAAACTCCTTCAAATCGGTCAAGACTGTGAAAGCTGTGGGCTCATCTAGTCTCAGTCCAAGCATCTCCAGAGGCACCAAGCCCTTTCTGGGCAAGGCAAAAGGAAACGCAGAGAAAAATGGGGCTATGAAGCCCAAGAATACACGAGTTATCGAGTCTGCTGCGAAAAACACAAGCAAGAACACAAAAAAAGACGCCAAGAATGGCAGTTCGGGTCAGGGGCAGTCACAAGTATTAAAAATTTTCAAAAATGAAGGAGAGCATTCCAACATGGACAACACCAATACATCTAAGCCTGATGTAACTCTGTCAATAAAGCCGATAATGCTGAACAAGCCAGAAAAATATGCTGACGGTAAGAGTGGTAATAAAAGTGGTGATAAACGTGCTAACCACAGCAGAGCCTCAAACTTGTCTAAGGTTTCATTAGGAGGACCAAAAGGAAGTGGTCAGAAAATTTCTCAAAAAGCACAGACGCTGCAGAAATCAGACAAATCTCAAAACTCAGAGAAGACTAAGAAACTGAGTAGCGCAAAAATTGAAGACGAACTGCAAAGAATAGAGTTACCTGCGGCAAAGCGCGAGTCAGACCGTGGCAAAAAAAATTCTCCCAGAACAAAGTCTGAGCGGGATATAGGTATAGACAAAGGTGAGAAGGACCCCAAGGCCGATACTATTTGCAAACCCAATATGCAAACAGAAGCGAAGATTCATACCCTAGCTCCAGGAATATTCAAGCACACCCCCTCAAAAACCCCGAAGCTCACGTATGACTCCATGGAAGAGTACTTCAACGAGATGTGCTACAATTTATTCCTTGAGGAGAAAATGAGTATTCACACAAGTCAAAAAGTTGTGTTGACTCCAGAAGATTTCGAGTTGGAATGGTTTGCTGATCAAAATAAAAAGCACAAGCAGTTCAAGCTTAATGTCTTGTTAACGCAAGACTTTTTGGATCGGTACCTCTCAAAAAAGATGCAAAATTTGAATAAAAATCCTTTTATGCCGGGGCAATCCCTTATACTCATGTTAGGAGAAGATGTTCCCTGGTACGGCAATATTGTACTTGTTGATACAAACAGCTCCAAACCTCATAAAGGTAAACCAAAGCGAGGAAAGAGTTTTCTGAGCGTCAAGGGGCCAAAGCTCTTACAAATAATCGTAGAGCTATACAAATGGAACAAAATGCCTTTACCAATAACCTCGGACGTCAGGCTTCTCAAAGTTTTGCCAGTATCTGTACCAGTGAGCAGGGTTTTCACGGCAATGTCCAGGATTCTGAATCCAAAGTTCATTGATATGCTTCTCGGAAAAACACCCATCAAACAGATCTTCTTCAAAAACTACCTTAAATTTTCCCGTGAGAGTTTTAATGAGTCGCAAAGAGTTGCCGTTCAGTCTGTATTGAACAACGCGATCACTGTGCTACAGGGGCCCCCAGGAACGGGTAAAACCTCGACAATTTACGAGATTATTTTACAACTCCTCGACAACCTTAACACATATCCGATTCTTGTTGTTGCTGCGTCCAATATTGCCATTGATAACATCGCGGAAAAATTGATCGCAAAACATGGGAACTCAATATTGAGAATTGTATCGATGGAAAAAGAACCTGAGTATAATCGAGAACACCCATTGTCATCGATTTGTTTGCATCACAAAGTTTTTGATGGAATGCCTGCCAATTTTCAAGAGTCTATACGAGAGATGAGAAAGCCAAATTCAAACATCAGCCAAGCGCAGTACAAAAAATTGTTGACAGCTCGAATTGCCTACTCAGATAAAATCATTGCTCTGAGCAGAGTCATTTTCACCACTACTGTTGTAGCCGGTGGTAACCAGCTCAAGCCGATTGCAAAGATGCCTGTTGTTATTATGGATGAAGCCACTCAATCTTCGGAGCCCACAACATTAATTCCATTGTCGATGAATGGTGTGGAGAAATTTGTTTTTGTTGGTGATCAGAAGCAATTGAGTAGCTTCTCTCAGGTGCCCAACTTGTCGTTGTCTTTGTTCGAGCGAATTCTTTCGAATGGCTCCTATAAAACCCCGCATATGCTTGACACTCAATATCGTATGCATCCAGCAATCAGTAGATTTCCAAGAGAAAAGTTCTACAATGGTCTTCTTAAGGATGGTTTGACTTCTGAGGATCGTAAAATGGATGGTATTCCTTCAAACCCGGTGATGTTTTGGGACACATGTGGGAAGTGTCCTGAAGGAACAGTATTCTCACGGTTTCGCGAAGACAGCGGCCTCACATATGCCAACAAGGGAGAGGTGGGTTTCATAGAAAAGGTGTTATTACATCTTATTTTCGAAAAGAAGATCGAAAAGTCAGAGATTGGAATCGTCACCCCTTATAGAGGTCAGCGTGACTTGATATCTTCGACTTTAGTCAAAAATGATCTCGTCAACCCAGAAAAAGATGAAGTTCACGTGGAAGTTGACCGCGATGATTTTTTCAATGAATCCAAGCCTGTGACCATTCATACAGTATCTGAAATAATGATTGCCTCGATCGATGCCTTCCAAGGCAGGGAAAAGAATTTTCTTATCATGTCATGTGTCCGGTCCAACAAACAGAACAAGATAGGGTTTTTGAGCGATGCAAGAAGAATGAATGTGGCTTTGACTAGAGCAAAGTATGGTTTGATTCTCATCGGAGACGTGAATTGCTTGAAGGAAGCTGACGCTTTATGGCAAGAGTATATATACTCGTTGGAGGTGTCTGGCTCGATCTACAAAGACTCTGATTTTAATTTTAGCTGATTATCAGGTAAATTTTATAGACTATATAAGCAAAAATGCATCGTTGAGCCTTACTCATTTTTCTTTCTGAGCCTGTCGCTACTTAAACTCACCGTATTTTTGCTTCTGACATACTTGAGCAAACCAAAAAAGACAATTGAACAAATTGGACCAAGCAAAGGCAGGAATACAGCTAGTTTGTGCTCGCTAGGAAAGTATGCCTGCTGCACCATCTCCTTTTCAAAGTACGCTTTATCTGATTGCTCAACACTGATTCCAGCATATGATACTGCAGATCCAAAATCGGTTTGATTCAACTTTTCGATAGCGATATCATAGTTATCGAGAGCAGCCAACATGTGGTCTTTCGTTGATTCAGGTATTGAAATTCCCTGCAACGAGCTGGATATTTTGAGAAGGGCAGTCAAGTTGCTTAAGGCCCGTTTCAAGTTCTTAAGCGCCGCAATTCTTTGAAAGGCAGCCACTCTAAAAGAGGGACTCTGTGGTGCGCTAGGCACTCCTAATAGCTCAAATAGTTGAGACGCGAAGACATCAAAAATTTGTTTCAATTCATCGGCATCAAACTCGAAAGTCTGGCCCAGGTCGATTTTTGTCTTTGGATTATAGATATGCACACCGCCCCATTGAGGAATTAGGAAAGAATTTGTTTTAGAGCTTTCGGCCAGCAACGAAACGTTGTCGTATACGCTTTTGGGAAAGAAGATGAGAAAGTTGATCGAAGGATCAATATCGTGGGTGTTCAAGTTCCATTCGCCATAGTTAATGAAAGTTGCCAAATCCTCCTTGGGAATAATTCTTGCTGTACCATCTGCACTTAGAATGGGCTCATTATGCAACTTCGAGTAATACTGAATTTGGCTGCTAACCTTGAATGCGCTTGAATTTCCGAGCACATCAAACACAGGTTGAATAAAATCCACTGCTTTCTCAATTGGCCAATCCACAGGGCGGCCATCCTCCACAAATAAGTTGAACACTACGTTGTACGTAGGAGAGTATGGGAACACAGTGTCTGTTACTGGTAAGTCTGCCACAAGCATCGAAATTGCAGCTAGCTCGCTTTTAAAGACTTTTGTTAGTAGAACCATTGTGACGTAATTGGCCAAATAATCCGTAGATATAAAGTCTGGGTTGAAACTGACGTGTATTTCTTTCGACACGGGCGAGAGCTCGTAGTCCAATTTGGAGTCAGAATCCTGCTGCTGCTTGAATCGGATGATATAATCATGCGAGGCGTCGTATTCATTGTCGTCTCCAGCTTGCAAATCAAGCCCCCAGTTTTGAGCAAGATCTTGTAGTTCGAGGGACGCATCGATGTACTTCTGCGAAAGTTCAATCAACTCTGAAGTCACAGAGGCACCCTCAAAGAACACCGGAATGCGAATGTGTGAGCTTTCTGTAAATACGTTCACCCTGTGGAGCACATCTTCTGCTGGCAAATGTGCCCTGTGGATCAGCGTGGTGTAGAAGAAAAGCGGCACGCCCAAAAACGCCACAAATGCGCTCAAAAATAGAAGAATTGTAGAGCGGGTGGCCTCAGAGCTCCCAGACTCTTTTGTGGTGACCATGGTATAAAAGTATGTGGCCTTTGTGTTGCTTGTGGCCCTGATGACCCAGTAGTGGAAGTGGAGTACGTACGTCCATGGTGGAGTGGGGTGCGCGACCGAGGTGCAGTGTTTAGTTCAACGATACGTAAAACAGCGTGCCCAAGAAATTCTGACAAATGCTGACTATTGGTAGTTTTTATTATTGAGTGTCCAAGGTTTGAAAAGTGCTTAGCATCAAGACCCCCAGACGTTTCATTTCCTTGCTTGCACGTAGAATATATAAGTGCTCTCGATGTAAAAGAAGTTTAATTGTAAAGATGTCAGAAAAATAGAAACATGTCAGATCTGAGATATTGAACATAATTCAACATAATCAGTAAAAAATCAGCTTAATGTCTTGTTGCAAAGCACCAAAGAACTGAAAAGTCTACATTGGGCAAAGGGTCTAGTATTTTTGAATCTTTTTCTCATTTACGCAATCTTCCCCGAAAATATGACTTATTTCAAGGGAAGGAACTCAATATTTGAGTGTATTATAATTGCGCTGCTCTGAGAGCGCGCACTGTCTTGGGCAATTTGCAATTCCATGTGCCATCGATTTTTTCGCAATCTACTCGTCTCTTCACAATGTTTAAGAAGCCTCCACAGGTAAAGTCGTCCTCAAACGTCAAGTCTTCTGAACGGAGACACTTATTGGTGGAAATATGTAAGCAGTTCCACATAAAAAAAGAAAATCTCACCAAAGATCAGGAGTTGGCACTTCTTCCGGCAGTAACTAAACAGGCCACCTACCATAGTATCCAGGAGCATAAAGGCACTATTTATTTCGATGGCGACGAGAAACCAACATGGTTTCGTATCCGGGACTCACGCCTATATCCGACAGTTTACACGCTCTGGAGAGCCGGGTATCTTTTGCCGGTTGTTCTTACCAACCCATTTGTCATCAGCCGCATCGTGGGCAACGCCAACCTATTATTGCCAGGGTGCATTCCTCCATTTGACAGGCGGGCATTGAGAGGTGCGCTTGTGGGCGTGGCGAGCTATGATTCGCCCACAGTTATCAAGGCTATCGGCACGTGCTCTCTCAATCTAACCCAGTTTGATGATGTTCAGGATAGGCAGGGTACTGCGGTAACGATCATCCACCGGATTGAAGACGAGCTTTTTAATTTGTGCGATGGACAGCAGATTCCGGAGTCTGTTGATGACAAGTTTCCCGAGGCCGCTGAACCTGAAACCGAACAGATGGGTTCCTTTGATTCGCCGGATAGTGATACTGGGGACAAGAATGAGAGTATTCTTGAGGAATCAAATACAAAAGGTGACGAGGCAGAGCCCATGGAGAAACTTGCTGAAATTATAGACGAGCTTTCGGCAGAAGATCTTGACAACTTTTTTATCCGTTCGTTTGTGCAGTCAGTTAAGCTCAACACAATCGAGCTTCCTCTCTCTGCCTCCAAGTTCATGGCGGACTACATTCTTAAAAATTTGCCAAAGATGGATACAAAATATGCCAACGTCAAAAAAACCTCTTGGAAGAAAGGCGCCAAGTTTCTCAAGGCATTGGAGAAGATGAAATACCTCACTTTAAAAGGAAAGGGTGATGACGTAAGTGTTATTTCCATCACCGTTCCGCCTGAAGTCATTGCTAATTTTGTGACTCACAAAACAATAGAATCACTGAAAACAGGCGGCGGCTCTGCTGGAAAAAAAGCATCAGACAAAATGTTGGTATTGTCGCTTTATAAGCCCACCAATAAGACCAAAATGGTGTTCAACAAGTTAGGCTTGGACTCTCAAAAATTGTATCCAGCCCATGAGCTAAAAGACGTCTTAAACAACTACATCAAAGAGACTCAATTAGCCAGCAAAAAGAATCCAAAGTTGGTAGTTTTGGACCAGGCTCTTTCATCTGCCACCAACACTACGGAACCCGAAGTCAGCAGAGACAAGTTATTGCCCTTGTTCATGAAAAATTTCTCACCAAATTATGCAATCATTCCTCCCGGCGGGACATTTGACTCCTCTTGCCTGGTTAAAAAAGGGGACCCAAAGAAGATTAAAATCTTAACACAAACTGTGCTAGGAAGAAAAAAGACCACCACTGTGCTGGACTTTGAACAGTTTCACATCAAACCGCAGGCTTTGGCAGAGGACCTAAAAAACAAATGTTCTGGCTCCACTGCGATTGGGCCAAGTAAGCACAACCCTGCAGTTGTAGAGGTGATGGTACAAGGACCCCATGGCAACACAATTATTGAATATTTGAAAGAGAAGGGAGTTCCGATATCTTTCATAGATTTTGAGGACAAGAGCAAGAGCAAGAAAAAAAGGTAAGTCTATAAATTTGGCTGGAATAATGAAATTATAGTCTATATAATGAGGTAGTAATACAATGTGACCCGTGAAATGAACCAGCAAAGTTCAAATGCCTTGCAATTCGGAAAAAAAAAGGAGTGTAAGGTTTCCGGAGTGAGCATTAAATCACCATCTCCACAATTCTTTGAGTTGAGCCTGTGGTGATAAACGCCGACTTGGTAGAGGGATTGACCCGAAGACTTTGAGCGGGGATTCCGCCTGGATATTCGTGGGCGTTGCGACATTGACTAATATCAATGTAGGTCAAGGGCGCGTAACCACTCAAAAGAGCATCTACGCCGGCTCTTGTAACTCTCACACAACCTTTCAAAATGAGCTTTTCGAGATTGTATAGATTGAGAGAGATGGAAGCAAGGGATTGATCGCTAACAGCCGAGCCGCAAAATGATAGATCTAATTCCCGCAATCCTGCGCATCCCTGATGTAGGGCCTCAATGGCGAAGTCCAGGAGAGCACAACAGAAGTTGAGATTCAAGATTTCAAGATTTGGGGCTGCGTTAGCAACAGAAGAAATTGATTTGTCGGACAAGAACGTGCAATCCTTGAGTGATAGTTTTTTGAGGTTAGGAAATGATCTGTATGACCAATATTGGAACCCAACATCTGTGATTGTGGTGCATCGAGTCAAGTCCAAGCATTCGAGACTTTCGTTTGCGTTTACCGAAATATGATACATTATATTATCCGTCAAATGCTTACAGTAGCCGAGATTGAGGATTTTCAAGTGTTTGGAGCCAGCTTCGTTATTATAGATCCCTTCGGATCCTGGCAAGTGCAAAGAGCCACCTGGTGTTTTATTTGACCACCCAATCAACCGCTCAACAACATTATCTTGAACCTTCCGGCAGTTTGAAAAATCAACTTCTTGTAGATGTTTGCCAACGGATGGCGAGGTGAGGTCCATGATAGCCATGGCGCTCACCTCCCAGAGACAGCGCATTTTGAAGATGTGTATGCTGCCGGCCATGCCCACTTCATTCACTAGGTAGCTAAAACCCTCGTCTGTGACATGAAAGCAGTTAGAGATATCAATGTATTTAGGGCGTGAACCAACAAAGTCTGTGATAGAAATTAGAGCCAGGTCGTCAATGAGGGTGTTCCACTTGGAGAGATCGAGCTTCTCAAAGAGATTGGGTGCGACATACAAAAGCTGTCTCCATCGCCTGCTGACAAGCCGAAGCATCATAAGTTCTGGAAGAGAAAGAAACTCAAATGCCCCAAGCAACACTTTATCGGGAATGGACCCCACAGAGACTAGAACAGATGACCTTCGCCGACCAGCAAGGCTTGTTAGTTTGATGCGCTTGCTATGTGGCATATACTGAAAAGGGTCCTTTCTGTTGTTAGTCTGAAAAGAATTGAGGGCGGGAAGGGGGTTTTTGGCAGGAGCCACCATATCCAAGGGCCCTCGTGGAAGCGGCCCGTGTGCTAAAGAAACTGGAGGCAAAATGTCAGGCAGCGTTCGGCGAGCAGCGGCAAGATCTTCGGTCGCCCTCGGGCCCCTGCAAGCCTTTGTGAAGGAGGGAGACTCTGCGTCTGACACTGACACCGGGGAACCTGCGCGTGTGCTGGGGCGGCTTTGTAGAGAGGATTCGGAAGATCCAAAGTTCCAGTTCGGGTTTGAAAAGAGCAGTGGAGGCACGGACGAAGACGGGGAGTTGGGGCTGGGCACACGCAGAACAAGAGGCGAGCAATCCAGCAAGGCGGCGCCGGCGGCCCCCCACGCGGGCTCTGCACGCGGGGGTGCGAGAGAGGAGTTGCGGGTGTTGCGTTTGTGGGCGGTCTGGCGCATGTTGAGCACGACGTCCGGGTATTGGCGACACACAGCCATCAACAGGTCGGTGCGGATTGCAATGAGCGTGACGGAGGAGACCAGGCGAACACAGGCGCTGCGCGAGCGGCGCGGGTTGCCGTGGAGGTACTCGAGAAAGGCCATCTCGCCAAAGTAGGCGCCCGGGCCGAGGCGAGCGAGCACGCGCTCGGCGTTTGCGGCGGCGGCGTCGACAATGAGGACCTCCACCTCGCCGCGCTCGATGAGAAAGATGTCTGAGCCCGTGTCGCCCTTTCTGACGACGTAGCGAAAGGGCATATAGGACACGGGCTCTGCGCCCACGGCCAAGGCGTGGAGCGCGGGCTGCGGGAGGGCGCGGAAGATGGGGATCTGGCGGAGGAAGCCGTGCACGGACACGGAGCGGTCGACGTCGTCGGCGGGCACAAACCCCGGCTCGCGGGCGCGCACGATGGGAAAGTCTGCTCTGTTTTTCTTCTCGTGCACGGCCAAGCGCTCCTGGGCCTCGTCGCGGATGCGGCGCTCGACGAGCGGGTAGGAGCGGAGTACGGAGTTGAGCGCGTCGGCGGTGAGCACGCCCACGAGCACGCGCAGGCACGACACGACGGACGCTGTGCGCGGGCGGTTGAACAAGATGCCGATCTCGCCGAAGAACGAGCCCGGCGCCAACTCCGCGTACACGGACTCGCCGTCCGGCGACGCGACGCGCACGGTGCCCTTGAGGATCCAGCACATGGACAACGCCGGGTCGCCCTCCTTGATGATGTACTCCTGCGCGTGGTAGTGCACGAGGTTGAGCTTCGCGGCGACCTTGGCGTGGAAGCTGGGCGGCGCGTTTTGGAAGAGCGGGAACCGCCGGAGCTTGAGCAAGAGCGGCGACGGCGCAGGCCTGCCGGCGGCGGCGCCGGCGGAACCCCCACTCCCATCGGAACCGGGGCTCTCGTCAGAACCACCACTCTCGTCAGAGCCCCCACTCTCGTCAGAACCCGAACTCTCGGCGCGGGGCAGCGCTTTGGGCGGGTGCCCCGCGGGCTCTGCGAGCGGCGACGGGCTCGCCGGCCGGAACGGCGACGTCTTCATGTGACGGTGGCCGGTGGTGTTTTCGGGGCGCAGGGCCGGGCGCGTGGGAAGAGAACGAAAAAAGAAAAGAAAAGAAACGAAACGAAACGAAACGAAAATAAAAAAGAAAACGGCGCCGGGTGCAAGGCTGGAGGCAGACGGCTGGCTATGCTCGGTAGGGCTGGGTGTTCTGCCGGGAAAGGGTATTGGGGCGGCACGGAGGGGTGGTTTGGACGGGGCCGGGTTCGTGCGTGAGGCAAGGCAGCACGCCCCAGCTATATATCGCGGATCGGGGCGGGCGATGACGTGGGCAGCCGGGTGCATGCATGCTTGGCGCGCATCTGGCACCGAGCCCCCAGCGCTGCGGTGACTAGTGCTGTATTTTACCATCTCACATTTTTTTTTTTCCTGTTTCCTCGCTCCAGGGCCGCCGTTTTCCTTCGCGCAGCATCGTTAGTTTGTTCGCTCGCGCCGCGCAGCCCAGGGGCCGCGGGGAATTGCTCGGTCGGGAGAGGCGCTGTGGGAAGTGCAAAAGCACACCAAAACACAACATAGACGAGTGGGGGAAAAGGAAGGAGCCGAGCGGACCAACATCGAAAACAACGGAAAACAACGGAAAACAACGGAAAACAACGGAAAACAACGGAAAGGAAGGGAAGGGAGGGAGGGGGTCGGTGAACGAAGGGACAGGAAAAGGCACGGCCGTTGTCTTTCTAGAAAGACGGTGCCGAGGCCCCAGCGGTGAGCATGCGGGGCCGGTGTGCCAAGTGCCCTCTCTTGGCAGCAAGGACAAAAAAAAAAAGCGCCGCGTGGGGAAAACCGAGATTGGCCTTTTTCTCAGTACCTATTTTTTTTGTTGCTAGTTTTTTTTTTCTTCCGCGCCCGCTTGGAGGGGCACATGCCGGGGCCTGAGGCAGTCTTGCCAGTCTTGCCAGTTTTGCCAGTCTTGCCAGATTTGCCAGTTTTGCCAGATTTGCCAGTCTCGGCAGTCTCGGCAGTCTCGGCCGAGGTGGGCCCGGCTCCATTTCCGGCGCCTCCCTGAAAGGGGCACGCCAGGGCCAGGCCCGATACAACAGCCTGCGGCCCAACGTATATTCATGTCACGGGGGTTGCGTCACTGCGCGCGCCGCGCGGCCCCGCTCCAACATCACGCGATCTTGGCGAAATCTTAATTGCCTGCTGGCTCGCACACACGACGTGGAAACGTCAGTCCGCCCGCACGGGCGTGCCCCTTTTTCTGTCCGACATTGCCGTTGTGCCCATCACAGAGGGCGCTTGGAAATCAGCCGCGGGGGCGTGTCTCTTTGGCCCTGGCGCCTGCAAAACACAAACGAGCGTGTTCAGTTTTTTTGCGGGGCTCGAACCCAGCGAGAAATGGACCCGCCAGAGCAGTGCAGTGTCAACGGCGCCGCGGAACTCCGCGCGGCAGAGTGCGGCGCCAGATTGGCACATGTCCCAAAAAAAATGTGCCAATCTCCAACTTCCCATTCGGCGGCCCACTCTGATCTGGCAGTACTGCACCCCGGGCCGCGCATGCACGCCTGGCGCGAGGTGCGTCGCGCCAAACGCATCCTCCGGCCCGCTGGTGTGCTGTGGGCTCACAATCTTGCATTCGGCTCGCTTGTCGCATCGCATGGCAAACAGCCTCTCAGCCAACGACTTGTGCCGGTTCTGGGGCTGGGCGACGAAGCTCCCGGCATCCATGGCACATCACTCGCTGCACGAAGAAAAACGCACGCCGAAACAAAAAAAAAAATAATATAAATTTAAAAATTTAAGAGAAAAAAGGAAATTTCATCAGATTCTCATTTCCTCATTGCGAAGTATCCACCGAGACCCAGCACGCGCAGGCGCGTGCGAACTTGGCCTTTGGGTTTGGCTCGGCCTTAGTCGACTTTAAAAGGCAGGGGGGAAGAGGGTAGGCAGAGGGTATCGGGTGACTTGCTCTCGGACCCTTTCTACCTGCTTGCCTCAAAGAACTAAATCGGCCCCAAGTCGCGCAGCCGGTTGAATACAACGGCTGATGGACAAGACCTAGCCCACACCCCAACGTGCAAAACAGCAGCCGATGGCGGGCGCCGTGGGGGGCGGTGTTCAAAGCGCGTGCCTTGGGTTGTCACCAAACGCGTGGCGGGAAATTGCAGTGTTTATAAAAAACCAAAGAACTTGCCGCGTGAAGCACGCGCAATACGAAGGCCCTGTCCTCGCTTTCTACACGGCGTATATGCCTTGGAAGCACAATCATCTTCGCGATCCCGATTGCAATATCTATATACAGTGTCAGTGCCTCTAGAGCTTCAAGTCAATAATCACAGCGGGCCCCAAGGTGCTGCTCATGCTACAGCGACCAATCAAGTTGGGGTGTTTCGTGCCCGGGGGCTGCAAGCCGTAAATGGCCTTCGATGCCGCCTGGACGTTCTTGATGATTTCCTCGTCACTGAAGTCACAGCGGCCCACAGGAAGGTAGAGCTGGTCCCTCTTCTGCTTGAACACGTGTGACGACGCCTTGTTTTGGATAAGCCCCACGAGGTCCTCCGAGACAGAGCCCTTCTTGGCAGACGGCATCAAGTTCTTGGGGCCCAAGATCTTGGCAATCTCACCAAGCTGCGGCACCATGCTGGGGTGCGCAAGGCACTGCGTGAACTGGGCGACCGCGGCGCCGTTTTTGATCTGCGCAACCAAGTCGGCGCCGCCCACAAGCATCTGCTCCTTCAAGGCCTTGAGCTCCTTGACTTGCTCGGCGTTCTCCGTGAAAACAAGCGTGTTGTTTGGTCTCACTGGCTTGGGGTAGACAACCAGACCCTGCAACGGCTGTGAGCCCTTTTCCGGGATGACGGTGATTTGCAATGTGACTGTGGTTCTCTCAGCGGGCCTGCCGACCTCGGAGGCACGCATGTACCTCATGGCCTGGGGAATGTCCATGTACAAGAGGTGTTCCTGCGGCTTCACTTGCTGCTTGGCTCTCAACTTGGCTTCTCTGGCCGCGATTTTCTGCGGGTCTTTGGTGGCCATGAGCTTGGGCGACGGACGCATCGTTCTGGCGACGGCTTCCTGCTTGATAACAGCGAACAGAGAGAATGAGCGGGCCACAGGCACCGCTGCAAGCCTTCTGAATGGACGGGCAATCATGTGTGTGGAGGCAGGTTTGGGGCGTCGGGTGAAAAAAAATCTCTTGATTCTGAAGGTCCTTTCGCGCCAGATTAGGTCACGTGACTCCACGGCCGGGCCAGGTGTGCGATGGGCCAGGTGTTTGCTGCATCCTGTGTTTGCTGCCTTTTGCATTCACGAGTGTGGTGCTAGTCACAGGCACCTGTATGAAACATAACTTTGGTAATTTTTTTTTTTTTTTTGCTTGGGGCAGCGGCATCTTGGCGTGATATATGTCGCGATATGTGCGGGTCCTGTCCTGATTCTACACGACAGAGCCCGTGCGCGAAATGCAGTATATTATATTCCCGTGTGTATCCCAAGATCCTTTCAACTTGTCTTTTGCTTTACGACCATCTCCATTTTTTTCTTTTTTCTTTTTGTTTTTTTGTCAGGGGCTCTTTTTGGCTGCAATGTCTTAGTAAACGGCGTTGTAAGGCGAGTTTTCTGGGCGGAGACATTTGAAATGAGGCCTTCCGATTGGTGAAGTGGACCAGGCGCCGCATAAAGCGGCACCTTTCGATATTCCATAGAATGTATTAAATACCACAAACTGAAAGGAGCTGGTGGCTGCATGAGACACATGTCAAGAAGTGCCCGGATTCCAAAGAATTCACTATTGTTGGTATCTGCAATGTTAGTGGCTAGGCGGTTCTAGAACGTGCCGAAACTATGGCGTGTCATGGTCAAGTCACTGAGAAGTATACGTACCAAAGTTGTACGAAGGAAGATGATCTACGGAATTGCGGCTGTTTCCAAAAAAAAATGAAAAAAAAAACTGAGAGGAGGACACGGAAGAAGGAGCGCTACACGGTCATAGATTCCAATGCACTCGCGAATATACCCGCTGATTCACAACTCAAAATCGACGGTGGAGAATATACCGGATATCGAAAAAAGAATTTAAAAGAGTACAGCGGCGGTGCTCGGATTGAGGTGGAGGCCATTCGTCTTGATGCCCGCATGCACGAGAATATGATAGCCTCACATAATGGAAAACGTAAAAGTTGTTCCCATGAGAAGTTGGGTGAGGGGAAGAGAATCTGGGGGAATTGCGGGTGATTGTGAAAGGTAGCCATGACTGCCTGTGTGCTCTACGAAAAACGGTGCACGTTTTGAATTTGCTGCTCACCCGATGTTGCGCCTACATCGGGAAGCAGCTGCCAAGAGTGAGCAGCCTGGCGGGCGTCCCAGAGATTCGTGCTTCACACAAGTAGTTGCTACGGAAAACTTCCTACATACAAAAAGGGCACTGGTCTCGGCCAGGAAAGCGTTCTTGAGCTTTAGCGAGTATCGAAAGTATACGGAGACGAGTTCACATGGTGGAAATGAGAATGCTGGCGTAGCGCCGCAAAGTCTTGCCTGGCGGGCCTCAGCACCAGCCAAGTGGCAATGTCCAGCGTGCGTTGCACAAACCACGTGTGGAGAAAAACGTGCCAGCTGACAGCCACGCAAATCAAGGTGATGGGGCCTGTCAACGTCGCACATTCGCATGCAAATGGGGCATATGCTCCAGGACAAGAACGAAACCCCGCGACAAAGCACTCGTGGGCTCTCTCTGGAGCCAAAAAGTATAGGCAACAAGCGAGGGGTGTGGTGTCGTTTCTTTTGGCTCGGGACGATACGCAGCTTTAGTATCACGCGAACCCACGCGAGATGGAAATGAGGCACAATGCTTGAGTGGCGTGGAGTGCAGCCCACGGGCTTTCATGGAGCACGCCACAGCTTGCGCTAGGCCAGCATCAGCAACAATGCCCAGCGTTTTTTCTTTATTTTTTTTTCTTTTCTTTTCTTTTCGGTTTTTTTTTTTTTCAATGCTGAGATAAAAAAAAAGTATTGGCCATTCTGCAGCTTGCTGAACCACGGTGCGGCGTGCTAGCGAGCCTGTTGTCTGGCGTGGCTTGGTACGTAACTGCACGAGCGCAGCCAGCCCCGCGCAGACAAACCAAGAACTAAAAAAAAAAGAAATGCGCAGGCTCTCGGGGCCAGAAAAGTGAGCAGCACAGACCCTCGACAGCAGGCATTGCTGCCCACTAGGACCGAGGGCAACCCGGCATGGCGACAAAACGCCCCCAAACTTTGTGTGGCCACACCCACAGAGCAAACACGGCAGGCGTCCCGCCGAGAGGAGCAAGCACAGACATTGGCACGTGCACCCGCCGCGCGCATTTGCAGTGACGACCCCGTGGGACCATGGCTTGTGAGTGATGGCGTGTCAGCGGCAGTGCCTAATTTCTTAGCACGGATTCGGTACCCGGATAGCCTGTTTTTTTTCTTCTTTTTTTTTCCTGTACGCGTCCAACGGCTTGAGCCGCGCGGGCCCCAAGTCTAGGCCCTGCGAGCGTGCTATTTTTGAATCCTGTGGGCGCGCGGGCCCGCAGCGCACCGTCCTGGCACTAGGGGCCCAGTGCTGATGAAACGGAGGCGGGCGTTTGGTGGCCGTGGTGGCCCTGTGGCTGCAGCCAGGGCATGGTGGCCTCCAAAGGCAGCGGCGGCGCGCACCGGAAAGGTTGAAACGGCCGCAATGGAAGGCGGGAAAACTAAGTTAAGGTTACGCGAGGCGGGAAAAGCCCGCGTGGCAGATGCCCAGGGCAGGCGTGGGGAACAATGCCCGCCACTCTTGATGCGCGCCTGTGCTCTTGGGCCACTTCTGCTCTTGGGCCGCCTCTGCTCTTGGGCCGCGCCGAGAAACCGCCATGGGTCTGCCCAGGCCCCGTGCCCGTTGTGCGTGGGGCCAACGGATCCAGGCCGCGCCCGGCAGGCCCAAATCAGCCGCGGCCCAAGAGCAGAGGCGCGCAGCGCGCGCGCTGTGCGTGGCGCGAACTCGGCGCTGCTTGCGGGTCACGAGTCGGGCCCAGCAAGCCGCGGCCCCAGCTTGGCCATGCGTTGATCACGCAGAGCAGGAGCGAGGTCGTTGCATTGAGACAAAAACAAACAAAAAAAAAATTGTGGAAACGGGAACCGAAACTGCCCACCACCAAAAGCCAGTTCCAACGGTCATATCCCCGCTGCTCGGGCCCGTGCTGTGCTTTCGACGGCGCGTTTCCTGATTGGGCGTGCTCCCCCGACCAATTTCTCGAACGGGCAGACCGGCACCCAGGGCTCGTGATATGCTCTGCGCGACGTCTACTTTCCGCGAAGCAGGGCACTTGGGACTCTCTCCGCATGCCCCCATCCTGCAACCACGCGGTCGAGGGCGCCCAGGCCGGACGGATGCCGGTTTCTGGAGGGCCTTTCTTTTTTCTCCATGTCCTTTTCTTGACACCCTGGTACACCCTTTTTTTTCCAGCAAACACCTTGCTTTCTGTGCCTCCTAGCAAGCCCCAGCTGTTCCCGCGCCGCCGCCTGCCCTCTCGTGCCGCAGCCATCATATCACCATAATCGCTTCCCCGCGAAACAGCGAGCCACCTCCAGTCGAGCCCGTGCAAACAAGCCACCGCACATAACAAGCCGCTATTAGCGTGTACCGGATTTCGGGGCTGTGCAAAGCTCGAGCATCTTGGTCAGCAACGTGCCACTCCTCGACCTCCCACCCGGTGCAGCCCTGCCGCACCGCTCGCTCCTCGCCACTTGTAGGCCACATTCGCTATCCGCCTCCACACCTGCCGGTGCAGACATGGCTCTGATTGCCCCCTCAGCTACCGAGGATCCGCTCGCGCCTGTCGTGGGCGTCCCTCTCCGAACAGTCAATGTCGAGGGTATCGCGGCCGAGGTGCCCGCCTTGCTCGTGGACTGCTTCCAGTACGTGCTCGACCACGGTCTAGTTGAGGGCATCTTTCGCATCAGCGGCTCCGTCAAACGCATGCGGGACGTTACTGCGGACTACTCCGCGTACGCCGACTGGCTCCACACCACAAACCCGTCACCGCACGACGTGCTGGGCGTCGCCAAAAAGTTTACGCGCGACTACCTCCATAGCATCGGCGGCCTCTTTCTCCCCGGCGTGCTTCCGCTGCTCAGAGCGCTCTTTGTCAGTGCTCCCCGCCGCAACAGCTTGCGTAGTGCAGACTCATGCCGCAGCACGCTGACGTCATATAGCCTGGGACTAGACTCGGTGTTGGAGGAGATGGAAGAGCCGGAGTATGCCGGGTTGGTATCGCCAGCCGACCGTGCCGACGCGCTCGCGTCTCTTCTCGTTGCCAAAAACTCCGCTCGCAAAAACGCGGTGTTTATCTACTTCTTGTCCGTGTTGAAGTGCGTCGCCGCACACCAGGAGGAGACTCGCATGCCCAGCGCGAACCTTGCCATTGTGTTTCAGCAGTACCTCTTGGAGACATTGGTTTTGGCTGAACTCCAGTCATACCAAAGCCTCTTGGAGTTCTTGATTGACCATTTTGACCCGTTCGTCGCGAAGTATCGCCTGCATTTGGCGCTTGTAGGTGGCGTTGAGCAGCTCGATCCAGCAGATTCGAGCTCCTTGTCTTTTTCCGACCCAGCGTCATCGTCGCCATTGACTGAATACTCACTGCACCAGGCTTCGCCGCCAAAATTCTCCATCTACGGGTCTTTCGAGGGCCGCCGTCGCTCGTCGCTCTCGCAAAGATTTACATACTTCTGGGAAGCGTACACGACGCCGGCGAACCGACCAAAGCGGCTCTCACTCATTTCAAAATCCCCAGGCAGATCATCCGAGCGCCTCGCTCTAGAACATGATTCTGTTAAGCCGCAGCCACTTGCAACGTCTTGTACAAGTGTTGCCCAGCCTTTGGCCGAACCACGCCTGAAAATCTGCATGGAAATTTCAGAGACCAGCAACATTTTGCGTACTTCTGTTTGCAGCCACGAAGCGGAGCAACTACGAGTGGCTCGTAACGCTAGTAAGAGAAAAAGCTTTATGGGTTTTTTAGAGGCGGCAAACGACCTAGGAGCGCCCTTGCGATCGTTGGCTAAGCCCCGACTCCTGGAGACAGAGGATCTAGGATTCACTATCGCTTCATCCGATAGCCTGGTTCAAATCGATGCAGAAAATTCACATCTCAAGCTGAGTAAGCATTCCATTACCAGAAGATTTTCGCTTTGGTTGCAGAAGAAATGAGTCCTCTAGCAAATTCCAAACAATGTACCATTATCATAAACACTAGACTTGTGGTGTCAAACTGGGTTGGCCAGGCTATCTCTAATGTCTGACAACATGCATTTAATTCTTCGCTTGTTTTACCCATCAATATGAGCGTGTTTGTAAACCTCGAGGACAAGTTCTTTTTGGCACAGCAAACAGTCAGCTCTAAGTTATTTTATATAGCTATTCCTTGTATCTGAATCCCACATTTGTATTATCAATGATTCTTTTTCGTATTCGCTGCACGTTACTATCGACTCCTCGTGAGTTTATGATTTTGTCACTCAAGATTTCCTCTTATTTCAACGAAAGTATTCTGAGTTACGCCCGCTTTTGAAGTTCGAGGCAGATAGGGATAAAGCTTTTGGCAAATGTGTCAGTTGACATCATTCAAAGGACTCTTTGCGTTTCCATGAGCCATAACTTTCGTCAGCAACTGGCTCAAAGACCAATAAAAGCCAAAGAAGTGATGATGTTTTTTTCTTGTTTGAGTGTATATTCCCCCAATCTATACCGACAATACAGAAAGGCTCATTAAAAATAGGGATATGGACCAAAGAAAGCACCGGCCGTGGGTAGGAGTAATATATTCTTGTATCTCCAACCAAAAGAATAATTTTTCTTTATTAATAAAAAAAAAACGAAATGAGTATTTCACTCCCTACACAGCATCATTGAGAATACGAATAGCCTGTGCTGCGCGAATTTGGAGTCTTTTCAAACGATCGCTGAATTCCTTGGCTTTTGCCACATCGAAGCATGCTTTGACATATTCCCAGGCAATCACTCTCGCAAATAGTTTATCCGAGAAAGACTTAAACTCAATTCTTGTGCGTGAAGTAATCTTGTTTTGCAAAACATCAGTCACCAAATTCTCCAACGGCACAATCGCATTCTGTGCGTCTTCAAAAGCCTTTTGCTTTTTTGCAACCTGCTTCACATCCGAGCCTGGCTTGCAAGCATTCGGTGGCTTGACATTTGGAAAGACAATATTGGCAGCTGATTCCAGGGCAGTTACATCTTCGGACGGCCTGTCCACTATAACCCAGCCGAGACTTTCCGCATCAAACTGTTCAAGGTCATCCTCTGGGAAGGCGAAATCATCCAAGTCATAGGAGGAGTAATCAGAATCTACTTCATCCGGAAACAAATAGTCATCAAGGTTGCTTTGCAAGTAATCGTTTGCCTTAGCTGGCAAGTCGAGCTCTCTTGTTGCAATTACAGAAGTCGGAGGGATTTCTGTCAAAGAGGTGGGGGCCGTGTTCGCGAGTTGAAAGGCTCCCAAGAGAGCACAAAGAGAAATAACACTCAGAGTAAGCTGGACCAGTGTCTTCATAATTGCAGAGTATTAAGTTGTTTCAGATTTTGATAGTTTTTTGAAATTAACAAAGATCCCCAGCTTTAAATACCTACATAATTTGGGACTACCCCCACGTCTTTTCTTAAGAACAATGTACAACATTTAGAAACGCCTCATGCACTAAAGAAAATGCGCTCATTGTTTCACCCAACAATGTATGGCTTGGCACTAGCTCCCGAGGCTTGGCTTCGCGGCTGAACTATACGGATTGCAACTGCTAAAACCGAAACGTGCTCTTTAACCACCTTCGCTTTTAGATCAAGAATGACCAAGCCTTTCAAGATAGACATTCTCAAGAATGTGTCAAGGCCAACTAAAGAAGTTAATGGACTTCCATTGTCATGCTCTTTGACATGTGTCAATTCTGTCTCGTCGTGTAAATCTCTATAAAACAATCAACCTTTTTTAGATACTGGGTGCATATGCAGAGATGCGCCAATCGCAGGGCCAAGGCACAGTCCAACCCCGGATTAGTATAGACAAACGAAGGTCAGAAGACTTTTCATTCCAAGGCCAAACTCAAAGATGTTTCTAGAAGTCTTGGCTTATTGGAAAGCCTTTTGACATTATTCCTATTGTGCTTGCCAAGTTGCCCAAGAAAACTTTGCAAACAAATAACTTGCAGATGGAGCTGCTGGTCACTACACTAGTGGAGAGGTTTTGAACAATTGCGCTTGCCGGGAAATCACACCGTTCATTAAAAAACCATGTTCTAAGGGGGCGTGGCTGAGAATTTCTGCTTTTAGTACGTTGTGTCCCGAGCGCTTGATCATGCACATGCATGTTCTATGTTCGCCCAGTCGTTTTACAATGCCAGACAAATTAGCCCATCGAAGCTTTTTATCACCTTCCTGACAAACATGCCAATTTCTGGATATGCTATTTTTAGCCTAAAGAGTGTGTCCCCTACTTTCACTTTTTTAATATGGCAATGGAGACACAGGCCGACCTAAAGTGAGTTTTTTTTAGGTCAAGTTGTTCTTGACAGTAAAGTTTCTGTTTTCAAAGTTCAAAAGAGAAACTAAGGGAAGAAACAAATCTCTCCCCTATGCGGCGCATTGGATTTACGCTTGCACTGATTTTCAGATGCGCGTCACTTGGAAATAGATTCATGGGTGCGACCCGCGCATTAAACTGCACCCCCAGTTCAAGAGTTCTACAGACAACCCTGATAGAATTGACATCTAGCGTTCACAAGGATCCCTTTATTGACACTGATAGGACACTCTCCATGTCTTGCATATGATGAATTGCCTCCCAGACTCGTTCGAAGTTATAGCCTCCCACAGAATCGTTGGATTTCCTGATGGGAACATCATTAGCTGGTGTCCGCAAATGGACCTCTTGGCAGTATCAATGAATCATACCTCTATTTGGGTTTTCCGCTTAGACGGCGAGCGGATATACTCAATCAACAACAGAGCAAAAATCCTTCAGCTTCGATGGAGCCACAGTGGGAAATTTTTTGTGTTGTCGGGCGCCGACCATGCAATCAAAGTTTACGACTCCAACAACGGAAAACTTGTGAACCAATTCGCCACAAGCGCTGAAAAAGAGATCTCGCTCATAAGCTGGGCGTCCATCGATGTACAAAAGTCAGTGGGCCCCAATGATGATACGGCTTACCAGGATCTCTTTCGAACCGAGATTCTAAAAAGTATGCCTAAACTAGCCAATGAGGTGGATACTTCCACCAAGGATGCATCTGGGCCTACGGAACAGGACCCAAGTGCTCCATTTACTTCTGCGCTGGTGACTAATACCAATGGAAGCGATGAGTCCGTTGACTATCTACTCGTGGCAAATGGTGATCGAAACGTTTCTGTCACTTTCAACAATCTCTTTACCGTCACTGGCATTGCTGTTCCTAGTGAAAGTTTCAAACTTCTTGAACATGCAGTTGGTAATGATTTTTTTCGCCAGTCCTTTCTCACACGAGACTCAAAGTGTCAATTGCACTTACAAGAACTACACATCGACATAGCAGAACCTAGGAACCGCAGTCACTTTTTTGACTCGATAAAGTATGCCTCACAAATGATATCAGTTGTAAACCATATCAACGATCAACTTCGTCTCATTGAGACAGAGGCGAAAGACTTTATCACCGTTTACGATCGGTATTTATCAAACTATAAAGATGCGCTATATGCAGAGGTCGATGTTTTGACACTGCCACCCCTGAACGACGAAGTTGAGGATAAAATTGTACTAGATCTTGGTGAAATGATTCTAACAGGCCTCATACCAGTGTACACGAAAGACTTCTGGCTCAATCAATTTGGGGACAGGGGGCTCACGCGACTCTCTGCAATGGGAAACGCAATATATGATAATATGCGTAAAGTGGCGTTTACGCAGATCATTTTAGGCCTGGAGAAACTAATTATACTTTTGAGCTATTTGGAAGGTATATCAAAGACTGCTGGTCTCTTGCGCGACGACAACTACGGGATCCTGCTGACGCATGTGCAGAGGGGTATCACTCTCGCACAGAACCTTGTCAAAAAAGTATACGAGGTCATATGGACGCTTAATGATGAGCACGAATACTTCAATCAGTTTTTGAATTGGGTCAAAGTTGAGGTGATTGAGAAACTTTCCAAGGAAGACAATGATCCAGATTCATTTTTCGCTGAAAATCCTTCTATGGAGTTTAAATCACTGCTGATTATGGAGTATGTGAGTGACTTTATGTTTGATTCAGTATTGGCACGAGAGTTCGATTTGGACTGTGCCAATATTGAAATTGTAGCCGGGAAACATGATTCGAAGAACAGCCTCAAAAAACACTCGGTAGATCTTCTGGATCAAATCAAATTGATGCTCACAGAAATGGAACTTTTTTTTGCAAAAAAAGTAGTCTTCCAGCCCATTATCCCACTCAAAACATTAGCCGACGGAATACAAAGCAGTCTCGAGATTTTCGGATCCAAAAAAATGATCACGTCTGTTAACGGCAATATTCTTCATGTGACAAATTATACCAATATAGCTGCAGTGACAGACATGACATTCCCAGGAAAAATCATTTGGCACAAACTTCTTCCCGATGAGCGACTTCTAGTCTTGTTTCAAGCAAACGAAACGAAGAGAAAAATCGAATTGATCGCGTGTGGCTTCGAGGAACGAACAATGATGTACGATGAACTAAGAGTGATAAAGTCACTACAGTTCCTCTCGGATATGTCAGTAAAGCTGCCATTGTATGTGGCCCTCAACAGCATGGAAAATAGTCGCAACATAATGGCCCTTATACTAGATGAATCCAAAAAGGATTATATAATCATTCGAGTTTAGTCATAAATGCTGTTCATCGGGCTGATTGCGTACTCTCCATTTTCATCCACGAAAAACTGGCGCACAACGTACTGGCGATAGCTGAAAAGAAGATTCCTTTCATTAGGAATTAATTGTTTATGTCGCACGTACTTCTGTACAGCAGGCGAAAGTGAACCTTTCTCGATTGCTCGTTTTCTAAGCATGTATCGAAAAAATACAGGATTGAACTTTGGTGCTCCTTCTCCTTTTGATGTCACTACTTCGATCAATCGAAACAAGTCATGCTTTTTAATCGGTCTAAAGTTTCTCAAGAGAAATTTAGCGTAGTTCACTGACTTCTTGAGTTCTGTTTCCATCTTTGCAATGCTAGGAGGTAGCCCAACCCTGTTTGGTTTGTAGCACACGTCAAGCATATGAATTTGCGAGTCCAGTAATCTTTTGGCATTCTTTTTTAAGAAAGCATGGAAAGCAAGCATTTGTTTTATGAGATTAGTTTCCAAAGACTCATCAGATTTTGTACTTGAACGAGCCAATGGGGTGAGTGATCCAAAATCTGTATCTGTTGAAAAACGCATTGCCTCTACAAACAGAAAATCTGTTGCCGGTTGCATTTCCGCAAGAGCAGAGTGGTATGTCTTCTTACTATCGGGATCGCCAAACTCATCAATGAGATGAACTTGAGGCCATGATTTCTTGAACGCGCCATATCGTGTGTGGTGAAACTTTTCGACCCATGGTGAAGAAGGCTCGAGGTCGCGATAGATTAAGTCGAGAAGCACATGGAATTGTTTATACTTTTCATCGACGAGTATATCATCCATAACAGAAATGGTATGGTCGTAAAGTTTACGATTCGCCACAGAATATGTAGGCACGGTTTTGCCATTCGTGAATTGTGCCTTGACCTTTTGTTTTAACAATTCGAGACTACGATGATCAAGTGGTAGTCGAATAGTTCTGCGATATAGAGCCTTGTAAAATTTGGCATACATCACTGGAGTTGGCGAGAAGATCCACACAGTGCTTCCGTATCTTGATGCAGTTCTTTGGAGTGATAATTCAATGTCTTTACCGATGAAGTCTCCTGGGATGCGGGGACTGCAGATTGTGCCGGTACCAAGTGTCCTTTTTGGTGCTCAAGTTTTGAGATGGCTTCACTGGTCGGCTTGGATGTTGTATACCAGAAACATGCAAATATCATAATAACGACATTGTTTCCGAGAAGAGAAGCTTCCATGAAATGCTTGTGCTTGAAGGCAGACATTTTTGTTTGCAGGGACATACATTGAGATAGTGTATAAGATGTTTTTCTTTCAGATATTCTTTGGTGAATAATAAGAAATTTAAAGACATTAGGTGACAGCCATATTCAGTGAGTGATATCACAGAGCGGACGTGTAAAGGGTCTCAATTTCTGCATCTTATTGTATATCGAAATGGACAAATAAACACCATGAGATTAGCCGGATCGACTTGCGCGCATGCGCAGCACCCAGCCCATTATAACTTATGAGCTAAAAAAATTAAACAGAGCACTCTGAATATATTTAGGTAGGTCCATGTTGATTGAAATTGAATGTTTTGATTTCTGTGTAAAATCGTTTTATTAAGGACGGTATCGAAATAAAGTCAAAGCGGCGTGAACCTTATCTTTCCTCTGAAGTCATATTTTCCATAGCTGTTGCCTGCTCAACAATGTTTCTGCGAATGTGTACCAAGAAGAGAGCAGTTTCTTTTGGTGGCGGCCATACCAAAAAGAACACACCGTTTCCCGTCCAATCAACTATAGTTAAGCTTCATAGGGCCACACAGAATAGTGTATTGGGAGACCATATGCGAAATTGCGGTGCTGCAATCATTTTGTTTTGCGCTTTTCCAGAGTATATATGGTTTCACTCGCGCCGGCCTGTCGGCATCGGAGTGATTGTCAGCCGTTGCGGCCTTCCAAGAGTTCCCTCGCAACCTGTTTTGCTGGCGATGATGGAATCTGGAACCACGAGACATGCATGGTAAGCCATGATGGCGCGGGCGCGCGTGAAATGCTCCAGTGGTGTTTGGGTGCGTGCATGAAGGTAGAGCCAGAACCACATTGGGGGCGGCAAAAGGCACCTTGCAAACTAGGGATTGCCAAAGAAAAGAAATCAGACATAAGCCACGTCTCCTTGGTTACCCGTTCCGCCATTTCCGTACGTTTTTTCTCGAGTGCACATGACATGAAAAGGGACTGCTACAGGACCTACCAATGGGTCTATGCGAATAATCAACCACGCGTGCCGGCCAAAACCATTCTATGCCGGGCAATAACGGGACAAATGCCCTAAATGTATTTTCCTTTGCAACTGTTGGCCTTGCGTTTGCTCACATCGGTGCAAACCACCGAAAATGGCACGATTGGAAGAGAATGGCGCAGCGCACAGGCAAGGAACACGGAGCGATTCGGCGACGCCAGTACGCGGCCTGAGGATTTTGGCATGGCAAGAAGCGCGCCTCTCTATTAGGCAGGATGTAGCAGGCAAGCCCGGGAGCGTATGTGGCGATTGCAACCGCGGCCGTGCCGCATCGCAAACAATCATTGGGTTGACCTTGGGGCGCACTGCTTCAACCTTGGGGCGCACCGCCGTTTGTGGCACTTCCTCAACTGCCCTTTGGGCGCTTTTGCTGCTGTTGTATGCTCCGAGCGCTTCAAAGCAGCAGTCGCTATTCCACCAGCATGGGCGACACGGGGCAGGCTGCCGGCGACACTGGATGTTGGTGCGAGCACCACTGCACAAGCTTGAATGGCAAAAGGTGCGGTTAGTCTCACGGGCCAACTGCGGCCGCGAGCCGGGGCCCTGGGGCTCTTGCAAGAGCCTAAGCGACGGTCCATTCGGCGCGCCACGAGACGCCCCGGCAGAGGTACGATATTCACACACAGGCGGGGAATCCGTCTGCCTACAATCCAACATGGACACACCGTTGCCAGGAGAAACTGGACGGGCACGATATGACCGCCGGAGTGACCGCCGGAGTGACCGCCGGAGTGACCGCCGGAGTGACCACCGGAGTGACAGTGAGCCATCTACAAGTTCGCCTTCGCACTCGTCTTTTTGGCACACAACGCTGTGGCCATGGAGCCGCAGCAAAATACGCCAGCGCCGTCAGATACCACGCAATGTTTTCCGCCGGCACCAGGCCAAGCCGCCCGTCCCCTTTACACAGGCAAAGCCGTCCGTTTCCGTGACCCCTCTCCATGGCCCTTCCTGATGTTCTGGCAGCGCACCAGTGCACCCGCGGCCCCACCACCCGGCGCGCATGCAGGCCAAAACCCACGCGCGCTGCCTCCACCATGCCCCAGCCTGCTGCTCATCCACTCAGAACTCAACCCCGCCCAGAACCCACGTCCCGCCGTGAAAGCCAATCCCGCCCCAAAAGCCCCGCACCATGGCATTGGCCGAAACGTTTCTCCGCAAAGTCAATAAGCTTGGGCTCCTCCCGCGCATCGTCGCGGCGCTCCCCGCGCTCTCGCTCGCGCTTGCCCTCGTCAGCGTGTGCTGGCTCCTTGTCCTCCCGCTCGACGGCCAGTTCCGCCACACGTACATCTCCGAGAACGCGTTGATGCCCGGCCAGGTACACTCGTACTTTCGCGAGACCGAGTGGAACCACGTGCGCGGGTTCCGTGCCGAGACCGCCGCGTGGCGCCTCGACGACGTCGACACCGCCAACCGCCAGCTCGAGGCGTGGCTCGCGGGCCTCGGCTTGACCGTGGCACACCACCGCGACGTGGCGGGCGGCAGCAGCACCATGTACGCGGTCATGCACGCGCCGCGCGGCGACGACACCGAGGCGCTTGTGTTGGTGGCGCCGCACGCGACCGCCGCCGGCGCCCACAACGTGGGCGGCCTCGCGCTCGCGCCCGCGTTGGCGCGGCACTTTGCCCGTATGTCCGTGTGGGCCAAAAACATCATCTTTGTGTTCCCGCCTGACGGCCACCGTGCGCTCCGCGCGTGGGTCGAGGCCTACCACACGACGCTCGACGTGACCGCGGGCACCATCGAGGCCGCGCTCGTCATGGAGTACCCCGCGGAGGCAGACAACTTCGGCCACTTGGAGCTCGTGTACGAGGGCCTCAACGGACAGTTGCCCAACTTGGACTTGCTCAACGTGGCCACCACGATCGCGCGCAACGAAAACATTCGCGTCAGCGTGCAAGGTGCCGCGCCGGGGGGTGCCGGCTACTGGGCCCGCCTTGCGGTCTTGGCACGCGGCATCTTCCGCTTGGCCGTAGCGGGCGCCGACCGCCACGCGCACGGCTGCGAGGCCTTCTCCGGCTGGCAGATCCAGGCCATCACCCTCCGTGCAGTGGGCACCGGCGGGCCCGACGTCACGCAGTTTGGCCGCATCGTCGACTCCTCGTTCCGCGCCGTCAACAATTTGCTCGAAAAGTTCCACCAGTCCTTCTTCTTCTACTTGTTGCTCTCGCCCACCACCTTCGTCTCGATCGGCACCTACTTGCCCGCGGCAGTGCTTCTCGGCACCGCGTTCCTCGTGAGCGCGCTCTATGCGTTTGCCCGCGGCGTCTCCTACGCAGAATTTCTCACCAGCATCGGGCCCGTCTTGCTCTTGTTCTCGGCTGTCGAGGCAGTCTGCGCCGCCACTGCCGTTGGCTTGCAGAACGTGGCTGTGGCCTCTGCGGACGCGGGCGTTGCCCGGGGCATCACCTCCGCGTTGGTGGCCATCACGCTAGTGCTTGCCATGGGATGTGTCACGGCGCGCCAAGGCGCCTGCTTCTCCCGCCCGGTCTCCTACTTGGCGCTCTCTTTCTCCCTCTACTTCATCGCCATGCTTATCGTAACGCTCTTGATTGTGCACTTTGCTTTGGCGTTCTGTATCGGCGTGAGCGCGTTTCCGTTGACGTTCATCCCGGACCTCGTTGCTCGCCGCGACTGTCCAAAGAAAACCACCAAGATCGTGGCGTGCCTCCTCGCGTCATCGCCCGTCACAGCAATTGTGCTTCTAGGCTACGTTCTAGACGGAGGCAAAACTGATGGAGTCTTGCGGCTCGTGCACGGCCTTCTTTCTTCATGGCACGAAATGCAAAGCTGGACGTGGTTTGTCGTGGCATTGGGCTGGCTCCCAGCGTGGGTGGCTGTCGCGCTCGTGTGCGCATTAGGCGACTTCAGCCTGACTCCGAAAGAAAAGAGTGATTAGGTTAGGTTATTGTCATAAATAATAAGGCTATGAAAGTTCGTTGTTGTTTGCAATCACTAATTCTTGTACTTGGCCACAAACTTCTTATGGAACAGCTCCCACCTTTCTATCCAGTCTGTGCCTGGAGGCAAGAACGTCGTTCTCACGTGGTAAGTGCCTGGCACCTGACCAAATCCAGAGCCCGGAACACAGCAGATACCAGTGTTCTCTAAGAGCTCGGAGCAGTAAACCTCATCCACTGCATGACCGTCGGCTTTGCACACTTCGTGCAACTTCAGATACAGCTTCTCGTCAAAACGGAGACCTGGAAAGAGGTACATGGCTCCCTGGGGCTTGTTGCACTCGACATCGGTCATCTTGCTGAACGCCTCGTGTAAGCGCTCGGCTCTTTGCTCCAAGGCCTCGTGAATAGTCGAAATCTCCTTTTGGTAAAGTGCGTACGAAGGCGAGCCTTCCTGGGGTGGGTTGATCATCAACTCCACCAACGCCTGGCCGGTCACAACCGGACACAAGTTGATGGAGGCCAACTTGAAAATAACGTCCTGCACCTCCTTCGAGAAGCCAACAAGCTCCATGTAGCCGCCTCTCTGGCCACACTCTCCACTGACGCCCTTGGACGTGGAGTGCAACGACACGAGCTGAACGTTCTTGTATGTCTCTGGGTCTTTTTCGAGCAACGTGGCCAAGACCTTCTTGGCCGACACGAACTGGCCATGGAACACGTTTTCCTGGTACACCTCGTCGGCAATGACGACTAAGCCGTGCTCGGCTGCAATGTCGATGAGCTGCGCAATATCCTGTTCCGAGAGAATGGCACCCGTGGGGTTTCCCGGGTTGATAATCACCAAGCTCTTGACATCAACGCCCTTGGCCTTGTTCTCCGCAATCAACAGCCTAATCTGCGAAGGGTCCGTCAGCCAGTCGTTGGCCTCGTCGAGGAAGTAGCCGATGGGCGTGGCGTTATTCAAGGCGATCGACGCGGTGTACAATGGGTACTGGGGGATGGGGATCAAGAAGCCCAGGTTCTCGCCGCGCGACAACACCTGGATCAAATACAGCACCGCTGCTGACGCACCACCAGTCAAGAAGATGTCGTCTGGGTTTGCGGGGTACCCGTCCCGCTCGGCAATAAACTTCGCCACCGAGCTTCTCACCACGCGGTCACCTTGCGACAGCGAGTATGCGCCCACGGAACCCAAGCTGCGAAGCAAAAGCGACGCGCGTTCAATGACGTCAGCGGGGTAGAGCTTGTCTCTTATGGTTGAATCAAGCAGCTGCAATTGCTTGATAAGTGTTGGGTACTGCAAGAGCGAAAGCGTCTGTCTGTACCACGAAAGGGGCTCCTGGTCAAGCTGCTGCGGGTTGCCGATGTTGGCGTTGATGATCTCGTCAAACGCCAACTTCTCATTCCTTGCAATCTTTTGGCTGAGCTCGTCTGCGCGGATTGGAATTTTTCCTCTCACGGCGTACTTGGCTTCGATAGTCGAGCGGTTCAAGTCAGACAAGGCGAGCTTTGGTGCAACGGCAAACTTCGAGTAGAATCTCTGCCCGATGATCCGTGGGGTAGCTGGCATGTGCGACATGCTGGCGGTGTTTCAAATGAATAGTTTTTTGGCGTTTGTGCCCGGGGTGAATTTCGCTATCGGCAGGGCGGGCGGGTTCTTCTGGAGGCTTATATATACGGCACGCTGGGGGTCATCTCAATTCTGACTCTGCCTCTGCATGGCGATATCGCGGAGTATTCTGCAGGTTGCGGCTGCGTTAGTTTGAAAGCAGACAAACGCTCGAGCAAAAAGCGCTGCGAGAGAACCAGCGCAACTGCAAGACCCGGCATACCCAATGCATTATGCTCTCAAGTGTTTCATGGCTGTATTATTTCTCTTATCGGCCTCGAGCTCGAACAAAAATACAAACCCTTTCTCATATTTCTCATCGTCTGCAGGACACTCCCCGCTGTGCTGCGCGGGGATTAATCTCCTTCCAAAAAAAAAGTGCTCGGACTTCAAAGCACGAAAAGAGAAAAACAGTGATTGGCCAGACGGCGATTTGCAGGCGACGCACGTGACCAGTCTGAAGAGTGTTTTATCTGGACCTCCCCTGGTCCAAACGCCATGGTTCTGTGTCGGTAGCAATTCGCGTAAGTGATTGGGCCCCGGTGGCCCCCTTGACGAAAGTTTCATAACAAGGTTCTCTTCTGCCTGTTCCTTCCTCGTTTGCGCGCAAAGTCTAATTTTGGATTCTATCCAATGATAAGCACCACCCATCAGTAGGCCTTGTTCCGGCGCATCGTGTGAGCACATGCCACTTCGACTGCATTACATTCGAGAATGTCAATTGTGCATTGAAACTGCTCGATGCCATGTCAAAACTTGTCCTCCCACTCTTCAAATACCACGGGAGGGCATGTTTTCAATTGACCATGGCTAAAACTTTATTATCCCTTACATGCCCGTCAGCTTATGTAAACCCGCAATGTTGGTGAATTTATACCCAAGAACTCTTTGTTCTACGCGCTGTTAGTGCAGCTAAACTAGACGGATGGTAGTTCAATCGACGATGTCTCTCTATCACCTGTTTTCTTTTTTTGTTCCCTGGGGCGTAGCTAGGTCATGCGGTACCAAAGTACAACAGATCCACAAAGCGGGTGCAGAACGGCCAGTCTGTGTCCTTGAACCCCTCTGGATTGTAAGACGCGTCTGGTGCTTCGGTGTTGCTCAATTTCCCCACCACGATTGTGACTTCCGGGAATACGTTCAAGATACGTTTCACAGCTATCTCGGTCAGCAAATACGAGATCAAAACGATGTTTTTCTGCTCGACTTTGTGGTCCATAAGCACCTGAATGGCCATTACAGCCCCGGCGCCACTGATGGTCTGCGCATCTAGAAGAAAGTACACAGATGCCGGGCGGCTCGGGGGCAAAGCCTCGTAGTGTAACTGTGGTTCGCCTGTCATGGAATCGCTCTGAATCAAAAGCTTGCCTGTAGGAATCGCTGGGAACGTTTTTCGAACGCAGTTCATGAAGCAGTCCCCAGAACGCACTATACTAACTGCAGCAAGTTCCAGTGACTGCACCAAGCCATCAAACACATTCCCATTGGGACAAGCCACTGTCTTTGGGGTATAATTCTGTAGGGTGTCGAGGGCAGCTTCCACCAAGAGATGGGAGATGCGGTCGAAGTAGAATATAAAGTCAGTCCGGTCCGTCTGTCTGTCAAACAAGATAGAGTGAATTCCGCAAGTGTGATTGGTGGCCGGCAACATCTTTAAATTTGAAAGTTGCGACACATCGAAAGTCACGCCGTGGCCAAGCGCCTTTAGCCTATGCAAATGGGCTGCACTCTTTAGCGCAAGTTGCTTTTGGATGTGCTTGATCATAAGATCAATTGCCCGCGTGTTTTCAAGACCTCTTGGAATCACCAAATCGGCGTTTCTGATGGTTGGGTACACTGAACCCGTGGCATTGGGCTTGACAAAAGTTTCCCATTGTTGAAGTGCACCTGCCAAGTCCCTGCCCCGGTACAAGATATCCCGCGTGAGCCTGCGGGCCAAGCATACGTCCAAATCAGTATCTACAAACACCTTGATGTCCATCAAGTCTAGTAGTCTTTGATCGTAAAGGGCGTATATCCCTTCGACGATGATCACGTTAGCCCCATAGATGGTGATGTGCTTTTCGAGGCGGTTGTGGTGTGTAAACGAATACACTGGAATCTCTGTCTTACGGCCTTGCTTCAACAGAGTCAACTTCTCCACCACAAGATCCAAGTCGATTGCCTTGGGCGTGTCGAAGTCGTAATTGCAAGCAAACGCCTGGGCAGATTCCTCCGCGGAAAGAGGCATGTAGAAGTTATCGAACAGCAAGAGCACTGTCCAAGGCGTGTTGAGCTCCAGGATGATCCGCTGGGAAATCGATGTCTTTCCGGACCCAGAAAAGCCCGCTACACCAATTACATAGGGCTCTGTCCAGGGAGGGACGTAGGTATCACGCGAGAACAGCGCGCTTGATTGGGTCTGGGCTCGTGTCCGGCCCACGGGGCTATGAGGTTTCAGGCCTTTGATCGAGGAGAAGAACGACGCCTCTCCATCATCACCAGGGGCGATTCTGGTCAGGTGGGTCTTTGCCTTGGTACTCATTATGCAGACGCGCCGCGTGGGGGAGATGTGCAGTGTGTGCGTGCCAAAAACGGAGGTTCGGGCTGGGTGCTGGTGCAGACTCGTTTCTGTTTTTTTTTTTTCCTCTTTAAGTGAGCCCCTTTACTTGCCTGTGTCAAATCAACCGCTGTTGGTATCAACGATGACCGGGGTCGCGCCGCATTGAGCAATGCCTGATGGGTAGCGTGCCGCGCGAGTGAGTGCGTTGCGCGCAGCGATTGCAATGTCCTCGGAAATTGGCTACCCGGGATTAGCCGGGGGCGGGGTCGGCCCCGACCCGCACCATAGCCAGAAGTAGCAGCCACTAAAAAAAGTATAGCACGTGTCTCTCAAGAAGCAGCAGAGCCCGCCCTGCCAGCGTTTCCTAAACTGCCTCCAGAACCATGTCGTATTATACCTCCAAGCTGATCCTGTGACCCATATCCCCCGGCACCACTAGTCAGAATTGGGTCTCGCACTCCAAGCACCGGCTGTGTCATCACGTCTTTTATCGCCGCCGGAAGAAATGCACTGTTTCACAAGCAGAGCACGTCTGTGCTTGCACATAATGCGAGTCCCCCGGGGCCCAGTCGATAAAGCGTGACTTGCGCCGTACTAAGCTTATTTTGTTTGCCGCCCAATGACTGCAACCGCATAGTGAAGGCGGAAGTTTGCTTGCACATACCCGCCGGTTCCTGACCCTCCGAGCGAGGGTCTGTGTGCAGTGCCTCGCGGCCAGCCCGGAGAAAAAGGAAGGCCAAAAAAAACGTGCCAAAAAGCACCAACGTCAACAGCATCCATAATGTTGAGATCCAACATCAGACAATTCGTCAGATTCAACTCGTCCAAGGCCGGCCACTACGACGCGGTCGTCATTGGTGGTGGCCCCGGTGGCTATGTACACGCCATCAAGTTGGCTCAGCTCAACTACAAGACCGCCTGTATCGAGTCCCGTGGTGCTCTCGGAGGCACCTGTCTCAACGTGGGCTGCATTCCTTCCAAGGCCCTTTTAAATAACTCTCACTTGTACCACCAGATCAAGCACGACTCTGCCAATAGGGGTATCGAGATTGCGGGCGATGTGTCCGTGAACGTGGCCAAGTTGCAGGCCGCCAAGGACAAGGCCGTCAACGGCTTGACCTCAGGTGTAGAGATGCTTTTCAAGAAGAACGGCGTCACCTACTTGAAGGGATACGGCTCTTTTGTTGACGACAAGACCGTCAGCGTCAAGGGCCTCGACGGCGACGAGTACAAAGTCACCGCCGACAACATCACCATTGCCACCGGCTCCGAGCCCACGCCTTTCCCCGGCATCGAGATCGACGAGGAGCGTATCGTCTCCTCCACAGGCGCCTTGACCTTGAAGGAGGTTCCAAAGAAGATGGCCATCATCGGTGGCGGTATCATCGGTTTGGAGATGGCCTCCGTCTGGTCCAGATTGGGCTCCGAGGTTACCGTCATTGAGTTCCAGGGCTCCATTGGTGCCGGCATGGACGCCGAAGTTGCCAAGACCACCCAGAAGTTGTTGGCCAAGCAGGGCTTGAAATTTAAGTTGAACACCAAGGTCACCAAGGGTGTCAGAGAGGGAGACAACGTTAAGGTCGGCATCGAGGATGTCAAGTCCGGCAAGACCGAGGAGATTGACGCCGACGTCTTGTTGGTTGCTATCGGCAGACGCCCATTCACCAAGGGGTTGAACCACGAGGTCCTTGGCTTGGAGCAGGACGACAAGGGACGCTTGGTTATCGACTCTCAGTTCAGAACCGCCAAGCCTCACATTAGAGTCATTGGTGATGTCACTTTCGGCCCCATGTTGGCCCACAAGGCCGAGGAGGAGGGCATTGCTTGTGCTGAGTACATCAAACACGGCAACGGCCACATCAATTACGGCAACATCCCATCTGTGATGTACACGCACCCTGAGGTTGCTTGGGTTGGTGCCAACGAGCAGCAGTTGAAGGCTGACGGCATCAAGTACAAGGTCGGTAAGTTCCCATTTATCGCCAACTCCAGAGCCAAAACCAACCTTGACACTGATGGCTTCGTAAAGTTCCTTGCGGACGCCGAGACCCAGAGAGTGTTGGGTGTACACGTTATTGGTCCCAACGCCGGTGAGATGATTGCTGAGGGCGGTTTGGCCATGGAATACGGTGCTTCTACGGAGGACATTGCCAGAACTTGCCACGCCCACCCAACTTTGTCTGAGGCGTTTAAGGAGGCTGCTTTGGCTACCTTTGACAAGCCAATCAACTTTTAAGACATGTCTTGAGCTTTGCTAGAAAAGTTGTGAGGTAGCGTACATATGTCTATACTGGAAATCAATACCATTCCCTGCACATTTTCTTTGGGGCGAGACTGGAAACAGACACCATTCGATGCACATGCTCTTTGAGCAAAGGTAACGTACTACAATGCGAATAGCTTCTCAAAACTGAGCTTGTATTATGATATATATATGACTTCCTGAAACTGCGTTATCTTGTCAAGATGATGTAGAGCGCGTGGATGATACCTGGAATGTAACCAAGGATAGTCAAAATAATGTTCAAGAAGAATTGGCCCGAGCATCCAACTTCAAGGAATACCCCTAAAGGCGGCAAGATGACGGCAATGATGATCTTCAAGATGTCTCCGCAAACCATTGTTATAGTGTGTGTATGTTTCAGGAGTGTGAACTTTTAGTGTATGTCAATTGATTGGCAACAATTATGAAAACGCCAGGGATGTAAGATTGCACTGTGTGAATGTAGCTTATATGGCTGCACTCACCGGCCGGGGACTCAAGCTTTTATATACATTTATTTCCCCAGGAGCTAAGCCGCATCAGTCACTCAATGAGGGTAGCAATGAGCAATCGCCTGCATGGGGCACGCGTGCATTGCGGCCGGTTGCATGGTATTGTGAGGAAAGACTGGTGAAGCCACGCGTGGCAGGATTGGATAGCAACTCACGAAAAGCAGGTACGCTCTCAGAAAAAAAAAATCTTCACGCGGCTTAGACTCTGTTCTTGCTATGGCAATACTTGCGCCTAGCAAACGGGCTGTGGGTTTTAAATGCCCTAATGTTCAAGTGGATCAGTTTCTTGCTATTTTGCTTCCATACAATCGTATGCATTTGCGACGTGGATTTGGTGTAGTGAATTGAGGCGCAATCCAGACGTCACAATCTTGCATCCATATTTATAATAACATACCTTTATTTATGCTTATACTTAACATTATATAATCATTTATATAAACAAGACTTAATTATAACCTTAACTATAGAGATATTATAAGTAAAAGATATATTATATTACTACACCTTATCATGTTTATTATTCTATGTTAAAGTATCTTGTTACCTATTTGATAAAGCTATAGTATTGTACCTATATATAGGTGATAATATATAAGCTATCGAGACAATAATAATACAAAAGTTTTACCTAATAATCTGAAATAAGAACATTATTAACGATGAATAATTCAACTATATTTTGTTTAGCTAATTATGTAATTTATTTATCTATAGTTTTAACTATTATTAGCTGTTATTATATAATAATATCTGATAGTTTTATTATATCAACTAGTTGAGGTTTAGCTATATTGGCTATTTAGGATACTGAATAGAAAAACTATTAAATAAAGTTATAAAGCGGTGCTTTTCCCCAGCAATGAAAGCCCTTCGAGACGGGGCACGTTGCTTGCCAAAAGGAAGGCGACTGCAACATTTTGATAAAGACGGACGTTTGCCTGAGCATATTGGGCTTGTATGCAGATGCAAGGAGCAATTGTTTGGATGCCTCTTTGGATTAATCCTCGTTGGCGATGAAGTGTGCATTCGTGAGGGAGGCAATCTGGTGATCGCCCTTTATTCATTTCATAGCTTCAACAAGAAGCGAGTCATGGGGCTTCCATTTTTGCTCTTGCAAGATCGTATATGCATCCGGTCTTCTATGCCTGACTGGAGGACGCCCATATTATCGAAGCCCCAACAGTTGTTGAATCATGACCCAGTCAACTTTACCTGTTTCTGCCAGCTCAAGGCACTCATACCTCCTAGTGGATTCATGGAGAAGTAAATGCAATCGCAAAGGCCCGAACGCTCCAAACTACTGGCTGCAAAATGTATTGGTATGCTCTAAACGGCTAAATCCAAAACCAGACTGCTCAAGCTGCATATATTGTGAAAGGCTATGTCACAAAGTTTGTTGTACTGCTGTAGTCTTGTGGCATTGCTTATTCTTTTTTTTTCAGTTTCGAACATACAGAGTGGGATGCTGCTCTCGGTCGCTTTCTAGCCCAAAGTAATATCAAGTGGAGGCATTGCATGTAGTGTCCTCAATGCCCGTTACTCTACTTCTGAGATTGCTTTTCCACTACGGACATTGAGCAGAAGATCCAGCTGAGAGCCATGTGGGCTCAAGAGAAAACAGTCTCGATATACTTAAATTGAACTCTCAGTTAATGAACCAGCCTTTCAAAGGTCGTGCTCAAATCAGTTGGGCAAATGATGAGAAGGTACATGAGCTATCGAAAGTCCTAGCTTTGATTGTTATATAATTTTAGTGCACGCGTAAATCAAGCGGGATGGTCGGCAAAATCTGAATACAGTCAGATGCTTCAGATATTGTCGGTGCTAAAGGTTTTGTAATGGACATAAAAGAAATACTACAGGGATGCTCATTTCACTTGCCTCTAGCGTAAGTGCTTTGCGCGTTTTAAATTGGAGATCAGATTAGCGAGGTTTGCTTTTTTCGTCCAGCCGCTACGTCGTTCTTGCTTCAGCTGGTGGTGTAATTTCAGATATAGAAATAGCGCAAATATCCCTTTGAGGACAGGATCGAGCCACCCTTATCGCTTTTGGCCTCCGGATGCTGGTCTGTCGTGTGAAGTGAGTTGTGCCACAGTTCCGATGATCTCCAAACAAAAAGCTCCCGAGCGAGACGAGGTTTGTTTTGCAAGCCTAATAGCAGCGAATGCATACCCTGTAGCAGTCTTCAACATCCTCGAATACAAGGGCATAGCGCGGTTCTTTTCGATGGAAGTTGTTTCGGCTGTTCAAGTAGAATAATTCGTTCTTCGCAAACGACAGGTAACGTTCAAATGGACAACTGCTTTTTCTGCCCAGGAATTTGATTCCATCGCGTCCCGCGTAGCGGGATGCAAGAAAGAGTTACAGAATAGCGCTTGTTTCGAACGAATTATATTTTCACATCCTTGGCAAAACCAATGAGGATATTGAAAGCCGACAGAAAGCCTCATCAAAGAGCGAGGCAAACCTAGCGAGTGCACCTGTGGAAGATTTGCAAGCACTGCAAACACATGGCCGTACAGTCACATGATTCAGGTGTTGGCATCGGCCAAGGCCAAGGCCCGTTGAGCCGCACAGAAGAAGCATCCCTTGATGCAAATATTTGATGCATATTTGCATGGAGGCAAGCACAAAGGCCGCATTTCGTTACAGTCCGGCCAGCCCACTAGAACGAGCATGGGCATGCGTGACTGGGGAAACGAATGAACATGCACGGTGTCTTGGGACCGCTCTGGACCATGCCAAATCCATGCCATCGCAGCATGGCATTTCCAAGCATGCCGACTTTGCATGCACAAGACCTGGCGTTGTGCATTCATGCCCAGAAGCAATCATCTGACACGAATGGCAAACGCATACTGCATGCATATGTTTCCGTATCTTTTGCATCAAGGTGAGTAAATGGTGTATGGACAAAGCAATGGCGTGCCCGGGTATATTGGTACGCTTGCACGAGTGTTATGCTGGGATATGCCGTTAGTTTCCCGGTAGACATCTGGAGTATTGAGCACGGCGGCCCTAGCAAGCTGGGACTGTGCATGATAGATTTTTAGAGGGTTGTAGTATTGAGGCCGCATCAAGTGAGCAGTTCTAGTTGAAGTCCACGCGCAGAGGGGACCATATGAGCCAGTGGAAAGACAAGGTACGCCCTGGGTTATCGAGAGACGGGGCAAGCAAGAATCAAGCAAGAATCAAGCAAGAATCAATCAATCAATCAATCAATCAATCAATCAATCAATCAATCAATCAATCAATCAATCAATCAATCAATCAATCAATCCGTCTACCCCGGCCGGTGCGCGCGTGCCCAGAACTACGCGGCGCGCGTAACCCTGGGCCCTGTAAAAAACTTTCGGCCCGCTCGAGCAGGCGCCAAGCAGAAACCAGCACCACATCGCCCGCGAAACACGCCAGCGATATACAGCAGCAGAGCACGGAAGCACACATGACGGACTTGTCCTTGCAGATCTTGCGCGCCGTCGGGCAGCACGGGCGCATCGCGAGCACGTTGGAGCACGAGGAGTTCAAGCACATCGACGCGGGCACGTTGCAGGCGTCGTTGGCGTCGCTCTGGGCAAAGGAGATGATCGAGTACACGAAGCTCGAGCGCGACGTGTGGGTGTTGACGCCCGAGGCCGCGGAGGTGCTTGTGGCGGGCTCGCCCGAGATGCGGCTCCTCGGCGAGGTGATGAAGTCGCTTGACGGCTTGCGGCTTGCGGACGTGGACGCCCGCTTGGGCGCGGCGGGCCGCTTGGGACAGGGCAAGGCGTTCAAGAACGGGTGGGTCGCGAAGCAGGGCGACCGCCTCGTGGCGACGGTGGCAGCGGCGCCCGCGGACACCGTGGTGGCACAGCTCGAGGAGGTGCAGCGCACGGGCACGTTGGCCGCGCCGCAGGCGTTGGCGGAGTTGAAGAAGCGCAAGTTGGTGGCGGTGACGAAAATCGTCGGCTACGAGGTGCGCAAGGCGGCGCGCTTTGCGCTCGAGATCCAGCAGTTTGCGACGGACATCACCGCGGAGATGGTGGCGAGCGGCAGCTGGCGCGACGCGGCGTTCAAGCCGTACAACTTCACCGCGGAGGGCGCGTTCCCTCCGTCAGGCGCGTTGCACCCGTTGATGAAGGTGCGCGAGGAGTTCCGCCAGATCTTCTTCCTGATGGGCTTCACCGAGATGCCCGCGAACCAGTACGTCGAGCTGGGCTTCTGGAACTTCGACACCTTGTTCGTGCCGCAGCAGCACCCGGCCCGCGACTTGCAGGACACCTTCTACTTGCGCGACCCCGCCGTGGCCCGCCCGCCGCTGGACGCGCAGTACGTGCGCGACGTGCGGGCCGTGCACGAGCACGGCAAGTTCGGCTCCATCGGCTACCGCTACCCGTGGCGCGAGCAAGAGTCGCTCCGCATGGTGTTGCGCACGCACACCACCGCCATCTCCGCGGCTATGTTGAAGCAGTTGGCCGCAGACCCGAAGCCCACGCGCTTGTTCTCCATCGACCGCGTCTTCCGCAACGAGGCCGTCGACGCCACCCACTTGGCTGAGTTCCACCAGGTAGAGGGCGTGCTCGCGGGCTACGACATCACCTTGGGCGACTTGATTGGCTTTATGGAAGACTTCTTCGCCAAGATGGGCGTCGACGGCTTGCGCTTCAAGGCCGCGTACAACCCCTACACGGAGCCCTCCATGGAGATCTTCGCCTACCACAAGGGACTTGCAAAATGGGTCGAGATCGGCAACTCCGGCATGTTCCGCCCAGAAATGTTGGCCCCCATGGGCTTGCCCCTGAACTTGCGCGTCTTGGGCTGGGGGCTCTCGTTGGAGAGACCCACCATGATCAAGTACGGCGTCTCCAACATCAGAGAGTTGTTGGGACACAAGGTCTCCTTGGACTTCATAGAAACAAACCCGGCCGCCCGCTTGGACGAGGACTTGGTGGGCTGAGCTGGCCGGGCGCGTGGCTTTGCTTATGCCTAATACATTCTTTTGGTGCTTGCTTGAGACGGCCCTGCCGCAGGCTCGCCGCAGCTGGTGACAGGCCCGTGCGAGGAGGACGGGGAGCGCCTGACGAGACCGCTGCCTTGTTTCGTAGATACTTCAACTTGCGGCTTGTAGGTCCCAGGCTTGCTTTTTTCTTTGTGGCTTGCGCCTGCTTAATGACCCGCTGCAATCATCTATTTAAAGGCAAGATTTTCCCGTACCTTCACGCTCGGTGCCGGTTTCTTTATTCCCCTGCCCGTTTGTAGAGCAGTCATCCCAAAGAAACCAATTCTTGATAATGTAGCCCAGTATTGCTTTTTTCTGGTGTTCTTCATTTCTGATACTCTTCAGCTTTTTTCAATATTGTTAAAGGTGGACTTGTACCGCTTGATTCGGGAATCAACCTAGCGGCAGATTCAACATGCTTGTCACCTACAAATGTTTCCCCAACAAGGTAGCGTCTGGTCTTGTGCTGGATTCAATTTACATATCGGGAAGCAGAACTAGAGACTTCTTTTCTTGACTTGCCACACTAAGGTAGAGAAGAGTATATCCGTTGGTTTCGTCTTTATGTAAGACGACTTCACATCACTATTGTGAATACACCACAACGCTTCGCATATTTTAACCGGCGATCCAGAACCGCTGATCATCAAATTCTGCTCAAATCAAAAACTGCAACCGAGCCTTTTCCTTCTCAGTTTCTCGTGTGCGTTCAAAAGAGCTTTTCTCTGTCATTGGCAAGTACGGTCGCTGGCCAAAAACCAGGTTATGCAAGGTCTTTGTCACCGTTCTTCATATAAATCTGCTTGCTTTGGCATCGACAGTCCTGAGTGTCTTGAACTAGTGAGGGGGGCCATTAGAGCTTTCAAACTTTCAGCTCTGGTATGGCATCTAGGCAGTGCAAAGATCCCCTGTTTCTTATCTTGACTCAAAGCAAATGTTCGTGTAGAGAATACAGCACCAGATGACCATATATGTCGGGCTCGCTTTTATTAGCTTTGAAATAAAGGCATTGAAATCAAACATAACTTGCTCTTCATTGGCTGACAGATCATGTATTTCAATCAAAAGGGCAGTGTATGGGAAGTAGGTGAGGTATTATCACTCTCAGGTGAATGCTCTGGGAAGCTTAAGCGCCACTAGAATGATTCAAACACATTTGCCCGACTTGAATGCATCAACCCACACTTCTTATCTAGTAATGCAAACTTCAAGCCCCAAGTTTAACTTTTCTGTCGAAAGCAATTCTTTGTGTTTCGAAAGGAAAACGAAACTTTCAGCTATCAAAGTTTCAAAGAAAATTTGGAACCCTACGCTTGAATGGCGTGCTTCTGATGAGTCACGATTTTAGACAGAGAGGCCCTAGAAAACACTATGAAATTTTATTTCTGCTCAAAAGTTGAAAACTTTTCTCCACCTCGTGCCAGTCTACCCTACATAGAACATTTACAACCCAAGTGGGACCAATCTTTTGTCCTGATGAGTGCACAGAGATGTTTGGACAGCTTCCCGTTGTCAAGATTCATACGGCACTACTTGCATGTCCAAATGAGAATCAAAAACCGCCTCCCGCAAAACTATTATGATCTTCCTTCAACAAGATAGGCTCAACGAACCGGGAATTCTGTGCACACGGCCTCAAAGTGTGTTTGGAGCTTGCCTTGAGCACAAGTCCAGTTACTATTCATCGAATTGAAATGCTTCGTTTTTTTCACCCCCTTCAACATTGACCGTAATCCTTGGATACTTTTGGTTTTTGTCCATTATGACAAATTACAATGAGTACATTGTTGTTATCAAAATACAATTTTCAACATATTTTGGGTAATATTCTCAAAAATATTAAGTCAACGATTTGACCTTTTGACTCGGCCCCTTCCATGTCGCCTATAAATCAATTTCTTATACTCACAGTCAGAAATAACGGTAAAGCATTCAACGCCCATAATGAAAGTTGATGAAATATTGCTCCTGTTCGTGTTGCCGCAAAGAAAAATGTTCGCATGCGCTGCAATCTGGTATATAAGCGCACCAAAGGTTGGAAACGGTTTTTTTTCAGATATTCAAAAGTTGTTCTTTTCAACGCCCCAGCATTAATGCAAAGTGACCCAAAGAAAAACTCACAATAATCACAGCTTCTGCTAGGGCTCATGGCACCTTTGATTTGTTGATAATCTACTCTGTCTTTGAGAAACAAAGACAGCTTTTAAACAAGCATACATCAGATCAAAATGTTTTTCAGCACGTTAGATTTGCAATACTCTTTCATGCCCCCTTACCTTCCGATCAGTCTAACATTTGCGAAGCTTTCTAAGAGAATCCAGAAACAACCTGTTTTGTGGTGTGCTGCAAATCCTGTTTTTGCAGCCCATTATCCGATACAATAACTGGATAAAAAGGCGCGGGCGCGGGTCTCAACCGTCGTTACACCTCACGATTTTCGAAATGACGGCTGGCGCACTACGCGTGGGGGCACTGGTGTGGCCCGCGGCGCGCGCAAAATACAACACCTCGATCTTCCAGAGGTGGCTTCATTCCGCTCTTTGAATTGCTACCGAAACACCGGAATATGTCTCAGGATTCTCGGCGTGATACTAAGAAGTTCGGAGACGAGCTTCTGTGCAAGTGGGACTCATGTACACTGCCCGAGTTTCCGTCGCTCGCCGCGCTCGTGAACCACGTGAGCGAGGAGCACTTGGCACCAATGACACAGGCGGCGTCAAACGTACCCGTGCGCTACAGTTGCCAGTGGCAGGGGTGTCTGCGTTATGCGTCTGAGCAGCCCTCGCGGTTTGCGCTTATCTCGCACTGCCGTACGCACACTGGCGAAAAGCCGTACTTCTGTCCGATCCCCGAGTGCGAGAAGCACTTCACACGGCTGGATGCATTGGCCAAGCACGTCAAGGGTGTCCATGACTTACACCAGCATCGTGATGCGCTCGCACACATGCGGTACCGCATAGAGAAAGGAAAGCTCGGCAGCGCGCCGCTCGCAGGCGCTGACGCCTTGACCGATGAATACTTCATCGGCTTGTTGGACACCGACTACGCGCTCCGCATGCCCTGGTGGTTCTCGCAGAGCTTCCTGGAAGTATTACGTGCGGACACAGCATCCTTGCAAACGCTATATGACCAGCCGCTAGAGACCCGTCAACACGAGTTAGCCATGCTTCGCTATAAGACGTATCTTGCAAACACTGACGCCGACGCCTTGGTATCGTCGCAGGATGTGGCTGCTAACGAGGAAATAGCACCGCTCTACGCCGAGGCGCAGCTGTGCCTCGCCCAGTACCGTCTGGAGCTGCTGGCAGTGCATCAAACATACGGCTCGCTGCGTGAAGAGCATGACGCTTTGGAGTCCACTCTAGCCACCGCCACGAAGGTCAACCGCATCGTCAAAAAAAACTTAAAAGCTACTGTCATAGAAAAACGCCGCCTCTGGACTGTCGTTCAAGCGTTGCTCGATGCCAACATTCGGCTTGGGCTTTCGAAGGATATGGTAGGTGTCGACCTTGATGAGGTGGATGCCATTCTACTACGGGAGGACGAGGAGTAGGGTTCAGCCGCCGCGCCGCGTGCGGGAAAACAAATGTTTTTAGTGGACATAAAATAGACACTCGAGCAGTTAAATCAAAATCATCATACTCGTGAAGAATGATTTGAGGCTCGACTCGCATTTTCCTCCGTTCCCACCTTGGTCGCGACCCATGCAATCTGCCGCTTCGCTTCTCACCATGGATTCACACAGTCGATAGAGAAATCACCAAAATATTCAACAACTAAAATCAAAAATATTGGAGCAAGCGTTTTTTAGTGCGTGATCACCAATTCTGAAAGACTCGGCGCCGCCTTTTGGGGGTTCGGTTTGTACTGCCCTTCTAAAGCTGGAGTGCACTCAGGCCGCGGCCATCGGTGCATGAACCAAAGGAATGGCCATCTCATCTCTATATTATCTCATAAAACTTTCCAGTCTCTGCAACAAAAAATGGCTCGTGCCACAAAAAACTCAAGCAGCGCCACGCCTGAAAGTGCCGTGCTGAGCTCGACTGCAAGCACTGATACGATGGCTTTGGATTTGGCAGATACGTCGCTAGATCAGCTTTTCCTGGCTCTCGCAGAGGAGACCAAGCTTAAGTCTGACGATGACATGAGCGAATTCGACAAAATCCAGCGTCAAATTGAGCGGCTTCCCAAGATAGAGTCTGGTCTTGAGGCCTCTATGAAAAAGGCTTCTGACCTGAAAAACCCGCGGTCATTTGCAGTGAAAATTAACGATCCTGTTGCCAAAACCCGGAAGGTGAAGAAAGACGAGAATGCAGACTCGGGGGCCAACTGGTTTAACATGAAAAAACCCGAGATAACACCTGAGATTAAAAGAGATTTGTTGATTTTGAAAAACAGAAGTGCATTGGACCCCAAAAGACATTATAAGAAAGAGAAGTGGCAGGTTCCCAAGTTCTTCCAGACGGGTACTATTATCGAAGGCAATACGGAGTTCTATTCTGCTCGGATCTCTAGAAAGAATAGAGGAAAGACTCTAGCAGAGGAGATTTTGAACGACGACTCAAAGACAGAGTACTTCAAGCGCAAGTACACCGAAATCCAAAAAGTCAACAAGAGCGGAGGCAAGGGCCACTACAACAAACTCAAGTCCAAAAGAAAAGGATACTAGAGAGATAGAGAGACACACTGTGTCTCTAGGATCGCGTGAAGTCATGTTGCATTGGCAAGGCCAGCCAACACCTGAGACGACCGCAAACGCTGCCTTGAAGGCGACACTCTCTGTTGGTATGCATCTACTATGTTGAATGCCGTGTATAATGCCCACTGATCATTTTATGTAGATTCGGGAGTTTGACAAAGCCCATTTACGAGCAAGCGAATATAGACAAAAGCTAACGGCAAAAACAAAACAGGAATGTTTCGTTCCCGCAAACCAAATTTTGCTTTGTATTTACTTCTCACGCGAGAACATCTATATATATATATATATATATATATTGGGATGATGACGGAGCCCTGAGTATGCCTCTTTGAGGTATTTGCTCTAGAACAAAGTTGGGATACGCCCTGTAAGACGACATTTATAGATGCGTAGGATACAGCACACATCTGGCATATACCGAGTACAAAAAACACCATTCCCTTGGTTGTTCACAGGACCTTCGTTCCCAGACATAAAAATGCATGTGACTATGGGAATCTGGAAAAAGCATCTCGAAAGAAGTGCTGATGTTCAAATGACACATGAACAAAAGGGTTCATAGCAGGTACAGTGAAGACTGACCTTGCTTTTCAAGACACTTTGAGACCCAACATGTCAAAGCTTGTCAGCCGATGCAAATAGGCATGGTTGGCAGAATTGGGCAGCCATGTTTCACTACATGCTGACATATGGGGGTATGAACCAAGAGCGACTATGCTGAAGCTTGCGATTCCGACGTATGGACAACGAGTGAGCATGTGAGGATAAAGGTATGCCCGGTGGCCTGTGACATACTGCGGCTGCGGTCCATGGCGATAGCGGTGGATATCTGAATGCTAGTGCCATTGCCAGTAAGCGATACAATGCTAGTTAAATGAGCACACCGCATTGGCAACATCAAGTCGAGCATCATCTGTGTGAGGTAGCTCAGGCCAGCAAGATGTCACGCGGTATGATATACATACATCCAGCTGGTCCCGTTGAGCCTGGCTTTCAATCGAGCACAGACCGCGTCCCCCAGACATTCTATCATAAAAGAAACGTCGGCGCTGTCCGCAGGTCTATAGGTCCTTCTTCGGACGACACCATCGATCATGCCAATACATGGTTTCATTCGCTGGAATCATTTCCTTGGTCCATGCAGTGGGTGATTTCAGACAACAAGGCTGCCTACTCCTCCAACCCCGCCCTCTTGAACACGTCCATGCGCACGCTGTCCCAGAGGGCCTTTTTCTCCTCCTTGGTGAGTTTCTTGCGCTCGCCCGAAGCCAGCCGTTTGAGGTCGCGCTTTACGGCATCGCTCTGCAACTTGTACTCGTAGGCAGTTGTGGCCGCGGCGGCGAGGTTCACCAAGTAGTTGCGGATGGCGATTTCTTTGTAGCGAAAGCCCAAGAACGACTGCTCGCCCGCGGTGATCGGGGGCGACGGAAGGTGTTTCCGCTGCTGGTTGATCTGGAGGAGACGCGATTGCTTGACGGAAATCTCCGCCACGGACTTCTTGAACGCCGCGTCCAAGTGGTGCTCTGCGTACAAGTTCGACGAGCACAACGTGTGGATGAGCTCCTTATCGGAGATGTACGGCGGTAGAAGCACGAGGTGGCAGATTTGGGCCAAGTCACCGACGAGCTGCGGCAACGAGCGGTCCGAGTACACGAGATCCGGCGACGACGACACGAGCGGCATGCCGGTCACCATGAGCTTGCACCGCGTCACGTTGAGGTTCCAGTCGACCAACGCTTCCGGCACGTTCTGGTAGCTGAGCTCACTGCCGAGCGAAATCTTAATCTCCTCATACTCGTCGTCGCCCCACGCCGCCACGTCCACGCCGCCGCCGCCAAGCGCATGCTGGCCCTTGCGCTCCATCACCTTCTCCTTGCAGAAATTCTCGTGAAGGAAAATGTCGTTGATGAGCTGCTCCACCGTCGTCGTCGTGGGCTCGCTGTCCTCAGGAATCGTTGCCGTGGACGACGAGTATAGCGACGGCGCCAGCCGCACCAGCCGCTTGCTGAACGAAAATACGCTCAGCGCCAGCGAGAGACGCAGCTTCAGCGAGTTCAGAAGATGCCGGAACTGCAGCGGCGCCGACCGCACCGATGTTGCGGACGACTGGTTGGCCACAGGCAACTGCTGGAAAATGGCGTTTCTTGCCGAGTCCCTGAAGTTGGCGGGCGCTTGCACTGCATTACCCGAGTTTCCGCGTGAGCCTGGAAAGCCGTACATAGTAAGATACCTGGTACAGTGTGTAGAGAGACTAACCTTGAGACGCGTTTTTGAGACGGGTTTTGAGACGGGTTTTGAGACGGGTTTCGAGGTGGGCAGTGAGACGTCTGGTGAGGTGCCTCGAGAGATGCCTGGGGCTAAATCCCACAGGTTTTATCCGGGCGAGGTGTGCGGGGCTACTGCTGCCGCATTTTTCCGACGCCTGCACCCACCCGGGCTTTTTTTTTTCTTCTTCTCTTGTCGACGCTTTTTTCGTGGGGAAGCGAGCATTGGTTTTGGAAGTGAATCCGCGGCTGCACACGGCTATCGGGAACTCTCAATGCTGCTAATAGCTAGCCTTGAGGCGGCGGCAATGCTGCCACACAGGCTTTTGATGCAGCTGGTATGCATTCCTTAGACCCCGCTATAGGCAGTGCATGAAGGGGATTCTTCAAAAAAAAGAATGAAAAAAAAAGCAATCTGACGCATCATGCCGGATAAAAGCCTGCAGACACGCACGATCTGGGGACGGTCTGGGGATCCGAGATCGCTTTACATACAAATGACTCGATTCAGTAGCAGTTGTGTTTTTTTTTGAACTTTCGGCTGGTACTTTTCAATCAGACATGCCTGGGCACACTAGGGTGTGCCCGGAACTGCGTGTTATAACAGCGTGTTCAGAATTGGATGGCGTACCCAAGATTGGCGTGTCGCACATGCCCTGGGTCGTTGGGGCCCACCCATTATACCACAGTCACTAAAGAAGCTCGTTCTGGACCCAAGTGGAGAGAGGGTGGGGCACAGTCACCCTGTAGCTGGAGAATACTCGCGTGCGCCGCAGAAAATTATGGCTTTCAAGGGGTCTAGCCATGTCTACCAGTAGTTGCCAATTGTCTCTTCGGGTGCTCAACGGCTGGAGCGACGCATGAATTTGTGAATGTGGGCTCTCGATTGCCCAAGTTCACTGCGCCAACACAGAGGGAACATCATGATCACCTATAGAGCACATGGTGCTGCATTCGAGTTTGGACACAGCCCCGGTAGCCATGTCCTTGGGGATTTTGCGGTTTGCAGCATGGAGATGTTTTTGCAGGCATTGAATATCAATGTCGCATCATGAATAAGTGCAGACAGCGGTCTCTTCAGCTCGACTTGTACAGACATGCACTGAAGGCTGTCTGAATTTACGTCCGTATGCCAGGATAAGTCAGTGCAGAGCCCTTCGAGATGAGCCCAGATGATGCTCCCGGAACTTGGCGCGGTTATAATGGTGCCTTCGGTTTATGCTGTTCAAGACATGCTAGCGTGCTTCGACGACACATCGGCTGCTCAAGCACAACACTCGCTCGTAAGGACTCACGCTGAAATAAGCCCCGGCTGGATGATGATGGCCTTGGTGCAATTCTAAGGCGTTGCGCCAATGTCAGTGGTGTCGTAAGCACACACTCCTACCTCACAGATGTGTGGGCAATATATTTATGGTTGGTGCCACAGCATTTCAGCGATCCATGAACACCCACGCCAGATGGTTGCAAGAACTAAAACTGGTACCCATCACTGGTGCGTTGTCATTAGGTTTGTGTTTAATGGTGCAGCAAATTCGGGACGATTGCACTAAACTGGCGATGATCCATGTCGTGGTGCGTTTTTAAGTACAATCTTTTCATTAACGATTTTAGGTACCCGGGAATACTGCCCAAAAACAGGCCATGATGCTGTTCCATGCGGACTCCTGGAGATGTGGGATATGTGCTCGGTGCCGAGGGGAGAACACGTTCCAACACAATGTCATTGAAAATTCAGGTATATCGGTGTATTCCGCTACCAGGCGGGGAAAAACATCGGCGGTGTCACACCAAAGGTTGGTCAAGCTGAAGAAGCTACAGAGAACTGGCGAATAGTAGAAGCGTTCTCAAGCGGCCTAAGCTCGGAACATGGTGGAAAAAAGTAAAGTGGCCAAGATGTATAACACATTCATGATTTCTCTTTCAATGATGCATGGACTCATATTGACTGAGGTGGCAGCTGGAGTGTGGGCAGATTGGACAGGTTGGCTGTACTCTACCGAGTTTTTAGCTTGGTTATTCCGTGCAAACTCCATAGCGGCCGCTTTAAATGCAATTAATAGTTAAGGTGTGTGGGAGAAGTATGGGATAAAGGGCAGTCAATCAGCCAAGAAGATCAATTAGCCATATGGACCGGAACGCAGTTTGGATTCTCCATCAATATAACGAAGAGGTGGTGGAGTACACAGAGATATGCTTAGATGAAACCGTGATCATCTGTGTTTTCTGACCTGGCTTGTCTTGCGGATGTATTCTATGAGAGGAAGACAATATCGAGAGACAAAGCAACGGGACTACACACAAGAGTAGTTGGAGAAGTGGGCAGATGTATAGCTGAAGACGATGTTAAGTATATCACTGGCCAATGAAGAGCCCGAAAAGGAACCCAAATATGCTACTGGCGAAGACGAACAAAAGCCTGCTACGCTTAAGCCGCTACAGATTTTGATTTGACGTGGAAGATGTTACGCAAGCTTCCTGAAAGCATACAGATGTGAAAGCTATGCGTGGTACTGGGAATCGGGTCTGGTGGCGGTACAAATGCAATGAATGCAAAGCCTCCAAATTTCTTATAGTCAAAGCAGACACATAGAATAATGACAATAAAGATGCAAGGGAGTGGATGTGACTTTCCGGACTTTGCCTTGAATGCTCTTGCGTGAGTACGCTAATCAAGTACCATGGAGCCATGAATTGATGGCAATTATGTTTTTTTTTTTTTTTTTTTGCAAAGAGCAGGAGCAGAACTCAACAAGTACACTTTCGAACAGGCCTCTGCAAACTACTGCAGCCCGCCGCAAACACGGATGCTGTCCCACAATTAAACCCTGGCCTTGGCCATTCAACCCAGGGCCCTGGTATGTGTCACGTGACTACCAATCACGTGTTGCCTGGCATCGCGCGCACCCCCAAACCTCACCGGGCAAACGAGCCTTGCTAGGCAAGCACGCTTCAACCACCGGGCAAAACACACACACACACAGAAAAGACACACAAGCACCAAATGAGTGTGTCACGTGACGAGGTCGAGGAGCATTTCTCGGACGACTTGGGCTTCCGCTTGCTGGCGGCGCGGCACGGCGTCCCGCTCTTCAGCGAGCCGGTCGATTTCAGTGCCCCCAGCGCCTCGCAAAACCCCGTGCATCTTTTGCATGTGGGCCACCACAAAGCGCTTTTTGCAGCCTCGAATACGCATGCCGTGGGCGTCGGCCGGCTCTGCGACTTGGACGGCCCAAATGCCGCCGGTACGGCGCCGCCGCCAAGCTTCCGCGCCGTGCCCCTTGAAAACACCACCCACGTTCGCTTCGACTGCACCAACGAGCATGTGTACGCCGTGGCTGGTGGCGTGCCGCACAAGGCCGCCGTTTCAGACGTGCTAGCCGCCGAGGGCAGTGGCTTTGTGCGCGTAGGCACGCACACGCGCGTCACGCTGCTTGAGCCCTCGCCCGTGGACCCGGCCACCTACTGCGTTTTGGACGCGGCGCACACGCTTCGCGTCGTGCGTGGTGCCGCCGAGGCGGTGCTCGAGGGCGTGCTGGCGTTTGCGTGGACGCGCTCGGGCGCAGAGGTGGCGGTTGTGCGGGGCGCCACGCTTGCGTTCGTGGACCCCAGCGGCACCGAGTCCGCAGCCTGCCCCTTGGTCGGCGCCGGGCTGCCGCGCTCCGTGCATACCATTGACGACTCCCACTGGTATGTTGCTGGCGTGCGTGGCACCGGCCCCGACGCCGAGGACGCCCACGTGCTCGTGGCGAAAGAGGGCGCCGCGTACTCGTGCCGCGAGTTCTTCGTGCCCCCGTCGTACAGCGAGACGCCCCGCGCGCCGTGCATGTACGTCGTGGCGCTCCAGCAATGGCAGCCGGCCGCGTCGCACGCGTTCATTGCCAACGCGCTCAACCCAGAGGTCGCCACGCTCGAGGTCGGCGCGGTGACGCGCACAGTGCTGCTGAACGACACCGACCGCGCAGAGTTGCCCATGGACGAGGCCTCTGGCGACGACACCCTGCCCGTCGGCTTGGCACTAGACTTGTCGGGCACGGGCCGCACGGTGCTCCAGCCATCCCCCTTGATTGACGAGGCCGTCGGCATTTTGCCTCGATTGTTGTGCTTGAACAACGAGGCCAGGCTCTTTGCGTGGGACGTGTTCGACGTCGCCGGCGTGCGCGACAACTCGCTCGACTTGCGGCGTGCCGCGGCGATGCTCCCGCGCCCTTCAGCAGCGCCCGTTCCAGCGGCAGCGATTCTCCTGCGCCCTGCAGCAGCGGCGCCCGTCGCGGCCACGGCTCCGAGCCCGCCGTTGGAAGCTCCGGCCCTGGGGTTTGGCGCCACGAGCTTTGGCGCACCCCATCCCGGAAAGAAACTGATGTTTGGTGCGGGCGACTTTGGGCCCTCGGCGGGGGATGCCAAGCCTTCTTTCGGCAGCACGGGCTTCGGCAGCACAGGCTTCGGCAGCACGGGCTTCGGCAGCTCTGGCTTCGCCTCGTCAAAACCAGCCGCTGCTCCTGCGGCAAGCACAACCTCAAGCGCAGGCTCGGTGCAGTCCGCTTTTGGCGCAAGCACAAGGTTCGGTACGGGGCAAGATAGCGGGAGCAACACGTCCCCATTTGCTAACTTGGCCAAAGGCGCGACCGGCGCCTCCCCGTTCGCCAGCTTGATGGGGAAGGAAAGGCCCTCCCCTTTCGGGGGACCTTCGCCTGTCTTTGGCGGCGCCTCCTCGGAAACTTCCTCTTCGCCATTTGCGCAATTGAAGCTGGGTAAAACTTTCCAGACCTCTGGAGGCGTGGGTGTGCTGTCTGACGAAGCTCCTAAGAAGGAAGAACCTCGCCCGTTCGGGGCTACCACAGGCTCCTCAGCTCTGCCATTTGGCTCATTTAAAGGTGGAAACGACCTGCCTTTTGGCGCTCTCAAAAATACACAAACACTTTCTTTCGGTGCCTCGAAAGACGGGAAGGATTCTTTGCAACCGAGTGTTGTTGAAAGCAAGAACAAATCACCTTTTGGCGCTCTCACCAAGGAACCCAAAGAAAATGCCCTCCTTTTTGGTAGCACTACCGACGAAAGGCTTCTTCCCTCTGGCACTGCTCAGGAAAGCACACCTCGGCCCTTTGGTGAGTCCTCGCTGACGTTTGCTTCTAGAAATGAAAAAGCTTCGCCTCCCGCATTATTCAATACCGAAAAAACATCCCTTCTTGCTACCTCCAGCGACGCAAAACACCCGACTCTTGGTTTTGCGAACCCGGCAGCTCTGTTGTCAACCGAGCATGCCGAATCTGAGACGGATCTCTCCTCTAAGACTCACTCTGAACCCGAAAGTCTGGAGGATTCTGTGGGCTCATCATCGGAACTGGAGCAAGAACTCTTTGGCAAGGCCAAATTCGCCCAAATAGATTTGAACAAGTCCCGATCTGGACACGCCAAGCCTGCATCGCCCAGCATTAGGGGAGAAACATTAGCTACCCTGGGTGGTCGACCCCAGCTCATTCAAAAAACTAGTGTCGAATCAATGCACACAACCCCCACAGAAATACCCCTGGAAGAAGATGCTACATCGGACCTGCTTGCAGAAGGCTTAGCGAACGAACAGGAAGAGGAATCGGAGGAATCGGAGGAAGTAAAAGTAGAGGAGGAAGCAAAAACCGACAAAGATCCCTACGACGGCGTCGATATCGCAAAGATGATTCGCGACATTGAATTTCTCAAATTGGGTGAGCTCACAAAGACGCCTGATCTCTCAAGCAACGAGATTACACGCAAGTTTTCCGAGCTCGTGCAGACAGCACAGGCACACTTGGACATCCTTGCACTCAACACCAAAAAAGTGCAAGCGCTTGTAGATGCTGCGGCTTCGCACAGACGCTCTCTTGATATACCAACTTTGGACCCCGCGATGATTGCGTTGGGAAACATAGACGATTTGATGGTACTCGCGTCTCAGCCGCACGAGCGGCTCGATTCTCTGTTGATAACTGTGCGCCATCAGGATACCAAACTCCAGGGGCTTGTAGCGCGCATGGCGGAGGTCGAGGAGCAGAAAGATGCTGTGGAGAAAATCGTTTCCCAGTTAGCTCTCTACAAACACACGCTCGAACACCCAAAAACCACGCAGCGGCCGCTCAACGTGCGTGCGCAGATTTTGCGCGAGAGCTTGCGCAAGAAGTTAGCAAAGGTCGAGGATCTCCAGGAGCAAGCCGCCCAAAAGCTCATGCCCTTGGGCGTGCGTCTAAACATGGGTCAGCGCCAAGTGACGCGAGCCGCAAAATTGGAACAGGTGGTATCTGAGTTGGCCCACCGGGCGCACGCGCTCGCGCACGTCGCAGAGCACCTCGAGCAAGAAACCGAAGAGGTGTGTGGGAGGGAACAACAGCAGAGTGAGCACCCTCTTTTGCTAGAGGGTGGGACTAGTACAGTTGATCCCTTTGCCATCAGCGACAGATATAAGACCGGAGCAGTCCGGAGAATCCGGTTGCAGTAAACACGACATCTAAACATGCATTTATATCCTGCACATTGTGCGCGACGCTGGGTCATTTCAGCTACACATCACCAGGCCCTCACTAGCCACCAAGAAACAACACACAGCACCCATGCTGGACCTCATAGGCACGAGCGTGGTTGTCCCGGGAGCCCAGAAGAGTACTGGTCTTCTTCGATACATTGGCCTGATACATGGAAAGTCTGGAACGTTCGGTGGAATCGAGTTGCAGGGCCCGCAGGCAACGGCCCGCGGGAAGAACAGCGGCACTGTTGCCGGTGTGCGGTATTTTGACGTGCAAGAGCCCATGACGGGATTGTTTATGCCCTGGGACCGGCTCTGGGCCGCAAATCCTACATTGCCGCCGCCAGAACGTGTCAAATCACGACCCGCAAGCCTGAATAGAATGTCCGTTTCTACTCCGACACCGCTGCGTAGGAGTAGCCCGAGCCCGAGAGTCTATGCCGGTAATCTGAGTCTCTCGGAATCTAGTCGCTCGTTTCTGCGCGCCGCCTCTTTCTCCCGAGAACCACATAGAAGCAACTCTTATACAAAGCCCGTGTCAGACTCGCCTTCGGCAGAGCCGTATCCTTCACAAGGCCGAATGATAGGTATGGCAGAGCTCAGAGCACAGCTCGATGCCAAAACGCGCGACGCTGAGCGCCGGGAAACCATCTTGCTTGAGTTGCAGGCGACTGTCGACCAGCTACATCCTGTGCTCGAAGATTATGAGCGCAGTCTCGAAGAAAAGGATCGACGTTTGAAGAAGCAGCGCGCGGAGTACGATCGTGCACGCGAGGAGTGGCGCCTGAGCCTCGACTTGATGCTTAGCTCACAGCAGGAGACTGAGAACTTGTACGAGATGCAAATTAACGATTTGAAGGACGAAATCCAGCGTCTTGCTGAAGGACAAGTCTCAGGTCTAGATGTCTCCGAGGACTTGATCACAGTTCGCGAAGAAAACGAGCGTCTTCGTGCCAAACTTGTGGACTTAGAGCTGCTGCTCTTGGTTGTCCAGCGAGAAAATACGGAGCTTCGCAGTCATGCGGAAAGAACGGCACCAACAAATAGCTTGCAAACGGGGAAAGAAACTGAAATTGTCGAACTGTTGCGAAAAAAAGTTGACATGCTCACCCAGGACGTCACGTCTATGGAAATCGTGCTACAAGATGCACAGGCCAAGGCCCGTGCCAAGAGCGCCGAGGTTGCTAGGCTAGAGATACAGCTAGAGGAACTCACACTGCTGGAAGTCGATGTACTTCTGAACAAAGTTGGAAGCATAGCGCTCGAAGAATGGGAGAAGGACCGCTCGCAATACCAGGCGGATATCGCCAAACTAGAACATAAGCTTGAGAGCGCTTCCAGCGCTCTTTCGGATACAGTGGGAGAGAAAGAGCTGGAGATTGCGAAGTTGCGTGAGACCGCTGTGTCGAATGCGGCGGAGATAACACGCTTGCAGCTGGAATTGCAAGCTTTACAGAATGCTGGAAAGAGCGCAGCAGTGAAGGCAGACACTATATCTGATGCGGCGAACGCAGAAAAGATAGCGGCATTGACCGAACAACATCAGGTTTCTGAGGAAGTTATCAAGGACCTCAGGCTCGAGCTAGAGTCGCGGCCTTCTTATAACGACAACGAGTTGACCGAGCTCCAGGACTCATTGGAGATGGTTGAGACCTTGCACCGGGAAGAGATAGCCCGAATGCAGCAAGAGCTCGAGCGCTCACAGGCGCAGAAGGCCCACTTCGAGTCGGAGGTGTGTTCGCTTCAAGAAAAATTGGCCGCCGTGCTGAAACCGCTGGAGCCTGGAACCGAAAGCTCGAGTGCGAAGACGTATGCCAGCGAGCCGACGGAAGTGCTGAGCTTCCAGGCATCAAACGGCACGTTGCCGATATATAAGCCGGCCACGGAAATCGACCCCAGCAGCGGCCGCGAGGACTGGTGCGGCTTGTGCGAACGCGATGGGCACGATAGTTTGAACTGCCCCTATGAGAATGACATATTTTAAAGGCGGTGCTATGTATGGACATAGAGTTGACAGGCGCTGGGCCAACGCCACCTTCGGCGATCACATCTGTTGGTCTGATCTCATGCGCATGCTCGTGTGCGAGGATGCTTTGTTTACAGGGAATGTCATGTTTCGTTGCGTGGAAGCCCGCGAAATATAATTAGCATTACATGATATAGGGTGAGTCAAAGACAAGAGAATGCCTTTTGAGCAAACAGATGCAAGCGATAGTATTCAGATAACCATGAGAGGAAAAGACACATTGATACGAAGAAAGAGATCAAAAAAAAAAAAAAAAAAATAAGAAAAATGGATGCGCCTGGCTGATTCTACGCAAGGGTGAGCACAAAAGATCACTCTACGGTGGGCAACACTTCGGAAACGATTGACGCGGATATCCCAGGTTGTCTTGAGGACCGAACTCACAACCACCTGCAAGATAATGCACCGATGGCAATGGGCAATGGGACCTTGATACGCAGTGCACTCGAAACAAACAAGCATGGAGAAGACGAGGGTGTTTTGCAGAAATATACTATAGACAGTAAGGACAAACACAAAAGAAACGCTTCGTAGTCATGATGACGGTGCACGAATACCACAACGGGGTCATCTATGGCCACTAAGTATGTGCTGAACAGTTCATTCTTTTCATGCTCGAGCGATGGAATACAGTTCATATAGTGGAGCCCGCAGCCTGGCAAGACGGGGGAAAAGGCGAGGAAGATTCCACGCAATGAAGCGTCTCTCTGCACCCGCTGCCAGTGGGTTTTCGTACAACAGTGATGGCAGAAACAACGCCCCAATCCAACGCACAAAAGCCTGGACCCTGCTCCAGCAAGCCCCAGAAACGCCCACCACTCACACGCGACGTGGCCGTGGCGCCTACGCGTCTTCCTGCAGCGGCGCCACTTGTGCCATTTTCATCACGAGCCGGTGTCTCAAAAGCGCAGGGTGGACGTTGAGGGCCACGGCGTTGTACATGAGCACGTTCTCGTGCATCGCCAACGAGGCGAGCGTATCGCGGCGGGCGGCGGCGACGAACTCCGCGCGCGTGGTGTCGGCGCTCCCCACGCCCGCATAGAGCTCCTTCTGGCGCAAATACTGCTGTGTGTCGCGGGCCTTGTCTGCCATTTCTGAGGTTGGAGTTGGAGTTTCGAGGTGGCGATGGGCATCGGGGGTCCGGGCAGGGGGAACCTGCAGGTAGCGCGGCGCAATGGCCGTGGCCGTGGTCACGTGACCCGGCAATGGTAGTGCCGTCCGTTCTCCGTGTAGGGTCCGGGCCAGTCTGGCGGCCCGCGTGGCGGCCCCGGGCTCGATGCCCCGTTGCATTCAGAGTGTCCGGCACAAGCAGGTCCAGGTGTGTATTAAAGAGGAGCAGGGCACCCTGCACGCCGCAGGGCTCTGCTTCCACGCTATACAAAGAGCACGCCTTGCGGCCCGCCCAAAGAAGGCGGTTAGTCAAAGAAGCCGTCGCTGTCGTCGCCACTGTCGTGCTTGCGGTCAAAGACGATCCTGCCCGGTTTGTGGTCGCCTCGCGACACGGACTCGAGCATCTCCACGATGTCCCTCTCGCCGAGCTTGCGCGTGATGGAGCCCGTGGAGATCATCTTGACGAGGTACTGCTCGACCTGCTCGGCCCGCTCGGGCCGCACCATGCGGACCCGCGAGAGCCGTTCTCTCGCACTGGGCTCCAAGACCTGGGAAAGTACCGAGAACTTCTGCTCCTCCTGCGGCGACGCGGCCCTCTGGCCAGCGCCGCCCTGAAGCTCTGCCATGCGCGCAGCACGGATTGCGTTGAGTTCTTTCTCGTCCATTGTATGGGCGGGATTGCTAGTGGAAAGGACGCACGAGCTTGCTCGGCATGGGGCCGGGGGCCGTGGTCGGTCGTGCGCGGCACAGGCGCCGTGGGTGCCCAGCAAGAACCCAAAAAAGCCCACACAACCCACCCAACCGAAACAAAAAAACCAAACAAAGAGCCCAAGCAAAAAAAAAACGCAAACAAGAGGCCCAGATAGAAAGACCAAACGAAAACCCAAACCAACCAAGATCCCAATCAACGCACAGAGAACGTGTAGGTAAGGGTGCCGGCGGAGGTGGCCATACACCCGTGCACCTCGCGCCAGGCGCCAGGCGAGGCACGACACCATGGCCCAGCGGGCTGGTTCTTATATTGTTCCACCACACATCTGCCCCGGCTGCCATGAGCGACAAGACGCTTCTCAGAAAGTACAAGATTGTGTTTTTGGGCGACCAAAGCGGTATGTTGTCTTTCTTCAAGGCCGGCGGGCCGCCGCCACCACCACCACCAATACTAACCTCTGCAGTGGGCAAGACCTCGTTAATCACGCGCTTCATGTACGACACCTTCGACGACCAGTACGCGGCGACGATCGGGATCGACTTTCTCTCCAAGACCATGTACTTGGAGGACAACAAGACGGTGCGCTTGCAGCTCTGGGACACCGCGGGCCAGGAACGCTTCCGGTCGCTCATTCCGTCGTACATCCGCGACTCCCACGTCGCGGTGGTGTGCTACGACATCACCAGCAAGGCGTCGTTCGCCAGCCTCGACAAGTGGATCAGCGATGTGCGCATGGAGCGCGGCGACGACGTCGTCGTCGTCGTCGTCGGCAACAAGTCCGACTTGCACGCGAAGCGCCAGGTCAGCGGCGACGCCGCCGACGCGTTTGCGGCCGGCGCGGGCGCCGCGTTTGCCATCGAGACCTCGACCAAGGCCAACCACAACGTGAAGCTGTTGTTCAAGCGGATCGCGGCGTGCTTGCCGGAGTTCCAGGACGCCGCCGCGCCCGAGCCGCGGGCCGAGACGGTCAACGTCAGCATCGGCGGCGGGGCAGCGGCGCCGCAGGGCTCCGCGTGCTGCTGAGCGCGCGGGGGGGTGGGGCCGGCAATTTCCCGTCCACCAGGCGATGTGCGCTCGTGGCCCCGCGCCGCAATCGATACATAGCAGCACTCTGGTCCCCCCCAGCCAAAAATACCCCGCCCGTTGGCCCCCGTGGCCCCCGGGCCCCCAGCAGAAACACCCTGCCCGTAGGCCCGCGCGGCGCCGGCCGCTTGCCTCGAGTTGGCACGCCATGGCACCACTCGGCTCGGCCGGCCGTCGAAACCACACAACCACTACAGAACAAAGCCACGTGCTGGCCCATTTCGCGAGGGTGGCTGGGCCAGGAACAAAGCCATGTGCTGGCCCATTTTGCGTGGGTGGCTGGGCCAGGAACAAAACGGCCAGTCCTCTTGATGACCACGACTGCACCTGGCGGCTTGAGCTGCCAGCAGCAGTGTCTGGTACTGCGCCCAAGACGCACGGTGCGTATGTACAGTGCCTTGCTCTGGAACCCAGGGCCAGGTTGCAAAGAACCACACGGACGCTTCCCCCCCCCCCCCCCCCAACCTTATACTTGTTTCTTATTTACATGGTCCCAGGGCGCCGTAAAAGGCATTCTCGGCCCGTGCAAAAGCCCCAAGTGCAGTGGCCGGAGATAAGGTGCGGCGGCCGGGGATAAGGCGTGGTGGCGCAGCGGCGTGGCGCCGCAGCGTGGCGCCCCCCCCTCCTTAGTGCTTGGGTCTGCACCCGGCCCGGCCGGCCTCCGTTCATCTGTTCGTATATGCCTGCCCGCGGACCTGCCCGTGCCATCATGCTTCAAGCCTCTGGCTCTGCATACTTGTGTTTCGTGGTTTGCAGGCGCACCAGTTAGTTGCATGTGAGGCGTGCGACGCTTCCAAGCCCAAGCAGAGTGCCGTGGCTTGCCGTGGGTGCAGCATCAAGCGCTTGCCTCCAATAGTCGCGGGTCGCCGGTTTGTTCGCCCTCCCCACCCCCCACCCAAAAGAAAAAAAAAAAAAAAGAGGGTCACGTCCGTGCCTCGAAATTTATTCGGGCGCCCTAGGCGTTTGGGAAGCGCGGCGCGTTGAAACAAAGAAAAATCTGAAAATCCGCCGGCGTCGGCTTGCTGCCAGGATGCCGGGGCAAACCCACAGAAACCATCGCCTCGTGTTCCCAAAGACGTCCGGCGAAACGCCGCTTCCGCGTGAATGTATGGAGGGGTATCGGCACCTGCTCCGCGCGGGCCCGCACTCAGAAAAAGAACAACAACAACAACAACACATATAGAATGAAAAAAAAATCAAAAAAAAATCAATTCAAGCAACCGCGCACAACGGCACTAGTTTCCGTGGATCGCCCCCTGTTCCCAAGGACCAAGCCGCCCCCTGGCCACCTTCGTGCCTTTTCTGAATCTCGGAAGTCCAAACGCGGCTCCGGGTATTCACCCCTGGCTGAGCCCCGGGACACATACGCCAAGTTCCGCCCAGAACCCCAGCACGTCGTGGGGAGAGCGAGGGGGAAAGGGGTCTGGACTGCCGCTTGGCCCAAGGCTTTTGTTTCTGCGCCCTTGATTTATGCCCGTCTGCTCGTTGTTGCGTGGCGCTTTCCGCATGTCATTGTGGGACGTCTTGAAAACAATGCCGCAACCTTTCCCAGGGCCGATTCCGTATAGCCGCCGCCACGGAAATCTGGGCACACTTCCTGGACAAGAACATCGCACGTGTGCGTGTACGCAACGAGCCACGTCAGCGGCTAAAAGGCACGCCGCACCCCTAAATAGGAATCCTCTCCCGAATGCGCTGCTACGCGCCCACAACGCACAAGAACTCCCGCATGGCGTTTGATGGGGACGCAATCAGAGTGCGGGCGGTCGGCAACGTGCGCGCAGCTGCACGAGGTGTCGGCGCCCGGCGCCCGGCGCCCGGCGCGTGCTAACACCGGGCTGTGTGCCTAACCATGTGGATGCTTTCCATGCAATCCCGCGCGTGCCTGTGTCTTGGTTGGTCCAGGACGCACCTCCGTAAACTTATCCTGAATATGACAAAACCAGAATACGTCCTTTGGCATGGTCTGCGAAAATGGCCCATGGGGCCAGCGTAAAAAGCACACTCCCCCCCCCCAAAAAAATGGGCCTATGGGGCCGCAGTGCATGGCGCACGCTCGCCCAGCGATTGTGGCCGCGGCAGATCCCATTGTACACATCCGGCAAACTTGCGCTGGCCGCGGCAGTGCGTTGGTCCATTTTCTCCCCTTTCTGGGCCTTCTTTTTTTTTTTTTTCTTTTTTTTTTAGGTTCTTGTTTGCAGGGTGGCTTGCGCTGCGTCAGCGCACCAGTCTCCTTACTCATGTATGCCGCTGCCCGTAGTATACACAGTCCCCGCTTCCGATCTCGTCCTCTAATGCGCCTTTTCTGGTGACCGGCCGTTGTGCTCCCCCGCTGCACCCATGACCTATTTTTCTACCCCCTTCTTTCATTTGCCTGATACCTCCTTTCTTTTTCCCTCTAGCATAGGCGCTACTTTGCCATCACATCCCTGTTCCACCCACCCCGCCCCATCCCATCCCTTCTTTCTTTCTCCCACCTTCATATTGCTTGTCAGCACAGATCACCTGCCCCGGCGCGTCGCAAATTCAAGGAAGTCCAAGCCCGAGCATAAGCCCCGCATACCTTGAACTCCCACCACACTCGACCCGCAGAAAAGCATTGTGCGATACCCGCCGGGCCCCTCTCTCTCCCTCTATTTTCCCGTACACGAAACAGCCCTCAAACCGGCTGGCCCACCCGTCTACAAATCCTTACACCACGCCGTCAAGCTGCATCGCGCCTTGTGGTCCCGGCGCCCAGTTAACCATCGCTCATTCACACACTAGCCACCGGTACGTCCTGTCACCCGTGGCCTCCTGCCTGCTCCCACGCCTGCCCTCTGTGCCTGGCACCAGTCTCATTACGTTTTCCGCCGCTCCTGCTTCCTCTCTTTGTCCCGCGCACCAAACTCCCCGGCCCCCACATACCATGTCCGACAAGGAAATCGACGAGCCCCGGGCTGGGAAACGCACCCTGCGGGGTAGAGTCTTCCAGTGCACGGGATACGCCAACTGCACCAAGTCGTTCACGCGATCGGAGCACTTGGCGCGCCACCGGCGCAAGCACACGGGCGAGCGGCCGTTCTCGTGCCAGCTCTGCTCGAAGCACTTCTCCCGCTTGGACAACCTCCGGCAGCACAAGCAGACCGTGCACGCGTACAAAAGCTACCTGAATGCACCCCCTGATCAGCCCAAGCGGCCGTTTGCGGCCACAGACGCGGCGCCCGACACTGGCCGCGCCCGCGAACAACAGCGGTTCCTCCCAGTCGAAAAGGGCCGGCTGCCGCCTGTTGTTGCGCCGCGTGGGTTCGCGCCACATCCTCTGCACGGACGCCTACTACCGGAGCAGGTGGCCTCTCCACCTCTTTCCAGAACCTCGATGGGCACGGCGTACCCGCCATACTTTCTGGAACTGCCACTCCAAGTGCCGCTCTCCAGTGGCTCCCAAAGCACGCGACACGGCCTGGTTGGCTCCGCGGCGCATGCCAGCGGCGAAGCCCGTGACGTGCTCAAAGAGCCTTTGAAATTCAATCCCAAAAGCAGGCCCCGCGCTCTCTCTCTTGTCCACTCATTCTCCGACGACAACTTCCACAATCAGAACGTGCCGGTGCCCTCAGTGCGCATAGACCCACCTCTCAAAACGGCGCCGCCAGTCTTCAATTTTGCGCTGCTGTACTTGCTCGACCTGTCGCGCCCGACGCTTCGGCCGCTTATCGCGGGCACCATGGTCTCGCCGTTATCCCCACTTTTCCGTCAATCTTTCAACCAGGTCGCCTGCACATCCATGAGGAGCGCCTCTTTTTCGCCCGCCGTCCGCAGCCCGTGGCAACACACGGGTATGCCGTCCGTCAAAATTCCGCTGATCCCTTCAATACACCATTCGTCCTCGTCTGCGCCATACCCAAATACTCAACAGAACCGCAAGAGCCTCCCTTCGCTTATCCACAATGTGCCGTCCGAGGCTGTCCTGTCTGCTGAAGCTGCCGAAGCAGTGGGTGTTGCGGAAGCCAAGAACGCTCGCGAGGGCAGGGTGAATATCAACCATCTTTTATCCGATGACCTGCCCGCCGCTGGAGAAGCACGTCCTCAGGTGTGGGTTGAAAACTCTTGACTCTTGCATGGTATAGCAATCACGACATTCTTCAATATTATGGATCTTCACGCATTCTATTGCATAATACATGTCCAAACGGCTTTTCTTCGGCATAAGCCCAGACAGGGTCAGATTCACTAATTCTCGCGCTCTTTTCAGAATCTGGTCCCCCATATCTGTGCCTATCTAATATAAGTACTTTATAAAACAAGCTTTTTTCTCATTTAGTTTTTTTGTTTTTTGTTTTTACAGGTGTTTCATCTATGTCTTTCTTGGAGATATTTTCTCGTTTCTTGTCGTCAAAAACAAGTGATATAGATTCGGTTTCTCGATACAGACTTGGTCTAAACAAGTACATCGCGATTCAAAAGTGCAATACCAAGATTTTGACTGTCTGCTTCGAGCTCGCAAAACAAACTTTGAAGCAGCTTCCAGTGTATGACACCAAGACAATGTGGATAAAATGAAGATGCGACGCCCAAACAGTTGAGATAAAAACGACACTACCCCGATGAATATTTGATGTAAGTTTGCTCCTGGCTATGCCATGTACTTTGGTCAACTCGACAATCCATAAAAGAACTTGCCCAGTCCAACTGTATGTCTTTGGGGGAATATGGGCTTGGCCCAGTCCGAATAATGATCGCTGCGCATTTTTGATGCCCAGAGTGCAAGTGATACCGCAGACTTGAGTCAACGGTCAATGATCAGGCAACATTCATAAAATTGCTGGTTCCTCGCGCCTCTATCGCATGATACAATACCCAGTGTTTGGGCCGGCGGTCTTTCCGCGTGCATTCAAGTCGGCAACAACGATTGTGCCCCACGACGCTGGTGCAATTCTCCAACATTCAAGCGCGCCAATAGACGCTCCACAATGCCGACTTGCATTGCCAAGTGCTCCATTTGCTCGTCATGCACATGGTCTTGGAGTATCTCCATGAGCTTGCCCAAAACAACTCGCATCTTTTCCAACTGCGCGATATGCTTGCAGTACTCACTCCAAACCTCGTCCTCAAGAGGAAACTTGTTCTCAGCACAGGCCGCTTTGGCAGCAGCCATCCGACCGATGTTCCATGCACTCGTGTCCTGGGACAACCTAGGAACAATCACGTCTATGAGGAGGCGCTGGTAGGTGTTATAGATGCCAAAAAGCTCCTTGTTCTCGGCCTGCTTCTTTTCCTTTATGACGAGAAGTCTGTAGTTGTCCATGAGCAACTGCCTTATCCTGGCGTTTTCCACCTGGGCAAATCTGGTCTCGTCACACGCCACGCTGTCGAGCCGTAGATTCCTGTCTAGATGACTTCGTAGGGAATCCTCGCCGGATTCTTTGCCGGGATTGCAATCCGTGCCATCATGGATGGATGCGTCCATCCTCTCAGATGCTTCGCGGTCCTCGGCTTTTATGTGGCCTTCGGGCCAGGCTTCTATGTGTCCCTCGGGCCCCGCCGGCCTTTCTGCCGCATCTTGGCTTTTGACTTCCGCTGGGTTTTGGACATTCTCTGTATTCTCAGACGTGCCCAAACTCTCACAAATAAGAGGCTGCCTGCGACCGCTCATGATTTGCATGCGGGCCTCTGGGGGCTCCAGGCTCTCGGCCCCAGAAGGAGTCTTCTTTCCACCACCACCTTCGTGAAAATTGGGCCTACATTCGTGGAGGGGTGCGTCCTTGGTGAGATGGGGAAGGCGAAGCTTGGTATCGACCAAGCCTGTGAGACGAGCTAGCACCTTGTCGTTTTCCTGAATGGAGCGGCATATTTTATGTGCAAGATCACTCAACACGGCACAGTTCTCGGTGTTGAGGCTGTAGTGGCAGCTATTTGAAGCCATGCTGAAAGACGCTTGGGCACGTTGAGTGCCGTTGGGTTGCAGCACATGAGGCGTCGGGGTCCCGGGGAATGCACGGTCACGTGATTGCGGGGGGCCGTGCCAGTCTACTTCATGCTACACCAGAATGTCAAAAAAAAAAAACTGGAAAGAATGAGATGTGAAAAAAAAAAGATAACGAGATGTATTGCTGCAGTCACACGGGATTGTAAGCACGGCTATGTAGCGAGACGGTATGAACAGACAAGCCGGCGAGGCATGCATTGGCGAGGCAGCTTGGACTGGGCGTCGGGGGAAGGGGCGCGAGGGCGCCTACTCTGACTTTTGCAGCTGGAGCTGAGCGTTTGATCTTTCTTGTTTGCCCTTTTTCATGGCTTGTTTCAACGCGACGGAGTCCAAGGGATCAAGGAGCTCGAACAGGCAGAGCAACTCCTCCGAGACGCCCATGACCGCGCCCCAGTTGTCGAACTCGCCGCAGTAGTTGGGCGCGCTGAATACGGTGACCAAGGTTCTGTCGTTGAAGAACTCGTATCCGTCCTCGACGACCATGTGGGCGCGGCAGACCAAGTCGAAGCCGAACTTCTGCAAAAACTTGTTTATGGCGACCTTTGAGAAGACGTAGGAGACGCCGCGCTCGTTGTCCTCCCACTCATTGATGGTGTCTGCCGGGTCTGACCAGAGCAAGTCGTTGAGGAGGCCGAAGTCGGGCACGTCGGTGGGGCGGGCGATGTTGCGGATCTCGTCCATGGAGTTGAGCACGGGCGAAAGGCCGCCGTGCACGCAGAAGATCTTGCCCGCGACGATGGCCGCGATGGGAAGCGTGTTGAAGGTGTCGATGAAGAACTTCCACGTTTTGATGTTGCAGCGGCGCTTGCACTCGTCGTAGAAGCCGTACACGCGCGTGACGTTGGCGCACTCGTGGTTGCCGCGGAGGAGAAAGAAGTTCTCCGGGTACTTGATCTTGTAGCAGAGAAGGAGGAGGATCGTCTCCAAGGACTGCTTGCCGCGGTCGACGTAGTCGCCGAGAAAGAGGTAGTTGGTCAGCGGCGGGAAGCCGCACTTGGTGAACACGCGGATCAAGTCGGAGTACTGGCCGTGCACGTCGCCCACCACCTTGACCGGCGGCGAGAGCTCCAACAACGACGGCTGCAGCAACAACACTTCGCGCGCCTTGATGCAGATCTGCTGGATCTCGTGCGTCTTGAGGCACACCGACTTCGTCCGTTTGCCCAGGTACCCCGCGTCGAGCAACCGCTGGATGTAGCCCTCGAGGTCCATGTTGTGCGCGGGCCCAGGCTGCTCCGCGAGCAACTCGCGCGAGTTCCTCAGCGACCCGCGCCGCGAGTTGCTGAGGCTCGGGAGCGAGCGCCCGGACTTGCGCGACAGCACCGACACGGCGTCCGAGCGGTCGTCCGCTGGCGCGCCGGCACCGGTGTGCTGCGGCGTCAAGCCGGGGCCCGAGCGCGCTGAGTGGTTCGTCGACGACCGCAGAAGCGGCGCCAGCAGGTCCTCGCCGGCGGCGCCCGCGGCGCCCGCGGGCGCCCGCGCGGGCGCATCGTCGTGTGCGCCGCGGGACATAAGAATGGGCGACTTTGGCTCGGGCGTGCGCATGGACGCGTGGCCCGCGGCGCCGGCGTCGTCGCTGCTGCCCTGCGCGGCCGGTAGCGACGCCGCCAGGCCGCGGCGCGGCGGCTGCTTGGGCGAGTCGGTGCCGCTAGCGTTCGAGAGAGAGATCCGCGACCGGATCAGGCGCGCCGACTTCGCCGACGACGCGGTGTCTGTGCGGGTGAGTGCGGACCCGCCCTTGGTCTTCGAGGGGCTGTTTCCCATCCTGCGGCGGGGCTAGGGGGGATTATGGGGGCGGCGATCCGGAGGCGAAGGGGGCTGGTGCCAGAAAAGAAGAAGCGGCGGCGGACAAGGGGGCCGGCAAAAATGCGTGCACTTGGAAGCAAGACACCGGGTGAATCTGTGGCGAAAAAAAAAAAAACCGAGAGCCAGGCGGAGGCGTGAGGCGGGGGCGGGCGGCGGGGCGGGTGGTTGGGAACTGGCAAACGCAGCGGGCTCGAGTGAATGGGGTCGGGGGTGTGCGCTGGAAGGGGCCGGGCGCAGGGAGAAGAGTGGGTGCTAGGCTTGCTGGGCCAGGCTCAAGGCAGACTTGAGCAGACAATGGGGAGGAAGTACGTGGGGCACGTGACCCAGGCCCTGCGGGCAAGGGGGTGCATGGGGCCGGGCGCGCGGGCAGCAGGCCCTGCGGGCCCTGCGCACGGGAGCAAGCTTGCGCCAGCAGTGAGGGCGCCTTGGACGAGGACCATTTTGGCCGGGGCTCTTTTTTTGACCGGGGCTTTTTTTTTTTTCGGGCTGGGAATTTTTTTTTTTTTTCGGGCTGGAGAATTCTTTTTTCGGGCTGGAGAATTCTTTTTCGGGCTGGAGAACTTTTTTTTTCGGGTCCGGGGGGGTTTTCGGCCTCGACCTTTATCGGGTCCGGGGTTTATCTACATGTTCTGATAAGATTCTCGAGGACGGAACTTCTCTGGTGACGCACTACAATACATCCTGTTTCAATTGGCTATATATATATACCATTGAGGACCCAGTGTGTTTGACCTGCGGTATATTCATCGACTACGAAATAGTTTTTTTTTTTGAAATGCGACGGCACATCCGGATTCAGCTGGGGCATGTACTCCAAGGCGCACATCGTGTTGAATCTATTTCTGAGCGGTTTATTGAATACGGGATATAGCTGTTGATATGCCGCGGCATATCCTAAATGCATATACTAGCGGGTGCAAAAAAAAAATCGTCTGCTTTTTTTGATGAACCGATCAAATACGGAATCTATCTTTTGATGCATCACAGCACTTGCTGGTTCAATCGGGTGCATATACTGGAAGCCCACCGTGCTTAATCTATACGCTCCGCCGATACCCGAATACGGGATCTGTCAATCGATACATCTCAGCACATCCCGTTTCGTTTGCTTACGATGGACTGGCTGTCGTGTCCAATCTTCTGGTACACTAGGCTATATATAATGTATTCACACTATATCAGAAAGTACGTATAAAAATACAATCACTGTAGTAGCAACTATTTGGGCAGAGAGACTCATCGCACAAGACTGTATAGACATTAGAGGCATGATATACAGTCTTCTTCAAAAATTACTTACATCGTATAGTATCCTTCTATCGAGGATTAGAGTTTTCAAGGTTCAACATAATGCCCCGGAAAAACTTACTGCATCTTTCGGTTCTTTCCCTGATTAAGGTATTGACTTTTATGACAACTAGAATCATTTTTTTTTGTACCTGGTGCTTTTGCAATTAGTGCTTTGATAAACAACTATATTATCACAAACACTTACTCTTGTAGAAAAAAAAAAACAGGTATTGTGAACTCACCGCCTGTGTAAAATTTGACTTCATATAAAATCACTCGTCGTCTTCTTATACTTTGATGTATTTTCTTTTTTACACTCTACAACATTACAGTCATTTACATTCTTTTCTTTTAAATATACTCGCCCAGTTTATTCGTAATGAGTTTCACTCAATCCAGTATAAAACCAAACCCTGAAACATTCACACCACAAACATTCCACGCCTTCACCTTTCTTTTTCTCCTTCTGAGATCCGTTCCCAAAAAACATTTTGCAAGAGTACTGTTTTCCCCTATTGCACTGGGGGATATATTCTTTAAAATATTACTTGAGCGCGCAGTGCCCGCGTGCTCCTTGAGGTCCACGTCATATGGTGGTCTCGCACATTATTGCCTTCTACTGACATGACGAAATGTCATAATTTATTGTATATATTAGATATTCTGGAGTGCTGTATTTTTGCGATTAATCATGTCGCTAGCCAGATGCAAACCACACAAGCCATATATACAATTATATGTTTCACCACCAACTCTCTACACTAAAGCATTGTTGAGGAATTTAACTGCGTGGAAATATTGTTGTGATGCAGAGCACCGAGTTACATATTTGTCTAAATTGACCAGTAGAATATTGAAAAAAATAACGAAAATTTTAACAACCTACTAACATTTCGAGGTGATAGGGGCCCAATAATTACAACTGGTGTGCGTTTCACAGCCAATACATTCGCTGATATGATGCCCATTTTAGGGCCACCTTTTGACAGCAAAAACGGATACCCGGTACGTGCAGTAGCCGATCATAGTTTGAATGTGATTTATGACACCCATGTTTACGGAGAGATTTCATTCGTCCAAGCCTAGACGACAGCTTATATTAGCTTATTTTTGGCTTTCTAGCCATTATAGATCGCGATTCGCACGCTTGGTACAACCATGTACTTTAGCGATACTTTGCTGAAAGTTTGTTTGCGAGGGAATCATGTGGCTATGGAGACGGTAGGAAGCAGAACTGCAGCTACTGGCACATGTGATTTGCTAATACGTCCTTGTTTTGGACAGGAGAAACAAGGCCCAGGCTTTCGAGAGTGGCTTTATTCTTAAGGTTCTTGAATACATCTTCTTGAGTGCACCAGATAAGTTAGCACCACAATTAAAATGCCGGGGAGCTGCCCTCGGAAGCCATTTCGCATGAAGCTAGCGGAATTTGTTAACCAACCAATAGTTTCTCTATTCAAAGTGTGCAGAAGTGCAGCAAGAGTAGTAATTTTGTCTCTGGGCAATCTTTACAAAATGGTGCTTTACAAGACATTGACCTCCAACAACCGTTTCAAAGCCACTCCAAAGCTCACCAGGCCGAGCAATGCATAGAATAAGTTTAATTTGTGCGGTAAAGATCACATCTTTGCATCTATTTGCAATGATTTCCGTGAGGTGTATCTGCACGTGATTTCGGATGGGACAGGTGTAAAAATCTAAGATTTCTACCTTGTACTGTGTCTAATAGTCACTAATTGTAGCCTATACCAAGTCTTGCGCTTTGGATGCAGAGTTGGGTTCTTTTTTTTTGTAAATGCTGAGGGAGAATATCATGCTGTGCAATTCTGGGGCTAGAATTGTGTCTATCGAAAGTCTCTCGGCAATCATAGGATTAGTATTGAGCGATTCCTTGCTAGCCCCTGACAACATGGATTCTCTGGTTTGTCTCACAGCGGTGTATCGGGATTTGGAGAGGGCGTGTCCCCTCCACTATAGCCACACTGTTGGCCGTACCCATTGATCCATCCATCACCCTTGGGTCCGAGTGCAACGTGTTTGAATAGAACGCGTGTCTCGTGCCCTAGACCTTTGAGTACAGGAATCCTGGCCTGTGTCCTGAGAGTTCTCTGCCGTAAAGAATTTTCACAGCGCCATTTTTCTTTGGGTTGGTTTCTGCGCGCGGCGTGCTTTTCGACACTGCGTTTCTCGGGATTGGATTCGGTGATGGGCAAGGCCGCTCCGTTTTCCCACCAGGGCCGGTCTAGACATGGGATCGTTCGCTCATGGGGCGCTGGCGCCAGCCATTTTGGAGGGGCTCATGTTTAAAGATTGGCACGTTGTTGCCGTGCCGCACCTTTGCATGGCGCCTGCAGACGGCCGCGCCTTTGACATATTGTCGTCTTCGATTCCACCAGGGCACGATAACCCGCACCTTGGACTCGTGCCTTCTTAGCCTCGCAGCCAGAAAACTGAGTGGGTGCAAATCGCAGAGGGGGAGCGCGGCCGGGCCCTTTTAAATGCGGGCGGATGGCACTGGCACCACAAAAAAAAAATGAAAAAAAATGAAACTGCTTATTCAAGCGACCGTTTCGAACATGGCCAGCTTGTTTGTGTCTACACATGTCACCCACTTGCAGCTGATGCCCGTGTCTGGGCGAGCAGAGAGGCCCACGGCCGCTGCCCAAGAAAATAGCGCCATTTCATTTATTCAACTACCTAATGTGGCGGGCGATTTGGCGGGCGATTTGGCGGGTGGTTTGGCGGGTGGTTTTCAGGGGCTGGTCCCGGGTGCAGACCCCGCGCTTCCGTGCGCGGGCCCAAGAATCAGGTTGTGCATATAAACATCTGGACAGCCGGCCACCGGGCCCAGACACCACAAAGCGCCCTGGGGCCACGCCTCCCTCTTCCGACTTTTCCCGGGGTCCGGAAAGAAGGCGCAGGCCCGGCTCAGCCCCATGTCACATGCGGCCGACCACCTTTCCACTGCGCTCCAACGCCCCCATGAGTCTCTCGTTGAAACTGGTTGGAATCGTGGCACCAGCCGCGTGGTCTTCGCGGGTCCGGTCCTGCAGGCAACAGGAGCGGGCCTGGTTCTGGTACGGCGTCAGCCCCGCTGATAACGCCGCGGCTACCAGCCAGATACAGATGGTCTTACACGAGCGCCCCCGCCTACTAGTAGCCCTGCACTTCGTCCCCTCGCAATCGCTCCCTTTCCTCGCCCCCCCTAAATATCACCTTTGTATACCGCAGCTTTGTATACCACAGCTCTGACGCCACCACACAACCCCTCTTTTGCACCAGCACTTGCTCGCCTTCCCCGGACCCCGGTTATGCCCAGCCATGTTTTGCGTCATTCCAGAAGACCATGAATCCTGTCCCAAGCGAAAACCCCGACTGCCCCAGTCTCAGGGCGCTAGCACGGGTATTGTCAACAATACTAGCCCCCTGAGACTGTCAGCCTCCAAACCACTAAACATATCCATCACCCCGGTCTCCATCCTGGAATACCGCCGGGTTGCAAAAACGCTTGCCTTGGCGTTTGACAAAGACCCGTTTGTCAACTACGTGCTCAATACACAGATCGAGTACCCCCCGGGACAGGCCCGTCTCGCTAGAAAGAAACACGACTTGATGTTGTCGTTCTTTGAGTTTTCCGCCTACGAGTGCATGTCCGTCGGAGGCTTGGTCGTGGTTGTTAAAGACAACAACTTGGAGCTGGACCTCATTCAGCTGCGCTTGAAGCCACTGGTGTTGTCCAAGGTTCCTTTTTTGGGCGTCGCCTGCTGGAACAAATTGGTGTACGACCGCCGAGAGAAATGCTTTGATTACCCAAACGCAGTGTCGTCTTTGGCAAACATCCACCCCACCTCGTTGAAGTTCAATCTCTTCTCCTCGTTGGCAAAGTGCCGCCTGAAAGTTCTGAGGGTTGTCGAGAATCAGTTGCACCGCGAGCGCGACTTTGTGCTTGAGCAGATGTTGGCCGGAGGCTCCTCGATCAAAACTTCCGATACTATCTGGTACCTTGGCGATGTCGGAATCATTCCCTCGATGCAGGGCCACGGGTTGGCCAAGAGGTTGATGGGCCACTGCTTGGAAAACTACATGCTCGGCCACTGGTGCTACTTGGAGTCGTCTAACGCCGCCAACCGCAAGTTCTACGAGAAGCTCGGGTGGGCGTTGAAGAAAACATTTGTTGTAGATGAGGAGGTCTCCGACCCCAGTTCCGACGAATGCGAAGCGCGCCCGCGCTCCCGAAAAGGCTCTATGTCCGGACTGCTCAAGAGGGCCGCCGTCCACGAGACCCTCTACATGGACTCGTTTGTCTTATTCGCCGAAACCCAGTCGCAGCCCCCATCTTAGATGGAGTCCGCTGGCGCGCGCACTGCCCCGTGCGAACCCGTTGGCGCGCGCACTGCCCCGTGCGAACCCGTTGGCATGGCAACGCCACGTCTGTGGATCATTTCCCCACCGGACGCAGTGCTGGTGCCAAGGGGATGTTTCAATGGGGCCGCGCGGGCATTTCGAACCACACACCTCGGTTCGCGGGGTATGCTGTAGTTTCTTCTAATCAAAACACATCAATATGTCTGTGTGCGAGTATTCGTAGCCGCCCGCTGCCCAACCGATTGAAATGGCAGATGTTGCGCGAATGAACCAGGCAGAACAAGAGGATGCAAGAGGCCAATCTGCATGAGTCGCAGACACGTTTTACCAGGGGAGCATGTTGTTTGGGGAGTTGTTTGAGTACGTGAGAAGTGTCAATGTTTTGTTAAAATTTCCAGCAGGACTCATGCCTGACTGACACCAGGCATTCTGTGCATGCTGGCAGGGTGTGTTGCTGCTGAGATGCAGATTGAATCACTGCGAGTACGAGGTATGCGGCAAGCCTATAAAACATGCCGGTGGAGCCGGCGGTTAAAGCGCAAGGTTTTTCTTTGGCACAAGATGTCTATGTCTATGGTATAAGGAGGCTCCCTGGCGAGATTTCCACGAGTTCTATGAGGAGCCACCCCGGTGTTGTGTTGTAGTATATCCACAGCCTTATATATATATAATATAGGCGGGCAGGCATTGGCACACGTGTATAACTTTTGATTTTCGGAGCTGCTTCTTGTCAAATATGGCCCATTGAGGCGTGCCCCGCCATGATCTTCCATGCATATTGGTCTGGGCAATAACCTTTCGGGATATGGTGGTTGAAACAAGGGAACGCATATAGTTTGCAATGTAGTATTATTGGCCACGCACATACTGTAGCCGTGCTGTGCCCAGTGACTGAATTCCAGATGGCCGGGACATGTCCCGCGATTTCTGGCTTCTCCCCGGAACCCCTACCCAAAACTCTTATCATACCCTTACGCCTTACCCTGCCCAAAAATCTTACCCTGTCCAAATATCTTCCCTCGTTCCTCACCCTGCCTAATGTCTAACGTCCCCCCGGAAGTGCTCGCCGCAATGCTTTCGCACCCAGTGAAAAACCAGCTGCCTGCCCCAGGAGTGCACCCAGTGGTGTCTGCGCGCGCCGCGCCCTAGAGGACTGGGCCTCCATCTCCTTTCCGCACCGCCACCATGCAAATGTTGAGAGGATTGCCCCGAACGCTCTCCCTCCCCCTTGGCAGGCCCGTGCGGGCGCTCCACCAGGCGGCGGTCTGCGCAAACAAGGCCAAGCCTGTGTCTGCGGAACGGGCCCCGTGCAGCGCCGCGCCTGTCGATCCACCAAAAACACCAGAAGCACCAGAAGCACCAGAAGCACCAGAAGCACCAGAAGCACCAAAAACATCCCCGCACGAATCGCCGGAGGGGCCAGGCGGCGACGGGCTCTACTTTGGCAAGTTCACGAAACAGGAGTACGAGAGCGCCAAGGCATTCGTCACGTCGCAGTACCACAAGCTCGAGGCGGACATCAAAGGCAGCCACGACGTGCGCGAGAACGTGGGCAAGATGGCGCAGTTCCCCGCGAGCGCCGCGAGCACGCGGCGGCTCGGCGCGCCCGTGAAGCCGCCGGGCGTGGCGACGCTCCTGGAGCTTTTCCAGGAGACCATCAAGACAACGGGCCCCATCCTGCTCCTGGCGTACATGCGGCAGTGCCTCACGCACCCGGAGCTCGGGTACTACACGACGCGCGACCCGCTTGCGGCAACGGGTGGTGACTTTGTCACGTCGCCCGAGATCCTGGCCGTGTTCGGCGAGATGGTCGGCGTGTGGCTCTATGCGGTGTGGACGGCCCAGGGCCGGCCGCATGCGGTGAACGTGGTGGAGCTCGGCCCGGGCCGCGGCACGCTCGTGCACGACGCGGTGGCGGCGCTCACGCGGCTCGCGCACAGGGCCGGCGCCCGCGTCGCCGCCACGCTCTGGCTCGTCGAGGCCTCGCCCGTGCTTCGCAAGCAGCAGTGGCGGGCGCTCTGCCCGCCAACCGCGCCCTTCGCCACCGCCGCCAGCGGCTTTAACACGTCTGTGTCGAAGTGGGGACACGCCGTCACGTGGGTCGACACCGAGAAGGACGTCTGCGCCCGGCCCGGCGAGTGCTACTACGTGCTCGCCCACGAGTTCTTCGACGCGTTGCCGGTCAAGTCGTTTGTACACACGGCCCAAGGCTGGCGCGAGCACGTGGTCGAACACACCCACGCCGTGGCCAACACGCAGATGCTGTTGCCTGCGGGCGGCGGCGCGCCACCGCCCGACTACAGCACGACGCCCGACGAGCTCCGCACGGAGTTCCACCTCACCGCATGCCCGCGGGAAACCCCGTCCTCGGCGGTGCCGCGCATGCGCCCACGTGTCGCCCGCCTCCCCGTGGGCTCGCGCGCCGAGATCTGCGCCGACGCAGAGTTGTACTTGAGCCACATCATGGCGCTCGTCAATAACAGCGGTGCCGGCCAGGGCGCGGCACTCGTCATCGACTACGGGCCCGCGGACGAGGTGCCGCTGAACTCCTTGCGCGGCATCTACAAGCACCGGTTCGTGTCGCCCTTCTACAAGCCGGGCGAGGTCGACCTCTCCGTCGACGTCGACTTCGGCGCGTTGAAGCTGCTAGCGCAGCAGCACGTGCAGGCCTACGGGCCCGTGGAGCAGGGCGACTGGCTACACACCATGGGCGCAGGCTACCGCTTCGATCAGCTCATCAAGTCCGCGAACCTGATGGCGAACAAGGAGCTGCTCTACGAATCCTACGTGAGGCTCACCGACAAGGACCAGATGGGCAAGATCTACAAGTTCTTGGCATTGTTGCCAAAGGGCGCCGAGGCGCCGGTCGGCTTTGGCGGCTCCGTGTGACCGCCCGTGCTGTTGGGCCAGGCTATGGAGACCAATTGCGGCTCATGTGGTTTCTGATCCTGTCGCAGGACCATGGCACGGCACTCTTGGCGTTGTATATATCCCGTGTCATAAAACACATCTTTTGCATCCCTGCTATTTCACGCTGGTGGCCCATGTATATATATATATATATATATTCAGGAAAAAGAAGTAGAAAAAGAAAAAAAATAAGAAGAGGATACATTTGCTATTCTTGACAAGCTTTGAAACGACGGGAAAAATTAATTCTCCGGTGCCGGGAGTCGAACCCGGGTTTGCTCGGTGAAAGCGAACCGTGATAGCCGTTACACTACACCGGAATTGATGGGGTGAAAGGGTGTGACAACGTTTATCTTGTTGCAATGTGCACCCTCCTCTTCTATGCAGACCCACGCGAGATTGTGCAGTCGTAGTGTTCGATAACGAGTGGATACTTTGGTCTTCACTTCCTTTTTCCAGAGATGGTTGTATAGTGTAGTGGTTATCACTTTCGGTTCTGATCCGAACAACCCCGGTTCGAATCCGGGTACGACCTTCTTTTTTAAAATTTTTTTTTTCTTCCCTACCACGCAGAGACCCGCCCAAGGCAATCTTCCATTTGACTGTTGTCCGTCTGCAAAATAAGACCAATTCCGCGTTGTCCAGTTGTTTGGATCCCTCTACGATCTAGAGGCAAAACTCAACAAGGTCCCGGTGCGTTTCGCACCGCACAATGGCAAACACCTCCGAGGACCGGAACTCGCGCTGCAGTGGTGCAGGCAGTGCAGCGCGAGTCGCCCCAATATCCGGGCCAAAGGCCCACTGCCATGACCCAGCTTATATTTAGGCCGCAAACCATCCATCCATCAAAACGAGCGCCACACAGAAATGGCCACGCTCCGCTCCAGAACCCTTATGAACATGCGCCTCTCGCGGGCCTCGTGCTTACCCCGCACCGCTCTCAGGCACAAGAGCAACCTGTTTACCGAGCACATACCCTCGCCGCCGAAACTCCCCCGGGAGCAGCAGCAAGAGTTCGAGGCGCTCCAAAAACTCGCCAACTCACAGGCGGCCATCGATGAGTACAACCGGCAGATTCTGGAGGAAGGCGCGGCGTCGAGCGACATCCCGGCCGCGGCCGCAGGGACGGATGTGGGCGTGACAACACAGTACTTCAAGACGATCCCGGAGTTCGAGGGCGAGAGAAACCCGGTCACGGGCGAAACGGGTGGCCCCAAACAGGACCCATTGCGGCACAACGACTGGTCGTACAACGGAAGGGTCACGGATTTCTAGGCGCGTCCCGCCCGCTTCGGTGAGGTATATAGGTACGGAGGCCATGGAGGCCCAACGGCGTGGCTGTGTGGGCGAGGTCTTGCGTCTTCCTTCTCTCGGCTTTGCCGGGCTCGGGCTGCCACGGAACTTTTCTTTTCGTGCACCTGTGCCTTGATCATTCATAATATACAGCCTATGGTGATGATGTGTGTAGAGCATGCATGCTGGTGTAGCTACGACCGGGCCGTTTGCTGTTGAGCCGGCTTTGATATGAACAAGACCACTGGACACCAAATGACCTTTCCCCGTGCACAGTTGGGGGCGCCTGTGTTGTAATTTTTGCAACCAATCGGGGCCAACTGCTAGAGCGCACCCGGGTGTTGCAGCGACAACACAATATATGACACCCAGTAGCTAGGCTCCGGCTGGTGGCTCGCTCCTGTTGGATTCTGTGCGTCGTGTGTTTCAACCATAGTAAATTGGCGATGGAAATGTTTCTTGAATAAAAAATGTCGGAACGTCGGGAAAGAAAAAAAAAAACACAGACGAATATTGCGTCCGGTATTTTAAAAAGTCACTAATATGGCCTAACCTTTGCGCTAATTTGGAAACACCAAAAACACTCGTACCTTGCCCCCAAAAATCATTTGAGCCTGTGGAGGGTGTTCCAAACACACAAACTAATTCTCGAAAACAAGTGCCACTCCATACGTGCCAGCGAACATATATTGTTGATGGTGTCGTTTGTTTTATTGGGACTTCTTCCTTGGTCTCATCGAGACCCGCGACTCTCAATACTCATCGCGGAAGTTGACTCGTCGACGCCCCGGTTAGTGCTGCCGCCTGCATTTCCCAGAAATGGATTTCGATCCGCTCGAGCTCTTCACACCGGCGCCCAGCTCATTCTCGGACCAGTGTGCCAATAAAAACGCCACATCCGAGGCCTTGTATTCGGCACATCTCCCCGCTGCGTGCAATACCGCACGGCCGATTGAACAGCACGTTTCAAGCGACGACGAGACCGGCTCGGAGGACGACGCATACTTGCCAATCCATGTCCATGACTTGCCCCTCCTACGGTGCTTGCCCCCGCTGAACGTGCTAAGCTCGTTTCTTCGGCTACTTGCTCCCGAAGCAAGCCTAAACTTTGCGCCTCTCAACAGCTCACAGATAAAGGACACTAGAAGTGTCGACCCTCTGGTTGTGTTCACCAAGAAAAGCGTGCAGATGGACCCGCTCTCCTGGGCGTGGCTCGAGAGCTCCTGCCCCAGGTTCAGCACGCCCGCCAGACTCGCGGAGTTGCTGCATTTGGCAGACTCGCTCAAGAAGACGTTCGCCTCCCAGTACAACGCATGGCTCACGCAGCTCATTTCATGTGAGTTTCTGTGGATCCCAGAGCACGAGGCGGCCGAGATCCAGACCCTAGCGGCCTTGCGGATCGCAGAAAACTGCGGGCGCACGGCCCAGCCCGAGATGTTTCGGGCGATCGAGATCCCGCTGCTCCCAACCAAGCTCTTGTTGAAGGAACCGTCTCTAACGTCGGACAACTTGGGGCTCAAGACCTGGGGCTCATCGTTTGTTTTGGGAAGCAGGCTTGCGCTGCAGAGAGAAAAGAATTATGTCGTGGGCCCCGTACTCGAGCTCGGGGCCGGCACAGGATTGGTGGGCATGGTTGCCTGCTGCTTGGGCCACACAACCACACTCACAGACCTTGCAGAGATCGTGCCGAACTTGCGCGACAATGTCGAGCTGAACGATATCAAAAACGCCCTTGTTGCGGAGCTCGACTGGAGCAACCCTCAAAGCTTTCTTCAAACGCACGGGGAGGCCAAGTACTCTACAATCATTTTGTCGGATCCGCTTTATTCGGCGCAACACCCCCAGTGGATAGTGGACATGCTCAACCTTTTCTTGGGTCCCGGGGGAAACCTGCGAGTGTTGTTGCAGGTTCCCGTCAGAAGGACGTTCGAGAAGGAGAGGGCGTCGCTATGGAGTTTGATGCACGAAAACGGGTACTTAGTGGAGGAGGAGTGCGAGGAGCTCGGGTATGACGATTTTGGAGAGTCTTCATTTATTTTCAAAAAGTACGTTCGGGCGCTGTGAAACCATCTGCGCTAGGCCGGGTGGTCTATTCCTAAGCGCACTACAAGTATTCCTTCAACTTTCTCAACCTTTTTGCGGCGTCCTCCAACATGTAGTCGTCCTTGCAGACCGCAAACCTGACAGAGTTTTCCAAGGGACTTCCTTTTCTCTTCTCTGGCTGAAGAAACTCCGTGGGGGGAATTCCAACCACACCGATCTCCTTGATCAACCAGTAGACCAACTTGTAATCGTTGGTTCCGCGGCCTTCGATGTCCGCGGGGTAAACGTAGTCCGCGGGGATTTTCAACTTTTTGAAGTTGACAAGCAAAAAGTAGCCTCCCTGCGCCACTGTATACGGCAAGTTCAACTCGTCAAAGACAGCTGAGAACACCTGGTACTTCCTGGCGTACTCTTGTCTAGTGGTTTCAAAATACCCGTTCTGGTTGGAAAGAGTCAATGCCTCGGAAACCGCTTGCTGCAACGGGGCCGGAGCAGTAAAACAGATGCGGGTGTGGGCCGACACCACATACTGGACTAACTCCGCGGGGCCCTGGACCCAGCCAATTCTCCATCCGGTGGCTGCGAAGGACTTTCCTGCGGATCCCACAGTCAACGTTCTGCTAGCCAACTCCGGCAAGGCGGCTAAGGCGGCCGGTCTGGGGAAGTCGGTATAGTATAAGTTCTCGTAGACTTCGTCCGAGAGAAGAATAATGTTGTGCTTGATTGCCAACTTTCCTATGCGGACTAGCTCGCTCTCGGTGAAGATCTTGCCGATCGGGTTGTGCGGGGTGTTGATGACAATGATCTTCGTTCTTGGCGAAATGGCTTGCTCCAATGCCTCCCAGTCGACCTCCCACTCGTCACCGGTAGTGTTTCGAGAACCAAAGTCTGAAGGTGGCTTGATGCTGACGAACTTGACCTTGGCTCCCGTCATCTCCACGTTGGGGATGTACTGATCGAAAAATGGCTCGAAGACAATGACCTCATCCCCGGGAGTCAAGAAGCCAAAGAACACGGCAAACATGCCCTCGTTGGCGCCGGTAGTCACGACCACCTGTGAGGTGTCAACAGCGCGGCCCAAGTCTCGGGCGTACTTTTCTGCCAAGCTCTTCAAAAGATTTGGGTTTCCGCGAGGCGATGCATACTGGTTAAACTGGGGCTTCAGAAGGGCGTGCGACACGGCTTCGATGGCGAAGTCGGGTGGGTTGTACGAGTAGAAGCCTTGCCCCAAATTGACCACTGGCGCACCAAGCTCCGCCTGCGCCGCGGCGGCCGTTTCGTTGATGAGCGTCCACACATCTTTTTTGGACGGGTTTTGCTGGAAGTAAGGGTTGTGCAATGACGCCGGGTCCTGGGAGGAAGAAGGCATGTTGGCGCGATAAATTCGTTTCGTCAGGTGGGAGAACGCTCTTTTCAAAAAGAGCATGCGGCGGGCGCTAGCGGGGTTCGACCAGGGAAGACGGGCGGGAGACAGAAGTCGGTAGAGACTGGCGACTAAGGCGTGGCTGGCAAAAACTTGTGTCGGATGGAGGTGGTGGGGGCCGTTGATGGTCAGAATAGATAGGAGCGCGACAGTCTGTCAGCGTTCTGCATGGAGGCGCGATACCCGAAAGCGCTAGTGTGCGCCCCGGAACTTGTGGTATTCCGAGGGGCGCTATCGGCGCCTAGGCCCGCGGGTAATATATACCTAGGTACCGGGGGAGTCATTGGGCTCCGTGGTGCTGGGCCTTTTAAACGTTTGGACTGTGGAAGCTGGTGGGTCGGGGAGGCTTTTTTTTTTGGTTGTGAAATACTTTTCTCATTGCGCAAGTCACGTGTGCACTGAATGTGAGGTTCCGGCAGGGTCCCGATTAGTCCCTTAATTTCCCCACCGTGGCCCAGTCCTTCTAAAGATGATCAAGACTAGATGTTGCCTTAAACAGACAGAAAGGGGGCTCTTTTCATTGACTTGTGGCATCCTTGCTTGAGTTCGGTCTGAGACACAGAGCAAGATCCAAAAAAAAAACAGACTACAAGTCCATTTCTGCTGCCGCCTCAGCCTCTGCCTCGGAGGCACGGGTGCGCGGCTGCAATCGCGCAGCAGAGCTGAGAAGAGCCCGAAACCCCAAACCTCGCTTGGACTGCACCTTCCTCACATAGTAACCAAATTTCTCATGTTGACCAGAAGTATCTTTGGCAGAGGCCTGTTGGGCTTGGCGCGCAGCTTCAGCCCTGTGAGGGCGCTCCTGCTCAAGCCAGATTTCTCGAAGCTCAAGTTACGTGAGCAGCCTGCTGGGAACATTGTGGGGACTGTCAACGATGCATCCGAGATCCCGCTCGTGAGCCCATACGAAAGCAACTACCATTGGACATATGAGCGGATCTTGTCGGCGGGACTTGTGCCCATGACGGCGTTCCCATTTTTCATGGGAATCGACTTTCCCTATGTCGACACCGCGTTCTGCTTGACGCTCTTGTTCCACTCACACTGCGGCCTCAAGTCATGTATTATTGACTATATCCCTGAAAGAGTGTATGGATTCTGGCACAAAGCTGCGGCCAAGTTGTTGACGCTAGGATCGTTTTTGTCGATGTACGGAATCTATGTGCTTGAGACGTCTGAGAATGGGCTTTTTGATCTCGTTTCCAGACTATGGTCTGCCTGAGTTAGCCCGAGGGAAGCGAAGGAGAAACTCGCATATCATCAGGGGACTTGCGCCGACCAGATTCGGGCTCTCTCACCGACAAGTTGTGAATATACTGCATATCCTTGGTTCTCGTAGAAAGCGTGGGTCAATTGTTTGTCTCAACACTGTAGCACAAGTATGTAGGGCACGCCCGTGCGAGAAAACTATGAGCGCATGTCACATGGTGGCGTCCAACAAGTATGGCAAGCCATATCAACGAGCAAGTTTCTTACAATCCTAATGTCACGCGGGCGGGACGCTGGATGGTCACACTGGTATATTTGAGCTCTGTTTTCGCCAGAAACACCAGGACATTATCATGGAAGAAATAAATGGGTTGAAGTTCCGCGGACAGAATATCCGATGCAGAAAGCAGTGATGTTCTTACAGTCATGTGAGAACTTTTTCTTTGTGCAGTTTCTTCTCTTCTTGTGGAAGAGAGCCGTTTTCGTAGCAGGCTAGGAGTGGGGGGCAAGAGTCCCGAATCCCTGATACACGGCTTTGGTGGAAATCAGCGGCTGTTGAAGATTGCGGTCCAGCCAGCATCAGTACCTTTGTACTCTCCAGACCCGAAGACTCGTGAGAAGAATGCCGCTCGAGCGGCTCGGGCGTGGGCGTTGACACTGGCCCTACGACTGGCTCTAGCTTTTGGGCAGCCTCAGCACCCTTCATATTAGCCACCTGGAGATTCTGAAGCCCGCCAGAACCCTGCTCTGGCGAAAGCTTGGCCTCGTCTTCAACAGACGGTTTTGTACGCTTCGCCGCAGGCACATTGGCCGCAGAAACGTCCTCGGTTCGTTTCGGTTCTCCAACCACCTTTTGCAGCCAGTCTAGCCGCTCAAAACGGACGTTTGCTGGGAGCCCGGCCTGCAGGCGCTCCTCCTCCAGGATGGTCAGCAGCAGACCGCATGGGCCGCTGGTTGAAAGCGGCAGGGCCACCGGCGGAGGTGTCTTGAGAAAGGACGCCTCGGACGACGAGACGGAGAGTACACGTACGAGAGCCGCAAGCCACTTCCGCGCCAGCTCGACGGTAGTGAGCGAGTACCCGCTCTTCGGGTACTCAAGAAGAAGCTCGGCAAGACGATGGATGGTGAATGGGGCAGCAGAGGCAAACAGGCGGGACAAGCTGCGGGACGCCGCGGTCAACGCCGCGGCGATCTCGTCGGTGCTCAGCGCAGCAGGCGCGTGGGCATTTGTCGTTGCCGACTGGCGCACCAGGTCGCCCAAGGAGTCGAGATACTTGTGGAGCAAGGGCAAGATCTCTGCTCGCCAGAGCGCGTCGTCCGCGAGGCGTTTCTTTTCTAGCACCGGGAGCAACAAGTCGCGGAGTTGCGGATCGATGGGCGGCGCAGCGAGCCGTGCCATGTGTGTGAAGTGGTTTTTCGAGAGGCAAGCAGGTCGGGGGAAAAGGCCAGACCCAGGGCGTATTGGCGACTTGCTGAGAGTATGTTTTTGGGTCCGCGGCAGGGTGCAGGAACTACCCGCGCGTGCACGGTGAGACATAACGGCGCGGCTGCGCGGCTCGCGGGCCCAGACATCATGAGCCAGGCCTGGGCTTTGGTCAAAGAAAGGACCAAGCATGGGACAGGTGAGAAAAGCATTCGTTTGTTTGTTCTTGTTTCTTGTTTTTTTTTCTTTATCTTTTTGCTGCGGTAATAGGCTGCTGTTTTTTTCCCCAGCACTTGGTTTACCGGCGTCAAATGGTTGCAAAACACAAGACACAATAGGCCCACGCCTACCTTGAAGATTTCCCCTCAGAAGACGTCTCGGTTTTCTGATCGGACGACTTTGCTTCACAGAAAAAAAAATAAAACATAAAGAGCCGTGATTTCTGCTGCCACTGGCCCAGTGCACCAGCGCTTGTCCCGCCAGCGAGTGGTAGAACTGCAAATTGGCGGGGCCGATTGCAGCCTTTTTTTGCCACTGTCATGACCCACCCATGCTATCACCAGGCAAACATTTTGCGCATACCCGTGGCACAACGTGCAAACATAGTGATTGATTACACACAAGCTTCTAGGCCCACTGGCAGGCCTGCAAGCGACCCTGCCTGGCTCCATGGAAGCGAAGGGCCCGCGAAGCTCTTCACTTGTTGCTCAAGACTTTTCAACATTCCTCGGCCAAGGTGCCTGGAGAACAAATCACAGCGTGCAGGCTATGAGACTCCCGCCACACGACCGGCCAAAAATAAAGCTTGGACCAGGCGTGGCCGAGGGGTTTGTCAAATCCTTGTGCATTTTTTTTTCCAGCTTGTCCCAGCTTTCAGGTATGCGCCCGGCCTCCCAACAGCCACACCTGTACACCTCTCGAAACACCTCGGAGAGCGCACTGGACCGGTCTTGCATGCGAGCGAAAAAAAAGCCCATGGAGCCAGTGGGCCTTTTAGATTGCACAGCACCAGCACGACGTCCATGTTCAGATTCATTCCCAGACACGCCAGCGTCGCCAGACTCACGCCACGCGTCTCGCTAGCTTCGTTTTCCCGCTGCCAGTCCTCGCTCGCACTGAAGCCAGCGGAGCCAGCCAAAAACGCCCAGGTCGAGGAGCCAAAAATCGCCTTGACTGCAAAGGTTTTCCCCTTGGAGAAAAAAGACATCACGGAGAACGACGTGGACGAGTGGTTGAGGGCCGTGCAGACATTGAAGGCCGGAAAAGCCGCCCCGGAAACCGAGGCAGAGGTCTACCTCAGTCAGCTCGTACAGCCCCAGGAATTCTTGAAGGAGGAGTTTGTTCCCACGGAAGAGCAGTTGGCACAAGTAGAAAAATACAGCAACAAATCGGTGCCTCTTCCCAACGACCCGGTCATTGAGAACTTCACCAACTTGATCATGAGAGATGGCAAGAAGGAACGTGCGCAAATCAAACTCTCCAAGGCGCTCTACATTGTCTACTTGAAGACCCGGCGCGATCCTGTCGAGGTCTTGTATGAGACGTTGGACAGGTTGGGCCCCTTGTTCCAGCTCAAAGTCAAGAAAACAGGCACTGCAAAAAACAGAACGGTCCCTTTTCCGTTGAACCGCAGACAGAGAAACCGCTACGCTATCTTGTGGATCTTGGAAGGTGCTCAGAAGAAAAAGTCGCTGGACTTTTCCGTTCGCTTGGCTGAGGAAATCATTAGTGCTTACGAGGGCAAGTCGCTGGGATATGAAAAGAAGGCACAGTTGCACAAGATGGCGATTACCAATAGAGCCTACATCGAGTTGTGATCACACCCTTGATAATTCTGCTGAAGGAGGAACTGTACATAGATACCATAGGAAAATTCGACTGGGCTCTTGAGTCATGCTGGCAAAGTCCTCCATCAGCTGGAAAGCGTGGCAGGTCACGTGATGTATATCGGCAGGTTTATTGCTGCAAAATGATAGACCGGCGCAAAACAGCAGGTGCAATTTAGCCAAGAGAACATATTGTGGTATATTGAAGAGCGACTTCAGCGAAAACATCAGTAGTAAAATCGAAAGTGCGTTGATCATATGTGTACGCTTGTCTTGGCTAGAAAAGTAAGACCCGCACCTGGATATTTTGCATCCTGAGCACAAGGCCACATAATCGTAGAAAGCTACTAGAAGCGTGTATAAGAAAGGATACACTTTTTGAGCAGAAACGCATCAGAAAGATTTATGTATCCCAGAGGGCTGTCTTGCCGCTATCTTGTATATTGATCTGTTTGCCTTGGGACTAAACTTTACGCTTGGCCTGAAGACTGCTTTTGTATCACAGACCACTTCGAACCCGCTTATCTACCATACTCGAAAAACACAAAATAAACAGTGGTGAGAGCACCAAATAAACTGGGCTGCAGAAAAAAAGAATGAGTTACTCCCCCAGCATCTTTCCTGAACGGAGAGAGGGCATTTTAGGGAACATTGTGCGGGCTGTGGCGTCGATAAATCTCGAAACATTGGAGACTGCGTATCATAATATGCGGTACAAGTTTGAATACCACATGATTCATGCTCGATTAAAGTATTACAGCAATTCGAAAAACCCTCGCGTTGTCCACACCAAACTCAGAAACCAGCGATTGCTCACATTGCGTACGAACCCACAAGATCCATACCTAGTCAAGCCTGGCGAGTTTCTCACTTTAGGAAGTGCTGACAGAGACTGCAATGCCGATACGCTTGACGGCTTCCTACACTACTATTATGAACTGGGCAGTTTGGACATTGAATCGTGTCCACCTGCAATTTGTGAAAGCGATCACAACCTCGAAGACGAGGATGGAGAGGGGCTTTTTGTCGCAAGAGACAGAAGGCATGAGGCTGCGCTTGCAAGAAATACAAAAGCAGTAAATGGCCGTGTTTCGTTGGACCTAGGAGAAAAAAAGCACGGTGCAACCCCTATGAGCAACTGGAGAGATCAGGCCGCGGGTTCTTCAAGCATGGCAGGCCGAAACAGAATGAAGCGAGTTTTCACAAAGCGGTCGCATATACCAACAATCAAAGAGGAGCAAAGTGGAGCTGCTTTGGATCTGCCCTTGGAAAGCTTGCTTCCCAGATATCTGCAGAGCTCTTATAGTTCTCCGGTGACCGTTGCCCCAAACGAACCCCATGGACAGCGAAGCAGGAAGTATGACTTGGTAAAGAGCTCTACTAGCGGGAACAACTCGAGCTCTCTTCTTGATCAAGACTCATGCTACGGAAATTATGCAAACTACTCTAACTTGTTGCAAGTTGTATCGCCTGTCGAGAGTGTGAGCATGTTTCGCCAAAACTCACCTCGATTCATGAGATCGCCAAGTAAGAGCGGTGATCAAAAGCCGGATGATAAGAAGGTGTGGCAAGTGGTTCTCAGCGACATCTCGCTTTCAGCAGCGAGGCTCTCGACCGGTAGTGATGGCACTTCGCGAGAAGAATTTGAAAGCTTGAAAGGCGATCTCACTCGCGCTAAGGTAAAGGAGCCCTCAGACGTTTTCGCTGAGAACATGAAGCAGGCAAAGGCTAAGTTCTACGGGCATGTGCTAGGGGAAGGCGACAGAAAAACAAAGAAGACTTCTTGATTTTTTGAAGACATCGTATTCTGGACATGGGCTTCATAATATACCATTACAAAGCTACTCAAACTAAAGATTGCTGGTATAACGATAAACCATTCTTTCGTGTGCTTATGAATATTACATTTTGACAGCCTTTTCTTTAGTGTTGATATAGAAAACTTAAAATGAGAAAGACATCGCCGTATTTTGAGAGATCAGTTAATGTACAAAGTTGAGGCATGCGTTCCTCAAGAAAGGGAACTACCATTCCAACGAAAGTCATGCAAGTTATCATATCTTGATGAACTCTTGTTTAGTCATCAGTCAAACAGGCAGTGAGAATATCAACAGAATTTGAACAATTTAAAAAGAAAAACCATATGATTGGCATGTTTGTCCCCTAAAGACGTCCCAGGTAAGTCTCCATCAGATTTTTTGGGAAAGCTTTTTGCAGCTGGCCGTACCTTGTATAGATCGTTGTGTTCGTTGAAGCACATCGGCACTGAATAGTTTTGTTGTCTGTATAGTGGTACTAAAGTGAATTTCATGACTTTATATTTTGAATTTTAGATAGGCATTTGCAATTCGCATCCATGAGGTTTTCTGATTTCACTATATAAATCAGAAACGTCAGAATAAAACACTCTTCTTGTATTGTATTGTTTCAAGAATACTTACAACTTTTACAACTGTAAGTACACAAATATCTCCTGGTTCTTCATTCGGTCTTTCTTGCCTTGGTACCTCAGTTTTTCATATAGTTACAGAACGTTTGATTCTCGCGCAACTGAATTTTCATTCAAAAGATTGACCACTTTAGCTTGCAGAGAAGATCGGAAATAGGTATTTCGCCTTATCTCCAAAAGCTAATTTTAAAGAATTTCAGAAATTTCTTTGCATTTTTGCTGTATCGCAGACTGGGTGTATATCCAGTAAAATGATTAGTACAAAATATGTTTTTCTCGAGACTTCGAACCAATACTTTTCTTGCTCACAACTCCTGTTTCATTTCTAAGCCTACATCCTTGCTTGCTGAGATGAAATTTAGCTTTCCTGACCCGGTTAGTTCGTTTCTTATATCATCAAAGAATGGTTTCTTGTGCCTATTGACGTTTTGTACCAAAATGTTGATGGTGTAGTGCAAAATAAACCGTACTTAAGCCCACTTTACTAGTTTTTTCTCATTCTATGCCGCATCACCAGAGGTTTTATTCACGCTCGCAAATAGTACGAGAGTAATTGTTTAAATATAGTAAGCCCATTCAATGCGTTCGATCTGCTTACAACGCGCCTAAATGACTTTCGCTTGGTCTTAAAAAGTTGAAGCAGACAGATTTACTAAATTTAACGATCCCTAATTCTTTTTTGTTAATTTGTTAATTCTTTTGTTCTAAGCTGCTCGTATCTCCTCTATGTATAAATCTTTTTTTTTCTTTTAACCAGAATGTGTCAAAGGATTAACGGGAAATTATTTCAAATTTCTATTATTTCCAGTACTGGATTAGTTTCGGTCAGATCGTAAATCATAAAGAAAGTTTCCTGAAAATTTCATCAATATTACTGTGATCTACTGGGCTCAAGCCTTTTCGTACTTAATATTTGGTCATAGGGTCGCCTCGGCCTTCATCTTCTTCATTCAAAATGTACTGACTGACCAAGTGCTCCACATCTTTTGTCCATATTTAGCAATCGGAAAATGAAGAAGTACAGAGGGAAATATATCATTGAGACATAATGTTTTAAACAAGCCTGATTTTGCAAGACATGGAAACAATAATACAGCTGGCAACATTGTTTTGATTGGCTCAACGACAGACATAGTGATCTTTTCCAAATACTCAAGGAATCTGTAGTCATAGTGTCTCTAGGGAAATTCATCAACGAGATGTCTCTTGGGCATCAAATAAAGTGGGACTGGAACGTGACAATCACGGAAATCATATTTGCTTCCAAATCCGACAACAGAGCTTCAAATTGGGGAAGCTGTTTTGTCTCATGAGCTTGAAAAATTTGTTGTGTTGCACAAATGACAACAAAATTTAGAAAATAGAGAACTATGGTCTGATTTTCAAGATACGAAGCCGGACTTCTTATTCACCAGGGTACATGATATTTGGCACAAATAATGTATTCGCATATTAATTATAAAATGCATTAGATGACATGAATATAACGATGAAATTGGTTGAGGCAGGGTGCAAGAGTCTTTCTAATGGTGATATTCTCACGATCTCAAAATAACTTCCTGGTAAAAGAAGATCCACTTGGTCATGGTTTGAATCATTTTCAAACTACCAGAAAGTAGAGATTAAGAAGAGTCAAAAAATCCTCTTTTTTGTCTAGAGATACGGCAGTTCAGAATTTTTGATGATTGAAAAAGAGAGAAAAAGGAGAAACAAAATCAAAAGAGTAAAGCGAATAAAAAGTACCACATGACATTTACCAGACAGATTGGCTGAATATAGCGGCAGTTGAGCAATGAGGAAAATCATTTTGTTTATACGCTTTCATTATCCATAGTACATGTACGAAATTCAATTTAGCGAACACTTTGTATCTTAGCATGCAAGGTATGTTTTTGATCGCCATACAATGGGTGAGGTCTAACAGCCCCTCTCAGCTTTTGAAAACATCAAAAATGTCAAATTAATCTTCTTTTTGAGCCAGATAAGAGCAAGTGATTGTGAGGGTCTAAATGTTCATATGTTGCTTTTTTCAAACACACGAGTTTGATCGCTTCAGTAATAAGTTACCGCATTTTCGTAATACTGCGGCAACAAAATCATTCAAAATCTCCTTCATTTACATGGGATTCGGTATCTTCTGGTGAGTCAAAAGCTTGATGAGAAAACACACGTTGTGTGAATTTCTTCGGTACCATCAACAAAACAATGAGCAATATTCTCAAAAAAGAATGTAAGTGGTTTCGCAGGCCCTGGGACTCGACATAGATAGAGTATCATTCGGCTGTGCAGATTGGGAAGTGAACTATCTAGGAAATTTGAAGAGTCTTTATTGATGCGAATTTGCGGCTTGAAAAATTAAAATCCAGCCTAGGGCCTGCCGTTTAATTAGAGTATCCACTGTAAAAGAAAAAAGTTCAAGAGTATATCGACATACTATTCTGGGCGAAATTTTGTATAGGCTATTTAAGTGGTTGTGAAACGTATGGAAGCTCTGTTGTGGAAACAAACTAACAATAGTTCCAAAAGGCCCCAAGCGTGTGTTTTGGACAAAAACTTTCGTTGTTTTACAATATTGATGTTATCATCAGAATAAGACTTTAGAAGTGGTCTTTTGGAAGAAGCATGAGTGACATCGGCGGTAAGGTTTGTTCCAAATGTGCGTTTATGAGATTTGACAGATGATAGTGATGGGACCGATAAAAACGCATACCGTAGCTCTCTAAAGGTACAGTGTAACAGCTAAGTTTTGTTGGACGTCTCGATTCGTTCCGCGGCCCCAAAAATCGCCAAAACGATTATACATATGAAAAGTGAAGAGTTATCTCAGAAGAAAGATGTTGATGAAATGCACTTAGCTTGCTTCAATACCTTGATTTGAGTTTCGATTCGGTGCCTTGTGAAAAACCAACATGGATAAGTCAAATGAGAATGAAACAATACGCTGCAACTTGTCGTTTGTATAAAATGAGGGACTCAGACACTCGTCAAGCTGATCGCACGAGATAATGATCATTCCCGGAAACACGAATGCTAGAGACTCGGCTAAACCATCTGATTGCCAGCTCATCAAGAGCAAAGTCGTTTCTTGACTCTTTCTCGTGTCACACTTGCGGAGAAGAACAGTACAAAAAATCGAGCATTTAGTGCCCAGGTTGCTTGTTTCACCCGGAGTCGAAAGCTTTCTTTTGGTAGGCGAGTGCCTAGAGACCCAAAAGCTGCTAGGCAGTCTGGTAGTTTGTATACAACGCCTTCGTGCTACAAACTCTGTATATGTACTTGAGAAACGTTCCAAACCCTATGATCCGGAAACCCCAGACACCCACCAGGCTGAAAGTACACTTCGACAATACACTCTATATCCAGATCCATCAGCACAGATTTCAGCAGTCCGCTCTGAAAAGCAGCCACTCTGTCATCTGCACCTTCCGCCCAGAGTCAATGGAAGAAACCCGTCGCGCTTGGAGAGGGACTGCGCCAATCTATTCGCACCACTTTATAATATACTACACACATCAATCAAGCCCAATAACCCAGCAAAAAAAAAAACCGAAACAAAAAAGCGGGATCAAGACTTGGCTGCGTCTCGCTTCGAAGAGAATCTGGTGGACGCCGCAAAGGCACCCAGTGCTGCCAAAAAAAAAAAAAACAACAGCAGAAATCGTTTTATTCCACGGGTACATGCAGCACCCATTCAGATACCTGCAAGGAAGCCAGTCTGGCCCATATATCCAACACCATCGACGGCCACGAGCCATTTGACTTTACGCCCGTTGAGACGTGTGTGGATATCTTTTGTCTTAGCATGTGCTCAAAACACCACGTTTTTCAAGAGGCACAGAGTCAATTGAACAGACACGGCGTCGTACTAAAACAGCCCTATTTTTGTCCTGCCAGTTGCAGGACGCCAATAGTCTACAGATGTGATAGGTATATGCTGAGCGGCGCCCTCGTGCGATATGCTGCCCAAGGGCGAAGCTCACTATGCGACATATAATACAAAGAATACAAATAATACATATAAGACACATGATATTTCGGTGTGCCCTTTGTCTGATACGGGTCCCCTGCACGAGGCCTACGCCGCGCTGGGAAGCCACGTATAACATGCCCGCTTCAGAACCCGCAACTGTACATGTTGCCCCACCATTAATTCGGGCCCTCTCTAAGGCCCATCCCAGGCCCATCCCAGACCCGTCCCTGCACCTCAATTCCCCCCGCGCTCATTGGCCCTTGGGGGCCGCGCCTGCACACGGCCCGCCAACCGGAGCGCGCTTTTCCCACTGCTCAACACCAGCCCAATCCACCGCAAAACTCTTCCACCACCAGCAAAACACACACACAGCATGATCCGTGGATTCCGCATGGCCGCCCCCGCCGCGCGCCGCTTCGTCAGCACCTCGAACGCCGCCACGAAATACTCGACCTTGTCCAACGGCGTGGTTGTGGCCTCCGAGCACAACCCCCACGCGCCGTCGGCGGCAGTGGGTGTCTTTTTCGGCGCCGGCTCCCGCGCGGAAACGCCCTACAACAACGGTGTCTCTGCGTTGGCCGCGTCCGTCTTGGGCCAGGGGCTCCTGAACGGCGTCTTGCTCTCGTCCCGCAGCGACAGGGAGACCGCCGCAGTGCTTGCCCAGAGCACCAACAGCAACGTGGCCGCCGCGGCCACCACGCTCGCGCAGGCCGTCTCCAACAGCGCCGCCACGCTTGCTAAGGCCGACATCGCTGCCGCCAAGCGCGCCCAGGCCGCGCGCGCCGAGGCCTTGGAGAACACGCCCTCCGCCATGGTCGCCGAGCACTTGGCCGCGTCCGCGTTCCAGGGCTACTCCCTCGGCTTGCCCGTGTTGGGCTCCGCCGAGACCATTGCCGATCTCGAGGCCTCCGATGTGTCGCGCTTGTTGGACCGCCACTTGGTTGGCTCCAACACCGTGGTGGCCGCTTCGGGCAACTTCGAGCACGCCGCCTTGGTCGACGCCATGGAGGCCGCCTTGGTCATCCCCGCCGGCGTCAAGCCCGCGACCGCCCCGGCGCTGTTCTTGGGCTCCGAGGTGCGCATGCGTGACGACACCAACCCTAAGGCCTACGTCGCCATCGCTGCGCAGGGCGAGGGCATCAACTCGCCCGCCTACCACGTGGCCAAGGTCGCCGCGGCCGTGTTTGGCGACTTCGACCACGCGGCCGCCACCGCCAAGTTCACCTCGCCAAAGTTGGCCCTGATTGTGCAGGAATACCACATTGTCGACAAGTACACCCACTTCTCCCAGTCCTTCTCCGACACCGGCTTGTGGGGCTTCAACGCTGAGATCTCGAACCTCTCTCAGATCGACGACTTTGTGCACTTCACTTTGAAGGAGTGGAACCGCTTGTCTGTGTCCATCACCGACGCCGAGGTCGCCCGCGCCAAGGCCGCCGTTAAGACCGCGTTGTTGGCGTCCTTGGACTCGCCACTCGCTGTCGCCTCGGAAATCGCCAACAGAGTCTTGTTGCAGGGCTACAAGGCGTCCGTGTCCCAGGACTTGGCTGCCATCGATGCCATCACCACCAAGGACGTCAAGGCTTGGGCCTCCGCTGCATTGTGGGACAAGGACATCGTCATTGCAGGCACGGGCTCCATTGAGGGCTTGTTGGACTACAACAGATCCAGAAACGACATGGCCATGTTGCGCTTCTGAGCCACTTGCCTGTGGCGAGACGTTTGCCGGGCTTTTATTGTATAATTGCATCAGACATTCCCATGTCAATACTATAAGAACTTCAAAAAAAAAAAATACAAATATATATCCTAGGCGCTGCTCACATGAGCCCGCTCTGCTTCAAGTTTTGCTGGATCATCATGTCCGTAACTGCGTTTAGCACGAACCGCATTGCGTCGGTGTCGGTAGCACATGTGCGGTGGACGTAGATTGGCTTCCGCGTCCGGTTGAGCTTCAAAAGCAGCTCCTCAAGATAGTCGAGCACGTGGCCGACGTCAAGCGGGTCTCCCATGTACTCAGGAAAATGGGCTTTGAAGGGGGAGAGCGGGAGCTTGCGCTCGAGCAAGTCCACCTTGTTGAGAAACAAGATGAAGGGTGTGGTGACAAACCACGTGGCATTGCACAAAGACTCGAAAAGGGCAAAGGACTCGTTCATGCGGCCCACGTGGCCGTCCTCGTAGAGCGTCTGGTCGTACTCCAGCACCGCTAGGACAAATACGATCGCGTCGATGTCCAGGAAAAAATGAATCCACTTCTTGCGCTCAGACCGCTGTCCGCCGGCGTCGAGCACCTTCAAGACGGCGTTTTTCACGCGGAATGTGTTTTCGGTGATCCCCGTCGTCTTGATCCGGCCCATAATGATGTCACGGTCTGTGCAGCAGTAATCAGGGTCCTGGAAATTGTACGCATTATTGAAATAGTACAGCGCTGACGACTCAAGCTGGAACTTGTGAGCCACGTCGAAGCATGCCGCCACACCTTTGTCCCGGGCCCACAACTCTGAGATTGCACGTGCGATTTCCTGCCGGGAGCGCGGTGGGCCTTGCTTTTCATCGTTCACAATATCTTCTGCAGAACCATCCTCGGACAAGAGCAGACTTGTCGGGATATCAGAGTCACTGCCACGGGGCGGCCGCCGCACCCTGTGGGTGTACCCAATCGCGTAGTCGGCCACATCGGCGGTGTCTCCGTAGTCTTGTATTCCCTTTGCGCCTAGCACCAATCTCTTGTATGGAACGAGCGAAGATCCCGGCCGATCGCAGTCCAAGGGGATCTTGAACTTACGGGCGTTGAGCAAAAGCATCTTCATCGACTCGATCATGTCCATCCAGATGACTTCGGAGTACTTCTTGCGCTCGAATTCAGTGAACGAGTGGTTGTGCAATAGGCGCATCTGCTTGAGCACGGTCGACTTGCCCGACTCCCCAGCCCCGAGAAGAAAAAGCCGGATCTCATTGACATTCAGTTTCTTCTTTTGTGTGAGTGAGCGGTCTATGGCTTCGGAAACGAGACGCTGCTGATCAGCAAGATCGTCTGGCTCCCCGTCTGTGCTAGCAACGCAACCCATTAATCTAGCAGTGCTAATGGAGGACAAAAGTGATTAATCAATACTACCCAACACAGTATCGCTTAGAGTATTGGGTTAGTTCTTTCAAGTTGTGAGGGTGTGAATTGAATCGGTTCTGGTAAGTTTTAGAGTTAAGTTTCACGCCCGCATTTGAAATATGACCCGTTTTTTTTTCTGCCCACACTTGCTTTGCTCGAGTCTGTGAGCCCGTGGTCATAATCGTAGCCGGCCGTGCGTATTAGTTTGCGGCATGAGCAAAGACGCATGCAATGCAGGGTGTGCAGGACGACACATTGTGTATAATAATGGTACTTGACGCTCGTTGCTAAGCGCGAACGTAGACGAGGCACCCCGATCGGGGTATCATCTGGGTTTGAGTGTTTCATAAGTAGCTAGTGTACTTTGTCCACACACTGGGGCCTGAGCTGATATTTTTGCCGCCGGCTTTCCGAAGGCGGATGCCCGATCAGACGAAATCACCAAGCCATGCAGGCCTTAAGTTTAATCATGAAACGCACTTGGCTACTGTCAGACAAAGTAGCACAATCTAGCGTTGGCAGCAGCAAAGAGAAAGCAAAGCAGCCGCGTGAGGGGAGCTTCGATGTCCGAAAGTCCCTATGTTGTTTTGAATGAAAATGTTTGTTAATTGCAACACCCACCCGAGAGTTCGGACGCGTGCTGTTGGTGTACAATGTGACTGCTTCTGTGCTTGGAGAAAAGCAAATGGGATTATGAATCTTGACAGACAGAAGCCTGTGGCATTGGGAGTATCCTGTCACAAGTGCAGGCCTGAAACGAGGCGCGTTCCAGATTGCAAGCGTCTCGGAGACACCGAGGTTTTGGGTGTCTTGCTAGCGTTGCCTCATCCATCCAGCGGGACACGCAAATACAAGCGGCCCGATCTAGGAAGGGGCCGACGCGTGGATATCTCTCCATGGTGGATACCGCTCGCAGAAGAAAAAGCTCGCAGAAAAGCTATTAGTGCAGGAAGAGAGAGGTGGGAAGGGGAAACGATGAAGCAGAATCCGGTGGCCCAGGGCGCTCAAATCAACGAGACCACGGTGATGTAGATACAGAGCGTGGTCAGGCCAAGCACCGCGCACAGTCTGAGGAAAGTGTGCAAGTTCCATCTTCTCAACGTGAGAAGAGCCTCGGCCCTCCAGGCGCGGGCGCGACGCAGCCACCTTTCCATTGAGCTGAGCGACGTCTTGGTGTAGTTAGAGAGCGGCGCGAGCGACGTCGCGGGCGCGTTCTCGCCCTCGTAAAACTTCGAGATGCGCTTTGCCATGGGCGCGTTGCCGCGCTCCAAGAAGACGGCGGTGACCTGCTCCGACGGCAAGACTGCGTAGACGTACCGGCGCAGCTTGACACTGTAGAAGAGCAAGAGCAGGCCCGAGAGCACGGCGAGGCCCACGTAGACGGCCACGTTGACGTAGGGCGTCGGCAAGTAGCAGATGTCGGTGCGGTAGTCGAGCGAGCCAGCGTCCGCAGAGAAGGAGAGCAACTGCACCGCGGGTCTGCGGATGCCCATGGCCATGCTGATGGACTTGACGGTGATCTCGCGCGCGGCGCCCGGGTGCTGCACGTCGCAGTAGTCGTGGTCGTCGCCGGAGAAGACCAAGTCGGGCCGCACGGCGGCCCAGAGCTCATCCAGCACGTCGCGGGACAACTGCAGTTGGTACTGGTAGCCCGCGCTCAGCCAGACCTCGCGGGACTCGCGAGGCGGCCCGCAGGTGAGCGCCGCGTCGCGGAAGAGCGGCACATGCGAGAGCAAGACGCGCGGGCGCGTCTTGGGCGGGAGCAGCAGCACGAACGCGCGGGCGTCTGTGCTGGCGGCGCCGCTGGCAGAGTAGGAGACGGTGTCGAGCACTACGAAGTCGGCGCCGCCAATGTCGAGAAGCGCGTTGGGCGCGCCGAAGCGCGCGGCGAAGCGCTCGCGCAGCGGGAGCTTGACGCCGTCGCCAAAGCCGATGTCGTGGTTGCCGGCGACGTTGGTGTGGCGGCGGCCGGCGCCGCGCGCGTACGCGGGTGGCCCGCCAAAGACGCGCTCGAAGCGGCGGCACTCGGCGGCAAAGTATGCGTCGGGCGCCAGCCGCCCGTTGTCGAGGTAGTCGCCCAAGAACACCACGTGGTCCGGCGCGAGGTGCGCGAGCAACGCCCGGTAGTTCTGCTTGAGGTACGTGTCGACCGTGTGCCGCGAGAGCGCCATCAACGGCGCGCTGCGCCCGGGGTACGTGTGGCTGTCGATGAGCTGTGGGTCGGCCACCAAGAGCACGGTGGTCTGGTGCGGCGGGCCGTCGGCGCGCCACAGACATCGGCGGGCCGCCTGGGCGGGCACCATGTGCTCGTGGTACACAAACGCCGCGAGCCAGAGCGCCGCCAAGAGCACCATGAGGCCGGCCATGTTGCGGAACCGGGGTAGGAGCGGCATCGGCGGGTGTTTGTGTGGGTGTTTGTGGGGGGGGTTGTGTTTCTGAGCCCGGGCGCAGCGGTGTTTCGGCGAAGTTGCGAGGGGGGTGTGCGTGGCTTTTAGAAAGGAGGCTTAGTGAAGCTTGCGGGAGCTTGCTGGGATGCCGGGGGTTTGGCGCGGTTCTGAATGGCCTAGCAGCGTGGGGCCCTCAGGGAAATGTGGTGGTGGTGGTGGTGGATGGTTGGGCTTGGGGCCAGACGAGATGGTGATTTGTGCCTTGGGGCCGGAGCGCGCGCGGCGGTGTGCAGGCCGCGAGCGTCCCGCCTGGTGGTGCCGGCTCCAATTCGGCGCGAGCGCCAGGCAGGAGAAGCGAATGAAGCGAATAAAGCGAATGGCCGGGAAAAAACAGGGCGTTTTTCCAGCGGAGTGTTTTTGGGATCTCTTTTTAGGCTCTGTTTCTTCTTTTTTCCAGCCGTGTTTTTGGGATCTATCTTTTTCCAACTGTGTGCTTTTGGGATCTGATTCATGGGATCTGGTATTTTCCCCTGGCTATTTAATTGCGTTGGCTCCGGCTCCGGCTCTGGCCCGCTCCGGCTCTGGCCAGCACCAGCTCTGCCCGCGCTCCAACTGGCCCTGTTTCCCATTTCTCTTTATATTTCTTGATATCCATTTTTTTTTGCTTTCATCTGCTTCTTCTGTATCCTGAAACACGGGTCTGCCTGACTTGCTCGAACTCTGTAATATGTATATCATATAAAAGGGAAAGATATGAAAAACTTTTTGTAGTCTAAAACTACCTTAATTAATCAGAATAGGAAGATGTCGAATGACTGTAGATTGACAAAAAGACCCTATGCAGCTTTCCTATATCTTTATTTTGACTACTATATTAATAACTTTCACATAAGATCTGGTTGAATTCAGTATTATTACTAAAATGACTTTTGAAATAAGTGATGTAAATGAGACATCTATATGTTAATATACTGTTATTATTTTACTGTCAACCTTTCAAAACTATTATATGTAATAGTAATTGACTAAGTTAAAAAAAGATAAAGTAAAAGGGCTCGTCTCTATGGGGTGTCGACTTCAAGAAACACATCTGACGGGTCCAATATTCAATAGAATAAATTAATATAATCAACTAATGGTAAATAACGTACAATAGAACTATATGGTCAATAGGTAAAACCTGCCTGAACCACCGGCCTGTCTGCCAGGTCGCGCCCGCGGTGCGACATGACTAGTGCACCTGTTTGGACACGCAGCCCCCCAATCACCCACGTGCTTCTTCCTCCACCACCCCGCCACGCCACCATGGACGACGGGCCCGCAGCATGGGCGCTCCTCGCCGCCGTTGTGGCGGCGCTCTTCTACCGCCAGCTCCTCGTTCTCACGCGCGACGTGCCCCCCGAGTACCTCACCCAGCAGAGCGTCGTCGCGCCCACCAGAACCGCCGGCGAGCTGGCGGTCCACAAGTCCACTAAGCTCGACTACTCGCAGGGCCTCCGCGTCGGGCTCGGCATCCGCTACGACTCCTACCGCTTGCGAAACGGCAACTTGTACGATGTCTGGGAGCTCGCCGTGCGCCACGCGCGGCACGACCCCGCGTGCACCGTCTTCTTTGGCCACACGCCCGTGCTGCTTGCCCAGATCAACGCATGTGTGGCGCACGTGCGGCTGGAGCTTAGCGCCGCCGCGCAGCACCAGCACTACGATGAGGTCCGCGTCCACTGCAGCCTCGTGCTCGCCAGCCCAGAAGCGTTCGCCGTGCTCTGGGCCTGCTTCACCTCCCAGCGGACCGTGCACGTCCACGACGGCAGCGCCGCCGCCGCGGGGCCACATGTGTCCGCCGCCGCCGCCCTCGACGTGTGTGCCGTCGACGGCGACGTCGTGGTGCGCCGCGGCGCCGCGCTCGTGCTTAACGTGTCCCGCAGCGTGCTCGCGTGCGAGCCCACCACGCACTTTGACAACAAGTACTCCTTCGACAAGGACCGCGGCGTCGCGCTCAAGGTGTCGTGCAGAGCCAACCACATGGCCGCCGTGTGCACGAGCTTTGTCCAGACAAACTTGGTCTCGGCAGCGGCCAGTTGCTTGAAGCACCTCCCGCCGCTGCAGCACATTGGTCCGCGCGACCGCTTGGCCGTCGTCTACGACACGTCCTCCATCGACGGCCTCGTCAACGGCATTGTGAAGGTCTTGGTCGCGTTGGTCGCGGGCGCACAGCTCCACCTCGCCCCGCGCCTCGCGTGCATCGCCACCAGTCCCACCATCATCCTGGCCCGGGATGACGTGGTGGCAGCCATGCCCGCCGCGCCCACGGGCTTCGACAGGGCCTTGCGGCTCCATCGCCTATACTCGTTGTCGTGTAACCGCTTCAGCGGCCTCTGTCGGAACAAGCCATTCCGCGACTTGCGCCTAGTGTTTGCCCACCGCTCGCTATCAGATGCTCACGCCTCGCCCGACTGGCGCCACGTGTGTGCCGCGCTCGCTGCGCGCGTCGTCGTGGAGAATGGGTACTACAACGTCGCGGGGCCTTTGTTGGTGAGCGACTTCTACGACTACCGGTCGTTCTCACGACAGGTGTCCGCGCAGACGCGCTCCCACGGCGCAGTGGCCCAGTCCAACGAAATCAAGCTCACAGACTTCGACGGGGTCTCGTCGGGCATGATCGCGGCCCGCGGGTACAACTTCGGGAAGGCAAAAACTGTCTTGGAATCGGTCGGCGAGACTCTCGTCACGCCAGACGAAGACGGGTTCTACCGCATACCCGTGCTCGCTCGCTGGGGCCTGGATGGTTGCATGTATGTCATGAGGCAGTAAAACTGGGCCGCGGCCAGGGCCGGGGCCAGGGGTACACACGAAACGCTTCACCGTGTCCTGTTCTTTCCAGCGCTCACGCTGATGCCGCCGGGCCATATGCGTTGGAAGCACTTGCGATGGCATGTTGCAGGCGCCAAGGCAACGGCCATATTAATCGATGCAACCTGTGCTAGCACAACAAACACTCAAACCAGATGATGTGGCCGCCCAGCTTGGCGGATCGTGTATTGGCCGCGTGCTCGCGGAGAATTTTTTCTTAAAAAAAAACGTACGCTACTTGTCACATCATTCTAGTTTTCGGGAATGGCACCCGCCACCTTCATCTCCCCCGCGTCTTCTTTACCAGTAGGAACATCACTAGGGGCAGACACTGCTTCTTGCCGGTGCTCATCAGGCACAGCAAGAACTTCATGCAACTGCTGCTCTTGTTCTACAACATCTCCAGGGCCTTCCTGGGCCTCATCAACACGAGGGCTTTCCTGGACACCAAGAGACTCGGGAGCTTGTGGCGACTCTGATTCCGTTGGGCGAGTCTTTGTCGGCGAGTCAGCACTCTCACCATCGTCGTTTCTGGGGTCCGAGACTGCCCCAGCATAGAAGGTTGCCCATAGTCTGCTGGCATCATGAAACCCGTTGCCCACTTGGATGGAGTCCTTCAAAGAACGATTCAATATATCTAGATTATACACAACGGAGTCCATGGCAGCGGTGATTTCCTGTACAAGCTGGTCTCTCTGGTCTTCGAAGCTCGATGAAGAAGCACCATTGTCTGTTTCTAGAGGGCTCATGTTACACAGAGTTCGTGAATACTCCAGGTGTGGCCGCGTAGCCACTTAATATCTGGACTTGATGTATAAATATTGCACGACGCGTTCGCTCTACTCACCCGTACACCACGCGCCCGCAACGGAGCAGTCGCTCGAGATTGAAATTTTTTTTTCGGAACTACCATGTTTTCTTCTTCACTCAAATTTTCGGGCAATTACATTGAGCGTCCGTGTAGGACCTTGGTCCACCATAGCGGATGCACTCAGACGCCCGAGAGATCATCTGAAGCGAATATTCTGTTGTAGCTCTCATCAATAGAGCTTTGACCCTACGATCGCTCCAACACTTGTATCTCTGTAGAACCCCTAGGTCTTTACCACACGTATGTGGCTGTCTTGATGGACCAGCATTGTAGGACCATCTCCGTGGCGTATGATTTTGCAGACTAGCCCAAAAAAAAAGTGCAGCAGCATGCATGTTAGCTTGTGACTTGACCTACTATAAGAATGAGAGCACACTGGGATGTTCCGCGCAGAAAGGGTCTGGAGACGGGCATCTCGAAGACACTCACCGGAAGGGCAGAGTGTATGGTCACTGACTTGCTAACTTCAAAGCAAGCATCATTGGCTCTACCTTGATTAATAGTACACATTATGTTACATACAGAGCTGGCATCCAACCCATAAAGTTTGAGCCGGCCTCATCAATATTATATTTTCCCGGCAGGACCATAAAGCCGTGCCGAGTACCCATTCCCATACATTCTTACGTGCGTTAATTTTGTTTGTTTGTTTGTTTGACTTTCATGTTCACATATCGGGGCTTGCGGCAGCCTTAAAGTTTCTTGCCCAAGCATAACGACACCGAGCATGGGGCAGACTTCTGGGAAGCGGGACCCTTTAGACTGCATCGGCGAACGTAGTCTTTCTTCTCGTCGAATTTGGAGAAGGAGCACGGGTTTTTGGCGGATGCGTTTTGGCTGAAGCCCAGGCCGTTGGAGGCGATGGAGGAGGCCGACGAGACACCCTTCTTCTTGAAAAATAGCATCATGTTTATTGCGCAGTTGGCAAGCAGTAGATTACTAAAGGATTTGCGTGTGCTTTTGTGACTTCTTGAATAGTTTGGGTCGCCTGGCTTGTAGCAGATTCGGGCGTGCGATTATATTGGTCGTTCACCAATGTGTGTCTTACCTTAAGGTGAGAGGGTTAAAGATCCATAGTCAACTGGTGGCAAAGGATGGGATAACACAGAAACAAAAGAGCTGGCTTGGATACAGATAACGTGGGGTGGGCCGGCTGAGAAGAAAAGAAGCAGATATGGGCGTTTGAGGAGCTGCTTTAAGCTCTTAAAAATATTTCTTAATTTTTTTTTTTTTTAACTTTTCTTGCAGAGCGTTTTTGGTTCTTCACACAACCCGGCTCGCAGCACGCGGAAGATCAGTGTTTCGTATTTCGATGTACCGTGAGCGGCACCAAGTTCAAAAGGAGAGCACCGGGAAAAAAATTACAGCACGATGCTCGCAGAAGGCAAAAGCGGAGAACAAAATGGAGGGTGGCAGAAGCGTTAGGGAGTATGAAGTCGGTGGGAGGAGCAAGAGCACCAAGAAAAAGCAGAAGCTTAATACCAAAGCAGCTCCCGGAGAGGCCTTATCATACATCCTGGTGAGGGAGTGTCACTTGTGACGGCTATGTGAGTTGCCATTTCTACTTTCGGACACCCGCGAGGCCAAAAAACAATACTCTAGTTGCGTGGCGGCGCCAACGCGGAAAATGCCTCAAAGGCCTGCGTCGCGCGCCTATATACAAGACTTTGAGGCATTTTCGGCTCCGCGGTGCTCGCTCGTGCGCGCTTGTGACGCACGCACTTTCCGTCGCTTTTGGCCAAAGCTGTCTCCCTAGTCACGTGCGCTGCGGATCCTTTGGCAGGGCTTGGTTAATCGAAGCGTATATCATGGGGAGGGGGGAGGGGGGCGCCTGTCACGACCGAGGAAATGGCGGCGCCGATGTGTGTCGGTGAGTGTGTGGCATCCCCGCGCACCGTCATGGCCTTGGCTGGGCCTATCCTCAGGAGAGCGTCTCCCTCCCGCCATGCGCGTCCCGCTATGCGCATATCGCTTAGCTCGGGCTACCAATAAACAAACAGACTCAAACGGTAAGGCTTCGGCAGACGGGGGCAGTGGCCGCGGTCGTGCGTGCACCAGCATCCCCAGTCGTGGCGGCATTTCTTGGCTGCGGGGCTACGGGGCGGACAGAGGTAATTGCGGGTATTCGGGCCTGGTTGTGACCCGCGATGGCATACTTCATGTTGGCGAGAAGAGACGGTTTGCGCCAACCCCCTTTCAGCGCAGCCCGACAGTACTCTTTTCCCGGTCCGCTTTGGCCAGAACGTGTGTGTCTTTGGCCACGGGGCCGCAGCGTTTTATCGTAGAACTAGTACATACCGTAGTCCATGGCTCCGTGGTCCCGATGGAAATGCCCGTTTTGCCCAAACAAGGCAAGGCCTGGCAAGAGTGCTTTGGGTTCACGCGCCAGACAACAGCTTTCAAAACAGCCGCCTGGCCACTGCACGCTTGAAGGCGTGTTTTGTATGCTTTTTTTTTGTTGTTTTTGTTGTTTTTGTTGTTGTCGATGAGGCCATCGCCCCGGTACAGTGTTCCTGTACCTGGGCCTGCCCCGTCCAGAAACCACCGGCTCTTTAGCCAGCAAGATGTCCGAACGGAAGGCAATCAACAAGTACTATCCGCCGGACTGGGACCCGGCCAAGGTCCCGAAAAAGAAGAAGAACACCAACCCCAATGCGGAAAAGGTGCGCCTCATGGCGCCCTTCTCCATGAAGTGTTTGCAGTGTCTGGAGTACATCTCTGCACGGCGCAAGTTCAATGCCCGCAAGGAGATCACCAACGAGAAGTACATGGGCATCAAAATCATCAGGTTCCATATCAAGTGCCCGCGGTGCAACCACGCTTTGCTGTTCCAAACAGACCCGAAATCCGCAGGGTTCGCCCCGGTGGCTGGGTGCACGCGCAACTACGAGTCCACGAGCACTGTTGAAGCCATCAAGCCGCTTGAAACCGAGGACGAGATCTTGGAGCGCCTCGAACGCCAAGAAAGGGAAGACCAGCAGTACCAGGAGCAGCAGCGGCGGCGGAAAAATAACCCCTTCTGGCAGCACCAGACGCACGACCCGTCGAAGGATGTAATGTCCAATCTCGAGGACAAGTTGCTCGAGCAGAAACGTGAGCAGGAAGTCCATGACCACTTGGTGTATCTACAAGCAAAAGCCACCAAGCTACAGGAATCTGGCGGCCCGGACCTGCTCGTGAAACAGGCACAGGAGATGCTTCGGCTGGACTCTGCACGTGACAGAGAACACAAGGAGGGGACCGCCAGACCCGGGCCCCCGAAGAAGCCTCGTCTAGCAGACGGCTTCGAGGCACGTGGCCCCACTACCGTCCCCAAATCCTTCACGGCACGAAAGACCAATCTCAAGAGGCAGATGCCCCACGCAAGCATGGCTACAGTGCCCATGGCAGCCACGGAGCCGCGGCTGGGAAAGCAGGAATCTCACCAGCAGCAGCCTGTGCGACCAGTCTCTGTGTTTGGTGACTACGAGTCCTCTGCAGAAGACGAGTAGCCGGAGGCCCAATGGGACAATGTTGCTTCGCATACAAATATTCGCAATCACTCAGCTACGTCTTGTCGTCTGTTTTGCTGATTTCAAGCCCTGTAAGTCCTTGCATTTTCCCGTCAGAATACCGTGATAACACACCCTAGCCCTTCCACCGATGCTTTTGGTGTTGCTCGGTGCATGTTTTACATATAGGTCTTACTTGGCTTTGCAGTCGTGTGCATCTCGAGAATTAGATAGCCTACTGCGTTGCTGCCTTGCGTTGAGCTTGTCTCGGGCGCTTTCAGCAAGGGGATCCGAGGAACGCCTATCCACAAACGCAGCGTGCCACTTGCGCCTTGCTCGGCTGTGCTTCCAGCACATGCCCTCAAACTACGCATCCGCTCGACGGAATGATGGATCATTTGGCGTGAGATGTCCAGAACACCTGTCCTGTTGATTTATTGGTATATGCGTCTATTAGGCCTCAAAGAATCACGTGTACAGAAAGTTGTTGAGTGTAACAACCTCGTTTTCTGGCGCAGTCACTGACTGGTGGTATTGGTTCTTGATTTCTTGAAGACGGTCGACAAGCGGGCCGACTGTCTTCGAATCAACGTCTTTGCGGCACAAAAGAACACCACGGACGTACTCGACAGAACAGTCGTAGTAGGTCTCGAGGATTTCATGCTCCCAGATTTCAGGCACTTCCTCCAAGATATTCTCGCAAGTGGCCAAGGTAGTCAAGAACTCCAACGAGCTCAAGCTTTTCACCAAATACAAGACGTCCTTCCTGGAAAACAAGTGGTCGAGACCCTCATAAAACGTACCAATGTCTCTGTTTACCGCCTCTGCAAACGACTTATGTTTTTTGGTCGCGGTGGGGTCAATCTTTTTGCCGTCGCCGTTTAATATATTCTGATACCCTATGCGGAGGTATGCAGTCATCAATGAGTCCAACGTCACTGTGAGTGTGATGTTGTACATTTCGTAGGTTGCGTAGTCCCTCATTTCAAGCATGTACTCGTCGATGGTCGTCACGATCTTGTGCGCCATATCTAGTTCCCCTGAGTTCTGTGCCCGCTCGCTATCATACCACTTGCTTGTGAATACTGTTGACAAGGCGGGTGTCAAGTCGTTGACAATCACGTCCACCAAAGCGCGAATCACCATACCATTCAAGTCGCTGCTAGGAATGTCGGTGCTCTCAAATGCCTCTTGGATCCGAGTCTGGTACGTCGGATGCACCTTGGACATGTATTTGGGTAGGAATTTGTCTTCGAGTCTTTCGTGGTTGATTTCGTAGGTGTTTCCAAGTGCGGTGAGGTACTCCACCAACCCAGGTTTCGAGATCTGCGCGAGCTCCTCCAGAGACATATTTTCCACATCATACATGGGCTCAGGTTTCGAAGGCAGGATCCGCAAGAGCCGCCTGGCACGAGAGCCCTTGATCAAGCAGTGGTCATTGTTGTATACAGACATGTACTTTGAGACCTCCTCCATAATGAGCTGCATGTACGCTTCGACCCGCTTGATGTAGCAGGTGGACCAGTTCTCAATGACACGCACGAGCACCTTGCCGTAACCCGAGTCAGCGGCTACGTCGGCCTGCTCTTTGAGCATACTCAACGTGGTCTTGAAGTCGGGTAGCACGTATACGTCGGTCATGACCTCGTAGAATAAAGGATGGTCGAACTCGTCGATGTCCTCGATGGTCTGCGCGAGCGAGTAGAGATCCGGCTGCTCTTCGCGGTTGGTGAACACAGCGGCCTCCTGCTCGATGAGCACTTCATTCCACTCAGACATCTTCGAGACAATGACTTTGGAGTAGTCGTCGAGAACCGTTTCCTTTAGCTCGTCGCCCAAGATCGACTTCAGCGAGGTCTCCTTGATTTTCTCCGCGCCAAGCAATGACACGATAAACGTGTTGTAGTGCGTGTCGTACATGAGGATCCTCATCAAGTCTTCCGCGGGCGGGCTCGCGTGGATGATGTCCATGGTGAACCGATGCAACATGTTGTAGTACGCCGTGAAGATGAAGTCTGAGACGCGCCAGTCCGCGGGGAAAAGCAGCGCCAACGTGCGCTCGACAAAAACCAACTCCTCCTCGAGCCACCCGAGATTGTCGTAGACCAACATCGGGTCCTGCTCAAAGTGCTCCAAGCACTTGGCGAACGTGTCGGCCAAGCTCTCTTCCAACTTGTCGAAGAAAAATTTCCGATAGTGCCTGGGCCGCGCCCTGTACCGCGAGTAGTCCACGGTCCGCTGGGTTTCTGCTCCCGCCGTCTGCAAGCCAGCAGTGAGCACCTGCTTCAAGTCCTCGGTGGTCTCGTACTCCACGATGCGCACAAGACGCGTCACCATCTCCACGTTGCCTTCTTTCACGGCCTCGGTGATGCTGATGATGATTTCCTTGAGCAAGTCGTCGTAGTTGCGCACAGTGCGCTGCACCGGCGCCACGATCTTGCGGACAATGGACTGGGTATCGTCGGAGAGCGCCAGCGCCGCCAGCTCCAAGTACTCCAGAAAGTTGCGCGCTTGCGTGACGTTGAAGTGGATGCGGTGGAGGTTGTCGAGCGGATACTCGATGCTTTCGCTGACTGCAGCAAACTCTGCCTCGATCATGCTGTTGATGTGCTCGACGTACTGCCGGAAGTTGGCAATGTCCGTGTAGAGGTTCTGCACCTGCATCATCGCCTGGTAGGTGGCAGTGGCCAGCTTCAACGTGTCGTACTCGCGCGCGTTCACCACGGTCTCTTGGTGGATCGCGTTGATCTTGTCGACGTTAGCCTTGATGTTGCCGAGCTCCGTCACCGCCGTTTTGAGCTTCCCGAGGTTGGCCGCCACAGACTCGATCTGCTCCTCGGTCGCGCGGTGTAGCTTCATATCTATCGACGTCTTCTCCTTGACAAACTGCTGGCGGAGCCCGGTGAGCTTTTGGAGATCGTCCTCGACTTTGATCATGCTGGAGATCCGCGAGAGTGCGGCCTCGTTCATTGTGTCTGCTTGTGTCACGCAGGTGCAAGGTGGTGGGCGTTCAACGGGTCTCGGTCTGGCAGTCAGGCTAGGACTCACGGCAATGCGGGTGAATGTTTGGTGTCTGGAAGCTCCGCTGTTGCCTCCACAAAACACCACTATACTATACAGACTGCGTTCCGTCGATTGTGCGGCACGTGACCTGGTCTCTCGCATGGCGCCGGGCGGGACTGTCTTCGCCGCTAAGTACGGAAAGTATTTACTTGTTGTACATTCAAAACTCTTTTTCTTTTTAATACTCGTATTGCACCTGCGTGCCTGCGTCGTGCTTCCCTTGCTTCTGGCTCCACACATAGCTCCATCTCAAGTAGTCATGCTTATTTGTCCGCATGCGCGGCACGCAATCATTTCTGCCAGTGTAGTGCACCGCCTCTCTGGGTCAAACTGCCTTCTGCAAATCCACGACGCCCCCTCCCCCGCAAAGCGCTGCCTAGCGGTCATTGCTTCCTTTTTTGTGGTGATTGTAGCGTCTCCCGCCGTGATGATGGCCCGAGCCCGAGCCCGCTTGATGGGACTGCGGACCCATGCCTTGGTAAGTGACTCCTCCGTTCATGGACCCGGCACTTCCCATATACCCTGGCATCATGAACCCTCCAGGAGGAAAGAGCAGTGGGTCCATGCCAGGTGGCGCGTACATGATCTGTGGCTGGCCAGGTGGTACCCCGGCCTGAAATTGCGAGTACATCATAGACGGGTGGAACTGCTGCTGGTACTGGCCACCCGCGAGCTGCTGCGCATGAGGCGACACGGGGAACTTGCCGCCAGTGCCGCCGGCACCCATGTATCCGGCCGCCATCATTGGCGGAACGCCCGTAGGAACTGTCATGATTGGACTACCCATGAACTGCGGCACGGGCGACATCGATGGGGCTCTGCCCGAGCTCTCTTCAATTACCAATTCGTCATACCTTTTATCAACAGTAGAGTCCCACGTGGGTGGGGTCTTGTAAGCCTTCTCGAGGACGAGGGGCGAAGTCTTGCCCTCGTGCTTTCTCACGGCGGTGGCAAACAAGTTGAACGAGCTCTTGAAAAGCTCGGCCTTTTTCTTCTGCGACTCCGCAGTAGGAACGCTTTCAGCGCCGCCAAAAAATTCTGCGGCCGAGATCTGGAAGTGTCTCCTGGAGCCGGGACCCGACGACGACGAATTGCTGTACGGCCTCTGGTGATGCGTCCGTGGTGAAGGATTGTTTGATGCTCTATAGAAGCTTGCCTTTGGAGGCACCGGCGACATCTGAGGTGGTTTCGAGGGCGTGAACGCCGCGGCCTTTGGATTCAACTTGAACTTTGGGGTCTCTTTCTTCGGCTCAGCAGCAGGAGATACAGCGGGATTTGGTTTGGCAGCAGGAAGAACATCGACTTTTGCAGGAGCAGCAGGAGATGCCAGATCAGTCTTGGCTTCGCTCTTGTCGTCCATCTGTTTGCGCAAGATTTCATCTTGCTTAAGCTTGTCCTTAGCCAAGATCGGCAAGAGATCGTTTGGGATCTTGTGCGGGATCTTGAAGTTCGCCGAAAATTCGCGTAGAGCATTGAACTCGCTTTGCGCGTTCAACCTGAACCCCTCACCTTGTGGTTCAGACACCTGCGGCTTAGGCGGGATCGACAGGGGGCTCGCCTTGGCGGAATTGGCCGCCGCTTTTTCGGCAAGAGCCGGTTTCCTGGCTGCAGAGCTGGAGACAATTGCGGGATCATCGTGGTATTGTGCAGCCCGCTCCCGAGGCGTGGTATACTTCTCATCGCCCGAGACAAGCTGTGCCGGTTGGTTCGAGACGCTGCCATTGCCGGTGCGCAACGCGGCCATCAACTCGCTGCCACGATTGTCGACAGCGGCTTCTTGGATGACGCCCGAATACTTGTCCTCCTCGTCCAAGCCTCTATCGTCCACTGCCACGCCTCTTTCTTCCAACACGTGGCGGTCGGAGGAAGCCAGGCCCTCGATTTCCCGGGCCAACTTCTCAGCGTGGCGCAAGCGGTCCTCGTAGTCCTTTGCGCCGGTGTTGATCTTGGTCGTGTACAAGTGCTCATCATACGAGGACTCAACGCCAAAGCGCTCCTCGTTGACCTTGAACTGGTCCCACGCACCGCCGGCGTCCGCCTCCAAAGATAATTCTGGCGTGTTTTCGTCGGGGACCCACCGCTGGAGCTCGCGCTCCTTGAAGTGAAAGCCTGCCGAGATATCGCGGTCGGTCTTGAAGCCTGCAGGGGCCACCTCTTTTGACGGTTCAGGAACAGTGGTCGCCGTTGTGGTGCCTATCTCGGCGACGGCGGCGGCGGGCTCGGGAGTCTTTTCCGCGGTGTCTGCGGACACAGGGCGCACCGAATGCACAATGTCAATGTCGATCAAGTCTTTCGACTCGATCACCAACTTCACGGGCAACTTCAGGTCGACGTTTGTCGCCTCGTTGAGCAAAGGTTTAGAAACGAGCGTCGGTCTCAACAACACGACGGAGAGCGCCTCTTCGCCGGAGACACCGACGTTGAGCGACAGCAACACGCCCTTGTATTTCGCGCCGGAACTGACTGTGGCAACGGCCGGTTTTCCTGCAGCGGTCGCAAGCAACGCCACCAAGCGGTCGTGCAAGTCTGTGGAGGTTGACAGGCTAGCGCTCGCTGCCTTAGCTGAGTGTTTCCGCTGACCCGGGAAGCCCGAAGCGTTCTGGGAAGAGCCCATGGCGGCACTTGAGTAGCTGTTTGGCTTGCCTCCACGCGGGGTCTGGCTTTTCATACGTGCGGCTAGTTCAGGTGTCCTTCGAGCTTGAATGTGCTCGGTGGTGGGCTTGAGGCTCAAAATACACTTGTGCGTTTCGCTTTGGCGAGATAGACGCTATACTCGACTATACCTGTAGACTCTGTAGAGTGCCACCAGCCAGTATCAGGATTCAGCTGAGATACCTTCTGCAAAGCAGGAAGGAGAAGCAAGGAGAAAGAGGAGACTGAAACCCGGTTTTTTGTACCTGTGGCAGAACCAGCTGAGGGGATTTGCTCACTCCTGTCTTGTGCTAGACACGGCTCTAGCAAATACCAGGACCACGGGGTCTGCAGTGAAATCAGAGGAGGCAAAAAAAAAAAAACAAACAGACAACAGAAACCAAGGAGCGCTTCCGAACGAAGGGCGTGTGTGTTGCGGAGATCCGTTTCACCGAGGTAGCCTGGGAAAGATTCGGTGTTTGGTTTTTATTTAGGACGCTGCGGTGTGGGTTCTCGATCAATCTTCCCTTGTTCGGCCGCGAGGGTGCGCGTGTGCAGTACCCAACATGCGGGACGCCTTGGCCCCGCCAGGCCGGGGGGCAAGTGGGGTCAGAATCGAGATACGGGCCCAGCGAGCACGGGGCGCATGGGCTCCGTTTTCATAAAACTCAAATATAGGCTACAGTTCTAAGAACGACGGCAGGTACATGATCCTGTGCCTCGGTGCTTGGACCCGAAGCGGAGGGTTATTGTCTCGCGGGGCTGACTCGCTGCCACTAGCACAGTCCAGCACACCACAGCGGAGATGACAATGATGATAGGAAACACTAAAGGTGAGCCGCCACACTTGGCTGACGCTGGGGGGGGCAGCGTGGTGCATTGACGGGATGCTGGCAATGAAAGGGCTGCCCACACAATTGACGCGTCTCTCTTCGAACCCTTCCACCACTCTATCTCGCATGTGCATGTGTGTCGCGAGCAATTCATCGTTTGCTCCAGTGAAAGGTGCCCTCCGTCTTTAGCTATCCCAATAGCAGCCTTGGCATATCACAACAGAAACCCTTTATGGCGACTCTGAGATGGGGTTTGCAAGACACCTATTCTCTGAATCTCTCTCTTGGCAGGGAGGAGGGGACAGAGAAGAGGTATTGCTGCAGGAAAGCCCAAGCAAAGGAACATCTCCTTGAGGCGATTGACAAACGAGGGGTACCGCGCAGCAGTTTCTGTCCCAGACGAAATTTTCATGAAACACAAAACGTGTGCATATCCGTACACACAAAGTCTCAGCAGAAGAAGTTGTGGAGCCCCAAGCCGATCTCAACGTCGTCAATAGTCGCGCTCCAATACGTCAAGACGAAGTCGCGTACAAACTCCAAGTCCTGGGCGGAGTATGGGTCCAACTCCATGTCGACAATGTCCTGCGGCGTGAGCTCCAACGTGACCTTAGCGGGCGCGTCGCCGCCCGTGGTCTCCTCGATGATCTCCTCAATGATGTAGAACCACTTCTTTGTGAGCTTGTGGAAGTGTCCCACAATCTGGGCGAGCTGCACCACGTCGTGCTTTGTGCTTCTACCCTCGTCGCGCGCCGGGTCTGCGTCGAGGTTGATCTTGCCCGCCTCGCGCGCGGTGGAGCCTGCACTGGCAAACCACGCGAACGCCAGCCAGATATACTCGCGCCACAGCATGGGCGCTGTGGCCTCGGCGAGCCACCATGGGGGCTCGCGGCGGAGCTTCTCGTCCTTGCGCTCGTCGCCGCCGAGGCGAAGCGTGCTGAAGAGCGAGCTGGCGGTGCGGATCAGCGACTGGTCGTCACCGGTCTGCAGCAGCGCGCCGTCTCGCTGGGGCAAGCTACGGTATACCTTGAGGAACATGCCGTAGTCGTTGTACGTTGCGCGCACAGGTGTGCCTGGACGCGTGGCCGTGGAGACCCGGCACGTGTCGTAGTCGGACGCGGGCATGGTAACTGCATAATCGTACAAGCACTCCTGGTACTTGAGGACCTCGTCGCTGGTGTTGGCAATGAAACCGGGGTGCCGTGCAAGAAGACCGGTGTTGAGGTCCAGGAGGCCGACCGTGAAAAGAGGCTGCGAGAAGCGGGAGCCGGCCGAGGTGCTGCGGCCTGCTTCCAGGACCTCACCTGGTGCCACGTTTTCTGCACAAGACCCGCTCCAGCTAGCCTCGACCAGCAGAGCGACGTCCAGAGGTTGTGCCCCGGGCTCATTCGCGCCTCCCGGCGGGCCACATGATGCGGGCTGCAGCTGGCCCGTACGCAAGCCCAGGCCCAGTGGGTCTAGCTCCTTTAGGCTGACTGAGGCGCTCGCGGGCGCGGCGCCAGGTGCGTTGGTCGCCCTCGGCGCCGCATGGCGCAGGCGAGCGGGCATCGCGCCACGCTGCTCTAGCCGCACGTTCGCGGGCACCACGCTAATGAGCGCGAGCACGTACGCCAACGCGCTGCACGCGGCCGGCGCGTGTGGCGAGCCCTCTGGCGAGGGCGTGGCGGCACCCTGGGACAGGTGGCTGAAGATAAGGATGTTTCTGCGCAACAACGCAGCCTTGAACAACGGGAATACAAGCGGCCCGAGTGTCGAGAGCGCCGCCGGGAGCGCGGTGAGCGGGTGGAGGGCGTCGCACGCGGGCGAGCGGGGCACGTCGAGCGAGATGTCGGCGCCCGCGAGCACCCGGAAAAGCCGCTGCACCGGGCCCAAGTCGCCGCTGCGCATGTGCTCCTGGAGCGCGGCGTCGAGCGCGGGCAAGTGCTCCCAGCCGCCCCCGGCGAACTCGTGGGCGCGCCAGTGCGGACCCGCGAGTGGCTCCGCGAGCATGCCGAGCGAGTACATCTTGACGAGCCGCCGGTCGGTGCCACCGGGCGCGTTGAGGTTTGCCTGGCGGAACCGCGCGCAGCCATAGAAGAGCGTGCCGCGGGCCTCGTGGGTCAAGTACATGCTGGCGGCCTCGTACTCGTGCACGCCCGAGGGGAGCGCCTTGCACTCGAGGCCAGCAAACGCGGGCGACGGGTCGCTTGCCCAGATCGTCGTGTAGCCTTTCCGGGTGTCGAACTGCGCAAGGAACATGTACGCGGCGCGTGGCGGCGTCGCGTGCACGGCGGTTTCCGACGACAGCAGAGACATGGCGGGTGTATGCTGGCAAGATCGCTGGGAAAAAGAGTGGTGGAGGTGTTGGGCCTCACCTCGCCGCGCGCGCGCCTGCCTGAGAACCGACCCAGCGCGGGGCCAGTCGCGCATGGGGCCTGGTGCCTGGAGGCATCAGCAGGGCATAGTACTTGGGGTTCTCTATTGGCATAATTGGGCTGTACACAGAGCATTGGCTTGGAGAACAACTTCTGTGCTCATTCTGTTTTTTTTTTTTTTCTATCTTGTTTTCTTTTTTTTTTTTGGTGATGGTGGGGGGACACATCCTGCCCGTCTGGCGCCTTGAGGTCAATTGGTGTGACAGTCCTCTGAGTCTTAGATTGGTATTTCCCGTCACTCGCGTCACGTGCTCCATTTGCAATCGGCCTGATGGTATAGTGTATTTCTTGCCAAACGTGGGGTATGCAATTTCCCGTGGAAGGCAGCGTCTGTCTTCTAGCACATAGATGCATCCTCTCGTCTTTTTATGCAATCGTCCCTCTCTGTGTGCACTTTCATTCCCTTGCCTGGGCACTTAAATACGGTTTCGTGCAAGCTGGTTCTAACACGCACGTAGTTCCTCGTGTGGTTTGATTGCAAATTCATCGAGTCCAAGCTGGCCCTTTGTTTTCATTCGGGAAGGATGGAAGCGTTTTTTTCACGGCTCGCAATGAAGCTTTTGAGCACCACGAGTGTGTCTTTCGTAGACATATTCTATGTGAGTGATACCCATTCTCCACGTCGATGAACTTCAAACCATAAAATCCTCGAGGTTCCCATACATTCATAATCTTGATTTGGGCCATATCGCTCAAACAGCATTTGCGTTTTCAAAAATAATGTACACTTTTGAGATCAGATAGCATGTCTTTGACAAAATACGCCCAGTCTCACCGCCAATTCGGCAGATGGGCACTGACCTATGAGCAAGGGCATAACTCAAACTCAAACACTCGAAGATGTGAAGAAGTTTGAAACTCTCCAAGTCGCATAGATTCTTCTTGAGTTTCCAGATTGTGTCTAAGTCACTTCTGGGTAGAATCTTGCGAAGCCTAATGTACACTGACCCTAGGATACCAGCATGCCACGTGCGTTTGACGCAGCCACCAAGTGACCAGCATTACCCCTGCGATTGCTGAGAGCCAGTGATGTCCATGTTCGACATAGGCTTGAGCACAGCTTTTGGCGTCTTGGGTGGTGGTTGCTTCGTTTTCAGGCCGCGCTCATTGCGGGCTTTCGTTGAAGTGTTTTACCCCGAGCTATAGTTCCGGGCGTAAGCATGAGTGGATAGGTTTCATTTGGCTCAGGCACAAACTGTTGCTTATTTTTGTGTTAGTAGTGGCGCGTATCGAGAAGACGTTCGCCATTTTGTTGTATCACATTAATATGAGAGCGTTTGCTATGTTCAATCTGACTTAGAGCCCGACGGAGTCACGACGTATACGTTACAGTGTGTTGCCGTACCCCCTGGTCTTCTGTGACGTGGCTCTGGAGGTGTAATTGAAGCCTTGGTAGGCCCAAAAATGAGGTTCGTATCTGCAATCCTTGGTTTAAAGTCAACACTTGGTGATTATGATCAGCCGGCTGAACATCTTGCGTCTGCCTATTCGGGTTGTGTTGCTTTGGGGCCTATAGGGTGGCCTGTCGGTTGGGCATGAAGGTGTGGTCAGCGAGTCAAACAATGTCTTCAAATTTCTGCGGGATTTCCATCTCGGCTTCGTCAAGTAGCTTGTGTTCTATTTCCAGTGAGTGCTGTAATCAGGAAATGTTGTCGTTTATTGTACCTGTGCTCGAGAAATGACGTGTCAGATAATAGAAAATAGTAGGGATTGTTTTAAATTGTGCTTCCAATGCTGTGATTGGCGATTTGAGTATAGGTATGAGCCAACATCCACATTCGTGTTGACAATTTTTTCAGTAATTACCGCCATAATTATGTCGAGCATCGACCATCTGTTGATTAGTTCTACGTGATGTTTCAAGCAGCGAGATATGATTCGTGAGATGTGACACGGTTGGGATGGAGGAGCCTGGACTTAGTTGTGTCTGGCATATGTGTCTGCCTTGAATCTGCAATTCGTGCCGTCAGAATAGAGGCTATTTCCACCAAAATGTTATATCGCCGTTGTATTGTGCTTTGATGTTTGTGAAGTGAAGTGATGTTCTGCCCCCGATGGTCTTCCATGGAGCCAGGAACTATGGCGTTTCTCGGACTCTGGCATTTTGTACCGTCTGATCCTTGAGGTTGTACGAGATATATCGTGAGTAGGGCCGGAACTGCGATCGTTCGTTGATCCTAGTGTGCTCGGTCAGGAAATAACAGACCATACCAGTTTCTGCAACAAGTCGTCTATTTAAAACCTATTTGGAACCTATTTTAACGTATGTTTCGTCATATGCTCTGGGTTTGTAGACGAAAGTCATTCTTTGTTTCTGAATCGGGTCAGACTGAGGATAATCAAATTTTCTAGCAAGCGAGGGGTTCAAGTCTTGCTGCTCAAAAAACGCTTCGATGGCTTTTATCCTGACTTCTTTGATTGTACGCATTTTTACTGAAACTTCACTTCAGACATTCTTGGGGTTTGAAGATCTGCATTCACTGCTCAGGTTCGGTATCCTCAAAATCAGGCAGAGTAGGACATAATGTAGACCCCCGACGGTTGTCATATACAAGATGACCCAGCGTCATTTGATTCTGCGTCCTTTTCAAAATTCCTAGGTTGTTTACGACAATCACTCTGAAAACGGGCATCTTGCTGAAACAAAGAATCTGGCTCGTCGGGCAGAATATTACGCTGGATTCATCCCTCGGCATTCAGAGAAGCAATGCGCATGAGAGCAACATACTTTAACGTCAATGATTCCAACAGAATAACAAGGACGTCGTTCGACGTCTAATCAGAGTGATTTCGCCTTGTGCGACGATCCCGATAGCCCGTTTGGCTCCACCATTTAGATTCGTCCTTTCTGAGCATATCTTCGCAAGTGGCATGTAACACTCTTTGAGAGTTTTCTTAGGGTTTCTCTGTTTCCTCGTCTCAATTCACACATGTGGGATGTACTCGTGACTGATATTATTGAGCATGTCATCATTTCGGATACAGCGACTTAACCTTTCGCCCATAAAATGGCCCGCATACATATGGACTCTCTTTCAACGTGTGTCTATTAGAATAGCTCTAATCCGACTCATTAAACCAAAAAAAAAATTCAAAATATGCGGCCCATTTGGAGGAGGGCAATGGTGCTGCTCGATATTGGAGTTGCCAGGGTCTGGTCCCTGCACCTTTATAATTGTCTGCGCGCTAGACTAAGTTGCGGCCCGCTCTTACAAACCTCAAGGCGTTCCTAGATATTTCCACCTAGTCATGGATCCACGTGTTCGCCATCTCTTCAAACAGCTTGTATACATGGCAAAGGAATATCCAGTCGAGTCTGGGGGCTATACCAAGCTCGTGGGGCAACTGAAAAGAGCATTTCGCTCCACGGTCATCTGCAATGCTGACGAAATGAACCGTGCCCTTGGCAAGGGCGAGTATATCGTGAAAGGTTTGTACTTGTAACGACCACCGGTACATCGTGGGAGCCTTCGCAATAATAAATCTACTAACCGCAGAATTGGAAGCACTCTATTTTCTCAAAAAATATCGCCATCTCAAACGCACCTACTATTAGCAAGGCTTGAAGTTGGCGTAAACTGCTTTCGCAAAAGTCTGCTGGCTCCCATTACCATGTTCTGGACATGAAACCCCACAGACAGGGCGCTCAGGTCAGCATGGTAATTTGGGAAAGCAGGACACTCCGGCGTCTATTCCACGAGGACCCATAGACTAAAGGTAAATATTTCGGCGTGTTTTTAAGCTTGGTTTGGAGGGCGTTTTCCTCAAGCATGACTCTTTTTTTTTTTCGTTTCTACAGATATGGACTCACTTGCGCATCCTGAGCCAGGTTCAGTAAGTTGGCTATTGCCTGGAAAAAACCTTCACTACACATACAACGAAGAATTAATATGTTTTTTGTTTATAAGACAGAGGTCAGCTCTGCATTCCCCTAGACTTGCAAAAATTGGAGTCACACCACATTCCAATGATAAACCGTAATTTGATTCTCTGCATCGCTTATGAGCAAGTTAGATCTTTTTTCGGTCTTCTCGGCCTTAATTTCAACAAACTCCATGACAGCTAATTCTGAAAACCACTGGGACCCTTATGCGAAACGAATGTGTATTAATATACGGCGCACCAAGAAAAGAGGTCAAGACGTGCAACTTCTAACCAATCTGTGGAGGAACCTGCCTTTCCGCAGGCTACGGCCCAATGTCGGCCAGTCTAAACTTCTAAGCTCTAATACGCAAAACGAAATTGACCACGACGGCCACCAATAGAAACACGCACAACATCGTGGGTCCAAAGCGGTCATCGTATGGCCCAGAACCTCTCAAGCGAATGGCCTTGGCTCTCCAGTGGTACGTGATTAATGCGTATATCATAGTCAACATGGCGATGAAGGTAAAAAGGCCAGCGCTGATCCTGCCCACTTTGTCACCGAAGTTCAAAAGCCCCACACCCAAGGAGCCTAAGATAACTGTGAAGTTAAGCCACGACAAAAAAGTTCTTTCATTGGCAAAAAATACCTTGGGCTCGATTCTGGCTGGCAATGCAATTCTTTTGTTGGTGGACATGTTAATGTAAGAGCTGTGGAATAAAGTCAAGGGAATTTGGGCGAAATATTCTGCACTGATGAATAGTCTTTGGCACCTCCAGATTATCAGATGCCTGTGTGCAGGTTTAAGGATATGAGCAGCACGTGGGTAATAAAGCTCGTTGCCTCACGACGTTGTGCAACTTTTGACACGATCTTTTACTTCGTTTGTGAAGGTGTGTTTCAGTTTATCTAAAGGTGGACAAACAAAAAATGGGGAAAACGCTGTATCAGATATTTTCGTGTGATGAATTAAATGTATATCTTATTGTCTATAAAACATCAAACATTTCGCGAGGCGCGAACAATGTTTCTGTCTTGTACCTGTTTAATTCTTGCTTGCAATCATCGTGATGATGTAGTTTTCACCCAAATCAGACTTTGCGTTTAATCTCCTTGGATGCATATTACGAAACTGATATGATGGACTAAAATAATTAGTTTTGATCTTCATTTGAGCAAACAAACCTCGTGCGACGTGAAATTAATCAGGTCTTAAAACAGTCGGGGGTTTGGCTCGCACAAATCTACAGGGATGGGATTTCATGGTGACTTCATTAAGCTATGGCTCGGGATAAGTACCTTTCACAGTACAATTCAAACCACAATTTAAAGAGACGCCGAATTCTTCTCAAGATAAGCTTTGTCATGAAAATGTTATTAAATAAAAAATCTTTCGTCTCTCATTAGGACCGTTCATCAACAGCAAAGAGCTGTGCAACTAAGCTAAAGTCAACTTAAGCAGAGAGAATCCGCCAGTTTCAGGGCACTCCTTACTTCACCCATGGCAACCTGATGGCTCTGGCAGTGATGTAAGAGTTCTTGCTGTTCGCGGTACCAGCAAAGGCGTTGTAGAAAGCAATGAATGCAGTGATGACACCAAAGACACCACCCGCTCTGGTCACACCGACCTTGCCAGTGAACTCACCAGCAGCGAGAAGCACAAACGTCATGGTCAAGAACGAGAACAACGAGCAGAACATGACTGTCGACTTAATAGTGCACAACGTCAACATGAACGTAAAGATAGCCCAGCCGACCAAAAAGAAGCCAATGGCATCAGCGAGCATGCCCTCATGGTCCTCATACGCGGAAGCAATGCCAAATGCATCGATGTTAATGGCTGCAAAAGAAAGCCAGAAGCCACCGTAGGAAGTCAAAGCGCACATGGCAAAGGTGTTACCGACAAAACCCTCCCAAATTCCAGCGCAGAACTGGGCAAAACCACCATAGAAACAAGCCAATCCAACAACAACATTGGAGACTTTGATACCCATGGCTTGCGCGTTGATCATCGACAACACAAAAGTTGTCAAAGCAAAGCCACACAATCCAAGGGGAGATGGATTACCAAACTCACGAGATGGGTATGGAGCTAAACCGGGATTCAAAGAACCACCAAATGCCTCCATCAACTCGTGTCTGTGGTACGTGTGCTTACCGATGGTCACGTACTGGTCACCCGATCCGTGGGTTATGATTTTTCCCACACCCGATTCGGATTGCGCTTCCTTGTGGGAGTCACCAGAAATCGAAGACATTGTTGATTTTTTTTAACCAGATAAATAGGAGTGATGAGATGGGCAGACAGCGGTGTTTTTCTGTGTGAAAAAGTGCGGTCTGGCAAGTAAATAGGTTCCTCAAAGAAAAAGTGAGGCGCGGGCGGTGCACGGCTGTGTTGAATAAACTGAGAAAGTGAATGGAATTAACGTCCTGCGGAAAAGCCACTTTGTTTTATTCTGTAGTCCACCAGAATCCGCGCTCAACAGAACGCAGCGAGGTGGCCATTTTAAAGGTGGAATTTTGTGGGGGAAGAGGGCGATGGCGTTTTTGGATTGTACTGCATGCCGCCCATCCGCAGTGCCGCGCCGCGCAATACGAAGCGAGTTATTTGTTAGCTGCCGGACGTCGGCAAGCGAAAAACTCCCGAGTGCCGACGCTGTGAATTATTTTCGAGAACGCCCCGCACATGCAATGTTAGTCTCGTCGGAGCTGATACGCCAGGAATCAAGGGCAAAAAGTCCAGCGCCCAGCACGGAGACTGCTAGGCCCAACTGAGTGTTTTCAGCAAAGTGGGTGCGAGATTTTATGCACCGGCAGGAAAATGCCCAGCACGGCCCCACAACCGAGTATTTTGTGGGTTTCTCGCAGGCGCATTTTTTTTTGAGGGGCCAATGGGGCGACCCCACAAATTGTTGGTTTCCGCGCTGGCTCGGCACTGCATAGTCACGAAAGTCCGCAAAACTCCGGCCGGGTCGCGGCTTCAGCCGTAGTCTATTAGACTCGCACCAATGGTTTCCCTCCTAATACGACGTAGCCTCCAGATACTTCTCCTCGGATGGTGGGATGGATGACAATTCTGAAGTTTAATGTTCATACTTACTCCACAAAGTTCCAGTGTTTCCGGGGTTGCAATGAGCCACACCACTCTAGTTTAATTTTGTGTGCCTCCCTTTATGAAGTCTAGCCTTGATTAAGAAAACTCAAATCGTACGACTGCATCATTGTTATTTTTTTTTTCGTGGCAAACACTTTCCCCACAATTAATCTATCAAACATCTCGTATCTTATGTAGTTACTTCAATTTGTTGAGCACATCCCCACTCGACATCACATTTGCATCCGAAGCTATGCTTTTGATCTTCTTACTCCGATATACCCGTTTGGTTCACATGCTTCTGGGGTATTCATGAGTCAATTGGTTATGAAAGCATCCATAATGCAAACTACACCTTGCTTCACCGTCTCCCGCGTTTCGCAATCACACCACGAGTTTATAGTCGTTGTTTAAATTCTTGAACCTCTTTTTACTCTTCCGGTTGCGATGTATTATCCTCTTGTAAATCCATGCAAACTTCTTGAACACTTTTTGCTCTCCTTGATACAGAATAGTCAAATTTATCAAGCCGGCAACGACAATGAACATGTATGCCAGCAGCGACATATTAGTAAGCTGCATGAAGTCGCCCCACCATGAATTCTCATCTATTTTAAACAAAAGTGTGGACAATCCTATCGCACACACCAAATTCACCAAGAACGGCTTGTTATTCACGATAGGCTCTCGGTAAGGCGGCCCTGTACTAAGAACCACAGCAAATAGAATATATTGCATGTTTGTAAATAGAAACAATGCGGTATTATCCGAAGATTTTACATCGCTGTCACTATCGGAGGGTACAGGCTTGATATACCACGGTTGCTCTTGAATGTATAGCCAGATACCAATCTGAAACATTGCGATGATGAAAATTTGACACAATAGAGGTATCAAGACTTTCGGACTAACCAAGTTTGCCGTGGGTCTCTTGACCACTAATTTCTTGAAAGGCTTGGACCAAGACATAAAAATGGCAAGGGGCAAGATGAGAAAGAGGTCGATGTACAAGAATTGAAAGTCACCCAAGTTAGAGCCTCGTTTATAGAGCAAGCTGACTGTCACAAACTGAATCGCCGAATACAATGACATGTATTTGAAACACGAAAAACTCGTGACCAAGGATGACCTTCCCTCTCGAATCACATCCAAAACACACGATATTTCAAAGATTCTCAGTGTGAAAGGCGCTGCAACAGAAGCTTCAGCTTCGCTCAACGAAATCCCAACGTCGGCTGCCTTTAAAGCACCGCAATCGTTTGCTCCATCTCCACAAAACCCAACTGTGTAATCAAGTTTTTGAAGCTGATCCACAAGCTCGTGCTTTTCATCTGGCGACATTCTTGCAAAAATATTACACTTCATCAAAATTGCTTCCTTCAAGTCAGGCAATTGCAACTCGACTAACACATACCGAAAGACGTCACCTGTTATAGCCAAGATGTATTCATGGCACTCGTCTCTGATGTTTCCAGTTACTCTTTGAAGAGTTATTGGGTCTAGCTTATTTTGCGGATTGTGCATGTCTTCCCAAATGAGACCTGTTTCTGCAGAATTAGGCATTTCCTCGTCGCTGGCAAAACGAGGAATGTAGACTTGAGCAACCAGAGGATTGATTAGCTCACATTCTCTGCCTACACTCACTGCCGTCAAAACATTGTCCCCTGTGCACATAACGCTTCGAATTTGCGCATCATGGAGTTGCTGCAAGGTTCCTTTGGTAGAAGTTTTGAGTTTGTTTTCAAAAATAATAAAGCCCGAAAAGCTCAAGTCTTTCTCCACCACGGACCGATCTAAGCTTTTGTATTCTTTGTTATTTGTCAATCTCTTGCTAGCACAAGCAATAACCCTGTAACCTCCGTGAGTGTACTTATGAAGCAATTCCCCATAATCGGATGGAATTGTAGTGGGGTCACAAATGTCAATCATGACTTCGGGGGCGCCTTTGGTAAAAATTAAATTAATACCATCTTTTTCAACAAGGACAGACATTCTTCGCAAAGCAGCAACAAACTCAAACTCCTTGCGAATCTTGTATCCGAGCGTTTCCTTTCCCACACTCTCATAGACAATCGGAATGGACAAGCCCCCGAATTCTTCTGTGAAGTTCCAACCTGTAAATTCAAACATTTTGACATCCAACGGGTCGCCAAGAAGGCCATCGTCTATCAATCTTAATGAATGACATGAAGCCATACAACCGAGAAGAAGCTTCTTGCTCTCAACATTGATTTCAGCATTATTCTCCGCGGAATCATAATTTGACAAAGCAGCAATTTCGGAAATCATATGCTCGAAAACAATTTCTTTTCTTCCCTCGGCATTTTTGGTGGAATGAACACCCAAAATATCTAAGCCGTCCTCAGTAAGAGTTCCTGTTTTGTCAAAGCATGCCACATCTATTTTTCCGCCAATATTGATACGAGTCGGAGATATGCAAAAGATCAGTTTATTTTTGAGTCTAGTGACTGCAAATGAAGTGCCAATTGTTAAAGTTGCTGGCAAAGCTGGGGGGACAACAATTGTGATGATATCCAAAGCTCTTAAAATCATAATGCGGGTTGGGAGTCCTAACTGGATAAAGTTGTAAGTAGAGTAAATGAAGCCAATGAAGGCAATGAGGGTCATGAATCCGATATACTTGAATGAGTCTTCGTAAAACTTGAATCCTGCTGGCTTCGGAAAGAGCATAGACCTTACCAACGATCCCTTTGTTGTATTGAACCCAGTTTTCACTACCATTGCGAGGACAGGTTCATCGTTAGAAGATTTCATCTTGAGAAGCTTTGTTCCGTTGTACAAAAAAGAGCGTGTCAATACTGGGCTGGTAAAATTCTCTGTTAGGTATTGGACCGTTTCATTTGTAGCGGGTGTTTTTGACACGGGAACACTTTCACCGGTCAACATAGACTCATTTACCACACATTCACCGTTTATCAACAAGGCATCGCAAGGTAAAATAGACAAAGATGGGTCAACTTCGAACACGTCTCCCGGTACCAAATTTTCCGAAATTGCCTGAGTCCAGAAGCCATGTCTCCAGACCCGGATATCGCAATTGTAAGCGCTCATATCCTTTAATCTGGCGATTGTTGTTTTTGTTTCAAAGAGAGTGTTCACAATGGAAACAAGTGAGATAATAAAAATACACGACGCGTAGTAGTAGTAGTCGTCGGCAAGCCAGAGAAGGATAGAGAAAACCTGAAAAATGTAGAACGGGTGCAAGACCTCATCTGCCAAGAGCTGAGCCGTAGACTTTTCACGAATGTCGATGTTGTTTTTACCAAAAATGCTGGCGCGTTGTTCTTGGAGCGTTTGCGCTGTGCCTTCACGAAGGTTCTTGATGTTAAGCCAGCGTAAGTCGTACCAGTTTGAGTTTGTTTTGAACATGTCGTCGATAGGATTGTAAAAAAACTTAATGTAGCGATATTCGAACGAATGCACGTATGGCACTACCGGGTCCCGCTCCCTGGTCGAGGATGCATCGAAATCCTCTAGCTCCAGCTTTGGGGCGACGGTGAGAAAGTCAGAAAGGCGCTCCCCGAAACGGGCGCGGGTTATGTTTGCAATCATCAACTCACCATACTCATTTTCGACGATGCACCAGTCGGCTTTGCCCAACGGGCATGGCGTGCCCATCAAGTTAATACGATAGCGTGGGACCCAGCGCAAGATCAAGTAGCCAATCCCAAGCGTGCAAACGCACAAGGCGTAGTAGAGCACCGTCTTCCATAGGGAGTCCGAATACCCGGCAATACCAACAACAATGTCCTCTTCAGCCAAGTAGTAGCGCTGATAGCTAGTCACAGGCACGTAGTCCTGAAGAAACGCGTGTTCTTCGGAGTCACCGCGGGCCGATGCCACGCTTTCTGATCCACTGCTCTCATCACTCGCCGCTGAGCTGCGGCGCCGAAAGCGGTCCTCGTAGACGTAACTCGCGTCGTCCGCGCCCGAGTCGCCACCCATGAGCGTGGAGCGAGAGAACCGCTCTGGCGAGGCAGGACCTTCCACCAGGCCCTGGCGGCCACGAAAATCCCCGTCGAAAGCAGGGTCGTGTGTGCGCGCCGGGCCTGTGTCGCCGGTGTCGCTGGCGGCAAAGACGCTGTCGCTGTCGCCGAATTTGTCCACGGGACAGTCCCAGTTGGTGTTGTAGTCAACGGGACATGTCTGGTCTTCGAGCGTCGAGCCGCCTGGCGCGGCCTCGATCTCGTCGCTCGTAAAGAAGCGGAACCGGCCCTGCGCGGACTCGGTCAGCATAGCAGAAGCGTGGGAGCGCACAGACCGTAGGTCCAAGTCTGGGCCTGCGGCCGCATAGGCTGCCCTCTCTACCGGCAGGAGAAGCGGCAGCAGCTCATTCAGCGGGCCTCCCTGAGACGGCGCACGCGAGAAGTGGTGCGCGTAGTGAAAGGAGGAGATGGAGGAGGGGATGACCTCGGAGGCCACGCCCGAGAACATCTCCGAGGTGTTATCGTCAACGAGCGCCGCAGCATCGAGAGTCAGAATGCTGTTGTGGCGGGACCGCCGCAGGAACGTGCTCAGCCGGCGGCTTCCACGGAACAGGGGTCTGTGGGACATGCGGGGTGTTTGCAAAGAAAAAAAAGAAAGAAAAAAAACAGTTGCGGAAGCGGATCTGCGGCCGGGTCTGGAACTTCGGAGTACCCGGTGGCTTGGTGGCTGCGGGGTGGCTGTGGGGCGGCCGGGTCCTGATGGTTTCGGGCAGCTGCTTGAAAAACGAGCTGCTTAGCGAGTGTGCTGGAGGCGGCTAGAGGTGGCGTGTGCAGCAGACTGGCCAGGGGATAATGAAGGAGCGGGTGATTTCTAGGTTTCGGTGGGCGCGAAGTGACTGGAGCGCGAGGTGAGTGGGTGCGAATGCCGTTGGTGACATGGGGCCGTGCGGCGCCAGGCCCGATATTTTTCTCGCCCCGGCCAAGCCGCTTGCTGCGGCGCCAGGCCCGCGGCCGCGAGTCGAGGTTATGAGCCTTCTATCGTCGTGCGAGTCAGCCCGAGAACTCTGGTAATAAGAATAAAGAAAATTAATGAAATAATAAAATAATAAAATAATAAAATAATAAAATAATAAAATAATAGTAGTAAAAAAAAACTTCATGGTTTCAGGGGACCCAGGGTCTTGGTCTGTGGCTGCGCTTGCTTTCCATGTTGAGACTAGAGCCTTGCATTGCGAGTGTTGGGTTCTCTTGATGAGAAGATGAGTCCAAGACACAGCCCATCGGTGCCGATGGCCCGATGCGCGATTTCAGCTTCGGTGCCTTGTGAGGCTCCAGTCGTATCCAGAATCCATTTGGCTACGTAGATCTTCTTTTGAGCCTGTTGTTGTATATGCGTTTTCACAACGACTTTACCGTGCACCATGGATTCCAGGCCTCTGCTCTTGTATTCCATGACTCGCATAGAGGAGTGAGTCAGATCCAATCTCATGGCGATGGACTTGGAATGCTCAGTCTCAAGCATCTCACCATACAGGCCCCCGTTCGTTGTAAAGAACTGTCACATGGGCAATTTGGGTGTTTGACTCATGGTGGTGTAGAATGACACACCCACATACCCAACCCTGCTCTATTCTGCACGTCTCAACTATCGCCGGGCCGCTATGGGGGCTTTGCTCGAGATGCTCTTCGCATTTGTATAGAGGGCCCTAAGTCACTGCGTGACAATCGGGAACCTGGTTAGAGATTTGCACCCACCCGCGAATGCGCTTAGCAAGACACAGACCACAACCGCCTTCCAGCCGCGTGTATTTGCAAGGGAAATCTGTTTCATTGGCCGTGTCCGAAACCTCCTGCTCACATAGCTTGAGCTTGACGAAATTCATAGAAGCATCTGTGCTTTCCAAAGCCTGGCGGCGAGGATGACATTCCCGAATTGGAAATACGTTCCTCCAGAAGTCACGCGAAGATGGGCCTCAACTATGAAAACGGCAGACAGACAAATTGGTAGTGTTGGTGGCATTTGTGGTGTTTTGGTCTGCTGTCTGCTGGCATCATATGCACCATCCGGGTCTTTCAGTGTGCGTCTCAGAACCTTAGACCCATAGCAGTTGGAACTCTCCCCAGGGTCTGGAATGAGACGGTATGATCAAAGATGGCATCCTCCTCGCCTAGCACATGGCCGCCAGCTCGCATGCATCACAGCAGTTGCACTTGCGCCACAACCACCACGTCTTCCAGCTACACCACCTACACTAAACAGCCTGATTTTGCATTAGCCTGAACTGACAGTCACCTGCGTCCAGAAGGTCTAGTCCTACAACAGGTTGAACACACACCAGTGCAATCTTGAAACCGTCTGGCCCTGAAGCAGCCCGATTTCCGAAACAGCTCAGTATTGATACAGGATACTCTTCGAACAGTCTGATCTGGATTAAGTACAATCTTTGGGCAGCATAGTTCCATAGCATCTAAGTGGTCACCGCAAGCAGCCCATGCAAAATTTTGATCTCGCAAGACCACAGCCCTGCCTTGCAACAACCTCATCACAAGAGTGGGTTTCGCGATAGCGCGTTTCACTACAGCCCCACCCCATCCAGCCGCCAGGAAACGGAAATCCCCTTAAACAGTCGTACAAGAGCCGAGCGGCCGCACTAGACGAAAGCCGAACCAGACCAAATCCTGTTGCTCACAAAGCCTGCTGCTCACAAAGTATGGAAACACGCGTGGCCCACCAATCCACTGACGCATCCGACCTGCACACAGCACTGGCCTCGGGCCCGGCCCTACAAGCATTGCATGTACGGCACGCCCAGCACCTTCTGCGCAACCTTCTGCGCAACCTTCTCCACAATGCCCTTGAAGATCAAGCTCAAGGTCAACCCGGCCAAAAGCGCCGCGGCCCACGCAGAGCCCGAGGCAAGCGAGCCGAGACCGCTACCGCGGCTCAAAATTAAACATGGCGCGACCAAGACCGAGCCTGTGAATGGGGTCAACAAGTCGCGGCCACCGAAGGAAAAGCTCAAGAAACTCAAGCTCAGCTTGGGCCGGCCGGGGCACGCCGCCGCCGCCGCCGCCAGCCCGGGCTCCATGGAGGCTGGCGTCGCCACACAGGCCCCGCCGAAGCGGGTGCCCAAGGTGCGCATCAAACCCACGCGCGTGCCCGGCGAAGGCTACGACTCGGAGGCGCCCGATGTCGAGGACGACCCTCTTGTCGAGCAGGCGATTGCCGTGCGCTTCCTCAACGACGCGAACCTCGACTTCCTACACTCTGCGGCCGACACGGGCGATTTCTCCAACGTGAACATCAAGTGGATCACGCGTGACAAGGCCGTGGTGAATGTGAACCTGACCCTCTATTCGGCGCGGCTCATCGACTTGCCAACGCTCACGGAGCTCTACAAGACTGTCGACAAAAAGAACATCTTCAAGACCATCGACGTCAGCCAGATCTTGCTCGTGTTGCGCACAATCAACCCGAAGCATCTCAACATGGACGCAGACTTCGAGGTGCCGGAGGAGCACACCTACACGCACCCGCTCTACCGCTTGCTGGTGCACAAGGAGATCCGCCCGTCACGAACCGCGTACCGCCACGGGCTCCTGAACTCGTTCGAGGACGTGTACCGCCGCTTTCGGCCGAAGAAGACCAATCACCGGCTCATGACCGACGTCGAGCTGCGCGTCGACGAGATTGTGCGGCGCGACGCCGAGGCCCAGGAGAGTCACTATGAATACGTCAACCCAAAGCTGCAGCCGCAGCGGCTCCCCGAGGGCCGGCCCCAGGAACAGCTCGCGCGCTCCGCGTCTGCCACCTCCGCTGCGCATGCCAATAGCGATGTACACGCTGGAATTGAGCTGGAAGATGAGGATGAGGACGAGGATGACCAAATGGCACTCGACTTAGAGGCAGATCTCGACAATGCGTTGGAACAGGAGTTGGCAGATGCGTTGGACTCGACCTCGAACACCGCCGCGGCCACCGTACTCATGAAGTCTGAGTACAACAACGACGACGACGAGTTGGACGAATGTGAGGCCACCGGTGCAAACGACGACGACGAGGGCGACGACGACGAGGACGACGACGATGATGACGACGACGAGGAAGACGACGACATCAAGCAGGACAATTCGCGGGCCAAGAAGCTCGAGGAGGAGATTGCCGACCTCCAGAGTGCGGCTGAGAAGCAGAAGGTGTTGCTCGCCACGGCCAGCTACAAAATGATGCGCATGAAGTTCCAGGCCGCGTACAACAATCTCAAGTCGCAACTCGACTCAAAGAAGCGTGAGTTGGCCAAGATTCGCGAACAGCAACTCAAGCAGCAGGCCCCAGGCCGCATGGTCGCTTCAGCCAGGCGAAATGAAGAAGATGACGAAGCTGACGACGACGAAGATGACGAAGACGACGCAGAAGATGAAGAGCCCGATAAGCAAAGCGAGCCGACCGCGTTTGCAGGTGAAGGCGAACTACAAGAGGATGCCTACGAAGAACGCTTGTTTGGTAAAGAGGAGAACGGAAACGATGAGGCAACAAAGAATGATTATGACGAAGACAACTACGATGACTTCCAGGGACTCTTTTAGGATGTTCAAGGAGTGCAAGAAAGAGTTTCCCCGCATGAGAAAACTTGGGCGCTTCTGCCCCAGCAATATACAAGATAGACATACTCGCTGGCACGCACCAACATGTATACAGGAATAATCATATTACTGAAGCGTGGGGGGCAACACCACCTGCTTCACTGGGAAAAAACAATATTTCCAATGATCTTCCAAGTGCATGACTGCAGCTTCCAACAAAGATACTGTCGGTGGGCTGTCAGCGAAAATTTCCACCTTCCCGCTCGACGCCATGTCCCGGGACATCATCGTAATACCGCGCGAACTGCGCATAAAGGAAATGAGGAAAAAACAGCCATAAAAAAAAAGAGTCAGACTTTCAGGGCAACGCTAACAGTTTCACACCTTCATCACAGGCACATTTGCTGTTGACGCTGACTCTGTTCCCTGGCACATCCTAGAAAACTAAACAGAGCTCTCTGTTTGTTGCGCAGTCTAAACCCAAAATCTACACTGCTATTTCTTGAAGCCCAGAATCTTTGCTTACTATGCTTTCGAACTCTATCAAACTCTTGGCCTCGGATGTCCACAGAGGCCTTGCCGAGCTTGTTGCTACGCGTCTCGGTCTCAAAATCACTCCCAGCGAATTGAAGAGAGATTCCACCGGAGAAGTCACGTTCAGCATTGGCGAGAGTGTGCGGGATGAGGACATTTTCATCATCTGCCAGATTGGCTCTGGTGTCGTGAATGACCGTGTGTTGGAGCTCTTGATTATGATTAACGCATGCAAAACTGCAAGTGCCAGAAGAATCACGGTGATCTTGCCCAACTTCCCATATGCTAGACAGGACAGAAAGGACAAGAGCAGAGCGCCCATCACCGCCAAGCTCATGGCCGACATGTTGACGACCGCCGGATGTGACCACGTGATCACCATGGACTTGCACGCATCGCAGATCCAGGGCTTCTTCGACGTGCCTGTGGACAACTTGTACGCCGAGCCCAGTGTTGTGCGCTACATCAGAGAGAAGATTAGTTTCGAACACGCCATCATTATTTCACCCGATGCGGGTGGTGCCAAGAGAGCCGCGGGATTGGCCGATAGGCTAGATTTGAACTTTGCCTTGATCCACAAAGAGAGAGCACGTGCCAACGAGGTCTCTCGCATGGTGTTGGTGGGTGATGTTACCGACAAGATCTGTATCATCGTAGACGACATGGCCGACACATGCGGTACTTTGGCCAAAGCCGCAGAAGTGTTGTTGGAAAACAACGCTAAGGAGGTCATTGCCATTGTCACACACGGAATTTTGTCGGGCAATGCGATCAAGAACATCAACAGCTCGAAGCTCAAGGCCATCGTTTGCACAAACACTGTGCCATTTGAAGAGAAGTTGGAGCTTTGCCCCAAGCTAGATACGATTGACATTTCAGGCGTCTTAGCGGAGGCCATCAGGAGACTCCATAACGGCGAGAGCATCTCGTACTTGTTTAAAAACGCTCCCTTGTAAAAAGCCTCGTTGGGTGTATTGTGAAACCAGTCCAATAAATATTCGCTTAGAATTCCGTTCTTTCTCGAGATCTGCTCACGTATTTACTTTTCCTGGCACAAGAGGAGCACTGTGGTCTTCGTCAGTGAAGCAACATAAGCAACCGCCAGCTGCCAGGTCATCTCCTTCAAAACGCTAATTTCTCGACAGTTGGAGAGGGTCCAATCTTCCACCATCACTTGCAATTCTTGCTGTGTGACTTGGCTACGTAAGATATGTAGCATTGAAGTGTTCAAGTAAGCGCAAGGCTGGATTTATAGAATAATAATTATACAATCCCTCGGCAATATCGTACTTTTACCACCGACTTGATTCTTACATCATTGTCGCCTTTAGTCTCTTGATGCAAGTGTATGTTCATCAAGCTGATGCTGGGTATATAAACAACACAAGCTCAACAACAAACTACATGTTCTCTGCTGGACCTGACTACTTATACCAGACATCAAAAATTCTGGCCTCAGTTCACGATTGTAATTTCTAAAATAAATAGAAGAGAAAAAAAACACTACCGACTTAAAAGCTGAGATTATCCCCGCAGCGTTTGGGTCCCAGCAGAATTTTGTTTGGTGCTTATCCTTTTCGCTTCCCCATTTCGGACTCCGCGAATATCTTTTTTCCCCCACCTTCCCCCACTCTTCCCCACCAACAACGCTCTTTATTCAAATATGGTCCAGAAACAGCATGTATCCTTGGTTGTCAAATTTGGCGAGCACCATTAGCCCATACTAACATTCAAGAATCAAAGCTTGTCTCTTCGGTATGTGAATCTCACGGCTCATGCCAGCGAACATCAGCTCACCGCGGTTCTAGGGTATGACGTTTGGAAAGGCACGAGAAAGCCGTTCAAGGACCGCGTGCACCGAACACACTACTAACCAGTTCTAGACTTGGATGGTACCTTGCTTAATACCGAGGATATCTACACCGAGGGCACCTCGCAGGTACTTGCCAGATACGGGAAGGGGCCCTTGACATGGGACATAAAACTCGACTTGCAAGGCCGGCCTGGTCCTGAGGCCACACGCAATCTTTTGAATGCATACGGAATCACCGATGTGACGCCTGAGCAATACATGGAGCAGGCATTCGAGGTCTTACAGAACCTCTGGGACAAGAGTGAGTGGTTAGAGGGGGCGTTGCCGCTTCTCGCTTACATGAAAGAAAAGAATATCCCCGTAGCTTTAGGCACGGGGTCAAACCTTATCAACTACAAGCTAAAGACCGACCGGCATTTGGAACACTTTGACATCTTTGGCCACCATGTGGTCACGGGCGACGATCCGCGGATCCCACCCGGGCGTGGCAAGCCAAACCCTGACATCTGGCATGTCTGCCTTGAATCCTTGAACCAGCTGCGTGATAAAGAAGGGTTGGAGCGTATTGAAATGGAGGAATGCTTGATCTTTGAAGATGGCATTCCGGGTGTTCTTTCGGGTCAAAACGCGAATGCAACCGTAATCTGGGTGCCTCACCCTGGAGCTGTTGCTGAACTTAAGGGCAAGGAGAATGAAATTCTTAGTAGCGGTGGCGAGATTCTCCCTAGTTTAGCTGCGTTCGATCCCGTGAAATACGGGCTTTAGAGACCTCGATTGAGCAGAGTCCCACCAGGTTAGTCGAGGCCGGATACCTCAAATCAGGACACTAAGATCCACGGCTTTCTCGGTACCGATGATCACAATCGGTATGGACAATATGTTTAGGCCTGATGAATGAGCCGCATTGTCAATTTGGTTTGTAGACGAATATGTACATACATATCGTGAATGATCAATGATTGGCAAGAAGCCTTTTCTCCATTTCTCGTGGATCTACTCCAATACTTCTCTGTAGGAAAACCTCAATCTTTGAAAACTGGGAACCGGAGGATCAGCTGAAACATACTGCCACGCGTTAGTTCACGCAAACTTTTCAATCAAAATGGGGGAGGGGGGGCATCACGGCTGGCGGATTCTCATAAACCTGCTAAGAAATAACTCGATAATGGTTGGTGCATATGATAAAAAGTTTGATGAGAATTTGTGATAGGTTTAGATTTGGGATTGCGGCTATCATGCCCCAGACTTCCTTACACGTTTTCCCCTGGATTGAAAAGTAACGACGAATGAACAGAGCCGAGAGCCAGTGACAACTTGACTTCCACGTAGGGCTTGTATGTATCCAGCACATCGCCGTTTATCACATCCACCACAAATAGTGTTGGTTCCGAGCCACGCAGGAAATAATTCTCTTAGATACCAAAGCCTATTGGTTTGAACAGCAGACTTCAGGCAACTCGTGGATGTTTGAGTAGGCATCAGCCAAAAGAATATGAGTGACTGCCGCGGGGGTCTCGTGCTTCATACCAAAAGCACCCCATTTGGCGATACCACAACTCACCCATTCTGGCATGCAGAGCAGGATTCCGTATTCAGCTGTATCTGGGATGGGATAGCACCGGAGCTGCTTGTGAGGAGTTGAGATGTTGTGTTTGGATATGAGTCTCACCACAGCTACGCACACGTGTGGCACTCGTCCCACTGGCAGGCAGAACTTACATTTGGTGTTGCTATACCCAATCAAAGCACGGTGAAGTGCCAAAGAAGGACGCCCAGGTGATTTTCCGAAACGGTTTGAGGTCTTGGGTCAGTGCGAGGGCGTCCAGGGCCGAGATCAAACAAGCGGAACAGAATAAGACGACCGAGTCAAATCGACAAAAATAAAGCAGGGACCGTGATCAGCAGCTAGAAAATGAACAAAGAGGCCAGATGCAGCAAAACCACGACAGGCGGCACTTGCTGCGAGCTACATGCGGACCGTGTCGATGCATTGCGACAGAATGTATAAGCAGCACTCTACCTGGCATTTTTTGACGCAGTAAGTCGTGAGTTTGGAGAGATGCGTCTAATTGTATTCACTTTGTCCTTTTTTTTTTAAAAAAAAACAAAGGTTGAACCCTCTACCGGTTTCTTTTCATCCACCAGCCTCAGTTCATTCTCACCAGTCATTCACATGTTGATGTCTCGTCAGGTATATACCTGACAATAATAAATTTATAAGTGAAGTAAGAACTGGGAACTCCATAAGTTTTCCTTTGGTGTAATACCGGATGCCGGTCTCTACTTAATATTTTGTTTTGTAAAGAAAATGGGAGGAATTCAATTTCTTTCAATATTCAAACACCTCATTTCTTTAACAAAATCGTCCTTGACATGGGTAGAATAAAAAAGAATGTATAAAAGATTCAACTACTTGGATATTACAAAAAATAGCCCTGCCTAATTCTGTTCGAGTACATCTGAAGCTCGAATTTCTCTAATACATGCCCCTTCATATATTCAAAACACACTTTATATTCGTTCCGAGAGCCAGCAGAAACACCAGAATTCAAAACTCCATGGCTACTTGACCATCTTGCTGCAAAGAGCACATACTCCCCAATTGCGCTGCGACCAGATGGGCCATGCCAGTGACACTCATGTTTCAAATGATAGCCATCTATATGGTTCTGTATGCGTGACTTTCGGATACCGGTACAGTTTCCCCAGACCCCGGAAACCCGCTTGGGTCGTGCGCAGCGCAGACCATCAAGAGGTGCTCGCCTCCACATTTATCTCACCCAGATTGCCATACAAATGATAGGCACGGACTGCTACCACCTCACGCTCGACCTTTTACCACTGGCAAAGCACGCCGAAGCGCACGTCCTGCAACCCCCCGCGCCTGCTCCCCACGACTACCGGGTCTCGGAACTCACAGTCTCTGGCCACGACTCCGTTGACAACATGAGCAGCAGCGGTGGCGCCACGAGCCACGAGCCTCTCAAGGCGCAGCTGCTAGGCCGCGGCGCGATCCGGCTTTTCCGGGACTTCCAGACCGGGCCCGTGGAGGCGCACGAGCACACCACTGCGGTAGACACGGGCGACGACACGATGCTCTCGATCATCGCGCTCCCCACGTACTTCACCGCCACGGACCTCCTTGGGTTTGTAGGCACGCATTACATGGAGCACATCACGCACGTGCGCGTGCTCAAGAGCGAGAAGCCAAACCGGTTCTTGGTGCTCCTCAAGTTCAACGACCCGCTCGCGGCCGCGGAGTTCCAGTACCACTTTGACGGGAAGCCGTTCAACTCGATGGAGCCCGAGGCCTGCCACGTCGTGTTTGTGCGCTCGGTGACCATCGCCGCGCCCGCCTCCTCCGAGACGCCTGCGCCGGACGCGCTCATCCCGTTTCTCATGAAAGACCCGTTCACGCTGGGCCACAGCTTCGGCGTCACGGGCCCGGGGCCGAACAGCGGCTCTACCGACGGCACGCTCGTGTCGGTAGAGCTCCCCACGTGCCCGGTGTGCCTCGAGAAGCTCGACTGCGAGATCTCGGGCCTCCTCACGATCCCGTGCCAGCACACCTTCCACTGCCAGTGCCTCTCCAAGTGGCGCGACGACACGTGCCCGGTCTGCAGGTACACCAACAGCGTCTCGAACCAGAAGATCCAGCGCTCAGTGCGCCGGTTGCTGCAAATCAACTCGCGCATGCAGCAGACCTCGGGGGATGCGCCGCCTGTCGAGGCAGGGGACGACGTCGACACGTGCATGGACTGCGCCACTGCTGACGGCCTCTGGGTGTGCCTCGTGTGCGGCAACCTCGGCTGCAGCCGGTACGCGCCCGAGCAGCACCTGTTGAAGCATTTTGTCGAGACAGGACACTGCTTCGCCATGGAGCTTGCCACTTCGCGCGTGTGGGACTATGCCGGGGACAGCTACGTGCACCGGCTTATCATGAGCGAGTCGGATGGCAAGATTGTCGAGTTTCCCAACAAGTTGCGCCCGGACGAAAAGCTGGGCAAGCTGGCCACCGAGAGCGACGAGTACTCCGAACTCTTGCTCTCGCAGCTCATCAGCCAGCGCGAATACTACGAGCTTCTCCTTAAAGAGAAGGGCTTGGCTGGTGCCGCCCGACGCCGGTCGTCCGCCATTGAGCCGGCGGCGCACATGCCAAAGGTCACAGAGTTGGAGGAGAGGTTGGAGGAGTTGACTGCAAAGCTTGATAAGGTGACTACACACGTGATCCCAGCTCTCAAGCGAAAGATCGACATCAAGCAAGTCTCGCTAAAGGTGGCCGCGGAGGGGCTACAGGAAGCCAATGCGCTCGGGGAGGGGCTCTCGCAGAAAGTCGAATTCTTGACCGCGCAGAACGCGGAGTTGAAGGCGCAGAATGAGGACCTTGCAGAGCAAGTAAAGGACTTGATGTTCTACCTTGAGTCGCGGGAAAAGTTCAAAGACCAGCCTCCGGAGATCACCGATGGACAAGTCGTGATGCGGCCGAAGAAGAGCAACAGGAAGAAGAAGAAATAAGTGGTGGTGAATGCGGGCACCGGTGCGGGGGCACTTGAGCACCTCTCACACGTCTGCTTCCGGGATGTGTATCAATGGATATATGGGCATGGGCAAATAAAATGGGTTTCTTCGTACCGGTGCAGGAACGTGGACGGAAGTATCGCCGGCTGTGCCGCTGGTGGTTGCCTTTGCAGAGACAAATACCGTGCTGGCTTGTGCATAGGAAAGAAAATGCAATACCAGCCACATAACTCTGCAGGGGATCTACTATAGGCTTTCATATATACAAGGATATAGATGCAATGGTGAGTCTTCACGAAAGTACGGAACTAAACTCCAGGAAACAAAACTCTCCGAAGTGCAAAAAGCGCCGAGGATACATGCACAAGAGCGATATGACCTCAAGTGAAGGTATCACCGAAATGGATACACAAGGGTTTCGCATGGCCCACCACTATATATCGAGACACATACTTGACACGTAAGGCAATATCTCTGTATCTCCAGGCCAGCCACGTCATTCATTCTTTTTCCCTTTGACTAGCATGCTCTTCTACCCTGCGCATCTACTCACAAACTTTAGTATATACTGGAATCTATCGCGCTGACATAACTCGGATCCGGCTGCTGCACCAACTTGAACAACGCAAGTCTATTTTCCCGAATCCATGAAGCACAAAGGGAAAAAAAACAACGAACATACACTTGTATCTCGAGCAAATCTCCTGACCTTCCGGCCGCTTTCTCGAAATTTCCCAGACACACGTGCTGCCCGCAATATGGCTGATGGCTCATACACCACTCCGCGAGCCAGAATTGGGCTAGAGCGTGACCTGCACACAGGCGAGCATCGGGCTCATCTCAGCAGATGCGCTGCCCCAGCACCCAAAATTTTCCACTCCATACGCTCCAGCACCCCCACGCCAGACCCCCCTTTTTGTCAAACACACACACAAAAATGGATCCCGCTGCCAACACGAAGCTCAGCAGCAGCGAGGTGGCGTTCCCGAGAGGAGGTGCGTCCGTGTTGACGCCCTTGGAGATGAAGACCATCTCCAACAAGGCCACGGAGGACGTGCTTTTTGAGCAGGCGTCGCTGGAGAAGAAGCGAGGCGCCGGCGAGGACGCAGAGACAAAGCTGCGGAAAAAGGCGCGCAAGCACAAAAACAGCCCCGGCGGCAAGACGGCTGCTGCCGACGAGAAGCCCTTGCTGGTGGCGCACTTCTCATTCAAGAACTTGGTGCCTGGCGTCTCTGTGCTCGGCCAGATCGTGGGTATTTCCCGCACGCATCTCTCGATGGCCATCGGCGACAACTTGGTGGGCCACGTGCCCATCACTGCGATCAGCGCGGAGCTCACCGCGCAGCTAGAAAAATACGAGGCGGCCATGGACTCGTCGGACGACGAGGACGACGAAAACGACGAAAACGACGGGGCTGCCGCGGGTGCACAGGCGCTTGCCGCCCGCCCCGCGTTCCCGAGCTTGGAGTCGTTGTTTGCTGTGGGCCAGTGGCTCAGGGCCGTGGTGACGCCCGGCGACGAGAAGAAAAAGACAATCGCGCTCTCGCTCGAGCCGCAGCTCACCAACGCCGCAATGGAGGAGGCCGACTTGGTGCCCGGAAACCTTCTTCAGGCATCGGTCGTGTCGATCGAGGACCACGGCCTCGTGCTCAGTTTGGGCTTGGAGCGCTACTCCGGGTTCATGCCCAAGAAGGAGTTGAAGAAGGCCGACATGCTGGTGCTGGCGTTTCGCCCGGGCCAGGTGGTGTTGGCGTCAGTCGCCAGTACGGGCGCGCGGATCGTGACCTTGCGCCCGGCACACAACGAGAACGTCAGCAAGAAGACGACCGTGGCCACGATATCCTCCGTCGACGCAGTCCACCCGGGCGCGGTGGTGAACGCGCTCATCAGCGACGTGGCTGAGGATGGCGTCCACGCCCGTGTCTTTGGCATGGTCGACGCCACGTTCTCTCTCCCGCACGCGGGCGAGTACGGCATCGACAAGTTAAAAAACCACTTTGCCATCGGCTCCAATGTGCGTGCCCGCGTCATTGGCGTGTTGGTGGCGGACGGGGTGCGTCGGTTCATGTTGTCCCGTGCGCCGCGCGTGTTCGACATGGCCAGCTCGCTCAACGTAGAGCCGCTCGAGGCGTTCCCCTCGGGGTTCGTCTTTGAGCAGCCCCTCGCGGTGGTGGGCGCCGACGCGGACTACATCTACCTTTCTACGGGCTCCGAGATCGTGGGCCAGGTGCACAAGTCCAACGTCGACCCGGGGAAGGTCGCCAACATCGAGTACCCGGTCGGGTCCAAGCACCGCGCGCGCGTCTTGGGCTTCAACGAGGTCGACAACGTGTTGGTCATGACCCTCAACCCCAAGGTGATCAACTCCAAGTTCGCCTCTGCGGAGGACATCCCGGTGGGCGAGTACATCTCGACGGCGGAAGTCACCAAGATCTTGCCGGACGGCAAGGGCTTGCTCGTCAAATTCTTTGGCGACTTCGAGGCGTTGGTGCCCGCGAAGCACATGTCCGACATCAAGTTGGTGTACCCGGAACGCAAGTTCAAGGTGGGCGGCATTGTCAAGGGCCGCGTGTTGCAGAAGAATGGCAGGAGGCTTTGCGTCACGTTGCGCAAGAGCTTGGTCAACATGGACGAGGAGGCCATTGTCTACAGCACCGACCATTTGTCTGTGGGCTTCAAGACCACAGCCGTTGTCGAGAAGTTTGTGGCTGGCGGCGCCGTCGTGTCTTTCTTTGGCCACTTGCGCGCGTACTTGCCCAAGAACGAGATCTCGGAGACGTTTGTCGTGAACGCAAAAGACTACTTGCGTGAGAGCCAGGCCGTCGGCGTGCGTATCATGAAGTTCTCGCCCCTGGACGGCAAGATCACCGTGACCTTGAGACAGGCCGCGGAGCTTAGCAGCGCACAGGCTCAGCACCTCGAGGAGATTGTCGCAGGAAGAAGTATCGTAAAGGCCTCCATTGTCGAGAAGACCAAGGAGGCATTCGTCGTGGAGTTGGAGAACTCGAACTTGCGCGGCTTAATGTTCACGGGCCACTTTTCCGACGGCAATTACGAGGAAAACAGAATCATCTACAAGTCCTCCAAAGTCGGCGGTGTCTTAGACGTCTTGGTCATCGAGAAGAACATGAAAACTAGGACCGTAGTGGTGTCGGCCAAGAAGTCGTTGATCAACGCGGCTAAGTCCGAGACGTTGCCCTTGCATTACGAGGACATTCACGTCGGCTCCAGCGTCTCCGGGTTCATCAAGTCTGTCACGAGCATGGGGCTTTTTGTCAGCTTCACAGGCAGGTTGACGGGATTGGTGTTGCCCAAGAACGCTTCGGCTGATCCCACGGAGGACTTGCTGAAGCGGTTCTATAAGAACCAGTCAGTGGTCTGTGAGGTCACCAAGGTCGACAACGAAAACAAGCGGTTCTTGCTCGCGCTCGCTGACACGACAGGCGCAAACGCGTACAGAGCCAGGAAGTTGAAGAACCCGGTCGACGCGTCACGTAAGCTCACCACCGACTACGCGTGTGGTGAGGTTACCAGTGGCACTATCGTGTCCATCGAGGGCAACCACTTGCGCGTCCGGTTGGCCGATAACTTTTTTGGCAGGATTCACGCGAGCCAGTACTTCAGCTCCACAGACCAGATCAAGGACTTCAAGGCCCCGCTCGCTTCCGTCTCAGTCGGCGAGAAGATCAAGGCACAGGTTATTGGCTACACCAACAGCAAGACTGGCATATTCACCACGAGCTCCTCGTTTTCCGAAGACACCGAGGTGGAGTTATCTGCGTTGAAGAAGCAGATCAAGAGCACGACGCCATACAAGCCCGTGCTGGTGGAGACCGTCGCAGTCGACTCCACCGTATTTGCGTACATCGACGCGTTCGACCATGGCCATGCCATCTTGTCGGTTTCTCCAGGCGTCATCGGCGAGGCTCTTGTTTACAACCTCTCGAAAAAGGCCGAGGACTACGAGGACTTTGAGGCCAGCTTTCCAATCGGCACTTGCTTGAACCTCAAGGTGCTTAGGTTGAACAGCAAGCAGCAGAGGTTGGTTTTGTCTGTTCACGCTAAGGAAATTACCTCGACATCGCAGGTCTCTACGGGCCAGAAGCTCCCAGGCATGGTGTTCTTTGTGTCGGAGTCGAATGTCTTGGTCGAGTTTGGCAGAGATGTGGTTGGTAGAGCATTCATCACCGATGCCTTGAACGACTACGACCAGAAGCTAGTTGACGCGTACAAGCCCAACCAACCTGTTCTTGCAACCGTCACGGAGATTGAGAGCGGCGAGAAGAGACTTGTGGTCAGCTTGAGAAACAAGGAAGCCGCAAAGGACAAGGCGATCAAGTCCATCGATGACCTCAAGAGAGGCTTGTTGGTCAAGGGCTTCATCAAGTCTATCACTAATACGGGCATTTTCGTTGCGTTGAACAGGGACTTGTTCGCATTGGTGCGTGTCGCCGACATCTCTGATGTAAAGTTGGATGACTGGAAAAAGTACTACAAGAAGTACCAGTGTGTGGAGGGAAAGATCACCCTGTGCCAAGCTGTAGGCCGCATCTCCATGACCTTGAAGGAAAGCGAAGTGAACGGCGACTTGACTAGCTTCAAGACTTTCGAAGAGTTGGAGGTTGACCAGATCTTCGACGGAACCATCAAGCAGATTGCTGAGTTCGGTGTGTTTGTCAAGTTGGACGGTACTGCCAACGTCAGTGGACTTTGCCATCGCTCCCAGGTTTCCGACAACATGATCGAAAATGTCGGCGACTTCTTCAGTGAGGGCGACCGAGTCAAGGTAAAGATCTTAAAGATTGACACCAAGAAAAGACAGCTCTCTCTCGGCATGAAGGCATCCTACTTTACCGACTTGCAAGATGAAGATGTCGAGATGGCTGATGCTGCTGACGACTCTGTGGCAGAAGACGAGGATGAGGTCATGAGCGATGCGTTTGAGGCCAGCGATGAGTCCGAGTCTGAAGATGAAGATGAAGACAAGGCTGAAGCCAACATTGCCGCCACAGGTTTGAGAGGATTGTCCACAAACGGTTTTGACTGGACTGCATCTATCTTAGACCAGGCTGAGGATGACGAATCCTCGGACGACGATGAAGAAGACCTTGTGCAGAGCAAGAAGAAGAGAGGTAAGGGTAAGAAGCAGGTCAAGGACCGTACGCAGGAAATGAACGCCCGGGCGCCAGAATCTGTCGGTGACTTTGAGCGTTTGCTTGTCGGAAACCCCGACTCTTCTGTGTTGTGGATGAACTACATGTCATTCCAGTTGCAACTTGGTGAGATTGACAAATCGAGGGAGATAGCCGAAAGAGCCTTGAAGACGATCAACTATCGCGAGGAGCAGGAGAAAATGAACATCTGGATCGCCATCCTAAACTTGGAAAACAGTTTCGGCAGTGATGAGTCCTTGGCTGAGGCCTTCCAACGCTCGGTACAATACATGGACAGTTTGACCATGCACCAGAAGTTAATTGGAATTTATGTGCTTTCCGAAAAGTTCGAAAAAGCCGAAGAGCTTTTCAGAGTCATGTGCAAGAAGTTTAGTCAGAACGTTGCGGTGTGGGTACAGTGTGGCTCGTTCTACATGGACCGCAAGATGCTGGAGGAGTCTCATGAGGTATTGGCACGTGCCTTGCAATCTCTTCCTAAGAGGGAACACATCGATGTGGTGAGAAAATTTGGTCAGCTCGAGTTCACCAAGGGTGACCCAGAGCAAGGAAGGTCGTTGTTCGAGGGCTTGGTCACCGATGCCCCCAAGAGAACAGACTTGTGGAATGTTTACATCGACCAGGAGATAAAGATTGGGGACCGTGAAAAGGTCGAGGCTTTATTCGAGAGAGTCATAAACAAGAAATTGTCCAGGAAGCAAGCTAAGTTTTTCTTCTCCAAGTGGCTCTCGTTTGAAGGTGACGCTGGTGATGAACAAGCTGTTGCTCGTGTGAAGGCTCTCGCCGTCGAGTTTGTCCAAAAGCAAACCAAGGAGGAACAAGAGGAGGAGCAAGAGGAGCAATAGATTCCTCCTCCATCTAGCAGAGATTTTTGTCTCTCGATCTAGAATTGGATTACAGGACATTCATGCTGAATGAACGCAGTGGATTGTGTAAATACATTATATTATTGGAATACAAGTGAAATTTGAGTTAGCTAGTCTGGGCTTCTACCTCAGGAAAAATAGACTCTAAAATGATGTCCAAAATCTCAAACATCAAGTGCTTGTTGAGATAATCATTCTGACCCATTTCAAGAATATTGATGCACGCCTGATTCGTGTTTCTAACGCCGAATATTTTCGAGCAGGTCTCAGACATAAAAATTTGCAAGATTGTATACGCCTCTTTCCTTGTCGCAACTTGCTGAGATTTAGTCCTTAACTCTGGCGACTCTCTGAACTTTCCACCTGGGAATAGCATATCTTGTAAGGATTGAAGTACATCCGCTATATTTTCCTCTTGTTTGATGTTTTGCTCGATTTGAGTTATTAAGGTCCGTTCAATGGTGGAACCAAGAACTTGCTGCAAGATCACCAAAAGAGCACGTCCGCGTAGCCAGTTCGACCTACTCAAGTCAAAAACTGTGAGAAGCAAATCGGAGATGGGCTTCACAAAGGGGACTTTGTCTACTACATTCTTCTGAATCTCGTCAAACTGCTTGAGTTCTCTCTCCATTTCTTTGATGTTTAGCAATATTTCCTCATTCTGTTTGACTTGTAACGTATCTTTTTTGGGGGCCACGATGCCAGGATCCCGTGACGGCTGTCTAAAAAAAGAATTATTGATTTTTTCGACAGGAAACTGTGTCTTTCCGACACTGAAATTTTCAGAGGAGAGGAATGACCGAAAGGCTGGGTCCGAGCAGACATCCGGAAGGGCGAGCAAATCTTGCAAGTACTTTTCAAGAAGTGGCTTTCTGGTCTCGATTTGTTGAGTTTTTTGGAACTTCAAATATGAGATGTTTTTTTTAGGGAACTGAACGTCGTTGACTTCATTGTATCGTTTTTTCAAATACTCATTGAGCTTGTGAAATTGACTGAAGCGACGGGCAACAATCCATCCTGCAACAATTTCGTTCGGGTCTTCACTAGAATATTTTTGTACTTCTATGACGTACATCACGTATGTTAAGTTTTCGTCCCTGCCAAAGACACACGATTGTATGCGGACTTTTGATTTTCCATACAAACTGTTGTCGTTTTCTTGAACAATATATTGCTGTTTCTGAAGCTCTTTGGTGTTTATCTCTTTCTCGAGACTTGAATTTGATCTCCTCAAAATTTTTAGCTCCGTAACATTGTTAATGAGTTCGGCTTTTTTCAAAAGAGAAAGTAAAACTTCATTTTGTTTGATGAGATTTTCGATATCAAGATCAAGAACAGAAATTTTTTCAGCTAAGCTTAAATCACCTGGAGCTGCTAGAAGCAATTCCAGATTTGAGAAGCTTTGGGACGTAGAGTCATTTGAGTCTACAGATTCAGAGAGTGAATTAGAATCCAGATCTGCATCACCATTGACCTCAAATAATGCAGACAATCTGTTCAGGTTGTTAATATCAAGTCCGAACACAGAATTGTTAAGTGGAATAGACGTGTCACCAAATAAAGAGCTTTGAGATGACTTCCGCGATACTGTGCTCTTGATATTTAGGTCTCCAGCCAGATGATGTGTCAGCAGTCGATTGCCACTATCGATGGCGGACGAGCTCATAATGTTTTCAAAAGCCGATTCAACGGCGTGGACGACCGCAGAACTCACAACATGTGACTCTTGATATTCTTCTGGTTCAAATCGTCTCGCATTCTCGTCAGTCTCTGTGAGTGGAAATGCTGTAGAAACCACACGCTTCATGGATTTTTTTGGCAGCATCGTATCCAAGTCCCCAAACCTGCTTGACATTTGGAATTGCTCAAGGTGAACCGTCTTCATATGTAAGAAAATATCGTTTTGTAATTCGAACAAGGCCTGTCTCGCTTGTTGATACAGGGCTACATCTCTCAAGTTGTCATTCTGGACATAACTTGAAACTGTTTTTCGAATCAGATCACTGATTTCCAAGAATGACGACAGGAAGTATTTTTCATAAATCTTTACTATGTCATCCTCATTGGAGAACTCCAAGAATAGCGGAATTTCACTCGTATCTGCGCCTTCGAGTGGCGCGCGCATTCGTTCAATATGTTGCCAAAGGTCAACTTCGACTTCATGTTTCGAGGTTCGGAGAAATTCCCGAAAGACAGCCGCATGTTTTGGCTCCGCCAAAACTGATTCTAGATTTTGAAATTTTTGGTCCTTAGACGGAGATTGAGGGATCATAGAGAGCAATTTGGAAATTCTTGAGTGATTATGTGAGTACAGACTACTAGAAGGGTCTAGAGAGGCTTGCTCATTTTGTAGAGCACCTCGCAATTCCTGAAGCTCTCTTGCCGAATTAATTTTTGAAATTTTAGAACTCCAGGCAGCCATATATTCGGAAGTAATGGGAGATCTGAGAGTCGGAAGCGAAAGAGACCCATTAACATGGAGTGTATCATCGGGGGTATGCGTTGTATGTTGCTGGAGAGCCTCACGAAGTCGCTTTACTTGATTTCTGTGACGCAAGTTTGCGCCCACAATTTTAACGATTAATTGATTGAAAAAGTCCCCCTCCGATAGCACCGAGAACGCATTTGTGAGGACTGTGCATGCAAGCACTTCAGTCAAAAGTGATGTGACAAGCCCATTAGATTTTTCTTGCGAAGAGAGAAGAAACGGGAGGATGCTTTTAACTTTTGCCCGCAAAAAGTTTTTTTCTTTGATACTAGGCCCTGATCCGGGTACTTTCATGGACACGCCTTCGTGTACTATGCCTTTGTTGAATCTTTTTGCAACGTTCAATTTGCTTTCGATGGAGTACGAGGAATCGTAAGCAATGCCAATATTTGTAAACTGGGAATAATGGTCAGTGATGGCAGGTATAATTCTGTGGACAAGCATATTTGGAATATCAATAGTGGCGACACGAGCACTCAAGTTCGCAAAAACATGACGTAGCTCTACTCTTATTGCATCTTGAAAAAGCGAATCTGTTGAAATTTTGGTGAACCACGAATCGATGAACTCTCTTAAAATGAGATCCGTTAATTTTGCCAAGGCTAGTGATATTTTTGGATATCCTTTTATGGTAGGCAGTGCAAGCAAATCTGCGTCTATTTTCATTTTCGAAACCTCGTCTCTCCAAGTATCTTTTGTCAAGAAGTTGAGCTTCTTCCCCGATTTATGTGCATGGCTTGCACTTGTTTTCCTGGGTTTCAAGATGTAGTAGAGAATGGCTATAAATACTAGTAGGTTTGCCGTAGACCACCACAAAATGGTGTGTTTGAATTTTACGACTAGGGTGCCGCATACGAGGATCTTCACGTATTTAGTTGAGAAGTGTTGATAAACACTCCTGGTCTCATGGGAATTGGCATTTTTTGTTTTGACAGGCCCAGATATTTTGACCATCTGCGTCCCGTTAGAATCTTAATGGTGTTCTTTACCCGTCAGGCTGTGTGCATGGTGGTGTGGCCGTGCGCGATATTCATCATTGATCGGTTTCAAGATGCAGTCTCGACCTACGGTTGAGAAAAGGCTCATTGACCTAATACATGAAGATAATTTAGATCCTGTTTTATATTATTGCCGGTCCGGCAGAATATATGAATGAGAACCTACATGACGGTGCCAGAGACATTTAAAGTGCAGCTGGCTCTGGGAAATTTCATAAATAAGATACAGCAAAAGATGATGTACCTTGGAAATAATTTCATTTTTTCCCCAAAGCCATGGTTTCTGAATCTAGCGAATCAATATGGGATATGGATGCCATATCTCATGCTTTCAGTACAATTTCAAATCGGGGCAAACGGGAAAACATTATCTCCTGCTTATCTGGAAGAGTAAAAATTGTCAACAATTTCCAGTTTTCATATTTAGTTTGGCCGATTGAACAATACAAACAATTGAACTGAAGTACTCCGATTCTTTACTTTCAATAAAATTATTTACAACACGAACTTATCCCTATGAATCTATTATTTGGAGAGAAAATTACCAAAAAAAACGTTTTTTTTGCAGCACATTCGTAACGATCAAAACTATTCTATATTACTACGAGCAAAGATCAAGATTTACCAGTGATTTTTCTTCGTTTGCTCTCTTCTCCATCGTCAACCAGTCGTCTTTTTTTAGAAGTCTTAGATGTGTGTTGGACCTTCGTGCTCGCGTTTGTCTTTTCTTTATGTCGCTTTTCCCTTTTGGATCCTTTCAAGGTTTCACTCTTTGAATTTACGAGCTGCTTTACGCTTGGCTCGTTGTTTTCAAGTCTACCAAGGTTTTGATTATTCTTCTTCTCTTCTGTCTTCACATGGTCAAAAGGATCTGCGAATTTCGCCAGTACCTTCTTCTCTTTCTTCTCTTTCTTCTCTTTCTTCTCTTTCTTCTCTTTCTTCTCTTTCTTCTCTTTCTTCTCTTTCTTCTCTTTCTTCTCTTTCTTTTCTTTCTTTTCTTTCTTTTCTTTCTTTTCTTTCTTTTCTTTCTTTTCTTTCTTTTCCTTCTTCTCTTTCGTCTCCCTCTTTGCCCTCATTCCTTTTCCAGATACATGTCCAATAACAGTTTTGGTCACCTTGTTTAGAATCTCTGAAGGATCACCTTGCATGCTTTTAACATGTGCATTTTCGGTTTTTCCCACTGTCCCAGCCAAACCTTCGCCCCTCACAAACATACGGTACAATGGCAGATTAACTTTTCTCATGTGATTGGTAACTTCTACTTCGTTACTACTGACAGAAACTCCATGGACTCCCGAAGTAACTTCAAGGTTTTTCAATTGGCCATCAAATAGCCTCTCCCACCACATATCGGAATCGTTGCCTTCAGAACCCAAACCTTTGGTATCTTTCTTGTGCTTTACCAAAATGGGCTTCCTAAGACCACCTTGTTTCAAGGCTTCGCCTTCTTTCCAACCAAAGGACTGAAGATATGAGCTGGCGTTCATTTTGTATTCAAAGTATTGAGAGGGTGAAAATTTATATTCGATTTGGTGATTTGTTTTAGTCACTCGTATGTGTAGTTAGATAGCAAAAAGCCAGCGAGATGTTTCTCAATGATACAGCCGTTATTTCTCAATAAACAACGGATGTTGGAGACTCGGCTAAATCTCTGTCAAAAGTTGGGTTTATCGATGCTCATCTCACATCGCGCGTCTCATCTCATAGTATACCATACTGATTGTGTGGAATCGCTTCATCGAGGTAGAGCTAACTTCATCGAATTGTTGTTGATCTTTGGCTTTATTTAGATAGCTATAGAAAAATATTGCCATTATCAAATTTGAAAAATTGTTTTCTCGAAGTAGGTTTGTGTTAAACCTATACCACTTCATTGTCAACTCTCATTGTGAATGCAGTCTCCGAGCCTCCGGACTTGCTTCCGCCCCAAATTCCGGCATAGCGACACTCAAACCTGACTTCACATTGGACTTATCAACACCTATGCATCCGCTTTCTTCTCGCATACATGTCCAAAGAAACGCTTGACCATCTTATAAAAAAGGTGGACGCAGAACGAGTGTCTGACCCGTTCTCCACAAAGCAATATGAAAAACTAACAGAATATGCCCTGAAACATGGCCTTTTGGATTGCCCCCAAGTATGGAGAGTTCGAATGATTTTTGAAGCGCTCAGTGCAAGTGATATGGAATGCTGGAAATACGCCATCAATCGGGATATTCCTGAGCCGGAGGCGACCATTGAGATGTCCCTAATGTACAGCTCCATAGCCAAAGAGTATCCTACGTTAGAACATGTGGCAAACTATCTAGACTACCTGAACCCTACCGTATCCCAGCTACAGCAATCGTATGCAAAATACAAAAATGATTTTGCCCAAAGCCAACTTCTTTTTGACCGGCTTCTTGCCAAATTGTGTCTGACAAAGGATTGGCTCGCCGCACGTGCACTATACGAGTCCCGCTTGAAAACCCCGCATCTACAAATAGAAGAAACTTTAAGTTCATTTTCTTCTTTCGTGTCCGAGAACTTTGCTCAGGAATACACCTTGATCATGAGAAGCGCTAGTAAACTTCTGCAAGGCGTGCAGAGGGAGCAAAGGTATTACGAAATCTTGGAACAAGCAGTTGCGGAGGATCCTCACTCACCGGAACCGTGGATAAAGTACATGGTTCAATTGCACCAATACTCAAAACAGAACTCGCCGTATCCATCGTTTCTAACAGTGTTTTATAGGAGTTTGTTTGGCGGCACCCAGTCCAAACTTGGCTCAACTGCGTGGATAGATGTGTGGCTCACAGCACTCAAGTTTCTAAGTGCCCCGGATAGCCATTACTTCCTGGAAAAACAAAACATGGTTGCCTTGTTTGCGAAGTGCTACCCTACACTCCCACAAGCTTATTCTGAGCTAGCTTGGAATTTAACCACAGAGCAAGAGATCCACAGTCTAAGGAACCATATAATCGATAGACGTATCTTTGAAGCTGGAACTGTGGGATGTGAAATTCTTGCAAAAGATTTATTAACAGTGCAAAGGGTGCACCAACTGGAAACAGAATTCTCCCAAATCTTCCAAGATGATATACTCATGACATTCAAAGCTTTTGAGAATAATTGTACGGTTATCCAGTTTTGCATAGAGATGTATGGATCATCTGCCGATCCCAAAACAAGGAGACAAGCATACAACATTTTGTGCAATTTATACGACCGTGAAATATTTGTCGCAGCATTATGGCTTGCAGTCTATAACATCTTTGAGCGGGTCCCTGATCTGGATATACTCTATCTGGTTTTGCTGAAAATCGAAGCCAACGTCTCACGTTTTGATGATCCTAGACAAGTGTCTACAAAAATTGAACATCATTTCCGTTTGCATATCGGAAATGACTCTCTTGGAATACTCTATCAAAGGCTCAATAATCTTGCCAAAGTAGTCAACAGTTCTGTGAAAACAGATGCAGCCATGGATCTTGACATGCAAGTGCCTCTTCCGCACTTAGATGGAAAGAAACGAGAGACTATACAAGATGAAGAATACGAGCAAAAAGACGACGAATATTCTTTTCCCGAAAGAAAGCGTATAAAGATGGAATCCAAGCACGAGGTGAATGAGCCAGTGCGAAATAGGGAACAGCTTCGCGTCAAAATTACCCCTCTTGTCGCTGGCACGAATGAAAACGATATCAAGACATTTTTAGATGGGTATGCCAAGCCTATTTCATACGCCATATCGAGCCGAAGTGAAAATATTGAAGAAAACTTTGCGATTGTCGAGCTTTCTTCCGAACAAGAATTATTGTCCTGTTTGACCAGGCAATTCAAAACCCTCCTTGGTGCGTCTGTTGACGTCAAAAGAGTAATTGGCACCACTGTGTGGGCAACTAATTATCCTTCGAGCTTCGGCTCCGATGACATCAATGCTATGATCTTCGAGATCACAGGTATATATCCAATCTCCCTTCGTTTGCCCTCACAAAAAGACAACAAAGAACGGAGATTCTTTTACGCAGACTTTGATGACGATGCCACTGCTCTTTTTGTCAGAGATAAACTCTCTGGAAGTATATTTCAAGGGCTTAAACTTAAAGCAGAAATTTCGGATCCAGATTCAAAAAATACCAAGGACCATGCGCCTGCCTCGCACCAAATCCACCTCCACAATTTAAACTTCAAGAAGACGACAGAGTCGACCCTTTTCCAGTATTTTCAAAAATGGGGCGAGGTGGCCAATGTTAATTTGCCTTTAAGCGATGGCAATAAAGCGAAGGGGTTTTGCAATAACGGGTACGCTTTCATCACCTTTTCCAACGAAACAGCCGCATCCGAGGCATTGGCCAGAGAAAAAGCGAAGATTGATGACCGAGTCATTAATATATCTGCCGTAAAGGCAAAAAGATTCATTGATAAAAAAGCACCAAGTTTCGATGACCAAAAAACCATCACAATAAAAAATATAAATGAGACCGTTAGCGAAGCGCAGCTCAAAAAGTTGATCGAGGAAAAAGTTGGGCCAGTGATCCAGATTTCGTTGAAACCAAGTAAAAAAATGGCATTAGTTGAATTTCTGACAGCCCGAGACGCTGGAAAAGCCGGTTTTGAGCTTGAGGGATTTTCACACGAAGATCGTATTTTGCACTTGGGGCTTAAAACTGACTTTTTCAAAGAGGAAAGCGCTACTAAAGTTCCATCAATGATGTCTCCAATGCTAATGAGAAGGAAAAAAAGATGAGGAATACATTTGAATTCTCACTTGCAAGGAAGAAGTCACTCACGAAAAGCAAAAAAGTTGATCAGAAAGCAAAAAAAAAACACGTTTAAAAGTTGATCAAATGCGCATTGAGATATTGATACTATTGATTCGACTGCTTTTCCGTTGGCATTATCCATGGTCTAGATCAAAATCGAATCATTAATCCACTCTGAATGTCTTTCTCCGTGAATGATGTACCTTTCGCCAATGTGAAGACACTTTACTGGTGTATCAACTCCATGACAAACTTCTTTCCAGGTAGTCACGGCAATAGCAATTTTAAAACAAACAAATTCAATTCAACTAGAAACTATTTTTTTGTATTATTTTTTTTATCAAATTGGCCAACAAAGCCAATTATCAGTTTCATAAGGGTTAGAGTCGATGAGTAGCATACCATGATCTAGACCAGCAAAACATGAATCAGTTGCAAACTGTGCAACTTCAAATAAGATGTCAGGAAGCGCCTAAGTTAGAGGCTCCAAAATTTGGAAAGATCTTGACCAGCGCCGTTGTAAGCGAGAATGTTGGGGCTAGCCAGATCAAGTCCGGTGACCACATTCTTGGTGCCAAACTTAAGGAATCTTCTCTTCAATTCTGCTGGAGTGACAAGACTCTTTCCACCAAATTCTGACTCTGGCTCTGGCTGCAAAGACAACAAGTAGGACAATAAGCCTGTTACGTGGGGAGCTGCCATCGAAGTGCCCGACATAGTTTGAGTCTCCAGCCAGATACCAACGGAAGTGATATCCACGCCGGGTGCCTGGACATCGACGCATTTACCCCAGTTGGAAAACTCGGCCTTTTGATCCGCGTTATCAATGGCACCAACAGTGACCGGGCCAGTGGCTCTCGCGGGAGAAACCCCGCAGGCGTCTTGATTTTCGTTTCCTGCAGCAACAGCAACATGCAAGCCGGCGCTAGTTGCAGCATTTACAGCTAAGTCCAAAGCCTCGGAGGCACCTCCGCCAATTGACATGTTGATCGTAGCACCCTTATAGCCCTTTTGCTTAGCATCAACCTTTGCTTGATGGTCCTTCACAACGAACTCAATACCTTTGATAATATCAGACGTCGTTCCGCTGCCCAAAAGATTCATGACGCCAACAGCCACTAACTCCACGTTCTTGGCAATACCATAGGTCTTGCCACCAATGGTTCCGGCGACATGACTGCCGTGGCCGTGGGCATCGACGCGGACTTTGGGAAACGCTACTGCGTCACCCCACACGGCTCTTCCCTCGAAATCTGGGTGGTTGACCTTGATGCCCGTGTCAATGACGTATGCAGTGACACCCTCCCCACCCTTGTTATCGTAGAGGTAATCAGTGGTCGCCGGGTGCGCCAACTGGCGCTGTGAAACGCGCGCCAACCCCCAAGGAGCATCTCCTTGAGTTTCAAACTCGTTGATGTGCATGATGGAGTCCTGCTCGATAAAGTCAACCATGTCGCTGGCTTGAAGAAGATCCAACAATGCAGGAGGCACGTAGCCGACGTATCCCTTGAACGATGGAAAGCTTACAAACTTGAGAGCCTTCTCCATGAATTCGGCTGCCTCGTCACGCAAGTCGGTAATGAGATCGCGCTTTACCATTCCAGAGAGATGGCCATTCACCCATTCGTTGTGATCATCATAGGCACTATCCTCTAGTCCATGTTTAAGAACAACTATGTAGGACTGAGGTACGACGCTTGCGCCGCCGCGAATCGGAGCCGCTGAAAGGGCTCCTTGCAAGTTCTCTTGCTCGTTTGGTGTGTTTGTTGTTGCGAGGGGGTTTTCTTGAAGCGAGAAGATTTGTTCCAAATTGCCCAAGTTTTTCAAGTTCGGGATTAGAAGCGCACTCGAGCACGCCAAAAACGGAGATAATAACAATACGGGCTTCATTTTTGCAGCCTATGATTCCTGCAGCTTTTCTAGAACGGGGACTGGCAAACGGATAGCACAAGTGAGGGAGGCAAAGTAGTTGACAAGCACCGACTATTTCGTAGATGCAACAGGTAGATTTAGAGAGTGACTCTTTTTATGTCTTTGGTGTGTTTTATCCCTCTGCGATCTCGACCGAGAGTATGATTGAGAAAGAAATAAGTAGTGAGGAAAAGAAAAGGTATGCTCTTTTTACGGGTTATCTTATCAGGTGCGCGCGGGGTGGCGTGTGTGTATCTGCAGTATTGCCACATCGACCCGAAGCGGGAAGTGGTTCTGGGACTCACTTGCACGCGTACTTTTTACTTCTTGCCGAGGTTGTAGGCTATCAGAATAAGCATGAATTTGGCCGCAATCACCAATTTCTTTTTGTGTTACTACATGTATGATATCTTTTCGTGGTGGGTATGGTCTGCATTTCACGTGCGGCTCTATCACGTGAGGCATAGCCACATGTCAGGTTCGTGCAGCCGTGATGGCAACTTTCGAGCGTTCCATAATTTGCTTTGGCAGCCGTTCGCTAACGAAAAAAAAAGTCACGGAAGCACAATTCTGATATGGGTTACCATGTGCAGGGCTCCGGCGCATGTCTGTAAATTCAATGAGGCATCTTTCAACATCTTGGACATATATTGTGGTGGCTAGGGATACAAGCTTTGTCTCAATTGTTTGCCAATGTGTGCTTTTCTATTCCCGAGGTTGGTCCATGCACCACTGTGTCTAAGGCTTCGATGAAAAGAATAAATTCAATCAATTGGCTGAGACTTGGCTTCAATGAAGAACTACGTTTAAAGTTAAATGTTTGTTTTTTGTTTGCCATCACAGCTTGTGTTCGCGTACATACTGGAAGGTTGCATACATCGATGCGTGGTCTTTAAAAACTCCCGAATCATCAATATCAAAAAGAGGTATGTGTCATGCTAATGCATCAAGAAGTACTTGGAATTACGTAAGAAGGAACTTGTGAGCAATTGTTCGCAGCCAATGCCCCGTCGGTTAGCGCGCCGGTGATTGGCAAAGATTTATGAGAACGACATCCAATGCCACTCGCGGGAGGACGAGTGCACGGAGCTTGAATTGATCTATATCTGCAGAAGTTTTCAAAAAAGAAAGACAAATCCTGTAATCGTTGCGGAGGTGAGTTTCAGTAGTGAGGGCAAGAGCCCACACTGTTCAGTCCGCACATCAGACAAATCCTAGCACCTCTTGCGGGACTGGCCATACTCTGGCCCATTGGCTGTCCAGTGTGGCGGCTTTACAGGAGATCCATGTTGGATACTTGGCAAGTTACACAGACCTATAGTGACAGCGTCCAGGTTAAGAGGCCTCCGAACACGCGGTGGTATTCTCCACCGGCTCGGCATGAAGCACACATGCGCTGTGATGAAACCGGGTTTGGGAAGCATTTGCAATCTCGTGCCCCTACCAATATGGCATACCAGATTCGCCAAGAGGCCAGCCACCTGGGCGAGAAGAGGTGTATCTCGGACTAGACGACCTATCTGAGACTGGTTCGGAACGGGACCTATGCGCCCGGAACTCCCCCGTCGTGGCAAGTGCGTGTTTGCAGAGAAGCATACGACACATGTACCAAAATGACTACAGAACTGCGGGCCCAAGAACCATTGGACCCGTGCGAGATGGCACGCGGCTTCTGCCGCACCGCGGCCTCGGGAACCTGCGCGTGGTGCCAGAAATTGGATAGGCCATCTGGGGTTTTCTCGCAATACATGGGCACCAGGAACAGCGATTCTGTGCACGCACAGGATAACACGGCCCGAGTCTGGGTTGTCTTGCGGCATGCACTCTAAGGCTACGCACCCCCAACTCAATCGTTCCCCAACTTTACTCCATGGTATCGTTCCATGCCACTTCCACGATTGCACTATGCACTATACCACTGCGAGCTCCATCAATGAGACCAGCCATGGGGCCAGAGGCATAGACCCCCGCCACACTTCTGACACGGCACCTACCAAACACACCGTCTAGAATATAAGAGAGGAGAAGAAGAAGAAAAAAGAAAAGAAAAAGAAAAAGAAAATCCAGTGGAAATCACGTGCTGCCCCGCCCCAGCCGTGGTCCACCCAGGACTCACCGCAGAACACGGCCCTGCCCGAGCGCACGCGGCAAGCGAGGCCCCGTGACCGGCGCGCACACTTTTTCTGCTCTTTTTTCGCCGCGGCCCCGTTCCTCATCTCCAGTAGAGAGCCAAGCTGCAGAGGCAAAAACAACATGAGTGCCACGATCAAGTTGGAGAAAACGGACCGGCGGGACACGCTTGTGGCCCTTGAGAAAACGTACCAGCAGTACTGGGCCGAGAACAAGTTCTTCGACGTCGACGCGCCGTCGTTGGAAGAGGACCCCGAGGAAGACGGCGAGAAGTTGCGGGCCACGCACCCGAAGCACTTCGCCACGATGGCGTACCCGTACATGAACGGCGTGTTGCACGCGGGCCACCTGTTCACGTTGTCGAAAGTCGAGTTTGCCACTGGCTTCGAGCGGATGAACGGCAAGCGGGCGCTTTTTCCCTTGGGCTTCCACTGCACCGGCATGCCGATCAAGTCCTCTGCGGACAAGATCCAGCGCGAAATCGAGCAGTTCGGAGCAGACTTTTCCGGCGCACCGGTGGACGATGGCGATGCTGAGGTCGTGCCCACGGCGCAGGCCCAGCGCGAGGACGTGACCAAGTTCACGGCCAAGAAGTCCAAGGCGGTCGCCAAGCAGGGCCGCGGCAAGTACCAGTTCGAGATCATGATGCAGTTGGGGCTCAGCAAGGACGAGGTCGCGGCGTTCGCGGACCCGCAGCACTGGCTCACACACTTCCCGGCGTTGGTGCAGAGAGACGTGACCGCGTTCGGCGGCCGCGTGGACTGGCGCCGCTCAATGGTCACCACCCCAGCAAATGCGTACTATGACGCGTTTGTGCGCTGGCAGATCAACCGCTTGAAGGACGTGGGTAAGATCAAGTTTGGCGAGCGGTACACCATCTACTCCGAGAAGGATGGCCAGGCGTGCTTGGATCACGACCGCCTGTCCGGCGAGGGAGTCAACCCGCAGGAGTACGTGGGCATCAAGATTGCCGTCACAGAGCTCGCCGCGCCGGCACAAGAGGTGTTTGCTGCGCACGGCCTTGATCTTGCCGCGAACAAGGTCTACTTGGTCGCGGCCACCTTGCGGCCTGAGACCATGTACGGTCAGACGTGCTGCTTCGTATCTCCCAAGATTACTTACGGTGTCTTCGAGGCCGCACCGGGAACATTCTACATCACCACGGAGCGCGCTTTCAAAAACATGTGCTACCAGAAGTTGACCCCCGTGCGTGGCCAGTACACCGCCACGCTCACCGTCAGCGGTGCGGCGCTTGTGGGCTCGCGCATCACTGCCCCTGCCGCGCTTTTGAGCGACTTGCGTGTGCTTCCGATGGACACCATCTTGGCCAACAAGGGTACGGGCGTGGTCACATGTGTGCCTTCGGACTCGCCTGACGACTTTGTGACCAGTCGCGACTTGGCCAACAAGCCCGAATACTATGGCATCCAAAAGGAGTGGGTGCAGCCCGAGGGCGTGGCGATGATTCGTACCGAAAAGTACGGCGACAAGTGCGCAGAGACTTTGGTTGCGGAGTTGAAAATCCAGTCACCCAAGGACTCCGTACAGTTGGCCAAGGCCAAGGAGCTCGCCTATAAGGAGGGTTTCTACAACGGAACGATGCTCGTGGGTAAGTACGCAGGCGAAAAGGTCGAGGCCGCCAAGCCAAAGGTGAAGGCCGACATGGTCGCAGCTGGTGACGCCTTCGTTTACAACGAGCCCGAGGGGCCTGTCGTGTCGCGTTCGGGAGACGAGTGCATTGTCTCCTTAGAGGACCAGTGGTATATTGACTACGGCGAGGAAGCTTGGAAGGGTCAGGCCTTGGAGTGCCTTGCCTCTATGGAGACGTACACAAAAGAGACTAGACATGGCTTTGAGGCCGTGTTGGACTGGTTGAAGAACTGGGCGCTCACGCGCACGTACGGTTTGGGCACAAAGTGTCCATGGGATGAGTCTCAGTTGATTGAGTCGTTATCCGACTCTACCGTGTACATGGCCTATTACACTATCGCGCGCTTCTTGCATGCTGACTACTATGGCAAGACCAAAGGCAAGTTTGATATTCGCCCAGAGCAGTTGACCGACGAGGTGTTTGACTACATCTTCGCCCGTCGTGATGACATCGATACGGACATTCCGCTTGCCCAGTTGAAGGAAATCCGCAGAGAGTTTGAATACTTTTACCCATTGGACGTCAGAGTTTCAGGTAAGGACTTGATCCCTAACCACTTGACATTCTTCATTTACACACACGTAGCGTTGTTCCCAAAGAGATTTTGGCCACGCGGTATCAGAGCCAACGGCCACTTGATGTTGAACAACGCTAAGATGTCTAAGTCTACCGGAAACTTTTTGACTTTGCAGCAGATTGTCGAAAAATTCGGCGCCGACGCTTCCAGAATTGCGTTGGCCGATGCAGGTGACTCTGTCGAGGACGCGAACTTCGACGAGTCCAACGCTAACGCCGCGATTTTGCGTTTGACTACCCTCAAGGAATGGTGCGAGGAGATTAAGGTCTCACAGGACTCCTTGAGAACCGGCGAGCTCGTGTCTTTCTTCGACATGGCGTTCGATAACGAGATGAATAACTTAGTTGAACTTGCATACGAGCAGTACTCGCTCACAAACTACAAGAGCGCACTTAAGTACGGCTTGTTTGACTTTCAATCCGCAAGAGACTACTACAGAGATTCTGTCGGAACCATGCACAAGGACTTGGTATTCAAGTATATTGAGTTGCAAGCATTGTTGTTGGCGCCTGTTGCACCTCACTTTGCCGAGTACTTGTACAAGGAAGTCTTGGAGAAGGACGGTTCCATTCAAACGGCGCAGTTCCCTAGAGCTGCCAAGCCGGTTTCTCAAGGCTTGTTGGACTCCTTGGAATATGTGAAGGAGTTGTCCAGAGCTGTGCGTGACGCAGAAAGCGTTGTATTGAAGTCAAAGAAGGGTAAGGCCGAGGTTGATGCAACCAAGCCTGCAGTGTTGACTTTGCTCGTATCCACTTCGTTCCCTGAGTGGCAAGACCAGTATATCGATCTTGTCAGAGAGTTGTTTGAAAACCAGACTTTGAGCGACAACAAGGTGATTAAAGAGAATGTTGGCAAGGACATGAAGAGAGCCATGCCGTTCATCAACTTTTTGAAGCAAAGATTGACTAAGGAAGACCCTAAGACAGTGTTCAACAGAAAGTTGACTTTTGATGAGGGCGAGCTTTTGAAGAATGTCGTGGACATCATTCAAAACTCCACCACCACAATTAAAATCGAGAAACTTCAAGTCATCTCTTTCCCCCACGGAAGCAAGCAAGGCTTGGATCTTACCACTGGCGAGGATGTTGAAATCACAGCGACGGGTAAAGTTGTTGAGGCCTCTGTGCCTGGCCAACCAGGAATCATCATCAAGAATGTTGAGTAGGTGTGTATGTACGAGATCTCATGACCTCACAGGTTTTATAACAAAAACCGAAGCATAAAAAAATCAACGGCTGCGATATGTACTATACCATCTTTCTCTCTGTAGTTGGGATAGATTCATTGCATGTTCTTTTCGACAGTCAGCTCGGCAATTCTGGAGGTGTTTTTTCATTGGGAATAATCAGAACATACTCTCTTTTGTAAAGAGTCCTGTCCGCAAAAAAATGAAACATGATTTCATGTAAAAAATACTATATTCTCCGAAAATTTTGACATATTTGAAATAAAAAAATCAAAATTCACCGATGAATCTAACTAATGAATCTTACTGATTAGTTTTTGGCTAACAATAAGGAAGCAGTACTCGGTAGTAATAAAATACTATGGATAGACGTAACCCCAAAATTGATGAGTTATGATACAAAGGCGCTTCGTGACTCTGATTCAAATACACTTTCTGATAAGTATCAGGTTCCGTGACAATTTCAAGTTGGCTGTGTGCTTCAATCGTTCAAGGCTCTATGTAGTGGGTCAGCAGTGCGAAGCTTGAACATGGGAAAGCTAGATGAAATAAGCAAAACAAGTGAAGTGGTGGTTTCTATCGATATTATTTATTAAAAAGCCGCTGTTCTCTTACATACCAGATCGGTATGCTCTCCACTGCTAACTCCATTATGGAATGCGCCTCATCTCGTGCATGGTTTAAAACCATTAACTACCCTCAATCTAAATCTCAGGAACCTACTTTGAGAATTACCGCCTGATATGGAACTAACAAGAGAATATCAAGTATCTCTAATTAGAGCCCATTAGGATGCCTCTTTTGGAGAGAGGGGTGGCCCATGACCACTCTGAGTACTTTCCTGCTCAAAAACATAAACCTCATAGGTTATCAATTTCATAAATCCTGAGACCAGTAAAGCCGGTATACGTGCAGGCCGCCCCGCCGGCTTGTTCCTGCAGGGTGTCGAGCGAAGGGAAACGAGAGTGTCTTGCCAGATGTATGATTAAGTTTTTCGACCAGGAAAACAAAGACCAAGAAGTTTGGTGCCCCTATAAGTCAAATACTTTCGGCAAGCATACGTAGCAATATCTCTGCTCACAAGGCCAAATAACTATTTCCGACCCTTTAGCCACAAAAGAAAATCCCTGAGGCCAGGTCTCAGTCACCCCAAAAATCCGCTGGTTAGGTGAGGCCGATTTCACAAAAACACCTTCTTTTGGTAGCACTGCCACGCAAACCCGATACATATATCTCTTGACGGTTTGGCTTGAAAGATATCAACACGATCCGTGACCCACGGAATTTTAATTTGGCTTCAGCATAACACAACCTGCAAAACACCCGAACCTCCCAGGCACTCATAGCGTCTTATAGATACCCACCCCTCTTCCGTTTTAGCAGCACCAGAATGGTAAGCCCACCGGCGCAATACCCCCTCTTGGGCCATGCCCCTCCTTATGACACAAAGCTCCAGGACCCCAGTGGCAAAATCGCCGGCGGCTGGCCCGCAGGGGCGTCTACGTATGTGCTGACGACACCATGTCCCACAGACCCACACTTTGAAAAATCCCGCAAACGCTTCCGCCCGTTGCCTGGTGCTACAAGTACAACAGTGAGCCAGCCGACGCAGGAATCGAGTGACGAAATGATCATCACTGACTGCGAAACCGCAACTGGCTCTCACGACAACCACGTGCACCCGCCAAAAAGGCGACTCATGACGTCCGCAGGCCCTGAATCTTTAGGTACCACCACGAACGCTAGTGCGCTCGCTGGGCGTTCTGTTTCTGTCGGTCACGAGCTGCAAATGGGTCCTGAAGCTGCCGATTCAGGGCCCCGATCAAGCCCGGCAATGGCGGGGCGTGGACATCTTTCTCACAGTGACAGAGATTCCAGAGATCACTTGCATCCGTGCACTCCACGGCTTCTTGAATCCCCCACGAACTCGCCGCGCTCTCCCGTATCGGAATTGGATGAGAACTCACAACAGTTGGTGTTACCTCTGCCACTGGCTCTGCCTGTACAATCAGCTGGAACAGGGGAAAAAGAGTATACAGAAGCGGGCCTAACTGAGCAGCTCTCGCGTATACCAACAACACAAGGCGAGCTTGTTGATATGCTCGTAGGCTTGAGCAACTTCGTGCTGACGCCAAACATGAATCATCTTGTTTTTCAGCTTCTCCAACGCGTCAGAAGACTGCTGCTCCTGTCATTCTGTGGCGTCATTCAACGTAGCCTCGACCACGACCTTGTGGCGGCCTTACCGCTCGAGCTTTCACTTCACGTACTTCTGTTTTTGGACGCGCGTACGCTTTTGGCGGTGTCACAGGTCTCGCGTCGCTGGCATGCTTTGGTGAGTAACACAAAGCTCTGGTGTTATTTGCTTCGCAGAGACAACTTGCTTCTGAGCGAGGCCGAGATTGCTCGCGAGTTGGAAAATCCTGCCCGTTTGCATGCCGAATGGGGCTCGCCCAGTCCGTACTTGGCCCAGACAAACTGCGCTCAACTTCTTTATAAAAAGCGCCATTTGATCTTTCGCAGATGGATGGACCCATCCTACGTTCCCAAACGAATCAGTATTGCGGGACATGGATCCAACATTGTCACCTGTCTTCAGCACGACGACGAAAAAGTCATCACTGGCATTGAAGGCAAGCTGATCAATGTGCATTCCACACAGACGGGACGCCTCTTGAAGCTCTTACATGGCCACGAGGGCGGAGTTTGGGCTCTCAAATATTTTTCCAACACTCTTGTAAGCGGCTCCACCGATCGTGACGTTCGCGTGTGGAACATACGCTCAGGACGTTGCACCCATGTGTTTCGTGGCCATACATCGACTGTGCGCTGCTTGGATATCTTGCACCCAGTGCAAATCGGTGTCAATGAAAACGGTCAGCCGATTGTGTTCCCAGAGGTGCCTCTTTTGGTTACAGGCTCCAGAGATCACAATTTACATGTCTGGAAGCTCCCACTAGACAGCGAGCTGATAGGCGGTGACGACATCACTGAAGCAAAGATTTTTGATACGAAAGACCCAAATAACCCGTACCTTGTGTGCATTCTCTCGGGGCACACGCAATCAGTGCGGTCTGTTACGGGATACGGCAACATCATCATCTCGGGTTCGTATGATACTACGGTGAGGGTCTGGGATTTGCTTAAGGGTGGCAGATGCAAACATGTGCTAGAAGGGCATTCGGATAAAATTTACTCCACTGCAATGAATTTCAAGACAAGGCGATGCTTCTCGGGCTCAATGGATCTGTCTATCAACGTGTGGGACTTTGATAAGGGAAAGCTACTTTATTCTCTAGAAGGCCACAATCTTCTTGTGGGACTTCTTGAGCTCTCAGATAAATATCTTGTCTCTGCCGCAGCAGACTCCACCTTGCGTGTTTGGGATCCTCGAACAGGCGAGAATCTCAGTAAGTTAAAGGGGCACAACAGCGCTATCACCTGCTTTCAACACGATGGTTTAAGAATTGTGAGTGGGAGCGAGAGAATGCTCAAACTATGGGATATCAGAACCGGCAAGTTTGTCCGAGATTTGCTTTCAGATATTACCGGAAGCATCTGGCAAGTAAGCTTTGATGCCGATCGCTGTGTTGCCGCTGTCCAAACCAACCGGAACGACACTGAGGAAACATATATTGAGATTTTGGACTTCAGCACTCCATTGAATGAGACAAGAGAGGCGTGAAAACCCACAAGTCTGCAACTTAGTATATAGAAGAATTGGCAAGAGAACCCACAACTATACAAGCGAAATGCATTTTACTTTATTTGAATTTTGGCTTCCTGATAATTTTAGCACTACGATTCAGAATCTCCAAAGTAGATTTTTCGAAGCTTCACGAACTTTTCAAGGTCCGCCATCGCATCGTGGCTTCTTTTTCTCGCTTTCACCGCGGGCTCTGTTACCTCGCCAAGTTCTTTCAAGGAGTCCTGGCCAAAATTATCGGCGGGGTCTTGGTATTGGCCCTGTGGCCCAATATTTACTTCCAGGTGTATGAGCATGTCGTGAAAGTAGCTGAAATAAGGCATTCCATCGAGGTTGTGTACTAAAGCACACCATGGTTTGTGGCATGCGAATGCTTGTTCATCTTGTTCACAAACCATCTTCTCGACGGAGCCCGCATTCGTAGCCAGGCCCGGCTCCGCAAACACTGGGGCCATACCATACACGGGATCCAAGAATGCATTTTTGTGCTGGGGTTTGTGCGACGAAACGTCATCGGACTCGCCACTTGCGGTGGAATTCCCGGCTTCCATAGTTTCGAGAAAGATTCTCTGGTTGCACATTGTGCACACAAGCAAAGGCACAGACCTCTCCCCGAAGGTCTGCACCTCTAAATCCCAGCCCATGGCAGCCAATACGTACGCCCAGGGCGGGAGAGTTTGTGCAAGGGTTGGCCCCCAGTTTTCTTTTGAGTCTCTGAAGTAGCGGCTGAGAAGCCACAGGTTCGATACCTTGATGAACGCAGTCAAGTCCAGCATGACATAATGTGGCGCCAAAGACGCGAGCGCGTATTCGTAGTGGCTTGAACGGGTAAGCTTTCGGAAAAGCGTGTGCAAGAGCGACAAGTACGCGGAGATCAACGCGTTGTTCGTGGCCCCGATGTGGGGAGTCAAGTAGTAAGTGCCGTCGAGCGGACAGGCAAAGGCGCGCCACGGGCACAGTCCTGCGTGGGCCGTGAGCTCGACCTGGTGCACGTACAGATCCTTGAGCCTGACATTGAGTTCCTGGACATCGTCGACATCGAAGAAACAGGCCGCGTATGCCGGCTGTTGTTCGGGCGAAGTGAAGGTCAACACCAAGCGGCGGCGACAGCCTGTGCACAGAAGCGAGTTTTTCGAGGCGTTTGACATGAACACTGGCTCGCACACCCAGCCATGGGCGCTGCAAAAAAGCTCTGTAAGCTGGTTGTCAGGCTTGAGATAGGGAAGGCCCCAGTTTAAGGCGGTGTACGATCTGAGTCTAGCGAGGAGCAAGCGCCGCGAGAACGGATCGAACGCCGGGGTCTCCTTGCACGATGCGAAGTCGACGGACTCGGCCTTCGCCGACGCGTGCTTGCTTTTGTGGTAGGCGTAGTGGTGTTTCTTCTTTACTGAGCTGAAATATTGGATATCCGGGTGCGAGGCGTACTTTGCAGGCGTGGCGGCGGGGCGCGAGGTGCCGGCATTTGCGCCCTCGCGGGGCGCCAGGAAAAGATCTAGGCACCTATCTAGCATCTTGGGTGTCTGTGCAGCGATGCCTGGGAATACCATCTTTCCAATGTGGTGGAATTAGATGTGGTCAGAGGGCGCAGCGGCATCGCGCTCATGTATGCCGCGGTGGAGGAGCAGAGCAGGGCAGGGCCCGATAAGCGCGGCACGTGACCGTCTCCTCTAAGCGAGAACCGTCAGACCAGGCCCGCCATCCAATGGTATTGGGGCCCATATATGGCGCCTGGCTATGTGCTGAAGGCGGCCCGGACAGTCTAAATAACTCCTGGGCCCATACTTACCCCTGCGCCACTCTCAAATAATAATAATAATAATAATAATAATAATAAAAAGAGCCTGGTGGAAAGGGAAAGTAGAGCCCCGAAGCCCGTCGCGACCGCTCGGGGCCACCGCGAAAGTCGTGCCTCCATACAGACAGGCAACGGCAGCAGTGAGATATTTCTTCGAATACCGGCATCAGCGTTCAAGCACCCGCCCTCCAAAACCCACACACAACATGGCATCCAGGCCCACCTTGGAGGAAGTCAACGATGACGACATCGACAACATGGACATGGACCTTGCGCAGTTCGACCCGAGTCTCCGCACGCCCTTGGCACCCGTGCAGAAACCCGTGATTACGAGGTCGCAGGACCTCATGACAGGCGCCCCGGGTGGCCACACTCTGGCAGGGTCCTCGCCTGCGCCTACCGGCGCTCCAGCTACGGGAAAGCGCAACGACATTGTTGACCCCGCGAAGTTCACCGACGAGGAAAGAGGCGAGTTCCGCAAGCTACAAGTCATCTACCCCTGCTACTTCGACGTCAACAGGTCGCATAAGGAAGGCAGACGGGTCGGCGTGGCGCAGGCCGTCGCCAACCCCTTGGCGAAAACCATCAGCGACGCGTGCCGCCAGTTGGGCGTGCCTGTGTTGCTTGAACTCGACAAGACGCACCCGCAGGACTACGGCAACCCGGGCCGCGTGAAGGTGCAGCTCAAGAAGGACGGGAAGGCCACCAGCAGCGTGTTCTCGACCAAGAGAGCGCTCATGCTGGCGATCTCAACATTCTTGCAGGCACACCCCACGACCATAGCCAGCATCAGCAAGGAGAGCGGCATTCCGTACCCCAAGGAGTACGAGGCCGACTTCACGCCGGAGGAGTTGCCCAAGGTGAAAGGCTTCCGGATGAACACAATTGTGCCCGTGCACTCGAGCTTGACGTTGAAACACCCAATGATGAAGCTGATTTACGACCCCGAGCCGGAGCCCGTGCAGGCGCCCAAGCCCGCGAAGGCGCCCAAGAAAAAGATGATGAAAATCAGAGGATGAGGTAGTGTCGCCATACCCGAGTCCCGCCGTGCGTGTTCTTGCGCCGAGCAATGTGCGGCTTATAAGCGGGCGGCTGCCCAAGATTTCACAATGTATGTTGGAACGACGTGATTGTATAATGTTGTGCGCCCATGCACGCTCTATTGCACATCTACATGAAACCACTGGCGAGTAGACCGGCGCAGCTGCGCCACAGACGCTACAGTAGCAAAGCGGCGCCTCGAGGACTATCGCAAAAACAAAAAAAAACAAAAAATTTACACATGTATAGATATATTACCCAGGGCGAACGGCCAGATTTGGACAATCGTCCTAGATCGGGGGCGCATACTGGGCTCTGTATTCCTTGATTGCCGCCAAGTTTTCCGGCGACAACTTGTCGGCCAAGTACGCGATGATGTCGGACAACGACACGATCGACGATACGGGAATACCGTACTTCACCCCCACGACCTGGGTCGCCGAGAGATGCGAGTCCGCGGTCGTCTCCTGCCTGTCCAAGGCTATGATGCACCCCACGACCTCGCCTTGCTCGGCCCCGATGATGGTGAACGCCTCGTTGATAGCCGTTCCTGCAGTCATGACATCGTCGATAATCAAGATCTTCTTGCCCTTCAAGTCGCAGCCCACGATGGAACCGCCTTCGCCGTGGTCTTTCTTTTCCTTCCGGTTGAAAGAGTAGCCCGTGGTTGCGTATTTCTCGGGCGCGATCTCAGCCAACTTGGCAACCGTGATGGCGGCCAAGGGGATTCCCTTGTAAGCAGGGCCAAACAAGATGTCGAATTCGATGCCGGATGCAATGATGGCATGCGCGTACGCCGACGCCAAGGTCGAAAGCAAGCGGCCGGTGTTAAATAAGCCCAAGTTAAAGAAGTACGGCGACTGGCGGCCGGACTTGAGCGTAAAGCTGCCGAACTTCAATGCCTGTGATTCAAAGGCAATGTCCAAGAAAGAGGTCTGGAAAGGTTGCATGACGTGCATTGTTGCTGTATGAGAGGTAGATTACGAGAGAGTCCAGTGCGGTATTCGTTCCCTTCAGCCAAAAGACAAATTACCAGGAAGTTGTTTCGGCGGAAGGAGAAGAGAGAGAAAGGAAGCGGAGAAATGGAATCCCGGGTCTCGCTTGGGGTAGTAGCCTGGCAGCGGGAAAAAAAAAAAGGCCAATGTCACTGTGCAGGACCAATGGGGCTGGTCTTGGTTCTGGCCCACGTCTGAGGCGCCCGGAATCTCGAGCCATGCTGCCTCAGAGCACAGTGGTTTTTGGTTTCCTTGGGCCAAAGTCAACGCAGCCCAAGCCCGGGCCATTTGCGCCAAATTCGCCAAAATCGCATCTCATCGCTCTTCTTGGGACGGACGCGGCTTGGGGGTCATGTGACCTAGCTGATTATGTTAGCGAAAACACACCATCTCAAGATACACCAGACACACAAACGATACCAGTTGGCCATAATCGATTCTCAGACTGGCAGTTGTACCTCGGGAATTCCAGCCAATCAAAAGTCCCGCGTGCGTGCTCTTTGTCTTCTCAGTAACTACCTGGTTGTTCTCACAACGCATCCATGAGCAGATCTTCGAGGTTGAATACAAGTTTTCAGGAGCGCTCCGACTATGAGGATATCGTGCAGAGCATCGAAACACGTCATCGGCATGACTTGGCCGTACACCTATACCTGGCATTCTTACTCCACCAAGTGAACCCGCACTTCCCAGGTACCCAGTGGACTTCCTGGCCACCGCAACCATCAAATGTTCTGGATCCACAAATGACCACGGACGCCGAGGATTTTGTGGTGGACGATCTGCACTACGATGGCACCGAAGACCATTTCTACAAAGAGGCTGCTAACAAGACTACGGGGCATACGGGGGATACCCGAATGGTACAACTACTGAAACACAACAAGAAGATACCTCTCCGATATAGGAGGCTGAAACTCTCGAGCCCCAAGGTCACGCTAGTCAATGAGATCCATTTTCTTCTTCAAAGAAAAATCAAAGAACTGGCTAGGCGCGCAAATTCTGCGGAGGGCACTGTCTCCTTGGTGGACGACTCCCCTCTAATGAGATCCATTGCCACTAGATTGGCAAACAGAATGGGCAAGGTCATCGACAGGCTTTCCGAAATTCAACGCTGTGAGCTGCAGTTGCCGAATGAACTAATGCGCAGACCCCAAGGCACGTGGCAGGATGTGGCCATCGCGAACTTCTACAACGATAAGCTTGAGGGTCGAGTGGACTTGCATTCTCACCGCTATGTCTATCAAAAGATGCGAAGGCTTTTCCACAATGTGCTGTATCCATATAAGTATGATCCAGACATTTACGTGGACGAAACCACCGGCATACAGGAGGAAGTTCCCGAGTTTGATGTGGAGGAAAACCTCAGGGCCATCGAAAACGAGGGACTCGCACCAACAGATCTAAAGCCAGCCCAGGAGCTTTTGGAGAATCGGCGGAAAGACTTGGATTTCAAGGAGCGGATGTTTTTAGGATTAATGGACCAGGCCGTACGTGAAAAACAGCTCTCCCCTGAAAGGCCGGGTCCAAAGAGACATTTCGAGTTTGGCTTCTACGTTCCAGAAGGTCAATTTCTCAGAGAGAAACGACAGAAAGTGTTCAAGCAGGCATTTTTGCAGCCGAAAGATTTTGAGACTGGAATCCAGCATTGTGATTAAGCTATATTGCTGCTATGTACAAGAAATAATTACTCTCGAGTGGACAATGGCAATAAGAAGGATCGAAAAGCAATGCAGCCACATGGCGCTCATTTTCTCTTATTAAATGTAGAGTCAATTTCTGTGTTGAAAATCACATCCCAGAACTTGCTGGTGACGCCAAACCCCATCTCGTAGTTCTTGTAGTGATGCTCCAAGTGATAAGTCTTGAGGCTTTGTAAGAAGCCTGGCAACTTGTTATGGTGCAACACGTAGTGGATCATGTCGTACATGATGTAGCCAAAGGTACCGCCCGCAAACCCGGAGCAAGCCATGTAGAAGGGGAAAATTCTAAAGACAAGCTTGTAGAACGGATATGCCAATAAGATAAACAAAGCTGGAGGCAAAACCAAACGGTTTTTGTCCATGGGCAAATAGTGATGGATGCCGTGAAGAAGAAAGTGGAGAGCGAAGAAGACTGGGTGTTCAGGAAGGTAGTGGTCTAAGTGAAACAAGAAGCGGTGCAAGCAATATTCGACGAATGTCCACACAAACAACCCCATGGCCCAGATACTCAACGCTGTGATCTTGCTCTGACCAGTGAAACCGACGTAGAAGAATGTCAAGTTGACAGGGAGCCATACAAGTGGCACCACCCACCACGCAGTCAAGGACAACGGCTCTAAGAAATTGCCAAAAAGAGGCGCGGAGCCCTTGCCGTAATGCCGAGGCCTATGCACTTGCTCCAAATAGAACTCCTTGGAGAAGTTGCCCCGAAACATTTGCGGGAGAAGTGCCTTGTTCAAGTCCAAAAACTTGTGCTTCTGGGCATCTTGAGAGAAGTCTGTTTGAATAGAGAGTTTCTCAAGGGGGGGCAACTTGCTGTGAAACTCACTCAAGTCAAACTCTTGCTCGGTCTCCGTTGTAAGCTTTACTTCCACGGGCACCTGGTTTTTGTTGTTGATGAGCTCTTTTTCTTCTTCGGGAGTGGCGAGATATCCTACCAACATACTTTCGTCAAGCATTTCATAGGCGCTCTCAGAGTGCTCGTGCGACTCCGAATCTGCCATGACATCCGTGATGTCTTTACCGGCATGAGGAAGAATAATATCGCGTCCACCTGGATGCTCGTCAAGGAAGGAAGTCACGTTATACACTTTTCTGTGGTAAAGGGTGACCCAGCAGTCATCCTCAGTATTGTGCCTGGCAACAACAGTGGTGGAAAGAAGGGGCAAAACTTCTGACATCGGGTACTTGGACTTGTTAGGCTTTTTTGGCTCTGTCTTAAAGGGACTAGTGCAGATAAGGTATGTAGAATATAGTGTGCGCAGATATTGAATGGCAAAACACGTCCCTTTTAAATACTTTTTCCTGGGGCTGCTTACCATTCACCAACGGTGCGTGGATCGCCTGCGTAGCATCAATGTCATCCGATTTCTCACCCGATCCCACACGATGCAGGTATAGAGCCTCGGCCAAATTGCCGTGTTTTCGAAAAAGTTGACGAGAAGCGATTTTGCCTCTCGTTAATTGGCAGCCTTATACCTCAGCCGATAATTTCACCGGCTCCGAAGTCATGATATTTTTTGCCCGTGCATATCACAATTGCATTTGAATATGTCATGAATTTGGCGCGACATGCCGCTTCATCCTGGAGACTCTATACGACTCGACTTTCCAACAAAAATTTCCTAATTTAGGGTTTGTTCAAACAAACTAGAGCTGGGCATCACAGGGTATTGTACCTCGCCGAAAACCGTGAGAGAAAAAGACAAAAACAAAATATAGTTCTGAAGGCGATATTTAAATAATTTTACGCTCAAAGGAGACTAAGGGTTTGAATACCATTAAAACGCCGTTGTGGATGCAAGATCCTGCCTCAAAAATGCGCCGACTGTCACGTTCCGTGATCTAAGCAAAATTTAGAAAAATTGTATTTTTCGGCCTTTTGGCCCATCACTACTGATTAAGGGAATTCAAACACTGATCTGGGTGTCCTTTAAGTCCAAGTCAATCTTAATTGAGTCAAAATCACCATCATCAAATCCGTCGTCTGCCTCAAACTCGGTATCGATGTCCTGATCCCCTAGGAAATCCAAGTCGCCATCAGGCTGCTCAATATCGCCATCCTCCAGGGTCATTTGTTGCTCAAGATGTAATGTGTGGTCCACCAAATTCAAGTACGCATACATGAAATTGGACAAAATAACCTGTTCTCGAAGAGATCTTTTCGGATTTGCGAGCTTCAAGTGCGAAAGTCTGTAGATTGCGCGTTCCACATGCACGGGAAACCTGTAATCTATCATTACCAAAGTCGAACTCGAAGGAGGGGGCAATGGGAACCCGAATGCGGAGTCAGTGAACTCGATCGGCTGGTTAGGTCTTGAATACCTCTTTATCGATTTTTTGAGCTTTTCCTGCACTTCTATTGTAGACTTGGGTTTTTCGTCATTTGCCAGATTCTCTTCTTCATCAACTTGGGGTTCCTCCGGCTTCGTCCCAGTCTCCTCGGGAATCTTTTTCATATTCTTGATGCGGTTTTTTATACGAGATGAAACTGTAAGATCATCCGTCAGTTTCATGTCTTCATTCACTTTTTCACGCTTGAGTTCTTTCACACTGGAAACCGGAGATAAAATGTCCTCCAATCCACCTTTATCACTACTTCTCGAGTGTCTCTTACCTCTCACCTTTGTGGAGCTAGAAACCTCCTTTTCACTCTCAGTGGAGTCCAAGCTGTTTTGAATCAGATAAACATCAGAGCTCACTCTATCATGCGATGCTGTACTGCTTCTTCTTTTCTTGAAAAACTTTGCAATTGCGTTCTCTTTTCCTGTGTTTTCTTCTTTTATGAGTTGGGCAGATCTAGGGGTTGAAATCTCTGGCGAAGAAACTGACCTCATTGGCGTTTGTAGCTCCTTGCTCTTGGTCTTTTGGATTTTCAGACTCACAGATCTTTCCTTCGACCATGGCCAACTTTTCTTACTTTTCTTTCTCTCTGAAACTCTCACTTTCGTCATGGATAGTGCTGAAGGATCATCTAAATTTTCCTTCTCGTTTTCTTGGTAAGAACTAGTGTTATCATAAACAATCACCTGAGTATTTGCCATCAACTCATTTTTGCCCGACATTTCTGGTAACATGCTTGCTTCTTTTGATCTTGAATCTTTGAGCGTTGATGGGGCATTTGTCGGACTGTCATTCTTTTGTGTAATCTTGGATTTCTCAGGAGATTCACTCGAGAAATTCTGTGCCTCTTCGATATCTGATTCTTGCTTTTTATCATTATTTTGAGGCTCGTCAGTTAATAGAGTTGGTTGAAGAGGCTTGTTATTTTCTTTTGGAAATTTTGATTCATCAAGTTGTAGCTTATCGAAAGTGTGAGTTTTGTCCACTTCTAGGCTTGCTTTAGTGAGCTGAGATATTTCTGTTTCTGAATTTCCTCCACTTTCTCGAGCTAAATGATTGTGATGATTTTCGTCGAATACTTGAGCTTTTAGTCCAGTAGGAAAAACATTTGGTTTTTGCCTATCATTGTTGGAAGATACTCTCTCATGTGGCAACAAAGAGTGGTCAATCTCGGGATTATCCTTTGAATGTGCTGTGTCATGGGCCATTGCGTGTCTGAACGTCGAAACTTTGGAGTTCGTGCTATCGGGCACAGACACAATTTCGTCTTGTTTGGGATCTTCATAAACAGTCAAATTGCGTTCCGACTCTTGGTGGATAACTTCTTGTTGCTTTCCAGAATCTACTGCAAGCTCTGCAAGAACATCACCTTCAATCGCAAGAGCGTCTTCATAGCTGACATCCTGATGGGTAAGGTCGAAGCTGAGATCCGCTTGCTGCAGCACAGCTTTCCCTTCCTCTCTAGAAAATGTCCTCAGTTCTAACTTTTTTGGATCAGCTTTCGAGGCTAAGCTCTCCTTGAATTCGTTGATTTCATTTCGCAACAAATCCAAGTTTTGATTTAGCTCGCGGGTTTTGTCTCGTTTGCTCTGCGACCTTGTGTTAGAAGGCTCAAATCTTTCGACAGTGGGGTGAATGGGAGACTGCTGGAGCACCGGGGAGCTTTCAGGTAAACTGGTGGTATGTTCATTGCGCAGCAATCCTTTCTGTTCGGCCCAATGACCTTGAGCATGCACGGGGCTTCCCCTGGAAGAAATACGCGTGGCGGGTGTTTGCTGCTGTTGCCATGTTGGGGACACTTGACGACGACCATGTTTCCCCCGTAACTTCCGGGAGCCACTCAAATCACGTGTCTCAAGCGCTTGTGGATTGACGGCCGAAGAAATCTGCTGAGCCCCCTGCTGCTCGAGTTCCCAAGAGCTGCTGCGGTGGCCGATTCGCGGGGACTTGCCACCTTCGGATTGCTTGTGCAGCAGCAGGGCCGCCTGATGGCCTAGGGATTTTGATGTCAAGTTATGCTGGCTATATTTAGTTGCAGAGATGCTGCGGCCGAGCGCGTCCGAAGACATCGCGCTCAGGTACGGCGAGTCTTTCGGCGAAAGTCCTGCCAATGGTGCCGCCGCCAGCAGGCTTTGCGAGGCCCGCGGAGAGAGACTCTTGGAATGCGAGGTGTGCTGCGAGGGCTGCTTGTAGCTGAAAAGCACCTGTGAGCTGCGGGGGTTGATGCTCAGCATGCTGGCGCGCTGATTCAGTTCCGGGTGTTGTGATGCGGGTCTGTCTTTGCCCAGATCATTCTTTGTTTGGGCGAGGCTTGGCGTCGAGATTTTGTGTCGGAGCTGTGCCAACTTTCCTGCCTTGCTGCTTTGGAGATGCGAGCCCAGCAGCGACACTCCGGGGCCACGGCGGAATCCCACGCGCCGGGTGCGGCGGAGCGCAAAGTCCCCATGCGGGTCACTGTAAGGATCGTGGAAGCTTCCACCTGGACTGCCTACAGGGCTGCTGTTTGGGCTGCCATGAGGCCTCAGTCTGTGGCCTGTAGGCTGAGCGAAAGGCCCGGCCTCATACGAAGAAACGCGAGGTGTCCCATCCGCGGGGTGCCGGCCAGGCAGACCGCCCATATAGCCGCTGTGATAAGGTACGGCCGCTGGCGACGCGTTCAGCTCGTGGTGGTAGCCCGCGGCGAGCTCCAAGTCGTCAATCGCCGTGCGCTCGACATCGCTGTAGCCCAATGAGGACGTGGACAAGGAGCGCGCCAAAGTGACAGCGTCGGTGGAGTCCATGCCTGCAAGGCGCGACATCGTCTGGAGCTCCGACGTCAATCTGCGCAAGGACGGGTTGCGCATGGCGTCGGCGCCTTCGCTGTGGAGAAGCGGCTCGGATGCGTCTGCGTTCCTATGCGCGGCCAGGCCGTCGGAGTCGAGCGGGTCGTCGCCGTCGCCGTCGCCGAGCAGCACGTCGCCCGTCGTCGAGAGTGAGAGCGAGGACCGCTTCAGGCGGCGCGAGGCACGGCGCTCCAAGAGCCCGTCGAGCGCCGTTTTGACGTGTGTCTTGTACTGCTGCGCGTCGACTTCGGGGTGCATGTTTGCGGGCACCCAGAGCACTTCGTCGACACGAGAGTCCGTGGAATGCTCCGCGGAGTGCTCAGCAATGTGCTCTGCGGCGTGCTCCGCGGGCGCCTGGTGAGGATGCACGCGGGCATCCGGCGAGGTCGAGAACGCAGGTTCTGGCTCGGGCGGGGCGCTCGTGTCGAGCAGCTCACCGTCCGGGTCCGGGGCGTGCTCGCGGTCGACGAGAAACGAGAACGACGCGTCCGGGGGTGGCATGTCCGGGTCAAGGTTCATCAACGGGCCGAACAGGAGCCGCTTGAGCGCGGCCACCATCTGCTTCTCCTGCTCGATTTCGCGCGCGGCCAGCTGGTAGTTTTCGGGCGTGTTTTTCGCCGGCGACGTCGACAGCGACCGCAGGTACGTGTGGGGCATGTTGCGGGGCGCTTGGGGACGGGCTGCGTGGGGAGGTAGGGGGAGGTGAGTTGGGCGCCAGGTGTCGCTATGCGTGGCACATGTACGCCAGCGCGGAGGGCTCGGGCAAGAGGAATTCCGCGGGGCTTTTCTTTCTTTGTTTTTTTTTTTTTGTTTTTGCAGCAGGGCCGGCGGCTAGAGGCGGCACTGTTTGTGGAGCGTGGGTTTTTCGGGGCGGTGCTTCGAAACGCTGTTTTGCGTGGCGGCGCTTTTTGATACCTGGGGAGGGGTGGTTGAGAGGATGGCTTTGGTTGTGCAGCGACTAGAGAGAGTGGCCGCGGGCGCTGTGATGCACGTTCTCAGAGCGCGCTCTATGGTGTCGGTGCGCTCCGCGGGGCACGATGAAAATCAGCCCAGGACAATAAAAACAAAAGAAAAAAAAAAGAAGAAATGGAAAGACAGAAGAACAAAGGGTGGCCCCGTGGTCGCCGTTTGCTGGAGTATGAAAAATCCCCATGCGGCGGTGGCGGGCTTGGGCCTGGGGTCTTTTGGACCGGGAGGGTGCTGGTTGCAAGGGACGGGGCCCGAATTTTAATCGTGGCCCGCTGTCTGCTTGTGTGCAGGACGTTTCGCCCGGCGCCAGGCGTGTGGCATATCTGGTGCCGCGGCCGGGGCCCGCGTCGAGGGCGCCGCGCCTAAGCATATACAGGGCACGGCCGTGTGCGGAATGAGCGTCTCTTTTCCTCGCGCCTTTCTGGTGGTCGAAATGGGAGCGTCATTTTTTTTTTTGCTTTTTTGATTTTGCTTTTTTTGATTTTGTTTTTCTTTTTTTTTTGCAGAATGGTGCCGCCATGGCGAGTATGTTTCTCTGCCGGGCGTTGCTATTGTGAACTTACTTCTACATCGTATGCCACCGGGCTCCTGCCTCACGGGGTTATGTATAGGGCCTCGCTCCAGCCTGGCCCTGGGGTCTTGACCCGCGAACACTGGCACCGACTGACAAAAAATGCTACAACGGATTCTACGCGGGACTTTCGGGAATGACACATGTGGCTGGCCCATGACACCCCATCGTCCCAGGCGTGTGTCTGGACCCTCGGCTCGGCGCGAATTTCCCCTCCCCTTTGTTTCAGCGTGCCAGCTCTCGTGGGCCATGGCTTTCAACAAACCGGCCCCAGTTCCCCGAAAGTCCTCTTTCTGCCGGTCAAGACCTAGCGCGCTAAAGTGTCTACATGCGCTCGTGGCGTGTCTGGATGTTTCGCGTCCAGGCCCTGTAGCGAAAACACCCGCGGCGCGGCCACCTGTGGGTGCAAAAAATCTCTTCGCATGGGCCTCTGCGAAGACTGTTTTTCTTTTTGGTCTAGCGTGCTTCTTTGTTGGTCTCGGGTCGTTTTCGTAGGGGCCACGAACCCATGTACGCACGTGTTCTTTGGTCTTGAGATATATTGCAAAAGGTACCATACATTCCTCTAGGCAAAGCCTGTTTTTTTTCAAAGAACCTCGCCGCACGGTTCCGTTGCACATGAGCAGTCGCTTCGCGTAAGAGCACTCCCGCCGCAGCTCCGGCGTTGCGTATACAAGTGTATGTGCCGCGTCGAACCTTGTGGACGAACGACCAAAGTGCCAACAAGATTGGTAGCCGTGCTAAGACACACTAAAGAACAGGTCGCGCGAAGCACTCGCTGCCGTCATGATGATTGGGATCTTGCCTTCGGTCGGCATGCTTGTTTTTGCGCAGCCACACTTTTCTGGCTTCGCTTCCGATTCTCTAGGTATTCGTTGTTCGACTCCTCCGACTTCAACCCACCTTCTTGTTTGCATGGGTCTTGCCCAGACCAGCAACACTGCAGTTCGTACTTGCTGCACTTCGATCCTCTAGAACCAAAAAAAAATCAAGCAGCTTTTGGAAGTGGCAATGGTACGCACCTGGCCAGCAAAGGCCTTAGATGAATTTGAGGAACGCAACAATGCCAACGACTAGCAATACACAATAGAATTTAAAGAACTCTGGATGCGTGTCCTTCGTCTCAAACGACGGAAACCCTAGCAAATTACAAGTGGCGTGTAGAACAATTGCGCACCACAAGTTGTACCCAGACCTCACATAAAATAGGTTCGCCAAGACTCCAAAAAAAGTCGTATACACGAGCTGGAATGTTGAAGCAGCCACGGCAGAGATGACAGGGTATTCTTCCCGGTAGTATAGGCTAAACCCATGGTGCACGTGCGCAAGCCCGAAAAAAAGAGGCGAGCAGAAAATAAGACCGGTCTCTGGGAAAGCGGGCTTGAGAACTGCCAATAAGACGGCTCTGTACACAAACTCCTCGGTGATTGGAGCAAACACATGATCCCTGATACCAGTGAGTGTGCCGAAATTTTCCCGAACATCATTCCGCCAGTGATGTGCGTCGGTGTAGATGTATGCGCAGATGGGCCCGATGTAGAGCGAGCCAATCTTGAGCCATGCCATCAACACATTTTTCATATCGCCCGAGAGATCGTTGTTGAGTGTGAGCCCAGGAGCAAGACCCATCTTCCGTACTGTAGTTCCAAAGTCGTCGGGCCCACCAAGATACAAGGAAAGTGCAGGCACTGTGACGAAGAGAACAGCACATAAGCCCAATATCCGCTTGACGCGGAACCTGATGACCGTCGGGTCATTCCGCTCGAGCCGCTTCACGTGCGGGGGCACAGCTATTTTAATAGCGGCAACATACAGACACGACACCAAGGCGCCCACGAGTAAATTCAAAACCATGCATGTAACCAAATTCAACCAGGTGATGCTGACTGGACATGTGCCGCAGACAGGACGAAAAGATCCGTGCACCCTAATAAATGCCTGCAACTCAATTCTGCAAAGAGAGTCTTTAAAGCCTGTGTCTTCGAGAGATTGTATCCTCTCTGGAATTGGAGCCCCTTGCACCAAAGGAATGTGTGAGGCTTTAAGCCAGAGGTCCCTCCGAGATGCAGTTTGTGTTTCTGGGCGGGCAGTACTCATTCACGGGCAGCGCCAACGACAATTTTGCCGCCTCATGAATAGTCGCCAAACGCCAAACCAGTAATAGTTCAGCACGCGTGCATGAGCTGCTCATTTGGGTGCATCGAAGAACTCGTTCAAGAAGTCTTCATCTTTTGTGCGTTTTAGGCTCGAAAATTCGAGGTCTTTTAGACGTCCGAAAATCGTGCTTCATCAGGCGTGTGCTTTGCTGGCTTCACGCAAGCCACTTTCGCCAGGCCAGTCTAAAGTCTTGACGTACGTTATAACTTGAGGTATTCTCATAATGTTTTCACCAGAAGCCGATAGATTGCAATTTTCCTCGTTTCAGCTTTTGCATGATAAGCTTCTAGATCATGCGTCAACGTCTTTTGGGACAACCTTCTGTCTACAAGAAACACGCATCTGGGATCTTGGCTCATTTACCAAGCGAGGTCTTTTATTTTCAACTTCAAGATTAAGGATTGCTGAGATTTGGTGTGCGTTCATAAAGACGTTTGCTGGAGGAATCAATGGGCTTTTGCTCTTTATAAATCAGCGACACGTTCCTCCGTTTGGCAGTTTTTTTTAAAAAAAATTGTGTTTCTTTCAAAAGTACTTCACGCACCAGAGGCATAAGAAAATATCCACTGTCGATTTATGGATTCGAAAAATGCTTGGTCTGGCTCGCTCAGCCCGCATGTATAAATATCCTTAACCAAAAAAAAAAAAAAAAATGAACACGAGTCATGTGGAATCAGTCCTACTAGTGCTGATTCATGGGGGCTTCCTTTGCAACCGCGAGAATCTTTGTCTCATCACACTCGCACCAATATACACTGAAGGATGATTGCGAAAAAGCCCAGCAAAAAAAACGGCGGCTGTTGCCCTCCCCGGCCCTAAAGTCTACTAGCTACCATCGGATTCGTGTAATTTTTCAGAGCGGGAACCAAAACTAGAACCAGAGCCATGGACCGACGCTGGGCCTGTGTGCACGTGACCCGTGTCTGGCTGTGCTCGTGCGCCCAATGAAACGCGGCGTTAAGCGTCTGACTCACCTGTGCAATCAGTCACCGGGGCGCGCAACGCTCACTCCAGGTTTCGTTATCGGTACATGCAGGCGCAATGCTCCGGCCCCGGCACCAGTCAAAATTTTCAGGACCCGAGCACCAGGACCCGCTCCACCAGGCAACTCTTTTCTATTCTGCACATTTCTCAGCTCCGTTTTTTTTTTTGGGTCTTCAATGTCGATGCTCAATTCATGGAAGCTCCGCGCCGCGAGCGCACGCCTGTTCGTCACGTCGGCGGCGCTCCGCCGTGGCCAGAACCTCACCGAGAAGATCGTGCAGAAGTATGCCGTCGGCCTTGCGCCCGGCAAGAAGGTGCACAGCGGCGACTACGTGACGATCAAGCCCGCGCACTGCATGTCGCACGACAACTCATGGCCCGTGGCGACCAAGTTCATGGGCTTGGGAGCATCGAAGGTCAAGGACAACCGGCAGATTGTGTGCACGTTGGACCACGACGTGCAGAACACCACGGAGAAGAACTTGGAGAAGTATCGCAACATCGAGACCTTTGCCCGCGAGCAGGGCATTGACTTCTACCCCGCGGGCCGCGGTATCGGCCACCAGATCATGATCGAGGAGGGGTACGCGTTTCCCATGAACTTGAGCGTGGCGTCGGACTCGCACTCCAACACCTACGGCGGCGTCGGCGCGTTGGGTACGCCCATTGTGCGCACGGATGCCGCGTCCATCTGGGCCACCGGCCAGACGTGGTGGCAGATCCCGCCAGTGGCGCGGGTCGAGCTCACGGGCGAGTTGCAGAAGGGCGTCACGGGCAAGGACGTCATCGTGGCGCTTTGCGGCGTCTTTAACCAGGATGAGGTGCTCAACCACGCGATCGAGTTTGCCGGCGAGGGTGTTGCAAAGTTACCCGTCGACTACCGCTTGACCATCGCCAACATGACCACGGAGTGGGGCGCCTTGTCAGGGCTCTTCCCCGTCGACAAGGTCTTGGTCGACTTCTACAAGACCAGACTCGCACGCTTGCCCCAGCCGCACCCGCGCGTGAACGCAGACACTGTGGCTGCGTTGGAACACAGCCCCGTGGTCTCGGACGCAGACGCCGTCTACGCAAAGCGCTTGACCGTCGACTTGTCCTCGCTCTCGCCAGCCGTGTCGGGGCCCAACTCCGTAAAGGTCTCCACCCCGCTTCACGTCTTGGCACAGCAAGATATCCGCATAAACAAGGCGTACTTGGTCTCGTGCACTAACTCGCGTCTCAGTGATATCAAGGCCGCCGCGGAGATCGTCAAGGGCCGCCGCGTCGCGCCGGGCGTCGAATTCTATGTCGCTGCAGCCTCTTCGGATGTGCAGAAAGACGCCGTGGCCGCGGGCTACTGGCAGGACATCTTGGATGCGGGTGCCATGCCGCTCCCCGCGGGATGCGGGCCTTGTATCGGCTTGGGCAAGGGTTTGTTGGAGGACGGCGAGGTCGGCATCTCAGCCACCAACAGAAACTTCAAGGGCCGCATGGGCTCCAAGGACGCGTTGGCATACTTGGCGTCGCCGGAGGTTGTAGCTGCTTCCGCGTTGTTGGGCAGGATCGGAGGACCCGAGGAGTTGGAGGGCAAGCCGGTCAAGGCTACAGGGCAGATCGCCAGGTCGCTTGACGTGGCCGCGCCGGAGGTTGCGGCGGACGTGGAGCTGGCCGTCGAGGTCTTGGACGGGTTCCCTAAGCTGATCGAGGGCGAGTTGATTTTGTGCGACGCGGACAACATCAACACTGACGGCATCTACCCGGGCAAGTACACTTACCAGGACGACATTTCCAAGGAGAAAATGGCCGAGGTGTGCATGGAGAACTACGACGCTGACTTCCGGAGTAAGACCAAGGCCAGCGACATCATCGTGTCCGGCTACAACTTCGGTACGGGCTCCTCGCGCGAGCAGGCTGCCACGGCGATCTTGGCCAAAGGCATGAAGATGGTGGTGGCCGGCTCTTTCGGTAACATCTTTTCCAGGAACTCCATCAACAACGCCTTGTTGACCTTGGAGATCCCAGCGCTTATTGACATGCTCAGAGCGAAGCACAGCGGCTCGACCGAGTTGACTATCCGCACAGGCTGGTTCTTGAAGTACGACGTCACCAAGGCACTTGTCACCATAACCGATGCTGAGGGGACGGTTGTATTGCAGCAGAAGGTGGGCGAGTTGGGCACTAACTTGCAGGATATCATCGTCAAGGGCGGCCTTGAGGGCTGGGTCCGGTCGGAACTTGCGAGGGACAACTAGCTGCTGTCCTGTTGCATATATTCTTATCATACATACTAAATTCTTTAGCTCATTGAGACGGTAATCACACGGCATCACTACTTGCTACGTGACGAAAAACAACAACGGATGTGTATATGAAGTGTGAAATGATTTGAAGGAAATAAAAAAAATATAAAACGGGGCATACTGGGAATTGAACCCAGGACCTCTCACAAATTTGATTGTTGGCAGGCTCATGGCCTTGCCGCAACCCAAAGCGAGAATCATACCACTAGACCACACGCCCGATTGAAAAACAAGCTAAGACTTCCAGTATATATCATAATAGATGAAAGGGCCCGCTCAACTTTCGGGGACTTTTTGTGGTTGATTGACTCTACTTTCTATACAGTACTCAATAGCTCGTCTTCCTTTCTTGCACCATTCAAGCATAATCAGAGACTGCTGTCAAAACATGGCCCGGAGAGAACGACATAGAACCGACGATGTGATTGTGTTTGTTTATTTTTAGATGAAGCCAAAACGCCCAAGCGTACGGTGTAAATCTATGATTCGTAAATCATGCAGGAACGCAAATTAGTTCCACACGACGTCATGATATATGTTGCTTTCTGTTACTCCCGGCGACATTTCTTTCACAGCTAGTCAAAGACAATATATGAGATTTCCACATGTCACTGCAGATGGTAATTTCGAGCTAGACAGACTCGGTACCTTTCCAGAAGTGCGTCAGAAGCAATGCTATATTTCAGACGAGGATTCATCAAGCTTCAGTCCTCGCGTACTGTTGTCTATTCTGATTTTGCCTGAGATGAACGCCCATGCGCAATGAGCACAAGCCCCTTTGGTCGAGAAACCAATGTCTCCTGCAAATAGAGACTGGCAGGGGATGAGATGTTGCACGATCCAATCGCTTATGAGGGTAGCGAACTAATTCAGATAATACATGTGTCGACGCAAGTTGCAAACATGCCCTAATTTTCATACACCAATGAGACTTTTAGCTGTAAACAAACTACACAAAGGAGCCGGTAAGTCCCACTTTGCGCCTGGGTTTTTGCAGTCTTCAAGAAACTAAGGGACTTGGGAATATAGCGGTGTCAGCTGGCTGCGGTTTTTAAGCCCGCCAAATGCCCCCTGCATTCTCAAACGAGTATGTGCACTAGACGGCGCCATTTGGAAAGATCATCCTTGAACCTAGGGTAGCGCTCATCAAACCATCTCCATTCCCTTGGTTCATTGTTCGTTTGCTGCTCGGGCAATCGGTGCATCTTGTCATGACGTCACGTGAACAGACCCGGGAGTCGCGTTTCGTCAATGCTTGCAAAAAACCACCACTTGCACCTTGAGTCTTGAATAACCCAACATTTAGTCGACCATCGGACGCGCTATGAAAGATAGTAAACTAGTCACGCTTGTGTGCTGTGTGCTTGCGCTCTACGCGCTGTTTCTCTCGTGGTCCCTCTTGCAAGAGCGCATCAACACGAAGCCATATGGCTACGTGGATGAACAGGCTGTTTATTTCAAAGCACCGCTAGCCATCAATGCCACACAGGCGCTATTTGCAGCCGTTGTCGGGCTTTTGTACTCACAGCTAGCCCATGGGCAAAACCCGTTTGCGATTTTCCTCGTCTCGGCAGACGCATCGCGTGGCAACGGTTTGGACTACGGTTACATGCGTTCTTTTGCAACCATTGCCGTCACGCTGAGCTTGTCTTCGCCGCTCGGTTACTTGTCCTTGAAGCACGTGGACTACCTTGCCTTTCTCTTGGCGAAGTCGTGCAAGTTGCTCCCCGTGATGTTGGTGCATTTGTTGCTATACAAAACCAAGTTTCCGCCACATAAATACATGGTGGCGGCACTAGTTACCGGGGGAGTAGTGCTCTTCACTCTTGCTAAGAGTGGCGGGAGAAAAGCAGCTTCTATGAATGACGGAAACACGCTTTTGGGAATGGCGCAGCTTCTTGCGCTGATGTTGCTCGATGGCTTCACCAACCTGACACAGGACCAGTTGTTCCGGGCTGCGGGATCGAAGAAGAAGCTCACTGGTGCCACGCTAATGTGTGTGCTCAACTGTTTTGTATTTGTCTTGACAGCAGCATACTTGCTTGCGTTCAAGTACGAAGCTGAGGCCATGTACGTTGCTTCATTTGTGCAGAAATACCCGCACGCGTTGGTCGATATGGTGGCGTTTGCGCTTCTAGGCGCGGCGGGCCAGGTGGCAGTGTTTATCATTTTGGAGAAGTTCGACTCCTTGATTCTTGTGACGGCAACCGTCACGCGCAAAATGATCAGCATGATGCTCAGCGTGGTATTGTTCGGCCACCACTTGGTGGCGTGGCAGTGGCTTGGCGTGCTGATGGTGTTTGGCGGCATTGGATATGAAAGTTACGCCAAGATGCAAGGAAAAAAAGCCCTGAAAACCAAGTTGGAGTAGCTGAGCAGAGGCTAGAGTGTAGAGAAGTCGCATTATAGAGGCACCCGGAATTCGCCTGCGAGCACAAAGCTTAACGAGCGAAAACTGTATCCCAAATTCATGGCAAGAAGAGAGTGCCGTTGAGAAACCAGAAGAGGCAAGGCTGATCGGGGGAATGTGGGTTTGTCTCGACTAGCTCAACCTTAGTTGCCGCATATTGCCTGCAAAAAAATTGAGGGTTTTGGAGAGACGCACAGGAAACAATAGAAGTTCTCAAGCGCCTACCTGGACAGATCCTCGGGACCAATGCTTTGGAGCAATGCTTAGAAGTCCTGGCTCTTGGGAAGCACCGCATGAGGCAGCTGCGAAATGCAAGCGTCATGTGGGCCCATGCTAGTGTCGACTTCAACAGCCAGCAGGGGCACGAAGTGGAAAAAGAACAAAAAGTGTAAGTTTCTGAAACATCTACATATTGTCAGCTCTCTGGAATAATCAAACACATTTCTTGAGCCCAAACATATGACATGAGACGGCTCCGCCACCTCTGTGCACCACGCACGACATGAGTGCATCCAGCATTCGTATGTTTGTTGTCCCCGGACCCAACCCCTTCATGCTCATCACTCAACCAACTATCATGTGGATGCAATGTGGGGCTCTTGAGAATACACAAGCCGCATTTTGCTGGCTCCTGACGCTTTTTCCGAAAGTTTTTGCGACGGGCGTCATGACATGGGCCGAGTACGGTCTGGTTGTGGAGCTACATCGAAAGTATGGAGCCACCACGCCTTTCTTTGTGACTATAGCACCGATTCTGGTGCTCTATTTTCTAGCCACGTACACTTACTTTAAAGTTCTTCATGCTGGCGCCGGCTCGCCCCTTGACTTTGCAGAACTTCGCAAGGATACTAGGGCTCAGAACATTACGGACACGATCGTCACCGATCCGCTTGAAACAGACGGGCTCGCGGCCAGCACCCAGGAGCAACCCCTGCGGCTGCGGTACCCACCCCAGGAATTCTTGGTGAGTCATAGGCTCCGCAATAACGAACAGGAGTTTCGGTGGTGCAATTCATGCGAGGTATGGAAACCGGATCGCTGCCATCACTGCTCCACGTGCCGCCGGTGCTTCCTACGCATGGACCATCACTGTCCATGGTTTGCGTCGTGCATAGGCCATAACAATCACAAGTTTTTCATCCAGGATTTGGTGTACATATCTGCATTCAGTGGCGCCGTTTGCCTAGCCGCGACGTGGCTCCTCTACGATTTCTTTGCCGAGGCACAATACGAAAAGAACGAGTATCTCTCACTCACTCTTGTGTTTTTGTTTGTCGTGCTGCTTGTATTTTTTGTGGCAGTGAGCTGTTTCGCAGTGTTCCTGGTGTACATGATGCTACGCAACTACACTACCATCGAGTTCCAGGACGCTCAATCGGGATATCTGGGTGACCGCGAGCCGCAGTACGAGTTTGATGGAACAGGAAAGAAAAAGAAACTTCCCCATCTATACGATTTGGGGCTTGCGGCCAACTGGAGAGCCGTGATGGGCGACACATGGGTGCAGTGGCTCTTCCCGGTAGCTGTGGCCGACTCCTCGAGCGTTTATGCCACAAGAAACGGCCTCAATTTCGAGGTCCAGGAAGAAGTGTTCCAAAAGTATCGCTCCAACGCCCAGTTGCAAGAGCAGTTGAACACCCAACTAGCGGAGTACAGGGACCGCGTTCGGGGCAAGCGGTGAAATTTTTTGATGTTAACGGGGGAGGCGGGGGCTGAAAACTTTGGGAACCCAAAACTCGGCTATGACTTGGGGCGCAAGAAGCAGACGTGCTGTCATCATACTGCGTTTTCAGGCAGACCCAAAATTCTTATTGTTCATCAAGCATGGAGAACTGAGGTTGTCTCAGGAACCCCGAATTGATGCAGATCTGATGTTCATCCTGCAGCTTTCCAGTTCCACCTTATTCACGGTGCTGTGACTACAGGTTGGAAAATGGCACGGTCTAATCGAAAAAAAAATTGACGCATCTCTTACTTATTGAATACCGAAGCACGATTTATATTCAAGTGTGCCAGCCGATATTTATGGTGGTTGCATGCGCCCATGTGCTACATCATGGAGCAACTCCTTCCTCAGATCAACGGAGCTAGGGCAAGCCTCGTCACATTGATCGGTGTGCCGCAGCTGTGTATCAGACGCGAGAGTGCCCATCCTAAGTGTGGCAGATGAATCCCATGCAAGGTGTCCTATGAAACTGATTTCAGACATATTTCTAGGAAGCCTAGAGGCCTGAAATCAAGGCGTATCCAAAGCTGACTTGTTGCCTTCGATCGGATGCATAGAAGGACAATGGGCCCATGCCCGCTTGTGGGGGTTCCGGCTACATATGGCCAGGAACGAGAGACCGAGGTGGTGTACAACCTTCTCCCATAGGCAAGTATCGCCGAGTGTCATTGATTCTTGCAGGGTATTGGTTGAGAATTGACGTAGTATATGTAGCGAGAGAGGGCAATATTACCCTCGAAATACCCATAGAGCGCCACAAGTAAAAAGAGCAAGGAAAAAAAACTATCGTATATAGTCTTAATGGTCCACAAACGCAGTGTTGTTTACATTCGTGGCAAATAAAGTGAATTTTACAAGATCTGAACCGACGAGCGACGTCAGCACTACGCAGTTTGCAACGGAAAATTTCTAGCGAGTATGGCCCAAATCCCGTAGCTCGAGCTAGAATCCCGCAAACAATCATGGGCCGGGCCCTTCTGCTACCAAGCCGTGAGTAAAACCTGGAAGAAATGGCGGATTAATACAGGACAAGGCGTGCAAATTGCACTTCTCTGGCGAGCTGGCCCTGTGTATCCTGCATACAGTGCCGCATCCGACTCAGTCCAGCTTCATCCATACGGATCCAAGCCAAGCGATAAACGCAACATCTTCTCCGACGATCCCTGCGTGAAAACTCGGACACGCAACTGCGGCGCCTCTCTTTTGACCACACGACTCCCTGCTGAGCCTTTTGGAACACGAACGTCCCCGAAAAAAAAAAAAAAAAGTACAGCCTCCTCCGAAGCGCCGCCACGAACCACGGAAAGCACCGGCCACAATATGTACGTGCAGTTGCCCTTTGACGAGTTCAAAGTGGACCCCAACAAGAAAAAGCGCGTGGCGTACTTCTACGACGCGGACGTCGGAAATTATGCGTACGGCGCCGGTCACCCCATGAAGCCACACCGCATAAGAATGGCGCACTCGCTCATCATGAACTACGGGCTCTATAAGAAGATGGAGATCTACCGGGCAAAGCCCGCGACAAAGCAGGAGATGTGCCAGTTCCATACGGACGAGTACATCGACTTCTTGAGCCGCGTGCTGCCTGACAACCTTGATTTGTTTGCGAAGGAGCAGGTCAAGTTCAACGTCGGTGACGACTGCCCCGTGTTCGACGGGCTCTTTGAGTACTGTGGGATTTCTGGCGGGGGCTCGATGGAGGGCGCCGCGCGGCTCAATCGCGGCAAGTGCGACGTCGCCATCAACTACGCGGGCGGCTTGCACCACGCGAAGAAGTCCGAGGCGTCGGGGTTCTGCTACTTGAACGACATTGTGTTGGGCATCATTGAGTTGCTCCGGTACCACCCGCGTGTGTTGTACATTGACATTGACGTGCACCACGGCGACGGCGTTGAGGAGGCGTTCTACTCGACAGACCGCGTGATGACTGCGTCGTTCCACAAGTACGGCGAGTTTTTCCCCGGCACCGGCGAGTTGCGCGACATCGGCGTGGGCAAGGGCAAGCACTACGCGGTGAACGTGCCCTTGCGCGATGGCATTGACGACGTGACGTACAAGTCGATCTTCGAGCCCGTGATCCTGAAGATCATGGAGTGGTATCAGCCGTCTGCGATCGTGCTCCAGACGGGCGGCGACTCTTTAAGCGGTGACCGCTTGGGCTGCTTCAACCTCAGCATGCGGGGCCACGCCAACTGCGTCAACTTCGCGCGCCTGTTTGGCGTGCCGCTCATGGTTGTGGGCGGCGGCGGGTACACCATGCGCAACGTGGCCCGCACGTGGGCGTTCGAGTCCGGGTTGCTCAACGACGTTGTCTTGCCGTCGGAGTTGCCCTACAACGAGTACTACGAGTACTACGGGCCGGACTACAAGTTGGAAGTGCGCCCGCTGAACATGTACAACGCGAACGCGCCGGAGTTCTTGGACAAGATCTTGACCAACATTGTCCACAACTTGGAGAACACCAAGTTCGCGCCGTCCGTGCAGATGCAAGACGTACCGCGGGATGCCGAGGACTTGGGCGACGAGGACGAGGACGAGCCTGCGCTGATTGACACCAAGGGCGGCTCTCAGCAGGCGCGTGACGAGCGCGTTGTCCCTGAAAACGAGTTCTACGACGAGGAGAGCGGCGACGCGGGCGACCGCCACATCGGACGCACCGAGAGCCCAGAAAAGCCCGTGGCTGCATCGGAACCGGTGCCGCGCGTTCCCGACTCGGCCGAGCGGGCACTTCCAGATGCTCCCGTGAGTGCTCCCGTAAGTGCTCCCGTAAGTGCTCCCGTAAGTGCTCCCGTAAGTGCTCCCGTAAGTGCTGCCGTGAGCTTGCCAGCCAATGGGGTGACAGAGACCAAGACGGAGTTGACCGACGAGGAGATGCAGGAGATAGACGAGTTGAACAAGGAGGCTCAGGCGTAAGCTCAAGCATTGGATATTTGAAATGTATAGACTCGTGGCAGGGGTCGGCCAAGCCTTGTGCAAGTCACCGAGCAGCCGCCACAAGCGTCTCTGGTGTCTCTGGGGCGTACCCACTTCCCCCTGACATCTACATAAACGATCCCGAGCTAGGCTGCGGGCTCTCTTTAGACCGCATGGCTCGATCGTCCGCATGCCGCGAGGGCAATATAAACTAGTGTGGAATTCTCTTGTACGTGAAGCATACATATGCCGGCCTAGACTCGCTCCAGTGCCTGAGGCACAGGAAGTGATGGGCATACGCCACCTCACTCCCCGGACTCAGCTGAGAGCTGGCTATTCAATACTCAATACTCAATACTCAATACTCAATACTCAATACTCAATACTCAATACTCAATACTCAATACTCATGTCGCAATGTATCGCTGCAGACGCACCAGATTCCTGTCGCGGCTCCCAGCACAAACATGCCCGCGATCACGTGACTGCAACATGACGGTCGGCACTCAACAGTCTGCCCTCGAAAGCTTTGCTTGTTCCTGCCACACCGATCAAAATCCCATGGCTAGCGTTCTCCGCCTCTCGGCGCTCATGGGCAAGAGCCGGGTGCCCGCAGCGGCGCCCTACATGCACGCGCTTTTTTCGCTCCGGGCAAGGCCGATTTATGCAGACACCAGGCCGGCCATCTTTATACAACACCGCCAGCTGTCCACGGATTCCACAGACACGCAGACCATACGGCAGCAGGAGGCGCCAGGCGCAGCAAACTGCAAAACTGGGCTTGCTGTCAGGCCGTGCACGCGGCTCAGTCCACGCACGGTGCCGGAATACTCAGGGACCGCCCACTCGAAACGGCAGAATGTCGTGTGGCGGAGTCCCTTGCAGAACATATACGTGGTGAAGAAGCCGTGGGACGAGCCCGCGGCGCGCGCGTTGGGCGCATTTGTCGCGTTCGTCCACGCCGAATACCCCTCGCTCAACGTGATTGTGTCGGAGGACGTGGCGGAGGAGTTGGCCGCCGACAGCAGCGGCTGCACGCCCGCAGCGGGGCCGCAAGAGGGGCCGCAGGAGGGGTCACAGGAGGGGCTCGCAGTGTACACGGGGCCTGTGAGCGACATTGTCGCAAAGACAGACTTGATTGTGTCGCTCGGCGGCGACGGCACGACGCTCCGGGCCGTGCTGGCGTTTCTGAACGGCAGCGTGCCGCCCGTGTTGTGCTACGCCATGGGCACGCTCGGGTTCTTGCTCCCGTTCGACTTTCTGGCGTTCCACGACTCTTTCCGTGCGGTTTATGAGTCCCGCGGTAAGGCAATCCGCCGCACGCGCTTGGAGTGCCACGTAGTGCGGCAGGACTTGGACGAGATCTCGTCGCCCTCCCGACAAAGAGAGCACGCTGCCATCGTGCAGTATGAGTTGGCCCACTACAAGCAGCACCACGATGCCACAATGCTCTATGCGATGAACGACATCGTGTTGCACCGCGGTGCACAGCCGGGCTTGATCAAGCTCGACATCTACATCGACAGCGAGTTCCTCACCACCACCACTGCGGACGGGCTCGTTTTCGCCACGCCCACGGGGTCCACCGCGTACTCGCTCTCTGCCGGCGGGCCCATCGCTCACCCATTGATACCATGCATCTTGCTCACCCCAATTTGCCCACAGCTGCTCTCCTTCCGCCCGCTCGTGCTCCCGGCAACGTCACATGTGATGGTGCGGCTCTCTGGCGCTTCGCGCAGCGACCTGATCAAAATGAGCATCGACGGTATCCCGCAGCCGGACTTGCGCCCGGGCGACGAGATCCATGTCGTGAGCGAGAACGGCACCATCTACATCCCGGGCACCCACCAGCCCCCGAAAACGCTCCGCAGCAGGCTGGGCTTTGACGAGTGCATCGAGCCAGGCAAGCATGTGCAGAGCGACGAGCCGCAGGGAATCTATTGCTTCACGAAGGCAGAGAATGACTGGACTTTGGGCATCACCGAGCTTCTCGGGTTCAACAGCTCTTTCAAGGGCCTGAAGCACTGAAACGTGGGCTGCAAGACTAGACGAACATTGGAAAGACTCTAGATTTACGCCTTTGCATTTTCCGCATACCGTCGAATAAAACATCGTCACTTCATCATAGCATGGACCCCAGAGTTCTCGACTATAAACTAAAAAAAAAATCGATGAAGCTAGACTGTGAGGACATCGAATCCAATCGACAATCATATTGGACGATCAAATCAGCAGCGTCAAGCAGTCTGGCTCCAGAATCGTGCTCCGCGTAGAAACACCCATTCATAGAGTGCGCAATAAGACGTGGGGCCGCTTAATGCACTATCCATGAATGCGCCCGCGTTGCACAAGAACTAAAAACTAGCGTGGAAAGCGTATTGACAAAGCAAGAGGTGGACCCTTTCTCTGCGGGAAACGGCCCTTATAGTATTTGCAAATCATACTGGTGCGCCTGTGGTGAGGTTGTGCAATACAAAACCGAGGGTCTACATGTCAGGAACGGGGCGGCATGTGCGCCCGCGATTTTTGTTTGATGACCTCATCAGCGAGCAAGAGAGGCTTGGCCGCGCCCAAAGAAAAGCATCATCAGTCGAAAAGAAGCGCGCGGATTTCCAAAAACAAAAAAAAAAAAAAAAAAAAAAAAAGAGAGAAATTGCAGGCACTGCCACGGGCTTGTTAGTGCAGCCATCCTCTAGCGGGAAGCAGCGTGCTGCTGGCCTGAGGCAAAGTGTTGTATCATCATTGATGCTATCCCAAACGCGCTGCCGTTCCCGCCTTGACAGGTGACTGGACCTGGCCGCAGCCAAGCGCGTGAACGCGAAAAGCCCATGGGCTAAATTTAAGTTCGCGGCCGAGGAAAAAATAACAATCTGGCAACTGGGCGACTCTGCGCGGCTCCTTGTCGTGTCCCTCGCAGGGCTCGCAACCGCGGATACCTTCTCAAATTGGACAGGCGTATTTCTCGCTGCATGACTCGACTTGCCACCGCATGCAGCTGCCGCCTTCATGGGCATCCAAAACGTTGGTGCGTAGTAGTGGTATTTACTTTAGTCACACATTGGTTTTTGCGCAAAAGAATCCGCGGGGAATGACGTGAAGAGGTGCTCGAGCATTCGGGATCACAGAGACGAACTGGGCGAGCCGCCGGGCGAGTCTCGAGACAGTCTATCTACAGATATCTCGGGGGAGACCTTTGCCGTATGATTGTTTGCTTTGATCTCCCTGAACGATGGTAAGGAATTTGCGTGCGGCGGTGTGGGCATTTAGCCATGGGTGGTCAAACGAGCAATCCTCTCGCATGTTTCATGATGCGTGGTACGGGGAAATAAATTATAGGTTCCGGGCCGTATCACGATTCTAAGTAACGCATCCATGCATTCTCGTCATTGGCACAGCGACAATATGCGGGACTACGCCGGGCGCCAGATTTCATACGTATGTGCCGCCACGCGACAAAAACCGCCTCCACGGGACCCTATTTTCATCATTAGACATTATGATACTCTACGTTGTTAATCTTGGATCATTAGCTGTTAGACAGAGGCCACGTGCAACAGCAACAACAGGGACAGAGAAGAATGTCTTTGCGCACTGGAACCCACCAATAACGACTCCGAATATATACAAAATAAAGAGAAGACGACGAAAGAGAGCAAGCTATCGGTGGTCATTGGCTCATCGCCAAACTTTGCGCTATAGATATCGAGATGGAATGGTTGGAGCGAGAAGCAGAAAGGTGTGTGGCTCTGAGACATTGCAAGCGAGCAGAGACGTGCCGGCAAGACTGGCCTTTACACAAGGCGGCCGAAAACGGACGAGTGAGACTCGGTTCCGAAGAGGTCCGACGTCAGCGAGCAATGATATACATAATCTCCAAGATCATAACAACGCGTTGAAATCCCGCCGCTACTACATTGTTTCCAACAATCTGTTCTATGTAGAACTCTATGCTGGGGCAAGAGGCCAACATAACGTTCGCCCGTGCCGCATATTTCTTTCACGTCTGGACGCCTTTTCCTCTAGTGCATTTGCCCTTCGTATTTCGCGGCTTGCGCTGCAGGTCCACGGGATCGTCGTGCGTACGCATGAATTATTCTTGTCCTGTCCACCTCAGTTTTTTTTTTTTTTGTTCTCTCGCTCGCGAACCGGGGTTGGCACCGTTGAGAGTGTCTTTATTTTTTTTTTTTTTCGAACCTCTCTTCTAAGAATCCGCCCCCTCGATACTTATCTTCTTTTCCACCACACTGTTTTGTGTAAAGCTGCCCCTCACAAAGCACCAGCACACGAACACTATTCCAAATCTCGCCGCCAGAGTTGGACCCGTGCATTCTTTACGCCCGGAAATCTCGACTCGTCATTGACCAACATATTCCGCTCTCCATAGGCGAAATCCACCCCTAGAATAAAAACGAGGACATAGTTGTCACCGGCTATCTTCATCTTTTTTTGTACACCAGCTACTGCTCCTGAAACACGTGCAGCAGGAGCTCGGACATACCCGGAAGAAGAAGCAAAAAGCAACCTAAAATGTCGTTGCCAGTGCAGATGGCTATGAAGTCGTCGGGCACCATCAACCAGCCGCCCAGCGTGCTCCCCCTCCAGCAGCAAATGCAGATGATGCCGCATGCACAAGCACAGGCACAAGCGCAAGCGATGGCTCAGGCTCAGGCTCAGGCTCAGGCCCAGGCTCAGGCTCAAGCTCAGGCTCAAGCTCAAGCGCACATGCAGCAGAACGGTCAGCGCCCGCCCACCGAAGTGACGTCGGTACTTGCAGAGACCACTGGCATGACGTGGTTGGCAATTGGGTCTTTGGCCGAGTCTCTTGGCGACCTTGAGAAGGCGTCGCTGCTGTACGATACGGCCTTACGCCACAGCCCCAACAATCCCGAGGCATTGACGCGGCTTGCCAACATCTACCGGTCACGGGACCATTTCTTGAAAGCCGCAGAGCTTTACGAGCAGGCGTTGAATTTTCATCCCGAGAACGGCGACACGTGGGGGCTTTTGGGCCACTGCTACCTCATGATGGACGACTTGCAGCGTGCGTACGCTGCGTATCAGCGCGCACTCTACTACTTGGAAAATCCAAACGTGCCCAAGTTATGGCACGGCATCGGCATCTTGTACGATCGTTACGGTCTGTTGGAATACGCAGAAGAGGCGTTCGTGCGCGTGTTAGACTTGGACCCCAGCTTCGACAAATCTAACGAAATCTACTTTCGCCTCGGGATCATCTACAAGCATCAGGGCAAGTTGCCCAGCGCGCTCGAGTGCTTCCAGTACATCCTAGCAAACCCACCGCATCCATTGACGCAGCCTGACGTATGGTTCCAGATCGGCTCTGTGCTCGAGCAGCAGAAGAATTGGGCGGGTGCCGAGGAGGCATACAAGAAGGTGTTGGAGGTAAACCCAAATCACGCCAAGGTCTTGCAGCAGCTCGGCTGCTTGTACTCGCAGGCAGAAGCGCCGCCGGCGGACCTGGCCACCCACAATGGACATGCACCTTTCCAGCAAGATCTAGCCGTGGCGTTGAAGTACCTCACCCAGTCTATTGACATTGACTCCACAGATGCCCACTCGTGGTACTACTTGGGCCGCGTGCACATGATCCGTGGGGACTTTAACGCGGCATACGAGGCGTTCCAGCAAGCCGTCAACCGCGACTCCCGCAACCCAACGTTCTGGTGCTCCATCGGTGTACTCTACTACCAGATCTCCCAGTACCGTGATGCGCTAGATGCTTATACTCGCGCCATCCGCTTGAACCCTTACATCAGCGAGGTTTGGTACGACTTGGGCACCTTGTACGAGACATGCAATAACCAAATCTCTGACGCTCTTGATGCATACCGCCAGGCAGAGCGCTTGGACCCGGGCAACCCGCATATTCAGGCCCGTCTCGAGCAGTTGATCAAGTATCAACAGGACGGCAACACACATCCGCCACAGCCCCCACCAGTGAACCAGCAACCTCGCTTGCCGCAGGGTATGGTTTTGGAAAGCACACAGCCTCCACAGCCGACAGGACCTCCGGGTCATCCGCAGCCTGGCGCTCCTCCGCAACCACAGCTGCTCCACACGGGGCCATCGCCACACCCTTCGGCTCAGCTCCAGCTCGGCCAGCATCAACAACAACCCCTCCAGCAGCATTCGCAGCCACCGCAGCCACCGCAGGTCACACGGCTTTCGCAGCCTCCTGCGGGCCAGTCTGTGCCTTACCCGCAGACTCTTCATCAAGCTCCCGCGCAAATGCAAGCCGTACTGGCTCCACAACCAGCTGCAGCGCCTGCTGCACCAGTGTATTCCTCTGTGGTACCCGCTCCGCCTCTGCCATCATCTGTCACCACCCCCTCGGCCCCTTCCAAAGCTGCTGAAGAGGCCAAGTATCCTATGCCAGCGTCAGCCCAACTGCTCGCACCAGGCCAGCGCAAGTCGCTTCCTCGGCTGCCACAGGTTCCACAGATTCAAACGTCTTTGGCGGCTCAATCCAAGCCAACTCTGAATGTATCCACACTGGCTGAAGGCAGCAATGAACACGGACAGCCACCCCGGCTGTACCAAGACCAAGGCTTTGCGCTGGGCGCAATGCGGAACGCCAATGCTCGCACTAGTATTGAACCAGAGCGTCCACTGAATTTAACACCAAAATCCCACCACCAAACGCCCCAGCACCCGGCAAATGAGGAAACAGTTTCAACTAGTCGCTCCGTCAGCGCCACGTCAAATGGGTCTTTGAAGCACGATTTAGAAGGGAAATTTGAGCCTGTTCCGGCAAAAAAAGCTAATACGGCGGCACTGGACAAGAACAATCAACCCGGTGCAGTAAAGCCATCGGTTTCACCTACACCAAAAACATCCCCGCAAGTGCCCGCACCCATCACTGTGGCGCAAACAGCGACTGCACCATCGATTGCGCCGCCAACAGCGCAGTACGCTTTCCATACTTCTCAGATGCCTAACACAATTAGTCAGAGTCAAGATTCGAGCTCCAGTCTGACAGATGTTCTCAATCCAGCCCCAGAAGCAAAGAAACTGGTCAGTGACACTACGGCAAGTGTTCTCAAGAAAACTGATTCCAAGATAGCCACGCTAGCAACAGGAAACAGCTCTGAGACCCCTGCAGTGGAAAAAGTACTGGGCCATAGCTCAATGGATGAGAATAATACTGCAACGCAATTACCGCGTGTGGCTCTACAGCCTGTTTCAGGACAGACCTCCTCCACCCCGATTCCAAACTTGCCTTCTGACGTTGAATTCAATAAGGAAAAATTGACTGTAAACAACGACGACGACGAAGAAGAAGAAGAAGAAGAGAACGAGAAGAAGGATCCTGTTGAACCTCCAATGAGAAACGTTGAAGAGGATGAAAATTATGACGATGACTGAGCGTCGCAAAAAAGAACCTTCGATTTTAGCCTTTGAGTGCAAGGGCCACTCTCGAATTTGCGCACACTATCGATGAAAGTAGGAACTATGTGACAATCCGGTGCTCGACACCCGCACTCTGTATAATTATGTAATATTTGGATAAAAACCATTCGGCATATTTATATACCACTAGGGTTCGTAAGCCCCCGGGAATCTCGCAGTGTGGTCTACACGGCTAGGCCTTGTAACCAGACGATTCTCCTGCTGTGTGACCACGGTCAACTCGTTTAATTGACGTGCTTTTTGATGGCATAAATAGAGATTCACCAAGTCTTTCGACAAGGCTACCAAAGCCATTGCAAGCAAGTTCGAGAGAAACATTAGTTTGTCTTTTTCCACATGCGCTAGAGATGACAATTTCAGGATGAAAAGTCCATATATAAGTTTCCCTAAGTCAGCAGAAACAAACGGCCACATCACTGTAGTTACACCTGTAACGATGGCCAGTCGATATAGAAGTGTCGACGAATAGTCATGCTGCATGCAAGCTTTCAGTTTATGCAACCAGTAAATAACTTTTAGGTGGATGTACCTGGGAACAGTGTTGTCTCGAACAAGACTAAAAAGCTCTTTGAGCAGGTCCAGATAACTTGGTTTCGACTGCTTTTTTCCACGGGTATTCTTGAGTCTTTGATGAATGCAATATTTGATACCTGCGATTTGGGACTCTAAATTTTCCAACTTGCTTAGTTGCGAGGGGTCCAAAGAGTTGGCGGTCTCTCTGGGCCTCACTGATGCGTTAAGATCAAAATGGAGCCTGTTCACAGAGAATCTGTAAATAAAATCGTAAAGCCACCTAGCGGGAATTGTTGCACCTACCATAACTGCAGGGTCCCACCAGTCAATACCTCTCAAAAGAAATCCTAGTTGGGTGACTGTTGACTTGCTTGCCCATGAACGCGCCACAAACGTTTTGAAATTCTTGAAGACTTGATTGATCAAAGTGTGATTACCCAAAGACGAAACGTAATTGCAGAGGAGTAGCTCACCAATCCAATCGGTCAACAGAGCGGTAGGATTCTTGCGGAAAAAGCAGTCGAGGATCAGCAGAAAACGCATTTGATAAAGCATCGCCGGGAGAAGCGGAATGTGCTGAAATTTGAGCTGTTGTACAAGAAGAGAAGAATTGTTGATCCCCGGCAGACCGCTCAACAGCTGCAGAAGTGACTGCAGCTGCGAGGAAGCCATTGTCAGAGAGTTGCGTTTGAAAAGCGGAGCAATAAGTGAAACGGGCACTATGGCGTCTATAATCGACACACCACATCGCGCAAGCCCCACGTACCCCATTGTGACTATGCCAGTGGCAGCGCCCGTGAGACCGACAAGAATGCCAGAGTACTTCACGGTATCAGAGATTGTTTTTCGGAGTACCTTGTTCAACGTCAAAAGTGGCGGGTTTTTCACTTGAAATGTGATTTTCGACTTACATTGGGGACACGGCGTCGAGAGAAGCACGCGGCCAGAGTCAAAAAGCGGCTCTTCGTCGAGAGTTTCCTGAGTGTTTGGCGAATTTTCCGAGCTGGACACTTCGGCATTGTACTGGCCAAGCACCGTGAACCAGCGAGATCGAAACGACACGTCAAAAACATTTTGCTCGTCGCCATCTACTTCAGGCTCCCACCTTTGCGTATCCGTGTCTGTTGTTTGCATAGCGGGACCCGAAACGGGGGTCTGAAGGCCGTCCGTCCCGAGGGAGGGAGTGTAGCTTCGTGATATTTGAGAGAAGGAAATACTATTGAACCAGTCAACAAGGCACTTGCGGTGTGTGACCAATTTGCAAGTTGAGCAGGGGCAGAGCATATCCTGTGCATCTTTGAGGGTGCCAAACGGAGGCACCTCTGTGGCACTGCCAAGGCAGAACGCACATATTTCGTCGCTCATGTATGGGTCGAATTGTGATCTTCCGCACATATTCAATCAGGAATGCCGTCGGAGTTAAATTCTGCAAGAAAGAGAGTATATCTATATTTTTTGACGACCGCCGAACTAGCTTGATGTTTCTAGTCTTATAGATAGCCAGCGAGATCAGCCACTAAAACCCGAGGCTTGGTGAGATATCGCCCAGTTGCGGAACACAGAATCTGAAGCTGACAAATATAAACACGATGGAAAAGAGGAGAGCAGTAGTGTATCAGCCCAACTAACGCTAGTTTTTTTCCTTTTGTTTTTTCAGGAGTCCGAAAGACTTTAGGGAATGAGTAAATTTTGGTGGCACAAGTGAAGGCGGGTATCAGGCCTTTGCGCTATATGGAGGACGTGGGGCAATTGCCGGTGCCTCTGCAGGTATAGTCTTTAGCCTAAAAAGAAGATACAAAATAATAGGCTCTAGAAAAAGTACTGCTGAGAGGAGTTTGGAAGTATTCCAAGAAGCTTGATGATTTTTTCCTTCATATATCGTTCTTTTTAAGCGGCGAGATGAATTTGGCTGTATCTGTAATTTCATGCTTATTCCTTAAATATTAATGTTTGTTTTTTGCAAACTAAGGATTGTTTTTTTAAATGATATTGACTTCATTAAACTCGTTGTTTGGAACCAGAAGCTCTTTGCAAGCTAAAAAAATTGGCCACATTCACACAAGGCTCGTTTAATAAGGTTAGTGATGAAGAATAAATTAGTGGGGTTCCACCCTCTCGTGCATATGAAAAATCATGAAGCTATCTCTGTTGATCACCAGCAAAAATAGGCAGCGAATCACTTGAGAAATGACCTGTTTTGCGGTAGATCCCCAACCAGTCGATCAAACGTATTTTCGGCATCACCCGTACGTCTTTCTCAAAATGAGAGATCATAGCTTGATTTCAACCCCACCAAGAGCTGCCCCAGAATCTCCATCATCCTGAAAGTCAGATACCAAAACAGTAAACTCAATTGCCCAGTAATCGGAATCGAAATGGAAGCTCTTTGAATTTATTAATCTGTTTGAACTCGAGCGCCGCAGACTGGGAATTAACTTACTGGAGCGCCAAGCTACTAGATCTCTCGCGAGGCATATGTCTTTTGTTCTCACAGAGGATTCAGGCGTGTAAGGTAAGTGATGACTTTACACCCTATTATGCCTGGCAATGCAAACTCCTGGCAAAAAAAAAAAAACTCAGGCCTCGTAGAGGGTAATTCTTTTCACGATACGAAAGTCGATGGTGTGTCTCTGCATCCAAAAACAAAGACGCTTCTAAGCACGAGAACCCAGACTTTTATTGATTCACTGAGGGCTAAAGCACTCGCTGCCGCCCCCTTGTTGACCGGTAAAAGCCGCAGATCCTGCTGAAAGGAACTATGCATATCTTATTTTATAATAAGGTATATCCATCAGAACCCTCATGGTCTCGCAAAACGCTGGAGCCGCAAAACGGAAGACCTGGGTTGTGGATGAGGAACATCTCGCTGATGTTCTACTTGCACTAGAAGATGCCCGAAACTTGTGTGAAAAAAAAAAAAAAAACAATTGCCGCGTGTCAACTTCAAAGGACTAAGCAAGAACCAACAGGTTGCAAATAAGGCACATCAGCGGCCAAATAAGCAGCATTAGTCATCTGAACACGCGTGACTCAAGCCATAGAGATCAACAGGAAGCTCGGCAACAGCTTCAGCTTTCGTTCCAAAGCTTTCAATAAACTATTCATACACGTTGCAGAAAGCCAGCCGCGATTGTCTTCCGTTGAGGCGGGGGCAGTAAGACCAAAAAGGCGCATCACCCCAAGGAGCGCGCAAGCCTGAGTCCCTCGGCCAAGTGGAAGAGCCGGGCGTCGACGGCCATGTTCTCCTTCTCACACACCGCCACGAGCGCATCGTACAACGTGGCCACCGGCAAGGTGAACACCTCGATGTACTCGCCGTCTTCGAGCTGCGGCTGCGGCGCCACGTTGCGCGGGTCCGCCATGTCGATGTCGACCGTGGCCAACGCCATGTTTGCGTTTGTCAATCCGGGGTCGCTGTGGAGCAAGATCGATTGCTGGCGCACCGTGCCGTGGAAGCCTGTTTCCTCGCGCAACTCGCGCTCTGCGGCCGCGGCTACGGACTCGTGCGGGTCGACAAGCCCCGCCGGGAGCTCGACGACGACGCGCCCGACCGGCGGCCGGAACTGCTTTGTCAACACCACGTGCGGGCCCTCGGCGCCGGCCCGCTCAACCACGCCCAAGATGCTGACTGCGTCGAGCCCCGTCGTGTGGGAGCGCGTGGTCCGCACGGCCATCTCCCACTCGCGGTGCCGGCCGTCGGGGTCCGTGTACTCGATCCTGCGTGTCTGGATCCACTTGCCCTGCTCCATGGGCAGGACGTTGTCGACGTGTGCTTTGAAGGGCGAGTTCTTCATGGCCCTGGGTGCTGAGTGGAGCGGACGGGCTGGCCGGAGCAGCTTCAAGGCGTGGGCAAACAGCCTGTGGGGTTTTGCGGCTGCAAATTCAGCGGCGTTTAGGGCAAATTCTTGCAAAGTGGTTGCAAGCGCTTGCGAATTGAGAAGGGGCCTGTGACTGCTTGCCAGTTCAGGGGAGGTGCAATACGGCTGTCGGCTTCTAATAAAGCCCGGAGCAGCTTGCGGGTATAGGCAATGTGAGGATCCACTACTCGGTGAAAGCCAAAAAAGATGAAAGCCAAAAAGATGAAAGCCAAAAAGATGAAAGCCAAAAAGATGAAAGCCAAAAAGATGAAAGGACAAAAGATAAGAAGGGGAAAGAAAGGAGGGCAAATGACGAATTAGAGTCACCGGGCGTGGGCCGTCGCGGTAGCTGCGCCAATGCGAGCGCACCGCACCCGACGTCATGAGTCTCGCACGCCCTCTACTCCATATACTGCACCACTGCATCAGCACCATTTCTCTGTGTGCTTACCTTCTCCTGCCCCGCCACTCTGCACTGCGCCATGGCCGACGAGCTCGATGCAATCAAGGCCCAGATACAGAGCCATCTTGTGCAGCTGGGCAACTACGACGCCATTGCAACACAGCTCAAGTTGAAGCTCTACGAGTCCGGGTGGCTCGACGAGGTCACCCAGCTTGCTGCGAGAGAATTGGAGACGCTGTCTGTCGACGGCACTGTTGATTTCGACCATCTCCTTGGCGCCTTGAGGCCCCAGGCAGAGCGCTTGGTGCCGCCAGGCGTGAAGGAGGACACCTTGCAGAGGCTCAGAGAGTACCTCGACAACGTCATCCAGTAGGGCGTTGGCCGGGCCCAGCACCGGGTGCTGTTGCCGGGTGCTTGGGCCACAATCTTCCAGGGGGACGCAAATTAGCGTGGCATCAGTCGCTTCGTGGGCCTGCTGCTTCCAGTCTTTACACTATTGTTGTATGTAGGGCTGCATGGGATGAAATGCCACCTATAGGCTGCTTCGAGAGGCTGTACCTCTGTGTGAGTGAGTTTATTTAGTCTCGCTATGCTGAGTTGCTCGGGCGTCATTTATGAGAATCCATAATCTTAGGTGTATGTCCGACCAGGCGATGGCGTCTTGCATCGGTGTATGACACCGCGTGTTGTAGCACGTCCCGAGCTCGCCTTTGGAAACCTTCTTTGGTGCTCTACGACTTGAGAGCTCATGGGTGTGAAAATCAAGTAGAGAGCTGAGCTCTACCGATTATTCGTGCTGGAAAGAAAAGTGCATGCAGCTATGCATTTATGAATGGTCATAGCTCTTACAAGCAAATAGCTTCCCATCATGGATAATAAAACCAAGTCCGTTCCCGAAGTTTTTTTTTTCCCAAAATCCAAATACAGAATGGGACTAGCAAAGGGGGTGTTCTCTAGATGCGCTAGCCTTGCTTCGTTTGTTGCCTTCATACCGGGCAGAAAGAATAGCGACATAGGTTTAGAGACCTGGAATCAATGGGTTCAAAGATGCGGCACTGGCCTGAGGGATAGAATTGTATACATGTAGAGTAAAAGCCCGAAAGATTGAACCGATCATGATTTGAAATACTTTGGGTCAAACTTAAGGTCACTCCAAGTATATATATATATATACCTAAACAATGCAGTTTAATTGAGATATATACTGATGGTTCTCACCAGCCATGGGTTCTTATTGCACAACATACGGTTTGAAGCTTTCGTCGAATGCTACACCCAAAACTGGCAACTTGCGCTTTTATCAATAAGCAAGGAAGGCTGACAGTTCAACTTCTATTTGGCATAAAATCTAGTCATTCTTGCGATACAATGTAAAGGTTTCTGACGTTAGCTCTCGTTGTATGATGCTCACACCATTCAACAGCTACAAACCAAACCGACATCTGAATTCGACAAATATGAGATATAGCCAAGAGACACTGAAGCGGCTTGGTTGAGAATGGCAACGAAGTTTTTGTTTGCCCAAAGCATTATACATAAATTGGCGCCTCGTCTCTTAGCCGTTTCGAGACCGCAAAACGTGTGTAAACAATGTTTAAAGAAGCAAAGCTAAAATTGGGAGCATCAACACAGCCAGGATCATACCCATGGCTTCCGTTCCACCTTCATAAGTTATGAGAATAGAGGCTGTTCCGGTAGTCAAACTCCAGAAGTGTGACATGTAGGTGGAGATAGATGTCAACGATGTGACAGCAGCAGAGCCGATCACGGACGTTGAAAAAGATGTGTTGGCCAGATCACCTGCAGTGGTTTCAAGAATGGTGATTAAGTCCCGAGACTTTGACAAGCTTGTCACAGCTGGGCTATAGCTTAAGTTTCTCGAAAGCAGATTACTTGAGACAATAGTAGACTCCACAAATTTAGAAGTCAATGGCATGATCGGTATTGACTTTTCGCTTCCATCATAAACTTCGGCAGTCGATAGTGCTTTGGTCCGAGATTCGGTCATGAAATAAGTCAGATTTGTTACCTTTGGGCTGAAAAGCTTTGATTTGAGTGTCTGGCCATGGTCAGTATATGCGCTGATGTTCTGAAAGCTTGAGAGAATCAGAGGATATGCGGAACTTGCAAGAGTCAACATTGCCTCATGATACAGAGATAAAGTTGCGGTTGAGCTAGCCTCGGACAGTGGGTCCGATAATGGAGAAGGTATCTTGACAATCACCGTGGGCTGACTTCCGGCACTAGGCATTATAGTCGTGGTGCTGGTATAAGGCTCGGTCCAATATGTTGTGGTTGTTACTGGCGGCAAGGCCACAAAGACTGTTGGATTGTCTCCATTTGTTGGATGCACAGTGATTGTGGTAGTATGATTATGTTTCCAGTAGATAGTTGACGTTGCTGCATCACAATTGTGATCTCCGAGAAGAAGTTGATGAATGTTTTCACCAATATCTTTCACATGATCACCCTTTGGGTCGGTGTATCCAATCCTAAGAGCCCCACCATTTTTATAATTGAAATGAACAATCTTTACGGGATAATAGCGTCCCTCTTCAAGCTCGTAGGTAGCAGTGTTTCTGTCAATGACGAGATTACCCTCTCTCTGTCCATTAACACTTATTTCGAAATCTCCAGTCAGGCTTAGATTAGTGTCTTTGCAGCACCGCAAACCACTACCAAATCGCAATGAGACTCCGTTGTCTGCAGCTACAGTAAAGTCATAATTTCCTGAGATAGGCGCCAAAAAAAACCCAGTAAGCTCAATTGTGTAGTTGGTGACAGTAACAGGAAACCCGTAAATCTCTCCTTTCCTCACGCGTTGAGTTTTGGGCACTTTCTGGAAATTCAAACTTATTACTTCTTCCACTTGGCCCAAGAGTCTGGTGCGATATCCAGAGGTAAAAAAGTCGTTTTCGAAGCCTTGCTCACTGCGGAACGGATAGGAATAGAACTTTGCAGTCAATCCTTTTCCTTCAACACTCATGGGGTAACATCCCAGGATTTCAGGAGCAACTGCTATTGCTTGCGTAAATAAAATGAACAAAAGCTTTATCATTATGGTATAATTGATGAATAATGCCGGGGTAGTAGACATCAGGTGTAGCAGCTATGACTTTATATATTGCAGTTTCTAATAAAAGACCAATGGAGTCTCCAAGGTTTGGTTAAGAGGCTTGATACCCACATTCGTTCGGTTAGGCGTTTGCTTTGCATGCACAAGCATGCCGGAGGTTCTTGGGTTTTCGGGAATGCTATGAGCAGCAAAACTATACTTTGCCAAGCTTTGAAAAACATTGACCCGCCCTGAATGCCAATAGACTATGTGATTCTGTCACCATCTCCTGGTGTTTCAAGTACTCAATCAGCTATGTTCGTGGCTTATGTACTTCTGCCGGAAGCTCGATGAAATAATCATGACATCAAGTGTTTGTGCATAAGACATTGGGTAATCTAAACGAGACAAAGCGGTCCACTTTGAAATGAAATTTGCCACACTCTATGGCGTATGTATTGTGAACCAAAGTCGAGATTCTGTAAACTCAAAAGTCGCATACTTCTATCTGGGAAATCTATGCCCATCAGCATAAATAAAACATTGGGGGTGTAATTCCAGGAAGCATGATGCTTCAAGCTGTCATGGAGAATAATCCCATGCATGTCTCAAATTGACTGCCCCGACTGCAACTGGTTGAAAGTATCAGTCATCAGCATCTGCATGAGCTTTATGCAAGGCTGTTGACGGCTGCGCGTCTGGGATGCTTGGTTACAGGCTTATCCGATCAAAAGACTCGCTGCGAGGAATCAACTCAACAGCACAGTCACGGGACATTTTTCTTGGACTTTGAAGTCTTTTTTTTCGGCAAATAAATTTATGTTAAAAGTAAAAGTAATGTGAAGAGACTGCTCAATTTTCAGAGGTGAGTATGGTTATTCAGATTCATTTGACTTGAGGTTCAAAGAGTTGCAACCTCGTAAAAGAGAGAGAGACGACAACTACACGGGATGTCTACCAGCTACACACTTCTCCTCAAAGCTTCCAGCAGTTTCTAAATAAGCTGGGATAGACAATAGAAATCCTAAAACATGGAGTTTAGATCTGCGTCGAGAATTGCAACAATGATACGCATGGTTGACACAATCGTGATTTTACTGAGGAGATGTATTTTTCAGATTATAGAATGAAAGCACAAAAACCAGCATAAAGTGGTATTTCGGAAAGAATATGCTGTTTTATTTTCTCCCAGGTTCTTTTAATTGAAGCCCTGACTTCGGCCCAGCCCAAAGCCGAATTGGAATTTACTCGTGATCTCCTTTCCCCCGGTTCAAGCCGCATTCAAGAGCACGTTGGTTTGTTCGCTTTAGGTCATATATATATTTATATTTAATAAATGGAACTTTCCAGCAATGAGCTATTTAATATCAGCAGTATATATGGAAATTAGTATGGTAGGAAGATCATGTTCCCAGAAAAGTAAGCGCCTAGCTAACAAGACTGTAGAAAAAACTCAATTTAGAAGAATAGCCGTCGGGATGCTTAAGATATAGTTTTAAGCCCCTTGGGACTGAAGGTTGGAAAGATGTACCATTGCTTCCCTCTCTTATCATAGGATTGGGTGTCTTGGAATAGAAATATGAGAATGGAACACGCATTTAATAACTCCGGGAAAAAGCGCTATTATGGCTAGAGCAATCGGGGAGAGTAAGCTTGACACAATAGAAGATGTGCTATGCCGATCTTCTTTCTCATTGCCACGCTATTGGAATGCACCACCGGGAACCTTCTTTATGCCGAACCAGGATTGGGGATATGGTTCAAGTTTCTCCGTAGCAAAACATATCTCGGCTCAGTGCCTGCACCAGATCGAATGGTTCCGGCCTCCCAAATATAATATAAATCATCACGTTGGCTTCACCAAGTGGTTCTCGTCTTTTATTGCTACCTCGTCTGGATCTGGACCAAGGGGTACACATTCCACGCAATGACGTGGCCAAAGACTAGTAAATGCAAGCGTGTATAATAATTAGGGCTTGCGTGTGTCGGAGTAGATACGTGCTCAAAGTTTTGGAATGGCATATGGCTTCCTGATGCGTATGGATCGCAATACGGAAAGGCTCTGAAGGGCCTTCATACTACCATGGATGTTACTTCAACACGGAAAAGCCAGGCGTTTTGAATCCATGTGTGAATCTATTCCAAGATAGCTGGGTCCGAGAAGACGGGCTGCAATCAAAGCTGGCTTGGTCACAGATGGTGCTGGTATAACCACTGTCTCCCAGCACTAATCAAGATACCCCGAGGCTGCAGTGTATATTCTTAAGCTCACCACCAGAAATGCCGCAGTACAGAATTCTAGGTGAAGCTGGCTGTGCCTCGACATCAATCATTCCTACTACACGTGCCACCCTAGTCTTTGACTCAGTAGATGGAACAGTCATACTCGCGAGCGCCGAGATAAACCGAGTCCCAAAAATGGAGAAGATACCAGGCTTGCGATCCACCACCCGACTGAAGCTGCGCTCTATCCTGGAGCTGTTCAAAAAATACTGATAACATACATCGAGTGAGTTTTGCCATAGCGCCAATGCGCACCCTCACAAGCCATTAATTAGAGCCCCAATCCCATCCCACCCTAGAAAACATGCCCCCCCCCCCCCAAAAAAAAAAAAAGCACACCCCAGAACCCACTGAAACCCATCAAACATCACCAGGCCTCACACAAAGTCTTACATTCCTATACAAACTCACGGGCCCCTCGCGCCGAATCCGCCACAGGCTTTTGCCAATAAGCAAGCCCATACTCCACGGGCCCATGCCCGGGTGTCGCCGCACTGCACAGGCGCGCCGCGCCGCCCAATCACCTCGCACTGTTTCGTGCTGATGTGCGCGCGAAAATCCACCTCCATCATATACTCCTCCTCTTGCCGCTGGACGTCACTTTGAGCCACGCACAAGCACCCGACACCCCTCTAAAAAAACCCACAGAAACACGCAGAATGCTAGCCTCGAGTGCCAGAAACGCAGCCGCTGCATTTAAACAGGTGCCCGCCGGCCTCCTGTTTGCGCGCATGGCGTCGTCGAAAGTCGGACTCCCCGCCAAGGACTTGACCCCGAAACCCATGGCGACGGACTTCCCGCTCATGCTGCAAAAAACCGCGTCTGCGCCCATCGACTACGCGTTGACCTCCTTGGACGCGATTGCAATGTGGGCGCGCAAGTCGTCGTTCTGGCCCGTCACGTTCGGGTTGGCCTGCTGCGCCGTCGAGATGATGCACGTGTCGGCGCCCCGCTACGACCAGGACCGCTTGGGTATCATTTTCCGCGCGTCGCCCCGTCAGTCCGACATCATGATCGTCGCGGGCACGTTGACGAACAAGATGGCGCCGGCGTTGAGACAGGTGTACGACCAGATGCCCGACCCACGCTGGGTCATCTCCATGGGGCTGTGCGCCAACGGCGGTGGCTACTACCACTACTCGTACTCGGTCGTGCGCGGCTGCGACCGCATCGTGCCCGTCGACATTTACGTGCCGGGCTGCCCGCCCACCGCCGAGGCATTGATGTACGGTGTATTCCAGTTGCAAAAGAAGATGATGAAGACGCGCGTCACGCGCTTGTGGTACAGAAAGTAAGCGGCCCGCTGCGCCTCTTGTTTCGTTCAGACGTTGGGTTTTGCATTGTATAGTAGTTATACACAGATCATTTAGGGCGTGCCAGGATGCTGGTCTTTCCGCTTCATGCGCTGGCCAATGGTGAGAGCAAGGCGACCCGCACTCTGCGTTTGGCCCGCTCCATGAGGAAACCGTGCTGATACAACTCAAGGAGAGCGCTTCCCCTCACCCGCTATAAGAATCGTAAGTGACATGGCTTTCCATCGTGTTTGAACATTGCCTCAGTGCCTCCGCACATGTTGCCGTCTACTTCCAGCGTAAAAAGCTTCCTGTTCTTTAAAGCTAACCCGAGCACCTGGGTCAACAGAGTAGAACCCGCGGCCTAGGTGATCCAAGGCCTAGCACGTGGTTGTTTTTTTAACACCACTTTTCGGCTCTACGCAGTAAAAGGAGCGTTGATCCAGACAAGCTTGGGATACTTGTCAATAGATGGCCATCGTACACGAACAGTCTGTTGTTTGCGCATTGCAAATACATGTGCATCATACGTGCATCATATGTTACAAGGCTCTACATGTGGCCGAGGAAAGTCGCTTTTACAACTCAGCTAAGAGCTCTTGAAACGAGTTGTAGAGGCATAGTGCATGCGCAAGCGTTCTGTATGGATGAGTGTGGCACTTTCGCCACTTGATTGGGTCTAAGCTTGCTCGTATTCTTGCGTGTGCTTGGGATGCCTCCCAGCCGTTATAATATGAGCTTCATCTCTGGATTCACAACTTGTAAATCCCCATTGAAGCGCATGTACGACAAGTGAGCACCCAGGGACTACTTGCAAATTGTCTATACGTCTTGGTGCTTGAACTTCCTGACTCGTCCAAATGAAGATAGCTTGGCAATCCACCGGAAACCTCTTTGTTGGGCGCACAGATACCTCATGGGCACATTGCCGATTTCCTAAAACGAGAAATCTCCCAGCATGTGCACTTTCCCAGCACAATATGCCCCCTCTCCAAGTCCACGCTAATTCATCGAATGGAATTCTTCATAGTTGGTGTGATCTATGTATTTTTCCAGCATGCACCAGTCCAAGGAGTTTGCAAAGCTCAGAATATCTGCTGCTGTCATCTCTCTCCAGCTCTGAATTTTGGGCCTGGAGTGAATGCCACCGCTGCTCATAGCATTCGACAAGAGCAACAATTAACCAAGGCCTTTATTCTCCATGCTTTTCTGCTCACACGCTACTGTGTTAAAGGGAAGAGGGAATCTTTTATTAGGGCTAATTGTGACCAGGGATAACTATACCCAGAGCCCACCTCGCTGGTTTACACGCTACTACTACTACCAGCTGAAATCACTGGATGCAAAATAGAAAATTGCCGAATCAACTTTGGATATCAGCCTCATGTCATGGACTGCACATTGCTGTGCCTGTATGCATGTCCATGTTCTCTATGCTGCGCAAATATGATTGGCTCTCAGCAGCAGGATATCCTAATATATCTTCGCGCGGAATTCTCGCTTGCCACCAAGCACCTGGTTTAATTAGCCGTGACCTAGCCTGCACCGTTTTTTTTGCTCAGAGCAGCTCCAGAAAAAATAGCAAATATGGATAGATAATATCCGAGGGTCTACAATAGGCTCGCCTGACATTCTCACCCCTCGGTCGCAGTGCACACTCCCCGTCTGTTTCAACTCCTTTTTTTTTTTTGTCTCACCATTTCACTTTGAACTGAATACTACTTTTTTGTAACCCGCAAAATGGCCAGAACTAAGCAGACCGCGAGAAAATCGACCGGAGGCAAGGCTCCCAGAAAGCAGTTGGCCTCAAAGGCCGCCAGAAAATCCGCCCCCGTCTCGGGCGGTGTCAAAAAGCCACACAGATATAAGCCTGGTACCGTGGCCTTGAGAGAGATTAGAAGGTTCCAGAAGTCGACAGAGCTTTTAATCAGGAAGTTGCCCTTCCAAAGATTAGTGCGTGAAATCGCCCAAGATTTCAAGTCCGACTTGCGTTTCCAGTCGTCGGCGATTGGCGCTTTGCAAGAAGCCGTCGAGGCTTACTTGGTGTCCTTGTTTGAAGACACTAACTTATGTGCCATCCACGCCAAGAGGGTCACCATCCAAAAGAAGGATATCCAATTGGCCCGGAGATTGCGTGGCGAGAGATCTTAGGCCCGTGGCTCAGATCTGTGATTTCCACCCATGCCCCCTTGTGTTTTGTTTCTACTAGCTTGTGTTTTTTAAATGGAAAATTTATTGTTGCCTGTATCTGTAGACTTGTACTCGCAGTGAGGGTTTGAAGTACAATCAAAATATTTTGTCAGTATGGACTCATATACAGATGTGAGGTCAGCTCCAGTGTGCTTGGCCATTCATAAAAATTTTTGTAGAATGTCTTCTTTACCTAGCAATATGGACTTGGTGCGGAATTCCGCTGTTCTCCGAGGCGACCTGCGACCACGTAGATCCAGACAAGAGACATTCACCTGCGGAAAATTATTCGGGAAAACCTTACTTTCCTGCTTTTCTGAGCCTTTCGGCTGGCACGCTTGAGAAAGCATCTGAATGAGGGAAATGGCATCTGGTAGAGTATCACGGGCCCTCGTCAAGCCCGGCACTTCAAAGAGCGAGTGCCCATCGCACGACTTCTGGATAGATCTACCCAGCTGTCAATGCCAAGTGAAAAACTCCCATCTTCTTGCACCTGCTGGTCTGTACGAATCCCATTAACCCCATGCCCCACTTAATTGGAATTGCTTTCGCGTTCTTGTTCAGCAAGTTTCAGATTCAGGCCACCATTGACTGGGGTCTTTGTGGTCACTACTTTCTCCAGTGCAGCCTTAACTCCCAGCGCAGCATCCGGGCCTGGGGACAACGAGCGCGTGTCGCTGACATATGCTGATCTAGAGCCGGAAGCTTCAGGCGATGGCAAATTTTTGTCCTCATTGTTCCCGTAAAGATTGAACCGAGGCAGGGCGCTGTCGCCTTGCGCGTTAAGCGAAAGCGAATCGAATTTGTCTGCCAAGTGTTCATGCACGTTTTCGTGGGCTTCAATGGCGCTATGAGGGCCGCTCGCATCCTCTGCAATGTTTTGACTCATGACATGCTCGAGGGACCGAGACCTCACGAGCGGACTTGCTTCCAGATACATGGCACCATACACCACCGGCAGTCCTTGTTCATAGTCAGGGGGCATATCTAGGCTGGGCATATAGTGAAACATGCCTGGGGGCCCGACTGGCACCCCTGGCATGGGCGGGTACCCCGTTGTGGTGTAAACCGAGTTTGGGTCGTATGCTAGGGACATGGCCGCCTGCATCTGCATTTGGGCCATATGCTGCTGGTGCTGCTGGTGCTGCTGGAACTGTTTGTTGCTCAGGCTGATACGTCCCCAGCCTAGGCGCACCCGGCGGCCGCCAATGACGAACCCTGCCATGCTGGCAATAGCATCCTCGGCTTCCTCGCGCGAGCTGTAGCGTACAAAGCCACAGTTCTTGCCCGGTGGAAGCTTAATCTGAATGATGGCACCAAAAGGCTTGAAGAGCGTGTAAAGAGTCTGGTCAGACACGTCTGCCAGGAGACCACCCACAAACACGGTTGTATTCCCCGGGTCTACGAACTGTCGGAGCGGCATCTCGGGCCCCATCATCGGAGACGCGTAGTATCCCTGCAACGGCGATACTGCGCCCTGCTGCCCCAGCCCCATGTACATGAGCTCTCCCTGTCCCATGGGGTACGCCAGGCGTGGGTCTGGAAGGTCTTTGCGGAACAGCGGGCCCGCGCGCGGAGTCGCGTTGGCGACTCGAAGCGGGCGGCCGCCGAACCAGGCGCCATTCATCTCAATCAACGCACGCTGGCGGTCGCGCTTGTCCGAGAAGCGCACAAACCCAAAGCAGCGGGACTTTCCCGAGACCGGGTCTGTCATCACGCGCACGGTACGAATCGAATGCGGAAACAGTTTCTGGAAGAACAGGAGCAAGTGCGCTTCGGTAGTGGCGGCACTCAAGTCGCCGACGAACAACGAGTACTCCGGCAGCTCGACGAGCGGCGCCAGGAGTGTGGCGCCCGCGGCCCAGTTGAGCCGGAAGTACTTTTTTTGGTTGTCTGGGTTGTCCGGGTATTCGCGTTGCGAGGGCATCGCCATGTCGGGCAACAACTGGCCATTCAAGCTGAGCGCCTGCTGGGCAGCCTCAAAGGACGGAAACTCAACGAAGCAGTATCCTGCGTGAGCCGCAGCCAGGTGCGGGTGCCGTGGCCGAATCACCTTGACGCCCACGTGCTGGCCAAGCACCTGCCACCAGAGCGCCACGACGGCGGCCTCGTCGAGCCAAGGGTCCAAGTCACCCATCCAGAGCGTGCGTGGTGTTTCCGTGTGCGAGGGCTCACCGTTGGCGGCGCCGCCCGCGGCTAGTGTCAGCTCTGTGGTGGCCACGGGCGGAGCTGGCACGGCAAACCCCAGGAGCAATTCTTGCTCGTGCTGGTGCTGGTGGGACGCGGTCAGTGATACGCGGGCGCCCGACGCAGAACGTGTTGGTTCGTGCGAGGCGCCGGCGTCGGATGCCGGCGGGAAGTCTGTGGCAGAAATGTCCGAGGCTGTCGGTTGAGGCATGTGGTGGGATGTGTGATGTGCTTCGTTTTTGATGGCGGCGGTGGGGCAGTGTGCGGGTCTGCTTTGGTTTTGGGCGCGCCTGTAAATCACAGGTTGTTGTTGTTGTTGTTGTTTGTTTTTTTTTGGGTGGTGCTAATTGTGCTGGTCGGAACGGGTTTGGGTGGGTCTATCCCGAGGGCAACAGTGATTATTGCTTAATGTGCGGCAGAATGGCGGGGTCGGAAGGCGAGCGCAGATGCCACCAATTAATTGCGGCTGTGCGTGCTTGAGAATTGGCCGGTGCGTGGAGCGGGTTTGTGTGGGCGCTCGGTTTATGCCGAGTGCGGATACGGCCAAAGTGATGCCGGCAGCGGAGGGGACCTTGTGGTGGCGGCAAGATGTGTGGATAGCAAGCGAGGCGCCGGCGGCAAGTTGCAAGAGCTTATTCTGGGTTTTGGTACCGGAGGCGGGACACGCCAACACAGAAAGGGACCGGGCGACGGAAGGCAACAGCAGGTGGAAGGGGGCCTATACAAGGGGCAGGATTTGAACGAAACAAAACCTGGAACGAAGCTTAGAACGAAGCAAAACCTGGAACGGAACAAAACCTGGAACGGAACAAAGCCTGGGACGAAATAAGGCCTCGAAATAAAACCGGAGAGAGCAAGAAACCAAAGAAAACCAAGAAACCTGGAAACGCCGAAAGCACTGGAAACGCCGAGATCACGGAGGGGCTTGGGAAAGCTGGAGACCGTGCAGTGTTTGGAAAACCTGCGGACGCCTTAAAACGAAAATGAAATAAAATCGAAAACGAAAATACTAGAGCAGAATCCCTACTGAGAAACAGACGGGTTCCGCCATTCGCGTGGATATAAAGGTGCCGTCTCCCCAGAGCCAGAACCTGCCCCACGGTGCGGGCCTTCCGTCACAGAGCCCGCAGAGCGTCTGCGAACAAGGCAGCAATAGCCCGCAGTGGTGTGCGACCCGGGCCCTCGGCCCTGGAAACTAGAGGCCCCAACACCCAGGCGTTTGCAGCAAAAAGAATGAAAAAAAAAAAAAATATGGAAGGAATGAAGGTACGACAATCACAGTCTTGCTGGATTGGGTGGCGCGGCGGGTACTGTGGGCAGCAGCTTTGCCGTGCCAAAGTGCTCGTTTTTAACACCGTCTGGGGAATGGGGCATAGGCGGCGGGGCCCACGAATCTAAGGCCGCGGCCGGCCCTGGCAAGGTGGCAAATGGCCCCGGCAGCTGTGGTGGCGGCATATAAATTGTGTCCTGCCTAGAGGGCGGGGCTGAGCGGTGATTACCAGGGCAAAGCCTGGGGCCGCGAGTGCGGCCCGGGGCCAAGTTCGTGTATCCAAGGAGGAGTCGAATTTGGTAAAAGGAGATACTGAGATCTAAAAATAGTACTAAGAGAAGTACGAATGATGTGGTGACCAACTCCCATGACAGAAGAGTCAAATTCAAGAATAAGGTACCATGAGGGAAGGATGGGAGGAAGCAGATAAACAGAGAAATGGTTTGGTGCATCCATCCTTTTGTAGAACGGGGCCAGTGAGTTATCGAAATCAGTGAAATAAAATGAAAACAAGAGCAATGTGAAAAAGGTACAGAACATAAGCCCGAAAGAAATGTTTTTTTTTTTCTTTCTCATCGACAAGTGTTGAAAGCATAATACTGTCAATGATTGAAAAGCGGTGCGGCAATAACCTCTAACGATTGGTACATGGGAGTGGGAAACAAATAGTTCTCCAGAAGCTGGTCTTGTGCGAAATATGTTTTAGTATGGCCTTCATTGAATTAGATTCATGCTGGCACAGCACTCAAACACTTTTCGAGGATTTCGAAGATCTTCTCAAAATCAGGCTGTATTGAAGATAAGGACTCAAAATTATTGCAATAAGGTGGTGAGTCGGACCGAACACACCCCAGACGCTTGAGTCGAAGTTTTTGAATAATATACAGGTTCAATACGATAGAATCTGACTACTTACAATTAGTGGGTGGGGTTGACAATAGCCATTATTTGATGAACATATTCCAATGCACGAATTTAAAATCTAATATTTCAAAGGAATTTGCTGCCTCGAGTAAAGATAGATATACAATATTACTTGTGCTTGCAACGCATTTCTGTCTTTGAGACAAAAATAGAATTATGGAATCGATGAGAAAAGTGACAACTTGAAAGGAGCTAAACTCTAGATCGGCATGAGTATGCCAAGGAGGGAAAATGGATATTCATTTTGAATAAACTCGGCTGAAGATGTAAAAAGTCAATGATTGTGTTTACCAAAAACACAGATTACTGAATATTTATATTAATATCAATAAGTATATCACGTGGAATCTGGTGGTGTTTTTAAATCAACGGCATGTGCAAGGGTTTGCTTGTGCCGAGACCCATAGGAATTCTCTTATACGCATTCTGTCTTGGCAGTGTACCGGGCTCCAAGGTCCCGGAACTAGATTTTCTTCCCTCTTTGACAACACCCATTTGCGTGGGTGGATTTTGCCGTTGACTATCAATGTTGCAAATCACGCCTTCTACACTTGCATGTTTTTTCATGTATCGGGGTTGGGGAAACAGCTCAGTTTCGGGTGGGCCCATGTACAGTGACGGGTATTCATGGACGCTGAGCTCACCATCTGATTTTAATTCTTGCGCTATTGAGACCCGTACTGCTCTCGCCTTGGAAAACGATATCAAGAACATGGCGTACGATGCTTGCCTCTCCACAAGACATACCTTCGACAAGAGACACAGTTTTGAAGATGCCTCATTGAAATATGTTTTGTTTGGCGGCTTTTGAGTAGGGCCGCGTGTGTCTGTAGCCAAGTTGGATACGCTGGTCTTGTGGGACGCCGAAATAGATGAATCCTTTTGATTGTAAGGCACGAAACGCCTTAGCACCAGAACGAATCCACCTGGGCACTTGTTATGTACGAAAAAAAACTTGCTATTTCTCTTGCAATGACCATCGCTGGGAAGATTTCGCCACCAGGATAGAGCGTCCATTCATGTTCCTTATAGCAAGGTTTTTGTAGTGTCATGCGGCACGAATCATGGCACAGTGGTGAATATGTGTGGAGCACGGCACAACGATTTTGATTAAGTACAAAGAGTACGTGAGTGACGACTGGAAGAGGATCCTACAGCGAACATCTCCATACATGTCGCCTAATAAACCCGTCGGTATGGCGCCAGGTGCCACGGGTCCCAGCGCACGCCCCCACACGACAACTTTTTTTTGAAGAAGGAAAATAAATGAGAAGCCTAGGTGCCTCTTCCAGTCTAGCGCATCGGTTCCGGCGCAAAAATGGGCTGGCCAAAGACTCTTTTCGTGTATGAAAAGTAGCACCTCTTCGCACCCATATAGAGAAGCTAGGCCCTATAGCGTTCCCGCGGCCCCGGCCCCGGCCCCAACTTAGCAATGAGCCAGAACCCACAGTGACCATCAAATTCCGCAAACAAGCCACCTCGGGGCCTTTCAGCACATTTAACTGTTTCTTTCTCTATATCTCTCTCTTTCTCTCTCTCTCCCAGGGTCATGCTTCCTCCGCGGCCTTCCCCTCGCTGCCGGGGTGTGGGATTTTGTTTCTTTAATTAACCTAGGCCCCGCCGGCGCCGCTGCGTGCGGCGCCGCCCCAAATGTAAACAAACACCATCACCGCGCCCCAAAAACCACAGACTTTTCTTCTGCACCCACCACATCCCCTGTCCCCGATGCTGGCCCCCCTTGCACCGGCGCCACTTTCCCCCGCTGCCGCCGCGTCCGTCAGCCGCTTTCTAGCGGAGAACCGGCTCTCGGATGCCGCCCGCAGCGCGCCCTCAAGCACGACCCGGGCATCCGCCCAGAGCGCCTCTCAGAGATCCGAGTGCTCCTCTGAACACGCCCCAGACTCGCCCAGAGATACCCTGGCACTTCCATATCAGCGGCAGCTTCGGTACGCGCCCAACGCCGGCTTCCGTGGAGATCACACCGCGGAAACATCGAGCCTCGGCGGCGCGCTGGTGCCCAACACCTTCAAGCACAAACTGCACCCGAATGCACGCACAAAAAACCACATCGGCATGCCGCCTGTCGGGGAGCTCTCCCATTCTGACACAGATGCGCCAGCAGCGGACTTTGCCGCCTCTGCAATTGCGGATAACGGCGTGCAGACGTCCACGTTTAGGGCCCAGGGGCCCGATGGGGGGCCTGTATCATTCTCCCCTGGCACCCTGGTGCGCCCGCTGACGCCGCTGTGGATGCCGCTGGCGCTCGATGCGCCCTGGGAGGAGCCTGCCGCGGCTCTGGACGTGTCACTGGCGTTTTCGGCACTCGAAACTGATACAAACAAAGCAAATAACGACAACGTCGAGCATGTGCGCTCGGGCGGTTTATCTGCGCAGCCACTGCTCGGCTTCTTGGCCGCAGGTTCTCTTGCTGGCTCTGACACGTGCGTTCACCGCCCCGCAGCCGCAGAAAATAGCCAGGAAACGCCGATGTGGCGGAAAGTGGCCAACCAGTACCAGGCGCGGCTTGCGCAGGGCGCCGACCTGCCCCTCCGGCACTTGTTTCTGCTGCCAGAGCCCACCGCACAACTGCCAGGATGCCATACGCTGGGAAACAGCGGCAAAGCGCGGGCTGATGCGGATCTAGACGACGTGCACTTGACCAGAGAGCAGGCGCATGTGCTCGGAAATGTTTTGGAGCGGGTACACGACAAACTAGAGCAGTCTGACCTCCAGAAAGAGCAGAAACAGTCCGGGAAGCGCTGTCTGCCTTCGGGTACAAACTCCCCTGGTCTCCGAGGATCTCCTTTAAAGCTCTTCCGCAATAACTACGACACCTATACCAAGGCCGTTCTCTCCGAGTTCGTCGATAAGGTGCGCTCAAGGGGTACAAGCGTACAGAGAGCGCCCGAGTCTGTCCCTATGCCCCCAGCGCTCCCAGCACCACGGCTCAACATCAAGACTTTTACGCGCGCGGGCGATTACACCGATCAAGATTTCTTGCAAAACGCTGACCACGTTTTCGCCCATATCCAGCGTAAAGGCCGGCACAGTGAAGGGGCTTTTCCGCAGGCGCATCTGCCCTCTTCTCATCAGATTCACACGGTCACATCCACGCCAAAACCCCGAGAAAAAAATCAGTCTATGGATTCTCTGGGTATGTACTCGTTTTCGACAAGTTCCCATAGCGCGCAGCCGTTGCTGGGGGACGCATCTATGCGTGGCCTCGCCGAATACACTGAGATTGAGCGCACGTCATTGGCCTCTCGGCCACGTCTGCTCTCGTCAATCGGAACCGGTCGTGTGGATTACGGAGATCAGACGGACCATGCGTCTTATACTTTCGACGAACTCTCTGATCTTGAGACCCGCTTTTCTGAGCTTCCCGTACATTCATCTGTGGATTTGTCAGCCGGTCCCTCGGCTACGCCCTCTGCTGACTCTTCTGACCCTTTTGCTGATCACGAGTCCACTATCAGGTCCCCCAATATTCCCGATATTGACAGCCCGTCACCGCACGTACATGACGTGGGCACTGCAGATTCTATCCCTCTTCGTGAGGGTTCCATGGCGTCTGTACGGCAGTTTATGCGCCCGCCCAAGCTGGAGAGGGCACCGGAAACACCAGGGCCAGAGAACTTGATCAAGTGGAAACGCGCTTCTCAGCTAAGGCTTCTTAGCGCTTCGCACAAAGCAAACCTTCCAGCCAATTCTGATGCGACTTTTGGCCATTCAAAAGAAAGATCGGGATATTCCAAGATCCTCCCTTCTCAAAAAACAACTGGTACCTTAGCCAGAGGTACTGTTAAACCTGGAGAATTTCCTGGTCAATATGGCAACATGTTTTTCGATGCGAAAAGAAAACAGTGGATATCACAAGACAAAGAAAACGACGCGTACTCAAGCTTGGACGCCATTGAGGACCTCTCCTCGAACTCTCTGGAATCCCTAGATTCGATGCCCGCATCTACTAAAAATCCCAGGGACAGGCGCCAGCTCGAAGTGTCGTTTCAAGTTTCTTCTCGTGGTGCTACCCAATCTCTGGATATCTCAGGACACGAAAATTCGTCACAGAGGAATCCAGTACATGACATCACGAGCGTCTCTGACTGCGGGAATGCCACCTTCTCACAATCTAACAAAGAACTCGTTTCGCTAATAACTGGGTCCACTGATCAGATCGTATGGGACTCGATTACATCCATCGATCTTTCAGACAAGAAAATTGATCGGGTTGAAAACTTGGAACAGTACCTCCCTGCGGTAAAATCAATTGACCTTTCCAAAAACAAGCTTCGTTTTGTTGAAGGACTTCCGCAAGCTTTGTTCGAGCTCGACGTCACCGACAACGACTTGAGCGATATGGTTTCTTTTCACAAGTTCCGCGACCTTCAGGTGATCAACGCAGCGTTCAACTCCTTTGGCTCGTTTGCATGCTTGCGCAACAACGTAAACTTAACGAGAGTTAATCTAATGGGAAACAGAATCGAATCGCTTCGCGGGTTTCCGCCTATTCACGCTTTGATCTCTTTAAATTTGAGCCGCAATAATATTTCGGGCGACGTAAGTCTCGACAAACTTTCACTTCCTAATCTCAAGGAGTTGGCGCTCTCTGAGAATCATATATCGAGCATCTCAGGGATTGAAGCACTCAAAAATCTCCGCATCCTTAATGTCAACGAAAATAGGCTCCGTGTATTGAAATGCTCGGGCATCCACAGAAGACTCAAGAAGCTTTTGTGCAAGTTTAACGATTTGCAAGAACTCAAGCTTGAATGCTTTCCCTTCTTGCGTATATTGAGGCTTGACGGCAACTCATTAACTTCTGTCACGGGACTCAACAAATTACATCATCTTGATGAGCTATCGGTGAAAAGTCAATACAGTTCAGACATAGTCGAGAAATTCTTTCGGGCTGCGACAGACGTGCCTCATGTCGACTTCTCTGGAAACAGCTCGTTGCTTCAGCTCTTGCCCAATATTCCAATAGATGCGTTTTACAATGTGAACCGACTAAATCTATCAGCGGTAGGGCTTTCTACATTACCCGTGGATTTCAGTGAAAAATATTTCAATGTACGGGAATTGAATCTCAGCTTCAACAAGTTGACCAGTCTCAGGGCCCTTCAAAACCTCAAAAAATTAAAAAGACTACAGGTCCTCAGTAACAATATCACGAAGGTAGAGGATGTATTGACTGGTTTGCAAATGTCCAGGAAAACCTTGAAGCATCTCGACATGCGTTTGAATATTATCAACTTTGAATTCTACCCCTACGTATTCAGCCCATACGAATTGCAGTTGGCCAAAAATGATAGAGTGAAACCATTTCCAGAAAGTCCGATTCCTATTGAAGTGTTAGATGATATTGAAAGCTTCACAATACATTATAAAGCATTGAGCAAGAACAAGAACGAGTGGCAGGCAAGAAACAACGACTTTTTCAAAAAATTGAAACAAGAAGGGAACCATCGTATGTTGAAGGAGAGACTAGACTACGAAACAATACTTATTGGATATTTCCTAAATCTAAGGGAACTAGATGGTAGTGGTGTGCCCCACGAGAGACGCGCCTCGCTCGGGAAGCCTTTGACGGAGTAGAGCGGAATTTAATGCGCATTTATTTCCAAATTGAGTGGCTACTATTTTCCTGGGTATATGCTTGTTTTCTTGAGCCAGATAAGGCACTATTATTTTTTTGTGAGTTACCAGAATGGTGTTGTCAAAACGAGTAAGTCTTCAATGGCTTCCTGAAGTACCCGAAGAATTTACCAGCACCATGGTGTTCACCTCGAGTCACAATCATTTTGTCGATGTGCGTATTTACAAGGACAAATATCCATATTGGCAATCAAGAGACACGCCAGAGAGTTTCGATGGGGTTTTTCAGTGGGTGATTGTGGGTGAGGAGGAAGAAATCGAAGACTCGAACAAAATCCGATTCAATCACTCGATCAACTCGCAAGAAATTTCGAAATCTTTAGCCTCAGGAAAACCCTTATCTGAGTGTCGCAGTGACCCAGATGTAGGTAGTTTTTGGGTCATAGAAGGAACAGAGGATCGCAAGGAGACGGGTGAAATGCCTCACCCTCAAACTGGAGACAGAACCGAATACGTGGAAATTTGGCGATCCTTAAATCCCAATTTTTCTTCTGTGGAAAGAGAAGTGCGTGAAGGATATGATGATACAGGCACGGTAACGCAAGAAGGACCAAATCCCACCATGACATTTGATTTGAAAACTAAGGGTTTCATTGGCAGAATCATCAGACTAGGGAATTGGGTTCAGGGTGTGATTTACGAAGAGGACGAGAAGGAATTCCCTATTAGTGTGATGCGCAGTTTTTGGAACGCGAAGTCTAGGGCCTGGCAAGAGCTCATTGTGTACGGAAAACACAAATTTCCAGACGTGTACAAGGAAGATGCATTGTGCTCGAACGAAGCATGGGAGCGGATGGAATGAAAATTTATAAAGACAGCGAGTGGCTGAGCGTGGAGAGTGGTGGAATTCTGATGCGCTACATTGCGCGCTCTATCAGGCAGGCAACGTCGGCTTGCTTCAAAGACATCGCACCCTCTTGCTGATAACAGGAATCCCCAACCACGTCTACGAATAGATACTGAAAGCACATCAAATATGACAGGAGAAAGTTGGTATGTACATGCTTGTAGTTCTTCGCTTCGCCCCCGAGCGCCTGCTAACCACTAAGGTTATTTATCCTCGCCGTTGTTGTCAATGCGGTGAATTTGTTTTCACAGGTGTTTTTCACCATCATGTACTCGGATTTGGAAAGTGATTACATCAACCCTATCGAGTTATGTCACAAATTGAATCCGTGGTACATCCCTGAGGCCGCCGTACACGGTGTTTTGACTTTGCTCTTCTTGGGTAATGGTTTCTGGTTTGTTTTCTTATTGAACTTGCCAATGTTGGCCTATAACATTAACAAGTTTATGAAGAAAAACCACTTGTTGGACGCGACGGAGATTTTCAGGACGTTGCTGAAGCACAAGAAGGAGAGCTTTGTTAAGTTGGGTTTCCACTTGTTGATGTTTTTCTTCTATTTGTATAGAATGATCATGGCGTTGGTTGGCGACGAGTAATTCGTGCCTTTCCCATCCAAATCTTTCGTGAGGATGACTTGGTTGTTCGAGTGGCGTATTTGTTTTTGAGCCTATTGGCGCTCTTTCGGTTGCTAGGTGCACACACCTTCTAATTACCATGGCCATACTAGGCATCTCGATATAGAATCACGCTGAGAGGTGGCTTTCTGTGTGTATTCTCCATACGGTATCTTGTTTGGATCGATTACATTGGGTATCAGTCGAAAGTATGAGTCTGTTGTTTGAATAAATAATACACGTGGCCCTGTGCTATAGACATCAATGCCGATTGGCAAAAGTAGATGGCCGGGTGGGTTTTGGGAGCAGTTACCTCATTGGGGGTTTTGTCTATGCATCCCGAGTAGTAGCATGTTGTTTGACAACTTCATACATCTGACCAATTGGATAATAGCATGGAGATATTGCATTCGAGAGCTTGTCTTGTGTGTCCGAAAACAGCGTGGCAAAATGTGAATGCGACAATGAGCGAGTGCAGCAATTGATGGTTTCCCTCTCCGCGATCCCCAAAGACGGCCCCGGGGAGTGTTTCCATCAGACACGCCCAACGCCCGCTTCAGAGCGATCCAGCTGAGATAAAGTAGTAATCTTGTCTTCCCAAAAGAATGTGTGCCGCCAAGGTGCAATGGCGACGCCGTGAGAAGAAGTAAAGTCTCGACGGACCCTCGAGAGACACGCTCATCTCCAGTCCAAAAACCCCCCACCATGCTACTTAGCAAGCAGCACGGAGTCCATTGTTCCACCACCACATTGTAAGGAGCCACCAGACAGCAGGGCTTCTCTTTCGAATGAGCAAAGTCTATCTCATTGTCTATTTAGCATTTCCAGAATCCTCGCGTTGACGTACCCTAGCTGTGTCAGCAACCCCCTCAGCGGGTGCACGAGCCGCACGGCCTCGTCGATCTTCTCCTCCACGAGCTCACTACGGCTGGTGAACCTAGGAGCCTCTGCCGCCACGGCGGCCTTCAAGCTGCGCAAAGAGGCGGCCATATCCATGAACTCCGCGTGTGCGGCCTTGCGGTCCGCAAACGCCCTGCGTTCCTGGGCGAGCTCCGCGCCCACCAGCGCATGCTTCTTGCGGAGCTCGAGAATGCTGCGGCGGACGCTGTTCTTGTGGCGCTGCACGTCCCCAATGTCCAGGCAAATGTCTTGGATTGCCGCGTGCTGGTCCATCAAGTGCGCCAAGCGGTCTTTCAAGTGCGCCTTGAACTCCGTGAGCACAGCGTTCTCGTCCACCACGTCGTTCTGTACGGGCCGTGGCGTGTGCTCCTCGACATGTTGCCGAAGCACGTCCAAAGTGTTGAGCGCTACGCGCCGGCCGCGTGTGCTGGGCGTGTAGAGCCGCCGGGCCTCCACGAGGAGCGCCCGCTGTCTCCCGCTTGGCCTCGCCCCCAACGGCACGGCACCGCTGCGAGCCTCAGGCACGCCACTGGGCCTGTGCGGGAGCAACAGCGCCAAGCCGAGGGCCTGCAACGGGCGCGGCGCCTTGAAAAGCGCCGCCGGGTCCGGCACATGTGCCTGTCGCAAGCCCGGGTTGTCGACAATGCGCCGCGACCGCCGCGTGGCCACAGCCACCTTCTCCTCACGCTCGTCTTTCTTTGGCCGCCCGCGCCGGCGTTTCGTGGCGCCCGCGGGCGCCGCGAGACCCGTGTGCTCCCGCTTCACGGCGGGTTTGCCGTCGTCTTCCGCGTGGTCCGGGCCTCCCACCACGCCGGGGCCGGAGCCGGGGCCGGGGCTGTTTTCGCCGGGCCAGAAGCCGTCTGCGTCCGTGGCGGGGCTCTCCAGATAGCGGGCGAACGCGGGTCCCACGTCCGTCTCGTCAGCCTCGTCTTCGTCGTCCGAGCTGAACACAAGCTTCCTGTTTTCGCGCCGTAGCGCCGAATTTTCCTCAGGTGCTTCAGGCGGCTGCGTGCCGGTCGCACGTGCCGGGCCGGCGTCCAGGCCGGCATCCGGGCTGTGGGCACGAGGCACTGACAGTAGACGCTGGGCGTCCGTTGCATTGCTAGTGGCCGCTGTCTGTGGACGCGTGCTGTGGAGCCGTGGGCGCCGCAGGTCATGCAGCTCCGTGGGCGCCAGGCCCAAGAACCCGAGCGACTGCCGCTGCTTCGGCGTCTCTGGCGAGGCTATACTGAACTCTTCGATCTTGATGTCACGTGTGCTGCGGTGTTAGATGTGTTTTTGCCGGGCAGAATTCGGGCGGGGGTGCCCGGAACATGGCGTGCTGTGTACGTACCCTGAGCCGCGTATACGGGCCTGGCGTTTTTCCCATTTCTCGTCTGGCGCCAGCATATGGAACCCGGGGCAATGGATGTTGATGGATTGCAAAAGTGCGACTGGCGCAGGCGCGTTGTTTACCTGAGCAAGAGGCCGCGAACGACTGGGCAGATTGGTGGTATATGTCTATGGCATATCCTTTATGTTTTTGTGTTTATGTGTGTGTGTGTGTGTATCAGCTCTTGGATGCCCGTTTTCTAGTCTTGCGGTGGCCTCTCTGCCGGCGTTGTATTTTTGTACGGTGTTGGCGTGGATTTGACATTGGTGAATTGAACAGAATAAATTGTAATTTCGCAAACTTTTCGCGTTTGGCACTTGGCAAATACTGGATGAAACTCTTTCAAATTAAAAAAAAAAATGGACTCACAACCTTTTAATACGTATCTTGCCAGTCAAAGTATCGAAGATTTTTGCAGACACCAAAAATTGTTGACAGCTCGGCGAGGCAAAGAATCGTGCGAGGAGCAACACCGTCATTCGTGGGTCTTTGATGGAGGCATCAATGAAGATGCTGCGGGTGGAAACTTTTGCACATACGTGGCGGCGCTCTCTTAGCCACAAACGTTTGCGTCGGATCCACACCCACCAGACCAATGCAATCACAGCAGACATGACAGCCTGGAACGTACCCCAGCGCGTACTACAACAAGATATGCATTCGGCTCGCGGTGCAATTCTGTCGCGTTGATGGTGGTGTTTGATGTAGCCCCGTGTTTCGTCATTGGGCCCTTGGCCGTTTGATGGATTTTTTTGATTTTGCCACTGATGACCCGCTCGCCCCGCGCTAGTTCATCCACACACTATAAATATGTACTCCTACAAACGAAACCATACGCTTCACACAACCACGTCGAATCATAGCAACATCATCTATTCTATCACTATACGAGGACTATACCACGCGCGCTTACTGCTGGGAGAAGTGCTCCAACAAGATGTTTCTCTCGTCGGAGTCGGCACCCCAGTTCTTGACAACAACACAAGAGGCACCAACAACCTTTCTGGCGCTGCCCTCTCTGTCCAACTGGCACAAACCGGCCCACTCACCCAACAACTTGGCGTCGGAGACCTTGATCAAAGGAATCTTCTCGTCACCCTCGTTACACAAGCCCTCAACCAACTTGATGATAGAGGCCTCAGTGACAGAGTCACAGAGCACACAGAGCTGGGCCTCCTTTCTGGACAAGGCCTTGGAGGCCTCTCTCAAGCCTCTGGCAAGACCGTCGTGGACCAAGGAGGTTCTCAAGACAACCTTCAAGGCATCCTCAATGGAGATAGAGGCGTCTTGCTGCTCAACGGCAACCTCCTCGACAATTTGTTGTTCTTCGATGTCAGACATGGTACTAGATTAAGGAAATTAAGGACTTCTTCGTCAGTTAACTGCTCAGTGAAGAAAAGGCTTCTTTTGCTGGATGCGCACCGTGGTTTTTTTTTCCACTGGTGGGTGAGGAGTCCTGCAGAAAGGTACCGCGGCATCAGGGCACGAGCCCTAGTGGCTGGGACCAGGGTGGTTATACACCTGGCCACAGGCAGTGATGCTTGCATTTAGAAGACAAAATTTTCGATTGGGACGTTTGTGCATATTTGGTGAAGAATTTCGCCGCAGGCTCCTGCTGTGCACGTTATCTTGGGATGTGCTATGTCTGTCAAAATCGGGAATATGCAATGCGGCTCAATGGGAGAGGCTGTCTCTGGCCCCGCCGTGTGACAAAATGACCCAGCATCTTTATTCGTAGAAGTCATGTCTTACACAGATATGCATAATTGTTTAGCTCTACGCTATTGGCTGTCCATTCGAGCAAAACACACAAAGACCGAATTTGGAGCTGAAAGCATTGTAGACTTGTGCACGGTTCACGGATTATGCCTGAGCATCCAGAACTATGGGGTATAAATTGCAATGTATATGTAGCAAACGGGTTGTTTTCTCTAAATCACCAATATCAAATACCTGAAATTGAAAGAGAATGTTCGAATCTAACACTTGTTCTTCTCGAACTGACTCTGGCTCCCAGTAGACATTTGACTTTTCTTTTGACCCGAGGTCCTCTTTTAACCTCCAAGTCTCTGGACTCAGGTCTTTGGCATACGTTTTTTGTTTGATGAGTGTTTCAATCAAATTAAGCTTTTGCACCTACAGACAAAACTCGCCAATTATAGCCTATCAGCGTGTTATACTCATGGCCTCCTCGAAACCTTTCATATTGCTCTGATAAAGCTGCTTATCCAACACTTGGATTATCAGAGCGAAATTCTAGTCCCAAATTGAAAAAAAAAATGAAACATGTCAAGACAAACGACGGATGCGTCACAAAAGGATTGGGACTACTTTATGGTTTACTTGCAGCTCTGCAACAATCTCCAATTAGGTGTTACTCGATGTCTCAGGAAATGTTTTGGAATGAACGAAGCTAAATATATATTAACTGATGTATTAAAGGGTTGGAAACCCATTGAAAAGTCCAGAAAAGCATAGTAGAAATGAATTAACGTCATGCGCGACACCTCTCTTCAGGCTGTTCTTATAAATAATTCAAGAATTTACGTTTTATCAAAGCTCCATCTCGTCGGCCCCAAATGGTTCATGATGCGCCGAGTCATATTCCTCATCGTCAATAGCCAGCTCATTGTCTATAACTGCATGGTCGATACCTGTCAGCCGCTGCAAGTCGTCCTCATCCTCATCGTCCTCGAAATCGACATCGAAGAAGTCATCGCATGAGCCGGTGATGCGCTGGTATAGCAGCTTAACCTCGCCGACAATGCCGTCGTAACTCAACTCAGAAGAAGGCATGTTCAGGAACATTATGTCTTTCGAGTCTTTGACATTCAAATTCGAAATGTTCAGCTCCAGCGCTGCATCTGGCGACAACACGTTCGAAAGGTCCGGGTTAATGTAAGTCTTTTGAACGAAGCCAATTTTGCAAACAATATCCAAAGCTTTTTTGGGTACAAAGCTTTGCAACGACTCGCCCAACTTGAAAGAATTGACCAATATAGGAGTGCCTTGGTGACTGAGCACAAAGTCGCTATCATCAAGCACACTGTCGAGGTCAGTGGCACTCTCGCGCAATATAGCATTTTCCATTTTGGCGAGCGCGCTTTCCAAGTCCTCCTTAGCCTTGGACAGATGAGGCTCCGAAGTGTGCAAGAACCAAATTGACTCACCCGCAGGGCAAACGCCGGAGCCGCCGTTTTGAATGACGACTTGCACGGTGTGCTGGTTGTGAGTTGGCAACGAGTCAGGGGGAAACACCACGATGGCGCTGCATTCGTTGGGAGCCATCCACGCAGCGCAGTCATTGCGCACAATGGCAACGAGTCTTGTCACGGAGAACGGCTGCAACTTTTCCTCCAACTCAGCGTAGCCCGAGCGCAAGAACTTAGGCACCTGGGTGGACAGGGCGACTATTTTCTCGGCGACGCGCACGCGTGAGCCATCGTCAAAGCGTGCAAGTTTGGAGACAGGGTCAAAGTCCACGAGCCGCGTGGAGAGCTTGTAGGTTGCGCCTGCGACAGCAGCGCTGCGACAGAAGCCCTGTGCCATTTCACCCGGCCCGCCGTGCTTCAGCACCATGACTGGAAAGCTGCCGTAGACGTCGAGAGAGACGAGGAAGCGGCGCATGCGCGCAATTGCTTCGGGAGTCCGGGTGTTCTGGCGCCCGCAGAGACCAATGGAGTAGATGAGCTCGTCTGTTTGGGGCAGGGCCAAGTGGAACTGATCACGCAAGAACGCGTCAATCGGGGTGGTGGAGTTGGCCGCGAGGAGCGCAGCCTTTGCCGGGTCTGCGCTGTCCTGCAAAACAAACTTCAAGAAGCGCATCAAGCACCGCTTAGTCGCGACCAGCAACAGCTGGCTGGTGAAGATCTCTGCTTTCGTGGCGCTGGACAAGCGCAGCTGGAAGTGATCGTTTTCAAAGACGTGGAAGCTCGAGACGCCCTGGAACTCAAGGTAGCGGTACACCTTCAGCCGCACAAGCAACGCCAACAAGTCCAGCTGCGCGAACATCACTTTCGGACTGAGGTCGACGCCGTAGGCAGTGCTGCGGAACGCGTTGCTCAGCGAGCCGCCGGGAACGTAGATCTGCGCGTCTGTCACATGGGCCACACGGCCCTGGTTCACCTCTGCGCACCAGCGCTTCAACTGCTCGATCGTGAGCGTCGCCGTGGTGTCGCCGTAGTGGCTGTTGCTGTCGATATGCAACACCGCCACGCCTTGCCACGCGAGCGCAGCCGCCAAGATCGACTCCACGAGCCCCGTGCCGAGGATGAGGATGTCGCACTGCTCAAGCGCCAAGCTGTGGCTGTTGGGCTTTTCGAGCCCGGAGAGCGGCGGGATCACCGCGGGAATATACGCCGCGCTGGGCCGGCGCTCGGCCATCAGCTGGCGGCGCTCGGTTTTTCTAAACGCAGGCATGTGGAGGCAGGCACGCGTCGGGGACGTGTCTGTGTTTGTGAACGGTGGGGTTTCAGGGGGGGTTCAGAATGGCGGGGGAAAGGGCGTTTTTTTTGGGTGTTCCACGGGGTGATTTGTATGGATGCTTCAGGTGGTTGGAAGAAGCCGGAGGTTGGCCGTGGATTTTGACTATCCAGGAAATTGTGGAGGCGGTGTTGTGCAGGACGGCTAAAATAGAGTAGGGAACGGGAACGACTACGAACGCAAAAGACAGAATGGGGTTTATTTTTTTTTTTGTAAAGAGCGCGGGGAACGGCGTTGGCGTGGGTGCTCGAGAAATAAGAGAGTAGTGGGAAGCAAAACAAAACAAAAGAAAAAAACGAAAAGAAAAACCCTGAGTGGGGTGTTTCTTGCATGGAAGCGGGACCGGGTTTTGGACCCGTTTGCGGCGGCAGGTTAGCGAAAATTTTTACAATGCCCGTGTGAATCTTGCGTCTGGGCTCGCCCGGCCATGTACAGGATGGAGTAATTCGACACGAACGCCGCCTTTACAGCAGCCACGGCGGTGCTGGGCGTCGCGGAAATATCGCACAAAAGAGCCATGTGAGGCTGGAGCAGGCATGAAAGCCGCCTGCCAAAGACCGTTGGCGTTTGCTGGATTCGCTTGTTATTCGCGTGATTAAAGATGGTGTTTCCGAGGCTAATTGCAAGGTGTGCGCGCGCCGGACGGGCCTGAGCCGCAGCCCAGCGCCCGAGACCATCATGCTTTAGATTAGGGCCTGCTCATCCTCAGCATGTTAGCAGTGATCTCCTTTCGATTCTCCTGTCGATTCTCCTGTCGATTCTCTTGTCGATTCTCTTTTTTTTTTTTGTTTTTTTTTTGTTTTTTTTTTTTGTTCTTTGTTCTTTTTTCTGTTGAATGTTCTTTATTCAGAGTATAAGTGCTGGCCAAGGTCAAGTATTGCCGTCTTTGGGTCTCATGGGGGCGGCCGGAACGCTTGCAGATCCAAGGCCCCGGCTATAGATATCCGCAGGCCGGATGTCTCAGAAAGAAAGCGCAACTTTTACGAGTGATTTTTTTTTCTCGACGCAGCGGGCGGCTTCTATAGCCTTGAAACAAAAAAAAAACAGAACCAGGCACGCTCTAGACATGCCTGTCGATGAGTATGGCATGCTGTGGTTTTGGGCAGGTCTCTTATCTAGGCAAGCTTCCCGCGCGCTGCATCTGGTGCTCGGCTTGACACGCGCATATGTCGGGAGAAGAATAATAACGGGACCATGCCTGATTGATTGGCTGGTAGTTGGCGTCACTTCCCCGGGGTGAAACCAAAAAAAAAAAAAAAAAAAAGTGAACAAAAATGGACATGGGTTCGAGCGAGCGCAACCCTCCTGCTCCAGAATTCGGCGGAACGTGTCACCACCGTTTTTCGGCAGAGGAAATCCCACCGCTCTTTCGAGCATCATAAAGGCCTTGCGCGCGCCACCGCTGCAAAGAGAATGTGCCTCTGGGGTATCGTTCTTTTTTGGCCAGGCATATTCACGTGAGATACAAGAATCACACTGCTGCCAAGAACTCGGCGCGGCGCATGCCAGCAGGCCCAAGGCGGCCCGCGGCGTTCTCCTTGACGAGCCATTCCATAGAGCCACGCCCCACCCAAATTCAAGTGCGCCGGCCCGCTCACGTGACATCGACCTCAGATTGCACCGCCGTCAGCGAGCTTTGCCACCGGCCACAACCTGCCACACCCACAACCTGTCACACCCACACGGCACACTCAGCATGGGCAAGACGGAACAGACGCCAGGATCGCTTCTTTTGGCCTGGCAGGTCAAGGACAAGCACTGCCTCGTCATAGGCGGCGGCGACGTCGGGCTCAGCCGCGTGGACCACATGATCCGGGCGAACGCCAAAATCACCGTGGTGACGGGCGACAAAATACACCCTGAATTGCTCGAGCGCCACAGTGCGGGCAAGTTGCACCGGCTCATCGAGCGCGCGTACGACCCGCTGGACTTGACCATGTACGAGGGCCCGCCGCCGTTTGCCGTGGACTCGTACAAGGACATTGGGCCGCTGCACTATGCGGCCATCGAGAAGCTCGTTTCCGACGAGCACTTTGCGTGTGTGTGCTGCTGCATCGACGACCCCGTGCTCTCGACGGCCATCTACTACCAGTGCAAGTACCTACGCATCCCCGTGAACATTGCCGACAAGCCGCCGATGTGCGACTTCTACTTTGGGCTGATGTTCAACCAGGACGCGTTGCAGATCATGATCAGCACCAACGGCAAGTCGCCGCGGCTCCTGAAGATGATCAAGGACGACATCCTGAAGAAGTTCGCCAACATCCGCCTCAACGACGCGGTCGACAACTTGGGTGCCATCCGCGCGAGGCTCCGTGAGAAAAAGGTGCGCGACACAGACTTGGAGTCCATCGACGCCCGTATGCTGTGGATCAAGCTGTTGACGGACTTTTTCTCCTTGGAGCAGTGGAGCGTGCTCGATCTATCAGACGCGGCCTTGGATAAGGTCATCGAGCCGTACCCTGCGTTCCCACCAAGGGACTACGACGAGTTCAAGAAGTTCATCGCCTGAGCTTGGCAATGTGTATAGACTTTTGGGCGTATGGTGCTGCCGGGGACTACGCGAACTAATACAGTGGCTGCACCCGAGCCAGTCTTACATGCTAAATGTCTGCATTGACTTCCCATGTGTATTAAAGCAATGTAATGGCGGCTACGAATGAGCCAAAACCCGCCGCTCCGGCTACAAGGACCGTAGCATACACGGGGACGCGCGCGGAAGTTTCCGGGACATTGCACCTGCGCCTAGAACGGAATGTCCTTGTGGACAAACAGCTTGGAGCCGCCCGCACCGACGTAATCCAGGGCCACGTGACCATCGCCCTTGAGCTGGTACTGGTAGCTCATTAAGCCCTCGAGCCCCACGGGCCCCCTGGCGTGAATCTTGTTGGTGGAGATGCCGACCTCGGTGCCGAAGCCATAGCGGAAGCCATCGGCAAACCGCGTGGAGCAGTTCCAGTAGACGCCCGCGGAGTCGACGGCCTTCAAGAAGGCGTCTGCCGCGCCCTGGTCCTCCGTGACAATGCAGTCGGTGTGCTTCAGCGAGTGCTCGTTGATGTGTGCGATGGCAGCGGCGAGGTCCGCCACGGGCTTGACGGAAATGTCGAGAGACAAGTGCTCGGTGTCGAACGCGTCGTCGGCCGCGTCTACGAGAAACCTCTCGTCGACGGCGCCGCCCAAGCGCGCGCGCACGGCGGGCTCGACGTGGAGCGTGACTCCCGCGGCGGCGAGGCTACCCAAAAGCGCGCCGGTCTTGGCCGCGTCGCGCAAGATGTCCTCGTGGAGAAGCACCTGCTCCGCGGCGTTGCACCCGGCCGGGTAGTTGGTCTTGGAGTCGACGACGATGCGGCAAGCCTTGGCGATGTCTGCGGCGCGGTCCACATACACGGAGCAGATGCCGTCCGCGTGGCCCAAGACGGGGATCTTGGTGTTCTCCTTGATGCTGCGCACCAACGCGTTGCTGCCACGGGGAATCACCAAGTCGATGTAGCGGTCCTGGGACAACAAGCCGGCAACGTCGCCGCGCGACTGGACCAACTGCACCGCCAGCGGCGGCACGGCGGTGTGCTGCAACGCGGCGGCCACGGTGCTGGCGATGGCGCGGAACGTCTGGTACGACTCCTTGCCGCCCTTCAAGATCGCGCAGTTGCCGGACTTGATCGCGAGCGCCGCGATGTTGGCAATGACCTCGGGGCGGCTCTCGAAGATGACCAAGAGCACGCCGAGCGGCGCCAGCACGCGGTACAAGTTCAAGCCCTCGTCGAGCTTCCGCGCCAACGTCGTCCGGCCCACGGGGTCCGGCAACAGCGCCACGTCAAGGATGCCCTGCAACATCGCGTCGTACTTGCCGTTGGTCTCGAGGTCGAGCCGCTTGACCAACGCCGGCGCCAACTGCGCCTGCGCGGCCTCTGCCAAGTCCTTCTTGTTGGCGTCCAACACTGCGCACTTGGCGTCCGCCAACGCGGCGTGGATCCGGTGCAACGCGTCCAGCCTCTGCTCGTTGGTGAGTGTCTTGAGCACGCCAAATGCGCCGCTGGCGTCCTTGGCTATTTGCTCGGCCATGTCGTGTGTTTTCTGTGGCAGAACAGAAGAGAAGATGCGCTGGGGCCGGGTCGCACTTGAGCTGGCTCATGAGCCGGGCGGTATGTGCAGGCGCACCCGCCCTGGCCCTGGCCCTGGCCCCAGGCTATGCCAGTTGAGCAAGTTCCCTGCGTGGGGTATACATCTTCTTTGTTCTTTTTTTTTTTTTTTCTTCCGTCTTCTTCTCTTTTCCTCATCTATTTCTCATCTGGCTCGTCGCTCACCACCTCCATACCCCGTGTTTGTTTAGTTCGTGCAGCCTGCTTCTTCTTCGTTGTCTGTTGTTTGTTCGGTTTGGCAGACAGCCAGGGCCTAGTGACTCTCTGCGCGCCAGAGCGGCCCTGCCCGCGGGCGTTGGGGCCATATTCTTTGAAGCATGCGCGGCAAAAGATTCGCCATTCATGCCGCCCCTGCCTTGGGTGCTCCGGCTGCAAAGTGTACCGTCGCCCCCACCGCCAAGATGGCGGCGCGTGCCTCTAGAGGGCGCTTCTGTTTGTAGAACGGCGCTGTGCCACGACGCAATCGGAACCTTGGCCGGTTCCGGAATAGGTCCCCCAGGCTTGCCAGACGAGAAGCAACATGAACCCTCGGCAATGACGAGGACTAGGTCGAGGCGCCTGTGCCGGGTGGCCACTGTCGAGGCCTTCGCCAAAGGGCATCTTGCGGTAGCTTGCTGTTTTGCAGGCAGCTCTGCACACCAGTGTAGCCAGCACACCGAGACATGGCCCTACAAGATTCGCCGGAGTGACTTCTGGATGGACAGTGGCCCGCAGAAGCCGACGCTGCCTCGTCCCCGCCAATGTCCAGCAGCAATCGGGTACCCAAACCCCCGACGCACTCTAAACGCTGGTGTGACGCGTACCAGTCAATACACGGAGCACCAAGGTCTCGCTCCGCGACCGCGGGCGCAGGGTCTCTTCTTATCGGGGGGTCATTTCCCACTTACTCCATGATAGCCAACGTGATATCCGCGCCGTTCCGTTGATCATCGAGAAACTATGAACCTCCATGTTCACGGGGACTCAAGTCGCCAGTGGTTGGTCGCTCATTTGGAACACGGCATTGTGGTGGAACACCAGCATTCACTACATCGTCTTTTTTGCACAAGCAGCTTTCATGCGCCAGCAAGGAAAACTGGCTCGTTTCGGCAGTGATGCACATGTGAAACGTTTCCATAAGACAATAGAGACTGGCTGAACCATTGGATTTGCCGACATCACAACAGTCACGGCGTTCGCGCGGGCCGGTTCCGGTTTTCGGTGCTGCCGTCACCAGGAAGTCCTGCTTCTCTTTCTGGCCTTATGCCCATTTGACAACGAAACTGGCTCCAAACAATCCGGGGCATCTCTACAGAACCTGGCCGTCGGTCCTTTCACGGAAACATCTTGTTTTCCAAACCGATTCATACCGAGCGGCCACTCGACTGAAACCCGGCCCAGGAAGGCGAGGCATCCAAACTTTATCATCGAAATCTACGAGACGACGGCCATGGCACATTTCTTGTGAGCGTAATCGACAAGGATGGTTGCGTGCGGAGACATAAAAGAGCAAAAGGGTCATCTTCGCAATGGCTAATTTGAATATGCACAGATAGAGCTTTCATCAAACCAGCACAAGCCATAGGTAATAGCACGCTCCCGCTTGGGTGTGGCCGTGTGGGACCCAGTTTGACAAGTTTGCTTTGCCGGACGTGTGGAGCTCGACTTGGCATTAGCGACCCCCTCTCAGTCGGGACTGTCCAGCGCAAGTACTCCTGCCTACCAGGGCCCTGCTATCTAAGCAATTGCACAATTTAACACGAGTTTCTGGCCCCTCTTCAATACGAACCATTTACTCGCTCTCGGAATTGGGATCAATCGACAGGGCTGGCGCGGCTCGTATCATGTACTTCTGGTATGCGCAGGAATCTAGATACAGACCCGTTCACCCTAGTAATATAGCCTGAATGAAGGACATACTTTAGGCCAGTGTGCAGATACGCCCTCCGCGATCCAAGCTCTAATTTTACGCTCCCCCGTGCTCCATGTGCTCCCGGCCAATTTTGCATCGAGCTTTGAAAAAAATAGCCTCCCCCCAGTCCCAAAGCCCAGCCCACCGAGTTAAGTGGCACTTTCTTTGAGTGATTATGGGCTTTCGTCATGGCACACGTACGTGCGGAAGAATCTTGAGTAAAAGCGTCTTTCAAAAAGCTTGCTTGGCAGAATTAGAGCCCCAGACTAGAATGAAGTTGGTGTTCTAAATGCGCAGAAACCACACAGGAAAATGTGACGAATGCATGCGCATGAAGACCTGTGCCGTGATAAGCACGGCCCAAGACTTACAATCAAAAGCACCCGCCAGCCCCGTTTTTACTTTTTTTTTTTTCAACCAGACGCCGGTTTGGGCTGGCACACACTTAAGCTGCGCACGCATCATGGAAGACCACGAGATTGGCAGAAGCATGGGACGGGTTCAGACCGTCACGCGCAACCTGTATTGGCTCGGCGAATATTCTGCACAGTCACGCATACTTTATTATCTCACAACATGATTAAGATACAATTTCCCGGCCGTGCGGCAGAACACTCAACAGCTCATAGTTGCATATTTGCAAATCTACACCAGACCGTCAGCTTACAGAAGAACGGTGTGTCCTACGCGGTGGCGCGTCTTGCGGCTGCTAGTCCAAAGACCCACCTACCGGGAAGTCCAAAGGCTTCATTCCGCGCGACCCAGGGAATTGTGTGATTGGGGTTTGGATATGTTCAAGGGATCCCGATAAGCTTGCCTTGGCACGCAGCCCGCGGGGTACCGGCACACGTTTGCGGGACTCATGGTATTTCTGGGCCCGCATCCTCTTTTCTTGAAACTCGCACTACGCAAGTCCTGTTCCGGCGAATGACAAAGTTTAATTGAAGGCAGCGTCGGTACAATCACACCGTTCCGTAGCCCCATGCGCTACACACGGGCCAGCGCCGAACGCATCTATAAATTCGAAGGTTTCGTCTCTCGTATTTCTCTGTAGCCTGTTTTTTTATTGCCGAGAGATATTTGCACCATGCGTTTCACCAAATTCTCCTTGTGTGCTCTTGTTGGCCTTGTTTCCGCTGATGCCATTGAAAGTCTTTACAGTGAATTAAATACAATCTCCGAGACCGATACGGCAGCCCTCCTCGAATGGTGGGACTCGTATGAGCTGGTGTACGAGAGCTACTACAGCTCGCTCTACGCCAACTTGGCCTCGGGCGATGGCCTTGAATTCTACACAAACGGTTTCTACGAGAGCTACTTGCTGTCGCTTATGTCTGTGGTGACTGCCTTCGCGGATATTGAGGACACGTCGACCACGAGCGACGCCGGCTTCTTGACCGATGACAGTGTCTTAAGCTTCCTTACCGACGCATTGAGTGAGCTCGAGGCGACCGCATCCGCCACCACTACAAGCTCCTCTACTTCCCTGACCTCTGCTTCTACATCCACCTCCTCGACCGAATCTGCAAGCACAGATTCGTCAAGCACAGATTCGTCAAGCACAGATTCTGCGAGCACAGATTCGTCGTCTTCAGCCGGTATGGGTGGGCGCCAGGCCCCCATGATTATAGGCGCTGCTTTGTCAGGCCTCTGTGTCCTTCTCTTGTGAGAAGTTGCTGGAGAATGCATTGCTGGCCCTGGGGCGTCATTCCGGGGCATTGGACAACAGGTCCTGGTGAAATGTAGGAGCCGCACGGTGTTGACATAGATAGTGCCTGAATACAAAGAAATCTTAGACCCACTGTTTCGCGCTGCTTGTTTTACGCTCGTTGGATCCATGGCTCGTGGCGTAAGGCTTGTTCTGGCCACATCCACGCAGACATATACGCGGTCGGTGCCGACCGTAAATGGACAACATGTTTTCTGCCCCATTAGCTCCAGCGCATGGCATTCGAATACACGCGTAGAAACCACTCCAGGCGTTAGTACAGCTGCAGGGACGCTGGGGCCTCGTAGCGTGAACGAAGCAAGCGTTCCCGCATCGCTAGCACCGATATCCCAGTTCCAAGTCCAGGCCTCGCGGCTTGCCTCATTTGCGATATAACCGTTGATGCTGAGAAGAGCTCCTTTTCAAAGCGCCCCTATGTTACCGAGCCAGTATTGCCGAGATATTGTTCTGAATCGAGAGCAGTATTTTCAAGGCACAGTCGATACGATGCAAGTTGTGCTCATTTTAGTAGCTTTGGTGTTGCCATCAGCTGGGACATGCATTTATAGCTCCTTGGCGCTGTTTCTTTATTGCGTATAATTCCTGTAGCGCTGGGGATATAGATATAGTGTAAAATATGATCCATCTTGTTCGAAAGTCCCAATGCAAGCTCAAAGACTATATGGCACGCCTACCGCTGTGGATATTGAGGCGGGAAAGAAGTGTTGCAAGAGACAAGCCGAAAGTGGCCTTGCAGAGAAACAGTGGAAGAAAAGTTATTGATGATGTACAGAAATTTCAACCTGCTGCTCAAAGCCGCACCGCGCACCAACCCACGTTGGTGCTGGTGGAATAGACGAGTCCATGAGTCTCAAGTATAAGGAAATGTCGAGAGAAGCACATCCCCCCCCGCGTCATTCACGAGTCCGCCCAAATACTATGTGCTTGGTATTAAAATAGGTGCCTTCCAAACAGACATGTCCTTTGTGTTCTTGGGACCGGAGACAATGCCCGGGGAACAATGAAGCTGGGGCCTGGTTATTCTAGCGAGCAAGAGACGCGGGCCAAATTAGGCACACTTTGTATTTGGGGGATTCGCAAGTGAGGTGTCTCAGTATTTCATTGTTTTTGGAAGCTTAAGGTAAAAATGTTGAATCACAGAATTCAGTAGCGTGTTCGTAAACACAAGGTCCTCAGCGTAGTGTAAACAAAATTTTGAAGAAACGAAAACCAAAAGACAAAATTAATGAAAGACTAAGAGAGAATATTGTAGAAATATCTCGTGTTAAAAAAATACTGATTTCATAGTTGCAGTGGGCACGCGGTAGATTTTACAAACACCACACCAATATCCTTTATAGCCCAATATCTAGGTTCTACGCCCATTGTTCTATTTATGAATCTATGTGAAACATGTATAGTGAAGCAATATTGGCCGTCCCCGCGGCGAGGGTTTCGGTCCACAGCCTCTCTCCCAGGCCATGGCCGGCCCGCGCTCGCTCCGCTCGCTCCGCCCGAATTGCCCCGCCAGCAAATACACCACCCGCCTCCGCCGCTGCTCCCCACCAAAAATTCACGCTGGAAATACATGCCCTTGGTTCGTCAGCCTTTCGATACCAGATCCCATGTCTACATACAGGCACATGCGCCCCGGCAGTGCCAGTTTCCCGCCGCCCCCAAGTCGCCAGCCCGGCCGCGGCCCTGGGCCGGCGCGCCCCACGGCATTACGGCGCGCGGCGCCAGCACCTCGCACCGGGAACCAGGGCCTTGAGGGCACTACAACCAGCAAAGCTTCAGGCCGCCGTCAACACACAAACACACCACACGCGCTGGAAAACACACCGCAAGTGGCGCCTTTCTTCCCCCCTTCTGCCCGGCGCTCTCTCTAAAGACACCCCGGCATCAGTACCAGCGCCCAGCCCGTGCCCATGCCGCAACACCACGCGGACCCGTTCGCGGACCGCAACAACCTCATAGACTTGGGCCTCGACTCATACCCCAGCGCAGACGCCGGCGCCCCGGTGCACGGCAGCGCTGCCCCCGGCGACAGCCCGGCGCACGGGCACTTCTCCGGCGCCAGCATGGGCGAAGCCGGCCCGTGGGGCCCCGCCCCAACCAACCCGTTTGACGATTTTTTGGAGACCGACGACGAGGACTCCGGCGCGTTTGCGCACGGCCGCGCCGCGGCGGCGGGGCTTCGCCCGGAGCCTGGTACGGACAGCCGGCCTGGTACGGCGCCAAAAACAGGCCTCTTTGCGCGGCTCAGGCGCAGAATCGGCGCCTCGAGCGGTGGCTCGTACATGGGCATGGACGCGCCGCTCGCGGACGCGCCCGCGGAGCTGGTGGAGGCGCCCGACTTTGACATCCGGCGCCTCTACGCCAAGATCCGCCACCCGTTCTCGAAAACGCCCGCAGCAGCACGCGCAGACGCCGGGCCGCGGCACATCTACGTGATGGACCGGCCGGCCAACGCGGCGTTTGCGTACTACGGCAACCACGTGTCCACCACCAAGTACAACTTCGCAACGTTCTTGCCGAAGTTCATGTTTGAACAGTTCAGCAAGTACGCGAACTTGTTCTTCCTCTTCACATCCGTGATCCAGCAGGTACCCAACGTCTCGCCCACCAACCGCTACACCACGATCGGCACCTTGCTCGTCGTGCTCCTCGTCTCGGGCGTCAAGGAGGTCATGGAGGATCTCAAGCGCGCCGCGGCGGACCGCGAGCTCAACAACACGCGGGTGCTTGTGCTCGACCCCGCCACGGGCTCCTTCCGCCACCACAAGTGGGTCGACGTGAACGTGGGCGACGTCGTGCGTGTGGACAACGAGGAATCGTTTCCCGCGGACTTGCTCCTTCTCAGCTCCTCCGAGCCCGAGGGTTTGTGCTACATAGAAACGGCGAACCTCGACGGCGAAACGAACCTCAAGATCAAGCAGGCCGCACCAGAAACTGCTGGCTTGGTGAGCCCGCATGCGTTGCTTGCCGACATGGCGCGCTGCGAGATCCTCTCCGAACAGCCAAACTCCTCCTTGTACACCTACGAGGGCACGTTGGCCAACTTCCAGGACACGGACAGGATCCCATTCTCGCCGCAGCAGCTCTTGTTGCGCGGCGCCACGCTCCGCAACACCCAATGGATTCAGGGTGTCGTCGTGTTCGCGGGCCACGAGACAAAGTTGATGCGCAACGCCACGGCCGCGCCAATCAAGCGCACGGACGTCGAGCGCATCATCAACTTGCAGACGCTCGCACTTTTTGGAATCTTGATCTTGCTTTCTCTCGTCTCGAGCGCGGGCAACGTGATTAAAACCGCAGTCGATGCGGCCGACTTGTCTTATTTGTACTTGGACGGCACGAACTTGGCGAAGCTCTTCTTCCGCGACATCTTGACCTACTGGATTTTGTTCTCGAACTTAGTGCCTATCTCGTTGTTCGTCAGCGTGGAGATTATCAAGTATTACCAGGCATACATGATTGGCAGTGACTTGGACATGTACCACGCGGAGTCAGACACGCCCACGGGCGTCCGCACGTCGTCCTTGGTCGAAGAGCTTGGCCAGATCGACTACATCTTCTCTGATAAAACAGGCACGCTCACGCGAAATGTCATGGAGTTCAAGTGTTGCTCTATCGGTGGCAAGTGCTACGCTGAAGAAATTCCTGAAGACGGGTATGCGCAGATGGTCGATGGTATCGAGTTGGGCTTCTATAGCTTCGCGGACTTGCAGACCCACTTGGCCGATCTGGGCCTGCAGCAGGCCGCAATCATCAGCGAGTTCTTCTCCTTGCTTAGCACATGCCACACCGTGATTCCAGAAATAAACGAGACTACGGGCACAATCAAGTACCAGGCCGCATCTCCAGATGAGGGCGCGTTGGTGCAGGGCGCAGCGGATATGGGCTTCAAATTCACCATCCGTCGTCCCAGAGGCGTGACCATCGAGACAGATTCGAGGGGCACCGCCTCTAACTACGAGCTCTTGAACATCTGCGAATTCAACTCTACAAGAAAGAGAATGTCCGCTATTTTCAGATGCCCGGACGGAGTCATTCGCTTGTTTTGCAAGGGAGCAGATACCGTAATATTGGAGCGGCTTTCAACTGTGGCACCACAGCCTTTTGTGGAAGGCACAATCAGACATTTGGAGGAGTTTGCTTCTGAGGGATTGCGGACATTGTGCATTGCATCCAGAATAGTCTCCGAAGACGAGTATGCAGCGTGGTCCAAAAGCTTTCACGATGCGTCCACATCTTTGGAAGACAGAAGTGATAAACTCGATGCGGCGGCGGAAACTATTGAGAAGGATTTGTTTCTTTTGGGTGCAACTGCCATCGAGGACAAGCTCCAGGACGGTGTTCCTGAGACTATTCATACACTCCAGAACGCAGGAATCAAACTTTGGGTGTTGACAGGTGACAGACAAGAAACAGCAATCAACATCGGCATGTCATGTAAGCTTCTTGCCGAAGATATGAACCTCTTGATCATCAACGAGGAAACTAAGTCTGACACCAGAAGGAACTTGGAAGAGAAGCTAGAGGCAATCTACGAGCACCGCGGCGACATGGCTGATTCTGTTTTAGACTCTTCACTCGCATTGATTATCGACGGACACTCATTGGGGTTTGCATTAGAGCCAGACTTGGAAGACCTCTTCATCGATCTTGCAACGAGGGTCCGCGCAGTCATCTGCTGCAGAGTTTCGCCGTTACAAAAAGCTCTTGTGGTGAAAATGGTCAAGAGAAAGAGAGAAAAGTCCTTGCTTTTGGCCATCGGCGATGGTGCAAACGATGTCTCCATGATTCAGGCTGCTCACGTCGGAGTGGGAATCAGTGGTATGGAAGGTATGCAGGCCGCAAGAAGCGCCGACGTTTCGATCGGTCAATTCAAATACTTGAAAAAGTTGTTGTTGGTGCACGGTGCGTGGTCATACCAGCGAATTTCAAACGCGATCTTGTACTCTTTCTACAAAAATGTCTGCTTATACATGACACAATTCTGGTTTGTGTTCAGCAATGCTTATTCGGGACAATCTCTTATTGAATCGTGGACTTTGACCTTCTACAATGTGCTCTTCACTGTGTTTCCACCTTTCATCATGGGTGTCTTTGACCAATTTGTCAGCGCGAGGCTTCTTGATAAGTATCCACAATTGTACCAGCTAGGCTTGCAGAGGAAATTTTTCAACGTGACCATATTCTGGGGCTGGATTATCAATGGTTTTTTTCACTCAGCTGTGATCTACGTCTGCATGATGGCTGTTGACAAATACTTCAACTATCTCCCAAGTGGCGCTGTTGCTGACAACTGGTCTTGGGGCACCATGATTTACACCACGTGCACTCTTACTGCTTTAGGGAAAGCTGCTCTCACCGTGACCATGTGGACAAAATTCACTGTACTCGCCATTCCGGGATCATTCCTCTTGTGGTTGGTATGGTTCCCGGCGTACGCGACCATAGCCCCTCTTATCAATGTGCTGACAGAGTATGAGGGTGTTTTGGCCCACACGTACCCCAGCTTGCTGTTCTGGGCAGCCGTGTTTGGGGTATCTGTTTTATGCTTGCTCAGGGATTTTGCCTGGAAGTTCTACAAGAGGGTCAACAGCCCAGAGAGCTACCACTACGTGCAAGAGATACAAAAGTACAACATCCAGGACTACAGACCCAGAATGGAGCAGTTTGAGAAGGCCATTCGAAAAGTGCGGCAGGTGCAAAGAATCAAGAAGCAGAGAGGTTTTGCGTTCTCGCAGGTGGACGACCAGAACTTGGAGAAGATTGTGCGTTTGTACGACACGACGAAAAAGAGGGGTGCATACGGAGAGCTTAGCGAGAGTCATTGAGTTAGAGGATGGGCAAAGATCATTGCCACACGGGACAAAAATAAAAAATAAAAGAAATGAACACGCGCGAGCAAGTAGCTCAAGACAGTTTTCGCAAGTAGCTCAGAGCTCTCCACTTGCATCTTGTGCCGCGCACACCCCGCGTCGTGTGATAAATTTTGAGAGTCGCAGGGCCATCACCGTGACATCATGCCATGAGCGAGGAAAAGCCCGAGAAGCCAGAAAAGCAAGTCAAGGCTGAAGCACCAGCAGAGCCTGGAAAGCTCTCGAACAAAGAGCTCAAGGAGTTGAAGAAGAAAGAGAAGGCTGCGAAGCGAGCTGCTCAGAAAGAGGCTGCGGGCATCTCACCCGAGCAACAGGAACAATTGGCGCAGCAAAAGATCGAGAAGAGGACGCTGCAGGTCACCAACACAAATCTCAAGAAGCAATTGTCTCAAGCAGTCTACAAAGATGATGCCAAGAAAATTCCGGTGCTTTTCAGCCACTTGGAGACCCGCGAGCAGCGAAACGCCTCGTCGCCCACGGTGTCGCACATTGTACACCCTGCCATCTTGACCTTGAGCTTGAAATTCGCAAGTCACAAGATCGTAGGATCCACGGCGCGCTTGCGGGAGATGTTGAAGGTGTTCAAGGCTGTCATACATGACTACAAGACGCCGGAGAACACCACGTTGACGCGGCACTTGACGGGTCACCTCTCGCATCAGATCGAGTACTTGAAGTCTGCGCGGCCTTTGTCTCTTTCTATGGGCAACGGAATCCGCTGGTTGAAGCAGGAAATCTCGCTCGTGTCCATCGACACCTCCGAGCACGACGCGAAGCAGATCTTGATGCTGCGCATCGACGACTTCATCCGCGAGCGCCTCGAGCTCTCCGACCAGCTCATTATCGAGAACTCCTCCCACCACATCACAAATGGCTGCACTGTCTTGACGTTTGGCCACTCGGAGGTCTTGCTCAGGCTCTTTCAGCACGCAGTGGTGGAAGAGGGCAAACTGTTCAACTTGGTGATTGTGGACCTGCACCCGTTGTTTGAGGGCAAGAAGCTCTTGGAGGAGCTCGTGAATACCAAAATGAAGGTCCCGGAGTCTGAGGATCCGCTTGCGTCGTGCTCTCGCCGCGTCGTGCCGCGCCCGTCAATCACCGAGGAGAATCTCAAGATCACATACGTGTTGATCAATCTGTTGTCGTCCACGGTGTTGGAGGACGTCGACCTCGCCTTTTTGGGCGCCCATGCGATGCTCTCGAACGGATACTTATATTCCCGCGTGGGTACCGCCATGATCGCCATGATGTGCAACCGCAGGAATATCTCCGTGTTGACATGTTGCGAGTCAATCAAGTTCTCAGACCGCGTACAGTTGGACTCTGTGACGACGAACGAGTTGGCAGACCCGGATGATCTTCTTGCGAACATTGACGCAAAGCATGCACCTCAGAGAAAATCCATGGCGTTGGAGCAGTTCATAAGGCTGCAGGAGGAGCTGAAGAAGGAGGCTACGCCTGTACGAAAACAAGGTAGCAGCGAGAAGAAGGACGCTACTGACGAGGCAAAAGTGGCGCCTTTGAAGGACTGGAAAACCATTCCACAGCTCAATATCCTAAACATCATGTACGACTTGACTCCACCGCACTATATCAACAAGGTCGTCACCGAGCTTGGTGCATTGCCACCATCGTCAGTTCCAGTCATTTTAAGGGAGTACAAGAACGCATGAGCAAGGCTGTGCTGAAGAAAAAGTAGAACGGGTGGGCTTCAGACCAGTGCGAGATTGAACGGGTATGATTGCGCTGACCGCTCATGTGTTGTGTGCCGGTGTTGAAAGCAAGTACTCAATAGCAAAGACGAGACTAGACTGCTCAAAAGTACATCTCCAACACATATATTAGTAGCTCGCCTCACGAGGGTTTTCAGGGCATCACAATAGAAATAGTCATCTATATATTCAAGATAGTGTTGCTCCTTGTTCTTTCTCGAATCTAGTGTATTTGATCCAGCTATTTCTTGATGTCAAGTTCAAAGTCTGGCATGTGGGTAATAACACCAGCTTGCCAAAATTGAAAAGCGTGACTCGTCTCAGACAAATATCTTGCTGCCCAAACCGCTATTCCAACGAAAATGTGGTTGCACGTCTGCAAAATCTGACGAGTGCCCAACATTTTTTTTTCTAGCTGAGTCTGGTTCAGTGATTGGTCAAGACTTGGAAATATAAAGTTTCTGGATTTAGTCTCAAGTTTACATTCAAAGTGCTTGTCACCCCTTTGCCTCCATAAAATAGGCCGTTTGCTATGCAATCTACAAGTTGTTTCCATTTTAAATTTAAACTGTATTTGATATCTAAAAACAAACTAAGCCACATTGTGGTTTTGATAGAGCTATAGCGCTGCTTACAAACTCAAAACAGACAAGATGGTGCTAATCAAAGACACACCAGTGGTGGCACTCAAAGTGACCAACTCACCCAAGATGTCAGAGATCAAGGTGGTGGCAGCCTCCTCAACATCAGTGGTGGATCTGGCCTCGTTCAGGGACTCCTCCTCTCTCTTGAGCAAAGAGATACCAGAGGAAGACAAGATGGCAGAAGAGTCAACACCGGCAGCGGATGCAAGGGCCTCAACGTCAACGACGATCTTGCCAAGCAAGGTCTCAACACCAGAGACAATGTCAGAAACGGTACCTGTCAAGTCAGAGATGTCAGTTCTCTTCTCAGCAGAAGCTTTGGCAACAGGGGAAGCGACGGCGAGAGAGGCAAGACCGAGGGAGAGGATGTGAGAGAACTTCATATTTGAGATGGGATTTGTTGTTGATGATAAAAAAGGACAACGTCAAAGCGGAAGATCATCCCCCTTATATATCCTGAAACTGGCTCCAGACGAGTCAGTTCGGCTGATCGATACTTTCCGGTTTGTTTACACAGACTTATCTGTTTGTTTACGCAGTCATGAGCCACTATTTGGGTTGCCATTATTTGGGTTTGGTTTTCGTACCATGTGCAGCGCGCTAAATGTATGCACAGTCTAGTGCATGCGCGCATGCGCGCATGCACAACCTCTCGATTTAAGCTCAAAGCAAATCCCGGTACAATGATGATTCAAAATCTGCTACAAGCGGATGTGTCTCTTGTATCCTTCCACATCAAGTTCTATACTAACCTGGAGACCTCGGGCGTACTCATTTGCTCCTCTGATTGTTTCGATTGGTTTGGGCAAAAATTCAGCTCTAGCGCAATACGAATGGTTATCTGGTGATGTCCTTCCAACTGCATGATCGCATCCCGGTTGTACCTGCCTGCGGGTGTCAACTTATCAAGAAAGTTTATGCCGGCTGCGCGTCTCGAGTCGTATCCGGGGCTCGTAATTTTTTGAACACGTTGTATCATCGTGGTTATTATTTACAGCTAGGGAATGGAATGTTGTAGAGTACATGGTGCAGCTTGTATTTCCGCGAAAACTATCGGATTGAGTAGCCAGACGGTTGGGTCTCTTGTTGAAGTGGCAATTTTGTCAAGCCAAACAACCATTGGGTGCGTATGCAACGCCCCCTCTTGTGATTGGCCGGTTTAACTGGGGGCTAAACCCGCAAAAGTGATACTTCTTGAGGAAACAACGCAATACGCTTAGAACGGAAACGTGCATGAGTCTGCACCCAGTGACTCCACTTCGCCTATTGGACAATGCCTTAATGACGCACAATTCAAAAGATTCGCTGTAATGCAGTTTTAGCCGTTACTCTTCACGAACAATTTTGGAGATGCCGTGTTTGGCAATACATGGATTCAAAAGCAACATAGTTTCATGACGCCCGTTCACAAGGTAATGATCCCCACTCTTCTCATGTTGGCCATAAAGACACACCTTAATCTGGATTAACACGTTTTCCTTAGAACATGAAAAATGCTCCTATCTTTATCTCGGTGAATCAAATAATAAGGTTTACATGACGCCAGGATTGCTCGCGTAGACTTGCAAACGTTTTATAAAAATGGGCGCTCAAAACGTTTTTGTGGCTATCTCTACCCTAATCCGGAAAACAGAAGCGCTCAATATTTTATTGCAAAACAGCAATTCAGCCTTCCGGATGAATTGCGTGAAAAGTGATGGGTATTAGCTCGTTCTCATTCTAAAATCCACGTCTACAAGATTTCCGGCTAGGTACGCAGGCTCGGAGCTATTTTGTGTGATTTTGGAAGACTGCCGTAGTTGGTACCAGCAGCAGTCGTTCTTTTTTTCAAAATCATTTCGTTGAGATGTGTCGTTCGATCCGCCAACGGCTACTTGTTTCGAAGTCAAAGGCACCTTCAACAAATTGAAATACACCGCCTTGCGACATACAGTTAGAGAAAGGACGAGGCTGTCGTCGTTCACCACGCAGAGAGCCCTTTTGTTCTAAGCACGAACCAACGCCTCTCGTCTCTGCTATTTACTCAGGCTTAGTGAGGCTTTTTGCAAACCCCAGCTCTTAGCCTGCTACCACGAGTAAATCAGTACCAGTGAGTTTCACCCTAAGACCCACACACGATAATAACAAGTGGCCGGGCCAGAAGTTCTGGCAAAGACGCCAGATCGACGCGCCAATCTTTTTCAATCAAAAATTGTTGATTAGTATTTGAAGGAATCAAATGCTGACATCTCCCTTCGATGCCTGGTTGGAGTGGGCTGACAAGCCCATTGATGACGCCGCAATATTTGAAAGTTTTACGTTTTTTTTTTTTTTCTGCAGGGGAATTTCATATTCTAATTGAATGTGTTGGTATACCTCGGAATCAATTTCTGAAGCAAATACACGACTAGTGTATGGGGCACAAAGCACCAGCTTCCGCTTGTCGTTGCAATCTCTTATTCTCAACCTTCCAAGTGGGCTATCAACCAGCGATCGTAGGTCGGTGTTTCTTTCCGGATCGAAATTTGGGATACTTTCTAAAAGATTTCCCTTTGTCAATAGCTTCAATTGGGCTGTCCCGTCTCATGGTCGCATGCTGCAAGTCTTGTGGGGTTGGTCAACTTGATCACGGCAACATCCCGTATGCAAGCCTTGAGCTCAAAGCAACGGTTGTCTTTTCTTGAGACAGAATTTGAGCGGGCAGCATTTGAGGCATAGACAAAACAACATACGCGCAGACAACCAAGGAAGTCGTTGCTATACATGGCAGAACTGAGCCAGTGGTCTGGCCGCGTCGCCTGTACTCTCACAAAACGACCGCAGTATACACAACAGTATTGTGGCGCCCATCTGAAGATTCCCATGGACTCCAGCAAAAAGAAATTCCGCCTTGCCAGCGGCAAGGCTGCCTGAGACGGAGAATGGGCACGTGGTGTCGTACGGAGTTCCCAGCGACCCATTCTCGGTGCGGGCCGCGCGGGTTTACTGCTAGAGAACCAATGCACTAAGCCGCGTAGATTTCAAAAGGTACGACATGCGAGGCGAGAAGTTCCGGTCGTGTTTTGGCACTCGTATCCTAAGGTGACAAAGTAATTAGCATGCTCGCAACTATACACGAGACAGAGGGCCGTCTGTCTGCGTCGAAAGGGGAGTCTCAGCAGACGCAAACGAACACAAGAAAAAACACAGACGCAGCAGACATTAGTAGCTGGGGACGAATCAGAATACGACACAAGCCCATGCTCGGGCACCAGCGCGGGGTCGCCTAAGATTAGTAGCACAATATATGTGTTCGCGTGATATGTCACGTGCTTACATAGAGGTTGACGAGGGTGAGCTGGCGATCTGGACGTGGAAGGTTGTGCAGCACCGTTGGGAGTGTTGTAAGCTCGAGGCTCGTTGTTTGATCGTGTATTCTTTCGAAAAAAAAAGGGTGTTTGGTGTGGGCACGGTGTGGCCACGATATGATGGCAGGTATAGTCTTGCGAGTCTAATGAGTCTTGTTATGCGTGGCTCGCGCGGCTGGAGGCGGCCCAATAAACTGTAGCAAAACAGTGTATATCTTTGGGGTTTCTCCACCTACAGTACCTATAAGTTAAAGAAAAAAGAAAAACAAAAGAGGCTTTGTTTGGAAATAGCTTCCTACTCCAGCCGCGGTTATCACCAGGGTCACTTCGACCGTTTCTGTTTCTTTGGACCTGATTCTTGTTTATTAGTGGAGCCCGAAACACGCCGCGCGCACGCGGCCCCAGTCACGAGACCACGCATCGAGTCTATCTCGCATCTACCACGCTTCCTCTCACTCCAGCCATTGTCTTTTGCGCCCTGACCATCGTCATCCGCAACCCAAGCACCCGCAGCGAACAGCCGCCCAAGCGACTAATCAAAACACCCACAAAGGCCCCCGCGTTTTTTCCCGGAAACCCGCTCGCGTGTCCCCCACCCCCCAGCTTCATGACCAGTGAATTGAACTTGGTCGAGGCCGCCGACTTGCGCTTGGCGTTGGCAGAGTCCGAGGCGCAGTTCGAGCAGGCGCTCGCGCTGTTCTTGCCGCCGGTGCTTTTGAAGCTTGCGAGCAGCGACGCCCGCGTGCGCCAGGCCGTGTTCCGCACGGTGCAGAACGTGTTCCCCCGCATCACCGCCGCAAGAACGATGCAGTTGCCCGTCGCGGCGTTGCTTGAGCAGGCAAAGGCGCCGAACGTGCCCGCGGGCGCCGACACCGCCGCCGTGCGGCTCTACTCGCTTCTCTTTGTGGCAAAAGGCGTCGACAGGCTCCTGCCGCAGGCACAGGCGTCGCTCGTGCCGCGCGTAGTGGCGGGCATTGCCACGAGCCCCCGCGCGGTTGCCGCGCGGCTCTTTGCCGTGCTCGTGAAGGTGCTTGCCTCGTGGCGGGCGCCGGAGCACGGGTCGACGGCCGCCGAGAACATGCGCCGCACGTTGGGCTTTACGGCCGGTGGGTCCGACGAGGCGTTTCTCGCGCACAAGATCGCGTGCTTCTTCATGCTCCAGCCCAACGTGCTCCCGCAGCCCGTGCAGTCTCCCGGTCTCGCGCAGGCGAGCGCCGCGTTCTTCACGGCGGACGCAGGGGTCGCGTACACAACGCACGCCGAGATCACTGCGGCGAAGCAGCGGTTCTTGGAGTTCTTGCGCGCGGGATTCGCGGACCAGGCGTTGGCCGTGCCGCTCTTAGTCGCGTCCGCAGACCCGTTGACCGCGCTTGCAGAGGCCGCGCAGGCACGGTACAAGAGACTAGACGTCGACCTCGAGGACGCCGGTCTCGTCGCGCAGCTCGTTAGCCTCTTCTTGGGCACGCCCCCGGACGTGCCACCAGCCAGCCCCGTGCTCCAGGAGCGCATCTTGTCTGTGCTCTGCAAGAGCTCTGCCGTGGTTGCGCACCCGCAGGTCGGCCTCCTCTCCGAGACCGGCCTCCTGTCTGAGTACGCCAGGTTGCGCCAGACGGCAGTGGCCTTTGTGCGCAAGGTGTCCGCAGCACTGCTGCCGCCCCTGGCGCCCGGGCCTGGCGCCGGCTTCAGCGCGCGCGTGGCGGCCCGCTTGAAGGAGGGCATCGTCGCCGAGGGCTGGCCCCAGATGGACCGCTCGCGCGTCACAAACTTCCGCGCGGCCGTGGGACTGCGGGGCTTGCAGTACGAGGCTTTGGGAGACGTCTTGCGCAACTCGCCGGGGCTCTGGCGCGACGACTTGGCCTACGTGAAGTTTCTCTACGCGTCGCTCGAGCGCGAGGCCGTGGACTTGGTGCCCACGCTCCAGGGCGTACTTTCTGCGCTCTCCATACACCTCCCGGTCCTCTCGGCACAGTGCAAAACCGAGTTGCGTGTGCTCTTGAGGATGCTCTTGCAATCCCCAATGCACGACAACAACTTGAACGCGTGCAAATATCTTGCCATCAAGTACGCCAACTGCACGTTCTCGTTTGACGACGCCGAAGCCAGGTTCTTGTGCATCCTTGGCGCGGCCAAAGAAAACAACTTGGAAACGCGAGAGGAGGCCGACAGGGGCCTTCATCCGTACCATTTTAACATGCTCAAGTCCTCCAACACCGCCGACTACATATCCTCACGAGAATACTTGGGCCTCCATTCACTGGTGGCTTTTCCGCGATTCACCGACATGGTGCTGGTGCTATCGCGTGCGTTGAGTGACCCAGCGGAAGCTGCTCGCCACGGCGAACGTGCCATCAAGTTCACCCTTCATGTCTTGGCCATGCAGGCCATCACAGGAAAGTCCACCGTCGTGGTGGCTGATGAGGAATGGGCGCGCAGAATCGATAAGGCACTCGAGGTTGACGACTATGTGCGGCTGCTTGTGGTGTCTGAAATCGAGTCTCTATCAAAGATTGACACATCCATGCACGACAACGATACGGTAGCGCCTTCGCTGTTTCACGTCTTTTTGAACCTCATTTTTGAGGGATCGGTGACCTCTGTCGGCTCGACACATGGCTCTGTTTTTGCTCTTCTTATTTCTCTCTCACCGCCTTCTGTCATTGGCTCTCTCTCTCTGATGATTCCTGGCCTAGCACAAAATCTTCGCGACAAAATCTTACTCACTGGGGACTTGAATGATGCATCGAAAATCTTGGCAATCATTGCAACTCATGAGGACAACGATATTGGTGTCGCATTTGACATTCTTACGTCTTTCGCCAAGCGTGTTTCCACTTCGAATGACAAAGAGAAATTCATCTCTGTTTCCGCTCATATTCTCGCTAAACTCGCTCTTCGACAAAGAATAGAGGAGATTGACCTAGGCCTTCTTGAAAATTTCTATAGTGTTGTGCACGACTCGCTAGGGGACGCACGGCTCTACGACACGTGCATTGAAGGACTATCTCAGCTCGCCATTTTTGGTGTCATGGGGCCCCGTCTTTCTTTGAACGCCGGGGCTGTTGAAAATTTACGTAAATACACCGAGAAGATCGAGTCCAAGCTCAAATCCTTTCATGAGAACTCTGTGCTCGCATTAAGTAAACTTGCGTTGGCACTGCCCCTGACATATGACTCTTTGAGCGACCAGTTGTTGCCAATTGAGAAAAGGATCTTCGACGCCCATGTCTCTAAACAAATCGAGTTTATTTTCACGTGCGGAGACGCCCTCCTGATTTTGGCTGGAGGCTGGCTGTCAAAACTTCTCAGACAAAACATTGACATACAGGGCCAGACTGTTGAGTACGTCCCCATGTCTACAGGCCGGCTCGGACCCATTTTGAGCTACGTTCTTCATGCAACTGTTCAGAGCAAGCCCGCATTGCGAAAGGCAGGTTGTATCTGGCTTCTTGCGATTGTGCAGTATTTACCCAATGACCCTATAATCAGTGAAAAGGCTGCCGAGATTCATTCTGCATTTATGCGCTACTTGGTAGACAGAGATGAAATGGTGCAAGAAGCTGCTGCGCGCGGGCTTAGTCTTGTGTATGACTTGGGCAATGCTGACTTGAAGGAAACTCTTGTAAAAGGTTTGCTAAGATCTTTCACAGATTCTAATGCCTCCAATGCTTTGTCATCCGGGAGTGTCGATCTCGAAACACAACTTTTCGAAAAAGACGTATTGAAAACACATGATAGTTCTGTTTCCACCTACAAAGATGTGCTCACATTAGCATCAGATGTGGGTGACCCAAGCTTGGTATACAAATTCATGTCATTGGCAAAATCAAACGCTCTTTGGTCTTCCAGAAGAGGGATGGCATACGGTCTTGGGTCGATCTTGTCGAAGTCTAGTCTCGACCAGATGCTTTCACTGAATCCAAGCTTGAGTAAACGTTTGATTCCAAAATTGTATCGATACAGGTTTGATCCAAATCAAGGTGTGTCTCAGTCAATGAAGGATATCTGGACCTCTTTGATTGGCGATACGCCAAAAATCGTCAGAGAGTATTTCGACCCCATCTTGCTCGAAATATTGAAGGGAATGGGTAGTAAGGAGTGGAGAGTACGTCAAGCAAGCGCTGTCGCCTTGAATAATCTATTGCAAACTCAGCCCATCGAGAAGTATGAAGCAAAGCTTGAAGATGTATGGAGCATGAGTTTCCGCGCAATGGATGACATCAAGGAGAGCGTGAGAAAAGAAGGGCAGAACTTGTCGAAAACTCTTGCAAGAGTTTTGATAAGATCCGCCGACCTGAGTACAGGGAAAGTTTCTGCGACTAAAGCTGCCGAATTATTGGATCATCTCATACCTATGTTTATGGGCAGCAAGGGTCTTCTAAGTGACGTTGAGGAAGTGCGTGCATTCGCTTTAGAAACTATCTTGAAACTTTGTGACATCGGTGGAAAGGCAATTAAACTACACATTCCCGCACTCTTGTCAAATTTCATTGAGCTCATGTCGACTTTGGAGCCCGAAATTATCAACTACCTTGTTTTAAATGCGGACAAGTACAAGCTCGATAGTAACGACGTGGACGCCAAGCGTCTTCAGAGTCTTGGTCACTCGCCAATGATGGATGCAATTGAAAAACTCATGAATCAAATTGATGAGCCAATGATGCCTGAAATTATGCGGCATCTCAAAGTGTCAATAAAAAGATCCATTGGGCTCCCTTCAAAAGTGTGTGGTAGCCGTGTGATCGTCAACCTTGTATCCCACCAAACTGCCATTGTACGCCCCTATGGCGATGCAATGTTAGCTCTTTGTGTGAGCCATATTAAGGACAGAAACGCGACTGTCTCCCTGTCATTCGCCGTAGCAGCCGGTTATTGCTGCAAAATTGCCACTATCGATGCCCTTGTCGAATATAGCAAGAAGATTGAGTCAATGTACCTTGCAGAAGAAGACTCCAAAACTCGCAAGCTCGCGGCCGTTGCGTCGGAGGCTGTGAGCAGATATAGCGGCGCAGACAAATTTGATCTTGTTGCATCGGCTTTCTTGCCTTTGGCATTTATTGGGAAGCATGATGGCGATACAGATGTCAGCGCCGCGTTCGAGAAGGAATGGGTTGAGTATTCTAGTGGCAACAACGCAATCAAGCTTTACTTTCACGAGATTTTTGCCATTTGCGAGGTAAATATCCGCTCCAATGACTACCAGGTTAGACAGACAATTGCCCGGACAATTGTGGATATCTGCCAGTCTACCGAGTCTCTTCTGTCCACAGAGGTCGCTTCATTACTTGCGATGGTGTTGGAAGCTTGCAAGGGCAAATCATGGCAGGGCAAGGAGCTAGTGTTTGGAGCACTAGTGATGACCTCACTCAAGAACGCCGATTTTTTGCGTGGGAATGAGTCTCTCATGGATCTTGTGGTGCAGACAATAAAGTTGGAGCAAAAGCGGCGCAACAAAGCATACCAACTGCGGGTCATTTTGAGCGTGGCTAAGTTCATTAAAAACTTTCCAGATAACAGAGAGCTTGTGGGCGCTTACATTGATATTATGCGCAAGATTTTGACCGATGAGTACTTAGAAGATGCTGATCTCGTGAATACTGATTCTTCCCTGGATGTTGAAGAATGGTATCTTTCTTACATTCGGAATGTGGTACTGGCAAGTCCCGCACATGGGTTCGATGACGATATTTTTGCTCTTGCGCTGGCTCTGATGAAAGAGTTTAAGGCTAGTGGGCATGAATTGACCTGGAAAACATGCTTCTCATTCAACGAAAATTTTCAGATTCTACTTGGAGCCATGAAAGTCGCTACGCTCAATGAAACACAGTTGTCGGCTGTAGCCAAAAGTCTTGCAATCTTGATAGAATTCACGGACATGTACAAGCTTGAGAAAAATGCCATCATTTTTGCTCGAAATGTGAAGCTTGCAAAAGATCTATTCTGCAGACATGAAAGGCCAGATCTCGCGGATCAAGTCGTTCAAGTGGCACAACGTATGTTGACCAGTCGTGTCTCTAGTGTTGTCAAAAACGAATTAGAAATTGCTATTTCATAGCGCTATGGTTTGAAGACAAATGATCTATGAGAACTTATATTGATGAACGCTATACATTACCCATAGCAAAAAAAAAAAATACAATGTCGGCTGCCAATCTAAAGTGCACCACCTCTCAATCTGAGCACCAAGTGCAAAGTAGACTCTTTCTGGATGTTGTAGTCCGACAAAGTTCTACCGTCCTCCAATTGCTTACCTGCAAAGATCAATCTCTGCTGGTCTGGAGGAATGCCCTCCTTATCTTGAATCTTGGACTTGACGTTATCAATGGTGTCAGAGGACTCGACCTCAAGCGTGATCGTCTTACCAGTCAATGTTTTAACGAAGATTTGCATACCACCTCTCAATCTGAGCACCAAGTGCAAAGTGGACTCCTTTTGGATGTTGTAGTCCGACAAAGTTCTGCCGTCCTCCAATTGCTTACCTGCAAAGATCAATCTCTGCTGGTCTGGAGGAATGCCCTCCTTATCTTGAATCTTGGACTTGACGTTATCAATGGTGTCAGAGGACTCGACCTCAAGCGTGATCGTCTTACCAGTCAATGTTTTAACGAAGATTTGCATACCACCTCTCAATCTGAGCACCAAGTGCAAAGTGGACTCCTTTTGGATGTTGTAGTCCGACAAAGTTCTGCCGTCCTCCAATTGCTTACCCGCAAAGATCAATCTCTGCTGGTCTGGAGGAATGCCCTCCTTATCTTGAATCTTGGACTTGACGTTATCAATGGTGTCAGAGGACTCGACCTCAAGCGTGATCGTCTTACCAGTCAATGTTTTAACGAAGATTTGCATACCACCTCTCAATCTGAGCACCAAGTGCAAAGTGGACTCCTTTTGGATGTTGTAGTCCGACAAAGTTCTGCCGTCCTCCAATTGCTTACCCGCAAAGATCAATCTCTGCTGGTCTGGAGGAATGCCCTCCTTATCTTGAATCTTGGACTTGACGTTATCAATGGTGTCAGAGGACTCGACCTCAAGCGTGATCGTCTTACCAGTCAATGTTTTAACGAAGATTTGCATACCACCTCTCAATCTGAGCACCAAGTGCAAAGTGGACTCCTTTTGGATGTTGTAGTCCGACAAAGTTCTGCCGTCCTCCAATTGCTTACCTGCAAAGATCAATCTCTGCTGGTCTGGAGGAATGCCCTCCTTATCTTGAATCTTGGACTTGACGTTATCAATGGTGTCAGAGGACTCAACCTCAAGCGTGATCGTCTTACCGGTCAATGTTTTCACGAAGATTTGCATTTTTGTTGCTTTAAATGAATGATATGCCCCACCGCGTAAGAGGCGCAATCAAACACTTATATAGGGCAAATAGGGGGTATAATATGTGCACGTGACCATACAAAAAGCAATCAATAACTTCCCAACGCGGCGGCGCACAAGCCGCACGAGATCTTAAGCGCGGAAAAAGAAATACCGCTGAAGCTATAATCCTCTCTAATCGACTATCGGAATCCAATAGCAAGTCATTCTATGGCTAGTCGCAGATGAATGACTCCTGACTGAAACTGTGAATTTTTGAACACTTGCGTGGTACTTGAACCCACGTGATTGTCTTCCAGAAGTTTCCAGAACGAAGCTTTTTGCGACTATCTTGCCGGTGGCGCACGCCTCTCACACCCGCCCGCCACTGTTTATCCTGGCCGCTCTGCTGGTATTTCAGGATAAATGCAACATAATATACCTACAATCAGAGATGGGGTAAAACAAAAAGCAGGGCACTCCATTCACTGAAATGACATTAACTTTTTTTTAAAGAAAAGGGATATAGAATGAATACTCTGCAATTTGTCAGCATGTGCCACAGTGAAATGATTGTTTTTACAGCTTTTTCCCCGCTCGTATTTAAACACCGGGAGGCCTGTGTGCGGGACGTTTCTGCCACAGCTGCGCGCGAACCATGCAGTTGAAAAAGAAATATTGAAGTTAGAAATGTGCCACAAGCGAGACGCAAGAGACGGGATTCTGAGAGAAATTGGCAGTGTCTTGAAGTGGTTTTTGGCCTACAAATCCAAAGATGGCTCTTTTTTCCTCTCACTCCAGCTCTATTAGGTTTCGTCTCCAAGTACAATGCACTTAGTGGGAGGGCGGGGGAGTCGACCTTCGCGGGAGACCAAAACAATATTATTTTGACACATCGTCTAAAGAACAGATGATCATCAATGTCAAAGCTGCTTCATGACGCACCAAACAAGAAGCTGTATATTTCTAGTCTGGAGAAAAAAAAATTGCAAATGGCACCTCGATCGAGCAAAGTATAGGAGTCGTGCTAGTATTTGCTCTCAGTTCGTCGACAGAGATGATGATCCAATACCTCATGTGTTCATCTGGTTGATAATTAACTCACGCTTTTTGAGCGAATCCGGGTCTCAATTCTGAACCCACTTGATCATGGGAAAAGATCGCCGACTCCAAATCCAAGTCACTTTTACAATATTTGACTATGAGCTCAGCCTTCAGATAAATGGCATTTGATGTCTTTGGGTGGAAACAAAGATGGCCGATTGGAAGGATTAATAAATGGCACACTTGCTTTACCCATTGAAAAAATTCCTGCGAGCCGTTTTGACATAGATGTATAATCACCGTCAAGCACTTCAACACTACGAGCGTTTTGCGGTAATCTTCGGATTCAGTGGCAGCGAGCGTAGTTGAACGTTGCACATTAAATGTACGGCGATGCCGGCTCAGACCTGGACTCCCTACGGTGTTCAGTCGTTTTAGGCTCTGCGCATTGCTGATGGATTTGGCCAAAGTTTTTTCGAGCATCAGCGTGATGGTGGCGAGTGCTTTTCTGTCGTAGGAGAGAGCTGACAAATCTAGAAGCTCTTTATTGTATGGGCCAAGAGGCTCATCATTGACTGCTTTTAATGTTAGCTTGGTGTCTCGTGAAAACAAGTCGGAAAGAGTCCCATGCTTGTCGATCGAAATCCTGAGAGATGAAAATGGTGACATCACATACCAGCACGTATCTTCAACTGCGTCGAGCCGCCGAACAAATTCAACATTAGAGGCAGGGTTTCTGTTTTGATTTGTATCGATAGCAAGAGAAAAAGTCTTGCAAAGCCAAGCAGCGCTTTTTTTGATTTAAAAAGACTCTAAACGTAATTCCGCCGTGCGGCGCCAGCATTATTAATGCCGAAGACATGTACTTATACATTTTCAGCGCAGTCCTTCATGCGGGCATCTCTTTGAAGAGTCCGCGGGTCTTACTAATTTGCCGGCTGCGAAAGCCATCGCCACACAATACGGATTTATCGCATGGTGCATGCCAAAGAGCACTCGTTTCGTGCAAATATTTGAGCGGAGTCCTATCCATGGTAAAGCGCAGTCTGTTTGAGATTTCCACATGCAAAAAAAAAAAACCGGGAATCGTTGTGCAAATTTGACAGCAGCCAGAATCTGGGGCTTTTCTCGGCAAGAACGGAACGTTTGAGCCGATGCCCGTGATATCCTGTGTACAGTCCGGGAACGGGCGCATGCGGGTTCCGGAAGTGAACCAATGTATCATGAACATACAATCAAGACACAGACCCATGAGGGTCGAGTCCAAAGTCTCTTGAAAAATTATGAAAGAAATAACCGTTCCCAAACCTGCTTGGACTATTTGAGAATGCCGGAGCATTGTTTGCGGTGTGTGAATTTTGATGTCCGCGGATACTGCGTGACGTCAGCTGAGCCTGTGTATAGTCTCTGGCGTCTGGGGGGCATGCTCGCGGGCGCTCGCGCCGGAGCCTAATACTTTGACCATTGGGGCTGGCATCATGTGACAAGTCAATACTTGAAATTCTATATTGGGTTTGCGAGGTATAAATGATTGAATATCGGGGCTTTGCGAAGCCTTTGCGTCATGAAATTGAAATCATTCACTATTCCCGATCAATTTTGGGTACGGCAGATCGATGGCAATGTTTGATTTCTGAAAAAAAACGCGGCTCATGTTGAAAGATGAAAGTTTAAAAATACCGAAATAAAATTTAAATCGGCCAAATTATTATACAAATATGACATGGGAGGACTATGAGCTCTATAAAATACGATAACGACTACGATGATAGAGGAACCAACAAAAAATAATAAGTTTTTGGCCAAAATCGTTGTGCGAAGGGCGGCTCACGTGGTACCTTACTTCTTCAGACTACCGGTCGCGAGACATGGCAGAAAACCGCGCGAACCGATGGAAACCCCCCCCCCCCCCCCAAAAAAAAAACCGAATGCAACGCAATTGGTCCAGCCAGAAACACCTCATCTCACCTAAGCTAAACCAGTATCTCCGAAAAGATTTGTTCCCAGTATTCACCGCCGAAACGTTAGTCTGACTAAGAAACACTGACAAGCCATTGGCATCGCGCTTGCGAAAAAATATCCAAAAACTAAAAAAAAAAACTAAAAAAAAATTAAATGGTTCCTGTTTCGGCCGCAGTGCCTTTTTTTTTTTCCTAGCGAGAATCCGTGCCCCACCAGCGGTCTTCAGCGAAATCCCATCATCACCCCATTTTCTTCCCCAGGCACCCCCACCCCGCCCCGGAAAATCTCGGTTTTTACAATCGTTCTCGTGAACGGCGACTTGCTCCTGCTTCCACCACCAACTATATTTCAACATTTTCCCACTCCCCGAGCAAAAGCGACCATGAATTGATCGGCTCCTCCAGCCGCTCCCTCTTGTCTAGCACGAACCGAATTGAAGCACAAGAAAAAAAAACAAACCGACCATGTCCAAAACCGACTCGCCGAGCTCGAGTCCGTCTTCCGCGGGCAGCGCGTACGTACCCAAGGCTGCTGCAATGGCGGCCCCTTTCACGTACGACCACGACGTGTTCGAGCAATTGCTCGCGTACATCGCAGCAAGGAACCACCACGGGCTCGCGCTCATGGCGCGGCAGAAGGGCGTGCCGCCATTTCTCCGGTTCCAGGTGTGGCCTGTGTTGTTAAAGCACCACCCGTTTGTCGCGGCGCCGTTCATTCAGCCGGACTCCTTCGACAAGGAGAAGTCGTCCTCCGACAGCGACCTGGACGGATACGAGACGCATCTCCAGCACAAGGTGCGGAAGGACTTGCGGCGGTACATGCATCGTATTGCGCATCTGTCTGCGGAAGAGCCGCTCTCGCAGACGGAGCTGCGGCTCTTTGACATTGTCGAGCGCGCGGTGTGCAAGTTCGCGGTTAAGTGGGGCAAGATCATCCAGTACGACCTGGCGCTCACGTGGATAGCGTTGGGCTTGGCCGAGTGGCTCCCGCCGGTACCGCACACGCCCTGGGTGTTGCTTGGGCGTGACGTGTCGCTGGAACAGCACACGTGCATCGGCTCCGTATTCGACGACTACGACGCATACATAGAGGGCCACCCCGGCTTGCGCGTGCAGCTCGATGCGATGGTTGCGGGAGATGCGCCGATGAAATTCCATGAGGCGTACGAGCGGCTCGCCTTGGTGCTCTTGCACTCACCGGAGGCCGCTAATAAGCGCACGGAGGGCGCGCTGCTGTTGAAGGTCGACAAGTCAACCTTGCCCGTGAGCGGTGGGACCATTGAAGAGCGTGTGCTGTTCTTCATCTACGTGTTCCAGCGCATGCTCCCGGAGCTCTCGCAGTACTTTCAGGAGGAGGAGATCCTCAACAAGTTCGGCCTGCACGACGATGAGTGGGTACTCTGGTGGCTCAAGTACTGCGGCCTGAAGGTCTGGGCACGCGCCGACCGCGGTCGCGTATGGGACCTCATGGTTGGTTGGCGGCCGCAGAGCAAAAAGGCAGAGCTAGACCAGCGCTACTACGCGGACAGAATCGCCATCCCGGACGCCGTGCTCGACAAGTTGGGGCCAGACGCGTTCTGGTCAGTTGACTACGAGGATGACCGGTCTATGCACATGTGCCAGGACGACTCCATTACCGATTTGATCAGCGACTTGCATGTCGGAAACGGCGCCCCGAAGTCGCTGCTGCTGTGCGAGGCCGATCGGACATGCGTTTTGGCTTTGGACACCGATGGCATCAGAAGCACGATTCCGTTTTGCAAAGTCGACCCGCACATCGAGCTTTTGTTTGTGTCGCTATCGCTTTTGAAGGCCAAGGAAAACACGCTTGTCGAGCTCGACCAACACGAAATCCGCACGTTTCTCTCGCGCTTGCCAGCAAAGTCGTACAAACTCAGCGACAAGTATAAACAGTATCAGGAACAGAAGGACAAAGAGCGTGGCTCCTTGCAGAGCCACTACGGCTTGCTGTATGACTATATGGATAGCGTGATTTACGAGGCCGGAGAGCTCTGGCGCAAGTGGCTCTGGCTGGAACTCAATGGCGACGGCTAAGCCCGTGGGCTCATCTCAACGAAAATAGGCTAATGAACGAAATGTATACGTGGCTGCAAGCTGAAGCACATACCACCACCCCAGAATCGGCGGGCGGGCCGAAGCCCACTCTTCTGAAGACCGTGCATGGATCTCTGTGACTAAAATCCGTGCTTCTGATATGAATGAAGCCTTCAAGACGGCCAGTTTGAGCCCTTGCATGTCCTTGCCGTCTTGACCAAGAAATTTGGCAAGACCTTTTCTCAGCCATGGGGTCCACTGCTGATGTGATGTTTATGAAAATTCATTAGCTTCTGACAAAGAGGTACGCATCCAAAATCAACACCCATACAAAAGAGAACTGATGAGCGCTGCAGATGATGGGTGCGAAGACATTGAAGAGACACGAAGTTCGACGCGGAGACCTCGGGACAAAAGCGCCGGGAAACCCTCGTGCCATAGGCTTTCTGAAAAAAAAAAGCACTTTGGAAGAGCCACTTGTGTTGAGAATTGGGGAAACACAGAGTACAGCAGTGGAACGAGCCGTCTGCGACACCAGCCGTTGGAACAGGTTGGTGGTGGGTGCTTGTGTGTCCTGTTTATCCTGAATCAAACATCGTGGCCAGGGATTATAACAGCAGCTCAGAGAAACACAGGCATTGCCACCGCAGCCGATTGTCTGGGTGCACTTGAATTTTGCTTTCAAGCATTGAAGAAAGTCCATGGCTAGATTGGTGCAGGGCCCCGCACTCGAACCATGGGCACTCAAACCATGAGCACTCAAACCAAAAGCACAAAAGCCACGGCGACTGCTTTGGTATTTGCGAAATGTGGGTACGCTGCTACAAAAAACAAGCTAATTTTCCTCAAAATCAACATTCAACTTGCCGGTGCCTACGATATCATCTGATCAACATTGCCTGGTGATGCATCAAGTCATGCACCCACAAACGCTATGTGCAGACATATCTCCGCCATCGGCGCTGGGCGCGCACAGGTGGCGGTGCGATTCGCAACTACAGTTTCTTTCGCAGCTGAGACGCTATTTAACGGCAAGACACCCGCCACTAAAGCCATCAAAAAGCTACCACATTTCCAACAAAGAACCATCAAGAACAATAAAAAAAAGAAAAGATTCACGGATAATCCCCAAGCAAAATACAGACCAACACAAACATAACAATGACGCGGCTGGACTGGGTGTTGAACCCGCGGTTCCGCGTCCGCAACCTCGCGGCATACAACTTTGCCGCGTTTGCCGGCATTGCCTTCATTGTGTTCCTCCTGGCGTCGCAGCCGTTCTACTTGGCAGACGTGATTGGAATCACGCCGGGCCACATCGGCGCCGCCACCGGCACCTTGGGTGTGGTTGACGAGCTCACGGCGATTGTCGCCTCGCCCGTGCTCGGCACGCTCAACGACCGGCTCCAAGGACTCGCGAGCCGGTCACGCAAGGTCGCGGCCGGTCCCCGGCTCTTGCAGCTCGCCGGATTTGCAGCCATTGCGCTTGCGCTCCTCGGCTACGGCGCGCTTGCCCGCGGCCGCGTCGTGGCGCTCTACTGCTTACGCTCGCTTTTCGCCGTGGGCGTGTCTGCGGTCATGGGAATGGCAGTGGTGATGCTCCACGAGGCCAGCAACTCGGACCTTGCGTGGCCAGCGCTGTGGCGCTGGACCCGCGCGGAAGAGCATACGCTGACACTCTTGCTCGAGGCGAATACGGCGCAGGACATGGCAGGGCCGGGCGAAAAGCAAAGCGGCGGCCGTGGCAAGCTCAGCGGCTTGCTCGGCATGTGTGCGGGCACAGGCGCTGTGTTTGCCGTCGCCGTGTTGGTGCCCTTGCCTGCGCGGCTCTCGGTAAAGCATTCCGCGTGGCTGACGGCAGCGTGCCTCGTGGCCGCGTACGCGATTGTTGCGTTGCTCGCGCTCGCGTGTGGCTTCGTGGTTTACCTCTTTGCGTACGATGCCCCGCGGCAGCGGCGCGACGCCGGCGACAGCACGCTTGCGCTAGGCGCAAGCACGACCTACCTCCAGCTCATGCGCGAGGCTATCGCTGTGTCTCGTCGAAGTCGCGGGCTCCAGCTCGCATACTTGGGCGGGTTCATTGCGCGCGCAACCGCGATTGCGACCTCCGTTTTCACGCCTTTGGTTGTGTACAAGTTCTACCTGGCGATCGGCGAGTGCGGCGCCCCGGAGAACGCTGCGGCAGTCTCTGGCCGTGCCGAGGCCCCGTCAAAAAATGACTGCTACAATGCGTTCATATTCCTGGCCATCCTCACGGGCGTCGCGTCCACGGCGTCGTTGGTCTCTGCGCCCGCTTGGAGCTTCGTCGTCGATGCACGAAGACTTGGGTGTCTGTTTGCTCTTCTTTTAGCTTCGGCATTGAACTGTATAGGCTGCTTCCTGCTTTGCTACTTAGGACTGGGTGCCAGCATGTACGACCCGCGCACGGCAGCCAGCTTCGTGTTGTTGAGCCTTCTTGGTGTGGCTCAAATGGGTACCATCGTCGCGTCCATGAGCTTAGTGAGCCAGGCGGGACTGCTGTTGGAGGATGGAGAGGCCCGTGTAATTGGAAGCATCACAGGGCTTTACAACTTTTGTGGCGGTATTGGTATCCTCGTCATCTCTAAACTTGGCGGCTCCTGGAGTGACCGCTGGGTGTTTGGACCATTCTTGATTTTAGGCTTGTTCAGCTCTGTGCTCATGGCCCTGTCTGTTTTAACAATGCGGCTGATCCGCTAAGGCAAATCCTACCAGATATGTGAACCTATATCTTCCCTTTTAGGACAGTGCGCAAATTTTTCGAATGAAACGCAGAGAGAACATGACCATGGGCTGGGCCCGCGGATATATGTTCAGTTTTTATCTCCGAAGACATCTGAACCGAAGCACACCGTAGACTTTGGTCCTTAAGTCTAGATTTCTTCTCAGTGTATTTGTAATGTTTCACTCAGTCGTATCTTCAAGTAGCCATATTCAGGGGACCCAAATCTGGTAACGAGCGCAGCAATTCCAAGGTGGTGGTCGAGGCAGAATATTTAACAAGCAAGATATAGGCTATAACTGTTGCTGACAACGTTTTGAACAATCAAAGGAAGCGGTTTATATTGTTCATGATGTACCAAGTCTAATCTGGCGCAGCAGATTGAATGAAAGCTTGTCCTTCCCGAGTAGTACAGGGTCGATTTTTGTAGCTCGAAATTATTAATGAATGCGGTATCTGTCCTAAAATTAGAGAAGCATTTGTGAAAATTCATTAATACGGCTGCTAGAACACCTTGGCGCATTCCAGTCCATCAGTGTAATTCTTGATTGTATAAATTGTATAATCTCTTTACTTTCTCACGTTGAGTTGACCTATAGCCATTGCTCGGCCACATTTTTTGAGTGCGTAAGCTTGATCAGAACCGCTTCAGAATTGGAAAGCACAGTTACCTCATGTTTTCTCTTCAATGACGATAAAAATTGATACATGTCCTTGGTTATAAATTGGTTCTCGAAGTTTAGCAGACATTTTGGGTGGGCCCCACAATTGAATCCGAGGAGTGCCAAAAATATGAAATATAATGGCAGAATCTACTTTCAGATAGTGTGGCGGGGACAGAAACCCGAGACGCAAAAGCAAGCTCGGAATATCCAATGTTTCTATACAAGTTCTTGTATGTTGGAAGTGCATTTGAAAGTTTGTTTAGGTATATGAGATATCAGTTCCAACGTAGCCTCGAACTCCGAAGTGTCGCAAATCCACGTGAGGAATAATCCTCATGAAAAGCCAAATCAAAAATCGATACCTATTTCATGCGGTATCGGAATGACAGTTACAATTCTCTCCATTTTTCAAATTAAATATCGATTTGAAATGCGCACAGCCTCCCCCACGCACCGCGCCCAGCTATTGCTTGAAAGTGCCGATAGAAACAATTGAATGGTAAGCATGAAAGGGAATTTTCCAAAGATGTTTCTTCACAAGCTCTTATAGAGTTGTTCAGGTAGCAATCCTTGAAGCCCAGGAGAGCAAGGTCAAAAAGAAGAGCAGGGTCAATCAACAGTGATACTTTCCCAAGTGCATGTACATGGGCCCCCGCGCAGGTGCCTAAAACGGAAATCGGGACGAGGGCAAAAAGCGCAGCTCCAACAGGCAACAACCCCGTGTGACATGCGATAGGCCCGTCTGGATCGATTGGTAAATCTTGTTGTTTTTGACGAGCACTTCATGCATTCAGCCTCTTGTTATCTTCGGTCTTGACTTCTGGACGGCGCAGTCTACCGATTGCTTAAATGGGCTAGTAGAGTCCGGAGGTTCGGCAATAATATAAACGGAGAGAATGCAAGCACGGCCGAGATCCTTTTGTTTTCAGCAGCACCAAAATTTTTGGCACATGAGGCTTTGAGTGTTTCTCCGCGGCCACCCAGGGTATCAAGAGAGGCCTTTGTTGTCAGACGGGGGAAAAAAAAACCAAAGCCATGTGCCATGGCTCTAAATGCTGCAACGAACGAGACTTGATGTATGTGGTTGAGACAACGGCCAGCCTGGCCGGCAAAAGCCGAACACGACAACCCACGATCTGAAGAAAAAAAATATCCTCGAGGCCATCGATCCTTGATGAGAACCCAAAAAGGGCCTCCAGCGAATGGGAGTTTTCAGGTGTCGCATTGGCCCTTGCGGCGCGGGGACTTTGTCTTCAAAAGCTACAATTAACGGGAAACGGCTGCAAATGTGGCCTACAAACAACCGCTGATTAATATATGAGCAAACTTACGAGGGAAGCGGGTCTCTGAAAAAAAAAAAAAACGAGAGAGCGCTGTCCAGCTCAACAAGTGCTTGAGGCATTGGTGTGAAAAACTCATTTTGGCCCTAGAGTCTGGGCCTGGAGGGGGGCGCCCGAGTCTGGCCCTGAAGCGCGGCATTTGGGCCGCGGCCGCTCCAGCCCGCCGGACCGAGCATGTCTTGTTGTCACCAGCGAGGCAAGAGAAACAAAGGCAAAACCGAGCAGAGCCAAAACCGGCGCTCAGGCTTTGCTTTTTTGGGAAAGAGGTCAAGGCATTCATGCTGTAAAAAAAATGCACCATCAAACTCCGCAGGAAAAAGTCCCCTTTAAAAACGAGCAGGCGACCATGGGCCTGGCCCCGGAAAGTGGCCCGGCAGCGCGCCCGGCCCCAGAGCAGCGGGCGGACGCGAAAAAACCACCGGCCGCAAACATCTCATCTGCTTGCATACCATCCCAGACCCCACCAAAACCCGGGAAACATAGGGGAAATAAACGGCTCCACCACTCACGCCGTAAAGGGAAACCCCAACAACACACACGCACGGCCCCATAGCCTGCCTTTCCCCGATACATTCCACATTCCCGCCCATCCTTCACTCAGCCCATCATGCTCGAGGTGCTACTCACCGTGGTTCCTTCTCTTTGCTGGCTTCTCCTCCGATGCTACCGGCTCCTCCAGACGCCAGCGGAAAAGTTGATTCGCCAGCTCAACGTGGAGATCCCCGCGCCACCTGTGGTGTGCGTGGACGCGTTGGGCAGCACGCACATTACGTTCCACTGGACCGGCGCTGTGGGTGTAGACCAGAACATATTCTACGCGGTCATGGTGAACGGCAAGGATGTGGCTACCTTGGCACGCACGCTGGCGCGGCTCAGTGGCCTTTGCTCAGATACCGTTTACAGCATCCAGGTTCTAGCTGTGAACGTGGTGAGCAACTTCATCTCCCAACTGGCGCCCGTGTACGTGCACACCGCAACAGGAACGTCGGCGCCTGTAATTCCACAGCTGACGAAAACGCTCCAGCTACAAAAGACGCCGCCCGAGCACACACCCGAGGACTCTCACCCGCGCGCCACCCTGACCGAGATTGCGGCTATGGACATCACGCAGCTTGAGGACGAGCACACGCTCGTGGCGTACCTCGGAGTCATGCAGCGTGAGGTAACTCGTGCGGCACGCGATCACGAAACACAGATAACCGCACAGATGGAGGAGGAGCAACGGCTCCGCGGGGAGCTTGTGGCGCGGCGGCGTCAGTTGGGCTCTTCTTCGGACGGGCGGGGCAAAAAGGACCTGGACTTTCGTGACTTGGAGCGGCAGAAGGACCAGCTCACATTCACGCGGCTCAAGCTCGTGAAGCAGTTGCGCACGCTCGAGGCTGCGCGTTCCTTGAGCAACTCTCGTCTCGCGGACCTCCGTGGGCGCGTGTCCAAGCTCTCTGAACGCCGTCACCAGGTGGACCACGCTTTAGCAACAGAGCGAGAGCGTGCGGACCACACCATGACCGCGTTGCACGAGGATATTGCCGCTACCCGGCTAGAATGTACGCGCGTGGAAAACACAATTAAGGAGCTCGTGGCAGAGAAGCGAGCTTTGGGCAGTGTCGCTGCACAGCTCCGTTCGTTAGTGCATCCGACGACGGGCTGCAACCCAGGGGACGAGTCAAGTGGAAGCAGCAATGCAGGCTCAAATGCTGACATGTTCTCGCGGGATGGCACATTGACCAAGGCAGGTGCCCAGGTCATGCTGCGGGTTTACCTGTTACGGCCCGACTGGGAGCCCGAGCTTGCGCGCGAAATTGAAATTTTGCACGGTCTCGCGGCGCTGTGGCAGGACACGTTTTGTGACGCATTGGCAACGTACGTTTCGCTTTACACCCAGGTTGAGGCAGCCCGCGCGAGTCGCACCCCAGGGTATGAGCCTCAGCGCATGACAGAACATCAGGCCAGTGTTAAATTCGCCGGATTTCTGCTCGCCTTGCCTCGTGGGTCGGGAATACGCAAAAAAGCCCAAATTTTGAACGTCGAAGACTCCTTATCGCCTTCTCCGCAGCCACCCGAAAACGGTCTGCTTAGTTTCTATAGCCTGGCAGATGGCGTGGGAGCCGAGCCCGCAGCCCTGACACCCCAGTCCCTCAATGCCCTGATGGTGGCTTTACATCAGTTTGCAAGCTCAGGCTCTGGTGGCAACGCGCGTGTTTTGCTGGACCACGGGAGCTCAATTCATGAACCTCACCTGCTTGCGCTGCCCAATCTCTCCTTTGCTGATTATGATCACCGTGATACTGATGATCAGGCTCCGAGCTGGCTCCACCAACAGTCGTACCCTGGGCTTAATACAACGCCGTACGCTAACCTTAACCTTGATACCGCAGCCATCCGCAGCCAAGCGATGCCTTACGCTAATGATACCCTGCTCTATGGTACAGGGGCGAATTTTGCTGCGCACAGCGCTGCGCAACCGACGCAAGATTTGAATCAGAGCTTCGATCAAAGCTTGAGCCAAAGCGTTGGGCAAAATTTGGGTCAAAGTGTTGTCCTGAATGTAGGGCAAAGTATGTCTGCAAACATTGGGAGAAATATTACCCCTACTGGCGGACATGCCTTACCGCTGCTGTACTTGGGTGGCTTCCAGGAACCGGTGATGTTCACTCCCGACATTCAGCAACCAACACCGAAAAGCGCTATGCAACACTATGCCCAGAATATTCGTCAGAACTTTCCATATGATGAGCCGTTGTACCACCCTTCTCCGGGGCCTCTGTCCGAACAACAATACTTGAGTACAACGCTCCCACAGGCCCCTCATGGGCTATCAAATACACTTTGGAATAATACCAGTCAAAGCAGCTTTCTTGATCAAAGGAGGCCATTTCAAGAATACTCCCAGCAGCCACAAATGGCCGCCGAGTCCCTTCATCCATCTGTCTCACAGCACAGCAACTTGAGTTCAGATAGCGGCTTGCTAAATGGTATCTTACTTCCATCCACTTCTCACTTCTCCTCAACAAATAGTATTTGGCTGGACCGCTACACGGGTGGCAATTATGGTCACAATCGCGCAGTATCCACAGGTAGTAATCTCTGGCGGAACGAGGGCGCTCGTGGTGAGAAATCGCCAGTCAGCGGCTTTGTTTCCGAATTCTTACCCTTTTCTCTGAACACGTTCCCCTCGCAAAATGGTTCATGTGAGCCACAAGATCAGCCTGACTATGATATTAGGCTGATGTGAGGAATACTTCAACTCTCACGTTTGTCAAATTTTGACGACTGCGTTTGGTGTTTTGCGAACCGAAGACTATTCATAATAACTTTCATGATGTTGTGAATATCCCAAGTAGCCTGGGAGCAACAACATGAAGTTCTTGGTGTGAATTGTATATATAACTTGACATTTGATAACAAAACCTGAAGGTCTTTGTTTTACTTTGCCAGATATGTGGTTTGGTAACTTATAGATCAGGAAAGTACGGGCATATACTTATGTCAGACTAATGCTATAATTATGAGTTAGCTTTATGAATATTATATCAACTTTAGTCTCGTGTAGCATTCATGGGTTGATTCAGGAAACACGGTCGTTTCAGCGCAGTTCGCTTAAATGAGTTAGGGAAGGCTGAGCATTCAAGCAATAGTTAAAATAGTACGTCAAAAACCGCAGATTCAGGTCATAGAATGAATTGAATCCTCAAGTTTGAAGATGTTTTTCCCGTCTTGAGCATGACTGAAGAGACCCAAGATCGTTCTTGGAAAGGATTGACAATTAATCTACGACATTTTGAGTGATATGCATGAATACGTGTCTAGTGTCCATTGAATGTACTAAAAAATCAGGAGCAAATCAAAAGTAAGAATCAGTATACAAATCAATAGAAAAGCCACATAACTTTGATTTGCAGCTTTGACTGATGTGTGGAATCAATCCCAGTGTGTCCCAGCGTAAATTCCATATGCTCGAGCACTGGCTGGAATATTGAAATGCTTATCCAAGCTCTGGATTCTGTCGCGCACCCGAATAACCATCTTTGCTAGTTCTGGTGCATATGCCGGTCAATAGCCGAGAGCAGCCGTCCTTGGATATCACAAGCGCATGGAAGTCCAAGCTGCGGCAACTCGCGGGTAGACGCAGCGCGAAAGACGGCAAGGCCTTAACGCCGCACGGCAAGATTATTGAACCTTGAGATCCCGCAAGAAAGCAATGCCGAGCAACATGAGTTTCCAAGCACTTTGTCGGTAGAAGCAACTTGAACCCCAAACTGTCTAGCGAAGAAACGAGGCACTGCAATTTATGTATAACAATGTTGAGCCAGAGACGTGGTTGTGTATATATACGCGTGCCTCAGACATGCGCCTTCTCCGCTCTACTTCGGGGGTCCCGAATCTAGTACGCCATACCGGGAATGCTGATTCCGACAAAAGAAATATAATATTGTCTTATAGAGACAAGGCACTCAAACGCCATGTATTTACCAAGCAAGGTCGAAAAGTGCAGCGGCATCCTTGTGAAAAAAAAGTAATCTTTGTCGCGTGGCTTCTACGGCAGATACAATGCCATATGGCCAGAAGGCAAAGATGACTTGCCGCACCTGCACACGGCGCATACAGTAGAGCAGCTAGGCCTTTGGTGTCACATTAGTCATGCTCATGCACCAATGGACCGGGCAAATATAAATCTGTAGGCATCGCCAGGCCATGGGGTAAAAATGGCGATTTATTTTCTCTCTTCTGCCACTTGCCATAAGTCTTTGCAATACTAATAAACCGCGCAAATGACCGTGCCCGCCGTCGATTATCCGACCCACAATGACTTTCGCAGTGATACGTTCACTGTGCCCACGGCATCGATGAATAGCGCAGTCATCCACGGCTTGTCCGATGGCACGCTCATGGTGGGCGATTCTGTCTATAAAGAGGACCCGCTCACATTGCAATTGGAGGCGAAAATGTGCGCACTTTCGGGAAAGCCCGCTGCGTTGTTTTGTGCCTCGGGGACACTCTCCAACCAGGTGGCTCTTCGGGCGCACTTGTTCCAGCCACCATACTCCATTTTGTGCGACCACCGGGCGCACGTGTTTTTGCACGAGGCGGGGGGATTGGCCTCGCTCTCGCAAGCCATGGTGCACCCTGTTGTTCCACAGAATGGCCATTACTTGACGTTGGAAGACATTGAAGAGAATTACACGCCCAGCGACGGCGACATTCACGGCGCGCCCACAAAGGTGATTAGCTTGGAAAACACGTTGCACGGCATTCTTACGCCCGTCAGTGAGATACGGCGCATTTCACAGTTTGCACGCGAGAACGGCCTCAGGCTTCACTTGGACGGCGCACGTCTCTTTAATGCCCTGGTGGAAACGGGCGTTACGCTCGAGGAGTACTGCTCCTACTTTGACTCTGTGTCGATATGCCTCTCAAAGTCAGTCGGTGCGCCAATGGGCTCGGTCTTGGTGGGAGAACAGCAGCTCATTGACACGGCCAACCACTTTAAGAAGCAGTGCGGGGGAGGCATACGACAGGTTGGGGTCATGGCGCTCATGGCGATGGTGGCGATTGACGAAAACGTGCTGCTGATTGCAAAAAGCCACGACTACGTAAAGGAAGTGGCGCTATTTTGCGCAGAGCACGACATTGCGCTTGAGTCGCCGTCTGACACCAACTTTATCTTTGTGGATATGAAGAAAAACATGATGGACGACAAGAAGTTGGTGGAGTTTGGCGAAAAGAACCACGTGCGGCTCATGGGCAAGCGCATAGCGTTCCATTTCCAGCTCAGCCGCGAGGCCGTCCACAATGTCAAGAAGGCATTGCTAGAATGCAAGCAGGAGGCGACGCGAAACCCATATTTGGGCAGACTGCTGGCGAAAAAGATGTATAATGTTGATGTGGTTAAGCTGATTGAGCAAAGGCGGGCGAATAAGTAGCGGGCGCGGCATGAGCAATGAAAAGCTGGCTGTATCTCGCCTGCCTATGATTCACTCCCAGCAGTCACGTGATAATGATTTGGCAGTAGTGCTGACGTGGAGTTTGTTGATATGTAGGGCGCACAGGGCCAGTTTACCCAAGCGCCATTGTGGATATTAAACCGATGATATGGGCAAGCCCGCACAGTTCTTGGCCACGCAGAGTATCAATGTCTAGATAAATCACCATGCTAATGCCACGTAGACACCCCAAGATTGGCACCGTTGTGTTTGACTCCATACCGAGCCGACCTGCATAACGGCACTGGGTATGTTTTAATGGGAGTCACGAAGCCAGCAAGCGCACGTTCAAATATGCCCCCAGTCTCCGAGCTTGCCCGGATCGCCACTGGTGTGTACTGGTGTGCAGTCTCGCCGGGCTTAGGAACAACTGACACCAGCAAAGTTAGGTAGCGCTTGAAAAAAGTAGACGCGTGTCTCCCCAAACCCACGTCTTGTCTCCGCCGCTGGCACGGTCGCTGGCGCAATTCAAAACCCCCCACACCAAAGTATTTTTGGAGCTTGCACCCAACCTTATCTCTGGCACGGCAGAAGACGGGTAAATGCCGAGCCCGGATCTGCGCGGCACGCGGCTGAGGCTTGCGCATACAACCGGCTGCGCGGTTCCGGGTGCGTGCAGGAACGCCAGGCGTGCCGCCGCAATTTGCACCCTTTTTCCGTGGAACCGTTTCTTGCTATATAAGGATGGCCACGCGCTCGGCGAGGAGGTTTATTCTGGTCAACTGTTTCTTATCGAGGCACAAAACAAACAAACCACACCAGCAGTCATGAGTGATACTTCGTCTTTTGCAGACTCGTACACCCCTCGGGAATATGTCGACGAGGCCACCGCCACCGGCAGGCTGCTAAGAAACAGCCTATCAAGAACAGAGACAGGCAAGTCGCTACGAAGCATGGGTCTCGACAGCTCGATCCCGCAGCCCGACATCACGGCGCCCCCTGTGAAAGACCCGATCTTCCCCGAGGAGTACAACATGGAGACCGAGACCGGTCTTGTGCGTGTGGAAACCTTGCGTTCTTTGGGCCGTACGAGGAGCGCTAAAACAGAGGAGTCGGTCAGCGATGAAACGGGCACGGACCGCGAGGCGGATCTCGAGTTTGTCACTTTCGTGAACAATGACCCGGACAACCCGCACAACTGGCTGGCTCGCTGGAGATGGTGGTACACGTTCGTGTACTCCTGGGCCGTGATCAGTGCCGCATATGGCTCGTCGTCGTTGGCCGGAGGGTTGCCCCTCATCAACGAGAAGTACAACGTGTCGACAGAGGTGTCCACGCTCACGGTGTCATTGATGGTGTTGGGGTTTTTGGTGGGCCCTTTGCTCTGGGCCCCGCTCTCGGAGCAGATTGGCCGCAGGCCCGTGTACATCATCAGTTTCTTTTTGTACACGATCTTCAACATCCCCGTGGCATTATCGCCCAACATCGGCGGCGTGCTTGTGTGCCGGTTTCTTCTTGGCGTATTCTCGTCGTCGGCGTTGACTAACGTGGGCGCGTCGTTGGTCGATATTCACAATGAGACCCGTGGGTTGGCCATCGCCTTCTTTTCGTTCTGCCCGTACTCCGGCCCCGTGCTTGGTGGCATTGTGAATGGCTTCATCAGTGTGGATTCTGGCCGCTACGACCTCATGGTGTGGATGAACATGGCGTTTGCAGGCGTGATGTGGATCTTGATGGCCACAATTCCCGAGACATATGCGCCAGTGATCTTGAAAAACAGAGCAAAGAGAATGAGAAAGGAAACCGGGAACCAAAACATCATGACAGAGCAGGAGGCCTCGCCCCTTTCGTTTTCTGAGTTGGTGAACAACAACTTGGTGCGCCCGCTCAAGTTCATCGTGACGGAGCCCGTGTTGGACTTGATTTGCTCGTTCGTGGCGCTCATCTACGCGTTGCTTTATGCGTTTTTCTTTGCCTATCCGGTCATTTTTAACGAGCTCTACGGATACAAAGACGATAAGATTGGCCTCATGTATATCCCAATCTTGATTGGTGCGGGGCTCGCTGTGATCTTGACTCCGCTTCTCGAAAAGAGGTACAAGGCCCTTTGCAACAGAAGAAAGCCCACCCCAGAAGATAGGCTTGTCGGTGCCATGATCGGATCACCTTTCCCATGCATTGCCTTGTTTATTCTTGGTGCCACGTCTCAAAAAGACATCATTTGGGTCGGACCTTCCTCGTCGGGAATTGCCTTTGGCTTCGGCATGGTATTAATCTACTACTCTTTGAACAACTATATCCTCGACACCTACCACAAGTACGCTGCCTCCGCGTTAGCCACCAAGGTATTCTTGAGAAGTGCTGGTGGTGCTGCTTTTCCCTTGTTTGTCACGCAAATGTACGAAGGCATGGGTCTCCGCTGGGCTAGTTTCTTGTTGGCGTTCATTTCGCTAGCTATGGTTGCCGTACCTTTTGGTTTCTACAAGTACGGTGCCCCGTTGAGAAAGAAACTTTGTAAAGAGGATTATTCCGCGCAGTTTTGATATTTTTGAAACTTCCTGGGATTATCTACTACTCATCATTCGCTATTTCATTTAGGAAATTTTATAGATTAATTTATATATTCATATTAATTCTCTTTGTGTAAATGCAATTTTCTTTAGATGGGACAAATTTTCAATGAAACTCAAATTATGGCTCCCGCGGGGGTCTTGGAAATTGTGGAAATGGCCTTGAGCAATTAAAAAAGATTCAGTCTTGTCATATCTAATGCCGCTCTTTGGGGTCGGTGAGTTTGAGTGTTGCTGAAAAACAATCTCGTAAAACAAAGCCATTTCACTTTCAACTAGTCTTTTTTTTTTGCGAAAATTATAAACACTTCAAATAATCACAATATGTGCATCTGAATCTGATTCTCTGAGAAAGAGCATACTCAAGAAAGCATAAATTGTCACCATTTGCTCGCTTTCCTTGCACTCGTTATACCATATACTGTCTCAACACTGAACAAGCAAACGGACTAATTGAGAGACTTCATAAGGCTAGGCATTGAATCGCGAGTCTGTGTTTAGCAGCAAAACACACAACACAGTAGTATCTCGTATGTTTCAGGTGCTTCCATCAAATGATCATTGATTCCGATGAGACCCACTTCATATAAACCTGCCAAATCCCACGGTTGCTAAATCTTAAATTAAAGCGGATGCTCAAACATGCTTTGATCAATCCCCGACACACTGTTTATAGCTGCGCCTGGCGCGTGCTTTGTATCCTTGATCAACTCGGTGACATCGCTCAAGCACACACCCGTGAGCATCTCCATGAATGTTCCGATCTCGATATTCTCGTGGTTGCCCAAAAGACCCGTGTATGCGTCACGTTGGTAAAGCTGCTCGTTGATGTACTCCGAGTTCGAATAAGCGTAAATATTCACGTCCACGGCCGAGTGCCCGTGGGTGGTCCATCCCGTCTGCGAGCGCTGGGAGACCATGTTGTTTAAGAAGTACAACAAGCGCTCCGGCGAGCTGGAGTAGCTGCCAATTTTTTCGAGCTCATCGGGCGTGTAGTCGCGAATGCCCATGTCGGTCTCAACAATTTCCTCAGCAATGAATTTGGCGAACTTCGCTGCCTCAAACTCTGAGCCGTACGAGAGTTTCTTGAGAATGATTTTCTTCGTCAAGTACTCACCGGAGTGCGTGCTGTTGAGCAACACTTGCGGGTACCACAAGTAGTCCGGGTAATTGGGCGTGACCTGGCGGGCCGTGACAAGGCCGCCGGTCTCGTGGTCGGAGGTTGAGATCGCCACCGTGGCGACATCGGACGCGTCGATGAAGTCGACAACTTCCTTGTACGCGGCGTCGTAGGCTAAAACTTCGCGTACTTGTGCCGCGGGGTCGTTGTGGTGGCCCGCGTGGTCGATTCTGGAGCCCTCGATCATAACAAAGAAGCCCTGGTCGGAGTCTGCCGTGGCCTTGCTCAACGCGGTCAAGGCAGTTTTGACCTGCTCAGCCAACGATGGATATTCGCGGGCGTCACGATCAATGTCGTAGGGGATGTCTGTGGGCGCCAAGAGTCCCAAAAGTGGAAGCGAGACGTTATGGCCCATCTGCAACGCATCGAAGCCCGCCCTGTCGCCCACGTACGTGAAGTTCTTGGCCTCAGCCTCGCGGACCAAGTTCCGCTGATCCGCGCGGCACCCGCCAGGCACGCTTGTGGGGAGGAAGTGGCACCGGCCGCCACCCAAAAACAAGTCCACCATCGCGCCCAAAGGGTAGTCGCCCAACTGCTGCTGGGCAATCAAGTCCTCCTGAAACCGGTAGTCTGCGTGCGCGCTGAACGCGGCGGGCGTGGCGTCCGTCATCCGCGTGGTCACCACGAGCCCAGTCATGTAGCCCTGCAACTTGAGGGCCTCCAAAATCGTGCCGCACGGGTTTTTGTTGGCGTCCACGCCAATGGCGCCGTTGTAGGACTTGAGCCCGCAGCTGAAGGCTGTGGCCCCCGCCGCGGAGTCTGTGACCAACGAATTGTTGGAGCGGGTCCGCGAGGTGCCTATAAAATGCTGCTCCAAATGCAAGGTCTGGTCGATCGCAAGCTTGTCTCTGTGCTGCCTGAACGAGCGTGCCAAGGAGAGCGACGCCGGGCCCATTCCGTCTGTGACCATGAATATCACATTTTGCTTCGGCGGCTTGGTGCTTTTCTCCGTCATTCCGTGCACGGGGTTTGGCGCCCAGGCTTTGTACATGAGCATCACCACGAAGAGCACCTGGCCGACGGTCGCAAGGACCCGTGTCCACAGCCGCTTCTTGGGCGGCTCGTTGTAAAAGAATGGCTTTTCCATGATGTCCGGTTTATTTCTACGCGGACAAGAACGCTCACAAAGAAACTCAGGCCAAGGTGGAACCGGCCGCGTACTTATATATCACTGGCGCCGCGTGCGTTATCGGCCGAGGCGCGCGTGCAGGATTATGTGGCCAAGCGATACCAAGGGTGGACACCGTTTGGTTTGATCGCCACAGAAAGAGGGAAGAGAGACGTCAACATTGGGGGCTAAAGCACGCAGAATTGAACGGAACACCCATGTACCAGCAAGCTTGATTTTCAAAGAGGGGAAAGAAACAGCCATGGGGTCGCCTCGAATCACGTGCCGCACATATATGCAGTACACAACCTTGCCCCGAGCCTCGCTTTATTAGCCCAGCGTCTCGCGCTACTAAATAAAGAGCCCAAATTTGGCCATGGTCTTTCACATGGGACGTTCAAAAATAGCTACATTCATATAGGCTTAGACCACCGGCATGTGATTTCTATGCAATTATGTCTGTCGAGCGTACTTGGGCCTTGCGGGTATACCCTTATTCTTCTCGGGCGGGGCCAATTTCTATAGCCACCGCCGCGAAATCTGCCAACTGGTCATCCCCAGCAACCAACTGCGCTGCCTTCGCTATTCCCATGCCGACCAAGTCGAAATCGTCTTCCCCTCTGAAAGGATCTGCTGCAGTGCCAAGTGTTTTAATGAGGGGGAATGCCTGCCGGATAGCCTCGGGTTTCAAGAACCTGCGCACTTCCTCAGAGACGATTACGAAGACGTCGCCCTCCTTGGCATCCCATAAGTAGGGTAAGCTGTAGTTGGGCACATTAATTTCCGAAAACTCGATGTCATCATCATCATCGAGGGAGCAAATCATGGCTGGCACGCCATCCTCATACCCCTGCGGACGTGTTTCGGCAATAAGCTCCTCATTGCGGAACAAGCCTGCCCATGTCATGCCAAGGTTTGACAACATAATCTCATTCCACGGATTGATAATGGCGGTGAGGGCCATAAAGCAGCCAGGCCCTGTCCTGGCTTGCAAAGTGACGTACCAAGCATCCTGCGTCAAATCTACCGGTGTCAACGCCCGGATGTCGTCGTTACTTTGGAACTTCTGAATCATGTTCCGACACATGGCCTCACACAAGCGAGTGGAGTCATCAAGACCGGGAAGATAATCACTGAAACCATGGAGGAAGGACACCAATGTGTGATTTTGTACGTCTGCAACCCGAGTGTGGGTCTCGCCGAAAGGCAGATTGTTTGCACGGGGCCGATATTCTCTCTCCAACGGACGATGCCCAGCACTGTATCTGTGGTACTCGCGTCCGACCAGATGCGTTACGCCAATCTCTAAGTACTGTTCCTTTTCGGTGCCCACCGTAACAATATCAGCGAGAACGTCGCCATCAATGAGCCAGAGGATCTGAAGGTCACGCATCTTTCTATAGAGATGGTAGATGATGGTCTGGATCAGTGAGCGATGACTAAGTACTCCTTCATGGCCCATGGCCGCTTCGTCGATGGAGCCGTCTGCAAAAATGTCTGCAAATTGAGGCTCATCTTCATTTTCACGCACTAGCTCTAGCAAATTGTCCTCGATGATGGGAAAATTTCCCCGAGATACTGCAGCCAGAATGACACTGCAAAGAATGAAAGCTTTCCGAATATTCAATAACATCAATATGGAAGGGATCAAGGGGGCTGTTAGAACTATGTCTGATGTATTTATAATACAATTGTGGCGTGTTTGTTGCACTTCTGCTAAAAAACAACAACACACACACAAAAGAAACGCTCTGGAAAAAGCACCTCCAAGTATCCCGTCTGACCTGAACAATGAAAATATGAAACCTCTTCTTTTCACATTATTAGCGAATAAAATTGGCGGATGTTTTAGAATCAGAAACATCATGTAATGATGCAGAGTCTACAGCGGATAAACGGTTTGAGGAAACTTCAGATCGAGAAGGGATTTCTAAATTAGACAGATTTGAGATTTGGCGCTTCAGAGAACATATCGCTTGAGTTGCTTTGAAGAAAAAATTGGCACAATTCTTTCCCACGGAACACCCTTGTCACATCATAATGGCCAGTGGGTCATGCATCACTGATATTTCGCTGGTAATCACGTTATGCGTTGCTTCAAGAATAGCAACTGGGTAGGTGCAGAGCATTTTATGCACATTTTCTACCACGCACTAGCGACTAACTTTGGCTTGTGTATGTTGTAGGGTGACTATCAAGCGTCGAATATTCTTGCCAGGGAATTGCAATTTTGTTTCTTGGAGTAATCCTATTCTTGGAAAAATGCTTGTATATGGGATGTATTTGTTTATAGTTGAATTTCATTGCATACGTATAGGTTTTGATTTCCATTGTGCAATTTTCGAGACTGCAGGGGTTTAGTCAAGATGCCAAGACGAAAGTACTCTCCTGGATATTTCAGTTCTATTTTGGTTCTCAAAAAGAAAATGCGACTGAATGTATTCCATTTCTTCTAAAAGCACCTGGCATGAAAAATATTTTCAAAATCAACGCCATCAACCCTGGCCTTTTTGGAGTGTTTACAAGCTAAAGAGAAAGTTAAGACAGAGTTTCCATAGGTGAGCCCGCAGAAGGATCATTAAAGTAAATATAATTCATGTTCTTTCGAAGATTATGAATAACATTAGGGGAGTAGTAGAATGGGAATTTTTCCTGGGACATGGTTGTGGATATCTTGCCAAGGTTCGAATATTTTTTTTTTTTAAATCTGAGGCTTCACATAGTGTCTATTGTATAAGTCTTGTGCGTGTACCATTTGTGTCCTCCTATGTATCGAAGAATAATACGAAATCTAACAGAAATGGAGACTTTTTTGGCCCAATTGAGCTCTTCTGAACGAGCAGTGTAAATAATTCAATGCTTTTGATTGCAAATCATGGTGCGATCATCTTTGGGGATGTCACTTAAATATTCTCGCTTGAAGTGCTTCCGGCAGTTGAGATTTGACAATATCATATCTATTCAGGGTAGTTCCAATATCACATAAAATCGTGTTTCATTGCCATCATGTTTAGAACCCAATCTAATTAAGACCCATAGAGAATCCTCTCACAACTTCTTATTGCGTTATCCTGCCTCATACGAGTTGAAAACCAATGAATGATTCTGAAGGCAGCAACCTCAACCAACTATCAAATTCAATACGCGCAGAGTCTCGAGGAAAGCGCCCTTAGATACCACTGGTTCTGCGTCAAAAATCTTCAATGGCTTGACCTTCGATATGGTGCGCTAAATGTTTCGCAACGATAATATCCATCACCAGAAGTCCTACTAGCTTCTGCAAAATGACCCCACATTCACTCCTCACACTAGATACTGCATCCTCGAACCTCTCACTGAATTCCGTGAGGGAGATCAATTGGCTTTCGCCGATACTTCCCTGAATCAATTCACCTGCTTCCGAGAGACAATGGCTTTTAGAGTCGACAATAATCTTTGTGGAATGTCCCGTGTAGAACTCATTGAGAAACTGGAGATCCAACTCTATCATGTGTGGTTTATATGAACCAATCAAGGAAACAAACTTAGTCTTCAGTTTGAGAGAATTTATGTACGAGCTCTTGATGATTGCGTCTGTAGAAGGCGTACATCCAAAGACAATCGAGCTTTCCCGGACATTTGCTTGGATGGACTCCTGGTCGTTCGCGCCAAAGGCCAACACCTTCTGCTTGAGAACAGCACGGAGATCCACAGCAAGCCTTTCGGCAGACTCTCTGGTCCGGCTGACGATGTTTACTTGGGCCAAATTCGGATAGAGCCTCGTGGCCAATATCACGTGCCAGAATGCCTGGGGCCCGGACCCAAACACCAGCATGGACACCAATTCTGCGTGTGTGGTCATGGGATCAAAAATTCTGACCATGGACACACAGCTGGCTAAAGCGGTGCGGAACGCCGTGAGGGATTTGGCATTCAAAACGGCCATCAACTCGCCCAGATACTCGTCAAGCACCGAAACGCTACCTTGAAACCCCAAGCCCTTTGCCAGGTTCGATGGGCCTCCACTAATGACTTTGACACCAACAGCCAGCGGCAAGACACAGGGCATGAAGAGATGGGTTGTGTCGGAGTTTTCAGTGGTGGACAATCTCACAGTTCGTTCTGGTACGGCGTCGGGGTACTGCTGAAATTTGGCGAGGCCAGAGAGAAGCAAGGGGACGTATACATGGAGAATAGTGGTCCTTTCCAATGTTTGCAAGAGATAGGCGGTGACGGCCGTGTCCGATATGACTTTCATTGCTGCTGTGCCAAGCGGCAAGACGTGAGATAAGATTAGGTTATCAGATTCGGCTTTGGCCAAGAGCACGTGACCTTTGAACGTCTTTGTCACGTGGGCAGAGGTTGCGCGGCGCAGACCCAAACGGTAGCTCGGCGCATGGTGACATGCGCGCATTTCCTTGCTTCTACTTTAAGACCAAAATGTAAGAATGCGGGAATCCTTCATGTCGTTACTTGGTGGGATGGAAAACGTCTTTCTTATTTTGGTACTTGTGAGTCATGTGAGTCAGAGGGCTTGTTCCCTGTTACCGACGGGCGGGACCAATCTCAAGAACCAGGACCATCATATCTTGAAAGGCTTCGGTTCCGGCAGACATTCGGGCTGCCTTGGCTATTCCCATAGCGAACAAATCAAATGTGTCCTGCGAGGGGAAAGAGGAAGTCACTCCGCCTAGATGCTCGATCAAATGGAAGGCTTTCGCAATCTCATCTGGCTGCAAAATGCTGCGCACTTCTTTGGAGACAGTCACAAACAAATCACCCGCTTCCGCGCCCCAGGTATACTGCAAACTATCCTCTACTTCATCTGAGATGCTTGGAATATGGCGCCCAGACAAGACGCAAAGCTCAAAGGGCGAGCCATCGTCGTGCGTTTGAGGAACTGTCTCTGCAACAAGCTCTTCGTTGCGATACAAGCCAGCCCACGTTCCGCCAAGATTAGAAATATGGATTTCGTTTCGTGGATTAATGATCGCATTGAGAATACAGAAGCAGCCGCTCTGAGGCTCTCCACCCAAAATAGCCTGCCAGGAGTTTTCTGTTAGTTGTTTTGGAGTGAGTGCGGCTTTATTGCTTTCCCTCAAATAGATGGATGCTGTACATTGAATCACATCTTTGAACAAGCGAAAAGAGTCTTCAATACTGTTAACATGCTCACCACTTCCATCAAGGAAAGTGACTAGTGTGTGTTCCTGCAAATCGGAGAAGAAAGCATATGACTGGCCTCCAGGTGGCCGGTTGGCAAGCTGACGGGCTTCTCTATCCAAGGGTTGGTAGCCAACATTGAACCGGTGATATTCTCGCCCCGCATGACGAGATACACCCAAATCCGAGTGTAATTCTCTGGCGGTACCCACAGTAACAATGTTCGCAAGAACACTGCCTTCAATGAGCCAGAGGATCTGGAGGTCGCTCATTTTTCTATAGAGGTGGTAGATGATAGTTTGTATCAGCGAGCTAGGGTCGACGATCGCTTCACGTTCCAGAGACTCTCCAATGGTCACATCATCTGGAGGCAATGCCGCTTCTTGCTGAGGAACTACACCTTCATGTTCTCGCACTAGGTCCTGTAAGCTATCTTCAATGATGGGTTTAATTTCTCGAGATACGGCAAACAGGAATATACTGCAAATGATAAGGAAGTTCCGGGTGTTCGATCTCATCGATGGGCAGTAATTTGGGACAAAATGTGTAGCCAAGAGCTGAACTTAATTCATTTATGACACATTAATGGTGTATTTGCAGGCTTATGCCCCATGCAAAAAATTAAAGAAAACCAGATGCGAGTTCAAGACTTTCCAGACTCCAAACAATAACCCAGGTTACATTTAATCATGGAACAATACGATTTACATTTCAAAAATAGAACAAAAGCGGAGTGGGGGGGGGGGGGGGGGGTGCAATTAAATTCATCATGCTGAACACAAAAAATTTCCGTAAAAACTACGGGAACATTACACCAGTACTGAGACGCAACCATTGACTTCACACGCTTCTGCCGTGTTATTGTTTGACGATGTCGCATTTTGAATACATGTGGTAAAGCAACTGTCTTTGTCATTATTCGAAAAGAGAATCTCTTTTGAGTTGTTGTTTTGTAGGATTCACATTGTGAGCGGTAGATGTTTTGTAAAACCTCATCGTGTAAACATACAAAGTAAATGTAAATGGGTGGATATGGCTTGTGATTCTTTTGTTACCGGGTCGTCGATGCGCCATCATGTTTGTGAGAAATTACTTTTAAAATTACTTGATTTATTTCTAAGTTGCACTGCTGACCTGATTTTGACTTTTTCTTTCCTTTCATTTCGATCAAGTGTAGAACTTATCAGTAGTCAATATACTTGATAGTCTCTTTGACGCGCAACTTAATGTCACTCAAGGAAAGAATCAGAAAAGTACACTATTTCCAAATCATTGATGGCTAGGTTTCTATACCATGAGGATTTATGATTCGTTGAATATTGACCATAAGAAAAAAGGCTCACAAAAGCAGTGCTTAAAAGCCTCGATCAAATCTTCTCCTTGTCAGCCATATCTTTTGAATTGTACGATGTACGCGATTTGTTTCACTCATGTATGAAATTCACGACTTGAAGAATTTCGAGAAAAACCACATGTGGGCCTCAAAATGAATCTAAAAATTGAGCTGGTATTCAAATAGTTTGCTAGTAAATAAACAAAGTATGAAAAGAAAAGCCATTGATTACCTTGTTTTGCAGCCACAATATAAATTGCGCATGATTCGCTGTCCAGAAGAAAATTTATAAAAAAAATCTGAGCCTTAATGGGCGTACAGGGCCAATATGTCGGGTCCTGTCTCAAGTGCTTGCGGCTTGATCATGTGTTCCCTCTTTGCCCTGAGTTCCGCGAAAAGTGCTTTTAATTCTGGAGCTTCCAGGGAAGGGAAGTGTGTCTCAAGAAGATTCTCAAGCTTGTGTATCAAGGAGAAGGTGTACGCCCTACCCATCACGTCACTTTCCTCAGAGGCTTTGTAAATCTTGAGCTTCCCTGAGATTTGTTTCAAGCCCGATAATAGCGCAGAGTTTCCATGAGCAAGTTGTACTTCAATAGAGTTCTGGACAAGAGCACATGATGCAACTTTGAAAAATAACAACTGCGGAGTGTTAAGTTTGTGTTGCTGGACGATTTGTGAAAGTACTTCACAGTTTCGATTCGTAGTGGCTTCCCAAATGAGAAGCGAGCTTCTAAGAGATTCCAACAGTTTTATAGTAGCTGACTCCTGACCAAGGCCAATGTATTCGAAGTAGAATTTCCATACAATGCGTTCATAGAAGGGCAGAATCTCATATTTTTGAATAAGAGGCAAGAACTCTGGGTGGAAACTATGCTTCAATATTTTGATAATTTCCAACGGCTGCTGCAAATCATGATATTTCTTCATGAGAAGAATCTTGAGCTCGGAAAAATTTGAGATGGACCAGCCATGCTTCGAGAACTCGCCACGATCAATACTTGCCACGTCAAACGGAAACTTTGAGAGGTCGCGGAGATGTCGATTGAGGAGAAAATGCATCAAGAGGGGCAACGTGAGCGATCTTTCAAGATACAGCGAGCGGAGAAGATCCAACAACTCTGCCTCATTCGTCAATGTTCTGACGTGTGCTTTCAAATTCTTATTCGCTATTGGCTCGCGAGATCTAGGCACAAATCCGGTGGCATGATGCAAGTCGGCCATCAAGCTGGCAATCAGCTTCTGGTGCACTGCCCGAGGCCCGTCAAAGCTTATAGGTGGCTGATTCTTGATTTCAGCATATTCTTCAGAGACCGAACCTCTCTGGAGGCTCCGGAAAAGCGACGGTTTATAGGCAGTGCTCTTTGTGATATCTCTCAGAGGGGATAGTAGGCCTAAAGCGCTCGCAAGAGACAAGGGGTCGGTTTTTGTGCTCTTGTACTTCTTTAATGTAAGGCTCACATGACACAGCCGGACCATGGACGTCTGGTTCATTCTAGGGAAGTCGAGCAAGAATTTTATCAAGAGAGCAACGGCAAGATCAGTGGGGGTTCTATCTTGCAATAGTGAGATCGACTTTTGCTTTTTTTCTCCAAAAGCGAAATCTGGCTATTTTGAAGAGCGTATTCGCTTGCTGTGCTATGTATTTTATTTATTAACGTGGCGAATGCTTTCAAAGATTAAGGGCAAGGGTTGTGTTTTTTTGGAGATGGCTGGGGATAGACTCGCACCAGTAGTCACGCCGCGGCCCATAATTAGCTTGCCGCACTCGCAATAATTCGAACGATAGACGAAGGGCCCAACCTCGCCTCTGAAATCACACCAGTCATTGTCTTTTTTTCTTGTTTTTTTTTTACAATCCGACCCAATCCCCTGTTTGAAATTCGGATGCATCATTTAATTATTAGGCTGTAAATTAGGAGGAAGAAGGTCTGCAATCACAATAGGGATGGATCGCAGGTATAGAAGTTCACTTCAATATACCCATCAATAAACCTGTTTGATCTTGCTTTGATTCTTTTATACGAAACAAGCTCCTGATGCTGGACATATTTCAATACATTTCTCCGCCGAATGTGAATTTTGGGCGCTACATAAGGCATTATACTATCCGACATGGAGAAGATCGATTTGGGCAAAAGGTTCTATAAAAGAGTTACATGCTGCCCGGCTATTGTTGAAACAACATAATGGCACTTAGATGATACGTGCTCTGCGGATATTCAAGGTTTAATATCCCTGCAGTTATTCTAAACACTCTCACAAAGTACGCCATGGAACCGCATATGTTATTTCATCATTATACCGACTGCTGAGCTTGACTCTAGACTTCAGAAGTGTCCACACCAGTGTTGGAACTCGAATCACGTTGCAATGATCTTAAAAGCAATATATTGAATGCGGTGTTTTGCAATATCGTCATAGCGTATTAACCAAACATAGACGGGAAAGCAATCTACGAGAGACTGTCACTTTACAACAGCTTTACAAGTGTGGCCACATGCATTTATATATTATATTCTTGTACTATTAATCATTCCATTATATTTCCCCCACAGTGCGCACACACCGGGCTCACCACTCCTGCGTCTTAAGCCCGTACTTTGACTTTTTAGACCCTTTGATCGGCTGAACAAGCTTTGATCCACCCTCCAAAAAGGAAAACACGTCTTTTCTGCGGGCCTCAAAATTCTGGATGTGCTCCTCCTTCTGAAGTGTCAATCCGATGTCATCCAAGCCGTTCAACAAGCAGTGCTTTCTGAAAGGCTCGACATCGAAATGGTCAACCAAGACATCGCCAGACTCGCCATCGCGGATCTGCTGCGCAGGCAAGTCAATCGTGAGTGTTTTTCCCGCAACAGCAACAGGGTACAACTTCTCCAAAATCACCAGCTGCGGGAGGCGCACAGGCAACAAACCGTTCTTAAACGAGTTGTTGTAGAAGATATCGCCGAAGGACGGGGCGATCATGCATTTGATACCAAAATCCTTGAGGGCCCAAGGCGCGTGCTCACGCGAGGAGCCACAGCCGAAGTTGTCGCCGGTAATCAACAAGACCTCTGCCTGTCTGTATGGCTCGACGTTGAGGGCAAAATCGGTCTCGACATCGTTCCCGGCGGCGTCCTTTTGGAAACGCAACTCGTAAAACAAGCCCTTCTTCAAGCCCGTGCGCTTGATCGTCTTCAAGAACTGCTTTGGGATGATGGCGTCCGTGTCGACGTTGCTCTTGTCTAAAGGCGCAGCAATGCCAGTCAAGACCTCAAACTTCTCCATGCCCGCGGACTCCGTGGAGACCGGGGCGGCCTTCTGCTCGGACTGGGAGTCCTGGGGGATGTCGTTCAAACGGTCGCCCGCAAGTGCGGCGGCGGACTCCAAAGGCTGCTTCTCGTGCTCGTAGACGGCGTCCTGCAACTCCTTGTCTTCTTCGGCGCCGATGGCGACTGCAGGCTCGTCGGAAGTGTCGTACTGCCACTCGCGGATGTCAAAAAAGTGGCCCTTGATTGCGGCAGCTGCGGCCATGGCCGGAGACATCAAATGCGTACGCGAACGCGCGCCCTGGCGGCCCTCGAAGTTACGGTTGGACGTGGACGCACAGCGCTCCTCGGGGTCCAAGATGTCCGGGTTCATGCCCAAGCACATGGAGCAGCCGGCCTCACGCCAGGAGAAGCCTGCGCTCTCAAAGATGCGGTGTAAGCCCTCGGCCTCGGCTTGGGCCTTCACCAACCCCAGGCCAGGCACGACCAATACCAACTTGACGCTGTCGGCCTTGCGGTGGCCCTTGGCGACGCGGGCCGCAGCGCGGAGGTCCTCGATACGCGAGTTTGTGCATGAGCCGATAAACGCCTTGTCGATGGAGATGTCCTTCAAAGGCGTGTTGGGTGTCAAGCCCTGGTACTCGAGTGCACGCTCCATGCCGGCTCTGCGGATAGGGTCGGCTGCCTTGGCAGGATCTGGCACGCAGGCAGTGATAGGCAACGCATCCTGCGGCGAGGTGCCCCACGTGAGCGTGGGCACGATGTCGCCTGCGTTGATGGTGATGTCGTAGTCGAACACCGCGCCGTCGTCGGAGTAGAGAGTGCGCCAGTAGCGCTCGGCCTTTTCCCACTCGGCGCCTGCCGGCGCCAAGGGCCGGCCCTTGATGTAGGCCAAGGTCACATCGTCGGGCCGGATCATGCCTGCACGCGCGCCAGCCTCAATGGCCATGTTGCAAATGGACATGCGTGCCTCCATGGACAAGGCCTCGATGGCCGGGCCGGCAAACTCAATGACGCAGCCGGTGCCGCCGGCGGTGCCGATGACACCGATCGCGTGCAACACCAAGTCTTTGGATGTGACGCCCGGTGCGAGCGCGCCGGCAAAGTAGAGGCGCATGTTCTTCGACTTTGTCTGGATGAGCGTCTGCGTGGCCAACACGTGCTCCACCTCGGACGTGCCGATGCCGAACGCCAACGCGCCGAACGCACCGTGGGTCGACGTGTGCGAGTCGCCGCACACCACAGTGGTGCCGGGCAACGTGAAGCCCTGCTCAGGGCCAATCACGTGCACAATTCCCTGGCGCGAGTCCTCCATGCCAAAGTAGGTGACGCCAAAGTCACGCACATTCTGCTCCAACGTCATGACCTGCAACCGCAGGTCCTCCTGCTCAACGAAGGTCTCGACGTTGGTGTACGTGGCACGTGACGCCGTGGGAATGTTGTGGTCCACCGTCGCCAATGTGCAGTCGGTCCTCCTCACGGGGCGGCCTGCGTTCTTCAACCCTTCAAACGCCTGAGGCGACGTCACCTCGTGCACCAAGTGGCGGTCGATGTAGATGAGGCTCGAGCCGGACTCGTCCGCGTGCACCACGTGGTCGGCAAACACCTTGTCGTATAATGTTCTGGGTGCTGTCGACATTTCGTATCTGTCTGTGTCTTTGTTTCCGTGTGTTTGTGTCGGCTGGCTGTGTGATTGTATCACTTTGTAAATATGTCCCTTTGTGTTCGTATGGCTTTGGATTTGTGCGTCCTTGTGCTTGCTGGCCAGGAGTCTCGAAGGTCTGTCGATTTTGAGGTACTTCTGGGTGGCTTTTCCCGCGCCGGCTCTATGGTATTTAAAGGTCAGCGCGGGCGAGCGCTCAGTGACACATGCCGGTAGCGGCGCGGAACCGGCGCGCACGCACCGCCAATCATCGGCGCGGTGAACGTCAGGCGCCGGTTCCGCGTGTGCTTGTGTGCAAGACTGCGGCTGTCCGGGTCCTGGGTGCAACTGGGTCAGCGGTGTCAGCGCTCTTTTGCTCGTCGCCTACAAGACGCCAAGATACGTGTTTCAGTGGAAACTTCGCAGATCCAAAAGGGTGCTAGCCAAAATTCTCGAGCGGCAAACTGCAGAGGGGGAGTTATCTCTCCTGGCCGAATATTCACCTTGTATGCTTCTCTCAGCCCGCCCACGACCTCGTAAAGATGGGATTGCTTATTCTGAATCTTCTTGATAATTCATTGATTCCCCATTGAGGGAGCTATGCGCCGACTGACCGTGAGCCGCATGTCCTGTCTCATTGCGTATGGCTGCTTGGAAATCAAGCACTCTTATGTTCTGGACATGTACGTATTCAGCGCACGCAAAACACCAGTACGCATTGATGTGGCGGCTTGTTCGCCTTCGAGTCATCGTGAAATTGACAGCTCGCTTTTTTTTTGTCAGGATACAAACCCTCACAAACAAGCACACTGCTTTCAACGTGTAGAGCTTGAGCCGATGAGCCCTGGAATCCGTCACTTGCCTTCTGTAGTACTATATTGTGCCAAGTTCGTTTGTGCTCATGTCGGCCGAACTTACGCTCTTCAATTCTATGCCCTGATCTATGCCCTGATCTATGCCCTGATCTATGCCCTGAGTGCGAGGAATTCTTCTTCCAATGTCTTGAGGAAACTGCTTGGGTCTTGAATGGCTGTCCAGTAATCTTGTTGATCATACGTTGCTTCGGTGCTTCTTGATCCCCAATAGAAATGCAATGAGTGCCTGTAGCTGGTGAAGATCATCTCACCGATTTTTACTCCCCACAAGAAAACAGGGTGCTCCAAGTTTCCAGCTGTAGAGAACGCTTCAGCGAGACTGCGTTTGGAAGCATTTCAAAGAAAACACAATGTCATGCCCGAGTGGCACCAGGAACTGTCCACCCCATTTTAGCAATACTATTTTTAAAAGTCAAGGCTGCTTCAACATTGCGCACTGATCTCTCAAGAATGAATGTTGGAGGAGGATATTACGGTGCGGGTTCTGATGCATTCGTAAGCAGAGCATTGTTTACAGGGCTGGGTTATGGCCTTTGTCTTTATTAACGAGCATGGCTGTTTGCCATTCCCTGGAGGTACGGGTGTAGACCTCGCACTGATTGAGCAACGGCTAATCATCCTATGGCCCAGCCATCGATCTGCAAAAGCGCTCACGAAGCAACAAGATCTGGGGCGCAAGACCCATATTTGACACTTGACGGAACCCTCCGTAAAACCAGCAGAAATGATCCCTGCAGGAAGCCGCCGGCTGAAAATTCGGCCGCCCAGGAAGCTCGCCGCTGCGCACGAAAACGGCTCCAAATCGCAGTTTGACTACGCGAGCCTGTGGAACACTATCGCACATGCCATCGAGCACATCCAGAATAAAAACGTGCTGAGCCTCCTGTACGAACAGCTATATAGAATAGCGTACACCTTGGTGCTTCAGAAATTTGGCGGCAAGTTGTACGATGATGTGGCCGGCATAATAGCGGAGCATCTTCAGAAACGACGTCTTCATGTGCTCCAGATCCTTGACTCTTCCTTAACTAACGCCAACGAACAGTTTCTCAAAGCAGTGTGCGACGAGTGGGCGGAACATCTTCAGCTGATGAAATTCATCAGCGACGTGCTAATGTACCTCAATCGCGTCTACGTGAAAGAGTGCAAAAAGCTCCTCATCTACGACTTGGGCATCTCGTTATTCGAAACCCACTTTCTCCGCCACAGTGAAATGGAGTTGGCGCGGCGCTTGGTCCACGTGCTCAATGACGAGATTTCCAAGCTGCGGCTGGAGGCTCTATCTACGCGGCTGTATGTTATGAAAATGGTGGCGATGTTGGAGACAGTCTCCGAAGACCGCGGCGGCCCGGCTCCACCTGGGACTGCAGGGCCTGATCTCTATAGAGATGAGTTCGAAAAAGAGTTGCTTTCAAGGTCGGAGGCCTACTTCTCCACTGTCTCGGATGAAGCGATCGCAGCGCTTCTGGGCACAAGGTATTTGCACGATGCACATCGCTTGATAACCGAGGAAGAGTCTCGCTTGCAGGCTTTGGCGAGCGCAGGCGCAGGTACGCTTCTTCGCACTGAGACCATCCCGAAAATCGTGCTCCTCATGGATAACGTCTTGATAAAGGGCCGGTTAGAGCACGTGATGCTTTACCCGATCGAGATGCAAGGCTTGCTGTTCTGGATCGAGCCTGTCTTCACTCGTGCCGTGTCCATGTTAGGCGTAGAGCCTGGTCTCGTTGAAACACGTGATGCCACTGCTGAGTTGCGTATGCTCTATGAGTTGGAGGGCCGCATTGATCCAGAGCGCAAGCGTTTGAAGGTGCGCCTACGGGACCTTATTGTGACACAGGGATTACGGCTCCCAGATGCCGTACTACGCATTTTACACCAGCAGGCAGCGCTCTCAGCAGCTTCAGGTACGAAAAAGCCCGCCATGACATACGCCCTGACGCCGTTTGTGCTTGCGTGGATCGATACTGTTTTGCGCTACCAGAAGCTTTTGGGCCAGCTCGTGCAGGATGCGTTTTCAGGCGACGCTACAGTCGAATTCACTGTCTTTGCTTCCGTCAAACAGTTTCTCAACCAGTCGCAGGGCCGGCTCAAGAGAAAGATGGACCTTCCGGTCTTAAATGCAGCAGAACTCCTTTCGGTATACATTGACCACTACATCAAACAATTTTCCAAACCGGCAGCGTCTAAGAAGTCAGCCACTGACGAGACAGTCAATATCGACGAGACCGAGCTGTTCTTCAGGAATGTCATCACATTCTTGAAGTTAATAGAAGATAAATACGCGTTCGAGGCTCATTATGCAGCGCACTTTGCCAAGAGGTTCCTCAATTCCAAGGGCACGCCCACATCTGCGCTGGCGGCCCCAGGTGGCGATATTGAGGAGCTTGTGTTGGCGAAATTGTGGGAGGAGGTGTTTATGGGGAGTCACTACCTTGAGCGGATTGTCAAAATGCGCAAGGACGTCACGCTGCTGGCGGAATTGACGCTCGAGTGGAGGAAGCATGTCACGGAGAACGCACTTCGAGTGGCCGAGCTTGAGCTCAAAATATGCAACCTCTCCGAGTGGCCGAAGTCAATGACAAAGGACCACAAGGATTTTGCAACATCCGAGGGTGACAGCGGCATCATCTGGCCTTCACAGCTTCGCGAAACAATGAGAATGTTTGAGGAGTTCTGGATCACTGGAAAGCGAAACGACAACAAAGCGTTGTTCTGGTACCCGAAATTTGGTCAGATGGACCTTCGCATTTCTTATCCTTCTCGCACCTACGACATTAACTTGTCGACCTATGGCGGCGTGATCATGATGCTTTTTGCACCACAGTCTACGGATGCAGATGGCGACCTAGTTCTGCCATTTGATGAACACAGGGAGTTGACGTACGATGAGATTCGTGAGCTCACAAGAATCCCCGAATTTGACCTAAAGCGTCAATTACGCTCGATTGCAGTGGCGCCGCGCCTGAGGCTTTTGATAAAAACGCCCATGCTGAAAGACATCAATTCCAGCGACCGGTTCATGTTGAACAGCAAGTTCAAACTGCCCTCGACCAAAGTGAAGGTACTCACTGTTAAGTCTGACGCCCCGAAACCCAGCGAAGCCCGAGCAGATGAAGTAGACGAAGTGCAGGTCGGCATTGACGAGGGGAGAAAACATATCATCAATGCTGCTGTAGTAAGAACGATGAAGTCGCGACAAACGATAAAGCACAACGAGTTGATCGAGGAAATCATCAAGCAGCTCCAGAACCGTTTCCTTCCTTCAATGGTTCACATCAAGCAGCAAATCGAGGACTTGATTGAGAAGGAGTACTTGCGGAGAGATGCCGACTCGCCCAATGTGTATCATTACATCGCGTGAGCAATACATCGTGGGATTGCGTGAACAAGGAATACTCCAACCTCCGATCTTACGTACGTACATATATTGAGAGAAAACCCCCCGTCTAATATCGAAATCTACAAGCAGGTGGTCGAGAAACCAGAGTCAGAGAAATAAAGTAGAAGCGCCAGCGTGCGAAGCAAAATTTCAATCCACGATTCAGTATGCGACTTCAAAAATTTAATGTGAAAACGATGAATGAATTCCATGACGCGCTGGAAGCTTCAACGATGAGCTCCGTTTATCCCGCTCTGGACTCGCCTGGAGCGATCGAATTAGGAACGGCCGAGCTTTATATCTCAGAGACGGGCACGGCTCATTCACATGCAGAGCCAATAGGTGGCACCATGAGTAGAAAAGTCGGAAGGAAGTCGCAAGTATGGGCGAAAAGAAATCTCCGTAAGCAACAGGACATTTCTCTCTTTTTCAGTGCTTCATCCCCTGCGAGTCCTAGGCATTATACTGACCAGACCCTGCGGACCTGCATTGTCTTCTTTTGGCCATCGACAATACGGATCTAAAAAGCCGAGCCGCGTCCATTTGCTGGCGTCAAAGTCATCTCAGATATATCCACGGCCCTATTGTCTTAGAACGGCGCCAGTGTTCGCAACCGAAGAGTATGCGTGGGAAACAGGCTTGGTGAATCCACGAGGTTGCGAGACCCGGCAACCGGGGAGGAGGGTACTGGTAGATTTGATGCACGAGGGGCAATTCCACAGGGGCAATTCCACCGATGTATTGACACGTGGCGTGCGTGGCGCTCTTTGTAAAGCCTCTGTGTGTGTCTAAGGCGCTCCGATACTGCTGCTGTTTGAAAACCACGCGCCACTATAGTTGGCTTTATTGCGCGGTCCTGGCAATTTAGACGAGTCGCCAGTGCCCGTATAGGCGCACGCACAACCTGTAGCCTGCACCTGGCAATTGTCGCTTCGCACCGCGAAAGAAGCCAGTACAATGCTCGAGAGTTATGGATGGGCTAAGCTGCCAGTTTCTGGGAGGGTTTATATCGAGCCCTCGCCCGAAAGAGGGCGGTGAACGCCTCTGAGTTTTGTGTTTTTCTTCCCCTCCCCATTCTTTACTTTTACGTTTTTTTTTTGACTTTTTGACTTTTTGACTTTTTGACTTTTTGTTTTTTGTTTTGCCGCGCAGGAATCTGGCCTAGAGACCCGAATCAGGTTGTGGACTGGTTTCCGGTCTGGGAGGGGGGTGTGCGGCAACAGCTGATTTGACGGGCCCTCTGAGGTTCCCAAGAGACGTTGCCAGCAATCTATGCGGTAAATATCCGCAAGGAGCCGCGCCTTGTGAAACCCATGGCGCCGGACATGGCCTATGCAGAAACAGGGGCCACCTTTTTGCGGGGCAATAAGCTTTGAGGTTAAGAAAATTTACGGGTTGCTGGTGCTGGTTTCAGCGTGGCGCGCGCTGATTATACGAATCGCGGTACCACCGCCGGCCCGAACCTGTGGCGGGCACGGGCAAACGGGATGGGGGCCATTCTCCGGCCACACAGTCTAGATTCATTTGATACCAGTCCCGAAGCGTCCGCGGACTGCACCCAACACACTGGCCAGGGGCTTAAATTTGGGCGCGCTCTGGGCGCGCTCTGCGACTCACGGTCCGCGCGGAAATAGAGAGGGCGGGCATGCATAGAAAACAGCGTGGGCCGACGTTTGCTCCGGCGTGAAGCAACCAAGATCGGAATGCGCGTTGGGAAATCTGCACCAAGTCGCCACGAGTTTTCAGATCTCCAGGCATCTCCGCCAGAAAGCCAAAAGAGATACCTTTTTATTATTATTACTATTATTACTATCATTATTATATTTCTTTCCGAAAAAGCACGTGGGTGTTGAACCTGGCCGCGAGGCAAAAAGCTCCACAAACCGCAGTGCTCAGCACGCGTGAATTGGGCAAAGCGTGGCTGTCCTGCTCCGTTGTTCTCTTTGCTATATGCTGGCAGGAAACCCGGCCTGCCCCGTCTCACTCGCGTACACATACGACGCGCGCCTGCGTTCTATTTTTGAATTTTTTTTTTAATCCTCTTGTTTTGGGTTTCAGTGCCTTGTCTTGGTCCTACTCCTTCTTCTCGTCTTTTAGGGGGCAGAAATCGACAAAACAGCAACTGAGCACATTAGTCGGCATATCCCGCCCGCATACACCTCACCCGCCACCAGTCATACCGACACTTCCTGCTGCACCCGCCTTTTGAGTTTACGGCCAAATTCCTAGCGCTTTGCCTTTTGTTTTTTTTTTTTGTTTTTTTTTTGTTTCTTCTGGTGAGCCGCTGCCGTGTGATTTTTTCGCTCGCTTCCTCGCACCACACACTCAGCCTCGCCAGCACGCTAACTACTGTCTATCTTTGGCCAGCCTCAACCTGTCCACTCGCTTGCAGCTCTCTGCTCACACACAAAGATGCACCACCAGAACGTCTCCTCACACTCGCTAAACGAAAATCTTTATGACATTGCCCTCCTGAGCACGGACCCGCGGGTGGCCCCACGGAACCGCTACTTGCCGCGCCGCGTGGGCCTGTTATCATGTCTTGATCCGCTGCTGGATTCAAAACGCCTCTCCAACATCTACACCAGCCGACTGGCGCAGCCCACGGCTCCGCTGGCCGGGCCAAAGGGTAAATCGCCGCCAAACGGCCCTGAGCTGCGGCACGAATCTTGCCACTCGCACATCCGCCCGCACTCCAACTGCTCCGTGTCTTCTGGCGAGCCATGCAAGGACTCTGACGACGACGTGCTGGTGGCACTGACTCCCTTCGACGCGACCGACTCCCGGCTCAGCTCGATAACAAACCACTCCTCGTACTCCTCAGCGAAACATGGCGACTTTGCGGTTTCCATGGCAGAACTAGCAAAACAGCCCGTGCACCTGATCCCGGAGCGGGACGTTTGTGCTTCGCGGACCGCGGAGTCTGCTTCAAAAAAAGGCTGTGTTGGGCAGCTCGGGCTGTCGCTATCCACCGTGCTCCTCGAAGACCTGGCCTGCTCGCCCACAGTTGAACCACGAAAGCCTGCGCCACAGATGCCACCTCCTCCTCCGCCAAAACTTCGTGCGGTGTCCACATCCTCAGTTTTGGACACGAAACGGCAACCGCCTTGTCAGCTGCTGCTCCCGCCACTAGCAAGGCAGAACTCCGCCACGTCCTCGTTTTTGCTAACGCGCTGCAAGACCCGGTACTACAACCCGAAGGAGTCAAAGGAGCGGAAAGAGCTACGTAAAAAACTCTACGAAGAAAACGATGATAACGACGAGCTCCTCACAAATGATCTAGACTTAGTCTTCAACGTACCTGTGATCAAGAGCCACGGAGAGATTTACCGCGCCCAGCGCACGGAGTCAGTGCCTAACATGCTTCTTTCGCGTAACGATATTGTCACGGGTGATGACAACAAGTATCCATATAAGCCAACAGAGGCCATGAAGCCTTGTCCACTTCCAGGAAAGCTCTCACGGTCGAACTTGAGTGTCGATAGAATACCAACCGTTATTCCGGAACTGCGCCCTTTGAATGTGGGTGACGGTATCGCTGAGTCCGACGAAAGTGAACATTTGACATTTGCTTCGACAGAGAACGATAGCGCTATTTGCAACAACATCTCGGAGTTCTATACCCAGCGCTCATTGTCTTACTCAACTCTTGCCAGAGCTTCGCGAGAACTGCAACTAACAAATAAGTTACCAAATTTTGTAAAATCACACAGCTCCGTGGAGGATATCAACTTGATCTCTCCTGAAAAACTCGAGGTGGTGGATCAATCGCGCCCTATAAATCTTCCTCCCAAGAAGCCTACGGACAAAAGTAGGCATCACAGAGAGCTTCACAAGGTACTCACTGATTTCGAAGCAAGCACCAAGAATATCAACACAATGCGCAAGAATCTCGGCCTACTGGCTGTCACCAATCAGCAAAGTTGGTTCACATTAATGATGTCAAGCGAAGAAAATGATTTCGAGCGGAAGCTAAATTTTGAGCGTGAAAAGCTACGCAAGTTGAATTGGGAGAGTCTTGTTTCTAGTAGATTAAGATTTTCCTTTTTCACGAAAGTTCTCTTGCTTGATTGTGGAAAGGACTTTGCGGATTCTGTGGACATAATGATTGCGCATCTGGACCAAAAAGTGAAAAGTCTTTCGCCCCAGATGAGAGCTGCAAAGGAAGCAGAATTCAATCTAATGATAGAAGAAGTCATGCAAAGGCCTTTGTTCAAAAACTTTATGATTCACGTGACTGCAACGAAAGGCACAGACTTCGATCTGCACGAATTTCGCGATAATTATAGACGTTTGTTATACTTGAAGTCATTTTCTGAAGGTGGTCTTCATAAACACCATCAGATCTTTGTCATTCCAGCATTTTTAATTCTCTTCCAAAACACTGAATCATTCATGGAGATATGCAAACTTATAGAGGTGTTTGATCATGTGGTTTTCAGCGAAGAGATTTTCACTTCTCTAAACAAGAAGCTCTGCTGCTGGAGCAATCTCTCTAAATTGCTGCTGTCGAGCCCAGTCTATAAAATACTAAGGAAGTTTTCCAGCTTGCAAGAGTTTGAGCATCTCACCTCTACTTCTTTTTTCGAACTTTTGATCCAGCTTAATGACAGGCTTCCACTAAGCTTGAGTGCACCATCTACTCCCATCGTCGCGCAAAGCCCATTTGATTCGCTTGCCAAAACTTCTCTAGAGTCTGAGGAACAATCAAAAAAAGCATCAGCTAGTTCCTCAGACAGTGTTGTTGATGGGAACAGTGAGTCGATTTATTCATCCTCCTCTTCCTTGAGTTTGATTGGCATCTTTTTACAATTGGTCGTGATCTATTCACGCTCTAAGAATAAGAAGCAGAAGATCGTGAACTTATTCCAGAGCTTTCTCCTCACTGTCTTTCAGTATTACCACATCAACTGGAACAGCTGTGGAGACCTTGTAAATGGCAACAAATCCATAAAGCTCAACAATTCCAGTGATCAGATATTGAATCTTGAAGCATTTGTCACCAAATGGAAGGATATCTTCGGGAAATTATAATTCTTCGAATACTCTATGCCTAGCGATTGGCAAATTGGTATGTCTTTTAAATATCCATATCTAAATCAATAGCATCTGGATTTTTCGAATCCGCTAATTCTGATTGTGCTGAAGCACCCTTTGTCTCCCCGATTACAAACCCCATAGGGTTGATCTCGGCCTTGATTTCAGACAATTCTTTGAACTCATCCATGAATTGTCTGCGTGACCTTAGCATGTCTTTGTAGGAACTTTCGGTACCACTACGAACCTCCCATTCTTCCCACTTTGTCCATACGGATTTCATGACATAACTATCGGGATGACCGAGACCTGCCAAGTACTTGAAAATGGCTCTCACCCTTTGGGGTTCCCTCTTAGAGTCTTCAAATTCAACAAAGTCTAAGCCAAGTTCTATACTGTAAGGTAGCGTTAAATGCGCATCTTGAAGGGCATCTGACATGATGCTCCGAAACAATTCTGGATCTTGCAAACTTTGATGAACGGTACTGGAGGCTTTCTTGTATAGCGCAAATTTATCGTCTGCGATTTTGTTGCGGTTATCTTTGGTATAGCGAGGATAAGAAAACGAATTAGAAAGATAGCATATGGCCTCACGCATAATGGAAACAGCGCGGACCAAGTTGCCCTGTTGTAGCTCGAAAGTAAAGTATTTTTCAAAAATTTCAGCGGCCTGAAAACCAGGAATCTCAGAGGACACACATCGGTCAAAAGTATCTCGTATCACCTCACAATCGGCCACATGTTTGGTGATCCGATCGAGATACACGGTCCAGATGTGGAATTGGGCCTGTGGGGACTTGAAGTTCTGGATGCCCGCCTCGTATATAGCATAGCTTTTATCCACACTTTGCTGCGTGGCGGTGAACTCAGCGTACTCCAAGAGCAGGCGAAGGCTGATAACCTGGCGCTCAAAAAGCTGGCTGTACGCATCATCTAGTTTTTTGAATACGGTCAGGTTATCTTCTCCGTCCTCGATCATCGACTTGAGGACATCGATGTAGAAACTCCAAAGCTGCCCACAGTCGGCAATTTGGTCATGCACGGATCTCCGTTTTTCACTCTCCACAGAATCGTGCCGCCCCTTGTCCACTGTGCTATATAGCACCAGCTCGATGTGCTTTAGCGCCTCATCGTCCGAAACCGTGAAGATCATCTCTGTCCAGGCAATGTACAAATCCGCAAGTTCCGATACATTTCTGAACTGGGACTTGACAGCGTGCGAAAACACAATGTTGGCTGTCGCGAGGTCCTGCTGGGAGATGTATATCTCAGCATACTTGGTCCAGATCTCTGCCATGGTGTGCCCGCTTCTTGAGCTTGCCTGTAGTGGATTCACACGCCTTATGGCCGTCACATATGTGTTGATAACTTCATGCTGGTCACCCTTTTCTTGAAAGATGGTGGCCCGGTCTAGCCAGTGATCTATGTTATGAGGATGCGCCTTGATCATAACGTCGTTTATGAGCACGGAGTGCTGGCCAAGAAGCCGTGCAAAAGCTGATAGTCCGAGTCTGAGCTGTTCGAATTTGCCATTTTCATAGAGGTGCTCCAACTGGAGTTCTTCCCAGTCCGTGACAGTATCGAAAACGTCCACGACATCAGCAGGCGATCCAGCCATTTTGAAGGCCAAAGCATGGAAATGGCGTGTTTCGTCTAGTTTCTGGCGCGCGGAGTAATATGTGGCCACGGCAAGCATGAGCTGGTGTGAAAATGCCGGACAGTCGCTGGCAGCATTCCGTGCTGTTTGCTCGACGAAGAAGTCACCATGGAACAGTATGTCTTTCAGCAAGATCTGTAGAAAGTCGAGCACAAACTCTGCATGCACCCGCAGGCTTAGCGGCACCCGCTTCTGAATATCGCGGAACAACTCAATTGCCTGCTCGAAGGCACCGTGGTTGGCCACATTCAATATACACTGTTCGCCCAGCATCAAAGGCGGAGAGCCACTTTGGAGAAGCAGCAGTTCGTAGTACCGCGTGTAGATTTCGGCAGCGGCAGGCCCGTCGATTTCCTCGGCCAAGTGCAAGTACATTTGCCAAATCGAGTTGTGGTGGGAGTGGTCCAAGTAGAATAGGGCCCTGTCTAATGCCTTTCTGCGTCGAGCGACGCCGGCCTTCTGGGCCGCAAGGAGCCCAAGGTACTTGAGCCAGTACGCCGGTGTGAAGGGGAGCACGAGCAATGCCCGCTCGAGTAGATTTAAGAGGGTTTCGGGACGATTGTCCCAGGGCAACTGGAGGTACGCGTTCCATAGGAGAGTGGAGCGGGGCAATTCGGATACGGCACGGTCCAAGATGAACACGGCCTTCTCGGCATTGGCGCTGTGCGCGTCAAAGTACTCGAGCCACAACGCCTCGTTATCGCTGTTTTTGAGCAAGCTCTCCTCGTACGGAATCTGGTCCTGGGATATCAACGCATCTAGCAGCATTGCGCGCACAGACGTGGGTGCCCGGAGAGTAGCAAAAAAGCGGCCACGGTATTTGCGGCTCAGGCGGAGTGTCCTGCGGGCGGTCTCGGGTGCTCAGGGGTCACGGGCCAGTTCAAAGCTACTGTGGCAACTGTGGTGATGAAGTCGAGCGAATGTGCTCGATGAGGGTTTGCTTGGACCGCGCGCGCCCTTTGGCCCCAGCCAGAATCCCCGGGAGTGCATATAACCACAACATGGACCCGAGCCCGCCTGCTTGGGCCCGTTTCGCCTGGCCGCCGCTCGGTTGATGGTTTCGTGATAGTTCTGTGAGGGATTATGGGATGGAGTGGTGTGCTGAATTCCGTGGTGGACCGAATTCTGCGGTGGACAGGATCTTCCGATGGCTCCAACCACGCGATTCGACCTGTACATCTTATTGTATGGTGGCTCCTCAGTATGCGGATGCTTGAATGCCATGTGCCAAACGAGCTGAATTCCCCTCCCCCTGTTTGCGTACAAGTGGCGGAGTTTCGGCTACTCCCCTCTGCTGCTCTGCTACCTCGTTTCCTGCCACAAGGGTCTTTCCAGCGCAACTGGAATCAATGCACTGCTTCTCGGGCCTGCGCATATGTACCGCGCCCGGCTCGCAGCGTAAGCCTTGGACTGGCAGTAGCGCCTGGGGGGACCGCGGCAACCTTTGGAGCCGTGACGCGGTTCGATGCTTTGCCTCCCACGGCCCCGTGAATATGTCCCGGCGAGGGAATTTTTTTTGGGTGCCGCGGGGAAGAACTACGCCGTTTTGCCATTTTGCCATTTTGCCATTTTGCCATTTTGCCGTTTTGCCGTATTAGCGTATTATCTACGCAGACAATAAAACAGGACAGCCGCCGCGCGTGGCCCCCATCCAGAGACACCGCACGAGCGACGCCTCGCGCCAGACTTTTCAAACCACTGGGAAAAGCAAGCATGGGCAGGAAGGGCTGTTGACTGCGGTGCCGAAACTCTATCCGACTTGGGGCACGCCCAGTCACGTGCGTTTCTGTTTCTTCATTCTGTTTTTCTGTTTTTCTTTTTTTTCTTTTCTTTTTTTCCAAAGCCCGAACATGCCACCATCACAGCCAAACCACCGCCCGCAATGCCAGGTGCGCTAGTGCCGCAGCCTTTGCAACGGCCCCAAGTCGCACCATTTCCATTTCTGTCGATCCTGGCGCAGGGCCGTTGAAAAAAAAAAAGCAGAACAAAAACAGAGAAGAAAAGCAAAAGCAAAAGCAAAAGCAAAAGCAAAAGCAAAAGCAAAAGCAAAAGCAAAAGCAAAAGCAAAAGCAAAAGCAAAAGCAAAAGCAAAAGCAAAAGCAAAAGCAAAAGCAAAAGCAAAAGCAAAAGCAAAAGCAAAAAAGCAAAAAAGCAAAAAAACAAAAAAAACAAAAAAAATACAAAAAATTGCAACAAACAAAGCTTGGCGACAGACTCGTTCAATCTCCAGGCGCTGGTTCAGGCCGCAATGCTCAGAGGGTAAAGGCAGAGGCCTCCAGGTCCACCTGCCCCCAAGGTTCCAAATTGCGGTATGCGCAGGCCCGCCCGGCACAGATGGCTACTTTTCCGCGCCGCGAAGCTTGTACCGATCTCAGTCAAGGCACCTCGAATCGACCGGTCGATACCCTCCTCTGCTGCTGGCAAAACCCGCAAGAACACTAGCAAAAAAAAAAAGAAGCTGCAAGCCGTTCCCCGAGCCGCCTGCTAGCCGCCGAGCCCCGCCGTTCCTTTCTGTGTTTGTGCACGCCAAATCCACCCCTTTCCAGCCGCAGCATGGGAAACCTCTACCAGACATTGTTCTCACAGACGCCCACCCACCAGCCCGATGCCGGCACCGACACCGACTCTGTCTGGCGCGTGCTGCCTCCGCCGGAAACCGCACGGGCAAAACAGGGCCCTCGCGGGCGCTCGCTTCTGGTGCCCCGCTTCCTCTTCCGCGACCAGGCACCCCAGGGCGCTCCAGAGAGACCTGCGTTGGCGCTCGTGGGCGCGTCGTCGCCGCAAAGCAAGCATCGGCTGCCACTGCCGCGGGCCACACACACGCTCCCGTCGCCAGACGTGAAAAAGCCCCACTCGCTGGGGTTCCCGCTGGCCAGTTTGCACAGATTGCGTGCAATCTTTAGGTTCTCCGCGCCGAGCGACACAAAACCGGCGCTGGCCGCTGCTGTATCTGGCCTGGACTCGTATGCGGATGACAGCGCGGCCCTGCCACGGCTGCTAGATCCTTTTCCTGTCATATCGGGGCACCTGGTGCCTGGCAAAGATCTCGGCTCAACAACGCCACCAGAGACACGCAACGTGCCTGCAAACACAACGGCGTCCGGACGAATGTCGCCTCAATCTAGGGCGCAACGTCTGGGCCTTCTGGCCCTGCAGTGCCTGCTGCATAACGACGACGGCGAGGACATAACGCAGTACCCAAGTGCTGGTTCGGGCCACTCACACGTATCGCCTCGCTATCCACCACCAGGACCATTTGTGCCTCCCAAGCGCGGGCATCGTAGCGCTGACAGCAAGCCCTTCGTGCCCGCTCCCTCAGACAGGCAAAGCGAGACGGAACACATCTCGAACTCGGATAGAAACGCACATTCAAAAAATGGCTTGGGCCTGGAGTTTGCGCGGCCCGCGCTGCCCGCAACGCCCCTTCGGAAGACCCTCCGGCGTGTGGCGCTGGCGCCGTTGATACGTCTTCTAGCGGAGAAATCGCCAGCCCCAGAACCCACGAAACCGTTCGACGTCAAGGACCACATTGGTGAACTCGATATCGCAAACGGACGCCCCCGCACTGCGACACAGGGCCGCACGTATCTGCACCTGGCTACAAAGATCATGGATGTTCAAGTGGGCCCAAATTGCTTCGAGAAGATACGCTTGTTGGGCAAGGGCGATGTCGGTAAAGTGTTTTTGGTGCGAGAGAAGACCTCCTCGCGGCTCTATGCAATGAAAGTGCTCAACAAGAAAGAAATGATTGCGCGAGACAAGATCAAGCGTGCGTTGGCCGAGCAGGAGATCCTTGCAACGAGCAGCCACCCATTCATTGTGACGTTGTATCATTCCTTCCAGCTGGAGGACTCTTTGTATCTATGCATGGAGTATTGTATGGGCGGCGAGTTCTTTCGGGCGCTCCAAACGCGGGAGACGAAGACGATCTGCGAGGACGACGCAAGATTCTACGCTGCAGAGGTCACCGCCGCTCTAGAGTACTTGCATATGCTGGGGTTCATCTATCGCGACTTGAAACCCGAGAACATTTTGCTTCACCAGCTGGGACACATCATGTTGAGTGATTTCGACTTGTCCAAACAGTCGGCGAGCCTCAAGCATCCCGCCATCCAGTTCTCGAAGGCACACGCGTCGAGTCCGACAATTGACACGAAGGCATGTATTGATGGCTTTCGAACCAACTCTTTTGTGGGGACAGAAGAGTACATCGCCCCTGAGGTGATCCGGGGAAAGGGCCACACCAGTGCGGTTGACTGGTGGACTCTAGGCGTGTTCATCTACGAGATGCTCTATGGGACTACGCCGTTCAAAGGCAGAGACCGCAAGGCCACGTTTTCCAATGTTCTCAAACGTGACGTGCGCTTTGCTGATTCAAAGCTGGTTTCCTCAACATGTAAAAGCCTTGTCAAGAAGCTTCTTATCAAGGATGAGACAAAGCGCTTGGGGTCTAAAATGGGTGCATCCGACATCAAGTCCCATGTTTTCTTCAAGTCAACCCAGTGGGCGTTGCTCCGACACCAAAAGCCGCCGATGATCCCTGTGCTAACAAAGGCAAAGCGGCCCGAGCGCAGCGCAGAGCGCCTCCCAAGCCAAGAGGAACAGATTTACGTTCCGAGTGCAGACTCAAAAGACGACCCTTTCGCGCTGTTTAGCTCTGTGACCTTGCGCCACGACGATGGGGACCTTGAAGACATACTTTACGTAGAGTCCGACACTTCGCTATACTCAAGCGTGGCGTACACAATGACCAACCGCCCTGAGAGTATACTGAAACGGTCGAAAGGCTTCCTCCGAAGATGATACGTACCAAATACATGACAGTTTCAGAGAGGGGACGCGCAACAAATTTTTCGAATCAAATGGTTTTTCTGGTGACGCAGAATAGTAATATCATGTTGCCAATGTATATTCAGAAGGTGCATGGACCAAACGCTCATGCTGCCTAAAAAAAAGACCCAAAACGTGATTTGTTTCGAAAAGCCTACAATTCAAATAAGAAAAAAAATTCAATCATTTCGCATATACACATTTTGAGCTAATAGAGCGTCTAACAGGAGACAAAGTCGATGACCTCAAGGTGGACAGGACTACACTGGGCAGCGACGTTCTGGTCGTACAAGTTGTAGAAGTCTCCAGAGAGGCACTGGTAAAACACGTCGCTGTCACCAAGAGCCAAGTATCCGTCGTCAGTCACAGACCAGCCAGCAGCGTAGATGGTGCCGGCCTGAGGTGGAGGGCCGTCGAACTGGAACTGTCTGTTGGCAACAATGGCGCCGATTCTGCCCTTGGAGTCCTTCAATTCACCGTTCTTCAAGACCATCGTCAAGGAGTTCTCACTGCTGCACGAAACAGGGAAGTCGCCAGTGTACTCCTCCTCCTCAGCAGAGGTGGATTCTGTGGCCTGCACTTGGCCATCGGAGATTTGAGACACGACGTCGGCAGTGGTTGCAGAGGTGGTGGTTGTCTGCTGCTGGATCTGGCCGTCGCTGATTTGATTCACGACAGACGCTGTCGTAACAGGCGTGGTTGAAGAGGAAGAGGAGGAGGTGGTGGTCGTTTGGTGCTGGATCTGGCCGTCACTGATCTGCTGGACCACTGTGGCAGTGGTCATCTTCGTGGAGGAGGTGGAAGTGGAAGAGGTGGACGCGGTGGTGGTCTGGTGTTGGATTTGACCATCGCTAATCTGCTGGACCAAAGTCGCAGTCGTGGGGGACGGCGTGGACAAGGTCTCAGAGGTCTGGTTCTGGATCTGGCCATCGTCGATTTGGTTCACGACGTCTCTCTTGGCAACGGCCGTGGCCGAGACCGAGGCGTATGCCGAGGAGGAGTATGCGGAGGAAGTGGAGGTGATCGATACGATCTGGATACCAAACGAGTGGGTGTGGTTGGTCGAGGCGCCCGAGTACGTGGCCGAGGGCGTCAATGTGGTCCATGGCTCTGAGGGCACATAGGCCGCTTGAGCGAGTGCAATGGCACCTAAAATAGCAAGAGAAAATTGCATTGTGGGGTGTATTATTGTATAAGATGAAGGCCGAATGTTTCGCAGAATGTCTTTGGCGATTGAATGGGAAAGCTAGGGCTCAACTGTAGATGTTCTCGGGTGAAGGAGAAGAGAATGTAGATGATGATGGAGAAAAAGATCTGAGGGCGGGGAGATCTGGGGCTGTATTTATAGTGTTTGCCATCCTCGACAACAGCATCATGGATCAACCAGATCAATCCCCCTTGCATGACACCGCAAGTGCTTGCATGCACTGAGCCAGTGATGCATGCTAGTCATTTGACGAAAACGGATATAAATAACCTGCTGGCTGCGGCTCAGGCCGACGCCCGACTTCATGCGCGACATATGCCTGTGTACTGCGGCGTGCGCATGCGCGGGGCCCTGGTCACCGAATGCCATTTATAGCGCCACGGTAAATAGCGGGCTGGCATGCTCGTTTTACCGGCTCTAATTGGCTGCATGCAAGACTGTGTCATGATCCCTGGTTCTAATCCTCGTGTTCGCTAGATTGAATATACGTGCGGTGACGTTATGAGACGCCCATATTGACTTCAACATCTCCGAGGTGGAGGGGAAACAGCCAGCCATCAGATCGGCAAAGAAAACAAATATAGGGCTTGCTGCTACCGCAAGGCTTCAAACATCGATTGCTTGAGGCGGCCCTCGCTACTTCTGGTTCTAGGCTCTGTTACCGGGACGAGTGGCTCACGATTTCTCCTTGTTGAATCTACAATCCGGCTATACATTTTAAGCTTTTTTTTGTTCCCACAGGACGAGGGGTAAATTGGCGTCTCTTATCTCGCCAAGAAAACTTTCCAAAGACACCGTCATCGAAGTCCCCTGGATTCGGGGCACTACTTTCCAACGGTTTAGTTTCCGCTTGGCGCGGGGTTCCATCTTCAAGGCTGAGTGCCATGGTCTCGCTCGGAGGCATGGCGATGGTACCACATATCGTTCTGCATGCAGTAGCTTGCGGCCAGCAACAGATGATGCATGTAATCAATACTCTTGATGCGGACCACGACAGTCACGTGAGCTTTTCGCCGCAATTGCTGTCCCTCGGGCGAACATGCCTGTATTCCAGCAGAACGGCGGGGATTTCGGAGCTTCTTTTCTACCTTCCGCTCTGCCAAGCACTGACTACATTTACACTCACACAACCTTGTCCCTAAGTTTTTTTTTTCTCCTCTGGTTGCTCCGATACGAATGTCGTTGGCGCAATACCTCACCCCATGCAGCAACGACTCCTTCCGCGCGCAGTTGCAAAGTGGGTGACGGCAAGCCTTGTCCTGGCGCCGGGTTATCCGGAATCAAGCTTCCGGATTGTTAATAGTTAAAACTTTATATATTTTTTTATTCTGGGCTCCCATCTCCGACATTTCCCAAGTTGTCAGAGGGCTGCTACTGCTATCCTAGCTTTGCGGTGGACTTCTCAGCAAAGACAGCGGTGAAATGAAACCTCGATCGGCACTCTGAATGCAAGCGCAATTTCAAACTTTGTCCAGTTTGCGAACCATCGAGTCAATGTCAGCAAGCCCGGTCACATGACCCGCATCATGTTTTTGGAAAAGCCCCCTAGGTGCTTAGCATTGCAATCGGATCACTTTTTGAGCAATTATTATTATTCCCATCACGTTGGGCCATCTTCAGTGGTTGCATGGCCCGGGTACCGCCGGATGCTCAATTACGAGCTCTAACCTAGCCGTAAAGGAGTTTATTTTCCTGTTTCATTGAGTTCTTCAGATCAATGCGAGTTCTGGTTTCTTGAGAAAAACGTGATACAACTTATTGTCTTTTGGAATAACCAGAAATGGTCGTAAGTAAGCGGTTCTGGTTAGGTGCTGTGCATTGAAGCATGAGTTTTTCGCTCAGTCTCATCATACGGGCTCTATCTCTTCGAGCCCTGGATTCCCAAGTTCTCATATAGGCTGTTGATATTGACCTTTCTCCGGATCTGGAAGCAATGTCGCACATATCTTTTTAGTTGTGCAAGTTCCATGGATACAATGAAGGATATTGAATAACATTGATTGGCATGGCTTGCTACTCTAGACTAATTCCATATTAATATTGACTCATTCTGCATGGATCTGTTTAATCATTTCAAATTGACTCCTCGTTTTATATGGTGTATCTGAAAAGAGGATTTTGCTTGTCGGTCAAATCGGCGAACTCGTGATTGTCAAGCTCCTGGAATTCCTTCACTAGGTCACTATCCATATTCGCGTCTCTTCTTTTGTTGTCCAAGTAGTAGTCGACCCAAAGAAACAACATCAACACTATAACGATACTGAAGCACGCTACCATGGCAACCACCGCGCTGGTGTACGAGGGAGCCTGATTGTCAATGAAGGTTTGCGGGCCAATCAAGTTGCCAACGCAATATCCAATCAAATAGATAGCGTTGGTCGTGACCTTCTTTGTGTGACCAGCGCAGTTCGAGGCAATCAATGATAAAATAAAGATGGAGGAAATAGCCAAGAGGGATGTCATTGAGTATCCGGCAAATTGCAACGTCTGATTTTCGGCGAAAGCGAGGAAGCAAGTGGCCATCAACACAATACAAAATGTAAGTACCGACCAAAACAACCGACAAGGATAGAATCTATAGCAGTAGCAGATTGCAACAAGACCACCAATTTCCACAGCACCCATAGGCATGCCCATCAACAAACTTTTGCCTGTGGAATAGCCTAATTTTTCATTCAACAAAATCGAGCCAAAGTTTGTTAGACCTCCGTTTGGAATGTTACACAAAACTCCCATGATAAACAAGATCCAGGTCCTATAGTCTAGCAAAGTTTCAATAAGCTGTTCCTTCTTGAAATGTTTGTTGCCAAACCCTTGTTGGTTGCCCCTGATTCTTTCCACAACCATCCTCTTTTCTCTTTCTGTCAAAAACCACGCATCTGTTGGCTTACTCGGGATATGGAAAAATATCGCCACACCCAAGGCAATGGTGATGACACCAGTGATGATAAAAATCAACTTCCAGGGACTCAAGCTGTAGCTGTCCATGTTCTTGTAAACATTGTAAGCAATGGCGCCGGAGCCAAGCATTGTGCCAATACCGTTACAAGCAAACCAGAGCGCAGTTCTAAAAAACACCTCCTCTTTCTTGTACCATTGAGATGTGATAATCATAAATGCCGGCGTGACCGAAGATTCAAGCGCGCCCAAGATCACTCTTAAGACCACAAAGCCAGCGTAGTTTGGAACCGAGTGTAGGCATAAAATTATACCCCAAAGAACGACGTATATCGACAACATTCGTGAAAGATTAAATCTTTGAAGAGTGTACGATCCGATGAATTCATAAAAAAGGTACCCAAAATAAAACGCGGACCCAGCCCACGAGTATTGGTCTCCGACCATATTTAAGTCTGTTCTTAGTCCAAGAATTGCACCGTAAGAGATTGTCTGTTTATCCATGAATTGAACACAATACGTCGTACAGATCAAGGGTAACAAATATAAATCGATTTTCCGAAGCAACTTTTTGTCTTCTTCAGGATCCAAATCAAAGGACTCATCATCTTTTTCGGCATATGCAGCTGCATCATCTCCATTCCCAGAAATGATTACTGGTTTTCCAGTGTTCGGGGACACAAAGGTGGTGATTCCAATTTCTTGTGAGGAAGGTTCTTCGATAGAAAAATTACTGTCAATTTTCTTTTCAGTATCCATTTTAGTTTCTTTAGAATTTTGAATCTATGATTCTGTGGACAAGAAATTAAATATTTATATACTCATTAATCGTGCCTCGGAAACTAGTTAATTGCGCAAACAGTTGGCCTTATCGGTATTAGATCGCCGCATTCGGCAGCATTTTGCGTTTGATAAGAGTCACTTTGTGCCGGAAGAGAGCATAGTCTAATATATAAATTCTTCAAGAGGATTAGGTTTCGTCTCCGATTTGCCATGCTGAAATACTCCAAGTCACTTACTTCAAGAAAAAAGCTTTAATTTTTGCTGACTTTCTGTTCTTTCCGGACCGCCAAGAATAATTTGATCTAAAAGCACCACGGCTTATGCAGTTCGGGCACTCGAATAATTTTCAACGTGCGAATACGTGTTCCTGCAGAGGTACGTCACTCCTTTCATGACACGCCATCAAAACCCGCGCGCCGAGAATCGCCGTGATTTCGTTTGCGCTGTCCTTATCTGCTGATCAAGATAACGTGATTTGATCCAATACTATCTCAATGATTTTTAGTGATAAGAAACTCAATCGATTTAAATCTGCGCATCAAATTATAAGGCTAGCTGTTCATTGATTACTCGCTAAGTATTAAAAACGCTTTTGAGCTTTTTGACTAATTTTCGCAATCTTCTTGAGTATTTGCGTTAAAGCTAGGATTTGAAAAACCCTCTTTGAGGAGAGCTTCATCTTTAAGCTATGCACTAACGTTGAATTTTCTAAACAAGTAAACGAATAGATATAATCTAAGGTGTATTCGCGAACACTCTTGGGCCCACAATGCATCTCATGAGTTCACAAGCATAATCTTTTTAAATGGAAAAAAAAGTTGCTTTGTAGTCTTGGCGCAAAAGTTATGTTTTATTGTCGAAGACCACAAATAGTTTTTGTGAAAGGCTTCGATCATCATATACTGGATACTCTACTACGAGGGCTAAATTAGGTGCCGATTAATCTACTGTTGGTGATTCAAAAAATCAAGTTTATCATTTCTACAAACACAAACTCATCTATCGCAAAGGTAAGCTTCTAACTTTGTATGAGCTTTGTTGCGCGGGACTTTTTTTCATTTGTTTTATTTGTCAATGTTAAACCAGCTTGTTACTGAAGACCTGTATTTACGCATTTCACAAAACCTTAGTATGGGCCTGGGATGGCAATTTAAATACCGAGAGAAGCCGGATAAGCTTTTTGAATAGACTATTAATTTTCTCAATTAATAAACAAGGCTGTGCGAGTTTTGTAGTATATGAATTTTTCAACATGCTCTTTGGTTTTCAAGTTAATTGAGGAGCAAAAAAATGAAGAGTCAATCATTCCTTATAGGTTTAAAATCGTTCCACAATTTTTATTATTTCAGCTTAATAGATGATGTACCTTGACCTAAGCTACTATGGGGAAGCACCTTCCACTGATAAACATGTATAGGGCACCGCAGAATGCATATCTCTTTGCTACTGATGATGATTTGAGAACAGCCCAGGAAGAATGGAAATTCTTTGGTATAGATTCGAGAGAGAGAAATTGTCAGTGTATCTCAGTGAAAAAATCTCTCGCAGGACTCAGAATCAAACTTGGTGATAAGTGGGAGAGGTACCGCCGCAACTGCACAAAAAAAAACCTTCAGGAGAAGGCATTTATTTTGCTTTGCGGAAAGTTGTTCCCTCAAAGTGATGAGTCTATCATGCCGAAAAAAGAAGAATGGGTAGTGCTACGAAACAGGTTTGCTTCCAGATCTTCTCAAGTCTGCTCTTCTCGAAAATCCTCGGTGAGAATTCTTCAAAGACCACTGAGATTCAGCTTGAAAGCAAAGTTCAAAGAGACGTGCAAGTATGGGACTTTGGTAATTGCTTTTAAGGCTTCATGGAAATCTTATCCGAGACACTACAGAGGAGAGTCTCATGTGGTCATTGACGAATTTTATGATTTGGAGGGGGAAAATGGTTTTCTTCCTGGAATCGACTTATATCGATATTCTTTCTCCGGTACATGCTCCAACGACATGGGCTCTTTGACAGCACCAGAGAACTTTGTCACCTACGCACGACGTTTTACATACTCGACAACGCTGTCGTATTTAGATGAAAATAATGTTCCAATTAATTGCTCCGCAAGTTCAATCTGGCGTAGAGCGGTCTCTCCTATGACAAGTCCGCTTGAAATGAAATGTTTGAAAGAAATGCTTTCGGGGATTCCAGTCGTAGACCTCGCAGGAGATGCTAATGTCTTCATTACAATACAAGACCACATATGGGTGCCTCGGGTAGAACAAAGGTTTGCAGATCAACATGCCATTTTGCAAGGGTCTGGAGAGGCAATCAAGGGCCTTTTGTTCTAAAGAGATTCATGTTCAGATTTATATTCTGGAAAGCCTAAAATGTATATCAGAGAAAAGATGAGCATTGAAGAGTACAAGAATCTTTGCTACTCTATCATGGACTTGACTAGCACCATTAGAAAACCACACGAACCACAAAAAGCCAGCCAAAAAAGCTTCCAATTTAAAAGCTTTTAGTCTGGTCAAGAACAAATTAGGGTCTGTTGAGTATTCGGGTGAGTATGATTTCATGAGCCCACAAGAGGAAATCTCTTTCTTCCCTCGTCTTTCTTCGGCATTAGGTCAATCGGGTTTAAAAGATCACAAGCTTGTTGAAAGAAGAAGGGTGGAATTTTTAATACCCCTATGGTTTGAAGTGACAAGCCAGCAGAGATGAGAATGAAGCTACTTTGATAAGTAGCATGGTCGTGGGAAATTGACTCAGTTGGGAGATTCGTATCCTCGAGAGTCAAAAAAATTTAAAAGCCATGAAATGGATCCATTGAAAATCAGACTCTAAACGTAATTAATCATGGGTATTCCACAGATTCATTAAAACCTTCTCCTATGTTGCTCAAGGAGACGATGCTGCGAGGCTGACATACAAACGATTGTCTTATCATTTAATACTTTGAAAGTTGCAGTTGCAGTGTTATGGGATGTGCTCACAGTAAATCTATGCTCTTATAGTTTTATCGTGAAATGAATCAAAAGAATGCGCCGAGGCACGACTACTGTCTTGAATCATAGTGCCCGCTTGTTTTAACGTAATGCCCACATGAATTGGACTGCAAAATAAATGTTTGCAAAAGGTATACCACCCAAAAGATTTTGCCAAAATGCATACTATAGAACATCAAATGAAAATTCTTATTTACCCAAGTTGCCGCGGAATTAAGACGATAGCTCCTTAGAGTATTTGTCTATATCAAATCGCCTGCCAGCTAGGTCAATAAAACAAATCACATCCGTACACCATCTCAAAATACTGCACATTACCTTGACCAACCAAATCGAAAGTAAAAAAGAGCACATAGCGTTACTATTACGTTTTCCGCTTGTCCCAAAAATAATGGCTGCTCATCACATAGCCAAATACGCTCGCCATGCAGCTCCGTTCAAGGCTCACGTTGACCCTAAATTGAAGTGGGGCTCTAAGTTTCTCGGAGCCGCCATGTGGTTTTACATCTTCTACAGAGTGAAGAATGACTTCATTGAGGGGCAGCATTGAAGCAGTACAGATATTAAAGAATCAGCTAGCAATGACAAAAAGATTTGCCCACCTTTTTAGGTTTGCAAACTTAGGGCCAGGGCACATTCTGTCCTTTGGTAGATCCTGGGTCGAGAAAATGGCTGTCGCCTTGCACTTGTATACTACATTATGAAATACAAACTACAAACACAAGGAACCCGTCTTATTCTGAAGCGCAAAGTCAAACTCCATTCTTTCTCCTCTTGACCAGCCCAGATTGATGGGCGTATATACCGTAGAAGTATACCTGTTTTCAAACGTTAAAAGTTATGTCTTGCACCGAAGGAGTATTGCCCAGTACCTCGTCATGCTTTTTAATCCTTTTTCGTTTACCATATTAAATGCCCTGGTTTAGCAGTGAAAAAGCATCCACTGACGCGTGCAAAAAAGTACAGACATGGTGGCGGCTCATAAGGTAATTGGGGTCATACCTGTTCGTGTCCCTTGACTATTCAAAGAGCTGAACAAGACACTCTTAGCCAATGATGTAGACTAAACTTATCATCATAGTAGGGTCCGCGTTCCAACTTCCAAAAGAGCTTATATTGATCTGGCTCGAGGGATTTTGTAATCCTTCAATACAACATCCGCTGACATATTCTACACTTCTTTAGACTGTTTCTCTATTTTCATATACAAAAATACTCAAAACCAAAGTTTTGAGGATTCATTCTGAAATATCTTTGGGGTGTGTGTTTAATCGTGCGGGCTAGCGCTGATTAATTACTCGTACAATAATTTAAGAATGCACTCAACTTTTTTTCGCAAACCCAGAATTCAGTCATGGGCGTGTACCTGAAGAGCAGATATGTTAATATAGATGCAATACATATTTGAAATCTAGAGGTTGGTTGTGTGTATTTTTCGCGGCCAAAAGATATGTCTTACAGAGCGTTTACCCACTCTAACCGCCAGCTACAGCCATGTCTGTAGCCAGTCATATAACCTCACAATGGGCGAATAAGGTTTGTTAGAATGCTGCATAATTTGATTGCACCACTTTGGAAGAGCCTTAAAAACTCCTGACGGAGATCTGTGGATTGGGCCTATGTATGTTTTGGTATAGGACCAGGCCTCACAGTGCCTTTCACTTCAACATCTACACCTTTTGGCAAGCCTTGAATGCCACTCACAACAGAAAAGCTCTATTAGGCTTGCAGCTTAAAACACAAATGCATTTGAAATTGGGCTCGTGACCCGGGCAGCTCTGAAATCCAGACGGCTTACCACCCATGCAATGGCTTGCACGTGATTGACACGTGACTAGTTTCCGGTAGGCTTCAGAGCCAACCCCACGTTTCAAGCTGCTATTTTCACGGCCCAAGCCAACAATGTTGGACCCTGCAGTAAGACTCCGCAATGCTATAATTGGAGGTAACTTAGCGATTACCAAGCGCTTGTTGGCACGCTTCCCCGAGCTCTGGCTTAATGTGGACCCGGCTCACAATGGATGGTGCAACCTTCACTACGCGTCCTTCTACGGCCACTACTTGGTGTGCTTCCATCTTGTTTCACAGATGGCTCGCGGCCGCCTGCACGAGCCGTCGCTCTGTGATCTCGACCTTGTCACGTTTGACGGCTTGACCGTTTTGCACATGCCGCTATGGCACCATCATTCGCAGACCCTCCATTTCTTGCTCCAGGAGTTCTCTGGCGCCCGGTGGCTCGACCGTCGCGGCGGCCCTGTGCTCCGTACACCGCTTCATTATTGTTGCGTATCTCGCTTCATCGACGGGGTCAAGTTGCTCTTGGAATACGGCGCAGACTGGCGTCTCCCAGATGCCAACGGCGACACCTGTCTACATCTCTGCTTCGCGTACGGAGGCCTCAAATGCATTGAGGCGCTTCTTCTGTTTGTCATGGCCGATGCTCTTCGACAGCATAAAGACGCAGAAGGTGCCAAGGCCGGCTTCTTGGCAGGCTCGCCTGACCGGCTACGTGAATACTTGCACTCGGTGGTGGCGGAGTGCGAGAGCCCGCTCAACGCCCGCGGGCAGCGGCCCATTTGCCACGCAGCTTCGTTTGAAATGGAGCGCCAGTATCACGTGCAAAAACGATTGTGGATTAAAAAGCTTGTGGATGACGAGATCGCCCTTCATACGGCTCCGCGCTGGGATGCCGCTCTGCTGGTGCCCGACTTTTCCGCCGATAGGAGCACGCGGCCGTCGTATGGCACCAGCATGCTTGCGAGCTACAAAAACATTGCGTCCGTCTCGCGCACCTCGCTTGATTCCGACATGCTCGAGACATCCAACTCTAGCACAGACGCGTATAACTCTGCGGCCACAAGCCGCGCCCCAGGACCGCGGGACAAAAACGAGAAACCTGTAGGTTCCGATGAGGAGCGCGTCGGCCGCAAACATCTGCGCTCGTTGCCTCTTGTCGCTGACCTAGATGTAATGGCTGCATCGCAGGACTTGCACAAGCCCGGCCGCCAGCATGCAAAGTCGCTCGCGCTCAATTCCCGCTGCTCTCCGCTCATGACGCGGTCGCTCACCGCATCCCAGGCCTTCCAGGCTCCCCCCATCAGCCCGCTACAGGTGGAATTCACGAGCGCACAGTCTCGGAGACCCTCTTTTGCATTGCTGCTGATGCGACTGCCTTTGAAAAGCGAAGCAGAGCCACAAACTGAAGCAAAACTTCGCGTTCCAAGTTCTGAAAAAGCGTCAGAGTCCCCAGAAAAATCTGCAACTTTGGCAACGCCCATCCTAGGGTCTTTTGTCAACCAGCTAACGTTCTCGCCCCTTTCGCAAACGCGCCGCAGGTCTGGCTCGGGGCTGTGGGAGGACACGCAGTCTCTGATTCAAAGTTCTGACTCTGCTAAGGAACATCCGTCAAGAAATAACGATACACTCAAAAAGCACCCCAGTTCAAGCCTCCTCCGGAAGGAGAGCAGCACTGAAACGCTAAAACGAAATTTATCAACACCAGCAAGGTTGGCCAATGTGTTTCGCAGCAACGAGTCTCCAACTGCGCTACTTAGGGAGAATAGAAAACCCAGTACAAGCGGTTCTCCTAGCAAGATATCGCCTTCCCAACTGCCAGGCACTTATTGCAATGCAAACGAGAACCCTTTAGTTCCGAATTCTGCCCTAAAGTTGGAGCTGAGTGCACAAGCAGATAAAAACTTTTTGTTTATGCTTCCTCGGCAACATAAAAACTCTCAACAGAAAAGCCTTCCAAATTTACGTGAAAGTCATGCGCAAGATGCCCGAACTTCCGGAGATGAAGACGAGCCAATTCTGCACCGCAACGTACGGAGTATTAGCTTTGCTAGAGTTAGGGAGGAATGAACAAACAGGAGGTAAACTGAACTAAATTATGCATGTGAAGCATTGGTGAAAAGGCAAGTCGACTTGATAGTGAGCTGCTTAGTTTATAGGAGAGACCTTTCCATCTCCGCTTTAAAACTCAAAAGCATACAGTAGTAAGCAGAATTTTGGTTGCAGAACATTATAAAAAAATAAAGATATTAGTATCAAGATAACAATATATTCGCAACTTATTCTCTTGGTATCTTTCTTTTATGCTTAAGGTTTCAAAAACTGTTTGTAGAATCACAAGATGCTTAATAGATCGGAAGTCAACATGCTCTACCGTTTTTTGCTTCCAAGTAACGGCTGACATTTTTCCTTGTTGCTTCCATTTATTGATAATTCTAAAAATTGCCATTGACTGCAGCGGTTTCTAGATTGTATACTATTCACCCTCTCTTGATAATGTGGTTCATGGCTCCAAGAACCCGCCTCTTCAATCAGCTATAGCTTTGAGTGTTTGTCACAAGAAAGCCCTCCACAGGAAGCACGGTGCTCTTCCACCACAAAGGCACCTGGCGTCTCTTTCAGCCGGACCAAGCTAGTACGGAAACCAAGCCCCACCCTTCGAATTTATCTCCGCGCCATTGAAGACAATTCGCGGGCCACGATGCCCGATATTCATTCCCCGAAGCAGTGATGTCGGTCCACTTCCGTGTTTGCCGCACCAACCCTCTGCGTCCCCTCGAGGAGAGCGAAACAAAACGGTCGCGGTCCAAGAGCTGTAAAATCCACAAAACCGTTCCTGGTTTACTTGCTCGTGGGTTTATATTAGCACGCTGCGCGCAAGCCGTTCGCGCGCTGGCCTACAGGCATATGGGCACCAATGGCCATCTGATTCCATACTTGCACGCGAGCCGTTCTGCCCCAGCGTTTTTTTTTTTTTTTATTTCCATCTTCTCCTCGGAACAGCCATCCCCGGCCCCAGCAGACGCCCAGACATGGGTCCGCCAGCAAAAAGCAAGCGCGCAGCGGCGCAACACCAGCCCGCCATCAGCAAGTTTTTCGCCCCAAGGCCTCTGCCGCAACATGCCTTGTCATCAAACAGCGAAACCGACAGCCCCTCAAAACGGACCCTCTCGGGGCCTTGCCTGCTGCCGAGCAAGAGGCACAGGCAGCCGAGCCCCGGGACCAGCCCCGCGGCCAGCCCCACGCCAGCGACCGTGGCCCTGGATCCTACTGCGAAGCCAGGCGTCGATAATGGGCTCGGGGAGCGCGGCCGCTGCACTCCAGAAACCGTGCCGTCCTCCTCCACTCGGGGCCGGGCGGTGGCCGGGGATCCACAGCCGCAGCTGCCACTCAAACGGTTCCGAAACGCCCCGAGAGCGACGAAAGCGGCACCCGTGGCGAAAGCGGCGCTGGCGGCACCGAAGTTGACGCCCTTGGAGCAGCAGTACAAGGACTTGAAGGCCCTGCACACAGATAAGGTGCTTGCAATCCAGGTCGGGTACAAGTACAAGTTCTTCGGGCACGACGCGGTCGTGGCGGCGCAGCTCTTGAACATCATGCTCATTCCAGGCAACCTTGGCTTGCACGAGCGCACGCACGACCGGTACGCGTACTGCCTGATCCCGGACACGCGGCTCCACATCCACTTGCAGCGGCTTTTGAACCACGGGCTCAAGGTCGGGGTGGTGAAGCAGACCGAGACCGCGGCAGTGAAGGCCGTCGAAAGCGGGCACAAGGCCGCGGTGTTCGAGCGGCACGTGTCCGCGGTCTACACCAAGGCCACGTACATGGGCGACGAGGCCGTGGGCGGCGCACGCGCGGAGCCGGATATCGAGGCCGCGGGCGGGGCCGCCCGCTACATCGTGTGCATCGACGAGCTGCGCCACCCGGCGGAAACGGGCCTCGTCGCCGTGCAGCCCGCCACGGGCGATATTGTGTACGACCTGTTCTCGGACACCTTGCTGCACGAGCACTTGGAGACGCGACTCGCGTACCTCAACCCGAGCGAGGTCCTCGTGATCGGCACGGGAACGGCGGTCTCCAGGGAGACCGGCATGGCGTTGAGGCTCCACAGTGCCGCGGCCAGCGTTGTCTTTGTGGCGCACAAGCCCGAGGAGCTCGTGCAGGCCTCGTTGGCCCGCTTCTTCCGCGGCCTCGACGCGGGGAAACACGCCCACTTGCTGGAGTACTACGCGCTACGGTTCCCGGCGTGCGTGCAGAGCTGCGTGCTCGAGCTCGCGGACTACCTTGCCGAGTTCCGGCTCAGCAACGTATTCACCATCACGTCCAATCTTGCGGCATTCACCGAGGCCGGCAAGTACATGGTGCTTCCCGCGGCCACGCTCCGCGCGCTAAATGTGTTCGACGTCCACGACGACCCGGGTGCCCGCTGCGGCAGCTTGTTCTGGCTCATGAACCACACGTGCACGCGCCAGGGCGCACGTATGCTCCGCCGATGGATCGGGCAGCCGCTCGTGGACAGGGCCCAGATCGACAGGCGGCTCGACGCGGTCGCGGGGCTTGCGTCCAGCTCGTTCGTGCATGTGCTTGACGCGTTCAAGACTGCCGTGGCCAAGATCGGCCGGAGCGGCGTCGATCTCGACCGGCTCTTGATCAAGATCCACTACGCAGCTACGTACAAGACCGAGAAGATCACCCGCAAGGAGGTCTTTTTTTTGCTCCGCTGCTTCAGCGACTTGCTCCAGGTGTTTCGCACTTTCGGTGATCCGGGGCTTGCCGACCTTCGTGTCACGTTGCCCGACAGCACTCTTCTTCATGAGATAGTTGAGAGCTTACTCCGTGCCAGCGGCCGCAATACCGTGGACATGCTCTTGGCACAGATCGACGGCTCCGCCGCGCTCAACGAGCGCGACCTTGCACAGCAGAAGACATGCTTCTTTGTCCTCGGTGAGGCTAGCAAGTATGCGGCTATCGCCGCGGAGTTTGAGCACATAGCCAAAATCGAGGGTGCCTTGGAGACAGAGCTCCAGGCCATCCGCAAGTTATTGAACCGGCCCCGCTTGCCGTACGTCACGAACCTCAAAGACACCCACCTCATCGAGGTTCGCAACGGAAAAATGGTCGACGCGCTCCCCCTGGACTGGCTCCGTGTCAGCGCCACGAAAACTGTATCCAGATTCAGGACCCCGGCAATCTCCGGCTTGCACCGCCAGTTGCAGTACCACCGCGACCGGCTCCTCCAGGAAAGCGACGTCTGCTTCTCCCAATTCTTGCAGGAAATCGACACCGAGTACGAGTTTCTCCGGGGCATCGTGCATAGCGTGTCGCACTTCGACTGTCTTCTCTCGCTCTCGGCGATTGTGGGCGACGAAGGCGCTGCCGCGTACGTGAAGCCACGCCTCATCTCGGAGCAGACAATCGACATTCGTCAGGGACGCCACCCGGTCCTTCTGCTGCTTCCGCAGAATGGCGGGGCATATGTCCCCAACGATGTAACCATGACGCGCGATAAAAACAGAGTCCTTGTCATCACAGGGCCCAATATGGGCGGCAAGTCGTCGTTGGTGAAGCAGATTGCATTGTTTGCCATCATGGCGCAAGTGGGCAGTTTCGTGCCCTGCGTCCAGGCCACGATGGGCATATTTGACTCCATCTACATTCGCATGGGCGCCTCCGACAACATCTTGCGCGGTAAGTCCACGTTTATGATTGAGATGCTGGAGTGCGCAAGCATCATCCAGCACTACACGCCGAGATCGTTGATTATCCTCGACGAAATTGGTCGTGGCACGGGCACAAGCGACGGCATTGCACTCGCGTACTCCATTCTCAAGTATATCATCGAAGACGAGCGCAGGCCATTGACTCTCTTCATCACACACTACCCTTCACTTCACGTGCTCGAAGACGAGCATGCAACCGTATCTAATCACCACATGGCGTTCATCGAGAAGTATGCCCTGGGAGAGCAGGACTGGCCTGAGGTCGTGTTCCTCTACAAGTTGGTTGCGGGCGTGGTTCTGAACCTGTACGGGCTCAACGTGGCGAAACTCGCCGGCATCGAGAAGCATGTGATTGACTCTGCTCACCGTGTTTCTGAGGCCATGAAGGCAGATGTGGAGCGCGGCCAGATCTTGCAAAAACTTTCCACTTTGCGGCCAGACAACGTGCTAAATGTTTTGCTCAACCTATTCTAAGCGAGGAGACTAATGGATGAGCAGAGTGCATCTGGAACGTGCTCATCCGTCACAGAAAAGCTAAGAACACTACGCATATGTGGTCCTGTAAAGTCTTTTTTGCTATTTTAAAATTCTGAATGGCTTTTTCTGGTCGAATATTGATTCCCTGATTGTGTCTAAGGCGCGTTTCACAGATCACGCCAGGGTGCATTACCTGCGCCTCATACACAGCATCACGATGGGTAGTATCTACTTCTTATAGTAAAAGACTGTGGGTTTCAGTCTGCCATCACCGCAGCTATCAACTCGACAAGTTTCCATCAACATTATCCTGCGAAAATGGACCCGCGTCAGGGCCCGCCTCGGGCCCGTTCAAAAAGTCCACGACAGTGCTGTTGAACAGGGCCGGGTTGTCCAAGTAGATATGATGGCCTGCGCTTTCTAGAATCACAAGGTCAGTGTTCGGGTCACTCAAGCCCCGGAGCTTCTCAACACAGTACTCGCCGCCCTTCGAATTCATCCAGTCGCGGTCGCCGTACATCCAAAGCGTTTTTATTTTTGCGTCATTCAAATACTCCACGAAGCCACGGTCGCAGAGTGGGAGGCGAGGCACGATCTCATGGTTGATGAGTTTTGTGATGGCAAGCTCGCCCGACGCCTGGTACTGGTTAAATATGGAGAAGGAATATTCGTGGAGCTTTAGAAGCAACCCTAAGCTCGAGTGCTGCTTGCTCTGTTTGTCCTCCTTGTTTTGAGCTGTGCCCAAGGTGCTGGACAAGTTCTGGAAGCGCTGGAAAGACCAAAAGGAGAGAAGCTTCAGGTAGAAGGGCCCAGACGTCTGGAGCAACTGAAACGGCGAGATGTGGTTGTTCCAAAGTGCGCGGAGCACAGCGTTGCGTGGGAACCGGGGCTTTCCGAGCCGCTGCCAGAGCACGCTCCAGTCGTCTGTGTGCTGGTCCTCGTGCTCGAAGTCGTGCGAGGAAAATACCTCCTGCAAGGGGTCACTGGCCACATCGTGGTGGTTGAACTGGAGCTTGCGGTTGTTGATCAAGCTGACGTCGCTAGACTCTGTGCCCATCGGGCTCACCAACACGAAGCGGTCGACGATCGTGGCGCCCGGCGGGTTGTACTTCAAGAGGTAGCAGCTGGAAATGTACGCGCCCATGGAATGACCCACGAGGTCGAAGCGCGCGAGCTTCTTCGCGAGGCGCCACGCCTCAAGACGGTCGATGAACCAGTTTTCCACGGCGATGATCTGCGCGATCTCGTCGGCGCGAGACGCGTGTGCGGGGAGCCTGAGAAGCGTCTTGGGGAATTCCGGCCGCGCGGAGTTGCCAAAGCCGGGCATGTCGATCACGTGTACGACCAGGTTCGGGTACAGCCGTGCAATCGCCTCAACATTCTGGGCAAAGTAACCCATGGCAGCCATGTATCCGTGCACAATCACAACGTGGCGCTGTGGAACGCCAGGATCGGACGCGTTGGTCATCTCAAACTCGTGGATGAATCCCGCGTCGTCGCCCGCTGCCGCCGTCATATCCGTGTCGACAAAGCGAGCCCAGATCCGCGGCTCTGCCGCAGCGGACTCGCCGCTACGCGGCAAGTCCAGCTGTGCCGTGTCTTCGTCCTCGCAGTAGATGGGGACTTCCGGCGCAAGGATCGCGCGGAACAACGCGTATTCGATTCGCAAGTTCTGCCGACGCGCCGCGGCGTACTGCGGGGTGCCGGCGGCCTTTTCCGTTGGCTTCTTGAGTGCCAGAGGCACGCTCCACCAGTCCTTGACCGAGGCCCACATGCCGATGGAGCTTGCCAGGCACGCGGGCGCGGGCGAGCCGCCGGGGCTGCCCATGGCTTCGATGGCGTGGCTGATGAGTGACATTGGCCGGTTTGTGCGTGTAAGAACAGGTGTGTTTTATGGGCCGGCGGGGGGGGAGGGGGGAAGTGTTTTTGGGGGCGCTTCAGATAAGCCCGATAAGTGAGTTGCGCCGCATGCAGGCTTGCAACGCCCATGTCACGTGATAAAGGGGACTTCGTACCGTCTGGGCGGGCCTCTTCCAGTCGTTGGGTGTGATGCGCTGCCCGGAGGTCTGCTCGTGGATTCTGCGGAGAATGCTGCTACAGCTTTTGGGCCTCGCGCATCGTTGTGCGCCACTGTGGTGAGCCCTGGGCCGCGAAGAGTCATGAGCTACACAACTACAGAGGCGTGTTCCAAAACAGGAACGGACACGGCCCACGCAATATTGGATAGCCTTGCTATTGAAAAAAAAATACCTTACTTCTGCAAAAAAAAAACCCCTTGTTGCCGGGCCCTCGTGCTGGCGGGGTTTCTCGCCGCATCTACCTCTTCAGAGGAAGCTCCGAGTAAGCCGGCGGGGCATTGGCCGAGGCCCCGTTGGAGGAGCCCTCCACCGGGCTCTGGTCAGTAGATCCATATCTGGGTGAAAAGTTGGCAGCCGGCTCCAGGCTCACGGTGCTTGACCCAGGGGGGCAGTGGTGATGGTGGTGATGGTGGTGGTGGTTTCTCTGACTCTCGAGGTCTGTGGCGTTTTGGTGGATGAAATACACCTTCAGCTCGCTACGGCGCGAATAGGGCGGGTACTTGGCGATGATGTACCACGAGTGGATCAACCCTGGGAAATACCCAAGCACGCAGAGGAGAATGTTGATAAGAGAGTCCATCGAGCAGAGGCCCCGGCGGATCCACACCGGAAGCGGCGGGAAAAGCACAGAGACAATGACGAGGAAGATGTCCGATATGCACTCGCAGCAGCACATTATTAGAGGTCTTTGCGTGGTGAGAAGAGTGGTTGTTGAGAGGATTTCAGGGAGTGAGGTGGATGAGATAAGAGCAGGGCGTAAATGACCGTGTCACGTGATGCGGCCGCTGCTTTGCACTTGGGTGGAAGTCTGTCTCCAACACCCGATCCGACTGGGGACTTAGCGCCGACATATGCCATGAGCGCTTATTTCATCATATGGTGCTCACCGCCTTTTTTCTTTTGAACAGTCCACGATATGAGCTACTTCCCTGTGCGAAATGCTGCGGGCTCATACGGTGGCAATGAGTGGAGATAATCATGAACAAATGGTATAAACTGCACTCGCAGTTTGGGCCAAATACATCTCTCATCTCATCTCAACTCGAATCTTCACCCTTAGGTGGAGCTCTCTTTGTTTGAAAAATGTACCGTGTACCTATACATTGCTGCACTTGCCCAAACCCTATGCGCAAGCGCACCTCTACATCCCAAAGCCTCGATATCATCGTCTCAAACGTACATAGCACTCCACAGCCCGCCACATTTGCTTCCTCGTCATGTCATATACCTTCTCGGTATCATATCAGAAAAGTGCTAAGAAAGTCACGTGCAAAACAACCGACAGTGTCAACCAGCTAGTGGCGCTTCTGCTTGACAAGTTCAAGCTTCCCCCAGGCACGAACGGTTCATTGGCACACGGATCCAAGACTCTTGATGGCTTGACGCCGCTTAGGCTTGCGGGCCTCGTCAACAATGCAAAGCTATCTTTGCAACTATCACTGGGTCCGCATGAGGCTGCCTTAAAGCTTGTGGGCTCCGTGGATGGCGTGGCTGTGTCAAAGATCCTAAAAGTACCATCTGACGTCACTTTGCCACAACTTTCCGTGCGATTGATCCAGAGTGTAGGCATCGAAACTGATCTCAGCTCCAAGTTTGTGGAATTTGGTGTTATGCGACAGACTTTCCGGAGCCTGTCGCTGGAATTCGGCAGTATGACTGTGGGTTCTCTAGTGGGGGCCTCGTCAAACGCTGTGGTTCGAGTGAATATCGAGGACAAAGCAATTGCTGCTCAAAAACAGGAGATCTCTAGTCGGGCTCTTGCAGAGAACGAAAAGAGGCGAAGAGCAGAGCCACAGGCAGTTTTATCGAGCGGCACTTCTCAAGAATCCGTTTCAAAGAAATTCACTTCAAAGGAGATCTCTGATCTTGCAGACACACAAACTACGATCGAAAATACATCCTCGGGTACCAGAGCCGCAAAAGCGCCGGCAGACCTGAAAAGTCAATCAATGGGTCAATCACGGGATCTGGTTACAGAAAGCCGAGTGGCGGCAAAAGTTAAATCATATGCTGATCCCACTCCCGCCGCAAACAGTGAACCCGTGGCCAGTGCCAGCAACGACATCGCCCCTTTGGAAGCTGATGCAGAGCAGACTGAATCAAAAATGGCTGAGGCTTGGAGCTTGCCTGCGGAGACCAGCGACACCATCTACGAGCCTGTCACTAGCACTACGACCTATCAAAATCCAGATGAGGACTACGAATTAACCTCCAATCAGGCAGAAAAGTACTACAAGATGCTCAAGTCGATGCAGGGCCGGCCGCCGGCAAGAAAGCAGGCAAGAAAGCCAGAAAAATATACGATCCGGATCCGGTTTCCAGACCGCACACTCTTAGACTTACACTTCGAGGACTCGGGAACCAAATTGGGGCACTTGTTGAAAAAGCTTGACTCGTACCTCCTTGAGCAGCACATCAATAACTATAGTCTCCGAAACGGGCTTCCGCCTTGCGAGGAGATTGTTTTTGGGTTCGATGCTAACAACATGGCGCTTCATTGCCATCCACTTTTCCAGCAGGAAAAGATACTCTTGATCTGGGAGTCAAAGGCCTGTTCTGCAGGCCCGTATCTCAGACCAGAATTGCAACGAAAAGACGTCAACCAGTTGCCTACAGTCGTCTTGGATAACCACAGAGGAAAACTTGAGGCCGAGGCCAGCACTCCCAGAAACGTGAAGTCTAGTGTCGGCGGAAGCAGCAAAGATAGCGGTAAGTCGAAGGTAAAAGGCATGCCAAAGTGGTTCCGGCCATAGAAGATAGTTGCGTCGGGTCTATATTCTTTCTGGGCGAATAAGCACCAAAATTTAGATCTGCACCATAGACCAGGTTTTGGTGCACATTGGGGCTTCAATAAAGGTTCTTGGGTCTCTAGCCAACGCTCAGGTATTCCCCTCGCAATTAAGGCATCATTGCTTTTCGATAAGACATGCATGGGTGCGTGCCGTGAGCAATCACCCTGTGAGGAAACAGAGTCAGCATTAGCAGAGTAGTTGCAGCTCATCACCCACTTCCAGCAGCACACAATATAAGTATGTATACAGTATACATGTGTCGATACATCAAACTTTTCCTTTCCCAAGCCTACGCGTATGTCATTTGTCTCAAACAACAAGAATCCCTGGTCTGTCGGCACGCATTTTGAGCGTTGCGCAATAAACATGCGCGATTACGAGAAGCCTTCGGAGTTCTGGGCACGCAATCAAGCGAAAGCGGCCCGTTTGATCCTGCACACACCCGTCCGGAGTTAAAGGTCCCAAGCAAAAAAAAAGCAGTCCTGCAAGTTGGTTCCAGGGCATTTCATTCCAATGTTTAAAGACCCATCACTAGAAGACATATCAGTCTCAAAATGACGCTGATGAAGGACTGTGAGCTCATAAGGTCAGAGAGTAAAAAATCAGTTAATCGCAGGCCAGAACTGTGAGTCATTGAGTACCACGAGTTCCAGGCTGAGATTTACACCCTCGTATTGGTTGTGCAGAATGTGCGGCTCGCCGCAGGAAAACTCGCGAAAATAATTAAGACATGAAATTGCGCGCGAAAATTTTTCGCCAGTGGATTATATATATGCTTAGCGCGCCCCAAGCCCTAACCCTCCTTTTTCTTTCTTACACAAGCTTGACCTTATTCCAAATTTCCCCATATTTCTCTAAACTAGTTTCCACCATGTGCGCTTAAACTACATCCCCCAGGTTTTAAGGTTTTTCGATTTTTTCTGTTTTATCCAATTAGAAGAAAACATCACGTCAAGTTATAACATCAGATTCTGATAACTTCCCCAGTTTGTTCCCCCCACTCAATATGCTACTATAATGCTTTCACTCCCAATGGTGTCCCACCTACCGGCTTTACCCTACTGAATATTCCCCACTGAATATCTACCTATCTTAATATTGAAACTACCACTTTCCCCGCTGTTTTGAAGTCCAGTTTTCCAGACCTCCAAGAATTTACCCCAATATTGAATATTACCATGTCTTCCCAAATACAAGTTATGCAGAACGACGCTTTTGACCACGTTTTTATGCCGGCCCCCGCAGTTGCGCCCAAGCCTGAGGCGATTGGCGAGTTGCTGTGTCACTTGCCCACTGGCGCGCACGTGACCGGCGATGCCGACCACCTGCCCATTTCCGTGCACACGGATGTTTTGGACTCGGTATTCTCGGCCAATTTGGACGCCGAAGATGTCGATGCCTTCAACGGCACGCCCATGTTTGACGACTTGGACTTTGTGGTTGACGGCACCAAGGTCAACTCCAAGGAAGACTGGGTGTCGTTGTTCAAGGACGACGATCCGGTTGATGCCAAGTTCGCGGGCAGAAATGAGACGCTCGACGACTTGGTGGGCGACGACTTCAAGGAGTCCTTTGACTTTATCCCCGTGATGCCGCAAGCGAAGCAGCTTGAAACCCCAGCGACGCCCATGCTTGGCACGCCCATCATGGACGAGTTCACGCCGTCTGTGCAGGGCACGAAGCGCCCCAGCGTCGACCACTTGGGATGCACTTCATATGTGAAGAAGCAACGCGCGCAGCCATTGAAGCCAATTGCCCCGGAGTCAGCCGACCCGGTGGCAATGAAGCGCGCACGCAACACCGAAGCGGCGCGCCGGTCACGTGCGCGCAAGATGGAGAGAATGAGCCAGTTGGAGGAGAAAGTCGAGGATTTGATGCAAGACAAGACCGAGTTGCAGGACGAGGTTGCGCGCTTGCGTGAGATCTTGACTGCGCACAACATCATGTTTTGATGTTCTGCTCCTCGGGTTAGTTGCCGTTCTATTTATTTCACTTCTTAGGATGATTGCCCATGTGGCTTCTGTCAGACCCCAGCTATAATCTTGAATCAGTTCCACTATTTTTAACATGTAAATCCGTAGATTCGGAAACGCTTTGCCTCTCGCAAACTTATATCCAGTGGCGGGCTGCGTTCACTGCGAACATGCTTGCTACTGACTTGTGACTTGGCCAGTCTTTTCCACGAGTTTGTGCTGCTCGCTGTATCTGAGCCATCACAACATTTTAGAGTCTCACTCGCGAAACATTTCTTTCATTTATATATATTCTTCAATTTTACTTTGAGCACTCCAGCTAGCCGGACCTTCCCAGCTATTCCCCAAACAATGGAATTTCGCTGACATCTCGTGAACCTCTTTGTGCGGATTTGGGCCAACAACAAGGGCGTGAATCACTAGAGAGGCTGGAAGCCGAGTTCCTCCCTTGCAGCTTGAACGACCCTCTCTAAAACTATTTGTTGGAACTCTGGGGTCCTGGCGCCGACCACTAGCCTACCCAGAGTTTCCAATGCACCTTGTCGAAATATTCTTTGCTACAGAGCGCTTCTGATTTGATGTGAGTGAAGACATATCAGATCATTACAACCTGCAAAATTGCGTGATTTACAAGCTTGCTCGTTGTAATTGCCGCAGAAACCCTTTTTTCACTCACCCACGGCTTCTCATAGTCTCCCCGGTGAGCTCTAGCAAACAATTCTGAAGATCTTCTCGTAAAATGCAATTGGGCAGCAAGCCACAGGCTTTTCGATACAACTGGCTCCTCTAAATTTTCCATTTACCATCCATCATCACAATAGACTGACATCATACGAGGGCAATAGGCGGGCATTTTTTATCTTACTGTCCCGGTTTTTCAATGTCATTCAACATGCAATACAACATCCTTATTGCAACCTCCAGATAGCCAGTATAAGCAATGATCAACTTCATTCTGTTTGATTCGTTGTCCACAATATGCGAGAAGATGATCTGAGATATTTCATTGTTCTTACTTACAAGCAGAAGCAATTCAGATCAAAGATATGGATGTTATGTTCAAACATCGCTTTTTACCATTGCACAATATTATAGCAGAATGACTTCACTGTTCCAATCTAGACCCCTCATTTTTTGGCGTAAGAAAGTAACGCCAAGTCGCCGAACTGGCCGTGGTCGATCTTCTCCAAACATGCTGTAGCGGCAGACTCCAGGTCAAATTCCACAAATGCTAAGTTTCTGAATTTGATGAGGCGGATTTTAAGGAATCCCGCAAACGCGCCAAACTTTTCCTGTAGGAAATCCACTTGTAATCTTGTTTCGTGTACATTCTGTAGAAGCAAAACACTGTGTGGCGGAAGCAGCTTCCATTGCTTTTCTTGCGCTTTAGATATTTGGGAGGTGGCAGTCTGGGTTCCAGGATTTTGGGCCTTGGCTTTTTCCTCTGCTTCTGCCTTGGCTTTTTTCATCTCTATTCTACGTGAGATGCCCTCGGAATCGCCATTCAAAGATCTCTCGTGATCCGAAGGCTTTTTTGCGTATGTCACACGAATTGGCTTTTTAAAAACGGGCCGGCCTTGCAATTTCAGGATTGCTTTCTCGCACGACAGAACATCTCTATACGTGACGAACGCCTGGCCTTTCATTTTAAGGTTTGTGTGAGCAGTGATGCCTTCAACGATGCCGTAACGCCCAAAAATTTTAGTCAAAACGTACTTGATCTTGTTAAGGGCGATTTTTTCGTTAATGTTGTTAACATAAAGCGTGGCGCCAGATTTTGTTGCCTGGTCTTTAGGTTCGGCGGTTTCCAACATCGAAGAATTAGTGTGAAAAGGTGCTTGCAGTTTATGTACGGAGGTGTATAATCTGTTTTGCTAGGTCCAAAGTGTGTAGTTATCTTTTTTGCATTTGCTCTCCTGGCAAGAGACGTCAAATATAGTATGTTCTGTTTATAAGCGTGATGGATTTCTATCTTGTGAGATTCAGTCGTATCTGGTTTGGGGTCGCACTGCGCATAAAAAAACGAGCACGTTTGATAAAATTTATCTACCTGGCCTGTTGCTTTGAACCCGTGCAGAAACCGCAAAGTAAAATATCTGGTAGGAGGAACTTTACATTAAATTCATCAATCACTAAGGTGGATGGATTGAATTGTGCTCAAAGTATTAATTTTTGCTGAAAATACAACGCTGGTCTACATCTAGTATAGCATTTTATACAAAATCTAAACATATGAATTTAATTAGCGAAATTTTTTAATGCGACACCTGTTTACATTAATAATGCAATTGAAAAAAAAAACGAAGAAAAAAGGGCGTTTCTTGTCGTGAAGACGAATCGTAAAGAAATACGATAGTCATGATAGTCTAGAGTCTATGAATGTTTTAATATACGGCTGCATCTCTGCGACGAGGAAACTGACTAAACATTTGATCAACGCAACACTTCAGATCTTGGTAATGATACTCATTCTGTGGCTAATCCCAATATACTTACATCAGTATTTTTTTACTGTTTTTCTATATGTTTTTGAAGGAATTGGTCATGAGACACAATACACTCGTGGCAGCTCATTTCCGATTTCACAAATTAAACTGTCTCGTGGTTGTTGGTTGGCTTGGCTTCCGCGGCAAAACCCGTAGTATGAGCCATGGCTTCAGCGCTGGGGGGTGTCCATCCGGCTGTCTTCCATGGAGGAAGATCAGTCGCATACAATTCATCGACCTCCTCCAAGGTAAGGCCCTTGGTTTCTCTGACGAAAAAATACACATAGAAGAAGGAGAAAATTAAGCAGCCGGTGAAAACAAATCCGTAGTAAAAGTGGATGGTGTTGGTGATGAACGGTGTGAAGAATGAGATCAAGAAACCCCACATCCAGTTGGCTGCGGTGGCAACCGACATACCCTTCGATCTAATTCTTAATGGGTAGGTTTCGGAAACAATGGCATAGACACCGCCAGCCCAAGTAGAGGCAAAGAAGAAGATGAAAAGACATGTTATGAAAATCATGGCATTGCCAGTAGGCTTTCTGGTGTTGGAAGGGGTGTTTTCGTATCCGTCAATGTACAAGTTGATCGAGCCGAGAATGGAATAGATCAAAAAACATACACTCATGCATGCAGAGCCTACCAATAAGCACACTCTTCTGCCCAATCTTTCAATTGCCCAAATGCCGGCAAACGTCGAGGTAAAGTTGACGACACCCAAGACGATCGAGGTTTGAAACGAGTCCAGCATGCCCACGGCCTTGAAGATGGTGGTTCCATAGTAAAAAAAGTAATTGTTACCAGTCAACTGCTGGATCGACTGAAGCATAATACCAAGAACGACTCTCTGGAGCATCTTGGGCTTTCCAGTAATGAGCTCCTTCCATCCAGCAGAGCCCGCCAAGGCCTCTCTGTCGATACCTGCTTGGATAAGCTGGACTTCGGCGTACACGCCAGGGTCCTCCGGCGAAACCTTGTTCGATTTGGCCACAGAAGCCTTTGCATCGTCCAATCTTTGGCGTTCAATCAAGTATCTTGGTGATTCAGGCATGAAGACCATTCCACCAATCAACAAAAGAGCCCACGCAAAACACAATCCCAAGGGAATTCTCCACTGCCTAGAGTCACTGTAGCTTTTGGTTCCATAAGTGGTGCAGTAGCCCATGAAAATTCCCAATGTGATCATTAACTGAAAGGTGGTCACGAGCGTGCCCCTCAATTGTTTTGGGGCAGACTCACTAATAAAAAGAGGCGAGAGCACCGACACAGTACCCACACCCAATCCGGTGATCAACCTGCCAATAAAGTACTGGTACCATTTGTCCTGTGACGAGATCTGAATGATGATTCCAACCATGTAGATGACCATGGCTACCATAATACCGACTCTTCTGCCCCACATGTCGCCGACTTTCGAAAGCGCGAGACCACCCACGGCGCAGCCAATGTTGAAAATTGACACAATCAAACCAGTACGCACGTTCGACAAATAGTAGGTGCCGTCTGCACTCTGCTGGCCGAATCTTTCCAAAAAGTCGTCCATATTGACAAAACCAGAAATTGTGCCGGTGTCAAAGCCGAAGACGTACCCACCAAAAGCGACTAAACCACAAAGAAACGAGATGAAGAAGTAAGCCGAGGCGGGCTTCTTTTCGAGTGCGCCGGCAGCCTCACTCAAAGAAGACTTATCATTCTTGATAGAGACAGACTCGGCATTTGTTGCAGCAGATGACCGCTCAAGCTGATACTCTTGGTCAGTACTCATTATATTAGAAGTTGAGAAGAGAAATGTAATTTTGGTGAAAAAAAAACCAATTGTGAAAAAATGAGGGAGTTTTACGTCGGCTTTATAAGGTCAGCCCCAAAACCTGTTTGGTACGCTTATTTGCTGCAGTTTGTCGGGCAATGTGCAATTGGCTCGGAAAAACTTTTCGGTCATCACGCATATGCAATGTGGCTTATATTGGGCACGGAGTTCCCAAGCTTATGGGAGTGGGGTAGCTTTGACCTTGCAGGATTGAAACGAGCACATAAAAAAACCCAGGGTACTGAGGACACCACAATTAGATGTCTTTTTTCTGCTTTGGTATTTTTTGTTTAATGTTGTGATTTTGAACACATCTGCAAAAGTTTTTTTCTGACGAAAAGTTTTTCCGCTTAATTTTCGGCTCGCGATTCTACGTATCGTGCGTGATTTTCCCACCCAATTCACCAGGTGAATTTGACATGAGTAGTATTGACATAGTTTAGGTTTACATAAGAGCTTTCCATTTGGGAGATGTACTAACGAGCCTCTGCAAAATCGAGTAATACACAAAAAAAACTTGTCCTTAGCTGACACGGAATAAGTTCAATCAAGTGCTATAAACCCGCAAAAATTATACTTGCAGTCCGGGGCGCGCGTATTGCACATAGATATTTTCATGACAGATGTATATGCACCGCAAGAAGTTTTTCCGACACATCATTGGTACATGGACCGCTCGGGCGGTTGCCCCTCACCATTTACTCGGCTTATATGTAAATCTAATCTATATGTAAGAATCATTTCATGCAACTAGAGGAAAGTGGGGAAACATTCCCAACCAGCGACTTCTTGGATTCAAGCGTTATGATTTTTATTCCCACCCATATTTTATGATCTATGTAGATTTTATTTAAGCAAGTCGCCCTTGTTGACAACAAACGCTTCGATGACGGCCATGGCGGCGTACAATCTGTTTTCCGCCTCCTCGAATACTATAGAGTTTTCGCTGTAGAATACGTCATCCGCGACTTCCTCCGGGTGTCTAGGCAAGCAATGCATAAATCTCCAGTCCTCGCTTACTTGCCCCGCATGGAGCATTTGTTGAGTAATTTGGTATCCTGCAAATTGTTTCAATTTCTCGGCTTTCTCGGCCTCCTGTCCCATGGAAATCCAGGTGTCGGTAACAATGACGTTGGCGTCTTTCAAAGCCTTGGATGGCTCGTTCACGACCTCGAACTTTACGGTGCCACTGCTTTCGGAAACAATCTTCTCAGCCTCGCTTACAATCGAGGGCTCTAGCGTGACAGTTGCAGGGACCAGTACGGACACGGAAATGCCGACCTTCAACGCGGCAATTGCCAAGTCGTTGATCACGTTGTTGGCGTCGCCGATCCATGCCAACTTGAGACCCTGCGTTTTTCCAAAGGACTCCTTGATACTGAGCACGTCTGCGATCGCCTGGAGCGGGTGGTACATGTCACACAAAGAATTGATGATCGGCACGGACGAGTGCTGGCACAACTCCTGGATCTCCAGGTGCGCGTTGACTCGAGCAAACACGCACGAAGTCATCAGCGAGATTACCCTGGTGGTGTCGTACATGGACTCGTTCACACCAAGCTGAATGTCGTCTTTCCCCAAAAACATGGGCTGGGCACCAAAGTGAGCAGCGGCGCCCTCAGAAGAGATTCTGGTTCTGGTGGATCTTTTTGAGAACAAGAGCGCCACAAGCTTACCGAGTAGCTTATCGTGGTTCTTCTTGATTTCGGCAGTGTCATCAGACCTGACGACATTTTTGAAGTGCTGTGCCTTGGAAACCAAGGCACCGAACTCCTCGGCCGAGAGTTGCGAAATGCTCACCAAATGGCGCGGGGCGGTGCTGGTTGGGCTGGTAGTTCTCTTGGCCATTGAGTAGCTGAGATATCTCTTGAACATATCGGGGAAAGAAATTTGTTGTCTGGTTGTTGGGGGGATTTTCCGTGAAAATTTATAGAAAGCAGAGGGCACCAGCTCTGACTCATTCCCAATCGAGTAACTTGTCAAAGCTTAGCGCGGTGAAAGATCTCTGTGCGCGCACGACCAAGAGCTGATTGGCCAAAACTGTCCAGGGTACGCATCACGTGAACGTCTGCCCTTAGGGCTATAGGCGTCAGGGCGGCGGCGGCGACATTCTACCCAGGATGATGGAATATCGCATTTTTCAATCGGCCAAACTATAGCAGCTTGAATATGTTTCGCTTTCCGGGTGCGGGCTATGGCTCTGGCTCTGGCGCTGCCAAATTATCAAACTACAGTCAATCTTGATAATCCCGGCGCGAGGGCTGTTTCTGTAGAGTGCATCTCAGGTAGCACCGCATGCTTGCATTCCTTCTCGACCGTACATACAGGAGGGATCATCTTCAAAGGCGGACGTGGGCCGGCCAGCGGCTGGGTTGCGCTTGGAGCCACATCGCAGAGAACCCAGGTTCACATCTGCGCCCGGGTTGAGCGCGGCCACCGGCCGAGCCCGCGCTCGTGCTGGGTGCAAGTGCTTTGGCAGCAGAGCGCACGAGTCTCGGACCTCTGATGTACGGCACATGGAAAGCCATGGACGCGGCCAAACAGGCGCCTAGAAAAATGGTTCCGGGGCCCCGCCGCCTAATGGCACCCGAGCGCGGGCATCGGCCAAGCCCCCTCGACCCAGCAGCGACGGTGTGCCGGCTGCACATGTGGCGCAATCTCGCCGTCACGCGCACAAGTCCCGGAGCACGTCGGCCCTCTGGCGCTGGAGCTCTGCCAACGCCGCCGTCAAGGCAGCCAGCTTCTCGCGCCTCCAGCATATGCTTGCGTCGAGCCTTGCGGCCCGGCCGGCGAGCTGCGTCGAGATGTCCGACGGCCCCGGCATCTCCAGCACAGACACAGGCCGCGCGCCGTCGTCCTCCACGGAGATGTCCAGATCGTACATGGCGGCCAAGCCGCGCGAGGGCCCCGGCGCCGCGTCCAGGCCGCTGGCGCCAAGGAGCATGTCATCGTCGTCGTCGTCGTCGCTCGAGGCGCCCGGTTCGATGCGCGGCTTGGCCGCGTCGTCCAGAATGTTTCCGTACCGGTCCGCATACTCGGCCGCTCCCGCCGGCACGGGCGCGTCTCGGAAGTGCGACTCGCGGAGCACAAACGCGTTGTCAGGCTGCGCGGGCCGCGGGCCGCCGCCGCCTTCCAGGCCGTGTGCCCGCACCCCCACGTGCCCGTCGGTCTGTGTGGCGTTCTGGCCCAAGGCAGAGTAGCGTGCCCAGCGGGCCGCGCGGCTGGGCGCAGGATGTCCGCCCTCGGCCGCAGGCAGGATCGGGGCGGCGCCGGGCGCCGTGTGTGCCGCCGTGTGTGACGGGCCATCATCCAAGTCGCGGGCCCTGCGCCGGCTGTTTGGCTGTTTGCGCTTGGCCCGGAAGCGTGGCGCGCACGCCGGCGCATACAGGTCTTCGGGCTCGCTTAGCATGGCGCGGGTGTTGCTGGAGTGTCTGGGGGCCCAGGGTCACGGGAATTGTAGGGCACAAGTGGGGAGAGAAGGTGATGCGGTGCGCGGGTCCTGGGGCGCGAGGGCAGCGAGGGTGTTTTCGGATGTTCATCACGTGACACATACCACGTGACACAATCACCGATGGGCCTTCCCCGTGCTGGGCAGGCGGCCCGTCCGCGCAGTGAACGGCGTAGCCGCTGGCAGGACGCCGCACGTAGGGGTGCTGGCCGGGGCTGTGGTTAGGGGCAGACTTGCAGGAGCTTCTGTGCTGTGCCGTATGCAAAGCACCAAACAAGTGCCAACTGCCGCGAGGGTCCCGCCGCGCGCCTGGAGTGCATCGATGCTCGAAAAAAGGACCGGGCCTCGCGCGAGGGCCATCACCACCAGAACCCACCCAGACCTTGCAGAACGCACCACAACGCACCAAAACGCACCCGAAACCACTCAAAAACACCAAGTGAAAACCTCTCCGTGAGCCGCCATACAAGCCCTCACAGCACTCGGCCTCCATACTCTCATATAGGTAAGCGTGCCTCTCTTGACTCTCCGCTGCGAGCCCATCTCTTTTTCCAAGCCCATCTCTCATTGCGAGCCCATCTCTCACATTCTACATCACGTCCTCCCTTGCCATCCCCCCCCCCCCCCCACCACCCTCAGAAGCAATGGCCGACACAACCAAGGCGGACCTCATGTACCAGCGGATGTGCGAGGCGCCCGCCGCCAAGATGTTCACGCAGGACGAGCTTAAGCAGCTCATGAACGAGCAGGACTTGGTCCGGCTCTTGGGCATGACGCAGAGCCTCATCGACCGCAAGATGATGAAGTTGGTGAAGGTGGGCGACGAGTTGCGCTTCCAGGCGATCTCGCTCCTGGAAACAAAGAAGCTCACGTCGATGAACGACGACGAGCAGATGATCTACTCGTACATCGAGGCCTCGGGCCGCGAGGGCATCTGGACAAAGACGCTCAAGGCAAAGACAAACATGCACCAGCACATCGTCATGCGCTGCTTGAAGCTGTTGGAGCTGCAGCGCTTCATCAAGCTGATCAAGTCCGTCAAGCACCCGACGCGCAAGATCTACATGCTCTACAACCTCCAGCCGTCCATCGACGTCACGGGCGGGCCCTGGTTCACCGACAGCGAGCTCGACACCGAGTTCATCGACTCGCTCTTGACGGTGATCTGGCGCTTCATCTCGCTGAAGACGTTCCCCACCGCGTTCCAGGAGCCTGCGGCAAACACCAACATCTTCCTGAGCGTGTACCCGGCCAACCACACGGGCTTTGCAAACTTGGACGCCATCATGGACTTCATCATCTCCCACAAGATCACCAACATCGACTTGGGGACCTCGGATATCCGCGCGTTGTGCGAGGTGCTCATTTTCGACGACAAGATCGAGTTGGTCCAGGGCACCTTCGACGTGTACAAGGCCACGTGGCAGAGCGTGCTCGAGGCGGGCTACGGCCGCCAGTACAGCGACGCCAGCTTGCTCAATGACCTCCAGAAGAGCTGGCTTGATCATTTGAACGAGACCCATCGGTTCGATCTTTTCGATCACTACGCGGTCATCAACGACGAGGTGGCCCCGGAGGACGTGGCCCATCTAGACGCGTGGGCCCGGACGTAGGCTCGCGAAGCGCCGTGCCTGCGGGCGGCAAATGCCGCTTGCTCCCGCGGCCCCAATCTCAAGGCTTGTAGAAGCGGTCTTGCTGTTCTGTTAGTCACGTCGTGTCATCAATTACTCTATCTTCATGATACGTGGGCGGAGAGCGCAGGAAAGGCAACAGGGAAAGAGCTGGTTTTTGTTTATAGCACACAGGGTAATCTCCCGATTAATGTATATTTCAGTCTCTGGCGACGCATTGCGGCCGCTTGGTATTACCCCAAAGCATATTTGCATGGCTGGGAACAAACACCCACAGGTTCGGCGTGTTCTGGAGTCGTGCCCAAAGATTAACGATGCACGGGGAGGAACTGAACGGGCCTGCCGAGAGAATATGCTTGACTGCCCGGCCATCGCAATAGAATGCGGAGGGGACGGCCAGACATTTGGCCGACTACGTCGAGCCAATAGCGGCCGGAGCTTATTTACATTAGCATCTAGATATTTAGAGGGCGAATTAGCCAAGGCACAGTAAGGCGCATCCCACGACAAGCAGCTTGTCGGAAATGGCCCGACAAGCGGGACGTGGGACGTGGAGCCAAGGCCGTGCTTGGGCCCGAGACTGATATACATATTAGGTGCTAGACGGACGTGGACGGACGAGCTCGCAGGAAGAGGCAACGCTCTCCAATGAACGGCGAGCAATTCTGGCACTGCTTGCAGTGGCCAGTGGATGGCCCATGGACGGCCCATGGACGGCCGGTGAATGGCCGGTGAATGGCCGGTGAATGGCCGGTAAATGGCCGGTGGATGGCCGCTAGTAGAGATCCTCGACGGCGCGGCTCTTGAATTTCTTGGACGCGCGGTCGACGGCGCGGAGCTCGAAGCGCGAGCCGAGGATCGTGAACGAGACCGACTCGTCTGCGCTGATGTCGACGTCGAACGCGAACATGGTTCCTCGCTTGGCCACGACCTTCAAACCGCCCACACGCTGCGCCGGTGAGACGGTGTGCGCGGCGTCCTCGACCTGAGGCGCCACGAGCATGAACGAGTGCTGGGAGTCGTAGAGCACAATGCCCGTCAAGCCCACGATGTTGCGGTCCCTGGCCTCAACCACCCGGAGCCAGCACCCGTTGAAGTCGGCCGTGGAGAGCTTCGGGAGCACCATGTTCAAGTTCGGGTTCCGCTGGTCACCAAAGAGAAGGTCGCGGATGTACTGCTTCCAGAGCCCGTGCAACGGCAAGTACTGTGAGAAGCGGGGGATGTTGAGCGCCGCGACTTGCTTGTCGACGTCAATGTGGAGCAGCGCCCGCTGCGCCCGCTGCACCTTGGCCACGAGCCGTTTCTGCGCCGCGAGCGTTGTTTTGACATACACCTTCATCTGCTGGCGCGCCGTGCGCCGGCGTGGTGCCGTGGGCCTGATGGTGACGTTGCGCCCTAGACACGCGGCGCCGGGGTTTGCCGTGACACCCCCGCCCATGCCCTCGGCGCCGGCGCCGGCCGTCGGCAAGAGCACGAGGTGCGGGTCGCCGATTTCGTTGTTCATGTATCTGGCCTGGGCGGCGTGCTCGATCTCAGATGGCGACGAGAAGCTCCGGGCCAAGAGGCGCCTCTCCAAGGCGAGGTCGCGGTCCATGGCGATGCCAGAAAAATGTCGCAGACGCCGATGGAAGAAGGCGCGAGGCAGAGACTGTGGAGAAAAAAAAACAGAGGGCGCGTCGCGTCTGTGTACCAACTCTCGCGTCGTGTGGGAGCTCGCTGGGTTGGGGAGCTCGCTGGGTTGAGTATTCGCTGGGTTGGGGCAAATGGGAATTCAACCTAGAAAACCGGTGCGCCCCATAGAGGCTGGGCGCGATGCGCGATGCGCGATGCCCGGGGCCGCGCGCCCGCTTGGCCATCAACTACTACTGGAGCCGCTGGGGCTTTCCTGTTTCTTCCTTAGCACACTCGGTTTCCGGAGCCAGCAAGCACACAAGCACACAAGCAGGCAAGAAGCACAATAGGCGACAACAGAAAACAACAGCAAAAAAGAAAACAAGAAACCCACAAAAACAATATTTAAAAGACGACGCGCCTCGCACCGCCCCCCCCCCCCCCCCCCCCCCCCCCCTGCCATATGCTTTCACGAACCAGCACCATGTTCGCAAGGCGCCTCCGAACCAGAATGATGTTGGCGGCGTGCCCCGCCGCAGCCCCTCGTTTGCATCGGCGGTTCCATAGTGTGCCCTTCCAGGACGACCTCACGCCCGCAGACGACGACGCGTTCGGCTTGGCCGACTTCCAGCACTACCAGGAGGCGCCGCCCATAACCAAACCCACACCCAAACCCACGCCCAAACCCACGCTCAAACCCAAACCCACGATCAAACCCAAACCCGAGGATCCCCATGGACTCGAGCAGTTGTGCGCGGCCCACGGGCCGGCGGTGTTTGTGTCGCGGCTCTCGGACCCATACACGAACTTGGCCATCGAGGATTACGTGTACACGCACATGCCCTTGCCTGCGGCGGGCAGCAGCAACCGGCTCGTGTTCTACGTGAACCTGCCGTGCGTGGTGGTGGGCAAGAACCAGAACCCGTGGCGCGAGGCAAACGTGCCCTTGCTCACGGCGTTGCGCATTCCCTTGGTGCGCCGCCGGAGCGGCGGCGGCGCCGTCGTGCACGACACGGGCAACGTCAACTACTCCTTCATGACGCGCAAAGAGCACTTTGACCGCTTTGCGTTTGCGCGCCTCGTGGCCCGCGCCGTCAACGCCGCGGGCACGCTGGCACACGCCGTCCGCGTCAACACGCGCGGCGACATCGTCACGGCAGACACCGGCGCCAAGGTGTCGGGCTCCGCGTACAAGCTCTCGCGCGGCCGCTCGTACCACCACGGCACGATGCTTCTCGGCCTGCGCCTCGACGTCTTACGCCAGCTTCTCGCGCGTGACGAGCGCACGCTCGGCCACGTCCACGCGCCGTCCGCGGTCGCGTCGGTGAAGTCGCCGGTGGCCAACTTGGGCATGGCCCCGGAAGAGTTTATTCGCGCCGTCACCCGCGCGTTCCAGGACGCGTATGGCGCCGTGTGCGACACACCCGCGCGCAACCCCGTGGCGGAGCTCGACCAGACAGAGCTTCTCGGGCTCCAGAGCTTCGTCGACGCATACTCCCCACGCGAGTGCCCGGTTCTCGAGATCGACAGCACGACCCTGCTTCCGCAGGCGGTGGTGCTGTTGGCTGACGAGCTCAGGCTGTGGCAGTGGAAGTACGGCGCCACGCCCAAATTCCAGCACCGGCTCTACCACGAGGGCAGGAACGCGCACGTGACGTTGGACGTGGGGCAAAAGGCGGTGCTCTCGGCAGTGCATGTCGAGGGCCCCGCAAACGCATGCGCCGCGTTCCGCTTCTTGCGCGAGGTACTTGCGCGCGGCGACCAGATCGAGTACATTGGCTCCAACATCGCGGGTTTCGTGGTGGACGACGAGCTTAGCGAGTGGCTTGGTAACGCCATTGATGGAACATCGTGATTCGTGTGGTATATATGGTACGTAGCGGGCGGCGCCCGCTCTTGGGCGCCCGCTCTTGGGCGCCCGCCCACAACACCCGCTCACGGGAACTTCAAGCCGTGGTTGCCCTTATACGGGGCGCACTGCGGCGCTGTCCAGCCGTCCAACACGGCCTCGTCGTCGAGCAGGTACACCTCGATGCCCAACGGCCGGCAGTTGTCTTGCATCTTCGAGCTGCCGCCCTCCGTCTCGCCCCAGTCCCAGTTGGACAAGTCGCCCCCGGGACACGCGCTGATGGCGATAATCAAGTCCTGCTCCGCAAACATCTCGAAGTAGTCCGCCGTCGTTGCGGGCGACGCCTCCATGAAGTACTGGTCGTGCTCGTTGAGCCCCGTCACCTGAAACACGTTCAAGACGTCGTGCACGTCAAACTCAGTCAAGCCAAACGGCATCACCGCGCGCACGAGGTTCGAGTGGCAGTGGAAGTCGTTGTCCTCGCCGGAGATGAGCTTGTCCACGTACGGGTCGCATCGCGTGCCCAACGTGTCGTTGATGCGCCCGCCCCACTCGGTGTGGCGCCCTCCCAACGTGTCGGCGGTGATGGTGACCAACGGCCGCAAGAAGGGCAAGATCGACCACAACCGGTCGAACGTCGACACATGGGCCGAGTGCAACTGCCTCGTCCGCGCGGCCCAGAACCGCTCCCGGTGGTTGTGCTGGTTCCAGATGTTGAGATCGCACACCTGCGGGCCCTCAGGCGTCGTGAGCCGCACGATGGACTTGGCAGGCACCTTGATGGCCATGCCGCTTCTAGGCGGGCACACGTGCGCCTCCACCTGTGTCCGGGGGGCGTTGGCGATCCGGGTGTACAACGCCTGATCGGCATAGATCTTCAGGCCTTTCTGGGGGAAGTACGCGGGGCCGGGTTTCGGCGTGCCATAGCTGGTTTTTTCCGGCACCTGGCTGCTGGCGAAAGTCTTGGACATATCGAGGGGAAACTGCGGCGGCAACGAGCAAGTGCTGGTGTTTCTGGCAGGATCCGAGTTGGAAACCAAACGCTGCGCCCTATATATACCAGTGCCGCAGCCTCTGGCAGGTGTTGCCGAGCATCGCGTGCAGGTGCTGGCGAGCGCCCAGAGATAAGACACCTGCCTCTCTTTGCTCATGGATATTTTGGGGCACCGTCCGCCTCTTGTTTTTTTTTTCTTTTGGACGAGAAACTGGGACGAGCAATCCATGCGGCTGGAACAGGGGGCCCTTCTAGATCAACCCTAGACTTTCTCAGCAAAAACTCCACAGGAAAGCCGTTGCTGTACGCCGATATGGGTTCCGCGTGCGGCTTTTGTCTGGGAGGACCTCCGGAGATTCTTTGCCGCAACCGGAGCTCTGCCTCCGCCATTTGGCCCGGCGTTCTTGTGCATTGAATCGCGCGTGGCCTCTTGTCACCTGCAATTTGCAGGTATTCAAAAGCGAGTTTGCGTTTGAAAGAGTTGCCAAGATGTTGGACGACCGGCACTTTTGCCATGGCGGTTCCGTAGGGAAAGGCCATCTGTTTGATGCCATACACAAGCCTCATGAACAACACGCCTGTTGGTCGGGCCAGGAACCCGCCAGTTTTCGACAGCAACTCAATATTGCCTGGGGCTCGAAACTTGTGTCTGGTATATCCCTGAGCCGCCTCACAGTCAAAGACAATGAGGAAAAGACTGATTCACTTCCGATTCCCACATCGTGTGAATATTTACAGTCTGAGGTAGAGATCTTGCTCCGTCGAGAACTGAGGCGCATTTGGGCAATTCCATCTTTCATGAGCTTTCTCAATACATGTCATATACTCAGATTCTTGAAGAAGAACCACACACGCTTGTCCGTATTGTAAGTCTCACATACATTTCAGCCAGGTGCTTTTGAAAGCTCTCCAAATGCATACAGGGTGAGTTCACATTTGCATGCGCTTTAGTATTCATTGCAAAATAGGGTCTCGCCCTGCTTTTTCGAAGAGAGGCTCTTTCGATCAACGTGTGTTTTGTAGAAAAACATGGCGTTTTTGCGAACGGAGGTCCGGGGATTTCCACTCGTCAGACTCAACAAGTGATAAAGAACACATTGTAATGTTCCGCAGCCAATATATCTCGCAAGATTCCCCAATTTATTGCGACGCCAACACGACTTTCCAGTTCGGAAACCCCAAGCCACACCCTGCACACTTACTGCGCGTCTAAGCCCACCAACCATTCAAGTGATTAACTATTCAAAGCTCGCATGTTTTTTCATCAAAAGGCCATCATGGCGTGTATTTTGGGAAAATAATTTTTTGGCTCTAGAGTTAACTACGCGTGTCATTGGTAGCCTACATCTTAAACTCTTTTGTTTACTTGTGAACACAGAGCCCAACAAACCCTGTTTGTGAGGAGCGCAAAATTCATATCCCAGAAAAATAATTGCCTACTTGCAATATCTCCGGTTACCATCCAACGAGATATCGTGGCTCAAAAATGGGCAGGCTCATACTTGCAGATTCTGTGTCCAACCTGGCTGTGCGCAAGCGCGGAAAAGCCGCCAGCAAGGGTCTGCGCATATAGCCGTGCTGCTTCCCAAATCATGTATCATGTATCATGGCTGAATCCAGGCAACCAAGCCAACGGAATTTAGTGCGTTTACGCCCTTTGTTTCCCTTGTAGGGTACCCGAGAGATCGTTTCCAGAAAGGAGAGTCGGAGCATTGTAAAGATTTCGGATATGGCATCTACGGAGAAGGGATCCTTTTTTTTAGTTTTGAGCATCCCAAAAATACCAATAACAAAGACTCACGTGAGCCCAGCATGACTCTCTTAGGCTTGCAGCTGAAAGGCCAAAAGTTATACCACTAGAAATTGAAAAAGACCCGGGCCACCCGAACGTATATGTAGAATATCTCAAATGTTTGGGTGCACCCCTCAGTGATTGCCGGGGCTATGATATCCCCGGAATGGCAAGCCGCAGGCCGGGGAAAATGTGGGGGAGATGCGGGCCCGGAGTACGTATAAATAGCGAATGTGTTTCCCCACAAACACACTGTCATTGTTTACAGAAATAGAATTGAATTGATAGCTCAATCAAAGAAAATAAAAATAAGAACAAAAAACTGGAATCTAAATCCACAGGATATCAAGTGTCACCAGCAACCTCTCTTTCCGCCCGTAAGATGCTTAGAACATATACTCATTGCAAGGCATGGGTCCCCAGTGCGGCTCGCAGATGCTTCTCCCAAAGCACCCTGAATTCTGTTCAGTATGGCTTCATTGGTTTGGGGCAGATGGGCCAGTATATGGCAAAACACATTTACAACTCTTTGGAGCCCGAGGATACACTCTACGTGCACGATGTGATGCCCCAGGCCACGTCGTCATTCGTAGACGTTGCGACAAAGGAAAATCCGGCCAATTCAAAATTGTTGAGGCCCCTTTCTAGCACAACTGAGTTTGTAACTAAAGTCGACAAGCAGTTAGACTTCCTCATCACAATGGTGCCTGAGGGCCAGCACGTGAAGCGCATTGCCAAGGAGTTCGTTCACGCCCACAAGCAGAATTCTGCTATTTCAAAAGAGAATACCACCACTGTATTGGACTCCTCCACTATTGATATCCAAACCTCCACCGAGGTGCACGAGTTTCTCACCAAAAGTCTCCCCGGCTTCGACTTCATTGATACCCCCGTATCTGGAGGCGTCGCAGGGGCCAGAAAGGCCACATTGTCGTTCATGCTTTCAAGGCCCGCACCCGAAAATGTATCTCCTGCTTTGGCTAAGTTATTGAAAATGATGGGCAGAAACATCTTCCCATGCGGAGCAAACCACGGTTCCGGACTTGCAGCCAAGTTGTCAAACAACTACTTGTTGGCCGTGACAAACTTGGCTGTGGCTGACTCTTTTCAGTTGGCCAAGGCGCTCAACTTAAATTTGAAAGAGTACGCAAAACTCGTGGCCGTGTCCACGGGTAAATCTTGGGCGTCGGTCGACAACTGCCCCGTGCCCGATGTGTATCCAGAAGACGCCTGCATGCCTGCAGATATTGGTTTCAAAGGGGGGTTTATTACCAAATTGACCAAAAAGGATTTGGTGTTGGCCACGGGATGTGCGGAGGCTGCAGGTCGCTCCTTGTTTTTAGGCAACGTCTCTAAAAAGTGGTACCTCAAGGCTTGCGAGCGCGAAGACTTGGCAAATCGTGACTTGGGAGTCTTGTACGAGTGGCTCGGCGAGTTAGAAGAGAAAAATGGCGAGATCGTAGACAGACAGACCGCGGAAAGGTTTTCTATTTAGATATCCCACGCGCCTCCGGCGGAAGCTCTTGTTTAACTCAAACACATCTTGTCAAATCAGTTCGTAGTCATCTGGTGCGTACTGTTTGGAATCCTAATCGTTAAATCCTTTGGAGAATGACTAATTTGACTTAATGTGGTCAGGCTTCCGTCGATATCTTCGTCCAGAGGGCTGCTATTTCTGCGTATATCGGGAATCACCCCAAAGCTCTTTTGCCGAGGGTTCAAAAGATTTGGGGCCACCGCATCGCTTTGATTAGACAGCTCCTCATCGTAATGTTTGCTTAACCTCCTATTGCGAAAGTGTGGTAACGCGCTCGGCAGTCTAAGTTCGTCAAATCGAGTGGAAGTAACGAGATCTGTCATAGAATCCATAGGACCCGTGTGCCGATACGAGTCCACCAGGAGTTTCAGCTCGTTTCGTGTAGCGGAAAGCGTGAGTAGCGGAAGCGTCTGATTATAGTCGAAATCATCAGCAACGCCGTTTCGATATAGCGACAGAGCTAGCGATGATCTTCTAGAGGTTCCGTCATGAGCACGTAGCGATGGCAGTAAGCTCAAATCAGTAATGTCAGTGCTGGCCTCAGCATTTGCCGTTGACCCTGTTTCTGTACCTCCCACCACAATCGCTGGATTTTGAGGTATCTGGGGATGCGCGTCAGACTTTGAGTCGAGAGGAAGCCCGTTTTCGAAGACATCTTTACTGGACGCGCCGCCATTGGTGTTTTTCAAGGGCATGATTAATGGGTCCACGCCGTCAGAGTGGTTGAAGCTACCAGCAACGTGACCGCTGCCAGTATGTGGCGTGCCTCCCGGAATTTTAAATTTTTTAATTTCTTTCAGACTGCGGGGATCGCCCGCCCAGGATGCATCCTTGCTTCTCTCAGAGTTCGCCGAGGAGTCTGTGCTCTTTAAGGAAGCGCGCTCTGAGGCAGTCCTGCTGCGAGTATCGAATTGCAGGTTGAGCTTATCCTTAATGCCTGCCGGCCCCGACGGCAGGTCGAGGCGAAATGCAGGTGACGTGTCTAACCTTAGGGGGGAGAGGCTCACCAGGGTCGAGTTCTGCTCGTACGCTGGCGGCAAGGTTTCTTCTGCGATGCCTGTGATGCTGAACAGTGGTGGATCTATAGACGGTTCCGGAAGACTGAGAGGTGGGCTGGCTATGGGTGAAGCATAGGGGCTGAACGCAGTGGCCTGGGGCGAGCCGATGGCACTGAGGGCATCGTCATTTGCGGGCTTGTACAAGTTTGCTTCGAGATGCATATCGTTGTCCCTGTGAATCGGGTCGGCATCGCTGGCCGAGTTCGAAATGTGTTGGAACTGAAACGGCACCAATGGCAGCAGGGGATTCGGGTTGTTGAGCAGCCTCCCGTAGCCCAGGCCGCCCGGCGCCACCTCTGGCGAGGCGTGTGTGTACATGGGAAGCTGCTCCGGCGCGCTGGAGTACACCGGGAGAAGTGTATGGTGGTGTGCGGCCAATGGCGAAAAGAGGTGGATGGGGGAGTCGATCAGGATCTCGAAGTGCTTGCGCTTCCCCGGCTGCGACGCGTCCTGCCGCGAGATACGGAGGGAGATTTTGATCCAGTGGGTGCACTGGATGGTGTCGACGGCGGTGTCTGGATGAAGCGCATGGGCGCCTTTCCTGTTGACTGCGGACGGCACAAACACCTGGAACTCCAACTCGCGGGGCAAGACGTCGTCCAGCTCGCCCGCGAGAAGCGACTGGTTCTTGCGAGCCTTGTGCTCGAGCAAGAGAAACTTGCGCGAGACCTCAGAGCGCAGCACGGTCTTGTTGTTGCAGGAGTAGCTGCAGTCCTCGGTGATGTACACGCGGATGCGGTGGAGGGCGACCTTGCCAAAGAGCGGCACAAAGCGGAGTGACATCGGGAGGTACGTGTCGAGCACGACGGACTTGCTGGCGACGATGATTTCGTAGCGCAACTGGTCCTCCCAATCGCGCTCAATCACGATGGGCTCGTTCTCTTCCACCGAGCTGTCTGATGGGATGCGCACGACGTCGAGCGGGAGCTTGCCCGAGAGATGGGACTTGAACGTCGTCAGCCGCGTGACGTTTGCCTCGAGGAAGTAGCTCACTGAGCCGTAGGTTGCCAGAACCGTTTCCGGGGACAGCGCGGGAAGCGCGTGCTCGAAGTTGTACACGTAGTCGCCCGGCGGGAAGTAGCCCGGCTTGTCGGCGTCTCTCTGCAGCGCGGAGCGCACTGCCGCGAGGTCGACGAACGAGCTCACCGGCAGGAGACTGTGGGTCGTGGACAGCGCCATTTTCATGAGCGACGCCGCAAACAGCGACGGCTCGGGCGCGGGCGCGTGGGCCGGGCTGAGCAGCAGGCTGCCGCCGAGTGCCCGGGCGAGCAGGGCTGGCGGAGCGGGAGCGTCGAGGCTGAAGTGGGACACGTCCTCGGCGGCCGCAGCCCGGCCAGCCGGCACGACGAAGGCGGCGCCGAAATCGGGCGTGTGCGCCTCGATCTGGTAGAAGGGCCACAGGTGGTTGACAAGGTCGTTCGTTTCCGCGTACGTCTGGCGCTTCGGGGGAATGCCCTCGGGCCACTCGGTGCGCTGGATGCCTCTGAAGGCGAGCGTCACGGCGCGGATTTTGTTGGGCTTGGTGACCCGGAGCACGAGCGAGCCGCGGAGCAACGTCGGCGGCCGCTGCTCGTACTCCACGGGCTTGAAGCCCTGCACGAAAAGATGCTTTTCCGCAGGCACCACGAACACTTGTAAGGTCGACGTCTGGATCACGGGCAGCAGGGGCAACTGCGGCAAGAGTACACCGGGTTCTGCGGGGCCACCGGGCGAGAGCGTCAACGACGCGTCAGGGAAGAGCGGGGACCGGGCGAGATCCATGGGGGGCGGGTGTGGCACGGCGCTGGTTCTGTTCTGCTCTGTGATTTTTTATGTTGTTTGTTTGTTTCTCTGTTTGTTTGGTGCTTGTGGTTTGCTATGACAGGACAGGCTGGGCGGTGGGGTGACGCTGCGCTGCCGATGCCTGTTTGCACTGGGTGTGCGCGCGGCGCCGCGAGCTCGGCCGGCGTGCTTATCGCTGTGCGCGCGGTGCTTCATAGGGGCAGGTGCGCCAGGGCCTTTGGGGCCCCTAATTAGGACGGACGGGTGTTAATTCTGACGGATCGGGTTTGGATTCTGACGGATCGGGGATTGGATTATGACGGGCCGGTATCTTACTTAGACGGATCGGTGTTTAAAATATGATGGATGCGTGTTAGTTATGATAGACGGGTGTCAATTATGACGCATCGGTATCTTTTTTATGATTGACGGGTGCTAATTATGACGGATGGGGGGGGGGGGGGGGGGTCATGTAAAAAAAAAAATGGGTGTTAGCAAAAATGGGTATGTATTGATTATGATGGATCAGTTTCTTAGTTGTGACGGATCGGTATCAATTCTCACGGACCGGTGTCCTAATCATGACGGAGGACAGGTGAGCGGCACTAATTTTGACAAACCCGCTGCTGGGCATTCGCAGCCACTGTCAAGCGCGCGCGCGGACCCTGCACAGTAATCGAGCGCCGCCAGTCACGTGCCCGGGCCAGAAACCACGCCGTCATTCAGTGTGGTGTCCAGGACGTGGCTTTGACATGTAGAAGTTTTCACACGCCTGTGCCTGGTGTTTTTTTTTCTTGTTTTTATTCATTTAATTCGTTCTTTCACGCGTCGTCACTGATTCTTGTCGCTTGCGTAAGCGTGAGATTCAGACTATTGCACCGCGACCCGAGTCTGGTGTCCGCGCACGCTGTTTGCCCGAGGGCCACTGATTAATAAATACATTGCACCGGCACAAGAGTAACGGGGCAATATACCCAGAAGCGTCGCTGGTGCTGAGTCCCTGCGCACCATATGCCTTCGTCTTTCCATTGAACAAAGACATATCGCAGACAAACGGCCCGCGCCATAGCTGGGGTAAAAAGCTGCTGGAAACCTTAGCCTAAGTTCTCAAGTACAGGACAAGGCCTCAACTCGTGCCTAGTTACTTTGCAACCGGTACAGACGCCGGACATGTGAGACAATTCGAGTCGAATGAGCTGCTCCTCTGAAACCTGCCGCTTTTCGAGCTTGCTCCTTTTTTATTTCTTTCTTTCTTTCTTTCTTTCTTTCTTTTTTTTTTTTGATCCGCTTTCACGTGTCCCTTTTTGAAGAAAACCTCAACAAGTATTGAATTTCGCCGTTGGCTTGAAACCAGTGCGGAACGCACCCTTGCCCCTCACATCCATGGGCAATGTTGCCAGAAATTCTCTCGGAATGGGCTTCGTCAAGATCGGCTTTTTTCGGCATGACACTCTGTGCCAGATAGTTCGGTGCCGCCGTCGTAATAGTGTCTGGTGGTGGCTGTTGAATCTGATAGCACTCTAGGATTGGCGCAAGTGGTTTCTTGATTCCACAGAACCCCTTCAATAAGAATGGTTACAATGGGCTTTTCGCAGAGCGGCCGTGGCATTCAAAGACTCCAAGCTACAGCATCCATCTAGATTGAATTTGGTGGATTATCTGTGCTGAGACTTAAACAAGAAATTCCCTTCCTCGACATCACCTTTCATCTTTCAGTGTTTTGCAAGCAAAAAGCCTGCTCACTCTTCAAGAATACACCTATTTACGTAATTGATGGCGCCCGATATCATCACCAACAATAGAATAAAGAGCCGCTCACCGGGATTATCGCGCACGCAAAACTGGCATGTCACGTGGAAACATGAACTGCGCATCGGCAGAGCCACCATTTCATCGGAAATCGACATATCTGACAAGCCAAGTTTTCAAGCCTGCTGATTGCAGAACTAATACCAACACATGCTTCTTCGGCCGCCACTTCCCATGCTTAAATGCGCATCACTATGTTTTCGTAGACTTGCTAGCTCGACCGTCGCTTTGCTGGAACTGAACCCAAGTAAATATAATGGGGTGTTCACCAAATTTGGATGGGTACTTGTTGAAAAGACACACGTGGCAAGGGGATACACACAGTCGCTATTGAACAAAGTCCTAGAGGAGAAACTAGGTGAGCCACTGAAGAATCATGATTGGGACACCATTCAACAATGCGTGGATGAGTGGGTAGAAAATGTCCGTCCGGGACAAATAACAAAAGTCAAAAAGAGAAGCTCGGCAGAACTCAAGCACGAAAAGGAAGTCAAGTTGTATTTAAAGCAGCTGAGATACAACGAGAAAATAATAAGCCCAAATACCCCGTCTGGACGTGAAGCTGGTGTACTCTCATCCTCAGAATTCACCAGAGCCTTTAAAGAAATTGACAAAGAAGCAATCACATTCACTAACGCATGGAATTACTTTGTGGCCACTAATTATCATAAGTATGAGAACCTCCCTCCAAAAGAGAAGCGCATGCAAGCGGGCACCGACTGGCGACGGATGAGCGTGGATGAAAAGGAAGTCTACCGACAGGACTATACCCGTCTCTTGCAGCTGGGCCAGGATATTTTGCACGGGAAAATTGTCGACCGCGAAGTCAAGTTGAAAGCGTCGCAAAGGTTGTGGAAAGTTAAGGAGCGTGCCCGACTTCGAAAATTGGGTGTGGTGGAGCCTTCTACCAGCAACAATACTACGCTGTAGATGCCATCTTGTGTTTTGAGGCATTTTGTACATATTTGAGTTTCAAAGCACGACAGCTGGTGCGTCTTCATCGTCTTCATCATGATTCGAAAGGTCGTACACCTCGAATTGGTTTTCGTCGAGTATGCTCTTTGCGGCCAAACGTAGATTTAGGTTTTTTTGCGCCAAGGTAACGACACTATTCCATGTAGTACTGCCCTCATACACTTCGTTTAGTCTTGACAAAATTACTTCTAGCTCTGCTCCATCGACAACATGCACACTCAGCGATTCCAAGACGTAATCAGGAGGTATAGTTTCTAACTGAATGGAAAGGGTTTTGAGAAAGTTTGAAGCAAAGCCAGTGCATTCGCGAAGATATTCTTTGCTAGCCAGGACCAATGCGAGGAGGTTCAACCATTGAGTGTACGAACACAAATTGCAAAGAACCACGAAATGAACATACGCAATCTCAAGCTCGGCTAGAACAAGCTCAATATCATGGCCGAATAGCTCTGCAAGATACCACGACCTGTCCAAAGACTCCCTTGTGAGCTGATCGCCTACCACGTTGTCTCTTTTCTTATGCTGCTGAATTATTGTATACTTGAGTTCCTCATTAGATTGATCACTGATTTCGATATCCTGCTTCTTGCTTTTCAAGATGTCCAAAAGAACCATGTTTTCTTCAGCCAGCGGCGTGGCAGTGGTGATTGCACATGTAATCCTGGGCAAGTATTCTTCCAAGGCCTCAAAGTCGATGTGTTTAGTCAAACTTTCCCACCGTGTGATGTCTTCAGGATAGTCAATCATATATTGATAAATTTTACCAACATCTAGCCTTGATGGATCGTGCTTAGATATAGAAATTTCTTCTTCATTCCAGTGAACCGTTAAAACTTCGCCTTCGCTAATTGAAAACCACCATGCATATCTCATGGATACGCCATCATCCACCGAATCTGAGTAATGAAGAAGATGGTATCCTGCAGGTATGCGCTTGATGCCCTTGAGAATATGCTGGATAGTAAAGAACTGGGTATCAATTCCCACTACAGAGTTTGGGCCAAGCCGGTCCACATGTTCAATAACAAGTGTTCCTAGAGGAGGTGTGTTATTCATGGTGGTACATAATCTAAGCCGTGCGCAGTGCGATTATTGTACTGTAGAAGCGCGCGCAATGTGGATCCAGAACGAAGCGGGTGAATTGACTCAAATGGTTGTCTCGCTTAGAACATACATTGTCTACTGGCATATTTGATGACCCGCTGCGTATTCTATTTTCTATATAACATAAGCACTATAATGTATTCTTTCATTCGGTGCGTATTGGCTGGTTTACATCGATGTCGTCGTTCTCGTCATATACAATTTCGTATTCTTGGCCCGGGTCCGCCGGTTGTGCTTGTTCTTGTAGATCCAAGAAGCCCAGATGTATAAGACGTGAGAGTTTGAATCTATCAATGAACCCACATGCATGCCCTGCAGCATTGTTTATAACAAGCGTATTCAAATGAAGTCTCTCAAAAAGCCCAATCACCTCCTTCAAAGACGCAGTTTTCTGCACAATGATGGTAGGATGCTCGATTTTCACTGGAATAAAGTGTACATTATCCTGGCTGTTTCTTGCTCTTTCCTCAAATTCGTGCTGGTCTGTTGCCAAGAACTGCGGCACGTTCGCCTGAAAACAAAGCAGCGCAGATGTGAACTGAGCATTTCCAATAGCTTCGAGAATCAGGCGGTAGATGATTTTTTTGGACAAGTAGCCCAAGTTAATCGGATGGTCTTCACTAGCTAGCAAGGGATACCCCTCGTGATTGTCCTCCTCCAAGAAAGTATACAAATCCTCAAGCATATATGGTCTTTGTGGGAAAAGCCAAAAATGCCTTGTCTTTTCGAGCGGAATCATCACCGCATCAATAGACACATCGGGCAAGCGGGCGCGAAAGCGTGCCGAGATGTTTCCGAAGTTGCAGAGCCCATCGCCTTTCCCCAGGTTGACTCTTGTCGACACGCGCGCCGACTCGACGTTGAATTCATGGCTCAACCAGGCGTCGTAGATGTTTTCCTCGCAGAGATGGTCGTTAAGAAGCTTTGACGTCATTACCGCAACCATGATGGGAAGCACGTAGGTGACTGCACCCGTCAACTCGAAAATAATCACCACCACCGAAAGCGTGAGTTTTGTGATGCCCAGTACGAACGCCGCGGAGCCCACCACGGCGTAGGACGAAGGGGAGACAATGCACGATTTTGCCGTGCACGTAGCAAAAGCGGAGGCGCCAATTTTGTTTTGGATCGCTTGCGACAAGATGCCGACGATCCTTCCGAGTGTGCCGCCCAAAACAAACGACGGCATCAACACGCCGCCAGGGAGCGAGAGCCCGTAGCTGTACGACGAGAGAGCAAAACCTTGGGCAAAGATGTAGGCGAGTTTGAGCGAGGTGGCCGCAGGGGAGGAGCCGCACATGAAATTGAGCGAGTTAGTCTCGGCCGCCGGCACGCTTTCCGTGGGGCAGTCGGTAAAGAGAAGCTTCAACAATGCGCTAAGGGGCAATTTTGTCATCAGCAAAGGGAAGGTGAGGCCCGCTGTGGCCACTGCCACGGCCAAGAACTCCAAGTACTGTGCGTTTCTCGGGGACGTTCCGCAAGCCGCCGCCAAGCGGGCCCAAAGGGTGGATTTGCGCTTTTTGTCAGCGAAGTAAAGGTAGGCCTGCGTGAAGAAGTGGCCATAGAGCCCGCCTGCGGCGCCGAGGAGAAGGAACGGGATTGTTTCCATGAAAAGCCAGCTAAAGTTGCCAAACAGGACTTCGAATAGCGTGCTGTCAATGAAGTTCCTGCCGTCAGCGAACACTTTGAAGCCATAGAGCGCGACCAACGCAATTGTGGCCGAGACGAACGAGTTCCACATGAGCTTGATTGGAGTGAAGTACGACGGGAGGAGCTCGACAACAAACAAGACGCCGCCGATCGGAGAGTTGAACGCGACAGCAATGCCCGCGGCGACGGCCGCGCTGAGCAACTCGCGGCGGAGGCCCTCGAGCCGCGTCTCGCCGTACATGCGCTCGAAGCAGATGGTCAAGATGCAGCATGCAATGTGCACCAAGGGCCCTTCCTTCCCGAGCCAGCAGCCGGAGCCCACGACCAACACAAGCCCGGCAATCTTGTACAAGAGCATCTGCGGGCCCAAGTACTCGTGTCTGTAGTAGTTGAAGCCGGCGACAATGAGCTTGATCTCGGGGATGCCGCTCTGCTTCACAAGCGGCGCGCGCGTGAGCGTGATGAAGCCCGCAGCCATCACCAACACGCACACAAACACCAAGTAGATCGGGAACCCAAGAAGCGCCTGCGCCACGCGCGTGTCGTGCTGCGATATCACCTCCAGCCAGTCGAACCACGCGTCCGCGGGGCACGTCAGGTACGGGTTGAGAAGCGACCACCGGTCAAGCTTCGAAAGACACAAGCCCTTCTTGAAGTCATGGAGCCACACGGCGGCCAAGTCCACAAACACGGCCGTGTACCCCACCGCGAGCGACGTCACGACCAACACGGTCCATTTGCGCAGCGCCGAGCGCGACCCGAGCCGCGGGCTCGACTCCTTCATCCAGTCCACGTACGTGTTGTCCTCGTACGCGTCGTTCGGCGGCCACTCCTCGCGGCCTGTGCGCGTGTAATCCACATACTCAGAGTACCGGACGGTGGGCATTGCGCTGTTGCCGGTATTGTGGTTGCAGGACTGGTGCTGTGGGTTGGGGCGCAGGGCAGCGCACGGCCGCACAGAGTCTTGGCCCGGGGTGCTAGGTGGAGGCGCCACTGTACAGGCGGGCCCGCGGACATAGTATGAGGAGAAGGCCCAGAATGCCGCGGGCGCCCGTTGCGGGTCCCGATTGCGGGGCCGCGTTTCGGCACGGCTTCGGCACGGTTTCGGCACAGTTTCGGCACAGTTTCGGGAAGAGGGGGCATGGGGGCGTGGACGTCTGGCGCCTGCGGGGCGAAAAGCTGGCATTTGTTTTTAGCAGCGTCTTGCTTGTAAATATTGGTATTCGTTTCGTGTAAATTAATAAAGGTGCGCCTGTGCATGGCGCGGGTCTGGGCGCGGGTCCATTGGCAAGGCCCTCCACCGATATGGGCCGGTGCACGTGTTGCTTGTTCCTTTTTGTTTTGTTTTTTTTTTTTTTTTTTTTTGATGTTTCTTACGCTTCTTGCCGATTTATTTCTCTTTGGCCGCCCGGGTTGTTTTCGGGTGCCGAGCTTGCGCCGTGCTCAGAGTCTCTCGGCCACTGACCTGTGGTTTCTCGAGTGATGATTACAAAATAAATGATGAATGACAAATATGGAAATTGGGTGGTACTCGATAAAAATGTAAAAGTGAATAGCAAAACGTTTATAAAGGTAAAAAATAGATATGATACTGCTTTGTTCACCTGAAGTAAATGATTATTCTTAAAAGATTGAGAAGGAAAATGCGAACTACCGAATTTAGAAATTATCTCTGTATCTGCTAAACAGAACGTGATATTTTAGAAACCATTTTTTTTTTTTTAGAAACCAAAATTCGGGTTACAAGTAACAAGATTCAATATTTTTGGTTTCCGAGACGGGAAAGGTTTGTATAGTTAGAGCGTTTGCAGCAAATAAAAAAATAAAACACATCAACATTGTCGGAAGACATGATAGTATATAGAGGAGTTGAACTTGAGGTGATTGAATTCAATCGGGAGAGATGAAAGAAAGGAGTAAGCCATGCAGAACAAAAGGCATATTTCTTTGGCTTGTTTCATGTGCCAAAAGCACAAGCACATTTCTATATGAGTTAGGCTCACACAACTTGGTTAAGAGCAAAGATATTAAATCTCAAAAAATGGGCCTCAATTCTAGATAGACCTTAGCCAAATGGCTCAGGATGAAGTGCAGTTTCGTATCATCGTGCAAAACATATTATGTATTGAGCTGAATGAAAAGATGATAAATATAATATATATGAAAATTTTCAAAAAATGTTTTACGTTAATGTCATAATCTGGTATGTATGCAGATGAGGCACTTAAGTATGAAAGCTCACGTCGTATAGTGTAATACTATCTAAGTTCAGAATCCATTTTTCTTCACCTGACAAATATGCTTTTTGAAGACTTGAATATGGGTTCTATGAATGATAAGCAAAATGGTCTTAGTACAACAGGAAAACTATTGAGCAATGTGGTATCGGAATCAATAGGCAACTTGATCAAGAAGTAGATCACAGAAGAACTATTTGCAAGCCACTAAGGCATATCTTGATAGTCACATGTTTTAAAAAATGTTTTGAACCCAGTCTGGAGAACAATTGGAAGAAACTGCTGCGTTTGCAATAAGATTTGAGTGTGCTAGTTAGATTTTAGCAAATGATTAAATTTTACACAATTGTAAACAAAAAAGACTAAATTTAGAAAACATTTCGGTGATGTTTTCAGCTTTGATGTCTGTTTTGCACTACATGTTTTTAACAAGTTTTAAAGATGGCCTAAGATTTACTTTACAAATGAATGTGGGTAAAGTTGTTGCCACAGAGGTAATCAAAAGTGAAATTGAAGTTTAACTTGGTAAACCCGAGAAAACTATGCAACGTTCTTCAAAAAAAGTTATATAACTGGATAAAATGTATTCCCCACAAATGCGGTTCATTCACTTGGGTTCGTGCGTCCACGGAGCTCTTGACTCCACTGTTTACAGGCCGAGGATCGCTTAAAGTTGAGAATGGCCCGAAAGGTCTTGGGGCAAGATCTTAAAGTGTATTTCATCTTGAGCTTCGGCAAATAGCACAGAATTACCGTCAAGTGCACATCATGCATATCCATAATGAGCACTATTCACAGCAGTCGTGCTATTTGCATTAATCTCTTTATGTTGCTAGATACCAGAATAAATTTGCGGCACAATCAAAATCACTACTCACGCTCAGGGATCGAAAAAGCTTCATAGTTATCTTTTCAGCTTTTTGCGCTGTAGTGTCCAGACCTTTGTGGATTATATATGGCTTCCAGCTCGCTCCGTGAACACACGTGGCTCAGGGGCCCCGGCTTCAATTTTGACCAAACTCTCTCTCCATTTGCCTCCTTGGAAACTTGTTGTTGGTTCTCTAACTCGTGCAAGGAGATGGCGGTGTTGACAAAGGCTAGACCCTGGTGAACCAGACACATTATTTCGCCCACCGTCTTGTACTTCCCCATCAAAGCCTTCACACAATCCACTAAAACATCCCTAAGCTCGACGATATCCACGTACGAATGCCAAATAGTGCTCTTCGTGTATTTGCTCACATGCGTGCACTCATGTATGTTTTTCAACATCAAAAGAGCATGCTCTTTATTGGCCCAGTAAAACTTAGTGTATTGATCCAAAAGACGTTCTCTCACGTTCCGAATCTCGATGACGCGTCTGATGACATCAGAAGTGCGTTTCGCTAGGCCTTTTTGTAGCAAAGTCAATTCACCGTAAATGTGTTCAAATCCAGCATCCATTTCTGCAAGTAGGGTATGGCTGTGCTTGAGCCTAGATTTCCATTGTTCGCAATCTATCGTCTCATCGTCTTCCATGCTTAAGGTAATTATGGCAATTTCATTACAGATTGCCAGTCCCAAGCCATGCAATTCGCTTACTCGCTTTTTCACCGAAACAATGTTTTCGAGCAAGCTCATGATCTTCTCGTTGCACGGCAGCACCACATTCTTGAGTAAGTGAAGGAAGACCTCTTGATAATTCTCTATAATGCTTGACAAAATTCTGGTTTCTTCGAAAGAGTATATTCCACACTTACGGCTTTTCTCTCTGCGTTTACTAAGCTTCTTTCTGGACCCCATAGCTCTCTTGTCCCTCGCCTCAATTTCTTCGAATACCAGACTGTGATCCGAGTCTTGTGAATTTTCATCAAAGGCTACAAAGGACACCGATCTAATGTTTTTCCGAGGCGGTAAATCATCATGATATTGAAACTCAAGAAGTAGCAAGTTGGCTTTTGTCCAGAGTGATGGGGGTGTGGCAACGTTTTGGCCATATCTTGCAGGCAACTCTTTTAATTTCATAACGCTACTCCGAGTCTCATCTTCTGGAAAGGTATTTATGAACAGATTCCCTTCAATTCTTTCTTCAGTTTTGGAAAAGACGGTAGCCTTGCACGACGACGTGGTAATATATTCATTTCCAACAACACGATCCTTGAGAACAGTATCTTCCAGCCAGTTACCTTTTAGAGCATATTGACTGGAAGGACTAGTTTCTTTTTCACCCGTAACAAATTCATGATACTCGGCTCTTTTGAAAACTTTTTGATGGTTTTTTTCTCGAGATCCTGGTGTTGAATTTGTGCACAACTGATTTTGCAGGTCATTGTTGTGAGAGGGCTTATGTTTTTGAAAATTGTCAGCTTTCTTTGCGGTAATCCTTGAGGTCCCATATTTTCTATCCAAAACAGAAGAAAGACGGGGCTTGCCTTGGATGTATTGACCTGGCGTAGGTGAATTTTCGGTTACTGTTCTCATTAGCTTTGTGGGGCTCTCCTGTCTTTCATGAATTGTCCTAGCTGTGACAACAGGCGAAGAACTGATCTTATTGACATCTTTTCCTTGAGAAGAGACACCACCAGCAGCCTCCAACTCGCATTTCGACAAAGCCGACAGAAGCTTCTCACTGCAGGCGATGGCTTCCTCTAGTTTCTCTTCCAAATCATTGGCACTATCATTGCTTAAGCCCGTTTTGACTGTGTTGCTTTCTTTCATCTTGATTTTTGTTAAAGTTTTCGCGTGCATAGTATTTAAAAGCATGGCATTGGGAACTTCAATGTCAAGCCATGCCACAATCGTCTCGATTTCGTCCCATTCTGCTTTTGGAAATTGGTCTTTGGAACGATAGATCGTAATGTTTGGTGTCAGGTTAATAGGTTGAATAGCTTGTGGAGTCTTGCTCTTATTGCTTTTTTTTATACTGGGAAAAGCTATTTCGTTTTGGTTTAAAGCTGCCTTTTCGAGGGACGTCTCATTGGTAAAGGCCGCTGGTTTTGATATGCTTGCAATATTGGTGGTGTTATCCCGAACTTTTCTTCTCTTGAAGAAGGCCTCTGAGTATTCAGCGCTCATGATATCCAGAAGCCCAAAAGGATCGATCTCGAAAGCTGAACACTGCCCGACCATTCCAATATCTTCTATTATATCGCTAATGCTTCTAAGGAGATGAAGTGTTGGCCGATTGCTATCAGCTAAATCCGAACGTACTCTTCCTTCGTTTTCAATGGTTTTGGATCTTTTGAGAGTAGGTCCGTAATCAGCTGATTCTGTTGGTTCTCTTATCAACGTAGAGGGTACTTTATTCAACCTTGACTTTCGGTAAAGTGACTTTGTGGATCTCAAAGCCCTCTGAGCAAATCGCTGTATGGTCACCCGCTCTTTATTGTAAGCCATCCTGGTAGCACTTGGTTGTTGTCCGTAATGTTTTGTGACACCTCTGGCAGCAGATGTCATGAGGTGTGAAATAAGTCTGAAATCTTTTTCGTTAGCAGATTCATGCAATGACTGCTTCAAGAGTAAGCGGGCATTCAATATATCACCCATTCCGATGTTAGAAATTGATGTGCAAACTGTCGTCCGGCCACGATTCAATGCAGCCAAATTATACAAAAGCTGCAAGATACAAGCTTTAGCACTCTCTAAATCAGAATTATGAATTTCTATCTTGCCTTGGAACATTAAATGATCGTGTTCTTGGCTCAAATTATTCACTCCTTTTCGGGAGACACAGTCTTCGAAAATAGCAGTGGTGTCTTCATAATGTTTCAGCTTGTCCCTACGAAATAACTTTTCCAAGAGCAAATTACTTCTCATCGAACTTGCAGCACTTATGTTTCGGTCTTTATTCGATAATGTTTGTGATGAAGCAGTATACTTTGGGAGTAAACGGTTTTTCTGAGGCTTTCCTTCTTGATTCCTGGAGCTGGGATTTCTGAATACATAAAAAGCGAGACAATTGTTTTCGGGAACCGAAAATAACATTGTTTGGTTCGGTTCGAAAAAGCAACTGATCAGTCGAGTCAAGCTTTGAACCGACTCAAAATGCAATGTTTTAGGGCAGTATGAAAGTTTTGAGATCCTAGGAATCGGTTTTTCTTGCGGATAACCAAGTGATGCTCGAAACAAATATTCGAATGTGATATTCGGGTTTTATGGACAACTTTGGAAGAACCCCAAAGGTGTGGGGTATTATTATGTTGTATATGCAAAAAAGACGACTACCCATCGAGCTGTATAGAGTGACGTCTTGTTATATGCTACCCCCGAGCACAAAAAGCAAGCAAGTCGCTACGAAAATGAGTCTCCAAAGAATGCGTCCCCCATGCTTTAAAAATTCAACTCTTAATATTTTACAAGCTGAATTTGGAAGAAAGAATGTATTCTTCTGGAAGAATTGCTCAAAATTTTCCAATATCAACTTGAATGCGTATCTCGCTGTGCGGCTCTGACCCTGCAAGCACGAGATAGGTGAGATACGATTGCGCGTTTCTGCCAGTGCACACCACCAGCTTGGAGGAAGCAAATCCAGGTACAGGGTGCATCAACACACAAGTCTGAATTTTTCGGAGTATTTCGGCAAGCCGGGTACTTGGTTTTTGTTGCAGGTCTACTCTTAAAAGTTTGTTGAAACAAAATTCTGAATGTTGAAATCATGGCGAGAAGCGCACCTAGACAGGCAATGAGCAAAAACAGCGAGCGAGGACAATAAAAGCCGAAAAATGGTTGAGTATTTGAGTAATGCATTCGGCTGATCAATCCATATTTCTTTTTTTGTGGAAACGTACCTGAAGATTTCCGCTGGTATCTAATACATGCCACGTGTCTAAAACTTCAAATGCACAGAACAATTGAGTCCTCTTAATTCATGTATGCTACAAAATCACGAGATTCTACTCTGTTCCAAAAAAAAAAAAAAACGAAATACAACTTTTTATGGGCGGAAATTACCTGCTTTTACCAAAACCTTTTGTTTGTCCCAGAATAAAAAACCCAAGGTATATCGTGCTGCACTAATTAAGCGGTGTATAAAGCGCGTTTCCGAATTGCAAATACTCGATAGTATTAGTGACAGTAATTTAGGCAATTGGCAGAATTTGTATTTATGTACCGGACCATGTTGCAAGATTCTTGTTATTTGCATTTTTCAGCTGTTGTAACAGATCACAGAAGCCAAATCAAGTCTCTTCAAAGATTCTCGGGACAGAGCAAATCGAAAAAATGATTGCCTTTTGAGCAGAAATACCCATTTAGTCCTAAAATTCAGCTCGTCCTGCGTATTGGTGCAGCGCGAAGTTGAAGCGGCTCGCAATACATATAATAGACCCAGCGAGGTATTGTATGCATACATCAGGCCAAATTCCGGGCAGAATGAGATTTGACATAAAAAGCCTTTTGTTATTTGATTGAAGGGACGTGCAAGAGAGAAAAAGCGCCCACACACAAGGTTGTTTGGGTGCAAATTTGTGAAATAAACCGTGGCTATCTGGCGGATTGTCTATATTCTTCGTGAGGTGAGATTGTCCGCACACATTCCCTTTGCTAGGAATGGCCCATGATTTATAGCCGACAGTCAGGAACAAGACGTGGATAGTGCGAGACCTATCGAAAAGTCAAACTTTGTGAACGGACGCCATTTCTGACTGGCCTTTTTATGCGAAGCCGGCGAACCCTTGCTAAACCCCCAGAAAGACCCGTGCACCAGCAGACACCCGCGCAGCGAGAAAAAACCAGAAACCGTGCTACCTGTCTCAAGCACACCAACATGTCGTTTCTCAACTCGACGTCTGCGCAAACCAGTGCCGCGAATGGCCAGGAGTTGGTCAACGACATCACGTTGAACAACGGGCCCGAAGACACAGTCACGGACTTGGCGTTCTCGCCCACGCTGGACATGCTTGCCGTGGCGAGCTGGGACAAGAAGGTGCGCATCTACGACATCGACCCAAACTCTGGAAACTCGCAAGGGCGGGCGCTCTTTGAGCACGACGGCCCCGTGTTCAGTGCACGGTGGACCGCGGACGGCGCGCGCGTCGCTAGCGGCGGCGCCGACAAGCAAGTGAAGTTGTTTGACTTGGCCTCGCAGCAGCTGCAGCAGATTGGCGCCCACGACGCGCCCGTGCGCTGTGTGCGCAGCGTTCTCTGCGGGCCGTCAAACACGGAGGTGATTGTGAGCGGCTCGTGGGACAAGACGTTGAAGTACTGGGACATGCGCGCGCCGCAGCCGGTATCCGTGATCAACCTCCCCGAGAAGGTGTATTGCATGGACTCGTCGCAGAAGCTCTTGGTCGTCGGGTGTGCGGAGCGGCACGTGGCAATCATCGACTTGACGAATCCGCAGCAGGTCTTCAAGCTGGCCATGTCCCCGCTCAAGTATCAGACACGGTCCATTGCGTGCTACCCACAAGGAAACGGCTACGCGATCGCGTCCATCGAGGCGCGCTGCGCGATCCAGTACATCGACGACGCCGAGCAGCAGAAGGCGGGCTTCTCCTTCCGCTGCCACCGCAAGGGCGCCAACGGCGCCAACCCGCTGCGCACCACTTCCGTCGGGGCCAGCGAGACACACTTGTACACCGTCAACGCCATCTCCTTCCACCCGATCCACGGCACCTTCTCCACCGCGGGCTCCGACGGCACGTTCTGCTTCTGGGACAAGGACGCCAAACAGCGTCTCAAGAACTTCCCCAACGTCGGTGCGCCTATCACGGCCACTGCGTTCAACCGGAACGGCAGCATCTTCGCGTACGCGAGGGGCTACGACTGGTCGCAAGGGTACCAGGGCAACAGGCCAGACTACCCCACAGATGTTAAGTTGCACCCGCTGAAAGACGACGAGATAAAACAGAAGAAGAAGACGCGATAGAGGCATGAACAGGCTCACATGGCAACACGCGCAGAGACCACCTCCCCCAAAGAAATTCGCCCGCACGCACCCAGGCAGCCCACACTCGAGGCGGATCGACCCAGACGCGGGGGGGGGGGGGGGGAGTCATGCGCAGATGTGTTGATTGGCGCACATGTAAGAAGGGAAACAGGCGGATGACGGAGCGACATGCTAGAGACATGGGCCGGCCCGGCAAGGGACGGTCCCGGATAGCCCCACGCCTGCAGAAATACAACAGAGAATACCAGTACATACTACTCAACGCAAGACACACGGCACTCAGCCGTCGGTTCGTGGTCCCCAGCGCATCATGCCTGGCCTGCAGCGTCGTCTGCCCTCGTGCCGTGCGTCGTCATAATTAAGCTATTACTGATTGTCGGGGTCAAGGCGCTAATTGCAGGCGATGCGTGCGCCCTTGTGCAGTGCCGCGCCCGCGGAAAGCGCGGCCAAAAAAAAAAAAAAAAAAAAACGAAGAGCCAGAAAAAAAGAGCCAAAACCACGCGGCCCACGCAAAGAAACACGGGCCGGCACCCGTGCACCCTGTCCGTATTTGGCAGTCGCATTCATGCACGGGCTCGTGCGCGGGTCAAATTTTCATGGGTTTGGCCCACGCACGGAGTCAGCACAGGAGCAAGTCACCAGAAACACATGTCACTCCACAGTCTGACTTCCGCCCAGACACCCTCGAAATACCCGCCCCCGCCTGCTCCGCACTTGCCGCCACAAGCAAAGCACGTCGATGCCAAAATGACCTACCCTCCACGTGCACTCATTTCTGAGCCGTTTGCCTATCAGATGGAAACGATCGAACGGGCCCTCATCGAGGCCCAGAGCCAGCCACAGCCCTACTATGGCCGCCGCAGCAACGCCGGTAGCTACGGGGCAAGGAGCCTGCCTCAAATCGGGCCGGCTTCAAGCACCCCGGGCCACCAGGGCAGCTTCAACACGGGCTCCTCGCCCGCCCAAAACACGCTGTTTCACGGCCAGCAGGCTGCGCCCAAGCCCACGCACGGGGCCTCGGCAGGGAGCTTCTTTCCAAACAGCCAGTACGGCTTCTACCTGCAGGGCCAGCGGCCACAAACACAGCAGTCCCTGCTGCCGGCGTTGGACATGTATGGGCCCAGTTTCCGTGGCCCCGCGCTCCACCGAGACTCTGTGCTGGGCCCCGTGGCGACCGGCCGCGTGGGGATGCACGCGTCGCTCGGGGGCGTGGGCATGACGCCGCACATCCCGCAGGTGTTCCACGATGAGCGGGTGTTTTCCGTCCCGGGCGGCCTCGGACCCACCGCCCACGACCCGCCCGCGGGGACGGACGCGAAGGCCCGGGACGGCCTTGCCACGTTTGACCCGTTCGGCGAGTTTGCGGGCCACGGCGCCCTGGGGCTGCTTTTCCTGCCGATGTTCAGCTCTTCCAACAAGCTCTTGGGCCCGACTTACAACTCCACGTCGTCCAATATCTGGGGCAGTAGCAGCAAGAGCATGACGGGTGACGCTGCTGTGTGGGGCTAGGCCCGAGGCTGCTTTTATGGAATGCCCTGGAGAACTCTGCCTGCGGAGAACGCACTGGTGTTTAGAAAGCCCGCAAGTGATTCGAGGAAAAAAAAAAAAAAGAGAGGAAAAAAAAAAAACAAGCGGAGTCAAGATATTAAAGAAGAAGAAGAAGAGGGAGAAGAAAAACGGAAAGATACTAATGGTTGAAAAAGGTGAGTTATCTTGGGGAAGATGCCGCGCCGCGGTTCGGCGGGGCAACTGAGTTGTACAGAAGAAGATATTTATGAGTTTTTGTTCGGTCTGGAGAAACCAACAACAAGGGTGCGGCGGCGCGCCCTGCGCGGCCGTTTGGGTTTTGGTTCCAGTTAGTTATGGTTTGGTCTGGTATTGTATGTACAAGGTTGTATGTGACTTCAATGGATATTGGTCGAGACTGCGCCGCACCACGTAGCCACGGCGGGGGCCGGCGGAAAAGAAGGAAATAAGCGAGGGTTGGAAATAAGCACCAAGACTTCGCTAAGGCGCGGGCGAGGAGGCTCTACCCAGCGAGCTAGGGCACACGTGCGAAAACGCCGCGACCCTCGGGCCTGGCGCTCGCCTTCGGTGCGCCAAAAACCCAGAGCCACCCCACGAGAAAAACCACGGCGAAATTGAAAAGAAAAGAAAAGAAAAGATGAAATAAAAAAAAAAAAAGAAAATAAAAGAAAAGAAAATAAAAGAAATTGAGAAAAAGACTTGGCAATTACCGAGGCCCGCCCGCCAGCCGCACTGCGAAGCGATCGCACAGCACAGCATGCGAGTTTCCTGAGTAACAGGCAATCCAGAGCCAGAGAACAGACCTGCGCGCCAATTCCGCTTGGCCGCACCCGCCATAAATGGGGCCATCGTTTGCAGGGTCCAATAAAAACACCCATGCCCCGCGGCGCGCTTTGCCAGCGAAAACAGAAGAGAAAAAAATAAGAAAAAAAAAGGACACGCCAAGGCGAGGAAGCGAAAAAAAAAAAGCCATTCACGCCCGGGCCAGCGAGAGCAGGAGGCACATTAAAAAAAAGGCGAAAGAAGACAGAGAATAGCCAAAGCCACAACCACAACCACAACCAAAAAGAAAGCCAAGAACAAGCGAAAAGAGCAGATTCAATAACAATGTAAACACGTCGTAGAAACAGATTGCAGCGATTGCAGCGATTGTAGCGATTCCTTGGAACACACCGCACGTTCTCTGCCCTTTGACCCTGGTGCGCACCCCAGCGTTCGGCACGAAAGGACGCCGCGCCCCGCCCCGCTGCGGAGGCCGCACTGGCAACGGCTCTGGCCTCTCGCGCCCACCCAGCGCACGCCTGCGTCGAATCTGCCCCCGATCCCCAGGGCCCCTGATTCCTCCGCGCGTCGTGCCCGTAGTAAAAGGCGAGAAACGCTTTCGAAAAAAAGAAAAAAACCAAGAACGAACCCAGTCTTCACAACAGCACTCCCTACGCCCAAAACACTCATCCGGCACGCCCCTATTCAAGCACAAACCAGGCCCACTCCTACACACCTGCACCACGTGCCTGGACATCCCACCGCACGCCAGCACTGAGCAGCACAGCCGGCACCTCCCACCTCTCGCTCGGAAAAAAAAACCACACCAACAACACCCCCGCTTCAGAATGAGCCGCCAAAACACCCCGTACATGCACAGCAAGCGGCCGCCGGGGCCGGGCCCCGCCGGCGGCGCCGGCCCCATGAACATGCTTCACGGCAGCCCGCCGACAGGCACACCCTTGCCGCAGCACGTGCCGATGAACAGCGCCCGCTGCGTCACCGACAGCAGTGTCACCAGCGCCCGCCAGCTCTTGAACGCCTACGTGTACGAGTTCTTGGTCAAGAGCACGTTGCCCGAGACAGCGCGCCTGTTTGCCAGCGAGGCCGACGTGCCGCTGGTCCCCCTATCGCAGGCGCCAGCGCCGGGCCATGGCTCTGCCAAGACGCTGCCCGCCATGATGGGCCGCCCCGACACCGCGTCCACGTCGCTCGACAAGGACGCCGTCTCCGCGCCGCTGGCATCCACGACGCCGCAGACGCCGGCGTTCTCCGCCGCGCTTTTTGCCGAGGAACACAACCTCCCGGGCGTGGCGCTCAGCATGGAGGCACCACAGGGCTTCTTGTACGAATGGTGGCAGGTGTTCTGGGATGTCTACCAGGCGAAAAACGACCGCTCCAGCTCGTCAGCCTCCGCGGAGCAGTACCTTCACATGCAGATGATGGCCCAGCGACAGGCGCAGGACCCGTACCACCTGAACCTGGCGCTTCTGCAGGGCCAGAACAACATGCTCGCGGCCGCTGCCCAGCACCCATACCAGGGCCCTGTACCCAACATGATGCACCAGCAAGGCCCTCCAGGGACGCTGGCGTCGGCGCCGCATATGGCTGCGCTTCAACAACATCAGCAACAACATCAGCAACAGCAGCAACATCAGCAGCAGCAACAGCAGCAGCAACAGCAGCAACAACATCTACAAAGACAATTACAAGGTCAGCAACCGCCACCCAACATGGACCCCCGCCAACAGCGGTACATGATGCAGATGATGATGAAGCAGCAGCAGCAGTTTCAGCAGCAGCAAATGCAGCAGCAAAAACAGGGCCAGCAATTTCAGGACCAGCCGCCGCTACCGCAGCATCTGCACCCAACGCAGGGCCAAGGGCCCCCGCAACTCAACAATCTATCTTCGATGCAGCAGCAACAACAACAACAACAACAACAGCAGCAGCAACAACAGCATATTCAGTTACAGCAGCAGCAACAGACACCGCATCAGACGCCACAGCAAGCACCGCTACAGACTCCCCTGCATCCACCGCTGCAGACTCCGCCCGTGGGACAGATGGGTAGACAACCTCCGCCACCGCCGCCGCAGCAGCACCCCCACCATCTTCCGCAGGGCATGGACCATCCAGTCAACAATATGCCTACGAACATGAAGCTGCTGCCCATGTTTATACATCAGCAAGGAATGACTCAGGCGCAAAACCGGATTCAGCAACAGGCGCAGACGCAGATGCACAACTTACGGCAACAGGCCGCTGTTGCTAATCCGCTCGCTAGGGACACCAACAGCCCGGTTAACATGAATGGCCAACGGATGACCCAAGGCCATCCTCGTCCGCTCCCCTCTCAAAGCATGGGTGGGATGCAAGCGCCTTTTCAAAACCAAATGGTTAGTGGCGCGGCGATGTCTCCTCCTTTCGTTGCAGGTAACGGACCAGGAAACGGGCTTAATTTGCAAATGGGCAATTTGCCCATGGGCAACAACGGACAGCTGGGACGCAACTCTAACGCGTTGCAGGATTATCAGATGCAACTTATGATGCTAGAACGGCAAAATAAAAAGCGCCTAGATATCGCGCGCTCCAACGGATCTACCGAAAGCCCGGGACCAGTGCCGCAAGTCAATCAGCCTGTGCAGATGTTGCCGCATCAGCAGGCTCCACCTGGGCCGTCGCCTCGCATGTCCCACCAAGGCTCGCCCTCTGCTAGCGGCCCTGGGCCTAAGAGAGGATCGGTGTCAAAGAGGAAGCAAAGCGCGTCAAACAGCGCGATAACACCGCAGTCTGCTGGCACAGACGCAAGTGGTACTTCCAATGGCAGAGCACCCGGAGGAGGACAAGCCAAAAGAGAGCGTAGCGCGCCACTCACGCCCGCTGCAGAGACAGATGGAGCCAAAAAAAAGAAGAAGCACAACGGAGGAGACTCCCCAAAGAAACAGGCAAAGTCAGCTTCAAGCGCGAAGAAGGAGAAAGCCACCCCGAAGTTCACACCCGCCAAAGAGCCTAAAGTTGAGGATGTCGAATTTGTGGAAGGCAAAGCGTACGACCACGCTGCATCCAAAAAGATGCCGCCACCCAACTCATCCTTTTTCCAGCCGTCCCTCGGTAGTGTAGAGATTATAGGCGGGCCCGTTGGACTGGTAGGTACCGGCGATGTGAATTTTTTTAATCCAGGCGGGAACCCTAACATGGATGATATTGACTTTGACTTCAACCTGTTTTTGGACGGTGGAGATGAAGGCTTAAACGACAGACTCTCGACCTTTAACTGGGGCAACCCCATAGAAGGCGACTGATGCAACGTGCTTGTTCCCAAGGACGTTCGATTTCATTAAATGAAAAATTCCTGCAGCGACAGACATTGAATCATCAGTAAGTGTTAGCTAGGGATGAGTTTCAGCAGAATCTGAATCTATGACTTTTCGGAGAAAGGTGTCATACAGCAGCGCGACGGACGCAGACAGGTCCGGCCTTGCCCTGGGACTGACGTCCGCTATTTTTTAGTGCATATAAATTTCTGGCCTACTAAAAGGTGATGTACAATATACTTAATTTCCAGTCCACATGACTACCTACTGTTTCTGCTCCGCTTTGTTGTCTGGCTTTGCCTCCACAGTTTCTTTCAAGAAGTAATCGGCGTTGTTCCAAGTCGCGAGAAGGACCACGGCGAGAATGGCGACTAGGAGCTCTGAGCTAGCCATGGTTGACGGATACACGTTCCAGCACCACTCGTGCGCAGCAAAGATGAATGTTCCGGTGAATACGTTGAAACCCGCAGCGTGGAGAATGAAGGGAAACAGCCATTGGTACCACGAGAGGAACTGGTAATGCAAGGAACGGGCGAACAAAACCCCAATGAGATTGGACACGGCAAACGTCCACAAGATCAACTTTGGCCCAACGGTTGGGTGGAGGAAAAGGTTGCCCGGGTCCCGCGTATCTTGGAGTGGGTGCACGAGCGCATCCTTGAGCAATTTCCACACAGACTTCCGCGTGACCCGCGGCGACACGAACCGCGTCAAGACAAAGACAAGCAACACGCCGGCGTGCCCCGCCAACAAGAGACGGGAGAAATTTGGCGACGAGAAGATGTCTTCGGGCACGAAGCGCCAGTTGACGGTCCACGTGTGCAAGAACAGCCGGGAGAAGTCGAACGCTTGGCACAAGTACGTTCTGCGCAAGCGCTGGGCCTCTTCGTCCCAGAACAAGGGCAAGAGAAAGCGCCAGCCAATAAGCACTTGCACTGCGGGAATCACGGCAAGCACCGCCAAGCAGTGGAAGATGCGCTCGCCCAACACAAAGTACACCACCACTACAAACGCCGGGAGGTAGAGAAGCACGTTCATCTTGACGCTGAGGGCCATGCTGTACATGTCGGCCGCCACGGCGCAGAGCAAGAAGCGCATTGTGGGCGAGAGCCGCGCGTGCCAGTACGCGGCCTGCTGGAGAGTGAGAATCACCGCGAGCACGCCGATCGTCGTGAAGCAGTCGTTGAACATGCGCAAGACGTAGATCGAGTAGAGCCGTCTGCTGCAAAGAAGCAAGTAGAGCGGCCATGGCGGGAAGTCGCCGGCCATCGTGCACACCGCACACGTGAAGACCACCGTGACGGTGAAGAGGTACCCGAACGCAAGCTGCGCGATCCGCAAGTGCACACCGCCGTCGGTGAGCCAGTAGAGCGCCTGGTACACCTGGAGAAACCCTGCCGGGTACACGGCGGGGCCCGTGTCGCCTGCAATCTGGGAATAGTCGAGGGCACCCGCATTCGCCAATTCCACCTGCTGCATGTAGGTGGTAAAGTCGATCTCCGTATACGGCACGGTGCTGATGATGAGCTTGCAGATGATGGACGACGCAAACGCGAGCACGGGGATCACCGCCCGGTTGACGGCAGGGTCGTACACGAGCGCCACGGCGCCGTTTGCCATGTCCTGGGCGACGTTCTTGAAGGTGAACGCCGGGAGCTCGGGCGCCGCCGCACTCGCCAGGCCGGCGCTGCAGGGCCCCAGGCCGGCTTTGGAAGGGGGCGTGTTGCGATCGTTTGCCATTGCTGCCGTGTTTCCAGAGTGCTTTAGACTGTACGGCGAGGGGAAACAAACACCTGAGCGCAGACACCCATGGCTGGGGTCGATGGCGCGGCCCAACGCGGGTGCAGGCTTATCGTGCTTAGCGAAGCACCAGGAAACTGCAGGGTGCTTCGAATGTGCCAACACCCGTGAATGGACTGGTTTCGCCCGTGAGAGTCACTTTTGTCCGTACTAGGTGGTTGGGTGTTTGAGTAACTGGGTGTCTGGGTGGTTGGGTGATGAGGTGATCAGCTTTTAAGATGTTCAGGTATTATTAGGTGCTGAGGTGCTAAGGCGCTGATGTACTAAGGTGATCACGGGACAACCTTTCTCGATGTCGGCTCCGCGAGGCGTATCTGCACTCGGATATATGGCGGAACACTGTTGGTGCAACCCGGAAAAGGCCGTGGCCATACGTATATATGTACTTATAGAGCGCCCCACACGTGTCAACTGGAAAGCTTGTCACATTGTTGGTGCGTCCCAAAGACTGACTGTTGACTACTTACTGAGGCGCGAGGCTAGCTCATCGGCTCTCGGCACTCGCGTATCAAAGCGTGTGGTGATTCACTCCCCACAGCATTACATGTCAGGTACGTCTATGCGATAGAAATACCCTGATGAGGTCAAGTAAGCATCTGCTGGTTGTCGCATTGATGGACGCGCAAATCTTTCTCGTGCCTCTAGACATACGCCCTGACGTTTCTCTTCTTCATGTTCTTGGTTGCCTCGCGTCTCTTCTTCTTGCACTCGCGCCCGACCTCGCCCCTCATGGACCAGAACCACTTCTCGTAGTCGTCCTCCTCGCCTTCCGGGATTTCACGGGTGCTGGCATCTTCAGATTCGCCCGGAAGCCTGAACCTCTGGCCAAAGTGGCCAATCTTGCTGAGCTGCGTTTGCGACTGCAAGAACGGCGACTCGGAGTGGCTCCAAAAAAGGCCAAACTTCCGCTTGTTGGGGTTTGCGTACTCCTGGGCCTTTTGATCCTCCTCCTCCTGCTTCAACCTAATCTGTTCTAGCAACTTCTGCCTCTCGGCCTCGTCGTGCAAGTGCTTTTCCTCGTCGATGTCGTCGTGAGGAACCGCGAGACTGAACCCGGTGCTCTCGTGCTGGTTCTGGCTCTGGTTGAACAAAGATCGAAGCGTTTCCGTTGTGCTTGTTGTTGGTGGCGCGCTGAACTTGGGCATCAAGTCCTCTTCGCTATCCTCGGCAGCATCTGCAGCCAGATCATTTTGCTGCCCTTCCTTGCCTTGTGTAGAGTTCGAAGAATCGGCTGAGGACTCTGACGATTCGTCTGAGGATTCTGAGGAATCGTCTGAGGACTCTGAGGAATCGTCTGAGGACTCTGAGGAATCGTCTGAGGAATCTGAGGAATCGTCTGAGGAATCTGAAGATTCGTCTGAGGGATCTGAGGATTCGTCTGAGGGATCTGAGGATTCGTCTGAAGAATCTGAGGAATTCAATGACTTAGAAGAGTGGGTAAACGAGGAAGATCCAGAAATAGCTTCGGTAGAGCCCGGGCTGGCTTCAGGGGACCCAGAGGGCTGGGAAGAGACTTCGGCACAGCCACTTGATGGCAACGTGGCAGGGACCGCGGCCGCAACGAGTGCGGTGTCGTCATTCATCTCCAGCGTAGCGCCCCCATCATGCTCGGCTTGTGTGTCCTCGTGCTCCACGTCATAGTGAGTCTTGATTGCCTCGGTGGTGTACAGTTGCTGTAAGGCGTCCATATCGATGTCGTTTCCTTCGTCACTCTCCGAATAGTACACTTCCTCGGGCGGGCGCTGCGCGCTAGACCTGAACTCCTCCACCACGGCCATTTCAATGTCGCCCGCGTCCTCGCTGTCCGAGTCACACGGCGCCACGGACCCCTGCACCTCGAAGTCGAAGCGGGGCACTGTCTTACGGCCCTTGCTGTCGTACGAGACGCCCTCGTCGTCGCTAACGTCCTCCATCTCCACCGGGGTCTCCTTGTTGAAGTCGAACGTCGAGAAGAGCCGCGCCAACACGGCGGTGTTCTTTGCGCGCTCGTCGTCTAAGCACGGCAGACCCGCGTCAGGCGCCGCGTCGTCGGCGTCGCCGGCGTCGCCGCAGGCCGTGGCCAGGGCCCCATACGCTAGGGCCTGATCCCCCGAGACGCCACAGGACGCGTGGGCGAGGGCCTGTGCGGCTGCGTGTCTGCGCGCGCCCACGCTGCGCTCCACCACGTGGTCGTCGCCGGACCGCCAGCTGCCGTCTGCGTACCGGTAGGTCAAGTCGAGCGCAGACCGCTGCTCCACGCCCCACAACTTGGTCTTGTAGCACCGGAGCTGCTTGAGCTCGCCGTTGATCAAGACGCGCATCGTCTGCTGCTTGCGCACAAAGTACGCGGGCGGCCGGGCCGTCTTGCGGACCCGGCCGCGGACAACGTCCCCGCGGCCCGACGTGCGCGAGTACTGCTGCGTGCAGCTGCCCTTGGGCACCAACGTGCTGCCGTACGACCGCGCGCCCACCAACGAGTGCGCGGGGCTCTTGTGCTTCGTGTTGCCGCTGAGGTCGTGGAACGTGTGGGCGGACTTCATGTACCCCTGGCTGGATAGGGTGGCGCCCACGGGGCAGGTGCCCGCGACCGGCGCGCCGGTGGCGCTGTTGCAATGGCCATGCGCCGCTGCCTCACGGATACGGGCGGCCCGCGCGAGAGCAATGCCTTCTTGTTTGGCAAGCGCCCGCGCGGCCGGTGCCGGCCGGCAGTGGTCCTTCTTCCACGCGACGTCGAACGCCGGTTTCGCTACGCCAATGCTGATCTTGCGGCCCATGTAGAGGATCCCGTTGAGCGCGGCCTTGAGCCGCTCGAGGTCACGGTCGCCGAGCTCCATGTCCGCGTACGCAAAGTAGTGCTCGCCTGCGGGCTTGCCATGGAACTCGAGCGGACCGACCATCGGGCCGTACTTCGCCATCCGCGTGCTGAGCGCAGCGCCGTTCTGCCGGAGCGCGGGCGAGATATTGCCCACGTGGATGCGCCGGCGTGTTTTGGGCTCGGGTGATGTCATGCGCGTGTGTGGTTCGGCGTGGCACTTGGCTGGAGTCTGTCACGTTTGGCGTTGCCCAGAGGTTGATGGGTGCGCGAGCTTGGTGCGAGTGCGCGATGGCCAGTGGGGGTGGGATTTTTTTTTTTTGGTGCGATGAGCGCTCGCGGCGGCCCCGAAGGCCCCGCCACCAACACCAATAAAGCATGGCTCTGACCAATAAAAAAAAAAAAAAAGGAGACAGACAGAAAAAGATGCGGGCGGGGGACAGACCGATAAAAGGATGGGAGGCGGAGGGAGGCGGATGGGGGCAATGGGGGCAATGGGGGCGATGGGGGGGAGGATTGGAGAGTAGGGCACGGCGGACGCTACAGGCTACAGAGTGCTGGGGGACGCAGGCGTTGTGACATTTTCTCTTGGTGGCTCCGCGCTGAGCCGAGCAGTGGTGCGCTTGCCCAGGCGGCGGTGCGCGCCCACGCCAGCACTCTGGGCGCCCCATAGGAGACATGCTATGGGCGCACAACAAAAGCGCGAGTCGGCCCGACAAACCGCCGCCAGAAACACAACGCGGCGCCCACGGGAGAATGGGAGCTTCGAATTAGAAAACCAATAGAAAAGTAAAAACGGCGCACGCAGTTCTCGGGCCGTCTTCTCACGCGCCTAGGTCGCTGCCCACATGTCGCGCAAGCCCATGACCGAGGTCACGGTGCCCGCCAAACCCACGTCGCCCTCACTAAAATGCAAGTAGTTCAACAAGTTGAGGCACACGAACATGTCCAAGCCATCCCAGACCAACTTGCGCCTGGCGCCGCACACCTTGCCGCGGAGCGCCGCGACATCGGCCGCGTCCTCGGCCGCGGCCATCTTGGCCTTGTTCACCAGGTACGTTCTGAGCGAGTTCACGACGCCGGCCACCAACCCCGCGAGCCAGCACCGCGCCGCGTACGTGGGCACCCGCGGGTACGTCTTCTTGTCGACGAGCCCCAACAACTTGAAGAAGGTCACCAGGTCCAACGCCAAGTAGCCCGCGTAGCCGAGGTTGCGCACGACCGTGCTGAGCAGCAACACCGGGTCCATGAGTTTGTTGTCGTACGCCTTGCTGGCGGCCTGCAAGTGGGTCAAGGGCTTCAAGAACCGCATGCCTTTGCGGATGAGCGTGGCGTGCTGCTTCAAGTCCGCAAACTTGCGCACAAGCTGCGGCGAGAAGCCGCGCCTCTGCAAGTAGTACGCCATGAACCGCGAGAGGTACGCCACCAACCGGAACGACTTCTCTCTTTTCGGGGTGCTCTCGAGGAAGCGGAGGAGCTTTGTCACCGTCGGGTGGTAGATGATACAGTCGGCCACCATGATGCGCAGTCGTCTTTGTTCTCCGTGTGTCTGTGCGTCAGAGCCCTATAAAATTCCAGAATTCAAAAAGCAGAGCCGGCAGATTCTTGCGTGATTTTTTTTTGCCCGTGGCGCTGCTGGTTCAAAAAGAGGACGTGGGCTCTTTATGTGCTTGTGCGGAGCGGTGCCCAGCGTGCTAGTCGCGCGGCCGCGAGTATGGGGTGCGGCGCGCCTGCCGCTGATTTTGCTTCGCTTCCCATGGGCCGAGGCTGCGGCGGGGCGGGCGCGCGGAGCTGCGCCAAATGCGGCAGGCGCAGCCCGGGGCCGCGCGTGCTCGTTGGAGGGCCAAATGGGGGCAAATAACCCCGCGGTCCGGGGCGGCGTCGCTGGGAGCGCTTGCCGCGCTTGGGGGCCTGGGGCTTTTGCGGGGGCATTTGCTATACGGCCGCGCGAGTGGTTTATGGTTGAGCAATTGGACTTGGGGCTGTGTGAGTATTATGGTTAGTTGGGAACACGTTATCATCTAGCCACTAGCTGGTGGAATTAATTGAAGAAAGCGGAGTTCCAGCGAAATAGATAATATACATGATAACGCAGAGTTCCAGTAGAATAGATGGCACATCGAAGAGACACGAGTCCACTAAAACACATTACAAATGGACAAAATCATATACAGTTGAGGAAGAGGGGGGGGGCGGGGGGAGTCGAACCTACACGGCAAAATGCGGAACAATCCATTTGACTTTAGGACGTGGTTATAATATGCTTTGTTCTGATTTATACTTTAATGAGTAAATGAGATTAAAGTATAGAAAGAACATCTTTTACGAGAAGCAGAACAAAGGAGAAATAATCCATAAGCTTCCAACATGCAAATAGCACATTGAATAACGACACAATTATAATCCCGTGATGATGCATGTGGAATCGATTCAATGTAAAAGAGCCTTGTGTGATTACAACATGAATGTTTAGTGAGCCAACGTGCACCGCGAAACATTTTAGCGATGCGTCATGCAACGTTGTTTCGCCTAGCCACGCCTGTAGTTTAATTATCCATAGTATCGACAAGAGAGGGCTGCAGGATCACACCAGATGGTTTGATGAAATCGAAAGGACCAGTTCCACCTTCCACTAGAGATAAACCATATCGTGAGTAATTTTTTTTTTGCCTTCCCTCAACAGCTTGTGATCCAATGTTTTGTTCTTGTTGGGTTCGAGAACTTCCGAATCCCCTGTCGCATTGTAGTGCTACAAGTATACGCCATCTTTGAGGTTCCATTTCTCAATAAAATGCTTTGCCCTTATTTATCGGAATCAATTCATTACCAAACAGTCCAATCTGACATGGACAAAGCAGTATACACAAATCTAGTACTGGTCCATATGAATTTGAATTTGAATTTGAATTTGATTCGTTGCTCGACAAGTGCACCAGTTCATCAATCAATAATGTACATCACATCTTTACTCATCCAGTCGGCGATGATGGTCCGCACAGGCACAGAGCCAAAGAAGTAACACCCTGGTGTCTCGCCTACCTTACCCCAGCAGGGCCAAAAAAAAACAACCTTCAACTCTTTCCGGTTGCCCTTCTGTTTTTTAATCTTCTTCTTATTCTGTTGCGACCATGTTTTCACCACCCATTAGTGGCGCGGGCTGCTCCCGCGTCGCTCGATCCAGATGGGCGCGCGCATTGTTTTCCTCGTGCTACGCGAACCACGTAAACACTCGATATCACCACACAGATATGGCTGGCCCCACCAATGCCGACAGGAAGGCCCCCGTGGCCACCTCGGAGAACCTCGCGAGTCACATGACGTCACCGCCCGCGTCGTTTCTTCTGTCGGCCCGGCCCAGGAAGTCGATTCTCAAGCACAAGGAGTCCGAAAACGCCACTGTTCCTATTTCGTTCGGGTCCCACAAGCCCGATCCGCCGTTGGAAAGGCCGCTCGATAGACGCGTCTCGTTTGCCGAAAAAGTACAGCTCCACAAGATTGATGTGGGCCCGTACCTCAGTGAGACCCGCCTGAATTCAGGCTCAGATGACCTCGAGCTGGATGGGGGTTCCGATGCCGTCCCCACTTTTCTGACGCTCGAAGCTGATGCAGACAAAACGCTCACCATGCTCAGAGCTCAATCAGATGCGGCATTGGCGAGTGGCTTGGAGGGGGCTGCCGCCGGCCACAGCTTTCGTGATCTTCCTGACATTCCTGCCCACTATTTCCTGGAGAGCCTTGAGCTGCCACAGGAACCTCCTCAAGACACAAACGCGTCGGGGGAAGAATCAGAACACTCCATGGAACTCACAGGGCCGCTTCTGGTGTCTGCACCATCGCTGGGCGCTGGGGTCGGTGCCTCCTCGCAGGGTGCGTTTGATCCACAAATGATCCATGCTACCGAAGAACGAGCTTCGGCTGAGTCGCCGCACATCACAGCAAAGAAAACAGAAGCGCAAGAAGCCTCCGTCATAAATGACGACGAGATCGGGCCGCAAGCGTCATTGCCGCGAGCAACCGAAGTGCCCCGTCATCTCGAGCCGGCATCTGGAGAAGCGCCATATGACGGCCAAAACATTGACTCCCCAGATGCGAGCACCTCTTTGCACGACAATAAGGCAGTGATAGTCCAAGATGTCCACCACGCGCCGTCTCTCACCTCTTCGGAAGACTTCGTAGATGGCGAAGAGGACATGGAGTTTACGCTGCAAATCGAACACTTTCGGTACGAGGAAATGACGATGGAATTGACCCTCCCGCAAGCCTCAGATCTCGCTAGCTTGTCCACAAGGTCGGCCGGTTTTGAGAGCTCACTCCGCGTCTTCGAAAGCACAATGAATATGATCGATGCTAACATGTTCTCGCACCCTCTTGGTGATGGAACCGAAGAGGTCACAATGGACTTCACTACGCCTATGCCGGCGCTGGCGCCAGACGCAAAATTGATGGATACAGACGAATTAACTATGGAATTGACCAAGCCTTTGAATCAAGATCTTCCTACCTCATCAGATATCACACATAACCAATCTCCAACACAAGGCGATCTGAAAAACATTGGCGAAGATTCTGCTATGGTTTTGACCCAACCAGTGATTGTGGACTCCTTTAAATTTGCGGACAGCCACGAAGTATTGAGCAAACCTGAGTCTCCTCAATCAGACACTTCACAGCAAAATACACAGGGTTATGTCTCCCCTATTTATGTGGAGAGCCAAGAGTCTGTTGATGCGAATTCGGTAGCTCCAGCGGAAAGTTTCGACTCGGCTCATAAAAAAGGAGCAGAGGATCTCAGCACTATAAATGAGGAAGATTCTGAACATGATTCCTCATCAAAAACCAGGGCTGAGCTATTCCCCGTTGAATTAGTGCAGACACCGACAAATATAGAACATCCCGAAGGTATAGCTTCAGGTCTTCCCAGGGAACTGAGGAACAGAGGGCATGATCGCAGCTCCCGAGAGTCGAGCTCATCCTCACTGAGCGACAATAATCACTATGAGGGGTCCTCCCCAGAGGAAATCGGCTCCAGTAAGCACTCCCTTAAACCAGCAATGAACCCAAGTCCACCAAAGAAACCAAAAGCAGCTAAAGAACCCGGAAGATTTTCGGGTTCTAGAACGGACGAGATGCTCAATTCTCAATCAGAAGATAGCTGGGCTGTTCCAGAGATCTCCCTCATGGAATTCCTAGAAAAAATTGGAATCAAGTTCTACGATGACCTCGAGATAGCAACCGACTTAACAGCCATGTACCAGCCTGCTTTATCAGGCACGAAGCAGCATCTGAAAGAAGCATATTTCAGGGCAAATATCCAGCTTCCACTATTTGAGATATACGTGTTGACTTGCAAAGAACTAGCATCACAAATAAATGAAGGGAAGAAGAACTTTGATAAGCTCAAGGAAGAGTGTCAGCAAAGTAATCCTTATTTGTTTAAGCAATATCTTTCATCTTTGCCACATAAGCAGTTTGCTATGCGATCAAATTATCATATGATTAAAGAATACGCTAGACAGAAAGCAAGAGGTCTGTGGTATCAGTGGAAAAAGAAAATCATTAGAAATGTTCTTTACGTGTATCAGAATAGCTTTAAGGAACTTCAAAACCAGAAAATATCACTTGAAGCGGATGCTAATGAGATATACCAACGGCTTGACTCGGTGAATGACAAACTTCGAGTTTTGAAATCTGATTTCAAAAGGTTTAAAGAAATTCAGACTAGCTCAAAGGGCTTAGGCATAGAGCATGTCCAGAATATGAAAACCCGAATGGTAGATCTCAACAAAAATCTCTTGAAACATAAGATCTCTATTTCTGAAAAGGAAAAATCAATCATATTACTTCGGAGCAAAATTGAAGATGAAGCCCGCGTTTTGAAGCAACTAGAAGCTACCTTATCGGAAACAAACGAGGAATTGAGTAAAATGAAGCATTTTAATAGCAAGGAAATCGATGACTTACGAGTCATATCTCAAATCTTGCAGGCTTGCTCTGGTCTCAAGTTTATAAGTCACCAAAACCATTTGTATCAGTTTAAGCTTGATCCAAGAATTATCATACAGGTGGATTCCGAAAAGCTTTACTCACAACTGGGACTTCTGTGTCAAATACTGGATATTGAGCAGACTTCCCTTTTCAATAAGAGCTTGATTAATGTGTTTGAGGATCTTGTTAACAACCAAAATACTATAGCAGCTACAAATGCTTTTGAGAAGTTCTCGAAAATTAGAGCTCTCTGGGAAAAGCTCAGGCTAATTGACCAAGAAATTTTCAGGATAAATCTTCTTCACCCAGTGAACTTTGTTAAAGACGAACCCAGTCTGATTTGTTTCAGATTTGAATATCTCTCATCTGATGCAAAAACAAAGATAGAATTTATTGTCTCAATCCCAAAGCAAGATTTGATGCAATATCCTGAGGGTAACACGGTTAGGACAAGAACTCTTAAGGTTGCGGGTGATCACGAAAAACTCATAAAAAATGCGCTTTTGGAGGTTGGCGAAAATCTTGCTATATTTACGCATTTATAAAATGGGAATCGTGAACCAATCCTGATTTCAAATTTTGCAATCTTTCGCGCTTATACAGAACGCGAATCTCGGGGCGGAGCTTTTAATTTCGGGTGATATCGTCGCGCACGTGATGCGCTTGGCAGACTCAAAAAAAACACAGCACGAGGCGTCATACAGATAACTGGAATCGCCCCATAATTAAGAAAAAAATGCAATCAACAAGCCAGACTGGTGATTCAAGTGTGGTTAACGAAAACGAACTGCCATTTGAGGACGGTGCAAACCAGTCTCATATCGAAAGCGGGTCCGATGCTGACTCAGATTTTGATGATGATGTGCCTGAAGCTAAGGAGAAAAGTAAGCGCCCCCCAGAAAATAGCTTTTCCCAACAGAGATTAAAAGCGGTAAACCCGGTGTTTACAGCAAGATCAGTGATTCCAATCCTTCTTATCTTGGGCATTTTTTTGGTGCCGCTTGGCGCCGCCATGTGGTTGGCTTCCAGCAGACTTGAAGATATTACCATAGATTATACTCAGTGTGAAAATGAGGCTTCCAAAGACCATTGGTCTGCTATACCTGATGATTACTACCTGTATCATCTCAAGAACAATGCCAATATTGGTAGTCCGCAATGGATGTTGGCCACTGACGACACCCAAGCCGATGAGGATGAGATGAATGTCTGCAAAATTCAGTTCGAGATCCCTCACACGATTAAAGGACCGCTCTATTTTTTCTACAGATTGAAAAACTTTCACCAAAACCATAGACGGTATGTGAAGTCTTTTTCTGAGGAACAGCTCAACGGTGAAGCTGCCTCGACCAGCGTTATCAAAGACACAGTAGGACTCAATTGCGAGCCTCTCTCACTTGACGATGACGGAAAGAAATATTACCCTTGTGGTTTGATTGCCAATTCGCTTTTCAACGACACATACTCGTCAACGCTAGAAGCAGTGAATGGTAGCTCTACAAGTTATAACATGACCAATGATGGCATTGCATGGTCAACCAATAAGAACAGATTCAAAAAAACCCAATACAGTCACGAGGAGATTGTTCCGCCCCCAAACTGGGTCAAGATGTTTCCGGACGGCTACAACTCGACCAACGTACCCGATATTCTGACTTGGTCCGAGTTCCAGAATTGGATGTTCACTTCTGCTTTCCCAGACTTTTACAAATTAGCGCTTAGAAATGATGACGATGCAATAACAGAAGGTATATATGAAACTTCTATTGGATTGCACTTCCCTGTCTTGCCTTACAACGGTAAGAAATACATCTTCTTATCTCAGAGATCCGTACTTGGAGGCAAGAACGATTTTTTGGGATACGTGTGGATCGCAAGTGGGGGTGTTTGTATCATTTTGGGCCTTGTATTGTTGATTGTGAATATGCTCATGCCCAGAAGAGCTGGTGACGTCAACTTATTGAGCTGGAATCGGGAGGTAATCGCGAAAGACGAGAAATAAGTCGCCAATAATGCTCAAGATCAAATGATCTGCATATATGTTGATTCAATTTGTCGTATTTTAAATTTCTTGTAGAACATTTCGCAATTTAAAGCAAAATTCACCTAACTTATATTGTCACAATTCGGAATTGAGTTACCAGAATCAAGATTTATGCATCTTGGGTACATTCCTCGGGTACATGTAAAACAGCCGAATATGCTACTGCAGCTCGTATTTCGGTAAGCAATATGCATAAATTCTTGACGAAAAAATCTAGATCTCAGATATTTCCAGATATAATTTTCTGCTACAGTAATTTCGCGCTTCGGACAACAAGCTGTTCTGACTCGAAACAATTGAATTTTTGCTCCGATAATCAAGTGAAAAATATGTTTAAGCTACGGGAGGCTGCTTGTCAAATACTCCATCGAAGTAGGAATTTGCCTTCTAAACAAGTATAAAGTCAAGCACTTGCTAAGTACTAAAGCGCATGTAGGAAAGGTTTACATATTCAAAAGAAAAAAAAAAACAATGCGACCACCTTCGGCGCACTACGCCTATGCATCGGAATAATATATGTGTTTAACATATAGACATTCATTTCAATTGGGTGTGACTGGATGAAAGGGTTAGTTATGGTGCCAACTCAATGAATTTCTAGTATAGTTTTGTCGCCGAAAATGTCTCATGAGGTTTCTTGAGAGAGACAGCCATTCCCGGGAAAATTAAGATTGCTTCCTAATCTCGGACCCGCGCTCTAATGTGGGGAACCTCGGGTATGGGAACTGGACAGGAAAACCGATGGCATATATATCTAGCCACTTCCCGCTAAAATTTATAAAGTTTAGTTCGCATTACACATTGATTTTCAGCCCGATTATTTTTTAATCATGCAAATCCCTAGAGAAGCAAGATGTTTCATTTTGAACGAACCACCTGTAGGTGAGGTGAACTTGGATGCCTCAAGTGATAAGGCAACGTTCAAGCTAGTCAAGAAGCCGTTGAGAGGTCTCAAGTCCGGTGAGATTTTAGTGAAGACAATCTATCTTTCAAATGACCCTACCCAGCGTGCATGGATCCAAAAAGGATTGAAGCCCGAAAGTATGTACGTGGAGCCTGTTTCGCAAGGCGAGATTATGAGACTGGTGGGATTGGGTCAGGTGGTTGCACTGCAAAATGGCGCTTACAAAGTAGGCGATATCTTGAACACCTCTTTGAAATGGGCCGACTTCTCCATTATTTCCGAAAATGCGGTCTTCAACAAAGTCAATGATACCACTATACCTTTGCCCATGTACCTTGACGTCTTGGGGACCACCGGCTTGACTGCGTTTTTTGGGCTTTTGAAGGTGGCGCATCTCAAGAGCTCAGACGTTATTGTAATTTCCGCTGCCCTGGGAGCCACTGGCTCCATGTGTGTGCAAATTGCAAAGAAAGTCATTGGGTGCAAAAAAGTGATTGGCATATCTGGAGGCCCGGAGAAGTGCCGCTTTGTTGAGCATTTGGGTGCCGACCATTGTGTGGACTATCACAGCAAGTCGTTCCAGAAAGACTTAGCCGAAGCTTTGGGCAAAGATAAGTTCTGTGATGTGTTTTTCGATGGTGTCGGCGGAAGAGTTTTGGACACAGTACTTGGTGCAATGAGGCCATTCGGGCGTGTTGTGGCGTGCGGGGCGATTGCAGGATACAATGACTTTGGCCAGTCCCGGGTATTGAACTGGCCCCAGATTGTGGTAAAGCGACTCGACGTAAAGGGGTTCATTGTGTTGGATTTCATCGATCAGTACGCTCAGGCAACCACCCAGCTCATCGAGTGGATAGAACAGGGCCTCATCAAATACGACAAGTCGACATACTCTGTGACTGACTTGAGCAAGAGCGACGAGGACTTTGTCAAGATCCCCGCCTCGTGGGGAGAGCTTTTCAAGCCAACAAAAGGACCGGGAAAGCTTCTCACGCAGATCTCGCGGCCAAAACTCTAAGGGTTATTTTACATAACAGACAATGTATACATCGATGAGGCGAGTGACTTATAGAACGTACAGCACGACCGAGGTCTCTCATTACCTTTGATTCTTTCGCAGCATTCAGAGATATTCAGGCTGAAAATTACCCTAAGTTAATCTGTGGCTTATCTATCACATCAAACCCGTCTCTATGCTTTGTGCGCGCACGTACGTTTACGCCGCACCCATCTCTGTAATTGCAAAACCCATCTGCTGAGCATTCCAAGCGACCCTGTGATTCCATCCCGGCAGACCAAAGTGCTAGAAATCTTGGTTTGTCTGAAGGCTGGTGTTTGTAGCCGCTCGCACGTGCCGTCAGACATCTCAGAAATGTCTGAGTCCGTTGGCTCGGAGCCCAGTCTCAGTAAGGCAGCTCTACTATCCAAATATAAGGAGAACAAAGACGATGCCATCACACCCGAGGCGCTCGGGTTCGACAAGTCCGACGAGGTTGAGTTATCGTACTCGAAGTTCAGCCACCTCCTGGCGCTCTCAGTCTTCAATACCGATTCAAACGGCGACCCCAATGGCCCAGCATCCAGCCTGCGCTCGGCGGGGCTGCCCTTTCTTCGCAAAATCCAGTTGCTGATGTCAAATGTGGAAATTGACAACTTTCCTCCCAAAGCCATGGAGTCTATTTGCGAGGACCAGGCCCACGAAGCGTCGCCGTTCACAGTCCACGCGGTGAAAGAGGCCCATGCGGCGAAAGAGAACACATGTAGTTCTGCTCCATCGGCCAAGAAAATCAGTAGTTGGAACCGCGACTCCTTAACACATGCACCGCAGCACCGGCGAAAAGTGTCTGTCAAAATGTCTCTTACTCCGGCGCAGCGAGTAGAAAAGCGCCCAGGGACCCGGACGAAAAACGCTCTCGATGATTTCGAGTTCTATGAGAAGATCGGTCGAGGCGCATACGCCGACGTATACCGTGGGCTCAATATCAAGACGCGTAAAGTGGTGGCCATCAAGCAGATCGCCTTGGACAAAGACTACAACCCCAGTGCGCTCATGGGTGAGATCGATCTACTCAAGATCCTTAAACATCCGAACATCGTCAAGTACCATGGTTTTGTCAAGACGCTGACCTCGCTCAACGTGTTTCTCGAGTTTTGTGCTGGCGGCTCTTTGCGTCAGATTTACAAAAAGCAAGCCCACGGGTTCCTGGAGCCCGAGATTATCTCCTTCGTGGACCCGATCTTGAAAGGCTTGCAGTATCTCCACGAGCAGGGTGTGGTCCACCGAGACGTCAAAGCAGCCAACGTACTACTCACTGGCTCCGGAGAAGTTAAGTTGGCAGACTTTGGGGTCGCCACAAAAGTCTCCACACTGCACAATACGGTCGTGGGGACGCCAAACTGGATGGCGCCAGAGACCGTCTTGGGTGGCGATGGAATTTGTACCGCGTCTGATATCTGGTCACTAGGTGCCACCATCATAGAGCTATTCACCATGAACCCGCCGTATCACGAACTTAATCCCATGGCCACGCTACACGCTATCGGTACAGACGAACATCCAGCGTTGCCCACCTCGCTCTCGCCTTTGGCTAAAGACTTTCTCCTAGAGTGTTTTCAGAAACAATCAAATCTCCGCATCAACGCCAAGTTGCTCCTCAAACATCGATGGTTGAATCCCGATCAACACAACACGATTAATTCAACCACGAGCCCTGTAAACGCCAACACACTACTGCGGCAGACGTTTCTCGCGACTTCGCATCAGGGACCCGAGCCAGACGTCGAGCTGCGGGGACCACTCCAGAATTTTTCAATCACTCCACCTGGCCATAAGTCTGATGAGTTCACACCCGCAACGCAGGTGCTGAATCTCATAAAGGATGCCTTGAACGTACCTGCCCAAGCATACTCGCGTACAGAGCTACTAGCAAGATTTACAGAGGCCGATGAGGAAGCAGATGAAAACATATTATTGGCTGCAGGCGATTTCACTAACAATTCACGAATTAAAGATGTGCTTCACAAGCTGATATCTTTGGCTCTGTGCGAAGAGGTCGAGGAAAATGATCCTTTTTTCGCTTTGGATCTCAACAACTTCGACACTACTGAACTCGAGATCAAAGGAAAGATGGAGTATCTTCTTTGCAAACTAGTTCCTCGTGTCTCTACTTCTCATATGGCCACGAAAGATGCAATGGACGTGCTCGAAAAAATTACTGGTAGAATGCACTATCTAGTTAAAAAGTATCCTGCCTCTCATGACGTTCTAATTCGTGATCATGGTATTTTGACCTTAATGGAATTACTTGAATACGCCCTGGATTTTGCAGACCATCACAAATTGTGGAATTACGTGCTCGGTATCCTTAATAATTTGTTCCAAGAAAACGTTGCCCAGATTGAAAACTTTTCGCTTTTGGGTGGCATTCCCATGATAACCAGGTTTTCGAATTTGTCTTTTGACTTGCAGGTTCGTTCCCAAGTGGTCAAGTTTGTTAAAATCCTCCGCAAATCGGAGAAAGCCTTACTCATGTTCGTTTCCTCTGGTGGACTACGTGTTTTGTCGCGATTCTTGGAGGAAGACTTCGAAACTAGCCCCGACTTTTCGCTTGTTGCTGTGCATTGTATCCACGAGATTCTAGCTAAAGATCTCACCCGATTTAAATCTGACATGTGTCGAATCCTCTCCAAATACGGTATCGTATTCTGGTTTGTTGTACTACTTAATCGTCTCATGAAGTGCAATGATAAAAAAAACAACGAGTTATCCACAGAACAAGTGGAAGTTACGATTGAAAAGATTATTGAAGTCATCAAACATTTTGGGCAGTCTGAGGCAAGGGTCAGAATCAATATCTCGAGCCCAGACTTGTTTAAACTTTTGATTAAAGTTTACCCCTCTCTTTCTTTCAGCCGTCAAATGGAAATTTTGAAATTTTTTAAATCTATCAGTTGCATCTCTGAACTTCTACGCGCGTTAAGCTCAGCAGATATTCTTGAGTTCTTCGTTACACTTCTCAAACAGTACACGCCCTTGCATCTACAATACAAAGAAGTGATGAATATTTTGTGTCCTTCACTTTATAATTGCTGCAACTTGAATCATAGCCGAGAACGCGAATTGGCCAAGTTGGGAGCAATACCCTTACTCAGGGATCTATCCAGAATCAACCTTCCATTTCGGCAATTCGTTCTTCCTATTCTTTGTGAGCTCGTGTATTGTGATTCTTCAGTGCGAGTTCTTCTCTTGAGGCACGACATTCCCCTGGTATACTTTAACTTGCTTGTGGATCCCTATTGGCATTATAACGGCATGGACTCTATCTTGCATTGGAGCTCACAGGATGAAGGGTTCAATTGGCTTGAATCTGCAACCGCAAAAAATTGCTTGGTCAGTGGTTTCATGATGAACAAAGTCTCTAATGTTGAAGCTGTGCTTGAAAATTATCTAAAGCTCATGATTGAAAACGAGCAGGTCGTTCAGTTATTAACGAGAGACTCCATCATCGAAAATATCTTGGGAAAATTGAATGTATACAGCAAGGCCCCTGCTGCCAAATTTTCGTTGCTCCGCATCTTGCGCATGATTATTTTTTACGCATCAGAGCATATGATGATAAACCAGCTAGAGGTATTAGGCTCACTTCACGAAGCTTTGTCGTCTATTGTGGCTCGTGACACTTCAGTTTTAGCGAAAGATCTTGCAAGCCGTATAGTCCTGGAGATTGACGCGGAGTGCAGGTAGCGCGACCGACCGAGGTTGATCAGATTGTGTGGAGAAGGCACCTAGTCTGATTAAATAGACACCCAATTTCAAGCACCAGTGTTTAGGAATGCTAGCAATGAGAATCTTATATCCATCACTCCGAGTATCGCAGCTTGATGCGAGCATCCTTGATGACGAGCTTTTATCTTTACTAAAGCAACAGATGTCAGATACATTCCTGTTGGTGTCGAGTCGGTCCTGGTCATATCATCTGCACCCAGAGCTTTGGTCTCTTATTTTGAAGCTAACAATATTTAAACTCACAACTTTGAAAACTGGCTCTTCGTACGGGTTTAGACTACAAAACTTGAAATTGTCAAATCAAAGCTCCGGCAAGGTCATAGGGAGTCGTTTGCGGTATCTTTTACTAGGAACGATAATTGGTGAGTATTTCCTTAAAAAGATACAATCGTACTTGTTCGCCCTTGAAAATCTCAACAGCAGTCCACAAAATTACTTTGAAGTGATAAAGAGCTTACTCTTCCGATACAAAGTAAAGATAATGCGACTTTCTGAAGACTCGATACAAGTCTTGAAGTTGCTAAATTTTGTATCTTTTCTAATTTTTGGGCGCTATCCAAATTTGATCTATAGAGTCTTGGGAATCTCTGTTACTCCTGTTGTAGCAGACTTACTTAAGTTCAATGGTTCCAATGTGAACTTTGAATTTCAAAATCGACAATTAATCTGGAACGTTATGACTGAATTCTTGGTATTTATACTTCCCTTGTTGCAATTCAGAAAGCTGATGCGTATTTTACGTTCTATTTTGCCAAGAAGGTCTGGCGATACATATCAATATGGGTATTCACAAACACCAATGAAAACAAAATTCAGCTCGCTACTCCTTTCACAGTGTGCAATGTGCATAGAAACTACCGAAACCAGGGGCATTAAGGCTGCAAGTACATTTATCACCAACCCTTGTATAACCAATTGCAACCATATATTTTGCTACATTTGTCTTGCTACAAGACTCAATGCTATTGAAAATGGGATTGAGAAGGCAGAAGGCTGTCCCAGATGTCGCCTCAAAATCACATCTTTCCGGCAGTTTGGAGTGCAGCAGGAAGATGTGGACCAAGATGCTATTATGGTAGATTATGACACTCCTGAAAGTGACGATAGCGATGCTCTAGAAGATGAAGACCAAACGGCTCTTCAGCAAGACGCATTTGTTTATGAAGTCGAGCTGGACAATGGAAATCAGTTCTCATCCGATCATCAACAGCAATCCCGAGCACAAACACCAGATTATGGCGAAAACGAAGACTTGGAAGAGGAAGGAGAATTTTCAGATGACTTCGATGACGGCGCTGAGGAAGACTTTGATGATGACTTTGGAGACGATTCAATCATGTAGAATTTGATTTCGCAAAGCATACCATTTATTGCCTAAGACTGTTAATGAACTCACGCACTACTATCATTCTTCCAGTATTTTTTTTTGCACGAGAGAAACCAAATCATCGCTATATTTTTCAAGCAAGCTTTCGAAACGGTTTTGACCCCCCAAGAGGGCTAAAACTTCTTCCAATTCATTCCTTATTACATCTTTGTCTTCTTTGTCGAATACATTTTTTGTAATAAAAGACTTTATCATTGTGAGGTATGCTGTGGATCTTTCTCTTGCGTCCCTATCTGACGAAGTTGGGGGTGGAAGTGAAGGAGCCGAAACTTTTTGCGGAGAAGCTGACCTGTGATTCCGAGCAGCTATGTGCAAAGATCTCGACAACTGAGTCTCCCTAGTCGGAGTCTGCCCCTTGTTAAATGGTGTTTGTAAAGGGCTAGTTCGTATCTTTGGGGACGACAGTTGCTTGGAATGAAAGGGAGATTTAATTGTGGGGCTATTCTCTGATGACGAAGCTTTCGAGGATGATACCGACAGCATCTCAGCTTTTTTTCTGGCCTCTAGCCTTTTCAACGTGGCATTTGTCAAACGTGGTGTGGGCGACTCTGGCTCTGTTAGGCCAGCATCTTCGCATGATAATGATGTTGCTTTTCTTGGAGAACTTATGGCTTTGGACATATTTGGCAAAAACTTTCGGGTCACCTTGGCAAATAGAGGAGAAGCAACAGGCTCTGGGTTTGGTATAGTGTTTTCATTTGTCTGGATCGTAATTTGGTTTTCGCTGCCACTCTTGATGCGAAAGGCCCATTCAAAAAAACATCCATCAGAACCCAATGATAATAGCTTTCCATTATCCTCAAGAAGACCAATCACCAGCTCCAAATGACCCCATACGCAATGTATATGCTTTCCGGATGAAAGATTGAACACCCTAAGAGATCTATCACTGCAAAAAACAGCAATCTGATTGTTGGGAAGCAATAAGAATCTGTCCACACAAAGAGGATCTGTTGATTTTTCACCATATAGCTTAATGTTTCGTTTTAACTCGAGGGTTTGCCTGTCATACACAGATAAACTTCTATCACTGGAAGAGATGACAAGGTTGGAGTCCGAAACTTCCATGGACAAAGGTGTCATTTTCGAAGAAATGGTTTTCTTGTGAACTATCTCGATCTGCAGGTTCTGAGCTTCTGGGTTTTCGCATCTCACAATTTCATGGATAGATATACTGCGATCTGCAGAGCACACAAAGAGATGTGACTCGTTGTATTTCACTGAAAGCAAATTAGCCGTGTGAATCGGGAGGGTCACCAAGATCTCCCACTGTACATCTCTCTTACAATATACCTGAACCATTCTATCACGAGATATACTGCAAAGTAGTGGTACTTTCTCGGCTTCGAAGTAGATTATATCATTGATACTTGATGCGTGGGCCTTGAGAACGAGCTTGACCTTGGGGGCTTCTTCCGACAAGTCAAGCACAGTGAGCAGGCCAAACTTATCACCCAAAAAAAGCAGAGTTTTGGTTTTTTCAACTGCAGTTAATTCGTTGAGGATACCCTCGGCCTGTGGAAGTTCATGCACGGCCAATTCCACAATACTTCGAGCATCATCAAGAACAGATACCGTTCCGGTTTTTGAGAATAGCAATATTTCACCAGTGCTTGAACGCTTACCCCCTGCAACAGATGATACCGGCGGAGAAACAAGCTTTTTGGGGACTTTTGTTTCCTTGTGATGTGAAAAAATATTTCCCTCCCTTGTGAGGTAAGCAATGTGACCATCTCCCATATTCAGAGCTTTGATTATAGCAATATCTGAATTGATTCGGAGTTTTTGCATCCCGGGCGCCAATCTCGACGGGGAGAGTGCGGATTTGGGCTGTGCTTCGGTTTCAGGAAGCACTTCCAAGTCATCTAGATTCAACATGTGCAACTTCAAATCCCGATCAAGTACCCATAATTTTCGTTCCAAGGTGTCTGCCACTAAACCTGAGATCTCCAGGTGGTCGAGTGCGGTTTGCCGAATGGAATTATCATTCTCTAAGTTTAAAAGGTAAAGACCGGTGTGCTCCTTGATGATGAGTTGCGAAGGGCTGACTGGAATTACAGCCTGGAAATTGCTTTCTAGAAACTTCCCCAAAATAAAGTTGCGTCCTTTGAGAATTGCTACCTTGGACGGCAGAGAGATTTCTGCCTGGTCGAGCAGCCAGATTTTCAAGAAACGAAGACCCACAGTGACAATTTCGCCAAATCCCGAGCCCGTGTTGTGCCACAACAAATCATTCACAACTGATGAACATTTGTTGCCTGCCCTCCTAGCCACAGCAGTGGGCGAGTATTTCCAGACGTGGAGGAAACCATCGCTCATTGTGCCCAACGAGCAGAAATACTTCAGATTCGGCGAAAAGGCAACATGATTTATTCCGAAACTGTGCTCGTGAACCACGGCAAACGGCTTCCCCGATGAATCTGGCGCGAGCGAGAAGAGAAGGAGGCGTGGCTGGTATCCCGTTTCGCCCACTGCCAAAACACGTCCGTTGGGCGAAATAGCCAAGCACGTAGGAGCCCTCACCTTATCTTTGAGTTTGGCGCCATTGTTCATAAATGAGCTCAGCTCTTTAGCCTCCAACAAAGAGGTAGACAGCAGTTCTGTCTCGATGGGGGAGCCTCTATAGAAATGTGTGAAATTGACAGGATACCCGAACAGGTCTTTTCTTAGCTCGTCCTCGCAAGCTGTACTCTGGAACAGCTCCAGTCCATATATACATGGCTCGCTAATGGCGTTAGCCACAAATAGTCGCTGGCTGCATATTTGACTGTCCTCTCCAATTGTGGCTACAAGGACGCCACTGCCAGCGACGTATGCTAATTTGTCTCCAAGCGCTACGAACTGCGCAGACGTTTTGGCAGTGGTACCTTTCACGCTTGAAAATATGAGTGTTTTATAGGGACTTATTTGGTCCGGTATCAGCATTCTTGTAAGTCGCCAGCCAATATCGATTTTCCAATGTGGCTAGACTTTCATTCATCACTAGTATCAACAAACGCGGCCCATTCTGGTTGTGTGCCGGACAGCCCCGGATTTCACGCGAGGACTCATCGCCACGGTGCTCGGACTTAGCCTGCGGAAAGTTATACTAAACAGTCGATTAAGGTTAGTATATCGTGTGTTCAAGCAGTCTGAGATCATTCTTTGATAAACATAGCTTTTGAATCAAGTTGGGCTTAACGGAGTGAAAGAAAATAACAACATTTAGCAGATGGGTGAGCTGATTGAGCTCTCGATCCAAGAGACAAATATGCTCCGGGCACAAGTGGGCTTACCCCTTATCCCCATGCCTGATGCAGAAAGAGCAAGCGTCGCCGCTCATATCAATGAGTCTAAATCATGCGAGCCTGACTCCTCTTCGAAATCCTCTCGGCCGAATCCGAGAGCTGAGACTGGGCAGACTTTGGAGAGCAAACATGCTAGCCGGGAAGACGAGTCCGCCACAAAAGCCAAAAGCACTAGGCCGCCACTGACTTCACATTTCTCTGAGAAATCCAGCAACCCGCGCGTATTGTTTCAGTATGATGATGTGGATCCTGACTCATGGCTCGGGTCCCTTGGCGTGCCACGTGGTCTGGCCCAGCCATCAGATGGACCGAAATATGGGGCGCAAGATTCAGCCACGGACACTGCACATACTAAAGTCAAGCATAGCACACAAAAATTGGCGCAACTCGCTGACGGTGAGATTCTCACGCTCGCCGATGCGGGTGTTCTCGATGATTCTGGGGACGAGCTTTTCAACGAGACTTTGACAAGAGAAGAGAAGCTCTCCCAAAACAAAAAAGCAAACCAAAAAGGAGAACATCCCAAGCTCGGGAAGTCTAGCATCATAGGGGGGAGTGATGATGAGCCAAACGATTGTACGTCAGAGCTGGCGATCCTTGAAGGGACCACCATCCTGCTTGCTTCTGAAAAGAAAGAAGTTCCCGTTACTGGTACCTCTCCTCCGGGAAACATCACTCGATTTGGGAGCTTTCTTGATAGTCCTGAACGCCCAAACTCCACTGTTGTCATGAAAACCATCAAAAAGAAACCGAAGAGCGGATCACGGAAAAGACCACGAGAGGAAGACGCAATAGATGTAACGGGGCCGATGATCACTACTCGTTTAGACCATGATGATGAACCAGAAGAATCGTTTGAAAAAGTACTCAGTCGCTCGCGAGCCAGGAAGAGCAAGGCCAGAAAGGTCTTGACTGCGGAAGAAATTGCGGAGGAAGTCAAGCTGCACAAAAGAGTGGACATTGTCTCTGAAGAGGTCTCGGGCATAGTTTACGACGACACCAAAGACTTTTTAGACACATTATGCTCGCTTCAGGCCGGCAGTCGCCTGTTTACGTCCAATGAGGCTGACGAATGCACCGAAAAGGTCAGTTCAGAGAAAGAGCTCGATTCTTTCGCTTCGATTCCTTCCCAAAACAAGGAACAAATGGCTATCGAGAAAGAAAGTATGCAATCTGTCGGAAATACTACCTCTGGCAATACTTCTACAGTCATTGATCAGGAAGATTTGGAAAAGCAACCAAGTAAAGAACCCAACCTAAACAGTCTCCTGTCTACGCTCAAATACTTGCGCTCGCGCCAGAGTAATTTCAGCTCTGGTGTCGTTAAAAAATCCAAAGCAGACAAGGAGCTTCAAAAAAATGCAGAGTTGGCCAAAATACAGATCAATGTTGAAGAGCGACTCATTCGCGCCAATATGAGCCAAGACTCGCACTTCCTCCAAATGAAAGCAGATGACCAAGAAAAGATCATTGAGAAACAGCTTAATGAGATACTCATACTAAAAGGAATAGTCTCCGAAACCAAGAAGGGTGGCAAATATGCCCGATACAGTGGTCCAGTGGATCCTTTAAAGAACTACAACCCACAGGTCAGTGTCGAATATAAAGATGCACGTGGAAACAAATTAGACAAAAAGCAAGCGTGGAAAGAACTACTGCACAAATATCATGGACTGGTTCCAAAACACAAGAAGGAACCCGCTACGCACAGATCAACAGAGGAAAGGATTATTCATTAGATAAGCTTGTTAACATGGATTATTGAGCTTGCGAGATTTTTAGATATTCAGCTATCGTCAGTCGTTTTTTTAGCATCCTGGTGTGGCGGAATAATATGTGGGGCTTCTAAAATTTGACACGAGAATTGACTTTGTTATTGAAGACTGTCAAAAGTGTGAAGCATGTTATGATTGGCTTTTGATGCTTTTCGAACTGACTATTGACAGGGATATTGTTTCAAAATTTACTTTTTTTTTTAGAAAAGCGGCTGTTTCTGACAACATCAGATGCTGAAGATTTTTGTTATTTATGTATAAAAAGATAAGACCGAGGAATTTATTTCCGCTTTCGAACCAAGAGCAAAGCAGATCCAGAAGAATTATAGGAATACATGAAATGAACTTTCAAATCTGTGTTGTTTCATTATGTCTCTAAAATTGGCAGATTTACAGGACTATGAAGCGGGATACTGCGTGATAGCACGTGGTCGGACTCAGCATATCTCAAGAAAGCTAGACCCCGGAGTAATCGCGGATGTCGAACGACAAGGCTGAGACTAATTTGACAGCTCATTGAATTTTCTCATCTCAATGATTGTGGAAATACAAAAGGCCTGCAACTAGCGATTGCAAGGGCCCATATTCTATTACAAAACCAATCATACGAAATTAAAACAAAACCGCCCCTTGACCCGTAAGGACGAGTATCCCGTCAAGATCCCAGATGTGGCAAAAATGGAGTACACATGCAATGTACCATACATGTCTGCATATTTCCGGCACCCAGCATGCGTTGAAAATACCTCATCTCCGGCCCGGCCGGCACTGCACGCGCTATTGGCCTTTTCTTGTTGTCCTGCACGCCGCCGTAATCAATTCCATCTCTTCTACAAAACCTGCGAGTACGGCGTAAGAGTGCTTCAAAGCTCACACGATATCTAGGCCATCACACCGAAACCCTCCACAATTAAAGCCTTGAAATGAAACAGGCTCTTATTTCCATTCGCGGCATGTCTTGTGCCGCCTGTGCTGGCTCTGTCACCGATGCCCTAGAGGCGATCCCCCACGTTCAAAAAGCCGGGGTTTCTCTCCTTACCAACGAAGCCAAAGTTGACTTTTCGGAGCCCGGGGAAGTACGAGACCTTGTGAAAGCAATCGAAGATTGTGGGTTTGAGGCCCTGCTTGAGTCGGAATCCACATCGAAGGAAACGCCACCGAATTCTTTTTCCACAACTTTAGATATAGTAGGAATGACTTGTGGGGCATGCTCCGCGAGTATCACAGAGGCCCTCGAGAGTGCAGTGGGCGTAATTCTGGCAAGTGTTTCGCTCATCACAAGCCTGGCAAAAGTCATTCATGACGCCAGTTTGTCTGCAGAAAGCTTGGTCTCGATTATCGAAGACTGTGGCTTTGATGCGACTTTAGCCTCGTCCAATTTTCTGGCGTACTCGCAAGTTTCTGTTCATGAAGAAACAAAATTGGAGGTTTTGGGTATGACCTGTGGTTCGTGCTCTGCGTCCATCACAGAGGCGCTCCAGAAGCTTCCTGGCGTGATAGACGCTAGTGTTTCCCAAATCACAAGCGCTGCCAGCGTGACTCATGAGTCGTCATTGAAGCCTAGTATAATCAAAGACATAATCGAAGACTGCGGGTTTGATGCGCGCATCTTACTGACACGCCAGCTTTGTCAACTGCCGTCCCCAGAAAATCAAAAGGACGAGTTTGTCTTGCAGATAAACGGCATCAAAACGGAAACAGACCTTTCAGCCCTACAATACAATGTTGAGGCTATTCTTAACGGACTTGCGGGAGTAGAAAACTTCCAGTTTATTTTCAAAGGCCAGGTGAATCTGGAAGATCACGAAGAAGACACGTCAGATTTAGGGCAAGAAAACCTTACAGACGAGCTCAAAATCTCACTATTTTCGGATCAGACTGGAATCCGTCATCTTTTGGATTCATTGAATGCCATGGATAGCCAGATACAATTTGCAATATCCAATTCTGTGGATCAAGCCTTGAGTTCGCAACTAAAAATTCTAGCGAAAACAAAAGACATTCACTACTGGCGCTCTAATTTTTGTTACTCTTTGGTTGCCGGTGCTCCTATTCTTGCTCTCAGTCTCACAGAAAACACTGATTTTTGGAAAAGCCTCCTTATCTTCCATGGGCTTTATCTTGTGACCTTGCTCGAATTTGGACTTGCTACATACATTCTTTTTCATCTTGGTTCAGTGTTCTTCAAAAAATTCAAAGTGTTCATTCGTCACAAGGGTAAAAATGCCAATATGGACGTTCTCGTTTGCATTTCGACTTCTGTTTCGTACTTGTTCTCGGTTCTTTCAATGTTTCTCAGTGCTTGGTCAGGTCAAACAGTGAAACCCCCCAAAGTCTTGTTTGAGACAGTTGCCATGCTTGTCTGCTTTGTCTCGTTTGGAAAATGGATCGAAAACCGGGCAAAAGGCTCGACTTCTTCAGCATTGTCGAAACTAATGTCTTTGACTCCAAAAACTTGCACCATAATCGACGATGAGGCACAGCTTGAATCAATCGCCAAAATAAGTCAAGACGACATGTATTTTGTTGCGGCAGATATCTCTGCCAGAACTATTCCTATAGATCTCATCCAGAAAGATGATATTGCGGTTGTCTATGCGGGCGGAAAAATTCCTGCCGATGGCAGAATCATATACGGAAGTACAGACGTCGATGAATCGATCATCACCGGAGAGTCTCTTCCTGTGCAAAAAAAGGTGGGGGATACTGTCATTGGAGGATCCATTAATGGGCCTTTTCTTATTTATATTCAGGTGACGGGTGCAGGCAAGAACTCCCAGCTTCATCAAATTATCAACATAGTGAAAGAATCACAAGTCAACAAGGCTCCTGTGCAAAGATTTGCAGACTTCGTTGCTGCAAGGTTCGTGGGCTTTGTCTTGTGTCTCTCCATTGCTACATTGATATTTTGGACGACCTTCCTGAAATTTTTCCCACAGCATCTTCCAAACATTTTCATAACACACGAGAATGGAAAGTACTTTGTGTGCTTGAACCTCGCTATTTCGGTCATTGTGGTTGCATGCCCTTGCGCTTTGGGGTTAGCTGCACCAACTGCAGTCATGGTGGGAACAGGAGTAAGCGCCACATATGGGGCTTTAATCAAGGGAGGAGACGTTTTGGAAAAATCAAATGCTATCAATGTCATATTGTTTGACAAAACTGGAACTCTTACACAGGGTGAACTACAAATTGCCAATTTTAAACATAATTTGAAAGATAGTGGCCTTTTGGAGTCTCAGTGGTGGACTTTGGTTTGGGCCGCCGAAACGTACTCTGAACATCCCACAGGTAAAGCCATCAGTGCTTACTCCAAGGAAAAATTGAGTCTTACTTCCGAAAAGGACGCATCTCACGCATCAGTGGAAGACTTCAAAGTATACACCGGGATGGGTGTAAGAGCTCGAATTGTTCTTTCTGGAATCTTTTATGATGTGACCGTGGGTAACAAACAAATGATAGTTAGAGATTTTCCATCTGCTCGCAGCGACTTGGCAAAAATCCTTGAGACCGATTTGAAGGGCTCGATAGCAAGCATATCGCATGTTATAATCAACGGATCGTATAGGGGATACTTTGAGCTCTCTGATACAATTAAGCCGTGTGCCAAAGTAATAATTGACTACTTGCAACATGTTGAGCACTATCAAGTTGGTATTGTTACTGGAGACAACAAAGAAGTGGCTTACAGAATAGGCTCAGAACTTGGGGTGCCTACCGGAAATATTTTCAGCGAGGTTTCTCCCATAGATAAAGACAAAGTTGTTACCCGCCTTCGTGATCAGTTTGGTGGGAAAGAAAATATCTCAATAGCATTTGTGGGAGATGGGATCAATGATGCGCCTGCCTTAGTGCAAGCTGATATCGGCATGGCCATCAGCACAGGTACTGATATTGCGATCGATTCTGCCGAGGTGGTGTTGATGGGGTCTCAGGGCAAGACAAACGACCTATTCGGCGTCGTGAATGCTCTTCAAATTTCTCAAGCGAGCTTCAAAAAAATAAAATGGAATTTTTTTGGTGCTACAATCTACAATTTTTTGATGTTACCCTTCGCCATGGGCTGTTTCCTCAAATACGGCTGGATGCTCTCGCCAGTTAGTGGTGCTGGGGCGATGGCTTGCAGCTCAATCAGTGTCGTGCTCAATTCCTTAATGCTCAAAAAATGGAAACCTCCCAGAATAAAGGAAATAGTTGAAAACCTTTATCTTAATGAGGAAACCATAGGAAATGACTTCTCCCTCAAAACTTCTACTTTGGATGAGTTCAACATTGTGAAGAGGGGGAACCTGAAAATGAAAATGAAAATCAATAATGGCTCCAAATTTTTGTCTGGTTTCAGGAGAACTGTCTTGGGTCAGAGTGATTACGAAATGGTTGAATCTCCGCAACACTAATGAAGCGTTTTTTTTTTCATAAGAAACTGGCACCGCTTTTTTAATGAGCGGTCACAAAATCGAGTGCGATTATAAGATTCGAAATATTTCCCGATACACCTAGTGGGTGACTTATATTTAGACGCTGTGGCACATGCTGAGAAAGAGACCCCTTTTATGTATCTCAATTCGCCTTTAATATTGATGATGGATAGCCTCAGCCAAAATCTATCTGTGCCAAGGAATAAGTTTTGACATTTAGAATTTTCGTTTCTTTTGGGAGTAAATGTAACCGTAATAAAGAATGTCAAACCTCAGGTGCAAACCTGGTGTCTGGGATAACTGATGTGCACTGGCTATATACCGTCCCATTTCAATGTGCTTCCTCAAGCGATAACTACAAATTTCAAATTGAGCAATTTTTTTAGAAATTTTTAGAAGGCTATATAAAACAATAATGTACTAAAACCCTCAAGCTCAGGTAAAATTCGGCTTACAAAGCCAATAATACACCTGCGGCCAAAGCAACCGCTCCAGCAGCACACTGCTTGTTAGCGGCTCCAGGATAACTGGTGACGTTGTGATTGCTTGCGGTACAGTGGGAGACTGTGGACCCACAAGATGTAATTGTTACTGATGTTGAAGTCAATTCGGTAACTGTATGTCCTGCAGAAGCGGAGATTGAAGCAACGGCGGTAGCAAGGCAGACAAGGGTAGAAAATTGCATTGTTTTAAGTGTGATATTGAATTATTGTCTGGATAAATTTATTACAGCTAGGAAAACCCTTCATACTTATATAGCAGCATGACTCAGATATAAATAGTTTCAGACTTGTAAGAAAGGCTCTACTGCATGCGCTCCAGGTTTCCCTTGTCGGGAAATCATGCCTCCGTCTCCAACAAATCTTGCACAGCGCACAATTTTCGAATGGATTTCGTCAAACCACCTTGCAAAAATGCAATTATCTGACTTATGCTGTTGCTTGAAGTCCGTTCTCACGTCCTAAATTTAGACCGGCTGCAAGTCGGTTTCTTGTATCCAAAAAATTCGAGTAAAATACAATACCGGGCCGAAACCTAATCATATTCGGTTAAAAATATTGTAAGTATTCTAAAAATACTAGTTACATAGTTAGGCTAGGTAGACGATGAGAACGATGGTTGGGCGCATCATACTCTAATTTTGGTTGCACATGTTCACATGTCATCCCTGCAAATTCGATAGTTGGCAGCCGACGACAGGAATAGACTATTTGGGGAGAATGCGATCAAATACGTCTATGAAATTTGAGTCTTAAGCACGGAAGGTCTTTTTTGTTTTAATGAATAATTTTGCTTTCCCATAATGGCAAATTGGCTTTTTCAATCTTCGATAAGTTTTACTTTCATACTACAATTCTTTTAGCTTTGTTGTACTCAAATGATTCCGCAGATTTCTCAGCCTTATACTCTATGAACTACAACAATTACACCCTTGTCATTTTTCTGTTTATAGACATGACGCAAACAAAGCGAGTTTTTGGATTTGGTCATGAACATTGACACTTTGGATATGTGTGAACACAAGGGCAATTACCGCGCTGTAGAATGTCATTCTTGTAAAGGCCAGCCTTTTGCTTTTCTCTTGAGCTAGTTGAAAGCGGCCCTCGAATTAACATTTTTCCGTGTATACCAGCTCACAAAATCTCTGACTGCCATTCTAATTTTTCTGTTGTCTTTGGCTGGAAGGGCAACAGAGATAGTTCCAATGAGCTTCAATATCTCTTGCTCACTGACATTTTGCAACGACGAAACAGCTTGTTTCAACCACATCATGGCTTGATCAGGGTCTGGCGAGATGGTCAAGATTTTAATAATAAGATCGTTGCCATCCACATCATTGTAAAACTTGTGAATGAGCCCATAAAGTACAACTTCGAGAAGATTCTGCGTGTGGCTATCTATCACCAAGAATTTTTTCACGTTTTCCTTGATTACTTGATGATCGCCTTCGAAAAATGACACAGGCGGGAACTCAGAGCCCCACGATATATAGTCAATGAAAAAGTGCACGCATGCCATCAAAGGATTGTACTCTTCCGAAACTTTGAGGGCCACCACCCCCGTCTCAAAAATTGAGCTCATGAATTGTTCATTTCCGGCAACTTCAGTCGGATAAAACATAAGCAAATGACTAGCCATATTGAAGTAGTCCTCGATTACGTCCGGAATGCTCCGAAGATCCATGTTGGAATCGTTTCTGAACAATTCCAAGACTGACATACTCTGAGAGATGGCAAGAGGGTAGATTACTTGAGCGCGTACTTCATCAGAAAACTCCTCGCTGCATTGAATGATGACCCCTGTCACCCACAAAAAGCAGCCAAAAAAAGTTTTTTGAAATCCTTGATGAAGAAGTTGCGAAATTTCCCCCAACTTGGGGGTGAGGTAGCTAGTACTTCCATGTACTGCATTTCTCATTACCTTGCAAAAAGATTCACAAATTCTCAAGGAGTCTCCGTACTTTGCAAACACCAAAGGTATCAAGGGCCATACTTTTTCCATGAACACATTAGCAATTGGAAATTCGGGGATAGAGTAGTCATGGCACCGAGAAATTTTTAAGAATATACTCAAAACTTCTGCTTCGTCGGACAAAGCTTTTATAGCATGTTCATCACCTGGTTGTCCTTGTGAAGTAAGCTCGCTCAAACTGCGCAAAGTCGGTTCCAAAAACGTTTCTGCTGCCCTGTATTGGTCAGCGAGCTGAATTTTATTAATGACGTGACTCAATCCATCCACCAAGTCAAATGTCGCCTTTACGTCCAAGGCAGAATGAACCTGTCGATATAGCATGTATAGCTGCTCTAAGTAATTGACAAGGAGTGTTGAGCAATCCTGGCAGAAAAACATAAGGGCCTGAGAAGTTGCGTTTATTATCTCACTGCCAGTCTGTTGAGCATTTTCGAAGCCCTTGATGATATAGTTGAGTTGTGGTTCCAAAAATTCTGGATTTTTTGAGGTCCATTCTGAATACCGGCCCAAAACTAAAGTGGTTGCATACCGGATTTTTGGGTGTTCGGGTAGTTGCACAAGCATCTGCATAATGACTGGCAAGATTTTTTTTTCTTTCAAAGACACTTCCTTGGCCATGACGCGCATTCCAAACAAAGGCGCCTCCAAGTACTGCCACAGGGAGCTTTCATTGACATGTGCTTTGATTTGTTGAAAGGGCACATCCAATGCCTTTTGCGACCCCACAACGGCGCAACAGTCTTTCAACACGTCTCCCATCTCGTAGCGGAAGTCCTTGAACTTGTCTTCTTGCTCTTTATCGCCGTCAAAGAGGTCATTTGGGTCGTCTCCAAGGGGGTAGCGAAGATGGTTGATGATCACCAGAATTAACTCCAAGTATATGGGCTGAAACTCTGCCTTGGACTGTTCAAATCTTGGTAAGGTCAACATTTGCTTGAGCTGGTACCAGAAGTAAAAGGTGTACTTGACTACGTCCAAGTCCTCATCGTATTTGCAGCAGCGCAATAGAATCTCAACTAAGGGCTTAAAATGAGTCGGGTTTCTGGCAATGAGAACGTGCCAAGACTCGCCAGCTTCGACGTAGATGCGAGCGAGGCCATTGAAAATCTCTGGATCCTCCATCAGGTCAGGCCTCTTTGAGTAATGCTCATACGCTTGCAAAAGCTGCTGATATAACGCATCAATCAAGTGGTAGTTGTCAATGTCTCTAGTTTCTCTGAGGATTGAGCACACGCATTCCGTAGCATGATCAAATGTATCCTCCTGGGCCAAAGACTCAAAAATAAGCGAGGCAAGCGAGTTTATACCCAAAACATCCTCGATGGGGCATTCCTTGATCCAGCTGTTCAAGCAGTCAAGGATCAACGCGCGATGTACTGACCCGCTATCGATCAAGCTCTTGAGAAGTAGTAGCACATGCTGGACATTGTTGGTGATCAACTCGGATATGCGGGAGTTGAAGTCGTCGTCGGTCAACGGCGTTTTGTTGGCGTCGGTCAACTCTTCCGGCAAGCTTTTCAAGAACTCTAGCAATGCAGGCACGTTTTCCAGGGTCAGGAGTCTGGCCGTGATGTCGCTGATTGCATTCAGCCAGCCCAAGTACTGGAGAGCCAACTGGCAAAGAGCCAAGGATAATTGCGTGCGGATCAGCTTTTCTTTGGAGGCATAAACCGTGAGCAATTCTAGCATCGAGTCCTTGAGCTGGGGAAGCGCCTCGCGAGGGAGCTGCAGCAAGTCGTAGGTCGATTTTGAGCGCAAAGTCTGCGAAGCAAACATCCGGTACTCCAATGGAGACTGGCCATCTGCAAGTAGCAGGTGCGAGATCTCCCACGCCTCGGGTGATTTCTGGAAGCTCTCCAAGAACGTCGTGGCTTCTTTTTTTTGATCTTGCAGTGCTGCCGGAGAGTACATGGCCACGAGGGCCTGCTGAACCTGGTCCATGGCAGATGTGTTTGTGAGATTCCCTTGGACGGAAGGTTGTGTAGAGATGCTCGTCTTCGCATGCAATCACCGGTTTTTTCCAGACGCACTACCTCCATCCACCAACGACAGCTCAGATTGAGGCCTGTGGCTAAATTTCAGGAAAAGCGTGCAAAGAAGCGAGAGTTTTGTATTTTGCTATATTCGGGAGCAAGAGTGCTGGCACTAACTTTATTTTATACAAGAGGCCCTAAAACATGTATTTTCTAAAAAATGGTGTTTCTGTGTGCACGAGTGTACGGAAAAGATGGAGCAATTTATAAAACTTTACCAAACGCATGGCTTGTTGCGAATAGTGGGGTCAAATAAATTTCTACGGATGGAAGCGATTTGTTGCATATGGATTTAAATAATATAAGGTGTTTCAAGCAAATAACTTGAGAGTGTTTAAAGAAAAAAAAAAAAAACCGGGACTATTTTCAATTGCTTCTATCATACAGATTTATAAGAGACCGTTGTCATGTGCGCTACCTTGTGCAATGAGCTAGACCAGGGTGTCTGCTGCTCGCCGCTAGTAGACGGCGCGCATCAAACGACCAAAGCTAATGATTTGCCTCTTTGAACAAAAAAGCTCCAGTGCAGTTTGATTGCATTTTCCGTCGCCCTCTTCTGTCTATTCGCATCTGCCACTCCATATTGACAATCACGTGCTTCTGTTGGGCCAGCTATTTTTCCCCATGGCCTCGCTTTAGTGAATGTCAGTCTCCGTAGCGAGTCTCAATACCGGTGCATGTGCCCGCAGGCTGCTTTTAAGAGCAAAGCGCACACATCAGCAGTGGAGAAAAGAAGTTGCAAGCCATTGGTGCATTAAAAAAAAACCCCTCCACCAGGGAGAAACGCCTGGGTATGTGGAGTAGTAGTGGGGTGCAATTTGGCACAGGAGCAATGGCGTGGGCCGAAACTGCAATGTGCGCGCGCGCGCAAAGTGTCTGGTTGACGCATCGCGTCGCTGGGCCTAATTGAAGAAAAAAAAAAACCAAAACAACAGAAGCAGCGAAAACAAAACACACACCCTCCAAAATATTCACACACCCAGCATGGTCAGACCAGTCGTTATCTCGGGCCCCTCCGGCACAGGCAAGTCCACGCTTTTGAAGAAGTTGCTTGCTGAGTTTCCCGACACGTTTGGGTTCTCTGTGTCGAACACCACAAGAGAGCCGAGACAGGGCGAGGTGGACGGCGTGGACTACCACTTTTCGACCGTGGACGAGTTCAAGAAGTTGATAGCCGAGGAGAAGTTCATTGAGTGGGCGCAGTTTTCGGGCAACTACTACGGCACGTCGATCAAGGCCGTCGACGACGTGGCCAAGATGAACCGCATCTGCATTTTGGACATCGACATGCAGGGCGTCAAGTCTGTGAAGAAGGCGCAGATCGACGCCCGCTTTTTGTTTTTGAGCCCGCCTTCGATTGGGTCGTTGCGGGAGAGGTTGAGCGGACGCGGCACGGAGACCGAGGAGTCGATCGCCAAGAGAATCGCCGCGGCGGCTGCCGAGATGGAGTACGCCCAGACCGGTGCCCACGACCGGATCATCGTCAACGACGACTTGGAGAAGGCGTACGCGGAGTTCAAGGAGTTCATTTTGGCCGAGGCCCAGTAGACGATAGAGATCTGCATAGAGAAGCTACAAATACGACACTTTCCACAACGGCGCAGGGGGGGCAGACCACCCACCGCCTTGTATGACGTGTCCCCGCCGCAGTGCCCTGCTTCCAGGACAGGGCACGTGGGTGCCCACGACGCGGCGTGCGTAGACGGCGGGGCTCGCACTTGATAGGCCCTGCGCCAGTGCGAGCAACAAAACACAGCAATCCAAGCACAGAGAATGGGAAGAGAACGAGAAGGAAAAGCAGGGGGGGGGAAGCAAAAGCAGGAGGGGAAGAAGAAAAGACATGAAGGGAAAAGATATGAAAGGAAAGGAAAAGATATGAAAGGAAAGGAAAGAAAAAGACATCCAAAGAAAAAAACATCCAAAGAAGAAACATCCAAAGAAAAAACATCGAGGGAAAGGCAAACAGGAGCACGGACGAGAACGCCAGCACACACCGCGGCCTTGTAAGCTCTGAAGCAAGCGCGGGCCCACGGACAAGACGCGCGCCCGCGCAACACAGGGCCGCGGAACCAGTGCAAAGCGTGGAGCCATGTGCCCTGCGCACAGCAGAATGCAACAGCACAGGCCTGGCCGCTGCACGGGCATGGGAGACGAGGCGGTCCCCGGGAAGTGTGGATGGGTCCCCGTGTTCGCCAGCCGCGTGACGGGCCGCGTGACGGGCCGCGTGACCGGCAGGCTGACGGGGAACGACGCTGCTAAGCCCATGTCACACGGGCCGGGGTTCGGAGCCGCCAGGGCCAGAGCCAGAGCCAAAAGCAAGGGCCAGGGCCAAAAGCCAGCACTCGCGAATGAGACTTGGGGTGTGCTCGGATGGGTGTGTGGCGCCCGCGGGGCGGGGCCCGGCGGCACGAGCCGCTGTATGGATTCGCCCGCGCCTTGAGATTCCGTCGCCCTCTCCCCCGGGGCTCGGGGTGCGCAGTGCCCCCCGGTGAGCAAAGAGCAAAGCCGTGCGCCGCAGTAATTATAGAGCAAAATTAATAAAAAAAAAGGGCAGGGAAAAAAACGAAGAAAAAAAAAAATATCGCACTGGCAAAATAGAAATAGCGCTCCCGCGCTGCGCAGCTGGCACGAGGCAATCAAAAAAAAAAAAAAAACCATCCTGCCGCCAGCCTGCCCCACGTATATCAGGCCACATACATCAGCAACTACGTCTTTCACGAACACCGCCACACTTTTTCCGGACTGTTTCTGTGATCACCAAGGCCAGTCTCGTTCTTCGACAGCGGCAAATAATAGCGGAGGGTTTTGTGAGCAGCCCTTGGCCAAAAACCAAAAAAAAAAAAAAGCACACCTCTATTAATTATAATTGGTCGGTCTGCTACTCATCGAGCCGATCGCTTCCTCAGCCTTTCCCCGTTCCACCACTAGAGGCCTTACGAGCGCCTTGCCACCGGCAGAACATCCGCATGAGTGAACCGAAGCAGAAGAAAACGTTGTCCAAACTCGGCCGCCTCTTTGGCGTCTCGTCCACCAACCTCTCGCAGCTCCCACAGGACCCCAAGGCGCCGGCGCAGAATGCGTCCGTGGACTCCTTGGTCCGCGGCGGCGGCGGTGGTGGTAGCGGCGGCGGCTCGAACCCAGAGTCAAGGCCGGCGTCCAGGGCCGGCAGCAGGCCAATGCTGCCCGTGCCACAGTCGTCAAAAAGCACGGCCAACGGCGACACGTCGCGTGTGCGTGAGGGCACCCAGGCCCAGGACGACGACGTGCTCTCGCCGCTTCCGAACGACCGCTCGCACACGGCGTCGCCCCCGCCAAACGCCGGCAGCACGCTCACGCCGTCGCACTCAATGATCTCCGTGGACTTGGCGCGCTTGCAGTCCGCGCACCTAGCCAGTGCCTTCGACGCGCCTGCGCCGCGGTCCCAGTCGCCACTGGTGTCAAGGCTGTCGTCCATGAATGGCCACGTGCGCAAGGGCGGCGCCGCCGCCTTGGCGGCCAAGGTCAAGGCCAACGGCGTTTCGCGCACGCCCTCAGAGAAGCGCACGGGCCACATCTCCCCGTCGACAATCTCGCCCACGGTGTCCAGCACGCACTTGCCAGGCATGGCTGCTGCGGCTGCGCCGGTGGCCAGCAAGCCGCGGTTCAAGATGTTTGAGGACGGCAGCCACGAGCACAACTTGCGCGCCGCGAAGCGCCAGGAGAAGCTCAGCAACATGCTCAAGGATCTTCTAGGGGCAAAAAAGCTCCGCGACGAGGCCAAGTCTGCCGTGCCGAACATTCTCAAAAAGTCTGAGAAGCCCGAGAAGGACGGCGGGCCCCCGACGTTGTTTGCGGGGCTCGTCAAGCAGGTCAAGAACAACACCTCTCCGTATCACGCGCAGCTGACGGACGACCTCATACCAAAGGAAGACAGCCGGTCGTTTGTCGAGAAGTATGGCCGCTGCCAGGAGGTCATTGGCCGCGGCTCCTTTGGCGTCGTGCGCATCTCTCACAAGAAAGGCATCCAGAATGGCAACGGCGAGGACGTGCTCTACGCCGTGAAGGAGTTCAAGAAACGGCCGAACGAGTCCGAGAAAAAGTACTCCCGCAGGTTGACCTCGGAGTTCTGCATCTCGTCGTCGTTGAAGCACTTGAACATCATCGACACGTTGGATTTGTTGAAGGACGCCAAGGGCGACTACTGCGAAGTGATGGAGTTCTGCTCCGGCGGAGACCTCTACACATTAATTATCGCTGCGGGCAAGTTGGAGTACGCTGAGGCCGACTGCTTCTTCAAGCAGCTCATTCGGGGAGTCAACTACATGCACGATATGGGCGTCTCGCATCGCGACTTGAAGCCGGAGAACTTGTTGCTCACACGGCAAGGCGTGTTGAAAATCACCGATTTTGGAAACGGAGAGTGCTTCAGAATGGCGTGGGAAGACGAGATCCACTTCAGCGATGGCGTATGTGGGTCCAGTCCGTACATTGCACCTGAGGAGTTTACGCAGGATCAGTTTGACTCACGCTGTGTGGATATCTGGGCGTGCGGCGTCATCTACATGGCTATGAGAACAGGCCGCCAGTTGTGGAAATTGGCCGACCCGAAGCGCGACGATTTTTTCGAGGAATACCTTGTGCAGAGGAAGAACGCCACAGGGTATGAGCCTATTGAGTCGTTGAAGCGGGCCAGGTGTCGTAATGTGATCTACTCGATTTTAGACCCCATTCCAGAAAGAAGAATCACAAGTAAGCAAATCTTGAACAGTGAGTGGGGGAGAGAAATTCGTGTTTGTTCAGCTGGAATGGCTCATGAAGAAGCGCAACCAACGGTTGAGAAAGTCTCAGAGACGTGAAGACACGCGGTGACAGTGGTATTCTATTCTGGGTGAAGAATGGAAATGAGTGCCGGGATCATCATGCCGCACATGGCGTGATCGTGCACAGGTTGTATTGTTGGCACCATTCGATGGTTGTGAGGGGCAGCGGGAATAAGAGTGCAGGGAATTTGCCTTTGATGAGGGGCGGGGGAGAGGGCCGTGGTGAGTTACCAGCATATGTTTTCCTTTTTTCATTTTTGCTGTTTTCTTCCCAAACAGGAGAGTGCAAGGGAGAAGTGAGACGAACTTGGTATAAGGGTACATATTACTTTAGTTCGTTATATGCGAGGTTTAATTGACAAGAATTTTTTTGCTTGCCGAGATCAAATAATACAGTATGTATGTTCATAACAAGGATGGCTAGATGCTGCATGGTTTTATCCTTATGGGCAAGTCCGTTCTACTTAGGGCCTGTCTCTATTCTGTAGGGCGCATCAATGCTCATTCGGCTCTAGCGCGGCGTTGACGCTTGACGCGACAGGCCGACTATATTCGGCAATATACTCCAAGTCAAGGAACAAGCACAGAATTATGGTTGAGCTTTCAGACTTCCAACGCCAGGAGAAAGTGGGAGAAGGTATGTTGGAAAATCACATTATTATTATGTGACCATGTTTCCCTGGTAGGGTTTTGCAGATACTCCAGATTTTGTTTGATCACCGGGAATCCCCTGTTGTGGAACATGTATCGAAGCATGAAGTCATCTGCTGCTTTGACAATTTCAACTGCTCACGTACTAATCGTTTAGGCACATACGGGGTGGTTTACAAGGCCTTGGATACTCGCTACAACAATCGAGTTGTGGCGCTTAAGAAGATCCGTTTAGAGTCTGAAGATGAGGGCGTGCCGTCAACCGCCATCAGAGAAATCTCTCTTTTGAAGGAAATGAGAGACGACAACATCGTTCGCCTCTACGATATCATCCACTCCGACTCGCACAAGTTGTACCTCGTATTCGAGTTCTTGGACTTGGACTTGAAAAAGTACATGGAGTCCATCCCGCAAGGAGTTGGGTTGGAGCCTTCAATGGTGAAGAGATTTATGCACCAGTTGGTGAAAGGCATTAAATACTGTCACTCTCACAGGGTCTTGCACCGGGACTTGAAGCCCCAGAACTTATTAATCGACAAGGAGGGAAACTTGAAGTTGGCAGATTTTGGCTTGGCCAGGGCCTACGGAGTGCCCTTGCGCGCGTATACCCACGAGGTCGTGACCTTATGGTACAGAGCACCCGAGGTTTTATTGGGAGGTAAACAATATTCCACGGGCGTGGACATGTGGTCCGTCGGGTGTATTTTCGCCGAGATGTGCAACCGTAAACCATTGTTTCCTGGAGACTCCGAGATTGACGAGATCTTTCGTATATTCAGAATCCTCGGGACCCCCAACGAGGAGATCTGGCCCGACGTCAGTTTCTTGCCGGACTTCAAGAAAACATGGCCCAAGTGGGAAAAGAAAGACTTGGCCAAGAGCGTCCCCACCTTGGACTTGGACGGCGTGAACTTGATGCAGCAGATGTTAAACTACAATCCCAGCAACAGAATCAGTGCCAAGAGGGCGTTAGTGCATCCGTATTTCCAGGAGGATACCGAGGAGAACTACGATTACCTGAGGTCGGTCAACATGGGCTGAGCATAAGCGGAAAAGAAAAAGGTCCTGCGTGGTTGCTGGAGGGTCTATTGAATTTTCTTTTTATGCATCTAGATCATATAATATCAATTATTTCCCCGTACTCCAAACTAGGGCAAACCACAAGCCCACTAATAGCGCAAGTATAATCAACACCCTATCTTTTGAAAATTTGAGCAGCGTACTTGGGAATGCTAAAGTTCCGCAACCAGCACGAGCAGGGTGCACTCCATGTGCTGTTTTCGAGCCGGCGACAACGCCATTCGGGTTAGATTCTGTGCTCTGAAGCCTCTCGGTATGCAAAAAAGTAGGGTTTTCATCAGCGACTTGTCCCTTGAGGATCTCGGCGTCCAGCACACAAGATACCAGTCTGCGTCTGTATGCTACCGGCGAAGAACGCTTGTGCATAGCAGCGATTGGTTCCGTGGAATTGCTGCGAAGCAACTCCTCGGAAGATACGTACGTGGCCGTACTGCACTGAGCCCGGGAGCCCTGCTCGGGGGTTGATGGGTCTTCTTGCAGTTTCAAGAGCACGAGGGCGTGGAACGCATCGGCGACCTCGGCCCTCATGCGGTGGGTTCTGTCGCGCATTCGCTCGTTGCTGGCAGCGAGCTTCTGGAGGTGCATGGCATCAAGCCGGGTTTGCTCCCGGAGCTGGTCGAGCAGCGAGTGCGTCTCTTGAAATGACAAGGAGATGCCGAGATGCCGCGCCTGGATTGCGTCGAGAAATCCGTGGAGGCTGAACTCGGCAGCCGAGCCTCCAGGGCCCGGCGAGCTGGAACCGCCACCATCCATGTGTGAGTGCATCTCGTCCATATCAGAGCCGCGTTCTAGATGATGGCAGCTTCGGCCGCAGGAGTCGACCCTGGCGGCCTCGCTGGTTTCCCGTGGGGCACTGGAGCCGTCCAGCTCTGCGGAGGTGCGATATGCCAGCATTCGCGGGACCTGCGAGTAGTCGAGCCCCAGGCCTCCCAGACCCAAGTGCTCGATGACGTCGATGCTGCGGTCAAACTCAGCAGGCTCGTTGCTGCAGAAGGCGCCTGCGAGGGTGGCGATGGCCTGCGAGGTTGCGCATCCGCCCTGCGGACTCGCTCCTTTCATGTACATGGCGATGAGTTCCTCGTGCTTGAGGAGTCCATCACCAGGCCCGGCAAGTGTGTATTGGTTTCGAAGCGACATGCGCGAGTTTCTTTCAAAGAGCGCAGGTGGCGAAGGTAGACACGGAGCAGAAGTGGCAAGGGGCAGCAGCACAACGGCTGAGGCGCCGCTGCTGCTGGGGGCCTCCAAGTGCCCTGCGCGAGTCCATGTTTCCGAGTAGCCCGAAAGCGGAAGTCTAATTGCGAAATGCCTAATCTACAGGACACCCTGGAATTAGCCATGGGCGGGCGCAACCAAGAGGAACGCAAAGGCATAAAGAATCCAGGCTCTTGCTCCAAACAAGAGCTGCGTGCTCAACACAACATGTGCCGGATCCAGTCCCGTATATGAATGTCAGTTTGGCTAAACTCCTCCCACCCCCTGCTCTTCGTTGCTCGGTCGATGTCTGTGGGGGCTGCGCACGGCTGCTGAGGGCATGAATAACAACACCGTGTTCGCTCGCAATGCTTCGGCAAGCCGGCGTCAGGCATCTAATTTCCAACCAAGCTCACATCAAAAAAAAAAAAAAACCAAGCCCATCGAGTCTTATGGGTGGTGGCAGGACAGTGGCGCCTCCCAGGCAGTGCCTCGCTGCTGAGGTGCCTGTCTGCATGCCTGGTCGCGCTCTTGGTGCGAGTCTGTCCAGCAAGGCTCTCGTCTGGGCTGCGACACCTGCTCCGTCTAAAACCTTGCCACTTCGACAGAATGAACGGCAACGGAGCACATTATGCAAACCGCGATCAGAGAGGTGCCTCAAGGTACGACTCATACCATGATCGAAGCACAGACTCTCGTGGGGGTCGTGCCAGAGGAGGGTTCAGGGGAGGAAGAGGGCACGACTATTACAGCGGAGGCCTGCGGGGCCGCGGCAGAGGCTTTGGCCGACCAGACCGGTTCTATGGCGGCCGTGGCGATGGTAGGGAAGGCGCCAGGTACCGGGACCCAAATTCCAGGGACGCGGAGAGTCCCCGAGACAGCCCTCGGGATGCTACCTACAGAGACTATGCGACACGCGAACACCCATACCACAGAGACAACTCAAGAAACTCGCCCAGGGACGAAAACCAAGAGTTTCTGCAGATCGAGCCGCATAGTGTAAGACGCGAGCCGGATGACCTGCGGCAACTTGAGGAGAAGGATCGGCCGAGAGCAACCGAGACTTTGCCCATCCACACGAACGGATACCATCAAAACGAAAAGGACGGCCTTAACTACGCAGAAAAGCTTTCTGAAAGGCCGCCGCGCCCTGGAATTCGTGGGCCATCTCGTGTCGGCTCATACGGTCAAAAACGGGGTAGCGATTCAGGGCACGGCTCGTATAAGGGATCCGGCAGCATCACTCCCATCAACACAGCAACAGAAAGCTCGCTGTCTGCCAAAAACACACTGAGAAAATCCTCGGCAGAACTGTCTGCCAATCCTTGGATATCGCTACTAAAACTAGGCGAGGGTAAAACCGCAGCACGAGTCGAGCAAAACTACAAAGAACTTACTAGTGTCAATGACAAACTAGCCCACCTTCAAGGTGAAAAGCTCAAGCTCACCTGTGCATTGTCGACGCTTGACGTCTATGCCAAGCGTGATGCTCTCAATGTAGAGATCTGCAACGAGAAGCTAGACGAATTCACATATTTGTAATCCGTGGGAAATATGTCTGTTTTGTCGCGGAGCAAAATTTTGAAACTTCCCGACCTGAATCCCGTGCCATTCGCGGTGGCTCGGGCCATACTTTGTTCTGTGTGTGCACAACCGGATCATTTCGATCACTGCTTGGCAAACTTGATGAATGTGGTGTGGTGTGGCTCGCTTCATGGGATGCTGCGTGTGAGCAAATTGAGGTTTCGTGCGTGTTTGAGAGCACTGCAAGACCGTGGAAAAGAGAAAGCAAGCATTCGGAAACAGCGCTATCCAAAATAAGCCTCAGGCTTCTCTATAGGTCATTACATGTCCCAAAGTCTCATTCCACTGGTGTGAAATCTTTCAGAATCATAACCACATCAATTTGCAAATTCGCAATACTCTGTTCTGATGAGACCAATTGAGCTCAATCGCAACTGAGTTGCGCTCGCTTTCGGATCATCATCATGTCAGACATTGCAGCTTCCTGCTTGCTTTTTACTCTTCTCCCTTTTCTACATTTGTAAATCAAAGTCTTTTTATAGACAAGAAATGAGGAATATCAGTGTGAGCATCGGGGGCACAACTTGTGTTACTCTGTGTCGAAATAATATGGCATATTGCCTAATACACGCAATTTTACGTACCACTGTAAGCATAAGAAACAAGTGAGCTTGCCGGGAAGAGGTTATGACCAAGATTGGTGATGAAATTCGTCAACATAAATGTGACTTCCTAAGCTAATTCCAACATGAGACACAACTTATGTATTTTTGACATTTCAGTCACGTGATACTTTTCTGAGGAGGCCATGGGCGCTTCATGAGGCTCACGTGTAATCTCTCTTTCTATTCAACCAAACTCATTTGTCATGAGCGATTTGATCAGTTCCATCACAGACAACAAGTTGGGCCAAGTGGCCCTTTATACTGCGTTGTTGACCGGAGTCTACAAGCTAACAACTTTTACATTGTCTTTAGCTAGCCTCCTTGCAGACCTTCTTGTTCTTCCACCCACAAATTTTGTGAAGTACGGCGCTAAGAAAGGCAATTGGGCAGTTGTCACTGGAGCATCTGACGGCATTGGTAAAGAGTATGCTTTCCAATTAGCCGGCAAAGGCTTGAACATCGTCTTGGTTTCCAGAACTTTGTCCAAACTCGAGGCAATTGCCGCTGAAATCCAGGAAAAGTATGGCGTTAAGACTGAGGTGATTGCGTTTGACGCGTCAGAAGACAACGACGCAAACTACAAGGCGATTCAGGAAATCATTGCCGACTTGCCAGTTACAGTTCTTATCAACAACGTTGGGCAATCACATAGTATTCCTGTGCCGTTCTTGGAAACAGACACAAAAGAACTTACGGACATCATCACGATCAACAACCTTGTTACTTTGAAAATCACGCAGACTGTTGCGCCTGTGATTGTTAAGACTGTTGCTGCACAGAAGAAAAAAGTCAGGGGCTTGATACTTTCGATGGGCTCTTTCGGAGGCTTGATTCCAACTCCGTACTTGGCCACTTACTCTGGGTCCAAGGCGTTTTTGCAGCAATGGTCGTCGGCATTGGCGGGAGAATTGAAGCCCGAAGGTGTTGATGTGCAATTGGTTGTGTCGTACCTTGTAACCTCTGCCATGTCCAAAATCAGACGAACAAGCGCCACGATCCCAAACCCCAAGCAGTTTGTAAAGGCCACCTTGGGCATGGCTGGGAAGAGAGGCGGTGCGCAAGAACGCTTCGCGACTTCGACCCCATACTGGTCCCACGCCTTGATGCACTTTTTCATTGAGAACACGGTGGGTGTGTACTCGAGCATCGGCAACAAGCTCAACTTTGATATGCACAAAAGTATTCGTGTGAGAGCTTTGAAGAAGGCCGCCAGAAAGAAGGCAGAGTAAGCCCTTTGAGATGTTTACAGATAAAATTCGGTCAAACTTGACTAAAGTCTTGAAAGTATTTAGCTCCCTACGCTGTACCTAAACAATATAGGAAGTGTATGAAGGCACCAATCGAACAATATTCAAAGATATATTTTTCCTTAATTTACCACTTATGAAATCTCATGATTGCAAGGTCCTTACTAAAGAGGCGGTCGAACTTTCTGGAAGACACCCGAAGTTCGCACTGCTCGAAAAAAATGCCCTTGAGAATATAACAGCAGTCTTATAGGAAAAGCCTTCCTACTTCTTCTCACAGGTAGAACGAATTGCACAACATAATTTCCAATGGTTAAGGAAACAAAACTCTACGATTTGCTTGGCGTATCGCCATCGGCAAGCGAAACTGAAATCAAAAAGGCATACAGAAAGACTGCACTTAAATACCACCCGGACAAGCCCACAGGAGACACCGAGAAATTTAAGGAAATCTCTGAGGCCTTTGACATTTTGTCCAACGGCGACAAGAGACAAGTTTATGACGACTACGGCTTGGAGGCTGCCAGAGGCAATGCCCCTGCAGGCGGCAATCCATTTGCTGGCTCAGGCGGAGGTTCTGGAGGAATGCCTGGTGGAGGCGCCCAATTCAACTTCGGAGGTGCTGGGGGCAACCCATTTTCACAGGCTGACGCCTTCAACATCTTCTCTCAAATGGGTGGTTTTGGCATGGACGACGGGTTCTCGCGTGGCGGGTTTGGTGGCTCCGGATTCAGCGGCGGAATGCCCGGTGGATTTGGCGGTGGCTCTCGGTCCCGCATGCCCGAGCCTGATACCGTTGCCATGCAGCTCCCTGTGACGTTGGAGGACTTGTACTCCGGCGCTACAAAAAAAATGAAACTTAACAGAAAGAGTTCCGACGGCTCGAAGGAAAGCAAAATTCTAGAAGTTAAGATCAAGCCCGGGTGGAAAGCGGGCACGAAAATCAACTTTGCCAATGAGGGTGATTACCAACCCGAATGCCGTGCACGGCAGACAGTGCAGTTCGTCATTGAGGAGAGGCCGCATGCATTGTTTAAGAGAGACGGAAATGACGTTACTGCGACGATTCCATTGACGTTCAAGGAAGCATTGCTTGGCTTCGACAAGGAAGTTATGACCTTGAGTGGACGGAAAATCAACATCTCCAGGTCCACACCTGTACAGCCTTCGTCCACCAACAGGTATCCCAACTTGGGCATGCCAATTTCAAAGGAGCCCGGTCGTTTTGGTGACCTCATCGTCACGTACAAGATTGACTTCCCCGTGCACTTGAGTATGGAGCAGAAGGACGCAATCAAAAGAGCTTTCTAAACAATAATGCTAGGCTGGCCTCCATCTCATGTTTGCATTTGCCCACGCGGGCAACTCTTTTCGCGCTTTCATCACACTCTTCTCACCTACAAGAGACCTCACGAAGCAAGAGATCCTCAATATTACATAGTACAATCAAGTATCATAATTGAAATTATAGACTTCCCGTGTCGGCACCATGTTCTGACGTCTAAGCGGCGCACATGTTGAGATTAGCTCGCTGTGCACTGTGAGACATTGAGCAAATAACTGACACAGTACCTGGTGCCTGTTACCGTGTAATGATTGAAAGAAAATGACTCATGGCGAATGGAGCTCAGCCTGTGTTGTTTTCGTGCTCGATACCTTCCCCCACAACCATTTAGGTATAGTGCGCACCGGTCAGGCAGCGATATGAATATCAGTCAATCGAGCGGGATGCAAACGAGTCTCCTGATTTTGAAAGTCCAGAAACTTTTTTACAAGGAGCATAAATAGCAAATTGCTTCAATTCGTGATTTTGCTTCTTTCTTTAATCTGGACGAACACTGGCGTCGTGGGAATGGTAATACCTCAAGCAGTCCTTCATATACACGTCCAGCATAGGCGAGCCACCGCGAGATAATCCAGGCCCCTACATCTATATCAATTCCTCTCTGGCACACACAATACTGCGTCAACACAGCACCTGCCCACTCTAGCAATGTCGGTGATTCTCGCCTCGGCAGGCTTTGACCATACAATTAGATTTTGGGACGCTCTCACTGGAGTTTGCTCGCGCACCATTCAGCACACAGATTCCCAGGTCAACAGGCTTGAAATCACCTCTGACAAACGCTTCTTGGCGGCCGCTGGAAACCTATACGTCCGCCTCTATGATATAAGGCAGACTGGTAGCACTGGGGGCAACCCTGCCTCGGCCGCGAGCCCCGCCAACGGCTCTGCAGGCTCTGCCACGGCCGGAAACGGCACCGCCAATACAAACCTGAGTCCGGCAATGACCTTTGAAGGTCACACCGGGAATGTGACCTCGCTAGCCTTCCAGATCGATAACCGCTGGATGGTGTCCTCGCTGGAGGATGGGACCGTGAAAGTGTGGGACGTCCGATCGCCCTCCGTACAGCGGGACTATAAGCATTTCTGCCCTGTGAACGAAGTCGTCATCCACCCGAACCAAGGCGAGTTGATCAGCTGCGACCACGACGGAAACATCCGTATCTGGGACTTGGGCGAAAATCAATGTACGCACCACTTGATCCCGGAAGATGACGTGCCGATCAACTCGCTATCTGTTGCCAGCGACGGTAGCATGCTCGTGGCAGGCAATAACAAGGGCAACTGCTACGTGTGGGAAATGCAGAACAAGAAGGATGTCACCTCGTTGATGCCCGCGACGAAGTTCAGATCGCACCTGAAGTACATCACGCGCGTTGTGTTGCTGACGGACATGAAGCATTTGGCTACGTGCTCGGCGGATCACACGGCACGCATCTGGCTGACCGAGGACAACTTCGCTTTGGAGACGACTTTGCAGGGCCACCAGAGATGGGTCTGGGACTGTACGTTTAGTGCAGACAGCGCATACTTGGTCACGGCGTGCTCGGATCATTACGTGAGACTCTGGGACTTGTCAAATAGTGAAACCGTCAGACACTACAACGGCCACCACAAGGGGGCGCTTTGTGTGGCTTTGAATGACGTGTAGGCGTGAGGATTGCAGGTATGTCCGGGGGAACATTTGTATTATGGGAAGCAGGCTTTCTACCGTAGGTCGCGTGGGCTTTTTCCGTGATCTTGAAAAAATGGTGAACTGTGCAAGACTAAAAAGCCAAGGACAAATTTGTTCGTAGGTGAGATTTGACCCGTTTACGGAGTTTAAGTGTACAAGGAACATATATTGGCAGGGTCTCTTCACTGACGCAATACAACTCCGTAACCTCAATCGGCATCGTTTGACTTCATTTTCGTCTTGAGCCAGTGAGGCGACTAGGCTGCCCTAACTATGATGGAGTGGATATTTGTTTATGTATTTTTTAGATGCTATGAATGATGAAAATGATTTTTTAATGCATGGGTATTTTGATGCGCCTGTGAGGGCAAATGCTGCTCGATATGCTATTTTTTTTTTGTAATGTGGGCTTTCATGATTGTTAATAAGGCGCTTCCAAGAGATCTACCGTTGAGATCAGCTTTTCGTGGAAGTTGAATTCTGTGTCTCCGCTCTCGTTGACGCTCGACCCAATGTCCATCCCTTCGTGGTTCATGCCATGTGACATGCTGAATTCCTCGCAAAGATATCCCCCCAATTCAAAGCTCCAGGACATGTATTCGTTGACCCAGCAGCCCACGATCCACCACAGCTTGAAGCTGCGCGATCCTATCATACTCATCTCTCTGATAAAACTAGTAAGTAAGTTAGATAAAAGAAGAGAGAAGAGCCACGGGTTCACAGCTGGAAATTTTGCTGGAAGATCGAAAATGAATGCGGCGTAGATATCCAAAACCAGTCCCTCTGTGGGGGTTTCCTGAAGCAATCGGGGAACCCGCCTTTCCAAAATGCGGATAATTTGCTGAGAGATGTCCATTCCGCATGGGATCTCTCGCAAAACCGTGTCTTGAAAGTTCAAAGCCGACCAATCCAGAAGCATGGCGCATCTCTCGTGAGCATTAGAAAGAACCATGGAAGCCCCGAACCCTGTTTCGATGCAACGCACGAGTCTGTTGACAAGTTTGATAAACTGCCGCGCGAGCTTGAGTTTTATGGTCTTGAAGGCCAGCGAAACGCGGTCACCCAAAGCATGGGCAAGTTTTCCCACAAACCCCGAGGCAATGTCTTTGAGGATGGCCACAATGTCTTTGTTGACGTTTTTCAAGTGCAATCGGCTCAACATCTTGAGCATCGCCCTATACAAGATAGAGTCGCAGTCCTTCACCCACTCAAGCGCGTGCTCGGAGTTCAATAGCTTGCAAATGGGACCCGTCAACATTGCAGGCAGGGGAGCCATGAGCAGGAACAAGTCATCTTTACGCATATAGCGGATCAGCTCAAACATTGCCGTGCACTGAATACGCATCAACGCATGCAAAGTGTCTGCGATGTCCGGGTCGTGATCGAAGTTTTTGGGGAGATATGCGTAGATGGAAGGTATGGCAAGCTGGTTGTTCTCGTGCTCCTGCAGTAAATCCTGCTCAATCATCAGGTAAAGATTTGGAAGGTACTTAAAGTCGTTAATGAGAAAATGCTCTTGCACATTCACGAAGCTCGCCGGCGTTGCCAACGCCAGCTGCGGCACAGTCGGGCTCTCCGTCTGCAGCGGCGTGTGGAACGTCGACTGCGGCGAGTCCATGACCACGGACGAGTGCGACGACATGGGCGAGCCCTCGTGCGAGCTGTCGCCGCGCAATTTGACGCCGCAGTAGTGATACTTTGACTTTCCCCGCATGCCCAAGCGACGCAGGGTCAAGTTTGGGAACTGAAGCCGGACGAGTCTGCCAAAGGCAGCCGGCATGAGCGGGCGCACGGTGTAGTGGCCGCACATTTGCACGTATCGTGCATAGATGCGGTTTCTCGGCACCACGGCCTCTGGCGACGCCTCGCACGCAGAACCGAGCCATGCCAACGCAAAGACCTGGTGGTGCCGGTCCTGTTTTATGTCCTTGGGGTTGCAGAGCAGCCCAAACACCGGGTCGGCTTGCATCGCAGCTGCGTCCACGTCCATCTGCTTGATCTTGAGCGCGCTGTCTTCAACGTGGAGTGGCCCGATGCGGCCTGCTAAGCCTAATAAGAAGCGCTCGGTCTCAATGTGAGACTCCTGGCGCTGTTTCTTGCGCGGCTGAGTTTCGGAGACGCTTGCTGCTGGAGAGACCTGGTGGGCAGAGATCGGGGTTCTGGAGCGCTCTCGGTCTGTTGGTGCCACGGTTGGCGAGAACGCATCAGCGCGCCGGGAGCTAGGCTTGGGGCTTTGCAGATTGTGGTTGCGCAAGTCTTGGTGGTACGTGTCTTTGTAGCGCATGGTCTGGAGGAGTCTTTTCTGGCTGAGATTGCCCTGGCTGTGCATGCCGTGGTTGTGCAACTTTAGATTCTGCAAATCGTGGAACCGAGCAGAGGTGCCCATGGCCATCAGCGGCGCTGTGTCTTCGTGGGCAGCCCGCAGCACTGCGTCCTCGAGCAGGGGCTGGAAGTCTACAGGGAACTGGTGGGATCTGATGCCGGGCAGGCCCGGGCCATGTGGGCCCGGGCCGTCTGCCATTTGCGCCGCGGTGTGGTCGTACTGCAACATGCGCTGGGGATAGAGGGGCGGGTTGTAGTCCGCAGAGCCGGGGTGCAAGCCGGGCGCCGCTCCCAGGGCCAGCCCCTGTACTAGTGGCTCTGCTCGCAGACTGGCGCCGTTCAGCACATACATGTCGGAGGGGCCAGATGCAGAGAGCCCAGGCGCGAGGCGGGGCAAGGCGTGAGGATGCGGGTTCCCCTGCCCCATGTAAGAAGGGCCTGGCTGAGCCAGGCGCGGGCTCGGGTGCTGCACCGCGACAGCTAGGCCTAATCCAAGGTGAACCGGGTCGATTTCGGCCGTGTCTGGGTGCGAGAAGGCGCCGTTGGTGCAGGGTAGTGGGAGGCCTCCGGCATCGGGGTGCTGGGAATATGCAAAAGACGGCTGGCTCTGGAACCCGCCGGGCGCACATGCTTCCGCCGGCAGCGGCGGGCCGGGCTCGAGAAGTCCCAGAGACAGAGGGCCGGGGGAGTACTCTGGGCCATGGGCATGATGGGAAGATGCGGGTCTGGGCAGCGCTGCCGAGAGGTTTAGTGTGTGGTGGAGGCTATCCATTGAGAGCCCATATGAGACAGAAATGCTGGGTGGCTGTTTCTGGATGCTGGGGGCCGGGTTTTTTCAGTGGGGAGGGAGCGAGAGGGCCGGGTTTTAAAGAAGCACAAGGGCGCCGAAATTTTTCGTCTGGCGCAACGGCTCCAAATCAGATCGAGACTGTGTAAGGTTCTAAGCGAGAAAGAAGGCAAAAAAAAAAAAAATAAAAAAAATAAAAAAATAAAAAAATAAAAGTGCACTGAACGCAGCCGGAGATTAGGGCTCTCCTGCCCAATTGCCTCAGCGGGCTGCGGCAGGGCCATGGGCTAATTTCCCAGCGCTCTTTTTTGCAAAGAACAAGGGCGTAGCTGAGGCTGCTTCTGCCCGCCGCCATTCGGCCACCATCGCAGGCCGTCTATATTTTTTTGCATGCCTGCCTCCTTCCCCCATGGTCTTGTTGGCGAGTCTACGGAATCAAGCTACACTACGCAGCGGGGCCGGGTGTCAGCACCCCACAGGCGAAGGTGCGCTGAGGCCCGGCTGTTTCGCAAGCTTAATTTATTTGCGTTGCTCGCAAGGCTTCGGAGGCCGCGGGAAGACCCCAGCGCGGGAACCCGCTGCGGCTGCAACTGAAAAGGCGCGGCGGTGAGCACGGGAGCGGGCGGGAAAAAGGGCCGGGAAGGCGGCCGGGGCCGCAAAAGGGCAGCGCCCACACGCCCACTCGCCCACGCGCCCACTCGCGGGCGTACTGGGGAATCTCTGGCCTGGAACCAATACTACAATAGGCGCTGGGGACGCCAGTGTCTGGCTAGAGGCGCACGGTGCCTGGACCGGACGGCCGTGCCTGCCTGCAGGCCGCCGCTTGTTTCAAGACAGCAGCGTTTAGGAATGGCCCCATCAGAAACAGCGGCAGCCACGGGCGATTTTGCACCCGGCCGTGGCGGTGGCGGTGGCAGAGGCACGGGGGGCACAGGGAGGGGAAAGAGCCCAGAATCGCCAGTATGCACAGCCCCGGAACCGGGTCCTCGCCGTGTGGTGGCCCGCGCGCTGTGTGTTCCAGCGATAAGCCTAAGACCACGCATGTGGGCAGGTTGTCGCCCCGTCGCGTGTGACCCCCCTGGTGCCCGTGGCCCCGCAGGCGATAGTTTGCATTTGCTCGCGGGCGGCCCCATGTATATGATTTCATTCGCCTGTGCACACGCACCACTGCTCATTTGCAAGTCTCGCCGCCCCGTACCCTGGCCCCGCCATTTGTCTGGCGCACCTCTGCGCGGGGGCCATCTGCCCCATCGCACGCATCGCGAAAATTTCCGGGCCAGCAAAAAAATAAAAAAAGAAAGAACTTCACCACCAATCTCGCTGATTTACTTGACCCATCCAAAATGGCCGTGTTGAACTCGAACCCCGAAATCATCTTGCGCAAGCGCAAAGACGCTGACAGAAAGCGTGTGGAGAAACAAGATGCCGCGAGAATCAGAAAGGAGAAGAAGGGCCGCAAGATCGCCGTGAAGGGCGACAAGTTCCTCAGGGCAGAGGTCTTGGCCTCCAGGGCCACCGCCAACTTGATCGAGGCCAAGAGATTGGACAATATCTTGAAGCACGAGCAAGCCAAGGCTGCCGTGTCCGCCCAAAAGGAGACCCCTGCCAAGTTGGTGTTTCTCATTAGAACCGAAAAGCAAAACAAGGCCGTGCGCATTCCCTCCAAGGCCCTCAACGTGCTCAAGGTCTTGCGCTTGGACGAGCCCAACATGGGTGTCTTTGTCAAGTTGACGCCCACAATCGAGCCTGTCTTGAAACTCGTCTCGCCATTCATCGTCGTGGGGTCTCCGTCCTTGGCCTCCGTCCGCCATCTATTTCAAAAGAGAGCCTGCATTCCATCCGCTGAGGAAGGCAATGCCCCTACCAAGTTGGACAATAATCAGGCCGTCGAGGACAAATTCGGTGACGACTTGGGCTTCATCTGTATCGAGGACCTCATCCACGAAATCACAGCCTTGGGCGACAACTTCAAGGCCGTCACCCTGTGGTTGGCTCCTTTCAACTTGACCGCGCCAGTCAACGGATGGGGCCCGTTGGCCAAGTTGGCCAAGATGAGATACCAAGAGGAAAACAAGAAAGCGATCACATTGGCCGGCCACGCAAAATTGGAGGAAATTGACATTGACAAGTTCATTGAGGAACAAAATTGAGGTTGCCGCGTCACACCCCGTCTCTTTGGGTCAAAGCTCCTCTCAAGTCTTGTAATATTAGATTTTATACATATATCGGGATAGGAATACTACACATTTTGAAGTCAACAACCCAACTGCTCGGGGCACGCTTGATTCACGGTTTTATCCTAATGGTGGCGGTGCTTGCTTAATCAGACTTCGAGTAATTTAAACTAGCTTTTGCGGTACTAGAAAAGTTATTTTTTTTCTTTGCTTGAATTGAACTCCTCTGTGCATTTACTTCTTTCGGATGGTTCTTGTGATCAATCAAACACACGTGGCTAGCGGACCCAAGCAAGATTTGCCACATGAGCATATCAAGTACTCGTCAATCACCCAAAGCATTCGACTTTTGTATACAGAAATAATAACACATCCCAAGCGTCATTTAAAACTGAAGCTGCTTCAAGCCACGCCAAAAAGATCATTTGTCATCATCTTTATTGTGTTTCAAACACAGTTCCTTGGGAGCCCCTGCATTTCTTCTCTGGCGGTGTCAATCGCTATAAATCAAGTGATTTTCGTCACACGAAAATATGTTTCGGCACACCTCATACTTCATACTGCTTGAAGGGGTATCCGTCACGCGTCCCAAAAACAGTCGCATAGGCAGTCGATCAAGAGCATCCAATCAGACCCTTGAAATTGAATAAATAAAAGAACCGTCTGTTTCTTCTAGAGCTTGAACCAATCAAACTATCCCCAGTTTCATGATGGGAATCGTCAAATCTAAAACATATGCACCAATCGTTGGTTTTCACCTGGCGCGTCAGCGTGTCGCAGTCCGAATTTCGAGACTCGCGAGGAACAGGCAAATAGCCAGTTCGAATATCCTCCAATATACCAGATGTCGTTCAATGTATACAATCAGCTTGATCGCTCCAGCGACTATGTATACAAGCTTATTCAACTCCCCAAAGACCTTGTGGAGTATATAAAAGATGATCCCACCAAACTGCTCCAGTTTAAGGCTCCTACAGACGTCAGGAATCATCTCGCCATATGTACAGATACCACCACATATACCGTAAGACAAATGAACCATTCAAATACGCAACTACTCATGAATGATATGGCCATTAACAAACTTGGTTGCTCTTTGGTACACAATTCCCCCGAACCCCTCTCGAGGCAGGTATTGGCGATTGGCCTGGCCTCATATATTTATGAGCTCTCTGAAGCTGCTGGTCATATTCTGACTGCAGAAGTCCCCATTTACGAAGGCTCCGACACTAACTTGCTGGATGCTACCAAGACTGTGGCAGATGTTTGCAATGACTCAACCATCGCACCTTGTAGCTTCCCAGCAAAATGGAATGCGCTTGGGGGCTGTTCTATCGACGGGAAAGCGGTAATTTTGTCTCCAAATCTATTGACAGATGTTCTCCACACGATCATCTCACTCATGATCGCAGAGGACCTGCAGTCTTTCAAGATCGATGATATGGCCAAATCTGCGGCGGAGCAAAACAAGCTTTTCACCAGAGAGATCGTGGAAACGGTTGCCTCAATGTTTGGTAACATCGAGAAGGACTCACACTCTCTAGACCCTATGCATGTGGCCAGGTGGTTTGGGATTCAAACGCTCAAAAATCAAAAAACTAGTTTGACAGAAAAAGAATTGCTTCTCGAGTGGAAGGCTAGCTTGCCCTCATTCTACAATGCGTCACTAGATATCAAACAACTTCTAGGACACTACTTTCGTCCTAGAACAGGGCAAATCCGATACCTTCGCTCAGAGTCTTTGAGTTCAGACTTGCACTCACGTATAAAAGAGATGTTTCAGATGGTGAAAGAGTGGGAATATGAAGAGTTCTTGCCCTTTGTGCGCGGTTTTGTGCCGGCGAGCAAGAAGGCCGATACAATTATTTTGAAGTACGCCCGGAAAAAAAGGGTCGGAAAGAAATTTTATGTTTGCCCGAGATAAAATAACAAGATCTGTCAGGTGTAGCTGACGAAATGCAAATTTCACATTGTTTCCACTAGGCACATGCTGGATTGAATTTGCCCACCAGTCATTTGAGTGTGTGAAGTGCACATTACCTTGTGATGTTGTTTAAGTCCCGAGATTTCTCGCGTTGGTTCAGACATAATCTGGAACTTGTTATCTCTCCCCAATTACACCCTTAAGCGCAGACCAGGTCACTTTTTTCAACACCATGGAAAGTTCTTTCGTTATCTCCTTAATTGTATGTCTCCTCACTTCATAAATTATATCTTCTTTCCCCTGCTAACCGTGACTCCTAGTCTGGAGCTTGTGCAGGCACGTCCACTGACTTGGCATTTTTCCCCATTGATACTTTGAAAACTCGGCTTCAGGCAAAAGGAGGCTTCTTTGTCAATGGGGGCTGGGTGGGTATATACAAAGGGCTTGGATCAGCCCTTGTAGCGCTGGCTCCTTCTGCTTCTCTATTCTTCATCACCTATGATGGGCTCAAAGAAGCTACAAAAGATAAGCTTCCAACCACCGCCAGCCACATGGTAAGCGCGTCTGGAGGAGAGTTTGCTGCATGCTTGGTGAGAGTGCCAGCTGAGATTGTGAAGCAAAGAACGCAAGCAGGTATAGTCGGGGTTGGAAACCAGGCCACTTCATGGGCAAACTTCAGATACTTGCTTCAGAACAAGTCCGGCGAAGGAGTAATGCGCGGGCTTTATAGAGGCTGGAACACTACAATAATGCGTGAAATACCGTTTACAGTGATTCAGTTTCCACTTTACGAGAAGCTCAAAAAGTTGTGGTCTGCGTATGATAATGCGGAACTTTCCTTGTTGAAAGGTGCCATCTGTGGATCCGTGGCTGGAGGTATTGCTGCTGCCACCACTACTCCCCTCGATGTCATCAAGACCAGAATAATGCTCAACAAGGAAAGAGTCTCAGTTGCTTTTTTGGTCAGGCAAATGCTTGCTGAGGAGGGCCCGCGAGTTTTTCTCAATGGCATTGGACCCAGGACTTGTTGGATCAGCGCAGGCGGCGCTATTTTTTTGGGATGCTACGAGTTGGTCAACACTACTTTGAGGAGACCCAAGGGGGAACACGGTTTTAATTGATCAGACAAGATGCACGCGTACTTTGTCACGACTTTTCGGCATTCGGGCTACAATGCACTCAGAAATTATGCAAAACGGAAGCCTCCAAGACTTATAGATACATACAACCTTTGATCTTCTCATAGGTCAGTTCCAAGGTGAAAATCTCCGCTTCTTTTCAAGTCGATTGCGGCTTGTGAGATGCAAACATATACATAGAATATAAAATTGCCACTCAGTATGTTTAAACTCAGCGCGTTTCGCCACTGATGATCTTACACTGAGAATAATGGGCTCGCAAGGTGAGTAGAAACCGAGCTGTTTCCATTATGTTCGTCTTTTGTGATGCATGTTACCGGTCCAAACAGAGTCGCTATTTACAAAACATAGAGCATCTGTGGGAAAGTTCAGCTAGAGCATCCACGATATTTTTAATTTCGCACTACTAATACATATGAAACTGTTAATTATTTAGACTCACTACTCTTTATTGCCTCTCAACGCGAAAAATTATTTAATAATTTTTCAGTAAGCGAAAAAAAGAGGATTCACGAAAAGTAAGGAGGCCTCAGTACCCGAAGTTGCCTCTCGAATATAGTTTTATGTTACTATTAATCACTACGTAAAAGGCCTCGAGAAATGACGTGCGGATCGAGATCCGAAAAGAGCGCCTGTGCCGAGCAGCGGGGCCCGCGCACTGATGACTTTGATTAATTAGCGCACGACCCTGATTTGAAATATAGAGAGGCCTAGATCCAACACAAACCACCCGCTCTGCAAGCCTTTTATTCTTACGCCATCATGTTTAAAGTGCTCAATAAGAGAGTATTGGCTAAGCAAGCTGGTAGGACACCACGGTGTCTATATCCATATGCGCGGGGCTTGGCCACTGCTACCGTCACTCCTCCCGATGGCCTGGCCATTACCTTGAAGTCCGCCACTCGGGACGACTCCAAATTCGGCAAGAGGCCAATCTACTTGGACGTGCAAGCCACTACACAGACAGACCCCCGTGTTTTGGACAAAATGTTGCAATTCTACACCGGGCTTTACGGAAACCCACACTCATCAACACATTCATATGGATGGGAGACAGAAAAAGAGGTGGAGTTGGCCCGTGGGCATATCGCGGAAGTGATCAAGGCTGACCCCAAAGAAATCATTTTCACTTCTGGTGCCACTGAATCAAACAACATGGCCATTAAGGGAGTTCCGCGCTTCTACAAGAAAACTAAGAAACATATCATTACCACTCAGACTGAGCATAAGTGTGTCTTGGATTCTGCCAGACACATGCAAGACGAAGGATTTGACGTGACCTACTTGCCTGTAAACTCGGAGGGGTTGATCAGCTTAGATGACTTGCAGAATGCTATCAGGAAAGACACGGTGTTGGTGTCGGTGATGGCAGTGAATAACGAGATCGGTGTGATCCAACCCCTCAAGGAAATTGGCGCCATCTGCAGAAAGAACAAGGTGTTTTTCCACACCGATGCTGCTCAGGCGTACGGCAAGGTACATCTTGATGTCAACGAGATGAACATCGACTTGATGTCTATAAGCTCGCACAAGGTCTACGGGCCAAAGGGTATCGGGGCTTGTTTTGTCAGGAGAAGACCCAGAGTCAGATTAGATCCCATCATCACAGGTGGTGGTCAAGAAAGAGGCTTGAGATCAGGCACTTTGGCCCCTCCTTTGGTGGCTGGGTTCGGCGAGGCCGCCAGACTCATGAAGATCGAGGATTCCTATGACCAGGCGCACATCAAAAGACTTTCCGAGAAATTGAAAAAAGGATTGTTGTCAATTCCAGAGACCCAGTTCAACGGTGTTTTATCTGACGACTCGAAGCAGTACTCCGGCTGTGTCAATATATCGTTTGCTTACATTGAGGGTGAATCATTGTTGATGGCATTGAAGGACATTGCCTTGTCTTCCGGCTCTGCGTGTACCTCTGCGTCTTTGGAGCCTTCTTACGTGTTGCATGCATTGGGCGCGGACGACGCCTTGGCCCACTCCTCCATTCGTTTCGGTATTGGTAGGTTCACGACAGAGGCTGAGGTGGACTACGTGGTGCGTGCCATCCAAGAACGTGTGGACTTCTTGAGAAAGATGTCTCCATTGTGGGAGATGGTTCAAGAGGGCATTGACTTGGATACCATTGAGTGGAGTGGCCACTGAGTCAGCGACTACGTTGTTTGCTGGACGGGCAGTTCTAATTCGCGCACTTGAGTACGGGCCAGGTTTTGTGTATGATGATTTACGTCGTAATTTATTGTCTTTACTGAAGCACAGCCGTGCATGATCTTCACCCTTGCGAGCGATGCTTCTCCGTCAGAAAGAAAAGAAAAAAAAATCCAATCTGCGCAAGTGATCGCACATCTGTCGGCAAATCGCTGAATGTTTCTCAATGCTAACGGTGTTTCCCAGAAGCCTTGTGAATGTTTCCCAGGACCGCATTTGGGTCGCGGGCCAAATTGCCCGCCGCTAGGCCGGCCGGCCGCGCGCTCAATGCACCGGCCCGGTTCCGGGATAGCTTTTTTTTTTCCAGTAGTATATAGTCATAGGTTTAATTCAAGCCACCACCATCAACTCGAAACCCGCAACGACACATAATCACAACCATGTCCACAGTCACAAAAAAAATCACTCTTCTCCCTGGTGACCATGTCGGCAGCGAAGTCGTGCAAGAGGCCGTGAAGGTGCTTAAGGCCATTGAGCAGCACACACCACACCAAAAAATTAGCTTCGACTTTGAGACCCATTTGATCGGCGGAGCCGCCATCGACGCCACTGGCGAGCCATTGCCAGACAAATCCTTGGAAGCAGCTAAGGGCTCGCACGCAGTCTTGTTGGGTGCTGTCGGAGGGCCCAAATGGGGTACTGGCGCCGTGAGACCCGAACAAGGCTTGTTGAAAATCAGGAAGGAGTTGGGGCTCTACGCCAACTTGCGTCCGTGCAACTTCGTCTCAGACAAGCTCTTGGAGTTGTCTCCTTTGAAAAGTGAGGTCGTAAAGGGCACCAATTTCACCGTGGTTCGTGAGTTGGTGGGAGGCATTTATTTTGGAGAGAGACAAGAGCAAGATGAGAGCACCAACAAGGACGAGGCCTGGGACACGGAAAAGTATTCAGTAGCCGAGGTCACGCGCATCACAAGAATGGCTGCATTCATGGCCTTGCAACACAACCCACCGTTGCCCATTTGGTCCTTGGACAAGGCTAACGTATTGGCCTCCTCTCGCTTGTGGAGAAGAACAGTCGACAAGGTCATGGCCGAGGAATTCCCACAATTATCCATCCAGCATCAGTTGATCGACTCGGCCGCCATGATCTTGGTCCAGAACCCTACCAAGTTAAATGGCATTGTCATCACTTCCAACATGTTCGGGGACATCATTTCCGATGAGGCCTCGGTGATTCCCGGATCCTTGGGACTCTTGCCTTCCGCATCGTTGGCCTCTTTGCCAGACACAAACTCGGCATTTGGCTTGTACGAGCCGTGCCACGGCTCTGCACCAGACTTGCCTGGGAACAAGGTGAACCCAGTCGCCACCATTTTGTCTGCTGCAATGATGTTAAGATTATCCTTGGACTGCGTCAAGGAGGCCGAGGCTTTGGAGAAGGCAGTTGGCGAGGTCATTGACGCCGGCATCAGAACTGCCGACTTAAGAGGGCTGAGCTCGACCCAGGAGGTTGGAGATGCCGTTGTTGAGGCTGTCAAAAAAACCTTGCAATTGTGAGTATGCCCTTGCTTTGAATTGCTACATAGAAGGTAGAAGTAGATACATCGATTGGTTTTTGGACACAACCCGCATTATTCCTGACAAAATCATATCGCGATCTCCCCTGTGAGAATTTCTGGCAAATATGCGATGGATTCGTAGCTGTCCACGAGATCCAAGCTTCTGGTTTCTCCATCCCATTTTGTGACGTGCGACTTATGGGGCAATACGTTACTCTGCTTCACGTTGAGAGGACTAGCTAGTTCATTCATGAGTGTTTTTTCGCTAGAGGCAGAGGTCAGGAAGTACGTCTCTTGATCTTCCGCGATCTCTTGATTCCAAAAGTCTAGCGCATTACTTAACTCTGAGGGGTAGGCACACTCCTCATCTGGTGGTGCAAGCTGGTTGTCTGATTGCATCTTAACCTCTTTTTTCAAGTCTTCAGTACACTGATTTCTTGCTTCATCAGGGTTTTCTTGAACTTCCAGTAAATGCAAAATATCAAATCGTGTGCTTAGCTCTTGTGTATTTGTTTCAGAGAAACTGCTAGCCAGCTCAGACTTCTGCAAGCTAAAATCTTTGTCAATTTGTTTGCCAAAAATCTCCGCAAGATCCGAGGTGCTGCTTTGTAGACTGTGACCAACATCATATATCAGTTTTGGATGCTCTACAAAGCTTTGCTGTGAGAAATTATCAGGAAGATATGTGACGAATTCGATACTCGAAAAGGTGTCATCGTATGTTTCGTACTGTTGTGCATTTGGCTTCATCATCATTGTCAAGTTGGACAGACTGTGCAACGACGCCTTTCGCTCTTTCACTTCGTTTTTCATTGCTTGAACCTCGGCGTAAAGATTCGAATATGAGTCTTTGGCCAACGAAGTCCAATTCAACTCTTCATCATTGATCAATAAAGACAAAGGAAGCTCCTCATACTTTTTGTACTTTGAATGAACCGAGTGTGACAAGTTATGAGCGTGTGAGTTATCAAGTGCATCTGCTGTAGATTGGGATAAGGACCGTGTCCTTTTGCTAATGATTGAAGGCGCATTGTTTTCTTCTATTATTTCTTTGACCCAATCAGTAGTAATCGCATCAGACTTCTGAACTTTAGATTCGTTTAATGAAGAAATCACAAGCTTGGAATTTTTATCTTCCGCTGCAGCCTTTTTTATTTCTTTGGGTGCATGCGCATCTTGACTGCCAATAGCAGGATATCTGATATTTTTCAATTTTGAGCCGCTTTTTTCAATATGTTCTTTTTGTTTGGAGAGTGATACTTGCTCTCTCCGTTGTGGTGCCAGCTGAGAAATGATACCAAGTGCCTTTGGTTTTAGATTGTCGCTATACGACTCGGAAGCAAGTTGAGCTGAGACGGGCTTTAAAAGAGAATTTTCTTTTGAACAATTTTTTGTTCCAGCTTTTTTGGGAACATATCTCACAGAGCCTATATTTGCGCCCAGCCTCTCAAATGCATTCGAGTGCACTGAAAAATCCTCAGAGATAACATGAAGATTACTGCCAATCGGGGTTTCGCCATCGGAGACTATATCCTCCAATGCACTATAAATGGATGACAGCACAGTATTTGCTGACAAAATTCTGGGTTGCATTGAACCAACACAATATCCCAAATGCACCACATTCGGAGTACCTGCATTAGCCAAAGCGGGCAGGTCATCTGGTTTTGTAAGGATGGAGGTCGCTGCAGACATCTCCCTCAACAGAGGGTCAGGCTTGTACAACTTCTTGAAAGCCGGTTTCTTCCCCCGAGGAATAGTTGTTTGGGGGATATTGGCGAGACGAGATTCTAGGTTTTCCCTTGTTTGGATAGGTTTGCGCTGTTTTGCCACCCTTAATTTAAACTTGTCAAAAACACGCAGAACAAGATTATGCTTTTCCTTTTTCTCTTTCATATTCGTAAAAAGAAAGTCTTTTTGAACCGCATTACTTTGCGTCACAAAATCATCTTTATTTTCCTTGTCGGTTTTCAGTAAGTGTTCCCAAACTGCAGATTCGATATTTGTTGAAGAAGGCAACAATGAGTTCAAAAGAAGCTTTATTTTGTATGAATTCGCTTCAATTATGTCTGATCTAAGCTCGCTAGAATAGAACAACAGGTTCCAACATTGTGAGATAGCGTCTCTTAAAGAAATATTGATATTGTCCGTTGAAACAATATCACTTATTTTTAGGGTATTTTCCCGATCATACCCCGTAATTTGAATGATGTGCTCATTTAGGAAAGATATGGTCAACACAACTAGGATTTGGGGGTTTGTTTTGAGCGTTTCTAGAGCATTTTCCTTATCCATATTGATTAAGATCACGAGCGGAGATTTGGCAACTTCGTCATGGTAGTTCTGAACTTCATGAGCACAATAAAATCTGCTCAAACCAGAATCTTCGTATTTAAATAAATGAAAGGGAGAAGATTTGCGCAAGATTTGACCCTTGCAAATCTGAGTAACAATGTTATTGCAAGCCGAAACTGAGTCTTCCGTACTCTTTATTGAATAACAAAGAGAAACGCACCGGTCATCTCCACTTTTCAGATGAAAATGGTTTTCTCCATACGTCGTGAATGACAAATTATGACCATGATCACTCCTGTATGCCTTCACAATTAGTTGCTTAACATCACACCAATATCTCACTTTCAACTTGGGAAAATTTGCAAAAGTGGGTAAAGGCTTTTCATTCATCAAAGAGTGCATGAGCACATCTGGGACAACAAGGCTTGTTTCCTCGTCCGCTGGATGAATGATATCTATGAACAACAAGTGGTCGGAAAAAATCATGAGTATCACATTTTCGTTGTGCTTGTCGGTGTCGGGTATGGCATTTCTTAGCTCGTGTATGGCAAGAATTTTCCTATTCATCCAACCGTATTGTAATTCTGCAGGCCACGAAGTGGCGAGTTCAGTGAGTAGTTTTCCAGAAGGCGTAAATATTCGTGACTTTCGATTGTCTTTCAAGCTTTCATCATCTTCACAGCCCAAAGAATCGATGGTTTCAATAATTGTTCTGTAGTTTTTGTCGAACTCACCCAGTGCGTTGATGTCAGAACACTCAGAATTCCACTTTCTTGACTCATCAGAGATAACAAGACTATATAGCCTTTTTATTATTAGCTTGAGTTTCAGAAGTTGAAATAGCGAGCCTACGACTATATTTTCCACAAGTTTGGGGGTGTAAGAATGTTTGTTGATGTCCATGTTATCAAATGCATACGAGCGGTTGTGCTTGACAAATTTTTCAAAACGAGCATGAAAGCATGAAATGTTTGCCTGATGCCTTGCAAATGCCTTGTAGAAAAACGGAAGTATTGATGCTAATACTTTAAAAATTTCTGAGCATCCAAATCCTGTTGCAACTTTCAAGGTGTTGTTTAAAATACAATTTATTCTTGCCACCTCGTCGATGGTAGGAGGAAAAACTGTATTAATTTTGATAGCACCGTCAGTGGTATCTGAAAGATCATTGAGAACTTGAACTCGGAGAGGAATGATAAAGTCTTGAAGAAGAGTCACCAAATCCATTGTGTAATTCGATTGCACTCTAAACAATTCGTCTATAACTTTATCCACTTCCTGTGTCTCTCGAGCACATGACTTGGAGAAGGTGGCGGGAGGGACGTAGGAGTATTCCAAAGCTTGGGGAGAATATTCAAGCAATGGGTCAAATAATTGCTCCATCTGACTCCCGAGTAACGTGACCATGTTGTTGTTTTCGCTGGTGATCTTTGGATCTGAAGAGCAGTTGTCGTAAATCACATCTATGGTCAAGGCAGATATCGCCAGCTCTTGTAAAAAGTCAAGTGAGAGAAGCTTTTCCCCCACTTCGGTCGGGGACACGGCACTAAGGATCATTGTGCTGGCCAAAGACCCAGCATTCGTTTCATCCCAGCATTCTTTAGTTTCCATGAATCCTTTGTTATTCCATAGTTTGTTAAAATTCTTTAAGTTCGTTATGGCCAAGGCTTTTCTGACGTTTGAGTTTCTATGCTCTGCGGCGAGGTTTTGGCAAGCAGGCCAGAACCGGGAGTTCGAGTCCAAAATCATATTTTCGTAAAGGTTGCAACCAAATTTTGTAATTGAAATAGCGCACATCTTGTGTGTTGTTTCGTTTCTGTACAACATAGTCAAAACATGGCCAAAGAAAACGGAATCATACCCGGAGAAGAACGCAGCATTTGGCAATATGGACTTCCAATATTCTATTGGTTTCAGCTCTGACGGTTCCGAAGATGAATCAAAGTGTCCCAATAAAGGACGTAGTCTAATATGGCCATCGACTTTCTTGGTGTTCCCGAAATGCTCTTTATCATGTTCTCCCGAGATGTAGCGGGTGTATATGTTCATTATTAGATCGATACCCCTATCAGATGAACAGCTCTGAAGATTTGGAACGAGTGTGGTGATGCTCTCCGTGTCGATACGCTATTTCCAAAGAATTTTCCGATGGATACACTCTGCTAAAGTTCCGTCATAAGCAGATAGACTCATCAAAAATATGTGTGTATCCCAAACAGGAAATAAGGTAAATAAGCCGAGCCTTGCGAACCAACACAATGCGCACTACAACTTACAGGGTTGTGTGTGCGACTCCATTCATACCTCTTGTATCTACTTCTAGACTACTGACCTTTAGAGAACTATCTTCTATTGTGATACTGGTGACGTATCGAAATGACATCAAGCTATGATACTGGTTGCTCATAATAGAAGCAGATCTCAAACGCGCACTGTCCGAATCCAATCACCCCTGTGAGCGTGGTCTTCGTCTCCTGTATTGTAAGCTCGTTTCAGATCGAAGGAAATATACAATTGAGCAAGGTGTTTTTTCTCAGAAATTGGAGATAACCAGGCAGCTTAACGCCGGGCGATACAAAATGCTCCAATAAATGAAACGATATCTTTTATTCCACGTCAGAAATCCAGTCCTGTCTTGCGATACCCCGTCTTTAAAAGTGCCGTCTCCACACCATGAACATTTTAGAATGTCACGGTCTTCGAATCTCTCGGGATTCCATCAACACCAATATCATGCTCGGACAACTTGTCTTGAAAGTACAAGAGTCTAGCGTCGTCAAATGAAAGGCTTTTCTGCGTCATCAAATGGCGGATTTCGCCTTTTGCGCTCTCATCAAGTGTTCGTGCATCGTTATTCATGATATTGCCACGTAGGTCAAAATGCTCACTCGTTAGTCCAGTTTCTATATCCTCGTGGAACCCTGTATTCTGGCCATACCAAAGCCTATTCCATCTTCGACGGTTTCTCAAAGTTTCAAATTTCTCAATTATTCGAGTCCTCAAATGAATTGCTAGTAGGCATGTTGCGATTGTCAACACTATGAGTATATGGCTGGTCTTGATCATTGAAAATTGATGTTGGTGATGTTCGCAAGTGCAACGTCGAGAAATCCTGCGGGGAGGCTGGGTGAACATGCGACAGTGCATTCGCGAAAACAAACCTGGAGTAAGCAGCGAATCGCAAAGTTTACTAGCGAGTTGTGATTATTCAGAAATGCTCTGTGTTACGTGAACTTTTGTGTACATTGAACAAAATACTTTAGACAAACTCTCGTCTTCCTTTTCTCCTACATTGAGATTGTTGTGTCTACAACTGAGCAGGGGCATCCTGGATTTCCTCGTCAACAACAATATTATCGGCCTCTGGGTCAGTACCAATCTGCTGGACAGGCTCGGAACCAATCTGCTGGACAGGCTCAGAGCCGATTTGCTGGACAGGCTCGGTAGTCATTTGCTGGACAGGCTCGGTAGTCATTTGCTGAACAGGCTCGGTAGCAACTTGCTGGATAGGCTCAGTAGCCATCTGCTGGATAGGCTCAGTGAAAATTTGCTGCGCAGGTTCTGCTTGATATTGCTCAGTTGGCTCAGCAGAATACTGATCATTCATTTCAGTATCTCTGGGTGCATCAAAAGACTCTTTTCTTCTAGCATACGAGATCTTTAAATCTCTACCACCATAGTTGTATCCATTCAAATTGTTGATGGCCACATTAGCGAGGTCTTGCATCTCGAACTCGACAACAGCAGTTCCATTCGGTCTACCACGGTCATTAAATTGAATTTCTGCCCTGTTCACACGGCCAATAGTTTCAAATAACTCGTACAAGTCTGTCTCGGTAGTGATGTAAGGCAAGTTGTCGGCATAGATCACATTGGAAGGCATACCGTCGCCGACAACCCCCTCAGTAAATTCGGAATTTTTGATTTCAGGCTTTCTCCTCTCGCTGACATCTTTGCTGAGACGAACCTCAAGCCTTCTGCCCTCAAGCGTCTCACCGTCATGTCTCTCAATGGCAGCCTGGGCATCCTCTGGGGTCTCAAAAATGACCGTTCCAAAGCCCCTGGATCTACCCCATTTGTTCTCGGCAACATCTGCCCTCACTAAACCGCCGACAGGGCGCATCATGTCCTTTAAAGTTTTCCAGCCGGTGCTGAATGGTAAGTTACCCACGAAGACTTCACATCCTGGCTTGGGAGGCTCAGTGCTGAGTCCTCTCTCTCTTGGTGGGCGCTCATCTCTTCTGTCGCTGCGTCTCTCCTCTCTTCTGCTTTCTCTCCTTCTATCTTCTCTTCTCTCCTCCCTTCTCCTGTCCTCCGGGGGAGGGTAATCCTGTCTGACAAAAATTTCGCGCCCGTCGAGCTCAGTTCTGTCGAACCTCGCAATCGCGTCTTGCACATCTTGCTTAGTCTCAAACTCCACGGTGGCCATACCACGAGACTTTCCTCTAAGACTGATCACTTCAGCGCGCACAATGGGGAACTTGCGGCCAAACAAATCCTCAATGTCCCGCGAGGTAGTGCGGAAGGGGATGTTACCCACAAAAATGGAGTTGTCGTAGTTGCGATCTACGTCTTTTTTATCGTCACGCTCTCGAGAATCATCACGTCCACGGTATCCGCCGCGGTCTCTACCGCCACGGTCTCTGCGATCACCGCGATCTCTCCTAGAAAATCCGCCTCTTCTGTCGTCTCGGTCCCTTCTTCCGCCGCCTCTGCGGTCATCTCTGCGATCATCTCTTCTGTCGTCTCTTCTGTCTCGGTCAAATCTAACCTCTTCTTTCTTCTCGCTTCTGACACTGCCTCTTCTGTCATCTCTGTCGCCTCTAGAGTCTGTTTCGTACTCTCCACGAGGAGCCTCGTAGTCTCTTCTTGCAGAGGGAGAGCGGTCTCTGTTCGGTGATCTGGAACGATCCTAGAAATGATTAGCAAAGAGAGCTTTTTAAAAAATACAAATGTGGAAACAGTCCCTTGGGCAAAGCGGCCGCAGCGTTTATGAATTGATGGGAATATTTGGACAACTGTGCAAGTGATTTCTAGAAGCTTGATGAGGCATCACCCAACGCCACGAAGTTTACCAAGAGTACACCGAATAAATTGCACAACTTCTCCTCCTCTTTGAGGCAAAAAAAAAAAATTAGCACCCATTATTTCACCGATCCCCCTAGTCCCTTTCTGATCGATGTACCACCACCATTTCACATCCCATTGTGTAGAAAGCACGCTGTCTGTGAACACATTACAACATCTAGGTGCTCAGCAGCAAAAATTCAAAGTTTTCCCCCAAAGTTCAAAAGTTCACCCACTCGTTCATAGGTACTCGCTGCGGCCGCTCAGCCTGTTTTCTCGTCTAACATACTCTCGAATAATCGTCAATGTCTATACCGTCCATTATTAAACACTTGGATGTATACCTGATGAAATTTATGAGCGTCGACGCCCATTATTTCAGCTTCAATATTTTTAGGTCACGTGCCCAGTGCGTGGTACTCCTGTTGGACAGCCGTGCGAGGGCAAGTTTGAATTTCATTCAAAGCAGTTGCTCGCACCTGCAAACCGAGCCTCAGGCGTACTAAACTTACTTGTTAATCGGAAGCAAGTCACAATGGACTTGCATAAAGCAGGCATTAAAATATGATGAAAACTATAAAATTGCATGAAAATTGATAGCTTAATTGAATACCAATGAAAGCATATTAATATAATTCTCTCCTCTCATAAGATAGAAGGTGTCGATACCGATTCTCGACGGGCAGCAGCACGTGTTTTTCGCTAGCAAACTATTCTGACGTATGTATGGCCTGCGTGTGAAAAGATTCCAGATCAAAAACCCCAGGTCTGAGACAGCTTGATCACTCAAACTAAAACATTCGTATGAGAATGAAATTAAGAGTGTTTAGCCATCTTGCGCGTCTGTTAAATAAAAGGCATAGTCACAGTCTTCTCAAAACTCGAGATCAATAAAATTTCAGCAAATGAAGTGTAGTTGGCTCGGCGCACTCATGTGCGACATGATAAATGATAGCTCGTTGTACAAATGCTCATTGTTTCTCTGGAAAAGGTAGTACAAGCCTTCGTTCAACCTCTGTCTCCTTGTTGACCTCCTCCTCTCCATCGAATTTGAGTCTAACTGTGCCGTCTTTTTTCTGGCCTACAACGACAGCAGGATAGAATGTCGTTGTCTCAGGGTAGCGTGCAAGAACTTTCGAGTTGTGCGGATAAGATAGTAGGTTTGATACTTTACTGCGCAGAGGAATGAGCAAAATCTCTTTGTATGTAGATTTGAATTTTTGCCCTGGATTGTTGTTCTCGTCTGGTTCGGGGTCCCTGATCTCATATTTGGTACCATCCGCCAAAATTTTGGTGACTTCACATTGAATCCACTCGTCAGAGTGACGATTCTTTAGCTTGTAAGCCACCTCAGAACCTAAGACAATTGGCTCATTCGAGTCATACTTGGATTCCCAGAACAGTCTGCCCTGATTTATGCCGCCTTTCTTTGTGCCTGATCTGCCTAGCTTGCCACCAACCAGACCTCGAGACGGTCTCCCAGGGTTCAGTGCTTGCACCTTCTGTTGTTGTTGCTGTTGTGCTTTTTCAGCCAATGCAATAAGCGTCTGGAGATTTTCTTCTGAGGTGGATATTATACGCTTGGTTGTGCCAATGTTCAGGAGATGGTCGTTGATGTCTTCCTTCAATTTCTCAAGTTCGGCCTCACTGAGAGAGTCTAGTTTGCACTTATCATGCACGCCACTCATGTCATCGAAAGTAAGAGAATCATTTGCATTGCATATGTCTTGAAGAGACGAGACAACAATATCCCAGTATCCGTTTGTGTCTTCCACCGCCATGTTCAAACGTGTCGTTGGTTTTGTCGAACAGCTGATGACAACTGTATGGCTGAGCATGTACGGTATGAACTGCGGCTCGCAGACCCGCGTTTTGAGGTGATGGTATGGGCGCGTTTCGATTGATCGAAATAATAGCTAACTACGAAACTTTGCAAAAGTTCTTAAAAATCAAAATGAATGCGTATGTTCATTCTGTAACCAATCAGCCCGAGTCAAATTCTCTCCTACAGTATAATATAAAGTAGAAAGTTCTCATAGTAGCATTGCACGGTAGTAGCAGCCAAAACTTCTTATCCAACAACCAAAAGCCTTTGGTCAAAGGTGTATCTGGTGAGATGCACACATAAATATTTAATGAGAGTTTACAAGAAACTATCTGTGGAATTATCTGTCAAGTAGAAATAGCAAGCAACACGACCCGAATTCATTGAGAACAATTGACAACAAGAGTAGTTTCACTGCGGCATAGGGAAAGTCCCTTGCGCCTGATGACTGCCTCCCGTATATATACATGGCATATTTTCTTTTCAGCTAACTATTTCGAATGACTGGATCTATCAATGAGTTCTCTCTACTCCCTTCAAACTCCAAAATGTCTTTGCGGTATTTGAAGCCTAAAGCATACTGCACTTTACTCAAATATGATGGGGTATAGGCAACGCGAACCTGAGATTCTCCATGTAGTCCCCCAAAATGCAACTACTCCCATTCATACCCTTTGAGATTCTACAGCTAGTGGCTTCACTCGAAACTCTACGAATAATCCAACACAGGAGGTCTATATATGGCCTCTCTCTCGACTACGCCTTGTACTCATGGGTTTGGCTTTTAACGCATTCAATTGCAAACAGCTTGTATTGTTTCCTGCAACATGTCCATTTCCAGTATGCCAATAGATACCCAACACATCCAGAAATTCCATACTCACTTGTGTTAACGACATTGTGTCTCTTCCATCTTTTCGTGTGCACCATCATCGCCAAACTCTGCTTCTTTGAGTTCAAGAGTCAGGAAAAATTGAGTTTTGTTTGTAAGACCGTCTTGGTAGTCTGCTCTCTATACTTTTTTGGGTTCTACTGGCTCTTTCTTGAAGGCAAAGCCACCATAAATCTTCTCGACCTTGCTGACTCTCTTGAAAACATAGCAACTATCGCGTTGACTTGCAGACTCATTCCCCAGATCTCCTTGAACTGGTTCTTGGATGTCTTTCCACTCAGTAACACGTTTCTTATTTTACAATTTAGTGCTGTCGGATTCGGCACAGTCGCACGAATTCTCTCTTATTTCTCAGGCATCTCTTGGCATGAATTACCAATAGGGCTGCCTTCTCAAATAGTACTTGGAACCACTTGGTGTGCCCTGGCACTCCTAGCATATCAACAAATGCGCTACCGAAAAAAGCAGATACATACTTACGTTCCGACTTTAGTATAGCATCGATGAATAGGTATTTAGAGTATTTAAATTTATGAACATGAGAATCTCTTTGCTTTGCTGAATTTGATTTGTGGTTGGCGATGCCAGGTCCTTGATACAACATGTGGATCGCACCTGCCAACATTTTTTTAAGGAACAAACAACACTATTGTTCGAAATGTGTAATGCCCGCCAATTTTCAACAACATGTGCCCGTTGGGCTAAGAAAACAACCCAATCCAAAAAGAAGCATCTTGGAAGGGTTAGCAATAACTTGTCCCTGGGTGTTGTTGGACTCGCAAACGTGGGCAAGAGCACATTTTTTCAGGCTATCACAAAGTCAACTCTAGGAAACCCTGCCAATTATCCTTTTGCCACAATCGACGCAGAAAAGTCGCTTGTTACCGTTGGGAGTGATAAACTTGACAAGTTCCAGAAACTATTTCAGTCCGAAAAGAAAGTCCCGACATCTCTTACGATTTATGACATCGCAGGTTTAACCAGAAATGCGGCAAGCGGGCAAGGCTTGGGAAACAAATTTCTTTCTGACATAAGACAGGTTGACGGGATATTTCATGTCGTTCGTGGGTTTAAAGATGATGAGATTACTCACATAGAAAACAGCGTAGATCCCGTGAGAGACATGACTATTGTCACCGACGAGCTAATCTTGAAGGACTTAGATTTTATCGAAACGGCACTCGAAAATGTGCAAAAGAAAGGGAAAAAGCCAGGAGTTGATAAAGCTGCAGTGAATTTTGAAACCAATACCTTGGAGAAGATCCTGGAACTTCTATACTCGGGCCGTAAAATTGCATCTGAGAAATGGTCCGAGGAAGAAATTGATATCATAAATCCCCTCAATCTTTTGACAGCAAAGCCAACTGTCGTTTTGCTTAATGTGTGTCCAAGTGACTACTTACAGAACCAAAATGAGTTTAAGGAGGATGTCCAACGTTGGATTCACGAAAACTGTCCTCAAGATAAATTGATGTTGTTTTCCGCTGAATATGAAAGTAAGCTAAACAACCTTGAGGGAGATGAACTTATCAAATATTTAGCCGAACACGAAAATAAGCCTAGCTCTCTGGCAGGTATTGTTGATGCCATTCGTGAAGTCCTACACTTGATATCATTCTACACTTGCGGGCCAAAAGAAGCTCATCAATGGTCTGTAAGAGAGGGATCTACAGCACCGGAAGCTGCCGGTGCGATTCACACAGATTTGCAAAACACTTTCATATCAGCCCAAGTTTACAAATGGGAGGACGTGAAGAATGAGCTCGGGCCAATTGACGAGGCTTCTTTGAAAAGCAAAGGCAAACAATTGAGAGTTGGCAAGGCGTATATTGTCGAGGATGGTGATGTCATGGTTGTGAAAGCGGGGAAGGGGCGCAAGTAGGTCCTCGTATCAAAGGAAAATAGAATCTTGTATATAAACAATATTAAAAACTTCTGACACCTTGTTCGGCAAGTCTCCTATTTATAGTGGGGGGGGGGGGGTGACAATTGGTCTGTCCTATCTATATGTTTCGAATTTGCTTGATATAATTTAAAATCATGCTCTTGAAACCGCAGACTCTAAAACATCGAGCATCATCGTTTTTACTTCTCCTTAACAAAGGTTGTCAGATTTTATTGGAGTCTCTCCGCCAAATATGCGGAATATCTCTCTCCTTTTTCAGTAGCCGGAAGAGTGCGCCCAGAATTTGATATCTTGCGACGCGTCGATTTATACCGCCCACTTTGTAAATAAATATGGAACAAGAGTATTAGGCGCCAATGAACTCGCACATTGAATAGAGTGATTATTTGAACTTAAGGCCTTTTCTTTCAATTACATCAGAAGAAACGACTTACGGGAAACTTTTGCTGACTATTTCCCAACGCTCTGTTCTCATTTGATTGCACCATCGACCCACATCAGTGCCCACTTCTGCTTGTTCCCATTCGAAAAACAAACAGTAGTTTTTTTTTTTTTGGCAAAGCAAATTCTCGCTTCTGGAAAGGAGCTTAGCTTAACACGATCGAAGTTGTGTACATTTCACCTTCTTCATTTCAACGAGGCGAGTGGTCACAAGCTCTCATACATTATATCTTTTTCTCATTCCTTTGTAAATAAAGAGAACTCATGAAATATCAATACAAAGTCATTTTAGCTCTAGTGGTTCTTTGAAATAAAATAACGGTGTCTTTTAACAATACTGATGCATATTCTGATCTGTCCCGAGTGTTTGACAATGTATTTGTGGCCTGCGGATAATGCAAAACTCGCGCACCGCCTTATCTCACCCAAACGGCGCGGGTTCAGACCTTACAAACTTCTTGAACCCTCTTTTCCTCCACTTAGTTAACGCAGGTCTCTCGAATCAAACAACTACACAGGCTATCAAGGATAGCAAACCATACAAAAAGACTTTCAACACATAGAACTCTTTTTTATTTCTTTCTCAGACTCTCTTAACTTTGTCTGTATTTCGGATCATTTTTGCGTGGACTTTCATCTCACTTCACCGGGACAACAGAAAGTGGACACGAACTTGCCTATTGTGATTTGCGGGAGATAATCTCCATGACATTGAGAAGTATAACTGCTTTAGTCATCCCGAGCCGTCAGAAAATGATCGGGTCTATTTACAACTATGTTTTCGGACGCTCTGCTGTCATTGAACAACACAGGCAGTACGCGACAAACAATCCATCTTTTAGCCCCGAAACAACTGCCACTTTCCACCCTCGTTTGACAACAATCTTTCAGCAATTGGACGCAATTGCGCCTCGTTTCGCCGTTAAGGGCTCAGATATTCACATCCTTCTGCTGCCAGCTTTATTCTACAATACACTCAAGGAAAAAATTGGTGGAGCGAAGACAAGAATTTTCTTAAGCTCGCTTTACGTCGGCAAGAAGCAAGAGGAACTTGTGGAATGCTTGTCCGATGCATTGACGAGAAACGAAAATTTGAAAGTTTATATTTTGACCGATGCCTTGAGGGGCACAAGAGAGGCACCTCATCTGCGATGTCTGGCCCTGTTGCTCGTTCAGTTAGTCGAAAAATTCGGCAAACATAGAGTCGACATACGTATGTATCACACCCCACATTTGGCTGGGTTCAAGAAAAGTTGGGTTCCTAAGCGTGCGAACGAAGGATTTGGATTGCAGCATATGAAGTTGTACGGCTTCGATGATGAGATCATGTTGAGCGGAGCGAACTTGTCAGAAGATTATTTCACTAATAGGCAAGATCGCTATTACGTCTTCAAAAACAAGAAGTTGACCGACTACTACTACAAGGTCCAAGAGGCAATCTCATCATTGTCTTACCAATTGAATACTACAGCTCATCCAAAAGGCTTTCAGAATTTTAGATTATCATGGCCTACCTCGAACAAATCTTGCGAGCCAGACATGAACCTCCAGAGATTTATCAGTGATTCATCTTTTCTTTTGGAACCATTGCTCAAGCAGCACACGCTTGGCTCGTTAGATGAGTTTGAGGATACTGACGAGTTTGACACCATAGTGTATGCTGTCTCCCAGTTTACGCCGCTCTTACATCCTTCCAACGACCTATCCACGGAAAAACCAACTATTCTTAGACTCTTGTCTTACTTGGACTCTCCCAAGATCAAATGGTGGTTCACTGCCGGCTATTTCAACATGCTTCCACAAATTCAAGAAAGGTTTCTCAGCGGGCAAGCTCAAGGCACGTTGATTACCGCATCTGCTAAAGCAAACTCGTTTTATAAGTCATCTGGTATTTCATATTACATTCCAGAGGCATACTTGTTGATCGCAAAAAGGTTTTTGGAGGAAGTTCATAAGCGAGGAAAACAAAACTTAATCAAACTATACGAGTGGCAAAATGGAGTCGTAAATTCAAGTGGCGGCTGGTCGTACCATGCCAAGGGTATATGGCTTTCTGTTCCTGAAGAAGACATTCCATCAATCACAGTCATTGGCTCTTCGAACTATACCAAAAGAGCGTACAGTTTGGATTTGGAAAGCAACGCAGTGGTCATTACAAAAAACGAATTTTTAAAGCAGCAAATGAGTCAGGAAATTGACAATTTGATGACGTATGCGTACGAGCTTGAGTTGAAGGATTTCGAGCCGAAACTTCAACAAACACCGGGCCATGAGTCAAAAGTAGACGCCCAAGGCAACGCAATAGCTCCTCCGCATACTTTTGCAATTGATGAGGACAGGAGAATCAGTTCTAGAGTCCATTGGGCCTTGCGTCTCATAGGTGACAAACTATAGCGCAATAGATCAGACCATTATTGTTAAAACATGAATTCATCAGTGGTGCACTAGATATTGCTTTTCCTCCGCATATATAAAGGCATCTAAGCGCAACGAATGATATTCCACTTCCAAGAAATAGTGTAGCGTATGTTAATTTATTTGAAAAACAAGCAGTTAAAGTGATTGAGTTGATTTGTATTCCTCTTGATGTATAAATAAGTGCGCGATGAATTCCGGAGATTCCGGAGACCTGGTTGCAATGAATCGTCTGATTGAAGCACATCGAACAATTACATACATTGCCGAAATCATTCATGAAAGTATGGACAATCTCAAAGTACTGCTAGCGTTCCAAAATCATCACTTGTCTTGCGTACTTCACTTCATCTTTTCAGTCGAAGCTATGAAATTCTGCATTTTGGTCTCATATTTTAAATGATTGATTTAATTGACGAGGCTTCCTATTTTAAAGAATAGTAAATTAAGGTCCTAGAATCTGAAATTTTTGATTAAGCCGTGGCACACTTGATGTAAAATGTAGAATTTTACTTTGCTGGTGAGGTAGGAGTCAAAAACTTGGGAGAACATAAAGATACTCGAGTTAAAAAGTGGGAAATATATTACAACAGTCTTGAGATAAAGATAAAACTAACACTTATAAATACTACTCATAACCAAGTTGAATGGTCGAAACCAACCCGGAAGAAGAATATATTAAAGCAAAAATGAGCTTTAACTTAGAGTTTGCCTTTGTTCCTTCCATCATCCGTCTTCAGAAAAGTAAGCCTGTCTTGGCTCTGTCTTTTAATCTTTTTTAATTTTGTATGACTCCGAGAAATACATTTTGTTGGTACACAAGACGAACTTGAAAGTTATAAAGATATAAATTTCGGCCCTGATGTTTGGGGGGGTTTGAATAAGACTTGTTCAAAACAAACCTTGAACACAGACAATTGTTTAATCTCTATCTTTGAATTCTTAAATCCTTCTGAACAGAAACAAAATCCGCGATAGTTTAGTGGCTAGAATTACCGCTTGTCGCGCGGTAGACCGGGGTTCAATTCCCCGTCGCGGAGTATTTTTTTAACATGAAAGCGTTCTCCGGAAAAAGTTGGATATTCGAAACTTTTTAAAGAATGGTTGATCAGATATTGTCTTTTAAGACAGCTTTGAATTCCGTTCAATCTTTTTTTTGTGTTTCCGCAACGAATAATGAATTCATAGTTCAACTGCATGCTTTGTGCTTCGAAGAAATCTCTCATCCCAATGAGCACCAATCGGGGCAAACTAACAAATTTGCAAAATTATGTCGTTATTACATGGTGAGTTAATCGAAAGGATTCGACACCACCACGTGAAATCAAAAGTGTTATTTTTCATCATTTAACTCCATAGTCACAGATTGCAAGACAGGTTTTGGCGTATATCTAGTCATGCTGAGATGCAATTTTGCCTTTTGTATGCGCCTGATCCGTTCTTAGAATTACACATATCGAAAAAAAAAACCTACGCAAGTTCACAGTCGTTCACTGCACCTTAGTATCACCATCATGTCTTTTCTTAACCAGCTGGGTCTTCTAGCTCAAGTTGGGACTTATATCAAAGCTCCTTCGGGAGTTTTGATCCACATCCGGACAGCGACAAAGAAAGTTTCAGGATCAAAGACGAATAAGAACGATTCCGCAGGTAGAAGATTAGGCCCTAAGGCATACGAAAATCATTTTGTCAAACCAGGACAGATTATCATGAGACAAAGAGGTACAAAAATTCACCCAGGAGAAAACGTTGGGCTTGGCAGAGATCATACCATATTTGCCTTAGAGCCTGGCTATGTACGTTTTTACTTGGATCCTTTCCATCCGTTGAGAAAATACGTTGGAGTAGCATTGAAAAAAGACATTCAATTACCAAAGCCCCATTTTGATCCTAGAATCAGAAGATTTGGCTTCAAGCCCTTAAGCTCAAGCAAGGCTGAGTTGGAAGAGAAAAGTATGTCCAGAAAAGAAGTTCTCGCGCAACCTGATTTGAAGAAAAAAGCCATGGAATTTGCTCAAGACACCGAGTCAAAAATGTCAGTTTACTCCGCTAGTATTGCTAAGTTGCTTCCCAGCTTGAGTGAGGACGATCGGGTTTCAGGAGCCACGAGATTGTTATTTATTGCCAGAAAATTAGCATTGAACGAAACTCATGCATATGCTGGTGAACAAGCGACATTCAATGCCCTTCACGACTTAAATTTGCAGTTGAAGACAGGTCAGTTATCAAAGGACGAATTTTCTACACAAAGAGCAAACTATTTAGCCTTTGCAAAGGATTTTGACTCAAAAGTCTCTGTTGACTTCACCGGACAAGCGCATCCTTACTACAGTGATGACGTGAGAGCTGCTAAAGCAGAAGAAATCAGAGCAAAATTGGATTTGTTTACTGGAAAAATCATTGGAGCGACTGAGAAAAACGAGATTATGAACCTAATTTCTGAAGCAGGTATTTTCGGCAAGACCGAGCGGGAAGCATTGACGAGTAAGTACTTGCCTGATGTATTACCCGAGTCTGTTCCGGGTACGGTCATCGAAAGCGTTTCGGGCAAGAAAATTCCAAAGAACGCTGTTGCCGTACGTAAGTTTGATCCTGAGAGCCGTGTGGTAGAGACTGTGCTCAGAACGCAAGATGCGTTCATTCAAAAATCCACATAAACATCTGTAAATATACATATCTGGTCAATACAATACGCCATCGTTTTCTGTTTTTGCCACTCGTGCTAACCAAAGCTCACTGTAATTTACTGATCAAGTCAAACGATCACACGAAACCACTCATGTCCGCTGTGGAGTGGCTTCATACCACCCTCACGTGAGCCATGCATTTGGCAAGATATCAGAATATGCAAGCACATCCATGGAGAGGACTGATGAATTCTTTGAGCAAAAACTACAAATTTTGTCGAATATTTTTTTGATGGTGAAAAATTAGTCTGTTTAGAATTACCCTAATGCCAACACAAGTCAGTAGCTTGTCGATGAATGAAATTGAACAGTCTATGCCAACTGAAGGTGCGGAGTTGTTTATCCCGGGATGTTTTGAACTCCATACCAAGATTGGGGAATTCAAAAGCACCCACTTAATCGGCGGGCATCATTTTGTGTAACGTCTGAAGCGGGGAAGGGCATTGGAAATGCACAAATCCCCAAAAGAAAACACAATCTAAATTTTTTTAATTATTACCATATTGGGAAACGCGAGCCAAATTCCGCGAGGCCATGGCCTTTTTTCCGCCATCCATATACGAATGGATTGATTGATAAGACCGACAGGTGCGCTTTTTTTGTCTTGATAATTTTGTCCATTGAAATAAAAAAAAAAATGATTGGACTCCCCCTCGACGACATTCCACCAAGAAAAAAGCAATATGGAGCCATTGGTGGTACCGTCGTCATCTTGCTAGTTGTACTTTTTGGTACGAACTTGTTTTCGATCCTTAAAATTTATGCTGTCCCTGTCAGTGACGAAGGTATATGTACCATTTGGGACATCCAAAGACCCGCTTCCTATGAGTCTAATCAGTCAGTCGTGAATACAATTCTCCATTCTGAAGAATACCGGCTTTCATCTGCTAAAACCTTATCCGGCATGGTTCGAGTAGATACTCAGGTATTTGACGATCCCCCACTGGTGGATGAAGCCCCTGACTATTGGAAAAAATTTGAAAAAATTCACGAATATTTTGCTGAAACTTTCCCTTCTGTATACGAGAAGCTCGAGGTAACTCGTGTAAATACCTATGGACTTGTTTATGTTTGGAAGGGTTCCAATGAGTCATTAAAGCCAGTGATGCTTGCTGGGCACCAAGACGTTGTTCCGGTTCAAAAAGATACGTTGGAAGACTGGACATATCCTCCTTTCTCTGGTCACTATGATGGTGACTTTGTGTTTGGGCGTGGAGCTGCTGACTGCAAAAATATTGTTCTGGCCATCTTTGAAGCTTTAGAGCTCTTGTGTAACCAGAAATTTCAGCCTGAACGCACCATTGTGGTGGCACTTGGATTTGACGAAGAAGTATCTGGATTTCATGGAGCACGCCATATTGGCCAATACTTGGAAAAAAGATTTGGAAAGGATTCATTTTATGCGATTATCGATGAAGGATTCGGACTCACTGTGGACGACACTACTGGTCGTATAATTGCTATGCCAGGTACGAGGGAAAAGGGCTACATGGACATATGGGCAGAGCTTATCACTCCAGGAGGACATTCTTCAATTCCACCAGACCATACCTCAATTGGAATCATGGGAGAATTACAAATGCTTATTGAAAGAGATCAGTACGAGCCAATCTTTACATCTGAAAACCCCACATTTGACTACATGCAATGTCTTGCCAAGCATGCGGGTAACTCTATGAGTACAAAGCTCCGGAAGTCAATTTTACGAGCTGGATATGACAAGCTTGCAAACTCATATGTCGTGAAGGTTTTATCTAGTCTCAAAGCTACTAAATTTTTGATCCTGACATCCCAGTCCATGGATATCATCTTTGGCGGTGAGAAAAATAATGCGTTGCCAGAAAGTGTAAAACTACTCACAAATCATCGGATTGCTATTGAGAGCAACGCTCAAGAAGTCATGGATCGTTTTACCAAGCGAGTGATTGAAGTAGCCAAAAGACATGGTCTTGGGGTTAGATCTGGTGATGAAGTTATCATTGCATCATCCGGAAATGGTGAGTTCAATGTCAGGGATTCAGGCAAAAGCTTGGAAGTTGCACCACGCACACCAATTGACGACAATGTTTGGAAAAGTCTTGTCGGCGTTACGAGACACATTTACGAAGATCTCGTTTTCCCTGATATGAAGGAACCAATAATTGTGGCACCGGCAATTATGACAGGAAATACAGACACTAGACATTACTGGGAGTTGACGAGAAACATTTTCCGTTATTCTCCTTTTTTCTCTAAGAGCTACACCGAAGAGTACAAAGTACACAGTGTGGACGAAAAAATGAGTATGGATAACCATTTGCGGATTGTGGCTTTTTTCTACGAGTATTTGCAAGTTGTTGATGACAAAAACACGGAAAATGAGTGACTCTATAGGGAATGACTTTTTTAGTAACTTGATAAATCAGAATCATATGTAGTGTTTGGCTTTCTAAACATTGAAATTTTTTCATCTTTGTGATGATACATATCACGTTATCCCACCGATGTAGCAACATATGTTCGATGCGCTAAGATGTGTGATCGCGATTAATCACTGCCGATGCCTGAAACAAATAGTTTGAAAAATCAATTCCCAATAAACCTCAAGTTGCTTTGACTGACTTGTCACAAGAAGATTTTCATCAATTTATAACGTAACGATCACCGCAACAGATAGTTTTTCTTTTAGTAGCAGCATCTTGGGTGGTTTGAAGTTAAGAAATCAAGGCTTATCAATCTGATTAGTTGTTGCAAGCATTTCAGATTGGTAACCTCCAAAACTAATAGGTTGTACTACGACACCCTTGGGAATAGGGAAAAAGCCGCAGTATGTGGCCACAAAACTTTGAACAGCGCTTCTTTCCGGATAGTACCGTTAAACGTAGCAAATTTACTCACAAAACCTTTGGAAACGAAATAGGTCCTATATCTACTTCCACAAGGCTATATATTTATCGAACTAACTAGACGAGCTAAGATATTTACAGATCCACGATAAACCAAGTGAAATAAAAACACGAGATGGAATCACTTTGCTTGAAGATTTAGGCTTGCTATTCAACTATATTTTCTACACTCCGAGATCCATGCAAACGTATATTTAGTATGCTAAAGTACAAAATTCTTCCGGAAGACATAACCTGTCTAGCTGATCTCCTTCTTCTCCAACGGGTTGTATCTCAAAAACTTCTCAATCAAATCCACGTGGGTCAATACCATCCTTCTGCAACAATATCTCTTCAATTTAAGTTGATCCAAAGCATCGCCCTCAGTCAAAGTCTCATCCTGCAATAAGGTCAAATAGGTTTCCCATTTGTCCCCAACGACCTTACCACACGAAAAGCATCTGATAGGAATGATCATTGCGTTATATCTTATTCGAGCCGGGGTTGGGAAAAGCCTCTTGTGCTATACTTTTTCAATGTGTTTTTCTGGCCCGCACAGATTTCCTGTCTCTTCGGCACCCGCTGAGGTAATGGGCAGAAGCTATATATCGGGTGCACGGGTGCGCGCCAACTCGCATCGCATCTAAACAGGGCCTCATCACTCCAAATTTTTCATTGAGTCTCTTGCGTGTAAGTCTTCAGTATAACCATTGCATTGAAAAGCATAATGACAGCAATTACCGATAGATGGGCAAAGTCCATGATATCAGGAGGAAATCCATTAACCTTTCCTGGAATGAAGTCACTCCCTGCCATTTCCTCCATCGATGGTAAGCACTCAATAATCTGCTTGTCTCACCAGCTTCGAGTTTACTTTCTTCAAACGAGGCAGTGTATCAGAACAGTGGATGTTGATTTGTCACAAGCAGTTGCGGTGCATTTGGATCCTGGAAGTGATAACCAGATTGTTGTATTTACCCCAACCGAAATATTCTACGTGAACTGGAGAGAGAAAGTCGACAGCCCTGTTGTTGCGAGACAAGATATCTCCCCAGGATTTGAAGGCCTACAAAGCGTGTTTAAACTCACCGTATCAAGATATATGATTGCTGCAGATGACGACTCGCAGCTCCTGATTTTCTCCATCGACAGAGAAACTGCCGTTTCATCGAAGTTGTTCGAAATTGAGTCTGTACGTGCCTATTCCATATCAGCCGATGGCCACAAACTTGCGGTGGTGTTTGAATCTGGGGAGGCGTGTCTTTATGACATATCCGCTGCCGTCACAGAACTGACTGTTGTGCCTGACTACGCAGCCATTTCTGACACTATTGAAGCCACAAAAGAAATGTTCAGTGGGCAACATAGATCTGCGACATGTATAACTGTTTCCCAATCAGGTATCATTGCTATAGGAAACTCTTCTGGTGTGATTAAGCTATTGTATGGTGGATCTTCTACGGGAAAACCGCATAGAAATCTTCGGTGGCACATTGATCCCGTGGGAAGTCTTTCGTTTTCAGCAGACGAAGTTTACTTGGTGTCAGGAGGCAATGAAAGAGTATTGGTGTTTTGGCATTTGGATCTGGACCGCACGCAATTTCTTCCGAGATTAGCTGGCCCTATAGACTGTATTTCTGTGGACAAAAACCGTCCCGACCACTATACGGTCGCCTTGCGAATTACTGACGGTCACAAACTGCGGCCTGCCCATGAGATATTGACCATTCTGGCGGTAGATTTGATTTCCCGCTTGTCAGTCAGTCCCTTGCGTCCAAATTTTGCCACATCTGCACGCCATGCTGTAGATGTGGCTCGCAAAAAGTATCAAACACAGAACGACGATCTCATGAATGTGAGATACGATGTGACCACACCATTGGCAGTACACCCGACTTCCAAGCATCTTTATTTTGCTCAAGGCTCTGCAATTCAGGCATATGATGTGGTGCGCGGCGAGCAAGCGTTTGTCCAACATGCTGTTTCGCAGATCTCTACCGGTAGAGTGAGAAGCGAACGCAAGGTAGAGGATCCCTCTGTATCAAACCTTGCTTTCACTGCCGATGGTCAGTATATGGCGACCTTCGACTCGATGCCAACCCTGGATTTTGACAACTTGATGCTGAAAAAGGATGTTTCATTTGCACTCAAATTTTGGGTGTTGAACGAGTCGAAGTGGCAGCTCACACTGAAGATAGTCGATCCTCATGGTGCAGGTGTGGAAGTCGGCGCCATCATTACATCGGGTGACCATTCTTTTACTACAATTGACAAGCAAGGAGGCATTCGCGTATGGAAACCTAGGGCAAATCATGTGGGAGGGCAGTCTTCAACAACAGCCACCGCTGGTGCCCAAAGTAATGTAACTCAAACTGTCTGGACGCTCCGTAGAGCTAGCCCGCCAATGGCTGCGGCTGCTCCTGTTGCGGCATGTTACTCCCCCGACTGTTCTCTTTTGGCCATATCCCACGGGTCTACAGTTAAGATCCATGAGCCAGAGCTGCTTCATGTAATAGAGTATGATCTTCCGCCCATGGACTCCTCCATCGAGTCGCTTTCATTTGTTGGTATCTTTTTGATAATCGTTTCTCAAAAGAAGATGATACTGTATGATTTGGTTTCTTCATGCGAGACAGATTTAGCAGTCCAAATGTGTGCGCCTGGATCAGGAAATTTGGTTTCGGTTGATTCCTCAAAGAAACTTGTTGCTGTAGCAGTTAACCAATACCAGAGTGAGCCCGAGCTCACTCTCCGGGGGAAGATCATCATCTTTCGCCCAGACTCAATTGCGCCGGTACATATATCTGAGCACCCGCTGGCAATCGCTTCCTTGGTTTGCACTCCTTCTGGGTTCTTGTTTGTTGACACCGACAGCCGGATTGGGGTCGTTGCTCCCGAGATCAGACATTCCTTAAGTGGCGCGGCTCAAGATGATTTATCTACTCAAATGAGTCAGATGTTGGTAAGCGCACAAGCAACTGCAAACATATTGTTTGCACGTGCCCCAGAAGAGTCCTCGATTCCTGAACCTCTGGGAGAGGACAGCGACAAATGGACATCACACAAGGCCATTGATGTGGCAGTTTTGCAGCCCATTTTCTCCAACATCGAAGGAGTCAGTTTGGACTCTTTGTTTGAAAGAGTCGTCCGGGCAGTTCAATAGGTGAAACAGACCCCTACATATTTGACGCTATGCCTTGAAAAGCTCATATAGACCTTGCATTAAATGTACATTATATCATGGTTTCTGCCCAGAATGTTGTTACCACCACTTCCCAGCAGAGTGGATTTCCAGTTTGTCGCCACGAAGGGCGAGAACTCCTTCGATCTTGCTCAAGGCTGTTTCGAGAAGGTCTTTTCTTTCTTGAAGCTCAATATGCTTTCTCACTTTGGGATCTTCTTTGGCAAAGCTTTCCAACTGATCTTTTGTCATTTGATTGAAAAACTCGTCATCAAGTTTCCTAGGAAAATTGTAATAGAAATCACTAAGTAATTCAACATTTAAAAACAAAATTGCCGTTGATGTGAGTTTGGTGGAGATTGCATCGAGATAAACCTCTGGACATAGATACTTGTTTTCTTTACTCTTGCACTTTTTGGAGTTTTTCACGAATTGATAGCGCATTTTAAGTAGTTTCATACGCTCTTGAAGAAACAAAGCGTATTGTCCGGTTTCAATGAGAGCTTTCGAAAACCCCAATGCCTCTCTTGAATCGGCAAAATCATCACTTTTCTTTGAGGTCTTAAGCTTATTCAAATATCTCATAACTTGCAGCAATTTTTTTCCTCCTATTTGTTTTTTTAACGAAGCTTGCACGCTGTCGCATTGCCTCATTTCCTCGCGAAGAAGCTCCACGGCGTTATCCTTACTGCTTGACCATTCCCTGTCCTCTATCTCCACTTCGTATTTGAAGGGCTTGATGCAATTTTCGACTTGATCAGCGGTGAAAAAAAATTTAGCCTTGAGGACGGCTTTCGCAGAATCCTCTACAGCTTGTCGAGCCATGGGGTGGTTCGCGAGCTGTGTATTTTCGACTAAATTGTTTACCTCGGTGACCATAGCATCAGAGACTAAAGAAGTGGACAAGCGACCAACCCCAAGTTTAGTAAGTGAGCTCGAAGCCAAATCCAATTTTCTGTGCCAGTAGCTATCGTCCTCAATTGAAGAAAGCTGGCTTAGTTCTTTTAAATTGGAGTCGAAGGAGGCAAATTCAGAGTTGCTCAAAGCGATATCGTTGTACTTATTCCAATACCGCTCCGCTAGCAAATCAAGGACTTTTTGATCGAGTTCATTCTTCAATAAGGATCGGAGTTCACTTCTTGAGAAGTTTTGGCTCAACTCTTTGATGCCAAGTTTCAACATGTCAATGTTGTTGGCCAAATACATTTGAGGAGTGAGAGGCCGATCGTTAAATTCAACTTTGAATTTGTAAGCCGTCTCCTCAAGCTCACGTTGAATCGCAAGATGCGTGGGACGAAGAGAAGCTGACATCGATTTTTCCAAGACTTTCATGAGTTTTTTCTTCAAATTTCTTGAGCCTGTTACTGTGCCTGTGAACTCATCACGTTTTTCTTTAAAAAAATTAAACTCAAAATTTTGTTGCGCCACGTATGCTTGAAATCCAGTCACTTGTCTCCTGCTGAATAAACTGGTAGATGCGGCCTTAGCAGAGCTGGGAGCCTTTGTAATTACTCCGACATATCCCATCTTTAAGGGATACTTCCTGTTAAGCAAAATTGCACGAGCCTTTTCAGGGTCAACCAAGTCTATTTTGGTGATCACCCCAACGGTACGTTCACCCCTCGGATCTGCCATCTTTGCGGCTCGCAAAGCTGATGAGTTGGCTAAGTCCACGTCCGCCGCCGAAATAGCGAGTATGATGTTAGGAGCTTCTAGGTAGCGATTACATAATCCTCTAATCTTTTGTTTGAGTTCGGTTGGCTGGTCTGATGCTTCAATCTGGATGTACCCCGGAAGATCAACTAAGGTGAGATCGGGAACTTTGGGAGAACGTATAGTAATTTGAATTGGATCGTTCGACACACATTCACTAGCTGGGACAGCCATGTTCAAGTCAAACAATGTTTTTTGCACTTGTTGAAAATCTGTGACATTGAAAATTTTCAAGGCGGGAAATTCTGCGGTTTCGCTGGCAGATTCAGGAGAATTTACGAGTGTTAATTCGATAGGACGTCTTGTGACCATGTTGTTACCCTTTGGCAAGAACTCTTGCCCGACGATAGACTCTAATACGGATGATTTTCCACTGGATTGAGATCCAACAACGACGATGGAAGGCAATTTCATTGTGTCACTTTCGTTATCGACTTGCGTCAAGATGTTACGAATCTCGATCATTTGCCTCGTCAAATTGAGCATTTCATCTGCCGTTTCATCATTGCTCAAGTCAAGGGTCTCCTCTTCAGATTGGTCTATTAGAGTCTCTTCATCATCCTCGTCCACGTCCTCTTCGTCGCCATCGGCGATTTCGCTTTCATCCGCTGTGAGACCCATGGCGGCAGCAGTTGCGCCAACAGCGGCAGCATCACTCTCGCCGCCGTTGCCTCCACCACTACTGGAAGAGCTGTCACTTCCACTTCCATCAGCATTTCCAGGGCTTTTTAGAAATTGCCCCGTTTTGTCAAAGATATCTGCAGTGAAGTCTTTAAATGAGGCGATTTTATCACTTGTGTAACTAGACGCTTGTTCCACTTTGTATGCAACAAATGTCCCACCTGCAGCAAGACCACCTCCAATATAGCCAGGAATTTTAGCTGACCTGGCCAAAATCTTTATAAAACCAATGTTTCTTTGCGCAATTAGAACGTTGGCCTTTGAAATCCTCGAAACGGACGTTGTCCGGGGATGGCCACCATATATGGAAAGCTTTCTAAAACTAGCTCTTTTGGACATCTGCAGCCGGCACAATCCTGATTGGATGTGGGGAGGAATCATTTTGTTCTTAAGAATATCAACGCGTATGATATCCCATACGTCTTACTTGCACGATTTACGTGCGAAATGTACAATATAGTCACGTGATCGTCCGACCCCTTGTAACAAAAATGTAATAGAATTGCCTCCTGCCAGAATTGAACTAGCGACCTTTGCATTACAAGTGCAACGCTCTACCACTAAGCTAAGGAGGCAACTGTATGTTCAACGTGTAAAGCAACAAAATTTGTTTCTTTAACTTGTAGTATGTCTTAACGTATGAGTTTCTTGCACTTCATTATGAAAACCGCCGTCAAAGAAATAAGACTGTATTCAGCCAATTGCAAACATGCGCAGTTCTTATAAACATCATGAATTGGCGCAATTTCCATGGAAACCACAGGGGGGCTGTTTTGGGATTGAATGGGCGCCCACCTGCGGATGTTGGTGAGGCATCTCATTTTAAGTATAGAATCGGTTTGTCGAAGATTATGTATCTCGCGAGGAAGAATAAACTTAGAGCCATTTTCGAAGTCTGATTCTTTTCAGAGAATCAAATGTGAAGATGCCTCTCATTGAGGTTGGGAAAGCAAAGACTCGTTTCAACTACGTTCGCGGGCTATGACAATTCCCCTCTCACCCCCGTATCAAATATCTTTTTTATTAGCAAAAGACTAAAAGTAATTATGGTACTAAATTTTGATATCATTTTGAGAAGCATCCCTTTCAAGTGTGATTCATCGAACTGTGCACTGCGTGGGTGTTTGCCCTCAGTGTGGGTGTTTGGCCTCCTAGTTACACGTTACAATTTATTGTTTTACTACCATGTCGTTCTTACTACGCTATTCGTGATTTATTACATGCAGTACTCTGTAGAATTAGAAACTAGCTGGGTTTGGTACAACAATTCTTTGAAATTAATTAGGTCCATCAAATAGGCATTCCACGTGAGAATATTTGTCATGGCGTACAAAAAAACAGCAACAGATGCAAGTAATTACAGACCCGATGGTACACTGGAGCTTCAGTTTGATGCGATGAAACAAGAATGCACATAGCAAACCGTACATGAAAAAACAACTAATCAAAAAAAAATTATAAAATGACTATACTGGGAAATCAAAAGTGATGATTTATCAGCTTCGGATATTTAAAAGAATAGAATCACGCACTAAATATTTCAGAAATTGCTGAATGTCTGATATGGAAAAAGTGTTGGATTCGGATCGGAGTTTGCAAAATCGAAGGTCGCCGCAAACTAAGTGGTGAGTGCTAGAGATTTGAGGCTGCATGTAATATAAAATAGTTTTTGCAAGAGATAAAGAGCTACCGCATGCAGACCAACCATCACGGAGTCAACAAGTATACTTCTTTGTCCTCTTTCATATAGAAATATTCTTTGGAAAAACATTCAATCTATTTTACGTTTGTGTTATTTCGTATTATTCGTGTTATACTCCATTAAAAAAAAATGGAAGTATCGAAAAGGTAAAGGCATAAAAGTGAATAAGCGTTTAGTGCCCCCCCTGTGCCTCTGAGAATTATACAAAAATAGTTTCAAAACCACAAGCAAATGCGGGATTTCATTTCCTTCACAAGAAGAATCCAGGAAGGATCTGGTAATTTGATAAATGATGAAATCATATGACACAGACAAATGTGAGGCACATTGCTATCTCCTAAAAACATACTTTGATTCTCACGTACTTTCTCTTCCGCTTTCCATGCGATCAATTGAGGAGTGATTGCACAGATGGGGGGGTTCAAAAAATCACCCGATATTGGCTGCATATCTACGGGTGCAATTTGCTTTCTGTATGTATGGTGGAGCACAATTTCGTAAACGCTTCACCCTGTTCGACGAGGTCATGACACATTTAAGCAACTGAGATTTACTCATTTGAAAACTGCATGCAGTTGTTTGCCTACTTTTGTGGGGAGCGGTGGACCCATGGAAGCTTAGTAACACTTCTCATTTTTCGGAGGCAATTTGGCTATTTTTTTCTTGTGTGCGTGATTCTTCTAAGCCTTCACAAGACCTCTAATTAACCACACCATAAGGACTTTGGTTTTGCCGGGCGCACCAAAAAGCCTAGTTATCCTCCTTTCAAACTATCGTCCCATCCAAAAGCGTCTCACTTTTCACACAGGGTGAAACCCCTAAACATACGATCCTTATTTTGTAAGCGTTGTGACACGCTGACTATTTGCATGAATAATGCTTACTAGCCTTCTCTACAGGTTTCACGCGACGTATCTGCGAGGATGCCATTGTTTCTTATTCGCATTTCTCCTCGCCGCCGCTGCACATGACTAGATTTCGTCTTGAGTCCCTCAGCGCGCAATCCGCACACCCGAATCTTGTGAATGCGCCTCAAAACCACTTCCATATATCATCTGCAGCCTCGCTTGTGCGGCAATCCTCAGCCGCGACTTTTTAGTTCTTCACATACCTTTGACCCTAGTGCTCTTTCATCCATCACCATATACCCCCGAGTATACACAAGAACGACACAATGAAGGCTATGGTAGCCTTTGTCAAGAAGCTAAGGCGATCCAAGTCCCAGAGACAAAGAGCTCTTTATTTGCGCAAGCATAAAGATACATCGACACAGTGCCCAACTCCCTTCACGAAATCAGTGCAGCCTGAGAGAAATAACCTCATCGAAAAAATCAAGACTAATGACTTTGAAGGGGTAGCTATCGTGGAAACTCTAATTTCTCAGTCTCAGCCGCCCACCTACGATGAATGTGTGAGAACCCAACCCCCAAATTTATCTGTATTACACGCACAAGCTAGGTTTGTGGACAAAAAGAGTCAACATCTCGCAAAGGTTTCTTTAAGTAACGACGAGATCCCACGCGGGAGAACTCCACAAGTCTTGTACAGATCACAAGTGAGCGAATTAGCTAAGCGGAAGTCTGTCCGGCGACCCTCTCCACCCCGCAACCGAAAAAAAATATCCTTTGATTTTGGAACGGTAGACAGCTTAGTTGCCTTGAGAGTTGAATATTGCATCTTGTCTTGGTGGAACCATCTTGTCACAATACAGATGGCGGGTGTATCGTGCATACTCTTAACTTTTTTTCTATCTGTGGCTGGCTACTAGATGGCTCGCAGCAGGCTGTGAGTCACCAACATTCAGGGATGCTTCTTCCTTTTTTTGTCAGTTCTGACATATACGTAATATGCTTTAGTCATACTAAACTTGCATTTTCTTAGCATATCAAGCACATGCCAATATATAACCACGTAATACGAGAACTTAGCCCTATTCCTTCAATGTTGTAGACTGTCGTCATCGAGTGAACTATATGCCAACCAGGAAATTGTAACTCCGTCACGTCCTAAAGTCTCTAGATTCTTGTTGTTAAACGCGGAGCAAAAAAAGACCCCATTGAACAATTTATAAAAATCAAATTTCGGTATCAACTACATGTAGAATTGTGATCAAGGGTCTCTTTCAAGGGAGTTCGGCGCCGGCCTTCGGAACTTGCGCGGTCCGCATAACTTCTTTTTTGCGCAAGAATAATTATGGGGCAAGAGATGCGGCTGACCGGCATCTCGGCCCCTCCCCAAGCCGGCCCTTCCGGCATCTTTCCCTCTCTGACGCAATCACACAGAATCTCGGCTGTGCGCCCCCGCCGATTTTTTTTTTTTACCTGGGGTACGCTCGCAATGATGGAGATACCGCAACATATATCGAATGCATCATGAATTAAGTATATACACCTAAAAATTTAAACCGTCGCCAAAAATTGAGTAAACAACCAAGTTTCACATCTCAAGAGTTCTCCGGAGAATGAATGAAGAAAAGAAAAATGCAGGATGGTTCCAATGTCCTCAGAAAACGTTTTCAATCGAACATATAGCATTATGTCTTTCATGGTGGTGGCGCATGTGCGCCAAGGGATTTAATTTCTCTTTCGCCACAGCGCCCGCGCCTAGAAGCGAATCCGTTGATCCATTGCCATGTCTGGTTGGAAGAACGTAGTTTGGCATGTCTATATCATCCTCAGAATCAGAATCTGAGGAAGAAATCAGATGCGTAAGGTCAGGGAGAGAATCTTCATGCTCCTCGTATATAACCAGTAGTTGGTGGTTGTCAGAAAGATCAATAACAGGCATGGTGTTCTTGCGAGCAAAAGAAAGGGAAGGAATGTCTTCAAATCTCAAAGATTCATCTTCTGAGTCTGATGACAAGTAGTATTCGTCCTCATCACCGTCTGACGAGAACTCCACTGTGTTTTCCTCCAAGTCTGAATCTGAGTCAAATTCGTAATCCGAGTCTGAATCTGAATCGGAGTCAACTTCGTACTCTGTGATGTTGGGCCCGATATTTTGTTCCATAGATGCATCTCTGGCGTGGCTAATGACATTTGGTTTAGAAAATGTGACATTATTTTCAGCCTTCATTTCTTCCGTCTTTGAGGATATGTGATCCATAATATTATCAAGCATATTGGCTTGGAGAACAAGTTGTCTTAGTGAGCTCGCGGGGTTCGAAGCTTGTTTCGTGAGTTTAGACCTCACTTTGGAGGCTAGGACATAGGAAGAGGCAAAAGACATTGGGTCGACGTCACTCATATTTCAATTAGTTTATGGAAGCCGATAGAATTGTCTGGGGATATACGATGTAGAAGTGTTAAAACCCTATAGAAATGTATAATTGCGTTTTTGAAATTGTTAAAGTATGCGTGCGCGAGCTTTACTTATAAATATTTCAATCGCACCTACAGATTAGTCAGTGAGCTTCGGCTCGGATGACAAATAAAGGCTTTGTTTGCTTGAATTGCGCGTGCTGCATATGTCGGATGCAAAGGTATGTCGACGCGCATCGATTGGTACTTCTGTTTCCTCACTTCACAGGCAGGTCTCAGACAGCCAATTTTTTCTAGCTTTGATGTACTAGCTTCATTTTTTGTTATCAGATGTGTATCACGGGGCGTACACTATAGTGGTTAGAAGAGCTTCAATCATCAACGAAAGTCAGTAGACCTCTTTGATGAATGAGACAACTCACGCGTAAGTTGCGATTTGCGGTGTTTTCCCACTTGCTCGGTTGCGGCTTCAACGGGTAGTCTCCGGTTTGGAAGATGCGCGGCTAGAATCATTTTGAAATATGCATCTCCAATGGAACTCGGAACGATACAAGCCTTTCCTGAATTAGAAGGTTGTACTTGAGTGTAGGGATCAGACCCATGGGTAATTTTAACTTCCGGGGAATGTCCATACGCACTGACTTTGACAAATGGCGATAGTCGTATGAAACAAGTTTGATAGTAGGAAACTCGCGAAAAGTCTGCCACTAGCTGCTGATTCCAATTTCTTAAGGAAGAAGTTCCCTAAAAAATGTTTGGCTTTGTTTCAAAGTTAGCGGTAGGCTTTAATATCTTTTTTTCTAAGCTAACTAATTCAAACAACATCCAAACGTCACAGCATCCAGTGTACGCAATTACTGGAAAGGCACTAAAGCTTTATGAAATGTAGAATCAAATCACTATGATTGGGCAAGTATGAAGTAAGTCAGTATTGCTCATGTATCTTATCCGGCCCGTACCATGCTTGATGGCTATAAGTTGAATTTGAGATGCGCATTGAGACTCAATTGCTTGCTTCCGCGGAGCGCGCTTTGCTCTGAAATTTCGCTCGGATTTATCCCGGAACTGTCGCTCCAGAAAAACCGCGAAATTCTGGCCCGCGTATATGCTGTGGCAATTACGGCACTCAATATGATGTAATATTGGTAAAACTCCGTGGGGTGCGCATCTGTCACAAATGACGTAGAACCGAAATGCCACAGCCGACTTACTTGCCACCAAAAGATTAAGAAAACTGATCTTTTCATTGTTTTTATAACTCGTTCGTACATGCTGCGCCACAAACTTTTTTTTTGAAAAGCACACTGCATTTCCTGCTTCTTGGTAACAAAGTTATAAAGTCGCCCGATACTGTGATTCAGATGAAAAAGAATCACCTTTTTTGCACTTGGCTAACGCACAGAATAGGCAAGTAATTGATCAATCTGCTTCCATATCTATGAGGTTTCGTGATGATAATCCCTAAATTCCCAAAAAGAGAAATCATGTATAGTATCTTTTCATCCAGCGTGAATCGAAATTCAAAGGGCTATTGCTTACATCAAAATTTAGAGCTTACTAACAAATGAGACCACTAAATTTTTTCAGATCTTTTCATCTGAGCTACATATTCATTAAACGATGAGCATGCTGTAATGTAAATTATTATACACGGTGTTTAGTCGAACAAACCGAAACCCATGTCGTCATCAGACTCCTCAGCAGCCTCCTCTTCCTTCTCCTCGGCAGCAGCCTCAGAAGCACCACCAGTGGCAGCGGCGCCAGAACCAGAAGAAGCAGCAGGGGCAGAGGCAGCGAAAGAGAACAACAATTCCTTCAAGTCCTTACCTTCCAAAGCCTTGGCGAAAACATCAGCCCACACGTTGTCAACAGAGGCACCAGCGGCCTTTGTGACAGACAACAAGTTGTCAGAGGAGATTTCAACCCCAGCGTCGGCAAGGATCAACGCAGCGTAAGAGACAGAAGCTTCAGTGGACATTCTTTAATGATAAGAGGAGAGCGTATGTGAGACCGGTGAGCGAGAATCTACTTGACGGAGAATTTTTTCAGTCACGTGATCAACAAGAAAGACAGTCACAACCGACCGCGCAAAGCCTTGTGTACATGAACCTACCAATGGGAAACAATGGTGCACAGATGTGAAGTGCACAAAATAGACATTAATTCATTTCAAAGATATTCAATAAACATGAAGTACCTCCCATAACACATATCTTGACATTGTGATCTACTTGCAAAAAAAAATGCCTCGTTCTACAAAGACGGGATCATTATTCCATTGATAAAGTCAACCGCTGTACGATAATAGGTACACCTCGCTAGAAAATCGCGTCACTCACCAGAGTGCGCAACACCGAAAGTACCGTCCTCATTGCCAATTAGACCCATTCTGAACTCTGCTTAAATGTTTCGATTACAAAACACATTGTTTTTTCCCTTTAAATGTACAGTGCCGAGGTTACATGGTCTGCTGTCATGCGGACTCCAGAGTGGGTTATTGTATAGAAAACAATCTCCTTTGACCTTTCCTCGTACTGTGCGCTCATCATCCACATGGGCACGCTATAACCGCCACTATGGCCGCAACAAGATTAATTGGGATATCCTACGGAAGCCTGCTTTATTCACAGCAACGTTTTGCATCTTCACGACCGTTTCTGTACCTTATTTGATGGAAGCTCCGTTTATTTCCTTTTTGAAATCCCACCCGAAGGCTTTGGTTCACACAATAATTGGTTTGAACGTAGCGGGCTTCCTAGCCTGGAAAAACCCCCTTACGTCTAAATACATGGCAAGATTTGGGCTTTTGGTCAAAGATAATGTTCGTTCGCAGTGGTCTTTATTGGGATCAGCATTTTCACATCAAGATCCGTTCCATTTATTGTTCAACATGCTTATGCTCTATTCTTTTGGTACGTCTTTTGCTATGACAATTGGTGCGTCAAATTTTCTCACCATGTATCTCAATTCGGCTGTGGTATCATCTTTTATTTCGATAGCTGTTCCCACAATTATGAGAACGTCATTGTCGGTGGTTTCCTTGGGTGCTTCCGGGGCACTTTTTGGTGTCTTTGGTGCCTTCTCGTATCTTGCCCCAAAAGCTCCTGTTGCTTTGTTTTTCCTTCCAGTTCCAGGCGGAGCATGGGTTCTATTTCTAGGTTCCGTCGCTTTAAATGCAGCTGGTATTTTTCTAAAATGGGGTCGCTATGATTATTCGGCTCACCTTGGCGGGTGTTTGACTGGAGCTGCGTATGGTTACTACTATTCGAAGCTTCGCAGATCTAGAATCACACCACGGGCGAATCGTATTTATTGATGCAAAAGTTATATATGATGTTGATATGGTTGATGTTGTGGTTGCGGTTGAGATTCTGATCGAGTTTTAAAACATCGATTCCCAGATCTCGTTTCTTTCCGGAAAGCTGTAGCACAACTTCATTTCACCAATTCAACAAAACAAAAATTATAGTTGAAAGTTAGACATAACATCAAAGCCCTGGGTCAACTCAAGAGATAAATCGTGTCTCAACTGTACTTTGGGCATTGTCGGATGCAATGATACATTATGCCTAGTTTGAGGATTCTCTCATGCGAAGGAAACAGACTTCTTAGTCTTCATATGCTCAGTCGAGTCTCCTCCCTCTTCGGATTTTTTGACATCCCGGGCATTTTTTCTTCTTGCAGCCCTTGCAACATTTGCCTTATTTTTTATGTCGGCCTTCTTGTTTTCTAATTTGTCCACCTTCGCTTGTTCCTTTCTTTCTAAATCCTGGCGTTTCAATTCACGTATTTCTTCTAATCTTCTGGATTTCTCCAATTTTGACTCGTTCACCTGATCGTGTTTATCATTGATGCTCTTGATGAGAAGGTTTAATTTCAAGCTGTCATGATCATCCACGAATTTTTTCCCCTTTTTCCCCTTTTTTGCTTTGATACCTGGAACCACTGCTTTGTTTAACGTCGGTATTTCAAGTTGATCTTCTCTGTACTCTTTTCCATTCTTAGCTCCGTACAATCTGATTTTAGCTTGCTGTTTCTTGACAACTTGCTTGGAAGGCTTTTTAACTCTCGATTTTTCTGTAAGCTTAGGTTGGTTTTGCAAGAGGTTTCTTGCTTGAGAGTCAGAAGTAACCTCACTCAGGATTGAGCGAGATTCGTTTTTTCTTGCTCTCTTTCTAGCTGTCTGTGATGGTCCTGCTGGCATTGTGGTTATTTGTTGAAACAAGTAAGATTGTAAAACTATGGAGGCTTTATCTCATCGCCTCGGTCACGTGATTTGTTGTGAATATCACACATACCATGAGAGTACTTCTTGATTTCTCAATAGAGCACTCAAATATTGCTTGTTTATACTTTGTTAAAGAGGTTGACAAAACTTCAAATCTCACCTCATAGGTAAGCTCTTTCTTCATTCTGAACCTTAAATATTTGAATTTAAAAGAAAATATATTAATAATACCATCGTAATTTTAACCTAAAATGTCGAGACCTAGTACTTTTTGAAAATTCAAAGATTTCCAATTACGGAAAGTCTGCTGAGTCGAAAAAGTAAATATTGAAACACTTTGGTTACATTAGTATGACTATAAAAAGTCTATTTCAATAGTGACCTCGGAGTCGCTTTAACAAAAAAAGTGGACTGCCGTGTATGAAAAATAAACACCAAAATTACTATGGGATGTACTTCATTTTCGAAATCCACGACGGACATACAAAGCTTCGGATTTTGCAAAATTTCTTTCGTCATATATGAATGTAAGGGTCTCACGTTGTAACCGTATCACACCTAAGCCACTAGGAACATGAGCTGAACCTAGCCTACAAAATGAGCCAAGTTTGAGAAAAGAAATTCGAAAATAATAATGAGGAGTTAATCAGAAAGCTAGTAGAAAATCATTGTATCAATGATTATCGAGTCTAATAATAAAAAAAAGGATTAAAAGCATTTTTATTTGGGAAAGGTCTGAATTAAGTTCGTTCACTTTGAGTTATTAAAGTGTCAAATCTGATTGATTACTTGTCTGAAACCTCGTGCCATTAGCTAAGTCAACGATTCTTTAGTCGTTTTAAAAGACAAGTGCTTCAAAAAGTTTGCGAAAGATGTACGTGAAGTTAAATTGATGTATAATTATACGAGACAGATCATGGAAGAGACTTGTATGTTGAAAAGCCATATGGTATGTGTGGCTTTTCCATAAATTCTATGAGAAAGAAATCTAGATACAGTTGGTGATATCACTCTCTTCTCACTTGCCTGTATGGGGAATGAGGTTGACTGTTTAGATTCAGGATGCAGTATCATGTCTGGCTTGATGATCGTCAAGTCTGATTTTGGTTTACTTCAATACAGGACATCGGCCATGTCCGAGAGATAAGAGTGCGCGGGTTCGGTGAGTGATCATTAAAACAGTTCTGCTTCGTGTTGAGACTAAGCCGGCAATAGATTCGTTATGGCATCAGTCGAATTCAACTGGAATGTTTTCCCATCAACCAGGCTAGAAGAAGCAAATATGATAACGCCATTAGGATGCATGGTAACTCCTTTTCATAGCTCAGACGTACCTATTGCAACCTCAGAACCACTCTCGTGCTCTCTGTGCGGTAGCTATATCAACCCACATATCAGAATTGACAGACCCAATCGGACTTGGTGGTGTCCTATGTGCTTCAAAATCAATCTTTTTCCCGAAAACTTCAAGCTACACGAGAGAGATAGCTCGGATTCAGAAATAGCTCCGGAGATAAGACCTTCCGAATCAAACACTATTGATTACATCCCGCCTCCCGATATTTCATCAAGCAAGGAAATAACGCAAAATGATTTGATATTTACGTATGTAATTGATATGTATCAAAACACAGACTCGCTTGATCAGCAAGAGTTTGACTCTCTTCTACAGGCAGTGATAGAAAGTTTCGCAAAGCTCCCGGAAAATTCTAGTATACTTCTCATCACTTTCAATGAGGATGTGCAGATTCATCAGCCAAATATACACAAGCACATCAGCATTCTGACCAAGGACATGAGCGCGACGGGTGACTGGTTCAGCTCTCTTGAGGACAACTCTTTTTTTGAGACTCTTGTTTCAAAGCTTTGTGTGAGTGGGAGTATCAAGGCGAGCACAACTGCTGATTTGTCAAGTCTCCAGGTTCTTTCCAAGCCTTCTGAAGCCCTTGTTAGTTACACAAGAGCACTCAAGCCAAAGTTAACCCGATCCTATAAGCCGCCCCGATCAACAGGACTAGCAAATTTAATTGCCGTTTCGCTATGTTCCAAATTTGCCCGTCCTTTCTCGCACGGGAAGCTCATGATATTTCTCGGGGGCCCAGGTACAGTTGAACCGGGTAAAATTGTTGCTGAGAAAGAAGATATGAGATCACACAAGGACATTGCAAACTTTGGGGCCCCGCATTTCATCCCTGCTTCAAGGTTCTACAGAGCTCTAGGCTATATAATCGCTGGGTATTCCTTTCATGACGCATATTCCTCCGTATATTCAACGAGCGGTAAACTTGTGAATTACTCAGTTCCAGACAGCTCTCCCAGGTTTTCTTTTGACATTTACACCGGATCTCTAGATCAGGTAGGTGTCTATGAAATGAAGGCGTTATCAGAGTCCTGCGGGGGAAATATTGTCATGGCTGATAGTTTTGCGTCAAATTATTTCCGAGCCTCTTTTGATCTGAACTTAAAATCGTGCTCCGAAACCAACGACATTTGCAAGTTAACTGTGTCACCTTCTATTGGACTCAAAGTTATGAAGGTTTTAGCACACTGTACCGAGCTTCAGTCATCTTATCAAGCCGAGAAGTTTTCCGCGTTGCATCATGAAAAAATATCGGACACAATAACAAAGTTTGATTCGAGCTTGATGAAAAGAAACATCACAAATCAATGGCATCTTGGAACGGTCTCGACAAGTGATGCTTTTGCTATATTTTTTGAGATGGAAACTGCTCCCTCCTGCAGTAGAATAAAAGTGTCTCGAGCCACAAGCGAAGCTGTAATTCAACTACTGTTCAAATATTGGAGCATGTCAAGAAGAGCAATGATGCTAAGGATTGTAACAATCAAAAGGCCTACTACAATTGCAATTACAGCACCTGGAAAATCGATGATATACTCAGAAAATGTTGGGCTTGCTCGCCCTAGGACTGACATTGCCGAAAACAATTTAATGCGAGGATTCAATAGCAGGGTCTGGATGACATTGTTGGCTAGGCTTCTCATAAGCAAAATGGATACTGCAATTGGATACGAAAATTTTGAGGATGTTGTTAAACAAGTAGACAAATCACTTGTGAAACTTCTTCGCAATGCTGAAAATGTTCAGACCATGTTGCCTTCCCGGGAAAACCCTTGCGCAGTATCAATGGATACTTTTGTCACGAGTAAAGAGCTTGCTGGCCTTTCACGTTTGGCATATGACTTGCGACGCCATTCGCGACTAATGAGTACTTTCAATAGCTCACCAGACGAAATCTCTTACTGTCACCATACTTTTCTCAAATGCAACTCGGAACTATCTTGTCTAGCAATATCTCCACATTTCTATCGGTTCAGCGAGAAGACATTGATCCCTGTCCCATTTGAAGAATCAAGTCTCCAGAATCTGGGTTTTTTTGTTCTAGACTGTTTAGACCAGATTGTGATTTACAATCATTTTACAAATTCTAGAGATGGTATACCACTCCATCCTTCTTTGAATGATCCTGAGAGCTTGGCAGCACGAGACTCGCGGTTTTGTGCCGTCTTCCGGAGGGTAAGAGAATGTCTCATCAATGAGCGGCCCATTTATCCAAGAATCATTATCACTCAGTCGGGGCACTCTCAAGCAAGATATATATTTTCAAAGATGGAAACAACGAGTGAAAATATACCGATACCTTCTCAGAAGACTTCGAACTGGTTGAAATCGTTTTTTCGCTCGATTCTGAGTGAGAGTTCACGTTCCGAGATCAGCTACAATCATTACTATGATGACATTATTACAAAAATGAAAAATTCATCATTAGAAGAAGATGCTTGATATAAATTTTTAGTTAAACTTTCATATGAATGTTCAAGTATGGCCTGTAGGAGTTTGGGACGAAGAAACAAATTCTTGGTCTATAAAATGAAGAATGCTTTGAATTAACTGTTCAAGGGCGCCTGACTTGGAGGCTGCCCCGACATTATGTGTTGCCCCTTCAATGACTTTACTGTGCTCACTCCAAAATTTTGGATTACACGCCGCTTTCCAGCGCTCAAGCAATTGCCTCTTGTCTAGATTCTCAGCTGCAAACTCATCGTCACCACTATACAAGACCAACAAAGGTTTCAGGACTTTTCCAAATGTTTTTGCAAAATCTTGTTCTTGCAAATATGATGAAAAGTAGTCATCGTCACCTCTGGGTCTCAAAAGAGAGCTGAAACGGTAGGCGGTTGCTGGAGCTCCAAAAGTGTACTTTAAGCTTTCTGCGGGCATAATCTCACTTGCACTTCCTTCCTGGATTAATTGAGTAGATTTTTGTATAAATCTAGCCAAATTCTGATCATCTCCAAATGTTTTATTCATACCTTCACAGTCACTTACAGGAGCTTGTAGAATTCCAGCATCTATATCCAGGATAGTATCACATGCCTCTGAATAACTAGTTTTTGTCATGAATTCTAATGTATCTTGTGATCCTGTTGAATGTCCCATCAATATGACCTTCGAATGGGGGTTTCCCCTCGTGGATCGCAAATATTTGACAAGTTTTGACAATTCTTTGCAGTCACGTTTCAAACTACCAGTACCGAACCCAAGATAAGAGGAGCTGATCAATGCTTGAACAAGAACCCAATTCTGACCGTAGCGTTCAGTGATCGCCTTGGCCAACAAGGGTACATATGGCACGGTCAAAAACCCGTCTCCTAATCCGCCAATAAACACCAAGAAATTCCGTGGCGAGGATGCCTGGTCGCCAAACTCGATAGCAGTATTATTACCAAAGTATTTGTGGATAACAACAGAATGCATTGTGAATATTATTAGAACTCAAGTGTGTTTGCCGTTCTTTCAATCAGGAAAGATCGCGAAAGCACTGCGAATTTTGATGACGTCATGCAATGATTTTTAAAGTTTCGAAGTTCGGCACTGACGTTTTTTCTCTTGGGCATAAAAAAGACCGTTCTCCAGGACATTTATTGTTGCCTGAAATATATTCGTGAATTTAAAAAGGCTCATAATTAACATACTTTATATAACATCTAGACCTAAATAGGTGCCTCTTGGATCAATTTTTCATGGTTTGCATCTGCTATGCCGCCGGTACTATGACTGAGCCCGACTTCAGGAATCATTCTCGCATTCAAACTCATCGTATGCACGGTTGTGAACATCACAATGCAATGAAGGCATACGCAGTATATAAGGAAGAGCATTCTGGTAGTTCTTGTTGCTAGCACAGATCTAGTCACAAATATAAATAACCTCTCCAATGGTGACAATCTTGAATTAACTCTCTCTTGCTCCATCTGTCTAAATCTTTCAATAGGATGTAACTTCGACTCATAGCTTGTATGATATGGATTTTCCAAGTTTTTCACGTTCGTTTTCGGGGTAAGCAAGTTGCGGCTACTTTCTCTTGAAGTTGAAGATTTGATGTCCCTATAATCATTGTTGCCAGTTTTGAGAGAGGCCACATAACGAGTCTTTTCATATAATTCCTCGTTGTCCGCTTGCAATTGAGAGTTTTTTCTTTTCAAGTCATTGACTAAAGTTTGCTGCAGTCTAAGTTCATCATGTAAACTCTTATTTTGTTCCCTGAACCGATCTCTCTGCTTTGTTATAATAGGTAATATCGACGCATCATCGGGACTGTGAGTGCCATTGATGGAATTACGGGTACCATGCGTTCTTGATGACAAAATACTAGCATTATCATTCGAAGCTAGATTTTTCGGTTCTTGGATATTAGCCAAGTCACTTTCCAACCTCAAATTCATAGCCTGAGCTGCCTCTAGCTGTGTGGTCACAATCTTCAAGCAGTTTTCAAGGGAAGAAACTTTCTTTACAAGTTCATCATGCTCAGATCTGTATGAGATGAGCTCTTTGCTTATTTCCTTGTTCCTTTTCATAAGAAGTGAATCTAAACCCTCACCCTCGTTGTCGCCTTCTTCACCGAATTCAAATTGACGCATGAGGGATAGTTCTTCTTTGATTTCCTCATAATCATCAACTTTTTTCAATCTTTCTTCCAATGTCTTAAGTTCATGGAGCCTTTGTTGCATGAGATCTGCTTGAATAGAAGATGTTTCTTCTTTTTCTTTTGAAAGAGTCTTCAAATTTTCTCTCGCTTGTCTTAAGTTTGCAAGAAGAATCACATTCTCACTTTCTAAGTCCGATAGCTTTTTGCCATATTCTTGACGAATGGTGCTTTCCAATGAATCCATATTCGAAGCCGCAAGATCTGTGCGTAAGGTTTCGTTCCGCTTTTCAAGTACAAAAACGCGTTTCTTCCAGCTTTCAAGTTCACGGGACATGAGATCCACCTCAATCATAGCCGAAGATGAAGATGGAGTAGACTGATCGATCTGCTTATTCTGAGAATGAAGCTGCAATTCTGCGACTTCATTAGTTGTCTTTAACTCCTCTATACTCGACTTTAACATCTTTATCTGATTCTCGTGCTGCTTTGATATACTTGCCCAGTTAGACTCCTTCTCCTCAATCAAAGCGTTACACATATTCTCTTTCTGTTTTAATTTGGACGCGATGAGCTCAGCCATGCTCTGCTCATTCTCCAAAAGTCTTTGCTTCATTAAATCGTAATCAGCTTTTCTCGTCAATTCCTCTTTGAGTTGAGAAACTTCTTCTATTAGGGATCTTTTCTCCACATGATCAATCACAGTTGCCATTGATAGACGAAGTAGCGGCGTGGGATCGGGGGCTTCCGCGATAACACGGTAAAATCCAAAGAAATATGATTCTGCCTTCTTCTGCTTTGTAGCAAGGGAGTCAATCTCATTTTGATACTGCTTTAGAAGCTGATGCAATTCTGTTAGTTTCTTATCATCGTCAAGTTTTTTAAAGTCTTTAGTCTTTTGCGCTAAATTCCGACGATTCGTAAGAGATTGCTTTTGCTCACGCCGAAGCTCAGTTCCTTGCTCATCAAGCTGCTTTTGAACGTTTGACAAGTCTATCTGAGTCCATTTATGAACAGCATTCTCGTAGGCAGAATTTTGTTTAACTGGTGTTAATGCGGTGGCCATTATTGGAATGGCAGGCTGTGCTAATCATATCCCTAGGTCTACGTACCTGTTTGGCACACACTACCAGAATTCACCACGTGACACATTTCGAGTATCTGCCGCGAGTTTCACCCCCTCACGAACAGCGAGCTTAAATTGTTTCGAGTCATACATTCTAAAACATTAGAACGTCGAATGATATAGGGACTGGTTCACCCATGTTACCAATGTTTTGGCAAACAAGACTATTTGCGAACCCGTGCTTGCCCACCTCGATTAGCGATAGATATCAACATCTCAAGGAAAGGAATTAATGACGCAGAAACGAAATGAAAAGCATAGAAAAATCCAAGAGTTAAGATAAAGATTATTCTGTTTCACAGTCCTCATTACAATCACATAAGCCTTGCTCATCTATAAAAGAAAAGTCGCTATTTAAAACATGTCATCACAAAATTAAAGGAAACGCTATATGGATACACAAAAGCATATAGAAACTTCAAGAAAAGAAAAGAAATTGAATTATGTACGTATGACTTACTCGTCAGCCTCCTCGGCCTCCTCGCCCTTGCCTTGGTTCTTTCTCTTAACTCTACCGGCTCTACCACCACCGTATGGGGAGTTTGGAGCAAAGTCAATGTGCTTCTGAGAGTCCAATCTCACCATGAAAGATGGGATGTTGACAATTTGCTTACCAACGGCAATGTGTCTTTGACTAATCAAGACTCTGGCGTGGTGGATGGATCTAGCCAAACCCAACTTGAAAACTTGAGTTTGCAATCTTCTCTCCAAAAAGTCCTCTGGTCTCAAAGCCAAAACGTAATCCAACTTCATCTTGTCCTCTGGCAAAACACCAACTCTGACCAATCTTCTGATCAAAGCATTACCTTCGAACAATCTCTTCTCGTCCTTGTCATCTCTGGTCAACAACTCACGGGCAGCTCTTCTGATCTTGGACAATTGAAAGTTGATTCTGTAAATTTCTCTCTTGTTCTTCAAACCGAATTCACCAGCCAACTTCAATTCAGCGTCCAAACGAGCGGACTCGTATGGTTGCTTTGGAACGGAGTACGTCTTGGAGTAAGTTCTTGGGGCACCTGACATTAGTTAGTATGTTGCAAAGCAATTATCGAGGCACATCCGACACTCAACGCAGATGCGCAACAAGAATCTCGTTCAGTTTACAATTAAAGCTAAATGACAAGTTTGACATAAGCCTCAGCAGAGAGCTCTGACTCACAAGAGATAGCTAATTGTAACTGAAGTGTCGGGATTCAGTCACGGCCTTTTCGGCGATTGAGAAATCTTATATGGAAAGTCCATGCAGTGCTCTGAAGACTATGAAAGTCTACATTTCTGTTGAGGGCCCGAATCCTCATAGACAAGAACTGTCTAGCGTAGAAACATACGAGGCATGTTGACTTAAGATGTATGGCTGAAAAAATCCGAAGGAGCGGCACTCAAATGCTTTATATGCTGAAAAAAAAAATCAAATTTTTCGCGCGCGGGTCGTGCATGAGGTCAAACGTATTTGTGACTGCGAAAACCACTTTCATCGATTTGGCTCATCATATTTAGATGCAGGTCAATAGTGCATGTTGTGTATGTGTCGCCAGAGTTAGAGAGATAGAATGGATATCGGGCCAAGCCCAAAGATTGTATCAATTACGCACACCCAACATGAAGTTTGTGGCTCTAATATCAGGTGGAAAGGACTCATTTTACAATATCATGGAATGTATGAATAATGGACATACACTACACGCTCTTGCCAACTTGCATCCAATTGATCCTTCAGTTCATGAGCTCGATTCGTTTATGTTTCAAACAGTAGGACATGACATAATTGAGTATTACAAGCAGTGTGTAGGTGATCATATTCCGCTTTATAGACGTGCTATTAAGGGGAGCTCTTCAAATGTGTCGCTAGAATACGAGGTCACGAAGGAAGATGAAACCGAGGACTTGTATGAATTGCTATTGGATGTAAAGAAACTGCACCCAGATATTGAGGGTGTCTCTTGCGGAGCCATCCTCTCACATTATCAAAGAACAAGGGTAGAAAATGTCTGCAGTAGGCTAAATTTGACATGTCTAGCTTACCTTTGGCAAAGAGACCAAACACAGCTCATGCTGGAGATGTGCCAGCTGGGTCTTGATGCAATTCTTATCAAGGTTGCAGCAATAGGGCTCACAAAGCATCACTTGGGAAAACTGTTGGTTGAGATGTTTCCTGTGTTGACAGAGCTAAATTCAATTTACGACGTTCATGTTTGCGGTGAAGGTGGAGAATTCGAATCTTTAGTTCTTGACACACCTTTCTTTGTGAAAAGATTACTCGTCAAGAAACTGGAGATTGTTTTACATTCGCTGGATGCATTTTTTCTCTCTTTAGAAGTTGAGGTCGAAGATAAAACTCGAAACAACCTGGCTATTCATTTCCCACATCCATCATTGCTTCTGGAAGATTTTGAGTCAATCAAACAAGCAATTTGTGAGAATTCCAATCACTTAAAAGCTCAAAATATCTGTTCAAGAATTCTTTTCGCCCCTCAACCGTTCATCTTTCGTTCAGGTCATACGTTTCATTTTGGTAATTTAGTGAGTAACCTCCTGACAGTGGAAGAACAGACACTAGATATACTCTCAACTATCCGCAAACAGCTCGAGTCAGAAGCATGTCAACTTTCACAGATACAGCACATGACCGTACTCGTCAGTAAAATGTCAGATTTTTCGAAAATTAATGGAGTGTACGAATCTTTCTTCGAGGGTGTATCTCTACCCCCATCACGAGTATGCGTTGAAACAACACTTCCAATGCCTTACAAGTTACAAATGTCTTACAAATTGTTGAGTTCTCGATCTGTCAAGTCTGGCATTCATATACGCTCCAGATCTTATTGGGCGCCTCAGAACATTGGACCATATTCACAGGCCATTGTCGAGATACGTGATTCTCTAAAAGTCGCCACTTTATCGGGACAAATTCCATTGATACCTCGCTCAATGACAATTGATCACTCAATGACACCACCAATGCTATCTGCGCTTTCATTGCAGCATTTACACAGAGTGAAGTCACTTATTAAAGTGAATCAAATAGCCCAAGTCATATGCTACATCACTGGAGCAATATGTCCGAATTCAATAGCTAAAGTATGGCAACGCTATGTTTGCGAGGTGGAGAATAATCCAAAGATTGCCAATAATCTACTTATATTGCAAGTAACAGCCTTGCCACGCGAAGCTACTGTTGAATGGGCAGGATTGACTTACGAAACAATGTTTGACATGTATGCCGATGACAGCGAAGAAGAAGAAAGTATGGTACCTCGTGCAAGAGAAAGCGTCGCTAAACGTTTCAGGATTGTCACTGAGACCATAGGAAATGATATATTCACACAGTTTACAGGTGATAATCTCGAAGATTTAGAGAGTTTCTTACGTGACCCTCTTGTCAAAAATACCTATGTGAACGTGATTTCAGATATTGGTACGATACACAAATTATCAAATTTGGGAATTAATGCGGAGTGGACGCCAGTAGTTTCCGTTTCTGACAGCAAGGGCATAAACCATAGGTTTGGTGTGATTTGGGTGAGTTGAGATTTTTTGATTATAGTAAATTATTTTATTTGGTGAGCTATTGTAAACTGTTTCTTTCCTCGAAGAGACGCAGTGGCGTAATTTTAGGTTCCCATGACTCTTTTTCATGCAGACATTTTCCAAATAACCTTGATGGCTAGATTGTACCAAATATTGAACGGGATTAAGCATTGCTTTCAAAAGTTGCCGCTTTTATTATTGTACATCGCATTCAGCCTATATGGCAAATTGCATAAGAAATCTCAGATTTGATTTATGGGAACATCAATTTGTTTTTTAAGCACGCTTTACCAATGTGAATTCTTCTCAAGCATGGATTCTCTTAACGATTGCGAAGTATAAAAAAAAAGATTGCGCAAATGCCACTAATGCATACATATGATCGACACAATTTTTTTGGCGTAACTGTGGTTTGAATGAATGCAAACGAAAATTTGGCGAGGAAAAATCATCAGCCAGAGTTTTTTTTTTCAATTTCTTTCACATTTGAGGTATCAAGACGATGTTGGCCGTAAACCTGTTCAAATTCTTGAATCAAAGAATTCCATACGCGTTCACACGAATCATGTCATTATTTGTGCTTTATTTCATTATTGATTCCAAATACACAATATAGTAGGTTCATGGATTTAAACTATCATTGATAGGAGAAGAACCGGAAATATTCAGTATTCATGTCTTGCAGCTTGATTTTCCGCGTTACCTGTGTGCTTCTTCACGATGGCCTGTTGCGCATCTCCATCAACTCAAAAAAGGTCTGACCGTTCCATCTTTCGATACCCCATCTACCATTTGACTCTAGCATGATTCTACGATCTACCTTTAGCTTAAGAAAGCCTTCAAACTTGCGAATCTATTCACAGCGCTCGATATTTGTCATAAGCACAGAGAAGAAGCAGAAATCGAAGACAAGGAAGGAGAAGCCTAAACGATTACCTTCGCGTGAGATTACAAAAAAAGAGATAAACTTTGAGCCATCGCAAGACTTTGCTGAGCTCCGAAACTTGACTGCCAGTGTATCTGAATATGTCGCTCGTCAAACAACGAGCCGTTTTAGAAATTCTAATCCACAAATATCAGATACATCACCACAAAATGAAGATCAAAACGAAGGTGCATTGGTGCAAGATCACGTAGGTTTTGAAAACGTTTCAGACACTCATACTACGAGTTTCGATCCCAAAAAGTCGTCTTTACTCACTCCCGCCATTGGTATATCTGCTTCACTTCGAGAAAAAATAGGGCCCGCAGTGAAGTATTTGGTCACCAAGGAGCACCAAAACTGGGGCATGGCCCTCAATCAAATTGAAGCGGCAGGTGGATTTGAGGGGATATCAGAGTTGGACATTCGAAAACTTGTTTACAATATCCCTAGGCTGCAACTTGTGATCGTGTTCCCACAAATCGAGCGTCTTTTGTCAGAATCTGGAATCCAAAAGTCTCCAAAGATTTTGAATGCATATTTCAAAGCTTTAATTGCTGGAGGTACAATCAGCAGTGAAAGATTGGCTCTTTTGGAACATTACGTTTTAGAATTGAGGTCACGATCAAGAAAGAAAACTCTTTCCCGTGAAACCTACGAAATTCTAATTGAGGCATACGGCAAGGCGAAAATGATAGAACAGATGGAAAAAGTCATCCACGAAATGAAATCGTGTGGCTTACAGCCTTCTACCAATGTATACTCAAGTGTTTTGAATACTTGTGTGTACAAGACTAGAGATCATAAGCAAGCGGTTCAATTGTTTGATCTGATGAAATTTTTAGCGGGTAATATGGCACCAGGACTGATACAATATCAAGATATTATTGTGTCATGCGTTAACAACAATGACATTGAACGAGCTTTGGATTTGTACGAAGAATTGGTAACACGAAAGATCCCTGTCAATCAAAAAATTTTAGTTGCTTTAGCGAGGGGCTGCATGACCAGAGAGCTACTCAAAATAAAGGCGTGGGATTTTATTTTTCAGATTTATGAACAAAATTGGGAACCAACTGTTCCTACACTCGAGTACATGGTTTACTTAGCTGCGAAAGATGGTGACCTTGCATTATCACGTGCCTTATACCAAAACTTAAGTTTACTGAATTCTGTGTCGTCGAGAGCATTCAGCTTTCTCATGCTAGCTTATGCAAGAAGCAGTATTCCAGATGGTAGTCAACCATACAAAGTGCCCTCAATTCTAGTTCATGAGTCTGGGAGAAATTTCCGTCACAACATCATTGAAAAGACCGATTATTCCCCATGTCTCAGCTCTCCAAAACAAGCGACACCGTTCCTTCCTATGACAACTATTTCGAGCCCATCAGAGTATTTATCCGAATCGAGTGCGATTATGGCACATGCTCTCCTTGTGAACCAGGAAATAATTAGTGGTGAAAGTGTAAACATATTTTTGGATTCTGCGGCAAAACTTGGCTCAAAAGAGGAGTTTTTGGACAGGTACAACAATTTCACATATTTTGATAATGTTGGAGTGCCTGTAACGAGAGTTGCTGAAAGTCTTTACCTTGAAGAGTCTTACAACTGTGAGACAAAGGATGAAGGTTCTGCAAAAGTACAAGCAAATTTTCATGAAAAGAACCTTGAACATCACACAAAAAGTCCTATGTTGGATTCGAACAAAACTCAGTGCAAATTGCGTTTTCCTAGAACTACTAGGACTTATATCATTGCTCTCAAGTCTGCCGCCAAGAACATGGATTATGAATTATCTCAAGCTATCTGGCAGGAAAGAGGAAGGCACCGAAAGTCAACATATTTCAGGAGTTTGAGTGCGCTGGAAAGAACAGACTCTGACTTCGCATTTGCTGCTGCTATGGTGAATTGCCTTACCAAATTGAAACTCCTCGATGATGCGTTGGCTATCCTAGTAAGTACAGAATATCAGTTTAGATGGACGTGGAGGGAGCTCAGGATTTTGCACGACGCTGCAGTGAATGTGGGATATGACAAAGTCTCCAAAACCGTTCGGGGTATTGCACAGAGAGCACAGGAAAAGTATGAAGGGAAAATAAGAAAGAAAGATTTTAAGTTATATTCCCTCGGAAGGAAATAACATGTACATAGATATTTCATGAGTGTGAATATTGAAACTTACTTAAAAAACGTCAAAAATGTTTTTTTTTTTCGAATTATCGTGCTGGTTTCCGTTTTTTCTCCTTATATCGATACCTTTCTCGTATATGGGATTCGGGTGGCACCAACAACTAAATGAACTATATAGAATGCAAAACATGTGGAAGGCATGGAGGAAAGGTGGGCATGCTCGAGCAAGTAATATTCTAATAACATAATATAGTTCTTCAGAACACATTCCCAAAAGAGCCAGGTTTCTCATTCCCCGAGAGATTGGGACGCAAAGATCGAGCAACGTTCGAGTTAATTATACTGAAGTTCATGTTTAAAAAAAAACTTCAGTGTGTCCAGAGCCACATCTCTATATCAGGACTTAGTAATCTCTCAATAAGCTGTTTTTTTTACAATCCAAGGAAAAGTCTCTTATCACTCTCTTCTCAACAGCGGTTCAAAAGTATCTGGCATGCTCCACTTGCATCTTTGAAATCTATAGAGAAATCTTGTCTCTGTGATTGATAAATATCGATAAATTGTTTGCCTCTTGCATTCAAATCGCTTTAATGAATCCTTGGCATCAACAATCCCTTCTTGTGATTCAGCCAAGACCATAGACATACATCGCATAAGCTTAGTGGTCAGAATACAAATCAAAGCTGCATATGAGGCTAGTATCTGTCTTGGGGCAAGATAGACCAGGGAGTAGCTGTACAGAACATAATCGGCAAAAACAAATACGCTTTTGAGCCTCAGAGCTATGTCTCGAACCATACCAACCTATGTGCTAGGTTTGTGGTGATATCCACCTATCTGCGGGTCGCAAGGAATCTCCTGGACCGCTCCCAAACTTCAGAAAGTAGCTCGCTGATACGTCAGGAAAAACTTCATTTTTGGCTAGAGATACAACACGAAGTCTCGGGAAAACTTTTCCACGAAGTAAATTCTGGTCAATTAGTGTGACGAGGCAATTTTCAATAGAAAGATCATCCAAGTTTTCAACAAATAAATTATTGTCCTGAATGGGCGTCATTTGTGACACAGAGGTCAAATCGATGCCATTCAATGACACCAAGAGACCTTGTTTCATGGCATCATACTCTAATCGTACCTGTTTCCCCTGGGAAAGCCAGAGGGATTTAACGAGGTTTCTGAGAGTAATCAAATATGCCTTGGAACTAAAAAATGATGCAAACCTCTGGCGCTTCAAAAACACAGAAATTTCGGCATCATTGATTAATTGGTGAAGTCTGAAAAAATTACCGCTACTTATGGCGCTAGCGAGCGCAGCATATGTACGGAAATATCTGGGACATTTCAGTGGCGATGAGAAGTATAGTTTTGAGAACTCAGCAAGCTTAGGTTTTCTTCCTACCAAGATAGATATAGGCAAAAACTGGCTTAGTATTTTCGCAACATTACCGTTGTCAATACTATAATTTTTAGGCACGCGTGCTAAACACCATCGTAAATGTTCGAAGGCATCAATAAATTCATATTTGGCAATATAAAACTTGGCCAAAAAATATCTGTACTGAAGTTGCTGGTTTGGATGGTACGAGCTGAAATCCAAACTAGCGTTGCTCATGTTTGAAAACACGTTTTGGCATAGAAGTGGATTCGAAAGCTGGAAGTATGTCTGACATAGCTTCACTCCTATTAGCAACATGATTGACTTCTTGGTGGAATCATTACGATCGTCGGCGCCTATCTGAGATCTGATGTTATTGAAAATTCTCAAGAGTATGGAGGCCATGAAGCTGAGTCTTGGTTTTCGGTACAATTCTGCAACTAACATTTGATTATCTAATTGCTTAGACATCTGCAAAACCTGCTTCAAGACTTCTTCGAGCAAATGAGTAACTAAGTACCCCCTTTGTTTGTTCATAAATGCTATCGTGATATCACTGAGATAGGTTGTATAGAGATCGAAAGACTCTAAAAGTGACCACGGGTTAATTTGATTGCACAATCTCAAGAACAGACGAGCCATGTTATCAAAAGCCAACCATTCACCGTTGAACCAATTTCGTCGTTCTATTAAATGTGAAAGCTGCGTCTCGCTAAGCTGCCCCAAGTTATTGATTTTGACGACAAATGGATTCATCTGAGGATTCAATCTGAGCAACTCATACAAAGCTTGATCTTGTTGTGTAGACTCAAGACGAGAGCAATCTTGAAGTCGCTGCAAGTAATCTTCAATGATATTCATTGTTTATGGTTGGATGTATTGCCTGAGATTTACTATTGGAGTCGGCATCGGCACCGTGAGGTCTTCAAATATTGCGCGAAGTAGACATACGCCAGCTCGCCTGAGCAAGTAGACGAAATGAGAAAACATCTACAAAATATCAATCGATAAACAAAAGACTATCATAGTGCTCCCAAACCTCATGCTTCTTACGAGGAATTGATTCACATGTAAATCTTCTCTCGAGAACAGTTTTAGTCCGGCGCAATAATTTAAAAAAAAAATGAACCAAGAATAAGATGACGTTGATCAAGTCTGCATAGCTAGTATACGGCAGCATTGGAAACAGTATGCTGCAAGACATCACAAAAACCCCAGAAGTGCTTTCTGGATGCAAATAAAAGACAAGCTTGCAAAGCTTGTCGTGGTTTCATGATGTAACATCAGCTTCCAGCTGCAAGCACCGCGCAGTGCGGCATGTCCTTTCGAAAAACCTTGCCCTACAACTGACAGTTAAAAACATGCTGAAGTCAAACCACTCAAACACGCCAAGCATCAAATTAAAGAGATTGCGGCGCAATCAAAAAAGCAAAAAGACAGATCTGCTAATCGAATATGGCAATCCTGATACGAAAGTTGTCGTAAGGCTCCTCCCTCCCTCGCTCAATGAAACTGATTTTCGGGAACAGGCAATGGAGAAGTCGCTTACATTTCGATCGGGATTCGAGGGTCTTTCTTTTGAAATGGGAAGAAAAGCCACAAAGCTATATGAGGAGCCAAAATTGTCCATTGCGTTTGTTAAATTTGAAACACTGTCATCTGCAGATAATTTCAAAAGAGAGGTGAGCCAGGTACTGTTCAAAGAACTGACAACTGATGATAAAATCAAATGTTGTGCAATGAGATCTATATTTGGAGAGCTTGCGGAAGTGGAAACACGGGACGATGCCGAAAATATTGAGAATGAAGTATTTAAACTATTTGGCAGCTTACGGGATCAAAATGATGGTCACATTGATATCAATGAGGTGTTGGCTGCTTTCAAATCTAGTACGAAACGCAAAAAAAAGAACAGGGCTAAGACTGGCAAACCCCACTCACAGAATTCCAAAACTCGGACCATTGTCCACGCGAAAGGAAACAAAAATGCCTCGCACAGAGAACTTCACAAACATGCAATGGATTCTAGCGATTCGAAAGAAATAAATTCTGGAAGCGTATCCCGCATAAACCTCAAAGAAACAAAAAGTAAGCCTAAAAAGAAGCAGAAGCAAAAGAATCCCCCAGAATCCAGTGTGTCTTTTGATAAAAGCTCGGAGCTAAAATCAGCAAGCTCGTTGCCAATCACATCAAGCAGTTCCAAAAAGAAGAAAAAAAAGAAGACAAACTCAACGCCTGATAAATTGTGAATCAATAGTCACTTAATTGGTATCGACCGGAAAGCGGATACCAAGAAAGAGCACGTTCTCTAGTTATTAGTGGTTCGTGGTTCGTTTATCCCAACTGTCGAAAATCAGATACCTGTTTCTTTCTTTATTTTCCAAAGCTATTTCAATTAATGATAATGAGTTTATTGACCTTTTAAACGGCATTGTATTTTGAAAATTCTCTCCGTATCTGACCAAGCTCTATTGGGAAACCCTCACCTGAATTTGCATAGTGTGCGAAAATTCACCTCTCGCCAGTCGAGAAATTCAATAGATAACACAACTTCCTGACATGTTAAAGTACCCACTGCAACGCCATATAATTACCCCAATATGTAGAATATCCTTGAGACAATTATCACAGAGCCCTGTGATGAAAAGCTACCAAAGCTTTGACGAACACACATTGGACTCTTCGGTCAACACGATGGAACGTATATTAAGCATTCTTCACAACGCACATGGTTCGAAATTGGAAAATAGAGATTCTGTCTTGGAATTTTACAAGTCTGATCCCATATATTTCGAAAAAAAACAATTTGCTTCACTAGGCGATAGTTTATTTGATTTGAAAGTCATCGAATTCCTCATTCAATTGCAGCTAAAAAGTAAAATGGATGTGTTTAAGAATTCAACCCCCACTTACACAAGAAACACCTTACAAAGGTACATTTCTGCTTTGAAGAGAAGAAATCTGCGGGAACATCCATCTATTTCCATGGAGGCTTTGGGGCGGTCGTTCAAGGAGAACCCAAGACAAGCAAATAACATAATTCACAAAGCTATAAAGCGTACAACGGCCGACGCTATGAAAGATATTTCCATGGTCTATAGCGAACCTCCTATTCATTTGGACTTTTGCCGAATTAAACTCTTTAATCCTTTCAGGAAAGATCCAATGGATCCATTTGTGCTACGAAAAGGGCTAAGCACAAAGAAATATCCCGCAAACCTTTTTGGTGTGATGATCGCTGACCTCGAAGTTCTCACCAGGTTTTTAGAAGTTTTGAAGAAAAAAATAGCACCTTCCACTATCCAAAACATCATGATTGCGCAAAGTATGTTCGGGCGCCTAGCTTTCAAAGGGATTGTGAGTCGTAACTTAATTTCTATGAACCCATATCTGACTCTCGATACGCCTTTTGAGTTCTATCATCTTCACATTGAAGATCAAAACAATAAAGTTAATGAATTGAAGGCTATTGTTGTGCATCGCAGTATGATCTTGGCTCGGTTAGACTGGTTTCCGCCTTTCAGAAGGTCACTTGCTATGCTCAAAGACAGTAGGCTTGACTCGCCGGATAAAATTATCACGATTATGGCAGATGTGTTTGACCGTTTTTTTGGATTGTGTTACTTATCTGATCCAAAGTATTGCGAGGAATGGATCGAGAACTTGATTCTATTCTACGCACGAAACAGAGAAAATAAAGCATTTTTCCAGCGCCTTCTTGAGGAAAGTACCACACAATTCAGGGAGGTCGTTACTCAACTGAGTTTTAAGTCTTATACTATGAGCTGGGCAACAAACGATCTATCTCGCGAAGTAAATCATTCGGATGAAAAACTGCGGGTGATGAAAGAGTTACTAAATGATGCACGCAATTCCTATGTTACAATATGATCTATGAACAAGCTAGTTCTGAAAACTAAAGGTCACATCATGATTGTGGAGACCACTGACCATTTCGTTCCGAAAAAATCTGATGAGTTTTTTACAACCCCAAAATGAATATCTGAAATTTTTCACGGGTAAATATGTGACAAAAGACTGCAAATAAGGTTTTTGAGCTACTACTTATGTCTTGTGTGCTCTGCTGCCTCTAATACCGATTTAAGAGATTGTATTCCGGTGCTGTGAGCGCGTATCTGAGAGGATCTTGACGTATCAATTTCAACTTTCGGTCTGTAAATCTGTTCTCTATAAAATATATACAGGAACAGAACAAGTATCAAATCTCTAGTCTTTCGTTCCATACAATGCCATGTTCCTCTCTCTTTTCGAGTTCGTTTAACCCCTTCGTACAGGATTGCAACCTAAAGTCTGTCTCATTGAACGTGGTGAAATTTACAATCCCATTATCCACAACCGCGAATGTTACTGACTTTCCAGTGGAGCCTTCTTTGAGGAGTTTATCTCGTGTTCTCAAATAGTTGTTCCTATCGCGAAGCTTTGGGTTGAGTTTGGATTCTCGCTCTGCCTTGGTCTTTGCCTTTAATTCTTTTTTTGCCGAAGTTGTATTCTTTGGATTGAGATTTTTCGGGTTTGAACAGGACCTTACAGAAGCTTGAGCCCATAAGGTCCGAAGAGAATAGAGATCAGGGAATGAAACTGTTGATGTGTTTATGATCCCAATCCGAAAATCAGGAATCGGGGGGTTTTTTTTGCTGAAATGCGGCGAGGGCTTCCACACATCAAACACAGTCCGATATATTGGATTTACGGCGTAAGGAGAATTAAAATCCGGATGCTGAGTTCTCTGGTCAAGCGCAAGTGAACTAAAAACCTGCGTGAAAGTGAAGAAATGACCTCTCTCCTGGAGTGTGGATTCTAATAATCTTCTCATTGTTGATCCAAAAGATGTCACATATGCTTTGAAAAGAGAAGCAAAGGATTTATATTTGACTGATTCAACCCGACTTGGCAAACTCATCTCATCAAACATCATGTGAATATCTCTATGCTCCATTACCGAGTACCCCAATCTCTTGAGTAATGCGAAAACTTTATACTTATCGATCAAGCTAGTATCCATACCTAGCACAAGCGTGTATAGATGAGAAATACTAAGATGTTGTAGGGTCTCGTAATCGAACAGCACTCTGTCGTCTTCTATGAAATTCAAAAATTCATCATTGGCCGCATACATCACAAGAGACCCTCGCTCGGTTAAATAAATCGCCTCGATACCGCTTAACCATAACCCTTGGTGCTTTCTTTTTGCTTTATAGGCATGCGATGTTCCCATGTCTTTGAAAAAGCCACCTCTGGCATGTGGAATAAAGGCTCTGTTTTGAGATTGCACCCAGACACCGATCAAAAGCTGCTTCACATGATGTCCCCTTAGGTGCAGAAGTGCAAGGTACATCTGATTTCGGGCGTCTTCCAACTTCAGCTTTTGAGTATCCGTACCGTCTTGATCAAAAAACTTTTCAGATCTTTTCGGTAGTGTTTCATCATTAATCTTCCGTGTACTCCAATTAAAGCTTGATTTTGAGTCCTGATTGATAGTTCCCCAATCTTGAAGCATTTCATCGGCGTATTCATCGTCGATCAATACAATTTTTCCTTCATCTTGAGACATAGGAATTTTCAATGTTGAGCTATACGCCGACTACCATCTGATTACATGCGATGCTCTGATATGAGTCACGTGAGAGCGGTGTGTACGATCGCAAGTCGCCCATCCGAGGCAGACCCTACACCCTTCAAGAAGTCCCGCCTCAGTTATGTCAGCTTCCGTCTCTATTGACACTCTTGTATGTGAATTATCAATTTACTCTGACATATCTTAGTACTGACTGCAATAGACGGAATCTATATATGATGATATAGTGGCGATTATTATACGACAGATCAGTGTCAATTGTATCAGTCGTCACCGCGCCTTGCAACAATCCCTTTCTGATGAAGTCCAGACAATAACAACAATATATTCTTCATCTTCAACTAAAGATATATATGGGCAGGAGAAGTCTAAATTGAAAGGCTCAGAAACCTCGAGATACTTCGAATGTGGAAACTGTGGCCGAAAAATATCAGGGGGTCGCTTTGCGCAGCACATAAATAAATGTCTAGATAGAGACAGGAGATGATATGGAATTATACAACGCTATCATTGTTGCCTTTCTATTTTTCTAAATGCCTTTGCTCAATCGCGTCACTACACGCTCTCATCTCAATCACGTGCAATACAGTAGGACAAGCCTTAGCAAGAATTGAAAGAAAGGGTTGTTCTGATTTAAAAAAGCGAATGATAACTAATCCATAGATAGTTACTGCGTATCAATCATTCAAATGAATATTGTCAAAGCTGTTACGCAGATAAAGGTGCGTGAAGACACAGTCGTCTCTTGAACAAATTTACTATTGCCGTGCAAAGACCTCTGGCCAAGTCAATATTCATTAGTTTTTCTAATCCCTAGTCTATTTGAGCTTGAGTCCTCAAACCTACATGAATCAAGTTAAAAATCAGGTCCAGCGCCTGTCGAATGCGCAAGAGCAAATGAAGTAAATTTGAAACAGTGAGTTCGGCATCGCATATCGCATGTATCCTCTAAATTCAACATAGAGCATACTCTGAATTTTTCAGTTGTGTACAGCGATGGCTCCTTAGAAAATGGCAGACCATACCTAAAAAAAACTTGCCTCAAGACACTTTTCATCCCGAAGCCAAATGGAGCCACAGAATACAAAGCCGGTCATTGCACCACACTTAGACCCAAATATGGATGACTTCGTTGCCTACGTCAATCCGAGAGTTGAGAACAAGGTTCAAAGCTGATGAAATGAGACGAGAACTGTATCAGACGTTTGCTTGTCCATGTCATAAATCTGAACACGAAAAGTCGTTGAATCAAAAGAAAGAGAAAAGTGCAACGCAAAACTCTGGAACTCGGGCTTCATACACTAAAATCGAAGAAAAGCATGATCAAAAGAAATATTAGTATGCCTCATACAGCTGGTTATTCACTATAAATCGCCTGGCATCTCGACCAAATACTTGCATCTACTTCCCTCAAATTAACCCGCACGTTTGATGTATCACGTGCTGCAGAGCCTATCGCAGTCTCGTTTTTCGACGAACGGTCTCGTAATTAAAGAAAATCAAAATATCTACTTGAAATGGCTCCACCTCCACCGATTATTATAGACGCGCAGGTGGTTTCTGGTATAACAGGTTCTATTTCTCTTGCATGTTGGATAATCGTTTTTGCTCCTCAGATCTATGAAAATTTTCGCCGAAAGTCATCTGATGGCTTGTCTCTAATGTTCATTGTATTATGGTTAGCCGGAGATGTTTTTAATGTTTTGGGTGCGGTATTACAAGGAGTTCTCCCGACTATGATCGTTCTTGCCGTTTACTATACCTTGGCAGATGTTGTACTTTTGTTACAGTGCCTCATGTACGGAGATGGAAAGAAACCAGATTTTGTACATTTATCTCCTGCAAACCCTCTCAATGATGATGTTCTCGAAACTGCTTTGTCACGAGAGTTTTCCAGGGGTGATGAAGAGTGCTTTGATGAGCGTTTAACCCAAGAAACGAAATTCAGCCCACTCAAAGCATTCTTGCACAAGCTATTTATGGTATCACTAGTGTTCTCAGCTGGATTGATCAGTTGGTACATATCATATGCAAAAAATCGGGGCAACGATCACAAGGCACCAGCAGAATTAAAGTTTGACCCCCTTGCGCAATTTTTTGGATGGCTCTGTGCAATTTTATATTTGGGGTCCAGAATCCCCCAAATATTGTTGAACTACGAGCGCAAATCTTGCGAGGGTATTTCTTTTATGTTCTTTCTTTTTGCTTGTTTGGGCAACTTAACTTATGTCATTTCTATTCTAGCTATAGACATGAGCTGGAATTATATCTGGGTGAATTCATCTTGGTTGGTGGGCTCCTTGGGAACTTTGGGCTTAGATTTTACAATCTTCATACAGTTTTTCCTTTACAATGAGGATGAAGAGGCAAGATCTTATGAAGAACTAGAACAAAGCGACCAAGAAGGACTTCTCAACGCCTCGCCGTTAGTTTACTCGTCCACTCAACCCCAATGATTCGATATGTCATATTCACGTTACACTTATCATGATTAATAGTTGATGAAATCGCAAATATTTTTAAAGCTTTCTTCCTGTCCATTTCTGATATTAGAGCTGAGAAACTCAACAATTGATTGTCAGTTCTTAGAGGCGCAGGTACATTCTAAAAGTAAGCTAATAGCCAAAGACACACTCTGGTTTTCAATTGCTTGAATCAATTCTTTCAGACCAATTTATTTTGTAGTTATAGTTCGCACTCTCTTAGCTTGTCTCAAAGCTGGCTGAACGCGATGTTCTGCCCTTTTTTATGTATCCATTGTTTAACGCAAAATCCTCCAGGATGCCACTTAAAATTGTTGAGGTTGGTTGTTGTACACGTATGTGAATAATTCCTGAAACCCTCTTGCTTTTCGATAAAAATTGTTTTCACACTAGACCTTGATTGATCAAACTGACTTTTTTATTTTAAAACCTCAACTGGGCCATAAAATACGCAGCAATACACCCAAAAATTAGAGTCGACGCTTATGGCGTTTGCAACCACTGGTAAAACTCAAAAAGATATTTTTCTGCCTGCCTTTGAAAGTCCAATTAGGTATAGCAGTTTGTTGTCGATAGTTTCCCAAAGAAAAAGCAGAATATGGCCCAATATTCAGTTATTGAGATATGTGTGAGTTCACTGCTATACTAAGTGAAATTTAGAACAGCTTGAGGTTAACCTTTACTTTTGATACATCAAAAAGAAAAGAAAAACAGTAGGCCTATCACTAAGCTCAGTCTTATCTTACATTTTAAAATTTGTAGTGACATATTCATCAACTGCCTTTTTCCAATGCTCCTGTAATAATTCGAAAAACTGCTCGAAATTCCTCGAATCTGTGGTTTTAATTGAATTAACAAAATTTTGAGGGATCAAACAACTAAGTAGCTTAAAGCTAGTAGAGAAGGTAACTCTTATTTGCACTATATTATACTTTATCGTTGGAACCTAGGGTGACAAAAATTGAAGTCAAAGGATTCAGGGCAAATGCCATTTTTTGCAGTGCTTTAATTGGGTCATAAACGAAGTAGCATCGAAGTAAGTCTCGTTTTTTCCAAACTTCTTTTTACCTTCTTGCATGTGATTTCTGACAATCTACCCTCAATTAAAATACTTTCTATTTCTGTGAAAGCAATAGATTAGTGGACTTCATCGTCATAATCAGGTAAAGACTGAAAAGTATTTAACAGTACTGGATATTGAGGTAATTCATGTTAGCTCTTATTAAGAATCGTTTTTTTTTTTCTCGTAGGCAAAAAACATACTTGCAGCTTCATACACATCATGCTATTTCATTAATGTCAAAAGATCACAAGAAACTATGGTCTTCTTGGTATCGAATGAATATATTTAGAATGGTACTATATTTCAATTTCATTTATTTGATCGGATGACATGATTTAAACGAGCTCACAAATTTTTTTCAGCAGAGGCAAGGCATTGCATTATCCTGACACCGCGCGCAGTCAGCTTGAACATACAACGTTGGAAGGAAGATAATCACTTCTTTCTCGGACGATATGTCATCTATCCATTCCTCTCCGGAAGAACCCGCCGACGAAAATTCATCATGTTTTGGAGAATTTAAAAGACAGAAGATTGAGATTCCTGAGGGAATGTCGAAAAATGCCTGGAAAAGATTGCAGAAGCAACAGAGATGGGATGAGCAAAAAGCTGAATTCAGGTTGAAAAGAAAAGAGAAAAAGCGGGCTGCACGTCAAAGAAAGTCCGAAAGAAAGGTTCAAGGTTTGAGTAATGAAGAAAGTAACTACCATCAGGAAGCCAAGAGAGAAATCCCGCAGATACAAGAGCCCAGTGGTATCAAAATTATAATGGACTGTGAATTTGACGATTTAATGAACGACAAGGAGATTGTGTCTATGAGCAATCAGATAACTAGGTGTTACTCAGCAAAAAGGCATTCAAAATATGAAGTTGGATTGACAATTTCAAGTTTTAATAAGAGACTCAGGCAACGTTTTGAAAAGTCAATCCAGAATTATTCCCATTGGAAAAATATTGAATTCGAACAAAATGAGACCCTTTCTGATCTTTTGCCAAACGATGAGGCAGAGAGAGCAAAATTTGTTTACTTGACTGCCGATACCGAAACTGAGCTATTGGAGTTAGAGGAGGGACACACTTACATAATAGGTGGGATCGTTGACAAGAACAGGCACAAAGAGCTTTGTCTTCAAAAGGCAAAAAAGCTTGGATTACGAGTAGGGAGGTTGCCCATTGGAAAGTACATTCAAATGAATAGCCGTCATGTTTTAGCAACTTCACACGTCTATGAAATTATGTGCATGTGGCTTGAATTAAACAAAGATTGGGAAAAGGCGTTTAATTCAGTGCTTCCTCCACGAAAACTTAAAAAGGAGATTGCAGTGAATACCACTGTTGAGTCACAAGATGCAGATGTTGAAAATCAAAAAGACTCTGATCAATAAACAAACTTAAAAGGACATCTTTTCATGTCCAAAATCATTCAACATGTTATTTTGAGCCTAGATCATGAAGCTCTCAAACGATGGGTTGTAGCTTGTAGATAGCTAATCATTCTATGTACAGGAAATGCTCAGCTCATAACCACAAGCAATCTCACAAGTGCTAGAAATTTATTGATATCAGAGCTCATATACTTTTGAATGATCGAATCCTTCTGCCCAATAAATTTGAACACTAGACGAGACCAATATAGATTTTAAATAAGATATCATCTGCTGGAAACTCAGAAACCGCGAACACATAATGATGACTCAAAGAGAAATACTTCACATTAAGAAAGAATTCGTTTTACATGCGCTGATTGTGTCTGATTTTCAAGTTAAAATAGCATGATGACATATGACATACATTTATCTCGGAAGTCCAAAGACACAGCATGCTGAACTAGTCGTCCTAGAAAACTCTGAGGTCGCTCCATTGTGCTTCATAAGTGTGTTGAACCCAGTTTCGCATTGTTCATCAGAATGTTCGATCTGGGACGAGCGATGTTCTCTTTTGTCGCACACAGGAATTTTATCGTGAAGCGCGGAATAAAAATTGCCCCTTGTCTTGCTCACGCACCCGTGCCTTCCCACAGCCCAGGAGACAAAAACTCCAGAAAAACACTTGTTGTCCACACCAGTTTTCCTAATACTAAATAAGTAATTGGTTCACCATTTCAACCTACCAACTTGGATTTATATATGTATGTATGCATGCGAATCTAAAGAAATAGAGGCCTGAGGTGGGTTTTTTGTCTCATTCCATTTCAGAAGCACATTATCATCAATGGATGTGTCTTTTCGTCTTCCTGAGAAGTCTCGGCAATTTACAATACATGTCCCCTCGCAAAAGATGAAACTTTTTCAGTTTCGGTTCCTAAGTATTCGAAAGAGAGCTCGGAATCAATGATTGTTCGAAGGCCACAATTTAGCATGAAGCTTACCTTGTTTCTCACTTTGGCATTGCTTTCGCCGTTGTTTAGTTTGCTCTCAAATTATTCACCACAGCTCATGGTTATTTATCAGCCAAGATAAGATTTAATTTATTGTTCGTGGTGATGTGTGGTTTTTGGTGAATATCAAAAGGCAACAATCAGCAATGCACAGAAGTGAATGTTTTGACACCGAAGAAATATTACTAACCTTGCAAGAATGGTTCCACATCCCGCAGAAATTCGCAGAAAGTTGGTCATCGTCGGGGATGGTGCATGCGGTAAAACATGTCTTTTGATCGTTTTTTCTAAAGGTACCTTCCCTGAAGTGTACGTTCCCACTGTTTTCGAAAATTATGTTGCAGATGTTGAAGTTGATGGAAGAAAGGTTGAGTTGGCTCTTTGGGATACTGCCGGTCAGGAAGACTACGATAGATTGAGACCATTATCCTATCCGGATTCCAACGTGATCTTAATCTGTTTCTCCATTGATTCTCCTGATTCTTTGGACAACGTCTTGGAGAAGTGGATCTCTGAGGTCTTACACTTTTGCCAAGGTGTTCCGATTATCCTCGTTGGTTGCAAAGTGGATTTACGGAATGATCCTGTAATCATCAAGCAATTGTCCCAGGAAAATCAGCAACCTGTTTCTACTTCAGAAGGACAAGCTGTAGCTCAAAAAATTGGTGCTCAACACTACTTGGAGTGCTCAGCTAGAACTGGCGAGGGTGTGAGGGAAGTCTTCGAGATGGCAACTAGATCTTCGCTAGTTACAAAAGAGAAGAAGGAAAAGAAAAAGAAGTGTGTCGTCTTGTAAGGTTGAACGAACGGAATTTGCGCAAGGACGACCCTTCTCTTTAATTCATTGTTTTATTCGCGTGCAGTTGTGAACATTTTTAAATCAGTGTCCTTCTAGCAAACGAACTATTGAAATCAATATAGCAAAAATATCTAATCTCTTAGGTTTTGGTAGTAGGCTAATCTATCAGTTCATTCGGATTTCACTGAAAAACAGTTATGTTATCACGTGATGCTTACATACACTCCCATGAAGGATTTTATCCAATTACCTTAGCGCGACAGATGTGCTCAAGCCCACCACTACTCTTGAATACGTAAACGACATGTTGCTGAAACTATCCATCAGAAATTTTGCGAGATACCAGAGTACTGCAGTCAATGCTAGTAAAGCAAGTGCTACAGGTCTCTTATCTAAAGAATTGGCCCAAAATCCAAATGCCATGCCTGCACCAAACAGAAAGGAGACTTGGACTCCAAGTCAGGCCCCCAGAGCAGATGTGATATCTACCCATGCCCATAGATTTATACAGAAAAACTTGGACGAGCAGCCTCAGCCATATGCGGCAATAAGCTTGATTGCCAAGGAGCCTATCAGGTACTTGCATGAAGGAAACATTGCTGTTTGTGATGGAAACAAAGGAAGCACTTTGCAAGGACATCCAAAAGTTTATATCAACTTAGATCAACCGAAAGCAGCTACATGCGGATACTGTGGCTTAAGGTATGCTAAGGAGGAGTTCAAGGAACACATAGAGGGTGCAGAAGCTTGAGTAGCCGGATATGAAGTGGTTACCCGTGACACTTCAACCCAAGGAATTAATACATGGCAGAAGGTCCTATGACTGGATTTCGACTAGCTTAAAATGTGGCATTTCAAATCTTGATGACGTTTTTAGGTGAATACAGGAGTAAATTTGTATCGGACTCGTGTTTGTCTTCAATTCTACGCATTCTTTAACGCATTTGTCTATTTTTCGCATGCCTTCTTTATATCCTTAATGCCAAATGGAGGCGATATCCTACATTTTCGATGAAAGATGCCTCAGGTAGCACTGCTATGAAAAAGCTCAATATATGTCTTATATTATCAACATAATTCGGGATATGTTTTTTTAAACCCGTTGCTGTCCGTTCATAGGCCTTACGAGGCTGCTCACAATTACGGTCGCGGATTCAGGATGTTCATCAATTTTCAAGGACAAGCAACCAGTCAAGAGAACAATACAACGACAATGAACTCAGAATTGTTTCAAGATACCTTGAATGGTTTAATTTATGGGGTTTGGTACTCTCGATATCACATGATACACTCTTTTGTTATTATTCCAGCAGGATTATTAGTACTTCTTTCCATTTTATATGGCTTCAACATTCTACTCAGTGACATAGCCAAAGTTAACTTTCCTAGCTCAGTCTTGTGTATGCTCATCAATTTGGTGATATTGATCACTTTGAAGACTGTTTCAAACATTCAACCCATTGAACATGATCACAAGAATAACTGGAAAAACACAATAGGCCACACATCCTCTTGGATCCTAGAACATTATTTGATGATTATCAGGCCGCCCATGAATTTCTCTCTCAAATGGATCAATGTATTCTTCATTCCCTCTTTTATCGTGCTTCCATTAAGTGAACCAATCTCTATCATCGAATGCTCGAAGATTGGTGCTATATTTGTCATAGGTGGTATCACATTGATGATGATAAACATTTATTTGATAGCATGCTTAAGGAAGACAATCGAATTTTTAGGTATTTCCTCTTTCTTCCCCACTGAAATGTCAATCTCCAAAATCGCCAATGAGCAGGAAAATGAAGGATGCGAGAAACAAAGTGGGGGCGAATCCATCAAACTGAGCCAGTCATATATTCTAGCTGCAAAGGATATAACGACTATTAACATTTGTTCTCTTAAGCCCGCTCGAACTTTCCCAGAACGTGAATTAAGACAAAATCTACAATCAAAGAAATTCTTGGGCAGTCCACACAGTGAAAGTATAAATTTACAAGTATTCACCACAATTCCCATCGAAGCTGAATCATCTGGTATATCGGATATCTCTCGGAATAAAGGTATGTCCCAAAATACCAAGACTGAGCTAGATACCAGAGATCACGATACACATTCGATTGAGACAGGTGCGACGAATAAACTTTCAAAAAAAGCACAATCTGTCGCCATATTCATCACAAACTACATCGATTGGATACTTTACATCGCATTGTTTTGTACTTCCTTGCCTTTTTACTACATCAATGCGATTCATGTGATGTTACCCTTTCATTTAGGATTGACTGTAATTTCATACTATATTGCCCTCCACGGTTTGACCAAGTTCCCGACCGCAAAAAAATTTGCTCATCCTATCTTGATTCTGACCGCAGAGATCTTGTTTGTTTGTTTTATATCATCCCTTATTTACCATAGAGGCTCATCGAAAGGTTTTCTTGAAGATCTTAAGTATTACAAAACCGGAAAGAACTATCTTAATCTATTCAATGGCCGAGCGATGTTTAATAACGGAGACTTTGTACCCGACGATGAAAAAGGCTTTACTTCGCAGCCAATGTGGCCAGGGTGCGGCGACTTCTTATCCTCTTTGATGGACATCTCTATTGTGTCTTTGTCACTACCTATGTTTACTCATCGCAATGATTTTATCAAAAACTTTTGGGTTTTGTTCCCATTATTGCTGTCCTCCATATGCTTAACCTTTTTTTGCTATCCCATAATTTGCTACAAAATTGGTTTATCTCTGGAAAGATCTATAGGATTTATTGGGCGCCTGGTGACTCTCGCATTGGGCACTCCATTAATTGATTCCTTGGGCGGCTCCGTTTCACTCATGGCGGTATGCACTATATTGAGCGGAATTTGTGGTGTCTTAATTGGAGATCCTCTTTTCAAATTACTACGGATCTCGGCGAACGATTATGTCACGCGAGGTGTGACACTTGGAGTCAATTGTGGGGCGATTGCGACCGCCCATTTATTGGATCTGGACCCCAGAGCAGCTGCTATGAGCTCTTTAAGTTTCAGTTTGTTCGGGACATTCATGATTATTTTAGCCAGTATCGGAACGATAAGAGACATGATTCGTGGCTGGGTAGGTCTATGATGAGCCCTACTGTCCTTGCTACCGATGTACAAAGTCTGCTTTTCATCAGATGTTAGCAGCGCGCGACGCGTTTAGAAAAGTTCCTTGACACAATGCTCACCCACACTGAAAAAGATATGTCGAACGTGAACGAGTCAACCAAAATTTTATTGCTTCCCCAAGCCTCGCAAGATTTGGATGTGTTCTGTATCAAAAGTGGGGGGGCAGTAAAGTCTTTGGCTTTCTCAAAAGGTCTTGTCTATGAACTTCGTGAAATTGGTACTTCGGGTCACCACGACCACAGAGGCGAGCCTCAACTTCCAAGTGGTGGTCCTGTCAGATCTTTGATTGTGGAGTTCTCTGGGGAAACTTCCGATGGAGCGGTCATATCCAAATCAAACATTATAATGTTGACCAAGTACGATCTCGTTTTCGCTTTTCTCGACTGGGTTTCATCCCGCTTGGATATCTACACAAGTCGTTTTCACGCTAGTGACGATATTATGGAGAGTTTTTCAAAAGATATTGAATCACAGGAAATATGTGCTAAACTAGAGCCCATTCTTCTCTCGTGTATCAAACGAACTAGCGTCAGTGTTCAAGAAAACAATGAAGTATTTTTTAAAATCTGCTTGGCCAAAATTAATCGTCTAATGGCTTCAAAAATTGATCAGCTTAGCGCCGTTCTTCTTCAAAACCCCAACTACGTATTATCCAGGAAAATTAAGGAGACGCTTTCTGATTTACATAGCGAGATACCCGCCGCTGTTCTCCAGCAACAAGTCATGAGGTACTCCACTGATTTTTTGTTTGCACAATTTTCGAATGTAAGTTTGAAGAACAACTACACAAAAGAATATGGGAAACCGTTTTTAGAATTGGAGATATATCAGAAGGACCGAAGTACAGCTCAAAACAGCATGTTGATAGCGGAGCAGAACTTGGCATCTCTAGTTGCGTGTCCAACGAGCAAGGTAGGCCACGAGCCATCGAAAATTGAAAAGAATTCCAAGCGTGTAAAAAAACAGGCAGTCAAAGTTGCAGTCGGTAAAGGCGCTTTGGACAACTTTTTTCAAAGAAATTAGACATCCCAGTCCCATATAGTTATCTTGGAGCTCCAACTTCAAGCAATTTTAAATTCATTTTGGTATATCTTTCATCTTCGTCATCTTTGAGTAATTTCTTTATCATGTCACTCATTTTTTCAGCCACAGAAAATGCCGAGTCGGCCAATTGCAACAATGTCATTCCATCAATTGGAAGACCACCATTTTTCGACACCTGTATTAATTCTCTGTTTTTGTTTAAAGTGATCACGAGTGACCCATCTCTCACAAGTTCTTCCTTCAGATCGGCATCCATAATCGCAATTTCTTGATTCATATTGCCCTTGATGTTGTCAACCTTATCCGCAGGGTTGAAAAACGAGTAAGTCACACAGATAGGAACATGAAGAATACTCAAGGGTACGGGTTGACGTTCGTCATAATCATGAACTATGATTTCTGTACCCCTAATCGTGACATCCGGTTTTCTAAAGTGCTGAAGAGCAGTCATTACCCCCAAACAAGAGGCATCTATAAACCCTCCATCATAATTGAGAAAATTAATATCAGCAGTTACATGCCAAACCTTTTCTCCTGCGATGATACATAAACTTTCAAGATCTAGAGAGTTTGATCTTCGGACTGCCTTCTCTATTAATCTTGAGATGAGCACCTCATCGTCTGTGTTTTTCCCGTTTTCAAAAGAAGGAGATGCCATGGGACTGATTTCTGTATTAATGGTGAAAACACCTTCAAATGGCCTGTCATCAAAAGGTTTTATAATTTCACAACTAACTCTCACAGCCAATTGAGTTTGCCCGAGTCTAACCTCAACATACCCATATTCAGTCTTTGATATGTTGATCTGTGGTTCTCTCATTTCTGTAAGACCTCTACCGTTTAAGCGAACCCCATTCTTGAGCCCCTCAATGATGTATGCACGCTCGCTCAAAGAGACAGTGGCTGATTTGACCATGCCGAATTATGTTTCTAAGAGAAGATCCATTTTCGGTTGGGTCTTGCACCCTCGCATGCTCTTCGAAGCTCCTGTGTGCATTCAAGTCACGTGTATAACCTACACATGTATCATTGCTAGACAATGTCAAAGGTAACAGAAAAAAATACTTGGGTATGTAAGGAACATGAAAATCGTGCCAGAAAAACTTTTTCTGTCACTTTGTTTTTATTTGTGCAATTTATGGATTTTTGAACCAGACTATAGCAAAAGATCAGTGTGTCCTCAAGTGACACTTGTGAGGCCCAATAGAATGGTTCAGGCACTACATCGGCAGAAACCTGCAATCTTCTTTCGAATTCGCCCCGCAGATTGCCCCCAATTCAGAAACCGTTATGTATCCAGCACGCATTGTTAGACCCTCCGTCTTAGGTGTTCATCGGTGGTACAGCTCTCTAAATGGTCCCCGACTTGCACCATCGGCCTTGAGTTTCTTTCAAAAAGAGCGTTTACCCACAAACACCTTGATCAAATTTGTCCCGCAACAGACTGCTTATGTTGTTGAACGTATGGGCAAGTTCCATAAAATCTTGGAACCAGGCGTAGCTATCATGATACCCATTCTTGATAAGATTACCTACGTTCAATCGTTAAAAGAAACAGCCATTGAAATTCCCTCGCAGAATGCCATAACGTCTGATAACGTGTCTTTGGAGTTAGATGGGATTTTGTACGTAAAAGTACACGATCCCTACAAAGCTTCCTATGGCGTAGAAGATTTCAAGTTTGCAATAAGCCAATTAGCACAAACCACTATGAGATCTGAAATTGGTTCAATGACTTTGGATTCTGTTCTAAAGGAAAGACAGCACTTGAACAATAATATCAATGAGATCATTAACGAGGCCGCCAAAGAACACTGGGGCGTTCAATGCTTGCGTTATGAAATCAAGGACATTCATCCACCCCAGAATGTTTTAGAAGCTATGCATAGACAAGTTAGTGCAGAGAGATCAAAAAGGGCTGAGATCTTAGAGTCTGAGGGAACGAGGCAATCTAAAATCAACATAGCCGAAGGTGAAAAACAATCTTTGATTCTTGAAGCCGAAGCTACAGCCCTTAGCATTGAAAAAATAGCAAGCTCGATCAGGAATACTCCCGGTGGCATGGATGCGATCAATCTCCAGGTTGCACAACAGTATATCAAAGAGTTTGGAAAGATAGCGAAAGAAACGAATACAGTTGTGCTTCCATCAAACTTAAGTGACTTGAATGGGCTCATGGCCACCGGCTTGTCGCTTTTCAAGTCCTTAAAAGTCCAACAAGAAGACCAATCCACAAAACACAAAGAGTGAATGGTATGTACATAGAGGATATATTAAGACAAGTAACAGATTCATTCTACTATATTATGTATCATTTCCGAACTCCTTACCATCAAGCCTTAAAAATTCATTAAACACGTTCTACTTTTTCAAGCTCTAATGCGACAGGCAAATTGGAGTCTTTCCGTGATCTCTTCTTGACATATTTTTTTTCTTTCAACTTTGAAAAAAGCCTTTCCGAAAGTTTACTGAAATTTGTGCGTATGCACCATTGGTAAAACCACCACTCCAATAAAAATACTAAGCCTGCAATCAAAAAGCCTGCTAGGACAGCTAAGCCAATATGTTGAGCCATCAACTTCATGAGTTTTGCATCGTCAAGATGCCACGATGATCCCGGTGAAATTGAGAAGAAAGAGTCCGGACTCGCTTTATAATCTTTTGGGAGAAGAACCCGAACTTTTCCAGCCTCAGGCACACCTTTTCGCTTATATTGCATAAGCATCACGGAAAGAAAAAGTGGTCCAGTCGAAAACATAATGGTGATATAGGGAACAAGCCAGTTCCTCTGATATTTCTCAAGATTTTCGAGGGCTTTTACAAAGAACAAATGGCCCTGCACAGCTCCCATTACATCATTCGATATTCCTGTGGGTTGAGTTTCACGAACAAAAGCTGGAACAGTCAAAAGAGGATCCAAACGTCTCATGCATCCATCATCTAAATCGATGTAGATTCCGCCATAATGTGCCAATGCGAAGTATCGAATTGCATCTGCCCTCTGAATCGGATATGGGTAAGAGTCCCAAGTCTTCAAAAACCACGGATATTTTTCTGCAATGAAGTCTCTCGACATATCATCTGTCCATAATATATATTGATAGTCTGGGTGTAGATCAACACAGGCTTGTTGTCCAGGCTGCCACGTCTCGGGAATCTGATCTGTTTTGTAAGTCTGATGAATTATTTTAGGGATGAGAAGACTCTTGTCCAATTTTCCATCGACTGGATTGAGTTCCATATCAAGAAAAGAGTCCGGAAATGAGTCATCAAATAACAAGCTGATCAAGTCATAAGTACAGTAGGTTAAGTAGAGAACAATAGCAAGATGTCCCCATAAAATGTACTTCAATTCTTTCCGCATGGCGAGAAATTTTGGTATGGTTGTAAGCAAGACTTGTCAGGGAGGGGGTGTTTTTTTAATCGTGTTTACGTCGCCATCGATTTCCACTTTTAATGGACTGAAAGACTGGTGGAAAAAAGTGCCGGTCAAATTGGTCTTGGAGTTTCACTCGTTTAGATAAAGGTCTGGAAAAAAAGTAGCGCTGGGAAGAAATTAAAGCCAGGCGGAGCTGAATGATGAAGAAATTGAGGCTTAACGTGAGCGCGGCTTTTCAGGCAAGACCACCAAAAAAAAAATTTATAGTTCCTCGAGTATACAAAAAATTCCCACAGTAAATTCAGAATCGTGATTGATTTATTGAGTCAATTTGTTTATTTACTACAGCAAGATATATGCAAAATTTTGAAGAGTAATGTATTTATTTCTTTCCCAATGTTTGCTGAAAGCAATAACGTTTGGAGAAATATTAATGCGGGACCAGGCAGAGCATATTGCTTTTCTTGCGGCTGTCGCGGTATCCGCTGCGCAAAAAATAGGGGTAAGACTTCCCCATCCCTTTATACTATCGGAACGTGACATTGTGCGCCCAGGGCTTGAATTGTCTACAAATTAAGGAATCCGACTTCAGCGAGCTTCATCAGTGCAGTAATGATATGTGAATCGGCATCGCCAGAATATGATTAGAGATTTGTAGTCAGCAGATTCTTCGCAAAAAAATTTCGCTTTCAAAGAGAGATTCGATATTGGTGAATGTTTAATCAGAGTATTAGAAAAAGAATGAAAGAAAAGATTGTCGCATTTTGTGCCTGAACTGAAACGCACTTTTTAATTTCTTTGTCAGTGCGAGTAAAAAACATTTTCAGGAATAATCAAAGTGCTTTTTTTGAGAACATACAAATATTGACACAGTATTAACATACTTGAGGGTTATAACCCTGTCTATAAGAACATAACATATATGGGATGAAACGTGAAAAAGAATACTTTTCACATCTTTACAAATGCCTTTTTACAATTTGCTGTGGAGAGAATCCTTAGTATCATGACGAATAATCCGACTCGGGTTTTTGTCAACTATGTCTGTCATATAACTTAGTGAAACTTCATTTAAATTTTTCGTACCGAGATTTTTCATGAACTGTGCGATGAAGTGTAAATCTTCTTTATTTTTGATCAAAACGTAAGCTTTCGTCCTTGATTTGTTTTTCAAAATCTTTATAACCTTTAAATTGTCTAAATAGAACAAATGGGAAAGAAGGTACTGTTTGTTGTATGTTTCAATGTGGTATGATGCGGAGTCGTTCTCAAAGTTTCTCTCATTATTTTTTTGAATTGACTTTAAAAGAGATTTTGTTGTTGGGAAATTTTTCAGTAACGATGTATCATCGATAAGCTGCTGTTCGGAGATGTTATTGCGCCCCGCAGAAACTCGATTTTCCGAGGAGATCAAGCTGTCAACACAAATGGCGAAGGATTGGATGAATGGTCGAACAATTGTAGCGAGAATTTCATGGTAACGTGTATCGATTATTTCATAAGAATGTGATATCAAGTTTGACTTTTGGAAACTATCCAAAATATTCGATATCTTGTGCCTCTCTTTAGTATCGTAATCAAAAAGAAACTCATTTTTCAAAACACTTATGAGAATATAGTATATCTTCTTGATACGCGTTATGTCCAGCGTTACAAGAAGTATCAATGAAGTCAAACATTTGTTTATGATCAAATGTATTGAGAGGTTTTTGTAATAAAGAAGCTCAAAACTGTTCACAATTTTCACTCTTTTGGACATCGGATTTACCCTTGTGTATCTCAAAAATCTAGTGATCTGCGACTCAATCAATGCGACCTTTTGACTTTCCGCCATGGTCCTTATCTTTCCTAATAGTTCTATGTTTGATCTGTTCAAGTCCTCTCCTTCAAGAAGCCCCGTTAGAAATTCCATAGTTGGTAGTAAATCCTTAACGAAAAATTCCTTGCGGCCTTCAAGATAGTAATATGTTTGAATAGTGAATCCAACTAGCGCGCACTCTGGGACGTAGGAAGTATCATTGATGGAGTGTAATATTTTAAACCCCAATTTCTTAAGATTGATATCCAGCATATGCAATGAGTTATTGGTTGACTTCAAAACAGCCAAGTTACTTGTGTCATTATAATGAGACGAATAAGTAAAGTTTTTTGCCAAAGACACGAATATTTTGCCGTTCAAGGTCGCATTTGAGTTGTCAACAAAGCCATCCAGCAGAAAAGTAGATGACCTTTCGTTTTTTGAAATCATGTTCGAGACACCATTTGACAAAATGCTGAAAAAACTTTCTTGCTTTTTGTCTTTTCCAATTAGCTCATCGAGGTACCCGTCTGCTTCGTATACCCTCTCGTAGGTAACCGAGACAGGCTGTATTAAAAAATCGAAACCTGAGTTTTGCTCATCTTCTCGTTGTTTCTGATAGATTGTTGCCAAAGTCTTTAATATTCCGTACTTGGGAAGAAGTAATTTTCCATCTCTTGACCGAGTTCCTTCAATGAAAACCTCAAAATGAATCTTGTTCAAAAGTATAAACTCAACGTAGTTCGTTAAATTACGCTCGGTGTAAGCTTCGTTATTAAAAGACCTTTTGATAAAAATCCCACCCAAGCCTTTCAAAATCGATCCAAAAATTGCCACATTAAGATTATCCCCAGCAATGACGGTGGGTACAGACATTTGGAATCGAATCATTATGAGGTGCAAGATGACATAGTCAATGTGTGATTGATGGTTGGGCAAAAGAATGATTGACATGGGATCTTTCAAATATGTCTTGTAAAGAGTACTGAATTGCTCTTTACTTGTCCAGACCCCCTGCGGAAACATTTTCGTAACGATATTGATGACCGTAATGTAGCATAATCGAATGAAACTGTGAGAACCAAATTTAGGAAGATTCTTGGAATTTTCTTGCTTGTAGTATTGAACCATAAACGCCTTCACCTCCTTGAATCTTTTTGGAAACTCCTTGGCTGTGATTAGGTTCATTTTTAACTCCAGATCAATCAAGTCATACACAATCTGATCAAGCTTCTCGTCAGATTTTTCTAGTCTATCGTTCATAAACAGCTCGCTTTTTTCATTAAATTGTTTTGATGCTTTGAGAACCGAGTATTTGTATTCGGCATTTTTGTAGATTTCAAAGACATTAATGTTCGTAAAAAAGTTGACGAAATGTTCTAAAAGCTGAAAACTTTTCTTCACTTCCTCGTTGGACTTTAGGGGAAGGTATGTTTTCTTGTCTGTCGGTAACGGAAATGTTAGCTCGATATTGGGACTAGTCAAAGCATCTTGAAGAATGTTGATATCAAATTCTGTGTATTCTGGATCATTCATTTTTGATTTTAATAGACGTTATTGGATCTCTGTCCTTTTGCTCGTTGTGTAAAGCGATTAGAGCCCAACAATTTGAACCCCGCATCTCGACTCAGTGATTCTGTTGTTCTGTATGAGGTGCAGTATCAAAGTTCAAAAACGTTCGAAGAGGAAATTGAGACACAAGCAGCATAGTTCTATCTTACCCTACTTTGCCGATCTATTCTGCATCGCCATTGGGTCTGTCAATCTAAAGAAATACACTATAAAGCCCGTGAATAACATTGACAAATGTCATTCATCTGCAGACTTATTTCCCCATTAAATACTAGCTGTCATCAAGACCCCATTTCGCACCAGTCTCTTCCTCGGCTCACCTGCTGTGAACAGAGGTATTTTTCAAGCCACAAACTGATAAACCCAGCGACCATAATACCGAACGAGTCACTAATACCAACGCATGCCATGGAAAACTCTCTGATATCAGGATGTACATTTTGGCTCACACTCAAGAAAGTGTTCACGTACAGAAGTCCTCCTAGAATTCCTTCGTAAAAAATAAGTAGGACAACTGGAATAATGCTCTGGAAAGGAGAGTCATATTTTGACTGGAAAAGCGCTATGATCACATTCAAAAATTGTAAAACACTCAAAGTGTATAGCCTTTGGAACTGAATTCCAAATGTCAAAGATGACCTGGATAAGAATACGCCAAGCTGATATACGAAGCCGTATACAACATAGATATCTCTATAACTTGCAATGAGCCATTCGGGGAGGTCATCCAAGGGAAATAGTAGCGTGGGAGAAATGCCCTGATTGATCACATACTCAAAAATGTACACTGAGCAGAGAGGTAACATGTATGGCCTGAAAAGCGGCTGGATCTGTACTGCCGTGGCTTTCAAGTGACTTATGAACCTGGTAACTTTCGAGTCATATAGCCCTAACGGGGGTCGTGGGTCAATATCCCGATACTCTATTTCAGGCTGTTCCACTCTTATCGATATAGGCTTGTAGACTGTGCTATTATCAGGGCTAGGAAGCACGAGAAAGAACATAATTGGAAATCCAAAGGGAATGATCGCAAAAACTAAAAGTGCTGTTCGGGTGCTCAAACCGGTAAGATTCGTCATAATTAGAAAACCGAGGCTTCCCAAGATACCTGCACCTCCTGTACCCATTGAAAACCCACCGATAGAGTCCCTGTCATCATAGAAGTGTGTTAGCTGAAGGAAAGATACTTCCCCCAAACCAGAAGAAAGCGAAGCCATGGAAACACCGAGCAATTTTGTCAATGTGGAGCTCTCTCTTGATAGACTGACGAGTAGCATTCCAAAAAAAGAAAGGAATACCAAAATCCAAATTCTTGCCCTGTAAGGTATTTTGTGAATGAAGAAAGGAGCCAAGAGCTTTACAGATAGTGACGGCATAATATCGGCCAAAAGGACTATGGCCTTAGGCAAAGAATACCCGACGATATCTATCGCTGCTGCTAATATCACAACATAGAGGATATTATTTATTAGCCCAAATGCCAAAAACGAAATAAACACTTTTTTTATTTCAAGAATCATGAAGTTTCAAATCACCCCAGACGGAGCCGTTCAACCCCCGAATGAACTTGCGCGGCGTGCAGTGCGATACCTATCAAATAAACATGCTTAGTGTATGCAGGGTTTACCAAAATCAGAGTCTGTCTTCAATTTAATTCAGAAGAATGTTTTTTCTATACCCCAGTTCTTTCTGTCAGAAAAACAAATCGTACAGGCATAAACCGGAGATAATATTTCACTGCAGTGTCTTTGCTGCTAGCATTTACTTATTAATCGACTGTAATTTGATTCACGCCTGTTAATTACTGGTTAATGACTGATCAACAACCAATCCGTATTTATTCACTGATGATCAGCTACTGAGTGCTACTAAGCGAAAAAAAAAAAACATTTTGTCAAGGGATCCCCTAAAAAAGGCTTTCTTGGCTCAAATAACCTGCAATCAGGATTCCGTACCCATTGACAGTTCTGCCATAGTCAAAGTAAATTCTGAGAAAATCAGTCGGGGTAATGTGCAGTTTGATTTTAACACGCCTAAAATTTTCATGACTCATGAATTGAAAAGTCTTTTAAGTGTCGGATGGTTGCTCATTTTATCACAAAAAAATAATTCCAGCATACTCAACAAAATATCATACCATGAGTAAAACTCCTATCCCTGAAGAATTTGATGACACAAGAATTTTAGGTTACGAACCATTGATCCCACCTGCGCTACTTCAGAACGAAGTTAGCGCTAAAAAGAACTCTTTGGAGGTGGTCATTAGAGCAAGAATTGATTCGGCACAAATTATTGCGGGCACCGATGACCGGTGCTTAGTAGTTGTGGGCCCCTGCTCGATTCATGATCCAGAGGTAGCTATGGAATATGCTAGGCGACTCAAACAACTCTCCCATGAGTTGGAAGATGACTTGGTCATAATCATGAGAGCTTATTTGGAAAAACCACGTACCACCGTTGGGTGGAAGGGCCTCATTAACGATCCAAACGTGGACAATACCTTCGACATCAACAAAGGATTAAGAGTGTCTAGGCAATTATATGCTGACCTCACCGGAGAGGTCGGAGTTCCAATTGGTTCTGAAATGTTGGATACCATTTCGCCACAGTATTTCTCTGACTTCTTGAGTTTTGGTGCCATCGGAGCCAGAACAACTGAATCTCAATTGCATAGAGAGTTGGCTTCTGGTTTATCGTTCCCAATCGGTTTCAAGAACGGAACTGATGGAAACATAGGTGTCGCTTTAGATGCTGTCCAAGCTTCTTCCAAAGGCCATCACTTCATGGGTGTAACCAAGAATGGATTAGCCGCTATCACTACAACAAAAGGAAATGACAACTGTTTCATTATTTTGAGGGGTGGCAAGAAGATCACTAATTACGATGCTGATTCGGTTAGAAATGCCAAGGAAAGTATCAGCAAAAGTTCAGACCCAAACATCAAGTTAATGGTGGATTGCTCCCATGACAATTCTGAAAAGGATTACAGGAACCAACCAAAAGTTTTGGACTCCGTTATTGAGCAGATTTCGGGTGGAGAAAACAGCCTCATTGGTGTTATGATTGAATCGCATATCAACGAAGGTAAACAAGGTATGCCCAAACAAGGTTCTGGCAAAGAAAGTTTAAAGTACGGTGTTTCTATTACTGACGGATGTGTCTCTTGGGAAACAACCGTCGACATGTTGAAAAAGCTCTCTAAGGCTGTACAAGAAAGAAGAATCAAAAATAAAGCTTAGAACCTTTGATCTGTGATCAATTGACGGTTTTTGATAAATACAGATAGATCCCTCATTATTTATGTATTTGAATTTCAGTTAGACTCGAACGACGTATTAAATCATTTTCTCTCTATCTTTTTATCTTTCAGCGTTGGGCGGGCTATTTGTGAGTGCCCACGGTTATATTATCAGCAACTGCAGCTTCGAAATGAGTATGTTCTTATTTTGGCATGGCCGGGTCTAATAGTATTTAACTGACAACAAATCAATCATGATAAAGTCAACTAAAATTTCGATTTTGCCAGCGTGTGTGGCAGTCTAGAAGTGCTCTGAAATGGCAGAGAGCCGCAATTAAAACCATGATATGAAAAATTTGGTGCAGATGACCAATCAAATCATATTTTCCCGGTACTTTCTTGCCATGATTCTCCTTCTTGTAGCTTAGTCTCTCAGGAATTCGGGCCGCGTATAGAACCGCACCTAGAATGTAAAATACACCCTCCATAGCTAACCAACCTGCACTGGACCTGTGAACAGCTACACGTAAACCAAATATATTCGCTGATATTATGATGGGCACAATTCCTGAAAGGCCAAACAGGACGAATACGAATGATCTAATCGGACGGTAGAATGGTGTAGAAAACTTCTTGTCGAACGTCAAGGCGGTGCATACGGACCCCAAAGTCACAAAAGCCACTATGAGACTATTTCTCCATCGAGGAGCGTCGTCAAAAACAAATAATATTACTGAGATCAAAGAAAATGTGATCATAACCACAATTCCAAAATAATCGCATTGATTTCCGAATTTGCACACTTTTGGTGAGTGAGATTTGAAAAGATGAAAAAGAGCTGACAGGGTGAGACATGTATATGCGCCCAATCCGAATAAAGAATAACTTATCTTGATCCAGATTGGAGTTTCAAGAGTTTCACCGCTGTTGATGATGTATAAAATGAGAAACAAGCCTATGATTCCCGCCGGTATGAGGTGCGTATAAATATTAATGGACTCGTTGTGAAGATAAGTCAAAGACTTTAGGCACTCTTCGTAGCTCAAAGTATGCTTAACATATGCCGAACGAATGAAATGGTTGTCTTGTTGCCACAGTTCCAATTCATGGTAGAAATACAAACCGCTTTTCAAGGGTGTTGTCTCGTGTATGTCTGATTTTTTCATTTCTTGGCGGCTCGATACTGAAGAATCTGCTTACAAAAACATTGGCCCACAATTTTATATTTGATGCTGTGTATCCTGTATATACCTAGTATCATCAGTATATTTCTACATACCTATATAAGTCAATGTTGAACCTTTCATTCGAACGAGGGTTCTAGGTTCTCGACTAATTCTGAGTATAAGCGTAGTCTATCAGTAATGTCAACTCCTTCTCCTTCAGTTCCATCTAATTTTATGCCCATACGCTGATTGAATATATCACCAGCATAAAAGAATTTCCATGGTGATTGTTGAATGGTAACAGAACCTCTGCATCGCTCAAAGTACCATTTGTTGACGGGGTTATTTGCCCTCGATCTCCAGAGTAATTCTGTTTGGTGAGATTGAGTGATGAGCTTGAATATGACATCTGCTAAGCTGGGGATTCCCTGATTGCGTCTCGCTATTGCAAATTTATCTAAATATGCAACTTTATCTCCATTGCTTAAGTATTCCCATGTAATGACAGCTGCACCTTCATAATCACCAACGACAATTAAAGTGGCAAGTGAAGTATCAATTCGAGTCAAGAATTCTTCCGTTTTGAGTTTTTTTCCAAATGAATCCACAATTAAATGAATCAACTTGTCTTTGTCAATTTGTCCATCATTCACTAGGTTTTGAAATGTGAACTTACCGTTATATGAATCTTCATCCAAACAAGTTACCTCAAATCCTTTCTTAATGATCGAAGTCGATACTTGTGGGGTTCTTTGTAGGGCTGATGGGAGGGAAGATGAGATAATCGGTCTATCAGTTAATACATTGTATACCACTGGGTTTAGCTGGTCATTGTTCACTGACATAACTTGAGGCGTTGTAATAATACCTGTAGCGGAATTGTTTTTTGTCTGATGTGCAATACAGCACAAAATTTCGTTCATAGATTTGAGATTAGATATGTGAGACTCTCGCACCCCCGGATCTAAGTGACCAATGTACAACTCTGAGACAATATCTGAAAATTCTTGTGAAAGGTTAATGAAAACATGACTTGTTTGATTTCGTTCAATTGACGGTATTCCTCCAAGAGAATCAATAAAAATAATTTTCTCGATGGTTAAGACATCTGGTGTTCTCAGAAATTCTGAACACATGGCTATCAATGCATCTCCTGACTTTGCAAATCTTTGGGAACCATCACTCGGATTATATATCACAGGAAGAATCAAAGGCACAATACCTTGGTATAGTGGCATCAAAATCAGTTCCAATGAATCCACCCGCATGTCATTTCCTGATTCCCCGGTATTTTCGACAAACAAGCTTCTTGTTAAATGTGTCTGGATCAGATCCAAGCCGTTTTTTCCACGGTTCAGCAAAAGTAGCAGCAACCTTTCAGCAGTCTCACTCAAAAATGAGGATTTCTGCTTGAAGTTTAACGTGGACGAATCTTCGTGATCACATAAAATGATCGGAGAAACACCCAATTGCACGAGCCGGTTCAATGTCTCGGCTATACCCTTAAGGTTGTCATGTGGAATATCTGCAATCGAAATCTTGAACAACGCGACTCTTAAGGGAGACCTCGGGTCTTTCTGCAAGCCATTTACCTTTCTTAATATAAGATTAGAAGTTCCATGCAAGTATTTTTCAATCACGGCCTGTCTCTGCAATAGTTCAGCAGGCGTCCATTTTGCGTGGGCTTTCTCGCAAAAAGATGGGCTTCTAAAATCAAACTGATCTTGATATTTTTCTAAGAAGTTTCTAGCTTCTCTCTTGGTGGTTGTTGACCGTAAAATAGATAAAATTAAATCACGCTTCGCCTTGGTGACAAGATTAGAAATCTTATAATTAGATACAAATTGTCTGCTTGAGCTCGTGATGTGACTCATGAGGTCCTAATGAACAAAGCACACATGTTTCCGGGTCTCGAAAGACGAGGGAAACTGTCACGTGCGCGTCTACTCGGGATCCGACCCCTCCTCGTCTCCCTCATCAATTGCTATGCTCTCATGCAATTGTCTAAGCTTGCCCATCACACTCAAGACAAAAGGTCTGATTTCATTTATCTCCATCAATGAAAGGCCGTTGAGTTGAATATTAGATTCATTTAATTCTCGTAGGCCACGTCTTGACTTCAGCTGTCTCAATTCTTTCAAGTCCTGAAGTATCGATCGTAAGTTGGTACTCGAGTCTTGTAGATCATCAGCAGCTTTAGTAAGAATAATCTTAGAAAGCTCTAGCCAATTCCATGGTAATTTTGAAAACATCTGAGGAAACTTTCTTTCTTGCTCATATATCTCTGATAGGTGTTCATGGTTTAACCAGTCTGGGACAATTATGTTACATTTCCCTTGACTCTTGAGGATGAGAGCAATCCAAAGTGGAATCTGAACTCGTTTCATACCTTTAAGAGGGGGCACTTTGTCCTAACTGTCAGTAAGTCGACAAATATTTGTTGAAGAAATAACGAAAACGTACAGCTATGAGGTCTAATTTGGGCATCGAGTATCTTGGAAGAATCCAAATCATCTCATTTTCACATAGGTACTGAATTTCAGCAGGTGTTAAGTTTTGTCTCAAGTTCTGTGCTAAAACCATTTCAAACGCTGCAGAATGATGGTGCTAGCTACTCGCGACGTGAATATCTGATCAGAGTCGTGCAGGTCTCTCGCGCGATTGTGACTTCAATAGGCGTAGGAATTCAGTTAGCAAATATTCATCAGACTGCAGCTCGTCTTTCGCGAGTGAATTCCTGGCAGAACTTGACAACAAGATCTTCAAGCAATTGGTCAAAGACTTGGCAATTTTACTTTCCTTGATGTCAAATATTTCCATCTCAATGGATTCCATAGACTTTTTTGCTAGCATATCAACATCCTCTGCGACAGAACACAAAAGCCGTCTTCTCTCGAGTTGGGGAAAAATGATAACTTTATAAAATGCTGTAAGCATGTCGTTTTCAAGATTTACAGGTCGGGCCGCATTTGACAGGGTTCCATGGATCGAAAGAATTTCGAGATAAGATTCGACGGGAATAAGTATGTGCAACAAATGGAATCTTACATTTCTATTGAAGTAACTCCACACCTGAGCAATTGATTGCCAATTTTTCAAGTAATTCACGTACTCAATTTTTCCCTGTAAATTCGTCAAATTATAATGTTGCTTATCACGATCAGAAAAGTCATTCGAAAATTTGCAGGTGCCCTCTGTAAGAAAGAAATCAGCTAAGATTTGACAGCATCTTAGGAAAAATTGAAAACTCTGACTCAAAATTTCCTTTATTTCCAGCTCACTAATCTCGTCCTCAGTGCTGTCTGTGGATACCCATGTTTTCTCCAGGGTTTTATAGCCGATTTCTTCTGTAATTGTATTTGCGCTTTTATCCTTGCGCTTAATATCATTCTTAATACCAAAGAGTCTCTGTTCGACAAATATTTCCATTTGCTCAATACATAAATCTGCCAGTTTCTGAATTGGTTTCACCTCAGAATAACTCTCCCCGGGAACAAGGATGGGATTGATTAAGTCAAGAATTTCAAGAAAAGCCCTGCCGTAGTGATCATCGCAAAGCTGTGGGTCTGATTCTTGATTATCTTGCTTTGAGTGCCCATTTGACACTCCATGCGACCCCTCCATGGCAGTCTTCTCATGTTTTTGAATGTAAATGTCAGCAGAAATCATATACCGGCGATGAAACTCAGAGAGAGTTGTACCCTCGTTAGATTTTCCCTCTAATCCAAGGCCAAAACTGGGGTCAGTAAAGTGATATGTCGAGGCAAATGTGCGATTTGTAATTATGGAGTTTGAGCTTTGAGAGGAGAGTTGGACGATATTTCTGCGCATTGATGTATTGTAGCCAGTCTGGAAAGACTCTCGAAATTCATTATTTGCTTCATGAATGTCTTCGATCGTGGATGAGTGAGGTCTATGAAAAAGGTTGTTTAGTTGAACGGCTGGGGAATGCGTCTTCTTCAGACTGTTGGAGTCCATGAAAGATGGCTTCCGTGATAAATTTTTGACGGACATTTTTGAGTCTCTCCTCGAAGTAGCTGTCATTGTTTCTGGCTTTCCTAGAAACAGTCTTTTAGGATCTTTTGCTAATCTTAAGTTGCTTTGATCACTATGAATTCTCGGTGGCTCCTTGTTATCGCTGCTGTCTTCGCAATCAAATTCCTCGCGGATCGATGTACCTGATTCTGTATCATTTCCAAACGTTTGCACTTTTTTGCGGCTGAAAAATCTGGTCAATGACCGCTTGCTAGATGAATTTGTCTTTAGACTAGAGCTCTCTGATGAATTTGTAGTCTGCTTGTTCAAATTAGCGAAATCTACACTGGATACTTGAGCCTGCAGATCCAACAGGTTCTTCAGAAACTGATTCAAAATGCTGCTGCCCTCGCTATTGGTAGAAGTGTCGTGCATAACTACGTATACGTGAACATTAAAGAACGAAGTAGGCAGACAACCTTTAACGTGGGAGACTATATCATGTTCACGTGACCTCACAAAACGCGGGGCATTCTTAACTTTTTATTTAACGACGTGTCGACTTATGGCAAAATAATCTTTAGCAAATTGTACCCGATTCAGCTTAGTACCTTGCTTATTTGTTCACACATGTTGCTTTCAAGCAACATGGGAGCTATTTGACCTCATAGTAGAGTGTATTTAACTCAAGAAAGCCCACACATCCTTAGAACGGCTACAATTCGCTTTAAAAGTGCGAAACAGTTAAAATTTAAATCCCACAATAATTCCAGAAGTAGTTATTCAGCAACCAAAACTGCCTGTGATTTCGTAATTGCGATATGCAATACAAAATTTATCTTCTCCGTTAATTTTCGAGAGTATTGCGCTACATAAACAATGGGCAGGCGCAGCAAAAACCATATATCCCGAATAGGGAAGCAAATAAACAAACAGGGACCATTCGCGCCAGTACGAGAATATTATGACGAGGCTGGCGAATGAATTGAATCATACTTCATTCTTCATGTCATATTCTAGAAATAGCTCAGATCCTTTTCTGGATCATTATGACCCTCTGGAACCACTTGCTGCTTTCACAAGTGACCGCTCATCCCCGAAAAGATTGTATCAATTAAATTCTGAAAACCCTTTTAGCGACGATGAAACAGAATTTGTGGGTATCCCATCATCCATGGTCGGTAATTCGAATCAGAGAAGGTCACCAAATATTTTTGCAAGGAGTGCAATGCACACTCAACAAAACACGAATCAATTATCAGATTTTCCAGTGCCTCCGCTTACCCCAGAATCAGCTCGGACACCGAGGGCTAATTTCACATTGCAAGAAAGCCCGAAACGAAAGAAACAGAATGGCTTCGCTCTTTCTAGACAAGATACCGCACTTAAAACTGATAAAAATATTGCAAGCAATTCCACAGACTTTGTATCTTCAGACTTTTTTGGTCGAAGCGAAAGAATTTTAGAGCCCCCAGAGCCAATTTTCACACCAGAGACATTAGCAGAAGCTAAAACGATCAGGAGTGAAGTATTTGACGAAAAGACGCTTCATCTGGGCTCAGAAAGTGAATATGCGTATCAGCTTTATCAAAAAGAATACGATGACAAAGAGAGTTTTTCTGACCTAAATACCGCCATAACAGATGATTCATATCAATCTTCAAATCAAGAAAGTGACTATTTCAAAGCTTCACTTGACAAGGACATGATGCAAAATCTTTCAGACGGGTACGTTCCTAAGAAGGATAAAACTTTGACTAACCGGAAGGTAAGGCTTGTGGACGGTAAATCTGGAAATCTTGTTTTGGAAAACAGGATTCCCGATGAATTGCGTAAAGTGCTTACCAGAACTGAGTCACCCTTTGGAGAGTTCACAAATATGACTTATACTGCTTGTACAGCCGAGCCTGATGATTTTGTGCAAGAAGGATTTACTCTTCGAGCAGCAAAATACGGAAGAGAAACTGAAATAGTCATATGCGTAACGATGTATAACGAAGACGAGACCTCTTTTGCAAGAACAATGCATGGTATCATGAAGAATGTGGCTCATTTGTGCTCCAGAAGCAAATCATCGATTTGGGGTAAAGACGCCTGGAAAAAAGTTCAAGTGATTATTGTTGCGGATGGAAGAAACAAGATAAATGACTCTGTGTTACAACTCTTGACTGCAACCGGGTGTTATCAAGACAACTTGGCCAGACCATATGTTAACAACAAGAAGGTAAATGCTCATTTGTTTGAATACACCACTCAAATATCAATCGACGAAAATCTCAAGTTTAAAGGCGACGAGAAAAGTTTGACTCCAGTTCAAGTGCTTTTTTGTTTGAAAGAACTGAACCAAAAGAAAATCAACTCGCACAGGTGGCTTTTCAATGCTTTTTGCCCAGCCTTGGACCCTAATGTGATAGTTTTGCTCGATGTCGGAACCAAGCCAGATAATCATGCGATTTACAACATGTGGAAAGCTTTTGACCGCGACTCAAATGTTGCGGGTGTTGCAGGTGAAATTACAGCCATGAAAGGGAAAGGATGGATAAATTTACTCAACCCCCTTGTTGCATCCCAAAACTTTGAATACAAAATGTCCAACATCCTAGACAAACCATTGGAGTCTGTTTTTGGTTATATATCTGTCCTCCCAGGAGCTCTTTCAGCTTACCGGTACATTGCTTTGAAGAATCACGAGGATGGAACAGGACCATTGCACGCATATTTCAAAGGAGAGGACTTATTGACCAGTCATCACGAAACAAATAGCAAGACAAACTTTTTTGAAGCGAACATGTACCTAGCGGAAGATAGAATTCTATGCTGGGAACTTGTCGCTAAGAAGAAAGAAAGTTGGGTGCTAAAGTTTGTTAAACAGGCCACTGGAGAAACCGATGTACCTGAAACTGTTCCAGAATTTTTGTTGCAAAGGCGCAGATGGATGAATGGGGCTTTTTTCGCTGCTTTATATTCCTTGCGCCATGCAAATAGAATTTGGCAAACAGACCATTCATTTGCAAGAAAGTTCTTCTTTTACATTGAATTTGCCTATCAGTTACTCACGTTGGCATTCTCCTTCTTCTCTTTGAGCAACTTCTATTTGACATTCTACTTCTTGACTGGATCGTTAGTACTGGAAGACAGCCTTGGGAATGGTGGTTTCTGGATATTTACAATTTTCAACTATCTTTGCATATGCGTTTTGACATCCATGTTTGTTGCTTCCATTGGGAATAGACCACAGGCTTCTAGAAACATTTTTAAACTGCTTATGATTTTGTTGACTGTTTGCGCGCTTTATGCGTTGATTGTGGGAATATACTTTGTGGTCACGACCATTAAAATGTATGGGAATGGAGACACGTCCCCTTATGTTTTTGTGAGTATAGTGGTCTCTTTGTTGGCAACCTATGGACTTTATGCATTGACTTCAATTTTGTACTTGGACCCTTGGCATATGCTTACATGCTCTCTCCAGTACTTCTTATTGATTCCCTCTTACACTTGCACTTTGCAAATTTTCGCATTCTGCAACACTCATGACGTATCTTGGGGAACGAAAGGAGACAATGATCCGAGGGAAGACAGATCGAATCAGTATATCATACAAAAGAATGAAGAAGGAGAGTTTGAGGCAGTAGTTTTAGACTATAACATTGACGAGGTGTATCTTGAAACACTTTATAACATACGCGCAAAGAGATCCAGCCAAAAAGTCAAGAGCACCGAATTCAAACCACTCACAATTGATGGGGAGGACTATGCCAAAAATGTTAGAACAAAAGTCGTCATCATCTGGCTCTTGGCTAACCTCATTTTTATCATGACGATGTTGCAAGTGTATGAACCAGGAGAAACATCGAGTAACTACTATTTAGTATTTATTCTTTGGTTTGTGGCTTTACTAGCTTTCATAAGAGCTACGGGTTCAATCGCCTACCTAATTCAAAATTTGGCACGAAGAATCGTGCAAGCGCAAAGTAAATGGAGTCATGATCGAATGGGTTATGCTAACGCTGGTACAAATTCTCTTAACTAGATATCTCCAATTAAAAGTGTGTAGTAGACAAAAAATAGAAAAAAACAAAAAAATAGAGAGTTCTCAATATATGCAGTACAACAGAAATCTTTAAGAAATGTTGAATGTACGATCTTCTCACTCGTACATACTGCCATGGTTGCTTTAAAAAGAACACTGAAGCGGTCAGCTTCATCTGTGCGTGATGGAACAGCAAAACGGATCAAGTCTACTTCCTCATCCATCCTTCATTCATATTCAAGACTTCCGTCCATTGTCGACAGACCCTCTCCTAAGCGCCAGATCTTGGATGTATTTGTTTGGGGAACAGGGTCGATGTGTGAACTTGGTTTAGGCCCAGAAGCAAAGACGAAAGAAGTAAAGCGCCCAAGGTTGAACCCGTTTTTGACAAGTGAAAAAATGGGCGGTTCTGGAATTGTTGATATCGCTGTTGGTGGGATGCATGTTCTCGCGTTAGACAGCAACAATAATTTGTGGTCATGGGGAACTAATGATAGCAAAGTTTTGGGTAGGAACACATCAGGTAAGGAAATTTTGAAGTCTATGGATGACGCAGATGTTTCCGATGACGATGATGGTGATTTAAACGCGGCAGAATCCACGCCAGGCATGGTCGAATACTTGCCGAAATCCAAAAATAAGATTGTTCAAATAGCAGCTACCGATAACCTTAGTGCAGTTTTGTATGACAATGGTGAGGTATATACATGGGGCACTTTCAGAAGCAATGAGGGATTGTTGGGGTTTTCTAAAGAGGTCGAGATACAAGCCTGTCCAGTGAAGATGGATAATTTAGAAAACATAGTGCAGTTAGCAACCGGGAAAGATCATGTCTTAGCCTTGGACGCGAAAGGAATTGTTTATGCCTGGGGAAATGGACAACAATTTCAGTTAGGTCGCAAAATCCTTGATAGACATAAGTTTGCCGCCTTGCAGCCACATACATTCGGGCTCTATGACATAAAGTACATTGCAAGTGGTGACTTTCATTGTTTCGCGATTGACATAAATGGCAGAGTCTTGACATGGGGTCTCAACCAATACGGCCAATGTGGTATTACAAATCACCATGGTGAACTTGAGGACGGTTCGGTCATTCAAAAACCAACGCTTGTCCCATCCTTGATGGATAAGGACATTACCCACATAGTTGGGGGAGAGCATCACTCTCTTGCTTTGACACGTGATGGAAAAGTATTTTCATGGGGAAGATATGATATGAAAGAAGTCGGGATTGCAGAAGAGAACTTGCCGGAGTACACATACCGGGACCAACATGGCTCGCCTAGATCGGTCCCAATCCCAACACTTTTGCCCATATGCAAACAAAATATTACATTTAAGGCCATCGGCGCAGGATCTCATCATTCATTTGCAGTGACAGATGATGGAATCGTGTACGCATGGGGGTTTGGTGACACATATGCACCTGGCCTTGGCCCACTTGATGGTGATGTTGAAGTACCAACTCGCATCTTCAACACAGCAACCAAAAATGTAGATGTTCAGCTCATCGGTGCTGGGGGACAATTTTCAGTAAGCGCTGGCCTTAAACTCCCTGAAGGCGATGCGGAAAACAGAATCGAAAAGTATCAGACTCTTGTATAAAATTAATGTACATTTCAAAAACATATAATCTGACAATTCCCGGATCATTAGCACGCTGAAGAAACCAAAACCAAAAATAAATCTCAGCCCAAAAATCAACTAAATATCAGGAACAAAAAATTCACGATAAGACACCTTGCTACCAGGGCAAGCGCAAAATCTCAACAACAGCTACGACTCCACACACAATCAAACACGACACACAAATACTACAGAATCCACTTGCACAAATAATTTTCCTTAGGGATGAACGTCTTGATCATCATACACAAAATCTGGAACACATTCTATGGATTTAACGTATGGCATCACAACAAATAATGCAGAAATTCTACACCTAAGAATTCTCAAGCGGGTGAGAACAAGCCTGTAATAATTCAACTGGGCCCACTGGGGTAAGATTCACTTCTGCGACAAACAAAATGTAGAAATAGAACATTACATAACTTCTGTATCAAATTCATCGAACCAGACTCACCCAACAGCATTCCATTCCATAGAATAGCGAACACGGAGTCAAGCAGATGCACAAAAAGTTTACCCCCAAAGTATTTCTGATTCCCAAAAATCTAGTTGACGACTCATTCAAATTTATGTCAATTGATGCAGCAAATATTCATTCCTCCAAGTCAGAACAAGGGGAATGATAACAGTGGAGAGACAGGCATCCGCAAGTTGTCGTCAAGAGAAAATAAATTGGAACATAAGCATGCTTCTCAAATCCGTCTTCAACCACAGTCAATCCAGTATGAACGAAGATGCGCTTCGCAATGCAAATGAAATCTGCCTATCAAGCATATGCGATCTGCAATGCAAATGGAATTTGTCTCTTAAGCATTTCGACCTGCCATGCAAAAGCATCTTTATGAATCGTAAGACACAAATGCTCTCTGTTAGTGCTCATGCAAGCGCAAAGAATGCATTTGAAATTTTTTTTTAAGGAAAGTATTACTGGTCTGATGTGCGATTTATATTCTCTCACGCTATATTCAGCAATGTGCCTTCCTTCCGCAGAATGAACTCATCCTGGAGTTTAGTCTAAGTCTCAAGACGTAGCTTCACGACACATTCATGCCGATTTATATTTTCAGTACAGATCATCTTCTTACGCTACCTGGCTTATGGCGCGATCTCTTTTTAAATTACCTGACAACTGCTATAATTAATATTCTGTATCGCTTCGAACATGCAACATACATAGTTTGTGTCTAAAGCCACGTCATACGGCTGATTGGTGCTTCACATGATGCTTAATTTTGGGGGTGTTCTCGAATATGTGTAGGTATACTACAGGCCAGAACTTTTCCGCTCATAAATTCTAGCCGAGGAGGCGTCATGGGCCATCGGGATATTTCAGCAGATATACTGTATTGAAAGTAGGAATCTACGTATCGCGGTCGCAGTTCCAAACCATTTCAACACCCACATGTGCACGAGATAAAGAATCAGTAAACTAAATACCTGGTCCGTCATATCAAATTTTTAAATTAATATGAGATGGAGGGGGGCAAGATCAATTCAACCTTGAATTGGTATTAATCAATGAAGATTATCAAATGTAGTTCCGTCAAAAGTAGTGTTTTCAAGACCATTTGAATGCAATGATATCTATGAATATACTACAGAAAGAAAGTCAAATTCGCGTAAGAATGATCCTAAATATTGATCCTAAGATTATCAGTATTCATGTCTAATTAACCTTGCAAGAAGGTCGACATGTTTATGACCAGAATGTATTCCGATAAGTATAGTTCATAGTATCCATCTGGCATATTGTAAGTTGTGGTTGATGAGTAAACTTTATTCATTTTAGATTGAATATTTGTTGTATTCGACGTGGGTGCAATCCTTCTGCCAACGTTTCCCAATGAAAATTCGGTTCAATCGGAAATAGCAAACACAATATTTCTGCAATCATCCATTGTTGAATCGCATCATGGGCTGATGCAGAATAAATTGCATCTATTTGCCACATAAGGCTGGACCATAACGCTCGTCGATGTGAGAATCAATGGGTTATCATTGCAGGCCGAGATGCTTAATTGGTACATCACGAGTTGCAGATCATGCTATAGACGCAAATCAGATTTACATTGCAGATCGCATATGCTTAAGAGGCACATTGCGTTTGCATGGCAGGCCGATATGCTTAAGAGGCAAATCAGATTTGCATTGCAGATCGCATATGCATAAGAGGCACATGACACTTTGATGGCCATGCTTAAGACGCACATTGCGTTTGCATGGCAGGCCGATATGCTTAAGAGGCACATTGCGTTTGCATGGCAGGCCGATATGCTTAAGAGGCAAATCAGATTTGCATTGCAGATAGCATATGCTCAAGAGGCACATGAGGCGTTGCTGATCATGTTTAAGAGGCAAATTAGATTTACATTGCAGATCGCATATGCTTAAGAGGCACATGAGGCGTTGCTGATCATGTTTAAGAGGCAAATTAGATTTACATTGCAGATCGCATATGCTTAAGAGGCACATTGCGTTTGCATGGCAGGCCGATATGCTTAAGAGGCAAATCAGATTTGCATTGCAGATCGCATATGCCTAAGAGGCACATGACACTTTGATGGCCATGCTTAAGAGGCAATTCAGATTTGCATTGCTGATGGCATATGCTTAAGAAGCACATGACACATTGATGGCCATGCCTGAGAGGCACATTGCGTTTGCATGGCAGGCCGATATGCTTAAGAGGCAAATCAGATTTGCATTGCAGATAGCATATGCTTAAGAGGCACATGAGGCGTTGCTGATCATGTTTAAGAGGCAAATTAGATTTACATTGCAGATCGCATATGCTTAAGAGGCACATGAGGCGTTGCGGATCATGTTTAAGAGGCAAATTAGATTTACATTGCAGATCGCATATGCTTAAGAGGCACATGAGGCGTTGCTGATCATGCTTAAGAGGCAAATCAGATTTGCATTGCAGATCGCATATGCCTAAGAGGCACATGACACTTTGATGGCCATGCTTAAGACGCACATTGCGTTCGCATGGCAGGCCGATATGCTTAAGAGGCACATTGCGTTTGCATGGCAGGCCGATATGCTTAAGAGGCAAATCAGATTTGCATTGCTGATCGCATATGCTTAAGAGGCACATGACGCGTTGCTGATCATGCTTAAGAGGTAATTCAGATTTGCATTGCTGATCGCATATGCTTAAGAAGCACATGACGCTTTGCTGATCATGCTTAAGAGGCAAATCAGATTTGCATTGCTGATCGCATATGCTTAAGAGGCACATTGCGTTTGCATGGCAGGCCGATATGCTTAAGAGGCAATTCAGATTTGCATTGCTGATCGCATATGCTTAAGAGGCACATTGCGTTTGCATGGCAGGCCGATATGCTTAAGAGGCACATTGTGTTTGCATGGCAGGCCGATATGCTTAAGAGGCACATTGCGTTTGCATGGCAGGCCGATATGCTTAAGAGGCACATTGCGTTTGCATGGCAGGCCGATATGCTTAAGAGGCACATTGTGTTTGCATGGCAGGCCGATATGCTTAAGAGGCAATTCAGATTTGCATTGCTGATCGCATATGCTTAAGAGGCACATGACGCGTTGCTGATCATGCTTAAGAGGCAATTCAGATTTGCATTGCTGATCGCATATGCTTAAGAAGCACATGACGCGTTGCTGATCATGCTTAAGAGGCAATTCAGATTTGCATTGCTGATCGCATATGCTTAAGAAGCACATGACACATTGATGGCCATGCCTGAGAGGCACATTGCGTTTGCATGGCAGGCCGATATGCTTAAGAGGCAAATCAGATTTGCATTGCAGATCGCATATGCTTAAGAGGCACATGACACTTTGATGGCCATGCTTAAGACGCACATTGCGTTCGCATGGCAGGCCGATATGCTTAAGAGGCACATTGCGTTTGCATGGCAGGCCGATATGCTTAAGAGGCAAATCAGATTTGCATTGCTGATCGCATATGCTTAAGAGGCACATGACGCGTTGCTGATCATGCTTAAGAGGCAATTCAGATTTGCATTGCTGATCGCATATGCTTAAGAGGCACATGACACTTTGATGGCCATGCTTAAGACGCACATTGCGTTCGCATGGCAGGCCGATATGCTTAAGAGGCACATTGCGTTTGCATGGCAGGCCGATATGCTTAAGAGGCAAATCAGATTTGCATTGCTGATCGCATATGCTTAAGAGGCACATGACGCGTTGCTGATCATGCTTAAGAGGTAATTCAGATTTGCATTGCTGATCGCATATGCTTAAGAAGCACATGACGCGTTGCTGATCATGCTTAAGAGGCAAATCAGATTTGCATTGCTGATCGCATATGCTTAAGAGGCACATTGCGTTTGCATGGCAGGCCGATATGCTTAAGAGGCACATTGTGTTTGCATGGCAGGCCGATATGCTTAAGAGGCACATTGCGTTTGCATGGCAGGCCGATATGCTTAAGAGGCACATTGCGTTTGCATGGCAGGCCGATATGCTTAAGAGGCACATTGTGTTTGCATGGCAGGCCGATATGCTTAAGAGGCACATTGCGTTTGCATGGCAGGCCGATATGCTTAGGAGCCACATTGCGTTTGCATGGCAGGCCGATATGCTTAAGAGGCACATTGTGTTTGCATGGGAGGCCGATATGCTTAAGAGGCAATTCAGATTTGCATTGCTGATCGCATATGCTTAAGAAGCACATGACACATTGATGGCCATGCCTGAGAGGCACATTGCGTTTGCATGGCAGGCCGATATGCTTAAGAGGCAAATCAGATTTGCATTGCAGATCGCATATGCTTAAGAGGCACATGACGCTTTGATGGCCATGCTTAAGACGCACATTGCGTTCGCATGGCAGGCCGATATGCTTAAGAGGCACATTGCGTTTGCATGGCAGGCCGATATGCTTAAGAGGCAAATCAGATTTGCATTGCTGATCGCATATGCTTAAGAGGCACATGACGCGTTGCTGATCATGCTTAAGAGGCAATTCAGATTTGCATTGCTGATCGCATATGCTTAAGAGGCACATGACACTTTGATGGCCATGCTTAAGACGCACATTGCGTTCGCATGGCAGGCCGATATGCTTAAGAGGCACATTGCGTTTGCATGGCAGGCCGATATGCTTAAGAGGCAAATCAGATTTGCATTGCTGATCGCATATGCTTAAGAGGCACATGACGCGTTGCTGATCATGCTTAAGAGGTAATTCAGATTTGCATTGCTGATCGCATATGCTTAAGAAGCACATGACGCGTTGCTGATCATGCTTAAGAGGCAAATCAGATTTGCATTGCTGATCGCATATGCTTAAGAGGCACATTGCGTTTGCATGGCAGGCCGATATGCTTAAGAGGCACATTGTGTTTGCATGGCAGGCCGATATGCTTAAGAGGCACATTGCGTTTGCATGGCAGGCCGATATGCTTAAGAGGCACATTGCGTTTGCATGGCAGGCCGATATGCTTAAGAGGCACATTGTGTTTGCATGGCAGGCCGATATGCTTAAGAGGCAATTCAGATTTGCATTGCTGATCGCATATGCTTAAGAAGCACATGACACATTGATGGCCATGCCTGAGAGGCACATTGCGTTTGCATGGCAGGCCGATATGCTTAAGAGGCAAATCAGATTTGCATTGCTGATCGCATATGCTTAAGAAGCACATGACACATTGATGGCCATGCCTGAGAGGCACATTGCGTTTGCATGGCAGGCCGATATGCTTAAGAGGCAAATCAGATTTGCATTGCAGATCGCATATGCTTAAGAGGCACATGAGGCGTTGCTGATCATGTTTAAGAGGCAAATTAGATTTACATTGCAGATCGCATATGCTTAAGAGGCACATGACACTTTGATGGCCATGCTTAAGACGCACATTGCGTTCGCATGGCAGGCCGATATGCTTAAGAGGCACATTGCGTTCGCATGGCAGGCCGATATGCTTAAGAGGCACATTGCGTTTGCATGGCAGGCCGATATGCTTAAGAATCACATTGTGTTAGCATTGCTAAGCCAACATGCTTAGGAGGCATATTGCACTTAGTATTTTTGGGTTATTCTGTAGATGTGATGGCAGTGTGGTGACTGTATATGTCAATTCACACTCAACATTGTTTTCAAGGGTCGCCCCATGGCGGCCTTCATACCAGGATTTATGAATGCTTGACAAATTTATTGTTTTTTTGTGTACTCACAGGTGGTTTCTCTGGGTACCTTTCCAAATAAGAACAGCACACCGGATGCTTTTGGAAATTGTTTGGGATGAAATTAGCATGGATAAAGACAAGTTTGCTCGGTTTGCATTGAAAGATTTCAGTTATGGGAGAGGCAGATACCTGGCATATATTGATATTTCTGGCCTCTATTGTTTCTGTGTACGAGTTCGACTGCAATGATGATAAGATTGTAGAGTTGTGGTATGTGAAGCTTCTTCTGCATGATAGTTTTTAGCTAGGATATGAATAGCCGGTGGTCCGTGAAACCCCTCAATGATGTCAGTTTGTGGGCTTCAAAAACTCCATACAAAATTTGTGTATGTCGAACATCAGTTTGCTGTTGGAGGAACACATTTGTCGTCTGTTGTTTTACATCCGGAGTGATCATCTTTATGAAGAGATAGATTTGCTGAACAGAAAGATCCATTTGTGTGGAGTCTGCATACTGCGATTTGTACTCGTGGTAATGGATGGCACAGTGAAGCCTCGGGCTTTTGTGTATTGTTGTTTGTTATTCAAATTACTTGGATTTGCATATAGTCGTTTTTCACACATTTGCGATTTTCTTTGAAAGATTGAAATGTTTGTTTTTATAATTGAGCGCTAAGCATGGTACCCCTGAGTTTCATTGTTCTTCTGGGGCTCCAACTTTTGGGTCTAGTATGGTTTCTCAAGGGGTTTTTCCCCAAAAAAGTCACTCTTTCAGGGTTCAGCGAGTTTTCGGATACGGAATCACCCTTCGTCAGTAATTCGAGTGCTCACTTCGAGAAAGTGATTGTGATTGTTGTTGATGCTTTGCGGTCTGATTTCATGTTTTCGGATCAAGATTCACAAATGCCGTTTCTTCACAGTTTGATAAGAGAAGGATATGCTCTCCCATTCACAGCATTTTCACATCCACCTACGGTGACTCTCCCCAGGCTTAAAGGAATCACCACAGGCGGCACTCCCAGCTTTATTGACGCGATGCTCAATATTGCTGATGACGCGGACCTGTCCCAAAGCTTAGAAAATACTGACTCCTGGATTCACCAATTTAAGTTTCTGAAAAATGAACGTGCAATTCACTTTTTTGGTGACGACACATGGTTGAAATTATTTCCTGCGAGTGTGTTTTTTGAGAAATTCGAGGGGACTTCCTCTTTCTTTGTAAGCGACTTTACGGAAGTGGATTCAAATGTAACGAGACATTTGCAAAAAGAAATAGGGGATGAGTCATGGGATGCGTTAATCTTACACTATTTAGGCTTGGATCATATCGGACATAAAGGAGGACCAGACTCAGTTTTCATGGGACCTAAGCAAACCGAAATGGACAATGTGCTAAAACTCCTTTACGATTCAAGAGTTTCAACTTCAAATGACACATTATTGGTCTTGTTAGGAGATCACGGAATGAATAATGTAGGAAATCATGGCGGAGCATCTGCTGGAGAGACGAGCCCTGGGCTCATACTAGCTTCTCCAAAGTTTGCGCTGATAAGTGCTGGACTACATGCCCCCATACCAAGAAATACTGACTTCAAATATTTTTCTTCGATGTCTCAAATTGACATAGTTCCTTCTTTGGCTGCATTGCTTGATTTTCCCATTCCCAAAAATAATCTTGGTATCGTCTTGCCAGATATCCTCAAGTTATGGCAAGATAAGGCTTCTCAAGAAGCTGTGCTTTTAGAAAATTGCAAACAGTTTATGAACTTCCTAGCCGAAAAGTACGACAAGACGAATTCAAAGTTTAGATTTTTCTTGGATGAGTTTGAACACTTACAGAAGAATCCGAATTTACCTTTGGGCGCATACTACTCGTTCTTGGAAAAAATCCAAACCCTTTTGGTTGAAGAATCAACGAATTACTGCTACTCGGATATTACCTGCGGGTTCGCTATTCTTGTTTTCTCTTTTTTCCTAATTTGGTCGGGCATTTTCAAATCAATTTCATGGAAAGAATCTGATTCACGTGGGTCATCTGCTTTTTTTATTTGTTTTTGTGTTTTCTACTCGCTTCATTTTCACGGATCTTCTCTCATTGAAGAAGAGCATCAATTATGGTGGTTTTTAACTGTCGCCGTTCTCTTTTTTCATTTTCTTCTCTCTAGATTTAAGGGGGGAGTTTATTTTATTCAAGCTCTTTTGGCATTGCGTATCATCAAAGGATGGAATAACTCGGGCCAGAAATTTTCTAGCGATTATGCAATTGCTAAGTTTCTTGTCGCTCATCGGGGCCTCAATTGGTTCTTAGTTTTGTTGACCTACCTATATGTTTTTATTCAACTTTTGCGGAACAGCCATTGGAAAAACACCACTGGATGCTTTGGCTCAAAAGCACAGCGATGCGAAAAAATCATAACCATTGCTCGTCTCGTTTCAGTGTTTGTGGTTTCGTCATTGTCCATCTTGTATAAACTAAGACAATTTTTTATTGATGGTTTTGAATTGCCTATCTGGCTCACGTCAATTCATCTGCTTTTAAGTTTATCTCTTAAACCAGACTCGTCTTTTGATCAAAAAGACCTACAGTCGGAAAACATTAAAGTGTGTCAGTTTTTCTTCCTAGGATTAGCTATCATTTGTTTGGGAGAGCACTTGACTGCCAGACTCAGATGGAACAGAAATGTCTGGATCAAAGACTTTGGAAATGCTGTGACTTTGTTTCTAATTCATCAAACGAAAATTGAAGTAATTCCGATATTTTTGGTTTTTTTTCTTTTGAAAATTGCATACAAAAATATATTAGTGCAAGTTGAGGCTATTAATACCAAGACGCGAGTTGTCTTGATTACTTTGTTTGTGTTGTGTCTCCAAAATCTTTCTTTTTTCTCGATCGGGAATACGAATCTGTTGGCGACTGTGGATCTTTCCAACTCTTTCAACGGAATTCCACACTATAGCATCATTTTCGTCGGACTTCTCACTTTTGTTTCGAATTTTGCAGTTGCAATTTACTGGTCTATTTCAGCAGCGCAGTTTTTGGTTGGCGATTCGAATAGCTGGCAAGGCTCTAGCTTGAAGTCTAGAACTTCTCAAAGAGCTTTCCTTATCTTGGCGTTTTACTCTATTTCTGCCTTGAATCTAGTGGGCTCCTGTATAAACTTGAGATTTCACCTCTTCATTTGGTCAGTTTTTAGCCCCAAATTACTATACTTTAGTGCATGGGTAATCTTGCTAAATTCTGGAGTTGATAACCTTCTCAATTTTCTTTTGCAACTGATCTGACATACTTTTGGAACTCTACAACGTGTATTTAGGGGAAAAAAATTGTGATATTTCTTCACATACTTAAATAATAGTGAAGAAGTCTGAGCTTATCGGAGCCAAAACTTTCATGAATCAAAGCTGCTTAACCACAAATAAAATGACACAAGCATAATGCATACTTAAATGCGACCCCCTTCAAGGATATTAAGAATGTGGTTGGTGTAAATTAAGCGAGGGACCGGGACCTCTGCTTATTACTTGTATGTTCGAAGTCTATAAATACTATATCTAATTCGAACCAAACAAGTAATCAGCCATGAAAAATAAAGTCAATCAAATACATTCACTCCATAGTTTTTTAATTAAATGCGACAAAACCAAATTCCGAGGAGCTTTACCTATCACCTTTTTTGGATAAACTGAGGTGGCCTCTCCTGGCGCGGAACAACGTGGCTCCAGCTCGAAAAGCTATCCGCACACGCATCTTTCGACGCGTCTTCAGGCAACAGTTCTCTTTCGTAAATACAGTCCTGAATTCATCCAACAAAAAAAAAAAGACAACTTAGAAATTGCAAGGCAACCAACACCCAAAGTCTTATCTTTTATCATGTCAATTGTCTCGTTACTTGGAATAGAAGTCTTGAATAACCCCGCTCGCTTTTCAGACCCATACGAGTTTGAAGTTACCTTTGAGTGCTTAGAACCTCTTAAAGAAGATTTGGAATGGAAACTCACGTATGTGGGAAGTTCTCGGTCTCTAGATCATGACCAGGAGCTAGACTCTATACTAGTGGGGCCTGTTCCTGTTGGTATTAATAAGTTTTTGTTCCAAGCAGACCCTCCTTCGCCTGAGTTAATTCCCGCCAGTGAATTGGTGAGTGTCACAGTCATTTTATTAAGTTGTTCGTACGCCGGGAGAGAATTTGTTCGAGTAGGCTATTATGTCAACAATGAATACGACTCAGAAGATTTGAGGGACAATCACCCATCTAAGGTACAAGTTGAACATGTAGTACGAAATATTTTGGCCGAAAAGCCGAGAGTGACAAGGTTTAACATAGTCTGGGATAACGAAGAAGCCAGCTCTGATCAATTTCCTCCTGATCAACAAGTCGAAGAAGATGATGAGGAAGATGAGGACGACGATGACGAGGGTGAGGAAGATGAGGACGAGGAAGATGACGAGGAAGATGAGGAAGACGGTGAGATAGACGTGGGAGATGCTGAAGATGAGGATGGTGATGGTTATGAGGAAGTTGAGCTCAGCATTGTCGAGAAAGATGCAAAATATGACACTGATTTGACAGAGGAACAAATGGATGGAAAGGCTGATGTTGCTTCCGCGGGGCAGGACACTGGCAGCGGCGCAGCCACCCCTAAAGATAAGACCACAAGCTAGATCATGTATTAATATATAAAAGTGACTTTGGTTTTGTTGCTATCACCTGCGCGAAGATTAATGAGCCACTGACAAGAGTGGCGGCGAAATAAAAGTTTTTTTTTTTTTTCAACTGATACATTCATTACCTGAGTTGCTCCAATAAAACGTTTATCACCAGACTCAATGCTCCAATAATATTCATATCGAATGGTGAGTCATCTACTTTCATCTCCCACTTGTCTGGATGCCATCGAAGTCTTTCTTTTTTCAAGCAGTCTCTCATATCATGTTCACCCAGTGAAAAAATTGTGTCGTAAAATGATCGAATAGAATTCCCATCATTGACAAGTTGTTTCATCTCGTCAAGTTCGAGGTCGTTATTCAAATGTTTTAAGAGGGGCAATTTGTTTGGGGAATTTAAGTATTTCATTAAAAGCTCAGTCGATTTTCCCTTTTGTTCATCAGGAGGCGCCCGTAGATAGGGATCGTTAATTCTTTTGTCAGCAAAATGGATGTCGCCATTTTCCTCGTCCATTAAGCCGGCTGCCGAAACAGGTAAATCACCCACAATCTTATAGTTCTCATAAGGCATTCGAATGTCATTCGCGTGATATTCGTTGATGATGTTTTTGGTGGTGCTATCTTTAAGTGCTCGATAAACTAATGGTGATACTTTGGGTTGAGGCGTTTCGAAAGTATGATTTATCCCAGTCCTAGATTCTTTTAGTCCAGAGCTCTGTCCCTTGCACACACTGGTGAATTGTGTTGGTGACCCTTGACGTGAATTCACAGGAGTAGACTGACTAATTGGCGTTGTACTGAGTCTTGTTTTGTTGAAAGACACAGCGGATGCTGTGGAGGAGCTAGAGCAATAACCGGGATCTAATGCCTCTTTTTTGACATGGTCGAGTTTATATATGAGCGGTGTGTCTGAGGTTGAATATTTCTTTGAGCTTGTTAAGTTCAAGAGCGGACCGGCAACTTTGGATGGCTGTGATGGTGTATCTTCTTGAAAGTTGCTTTTAAGTTTTTTTCTTGGTTGCCGGGGGCAAGGTGTCGATTCCGACGTGGAAAAACTGATTTTCAGAAACGTGTCGTTCGTGTCGTTCCCCACAAGACCTGACATGGTACAAGTAGAGTTGAAAGGCTTGTTATTAGTAGTGCCTTGAGGGGTAATCATACTGTCTTCTGCATGCTTTCTCTTGCGAATGAAAGTTGGTGGAATTTGGCAATCTAGTAGATCACTAGAATTGTCACTATCGCTCGTATCTTCTTCTTCCAATATCGTGACATTGCCTACCTCTTTGTTGGATTCAAACTCGCTGTCAGTTTCTTCACTCGATGAGCAGTGCTTTCTAAATTGTGCATCCGGGGAGTTAGGCGGTCTCAAGAATGACTGGCTTGATGAGGCCAACGGTTCGCTTGATGACGTTGTGACAAAAGATGAAACACCTTCTTTGAATGGCTTCTGAGGGGTGCAAGTATTAATATCTAGCCTGTTGAGTCTTTTCAAAGGGGAATTGAAAAGAAAAGATACTCCATTGTGAACTTGTATCGGTGTGGAAGATGCAGCAAGAGCACAGACTTCTGCCTGTCGGTGGTCTGATTCCTCAGTTGATGAGCTTTCCGCGTGATTGTTGTACCATGGCGGCGGTGAAGAGTCGTGAAACCTGATCATTTTGTGCGGTGACAGCAAAGAAATTGGTTTTGACCGTTCTCTCAGCGACATGGCAATCGGTGATGGCGACCAAAAAGATATAGGTTTGGCCAAGAAACCAAAAAGAGCTTTATTTTGGTTGCTCAAAACAAGGTTGCCAGCGAGACTGCAATCTTGAACTTTCTTGTTTCAGTGACTGCTTTTTTATTTGATGTGATATTTAAAGAAACGAATACAACTGCAGGTTTGGCAGGGGACCTTCACATGTGTTTACATGCGCACCAAAATGAGAGGCGCGCATGACCGAAAAAACTTGAATCAATTTGCACAATACAATTCACATTTCACAGCTTTAAATTTCATATTTTGAGGCGCGTGGCTCTTGAAAAGCCAATCAATAAAATTCATGTCTTTTGATCGATACGAAGAGAATAACGGGCGAAATAACAAGATTAAGTCAGAGAATGTTTTTTTCGAAACGTGAATCTTCAATTTTGCTTGGATGTGGGAATGTTTATGGGAAACTGCGCATTATGTGAAATATATTGGTTTGTGAAATTTACACGCATTCTTGCTTGATTGTGAATAACGGATTTTTTTTGTTACTCCCTTGAAGTAAAGCGGAAGGGAAAAACGCTGTCTGTGCTGTTTCGTACATTAATGATTATCCCGCTCATAACAAATGAGGGGAAATCTCACACAAACATTTGAACTCAAAGCAAAATTCTAACGGGTTAAAAGAGGCATACTGAAATTTTTGCAGAATACAAGCAAGTTACGGGAATACGCGAAAAATAAAGATCATGCTCGCTTAAGATTTTGCTCATGCTACTACTTTTACATTTGAATATATGATGTCATCTTTGGCTTGCAAATTGTCATCAGTGGTCATCACATCTAGAAACGGCAAACGGGCGCATAGCCTAGTTGGTGCGCAGGAATCAGATCAGTTGATTGCGCCATCCGCGATCGGTATTTCTTATCTTGACAACCTGTATGGCCTGACGATGATATCTCGATCAAGCTTCATTTTAAACCAAAGCAAACCGCGCTTCACTTCAAACTGATCTAAGTTTTCTGCCATACACTTCGCAAACATCTGCTTAGTTGATTGTGCTTAGATAATTGGAGGCGACTACTTAAAGGTATAGCGATTTTGACAGTCAACCCTCTGAGACTAATTCTGCACGTCGCGGCCGCCACGTGCCGAAGCCAAATATTCGCGAAATCAAAGGCTTATCTTGTGAGTTACGGCACTCCTCGTCTTTCTAAGTCTTGTCGATTTATATCAACTGACTTTGACAACTCAACCCTCTTCTTACATCAAAGTGATCCAGTACTTGCGAATTACATCGACTGAAGAGCGACTTGAAAATAATAAAAATAAAAAAACCCCGATAAGCGATGCTATCGTTTCTATCGAACGTCTTGGAAATTCAAAGCAATGAGTCACCTAGTCCAGAATTATCATTCGGAGCTATTTCGATCTTGACATTTGAGGCGGTGATGCAAGCAGTGATCATTTGCTTCGCAGGATATATCACTGCTAGAACTGGTCTACTCACTTCGGCAGGACAAAAGGTGATGTCCCTGATTAATGTCGATTTATTCACCCCCTGTTTAGTTTTCACGAAGCTCGCATCGTCTCTTTCACTCAAGAAGATGAATGAAATATTGATAATTCCAGTCTTCTACGGGATTTCTACCCTTATTGCCTACTGCTGTTCACGCGCCACATCAAGATTTTTGAAATTGAATGCACCAGAATCCGACTTTGTCACGGCAATGAGTGTTTTTGGAAACTCAAACTCTTTACCCGTGTCTCTAACTTTGTCATTGTCGTATACTTTACCGGATCTATTGTGGGATCAAATCACAGATGACGATTCCGATAAGGTGGCGTCACGAGGCATTCTTTACCTATTAATTTTTCAACAACTAGGCCAAATGCTCAGGTGGTCCTGGGGGTTCAATACCCTTTTAAGAAAAAGGTCAGCGGAAGAATTTTTGACTCATGATGTTTCAGGGGCTTCTGAGTCGGGTTCTCTATGGCAAGCGGAGGAAACCATCACTGAAGAAGACAACCAACTCACCCGAAATTCTTCTATGTCCCCCAAATCGAGTGATATATATCGAAATGAGATATCTGTCTCCACCGAATTCGGTGACTTCCAAGAAGATGGATCTTCTGGATCAGATGATTCATCACAAAACGATGTTAAAGTCAAGTCACGTTTCCGCCTTCTTGATAAGGTGATTCAGTGTTTTAGATTTTATTGGAAAGCTTTCGTATCGTGGGGCCCGATAAGAACCTTTTTTTCATACATGAATCCACCTTTGTATGCAATGGCACTTTCGATTCTTGTTGCTTCTGTTCCAACGCTCCAAAAGCAATTTTTTCAAAGTGGCACATTCATTAACAATACGATTACTCAATCGGTCAAGCAACTAGGGTCAGTCTCCATCCCTCTCATCTTGATTGTGATGGGCTCAAATTTGGCACCGAGCGAGGATATCCCACCACCATCTAGAAACTACAAAAAGATGATTTTTGCATCACTCATTTCAAGAATGATTCTTCCCTCGTTCATTCTCCTACCCATTATTGCTACTTGTGTTAAGTACATCAAAATTTCGATTCTAGACGATCCAATCTTTTTGATTGTGGCTTTTCTCTTGACAGTCTCGCCACCTGCGATACAGCTTTCACAAATCACCCAGCTTAATAATATTTACCAGTCAGAGATGGCAGGTGTCTTAGCATGGGGGTATGTTGTTCTTACATTGCCGTCGACAATTTTTATTGTTGTAACTAGTTTGGAGGTCTTAAAGTGGGCTTCCTGAGCTGCCCCAGAATGAAAGAGAGAAATAAGTACATATGGCCTTTTTAAATCTTCATATTGGTGCAAGCAAAGTTCACAAACATGTTTGGGTAAGATTAGTCAATACTGATTCGTGTGCATTATTATCTTTTTCATTTCCTTCCGAAGAATGCACGATTGTCTGATGGTGGGCAACAAGCGAGAGGACTGAAAGAAGCTATAGTTGAACGTGTCATTTAGCGTGAAGGGATAGCCACAAACATTATGGTGTTCTTGAATATGATATTTGTTTTCAATCTTTATTTTTCAATTTATCAATGTGAAATCTGAATTTGACTCCAGTTGAACCAGAGCCACAACCAATGCACCAGAAGCTGGGATATCAGTAAACCAGTTTCTTCATTGATCAACTAATATGCAGGTATATATTTCAAAAAGAAATGCGCCGCTCTTCTCACGGTGTCTACCGGTAGACAAGGAGTTCCTCGTGGTTTTGACTTGTTTGCTATTGTATCTACGAATCATCAAGAATAATATTACTTTTCGAAAAAAAAAATGGTAAAGGCTAGAAAGATTGCTATGGTTGGCTCGCGGTCGGTCGGAAAGCTGTCGATGACAGTTCGGTTTGTCGAAGATCATTTTGTCGAATCATACTATCCAACCATTGAAAATCAATTTTCTAAGACTATCACTTACAAGAATCAAGAATATGCTATCGAAATTTTGGATACGGCTGGTCAAGATGAGTTTTCAATCATGACGGAAAAGCATCTTATTGGTATACATGGGTACTTACTAGTGTATTCAGTGACATCCAGACAATCTTTCGAATTAATTGAGATTATCCGGGACAAGATTTTGAACTCCATTGGAATGGATTCTGTCCCAGTTGTTTTGTTGGGCAACAAATGTGATTTGAGCTTTCAACGTCAGGTCGAAACCCATGAGGGTGAGGCGCTTGCGCGGAAATTCAAATGTAAGTTTTTGGAAACCTCAGTCAGAGATAACGTTAATATCGAGAAGGCGTTTGTGTCTTTGGTAGAAGAGATTGAGCTAATTCAGAACCCAGAAACTCCAAAGGAAGAAAAGTGTGTGGTTATGTGAAAAAAAAGTCAGACACTATGGCATGGAAATATACTTTGCACTCTTCGATCTGACATAAACACATGAAGACTACATTTCGTTTTTATCAGCGTTACTCGAAGGGCCGAACGGAAATTGTTTCTCTTCAAGATTTAAAAACAACAAAGAAAAGAAAGGAGATTCAGAGACGAGTTCATTCTCTTGATTGCGTGTTTCTAGAGGGTATTTTTCAAAGGGTACTATTACTCGCAAGCTGTTGCCCTTTATTTTCATCACGCACAGAGCTAATTCCAGGATGAGACTTACTGTCAACGACTTACTGCCAAGGATACTCTTGAAAACAACTTAAATGGATTTGCTTAATTGCTGAAAAGCTTCACGGATTCTTGAGTCAAAAAGAAACTTTATCGGTGATCTAAAACTAGCTCGCATCAAGAAATCGCAAGATGAATCCTTTTGCATATGCCGTGATCCTTCTAACTTCCGTCATTCAGTTCTTCACAATATGTCGGGCAGATCGAAAACTTCATAAAGTGTATCAAAATAGCATACTCTTAACTAATTTTCTTTCAACTCGCAAATATGGAGCATGCGACGACTCTTCCATATCAGTGCTTTATTTATTACTTATCAACTCATGAAACTGATGCATTTTTTTGAGATCTAAGGGTATGACAAGAAAAAAGTAAGCCCTATTATAATCGGGAAACTTTATTATCAATATCAGAAGTATGTAGCTTTCGAAATTTGCGTGATCATGTCGCGACATCTGTGGTGATGGCACGTGCGAAGTTGCAATTCTCACCCTTTATATAATTCAAGAGCCAGGATTCCACCTAAGACGTCACTGGATTGTACGCACGAAATTCAACCACACGAAAATGTCAGACTCTCCATCAGGAACTTTAAGATTAGGATCTACTGCCCCAGACTTCACAGCTGAAACATCCAATGGCCCAATCTCATTTCACGAATTTATCGGAGACTCGTGGGCTATCTTGTTCTCGCATCCAGATGACTTCACCCCAGTCTGCACCACAGAATTAGGAGCTTTTGCTAAGTTGCAACCTGAGTTCGAGAAGAGAAACACTAAGCTCATCGGATTATCTGCCAATGGCACAGAGTCGCACAAAGCTTGGATCAAGGACATTGATGAAATCACTGGGTCCAAGTTATCGTTTCCAATCATTGCTGACTCTGAGAGAAAGGTCGCTCATGCGTACGATATGATTGACTACCAAGATGCTACCAATGTTGATGACAAAGGGGTTCAATTTACCATAAGATCCGTGTTTATTATTGATCCAAAGAAGAAGATCAGATTGATTTTGGCATACCCTGCCTCGACAGGTAGAAATACTGCGGAGGTCTTGAGAGTGTTGGACTCCTTACAAACCGGTGACAAGAACAGAATCACCACTCCCATCAACTGGGTACCCGGTGATGATGTCATTGTTCATCCATCCGTAACCAATGAAGAGGCCAAAACATTGTTCCCAAAGTTTAGGATCATCAAGCCTTACTTGAGGTTGACACCATTAGAAATCAAAGACGAGTAGTATAATTCTTTAGCCTGATTCCCAAATAATAGACTTTCTTATCTGAATAAACAACTGCTTTGATGAACTGCAGATTATTGGGCTCATCAGCCGGACCAATGCCTCTCAGTAAATCCCTTTGTCAATTTTCCTTGTCCATCATCAATCTATGGAATGAGTCGGGTTTCACGCGCGACAATGGTCGTGAGTGGTGGCGTCCCGCATATCGCGCCTAGCATTCCAGCATTTAATATTCCTGCTATTGGCCTCAGGTGAAGCACAAAACCAAATTGCACGACAATACAGAAGTCATGAAGCAATGTCTTCGCAGATACTTGACCGAATCCAGATTGCCTATCATGAGACCAGTCTCCCCGCTTAAGACATCACCTGTCTTCTCTTACACCCGCTCCCACCTTCCCCGCAACATTGGAAGACAAGCGAGGAGACCTTTAAAAAAGCACACTCATATACTAAATTCCAAAGTTTCAAAGTTTTCTGTGGAACATAATGCGGAAAAAAATCATGATTCTGAAGAGCAGCAACGCATCGCAAATTTGGGAGCAATGACTGATAACCTCAAGACCTTCATACCTACACTTCTTCAAGAGTCCCTACCTAAAGCTTTGCTTCTGCAGAACATACTTCTTCGAATTTGTCCGTCATATTTCGAGCAATTGAATTCGTATTTACCCAATATTAAAGGGCATTCCGCATATTATGCAACTTGCAAAGCAGCCCAGGTATTTCTCACGTCATTTCTTCTTAATCCACAGACACATCTTCACATTGAGCTGATTCGAACCTCAAAATTTTCAGATGCTAGCTGTGTATACAACCGATCGACAAAGATTTTTGTTAGATGGTCAACATGTCTTGAAGGTTGCAATCATCTCATAAAATCAGACAAAGGATACATGTCTAAAGACACAAGCAAGACCCCGCAGAAAGTGAGCTTTTCGACAGCAAGTGCAAAATTTGGATCCCACAGATGGTCAGGACCTGATAATGTTCAAATATTAGATTATCTGAAACAGAATTGGACGTTGACAGGATCCATTGTCGATTTAGCAAAAAAAATAGCTGGAATCACGAAAGACGATACAACATTAGAAAGAATCATACAGGGTGTCTTTGTTTTTGAATTGAACGAAGCAAATGATAAGATTATTGTTCATACAATCGAGAACCTAAACATTGTCGAAAGAAGGGTTGAGGAGGATGCTGAAGGAAAGCTCCGCGTTTGTTAATCCATGTATATAAAATGCCAAAAATGTGGACTGGTTCGTATTGCGTCTATGTCTGGTTCGAGAGCTTACAAATTATTATTGCTTTATCTCAATTTCACTATTTGCTATATATTCTTGTTCAAAGCTTGTGAGAGATGGTCTTTGTCGTTCATTGACTTGCTAAGATTTTTCCATCAAGAATCATACTCTTTTTTGTTGACATGCTCCAATACCTTTTTCAACAACTCTTGCTGCTCAACCAAATTTGCTTTGAGATCTGATACTGAAGTCATAATTTTCGTGTAGATCAAAAAGCTGTATAAAAGCATCAATATCACAAGAAAAGCCATCACAGAGACCAGATAGTCCTGAATATTCAAAAATGGGCGTTTTTTGGATGCCTCTTCGAGGAGCGGATCTTCTTTTTGAGATTGAGGCAAGTCTTCTGGAACTAAGTTTAGAGTTTCATTGGCAATCAACATCGGGGGATCACCTGAAACTTGTGTTTGTTCGAAAGCTTCTTTTTTCAAAAGTTCAATAAGAGTTTTTGAAACAGACGCTTGAGCTGACTGTGTCAGTTTTTCCACCATACTTTTAATCCATGACCGACCAGTCCATTTGATGTGGTATGCAATTTTAATGTTTGTGGAGTTTGCGTTGCCCCAGGTTAAGTAAAATCTAGTCATCACACTAAATGAGCCCCCAGATGGCACATCCGGAGTGTCTGTAACCGTTAATACGACAATGGAATGGTTTGAGTCTTGATACTCGATTATCTCCTTGACACAGCATTTTGTTGACTTTGGACCTATAGAATACCCGAGAGGCCGTTGATATGTGTAAGATCTTTCCAATTTTGACTGACCATCGAGTGGAAGCTCATATTTGTCATAATCAGATATACTAGTGGCTCCTTGTTGCTTTAGAATTTTTTCATGAAATGCGGTGTTATCCAGCCCAAAAAGAATTTCAAAAACAGCGCCCAAAGGGGCCTCAATCAGTTCATTCAAAACTTCAATTTCCTCGTCTGCACCCTCAAAATGATCAGATATCTTGGTAGGTGCATGAGTATCTGGACCGTTGTTCTTATAGGCAGAATCTGGCCTCATAACCCTGCGCGTTTTTTCTATAATTCCTACTTTTTCTGTCTTGCCAGTGATATCGCCAAAGTTGGATCCCATTTCCTCAGTATTTTGATCGGATATCTCGGATTCGTAGTGCTCGGAATGATCACCTGTCCACTCAACATCGATGTTGTCACCCTCATCAATAGACATAATATAATTTGAGATCCTTGTTTCTGAAGAATTGCTCGTGTCCGGGGTAAAGGCTTCGACAGGGCGCGAATTCAACTCAGAAATGTTTTTGCCAGTGGAGCCCAGCCAAATTGCTCTCATAAAGTCAAAAGTAGCATCACGTGAAAGAAAACTCGCAAATGTATGCTTCGAGGTTCTTGTTTCAACAATTATACCATTAGGAAAGAGCCCTGCAGTTGACTTTTTGTCTATGCGTGTTATCTCCGAAAAGGGTACAACGAGACTAGTGACCCAACCCAACAAATTAGAGTTGAAACATAAACAGTGCTCTGTTACGTAAATTCTGCCCTGGAGCAAAATTTCTCTACTTATGGCGCAAGCGAAGTCATCAAGTAGGCGATTCGTCAAGTCAATGCTCTTGAAGAGTTGATGAAACTCCACGTTTCGTTTGATTGTTGCATATCGATAGTCAGTACCATTGTATTTCTCCTTCACGTAGAGTCTGGTATCAAATTTGTCATCTTGATCTGCAATATTCAACCTACTGCTAGCTTTTCGTTCATGCGTCGTTTTTCGATATGTGATAATTTTAGGAGATGTGCTTTCCACAGCTTCACTTCCAGATCCTTGATCAGAGTTAATGAGCAGAAGAGTTCCCTCATTTTTCTTTTGTTGCCAAATTTTGATGGAGTTTTTGAATTCATTTTTTGATCCAGGAGACGATGAAGATGAGCGCAGGGGGGCCAATTCTGACGCCAATGCATTTGATTTATTCTCTTTTGATATAATCAGATTTGCTTCTTCGCATGTCGTATGAGGATCTGCAGGTGACAGTTTCAGCGTAAAAGCTGGTTGGAGAACAAGTGATTGCTGAAATTTTTTTTGTTTCATATCCACAGAATCTATCAGCAGTTGCTGAGAGTTCAGGTTATCTTGCAAATCATTGGTTTGATTACCAAATGAATCATGTTTAGAGAGAACGTCCCTCATTGGAGGTATATTCAGTGCAGATAATGTGCCATGTATCTCCAGAAAGTGATTAGTCTTTGATACTCCGGAATCTACTGGATCCATGGTATGTAATAGCTCATGTTCTTCGAGTTGCTGGCCAGCAGCATCGACATCATCGAAGCCCATCGTTACTAGGTTTATGTCATCTGTATTACCGTGACCCAGTATTGCCTCCAGATTGGAGTTTATACAAGTTAAGTTTTCTGTAGATGGAGGAAAAGAGTACGACCAGTTATCGTCTTCATCATCCATATCGAAAAGACTGAAGCCAAATGACAAAAACGTTCCAATTAATGAGTAGTCTTGAATCAGATCGATTTTTTTTGATTCACGCCTGCTGGTCTGTATATCTCTATATATATTGTATGAGTGCCTTAGGAGCAAAATGAAGAGTTCTGAAGACGTTTGAGGAAGAACTGTGATCCCGAAGCGGCGCAGCGAAAGAGGTCTGGATACCGGAAAGTACGGGGAACCATGAACAAATCGGAGCGCGAGCAATTTGAAGAACTCTCTATATCCATATATGTATATATATTAGACCAAGCTCCAGATAAAGTCGCAAATAATACATTTAAGCAAGAACCCTGACACTAAACTCGGCTCGCTGTTAGTTATGAGACTTGTTTCCGCTCACGAGTGTTTATATTGAGTTAACATCTCGGATAAATTATTCTTTTGTGAGAATACATCCTTTCCACGCAGGTCCCAAATGATTGAATGATGATAATTTGCAGAAAAGAATAGTAAAACTTCTAAAGAAAGAGCTTTCGCATTTTAAGTTTATTGCTTGTGAAGTTTGTGGTATTGAGATTGAATTCTACGACCTGTCGGGCCTTGTTTGCTGAGTTGAGTTTCTCCTCGAAACTTCAATTCAAGTTCAAGAATTTGATTTTGCCTCCAGTTCCTTAAAAAGTAATGTGTATAAGCTACTCGAAGAGTCTGAACTGAGACATCTCGCTTGATGAATATCAAGTAAAGTAATGAAAGCCGGAATGTATGAACAGGAAATTCCCTCTACTAGTCGAACTGTCGCTAATTTTTGTTTAAAAACATGTGATGACAAGGAAATCTTCTTTTATTGCATCTCGGGCACAACTTTTGCAGCTACAATTACTTGGAAAAAAGAAATATGCCGATAAATCACAAGAACGATCTGTAGCACTGAGCCTTTTCATTGAAAAATACGAGTTTGAATAAATCTTAATCTATAAATTATTAACAGTTCATCCATGATGTATTGCTTAAATTGACTCCAGATTTTGCGAGATGGGCTCTCTTTCGTGATCTACTAAGTCTTCATTTGATGTTGTTGATGAGGACAAATGGTTGTCGACAAATGTTTTGCCATATTCTTCTGGGTGGTGGATTCTGTAGTGTTTCACGGCAGAAGGAAAAAGATCTATCGACCAAAATACGAGCAACAAGCCATACCAAAATGAAATGATCCATTCAAACACAGCAGACAATGAGTCATTGTCAACATTCATAAGCACTCCGAAAGCGATAGCGAACGCACATGCGCATATGAACCATAAAAGCTTTGCAAAAAATGAAGCCATATAGAGGTTCAGCCACTTGTGTCGGCCAAAAATAACTCTCTCATGATTGGGATGCAACCTTTGGGGAAAGTTTCCAAAAATGAAAGAGTTCAAGAAATTGAAGAAACATGCCCAGAAAACAAAAAAGATGAAAACAGCAACCATAGCCAAGTGCACGTTAGGATATGTGTTGGTTTTGAAAATTGCCACCATCAATATACCCAATTCGCCGATCACTGCCAGTATTATACTGACAATCGCAAGAACGGGCTGCTTAGAGGAAACATATGGCTGGAGTTTGTGTTTTTTACGCAAAACAAACTCCATCACCAATGTCCCAATGAAAAAAATCAACTGAAAACCAGTGCATGATATGAACAATGGGTTGAGGTTTGTTGCCCCGATGTCACTTATGTACACTGGGTTCTGACTTCCAGTCATAAATGAATAAATTGGTCTTCCTTGTGCACCCCAGGCGGCCAACATGGCTATAAGCATACCCCACCAAACTACGAGAGCAATAAGCGGGATAATATAATAGTGCAACTTCTTGAATCTTAGTAGTTTAGTAGTCATGATGTGAGGCTGAATATGAGGGCAAATCGTGTGACCTGAATTTTATGTGAGTCTAGCAGTTATTGACGATATTGGGGTAGAGGGATATTCTTGGATTTATGATGTATCACCAATGGAAGAAATGGCAGCCATCTGCATCGCCGGAGGTGTCCGATGACGGCATATGGGGTGTGAGGTCATGAGTTTATGTGCGCAGCAAGAGAGGGCAGTGCGCGAGATGTTCACTAGGAAAACAATTTATGAAGATATACACGTAGAACTGTGATCATAGACATGATAGAAATGATTGTATCACTATTCTCTCCCCTACCTGAATCAAGAAATGCAAGGTTTGTGGGCGACAAAGCCTTCCCCAATTGAACTGTTTCCTTGATTCTATTGCCAATCAAATCTCTACCTACCGTTGCGTGACAGGCTCGAGTGGCTTAGCCATATCTTGATTCGACCTATTTCCTAGCATTCGCAAGTGTTTTCAGTACGTCTATTCCATCCGCACATTGGGTACACGAGACATGGCACATAAAACTCACGAAACGACCCTAAAGACAAAACTAGGCAAATGTGAGACAAACCCTAGTCACGTGCCACATGATAGGGCTTGAGGGGTTTTTTGAAATCAAATTTCAAGAGAATACTGCGCTCGCTGCTCTATTCGATGTAGAGCAAGTAAGCCCTTAATTATTTGGTAGTGCGCAAAATGCCTAAAGATGTACGAAGCCAATTTAAGTCGATAGAACCGTTTATTCAACAAACATTTGTTCTAGTTATGATGTATTTTACAAAATTGAGCGCTCCCGAGACTTTCGAAAAGCGGGGGAAGGAAGTAGAGAACTGAAGTTGTGAGCTGACAAAGTCTTTCTGAGACTATAGGCAGCTTTCATGAGTGATGTGCAACTATTGGTTCTCTGGACGCAACTTTCTAACTTCCTTGCCGACTCTCCAGATCTCCATGTTTCTGATTGTAACCAACTCCTCCTCCAATCTGTCTCTGTAGTCAGGGGCAGAGTTGAACTCCAAAGATCTCTTGGTCTCGGAGCCGTTCTTGACAGACTCGTACAAGTCCTCGAAAACAGGCTTCAAAGCGTCCTTGAATCTTGGGTACCAGTCCAAAGCACCTCTTCTCGCGGTTGTGGAGCATGCGTCGTACATGTAGTCCATACCGTACTTGCCGATCAATGGGTACAAGGACTGGGTGGCCTCTTCAACAGTTTCATTGAAAGCCTCAGATGGAGTGTGTCCGTTTTCTCTCAAGACTTCGTATTGAGCCAAGAACATGCCGTGGATACCGCCCATCAAGCAACCTCTCTCACCATACAAGTCAGAGTTGACCTCTCTCTCGAAAGTAGTTTGGTAAACGTAGCCCGAGCCAATGGCAACAGCCAACGCAATGGCCTTCTCTTCAGCCTTACCAGAGACATCGTTCCAGACAGCATAAGAAGAGTTGATACCTCTGCCCTCCAAGAACAAAGATCTGACAGTTCTACCAGAACCCTTTGGAGCGGCCAAAATAACATCAACATTCTCTGGGGTCTCGACGTGAGTCAAGTCTTTGAAAACTGGGGAGAAGCCGTGGGAGAAGTACAAAGTCTTACCCTCGGTGATCAAAGGCTTGATCTCAGCCCAGGTCTCCGACTGCGCAGCATCAGACAACAAGTTCATGATGTATGTACCTTTTCCGATGGCCTCATTGACATCAAACAAGTTCTCACCTGGAACCCATCCATCTTCGATAGCTGCTTTCCACGAAGCACCATTCTTTCTCACACCAATAATGACGTTCAATCCGTTGTCTCTCAAGTTCAAACCTTGACCGTAACCTTGAGAGCCGTAACCAATCAAAGCTAAGGTGTCGTTCTTGAAGTACTCAAGTAATTTCTCTCTTGGCCAGTCAGCACGCTCATGAACGGTCTCTTGCATGCCACCAAAGTTAATGGACTTAACACCACGGATTGCCATTGGTGCAGCAGACTTAACAAACTTTGGGGTTTGTCTCGAAGCCAAAGCACTGAGGGCTCTCTTCGAAGCAATGTTCTTGGCGGCATTGGAAGAAGCCTGACGAGCAAGGCGAATAGATGCGTTTCTGAAAGACATGATTAATTTATCTGTTGAGAAGAATATGAATTTTTTTATTCTCGATTCTGGCCGTGGGAAAGCTTATATATATAGCCTTGAATGAACTGAGAAAATTTTCGATCGTTGGGCGTCTGAGCGCGCCCCGCCGGTTCAGGGCCGGAGTCAGGCGCAGGGCAATTTAATTTTGCGTGCGGAATATGCTTCATTCTGAGTCAAAAGAAAGATTTACAGCACATTCAAGCCATAACTACCACGTTAATCTAATGGAAATCAAGAAAGCCAGGTCTTTTTCTATACCGAGGCATAACACACATCTCTGTGATAGTATTTCCCCTATCGCGCAGTCCTATACTGACTCTTGAAGGGATGTTTTATTGACATTCATCCACGTTTTCTCTCGCTTGGTACCTTGTTGTATTCGCAAATTTAACTTTACCCCATTTGAGTGAAAGCTGTTAGAATCCACACGCGCAACCATGCTAAGTCATCGATCGCGTAACCGCAAGCGACCGCACGAGCGGATGAACGGCAACTTCGACCTGTACATACCTCATCCTTTTGTGACTCAGACATGTGATCTAGCCTGCGTGTTAAAATGTCTGCCCCGGTTCCGGCGACTCTCTTTGAAGAATAGGAACGAAAGAAATTAATGCGAAATAGATAAGCGGATCCCGAGCTGCGTGGAAAGAATCACTAGTGAGAGATGTGCCATATGTAGTACGCCTGTTAATTCGAAAACAACTGATTGAACTAAAAGGGATTTGATCTCAATTCTTTTCTTCTTTCAGTCCTCTCCATAGAGGCAAGGACATTGAAAGTATCCTTGCGACCAAATTCAGGCTAGCATGATCATCTCAGTAGACATTTACCATTGCAGCACTCCAACTAAGCCAGATTTTTATCACTTGCCTAAGACATACTAGCCAAATTTCAAATTTGTTAGACTCTAGACCCCGGCTTCTATATTACCAGTCTAACAACGAGTTGCTTTAAGCAAAGCCATTCCCTTTTCTAACCACGGATAGTTCACTCTCTTTCTTGAGAACGATGTTTGCATTCCTTCCTCCTTCTCCTTCCCTTCTTTTTTTCAAAAGTCACTCTAAACTTTATACCGTTCGATGATAGAACGGCCTAGCCGATTCACATATCTTCTTTCCTACATGTGAAAGGCTAGACATCATCCTTACACTATATTAAAAGAAACTATTCTAATGTAATTCCATCAAGCCCTTCACTCGACAAAGTTTTTATACAGGGCTGCTGTATATTTAATAATTATCTAGATATCGTTATTTATGTAGTTAAAGATTTCGGGATGCAATGCGGAGACCCTCATCATGGGAAATAGGTTGAAATGTCTAAAATATCTTTTTTCAAAGTATGAAAACGAATTTTCCAAATATTTCGAGCTCATGCACTCTCAACACGATCTTTGCCCGAGGGCCCTTTCCATGTCGGTTGTTAGCAACCATACTTTAATTGATGAATGAGCTTCCACTTTTCAGTTTCAAGTTCTCAAGTTTGAGGAGTGTGTGTTATAGGTCAATATCAATCATCATGAAATCATAAAAATTTCAAGAGGTATAAAATTGCAGCTCAAAAATACATTCGGGAAGTTTTGCTTCTATTGGAACATAAAAGTATTTTCGGTCCCAACGTGAAGTAATGAGCTCAGCCGAATTTCAGCCCAAAAAATTCGAACCCAACCTTAGATAGTGAACTGTTCAATCAGTAGAAACTCAAATATTTTGTTGGATTATTTATTACCTTCAAGAAATCCTTCGACAAAAAAAAGATGAATCCGCAGATAAAATTAAAAAATGAAAGGAAACAATAATATGAGAGTGCAAAAGATAACCCGTTGATTCACAAGCAGCTCAGATGACTTCATCACTGGAATGAAGCTTCAAGAAAGCGCACTGCTCTAAACATAAGTTTAATGATGATCGAGATACAGTGTCAAATTATGCTGGAATAGTTAATGTATAATTTGTTCAAAAGCTGGTAATGAACTACTACGGTGAAGTAAAACGACATACGAATTTTATCCGAATCAAACAACCCTGTCTTTCTTATGTGTATACACATAAATGCACTTGTCTTCGTCCCTCAAAAACTGATTTGTGCTTCTCGAATTTGTGTGGCAACGTCCGCTACAACTTTGATGAGGGTAGCCTTTCAATTGACGTTTTAAAAAAAATGTATTTTCTCAAAATTTGTTTTTTCTTTTCAAGTTTTGGGAGCGTTTGTGTGAACTTCTAACAGTGTTCAGCCATTTTGATTTTTTTGCAGCCAGATGCTTGGGGACATTGTTCAATTAGATTCTATCAGAATTGGACTTCAATGTGGTGATTCTGCTTGCAATCAATTTTCTTCCCTCGGTGTACTGTTTGAGAAAGGCAAATGTGAGTGCCACGACCGACAGACCTATTGAGTACTCTACATATGTTCTAAAAAGTGAGTCAATTTCAAGAATAGGGTTACTTGATTCTCAATTGGAAAAAGCAGGTTCAAAGTGATCCTATCAACAGCTCAAAATCCTGCAATTTTTGCGAGATTTTGGAATATATGCGGAAGTCATCACTTGACTGCATGAATCAAAAGCCCAAAAATTAATCACGTGATATACTAACTGTATTTTCCGTAGCACACAAAGGTAACCTGCTCTTAATTAGAACAAATACTAGTTAGTGGGCCAGACTGACGTCTGAACTCCAAAATAGAGTTTTTTTGCTTTGAAGTTTTTATTATATGAGGGCATCGAATGAGATTTCTGCGTTGTCTGGATACAAAAATAAAGTAAACAAGCGAAAATGTGGTCTAGAATAAAGCTTCTCGTTTGGAAAAAGCAGAAAGAGTTGATTTTTGTTCTAATGGGTTCAGAATATGTTTACAGGAACTAGATGCCAGTGTAGCCCTTAATTTATATTCGAACAACTCATCTCAGCTTATTCTGAAGCAAATCTTGACATTGAGACGAGAACATGGCTAACTTTTTAAAATTATTCAGATAATCCAAGAGAGATTCTAGATTTGGGAGAGAAGGAAAGGGGGAGACTGGAGACATAATTTTTATAGATATAATAGTTGTACTATCATAATAATCATTAATATTCATAATATAATGGGATTTCTATATTATATAAGTTATATTTGCCTTAACAGTATACAATACAATACTCAGTCATTCACATTGATACCTATAAACATACCCGAAGAGATTGAAGCCTTTCACTTATGACAGCTGGAAACAGAGATTTCACTTTTCATCTAATATAGTCTTAGAAAATATGAGGTCAATAGTTTGCTTAAAGGAAGTATTTTTTTCCGAAAACTATGATTAGAAGAAAAATTTGCCTTTTATAGAATAAATCTTTATAATGGTTTTTTAATTGATTTTGACTACCTAAAAGCTTCCACACGCTTGTGGCAACGATAAGAAGACATTTTGTGTCCTAAATGCTAAATATTATGAGCGATGTAAAAGAGGAGATAAGCGTTTGTACTCTTAACTTCTTCGTGTGAAGCGACAGTAATTATGCTATCATCAAATTTTAGCCATTGGCCTGAGCCACCCTTTATAAAAGTGACGTAGTGACCTGTGTTCACCAGCCCAGTATGGTTGACTATGGCAAAAAGTTCATATACTTTGTTTTCATCTGTGCTTCCTTCTTTGAGTTCACTGAAGTCTGATGTGTACTTTGTCAAGTCCAAAAAAAGCGGAACGTCGACATGATCCTCAATTTTTGATGAAGTATCGTTTGAAAAATTATGTTTGAATCTTTTTAGCTGAAAAGAGAGCACCTGTGGGATGGTTTTGATACGTAGTTTCCGATGAGCTTGTGCCTCACTTCGGCACGATCTGCAACGATATTTGACATCTAAGAGCTCATTGCGAGTAAATTGGTCGAGACAATCGTACAAAGTCGAATGGTCTTTGATGTCATTAATTTCAAGAGCTAGATCAACTAAAGGGTCAACCTTTTTTGTTACCAGTCCGCAAGTTCCACACGCGACCGAACTCTCTAGCTCTCCCATGAATATGGTATGCATGACGCATTTGCAATTACTCGAAGAGTCGCTCACATCTCTAGAGACTCGTTCATAGTCATTGTGAAATTCGTTAAGCAAAAATTGCCAGAACTCGTGCGCATCTTGCTCCAGAAATCCAGCAAGCAGTCGCTGTTTGTACCAAGCAGTGGTGAGCAAATTTGTGATACCAAAGCCATCAGAATTTGATGAAGTAAGAACCTCTTTAAATGTGTGATCAATCAGGCATGTGACGCAAGCGGAATATTCGTCTATTTGATCGTCACCACTCGAATAATGAGCCTGAGAGTCACAATTAAAATAATGAAGATCATTATGAAGAAAGTAAAAGCGAACTAGTGGATTATGTAGCATAGTTTGTAGAATGCAGCTCATGAAGCACGTGGAACCAAGATTCACAATTCCCTTTATGCCCAACATAGCTTGAACTGAAGGTTTCATATATCCCTCCTGTTCAACTATGTCAAAATGCCGTGAGGTCTCTTGTGGAAGCACAGCCGAGAGCCTTATTTCATTGAGTTCGTCGTGATTGGTATAATCATGACACTGGAAGCAGAAAAGTAAACCATTTTGCGAATCAATCGCGAATATGTGATTTTGCTCTAAGGCATGACTTTTGGCATGCTTGTAATAACACCCAACGTGAGGACACTGCAAACAAATGAATACCAGATGGAAGTTTTGAATCTTACAGGAAGAGCATTTGAGCACTTTCTCTTTGTATTCAGATACCTTTTCAATTGAAACATTCTCACCATCTTTTTTCGTCGTGAAAGAAGAATGGGTGCAGAGAAGCCTGTTGTTGGCAACGACAATAGCAATAGCTTGCTGATAAGTTGTCTTCACCGTGGACTTTGCTTTTGTACTAAAGACTGTATTGAGATGTGAGCAAGGCTTGATACTGTGAAAATTGTCCGGCGGACATGCAGTTGTGTCATTGGACAATAATGAAGTGGCAAATTCATGCGTGCCCTCGATGGTTTTACTCGGGTAAATCTGAGAGGATGGCGCCATAGGAAAAATAAGATTCGAACTTAAATAAATTCTCTCAAGATATGCTTTTGGCCCTTTTCAGATTGACCAAGTGGAATGCACTCAACGGTTCTATGAGCGAGTTGGTACTTGGCGGGAAAACTATGTTCGATTATGGACCTCTAACCTTAAATTTTGTTTTAGAGTTCTGAAATAAGGGTATTTCGTTTGAAACGACTTGGGGGATAGTCTCTCCAAATATGGCTTCTAACTAATGTAGGTTGATAGCAAATGCTATATTTCCAGATCGACTGCGATCTGAGGGGAGCTTGGGATGCTTGGGTGCGCACACATGCATTAGTGAGGAAGAATGCCGATGCCAATCCCAATCCCGTGCATAGTGGTAGTTAGTGACGTAAGCTCGAGAAGGCTTTTGGAGAGGGGAAATTATATGACCAGAACAGAGTAAATGTTGAAAGACTTCAATAAGTCAAGGGAGAACTTTTAATGACTATTTGAAATTCTTTTGCAAGATTCGCAACCACGCACATTCATCATTTAATTTCTGTGTAACATATAAAGCTTACAATACATGACAAGGACTAAAAACACTTTATCAGTACTTGACCTTATCATGCTGGTTTTGATTTCTATAGATCCATCAAGTCTTATTTTAGACAAGTTGTTGACTAGGTTGGTGGGAGAAATAAGCGAAAAGTTAACAATTTCCAAAATCACTGCTTTTTCAGTGTCTTGACCTTTTTCACATGAATATACCCAATTGTTGTCCAATTTATTGCGAATAGGAAAGCATATTACTTATATCGATAAGGAGTATGACATACTTGTGATAGACCCGCCTTAATAATACCCAATCATTCAGAATATGTACATCAATCACTCGTACATATCCGAGTCTTCGTCATTGTCTGTCGCGGAATCTCTTATCGACTTCTTCACAAAACGCAATCTTCGGGATTCTTCCAAGTCTTCATCTCGTTGGTTAATCTCTAGTCTTTCATCGGACGACTTTACAGCGTCTATATCAACGAGAATCTTTTCCAAATCAGTGATTTTGCAGTCACTACCCCCCAATTGAGTCAAGGTGACAAATTGCTTGACAATGTTCTTTTTATGATAGATTATGATTGTTGGACAGTTCAGCTCCGGATAATTTTCGACACATCGGTTTGCCGGAATCTCGGCAAATTTTATTTCTGGAAACTTTCGCGCCACGGCCAACGTGAGAGCGCTTAAAAGACGACTTTGAACCGCCAGCTGAAGTGCCATGTGTACAAAGACAAAACTTTGATCAGATGCATCGGTGACTTCTTCTGCATACTCTGGCTTAGTTATATGAAACACTGTCCCAAATTTAGCTTTCTTCAGCAAATTTTGAAGCTCCTGAAACCGTTTGAACTTGTATTCTTGTAAAAAATCCTCATCTTCATCGTCTTCCAACTCTGCCAATTCATCAACTGTCTTATTTTCGAGTCGATTCTCGTGCTGTCTATGCACAGCCTCCTCTAGCGCCTGCTCGAGCTCTTCTGTCGGCGACTTTGGTCGTTCCGGAATGATTCCATGTGCCCTGAGAATATCATTCCACTCGGTATCCTCCGAGGGGTTGACCTCAACAGGCACCTTAATGTTGTCTAAACTCATCTTTCTTAAAAAAGGGTGATGGGTAAAATCGAAGAAAAGTTGTGAATGCCCTCAGTTTCTTGGTTAGAAATGCGACGCCTGAGGCCATGTCGCTCGCGAACGCGGAAAGCTGGGAAACGTGCGTGTGGGTTGTTCTTCATCAATGCTAAGGGATTAATGTTTAAAATTCCAGTCATTTGATCGTAGAGAAAAAAATTGCATAGGCACACGTATACTTATACATGTTACTGGATACATTCATAAATTTGATTATCACCGAATGATGAGTTTTCTTAGCGCTCTTATGAACGTAAGTATGAGAGGCTTTCTCGAGTCATCCCACAATTATAAATTCTCGTCTAAGAAAAAGACTCATGCTTTTGATGGTGCAAAATTTTGAAAGTAAAAGAGCGATCTAACATTTGTTCTTATCTCTAACGCCGGGTTCTCTTCATTGTTTCAAAACACAACATATGGGTGCTGTACATAAGTGTCGCCCGCAGGAATAAAATAATTTAATCATCGCAGCAGCATGGAACTATAACCCGAACCATCCTGAATCATGGTCAAATTTTATCTAAAAGCTCAGGCTGAATTAATAAACGTAACTAATTTGAAACCAGTTGATACACCTGAAAGCCCATTTGAGTACACATTCCGGATCGAATGCACCAAATGTAGGGAGGTACATGGAAAGCCGGTAACGATCAACTGCCACGAGCAACACGAAATAAGCGGTTCCAAGGGCGAAGCAAGCTTTGTTTTCAAGTGCAAATCCTGCAAATATGAGCACTCAGCGCAAATTTCTCGGACAAAGGAAGCCTTGTTGTCAGGCACTGCCAATGAGTGGGTAAGCTTGTTGGAGATTGATGCTCGCGGTATTGATTTCATTGAGTTTATACCCGAAGGAAAGTGGATGTGTGACGCTGAAAACTCGGCCAGCGTCTTCAGCGAGGTGGATCTTGAAGATGTAGAATGGTATGATTACGATGACATAAAAGGCGTCGAAGTAAGCATAACAGACTTCAAGTGCGATATCACCAGATGAAAAGTCTCTCTTTAATGATTTCAGTCAAATTTTTCAAAGAATTCGGCTCTTCTTACATATGTCATTACTCACTGGACGCTGAGAAGTACCCTAAGATCAAAGATGCGTGAACGCTGAGCGCGAGTTTATAGATCAATCATCATGTGTTTCATTCAACAGCTACAAATTCGACTTTTTAATGCATGGTCCTTATTTTTCACTTATATACAGACAGGAAGAACTAGAAAGATTATTTGGTGGCGCTTACCAAGTAGGTGATCAAGTCGTTTCTGTCCTTTGGCTTCTTCAAGCCGCCAAAAGCCATCTTCGTACCTGGAATGTACTTCTTTGGGTTCTCCAAGTAGTCAGACATTGTCTGCTCGGACCACTCAACACCCTTCTTCTTGTTGGCGTCGGTGTAAGAGAAGCCTTGAGCCAAACCGGATTTTCTGCCGAAAATACCGTTCAAGTTAGGACCGACCTTGTGTGGTCCACCCGCCTCAACGGTGTGGCACTGCAAACATCTTGTCTTAAAGAGAGTGGCACCCTTTTTCTCAGAACCTTTTTCAAATGGAGCTGGCATGGTTAATTATGTTTTGATTTTAATGGAAAAAAAATGTAATGCCCGGCATGACTTCTCATAGATTTATATAAACGCGGCACCATCACTGGCATGCAGGCGCATGATAATCCGGAGCGATGCCATTGGCCGCATACCGTGTTTAGTCACGTGCATCATTTACATACAGCAAAGCTTGCGCCAGAGTGGGGGACTAGAACATTTGTAAATTTTTTAGTATGCTTCATTATTGATGAACGACGGTCAGTCGCATCAGTATTTGTTATCACGGTATCTCACAGATACACCGAATTTGAGATCACGGATTCTGCTGAATGCGATGTAGCAATGAATGATTCAAGTTTGCGCTTTATAATTCGGACATTCCCGGGAAGATGGAGGCTGGCACATGAAATCCGATATCTCCGAGCGTCGCGCGTCTGTTTCAAGAAACGCCACAGCAGATGATGAAAGATGCCATGAGATCAAAGAACGCTTTCGAGGCTACCTTGAGTATGTTTCTTCTTTTACATCAATATTAGTTACATGGCAGAAATGAATACTACTCATTGTGCCATTTCGATGCTGAAAGGTTAAAAAAAAGACCTCAATTTTGCCCAAGTGTCGCAGTACTGGCCGAGCTTTTGAAGTCTTCAGATTGGCTAATCAGATCTAGGAGAGTTGCCAGGAGCATGTACCTTGGAAAACATTGTAATAGGGACATTATTTTCTTCCTGGATTATGCGTTGTGGAAATGGAGGCAATACGCATTATACCCTGAAGATGATACCCATTTATTTGCTCACCTAGACGGTGATCTGGACCTTGAAAAAGATCTTGATCGCGAGAAAGACCTGGATCGTGAGAAAGACCTAGATCGTGAGAAAGATCGCGTTTCTGAGCAGGACTGGGAAGCAGAAGAAGGCCTGTCGTTTGATGATTGATTGTGCTTGGAACCTCTAGATCTTGTCCTGCCACGCGTATCAGCCAAAACATCATCAAGGACACGTCTCATTTCTTCAGTCAAAATCCCCAATCCAATTGCTGTAAAGTAATTGATTGAGAACATCAAATGGTTTGAATCACGTGGCTGGATATCTGTCACGGGGAATAGTCCATGCAACGCATGCTTGTTGACATTGTCAAACAACAACAATTTGACCTCATCGATACCTAGTTCTTCAACTAATTCCTGAAATAAAAATTTGATAAAAACCCGACTAGCGCTGTTCGTTTCGTTCTCGGTTAAAACAATGTAGTTTAGAGTAGCAGATACGGCAAGACTATCCACTGCAATCAAGTGACCAAAGAACTTTCCTATGTTGCGTAGTTGAGCGCCTTCAAATTGATATATGGAATCATACTTTTTCTTGAACTCTTGAGTAAATGTTTCATTCCAGCTATCACTCAATTGGCAAAATTTTTCTCCTATCACCCCAAAGTATTTCGAATAGGTCTTTTCCTGTGCGCAACATTTGATGATCATGTCTATCAACAATTCCCTTTCAAGTTTCTCAGTCTTTGATAGTTTAAGAAGTTTGTGAACAGCTTCATCTGGCGACATGCTGGACATAATAGTTAGATAAACGGATTTCTGTTTCTCGACCAAGATGTCATCTGTCATGTCCACTAAAACCGAGACTGTGGGAGCTTCAGGTTGAGTAACATGTACTTCCTCGGTATCATGAGTCAAGAATTGCTTTTTGTACTCTTTTTCATTGGTTAAAAAATCAGGATCGAAACAAAAATAATTGAGATAACACTGTGGGTCAAGCTTTTGGGACAAGTTGATCAAAGAGGTTTCTTTATATTTGCCTTCCATCAATTGTCGATGAGTGTCAGTGATATGCCATAAGTTATCACGGCGAAGAATCAAACAATTGGCAAGACGCTTCAGTGTAAGAGTCAGTGCTTGTCCACTCTGAAGCATGTGGCGCATTTGATTAAAAATCATATCCATGGCAGGCTTTGAAGAGGAATTTAAATGTGATCCCACCTGCTCGACTATGGTTTGAGCAATTTGTATGCTATCATCTGTGGCGCTCTGAAGCAATATTTGAAGAATTTGGAGAATTAGAATATCATCAACCACTTCTCGGGCCGTAAGTTCACATATGAATCTTATGACATTGTCAACAACTCGCTTGTTGTTCAGGCAATATGCCTTTTTGAAAAGACACACTAATCGACAAAAAAGTAATTCACAAACCTCAGGTAGCTTCTCATTGATGACGCAGACCAAATCAGCATAGACTGATCCAAGACTAGACTCTTTCAAAATAGATTTCATAATGCTGCGACAAAAGATCCCACGTCCCCTGATGATGTTCAATGATAGAAGCTCTTCGGCCGCCTTTGGAATGGAGTCTTTTGAAACGTCCGAAATTATAGACTCAATTCTCAGCTTCATCTTTAACCAGCTCAGTAGCTGGTCCAATTTGATCTCCAGAGTGTGCTCGCTCATAACCAGCAATTTAATGAAAGGTAATGCACCTCAATGAAAAAATAAACCTCGAGCTCGGATATATTTGGTACGTATAACTTGGACCACGAAATTTGTGATGAGGAGGGTATCTTGCGAGAGTGTGGCGTGCCCTGCGGCATCTAGCTTTTGGGCGCGCGAAGAGATCCTGTGCCAGAGATGCTCAAGGTCTCAGCACCAGATGCCATCTCAAGTCTTCGCATAAAGAAAGATACGTCTCTTCTCTCGACGCATACACTCGGTGGATAATTTAGTATGTGGCTCGCACAGCGCAGGTTTTTGTCTTTGCAACCGGAAGCTAGTCCTGCAATTTCTAATATTAAGTGGAAGCTACAAAGCTATCTGGATACAGGCAAGTTCCAAAAATTGAGTGTAAGAGAACTGAGAAGAAAAAACGACCAAGCTCGGATAAAATCCAAACGCTTTTACAAATCAGAGGGTATATCGCCTCAAAAAACTTTGATTCTTTTAAAAAGCAGATATGATGGCGTGATCATTTCAGATGGCCTGGGAAGTGCGATTGATTTGCAAGCGATATCACCAAATAATTTAAGGATAAATGACCCGAAACTGCTACAGATATTCAATGGTTTGATGCAGGTGAGAAAAGTTCAGAGAAGAAAGATCGACGACCGAATATTGATGGCTCTCACTGGAGTCACGCGGGAGCTGTTGCAAGACTCACATTTTGTAGCACACGATGTTGCTTACCTTCTCGAAAAGGACAATGATATTGTACGGGCAATGGAAGTTTGTCGTCTTGCAAGGGGGAATGGCTCAGTGGGTATCAACGCAGTCCTTGATTGGTGTCTTAAGAGATCAAAAAAACAATTGGCGGACAAAGTTTTAGTCAACAGAGGAAAATGGGGAATTCCACCAACACCCGCAACTTATGTGACATACTTTAGTGGGATATCTGATTGCCATGAATGGGGTCAGGTAAGTGATGACTTGGCCCAAGAGGTGATTAGGCGATTCTCAGAGAATCCAATTTGCCACAATATTGAAACATTTAATGCTGCTTTGAAACTCCTTATGAAGAACTACACGAATGATCAGACTTTCTCCTGGAATTTTTTAGAGAACCTCCACGAAATAAAAATTCGGCCGGATGCTCAGACATTTACCATTTTTCTTCAAGGTTTGAGAGCTCACTACCAAACCAATATTCGTTTAATCCAGAAAGACCCATCACTCTCGCGGGGCACAAGAATTCAAAAGCTTTTTGAAAAGCAAGCAATTTTGATTCTGCAAGCGAATTTAATCATGGAAAAAGCAATGTTTTTTGGCACGCCTCCAACGCCTCCAGACTTTGATAAGGAAGCCAATCCGGCTAAATCCGTTTCAGAGTATAAAAGAGAATTGCAAGTTCCTTGCTTAGATATTGATCGGTATTTTGCTGTGGCATTTCTTCTGTGCTACTGTGAGTCTTCTGCTGGGACATCTTGGGCCAACAACAGCGGATCCCATTATTGGTACCTTCAGCAATCGCTCGCGTATCTCCAAGCATGGATGCCTGAAATTGATGACATCGTCACTTTTGTAGCATCAACTTCAAGACAGGGCAGTGTCGAAAAGACCGGAGGTATTATTCACCTCGAACCGAAACCCGAAATCGTAAAAAAAACCGATACAAGAACCAAAGTTGCCAATATCGCTGATGAACATTCACCACAAAACGTTGCAACGCTAAAGACTTTAGAGGACATGAATCCTTTCGTGCTTTTCCCTCCAAGTCCCTTCACTCACGCTCATGATCCTGCGTTTCTTACCGGCATCAAAAGGCAGTTGATCGATTTTGGGAGAATTAAATCAGGTGATTTACACAAAGAGTTTTTGAGATATAAAGAATCGAGACAGCAAGCACCAAAGGGGAAACGTATTGCAATAAAAAAACGAAGTTCTTTGAGGAAAGACAAGCAAGGTATTAACAAATTTTTGTTGAGGATATTTTTGGACTCTATTTTGAGACTTGGTCTCTATGAAGAGTTCTATAGGGCAATGTGGCTATCGATTCTGAAGTGGGCGGATATTAAAGTGGATCAAGAGAGACTTCGTGCAGCTACGCCGCTTCAACTGAGGGTTGTAACTACAGAAATGTACCCTGTGATACATTCCTTAGTGAACAAAAAAAGCGACGTCGGTTTCTGTACTCTGGATGCTCAACTTGATGTTATTGATATCGGCCTTGTGGAGGACTTCATGCATAAAATTGATCAACACATGCCGCGTGCATGTAATCCAACTGCGTTGGTCGTTGAATTGGTAGCAACATTTAGCAACCGTGAAATTAACAGAGAAAAAGAATTGAGTCCCAGACCCTCCACATTTGATGCAGTATTTGCCATGCTCAATAGAGACATCCATCGTTATGGCGACCGCAATGTGACAATGGGTCACCAAGATAGCGAAAAGAAGAGTTTGCCTAACAAAACTCAAAAAAACTCCATCACTTTTTCGCAGCTCGCAGAAGTACTTGACTCCCTTGATATTCTCGTGAGAAGCATATTTTCGAGGTTTGGGGGAAAAAGTATGAACTTTGACTTTTTGGAGTCATACAACAATTTGATTCAGAAAATTTATTCTTCCACATGGACCGATATTCTGGAAAGTGGCGTCAAAGCTATGGTAATTCACAAGAAAATCGTTCGGTCTGGCATTCTTATGTACAGACCCGATCATTTAGTTGATAAGCGCGAAAACCATACCTACTCGAGATTGATTAAAAGGTCAATGACCTTTATACACGACCAGTTAAAGAGTGAAAACAACCTTTCACGAGAAGATGTTGATTTGATGATGTGTCTTAGGAATTTATCGGGCCTCGAAAGAAAGAAAGAGAATGCAGAAAGTGAATACGAAGTCCTTCAAATGAAAATTTATCGACTCACTGGCGAGCTCTCCGCTAATTTGAAGATTAATCGTTAGACTTAAGCGTGGTATCACTCGACTACTACTTTATGTTATCAAATCTGAGTCCTCGAGTCTAGCTCCTGAATACGCAACACATTTTATGTATATAGCTTTGAAATTTTAATGAAGAACGAAACTCAGAAGTGTGATTTGACCCGTGAAGATGGATTGAACAAAGTATACGAACAGAGGATTGTTTGATACACAGAAATGAGTAAACGATAAAGCTTCTGGCTTTGTGCCATTTGGATATGTATTTGGTTCTGCGTCAAAAGAAAATGATCAGATGATCGTGAAACACCCGCACCGAAAAGGGAAGCCAGGACATGATATAAATTGGTAAACAGTATGAACATTTACAGACTAAGAGGGCCATTGAATTTGAGTAGATTTTTGTTTCAGCTGCCCTCGATCAATATTTATCAAGAAAAGTTCAAGATAATGAACGTAACATGAGACTAATTTTCCTGTATTATATTTGAGCAATTTCGAAATGCGTCTTGTACATAACTCAAGAGAACCCCGTTTTATGCGCTGATTAGTATCAATGACACGCATTCGAAATTGTACTTCCCCAATGTCTAATCCAATCTTTGTTATAGCTCTGCCTCATACTTACGACTACATTGAATTGTTTAAGCTCGGCATACTTCAAATCTCCACTTCAGCTTACTGCATAGATGTGTTTGTCACATCGAAAATATCCAACTCGGCTCAACTCAACAAAGTCCTTCTGCTGTTGTACACGCAAATCAGAAAATTGCTCTTGGACCTGAAATTCACATACAAGTTTGCCATTAACGTTCACGTAAACAAGTTTTCTCTTATCTCAACTCAAAACCGAGATGTATTCTATGTTAAAAGTGAGCATGTTCCAGATTGGATCAGCAGTTCAAACATAATAGGAATTGCTGCGACGCCGCTCCCTTTCCATGCGGAAAACATAGTTTCTTCTTCATCAGTGAAATTTCAGTCGGCAGGAATTGTAGCTGTCGGTGGCACATTTGATCATTTGCATGACGGTCACAAGATTTTGTTACTGATGGCAGCCTTCGCAGCAGAAACGCGAGTCATCGTGGGCGTAACAGGCCCTCAGCTTCTTCGAACAAAAAAATATTCATCAGTGCTCGAGTCTCTTGAAATTCGGATCAAAAAAATTTGCCAATTTCTACAGTGTGTGGTGCAGCCTGGACAAAGATATGATATATATCAAATCAACGATGTCTGTGGGCCTACCGGTTTTTTGCCTCATTTGGATACCTTGGTGATCAGCGAGGAAACCATTGAAGGTGCTCAGCTCGTAAATTCTCGTCGTGCCGAAATCGGCTTTTCAGCTTTGAATGTTGTGTGTGTTGAAGTCATCGGGACCGACAATGCTCAGGACAGGAATTGGGCAAGTAAGCTAAGCTCCACCGAAATTCGAAGACTTGAATATGAAACTATAAATACGCTCAGTGCTAATAATGAATAGATTTTGTATTTACGCATTTGCTCTCTATTCGCTCACATAAGTATGCGATTTTTACCCAATAGAAATACCCTTATCAAAAGGATGGGTCCTTTTTGGGTCTCTGTCACGATGGTCAAGAGCGAGAGAAACATGTGACTCAAATTTAGAAATTTCATCGAGTAAGTTAAATCCTGGTTTATCAACATCAAGATATCTGCCTTTGTCGTTTAAATCAGCCAATGCAACCTTGATTTTTTCAAAGGCCAGAATGCCAAGGCCAAGCTTGGTTCGCAATCGTTCTTTAGTTTCTTCATACGGTTCCTCGGGGAAGGCGGCGAAAACAAATGGTTTGCTATGCGTGTATGTTGTCGACTTATGAAAGTGAAACACAGGAATAATGTTTAAAACTTTTGAGTACTTCTGTGCTTTTTCGAACTCGCTTCTGAGGATTGGGTCAGAGATATCCAGTCCGTTAAGTGTTTTCGGCTCTGAATACCTTTTGAACATATCATGACTCACTAAAATTTCGACCTCAGCCGGAAAGTATCCGCAGTAGATCTCGACACAGTCATCAAAATCATCGATTGGTCTGTCAAATTTAACAAGATCGACATACTTGTGGTCTTGTCCTGCCCATACAAGTAATCCGCTCAATTTTTCCGGCGGTAACTCAACTTTTTGTACCAACTTCTGTATCAATTCCAGCACATGACTCGTTTTCGGTACTAGCAAATCAAATATTTGATCCTGATAGATACTCTCGAGCCAGTGTATCTTAATAGCTTTCATATTCTCATACTCCTTTAGCGTGATGTTCAAGATTTCATACTCGAATTGTGAAATTGAAGTAACCGCCACCTGCCGAGCAAAAATTTGGGAGAGAGACATGTTGGATGATAAAGGAAGTCGCGTGCCATGATTTGCCACAACAAAAAGTCTTAAATACAGTGGGTCCACATTTTTGCCGATTTTGCAAGCAATCATCGAAGCAATTTCTTCATATGTAGATGATGTCGTGACCCACAAGTCAAACGACTTACTTAATTCTTTCGCAAGCATTAAATCTTTTGCTTCAGTAGAGTCCGAAATAGGATGATTTTGGTCTCGTGAAGTTTCTTCCTCGGCCACAAAATCACTATCCTCTTCTTCTGCGCCAACTTTGCAAGGCTTCACTTGTATATGAATCCTAGTCAATAAGAAGTTATAATAGTTTAGCAAGTTTCCATGTTTGAATGCTGACGTATATGGTGCGAGGTTTGCAAGCTGTATTGTCAAAATATCACCCGATCCTAGTTCATTCTTCTCGATTGTAAGATTGCTATCGAGCCGCTCAATCTTCGTCCTAGAGATTTCCTCGTAAAATTCCAACTCCATCGACGCATCAAACCCAAGTAGCTGATTGATGAAATTTGTTATCAGAGATAACAAAGCATTTCGATTTAATGTCACAAATGTTAATCCTCTCACCGCATCGGATAAAGGGTCAAAGTACTTCAAGAACAAAGTAGCTGGGTTCTCTAAAGCCTTCTCACAAAAATCTGAAGTATTTTTCACAATCTTTGATGATACAATATCGAAATCAAATTGATTTGGCGGGATGGAAGCGTCTCCGCATTTGATCTGAGTCAATTCCTTCAGATTTTCGCGAACAAAAAACGCCAAATCGTCGTATTTTTTCCTGAAAAACTTTGTGAAAACCTGATTCACAGATTCCTGAAGATATTCATTGGGCACCACCATGTCAGGCCGAGAGGTCTTGTTGTTTCGTTGTTTCATTACCATCAAGGAAAATGGGTACAGTGTGAGCTCTCCGCTGTTATCATCAGCAATATCTTCTCTCGGGATCTTTGTATATCCAAGCTTTTCGGCAACAAGATTATAAACAGTGGAAAATTTCGCATCTTTTTTTACCTTTAGAGTTGTTGGATATGCTCTCGCATCAAAAATTTCAGGGTCGTATTCTTTTGTTTTTGTAGGATCTGGGCAAATGTCAAAGCCGTTAAAATAGGTGAAATTTTGGGCTGTGACTATTTTTACATGCAAATAGTATAGCGCATCTTGCTTTTCTCTTTCAGATCTTGCCACCTCTTTCCGCTCTTTTTCGATCTGCTTAGAAACATGCTTGGGAACAGTTGCCAATGAAGTAGGCAAAATATCTGATAGCTCATCTTCGCGATAATAAACTAGCATATAAGCGGACGTCGCTTTGCGAACAAGATACTCATTTTGTTCCATTCTTGAGAGCAGTCTCACTTGCTGAGGAGATAAATCTGCGGCCCCGAAATTTTCTTTGTAAACTTGAGAAGGAGTAACTTTCCACACTTTGTCGTCATCAAAACGAAGCCATGTTCTATCATCTCCCTCGGGCTTTATCATTGCATAATAGTGTCCGTTTGATATACTTCCCTGATGAACAAGAACCCCATGTAATTTGTAAGTCCAGTTTTGGGATTTGATATCAGCATCTAATTCATCATCGAGGTATGGACGAAGATCAATTTTGTCGGGAAATTCATAGAAATCATCTATTTTGACCAAATCGTCAACCATAAAATCATACTCGAATCTTTTTAGTTGCAAGTGAAGAACCGGAGGAAAAGACTCAAAAACAACTCCTTTCTTTGCATCTTGGTAACCATATTCCTCTCCAGCTTGATACTTATTTTCCCCGTCTAGCATCTCAATCTCGACATAGTTTTGGAATGATTCCTGTAAATTTCTGAAGCCTTTGACATTAAGCTGAATATCCCAAAAGTCTTCTACTCTTGAAGATTCATAGGGTACATTCACGCATTTGATGAAAGACTTCATCTTGCCAACGAATATCTCATTCAACTTGTTTTCAATAGGAGACCCCTTCATCGCTAACTCAAGCTTGTCCATCAAAACCCGGTTCAATTCTTGAACATCATGTTGAGTGAAAGCTTCACCAGAATCCCATCCGAAAGATTTAGTGAGTTCCATTGTACCAACAGGTTCGTCAGATGATTGCATGAGGTAAAATATTCTTTGCAATGCCAAAGCTACTGCCTTGCTGTTCTTGTTTGGAGTGTTAGGATCATTCGGATCTTGTGTGGGAATTTGACAAACTAAATTCCTGAAATTTCTAGTCGTGAAATAAGACTGCAACAACGAGTTTAGATAGCACGTGGCGCCCTGGTTGTTCAATCCCACATAGCCAGTGTTTGCTTTAGAGTCATAATCCAAAAAATTTGACCACAACACACCTGTAGATGAGTCATCAATAACCCGAACGAGCGCCGTAATATTCAACTGATTATTTTCTAAAATTGCGTGCGATTGCCCGACCTTTGATGGACTTACCAAATCTTTCGATGAAATGAAAGATGAAAATCCCCAGTCGGTCTCGTTCTTATTGAATCTATGGCTTGATGCAGATGGATAGTGAGAGGATGGATGAGACGGGTTCCATATGTCGAGAACAAACTGAGCACAAATGTACCAATCTGAATTTTCACAGTCATCGGCAGAAGGATGTGGCTCTAGATATAAAGAGACTGCGTCTGAATTTCCTTTAGGGAAAAGCAATATGTTCCACGTGTAATCACCACATTCAAAAGAAGGACTCACGATTTTGTTTTCTTTCCTCGCAGAGGCCCAATCTTTTATCTCCCACAAGAAATGAGCAGAATTTTTTACAGGGTAATCCGGCAACTTTTTCATCATTCTCTGGGCTAACTTTTCGTATTCGTTTGCAGGGGGATAAGATGATGATCCTGCGCTAGTTGTTTGCGCTCTGAAACCATGATTTTCATCATGCACATCATTCGAAGCACTGTCTAAGATTTCGACATCCGATGATTCAGAGTTATCAGCTTCGGAAGTTTCTGTTGCGACAACATACTCGTTGACTTCGGCCGCATCATCAACTAAGATTTCATCTTCTATTTCGATCAATGACAGCTCATTTTCAAACATTTCATCACTTTCATATCTCGTATATTCGTCCTTGAGCATGGTGAAGTAGAGAAATCCAAAGTATCACGGACCAACGCACTTCAAGATCTTGAAAACTGTATGGAAAGGCTAGGAGGAAAATCGAAAAAAAAAATTTCGTCAATTGCTCAACTTTGTCTCAAATTGGAGCGTCTGCTATGAGATCCCAAGTATTTGTATACACCTGGACTTCACTAGCCACCTAGAATGTGTCTTATGAACTTGATTCAGGCGTTAATTCACGGTATATGATATTGAAGTTTCGGGCTTGCAGAGTAAGAAGAAAATACCAGCCAAAACTTGTTCCGAACACTTAGAAATTGAATTCTTAAGGTTATATATATACCCCCTCGAATAAAACCACACAGATAGAATTTTTTGCTTTGTGAATAATTCTCGTGATCGAGTATACTATGAATCAGATATGAGTTGCTGTGGCCTTCGGAGGGATAACTTTACAGTACGTGATCTGCGAGCCAGTCACGTGATATAATGAATGTGTGTGAGGGGCATGGTAACTTCGGAATAGTGTATCACAATGTACTGCCTAGTCAATTTTTGCGACATCGCTCATCTACATTAAAGGAAACTCCTGATCTCAGGTCATACTTGAATGTGACCTGGATAAAACCATCCATTAAATAATACGGCGATGCCATCAGATAAGTGCAATCCAGCTTCTCGAAATTATATTATGAAAACAGATGTTTCACAAAAAAAAGTCACTTTCCTAGTATCATTGGACTTTTCGAGACCGAAGTTTCCATAAGATATACATATGGCATATCATGTCTTCAGTCTCAACTAAAGAATCATTTGCATGTGCGATAAAGTCCGCAAAACTCGACATGATATGAAGAGGCGATGGGAGTGTATGGCTCGTCAAAAAAATCCATGAGGACATCGCACTTGCTGAAATGTGCACAATGCTAATGTGCAGTCTATTTCATCACAATAGAAGATACAGAAATCTATATTATAGCCTGCTGATATTAACTTTGGGTCAAATATCACTATTACAGTCTGATATGAAATGAAATAAGAATTCCTAGAGTTTCGAGTGTGATCCATTTTCTCTTTTTAAAGGCGAGTGGGAAATGACTCCTGTCCCAGCCACGATTTTGTTACCCGACAAATTCGCAAGGCTTTGACGACATATTCACCTTATGGTCTTAGGACAAATTAATCTCGATATCACTCTACTTTCAAATGGAACATAGTACAGAAACCACAAAATATTTAATTTTTCGTTTCCCCCTTTCACCAATGAGAATGATTATGAAAGTATAAAGAACCTCATGAAAAGAACTTTCGTGGTCTTATTGAAGGGGGTGCCCAGTATGCAGTCTGCCGAGAGCCGGGACTTCTGGCCGCGACTTGACACCTCTCCTTCTCGGCGAAGGGGTAAATATATTTTCTCGCGGCGCACGATAATGTGAAACCTTCAGTCTAGACTCATAGTATGCAGCTTAATGAAAAGACTGGAGTTCGACTGTCTTTTTTGGGGAGAAAAGGGCAAATAACGGTAAAGCTGTTTTAGTTCGTATCTCGGCTCGCGTAAATTTTACGACTTTCGTTTTCCATAGCCTCAGTCTTTGACATATTTTGGGCTCTATCCGTTAGTTGTGTGGCCGTAAGATATTGTGTATAGAAGTGTGTGATTGTTCGAACCTTCCAATCCAAAAGCCAACACTTCGACCCTAAAGGGTTAAAACCAAAATATTCCAGTCGAATTTGGATTAATGCGCGTCGACCATAACTCAATAAGCAAGAAAAGTAGATGAGGATTCTCATAGACGGGTTTGCTTGATGAATATCATTAATAAGTACTTATCTTACTGAATCGGAACGAAAACAAATTTGTAAACCCGAAAAGGCGATTTCTCATGTGAAGCACAAAAAAACGGCGAAGCGCCTTTTATGGAACGCGGTCTAGACTACCGCAGGCAGCCGCAGTCGTGAATTTTTTTGCACACCACGCATAGTACTGTACATCAAAAATCAAGAGGTATAAATCGACCCACGTCGCCCGCCTCACCCGTTTAAGGCAATTTTCGAGTTCAGGGTTGAATTATTTCTACAGTCGTTCCTTTCATATTTCTTTATTACCAATCTACGTGTTTTAAAGTTTCCTAGAAATCACAAAACCTCACTCTTTTCCCTCGCTCTTTTGGATTTTTCTCGACAATGTTGTTTAGATCTCTCGTTCAAGCCGCCCTTGTGGCCACTGCTTTGGCCCAACCCGTGCAACACCAGCACCACCAACACGAGAAAAAGGACGTCGTCACCCGCACTGTTGTTGTCACCGTGGGAACCACTGTCAATGCAGGAGACTCCACTGAAACTGCTGAAGCGGTTGTTGCTTCTGTCGTTACTTCTGCTGTGGACGAAATAGACGCTTCAACTTCGAAGTCTTCCACCTCCGAGACCTCCACTTCATCCGCCTCTACCTCGACAAGCACCTTCAGTGCCCTGGCTAAGGGTATCACCTACTCTCCATATACGGATGATGGCGGGTGCAAGTCTCAGAGCACTGTAACTTCCGAGATCGAAGCCCTTTCCGGCTATGAAATCATCAGACTTTACGGTGTTGACTGTAACCAAGTCGAGTACGTTTTAGGCGCTATGAGCTCCGATCAGAAGCTTTTTGCCGGTATCTATTTCATGGACGCTATCACTGAAGGTGTTGCCACTTTGGCTGCCGCCGTGGAGGCTGCCAATGGATGGGATCAAGTGCACACAGTCTCCATTGGTAATGAGTTAGTCAACTCCGGTCAGGCCTCTTCTTCTAAAGTTGCCACCTATGTTGAAGAAGGTAGAACTGCCTTGGAAGCTGCTGGCTACACTGGCTACGTCGTTTCTGTCGACACCTTTATTGCTATCTACGATAACACGGACTTATGTGATGTTTCGGACTACGTTGCTGCCAACGCACACGCTTACTTTGACGGTGGTTATGCTGCTGCCGACGCCGGAACCTGGGTGTCCTTGCAATACGAGGGTCTTCAAAACACCTGTCCCGGCAAGGATGTGCTCATCACTGAGACTGGCTGGCCATCCCAAGGCACAACGTACGGTCTTGCTGTTGCTGGAACTACTGAGCAATCTGCTGCAATTGCGGACATTTCCGACAAAATGGGCTCCTACGCAATTCTCTTCAACGCTTACGATGATGCCTGGAAGCCAGCTGACACTGACTGTGCATGTGAACAATACTGGGGAATTTTGTAATCTGGGATGTTGCACATTCCAAGTGAAGCTATCAAAGGTTTGCTTCATGTTCATTTTGTTTTCAGAATTGATGCTCTTACTGCATCTCGACTTATGTATACCTTTAAATTGTTTGCCTTTTCTAAATATTTTGTAAGGGTTTTTCCATTCTTGATTCTGGTGTCTTTGTTCTGAAAGCATAAAAGCATCTTTTCCCTTAAATGGTTTGGCTCGCATAATTCTTGGCTTGCTTGGTATTTTCTCGAGCAGCGGACCTTCGGAAATATTTGGGAGTTTGAAGTCATGTGTGGGTGCCATGTCAATCAGTCATGATTTCCTCCAATACAATCTCAAGCACATGTGATGCTCTGAAGAAAGGCTTCTTCTTCCGGAGTGGTTCGGCTGTTACAACATTTTTTTTATAGTCTCAATCAACAAAATACAGTTTTACATATAAATGATGTTTAGTATACAGTTTACCAGTCATGCTGGAACCTCATTAAGCAAAGATGACGACAAACATTCAAGCTTCAAGACCCAAGAATATGCGTCGTTGATTGATGTCCACATCCTTCATATGTCTCAAGCTATCCATATCACCCCGCATCAAAGCTTCATCGGCTTCAGGTGTCCAAAAGCCATTCCCATTGGAAATAAAGAGAATATCTTTCATGTTGTTGGTCTTTTCGTTCTCAAGAAGTGCCAATACTTGCTCAAAGTAGCGTATCATGGGTAATGCAGAGCCACTGGTGACACGGAATACATGGCCAACAAACTTTTTTGTGAAGCCAAAGCTCTGTAGTATTTCAGAGATTTTCTCGAGAGTCATTGCTCCGTGTCCTGCTAAACACTCCTTCAATTTGTCCATGATTCCCTCTGACTTCTGTCTATAGAATTGATCAGAGAACAAGTCGTTGAGAGACACATCGCTGGGCATGTATTGATAGCCACGCGAATAGTCCTGGGACATGGATTGCCTCAAACTTAAATCGATAGCTTCAACATCAGCATCAACACCACCGCTCGTGAGATCTGGATGTATGGCGCTCATATCTCCAGCATCGATAGAGCGAAGCATACTATCTATGTTCAGATTCTTCACAGCTCCAATTTCTTCATCTAGAGCCTCTGACTCCCGTGAGGTCATTCCCATTTCAGTATTGATATGATGGTCTAAATGTGACATTTGGGTGGAGTGATGACCATCCAACATCGGAAAGCCGCCCAACACCGCAACGGCAGCTGCTGCCGTATCTCCCATCTCAGTGCTTCTCGAAGTTTTTCTCGAGCTGCTTTTCATTTTATTCTCCTTTGGTTGTTTTGTTGCGCTCTTACTCTGGCTCTTATCGCGATCTTTACGCGAAGTCATATTTTTCATTGGCTTTGGACCCTCCTTAGTATTCAAATCCCGAATGTACTCATCCCGATATCTTTGCAAGCCATGTGGTCTGGCAAATTTTCTATATCTGTCACGCCAACTCGATGATGAGTGTTGCGGGAAACGTCTCGCGTATTCATCGAAAAATGCAATCAGTACACTAAATTTGTCTTCGTCAAGAGTCCCATTTGTTGTGTGATTGCTTTGAATTCCTGCTACGTGCGTGATAACATCCTCGCACAAATGAAAGTCATCTTCGGCAGTAAACTTATTCTTCATTGTCTTTGCCTGAGAAACGTCAACCGCAATTTTCTGTCCACTCTCGTCGAGAATCAAATTGTCGTAACTATCTGTTTTGAACACATATTGGAGCTTGTGCTCCAAATGGGCCCGATATCTACTTCTGACAGAGTTTCCTGTATGCCCTTTCAAAACGTCATGTTTTGCCAAATCCTCAAAAAATTTATGCGATGTTCTCAACCTTGGTCGCATTCTCACTTGTTCCAAGATGTATGCGTCTGCCTCTGGCGTGAACTTTGTGGTATTCTTTGTCAGTTTGTCTCGTGATCTTTTCGCCCCATGCTCTGTTGCAGAAGAAGAATTTGAGACGTCTATAGCATGTAATCCCTCCTCATCATACGCCGAATTACGCCTCTTACTCAGCAGAAAACTAAAGTTTTCCAAAGGTAATTGGGTGTTATTTCTGATGGAATGATCCACATAGAGTAGCAGATATGTCAATCTGTCAGGCCAAGGAGTGCTACTTAAATGATGTGCTGATGCATTACCGTGATCTGCCGTTATTTGACCACCATTCTCTTGAATGATTCTGCAATAATGCTCATAACTAGGCTCCAGAGGGTCGATGTAATACAAATGAGGAAACAATGCACTCAGAATGGTGTGAGGAACAATATCCCTATTTGATATGATTTGGTGATCTTGAGTCATGCGGCAGGATTGTTGGATGTTTGGGTGTTTGGGTGTTTGGGGTGTTGTGGTGTTTGTTTGAGGTGTCAAGGTGTTTAGGCCTTTTTTTTTGATTTTTGTGGTGAGGGATGGGCGAGAGCGCGCTTTGGCATCTGCGCACTTACTGAGTAAATTTGAGAACCCTAATAGCTTCAGGCTCTTCATAAACAAATAAATGAGACCAATGTTAGGCACTCGAGCCTTTATTCTGAAAAGAAAATTTGTAAAATTGATTGAAAAATTAAGTCAAAATAGCAAGTTGAAGAGTGCCTGACTGAGAATTTCTCGCTATTCAACAACTAACACTCACAAGGCTCTCCTTGTATTGAAGCTTCCCATTCTTTGCCTTTTCCTGCCAAATTAGCATGGCTGACAAGGCACCTCCTTTGACACAGCCCGTATCCAAGCCCTTCGCCCACCGTTTCAAGTTGAGGCCTCTGTGTGCATCATGACCATAGTATACCACGTAATCGTCCATCGAAGTTCCTTCTTTGTGTTTCACATTCCAGACTTTCGACCATGAAACAGCGTCATCTTCGTAAGAATCATCCGTAGTTTCGTTGAAATGGGGGCCAATTAGACCCCTCATTTCCAAGCATGCTAGTGGATCCTGGTCTTCGAGATTTTGTGTCAAATCCCATCTCAATCCCGCATGCACAGCTAGGCCATGCCCTGACTCACTTTTGCCGTTGTTACTCTTTGAGTGCAATGGGACACGGCCCAATAACATCATTACAGGACACAGATTGATGTATTTGACGTGACGAGGCTGCAATTTCTTGGCAAGGAGAAATTCTGGATTATCATTGAGATTATTGGTAGTGATTGGGGGCTCTGAAGTGAGAGACGAGAATCCTTTTCCAGACGTATGGTTAAATGATGGGGCCAGAATACCGTGAAATGCCGCATAGTGTTGCAACACGTAATACTCGTGATTTCCTAGGATACACTTCGCGTCCAACTCTATGAGGTCATCGATGACTTCTAGTGAGTCGGGCCCTTTCGATATGAAGTCCCCTAATACAAGTAGAGTGTCAGATGTTTTGTTGAACGATATTTTTCGAAGTAATTTTTGCAACTCCTTCTGCTGACCGTGAATATCCCCGACCACAATAAGCCTATCTTGTTTGACACCTTTTCTCGAGCCCTCCGCAATGACGTCTTCTTTCATGTCTATCAAAGTCTCAAAAGTTTCGGTGAGGTCGGCGTCTTCAGATGAGCGGTCAAGCTCATGAAGTTTAGTCCATTCGTATACCGCTTCATTCAGTACTGGATTGAGATAAATATCCAACGACTTGATTTTTGGTATTTCATGTATTAAAAAGGGCTTGGGGACAAACTTCAGAGGTAGATAAAAACAAAGAATGTATAGAATAAGACTGCTGATGGCAACGGATCCTACAACGAATGCTTGTTTTTGTCTGCGGGAAAATTGCAATTCATTTTGCTCTGGTACTCCGTGAAAATGGTCTTCGACAGCTTGATAGCTTGTCTTGTGATTTTGATTCTTAACTTTTTTCATTGAATAGAATCGAAAACTTGTACAAATTCACAAGCGTGAGGCGGGAGTCGCAGGTCTTCGCAGTCTATTTGATATCTGGTCCGGTATATAGCTTGATCATTAATATATGTAGCCCACGCTCTACAACGTGCGCAAGTATATTCGCCCCCGCATGCGCAGATCACTCCGCAAATTAATATTTGTTTTGATACCACAAAAGCAGTCACCAGCTATCATACTTTTCTTGTCAATTCAAAACCCACACTGCTAGACCGGGGTTTTGTCTAATTCTTTTAAAAGAGCGCACTCCAGAACAAAATCATCGTAAATCCAACAGGGATAACTTCATTGGGATATTGTCATAGGTTGAAAATGAATGGCAAATCCCGTTGCATGATATAACTTCCTTTATCATAACACATAAACATACATCGAAAGACATTTCTGGTCCGAAATTTTTTGTCAAAAAAACCCTCTATTTCAATTTAACGAACTATAAATCAATACTTTGCATAGCGAAATTGGATTTTCCTTTCTTCTCTTCATTTTCTCCAGGTTGGCTTGAATGTGATTTAGGTGCATCAACAGGCGATTTGCTCGACAACCGCCAAGGTAAGCAGCTTATCTTCCATGGGCCGTCGCACAAAACAATATCAATAAATGGTGTACAAAATACTTTTTCAAGACCGACGCAACGCATAATTTCTAGGATACAATACAATCTATTATTTGTTTGCTAGACATTCGAAAAACATTTGCGGGCCAGGAGGTACTTTTTTAAAAATTTACACCAAGGATTCTTCTCGTCTTCGCCTCTGGCGTAACTTGATTACTTATTTTTTTTACTGTCTTCTAAAAACTCGCCGGCAATTTACAAGAAAAGCTGATTATGCAGTTTTAAAGCAAACACTAATGGGGTTCAAAAACCGAGAAACAAATCAATCTCCCTAGCTGATGTGACATGCCTTATCTTTAGTCTACACAGTTTTCTTCCTCCTGTTCTGGATGATGTATATGTATTCCGTACTCTTTCGGCTCTTAACTCTCAGTATTATTTAATTTTCTCACTTTTGGAGAAAATGATTCCCTCTTCCTAATATCCGGCACAAATCTAGCTTTTGGAACCCAGGCTCAACAGCAGCCGTATACAAAACAATATGGATTATGGGCTTACTATCACTAGCAAGGAGAACTGCCATCACCAGTATATGTAAAGAAATAAAAAGACAACCCAATCATAAGAAAAAATATCCCTATTATAATGGGCGGATTGTTTACAATTTCTAATTCGAGAAGTCTCGTAAAAAAATTGTAAGTCATGATACTGATAATAGAAATCAAAATTAGGGAATCAAAATACGGTTTATTCCATACCACCCACAATTTTTAGGAACGGAAACTTATCCTTGGTTGATTAACCTTCTTATTTGAGTCAAAATTCAAAATTGTTGAGTTTATCCTCCTCCTGCCCCATGTGGACGATCAACTTCTTTTTGAGCCACCATCTTTCGTGAAAGAAGTTGACGCAAATCCGGGTTTATTCTCATGATTTCAGTGTTTTCGTGGCCCATTGTACTAGTGCTCTCTCGATCAATGAGATCTACCATTCTTCTGAATCGTAAAAATAGAAGCTCTGCCCGAACCAATAAGTCGTGTAGCTTCATTCTTCCCAGGAGATCATTCATATACTTCAAAACTTCATCAAACCTTCGCAAGTTCTGTCTCATTATCCTTTCATTATCGCTGAGAACTGCCAATGCCAAAAAAAGATGATACTGACTTGAATACATGTCTGTCCATAGCACCTCCCAAAGGGTGTTCACCTCCTCCCACTCAAATTCGCGCTTGTACCATACTAACAACATTCGGAAAAAGAAGAAGAGATCTGTGGATTCGCAGCTATCCAAATGGCGAAATAATTCAGGTAGCATGAACTGAACAAGCTCATTTAACACAAGCATTTGCTTTTTCATGCCGCTCTGGTCACGTACAAAATTTCGCTCCATTCTCTCCATAAACCCTGCAAATGCCCAAAAAGACATCACCTCATCTTGGAATACCACATATATTGGGGAGAGTAGATCCGTCATGCCTTGAACATAGCCTAAATTCTTATTGTACTCATTGAATGTCAAAAGCACTTCTCTCATTCTGTACAAATGAACGTTTTCGATGCTTGCCAAATCCCAGTCAACTTCTTCGTCTGGTGTTTCGGGTGAGGACTCTCGAGGACTCTGATTCGTTCCCAAAGATGTTTTTTTATTGTCTTTGAAGATTTCCAAGTGACGGTCATTTCGGTGAATGTCCTTCTCGATGCGAACCTTTTGATCCTTCCAAAACTCTGTATCACGCCTGTCAGGGTCTTCAGCCCATCTTCTTTTGAAATCACAGTAACTCGATTCAAGATTCTGATTTGTGGCCTCGCGATCACTCATCGACGAATCCCAAGCATAAACTCCAAGTAAAAAGGGCCATGCTTCTTTTCTCGCCTCTTTCTCTAGTCCACCATGAAAGATTCTTTCTTTGACTTCCTCAACAGTGATAGTGAGTCTACCTTCGTGATCAAAAAGCCCATTCCATTCGACCAAACTGATCCTTTTTCTTCGGGAAGCCTTGCTGATTTCTTGTGGTGTCAAAAGCTGGTTCTCATTACCTAGCTCCCTGTTAATTCGAGCATAAACTGCATCTTCAAGCATGAATTTCCTCTGAGATTGCTCAGCTTCATCCCTTACTTGAGCGGCCCACTTTGCCAAATAAATGCGTGCACTATCAAAGTCGTTGCTAAGAAGTTGCACTTCTGGTTTACTTAATATCAGCTTAACGACACCCTCTGGGACGCGTTCGTCGATCAAATCCACTACTTGATTTTTAGTGCGCAGCCCTAGAGTAGCCACTGTCTCTAAAACCTTCCACTTGGCAGTGGCAATCATCTTGTTGAAGTCAGGTAGTTTGAGAGAAGGACCTTTGGGATTTGTTTCACGCTCACCTCTGTTGTCATCTTGACCGAAAGGTGAGAAATTTCTTAAATCTGAGGAAGACGGGTCAACAAGATATACCGAAGGTTCGACTGTGGATCTATCAACTGCGATAGTCTGCTGAAGGATTTTCAAAAAATCTTGACCTCCCCAATACATAACCCCGTCTTCTCCAAAAGGATCAAAAGCTTGGTTTTTCAGTTTCTGCCTCTGAAGAGTCAGTGGGGACTCGTCATCATGGAAAAAAATGACCGGATATCTGTCTCTTGTCTTACTGTGAATGATGATCGAGCCGTACCACCAACCCAAAGAGGGTGTCCGAAATTGAATCAGATAAATGTGAGAAAGACTGATAGAGAATGAGACAGTATTATCCACCCCAGACAAAGGCGTATCAACCAAATACGCTTTGTGGGGAGTTCTCTGGGGTGTTGTTCCTCCGGCGCTCGAAAATTGCTGCGGAACCGGCTCATCAATAAGGCCATTTTCTAATTCTGCTCTTTTATATATTTCGAGTTCTTTTTTGGCGACCATGTATTCGGGCGTAAAACTCAACAAGAAGTCCTTGTTTGTAGCATTGGAACGTTTGGGCTTGCTTAAAGATAAAAATCCGGGAAAGTTGTCTTTTTTAGAGGTTGTGGGGTGAATGTAGGTCTTCGATTTCACAAACAATAGCTCAACCTTTTTCTGTAATGGCTCGGCTTCCAATGACATCGCAGGCAATGAGTAGTTTTTTAACTAATTCCTATCCAGTTGCTGAGAAAGTGATTGAAAGTATGGCGTTCTCTGTTTGTTGACTCGCAGCAAAATCCGGCTTTAGGTGGTGTCTTTGTTTCCGGGAACCAGTGATCTAGAGAAAGACTTCTGCTTTTGCGTAAAAGATAGGGGAAACGAAAATAGTGTGTGGGAAAATACTGAAAACTCAGTGTAGGCAGATCAAGGCTTGTCAGTCGCAATTCCAATTAAACTTGCAGGAGGTCACATCCGATCCGTGCGAGTTTCAGCCTCGTTTGCGGAGAGAATACTGAAGAAGTCCCCCTGATAAACGGTGCCCCGAAGTGAGATGTTTATTCCCCACATCTGGACAGGTACAACTAAAACTTGATGATTGTAAATTGCAACAAAAAAATCCAGCACATCTTTTTTCTGACGGTAAGATCTTTTAAAATAAAAAGAGGTTTTCATCTTCACAGCGCGGCCACAGGTACTTCATTTTCCACCTCTTGATAAGTTTGAAAACATAATCAACTTTTTGCATTTCATTCTGGAATCTCAAAGTTACAATATTAAATTACTTACAGTAAAAAGGCTTCCTCGCCAATAAATTAAAAAAATGTCTCAAGTGTTAGACTCTTCCATCTAACTTCACTCCTGGAATATGCTCTATGCACATCATCAATGTAGCTAACATAGTGCCTAAAAAGGATTCAAACAGATTCGATCGGATAAAATATCAATCCAGTCTATTTTTGTCTAGACATAAATTGTTTTTTATCAATACTTTTGCGACGCCTTTCGAATAAACTAAGAGTGAGTTCTGAAAATAGTCACAAGTCAATGACTTTATACCGCCATGAAGGATCAGAATGTGATCTCGGAAGCTCCCGTGAATACAAGTACTCGACTCTGTCTCTGCGAAACAAGATAAAGCATTTTCAATTTACGTATGGTTTCTTTTCAAGACATCGGGTTTATTGAAATTATTACGTATAAATATGAGAATTGCCTAGGCGGGCATCACTTCAACGAAAAAAATGCGTATGATGATGAACTGCCATGTCATAACTCGCTTTAGGGGGTTTATTTAAAAAAACTCATGAATTTATCTTTTGCAAGAAATCTTCCATTGAATTTTCCTCATCTGTTTTTTTTTTATTGGAGCGCCTTTACACAACAGATTAAGATCGAAAAAATGGTGTTCATCATTGCGTGCAAGTCGCATGTGAAACTCGCAAATTCTTATGAGTGCTCCGATACCCTGACTGTTAGATAATTAAAGACAATTTCTTCTATGGAATCGATATATGCTACTTACAAATACAACTTACAAATACAATGATCCTGCGCTAACAATATCTCTGTGCACCATCTCAGCGGCTTTGTCCATCTTCTGCTCTAGTTCAACGTTACCGATCGTCTTCGCTGCAGCGACCATCTGTTTGATCATCTCTTCAAGCCTCTTGAACATCCGAATAAGAGAACCCTCGTATACATCTGTCATCTTGCAAATTTGAGTGAAAGAGGCGCCCTTGCACCAAGCATATGTTACTTCCATCAATTCGGGACGAAATTCTTCGACATATTCTTTCTCTGCCACTTCAAGATTACATTCCTTATAGATTTTCGCGAGTTTTGTGGCCATTTCTTGCATCGCTTTTAACGGCTCTTGCAATTCTGGTTTGAGACGAGGTACCTCTTTGGCTCTCTCCTGAAATACAAAGCATGATAATAAGGAAGCACACTGCTCTGGGTTCATCTCATTGAATGTACCATTAAAAATGAGCTCGGTGAGTAAGAGTTCGTCCCCTGTAGATATCTCACACGCAACTCTACCTTTTAGTTCAATAATATCGTTTTGGGTGGTGAAACCAAGCTTTCTCAAAACTCTCTTTCTATGCTTCAAGTCATCTAGTTGTATAACAGCCTGAGCCTGTAGAATCTTCTCCTTCACTTCTTTAATTTGCTCATCGATATGAACTTTTTGTGAAAATTTAGCGTACAAGTCATCGATTCGATCAGATCCATGAAGCACATTGGTGGTCATCTTGCTTTCTAAAACATCGATCTTTCGTAACAACATCTTGAAGTCCGAGTCTTCAATTTTCATACTCTCCACAGGGTTCATCAATGGGATTCCATCAGGCAATTTCTTTGGCAAATCCTTCAAAGCGCGCACTAAGCTTCGTTTTGCAGTGGAACTCTTGTAATCATCTGGCATTTTCAAGCGCACACTCGAAATAGCATATATGGAATCAAGAGTTATAGGGATAAATTCCGCGCGGGCTTTTTCCTCGCCATTGATCGGGCGGATACCTTCTGGAAGTGAAGGATTCAATGGTTTGATTAAATTAACAGGCGAATCCACAAACATAGAACAGACAAACACAGTCACGATGTAAGCTTCATGATCCGAGAAAACCTGTGTGGGGCCTCTCTTGTTGCTTCTCTTGACAAATGATGCCACCATTCCCCAGCCGTAGTGATGCTTGCCGACCTTCACTTGAATCACTCTTCCTGGCTGCAAGAAAGGAAGAATGTGACCAGGATGTGTGATGACCCGGCGCACATCCTCCTGATAGTTCAGCAATTGCTTCTTCAAGTCGTAGTACTCTTTTACCAAAAATTCGTCTTCGATGACCGTATTGTTGTACTCGATCGTCAACTTTTGAAGTTCGTTCTCCAAAAGAGGTACAGAGGCTGCGTTTTGAAATTGAAAAAAAGAACTTTCAAGCATAAATTCTGGTGAGATTCCTTCAACCCGCATCAAGTTCAAGATCATATTGTACCCTAAGTGGAACGCAGAGTCTAGTCTGTCGGCTTGACCTTTGACCATACCTTTGGCTACTTGAGGTTCCATTTTCTCGTCGATCATCATTATGACAATTCCTCGATCGTCCAATCCTCTGCGCCCAGCTCTTCCAGACATTTGAATGTATTCACCACCGGATACCCAGCGAAAGCCTTTTCCATCCCACTTTCTCACAGAAGTGAATACGACCGTTTTAGCAGGCATATTGAGTCCAATGGAAAATGTTTCAGTCGCAAAAAGAACTTTTAGAAGTCCTTCTTGAAACAAAATCTCGATAATTTCCTTCAAGATTGGTAATAAACCAGAATGATGAATACCGATACCCCTTTTGAGCAAAGGAAGAATATTTTTGATCTGCGGAAGCTCTTTGTCTGCATCAGGAAGCAAGCTGATAGCATTGTCAAAGATCTTCAGAAGTGCAGACCTTTCCTCATCATTATTGAAATCGAGCTTAGACATCTTCAACGCCAAGGACTCGCAGTCTCTCTTAGAAAAGGAAAATACAATCACGGGATTGTATCTTTTCATATAGATCATTTTAACAATTTTATAGATATCACTGTTTCCATCTTTGACGCCACCTTTCTTAGTTTGTCCATTTTTCTTGCCGTTTTTGGCCGAGTCAGCCGACGCGGGGTCGTCTCCTATGCTGTTGGATATGGACGACATTGCTTTCTGGAAATTTTCTTCTCGAAAAGTACCCTTTTCATCAACTACCAAATGAATACCATCACCTGCAGCGGGGAACAAATAATGCTGTAAAGGAGTTGGTCTAAAGTCTGTATAGACAACATGACAGGGTTGGTTGTGCGTTTTGACGATCCACTCAGCGAATTCCATTGCGTTAGGAATGGTTGCAGATAAAAACACGTGGTGAACCTTATCTGGAAGCAATATGATCGTCTCCTCCCACACGACACCTCTTGATTTGTCTCTCATGTAGTGAACCTCATCGAATATAACCCAGGCCACTTCACGCATTACCTCAGATCCTCTGTAGAGCATACTACGCAAAATCTCAGTGGTCATTACAAGACAACCAGCATCGGGATTGATGGTGACATCCCCTGTCATCAAACCAACATCCCCGAATTCAGCCAGAAGCTCTCTGAATTTCTGATTACTTAAAGCCTTGATTGGTGATGTGTAAATGACTCTTTGTTTGTCTCTAAGAGATTGAGCTATCGCATACTCAGCTACAACTGTCTTGCCTGCAGATGTATGCGCTGAAACCAATACCGACTCGTCCCTGTCAATACAAGAAATAGCCGTGTCCTGGAATGGATCCAAAGTAAAGGGGTATGTGCGTGCTTCAGATTCCCTCTTGTGCTCTCCAATTGGAACATAGGGATAGTCTGGAGGTATAGCCACTTGATGTCTAACCTGATGCTTCAACTTGAGTCCAGAAGATTCCCCTGTCAATGCTTCGGTAGACTGTGCCAAAAGTCCAGCGGATGCAGCAACTTCTCTCGAAGCTTCTATCTCAATTGCATCACTCACAACAGCTTTCTTAGGCTTTTTTTCTGTGGTTGTGTCAGCCTTCTTCGTCAGTTGTTGAGCACTTTCGGAGTTCGATCTTTTTTTCAGATCTTGCAGGACGTCGACTGCATTTGAAACGATGTCTTTTGAGTCAAGAGCTACAGCAGGAACTTCTGCCGGCGCTTCAGAAAAGACATCAAATAGATCGTCACCGTCCATTTGTCAGTTTCTCTTTACTAGGTAGGCTTCTTTTTTTTCTTCACATACCGAGATGCCCAAGAGTGAGCTCATCAAATAACATCCGTGCATCTCAAGCTTCGAAAATTGTGAATTATGTCGAAATGGTAATGTATTCCAAAGCGTATGGTTAGTCCTTCTGCCAAGTTTTTAACCAATTTTGTTCATTCTGTTCATTTTCTTCATTTTATATGACACGTCTACTTTCGTTCTGTAAAACCCTTGGCTTAACTCAGTCACAGCTGGAAGCTTCTTGATGCGAATATGATATGCCGAAGGAAATTTCGACTGCGTCTTTGATAAAAGGTATCTTGCATAAGGTTTCGATAATTATCTTTTACGCAAAGGTGATTGCATGCATAAGTAGCTAACACAACAAGCAGAAGAGTTGTTTGTGATACATATCCTTGATCGCAAAACTCGAATTTTTGCCAGTATCATTCATTAAATCTACCTTCCTTATTTCTCTCTACGAAATTCAAAATTGTCAAAAAAACTGCAAAATGTCATCAAATTGTGAACAAACGAATGAATGATTAGAAGTAGATTTCATGAAATTATAAAGTTTACGTCTATCCTAACTAGTTATTCGACTGTCTGCAATTCTTTCATTGTCCGCCACTTCTCCCGATCATATTTCCCAATGACAGCACTCGGAACGCTGCTCACACGTGACTTATCCAGGAACTCTCCGGTTTCGTAATCCCAAGGCTTATGTGGGGTAAAGAGATACGCCTTTTGGTTCAACTCCAAATCATCTTTTTGAAAGTTTGGGCTATGACCTACGGGTGGTAGCTTTGCAAGTGAGGGTTTTTTAGGCTGCAAGTCTAGCAGCCGCCGAGAGAAAATCTTGTTTCTATATTTCCTCGGGGAGGAAGACCTGCTGGAAATTGCAGAAGCAACGGAAATCATGGAGGTCGCAATTGAGCTTGAGTGTTTATGCTTGAGAAGTACCTTTGAGTGCCTATTTTCCACAATTGAGTCTTTTCTTTTCAAACGACCAATCATCTTTTTGATGGGTGAGGATTCTTGTGGATCTTCCTGAAGATTCACATCAAACTCATCTTGTTGTGGAGTTGTAAACTTGTGAAGGGTATCAAACAGGCCAGGTAAAGTATTGGTGGAAATCCTAGAAATTTGATTAGAGTTTTCTCGGTATGTGTGCAAGGATGGGGCACTCATACCCCCGACAGATTCTGCCAGCTTATGTTGTGAATTGGAGCTATAGAGTATAGGTCCACTGGATCTACACAGCCGAAGCCATTGATCTTTATTTGCCTCCCATTCATGCAAAGAAATATTCTTAAGTAGGGTCGTGTCATTTTCAGTGTTTTGACTCCATTTGGGTACCTCTAGAGGTGTGTATTCGAGCCCTTCAAGGAGATCTTTTTCGGGGAGTCCTGCTCTCGGATTTTGTCTTGATGCATCCTCAAAAGTAGCCTTGAAAGCAGGGAGGAGAAAATTTTGCCGACCTGGAAGGCTTGAGTCTGAATTGTCTGGCACATAATCTATTTCTGTGTATGTCTTTTTAGGAAACAAAGAAAAGTTTTCGGGTGTGATATCACGATTCTTCCCATTTGTGTAAGAAATTAAAGACCCCTCTCCCCAAACATCATCACCCTCACCTTTCAAATGGGGAGTTAATATTTGTCTAGAGTTCCTATTTCTCCCATATGTATATGATATATCATTCAGATACCGAGGGTTTCTTTCAAAGACTTTATCAGTGGTGTTCTTGAGTGTCGGTATTCTTCGTGATGCGCGTAAAACATTTTCGAAATTTTCATTGCTAACCTTATCTTTTGGGATATTTTCATTGAGTGAGATAGAACTCAGTCTTCTCTTGGTTGTGATATCCGATGCTTCAGCATTACCATGGGTGTCGACAACTGTCCTTGAATAGAGAATCAGCCCTGTTGTATTGGAGCGATTTACTCGCGTTTTGGGTAAGTTGAATGATCCTGATGGATCCGGAATCACTCCGTTCTGCAGCAAATTGTTGTTGAATTCGATTATGTCATGCCCGAAATGAAAAGGCTTTGTGCTCATCCAATTTTCTGAACTGCTCTCATACATTGCAGAATTCGACATTGATGCTTGAATAAGCCAGTTAAGAGACACATCGTCTTCGCGCGACATACTGGGAACAACGAGAGTACCATCGGAATCTTTATTTCGAAGTGTTTTATTCGACAGCAGACACTCGCTTAAATCAAGACGGACATTTGGAGGCCGAAATTGTGTAGTGTGGGCTTTGTTAAGAGATAATTTCTCCGCACTCAGCTGGTCCGATTGCCAGCCAGTGGCTCCGGACTCAGGATCCTTTGTTTGCTCCGAGCAAGTTTCACGCCTTGTGGATTTTGAAAGCAACACAATTGAAAGAAATACACCAATAGTGAGCATCGAAGCCAAGGACAAAGAAAGAATGGCAGGGATGATGTTGGCGAAGGACACTTTCAGGTTGTCATCTATTGCAAACCAACTCGAAAGGAAGACTAATAAGATAACATTCGAGGCGAAATAAAATACACAGAGCACACTTTGAAGCAGAACGAGAATGACAGACGGCTGAAGAAATGAAGATGCTGACAGGAATGTGCCCAACGCAAAATAACTGGTAATGAAAATGATGAGTCTAGTATCATGATGGTGGTGGAAAGAAAGTACCGTCAAAACTGCCTGAGAATAACAAAGGCACGCAAGAAGCAATTGTGTTGATATCCAGAACCAAGTCATGACTGGTCAGAGATCAGACACTTTTGGATGTCACCTTTTCGATTTTATTTTTTTCGAATAAGAAGTGGGGTTCGAGTTTCTTTCTTAGCAATTTGATGTATTTGATTGGGCAAAACTATGAGTATACCGGGCACGGCGATTAGATTTCAGTATTGGACAGCAAAGATACGAGTAAGCCTTTGAACGATGTAGGCTCGTCTGTATAGGAAAGAAATTTCTAAGCTTCTCAAACAAATGTGCATGAAATCATGAGGCAATGTTCGCATTATTTACATAAAAGCCGTTTTTGGAAAGATGGTTGCAAATTATTGCGGCGGAATATTGTGCGCGACTGCCGCGCTAAATAGCACTGCCTGAAGGCGAGTAGGAAGCTCAATGTGGCCGGAAACCGACAGGGCAAATAGAATATACGCAGAATAATATTTTTTATACTTTTAAGACACAAAACCTACATAAAAAAAGGCTTCATCAGCAATGAATGCACAATTCATTGTCATTCAAAAGACAAAGTCTCCAGAGATCCATCTGTTGACCATGTCCAACGAGTTCTCTGGCTGGTCGAATGGAACCATGTGTCCTGCGCCAAAAACGCGCAAGAAAGTAAAGTGCTTGTAGTTCTTCACTTCACCTGCAGCCTTGTCGTTGACTACCCAGTCCCTAATGGGCTGTGCCTCAAACTTCTCGTGTTCAGACCATGGTAACTTGTCAACCCAGGCTTGATTACCCAACCAGTTGCAGATAAAATCCTTGTCCCCTGCGTAAATGAGTACAGGCAAGTCTGCCTCCAACATGTCGACAACATTCTTGTGATAAGGTCTCATCCAGTCACCAGCAAACAAAAAGTTTCTGTTGACGTCAAAGTTACATCCTTGGTATGCCTCAACCTCAACACCCAACATTTTGCGGACCTCTGGTAAATTCAAGTAGTCATCAATATACTGCAATTCTTCGTAGCACAAACTGTTGCCCTTGCATTCAGTTCTGATATCGTAAACATTTCTGCCGGTCTGTTGGTAAGGGCCCATCTGAGCATTGTTACAGTAGATGCTGGCTGGTACACAGGACCATACTGATCCAGAGTTGTAACAGCTCTCGATCATGGACGTGCATCTGGGGATCGAGGCAGCCATATTGTCACATTCCTCTGGAGACAAGACTGATGGCTCTCCGCCCTCACCACAAGCCATTGGTTGATAGTATTCGTACTGAGTCAATGGGTCGGTCAAGCCGTTTCCAATCAAAACGGACTTGAAGTTGAAAGAGCGTTCTGGGTGACTCAAGATTTCAGACGAAAAGACTGGAATGTAATGACCGCCATAGGACTCACCGGCAATGTGGAAGTCGAGCTTCTGGTATTCTGGGAATTGCTTGAAGAACAACTCCAAGAAAGCATACACGTCTTTACCGGCTGCAACGGTATTGGTGACAGACTGAGAAGAGTAGGAAAAGCCGACGTTGACAGGCTGGTCCAAGAAAATGACAGAAGCGTTGTTGTTCCACGAGTAAGGATTGAACTCGGGCTTCAAGTTGGCCGTGATGGACGAAGGACCCAATTCAAAGAACAACCCGGTCAAAGAGGAGCAACCAGGGCCTCCGTTCAACCACAAAATAATAGGATCGTTCTTGGGGTCATTTCTGGATTCAAAGAACCAGTAGAAGAAATGTTTGTCCTCGTCCTCCACGTCCAAGTAGCCTGTGTACTGCTTCACGGAGTCAATCCCCAATTCTTCAGGAGTCGACTTGACCCTCAATTGGTGATTGGGAAACTTAGTGTCGGACACGTGGAAGTCAAATGCAGAAACATTTTTAGTGGCCTTCTTTGGGGGAGTCTTGAAGCTCATCTGGGAGATCTGCTTTGGAAACTCCAAAAACATGTCTTGCCACAACTTGACGGCATCCGGGGGGATACCGCCAAGGGGCTCGCTAAAGTATTGCGTGAGTTTGGAGAGCACGTCGCCCTTTTTCAGATCCAACGCATCCACAATCTGGGAATACTGAGAACTCACATGCCCCCAGTTTTCGATGAGGACTTGTTGAGTATTTTCAAATCTCATACCTGCGGCAAAATTGGGGAGAATAGCGGCATTTGCCCCCGCGGCGGCGAATGCCAAAGTAGCCAAGGAGGCAACTTTCATTTTTAACAGGGTAGGTGTACTTTCAAAACACAGAGAATTGAGAGCACTAGACAGCTAGTTTACTTACTTCGATTCTAAGCAAAAATCTATCTAGCGAGTAGGTGTGTTGAAGGAAGTGGCGTCAGGGTTCTTTTTAAGGAAAGAAGAAAGTGGTAGGGAGATAAGAATTGTTGGATTGCAAGTTGCGGGGAGGGGGGTGGCGGGCAGACTGCATACCGGTTTAGTCGTGCCGTCCAGCGGTATGGCTGGTGGCGATGCGCGTAATATAGCCAGGCACAGGACATACGTAATTGCGATAAGGGTACCCGGTGGATTAGCCAAGAGAACCAGCCCGGGATTCCCGGACATTAAATGGGGATTTAATGCTAGCACATAGAGATTTCTTGTTCACGTGAGAATCAAAAGCTGTACCAAATTCTCATATTGCGAGGGCCCGTCGTTTGGTAATCTAATTTAATTAAAGGGTAGCGATTCAGCAAGTTTAGCTCGAGAACTGTTTGGCAACCCTGGTGGCCTCAAAATTCGCGCCGGCTCAACTGCGTACGCAGGCAGACCCAATTCATGCAGTGTACTAACTTGGCTGATCGACGTGTTTACTAAGCAATGATAAAATTCTTCTTCAGATCTAAAGACAGCCTTGAATTATGAGCATTTTTCGGTGTACGAGCCCTCTGTTCAATTCCCTTTGATTCTTCTTATGCATCTTTGCAATATGTATTGTTGTTTCTGGTCTGTACCCCGCTCGAATTCTGTGCAATTTTATATTTATCACCACAATAAACTTGCGGTTGAAGGTAGCTAATATCGACGAAAAAAACGTAAAAATTTATAGAGACACAGAGAAACAAATCAAAGGAAAGCTTTTGCATCATCACCCAGTTGCATAGTTCCTAATTGGAATAATCATCTCCAGCAGACTCGGACTACAACTTGCAATTACCGGTTGCTCAACTTTGCGAGCCTCTTGTCGTTATTATTAAATTTGCTCATTTTATATCGTCAAGTCAGATTTCGTTTTTATCTTCATTAATGAACTGACCACTCTGAAGACATAATTCTCTTCGCTTTTTCCATGTTTAGTCCAACCATCTGCAAATATTCGACCTCAAGGTTCAAAACTTTCATTTCGCGCTAAACTCTTTTAATTGAATGACAATGCTCAAGAATTAACTCATGAAATGATTAGCACATGTTATTTTCTAAACACAGTGGAAAATCAAAGCTTATTTAACTACTTTTCAAAGTAAGTAGCCGATTTTTACAAATATTATGTTGGGTATCACCACTGGTTAAAGTACATATAATCCGCCACAGCTGCGGATTATATGTACCTTCGCAAAACTGGGGATTCTTCCAATGTATCTTTTATTAGGTGTCATCAGCTAGTTCCTCATTGAGCTCAAGAGTATGAATTGTCTTAGAGGTTTTGACAGCTGCTTGATAATTCGAAAAAGCTTAAAAATAGAGTGATGTGAGCGAATATGGGAATGGTGCAAAACGAATTTCCTTTTCAAAAGATAATTGAAGTAGCCCAAAAATTGTTTCTCGGATACCTATGAAATACGTATGTCCTATGATAATATTTACAGTATCAAGGCAATGGATGTTTTCTTGAAAACGAAGCCGTTTGACAGATTCATTTAATTAATAACCTGCTCAAATATTGAGTTGGGGGGTGTGCGTTTCTGAATTGCGAATGTGAAACAATCCTAAAGTAAACTTTCTAAGAATATGTTAAAATAAAGATTTCATTGGGCATCAAAAGCCTGTGTGGCGTAATGGTTAGCGCATTTGACTTCTAATCAAAAGATTCCGGGTTCGAGTCCCGGCATGGGTTCCATTGCGGCTTTAGCTCAGTTGGGAGAGCGTCAGACTGAAGATCTGAAGGTCCTGTGTTCGATCCACAGAAATCGCATCTTTTTTGCTTTTATAATTTTTTTCAGGACGTCTGCGCGTTATTATAATTCGTTGTCTTTATAGAAAAGGCCTGCTCTGCATATCAAAGATTGTCTCAGTTGATCAGAACAAAGCAAATTGTGATTTAACAAATGCGCTTCTTGCATTATTCGCGGAAACGCAAGGCAGTGGTATCGATCTTGGGTGAAGGTATCTCTGGCAAAGTTGAGCTTTATGAAAAAAACGGCATGAAATATGTCATAAAAACTTATCACGATAAGGAACAGCACGAGACACGACGAGAGTACAAAAACCGAGTGTTGCATGAATATCGTTTGCTTGCTACGCTAGATCATCAAAACATCATTCGAGTATTCAAATCTGAAGTGTCTGCCAGTGGACTCAAAGTGAAGGTGTTTTTGGAAGCAGGATCTCCAAACCTCAATGTTCTTTTAAATAAACATGAACCTGCCTTGGACCCCGACAAGTTGCTTCTGTTGTGGAAGCAGGTATGCGAGGGAGTTCGATATCTACATGAACGAGAGCTTTGTCATAGAGATTTGAAACTAGAGAATCTAGTGATGTCGCCAGACTACACGGAAATAAGAATTATCGATTTCATGACGGCGTTCGAATGCCGGAGACCTGCTGTGGGAATCGTTGGATCTTGTCGTTACATGGCTCCAGAAATGTGGTCCAAGATATCTTACGAAGGTAAAAGTGTTGACATGTGGTCTCTCGGAATATTGTTGTATCGTTTTCTTACACGGAAGTACCCGTGGCGACAAGCTGTACATCTGGATCCTGATTTCAAGATGTATGCTGAAAAATCAGAGCTCGTTACAGACTCAAGTAATGTGGATAAAATCAAGACATGCGCCGAAATAATCCAGAAGAATATTCCATTATGGGAGATGTCTCCGGATCCTGAACTCGTATCTCACTTGTTGGATGTCGCTCCTTCTGAACGTTATGTAATCAACCAGCTTTTTAGCGATCGTTGGTTTACATCGATACAAACACGTATCAGTGACCCTTTTTTTCAAGAAGGATAACTTCTTAAAAAGCTAACCAGCATTCTTCTTAGTCTGAAAATAAAGCATGCGAAAGGTTGATTTTTGAACTTGGAATTAAAGGCCCATGATAACAAAGAATATTGCTGATATCGCGATCTTTATGCCTGGAAATTTAGTGTTATATGCGTATTTCGAAAAGGGTGAATTTATTATTAATTTCTCCAAAAAATTGAGTAACGACAACTTTGAAGGATCACAAAAATCGGGAATTGTATTTGCACTTTTCAATGTCACGTTTCTAAGATAGAAGTTTGACCGAGATAAGCGTGTGACTCGGATGTGGAATGAAGGAGTCAAGTGTCCAAACAGCTTTTTTTTTTGCAGATTCTCAGCTGTGAGTATCAAATCCGAGTCAATAAGCCTCAGCGCCAGGCCTGTATTTTGTTCTGTCCTCACACATATCGAAAGCAGACAGAATCAAAAGTGACTCTGATCATATCTCGCGCATCATCTGTTCTTCGAAAACACATATACGTGCCTAAAGCGGAACTAAATCATATACTTTGGGTGGAAACCCTTTGAAATTGGGTGTACGACTCTATAAAAGAAGAAAGATTCTCTAGTAAAAGGACATTCAAAGTAGAATATAGAATATGACAACAAGTTCAAGAGCTGTTTAAGTGTGTCCTGTATTGAAAGCTACTCCACAATCGATATAACGTGCCTTTATCAAGAGAATCCCTCGCGGCACCAGATACTATACAGCCGTCTGTGGTCACGTGACAGTCGCCTCACTCGATGACTCAGATTTTTTTCATACAAAAGCAACCGACAGCCACTGTGCATTCCACTACTCAACAGAAATCATGTATTCCCGTTCCGTCAGCTCATTCAAGAGTCTCCCAAGATTCTCCTTGGCCAGACACTATGCACTTTCCGTGAACGCCCAGGCCCTTATCTCCAAGTCCGTGAAAGAGGTGGACCCAGAGATGGCTCTGATCTTACAGCAAGAGAAAGACAGACAGAGAAACTCCATCACTTTGATTCCATCGGAGAACTTCACGTCCAAAGCGGTTATGGATTTGTTGGGTTCTGAAATGCAAAACAAGTACTCTGAAGGCTACCCCGGTGAGAGATATTACGGTGGCAATGAGATCATCGACAAGGCCGAGTCTCTCTGCAGAAACAGAGCTTTGGAGGCCTTCCACTTGGACTCCGCCGAGTGGGGCGTGAACGTGCAGGCATTATCTGGAGCACCAGCTAATTTGTACGCGTACTCGGCCATTTTGGACGTGGGTGACAGAATCATGGGGTTGGACTTGCCTCACGGTGGCCACTTGTCTCACGGCTACCAAACTCCCTCGGCGAAAATCTCGTACATCTCGAAGTACTTCCAGACAATGCCGTACAGATTGAATGAGGAAACTGGATTAATTGACTACGACACCTTGGAAAAAAATGCCATTTTGTTCCGCCCAAAGGTGATTGTCGCCGGTGCCTCTGCGTACTCCAGAGTCATTGACTACAAGAGAATGCGCCAGATTGCCGACAAAGTAGGTGCATACCTCTTGTCTGACATGGCCCATATTTCTGGCTTGGTTGCTGCAGGTGTCACAGACTCGCCCTTCCCATACTCGGACATTGTCACTACCACCACCCATAAGTCTTTGAGAGGGCCCCGTGGTGCCATGATCTTCTTCAGAAAAGGTATCAGAAAGGTTACCAAGAAGGGAAAAGAGATCCCATATGACTTGGAGAGAAAGATTAACTTCTCTGTTTTCCCTGCCCACCAAGGTGGTCCACACAACCACACAATCTCCGCCTTGGCCGTCGCCTTGAAGCAGTGCTCTGCGCCAGAGTACAAGGAGTATCAGCAGAATGTTGTTGACAACGCCAAGGCCTTTGCCGATGCATTGGAGTCGAGAGGCTTCAACTTGGTGTCCAACGGCACTGATACTCACTTGATTCTCGTGGACTTGCGCTCCAAGAACATCGACGGTGCTCGTGTGGAGGCTGTTTTGGAAAGAGCCAACATTGCTGCCAACAAAAACACTGTCCCAGGTGACAAGTCCGCTCTTTTCCCTAGTGGGTTAAGAGTCGGCACGCCTGCCATGACCACTAGAGGTTTTGGTGCCGAGGAGTTCGCCAGAGTTGCGGAGTATTTCCAGAGGGCTGTGGATATCGCCATTGACTTGAAGACCAAGGAGCTGGGTTCTGTTGCCAAGGAGTTGTTGGCCTCTTTCAAAAAGTTGGCCGACGAGAGCGCCGAGGTGAAGGCTTTGGACGAAGAGGTAAAGGCCTGGGCCAGCGAGTACCCTGTTCCAGGTGATTTGTAAATACCAGAGATCAGGAACTGGTTTGAGTTTAAGGATTGAATACAATCGGTTTTTACAACTACTGGCGTTAAAAGGAATGCCTATATCCAGCACTTTGTGCTCAGCTGTCAATTCCAGATCGCATTGTAGAACGTGCCGATGATGTAGGCACTAGTGCTGATGCATATACAAATATGCTATCTTCGGACTGGTGAATCGGTACATGCAGCGAACCAATGCGAGAGAAAACTTTTGCTTTATTTTCTACCACTGCAGTCCTTGACACTGTTAAATATACTTTGTGTATAACCTGGCGGCTTCATACAAGCGGACGGTTTCTTGCACATAGTAAATGTCAATCCTGCAGGACGCACAAAGACCTTGAAATTAGCGCTGGGTACGAGTTGCATAATCTCTCTACACGAAGATTGACACGATGTGACCAGCAGAAATATCCAGTTTATCAATTTATTTCCAAGTCTGCACATACAATAAGCCTATAAATATTCCCTGATATTCAAGATACCGGTGGCACTTCACGATTCGACTCGTGAATCCGAATTCTTGGAGAAAGCCCTCTTTTACTGTGAGCGAAGGAGGATTTTCAAGTGCATCAGCATCTCAGTGCAGATAAAGAAGCCTCTCAATAACAATATTATCTATGGCTCTTTGGGAAGTTTTGTCTTGAAATACCTGCTTCTTTCTTCTCTGCCTCGTGGCTAAGAGCTGCATGTGACGTTTGAGCCTCTCGACCGAATCCTCTTCAAGGATGTATACTTGGTCAATGAGACTGTGACATATCTGTTAAAGGACGACGCCTTAACAGATATCGAGCTGACTTTCATATCCCTTTATGAGAACCATGTAAGGCAAACTGCATTGTGAAAACTAGTCTACTACAAAAACAACGGGTGGCTCACGTTCCATAGCTCTCATAACTTCACTGATGGCGGATCGGTAATTGCAAATTTGAAAGAATTGGTCAAGCGTTTTAATCTACATCAACAAGCAGTTGCCGAGGATATTTCTTTTTCACTTGACAAAGACTTTCACCTTCTTGAAAAGGGTCTTTTCGATCGCGCTAATTACAAGCCTGACATCTTTTCACAATTGGCTTCCAGAACCCTTAAGCTGATAATCAGCTCGTGGCCTAGTATTGTGCCATCAGTTCTTGAGAATCAACGGCACTATCTGGTTTTTGTTGAATGTTCTCCCGTACCGTTTTAGAAGAAAATTTGTTTGGAGAGCGATTTTCTCACTAGCGAAGCGCCTCCTCACTTAACTCTACCCGCCCATTTTTCATCAATTTTGACACAGAAACCTTGCATAAAATATTGGAGGCGTGTCGTGAGTACAAGCTGAAGCTTCTGACTTATTTGACCATTGTCTACGTTTACACTATCCATCAGTTATACCCAGGGGTTTATTACGATAAATACTTGAAATTAGTTTGTCCAGTGAGCTTCCGAAATTTGTTCCGTAGTCTTCAATCTCATAGCAGATATCTTGGAAACGATGGCCGCTTTGATGATGGCTTCTACACTCATGGCGCGACCTACTTTCTTGAGCCGTTTTTCAGGTTCTCTTGGGAGACTGTTCGCAAATACCATCGATACTTTCATGACACAGTCAGTAGCGAAAATTGGAAGAAAGATTATTTCGTGGGACGCCAAACAATGGAGGCTCACAATTATATCAGTGAAAAATCTGAAAATGTTGGTGATTACTCAAGAATTTGCCGATTTTCTTGTATTCAGAAAAAAAATATTTTTTCCAATATAGCCAGAATGATCACTTTGACACCTGATTCCGCTGGCATGCGATTTCCTTTATAAAAAAAAAGAAAAGAAAAATAAAATGTTGTCGTTATTTTGGAATTCAGTTCTTAGCATATGTAGATTGACAAGTAAGTGGGTTTCAAACACGCTCACAAAAAAACAAAGTGATCACGTGATATATTATATCGAGCATTTGAAGACTTGAATTGATGGCATAGGACGCGATATTTTTGAATAACCATGCCTGTCCCTCGTCCGATGCTAGAGCGCGCAGGTCGCTACCAGCTTGAGTGTGGATCGCAGTCGATATCTTGGTCCAAGAATGGCTTCATTTGCTATGCATCCCCTGCATCCCTGGGACATAACTTAAGCATGACGTTTCTCGAAAATACCAACGGTTCAAAATGGCAGTTGGCAGATCCGCATAAGTTGACCATCAAGCCGCTGGAAAACAGCGCAATACCCAATATACAAGTGGTGCTGTGGAGCAGTATACTGACAGATTTGGCTGTATTTGACGAGAATGGCAACTTTTATGTTTTGTTAGCTGGCGTAGGGCTTCTTCGAGGAAAAAATACAAGGGATGAATCAGCACCTCATGCCACAAATTCAAGTCACACACACAGTGAAACAAATTCAGGCTCTAACATCAATAATAATCGTGAAGGTGAGACCGCTGAAGGACCTTCGTACGAATTAACCTCATATAATCACGCAGAGATGATTTATAGAGACATCGTACCTCCTGGGGTTTTCTCTGACGAGCAATGGAGATGCGTTGCGTTCGAATGGCTTGGAATAGATAAACCTCAGATTATCAACAAGCCTGCCAAAGCTGCGACGAACAGCACGTCATATATGTACGGCGTTCACCTGTTTCAATCGCCGCTTTTGGCACATCCGATAATCACTAAACAGGCATGTGTGGCGCTTAGGCGTAACGGTACATTTTCTCTCTACCATCAAGGTGAACACAAAGTCGAGTATCACAAATTGTCTTTACACTTGACCCCCAACGGCGCAGAGGAATCGGTCAACTACACCTACGCATCAATTGGTTTTACTTGTGAAAAGAACGTGGTGGTCACTGCATTTGAAGCGAACTCGGGTAAAATTTTCACCTATTCTGTTTCTGTGGACTGGGGGTTTCTCAAAGAGTCTGCAGCCAAACAAAAATCGGATCCTCAATACTACACACCAAAGGACAAACAAAGGCCCCCTGAAATACACGCAACTTTAGTGCACGAAATGTCACCTTTACCTTCGGTACAAGCTCAAGTAAACAACGAAGTTAAAGAGACTAACTTTGAGCATTTGACGCTTTCTCTGATTGATGTCCTTTCCCCTTGCCACCAAGAAGGTTCTGACTTGGAAATCTTGATAAGTTATGACATAGTTGCGGCTGATGACTCTCTTTATACCACAATACAGCGGTTCCGTATGAAAAATGCGGGCCAGCTTTTGAGCTCTCCATTTTCCTCAATGAATAACCCTGGCTCAGGTGCGAAAGGAGCTGTATGGACACTTGTGCTACAAGACAGAATTACTCTTTCACACAAGCTCAAGGCGATATGCACATCGGTCTCTGGCTCTTTGGTGTTGCTTGTTGGCGAAAACAGCGCTATAACTCCTATCAATCGAGAAAATTGGACGTCACTTGATCTGAAGGTAACACCAGAAGTCAAGTCGGAATTCCATGAACGAAACAGACCGTCAACCATTAGCTCGCTTCTTGATTGTGATTTCCGAATACCTCAATTCCAGACTGGTTGTGCTCCATTTATGTTTGCGGTCTCGCCTAACTTGACTGGCGTAGTTCATATTGCGGTTGAGTCAGACGAGAAAGCCATCTTCACCACTCTCAAACGCCACTCTAAGAATTTAGACAGAAAAACATTAAGCCTGGCCTTTTCACATACCCATGCACAAGCATGCTATTCTAACACCTCTTCAGACGATCTAATGGCTCTTATTCTGACAGAATACGAAAATTTGGCTACTGCTCGAGAAAAAGAGCAGCTAATCCAAAGCATCATTGCTGAATCGCATTCGGCTATCAACTTTCATCTCAACTCATTCAACAAAGAGTCAGTCGACAAGCTTTTATCAAATCCTCCGCTCCAAAAATTACTTTCGTTGCAATTGACAATGTGCGACTTGGGAAAAAAAAAGGTGGCCGGAGATATTGCTTGGATTATCTTGGGGCTTCGTTCTACGAGTTTTGGTATAATGTTTTCGTTGTCCTCTATATACCGACAAATGTCGAAGAAAAAGCCCCTGGAAGACAATATGGAAGACTCTATAAACAGGGCTGAATGTATCATTCTGTTGGTGGGAAGTGTCAAATGGTTTATTGACTTGCTCATTTATTTGAATCAAGAGCTTTTGCAGCTCGCCTTTGCAAGAAATAATCCCAACCAATCGCTCATCACTATCGAAAACTCAGTAGTTTTGCCTATCTTGATGAGTAAAGTTCCCAGGCTCTTTCTCATGTATGCAATTACCTCGATAGGTAAAACGCACGAAATTCTAAAAAAGCTTCACAAGGATTTGAGTGATAGCAACAAATTGTTCACGCCGATGAAAGAAGCTCTCGAGCGATTCTTTAACACATCAAATTACCTGCCGCTCAAACTAAATGGTTTTGAGGCTTTTCTAAGAGAGTGTGATGACTATATTTCAAAAGAGCATTCATCCACGGGGATCGACAGAGCTAAGTTATTGCACTTTGAACAGCAACTCTTTTGTGATGCAAAGGTTCCACATGAAATGCTCCCAATCGCGCAGACAATAATAGATCGCTTTCATGCAAACAATAATCGCGATCCTCGGCTTTCCTCGCTATATTTTTACGATAGTCGTTGGCTTCAAGTTGGACCAATACACAAGGAAAGTGAGGCAAAGGTTGATAGTGCCAAGATTGGGGTTGATCCCACACAGGTTCGACTTCAGTATTCCCCAAGTGAAGCCATTGATGCCCTACGAAAAATCTTCATATCATGCAGTTCACCAATTGCTTCTGGAGGAACATCACTCATGGGCCAGTATTTCAATTCCACTTACAGATTAAAGAAATGCGTGCGCTGTCGATCCGTGTCTTTAGTCTCGGACCCTTTGGTATTCGAATCACCAAAGACAATTGGATTGTGGACAATGGTTTTTCAAAGAAATTGCGTATGTGGAAGCGCATGGGTGAATTGTATCACTAATGATGCCACCTGATGAATGCATCCGCTATAAGAAATGAATTTCTGAGCTTTGCGCTACTGAGGAATTTGAGCGCCTTCAACCATCGCAGTTTCAGAAGATGATGAAAAACCTTGTCGTTTGTTGAAAGATTCAGCGGTGGAGTTCGACGCGGCAGCAGTTTTCTTCTCCTGCATTTTTTTAGAAACCCATTTCATAACAAATGGCATGAGTGCATTGGTGGTCAAGCTCCACGCTATCAAGATACCAAAATGTCTGCCCATATCACCCTTCCACGAATTGAAATAGGCTACTTGTAGAAGATGATATGAGTTGAATACGGGCATAGCATACCCATATCTGTAGAAATCTGGGCAAAGGTAGATGGGTGAGATTGTTGGCGCTAAATTCAAGACAGCTACCAATAGAAGGCAAACACCAACCATAGCTGGTTTGAGCACAATGCTCACCAACACCAAGATTTCTATGAATGATCCGATAGAGGACATAGTCAAGAATGCAATTGCCCAAATTACCAAGAAACCCGAGTTCCCGAATGCTTTGGTAAAATCGATACGAAAAGCAGTATTAAGCACCACGTAAGACAAACTTAGAATAAAATATGCGCCCTGTGCTGTGGCTATTCTGAAGACCACAAAATGAGAGCCTTTGATTTTCGTCGAGACTGATGTGTAAATTGGCATGGAGAACAGAAATTGGAAGAAGGTAAAAATGCACAAGTATATGAGTCCAATCTGCAATGGCGCTTGTACGACCTGTGATACCACGGGCAATTCGTCAGTGATAAGGAAGTTTGGTAGACTAGTTAGCAAAGACGGCGTCTCGGAGAGAACCAAGGAAGCTTGATCACTTCCTAGCACTTCTACCCAAAAAGACGTCCAAGGTCCCGATCGCATTGCAGAGGTAAACAAGAAGCAAATGTTTTGCAAGACAGGTTTCACATAATTTGTCATTGCATTATAGTCACTCCCCGTTTCATAGAACACTGAGAGAAGTTCCACTGAAGGATTGAAAGACCCGTTGCGCAAAAGAAGCTCTTCATACATTAGAGCGGTAGCATTCTCATGTACATAGAATGCTGCTTGGTACTTTTGATGATGCACTTGGCGAAGAACTTCCTGTTGGATACTGATATCATGCGAGTCAGCCAAAGAAGAGATCCTGGTATAGTTCCAAATATCAAATTGGCCATACGTCTCCATGGTTGAAGACTCGAAGAATTGCGAGACGAACTCGCCCAAGATGGGGGTCAAAGACCCTACTTCTGCGTCTGCCACTACCACGGCAAGCTGTAAGTTTTTATAATGCGCACTTCTGTTGTAATATGCTCCCCAGTAAATGCACAATGCACAAATAAAACCGGTAATTAGAAAAACGTAGTTCTGGAGTAAAGTTGCGACAATCTCAATACGCTTGGAGAAAAACTCTTCATCCCAAAAACCAAGTTTTTTGGAGATGCTGTGGATAGCAGAGGCCATCGTGCTACCCCTTCGACGGAAAGCCGTCGAGGGCGGCGGGATGTTTGTGGTTTCCAAGTTTTGTCCTTCATATGTTTCAGGCACAAATTCCTCAGTTCCAACACCGCATCCACTCTCCTCGTCGGCGGTACTTTTATTCGTGAGTGAGCGATATATGTGGTTTGCACCGAACACGTCTTCGCGGTCCAACCCGTCGCTAGGTACACCTGAGCGGCTTGTAATCCTGGATGCTAATTTGGGTGAGGGCGTGGCGGAGGTGGGCTCGGATCCTAACAGCCAGAAAGCACTCGTTGCACTCGAGAGACGTTGAAGCACTGATGGTCTTTCTGGCCACGCGTTGCCCGCATCGAGCTGAACAGGCTCAAGACCCTCCACTTCATTTGAGTCAAGCGATGATCGAAGCGACGACGAAGAACTCATTTAATAAGGAGGGTTGGCGGCAAGAGTGCAAGCGATGATTCTCTCTAGTGTGCTGCTTATATTCAGGTGCGGGGACAATATTGGTCATGTATGCTAGGCTCAGCCGCGTCGAACAAAGATCACAGCCGCACTCATCTGCTAGTTGGTTTCAGAGCATGGCTCATGTGGTAACAAGTATTCAATGCCTACCGATCTTGATAGTACGGGAAGAAGTACCTCTTTTGGTGGTCGAAAATCTGAGGTGTCTTCAAACTTGTCGTTCGATTTCTCGCGATCAAACCAGACGATGGGGTCGGCCATGACTTCTCTGTCTATCATAGAGGACCGGCCCCCGTCACCCAACGGCGAGAGTCTTGATGGGAAAGAAAAATTCAAACAGAGTCTGCCTTCGAATTCAGCCACTGCAACATTCACCGGAATGACTTGGGAGGACTGGAAAAAGCTTCCATTGCAATTTGCTAAAGTCTACATTATCATCTTCTGTTTATGGCTCGGCCTTTTGTCTGTTTATTGGGGGTCCTTATTTCATCGAGAGGACCGGGTAAGAAACATGAAGGTGTTAGTGGCTATTGAAGACTCATCGTTCTTACTCTCTAATTCGACGTTGGCAAATGCTATTGTAGGCCCTTATTTTGAGGATTTGTTGGGGGAGCATACAGACTTGGCGGACTACATCATTGCCAACATCACAGAGCTAGAGAAAACAGCAAGCGAAGCTAACAAAAGCATAATTCAAGTTCTAGAGACAGAAGTGAACGAACAAAGATACTGGGCTGCGTTTCATGTGGATGTTAACACATCTGCATGGGTGTATGACTTGATGTTGTCGGGAAATACACTGTCATCGTCTGCCTCAAGTTTGGACCTGGCCATCACTGTCGTGTACGAATCAGGGAGACATTTTTCTGCGCTTTCTCAGTACGTTACGAAAAACATACGAACCTTGGGATTGTTCTGGACAAACATCAATGCGCCTCTAGCATACGGGGAGATGATCAAATCGTACTTGTCTTCGCAGCAACAACAAACTATGATTGAGAATATCAACCCTTTCGCATCGGGATCCTTTATCTCTTACCTTCCCACATTCAATCTAAAAGACTTGCGTCCGGCGATGTCGTCAGCCGTACTCGGACCCTCTGAGCTTGGCTTGATCTACGCACAAATGTTCTCATTTCATCAGTTTAACTTCTCAGCTGACCTTCACAATTCTGTAAGAGAGAATCTTCACTTCCGTGACTTTCTTTTGTACCGCATCTTGTTTTCCCAGGTCAATCATATAGTTTTGGCGCTTGTATACGGACTTATGACCCTCGCCTTTCAGGTCCCAATCGATGTGGCTTATGGAAAGTCCGGGTTCTTGGTGCTTTGGGGGACGGTGTACTTGTTTATGAGCGCTAGCGGTGGGCTAAACGAGTTTGTTGGCACACTCATCAGCTTTTATGACATGAAACATTTGCTCCCCCCGTGGGTCATCGTGACGATAGTCTTTAATATTGCTCCGACATTCGCACCGTTTGTTTTATCTCCTGGGTTTTACCGCTACGGCTACGCCGTGCCAATGTTTAATGCATACGAGGCATTAAAGGTAGTATTTTTCGATACCTGGAAAGGCACTTTGGGGCGTAATTACGGAGTGTTGATCGCATGGGTGATACTCACAAACATAGCCTTGTGCTTTAGCTTGAAATTTATCTCAAAAAGGTCCGGTCAGTCTCATTTGAGAGACAAAAAACGTTGACCTATTTCGAATGTGATGATCGGGAGTCTCCTCACGTCAGTTTTTGTTTTTATCTTATTGAAGACACAAGCTGGATTGTTGTCATTTCGGTCATGCATTTGATTCTGAAATACGAGTGCAAAACAGTTTAGAGTGTACATGTCTTGAGGCTCGTCTTAGACATCACTTCCTGATGTATTGACAGTGATCAATACGTGTTAAAAAAATTGAAGACAGACCAATTTTATCTATGCTGAGCTGTTTCCCGACATTTAGTGAGTTTCCTAAAACGTCTTTTATATAATATCTATGGTAAGTCCCCAAAGCCATTTTTTTGGAGAGAAATTTTCGAAACACGAGAATGGTTTTAAACAATGACATTTTTCTGAATCTCGTGCACGACAGCATAGTCTCAGAATTAAACACCGCAAGATTCATATCTTGAAGCTGCCAAGCAAGAGCCTTGTAAGTTGCCCGAAATACACAGTCAGCTGAACCGTGTGACAATTCATTACAAGCAGTCGTAGAGATTATGAGAAATAAAATCATAATGAATTTCTCGTAGCATACACGAAGGTGACGTTTCAGATTCGAAAACTCAAGTTTGAAAGATAACTAATGTTGTTGAGAAGTAAATTTTGCTACGTTTCTCACCTTTACACAATTCTATATTGACCGCTGCACATACTCAGTAGTTATCGTATAAAAATCTTGATAAATAATCTAAATACGAAATTACAACTTGCTCAAAAAGCTCAAAACCCTGACCCCATCCACCACAAATCAAAATGGAGCGATACAACGTGGTATCACGCATGAGTGAAATTTTCCTTGATACAAAACAAAATATTGTTGAACTTCGAATTGAATGATAGTTGCCTTTCACTTGTTTAAAAAAGAATCACTTTAATACATTGTCTCGCTTGCTATCTCGACTTGTGGTTGAGGGTTCGTCAATCTTCGACCATTTTCCATTTCGTAGAGACAGTTTGATAAACCAGACTTCCAGTGTTTTAAGTCAACATTCCGCTCAGAAAGAAGTAGTCTGAGAGCCTCTCTTTTGTCGTCCCAGATTTCATTGTTTAATAGGGTGCGATCCACAGTGAGAAGATGGCTCTGAACAAGATCCGGAAGTGCCGTGAGCAAGTAGTGAGCAGAGTAGTCGAAGCATGCCATGTCTTTGAAGAATTTGAAGAGGTGCTCCTTCTGCCAATCTTCGATCTTGTCATCCGTGAGCATATTTTTTTCGACTAGTAAGTTGAAGAAAGTCTTGTTGCGTATAAGCGATCTGATGCAACCAGTTGCGAACTGACTGCCTGATCGGACATTCAAATCACTAAAATGTTTCAAAAAGAAGTCCTCTTTTGCTGGAATGTTGGCAAGGTTGATTTGTGAAAACAAAACAAGACTCGTTGACTCTTTTTTGTCCACAATGTCTACGCCGGGACGAGAAAGGAAATCTAAAGCAAAATCCAAAGACTCTCCATTGCTGTTAAGAAGCTTGACAAAGGTAGACTGAAATGCTGTTAAGTGGTCATTCATAAAGTCTAATTTTGCCATGTGTTGAGGGTGGTTTGAATGCACATGCTCAAATAGATCAGCAATAAATGGTTTAAGCCATGAGAAGGACACTTTACCAATCCACGCATTGTAGGTAGCTACTACGAGCAGGATACAACTTATCTTGTTCATGTTCGCATCAAGAGCTAGTATATCATGAAAATTGACAAAAAATAATTGGATACCCCATGGTTGCTCTGAAAAATCTATGAATGATAGGGCTGACAATAACATGAAGTACCTGACAACAAATGTCTCTGTGATTCTTTGATTGCTTGTGTACCTTGTAAGAAATTTGAACTTATCTGCGGTTATAATTTTCGGATTTGCTTGATTGATGTAAGGGATTATATCATAAATGAAAGTTGAATACGCGGAATCCTCATCTTGGGGGGCAAAAACATTTTCAGTGAGACGGATGATGAGATCATTGTCTGCAATGAAGCTGATGGCGGCCTCGTCTCCTCCTCGAACCTTTCTTTTTAAAATCTGCAAGGTAAAACGATGGGCACGTGGGTCTGTCAGAAATCCAAGAATAGTGTCCTTCGAGATGTATTTGCAAATTTCTGCAAAGCTCAAGGGAGCAAGAACTTTCTCGAGCAATGATTCGTAGGGTTGCGACGAGCTTGGTATCACGCGAAGAAGGTGCTGTATAAGGTTGTTGATCACAGGGTTGTATAAGTATTTCTTGTCTGTGAACGAGTATAATGACGGTTTGTGAAATTCTATACCTCGAGCAAAGTCGTCTATTAGATCTAGGTTTTCCGCTTCTTCTTCAATCGCCAATCCGCGAAGATGGCAGAATAAAGCATTGGTTTCATCGTCAATATCTGGTATTTCAAGCATGTCTAATGTTGTACTTAACATTTCTTGCTCTGAGATCGACGTTGCGCGAAAGTCACCAAAATGCACACTAAAATGTTGAGGACCTAGCAATTGTTAAGTTTGAGGAGTATATAAAACACCACCAGGTAAGATAACGGTTGAGGTTTTATTTCTGCATCTTGCGTCCCGAATGTTCTGAATTTGAACAAAATTTTAGATATCCCAGCATTAGTGGGGAACACAGTGCGCAAGTTTACCCAAGCACGCTAGCAAAATGAGAAAACGTAACTAGACTTTGTTTCAGAACGAGAGTTTAACTCTAAAATTGTACGAAATTCTTTGCGCATCGATTTTGCAAAGCCCTGTGTTCACTAGTTTCATTTCGTTTTCCTCGGTTTGAATCCCTCAATTCCCTTTTGCAAATATTACTTTTCCCAAATGCCAGTGAAGATGCAAAACCAAACCCACAAGTACTCGATTCAGTGTGAGTGCCAGAGTGCTTCCATAAAGGTTTGGCGAAGGTGAATTAGAGAGTCACCAGCTTGAGTACCACATTTTAGGGATAACACCGGGATTTAATTGGCCTATTGCGCTCAGTACAATTTAAATAAGGGTACACCTTGCACCGTGAGAGGAAATGCGGAACATTGCCCGCTCCTTTCAAAACAAGAACATTTTGGACAGCTGACTATGATGTTTCATGTGGTCGAAGCACTCTACAATGGGAAAATACATACCAGTCCCAATCCAGTGGGGTCACACCACACGAGATAAAATTACGCCATTTCTAGGCAAAAGGTTGCGCGCGTGCTCATGCATTTGGGCGCCCTGTAGAAGAGTCCAATAAATTATCACGAGGCGTCTCACAAATTCATGCAAACATTCTCCCAAGCATATCCAGGGACACGCAGTCTCTTTTTTTTTTTTCCAAAACCTCATATGTACGAGACTGCAACACAAAAGGCCCTTTTGTGTTTTCAGCAATCTCGTGCACTCAGGACAAGGCAATGACCACTTTCGCCGTCATGGGGCATGAGATACCGGCCAAGCCCACTGAGACCCGGTACACTAGAACACACACATCAGTACACCTTATATACAGGCATGTATTCGGGCATCACGGGGGTTATAGGGGGCGGGCGGGCAAGTGCTTTTCACCTTTTTCGTTGAATTCCGACACCAAAAAGGAAAGAGTGTTTTCTCGATCACGCATTTTTGTTAGCAATTATACATTTTTCGCTCGTTCCCTTTGGCAATACTCGTCAAAAGCAGAAAAATTTTCAATCACCGCACAGGTTAAATTAGCCGAGGAAGACGCGGTCCAAAATATAGAGGCTGCTTCTCAAGTGGATATCTGTGTAATCAAGGAAACCAGAATCTCAACAAAAAGGCGAAAACAGTCGGAATGGGCTAGCAGTAGATGACACATGGAAACACATATATGAAGGCAAATGCCATGTTTGCGGGGGAAACGGACAACTCGAATATTCTCAAAAAGGCAATTCACTTGAGCTGTTTAAGCGCGCGTGCTTGTCCGTTCGAGACGTCGCGTGTCAATAGCTTTTATTGACCTGTTTTAGTACTGATTATACATATAAACGAGCGTGAAGCCAATATGTGTTTTGAAAATAGGCAGGCAAACACCTTTTTAATGTCAAGTGACTGTAAAAGTATTGAAATCAAAAGAGAGATGCCGCCAGTCTTGCCGTGTGGCATGTTTCAATCTGGTAATTCGCCGAAGCCCTGAGTCAGCCAGGTGCGCATGCAGATGTTATTCGTAAGCCAACATGGACTGCATGTGACTGCCCGAAGGCAGGCGCGGCCAAAATGCCCAATGAAGGGCACGGGCAATTACTGTTTGAGAATGAACAAAACGCGATAGCCAAAATCTTGTTTCCATATACCAACATTACAAGTGAGGGCTTAGACCCCACATAAATCTGCAAGCATGGCCAGCAATGCGAGGATAGTGAAAAAAGGACCCCGGTGCGGAAAATCGCGATTTTCCTAATCAGACGTGCCGTGCATCCTTTCGTGTATGCATTCCGCATGCAGTCGGCATCTTAAGATAAACTTTTCCTTGGCCACCAACCAGCACATAGGTTCGCTCCCAGCAGCCCGACAATTTCCTTGGAAGCAACTACTTTTCTCTTGCTCATTACCCACCGCGTGTCTCAAGCGCCTATTTCATACACATAATATCCGCTGCCGATATATCAGACCTCCCTGGCACTTTTTCACTATATACATCTTATACCCACCTCTGTCCCTAGAATGTCGGAGCAAACAGAACTCAGCCTGTTGGACAAGTCTGAAGGAAGCTTGGATTGCGATGCAAATCTGTCTGCATCGCCCAAAACGTTAATCGAGGAAGAAGTCGCAAAATGCGCCGGAACCACCGAGGGCAGCGATGAGGTGGCCCCTGAGCCGACCACCACCAAGCCTCAGGAAAAGGCAGCTAGCGAGACAGCGCCCAAGAAACCACACCACGACCGCACTAAGAAGGTTTCTCCGAGAGAGGCGCTGCTGTTGTCGGCCGGCGAAGTGCGGGACATTGCCACGAAGCTATACCAGGAGAAGTTTGTGCTGATCAGCCCCGAGGAATACACGCACTTTTTGGCGGCGCTGGATGCGGACAGTACGGCAATCCGCGAGTGCTATATGGGCTTGTTTGACTGGGATGCGAGCTTAATAAAGGCGACCCGGAAGTTGTGTCTGAAGCTCTACTTGAAGGGCGAGTCGCAGGAGATTGACCGGCTTCTCTCGGCGTTCACTAAGTCATACCTCACGCAGCACCCAGCGAACGTGTTTTGCACGCAGGACTTTGAGCAGATATACATCGTGTTGTACAGCTTGATTCTCCTCAACACGTCGTTGCACAACGCGGAGGTAGGCAAAAAGTCGAAGCTCTCGCAGGCGGACTACATACGCAACACGCTCACAACGTTTCTACTGCAGAACAAAAAGGCGTCGCGCGCCTTGTCCGTAAAGCAGAAGATCCAGATTGAGTGCGAGCTCAACAGCTATTACGAGGACTTGGCCAAGAACGAGCTTTCCTTGAAGAAGGGGGATCACTCTGAAAAGGCCAAGTCAGATGTGGCCAACAACCGACTCTCTGTCGCGGATACTATCCGCTCGTCTGTCTACGGCAACCCCCCGGAGTACATCTACGAGACGGCAACGGCGTCGCCGCTAGCGAACGGCACGGTCGAAGTGGTTAGCCTCTCTCGCCAGCCGTCCAACAACTCCGCATGGTCTATGGATGTGGACGGCAGGCAGAGGCCGTCTTTGGCCATGAAGCGCATGGTGTCTACCATTTCCACGGGCTCCACCAACGCTACGGTGATGTCCAGCTCCCACGCCAGCGGCCACGCCTCCACAGGCCTGTCCCGGTTTGGCTTCACGCGTGCGTTGTTGTCGGAAACCGCTAACAACAACACAGCGCACTCATTGCGCAATTATAAGTCGCGCGAGCAGTTGCAGCGGTCTTCGAGGGTGTCGCTTCACACCATGGAATCGGCCATGGCCCACAGAAACGGTTCCGACGACAACTTCTCCATGATTTCGTTTGGTGATATCCCGCAGCTCGACGCCGACCAAAATGCACGGGACAGGGAGCAGTACAGGTTGGAGGACTTCGATGTCGCGGAGTTCCAGGATCCGTTGGATTTGAAGCTCGAGTTACAAGGTGCGCCTTATCTCAAGGAAGGCTTGCTCAAGTTGAAGATCTTGAACAACGACATGGCAGATCAGGCCAACCCCAGCGAGGGCAACACGTCCTCGGCAACCCTGGCGTTGTCTGTCCTGACGGCAAAGAGCGGTTTCTTCTCGTTCTTCCTGCGCGATAAGCACAGGGACCCGGCACCGGCCACCACTCTCGGGACGAACAATAGCCACGGTTTCAGCAGCAAGTTCACTGAGTACTTTGTGGTGGTGTCTAAGGGGGAGCTACGCCTTTACTCGTTCGACCCGAAAGTGGTGAAGCGGCAACAGGACAAGTTGAAAAAAGTAAAGCGGAAGCATGCGTTCTACTCGTTTGAGGAGGCAGATGATGAGGAAGATGTCGGCGATGGAAACTGGCTCAACAACGCGGCGCACATTGGCAACTACAACCTCTGTTCTACGATTTCCCAGCTCGAGAAGAGCATCCCGGGCCACCACTCATCCTCCGCAACCTCACAAAAGATTGTGTTTTCTTTGTCTTTCCCGCGCGTGTCCAAAAAGCTTCCGAAGAAATTTTTGTTTGAGGCGGGCACCGTGGAAGTGGCCAACGAGTTCATCAACACGTGCAACTTCTGGGCATCGAAGCTCACAGCAGTGCCTACTCTCGAGGAGAGCATGTCATCGCTAGAGTACGGGTGGACTAACCTCGATGCGTTGATCCTCATGGGCGATGCGTTCAAGAAAACCAAAGCCATTTCGAAGTGGGAGCTGCTACCAAAGGGCGTGTATCTCAGCAACTTAAGCAGCGTGGATTCGAACATGAGCTCTAGCCTCTCAAACCACGAGGGCATGCTGAGACAATTTGCGCAGACTTTGAAGTACTACAACAACTTGAAGAACTTGTTCAAAGAGTTTAACAGACAAAAGTACCACTTCATGAAGCTGTTCCGCAAATACTCCAACACGTCGAACTATAAGCTCATCATGTACAACTACGACAACCGTGCACAGGAGTACAAGGCCGAGTTCAGCAAGTACAAGACATATATCACCATGCTTGGGTATGGCTTGAAGTTGCGCTTCGATCTTGAAAGCCAGGAGCAGATGGTCGAGTGGGCGGAGGAGATTTTCAATTTGCCCGACATGGGGTCGCCGAGCGCCATATCCACAGAGTTGGCTAGGCGTAAAGCAGAAGCCGCCGAATACGAGTCCGAGGTAATCAAGGCTGTCAAGGCTGAATTGGAAAGAATCATGCACTCGTCCGCTTTGATGAGAAAACTAATTGACAACAAGATCCAAGCCGGAATTCAAGGAAGCAGTGACCAGCTGGGCCATACGGCTCATCATCTGGTTGCAAAGGATGGTCTGAACGCTTCCCTTGTGAAGTCACCAAAAACGTTCAGCTTGACACATTTCGAGCACCCTCTGAGCAGCCCGGTTAGTCAATTGCTCTCAGCAGATAGAGCTACTTTTCCAGTCCAGAATGCCAAGGATCAAGGTCACGAATTGGAATTGATGACCCAGAGCTATAGTACCAACACCATTGCCGAGGAAGACGAGTCTGAGGACTGCGAGACTTCATCTAAGGAAAAGTAGCCCTCTATACCTAATTTAACCGTAAATGAGAAATGAAATTGAGACTTTCCAAGAAAACGGTACCGTAGAATGTTTTATTTGCGCCCTACTCATTTGAGATTTTGCTTTCTAAACTACTCGACCGCGGGCTGCTGTAAATGAACTGGTTTGGAAATGCGTTTGCGCGGGGGCCCAAGGTCAATAAGTGCAAGCGCGAGAGAAGGTATATCACGTGACATAAGGGACACTGCTATGAGAAAACCGCCACTCGCGGGAGCGCTCTGGACCAGAGCATAGAGTCTAGCCGAAAAGTCGTTATAAACTGACATAATCTCTTATTATATTTGATTGCACATATACACATCGCTGGAAACAAATAGCCACATAAAGTCGAGATTCTTCATGTCTGATCCAAGTTCCATAAACGGTATGTCAACCTTCTCGTGGCTAGTCTATGCACTTCTACAAACAACTTACTAACACAAACTACAGGAGGCTCTGCCGTCGCCATGGTAGGAAAAGAATGCATAGCGATTGCATGCGACTTGAGATTGGGTAATCAGTCGTTGGGTTTGGCGAACAACTTCGAAAAGGTGTTTCAGTTCGGCGACAAGACGTTCTTGGGCTTGACGGGCTTGGCCTCTGATGTGCTCACTTTGAAAGAGGACTTCAGATTGAAGCACAACCTTTACAAGTTGCGGGAGGAGCGCGAAATCGAGCCCAAAACGTTGGCCAATTTGGTCAGCTCGTCGTTGTATGAGAAGAGGTTTGGTCCATATTTCATTGGCCCTATCGTGGCCGGCTTGGAGTCGAAAACCAACAAGCCGTTCATCTGCGGTTTCGACTTAATTGGCTGCATTGATTTCGCCAAGGATTTTATAGTGAGTGGCACAGCCTCTGACCAGTTGTACGGTATGTGCGAGTCTTTGTACGAACCCAACTTGGAACCCGAGGATCTCTTTGAAACCATCAGCCAGGCCTTATTGAATGCCGTCGACAGAGATGCATTGTCCGGATGGGGAGCTGTGGTATACATTGTCACGAAAGACCAAGTGGTCAAAAGAGTGTTGAAGACTCGCCAGGATTAGGGGGGTTGCTGTTGGTAATCATTATATACATTTAAACTTCTTCGTCTACTCATGCTTCCCGGTCGGCTCCGAAGAAGCCCACGGATCTCTTACTTCACTCCTGTCTTTTTTTCGCCTCCATCTCGATCACTTTCTTCAAGTATCCGTTCTTGCCGTACTTCTCTTCCTCGATCCTCTTTTGTCTTTCTTTCTCGAGTTTCTGCCTTTGTTGACTGATGCGGATCCGCTCACGAGAGTCCTCGACTCGAGTCGTGTGCAAGCATTTGGACAACTCGTCTTTTTCGAAGTTGCACATGCCCATTGCCTGCTTCAAAAACTCACTTTGATGGCACTTCTCAAGTGCGTCCATCAACTTCTCGCATGTGTCAAACCGGTTTCTGTCTAATTGGGGATGCATTTTCAGTGTGAGTGTGCCCAATCAAAACTGTGTGGCGTTGCGAATTACAAGTCTCTAATACTAGAACCGTACGATCATGACCTGAATGGGGTACCATACAGGATTCATACCCGAAGCTGATGACAATCGACACACCACATCCCGAGGAGAAAGAAAAAACCCTCAAGCTTACAGGTGCTATAACAATGATTCTTACTCTCCAGAATCAGGTAAATACCGAAGAGCGATTGCACTTTGGTAATACTCGACTCCAGCATGCGGGAAATGTAGTTTTTGAATAGCGGTTTGCAAAATATGAGGAGGGCGGGGCGCGAGATTTATGAGCCTAATACTGCTTCTTTAAACGCTGAGAAATGCAGTTCGGAAGTGCAACAGGATACAAACTCTAGTATATCAAAATATTCTAAGGCTGCATACTCGAGTGAAACTCAGCCACACATTTTGCGAAGATGACATCAAAAAAGCGACATACCACTCTTCCACTACGAGAATTGTAAGAACATAGAATTGATCGGTAGCAAACTACCGAGTGCCCATGCAAATGGGAAAGTTTTGATTGAATCCCTAGTTTTGCCGTATCACTTCATCGACCAATGTCTCAATAAATTTCAATTATGAATGCAAAGTGATCTGATATTCAGAGTGATATTTGTTTGAAGACGTTTTATTTCTGAGGGGCCAGGGGTCTGAAACTAGTACCCGGAGATCAAATAAAATTACTAGTGAATGAATAGGCATGATGTTTGAGGGATTAATGTAACATGTCTTCCGAAAAATAATGAACTGCTGTTATACCATGTCAATTAAGCCGATGTGTTTATTATGAAAGAATGTTGACGCCTTTTTACGAGTTTGATCTTATTTTCTCCCTCTCTTCCCTCAAAAACAATCCCCGGACCGGAGCCGAAAGAGAACAGATATATGTGATATCGAAACACAAAATAACTGCAATCTTTTTTTGTTTCACTGATCTATCCTCGAAAAACTAGATTCACATAAACTTCGAGAGGCAGAAATACTAAAAGAACCAATCATATATCCAATGGATTGTCAGGGGATCACATGAAGCAATTATAAAAGTAGTCATTATGAGCTGGATAAATGACCGCCTGTTTCACTAATCTGAAAGAGGGTATCACTCGCTGACTAAATAGTACGCACTGAACCATATTTGACACTCACACCAGTTTGGGGTCCCGATGTCGTCGGCTTTGATTCTCATACGGTGGTAGTACCCTGAAATCATGCCATCGGTGATTGACCTTCACATTGCGCGTGTACCTAAAAGCGTTGGGGGCTGATACTACTATTCCCCTTGCATCTCTATGCGTCCATGATTGCGAGTTACATTGCGTTTGGATACCGATAACTCAGTGTTTGACTATCACACAGTGTTAGGGTTCAAATTTCGTTGGTGATTGTCCCCACATTGAATTTACATCTCTATGAGCACATGCTTGAAAGACATATTGCACTTGAACTTGATGCATCGGTGTTTGTCCATCGCACGGTGTAACGGTCTTCATGTCGTCCTTGATCGGCCTCACCTAGCATGTGCATTTAGGTGCATTCATGCTCAAGAGACACATTGAATTTGCATATCGATGCGTTCATACCGAAGAGACACATTGCATTTGCATTTCGGTGCATTCATGCTCAAGAGTCACGTTGCGTGTACATCGAAATTCGTGTATGCTTAAGAAGCACATTGCATTTGCATATCGATGCATACATGCTTAAGAGGCACATTGCATTTACATCTCGATGCGTTCATGCTTAAGAGGCACATTGCATTTGCATCTCGATGCGTTCATGCTTAAGAGGCACATTGCATTTACATTTCGGTGCGTTCATGCTAAAGACGTACATTGCATGTACATTTCGGTGCGTTCATGCTTAAGAGGCACATTGCATTTGCATCTCGATGCGTTCATGCTTAAGAGGCACATTGCATTTACATTTCGGTGCGTTCATGCTAAAGACGTACATTGCATGTACATTTCGGTGCGTTCATGCTTAAGAGGTACATTGCATTTGCATCTCGATGCATTTATGCTTAAGAGGCACATTGCATTTACATCTCGATGCGTTCATGCTTAAGAGGCACATTGCATGTACATTGCGGTGCGTTCATGCTTAAGAGGCACATTGCATTTACATCTCGATGCGTTCATGCTTAAGAAGCACATTGCATTTGCATATCGATGCATACATGCTCAAGAGACACATTGCATTTACATCTCGATGCGTTCATGCTTAAGAAGCACATTGCATTTGCATCTCGATGCGTTCATGCCGAAGAGGCACATTGCATGTACATTTCAGTGCATTTATGCTTAAGAGGCACATTGCATTTACATCTCGATGCGTTCATGCTTAAGAAGCACATTGCATTTGCATATCGATGCATACATGCTCAAGAGACACGTTGCATGTACATTTCGGCGCGTTCATGCTTAAGAAGCACATTGCATGTACATCTGGATGTCTAAATGCCTACGACACAAATTGCGTATACATCTCGATGCATACATTTTTAAGACATACATTGCGTGTACATCTTCGTGCGTTTATGCTTTCATTGCATTTGCATCTTCCATGCGTTCATACTTGGACACACATTGAATTTGCATCTCGATGGATTCATGTCTAAGTGGCACATTGCGTGTACATCGCGATGTGTTCATGCTCAAGAGACACATTGCGCTCTATCCGGATAGGTTCCCACATAGTAGACCATTTCATTTGTATTCGACGTATGGTTACTTCAAAGGTGCAATACATATGCGTCGGTATTTGATTACACACTGTGTTAAAGTCTGGATGTCGTGGCTGTTTGGCTATCCCACAGTGTGAAGAATGAGTAACGCGCGCGGGCTTGTGTGTGAGCCTCCCACAATTTGAGAGTCAAATTTCGTTCGAAAACAAAAGTCTTCAAATCCATTGATGTTTTTTCTTTTGCGGCGGAACATTTACAATTAGGAAGCTCAGACATATGGATTTTGCCTCAATTTATGTAGACACCCACTATGAAACAACTCCAACTACTCATGCACCTTTGAAAAATGTTTATCCGATTGTGGCATATTTTTCTTTGTATGCAAACATTGCACATCACTATATCATTGAATAGCATTGCACTTTTTTGTTACAAATGTTTGTATTAATCGGAAACACAATTCCGCTTCAAATTCAGAAAATCTAATAGTACATGCAGATCATTGCTGCATCCTTGTTTCATTCTTGATTTAAATGCAATAAATTAAGGCTTATACCTCTTTTACTGAACTGTTGCAATCTGCATCTATAATTTTTTCACTCTGGTTTACAACCATTTCTTTGTTAATGTTGAAGAATAAAATATGCCATGCGCTATCAATTTCATCCGATAAGCTATTTCACCTGTGACCTTCTCTTCGAAATGTTTGCAATTCAAAACTTCTTAATTTTAGGTAGTAGTGGGTTTATTCGCCTCTTATACTGTTTTGCGAAATAATGAGAATTTTAACAAGGGTATAGCAATAATAGTATTTGGATATAAAATCTGGGTTTGAATTCATTATTTCGGTGGACTTGTGTTTTTATTCCTTTCAAAAATATATTTTTGATGGGATCAAAAGTAAATTAGAACAGATTCCAACTTGTTCCTGGAGAGCTATTACATCTTGATGGGAAACCTATGTTTATTCATGTTTTGTGTTAACTCTTGACTTCGTGTTAAGTGTTGCAATAATTTAATTATCAGTTTACTCAGCCGCAGAAACATTTTCGAATCCCAAATTGGGAAGCAGAACCTTGTGCTCTGTGAAAGATGAAACATTTCATGCTGGAGTGCTCGCGCTTACCAGATTATGTCGAAAATCACGGTGTTTGTTACACGGTTTTATTGTCGTCCTGATATCGCCGAGAAATATTTTTGTGCTTGCCCATTTCTAAGCCCCAGATTCCGTTTAGACCTTGAAGCTGGCTAACACTAGGCTTGTATCCTGTGGCGTTGGTGGTTGATTTGCGGAGAGCATTCGCCAATCGATACGACCATGATCTAGAAACACATTGCATTCGTATTTCAAGGAGGCAATGATGAAGACACACATTGTATTTGCATTTTGATGTGCTGGTGTTTTTGACGCTTTCATTGCTCTCAAATTGTGATGCGTCGGTATTTGAACACCAAACAATGGTGAGTCGAATTGTCGTCGGTTCTTAACCTCACCATGGGTTTGCATTTCGACGCTTTCATTTTGAAGAGCTAAGTCGCATTGCGTCTCTATACGAGTATGATTCAAAGACATATTGCGTTTGCAACTCAGTGAATTTATGCTTAAGAAGAACATGCATTTTCATATCGATACGCATATGCTTCAGGCATACATGCATTTGGATATCGATGCGTGCATGCTTAAAAGGCACATTGCATGTACATTTCGGTGCGTTCATGCTAAAGGGGCTCATTGCATTTGCATCTCGATGCGTTCATGCCGAAGAGGCACGTTGCATGTACATTTCAGTGCATTTATGCTTAAGAGGCACATTGCATTTACATCTCGATGCGTTCATGCTTAAGAAGCACATTGCATTTGCATCTCGATGCGTTCATGCTTAAGAGGCACATTGCATTTACATCTTGATGCGTTCATGCTTAAGAGGCACATTGCATTTGCATCTCGATGCGTTCATGCTTAAGAGGCACATTGCATGTACATTGCGGTGCGTTCATGCTTAAGAGGCACATTGTATGTACATTGCGGTGCGTTCATGCTTAATAGGCACATTGCATGTACATTTAGGTGCGTTCATGCTTAATAGGCACATTGCATGTACATTTAGGTGCGTTGGTTGCTTAAAAAACAGGGTTAGAGTTTGTAGGTTATCGGCGGTAGATCATTCCACAGTAATAGGATGGCGATGCGTCGGTGGCTGATACTTACATTGTATTTGCGTCTCGGTGCATTGGTGAATACCAGTCATGTGGCATCGAACTTGTATGGGCGAATAAGAATATAGGAATTGCGCTTTTTTCTACATGCAACGGTGAATAGCCCTGACACTGTGGATATTCCGATTCGTTGGTGTTTGGCCATCGCCCATGTTTGCGCCTCGATGCTCTAATGTATGACCGTCATCCCGTTTCCTGATGATAATCTTACAGAATGTATTGCGGCGAACACAGGTAAAATTCACTGGTCCCTTTGATCAACTTTGGTTAGATTCCATGTGGTGCACGAAAAAGAGTATTGATCAGGTGTGAAACGGCACTGCAAAATTTTTGGTGCAAACAATTTGAACCTCTTCTTGAAGTTCAGCGTACCGACTATGAAACTCTATGGTAATTCCAGCAAAAGAGAATGAAAGTCGTCTATGTCACACTGAGGTTGAAGGGGGTCGGAGATGCACATTGGCATGAAGGAAAGATAATACAGATAGGCAAACTGAGCGTGTTGTTGTCATTGCCACAGATAATCCCGGGCCCCTGCTAAAGAAGTGTAATTCTTTCCAAGCGATTCTGAAATACAGCATTGGGCACGAAAAGAGAAAGAGACAACGAGCACCTGAATGCCACTCGAACCGGTTCAAGCTGTTCGATGATTTCCTCGACTCAAACATGTCTGGCTCGGGAATCAGTGCGCCGATAAACATCCAGTGCATTTGTTTCTGTCTTCTCACTCCTCTAACTCTATGCTAAGCTGACGAGAGCGCTATTCCTGGCCCGAGATTCTAGACATCTGCTTCTCCAAAATGTCCTCTGCTGCGAGTGGTAGCTGTGGACTGTCCATAATTCGACACCCAGCTGAAAAGCACAGCGAATTAAGCAAACTCATCTCCGTTGGCGTCTAGCCAAAGGTTGGTGGACATCCGTTTTGTGGTGGCGAATGACCAAGTCCTTCGTGCGCTGCCGGGCATATACTAAATTGCTACAAACGGTGGCCTATGGTCACGTGCAGCTGAGCCAATATTCGGAGTCCATATCGTGTCGGGCTAGCCAGGACAGCTGCGGAAACAAAAAAAAAAGCCGTTTCTTTTATTTCACCAAGCCCGGCTGCCGCACTCGGATAACTGACACGGTGAATTGCTGGCCTCGTGCCGTCTTTCTTCCCCAGAATTCATGCCAGAACACCCGTACACCCGGAGGCAGGGTGCGCTACGCGACCTCGGGCTTCGCAGCACGCAAAGAGAAGCACGCGGGATATATGCCGCGCGATGAATGAATTTCTTGTTTCTCCTGGTGTACTCGTGGGCAATTGATCCAATCTGGCGTCCGCCCTGCCGATCCCCGCGTGGTGGCGGGGGAATAGGGACACTGCAACTTCTAGTCACGTGACCCACAAGCCGCGCACCGGACGTATAAACCCGGCGGATCGCTACGTCCCGCGGCGCGCACCTCCGATGCCAAAAAACACCCATTCATACCCGCGCCGTTGCCTTCTCCTTGTAATCCTCATTACATACGTTTTTTGTTGCCACTTCTGCACGCCCAGAAAACCAAAAACAAACAAATAAACAACCATAAGCATGCTTCGTCACGGTGCTCTCCGCCCCTTGCCCCGCGTGATGGCCGCCCGTGCCACGCGCGGCATGGCTAGCGCTGCCAGCGACTTGGTCAGCATCCAGTTGCCCGCGTCTTCATTCGAGGGCTACAACTTGGAGCAGCTTCCCGAGTTGAACTTCGACACAGAGAAGGACAGCTTGTTGAAAATGTACAAAGACATGATTATTGTGCGGAGAATGGAGATGGCTGCGGACGCGTTGTACAAGGCCAAGAAGATCCGGGGCTTCTGCCACTTGTCCGTGGGCCAGGAGGCGATTGCCGTCGGCATCGAGTATGCAATCACGCCCAAGGACACCGTGATCACCTCGTACAGATGTCACGGCTTTGCGTACATGAGGGGCGCGTCCGTGAAGTCTGTTTTGGGCGAGTTGATGGGCAAGAGATCGGGTGTTTCGTACGGAAAGGGTGGCTCTATGCACATGTTTGCCCCCGGCTTTTACGGCGGTAACGGTATTGTCGGTGCACAGGTACCTTTGGGTGCCGGCTTGGCGTTTGCCCACAAGTACAAGGGCGATAAGAACGCCACCTTCACCTTGTACGGTGACGGTGCCTCGAACCAGGGCCAGGTGTTCGAGGCCTACAACATGGCCAAGTTGTGGGACTTGCCCTGCATCTTCGCCTGTGAGAACAACCGCTACGGCATGGGCACGTCCGCATCGAGATCTTCTGCCATGACCGAGTACCACAAGAGGGGCCAGTACATCCCCGGCCTTAAGGTCAACGGAATGGACATCTTGGCGTGCTACCAGGCGTCCAAGTTCGCCAAGGACTGGTGTGCCTCGGGTAATGGGCCTTTGGTCATGGAGTATGAGACCTACAGATATGGTGGCCACTCCATGTCCGACCCAGGTACCACGTACAGAACTAGAGAGGAGGTGCAGCAGATGAGATCGAGAAACGACCCTATCGCCGGCTTGAAGGCCACCCTTTTGGAGTTGGGCATTGCCACCGAGGATGAGATCAAGACCTACGACAAGGAAGCGAGAAAGTACGTCGACGAGCAGGTCGCCGAGGCCGAGAAGGACGTGCCTCCTGAGGCTAAGATGGAGATCTTATTTGAGGACGTCTACGTCAAGGGCTCAGAGATCCCAGAGTTGAGAGGCAGAATCTCCGACGACACCTGGAACTTCGAGAAGAACGCCTTCTCCAACCACGTCTACTAAGCTTTTATAGAGTAGATTTGAGATAAACATCATGGATACACATTTTGTAGCCAGGCTGTCCGCGCCTTTCCACAATGTACCCTGCTTCGCGATAGCAAAGTCACGTGAATATACACGTGACCTTCACCGATGGCTCGCAAGCGACGGCTCATCAAGCACTCTGCATTCTGTAGGTCTTGGTCATAACACCACACAATTTTAGCAGCAGAATCGCCATGGTCTCAGAAATTACAAAATCGAGTGCCAGGCTGCGCAGCTCTGAAGTGAATGCACAGTTTGACCCGAGATCTATGGTTGGGCAGATTTCTGTGAAGGATATGGGGACCAGAGTTCTAAACTCAGCAGGAGACGAAAACGGCGACCCGAATTCTTACAAGGCCACTGAAAATAAAAAGGCAAGCGTATCCATAGAGGCAACGGAGCCAATGTCTATTACTGCCTCCCGAGCTGCCTTTCATAGCGACCTAACCTTGGAGAAGATCTCATACAGACCCACCAACGCCCAAAATAGAGACACCTTTGAGACTCTCACGACGGAAATCCGTGGTTTCATTCCGGACGAAACTCACAGCGTGATTCTCTCGGCTGCAGATGCCGTCTTAGAAGTTCTCAAGAGCGAAGACAGTCTGATTCAAGAAAAGCGTAGCAGCATCGAAAGTCTACTATCAAGGAAGATCGATGACATGCAGATGGCTCTGCTTGTGTCGCTTAGTGGTAAAATCTCAGATTATGGGGACTCAGTAGGTGAGCAGGGCCATGAAAATACTGATGGAGCCATCGCCGTCACTTTTGAAGATGACGTGGAAAATGAAAGTCAAGATAAGGCGCTCGCATTAGAAGTGGATCTTGCATCGAAGCCCGAAATTATCCAGGGCGTGGATGGTGAACGTGGGGAAATTCATGGCGAAGACAGTCTTCCGCCTCTTGAAAATGGCACGACTATCATCACCAAAAGCGAAACTCCTCTTTCGGAACGTATACCTCTCAGAGAAGTAACCAAAGACTTGATATTCCGCAAGCTTTCAGAAATCGAGCCCGAGAAGGACCGGGAAGAAATATTGGGCTTGTGCAAGGCCATCTCAAAAGTCATCATGAGCAACGATACAGGAGAAACAGAAGTAGAGGAGTCTCTCATGAGCATCTTGCAGTACCAGCACCTCCAGTTCGTCAAGTTTTGCGTGAGAAACAGGGAGAGGATTTTCTATGGGCTCAAGTTGCTCGGGAATCGAGAGAAAACCATCGAGGAACTCAAGACGGCTGGTGCTTCTGAGCTCTTGGAGGAACTAGGGATCGTCCAGCGTAAGAGAAAGCTCTCAGCCAGTGACTCGGAGGAATTCAAACGCGCCAAGCTTCAAGCTGAACACAGTAAGCAAGGTTTTGCTGAACCTCAGCCGAGCGCGAGCCGTGAACCCAAGGTGGTTGATCTCGAAGGCTTAGTTTTTGACCAGGGCCCCCAGCTCATGACCTCCGCGAAGATCGTGCTTCCAAAAGGCTCCTATCAAGAGAACAAGAAGCTTTACGATACTATCACTGTGCCTGCCCCAGCAGGACCGCCGTCCTTAGAGGAAACGGGCGAGAAGTTGGTTGCAATAAGTAGTATGCCTGCATGGGCCCAACCAGCATTTCCTTCAGGAGAGACATCGACCTTAAACCGAATCCAGTCTAAAGTGTACCCCACTGCCTTTCATTCGGACGAGAATCTTCTTTTGTGTGCGCCTACAGGTGCGGGCAAAACGAACGTGGCAATGTTGGCCATCTTGAGGGTGCTTAATAATTTTAGAGACCACGACACAGGAAAATTCGACTTGAAGAGCTTTAAAGCAGTCTATGTGGCCCCTTTGAAAGCGTTGGTCTCGGAGCAAACGCGCGAGTTTCAAAGACGGCTTTCGGCTGAGTATGGGGTCGTGGTGAACGAGCTCACGGGAGATCTGTCGCTTAGTCAAAAAGAAATTGCAGAAACCCAAATTCTTGTGACCACTCCTGAAAAATGGGACGTGGTGACAAGAAAGGCAACCGAGGAGCTGTACACAAAGCTCGTCAGGCTCTTGATCATTGATGAAATCCATCTTTTGCATGATGATAGAGGCCCAGTTTTGGAAAGCATAATTGTGAGAGCAAAAAGACAAAATGACACGCGTCTCGTGGGTCTCTCTGCTACGTTACCTAATTACGAAGATGTGGCACATTTTTTAAGTGTCAGTTTGAAACTGGGGCTCTTTTACTTTGACGCACTGTACAGACCATGCCCTTTGGAACAACAATTTATCGGTGTAAAAGAGAAGAAAGCCATTCTCAAAGTTGCTGCTATGAATGAGGCGTGCTACGAAAAAGTCGTGGAATGCCGGAAAAACGGACACCAGGTGATCATATTTGTACACTCTCGTAAAGACACAGTGAAAACTGCAAAATGGCTCGGCGACAAGGCAGCAGAAAACGATATTTCTATGAGCAACAAAAGCACAGGCACACAAGAAATTCTAAAGCAAGAGGGAGAAAATGCCCAAAACAGAAATCTTGCCGACATTCTACCCACAGGTTTCGGCATCCATCACGCAGGTCTCAACAAAGCAGACAGAAGCGTGGTCGAAGATCTCTTTGCCCAGGGGCACATCCAGGTCCTCGTTTCTACTGCTACATTGGCGTGGGGTGTCAACTTGCCGGCTCACACTGTTATCATTAAGGGCACAGAAACATACAACCCCGAAAAAGGGTCGTGGGTCCAGCTCTCTCCCCAAGATATTCTTCAAATGCTTGGTCGTGCTGGTAGACCGCGCTACGATGTCTCGGGTGAAGGTGTTATTATTACAGCTCAAGATGAGCTACAATACTACTTGGCCATCCTCAATCAGCAGCTTCCTATTGAGTCGCAATTTATGAGCCGCCTCGCCGATAATCTCAATGCTGAAATTGTGCTCGGAAAAGTGCGTTCCCGTTCTGATGCTGTAGAGTGGTTGGCGCAAACTTACTTATACATTCGAATGCTCAAGTCGCCGAAGCTCTATCAAGTGGGAGCTGAGTACGAATGTGACAATGCGTTACTTTGGAAGCGCAGTGACTTGGCACACTCAGCATTATTAATTTTGCAACAGCACAAACTCGCTCACTATGACCCAAATACTGGAATGGTTGGAGCTTCTGAATTGGGCCGGGTGGCTGCGCATTTCTACATTGGCCATGAAACAATTGCGATTTACAATGCCAACCTAAAGCCTTGGATGTCGGAGATTGATATTCTCCGTATCTTCTCATTCTCAGGCGAGTTTAAGTACGTACCCGTGAGGCAGGAAGAGAAGTTAGAGGTGTCAAAACTCGCGGAAAAATGCCCCATAGCCATCAAAGAGGATCCCAGCGATCCCCACGCAAAAGTCAATGTCTTGCTTCAGGCCTACATTACCAGACTCAGACTAGAAGGATTCGCGCTTATGGCAGACATGATATACATTACACAATCCGCAGGGAGGTTGTTGCGTGCTATTCATGAAATATGCTTGAAGAAAAAGTGGGCTCAGCTCACACGAGTGACATTGGATCTCTGTAAATTTGTGGAGAGAAGGATGTGGAATACCAATTCTCCCTTCAGGCAATTTGGTGAACTCGCCCCAACAGACGTCATTAAAGCCACAGAAGCCTCGCACTTACCTTTCACGAGTTATTTCCAGTTGAGCGCACCTGAACTTTCTGAGGCAATCAACTTCAAGGGCAGCAGCCAGCTTGCGCATGACTTGCTTCGGAAATTTCCTAAGATAAATCTGGAATGCCAGGCTCAGCCAATTTCTCCATCGATGATCCGTATTCTGGTAGATGTGTACCCAGAATGGGAGTGGAACTGGAAGGTGCACGGATCATCTGAGTCGTTCTTGTTAATCGTGGAAGACTGCGACGGAGAGCATATACTTTACGATGAGATTGTAAAGATTACACCTAAAACGGTCAACAGAGGATTCGCAGTTGACTTTACTGTTCTGACCACAGACCCCTTGCCGCCTGTCATGTTCGCCACCTTCATAAGCGAGAAATGGCTTCACTCGCAATGGAGGATTCCGATCAAATTGTTTGATGTAAGCTTGCCCAAGGCGCCTCGCGCGCAAACAGAAGTTCTTGATGTTCAAAGTGTTCCCACAAGCTCGTTGAAGAACAAGGCTTTTGAGGAGACGTTTGAGTTCTCCTATTTCAACAAGTTTCAATCACAATGCTATCATTCCCTTGTCAATACAAACGAGAATGTTTTCATTGGGCTTTGTAAGGGTTCTGGAAAAACTGCTTGCGCAGAATTGGCTATCTTAAACGCATGGAGGCAAAACAAGCAAAGAGTGGTTTACATACTGCCAACACCAGAGCTTATTGAGAGACAGCAAATTGTATGGACAGAAAAGTACGCGAACCTTACTGAACCCCCGAAGATAGTAGCAAAACTTACAGGTGAGCTCTCTGCCGATGCAAAAATCTTGGCACAGAGTCATTTGGTACTCGCAACTCCCGAGCAGTTTGATGCGGTGTCTCGCCGCTGGCGCCAAAAAAATGCAGTACAGCTGCTTGATCTCTTAATTGCAGATGACCTTCATATGGTAGGCAGTGGTACACAGGGTGCGGTTTATGAAACCGTTCTTTCTCGGATGAACTTTATGACCGCCCATCTAGGCCGTGAGTTGAGAACAATTGCATTGTCCCACCCATTGGTATACGGCCGCGAGGTGGCGGATTGGTTGGGCTGTAAGAAACAGCACATTTATAACTTTGATCCTATGAATCGGTTTCGCCCGATTCAGGAGATCAAAATTCAGCCGTACACTGAGCTGAATTTCCTGGAAGCTTTTTTGAGATGTTGTGTTGAAGCCGTTTTAGGAAACTGCCCAGGTATCTCTTTAGTCTTTGTGCCAACCAAGCAGATTGCCATCAACATGATTTCTGTGGCATTAGAGTCGAAAGAAAGCTTTCTCAGAACAGACTTGGAAGAGATCAAGTCGTTTACACAAAAAGTTCTGGACAAACAGCTTCAAAAGGCTTTGGAAAACGGTATTGGACTTTACTACGAAGGCATGAGCACGAGAGACCAGCTTCTTGTCGAGAGCTTGCTTGAGAGGAAGCTTGTTGGCTTTGTGCTCGCGACAAAAAACACTTCAAGTTATGCTCCACTGGCTGAGAACGTCATTATTTTTGGTTCGCAGAGCGGAGACAATTACCACCCAGATAATTATTTTCTCAATGATATATTGAACATGATGGGATGCTGCGCGGATGGAAGAGTCTTGGCTTATTTATATGGTCCTAAGGTGGCATATTATTCTTACTTTTTGAGCAACCCATTGCCCGTTGAGAGCAATATGAACTTTAGTTGCCAAGACATTTTCATGCAAGAGATTGCAGCAAGAACTTTTCTGGCCAAACAAGACTGCATTGACTGGATCACGTACACCTTGTTCTATCGGCGCTTGACACAAAACCCTAGCTTCTATGGGCTTTCAGATGTCAGTCACCTAGGAATATCAGAATACCTCTCGGAATTGGTCGAGTCCAATTTGGAAGATTTGGAAAAGGCAGACTTGATCGAGATTGAAGAAATTGAGGACGAAAACGATGAGGATGAAGAGGAAGAACGCCTTGCGCCATTAAACGGAGCCATGATTGCTTCTCATTACACCGTGTCTTTCCAGTCCATGAAGACATTAAGTCAGTTGTCAGGTAAGGCGAGGTTGAGAAACATCATCGAGGCGATTACATCCGCGTCGGAATTTGATGACGTTACTGTGCGACCAGGCGAAGAAACGCTTCTTGCTAAAATTGCTGCCCAGGTGCCCTTAAAGTTGGCCGATGGTACCGATTTTATGTCATCGCAGGTCAAAGCTTTCTTGTTGCTACAGGCTCATCTCACACGTATCAATTTACCCTCCAACCTAGCTCATGATCAGAAGAGACTTCTCCCGCGGGTTCTTAAATTGGCGCACGCATGTGTCGACACTCTCTCTAGCGAAGGATATTTGAATGCTCTCCAGGCGATGGACTTTTGCCAAATGATCGTACAAGGATTGTGGAACCGCGAGAGTCCGATTAGACAGCTTCCTCATGTGAATGAGAAAATGTTGCAGCGTGGCAAAAAATACAACGTGGAGACCGTCTACGACATAATGTCGCTCGAGGATGACGAGCGCGATGACGTGCTCCAGCTTGAGGGATCTAAGCTACAAGATGTGGCGGAGTTTGTTAACAAATACCCAAATCTCGAAGTCCAATACGAGTTCAAAACTCCTGATCCCATGAGAGTCGATGAGCCGAGAACTGTTTTGGTGACAGTGGAAAGGGACGAGGAGCCAGAAGATCTCAAGGTTGTCTCGCTGCGGTATCTGGAGCCGAGAGCAGAGGCATGGTGGATTGTTGTGGGCGACTTCGAAACACGTCAGTTGTATGCAATTAAAAAGACGCAAGCGCCACACGAGACGCAAACAATCCCCGTGGAGTTTTCAATTCCTACTCCGGGCAAACACAACTTGACTATTTGGTGCATGTGCGACTCCTACATTGATGCAGATAAGGAGATGGCATTGGAAATCGACGTCGTTGAGTAGCTTGGGGTGTGAAACTGCTTGAATTGTATCAGTAGTCTATATAGAGCAAAGGAAAAAAAATAACAATGGTATAGATCAAGTAAGAGCATGACTGGAGGCAAAGAAAAACTGTTGGACACATGGGCTTAGAGCGTTTAGTTTGAGGCAGAGAAATTCGGTGCCAGCGTATTTAAGCTTATTCTATTCTCTGCGTGGAGACCAAGCCATTTCTTAGTTTTCAGAAGTATTACTGTATTGCTTTGAAAGCAAACTTTGAAAATCAAAGACAGCAAAAATGTCGTATGAGAGCATTCTTTCAATTTGGAAATCAGGCCACGGTCAGAACCCAAAACGATCCATTTAGGATCACCAAAGAATTGGTCTAACTACTTAAGCCATAGGCGATATTGAGCGTGCGACATTCATAATGCATTGATGTGTCTAATCTCTCTTTAAACGAGACCCACAATTCTTGTCTCGGAACCAGGAACCAATGTTTACAATCTCATCTGCGTAGAGGGTCTTATCGCGAACTCAAATAAGGCTAAGTCTAAAGCTTGAGGCTGAGATAGTCACTTGTTGCGTTTTCGTACTTAAACGGAAAAAAGAACGAAAACTGTGTTTCATTGCACTTGGCGCTAAATAAATGCTCATCATTTTAGAGGAAGACCGCCATTAAAGGCTATCCATCACGTGTGACGCGTCGTATATCACGTGACCGTGGCACCATCACCGCGACAGCGTAAACATTCCACTGCACAAACCGAATCATAACGGTATTCAATACACAAAAATCATAGCTAATAATACGCTATACGCAGCTTGAAAAACTCAAATGTTCTCGCTTGGAAGGCGCCCGAGGCATAATCGAGAAAGTGATGCGCGTCTCGACTTTGTTCCGATCGGACAACGTGTTGTATCGCCCGAGAAACTGGAACCATCAAATCCACGGGTTCGATTGACAGCGGAAAAGATTAACAACTCACACATCGAATCGTCGTTCGACGAAACAACACAGGACCTCGGGTCCTTAAATGTGGATGTTGCCGAGAGCATATCGGGGCACCCTCGGCTGGTCAATGCGGGATGGAGCTCACGGGGCACTTTTGCCAATAACTTGGAACAGCGCAGTCGGGCTATCGATGGCGGACAAAGTTCTATCCAAGAGCTCCAAGCAGACTCACAAAGCCTCAAGTCCGAAAATTACAACTTGAAGGTGGAGGTGGCGACATTAAAGCAGTTCCTCAAACAGACGCCGCCAGAAACCATGGAGTTGTTACTGCAAAACGCAATGTTGAAGCAGGAGCTTATCAAGACACAGGATGAGCTCGAGGCAGCTCGGGCATCTGCGGATGCCACCTCGCATCATAGCGGAAACAGTAAAGAGGTGGATGCGTTGAAGCGGCTGTATAAAGAGTCCCTCGATGAGAAGGACCACGAAATCCGTCGCCTCGAACGACTGGTGGCTGAGCTTTCGCAAAAAACTCCACCCGAAATACCTCCTGATCTACTCAGCAAAATCGAGTTTCTTCAGAACGAAAACCAGTCGCTCCTTCGTCAGCTTGATGGCGCGTCCGCAGCCTCCACGAAAACCCAAAGCCAGTTGCAGAGCGAGAACAACGAGCTCCGATTGGAAATGCACCGTGCCAAGGCGCAGCTCGCCGCGCTTCCATCGGATGCCGCTCAGCGATTGGACCGGCTTCAGGAATCCAACGCCGCCCTAGAAAAGAACGTGCGCTCGCTTTCTGACGAGCTTCAGCAGGCGGAATCCCAGGGAGACCTGATGCGGAAAAGTCTCCGTGAAATGCAGTTGTCGCTTGAGGAGAAACAAGCTAAAATAGACAGTCTTGTGCGTTCTGGTAACGAGACGGCCTCATCAAAAAGCAGGACTATGAGAGAGACCGACATCCAACTCGAGCGTGCGCAGCATGAGCTTGGCGACTTAAAGCTCAAGTTAAAGCGGGCAGATGCTGCATACGCTCTGCTCACGGAAGAAAAGTGGTCAGATGTGCAGCGGCTCCAGCGAAAGCTCGACTCACTTCAGAAGGAGCTCAAAGAAAAGGACCGCGAAGAGTACAATCTTAGAGCGCAAGTGCGTTCGCTCATGGAAGAAAGAAACAAGGCTTTCGACAACAAGGCGACGGTTCAGCACTATCAGAGCCAAATTGACGCTTTACGCGAGAAAGAGAGGTCCCTATTCAGCGAAAACATGCTGTTCAAAGACGAAATCGCCAAGCTACAGGATGAAATGTACTCGCGCAACATTGAGTCCAGTAGGGTTGGCAAGCTCAAGCAAGAGAATTTGGACTTGATTGACCGACTTGATTTCTACGAAAAAGAGTATGCGCTCACGCAAGAAGCAATGGAGGCTACAGAGGCAGAGTTAGAAGCGCTACGGGAGAGCCACAGACAAGATGACGCTCGCAGGCACTCCCTTGAGACAGAGCTAGAGTCAGTACGCACGCAGCTTAGAAGAACTGAACTCAGCGAATCTCGCAAATACAATGAGTCAGCATACATGGAGCTCGAGGAAAAACACCGGAAACGTGAAGAGGCTGAGCACCGCAGAATGTCGCTGCAGATTGAGACATTGAATGCACAGATTCGCGAATTGAAACAGCAACTTGAAACAGCAAGGAATACGAAGGACCTTTACCTGGGATCCAGCTCATACCAGCCAGCTCAAGATTCAAAACTTAAGATTGAGTTGAGAAACAAAGATTTTGAACTACTGGAAAAGCAGCGAGATTATGCGAAGCTCCAGAATGTTTTGAAGGATAAGGAAGATCTCATAGATGCTCTCGAAGAGCGCATCAGAAAACTCAATAAGGAATTTCGAACCGACTTCTCTGCCGAAGACCGATACCGGGAGACGCTTCAGAAACTTCAATTTGATCACGAATCAGAAATTCTCGCAGTGCTGCTCGAAAGAGACAGGCTTCAAAATGAGATCAAACATTATAAACTAAGATTGGAGAAAATTATGGATGAGGACGACACACAGATGCCAACCGGCGCAAACTCCGTTACTATTGCTTTGTTGGAGACTCAGCTTGAGGAGCTCCGCCGCAAGAACCACGAGCTAATGGCCGATGCTGAGAGGTCAAGCGCCATGCGTTTCGAAGATACCAGTCGCGAGGCAGAAGAAAGCCGTACCAAAATAAGAGATCTTCGATTGGCCCTTAATGATGCCCACCAAGAGAAAATTGATTTGGAAGCCGCTAAAGACGCATTAGAGAGTGATTTGAGTCTAGCTCGCTCGGAGAAGGCTCGCTTTGATTCCAAGAACAGAAGCTTGTCACAAGAACTTTCAAGGAGCACAAGGAACTGCACAAGGCTCGCCAATAAAGTACAAGAGCTTGAGAGCCAGGTTATCAACGCAATGAAAAATTCCGAGGAGACGTTCAGAACACAGAAATCAAACATTCAACTTCAAAATCAAGTCGACCAGCTTGGCACTAGACTCGCAACGGCTAACCTCAATCTCCAGCCAAGTCTGTCATTTACTGTCGCTAAATCAAGGTTGCAAGAAAACGAGTTGAAGTACTTCAAGGCGAAGCTTTTTGAGCTACAGACGCGATACATGGATTTGGCCATGATCAATTCATACATGGCTTCATCCATAAGAAAGTCCTATGAGTCTTGCAAAGATGATTTGGTCAGAATGTCGCGAAGCGGTATATACCCAGACTACTCAGCTCTTAACCGCGAAGGCAAAAAACCTACCTTCAAAGCCTTGGCAACTTTTGTGTTGGGAATGGTGCGCATAAAGAGGCGCACCGAAAAAGCGAAAGCCCGCGAAGGTAAGTTGACGCGACTTCGAAGCGACATTGAAAGAGACCGAATTACTCTCTTGGTGGAGAAATAGCAAACGCTTCAAACGACAAACTCCCGATTAAATCAAGGCTGCAACTGAAGTTCTTGAGTTTGCACACTAGCGCATGATTCTGGTGATGGGGGTCTGGAACTTATCTTGTGATGGCTGACGTGTCTTCCCGACTCTCGGAGTTTGCAAAGGCGCCAGCGCCTGATGAAGCAGCGCTGCGTATGTACCACTATTAGATCTTGTTTTTATATTGCTAAATGTGTGATTGCCCAGGAACTCGGATGTTGTGTTAAGCCACAACTCCTCATGTGAAATGTTAGATGTCAGCATATCTTCATTGAAAGCCACGTCCGCGTTATACCCATTAGCAAGAAATTCGTTGAGGGCAATATCGTCTGCAGGGACCAGTGAGTCACAAACCGAATTTAGGATGGACTTATCCGGGAGTCTCTTGGTGGTTTGAGACGCCCGAAGACCGTCTAAATTGAGGTCTGTCCATATCTTGTTTTTTAACATATTGCGGTTTTTGTACACTTTTGCACCAAAAATAGACGTGTTAAGTGGTATGGCTCCATCCTCTTCCTCCTCAAGTAAAAATTGGGGAAATATATTGGCTGTCTCTTCGAACAAACGTGAGGTGTCAATATCATTGTACGAGATGCGATAGTCTTTCCAGTCCTCCATATAATCTGCTTGATTGACATGACTGAAATGAATGTAGGAGTACAGTGAATCTAGCGACATTGAAACAAATGTGCTTTTGTACAACAGTTGTGACAAACTCGAGGGAACTCAAACAGTTGTAGTGCTATTTTTGTTTGTATTTCATATCAGAGTCGCGCGAAACCCCATACGGCACAGTCAAGGTTTTTGGCACCAGCTTTGTTCAAAGAGAAATTTTCCTATTTACTTATGAATTCTATACTCTGGAAAAATTTTGATTGTACCTTTTAAGCTGTGATGGGAATTTGACACAAATCTTCAAACAATGTAGGTTTGGGCTTCAAATGCTTTTCCTCAACGTGCGACGTCTTGACCATCTTGAAAGCTCCGGTACCAATACTCATGGTTTGACCGAGGATAATACACTCAGAGACACCTTCGATTTTATCGTTCTTCATGTAAAAAGAGGCATCAAACAAATGATCAGTTGTCTTCTCAAAGGAAGCAAGCTGCAATACAGAGTCTCTCATCTTGGACAAACCAAATCTTGTGATACCCAAGACTTCACCCTTGTATGTCATGACATCACCCAAAAGCTGAATATGACGAGGGTCGACACTCATACCGTGCTTACTCATAGTGTAGTCAATTTCCCCGATAATAGATGCTCTGGCGGCCTCTATACCCAACACTTGCCAGATTTCGAGCACGTGATTGGTTGATGTCTTAGTTCCGATAATTCCGTCCGTACACATAACTTCCTTCAAGCCGTAGCCTTCAACCAACAATTCTTTTTTGTTGTCATCTTTGATATTGATGACCGCACGAGAAATGTTTGGCAAGCCTTTTATTACAACATCTGGTAACGCTCTTTTCAAATGTTGCATTCTGAAAAATAATGTGTTGTTGCGCTCTGAGTTTTGATAGTCAGATATGGCAGTTCGAGCTAGAGATTCAGATTTGCCCTCTCGCATAGTGACGAGAATATTGATCCGATCATTGCCATAAACAGAGACTTCGTGATTCAATATTTTTAATTTAGGAGCATTAGCAACGGCTTCGCGAATGTTGTCTAGCGTCAACTCCAACTGCAACTTTTCAATAGTTTTCATATCGATTTTAATGGAAAGGAAAGCCATATCATTCTTGTAGACGTCTTCAATGAAATATGCCACGTCTCTCAACAATGTCTTCTCAATACGGCCTTTCACAACTCTGGCTGCAAGTTCATCGTCATCATTTACGAGAACGGAGTTAATGATTGGTGTCGAGATGACCTTCGCAGCATTGATGATCTCCTTGATACGAGGTACACCCAAAGTAACATTCATCGAAGCGACACCAGCAAAATGGAAAGTTTTCAACGTCATCTGGGTTCCAGGCTCACCAATAGAGTGTGCTCCTATAGCACCCACGGCGGTACCGGGTTCAACCTTTGCCCTCACATACTTGTAAAGACACTGTTCCATAAACTTTTTCACAGAAGGGAGAGAAATCTTCAAAAGCTGATCGACTGCGTTGACGCTTTTAGAGTCTTCCTCAATTAACATGTCATCGATATCCTCTAGTCTGGTAAACTTGGCTGGCAAACCTCTGCTTTGTCGTATTTTGGCCAAAAGAGTGGCTTTTTTCGTCACATATTCACGGATAGACTTATAGAAAGACCTTTCGGCATCCTTTTGATCAATGTACTGAATCTCTTCGCCAAAGTCTGATTCAATGACTTTGCCGAGGTTGTCGTACCTAATGAGCTTCTTTTCCAAAGGCTGCAAGACATCCTCGACAGCCTCTAAGATCTCATAAGGATAGGAGTTTCTAGAGTTTATGTCAAACGTGATATTCACGGCATGGTCCCATTGACGATTGAAGTTGACGGGCTGAGCATCGCCCTCCATCTCCATGGGATCCAAACCATCACCACCGTATGTGAACTGGACAATACCATTGGATGAGTTACGCACTGTATTGTCATACAGTGCAGACAAATCCTCCAAAGATTTCATGAGTCTTCTGGACATGTATCCCGTCTCTGCGGTCTTCACAGCCGTATCAACCAAACCTTCTCTACCCGAAATAGCGTGAAACAAAAATTCAGGGGGACTCAAGCCACTGTAGAAGGAATTTCTTACGAAACCTTTGGATTGAGGAGACTTCGACATTTTGGTGAAGTGTGGCAACGATCTGTCTTGGAAACCATCAGGCACACGGTTACCAGAGATGATCTGCTGACCTACAACAGCCACCATCTGCGACACATTCAAGGTGGAACCCTTGGAACCGCAAGTGGCCATAATCAACGGGGCATTGAGAGGGTCTAGCTCATTAATGCAGACCTCACCGACTTCTTCTCTGACTTTGGAAAGCAACCCACCAATCTTGGCCTCTAACGTTTCTTCCTCATTACAGCCTGGCTGAGTCTCCAACTTGCCGCTGTTGTACAACTTGATTAACTCGTCACATTTGGCGTAAGCTTGCTCGACCATAACCTCCTTCTTATTTTTCAAGTCTGATCCTGGCGTCACGTCGTTGATACCAATGGAAAAGCCTCTGTTACCAAGAAATCTAGCACAGAGCTTAGCCATCCTGTTCATGGCAGTCGCTGCAGCGTCCGGGCCGTAGTCTCTCAAAATGGTGTAGAATACAGAATGCTTTTTACCATCACCAAGCGTGGATTTGTCCATGACGCCACTGAGGATCTGAGATCCGCGGATGACGACGAAGCCGTCATTGGGCGACATTTCATTGGGCCATCCATTCAAAGGTGGGTGAAAAGTTTTGTTTTTGGCGTCCAAGTTAATGACGACGTTGGACCTTTTATTTGGCTTTATCAACAACGAGAACACCTGCTTGCCTGTCCAGAGCATGACGGGCTTGAAGATGGCCGGTGGCGGCAAGTCGAATTGGAGGTCTGCATCGGACATCATACACAAGAGCTGGACCAAAGAAGCCCTATCAAAGAAGGTGTCCTTATGCGAAATTAAAAACGAGCCGGTGATGAAATCCTGGGTAGCGGCGATGATCGGCTCACCGGACTTTGGCGTCAAGAGATTGTTCTTCACGCCCATCAAATTGATAGCCTCGGCTCTGGCCTCCTCGGTCTGCGGAACGTGCAAATTCATCTCGTCGCCGTCAAAGTCAGCGTTATAGGGCGTGCACACGCACTCGTTCAAGCGGAAGGTGCGCCACGGGCGGATCTTGGCGTAGTGGGACAAGATGGAGAGTCTATGCAACGAGGGCTGTCTGTTGAAGAGCACCACGTCGCCGTCCTCCAAGTGGCGCTCTACGGTGTCGCCGAACTGTAACGACTTAGCAAGCTTGACGCGGTCGCCAAACTTCAAGTTACGCTTTGCCATCTCGTTCTGTTTGAGCACATAGTTTGCGCCCGGGTGCACAGAGGGTCCGTTAAGAATAAGCTGCTGAAGCTTCTGGCGGTTGTAGCGGGTGCACTTCTCTGGGTAGGTCAAGACCTTTGCGACACGGTCGGGCACGGCGACCTCGTCGATCTTCAAGTTGGGGTCCGGCGAGATGACGGTACGCCCCGAGAAGTCGACACGCTTGCCGGACAAGTTACCGCGGAAGCGCCCCTGCTTGCCCTTCAAGCGCTGGCAAAAGCCGCGGATGGGCTTGCTGCTCTTGGCGGACGCGCCAGGCCCCATTCCACCGGGGAGAAGCGCAGGGTTCGCGGCGTCGGAGTTGATGTACATGGCCACGGAGAGCTGCAAGTAGTCCCACTGCTCCATCAAGTTGTTGATGGAGATGCCCTTGTCGATGCCGGCCTTGATCAACGAGGACGTCCACACGATCTCGGTCAACTTGACCGTCAAGTCGTCTTCGTTGGACTGGCTGTCCATCATCACGGACGGGCGGATGCACACCGGCGGCGCCGGAAGGTAGCGCCAGAGGTACATTTCCGGGCGCCCGCCGCGCGCGGCGTCGATGCCCACGAGCTCGCAGTCCGCGGGCGCCATCTGCTTGAACAAGTGGAGCACCTTGAGCGGGTTCAAGTCCTCGCTGACGCGCTTGGCGAACTTCTCCAACTCGGGGTTGCGCGCGTGCACGGCGGCGAACTCCAGGTCCCAGCGCTCCTTCTCGGGCGCGCCCTTCTTGCCGAGGTAGCGGAAAGTGTCGTGCACGATCTTCAACGCGGCGGGCCCGGCGCCCGCCGCGGCCTTCTTGACGACGCCGTTCACGTGGTGGCACGCAACGCAGCGCCGCTGCTTCTTGCACTGCTCGGTGACGCTCTTCAAGATCTTCATGCGGCGCAAGTTGTCGATGTGCGGCCGGCGGAGGTCCGCGGCAAAGCGCCGCTTGGCCTGCTCGTCGAGCAACACCGCGCCGCATGCCTTGCAGATGCACTGGAGCACCTGGATCACTGCCTTGAAGTAGCCCACATGGAACACAGGGAGCGCGAGCCGCACGTGGCCAAAGTGGCCGTGGCACAGCGCCAAGTTACCGTGGCACGTGCCGCACTCCACCGCGTTCGACAGCGTGCCCATGCGCGTGTCGAGTGCCCCGTGGGCACACACGCTGCGGCCTTTCTCCAAGTCGTAGAGGTCCCGCGTGGTGACCTCGACCTCCGACTGCGCGACAATGTCCTTCGCGGCGAGCGCGCCAAACTCAAGGCCCTTGATGCACTTGGGCGCCTCGTCGACGACGACCTCCTTCATTTTCTTGGCGTGCTTAGCGTGAGGAGGGGAGGGGGGCTAAAGGGTGGTGGCTACGCAAATCGCCAGTGGCTCCGCAGCGCGAGTTTTTTGGGTGCCCCAGCGCGGGTCACGTGAGCGATGCCATCACCACGGGCACCGGGGTTTCTTGTGCGGCCCCCCCTCTGGGCATCCAGGCATCCGTGCGGCTGGGCGTGCGGGCGTACGGCGTGGGGCGGCCTGCCTGCGGAGGGATGCTGGCAGAAGACCATAGTCCTCGGCCTGTTCCGCTGCTGTTTGTGGTGCATCGGCGTATCGTCACGCCGTGCGATGAGCATCGCCGCGGCCTGGGAAGCACCCTCCCCCAAAGAGTGCGGCCTTTCTGTGTGCCTGAGGTGCCAGGGCCCTCGTCTGCCCATCTGCGCCTGACTCGGTGTGGTCTGCGTGCACGTGTGGCCTCGCGTAACGGCGGGCCCTTTCGGTGGGCTCTCTGGGCCTTTGGAACCTACTGTACAGCTGCCCTGCTTCCAAATGGCTGGACGGCGAAGCCTGCGGCCACCAGGCCTGCTGGCACCATCCGGCCTGTTGCACCACCGCCAACTCTCCCCCTCTCTGCACTTGTCGCGGGATGGTTATCAGCGGTACCAGTCCGGTCTGTGCTACCGGTGGGGCTCACAGGGTGCAATCGGTTGAGAAAAGACTCTGTCTTCCACCTTTACCTTTGACTCCGGAATTCTTCAAGCCTACGCCGACTGCGGTGCGGCACTCATTGAACTGTTCTTTAGCCTCTGCTGTCCATGCTCGGCAAAAAAGGCCACACCGACATCAAAGCCCCTTTTTCTTACTGGGTGTTCTTCGAGAATGAGCCTCGATTAGGGCACAATGGTGTTCCTCTTCAGGTGGCATTCTTCCCTTTTTCAATCCGTAGCTTCTCAAAATTCTTTCCCGTGAGTCTTATCGAAACCTGAGTCTGTCTTAATGGCAAGGTCGCCTGTCCATATCTATTAGACATATATTTTGAGCTAGTTTAAATCTGCCAAGAAGTAATTCGACTAGGTTCATATATGTCAAGAAGTACAACGACTAGGTTTATTTATGTCAAGAAATACTTCGACTTGGTTGGTTTCCGTGAAGGTGCCGCAGTGCTAGACTCTCAGCGCCCCTTCATGGGGTCTATTGCACATCCATTTTATTTTCAGTTCAATCCTAATGCGGAACTACTGCTTTAACCAAAAGACCTCATAGACGAACCCCCAAAATTTAGTCACCAATCCCAACTTTTGGTGCCTAATGTTGCAACTACACAATAGGCCATGTCTTTTGTCGGCAGCCGCAAGCCATTGTTTATGTTCCGTTGCGGCTATTGAAATCTTTGCTACAGACTCTAATTAAATATCATGCCTTCAGATTGAATCTCTTGTATTGATGGGCGATGTCGCCAAAGACCAAGGTTTCCGAAGTTGACCTGGTGAACTACTTCTGAAGGGAAATTTGCATGTTCGCTAGACATTTTCTACAAAAAAGCAGTGGTAATTTTACTAATCTTATTACCTAAACAGCATCAGATCAAGTCAAAATATAAAATTTGCCGTAGACTTGTGACTTCTCCAAGTGTCGTGTTAATCTATCGAAGCTGTATGGTGGCTTGGATCATGCGCGCTCTCGTGGATATCATCATTGTCTTGCAAGCTCTCCGCGCTGGTATCGAAATAGCCTTAAAAACTCTATCCTAGTTAATTCCCAAAAATGGTACGTTTATCTCAAAGTTCGACAATCAGACTAAGTTTGAGACTAACCATCAGCAACATGGTGTAAAAAGAATGAACCTCTCAGAGCAGGCTCGGAGGCTGAAGCTCGAAAAGGACCGTGCAAAGATCGCTCATTATCGAGCCCTTACTCAGAGAGTCTTGGACGAAAAGAAAAAACACTTATATACCACCGAATCTCTCCAAAACACGACAGCGCTCCTCGAATTGAATCCGGAGTTCAATGCCGTGTGGAATTTCCGGAGAGATATCTTCATTCGTTTATTTGAGACGGGGTCTACAGACAAAGTGGACGCCCTCAACTCTGATCTACACATGTCAATGGAGTTGATGAAACGATACCCTAAATGCTACTGGATCTGGAATCATCGCCGCTGGTGTCTTGAGACTCTACAGACTACTGAAAATGCCGACTGGGCCCGGGAATTGGCAATTGCGCTGAAATTCTTGGCCATGGACAGTAGAAACTTCCACGGTTGGCATTACAGGCGGTACGTCATTAGCAATATCGAATCAGTGATCAAGGGCCTGGGGCTGGCTACTCTCAGAGAGGAAATTGAGCTCCATCTTCGTGAGTTCAACTACACCACAGAAGCCATCAGCAAAAGCACGTCGAATTTTAGCGCGTGGCACAACCGCACGAAGTTGATTTCAAAGATATTTGGGCTTTTACAAGAGGCAGATGACCTCTCTGTTTTGGAAACATTTACTAGCAACCTCTCTGCTTCCCTATTTAAGTCACCACTAGATTTGTTGAAACATGAACTAGATTTAGTGAAAACCGGCATGTACATGGATGCCGATGATACTTCGGTTTGGCTCTATTTGCAGTGGCTTTTCACCGTGAAAGTACTCATCGCTGGTGCTTCTGAGGAGTTGTTGATTGAGCTTCTTAAGCAGCAGCTAAGAGACGTCGAGGAATTAAATGAGCTTGAAAAAGAAGATAGCCCTACTGGCTTAGATAATGTGTGGTGCCTTAAAACAATTGTTTTTTTGAATGCACTCCTTATCCAGCATGAAAAAGACGGGGAGCTCACCAAGCAGATCACTGACGAAAGTCTGCGCATTTTGAACCTATTGGTGGTGTTGGACCCTTTGAGAAAGGGACATTACCTTGATCAATTACAAGGGAAAGCTTCTATTGTCTGTTGAGCGTTTTTGCTTATGATTCATATTCTTTTTTAGCTTGTCTTCGGAATTGAAGGCTGAACAATGGCCTTTTGAACAAAATACAAGATGTCGCAAAGAATTAAATGTTCTAAGAATAGCCATGACTTGCAACAATCTTGCTATTTCGTGTATGCTGACCCTACACGGTTCCATGATACACAAGCTATCTGACTTAGCTTATTCCTTAAACTAAACTTGGGGTGATGGTATCAGTAGCACTTTGAACTTCCCGTAGCATTTACCACTGCAATTAATATTTGCGTTGCACAACTTATTCTTCGGGGATTTCTGTTCATGGTTTACTGAAATACTGCGTAAATTGTTCGACAGTCAAAAACCTCATACTTCCATCAATGCATATCTTCTTGAATTAAAATATTGTCTTTGTTAGAACGCGCGAATATTAACAGCATTTTGCCAGAAATTAAGAAAGTTCACACAAAATACTAGGACCTATTCAGCTACAACTTAAAAAAAGTATTTCCTACTTGAAGGCGATCAAAAGTTCCAGAATTGTTTAAACCGCCTCTCTCATCTTGCTGCCCAAATACATGCGCTAAACGTTTCCATCTGCTGTTTTCATTCAGAGTTGCATCCTGTTTTTTTTTTTTGATGAGAAATAAAGCAAGATGGCCTGTAGAAGGAGACGAGTCAGGAGTGCATGCTATGCCTATGTAGCCGTCGCGGCGCTTGATATAACTCTCCCATGCCAAACCATAAAATGCAATTCAATTACTGTAAAACAATTGTGAATTACCGTTATCTTCATTAGTTGCTCCACGGTAGAATAAGAGGAGCATGGAATCTAATGGCAAGCACCATATGATCGCCGTAGTGTGCTAGAAAAGTCCTTTACTGCAATTACTGGCAAGGATCTTTGGTTTTGTTGATCGTGATCTCTCAATCCCCCAATGTTCCGTACTTTAAAATTTCACTAAGCGACCAGTCGTGTTTTGTACAAGTAGATTATGTTTGACGAGGAGAAAATCATGATGCGAGAGTCCAAAGATCTCCTTAGCTTAAAGCCACTGCAAAGACATGAACGTGAGGCTGACAGAGCTTCTAGTATAAGTGCTCAACAAGGGCGAAAAATTTGGCTCCTTTGATTGAACCCATAGTTGTGGGCAATACCGAACATGAGGCCCTGAGACCAAAACATTTTTTTTACACACTACTCAAGTATCTTCGCTATGAAAGCATTATGCAGATTCTTCAAGAATCCATAGACCGCACGACGATATTAGCGAGTTGTGTGACAGATGTAAAAGCTAAACTGTCCAGTATCACCAAGCACAACTGTAACAGCACCAGGTTGGTGTAATCTCTGGGGATTTGGGTGCTAGCAGGTAAACGCTTGATTTCTCTTAGTGGTTCTCGCAGATTGAGGCCAATTGCCGGAACAAAACCAGTCGTTTGACAAAAGCGTCTCCCCTTTTTCCCCCGAAAACCTCTTTGCTTCACAATTTGAAGAGCTCGATCAATTTTCTCTGGAAGCATTGTAAGCCGTTTTATAATTGTCCCAAGTTATGATCAGGCTGATGTGTTAATTTTGGGAATAAGTCTCGCCATCTTCAACACCCTTCGGATAGAGATTGCGGGGCGGGCTACAAGCTTCTTCGGATTACCAGACTCTAAATTCTTACTAGCCTATCTTCCTCGAGGCAATTCATAGGCACTTGAGATTGCTTAGAAAGCTCTCGCTCTCTTTGGAGATTTTATGCGGCACGACGCGTATACGACTACGAGATACTGTCCACGTTCTTACAAACTGTTTACCGAATAAAAATAAGCTTGAATTCCATTTCAGTTCGGCCTTTCATTTTGAATTTTCTTGAATACGTAAGAGAAGTGATCTTATGCCATTGATATAACCTCGTCAAACCCAAGATTATCAACGGGAATGTTCTTAAAAAGAACGGTGGGTCCCGATGAACCGAGACAAAGAGCTCAAACTGCTTAGAGGCAATATACGGCGACATAAAGATTTAGGGTATCCTATTCAACTACAACCTTTTCTGTTTGCACTCTTAACTGTTTTTCGATGCCGATGGCATGCACAATACCCATTTTTTTTGGAGAATCAAACTGCAGAAGAATTACAATTCTCACCGTTTTTTGTGCCTCTGTAAACACACGTCCAGATTTCAGGGTCAAAAGTTAATCATCACAAATGCAAATTAATCTAAATTTTCATCTCATTCATACAAAAGGTGTGTAAATTCTAATGGGAACATTGGTGGGTGTCCGGGAATAGAAAAAAGTAGATGCTGAACAAACCAAGCTTCTGTTTGATTTGCTTTATGAAACATATTATGAGGGGCTCACACTACTGGTTCTCTTGATATCGTCACTTGCGTGTTGACATAAGGAATGCAACCAAGTGGATTCTGGGGACACAAAGCGCTGTGAAACCAGCGCCGGTTATCAGCAGCTAACTGTGTCAGCAAGACTTTTGATGTATATGAGATAGATGCTTAGCCGCTATTCTTTGAGTCGCCAGTCCGCCTTGCGCCCAGGAAACTCACAGGAGAAGGGGAGCTGAACCAGCTACAGCGCCCAATTTTGGAGCGTGCTTTCTTGGCCAGAAAAAAAAAAACCACAGCAGCGCAGCATCCGCATGGGATCGATAAAATGAATGGTATGTTTGTTCCATTGAACAAAGAGATCTTTTTCCGTCTTTGGGGCGTTTCAATAGATGGCGCCAAGGCTCTCCATTTCGTAGTCGATCCAGGTGGCCATGCAATTTTGGTCGAGGTTGTGACCGCTGTCGTCGAACTTTCCTTTTGTACAGCCCTTGGTGTTTTCGTTATTTGGGCAGTTTGTATAAGGCATGTGATAGTAGCCGATGTCCCGGAACCAATGGAGCTTCCGCTTATCGGCGAAAAGCGCCAATCCCAAAGAATGCACGGGCGCGTCGCCCCACCGCTCGTAGTAGAAATTCCCCGTGGCCTCCAAGTGATTAAACCAGTTTCGGTAGGCGTCGCTGCGGTAGAAGTCCATGTCTGCGATCTCGAAGTTCGACCAGAAATGGCAGGTCGAGTACCCACTGGTGGCCTCCGCCACGTGCGGGTTCTGTTGGTTTTCGGTGATCCACTGAAACGCACCGTTCGCGTTGACATACTTGTGGTTGTCGCCCTCGTTCAAGAAGCGGAGCGTCTCCGGGAGAAGCGAGCGCACACTCTGGCGGATGTCGTACAAGTTGATGGTGAAGCCGTAAATCTTTTTCGTTCCAGCCAAGTACTTGAAAACGTCATAGTTGAGGTCAGTGTAGAAGCGCACGTTGGGCTCAATGCGCCAGTAGTACTTGTACTTCTGGAGCTCCGGCAAGTCCTGAAAGAATCCCGAGTAAAACCGGCACATGTTGTGATAAGAGCCCTTTTTTGCATACGCAACTTTCTCTTTCTCCATCTGCTCCATGGCCTCCCGCTCTTTTTCCACATCAATCCACGCGGGTTTATTCCACAGCTCGGGCGGAATGTGCACAAAAGTCACCTCCGCTTTGGTGAGCGCACGTACCTTGTTCTTGAACGTCTCCGTGAAGGGCTCGTCGTTGAGGAAAGTGTATGGGTACCGGAACTTGCCATTGAAGCGGCTCTCGAATTGCGCCATTGTGCGCTTGATTCCGGCCGCCTCGTTGTTGCGCACCAACGCAATGATGGTGGCATTCTCGCGCACGTACTCCAGCGGGTCTTGCGGTGGCCGGATCGAGCCAATGTCGTAGTCTTTGGGCTCGTGGATCGGCTGTGCTAGCACCTCGTCGTAGACGTTTTTATTGTGCGCCAAGATCTGTTTCCGGTCGCCCTTTTTGGTGGGGCGAAACCTCAACTGCACGTTGTGTGGCTCGATGGTGTTCGTCGAGCCGCTGGGTAGGAGCAGGCTGCCGCTGCCGTCGAGCAACGAGAGCATGTTCATATACTTGCTGTCTATTATGGACGTGTCCACGTCTGAATGGTAGAGGACGGTGCCTAGCAAGGTGAGCACCGCGATTAGGGGCAACACCATTTTTGTCACTAGCTTGGGAAGCCGGCACGAGGGAGAGAAGATCATTTTGCGTTGCTGAGGGTGCTTGGGAGCAGCAGGAGAAACGCTGATACCGTCAGGGGTGCCGGGTTCGTTTTCAAAATCCAGCGTCTCGTGGTTCCTGCAAAGGTGTGCGCACCGGACGCGCCAGGTACAAGGCGCAGGGGGGCCAGGCCCGGCTGTGTAAAGAACCTCGACTATGCAGATGCGCCACTTTGCCCGAGGCACCTGCCTGCGCAAGAGTTCTTCGGATCCCGGGTCAATTAGAGTGGGGGCATGCGGTGCTTGATCAGACCGGTGTTGGTGCCGGGGTAAAGAAAATCTGGAAACGGAAAGTGCCCAAGCATGATCAACGCCAACCTACTCTGCATACGCAAAAGAGACACGGCCGGCACCGGAACGTGCTTCTGGTTCTCTATACTTTGGGACTATGGAAAGTGCAATACTGGTGATGGCGCGCGGTATCTCGCGTTGCACATAGTTCCTATGTTCTTGGTGAGGGCGAGCTGGAACCATTTTGCCACATGCACATGTCAAACGGGCTATGCGCTGCATATAATGACACCCACGCCTTTCCGGGTTCGCCTGTGATATTCGGGGATTTTCATCGAAACTTGCACATTTTCATTTTCGAGCGTCACGTCGCGGGAAGAGAGACGCCGTGGTAGCTCTGAAATGCGTTTTTGGGACTTTGACAGGTTGGTATCTGTATGGGCCTACTGCCATCTGGCATGAATGGTGGGGAGTGGTGCATGTTCAACGGCTTCGGACGCGAGGATTGTAGATACGCGCGCCTGCCACGCATGTGGTGGAGATTCGCACCAGTTGACAGGTGCCATTCGAAGCCCGCCTATGCGTGGAAACAATGCGGGTCTCGGTTTCTGCATCTTCCACAATTCTCGAACAACGCATTGGTGCGCTGCCTGCTTGGAGCCATGGTAATATAGGAAGGATGCCGCTTGCCAACATAGCACGTCCATGAGAGGCTAGCATGGCGAACATGAGACGTGGGCACGGTGGGCACGTATAAGTGACGGGGGAACAGTGTGTAAATAAATGGACTGAGCTATATCTGATGAGGCGTAGAGCCATCAGGTGATATCCACACACGCCACCAGTGTTTTCACACGAGCGCGCTTTTGAAAATGCTAGGTCCATGTGCATAGAGGTGGAATGAGCGCAGCGGCCTGTAGATGAAGATTCTCTATACCGAAAGTGTCTTGCTGCCATTGAACCCCAGACGCTCGGTTCTTCCTGCGCACGACGGGCCCGAGAAATGCCCAGCACGAAGCATCCAACCTTCGGCGGCCACGCCACACCAGGCCTCGCACCCTTCCCGAAAATGCAACCCGCCACGGGGTAATTGCCGCAACAATGGGGCCTCTATACTACAAAGCGCATTGCGTAACAGAATACACGCCCTTCGGCGCATATGGCCGAAGCATGCATACCATCAGCACAATCTACAAACGAAAGCGCCGTGCCGTCACGCCGCATCGCCACAGCTGAGACCCAGGCCCGCCATCTCCCCAGCCGCATGTGCGCATAGCCAACAGTCTGTTGATTACACCAACGGGAAAAAGGGGTATACAAATTGCTTTGACCCTGGGATGCATTGCATTGACATTGGGGTGCACTGCTTTAGCCTTATGGTACGGTGCAAGTGGCATTATTGACCTTGGGGTGCACTGCTTCCAGAAAGTCCTGGCCCGCCGTTTTTACAAACAAGCACGCGCGAAGTCAGCAGCCAGCTGGCTTTGCCGGCTGGGGAAGCCAAAAGACGGCGGTCTTGCAATATGTTGCAACGTCCCCACGAAAAGTATGGGTTTGCAGATCGGGTCATGATGCTCTCTTGCCTGCCCGCGCAAGTAGTCTCAGACCCAGTGCGCGCGCGCGCGCGCCGCGGAAAACGCGGTTCGAGCACCGCCACCTCACCAATCAACACCTAAGGATTCTTCGCTCAGCCGTGTACCCAGCACACAGACCCCCCCACCCGAAAAAGACCCAAGCACGCAGAATGTGGCCCGCAAGAGCGCTCAGCACACGTGGCGCGCTCCGCGCGCTCTGCCCGCTCAGACGCCTTTGCCCGCTTAGACGCCTCTGCCAACTCCCGCCGCGTGACGCCACGCTCGCCAAGTTCGTGTTTCCGGCAGCCACGCACGTAGTCCGGGACATCGGCACGGAGACACGTGGCACCGTCACGCTCCATGGCCACTTGCACCGCAAGCCGCGGATCCAGGCGCGGCGCAGCTTCGCCGAGTTGCGGGACGCCAACGGCGACGTGATCCAGTTGCTCCTTGCGCCAAACCACACCGCCGCAGAGGTCTTCTCGCGGCTCGCGGCCAGCGGGCCCGAGGACGCCGTCAGCGTCAGTGGCTTTGTCCAGGCGAAGCAGGCGAAGCAGGCAGGCGAAGCAGGCGCGCAGGGCCGCGAGTACGAGGTGGTGGTCTCGCAGTTCCAGACGCTCAACGCCGCCGGCGTCGAGGCCGCGCGGTTGGACCGGTTGAAGCACGGCAGCCCCGCGGAGATCCCGGCCAAGCACCGCTACTTGCAGCTCCGCACGCCCTTCTTCCAGCACGCGCTCCGCACGCGCAGCAAGGTCGCCGGCGTGGTGCGGCGCGTCTTGACCGAGACGCACGGGTTCGTCGAGATCGAAACGCCGCTCTTGTTCAAGTCCACGCCCGAGGGCGCGCGCGAGTTCCTCGTGCCCACGCGGGCCCCGGCGCGGCTCTACGCGCTCCCGCAGTCGCCGCAGCAGTACAAGCAGATCTTGATGAGCTCGGGCTTCACCCGTTACTTCCAGATCGCCAAGTGTTTCCGTGACGAGGACCTCCGCGCCGATAGGCAGCCCGAGTTCACACAGGTGGACATGGAGCTCGGCTTCGTCAACTCGCGCGACCAGGTCACGCGCGTGGTCGACGACCTCGTGCGGCAGGTGTGGCACGCCGCGGGCCCGCACCCAATGTACACTGTGGGCCGCGACGGCTGCTTGCACGCGGTGGCGGTGGCCGCAGACGGCACCGCTAACGATGGCGCGGATGGCGTCGCAAACAGCGCCCTTGCGGCGCCCACGCGCTTGGCCAGCTTGACGTATCGCGACGTGTTGGCCCAGTACGGCATCGACAAGCCGGACTTGCGCTCGAGCTTGCAGTTCACAGACGTGTCTGCGTTCTTCGCGCCGGGACAGCCCGCGGAGGGCTTTCCCGTGGTCGAGGCGTGCGTGCTCCGCAACGCGTTCAGCCCCGGCGAGCCGTTCGTAATGCCGCACGCCATGACTGCTGCGGCAAGCTACGCGAGACGCAGGCCCGTGGTGGTGAAGATCGCGACTGAGGCAGACGCGCGTGACTGGTACGTCCGCTTTTGCGATAAGGGCCTTCTCGTGCACAAAGCGGAGTTCTCCGCAGAGGCCTTGGCGCAGCACTTGAGGCTTGCTCCGGGCGACGTGCTTGCGTTCTCGACGCGCGCGGAGTTGCCCTACGAGAACCCGACGCCTTTGGGGAAGTTTAGGCAGCTCGCCATCGAGCACTTTCCGACAAAGTGGAGCCGCCCGCTCGTGGCCGCAGACGGCCGCGTGGTCGAGGACTACGACCGCAGCCAAGTCTTTGTCGGGCTGTGGGTGGTGGACTTCCCCTTGTTCAGCCCCAAGGAAATTGGCGGCGACCCTGCGCTGGCGTACCCCTCGTACAGCATGACGGAGTTGCTGGCGACGCACCACCCGTTCACGATGGCGCGGAGCGAGGACTACGCGCTCCTCGCGAGCGCCCCGCTAGAGGTGAGGGGCGAACACTACGACTTGGTCATCAACGGCGTGGAGGTGGGCGGCGGCTCGCGCCGTATCCACGACCCGGAGTTGCAGCGGTATGTGTTCGAACAGATCCTCGGCATCCGCCACCACGAGGCGCTCTTTGGGCATCTTCTCCAGGCGTTGCTGATGGGGTGCCCGCCGCACGCGGGGCTTGCGTTGGGCTTTGACCGGTTGTGCGCGATGCTCGTGGGCAGCGCGAGCATCCGCGACGTGATTGCGTTTCCCAAAAACCAGTCAGGGTCTGACCCTGTCGTGGACAGTCCGGCGGACGTGCTGCTGGCGACGCTACGGGAGTACCATTTGCAGAAGCTCGACGCCGCGGTGGGCGCGTGATGTATATTTTGCTCTAATCCAGACCTAGGCGCGGTCGCGGCCCCTCATTCTCTGTTTCTTCTTCTCGGCGTAGGCGAGGTCCTCGCCCTTCCTCTTTGCTCTTTCCTCCTGGTACTGCTTCTGTTTGAAGAGCTGTTCCATTTTCAACTCGATGGGCTTCTTCTTGGTTTCGCCATTCGCGGTCTCCTCCGCGGCCGCGTGGTAGGCCTGCTCCTGGGCCTTGACCAACGTCTTCCAGTCGTACTTTTTGCGAACAAACAATTCCATGGACCAGTTCTTCCACACCAAACGGCCGTACGTGCTGTCCTTCACCCTCTGCGCGTGGGCCATCAACTCGGAGCCGACACGGTCCTTGTACATGGGCAAGAGCACGGTGAAGTCCCAGAGCCGGTCGACAATGTGCGACCCGTACGAGTTGCAGGCCAAGTCGAAGACGCGGCCCAGAAAGAGGTTTAAGAACTTCTTGCGCAAGATCATGACGTCCTTGGGCTCGCCCTCCGCGGCCGGCCGCACCACGAGCGCGTGCTCCACGACGTGCGAGAAGACGCCGTGGCAGCACATCTGCACAAAGCGCTCGGGCGCCATTGCCATGAAGTTGAGCCACGCGCACACGACGAACGCGTAGTCGTACGCCATCAACTTCTCGAGGAACAACGCGCGGCGGCGCTCCTCGGCCGTGGGCCAGTCGTCGCGCGTGTTGCCGAGCGTGGACCCCGTGAGCTGGAGCACGTTCTCGAAGAGCTCGGTGGTTGTGTCGTCGGCGGGGCTCTCCGGGCAGTAGTTGGGCGCGAACTTGCGGAAGAGCTGCTGCACGAGCTCGTCGCGACGGTAGTTGAAGCGGGCCATCGACGCCTCGATCACGGCCTTGCCGAGGTCGATGTTCTCGTTGCCGGAGATCGACACGAGGTCCGCGATCGCCGGGATGATCTCGTCGAGCATGTACTCGACCTCGCCCGGCTTGAGGCGGAGCAACAACGCCTGGACGATGTACACGCCCGTCGTGGCGCGCTGCGCTAAGCGCAACACGCGCGGCCGCACGTAGAGCCGGTATAAGCGCTCAATGTACTTCATGCGCGCGCCGTCGTTCTTGATGATGGCCTCGAGGAAGTGCGAGCCCACGCTGTCGGACAAGAGGTACTCGACAAACGCGGCCTCGGCCGCGTCCGCGCCCTCCTTCTCGGGCCGGAACACCAAGTGCCACACGGGCCGGTCGCGGTCGTAGATGCCCTCGACGCGAAGGATGAGCTGGAGCACGGGCGACGCGACCTTGTGGAGCGCCAACTCCCGCGCACGCGTGGTGTCGAGCGGCGCCGTGGCGGCGCCAACGATGCGCCGGAGCTCGTCGCGGAACGCCGGCGGCACCTCGTACGCACGGTTGTAGTCCGCGGTGTCCTTGATCTCGATCATTTTGCGCGCGACCTTCGACTTCTTCGACCGCAACACCGAGTGCGCCATCGTCGACGACGGCAACTCCTTCGCCGCCACCACAAGCAACACGATCCGCATCACGTGCGACGCGTACGGGTGCACCATCATGGCCGCCCAGTGCGGCGCAAACAGCGCAAGCATTTCGACGAACATCGCCTCCATCGGCACCGCGGCCGCACCATCGTCGCCGGCAGCGTCGTCGTCGTCGGCCGCGTCATTGGCCGTGTCCTCATCGGCTGCGCTGTCGTGCGCAAGCTCCTTCTCGAGGAGCGCTGCGCTTCTCACGAGAAGCGTTTCGAGCACGTGCGACGAATACTTGTGGTGCGCCAACGCCGGGAAGTGGCCCTGGAACAGGCGGAAGACGTGCTTGAGCTGGCGGTCCGACGCGCAGAGCACAAGCCGCTCCATGAGCTTCGAGCAGATCTGGTTCGTGACCAACTTCAACTCCTTGCCGCGCGCCTCCTCCAACACCGAGCGGATGAACCCGGCACGCTCCTCGTCGGAGCCGAACGCGTTGACGTTGAGCGTGGCCTCCGCCTGCTTGAAGTAGTCGATCTCGCCCAGGTCAACCAACCCGTAGAAGACCGACGGGAACCCGCCGCCAGCTTCGGGTGCTTCGGGTGCTTCGGTTGCTTCTGTTGCTTCGGGCGCTTGGCCTGCCACGTCGTGCTCCGAGGCGCGCTCCTTGTATGCGTTGTGTTGTCTTCTTCCTCTTTGCTTGGCCATGGCGTGTGTGGAATTCCGGCCTAAGAAAGTTGATGTTTTTTAAGGGCCCGCTTGAAAACGGGTGTCGCGGCGATGAGGTGGTGTATAATGCGCAGTGTGGAGCAGCGCGGGCCCATCGCCCTGCACGCCGCGGCGCATGCAGGAACCAAAGCTCAGCACACCATTGCCGTGTCTCTGAGAATCAGTGGGGTCCCTTCGCCACGTCCGTGGGAACGCAGAGTACCAGAACACAAACGTCTAGAAGTAGAATTGAAGCCGCGTTCTAGTACTACTCTTTCCCAATGATATCCTAGAGGAAAGCTCTGCGGCGCCCGGTCTTGCCGCTGGTCTTGCCAAGCTCCTATTTCGCGGCTGTGGTCTCGCTAGATTCGAGATGAGGACATGGCGGACCCCATTCGTCCACTTGTGGGTGTCAATTCTTCACTCTGACGTTCAGAGCCCTGATAACAGGGCTATGCTGCAGCCCCACAAGCATATCCATTTGTCCGTATCGGCTCCAAGATGCTTGTTGCTGAGAGGTGGGCGGAAGGAGAAGGCCCCAACTGACCCGAAACCCCTCTATCGCCTGACCCTAATCCTTATCCCGATATTACGGATCAATCTTGCAGACTTCTCTACACCATTCTTTCAACCAGAGCCTGTTACCCTAAGTAGGTTATCCCAAGAGACCTTTGGTGGGGGTTTAGAATGACTTGGCATGACCGTGAACCCTTCCTATGGATCTTTAAGAACCATCGTGGGCACACCGGATAACCACTAAAGAACTGGCGTTCCAGCCATAAAACCCCATCTCTGCTCAATTCATCCACGGCCATATGCTACTGGAATTCAAAAACGAAAAGAAAAAAAAAAGTAACCTTCCCCTAGGGCGTACGCTTCTGCACATTCAGGTCCGTTACCGTGAAACCCAATTATCAATTGGAATTTCCCCCAGATTTCCCCTTCCTCAACTCTCTACAAAAAGGGAGCAAAACCGAGTTCAACTTAGAGGTTAGGGTCGACTCACCCATGTTCATCGGCTGTTGACATGGCACTTCAGTCTTCAAAGCTCTTATCTGAATCTTTGAAACACCAGCAGTAGCTGCACTATAGGCGGCTCGGCCCAGGTCCACATTCGAGGCTTCGTCACCACCTCCACGCCTGTATACTCCACCCCACCCCCAATGGTGAGTTGTTACTCACTACTTAGCGGATTCCGACTTCTATGGCCACTGTCCGGCTGTCTAGTTGAACTACCACTTTCTGTAGTGTCTGATGAGTGTGTGTTCTGGTGCTTTAACTTCACCTTGGGTTCACCCCGCACCTCCCGTTCGGCCCACCAAAAACATCCCACTAAAGGCTCTACATTCATGCTGCCCTTGCCTTGATCATCGACATCCTACACAGTGGGGCACATGCTTCTTCCGGTCTCTTCCTAAGATTAATCAGGTGCTAGAGCACCGTGCACCAAGTCCATTATAAGACTCGTTCACGTATGCATCCCGGGCAGAAAGGGGTGGGTTCTCATGCTATCTGTTATGCAGCCGGCATCCCAGAAGTACTGATGTGTCGAATACCAATGTTCGAGGCACGAATGTTCAAGACACAATTAAATCCAGGGACATCAACAAGCCAAGGGGTGCTATAGTTGTTTTGAGTACCCGGCTTATGTCTTTGCGCAGATGTACACTCTGGCGAACAGCACGTGTGCCCCCACGTAGACAAGGTCTCTACATGTGAGGCCGTGTACCGGAGTCAGTACAGCCATGCCGATGCTGCAAACTCGGCGCTCCAGGAAAGCTTTGGCGACTGTTTGTACTGATTCACTCGGTTTGTTCTGAATGGAAGATCCAATGCGAGGAAGAAGTATTATAGATTCCAAATGCAGGCTACTCTCCAGGGCCGTCGAGTAGGTGTGTAGTATATCGATATCCAGTCTACCGTAGAAGCTTGTTACTTTGGCTCGGTCAGATGGCGTGATACTGGTCAAACTGAAATTTACTCAGGCAATGCTCTTGGCGCTGTCAAGTCCACGACTTAAGAACGGTTAGGATATCTAAAAAGTGCCACTGGAACCACACATACACTCCAATGGGCTGCCGCTTTTCCATATGCAGCTTCAGGGAATCCACAATGCACTCTATCGACCTACTAAGTTCAGCCCACGGTGTAGACTGCCCATAAGCTATCGGCAATGTCTGTAATCAAAATCGAGTACTATATTCTTAAAGACCAAAGCACGCAGCTCGCCAATCATTTTCCCTTTGCAGCGTTAGCCTCTTTCTCAAGCGCCTTGATATGAAGAGGCCGCTCGGTAATGAGCTTGTTCCACTCGACTAAGCGTGGGAAGTCTCTTGCAGGATCAATATCAATGCCCATGGACTTAGTTCTGTCTGGGTTCAGGAGAAGATTGTCGTTTATGGGGTAATCCAAGATGAAGTCGGCACCAGTCAACTTGTTTCCCACAAAATAGCCACCGTCTTTCTCCGCTAGCTGACTTTCCAAAAACTTCAATGCAGCCTTGAGTTTCTTGAGATAGTATTGGCTATTGATCTGGCTAATGACCAGCTTCACAAGCCAGCGCAGACCAAAGGGTGCCCGTTGGGACGCAAAAAAACCGACGAGGAGCGAAACGATATGGGGCTCCAAAGTTCCCTCTGCAAAATGTAAGTAGTAATCCACCAAAACCTGTTCCCGCAAGCCTTCTGGCTTGAACTTGCCTTCGGGATCATAGTTGTTTAAGAAAAACTGCACAATCTGGCCTGATTCCGCCAATACAATTGGTTCCGGATCCTCGGGTTTGAATACTTGTACTACCGGGGATAAACCAAGAGGCCAGACCAGTTTGAGCTCTTTCGGTGCCAAAAACTCTGGTGTCCGCTTGTACACCTTGATTTCATATTCGAGTCCCAACTCCTCAAAGAGAAACACGATTCTCGATGCTCGAGAGTCTGTGAGGCTACGCGTTAGTATACCATCGCAGACGGTTGTGAACAAGGTCAACGTACTAGTGGAGAACAATTCTATCTTGGGCCATTCTTTTTTTTTTTAATTTCAGCCTTCAATGGGATTCAAAAAAGTAGTGAAGTGTTTAAGGTCTGTGGGGATTGAGACAAAATTAATTAAAGTGCCCTGTAATCCGGGGCTGAATGTACTCGCGCCACATTGCTGTTTCGCGCAGTTGTATGGCCGGAATTCAAAAGTTCCGGGCAGTTACTTCCGTGCCTCTGTCGTACTAGTCCATGAGATTGGTTGCTTATGGGCCGCAATTAGCGGCAAAATGTGAACATCTCCTGTATGTTTGAATACACAGACCTTCATGAGTCGGTTTTGTATAGCACGAGCAGTTATGGAGGTATCATTGAGACGTCTCCTTAAACATCTCAGATTCCGAGGGGGTCCAAATCCGAGGGCCAATGGCAAAAATTACAATTTAAGCACCTGTGATTTAGTGTACTTACAAACGGACGCTGACGGTTTATAAGATCAGTTAGTTCAATTAGATATAGGCACTGTGCGCTTTGTTTGTACTGTTCAAAGTGTAAGAATTTTTTTCAGGCAAAGTTCATTGAGAAGTGTGAAGTATTTTGGGTTAAATTCATGATGCGACAGGGTTGCGATAATAAAAATATGCCCTCGTGACTGTTGAACTTTGCAAAAGCCGCATTCACAGAGTCACGCATAATATTCCTTTTGGTTACTTTTGGGGAATAACAATAAGTCTGGCTGGTCTACGAATTGTCTTTGGGTATCTTCTTATGGAAGGTCACTCTTTGTTTAATTGTGCACGGCTTCCAGGTATTTGTATTTGTCCTCGAACATTCTTTCGTCAAGTCGTCTAGAACATTATGCCCTTTTGACGTGTTCATGTTTCATTCTCATAGTCTTTGCCATTTATGTGCAATTCACGGTTTCTTCACAATTGGCTAGATCTTTTAGAGTTTATGAGGTTTTCATCGGCTCCATAGGATACTTCAGTTACGCAAATCACTGTAGCTGTAGTGGCAAACCAAGCAAAGTCTTCTGAAATGGTTGAAAGCGTGTGCTTTGATGACATGGAAGCACACGCTAGTATTTGGCTCTTCGGATCTAATGTTGAATCCTTAAGAAGCTTATGACATTTTGCAAAACAATATAAATTTGATTATGAGGCCTTAGCTTTTGCTTGAGATGTCTAAAGAAATTCAGATTCAAAAACCAAGACCACAGCGGTACAGCTCTGTGCCATTTCATCATCCTGAACTTCATGATGAAGCTCCTGCATCTACACGGACGCCAAATAGACATGTAATTAATCATCATATTGTAGTGAAGCCCAAAAAATCATATCATAGGTCATCCTTGAGGAGTCTTACTGCCTGGAATATTGTTGTACTTAAATTTTCTGGGTTATAAAGATTAGCAATTTCTAAAATCGCCCTTTCTGAGTTGATGGTTTGGAGACGCGAGATGAGATGGGTGCGAAAACCAAACTAAAAAAAAGACTAGCCCTTTCGAGAGTTGTGACTTTACAAACACAAGGCCGGAGCTCGCAACAAATTCAAAGCAAAATGGCGACAGAAAAACCAGTGGAGTGCTTGGTGCTTGACGCCACACCCTTGATTACACAGTCCGCATCTGCCTTGCAACAGTATGCGGTCAGACATTTCACGACCCCTGGAGTTAAAGCAGAGTTACGAGACGATAATGCCCGGAACCAGCTTCTTATTTGGGGAGACAAGCTTGAAGTCAGGCAGCCCAAGCAGACCTTCATCGATAAGGTGAGTGCATTTGCAAAATTGACAGGTGACTACTCTGTGCTTTCGATGAACGATATCCATATCATTGCTTTGGCGTACGAGTTGGAGCATGAGAAAAACGGCCAGGCCACCTTAAGAAGCTATCCCGGGCAGAAACTTGAGGGCGAGGTAGAGCACCAAAAGCCACAAAACCTAAAGTTCCAGAGGAAGGAAGTTAAAGAAGAAGTTGGCGAATCTCTGAATGAGGTGAACGAACAAGAACAAGAGGAAGATGACGGTTTCCAGGTTGTCACCAGAAAACAAAAGAGACCTAGCTGGAAGCAGCGGAGAAGAAAGCAGAACGAGAATCTTGAACCCAGAACACCCGTGGTTGAGGAAAATCCCAAGTCGGCTGAAATTGTCGAAGACAAAGAACAGCTTGAAGAAGACAGAGAGAAGAGAGGTGGTGAAAATGAGCCAGTTCAAGAACAAGAGTTCGACAATGTTGAGGCTGCCGACGAGACTGGAGAGGACGGGGATTCCGACGAGGACGACGACGGCGATTGGATCACCCCCGTGAACCTTCAAGAAACAATGATGAAGGATAACAACGAGACAGTGCGGGATACACTTATCGAGAAAGAGCAGCAAATTGCAGTAGCAATCTCCACGGGCGATTTTGCGTGCCAGAACGTTTCTATGCAAATTGGCTTGAAGCTCATGAACCATCTTTCGGGAAAACAGATTCGCAGTGTTAAAAACTTTATGTACAGATGCCATGCGTGCTTCAAGATGACTCCGATGCCGAAACTGGGCGCGAGAAAGCACTTCTGCCCGAAATGTGGCGGAGACACGTTGCTTCGGTGCGCGGTTTCCATCGACAATGTCACGGGCAAAATTACACCGCATCTTAAGAAAAACTTCAAGTGGATCACCCGGGGCCAGGTCTATTCCATTGCGTCCCCGTTGAGCAAGAACACGCAGAAGAAACAGGGAAATGCGGGACACTGTCACAACAAGGAAAACAGGCACAAAGACTTGCAGGACCCCGTGATTCTACGCGAGGACCAGCGTGAGTACTCAGATGCAATCAAAGAAGACGCATGGCGCCGTCGGAAGAACGAGAAGATGCTTCAGGAATTTGTGGGTGGCGGTAGCGCGGATAATATTATCTCGCCATTTGGCACCTCCAATAGATCCAGTGGAGTCAGAGTTGGCAGAGGCCGCAATGCAAACGCCACGAAGGGCAAGAGAAAGTAAGAGTCCCCGAGTGCTCTAGTTGGGAGAATGGGTCTTGTGTTGCGGACGGAGAAAAGAACACACCTGGTTTAAGACGCGTCCATGATAATGTGACATGGGCGGCGAGAGGCGTGAAGTTTAATAGCTGTTGCGCCTGGTGCTGAAAGTGGCGAGCGCCGTGGGGCATCGTGTAATTTTAGTGTTTTTACAATAAATCGCTTTTATGATTCATGGCTGACACGATACATTCGTCAAAGATTTGGTTTACTCTGAGTGTTGCTCGTTATTCTAGCCAGGTGAGCGGGCCAAACCTAATATGGATGGTGGTTTAGCGAGGCCGAGATGCAATGTTGGAGAGTGCGCGAATATGCAATCAGTCCCGGTTGTTCAAAATACAAGAGGAGAAACTACAAAGAGGCCGTACTGGAATTTATGTGGGGTGAACGTGCATAGCCCAATAGAACATCAAAGCGGAACCCCAGAGCAATTGCTCCTGGGTAGTATCTTGATTGGAAGGTCTCTGGCTCATTTCCCTACATATTATTAGTACACTACATGCAAAAGCAGACTGCCATTCCAGCCAGCTGTCCGGAGCAACAACGCACCGCTGGATGCGCGCTTACTCTGCATATAGATACGCAATCTAGTCTTTTGCCTGATTATGGCAGTGATTGAGAAACCAGAGCCGCACGACAAAAGCACTATTGATAGCTCTAAATCCGAGCAGCCAGGCCTGACTGCAAACTTCGAAAGCCTAAACGAGATATCCCCTTGGGCACACATTGCAAAGACGACGTCGCCCTCGAATCGCAAAAAAAAAACACTCCTTATATGCATATGCCTGTATATAATTACACACGCGGTGCCAACTCAGGTACCCATCTGGCGCCCCAAGTCAGACACATACCCCATGCAGAGCAGGCTTCAGGTCTACCGTTCTCCACCTATTTGGCCGCTTTCTCCAAAACCACACCCAGAACTGGTCAGCGCAGGTACATTGGACCTGCCAGACCACAACTGCCGTGACATTCCGCCACAAACTCATCGATCCGCGCCGGCGCGTTTATCTTCACCATGAGCTCAGCACAGGCCGCAGCCTCCGCGGCATTCCTGGGCACAAAAGCGCCCATGGCACCCTCCGCACACAAACGACGCCCGCTGCTACGGCTCCGTATGCCCGGGGGCTTGTCGCTGACCAAAAACGTGCTCTCCAGCGGCGCTCTGGAGCCCGCCACACCCAGTGAGCGGCTGGGCGCACATACTGACGCCCATTCGCCGCCGAACCCCATGGCCAGGGGCGCCAAAACCGCCACATGCGCGAGCACAAAACCGGGTCCCGGAAAACCAGTGCCGCCCACTGCTCGGAATCTGCCAATACAAAGATTGGAGGGCACCCAGACGCCAGTTCTGGGTTCCAGCGCGGCTCGCAGCAGACGCAGATCGCATGCTGCAGTAGCGCTGCTGAGCGCTCCTGACGAATTCTCTGTGGCCGCCAGCACAGGCCATCCTGGGCTTCTGCGGCCGCCCTCGGCAGCGCCGTCCTTGTCGTTGCACGACATTGCCACAGAACTGTCCAAACCGGCTCGGCTGCCAGGCACAGCGCCGCAGGAGATGCTTGATAGCGTGCGACTGCTGATAAACACCAAGCAGAAAACCGGCTCACAAAAAGACGCAACACGGCGCGGGCAGCAGGCCGTCAGCGAGTTCCGTCAGTCAGTCGATCTGCGCATACATCATTCCCTCGCATCTCTGCGTGTAAGCGTGTGTGAAAACACCTCGATAGGATCAGGCAAAAGCACCGAGCGCGAGCTTTTCATCCATCCGGGGGCGAGCCGCTCACGCGTCTCCGTGGGGTCGGTGGTTTCTGACAACTTCGAAACCAACGGCGACAATCTCAATCCTGCAAACAACAGCACCCTGCTCCTCACACCAAACTTCAAGCTCTCATTTTTGGAAACGGCCTCGGATATACTGCACCAAACCCCGCCCAGCCCGCACAACACCCCTTTGCCAATTCCGGTGCCCCTCTCAGCACTGGGCGTAGACCGAGGGCTTGGTGGTAGCGCTCCTGACGTGTCGGCACGGCCTCTGTTATCTGGAAATGGGGCAGAGAATATTCATGAATCTGAGAATGTCTCTTCAAAGCCAGGACGGAAAAAACCGCCTTCATTGCACGGCACAGATTCATTCGCTACAACTTCCGGTCTGGACTTGGAATCCGTGTCCGGATCTCAATTTAGTGATTTTGAAACAGACGACTCCGAGAGTGTGCAATTTCCATTATTTCCGGGGCTCTCTACTGAGAAGCACCACCACCGCATCGGTCTATTTTCAAAAAACCGCAGCAAGCGTGATAAAGGGGTGGTGTATGACCCAGCAGCTGCTCATGATAGCGATGCAGAACTATCTTTGGCTCCCGCCCAAAGGAGCATCTCCAAAAATGGCCTGGTACATCAGCCAGTGAAGCTTCGCGCAACCATGCGCAAGAAAGACAAGAGAAAGGAGCGAAAAACGGCGTTCAACGAGGACAAGCCCTGGAAAAACCATGGAGATTTGGACGTTATCTCTGATGCACAACGAAAGCGCTACGAAGGCTTGTGGGTTAGCAACAAGGGGCTATATCTCAACCACGTCGCCACTAAACTAGTTGGTGTAAACTACGCCAACGACGATATAGTTGCCGGACGCGACGATGCCGTGCTTTCCAAAACTGTTCGTGAGTATAGTGAGCGGGAAATCTCCGAGCGCGCAGCTCAGCTTTCAGCAAGCACCAACTTCGATTTCGACCTGACTGATGCCAGAGCGCTTCACAGTCTCGATGAGGCGACGACACAAAATCTTATTCATGGCAGCGTGGTTCGACTCTTGTGGAGAAGAAGCAATCTTCCGCGAGATACACTAAAAGCGATTTGGGACCTCGTCGACTTCCGAAAGGATGGCACGCTCAATAAGGCCGAGTTCATAGTTGGCATGTGGCTCGTTGATCAACGGCTTTATGGGCGGAAGCTACCGAAAGTGGTCAACAAACTGGTATGGTCTAGTTTGGGTGGGCTCGGAGTCAATGTTGTGATCAAGAAGAAAAGGAGGTGATCTTTGAAGGGTCTACGTGTTAGGCACTGAATTCGAATACGCACCAATGCTCGCATGTACGAGTACTGCCCCATGTTATGTTTGGGTGGGGCTATATACACTCTAGGTAAAATAGCAGACTTAGGCAAGGTTGGTGCAAGAGTGCCAGCAATAATTTATGTGCAGGAAACGCGTCGCTGCACAAGGTTGAGCTCCACTCAGTAAAGCTTAATGCTCACGTCCATCACTATAGGCCTCCGCTTCCGTTTATTCATTCTTTGTGAGGAGAAAGGCATGGAAACAGAGTAAACAGATATAAGAGTACATCTCAATACAGGTCATCAACGAGAAAGATCTTGGCTAGCTTCGTTCATTGGAACTAACCTCGCACGCCCACTTATATTTCAGATCTTGTATTTAACGCGGTTTCAGTTTTTTAAACTTGATATTACGGCAACACAAATATATTGAATGTCCGGCCGGTCCATGAACTTGATGGACTTGCTCTCCAGCAATGTGAATGACTTCCAGTCTGAACAGCAGCTTGGCAATTTCGACACTGCAAATAATTACAACTCGCTATTTGGGGAAGCTCTGCAAACCCAAGATATGTCCGAACTACCCACCAATCCAATGGCAGTCTACTATCTTCCGGCTAACATGTCTGCCCTTCAGAAAGATATGTCCGAGGCAGTAGTGCAATTTTTCAGTTCAATTTTACTGACTGTGCTTTTGCCGCAACGAGAACGTTCAAATATCAACAGTCTTCTTCTGGCCCCGGACGACACGGCCTACCGCGGCCATGAAGCCGACTTTCATGCTAGGTCAAAGTCCATCGCCCTTATATACGAGCAGCTTCTAACAATTAGCATGCATCCTTCACTAGTGGTTGATCATTTCATTTCTAAGGGCTTGTTGCTTCTGTCTACTAAATCCAGACTCTCCAGTCTTTCAGGAAAACTCGCACTTTTTGACAAGATTACAGATCTCATTGCGGATAAGTACGATCTCGAATCGCCTGCCTCAGACTACAACTTGTTGGTGGTTGCAAAGAGCGCCAAGGAGTTAGAGTTGATTGAAGGATCTATTATTGGCAAGAAACTACATTACCACAACATGAACAGCGGGAAAAAGCTTTATGAAGAAGACTCGATCCCCATGGGGCATGAAAAAAGTGATGTCCCGGATGACGATCAAACAGTCGAATATAAACACCGCCATAGGCATTTCGCTGCCAGATGTGCGGGGAATAATAGGGTGCGACCAAAACAATTCAATCTTCACTTGATTACAAGCAGCTACTTGTGTCTGTCGTTTACGTCAGATACATCATACGACTTGATAATGTCGTTCGACTCCGACTTAGACGTATTAAGTCCGGGTGTTGAAATGTTAAGGTCCGCTTCCATGCCGGAGTTCAATGGCTTAGGATCAGTGCAGTCAAAGATCCCAATTCTTATTCCGATACCTGTGTTTTCCGTCGAGCACCTTTTAAAAGTGGTAACAAAACCTGAAATTGAATTGGAGAGCCTAGCCACCGACACTGAGTCTCAATGGCGTTGTCGTGTTATAAGTGCTTTCGTCACCAACAGGCATCATATCTTTGATGAGCCTACAGCAACTGCTGTAAACGCCACATATGGGGACAAGTTGAGCTCCTTGAATGACTTGCTTTTTAGATGGCATGAGACTAGACCTCAATCCCCCTTCAAATGGTTCATGAATTACACTAGGCAATTAGAGTCTAGTGTTGATGGCTTGGAGCTCAAAGCACGAATCGAGAAGAATCATCTCCACTCTCTCAATAATATATTCGACAGAGAGCTGAAAGTATTCATCAAGTCAGATTTAACGAAACTTGAAAACGTCGCCATAAAATCATACGATGAGTTCAAGAGAAACTTGGCTTCATTCTTAAACAAGCGATTGTCACAGACCGAGGAATTAAAAAATGAAGCTCAACTTCGCATCCTCCCGAAACTCAGGGACCAAGAAGCCCAGAGACAAAATGAAATTGACAACGATGAGGAGCAAATTGGAGAGAACTATAGAAAGCTTCGTAGACTTAATGAGGAGGTGACTGCCGCAGATAAAAGATTCAATCGAGTCGAGACTGAACATAAAAAGTTGCAGGAGTCGGTTTCTGAAGCGCAGCAGATGCTCGACCATTTGCAAGACATATTGAAAAACAAAACCGACGAAGAAATCACTAAGACTATTGCTGAGCAAGACTTGTTGTTAGAACAATTAGACAAAGAGAAGAGATCTCTTTCCAGTGAAAGCCAAACGCTTGCAGAAGAAATTGATAAAGCCCGTGAAGAGTACCAGAAGAACTCCACACAGGCAATTTTGGTGACCGAGAAGCTCCAAAAATTGAAAGACAAAGATGCACATCTTCGGCACAAATTTGAGGGCCCGGGAATGCATATCCTCCCTTCACTTACAAGAAAAGATGAGATTGGAAGTCACGAACTTCATCTTCGCCGTGTATCCGAGGAAACTGCATTTATCAACCAACTTTTTACACTGCGCTTTGACAAGTTGGTTAAAGAACGAAATCTAATAGTCGACACTACCGGTCCAAACTCGGGTAGCCGCCAGACTCATCGTATAAGCAGAGCCCCTACTCCTTTATAGAACCATCAAAACTTTTGTAACATTACTTTTTGCAAAAAGGGTAGAAAAAAACTAGAATGTGAACCCCGCTATCTGCTGGACTAATTATACTGCATCACATATGGACAATTGACCAAGGAAATGACCTCTATTCTCCCTTGCAACAAGCGTTTTCTTACGAATATAGAGGTGCTGAATAAAGTTCATGTGCTATGATGGTACGGCATGGCGTGTAGCACAAAAATCCCTTTCGTTTTTCTGAACTGATGGCCTTCTTCTAAAATTTGCGGAAGACTATAAGGGGCCGAAAAAGGCAGTTTGAGTGCTCGGTAAGTAGAGGTGTTTTGACCCATGCAAAATATTGGTATCGACATATGTTTTGTTAGTGTTCAAGCCGATATACACCTTGCTTCCAGAGTTGTGACTCCGGGATACGGCAAGCACCTAGATTTTGCAGAGATGTTCCATCAATACTTGCCCTCTGCTACTGTATCTTCTTCGGAATCATCTACTCCCGAGAGAAGGAGGAGATTTGAGTGACAGCAGGCATAGAAAGTGAAGCGACGCATATTTCTTGACGAAACAGAAAAAAATAAAATAGAACGAATGCCATGGATAGTAACTGAATCACTTCTAGTGTATCTGGCACGCTAGAAGTATGACCAGTATATATTTTTTGCTTGACTTCTTGAACAAGCCCGCAAAGCAGTAGATACAATCTTGCCAAGATTCTCAAAGATCGGTGGACTCAATCTTTTACCGCCACCGAAAACTAATGTCTGCATCTAGAGGTGAGTACCATCCCAGCACCGATCGAAATAGTCCCATGCTCTTGGTCATGTGATCAGAGCAACAACCAGGCAGCCCGTGACAGCCTGGCCTAGCGTTCCAGCAGACTTTTGCGACGACAAGCTAGTGCATGTTCTGCCAATTACCGCATACATACACTCGTGCCAGGGACGAGAGTCACGCTTGTCAGGACATTCCGCCTGGCAAATACAGTAAGCGACCCACGAGCTCTGGCTCTCTCTCTCTCTCTCACGTGACCAGGTCTTAGCCGAGGCGAAGGCAAGGCGCGGCCCCGCGCGCTGGTCATGATTCAAGACGCCGTTGCCTAGTGTAACAATTCCACATCACCTTCTTTCACACTAGAGTGCCGTGGATCCGAACAGACGATTCCGCACGTGCACATACCGAACACCGCAAGACTAGCCAAACATGCTAGAGCCGGCCGCGCGCGCCCTGGCATTTCTCGAGCTGAAGAACTACGGGCAGCCATATCTCCCAGCCGACCTCGCCCAACTCATATACGTGTTCTACTTGCACGCCCGCCGGATCTCTGCTGCCGGCGGGCGCTCTCTTGCCGAGCGGTATCTTGCGTCGCAGTATGGCTGGGTGCTGCTTGCCAAAGATGCCGTTTTCGCGTGGTTTGTGTGGCGTGTTTTGGCGATGTTGCTCGCACCGTTGGCCGCGTACGGCCCCGTGCAGACGGCGCGGAACATCGTGCGTACGCTCCACAAGCAGGGGCTGCGGATGGTGATGGCGTTGCCGCCCATCCGGCGCAAGGTCGACGCGGAGTTGGCCAAAACCCTCGCCGCAGTGGAGCTGGAGATCATCAAGAACGACGCGTCGCTTCTCCAGTTCCCGCGGCTTCCAGAGCACGCCATGGCGCCGGAGAGCGTGCTCGAGCAGATCACCCAGACACAGAGCAAGCTCGGCCACAGCGACTGGCAAAACGGGCGCGTCTCTGGCGCGGTGTATCACGGCGGAGATGCGTTGCTAGCCTTGCAGCTGAAAGCCTACGAGCGCTACAGCGTCGCCAACCAGTTGCATCCCGACGTGTTTCCGGGGATCCGCAAGATGGAGGCTGAAGTCGTGGCCATGGTGCTAGCCATCTTCCACGGCCCCGAGCAGGCGTGCGGCAGTTCCACTTCCGGCGGCACGGAGTCGCTTTTGCTTGCGGGCTTGGCGGCGCGGGAGCATGGCAAGAAAACAAAACGCATCGCCCGGCCCGAGGTCATCGCCCCGGTCACGGTGCACGCGGGCATCGACAAGGCGTGCTACTACTTTGGCATGACGCTCCATAAAGTCGACGTTGACCCCGACACATACCAGGTGGACGTGCTGAAAATGGCGCGCCTCATCAACCGCAACACTGTGTTGCTCGTGGGCTCGGCACCAAACTACCCGCATGGCATCATCGACGACATTGAGGCCATCTCGAGGCTTGCCGTCAAGCACAGCATCCCGTTCCATGTGGACGCGTGCTTGGGCTCCTTCATCGTCACCTTCTTGGAGCGCCTGCGTGTGCACGGCGACAAGCCCATTCCACTCTTTGACTTCCGCGTGCCGGGCGTCACGTCCATCTCATGCGACACCCACAAATACGGCTTCGCGCCAAAGGGGTCCTCGGTGATCATGTACCGCGACCCCAAGCTCCGCGAGTGCCAGTACTACGTTCTGAGCAGCTGGACTGGTGGTATGTACGGGCTGCCTACCTTAGCGGGCTCAAGGCCCGGCGCCTTGATGGCCGGATGCTGGGCTACGTTGCTCTCAATCGGCGCTGACGGGTACACCCAGTCATGTATTGACATCGTCACCGTGGCAAAAAAGGTGAGGCGGGCCATAGAGACTCAGCCGCTACTCGTAGCGCACTTGCAGGTTATCGGTGACCCGCTAGCTTCCGTGGTGGCTTTCAAGACACGGGAAGAAAGCAGGCTAAACATCTATCTGATTGGCGACGCCATGCTGAAGCGTGGCTGGCACTTGGCCTCGTTGCAAAACCCCGCTGCGTTGCACTTTGCCTTTACGCGGCTCTCTTTGCCGGTCGCTGATGCCATGATTGCAGATTTGGTTGACATTGTCCAGACCCAGGAACGTGCAGACATTCTTCCAAAAAGTGACACTGCAGCTTTGTATGGCGTTGCTGGCAACGTGTCCACAGCAGGCGTTGCTGAGAGGGTCATTGTGGGTTTTCTCGACGCCTTGTACAAGCTTTAAACGTGCTCCTCCGCTTTTAAAAATGATAATCAGCATTCTGCAGGTCGAGACTTCAACACTCTATAGGTGATGCTCTTAAGCTATCTCATCCTTTTAAATACGCGGTTTATCTGGACTTTGTGGGTCCATCACCGGAGGCTTTTACTTTTTCTTGCACCAGCAAAGTACTCCTCCTGACTGAAAGGTCCCTTCAGAACAAATTTGAGTTAAGACGCGTATCTCCACGTAATTCTTTTATAATAGATATTATCGTTCTTGACATTGACAACTGGTCAAATTCAAAAGCACGCGATTTATCTGGAGACTCAAAAGCATGCAGAGAGACTCGCCACCGGATCTACTTTTTGTTGCAAAAAGATCCTCAATAAAGCTTGATTTCACATATGAACAATATCCACTCGTCTGAGCTTTTGGTGGCAATCAAACTATGAAGATCATACGGTTTGTCCGAAATACATATGTTAAATACCACGGGGCCCGATTTGGTGGTGCAATAGAGGACCATACACGAATTGATGGGTTTGTAAACTTTTAGGCACTCTCCCCGGGCTTCATGTATTGTTTTGTTTTGAATTCCTTTCTTTATCGCAAAAAATTAGCTTCCGATGTTAATAATGTGAAAAGCTTATCATGTGCTTTTTGCGATTTCTCCAAGGGTTTTGAATATTTTGCGGATACGGATTGTTATGCATAGACGATAAGTGAATGAACTGAAGTAAAGTATGAATCGTCTTTGTTCTCACCAAACTGGAAACTCAAATAGAAGGTCTTTTCAAGCTGGAACATCCAGCCTCCCTGTAAAATAATTGCCCTTGATTGTATCTTGCATCTCAACCCTTGCAATGGTGCATATAAACCGATGACTGATATCCCTTCTTAATGCGGTAACTGCCCAACGTAGCCGCGATGAATCATCTTATCTCGTGTACCTTGTTCCGGTGTCTTGCAACTACACAATATCACGCCGATATTCTGCGTCAAATTCCCCCCTGGACCGCATTCAGAAAACATTCCTATATTTCGCCTTGATCAAACATATCCCACACACAGCAATGCCTCAGTGCTCCACGTCCGGAATATCACAGCTTTTTAGCACATTTTCCCTATTTAGCTGGATCTGCGCACAGCTTCCCCAGATCTTATCAAACTACAGCACAAAATCGGCAGAGGGAATCTCGCCCCTGTTTCTTTTGTTATGGTTCATGGGCGATTTCCTTAGCTTCTCGAGCTGTCTTCTTAATGATGCTGCACTAAGCTTCCAGATCTATTTGAGCATGTTTTTTCTCGCAAACGACTTTACGCTCTGCTACCAGTACTATTACTACAACAGTGTGTATCCGCGGAAGTACTTCCAACAGCTACCACAGGGTAAAAAATTGATGGAGCCACTCTCGGCGGCTTTGTGCCCGACGGAAGTGTATGAAGAGCCAGGGTCCATATACATTCGCCAAGGTGCCGCTCTGGGCCACGAAACGGGAGACAAATACACCCTTTCAGACCCAGAGCGGACTACAAAAGAGATTATAGATACATCTTCTACCAGTCTTTCATCGTCCGATAATAGTCCAAGAGAAGCAGCTAGATTTGGCGCTACAGGAACATCGCCAAAATTGGGAAAATTGGCAGCTACAGCCGGTGTTCTACTAAATGCTGGCTTTACACAGGCGATCTCCCCTCAACCTTTAAGAGACAGCCCAACTCTAGGATTCAAGGAGATTCTTGGTCTCGTTCTTGCATGGGGATGCACGTGTGTGTACGTGAGCTCACGATGCCCTCAGCTATACAAGAATTATGTTCGGAAATCTGTGGATGGCATTTCGCCTCTTCTTTTTGGCTCGGCGCTTCTTGGCAATTTGATGTACTCATTATCTGTCATGACGAGCTGTGACTTCGTCTCTTCCGATGATAGAATGTCATTTTTCTGGAAACAGTTGCCTTATTTGTTGGGTAGCTCCGGCACAATTATTTTTGATCTCGGGTATTTTTATCAGAGGTATATTTATAGAGAGGCAATTCGGAACAGTACTGAAATGGGCCTAGAAAACTGGGAAGATTGATGATAGCTGTTAAAGATATAGGTGCATTAAATTTTTTTGATAGCCTTCAAATACATTTGCCATTGTATTGGGAATGATATTGATAAAAGTTTCCCGGCTTTTTATTTTGATATCACTTTTGTTACTGCAAATGACACAATGCATGGATTTCCAAAACGTGGATTTTACTAGACTGATTCAATAAACTGTGACAAGTGTTTTACGTAAGCCAAACTGTATTCAATGTGTTTGAAGAATTGTCCTCACCTCGATCAGATGCGTCTAAGACAGCTGTCTTCTTGCGCATGCGCTTGGGTGTCAGCAGCTTTGCAACTATGGCGCTCCGAGAGTCCATGAAGACAGACACGAGCGTTTTGTAAGAGCGAGACACTTGGGAAACTGATTGCTCATGGATGTTACATAAGTGCGGCCACGAAGAACTGATTGCTGGATACAGTTGAGGAATGGCGCCGCTCTCAGGACTACAACTATTACTTAATGTTCATTTTCTTTTGGAAATATTGTTTGGGTCTTTTCTTTTTCAAGCAGTGTAGACATAAATCAATGGCCTCTACTCAGCGTACGCTGAAACTTTGATCGACATAGCGAAGGTAACTTTTCTCATTGCCAAAAACTTTAATCTTTCTGTTGTGATTCTTGTACTTCGGACAACTTTGAGTCTACTCCAGTTTTATCTTGCAATTATTGTCCAAGGCACCTAAAAGAAGAAGAGTCGTAAGGTCTAAATTCAATTCCCTATACTCTTTAATCTCCAAAATTCTAGCTAGCAAAGTATGATGGCTCCAATTTATTATTCGTGCGCACTTCTTTCTTCCACAAACAATATTGCGTATATCATTCAGCATGCGTATTGGTGCATTCCGCTTTCCTCAGTTGAATTCAGAGATCGTCTTCAGCCTTTTTTTTTTGTTTCAGTAAAAGACTTGAGCAATCAAAACTACGAAAGAATTAACTTCAATCAAGCACAAGTGTCCCCGCTGAAAATTCAATGCGCCATATCAGTTTTATTTCAGATGGTCTAATGTTCAAACCAGAGCGAGAAAGGCAATTTGCCCCTTTCGCGGTGGAAAAGATATCAGAGAGTCTTGGTTGGCTAAATTATGATTATCTTTTCAGTAAAACTTGAACTATTTGACTGAAATTGGAGGTTGTCACCGGATGACATAATGACGATCACGTGGCCTGCACAATGGCTCTTATATATACTGTGCGACAGTAGTTAAGTAATTTGGAACCCCCCCATACTACTTTAGAATGACAAAGACAACTCCTATAGCTAAGCTTATTTTGCCCAGCACAGCAGCAAAACTTCTCGCGGGGCCTTCCCGTGTTGTGCCTGTGGATGCAACATGGTACATGCCAAATTCGCCCCTTAGCGCTTGGGACCAGTTTCAGAATGAGGATCGGATCCCAGGATCTGTGTTTTTCGACTTAGACAAGGTCTCTAACACAGACAGCCCTTACCCGCACATGTTGCCACTGCAAGCCGTATTCAACTCTACGATGGCCCAATTGGGTATCCGCAAGTCGGACCACGTGCTTGTCTATGACCGCTCAGGAATATTCTCGGGCCCACGTGCGGCTTGGACATTCTCGCTATACGGCCATGAGAATGTTTATTTGCTCGATCACTACGAGCTGTTCAAGGGTGAATTTGACGTCGACACACAAAAGATGAATGAGGTTACAGCACAAAAACATCAGCTGCCAAGTGACTATGATGGGCTCTCGCAGGAATCGTTTTCCAATCAGTACCAAGCCCAAGTGATTGAGTTTGAGGAACTCAGGGACTTGGCGGCCAGAGGGGTATTGGCAGAGAAATATTATGCGTTTGATGCACGCGCCAAGAGCCGTTTCACCGGCCAGGACCCAGAGCCCAGGAAAGGGTTATCCTCTGGTCACGTGCCTGGAGCATTGTCGCTTCCATTTCCCAAAGTTTTGGACGCGGAAGGCCACTACAAGCTGCGTGAGGAACTCATCCAGCTTTTTCAAGACGAATTCACACTTGATTTGAGACAGCCGTTGCTGAAGGAAGGCATCATTGTCATGTGTGGTTCAGGTGTCACCGCGGTAATTCTCAAGATGGCCATACACAAGATTTCTCCAGATATTCCTGTGCGTGTTTACGACGGGTCGTGGACCGAATGGGCGCAGCGCGCACCCGAGCTCATTGAAAAGAACTAAGCGGCTCCCATTGGATGATGCTGGCTTTTTCTTCTGATTCTTTTGGAATATTGTGCCTTACTGCTCTCGACCACAAACCTGTTGTGGTTGAGGAAAAGTGTGTGGTTATTATCAATCTTTCTATTAGAGCGTACCAAGAATGCAAGATTAGTGTCGTAAACCCATGTCGGCGTGGATTTGCCCATAGACTGATAAAGGACGCATGAAGAGTAGAGATCCAAATAAATACCGATACAAAGCTCGATCTACTGCCACAATCGGACTGAGTTGTCTGTGCTGGCACTGACAAAGAGAGAGCGCATCGACTTCTCGATCAGCTTCAAACGATCTTCATCCGTCTTGCCCGTGCTACTTAGTTCTAAGCGAGCAAAATGAACAGCATTGACGAAACCTTCATGAGCGGTATGCGTTTTGATACAAGCGACGCGGCCTCGTTCCGCGAGGGTGGAAAGGTCCCAGATGCGGACCAGCTTATCGTTCGAACCCAAAATAATGAAGCGCCCGTTGGGGTGCGCCCTAACAGACTTAATCCACAGCTGATGGCCCAAAAGATCGAGAATGTGCTACCCATGAGAGTTATTTTGTATTGATGGCAGTGGCGGACGGTGCGGTAGAAGCTAGGGCTTGAGCACATCGTCTTTGCCTGCGGAAACACAGTACTTGAACCCCAAAGATTCCGTGTAGACGGTATTTTCGACGATTGCATCCAGAAGGTATGGAAAGCGTTCTATATGCAGCAAAAGATATTCGTTGATATACTTGTTTGTGAGCATGGGCATGAAACGCACAGTTTCAACGAAGCGGCCATGGCCGAGAAGCAAAGATAGACCGGTTCCCAGTTCAGACCAAGTCAAAGAAATAAAAATTAGATCACGTTGCGGGATATCTCAGCAATTTGTATTGCCTTTTTTGGCAAAACTCGCAGCCATTCTGCTACAATAGGAGGCTCGAATACTGTCTCAACTTTCTGCTCTCTCGGGAAAAAAACCATTTTGAAACGAATATGACACTCTAAAAAAACAAATTAAAGTCGCATGGAAGGACTAATTAGAAATACCCAGAACGATGGAAGCAGACTGCTCTTTCAAGATCTTTCCCAATCGAGAGTTAAGCTGTCGTTTCCCTCGAAAAAAAGAAGGCTTGTCCACACGCACCTCAATCAAAGAACCCGCTTTCCGAATTGGCATAGCTCTACAAAATGACACGATTATACCTTTATCCTATGTCAGATGGAGGTGGGAGCCCTCGGTATGATCGCGCACTGTACTTGGTGCAGAATTGGCGAAGCCATCAGTCCTGCGCACCAAATCTTCCAGAGTCATTTTGTCATTTCACTGATTTTCCACACACACCGAGTAGCGAGCCGACGTATATAGACAACATCAGACTCAATTGCGTTGCATTTCCTACTGAGCCCGACATACCCGACTACAATCGAGCTTGTTTCATTGCCCCACCTATATGCTCACCTGCCTAGACATCGAGATCAATTTTCACTTTGTCAATGCTTTATAGATTCGTCGCTCGACAATGGCGTCCAAGGCGCTTCAACGTCACAGCAACCCAGAATCCAGTTTTTTCCAACAACGTGTTTTCCAAACACGTATCCGTCGAAAATGTTCTAGATCTTCCGCTCAACACCTATCCAAACCCGCTCTATCGGCTTAGCAAATCGCAGCTATTGGGACTCCGGATGAAAGAAATTCAACACCTCATAAAAATTCCGGCGAGAAGTTTGAGCGAGACCGACCAGTTCCACAAGCACATCATCGAGATTTTCCACGATAATCTTATTAAGGACACCAAGTTGGCTGTGCTCTACCTTGATCTCATCGAGCCTCTGATGCGAGAATCCGTTTTCGAACATTTGAGAAGCATATATGCCAATGAAACGCTCAGGCTGCCCATTCTTGCATTCATAGAAAACCCCTCGTCTCCCAGCTGCCGGAAGATGGTTAGGTCAACCATATATACAATACTCGATAAGTCGAACGAGGATAAAGAGACCGCGGCCAACATCGCTCTAAACTTTATCAGCAAGTTGGCACTCACGGGCCGTGTCAATACCAAGCCTATATTTATATCGCATGAGTATCTGAAATTACTCTACCAGTCGATTCCGAAGGACCAGTGGGTGCAGTTGTTTGCTGCTTTGGTGCAAACAAACATCAAGTTTAGCGATTATGACGACTATCTTATGATTAGAGATCATCTTCAGCGCGGCTCTGCGTTAGACCGGTTTGTTGCCCGTACGGGTATCCTTGGAGCAAAATGGCATGACACCGAGGAGCCATATTTATCGGATGCCCAGAAGCAAAAAATGGTGCTCTACTTCCTGCTCAGCGACCTCGCGAGGTTCACACAGCAGGCGATCCGGCAAAGGGACGTGACCATGCTGAACATGTACCTCGAGCTCCTTGTAACGAGCTTCGAGTCCATGGGTGACCTGTCACATCTTCAGCTTGTACTCAGCGTCATGATCTCACATTCTATGGCATTCAAGGGCCCACAAGAATGCCTCAAGTTTTTGCGTTACATAATCGAATCTGAACTCGAGATTGCGCCCCAGACAATGTTGCGCATTCTCACGGCGTTGCGGTTGGATAAGTACTACGACGAGGCGCTTCTTTTGGTGAACTATCTTCATAGAGAAGCACTTTCCTCTGGAGAGCATGTGAGTTTAGTGGGCGAGATCATGAAAGTTATAACTGGAAAGTTTAACCGCCATCCGAAAGTTGCATTTGGGTACTTCGTATCTCTCTTCAATGATACCGGCGACATAGCACTCCATACACTCAAAGATTTATTGCTTTTGGACCTTGCCTACGGACCTGGGATTCTGATCTCCGCGGTGGAACATGCTCAGATCCACGATAGCTTGAAAGGCTCGGCAATGACCCACGATATATTGCGTGATGTTTATTTGGTGACGCTCCGAAGCTTGCCCGCAGAACAGAGGACCAGCCCTGTTCTTATGAGTAAATTATACGAAGAGTACAGAAAAAAAATTGAGGAGGCAGAACACAGCAACAACAGACTGAGCCCCTTCAGCCCGAGCAACATCGACGAAAGAATATTGACCTTGTTTCTCGACCAGCTTTTGCGTGTCGATGCAGAAGCACGCGATAACTTGGACCTCATTCACGATCTGTTCAGATTTGCCACTTCCAAGCGGATCTTTGACAGTTTCTTCGAGGCATACGGAATGCAGGGCTCTATCAAAAACACATACATTTTTGATTTGATGATAAGCTCCGCCTTGCTCAAACACCGCGACTTGGCGTATGCCCTCAACACGTTCAAAAAAGCTAGAGACCTTGGCTTGCCTATCACGTTCAATCAGGTGTATCCGCTCATTTTACACCACTACCTGAAAGGCGAAATGGACAAAGCCGAGCGGTGGTTCATGCTTCTCATGCAGAGCGGAGCCAAGGCTAAATCCAGGGCTGCCGACCGCTTGTTTGACATAGCCAGAGAGCAGAAATGGGCGCATACGGGAACGCGCTATAGAAACGCCGTTCGTGTGAAGGTGAGGTCAGCGCGAGACGAAATGGCGAAACTAAAAAACGACCCGCTCACCGGTCCTAAAATCGACACGGGTGGTGCATCTGGCACAGAAGATACGAAGTTGGGCGAGGAGCTAGAGCAAATTTTGCATGAGCTTGCCTTGAAAAAAAAATGAGTGTTTTGGTTCATCGGCGAGCTTAGGCACAACGGATGCCTACACTTTTTGAAGAGCTTCGGCCGTTGTTTGATATACCCAAGTTGCCATTGCAGCTGGTTGCACTATGCACCCGTGCACCAATCAGTAGTGGGTGTCGCGATGTCTGCTGAGATATGTTGACAAAGTGACCCAATGCGGTAGCATGGTGACAAACGAGAAGTTTTAGATAGAAAGAAGTGAGGGCAAACATTCACGTAGAAAACAATCTAGAAGTAGCTTAGATACTTCCAAGAAAGCGAGTTGCAACTTTTGGTTTAGTCTGCGGCAAAATACTTATACACGCTTGAAATTCAACACTAGCTTTGCCTCAGGATCCCCAGAGTCCCAGAAAGAGAAGCAACAGACCAGTATTTTTAAATCCTCTCAATATTTCGTGGCATTCCGGTAATGAAAACCAGGTTACATCTCTAAAAATGGTATCCGACGATGATTTCGACGAACACCCAAGTTTGCCGACGTCACCAACAGTGTTACGCCGTGAGCACACTCAGCTACGAGAGATGAATAAGGCCGCATCCCGAGAGACTTCACACCTGGAGCCTTGTGAAGGTCCAGGACAAGATACATCGTTCTCAAGTGTGCTGGATATGGAAAGACAGTTCGACCTCATAGCGTCGAAAGTGACTGAAACAATTCAAAGCATCACTTCCATATACAATGAGATCGGTTATACATCGCTGGAGATAGCCGGGAAGAAATCCGAAATCTTCGAGGCAATGAATAGCACTATTGTCTGTTTCAAAAGCAACCTCGAGCGTGAGAGGAATAGCATAAGTAACGAGTGCGAGTGGCTCCGGCAGCAGATTCGCGTGATACTTGCAATGTTGAACGATCATGCTGGTGAAAAACATTTGAGGCTTTCGAGCAGAGGCATCGTTTTTGATGACGAGCTTATGTATACAGAGGGGTGCAAAGAAGATGTGCTTCAGCACATGAGCAAACTAAACACAAAAAGAACCATGGGTCTCCTGGGAAGCCTGTTTCAATTTCTGGACGACGGGCCGGGATCTCCTACAAGCATGCTTTTTTCTAAACATCTGGGCGTTGTGTCTTCAACTGATCACTCCGGAATTGAATCTCGCCTTTCCGAGCTGGGTGAATCCCACCAAGTTCTACTACCTGCACTGAGCCCAATGAATGCAGGTATTGCCCTGAATACCCAAAGAGAAAATTTGTCGACTCACACTCCGAGGCTCTCCTTGCTCCAGTATAGATCTCTGCTCAATCTGATATTCCTAGAAGTCCTTAAAGCATTCGTGAAGGTTTTTAAACGCTTCAATGAGCTAAATCGGGTTTTCTGGGAAAATGTGGAAACTGTCACAGAAGACCTTGACGGGTATAAATGTGTGGGGTTTTCGGAATTTCTTCCCAATAAGTCTGACGCAGAATCACAGGCTGCCCTCGTTGCCGACTTTGAGTCTACTCTAGAAAAGCTCAACATGACGTCTCGCAACTATAATCCCCATCTACGTCAGGGTTTGAGTGATTCCGCTCCGGAAGACGTTGCCTTCATAATTTCAAGTCCGCGAAAGAGAAAACAATCGGTTGCTATCGGCGAAGCCTCAACTGACCCCAACGCGTCTTCTGATGAGGGTATGAATCTACTCAGAGAAATCAACTACAAGCTAGTGCACACGATTCGGGGACTAAGAGTAACAAAGATCACGAACGAAACAATCGCGCAATTAGCTGAAGAGGTTGAAAATACAGAGAAAGCAATCGAGATCCGAGTGGCAAGAATGAGGGAGACCATCGCAGACTGTTTGCATGCCATTGTCACCTTATCATTGACTGAGCTGGACTTCATTGCTATACAGCGAATGCAAGGTCATGCTGAGCGGGAAAAACAAGTCTCTAATACTGGCGAGGGCCTTTTCGATGTCGAAACGCTAAAATTCATTCAGATGAATCCACGCGAGTTTGGGGTGATGGACCACCACTTGAGCTTTATTGCAAAACTCACGCGCACATTACAAAAGATCAAAGACAGCAAACAGCGAAAGTGGGAGCAATACCATCAGGTTTGCGTGAGTCTTTGGGATAAGCTTGGCGAGAGCAGAAGTTACACAGAGGCATTTCTAGCCGAGAACACGAACTTGACTGACCTCGCCTTGGCAAATTTCAAGATGGAATTGAAGAGGTTGTATACTAAGCGGTCCGAGTACGTCGATAGCTTTATTTTCGAAGCTCGCAAGCAGGTCATGGAGCTATATTCCAAGTTGCTATATTCAGATGCACAACGTCAAGAGTTCAAGTACATCCACTACGATATGAACGATGCTACTGAAGATAAGGAACAGATTCTCAATGAGCTTGAGGCAGAAATTGAGAAGCTTAAGCGAGACTACGCTAACAAAGAGCCTGTGCTATCACTCTATGCACAGCTCCATGAGTTGCTCGAGGATCAGAAGTTTCTCGTAGAGTCATCAAAAGATTCTTCACGATTGCTCAGCAAGAACTCGTGCAAGATCTTGCTCAACGAAGAGAGATTGCGGAAGAAGATCAACAAGAATATGCCCCGGGTCCTCGCGGCATTGAAACACGAGATTATCAGCTATAATGACAAAGTTCTCTCTGAAGGCCTCCTCCCAATCACTGCTGGCAATGATGATATGTTTGAGAAAGTTCTTTTAATTGAGGCGGACTTGAGCATTCACGGGGGTAAGTCTATACGAAAGGCAGCAGCAGTACCGACATCGAGAAACACATCGCCAAAGAAATCGAGCGTGTCGCCATCGAGAGTGCAGAAACCAGCAGCGCAATGGAAATCTCCACCGCTTGCTGGATCTACATTTACTCGCCAAGCCCCTCAGACAAGGTCCCTACCTCCAAGGTCCAGACTTGTGTCACAAAAGAGCGGCGCCAGTCCCGACAGACGATCCCCCAAGACGGAGGGGCGCCTTGTGCTGGAGACGAGACGGGCTCCCACGAATGCTGTCTTGATGCCCCTCCAGACGGCATTAGTTCCGCATGGTCCCGTCAATGCTGGGCATTCTCCAGCGGGCCGCAGTGACACGAGCAACAGCAGCAGCAGCAGCAACAACACACTCTACTCGATGTGTGCGCGAGTATCTCCGCTCAGAACAGCTTCGAATGCCAACCGCTCGTTCTCCAGCAATGTCTCGCCCCTAAAAATGTCTAGTGGAGGGTCCGTTGAGACTGAGGGCAAGGAGAACTCTGTCCTTGGCTACAGTGCAAAGCCTATGGAGCCAATTCACAGCCTGCTGAAGGGTGGCAGAAGACCCGGGGAGGACCCGGTGGCCAGCAGCGGCAGTCTTGCAAACTCTACGATCCTTGGCGACGACTACCAGACATGGCGCGACGAGCGAATCCAGCAAATTAACGGCGACGACTTGGACTTGTGCTGAGCCTGTTCATATAGACGTGTGCTGAGCCTGCTAAAAGGAATAGATGTGGGACACAGCACACGACACAATACAAGGAGAGGAAAAAACTAGACTTCATTAATAATACAAACCCACGGCGCCCACCTCAGTACCCCACGACCCTGACCTTCTTGTCCGCCTTCTTGTTCTTCTTGTTGTGTTTCTTGTCGCCCTTCCCCCCGAGCAGGGTCTTGTGGAACGCAGAGCTCATTTTGGCCTGCACCTCGTTCATTTTGAAGAACTCGTTGTCCAAGTCATCGGCCGCACTCTCCAAAGCCGCCTGGCGGCCACCATAGAACCTAGTGGTGGGCCCTGCTGCGGAAGCACCCGGAGTCTTGACATTGGGGTCCTCGGAAAGATGCATGGAGAAGTTGAGCTTGCTCAAATCGCGGGCCAAGTCGAAGTCGCTTGCGCTGATGTTTTTGGCGGCGAGCGCGGAGAGAAGCTGCTGCTGTCTGGTCTCAGGCAAGGACTGCAACGTGTAAATGTCCTTGTTGAAGTCACGCGCCTCTTCCAACGACGGGATGCCGTAGGAGCCGTCGGGTAACTTCTTCGGGGGCGGGTTGACGTAGAGCAACTTGCCGTTGACGTAGTCCTTCAAGATGTAGCGGGACGCGCGGGACTCGTCTGCGGAGCCGAAACCCTGGGTCATGTAGCCGCGGGCCCTGGCGTACGCATTTAGGAGCTCGCGGGCGGTCGGGTACACGCCGTTGCCGCCGTCGTGCTTGCTCTGGATCGGGATGTGGAGGCCGTACACGGCCTCGAGGTAGAACTTCGGGATCCGCTGGCACACCAACGCGGACGGCGGGATGTGCTCGCGCAACTGGTCGATGGGCAAGACACCGTTACACACCAACTCGCCGTTGGAGTAGGCGAAGTTGGGGAACACAAGCCCCGGGCAGTCGCACAACACGACCTCGGGCGAGAGGAAGATCGTCTGGAAGTGCTTGGTCTTGCCCGGCGTCGCGGACACCGACACCTTCTTGGAGCCCACCAACGCGTTGATTGTCGACGACTTGCCGACGTTCGGGTATCCCACCAAGCCGATCTGCAACTTGCGCCCCAGCTGCGCCTCGCTAACGGCGACCAGAGGCGCCGCGGCCATGAACAAGCGCTCCAACTCTTCAATGGCGAGGATGCGGATATCGTCGGCCTCCTCGCTGTCGGCCTCCTCGCCGTCGGCCTCGCCGTCGGCCTCGCCGTCGGCCTCCTCGTCGGCAGCCTTGGTGTCAGACTCCGTCGTGGTATTGGACTCGGCCCTGGCCGCGTGCGCCGGGTCGCGCGTCGCGAGTTCCTGCTCCGCGGCCTCCTTCTCCAAGAGCGCGTTGGCGTTTGCTGCGGAAAAGAAGACGTAGCTCACGCGCTTCTCCTTGAAGAAACGTGCCCATGCGACACGCTGGGCGCGCGTGAGAAGATCGGCCTTGTTCACCAAGAGCAAGTTGCGCTTCTCGCGGCCGTCCGCGGGCCGGCTGAGCCCAGCCACGTAGCGCTCCAAGTCGACGGAGCGGAATGCCAACGGGCTGCGGGCGTCGACAATCTGCACCACGAGGTCGCAGCGCTCGACGACACGCCACAACTGACGCCACACCTCGATGTTGCGCTCGAACGGCGTCAACAACAAGTCGTGGCGCTCGGACAACGCGGCCAACTGCCGCCGCCACTCCAAGAACGCGAGGTTTTCCTGGCGCTCGATCTGGAGCTTCAGCTGCTCCTTGCTCCACTGGGGTCTGCGCGGGATCGTCAACTGGTTCTCGAAGCTCTGGTGCTTTTCGCGCAACGCCACGGTCTCCTCCTCCGACAACAACCCGGTCTGGCTGACGAGCGACGTGTTGCCCACCTTGATGATCTTGACCTGCTGGCCCTTCTCGGCGGTGAAGTCGTGGTCCGCCAACTCCGCCGTGTTCAAGAACTCGTCCAACGAGTTCTCCTGCGTCACCGACCGCAACTTCACCCACCCGGCCTGCTTCTTGTCCGTCGTGAACCGCATCTCGCCGTCGGGCAAGTACTGGATCGAGTTCTCCTTCAGCCGCTGGTTGGCAATCGACCGCCCAAGCCCAATCGTGTTCCGGTTCTTGTGGTGCACGGGCTTCGGGCCCTTGGGCGCCTTCCATTTCTTCTGTTCGGGGTGCAACGCTCCCTTGTTCTCGCTCATTCTGTGTGTGCGTGTGCCTGAGTGTGTGGTTTTGTGTGTGTGTGTGTGTGTGCTGCCGTGGCGGTTGGGGAAGAGAGGCTACAAGGGCGTTTTCTTTGGTTGCTAGTATAATGCGATGCCGCGTGCGATGCCTAACGCGAGAAAAACCACGGCGCAGAGATGGTGCTGGAGCGCGGGCGTGCACACAGGCCCGGGCCCCGGGCCCTGTTTGCCTGCTTGTCTTCTCCAATTAAAGGCTTGGTCTGAAGGCAGGGCTTTCAGTGGGACATTTACCGTTTTCGGTGAGCAGAAACAGGCGATATGGACACCACACAAGGATGCTCGCTCACCCCAGATCGCCAGACGGTGGCCGTGCAAGTCGGAATCCGCTGAGGAGTGTGTCACCATTCGCTGGCCGAATGAACTAGCTCTGAGAATGGAAGGCGCTGACGCCTGTGACTTGCACTGCGCCCAAACCCGCTCCATTGGAGGGGGTTTGGGACCCGGCATGGGAGAACTTCGAAGTCTCAACACTCAAATGATGAATGCTTGCGTGTCAACGGCAGATGAACATGGGGGCTGGTCGGTCCTAGCATGGAAGCTGAACCGGCATTCACCTCTTTATTTGTGTAGTGTCTAAGCAAAAAGAGAATCTGGCTGATGCTCCACAACTTGGAGATGATGTGTTTCGGTGACATACCTGAATGTGGACACTTCGACGCGGGCCCTGCAAACTGCTATGTTCCTCTTGCCTTTTGACTTCCAGCTGCATATTACCCTGGATGGACTAGCCAGGAAAGATGAGATTTCATGGCCGGCAGAGCAACTTTTGAGTGGCTGTCCGGTGCGCCTTCGACGGCCCATGAAAATCCACAGGACGGATTGACTTTCACGTCAAGCATTGCTGATCTCCTCAGCAGGTTCCAGGACTGGCAGCCCGTCCCTAGCCTCCAGCAGATTAATACACCGCACCAACGGCTCGCGTTTCCCTCAGATTGTGAATCGCTGCGTCCGCGATGCGTTCAGAAACCCCACTCACTCACTGGCGGCGACAAGGGCATGCGGTCGAAACACACTGCAAGCTCCGAGCCCTTCTCAAAACAGGTCGCAAGACATGCTTGCCCGAATGCCGGCGTAGCCATCTTCACTTTCTTTAGGCTGCTTCGCTCTTCCTGCAGCCACATATCCCATGAGCCGTTGCCCCGTTTCTCTGGGCGTTTCTCTGAATTCCATCAATAATCATGAGTACCGCGTCACCTTGAGCTGCCAGAACTTTGTCCACCATCACCAGGCTGAAGCGTGTTCTTCACCAGCACCAACTCCAGGCTGACGTCGATTCCTCACTAAAGAAACCGCATGTTCGTTCGGCCATGCAGGGATCCGCCCAAAACACAACCGCTTCATTTCCAATGACTCGAGGCCCATGTCTATTCCAGCGTGCCCGTGGCCCACCCTCACTGACGCCTCGTACATCTGACTACACAATATAATTAATATGCTTTATATCATTCGAGTTCAGATGCTCCTACAAAATCAAATGTACTGCGACAACCACTTGAACCCGTCGCCGTAGCCCATTCTCATCACGACGGACACCATAAACACCTCAATGGGTCTGACGTTCTCGGGCAACTTGCCGACATCCTTACCCGTGGTACCGTACAAGTTTAACGCAGCCTTCAACTCGCTTTCGTTGACTGCGTTTGGCTTGTCGATCTTGTTGCCCAAAACCAAAAACGGAACCTTGCTCAACTCCTCGATCTGGAACAAGGCCGCCAACTCGGCACGGGATTCTGCCAATCTCTCGGGGTCGGCGGCATCAACCAAGAACACAATTCCGTCAACCTCGGGGAAGTAGTCCTTCCACAATCTACGCGCCTGTTGATGGCCACCCAAGTCAAAGGTGGTGAATCTCACCGAGCCGATCGCCAACTCCTCGGAAGTAGGGTGCAACGTGGGCTGCAACTGCGCCAAACGGTCGTTCTTCAACATATGCAACAATGTAGTTTTGCCGGCATTATCCAACCCCAAGAACAACAACTTGGCGTGCTTGTTCCACAAGCCTAGCGACGACAATACGTCCTGAACTGCGCAAGTTAGTATATCGTGACACACCATAGGATCCAGTTCAAGTAGCGATCTAATAAGTAATTTGCGACAGGCTGGGCTCTTTGCACAGAATCGAGACGTCTTACACGTGTCATGCACTTATTTGCTTATCAGCTACTCTTGTGAATAGGGAACACCATTTCCCTGTTCAAGGCCAGTAACTCCACCTAGACAAGCCCATGTTTTTCCCAGAAATATTGAACCTTGCCTTACATACCCCAGCTGAAAATCCACATGTTTGGTTTATATATGTATAGGTGCTAAGCGTTTGATCTCGTAATTTAAGTAAGAGAAAAGGACCCTCGGTGTCTCGCCCACTTTCACTTGGTGCACGGATGCATGTGCAAGGGCGTTAAAGGCTGAGCGGTTTCGAAGCCCAATGTTTCTTCTGTTTTTTTGGCCAGCGTTGAGTGCTTTCGACAAAATTTGAATAAAAAAAAAACAAAACAACAACCGGTCATATGACGGAATGAATCTTAGGGTTTTATTTGAACCAAGTACGCTGCGATCTATGGTTGTAGCCTCTCTAGTCAAAGAAATCGGACCACGTGATCAGCCAATCTTTGCGGGCCTGTCCGACATGACATGATTTTAGCTCGCTGAGAACTACAGCGCGGCGTAGAGATCGCAAATTGTCTCGTTTGGGTTTTTTTTTTTTGTTAGTTGATATGCGGGCTTGAAATAACGGCAAAGGCTCCCAAATGAGAAAACAATTATTATACATAATCGATATCTGGTCGGGCTCTAGGCACGCAGCCCGCAAAGTGCAAACATATTGCATGTTGTGAGACTTTCAATAATAAAGTGTTTGCACTACGCGTAGTGTTGTTTGAAAGCCAACTCTTTGATAAGTTGAGCATATCTATTTCGTTCTCGCGAATATTGTTTCTATACTGGTGTCTCCATCGGGTGCTTACTCTAGATCTGGGAAATCAAATTGGCGGCCCTCAGCACGAAGCTTGTCGGCATGCTTTGCAATGGCAACATTTCTCTTTTCCTTTACACTGGAAATACCCTCTCTTTCACTGACTCTATGTTCGTCCCAATACAGGGGCAAAAGCCCACCTTTCTCCGAGCCAGATTCGACAATCCAATCGTATAGTTTGTTGGCAAATGTGAAATCGCAACCATTCAAAGAGTGGAAGGATTTCTCGCCCTTGGCCTCAAATTCTGCCTCGTAGCAAAGTCTCATGTCTTCGGTGCATGGTAACAGGATCCGCCCCGAGATCACACGGGCAACTACTGCGGCCTGAGACTCACTGATGGGCAATGGCGAGTTGAACTTTGTCAAGCCAATGAACGAAAGCGTTGGATCTTTCACGTAGAATGTCTGCCTGTAGAGATTTTTGACACTCACTCCATTGGTGATATCTGGGGCAAAATTCTGGAGGAACGGAAACGTGTACAAGAAGCCAGTGCAAAAAACAATCTTGTCAATGCCCTCAATTGTTTTCCCGTCAACAGTGTGCGCTGTTCTCGAAGCAACGTCGTATTTGGTGACTAGTCTAGCCTTTTTCACATAGTCGTACATGGACTCCTCTAAAGTTTCGTCTTTAGTGCTCACATAGACCTGCTTGGCAGTGGTGCCAATCTGCATTGCTAAGTCCATGCCGCTGGCAAAGTTGCCGATGATGAGCACAGTCTGGTCGACGTAGTCTGCCGAGCTCACAAAATACTTCGAGTGGGTCACAGAACGTGGATCTTTTTCGTACCACTCCTTCAATCCTGGCGTATCAGGAATGTACGGAAGCTCGTAGTGGCCATTGGCAACAACCACTGCATCATAAAAATCGGTGCTCTTGTTGAGTGCCCTCGAGTCTTCTGTGGTCACGGTCCACCTTGTGTCTGCCTCGTTTTTCCGAATATCAAGCACATTTGTATGGAATTTGAAGTTCACGCTGTCGGGAATAGTGGTTGCATATCTTTTCAAGTACTCAAGCACTTCTGAGCGGCTAATAAACTTTGATTTGCGAGGCTGGAACGGCACATTGCTGTACTCCATAAGCGTGTCGGTAAGATTAGTCTCTAGGCATTTGTACATCGAGGAGGGGAACCGATCATTGTTGTCATCACCAAAGTGTGACTCTTTGCCATTGGGATCCGTTGAGGGAACTGGAGGGGCGATTTTGCTCTTGTCCCCATAGAAGTTCCACACCCCACCCACAGCGTCCCGTCTTTCAAAAACATCAACCGTAAATTGCGCCAGCTCTAAAGCGAATGCTTTTGCCGCAGCTAATCCTGCTGGCCCTGCGCCTACAATAGCAATACGTTTCATCAAAGACATGGAGTTGAGGCTATTCTGCGGGAGAAAAATTGTGTCTTTCTTGAGAATCGGGGTGGGGTTGCATGCAATCGCCGCTTATCAACAATTCTTTCACCGCTATCTTTGAATTCAAACGCGCCGCAGACCCAGTTCGATTCTTGGGCTCGAATCTTCGAGTCTGCGGGCTCATTCTAGACATTCAGAGAAACGAAATTACAAGGTGCTTTTAAAATCAAAAAATGGCGAAAGTGGTGAGATCGAGGATTACTTTCTCGTTCTGACTTGGGCGACTGCACGCATGGCTGATACAAATGACAGTTGCCCGGGATTTTGCACTCTTGACAGTTTTGTCGATTCTTTTTTTCTTCAAATTCTTGATGTGAAAGAAGAATTTTTCGTGTGTGAGCATAATGAGTTTTTGCAAGAGCTACATGATGAGTTGTTTTGGGGGCATCTCAATAACAAAAGTGCTGAAACAAAAAATCCAAGTCTCCAAATTGGAAACACCTGGCATGCTGTAATGTACTTGGAACTGTGCCAGTTGAAGGTTTCACTGACACGTGACCACTATCTTCGTGCGGGATGGGGACGCATCTCTATTGCGCAATATATTCAATGTCTAGATATTCCATGAGTTACAACAGAGAAAAAGCCACCTGCTCCAAGTGCTTGTTTTCAGAATGCGGGCTTGAAAGTCAACAATATCATTTTTTTTCAAGGATGCGGTATTCTTAAATTATCAAATTCTCAAATTCTCACGGCACGCCAACGGGCTGCAGCAATATGGAACGACTAGGTCACGGGATAATGAGCTAGAAACTTGGCATGAACAAGTGATTTCCATAGCTTCTCATAGCTTAGTTGGTAGCTAAATATATGGAAGGCAAGAAAAAACGTTCCCTGCAAATAAAATATCCGTTTTGTAGATTGCTCCGAAGGATTCTCTAGAATGTACTCCTGATTATTTATGCACACTTCGCGTACTCCCCAGGGATCCTTAATTCGTGGTTGCTCGGGCAAAGACTGCATCAGCACTACCCCAGCTTTTCGGACATAGGCGATAAAAGATTTCCGTGACAGCAAATATCTTCAAACTCCAATTTCAACGCATCCCAGTGGAAAACAACATTTGAGTGCCTGTGTCCCCAAAAACAATTCATTTTTGATAACAGTCATGGCAGACTCCACCGCCAGTATCAAGTCCATATACAGTGGAAGAGGTGATATTTCTGATGGTGAGTACGATGATATTTCTGGAGTGTCACTGGTTCCTTTCAACTGGAATGAGAAGCAGGTGTCCAGCAGCTTTCGTCCAGCAACGCGGGAGTCAAGCACAGATTTCAAAAGATTCCAGGACAATTTTGCAGCCTTGAACGCAGGCCAAACCCCCGTCTCTGGCATCACGGACCCTCACTCTCATCATTATACTGAAGGCTCCGAGAATTCAGCCAGCGGTGCGCCAGATCCGAGGACCTCTTCCGGGTTAGATCACAAAACGTGGAATCTAGGCCCCTCTGAATGGTGCCTGAATCAAATCTCAAGCACAAACGTATCGCTAGCATCTTTGTTTAGCGGCCCTCCACTGGGATCAAGATCACCCAGTAGAGCAGAGGGGTCAGAAGTGGGTTACACGCCCAGTGAGTCATATTCACGGCCACTTTCGCGGAACTCAAACTATTCAGCCTTTTCCACCATTGCGACAAAGGATGGCATAGAGGGAAAGAAACCCTACAAAGTGGGTCTGAAACCACTACTTGAAACCGTCTTGGCCAACAAGCACTATTCAACTCTGCAGATCCAGCAGCATTTGCATGACTCGAATACGCAAGTCTTACCGGATTCGGAGAAGTCTCCCGCTTTGGCAATGGAATCAGCCACGAACTCAGGGCTGGAGAACAGCAAGTCTACGCTTCAGCACCAGCTTGATGGGGCAGCATATCTTCCAATCAGTATCAATGAGAAAATCGAGATCATGAACCGCGAGTCAATAACAGAGAATTGAAAAACGAGGCATTGCCGTTTGAAACTGACCGCGAGTTTGCGGCTTGTCCTCGAAATCAACACGGATTTTGTTTAGAAAGTGCTTATGAAGCCGGATCTGCAATGCATTTTGAGGAACATGACCTCCTTAAGTCAGCACCGTCTCAGTAACAGCAAGCAATACACTAGGAGTAGATCGATTACTGCGTATAAACCACAACGTACGCGCAGGTGTAACTATGCGTAGGAAAATATTACATAGTTTGAAATGAAGTAATGTGAGAAAAGGCGTGCTTCCATGGTCAAATCAGGTTCGACTGAGCCGCGGAAATCATACTTTCCAAATCTTTATAGGTTTTTCTTTCTCTCCACGTGTTTAGTATTTTTCAAATTCTCAAACATCTGCTTATTTTCAGCTCCAGAAGCTTTTGACTATGCCCCCTACACCGATTCGCAAATGCGCGAATGTGGTGCGCGAAAGCCAAAAAGTTTGGACGAGTCCATATATTACACGAAAAATTCCAAAGTTTCAACAACACTACTGAACATGCTTAGACTTACCACGCGAGTGTGTGCCAGTCGTGCTGTGAAGCGTACCGGTGTCACGGCGCCCGTCGCCAGACGCTTTCTCTCTAACGAGCCAAAAGAAACCTATACCAGACTAAATGACCGCAGCGATCCATCAAGAAACAAATTTTTCCAGTATACGTGGGGCTCTTGGTTGAAAAACAACACTTTGGAAAAAGCTAGGAGAGAAACCAGATTCAATATCGAGAACTTGTCGTCATTTGTGAAAACCTTGAACGTGCAGGAGTCAGATGTGCTTGCCAAACCACAAGCTCTTTCGAATGGAATCGTCACCTTGCCAAATAACATGACTTCAGAGATCATCGGCAGCACCGGCTTTGATATCAAGTCCATTGCCAGTATTCATGAGGGCAAGCATCATAGGGTGTATAAACTCACATTGGCCAACGACAAGCAGTTGGTCTTGAGAATTCCGTACAAATTGGAGTCAGACTATGCAATCGAGAACAAGATAAAGAGCGAGGTTGCTACAATGGACTTTCTTGCAGAAAAGTTGAATGTTAAGGTCCCCAAAGTTGTGGCGTATGGCTCGACTAGAGCTAATCCTTTACAAACGCCGTTCATCTTGATGGAGTTTGTAGAGGGCGACTTACTAATGAAGAAATGGGACCCGTTGATGGCGGACTCCGAGAATAGCAAGGAGTTGTTGCTTGAGGTGATTCAACCAATGATGGATTTTGCTACAGAAACGCTTTCGATGACGTTCAACAGGTTCGGGTCTCTTTACTTCTTCGATGATGTCAATTCAGAACAGCAGTCTGTGCTCCCATACGACGGCGAAGTCAACGAGGCTTTGAAGAACAGATGGAGAATCGGACCGAGTGTTGAGAGAGTATTCTCCAAGAACAAGAAACACTTGAATGCTCAGCAGGTTGCACAGTTCAATGGGCCCTGGGATGCCGACAAGCCATTGGACATGATCACAGATGTTGCTGGTATCCACTTGGAAAGCTTGAGACTGAGACTTGCTTTGGCGCAAGCTGATGCCGGAAACAGGGTCGAAAACGTGGAGGCGTTGAAGAAGCAAATAGGTGTGTTTGACGACTTGAGATCCATGTCGCAAAAACTCTTTAACTCAAAATCCACGTCGATAATGAACGTTAATGAGATGTTTAAACCGCGGCTCTTCTTCCCTGACTTTGATCCCTTGAACGTGGTTGTGAAAGACGGAGTGCCCGTGTTCCTTGACTTTGAGCACACATCGATCAAACCCTTCATCTTTGCCAATTACCCCTCATTTGTCTCTTACCAGGGAGCTAAAATTTATAACTTGGAGGAGGATGTTCCCGAATACAGTACCATGGATGATTTGGACAAGCAGCAGTACCAGTTTATGTACTACAAGACGAGAAACGAGCGGATGTGGGAGCACGCTCTCAATGAAAAGAGACACGATTTGATTGCCGTGGCATCCCCGCACATCAAGGTCTTGAGGGCGCCATACTTGCAAGCTTTGGAGTGCAAAAATGACAAAGACTACTTATTTGTTGAGAATGCCATGGTGCAATTACAAGCTATGTGGAATGTATACGTCACTAACGGCCTTGTGAATACTGAAGAAACCGGCTTCCCAATTGAATACACCCAAACCCAGTTGGATGAACACCAGGCATACTTGGAGGACCACCAGACAGAAGTTATGTCCACACCTTTTGCCGCTACGGGTGGCTGGGTGCCTCAGGATATGTTTGCCGTGTTGCAAGAGCAGGGTATTTTGGTCAAAGACAAAAACGGCGACTACCAAATCGAAAAGGAGGCTGCTTTGAGGGATGTGCCAGCACCTGAGAACAAAGAGCAATCCGAGCTTAAGAATGATTAGTAGGTAAACACTGGGGTGATGTAAATAGTAAACAATGACGTGTATGCTTCTATTCCTCGAAATCACTTGCTGATAGATTGATTTGGATGCCTTATGGATTGGAGAGAAGTGTATGAGATTGATCTACCATCATTGGAAATCCGTAGTGGCATAACTATCAATTGTGAGCATGAGTCGGGAATATATAGGTTGCTTTGAGCGTGAGAACAAATAAGAAAGTTTGAACCCTTTAAAGCAAGGTGACACCATTTCTCTCATTGTGTTTAAGCTGATCCGATTATCGTTTGAACTTGACAAGCAGCAATATATGCAAGTTACCAAAAGAGCATTCCCCAAGTCAAATTTTGAAGACGCGAGAAGCGAGGAGATGAATATGATGATTATGACTGATGGAATTCAGAATTTAGGACTTGATTCACAATTAAAGTGTGGGCATAGCGTTGAAGAATCATTTGAACGTACGCCCGTGACTGCACGGCCTCAAATCACATCAGGTGTGTGTTTGAGAAGACATGGGTTATATTTTTTTAGCAAAAGTTTTTGCAGAAGTAATTTTCTTTGGCAAGCATACGACCTTCGAAAACGAAGTATTCGGGTGAAAGCCTCATTGAGCGGCATGTCCACCTGAAACGGACTGTTTATTCCCCCTCCTCAAGAAAAAGACATACCAGGAACTAATGGTCCCACATTCCTAATTTTTTTCAGGAATCAAAGATATTTCCGTGCTAATGATTTAACCCGATGATCGAGATCGGGTGACACTAATGGGTCGTTGACGGAGTAAAATGGATTTAGTTGTGCCTTCACATACAAGTCATATGCCTCCACGAAAAAGTGGCGGATTGCTGTTTCATCCAGCTTGGTGCTCGACATGGAGATCATACTGTCGGAGCTTGTTGATGTATCTGAGCAGAGAAGCAATTTGATATTGCCTTGTGTGATGAACGCATTTACCAGAACGCCGTAGAAAGAGTCCACTTTCCCCAAGTAGAAGGCGTTGGTTTGCCACTGTGCATCTTCAACAATGTCTAGCGAAGCATTGCTTATAAAGGGTAGAAGTTCCTTGATTCTAGGTGGAAACCGGGCTTCCCCGGGCACCGACGAGGAACTCCCACCCTTAAACGAAGAGAACTCCAATTCGTACAAGGGATTATCACGTGTTCCTATGATTGTGAAGTAAAACGAAGTCATGAGAGTCAAAGTTGTTGATTTTCAGTTTTTAACCAGATAGCTGATTTCAAGATGAACAACTGGCGGGCTTGTTGATCGATCGGAGCTTTTTTGGCTTAGTCGTGAAGAATATAAATGAATTAAGAAAAGTTACAGATGTACGGATGTCAAATGTGCAATGCTGCTACAAGATAACGATAAACCTGGCCTTAGGTTAAATTCTAGATGGTTCGCGGTATTTATAAAAAGAGCCAGTTATGAAGCTACCAAATTATCCTCTTTGTCAGACCTAAGTCTTGCAAATTTTAACATCAGTACAAAATCTTGGCAAAAACAATAGTGATAGCCCCATACTAGAATCACCAGAATAGTGGCAATGCGCAATAAACCAATTTGAAATCTGCAGAAGCTACCGACACATATTTATACAAAGCTATAAAAGACGGGAAGAGTAGTTGGAGTTGAAAAGACACGCTGAGTTCGAAATGAGAGATGGAAGCAAATGCAACTATGCAAATAGGAAATCTTGTACTTTGATTCAATACTGGATCCAGTTTGCAAACTTGACCTACGTTCGAAAAGACATGGAAAGCCATACAGTCTCAGACTTGATGTAAGCTTATATGTTAATATGAGGTGCGAAGTTCATTAGCAGGACCTCATCAACGTTCCAAACTTGGACAGCAAAATCATTAGAATTCACTCAAACCTTTGGTTCGTGAATGCGGAGAAATTAATTTCGAACTCTAGTTGAGGCAATTTGGCAGCGTATAATTTTTCGAAGTCCTTGAAATAATGGTCTTTTACCAAGACATGTTCTTTGAAAAACAAAAAAGAATTCCGAAGATCAGAGGCAATAATATTGATTCACATGTGTCTAAGTTTGTTAATCGCGAAAATATTCGCGAAATTCATCATACAGTGGTCTGACAGCAAGAGCTATTCAAGCTAATTGATATGTCAGAGTCGAAAACATGACTCATTCATCATATGACTATCTGTTGAATGCAAAAGAGCGATTATTTGCTCCTTCTTTCCAAACACCACTGCTCTGAAGAGTGATATGGGGTGAGGTCAATTAACCAAGTGATTGATAGAAATTTGAAGCATCAGAAAAATAAAAAAAAAAGGTTATTTATTCTCTTTGTGATCAGAAGCTTTATTTAGCCAAAACGTGATTAATATTGAAGATTCGAAAATGCCTGAAAACATGTTGCGACAAGAGTCCCTGAGGCTTTCAGTTAGATATGTAGTGAGGTGCAATTTCTTGAATGGCTTCGGAGAAGTGCATGTCATAGACTACATACAGAACCAAGTACAAATATTCACAATTAACGGAATCTGTATTTGGTGTATTTCGATCAAAAAAAACAATTCAAGGGCCAGAACAGTTGAGAAGATTTCAGCATTCATACTCTCAGGATATCAGATTGCAAAACAGCTCAAGGCGAGGAGTCGCCGTTGATATTTTTTTGATTCGAGAATCAAAGTCAGTGACATCCACATCATATGTAAAAGAGATGCTACGTTTACTTCAGTTAAGAAATATCTTGCGGGTTACATGCTCCTTGAGAAGTCTTTGATGAAGACTGGTGTCTTTTCGAGGAGGGTAGTATGATTAGATCCTTACACCAAGACAGACCTTGTTAAAATGAGTTCCGAAGCCAATGTTGACAATATGGTACAAGGAATAAAATAAGGAAAAAGAAGAGAGCTTAAGTAACAGCTTTGAGCCATTCCCGAAGACGCTGTCTTGAAAAGGGGCTATTTTGGGTGAAGACATCATACAGGAGTAAAATTCCTCGCATTTTGCAGCTTGTAGCAAAGACACCCAGAGGTATCGTTACTTGTTTTGAGAAGGTAGAAGCTCTCCAATGCATATTAATTAGATATTCAGATTTTAGGAAGAAATAAGCGGGTTGTTCTTCTAGTGATTGTAAAACGAGCTAGGACGATTAAAGGCCCAGGTTTGGAGTTCCGGTTAAGTCATGTGGTGCTACTTTGAAATAAATAATTTTGGATTGTGTAAATATTACATGGAGGCAAAGGAATATTCAGCAGAGTTTGGCTGGTCAAAGAGATACATAGAGGAACGATGCAACACCTATTTGGTGTGGGTCAAAGGCAACGGTGTTTACAACATACAATATTGGTTTCCCAAGAAGTAGTAGGCACACTGCGGCAAAGGCCACGTAGGCTTGCACTTATTGTTAGCAGGTATTACGTACCATCGCATATAGATTCTTATCTGTATTTCTTTTGTATGTTTACAAATGATCATAGGGCTTCGTATTTGAATCGTGTTCAAAAGAATTCATAACGAGCAAGCTCTCTCAGACTTGCGCGCGCTTACTTTTGAAAGATCCATGCCCCTCCTCGCCAGGTATGCCCGCGCATACCCTTTGATCTGCACATAAAGAAGCATTTGTTATTGAATTTCTCATCAAGGGCATGACCATAGCAAACCCACATAGAAGCTGAAAGTTCCAAGTGCCTGTGGCAAAACGACCATATACAAAAACGAATAGCGTTAAACAACGGTCATCTCCTGATCTGGCGAAGTACAATCTCCCACACCCCTTAAGTCACGATACTGCTGGTACATTATTGTGACTCAATATCAGTGTCTAAAATCAAAGTGTTGAGAAAACCGTTATGACGCTGATTCAGGTACAACCCGCTGGGCTCTGTCGACACAGAGCTCCTATAAAAGACAAGCAAATGCCCAACTTCTTATTCTCCTCGGACATTCCCCATAAGATATCTCAATGTGTCGCGGAACTACACCTTTACCGAGGTGGCTACAATAGCATGAGCGTAGACCTTGCCGAGTACATTCGATGCTTTGAATTAACGCTTGAGCTCAACGCATTGCTTCTCAGAAATAAGGACATATTGCCCTCTGAGCTTGTCCAAAACAACTCAATCTTCGTAGCAAAATGGAATGTGCCGGCGTTCAATCAAAGCATAAGCAGTTGTCGATCGCTGTTTCCTGACGTGTGGAAAGCCATTCTTTCAACCCTGAATGCAAACGAAATTTTTGTTGTCAGTTTTCGGTTGGAGCTTGATCATTTTCAAATCGACTTGTCAAACAAGTGTGTCATGAGTCTACGATTCCACGCCAACAAGACAATACAGCCACTACTACTGTCGGATATCGCGGTCCACTTGGAGACATACATCCAGCAAACCTTGCTCCAAGAGCTACAAAAAGTCAATGATATTTCTGTTGAGATTAAACACTCTTCTACTATTCTCCAAGACCTGCCACCAAGCAGAAGCATAGCCCTGTTCCATTCATTATATGGTAACTCGTGCAACAAAACATTTGGCCTTGCAATTGATTCTTCAGATGAAGGCGACATCTCTTGTATGATTGAAAAGCAGTTGGTGTGTTGTGACGACGATGATTTTGAAAATACCGATGACGAAATAAAAATCTTGCACTCCGACGAGAGTGGAAAGTTTCAGTCGAATGAAGAGGAAGACCTGGACTTTGCTGACACTCCCTTCTTGCATCAGACAAGTATTCTCGGGCGCGAGGACCCTGATCTTTTTGTGGACGAGATCTCCTCGATCTCATTGTCTGGTGACTCTAGACCATTTGAATCATCCGCTACTGCAAACCGCTCGAAAATTATCAAAAAACACTCTTCATTCATTCCAATCCTTGATAACAACTCAAAGGTGACCTTGCAAAAATACAGCCTACTTGACTCTTGTGAAGAACATTCAGATTGTGTGAAAACATGCAAGATCGATGGAGCCTCTCCAAAGCCGTCGATCCTGGATACTAAGCTGACGCCTGGTGCTGAAGCTTTCTCTAAACTTACCTACAATCCTGGTGCTAACGGATCTTCAAAAACCGTCTCTGAATTTATAACTGAATGTGATGACATGCTTTCGTCTCCTATGGTGTCTCCGAAGAAAAGAAATACACCCAGTCTCACAACGGAAGGAACAGGTGAGGCCTCTCAGCTTAGGAAGAAAGTTTCGATTTCCTTTATTGATCATGACGAGGGCCTTGGCCTCCAGTTTGCTTTCAGAGACTCTTCCTCATCAGTGCCCGAATACATCAAGGAAGACAAAAAATTTAAGTTTATCAAGGTGGGCAAGGTGCAGAAGTTCGTGAGCATGTTTGAGGAACACAAGGAGAGTGTCAGCAACTCACTGAGTAGGGTGGGAACAAGACCTGGTAGCCCGGTCTCGTATATTGAATGAAGTTTAACCTCGCTAGACGTTTGAAAATCACAGGCGTGTAGTTTGAGAATTTTGGACAGTCAATTTTTTGGAGACTATGGTATGTCTTTTGAGGTATATGTATGTAAAAGGATCACGAGTGGCTCAGAAAACTAATCGTAAGAGGCGCACATGGGGACATGATTCCTTGTGCCCCCAATTACCAAGACAACACAATGGAAACATTTCAGTTCAGGTTCGTTACCACTATCATTGATTGCGATCCAGGAGTGAATATGTTCTAGAAAAGTAGTCTCTCCAATCGCATAAATAGCGCCCTCCACTGATCAGCTTCTTGCATAAGAGATCGTAGACCTTTGAAGCATCAGTAGATCAAAAACCAAAGTAGCAATCCATGAAGATATTTATACCGGTGCGTTCTCTAGCGCTGCGATCCGATCTATGAGTTGATTGAATTTGGTGAAAACTTCTTTTGTGGCTTCTTCTCCAGCGTCCTTACTCTTTTCGTTCCCTACATCCACCTTGATAGTTTCCAAGCACCACGATTCGCGAAGCCCCCGAGTAATTCCTAGGAGATCCTTGCAAAGCCGAATTATCGTCAGAGCATCAAACTCCATGGCAGCATTCTCTACAGCCAATAACTCCTTTGGTTTTTCATCAATGACGGCCTTCTCGAACAAATCCTGAAACTTCTCTAAAATCTGGTATATCGTAGAATCTATCTTCTTTAAAAGAGTAACTGATTTCTGTTGCATGGTGGAATTTGTCACCACCCAGCGTCGAACTTGTGAGTATGAGATATGATTGCCAGACACCAGTGCCTCAAAATTCAGACATGCGGTTCGAAAGTACACATTAACTCAACGCCAGTCTGCCTATTGAAAATAACTGTTCGTCAAAAAAAATCGTTCATGTATGAGAATTTTGAATCTGGGAATTATATTGGAACGTTGTTAACATAAGAACAGGCATATGATCAAGAGCTTTGGCGGGTCTTTAGTTTCTTTGTTCATGCGCGGGTTATTGTTTTTTTTTCAAAAACCAGCTTGTTCGAATATAAAGTACAAAGTGGGAAAACTTTTTCTTTTCACATTTAGACTACACATTTATTTCAATGAACGAAGAGAACGACAAATTTTGCAAGTCAACACAAATTTGTCTAGAAGATTGCCTTTGAAAAACCAAAGAGGCGCTATCGACTTCTTGAAATAGCAAATTCATTGACAAAGGCTAGAGAGAAATATTTAAGGCTCATTTGTATTCAGAAGTATCATACAAGATTGTGCACTTCTCCCAAAACGTTTTGCAAAGACGTTTGAAATTGTAGAATTTGAAAAAAAAAAAAAAAACCAAAAAAGTTTCTTAGTCGTAGGGCTATGCCCAGTTCCAAAAAAATAGGAAACCAAATAAATTATGTGGGAATTTGAGCAGGGGCGCAGGCTCGAATATCAGTACTCTTAATATACCTGTTCGAAGCGAATCACGAATTCCTCAATAGGTAGTCGAATACAAACAGAAGAATGTGTCTTTACAACATAGAATTGGACTTTTGAATCAAAGAAGAGGTACATAGATGCACTCGCATTGGTATAATTCTATAGAGCCCACCCTGACTTTCATGATTCTCCGAGTCACAAAGATACTCTAGTTCTGGCGCATTTTTCAAAGATTGTCCAGCTGAGGTATCGTCTAATCAAAATATTTCTGTTACTTTGGGAAAGACTGTATTCCATTGTAAAATATAAAATGAAGCTTCATAGTGTACTTCTAAGAAGCCGTATGAACTTTGGTATTTCATTGACGAAATACAGCCCGAATTGATTCCTTAGATACTGGTCTTAACAATGCAAGGGTGTTTCCATAAGATGTATCCCTGTCCACACTGTCGGTAGTAATGGTGCAGTTGTCACACACAAAATTATCAGAACTGAGCGCAGAGGTTCGAATAAAGTAGATCTTGCATTCTTTGGTTTTCCCGCCAGGCAAGGAGCGTGGCGATGAAAGCAGAAATGTAAGTTCCGTCTTCAAGGCGCAACGACATTAGCCACCCAAATACCAGCGTTCCTACCTCGGGGTGTAATTTGTTCAAGTCGGAGCCGAAAAGAAAAGTCCTTAAGTATTTGCGAGTGGGGCTGACTGTTAAAATTAATTTTTCCGGAAAGTTCAAGTAACAAATCCTTACAAAAGGAAAGGTTTTAACCCTTTCGGCTACTTTCGCTCAATTCAAGCGGCGCGGATAACAATTGCATTGGACACTGCGAAAACTTTTGGTAAACTGGCCCTTGCGCTCCCCCCACCAGCTCTCTGCGTTCAGGTACCCGAATCTCATCTATGACTTTATGATGCTTCGCATTGCAACTCGTTTCACATGACACACGAAAAGGAGGCGCAATAGAGGGTCAAAATCGCTGACCATAGTCATGAGTGTACTTGCTGCTGATTGTTCTGGCATCTTCCAACATGGGTACCGGATTCAACATAGCTAGTACCAGTAATTTACCAAAGTATAGATTCTCATTTGGAAGATCAGAGAGACATGGGAACGTTATATACACATAGAAAGAAGGTTTTGTTAAGAATGCGAATTTGGCCGGAGAGTATCCGATCTTAGCTCGAGCAGCGCACAGCTGCCCCAATTTATTGGGCGGTGTTGTATATGAATGACGTCTTTCGACAAACTGAAGCTTTCAGGCCCTCGAAAGTCTCAGGTTGGTGTTCTTCGAAACATGAGAAGGAGACATTTCCAGAGAATATTGCAACACACAAACAACGGCTTTAACATATTAGTGCCGATCCACACCAACCGGAGAAACACAACAATGGCGTTTTCCAACGCGATATAAAGGTATTTGTGGTTAGTAACGTTGTAAATTTGATCGCGCTCATTCGTGGCCGACATATTCCCCATTGAGCCACCGAACAACGCACGATTAAGCTGGTCTAAGTGCTCATTAGTGCGTCGCCATTCCATGACAAGTGAAGTATTCAACTCGCCATACGAGCGATCTGTTGCGCTTAGCAAATTGTCAATTCTGACAGCGCACCCGTCGTTAGCGAGATGCATGATGCTCTTGGCCTCCTCGATGTAGCCTTTGTATAAGTTTTCTCGTGCCGGAAGAAACCCTGCATTGATGTGCGTTATATCACGGAGCAACAGATGCATGTCGTCACGTAGAAGCGTATCCAGTCGCGTGCACGTCGACAGCAAGAGAACAGGAAACACGGACCCAAGAAAGTGGCGTCGCATGCCGGCTAATGCATTCAAGAGTTTTAACTGCTTCCCCACTGCATGGAGCTGGGTTTCTTCTGGGAACAGGCACTGCAGTTCTGCGTCACCTGAGGTACTCAGTTCTTCAGTGGTCCATTCAAGATGCTGCGCCAGCAGGTGCTTTGAGTGCGCAGGGGCAAAGAAAACGTCGTGCACGTGTAGCAGGTCCGTGTGCTCCTCGAAATCAAGCTCCGATTTGTCTTCCGCAGGGATGACGAGGGCCGGCTGCTGTGAAAGCGAGCTGGCGTCGTCCACCATGATGAGTGGCGGTTGGCGCGTATCCTCGGAGAGCACACTCTCATACGAAAACCCTGGGTTGCGCGCAAATACGTGTGTATCGCCAGTTTCTGTGCGGAGCAGCGGCGGCTGCGGGTTGGCGCCACCGAGAGGCGCGCCCACATGGGCAAAGCGCACACCAGCGAGCCCGTCCCAGGACCGCAGGGGCGCGTGGTGGGTGTCCGCGAGTGCCCCGAGATCGACCGCCGAGGAGCTGCGCTGACCGTAGACCCTACGGGCGCGCTCGCGCCACGAAGCCCTTCCCTGCGCAGATTTCGCCAGGCTGTGCACGGGAATCTCGAGCAAGAAACGGTCGTTCTGCCCCTCGTCGGCACCGGCCTGGGGAAGCTTGCTGGCACCGACCCACGGCCCCACAGAGCCGTTTTCCTGTCTGGGCTCGGGCTCGGGCTCGGGCTCGGGCTCACCATGAAGCAACGTGTCCAGGCTGGCCCGCTGGCTGCGCCTGGGCCTGGGCCCGTGGGTTTCTGCCGCATGGGTATTGCGGTCCCAGCACTCGGGCGCATCCTTCCGCCAGGAGGCGTCTGCGATAAGCTCGTTCGCGTCGATGCCCCAGGGCATGCGCCAGCGGACGCCCCGGACACGGCGGTGTGCCGAGAACACGTCGCAGGGTAACGGAGGGGTCGCCGGGTCGGGCATGTGCTGTCCCGACCGCTTGCGAGCCTCGCGGTTCCGGATCACCTGGAGCGGGTTCGGGCGCTCCACAGGCACTCCGGGGTCTGCACGGGCACTTGCTGCGGCCGCGGGCGAGCGCTGGAGCCACGCCCAGCGCACGTCGAGCGCGGCCTTGACGCTCTCTGCGCGGCGCCGGAGCGCCGCCAGCACGACGACCGGCGGGCCCTGGAGCAGCGGCACGGGCGGGCCCGCGGGCGCGCGTGGCGCGGCGTCCGCAACGTGGTACCGGGCCTTCACTGCGCTGGCGGCCGCAAGGAAAAAGGTTGCCATTTGCAGGCCGTCCGTGGGCGGCGAGGGCGGCGCGTCGGTGACCGGCCCGGCGGCAGAGAACACGGCGCTTTGGGCACGGGCGCGCCGTGGGAGCTCGAACCCGGCGCCGCGCGGCGGGCTGCGTGCACGGAGCGTCCGCTGGCGCCGCCGGGAACGTGTTCTGGAAGACTGCCGGGCCGCCTGGGTGGGTGCCGAGAGGGAGGTGTGGGGCGCAAGCGCCGCCGGATGCAACGGGCGCAAGGGGCCTGCCAGCAGCGCGCCCGACAGGCCCAGCAGCGCGTCCAGACGTGTGCAGCAGGCATGGGGTGGCGCGGAGACGGCCATGGCCGGGGGGCGTGGTGCTTTGGGCGGCGGGGGAAGAAAGAGAGGTGGTGCTGGTGGGCGCAGCAGTTGCGCGGGCGTGGTGCGCGCTTCAGGGCCTGGGGCATTTAGGGCCTGGGGAATGCCAGGTCAGAGCGCGCGTGGCTGGCGGCGTTCGGGCTTGGCTCTGGCAGAGGGGTATGCGGGCGCCGTTTATCTGCCCTCGCTAATCGTCTGCAATGTTTTTGCTTTGATTTGCTTTGATTTGCTTTGCTTTGCTTTATTATTTCCCCTTCCTTCTTCTCTCTATTGTTTTCCCTTTTCCCTTTCGCCTTTCCACTTTTCTGTAATTTTCGGGAATGTTCTGCTATTTTCTGTAATTTTCTGGTGCTTTTTGTTTCTGGGTTCTTTCCCGTTCTTTCCCCTTTTGTCCTGCTGGTTTGCGCCTAGGGATGGCGAGGGCAGCCCCAAAACCCGGTGGCTCGCACCGGGGCCGTGGGGGCGTGGCTCCATGCATTTGGCCCTGCGCCGCATGGCCGTTTCTCAGGGCCCGCGGCGATTCTCAGAGGCCCGCATGCCATATGCTGGCTCGACGCTCGTGGTGGGCTCGAGGAAAGCTCCTTGGAGCCCTTTCCATCTAGTCGTACAAAGCCGGAGGGCCGGCCGGCCGGGGGGGGGGGGGGGGGGGGGGGGGGGTGCCAGAAGAACGCCTGTCACGGCAACACTGCTTTCTTTAGGTGCAGAGTGCCTCGCGTGTCTGTTGCCAGAAGCCCAACATGTTTCGCAGCCAGTGCCAGGTATCTGCAAGCGCAAACATACTTCTGTCGCCGACTGCTGACAAGATTGCCCGCTTTTGAAACTTTATCGTGACGCGTTTTCCATACGCGTTGCAAAAGCCACAAGATCCTAAGCTCTCCTACCGCCTCGGACCATATGTGCTCAGCACAGAGGTCCGCTATCGGCAAGGCCCACAGGTGCACCCTGGCAAGCTTTTGCGGCCAAGTTCCCGTCCCCACCCCTTTTCTGTTATTCCAACGCTTACTGCGGGTGTCTGCTTTCTTCCAGGGACGTTTCCTTTTTTTGGTTTTAACGCAAGACATCGGGTCTTTGGCTTCGTGGAAATATATGTCCATGGATGAAACTGGCGCGCCAATGTACATTTCGAGTCTGTTTTCGGAAATGCCAGAGTGGAATGTGACAAGATAGGCGAGGCCAGGAGACTGTGAATAGCTGTTTCTGCTTCCTGGCAAAGCAAGCGTCGCAAGCGTCGCAAGCGTTGAGCTCACATCAGCAAGTACAAGCTTGCACGCGAAAGTGGCGTATTCGCAGAGCAAAGACACCAAGGAACCCCATTTGGCGAACATCAGAGCTCTGGTGGTGCTGGTGTTTGTCTGCAGACACCTCAAGCACGAGTGGTGCTCGGCAAATGGATAGTTGCTCTATGGGTTATTTTTCAGCTAGGCAATGGCCATAGATTTGTAGGTTCACCGTAAAAGCACATTTTCCGAGAAGGGAAGTATGCAAGCGTAAGTGCCGAGCTGATGCTGGGGCGTCACATTCTGAAAAGACACCATGTCTGTGGAGAATGGCTGGGGTATGTTTGGGTCATTGAATGACACGACAATACATCAAGTGATGGATGTCAGACGCAATAGCAGAGTTCTGAGAATTTGGTCTCACCAAATTGCCCAGATCCACAAGAACATCACCGGGATTAGCGCAGAGGGGAGAGCCCGAACAATTGGTTTTGCTTAAGAAGGTGTCATATTGTCCCACACAGAGGCACACTCAAAGAAAAGTCTAGTGGCACATCCTTCTCCTGAATAGCGACCGAAAGGCGCACTACTGGGTCTTAACTCGGGGAATGCTTCTGCCCAGCATTCGGCAGTGGTGGATTGAAGGTGCCAAGATCAAAACAAATAGCTCACGAGCATCAAGAGAAGCTCAAGACTCAAACCGGTGGCTATAGACTGAAAGAATCGATAGTCTTGATCGCCGCTTGGACAAAATAATTCCCAAGCTGCCTTCTGCCGAGAACTGCTGGTGAGTGGACTCCCTGTTGAAATCCAGCCTGCCGCATGTGAGTATCTATATTGATACTAGGCCCCGGTTCAGAACTCAGAATCCCATTGCGAAATACGCACTCGTATCAAGCCACCAAATTAGGCTATAATAAATTGCATTGGCCCAGCAAGCTGAGGCAGGGGCTTGTGAGCTAGTCTCTCTCATGGCGGGCCATCGTCCAGCCTAACTCTTTTGATACACGAAATGCTCGCCATTAGCCAGGAGATAAATACCGCCTCTCCTCCTCTTGTTGTCTTTCACAACCAGAAGCATCGTGTGCGCTCAGTAATAAGTCGGGCAACTGCTCTCTTCAAAATGAAAGTATCTGGCGGCAAACCACAAAAAACAAAATTGAACTTTCCCAGAAAAACGCAGTTCTTTCTCCTGAAAAAAGTAGCTTCCAGGATTCCCGACCTCGCAGAGCTCGGCGGCCCTAAGCTTTGGCCCCGGGCATGGCTCTGGCCGCGGGGCCCGCGAACGCAACTGCACCAAAGCTCCAATGCTATCGGCCCCCAAACCAATAAAGACCCAGAAAAAACACCCACACCCACAAGCTCCAAAATGGCCGAGGCACTGGAGATCAGATATGTCAAGAACGAGATCGAGTTCAAGCGGCTTCTTGCCGAAAAAAAGTACCTCGTGGTCAACTTCACCGCGTCCTGGTGCGGGCCCTGCCAGGCCACCAAACCCACGGTCGATGGTATGTACCAGGAGGCGCAGTACCAGAAAATCGAGTTCTTGAGGGTGGACATTGACGCCTGCCAGGCAGTGGCACGCAAGCACGAGATCACGTCCGTGCCGACATTCGTCTTCTTCGAGAGTCTGAAGGAAACCGGGCGCGTGCGTGGGTTTACTCCTCAGTTGAAAGAGGCGTTGGACGCCATGGCGCAGAGGGCCGCCGCGGACGCTTCCGTGGTGACCAGAGCAGACCAGTCCCCGGGCGGAACCTCAATAGCGGGCTCTGAGTTCCGCAAGGAGATTGAAGGCCTCGTTCCCAAGGGCTTTGAGGTGGTCAATGACGCCATACATTTCGGCGAGTTGGTGGCACTCAACGTCATGCCGTTATCCAAAAAGGCGCCCGACGCTAAGATTGTGTTCAAGCCGCAGTCTCCAGACACCACTGTTTACAGCGATGCGGATTCGCAGGCGTTGTTTTTCGTGCCCTTGAACCACATATGCAAAGTGTACTCCATACTTATCAAAACGTCCAGGCCAGAGGCGCTGGAGTCCACGGAGTTGGACTCGGAAGAGCTAGCGGGAGAAACGCAGAGCCCTGCCCTTGTAAAAGTGTGGGCGAACAAACCATCGATTCTATCCTTCGAGGATTGCACGGGGTCAGATGCGCTCCACGAGCAACACTTGCTGCCGGACCTTAAGCCAGGCTGGCACGAGATCAAGCTCCGCTATGTGCGGTTCCAAAATGTGCAGAACTTGAACATTTTTATCGAGGGTGCAGATGAGGATTTTCATACAATGGTAGACAAGGTGGTGGTGGTGGGCCTCACCGGTGAAAGCATGGAACACACCGCTATCCAGCAGGACGAGGAATAGATGGGTTTGTCTGAACTCACTACTGAAGCAAAGCTCATTAAAACAAATTATCCCGCAGCATCTCCGCAAGGATGCTTCCCTACAATGTATTCATTCTGCTTTGGAGATTTTCCGTCGTTTATACGCCGCCTACTAGATGGGACGACGCGAAAGCTCAACAAGAAGATCGTTTTGAACATTAGCTAGCCCACGCCAAGAATTGAATTTCTTGATATGCTCTCGCCCACTTGCTTTAGAGCGATGTTATCTAGCTCATGTAGCCACTAAAGTTGAATATACTTTGCAGCTGTTTTTTTTTTGCCTCTTAAAGTCTCAAGGCCAGCATCTGCGTGTCATGCTTTGCTTCTCTGGGTCCAACATTGAAGCAATCAATGATGAGTTGGTCATCAATAATTGCGCTTCTCAGGTCCCTGATACATCAAAAAGATCCCTGAAGCATGAAATACTTGATGGCGCTGAACAAAAAAAAAAAATAAAAAATAGAGCTGTTCCTTGACTACTTACTCACTCTGTTGGCGTTAATGGACAAGCCGCAGGTGCAACTGTAGGTATTCCGTGCTTGTGCAAACATCTTACTCGTCAAAACCTTGCGCTGAAATTTCGTTCTCTTTGTATGTTTACAGCTAAAAAAAACATCTTCTTAAAGGTCTTGACGTAGAACCCATCTCCATACGAGCTGCGCCAGTTCCAAGACCAACAAGACCGAAAAGTGACGGGACCTTCGGGTAGCCTCTGAAAATCACAGTTTTGTGAACGGCCAGGAGGTGCATGGTCTTGTGAAAACAAGAGAAACACAAATCAGCTAAAGCACACGGAACCCTGAAGTTGAAGAACATCTAGGACTAGGTTTGTTGGGTGACGCTGTGGTTTCAGCATGTTGTTTGTTTGTGATAAAAGCTAACTAGTTTCAAGACACACACCGTCACATATGTGTGAAAAGTAATTTTAAGTATTTCCAACGCCCTATGGACCTAGCTACTATAAAACACTCGAGCACATCTATACCCCGCATGTTAGACTATGGTGAAGTCATGGGCGCGGAGCTTGCAGCTCGGCTCCGACCGAGGCGTAGGGCGCAACTGTGAGGACATGCCAAAGAATACAGAGAATATAATATTCGAGACACGCCGACCATATATGTTTGGGCCCTTGCTTCAAAAGTAAAGCGGGTCAGGAATTTGTGGGAGACCCACGTGCTTTTCCGGAAAGTGAAAAGAAAAAAAAAATATCGAAATGAAAATTAAAAAATCTCGAGGGGCTTGGAGACTTGACATATTCCACCGGAGCTGCTCGGCAAGCACGCCCGCACCACACCAGCCAGCGCCCAGCTTCGCCACTGCGTTAAGCGTTTTTTTTCATGTCACGTGACACGTTTCCGGCCCTTCCTCCATGTTCCTCGCATGCCCGCACCCGCAAATTATAGGCCGGCCCCATCTAACACTGTCTTTCCACTTATTGTCAAGCCAAGCTACAAGTCAACATCCTTGATCGCCAGAGACATATATCCAGAAACGAAAGACAGAACCTTTGTATCGGTTATCCCCAGATTCAATATACCAAGTCCGGGTTTTGGGACGCTATTTTTTTTTTTTCTGCCCGTCTCTCCGCTACTAGACAGGCGCTTGGCACCACATCGACTTCCACAAAATGGTCTCCCGTACTCTTTGCAGGAGTATTCCCTTTAATCGCCAACTTGCGCTTGGCCGTGTCCTTCGTCCAAACTACTTCCCTACTCCTGCGGCCGTCTTCCACGTGGGTGCAAGAAAAAGTAAGTTTTTCGCAAGATTCAACTCGTCAAAGACAGACACCAGTCTGCCCGCGGATCTTTCGAAGAAGGTAGTCCCGCTGCAAGACTTGAAGAAGACAGAGGTCTCCAAGGAATCCGCCGCGCAGGAGTTGGTGCAGAAGTTGGAGAAGGATGAAACGTCCCCCGCAGCACCCAAAAAAACAATTTGGGAGAAAGTGAAGCACGAAGCTGCCCACTACTGGGCAGGCACCAAGCTATTGGGCTACGAGATCAAAATCTCCACCAAGTTGTTGTTCAAGTTGGCCTCGGGGTATGGGCTTTCCAGAAGAGAGAGCAACCAGTTGCAAAGAACCATTGTGGACGTGGCGAGATTGATTCCGTTCTCGATGTTTCTCATTGTTCCGTTTGCAGAGTTGCTCTTACCTGTGGCTTTGAAAATCTTTCCTAACTTGTTACCTTCCACGTACGAGTCCTCTTCCGACGTCAAGAAAAAGAGAGCACGGTTGCAGAAGGCACGTGCCAATGCATCCGAGTTCATTAAGAAAACTATGGAGGAGTCCGGGCTCAAGCTATCCAAAAAAATCTCTGAGAAAGAGAGAGAGGAGTTTGTGTCGTTTTTCCACACTATTTCCATGGGCAAGACTCCCGATAAAGAGCACCTTGTGAAAGTAGCCCGCATGTTCAAAAACGACCAAGTTTTGGACAACTTGTCGCGCCACCAGTTGATGGCTATGACCAAGTATATGTCTCTCAGACCGTTTGGTACAGATTCCATCTTGCGCTATCAAATAAGACACCGTTTGTTGACCATCATTAAGGATGACAAAGCCATTGACTACGAGGGTGTGGACTCATTGACCGTCCCCGAATTGCAGCTCGCCTGTTCCCAGAGAGGTATCAAGACTCAAGATGCGTCGCCTGGGCGTTTGAGAGAGGACTTGGACACTTGGTTAGACTTGAGATTGAGACAAAAAATTCCTTCGACACTTTTGATTCTCTCCTCTGCTTACACCTACGGTGAGCACACGCAGGGCGTCGACACATACTACAGTGCATTGTTGGCAGTGTTGTCCTCCATCCCAGACGAGGTCTACAATGTGGCCAAGTTGGAATTGTCGGACGACTCGAAATTGAAATTAGACATCTTGAAGGAACAGGATGAAATGATCAACGAAGAAAACATCAGAGAGAAGGATACTGTGAACCATATCAAGGACAACATCAAGTTGGATGAGTATGAGGAGACTGCCACCGAGGGAATGAAGATCGAGCAGGACGACAACAAAAGCTCGGAGCAGGCCAAGACCTCTACTGAGGAGAAAAAGGAGCCGAAGAAGTAAGCCTGCAGCGTCGTCGAGCGGGCAACTTCCGAATGAGGACGGATGCCTCTCAATCTTTTGCACCGAGTAAAAAAATCAACTAGATATATTTTTTCCTTATACGTACATAGCTATTGTCAACAATTATATTTATCACACTGCCCGATTGTGAGATTCCACGGGGAACGAAGGTTTCCGAAGAAGAGGAACCCACGTTTTGCCTACATTAGATGTGTGATTTGCTTTTCTTTTTATTTTTTCGATCTGAGTTTGGGACGTGGCTCATCTATAAATCTTGAGCGTTCAATTCATTCGATGTTTTCTCATCTACTCTAGTTCTTTCCGGTAGACCCAAAGCCACCCTCGCCCCTGTCGGTGGCATCCAAGTCTGCTTGAGTGATCACGTTGATGTCAGCATTGATGATCTGCTCCAACACCAACTGTGCGATCCTGTCGCCAGCCTTGATTTCGAAATCTTTTTTGGCGTGGTTGAAAAGAACCACCTTGACCTCTCCGCGGTAGTCGGCATCAATGACACCAGCGCCAGTGGAGATACCGTGCTTGACGGCAAGTCCAGATCTTGGAGCCACACGACCGTACGTGCCAATTGGCACAACGACCGTGATGTCGGTGGCGACCATTCCTTGGCCTTGTGCTGGAATCACGGCGTCTTCAGAAGCATAGAGATCGTACCCGGCAGCTAAGGCCGAGCCCTTGGTGGGCACGGTGGCCTTCTCCGAGCGGAGGAAAACCTTGAGTTCGTCAGAGGCTTTGAGCTTTTTTTCAACAGACATTTCAGGGTTTGTGTTGCTGCGAAGGTTTATATGGCTTGAAAAGAAGTTGGCAGTGCAATGCTCCGAAACCGAAAATTTCACTTCTAAGCATGGGCCGAGGACGCGCACTGACTTCTGCAGGGTAACGGGCAAGCGCGGGACGCGTGCTCTGTCAAGTAGACTGATATGACTTGGCAATGTACGCAGTGCACCTGATTGCAAAGCCGCCGTTTGCGTGTGTGTTGTTGACTGCGTTGCGTGCCACTCTCATTCGGCGGTTTTGTGTTCGGCAAAACTTTAAACCGCACCCATTCCGGTGCCTTGACCTCCACTCGTGTTACATCTCGTTAAAAACAAAGATGCACAATGTAAACTTATAATGACAAAGCACAGTGGCATGTGCCCGTTCATATGACAGGCCCGTTCCATCCAAGGTGAGGAGGAAAGGCCTTCCGGAGCTCGACTTCTGTTTCCGTATGATTCACCACATATGGAAAAAGAATTCTGTCGAGATAGTGAAAATCCCCACAGACGCGCTGTCGCCAGTCTCGCCAATCAACCTTGCATCCACATACCTCATTATACTCAAAGATGTAGTCCATCACCATAGAAAGACGAGTCTCGAGGGCAAGTTCCTTATATATAGCCTCTCTCTTGTTCGGGTCATTCAGCTGTATCTCCCACTGTAGCTGGATGAAGTTGCTTTTCTCCTTTCCTACTAAAGATTCCCCCACTTCTCTCGAATACTCCAGGCTGAAGGACGAGAACTCGCGATGAGGTTTCTTTGCTCTGCGGAAGTCTTGTCTTCGTTTCGCGTATGCCAGTTTTCGCTGCGCCTCAAGTTCATATTTCCTCTTCTCGAAATCAGGGAGCTCTCTGAATGGGATATGTTCTTTCTCAGGCTCAAAATTCACGCAAAGATTTTTGTATATTGCTGCTGGTTTGAACACGTTGGTCATCGGCGCCATTGCCTCCTGAATCAATTGGTCGTAGACATCGGACGAAAACGCCGGAGCGTTCCGTACTTTATCCTTGATGATCTCCCAAGGATATAGCAGGGTGTGGTAAAAGGGGTTGTCGGAGCCCGTCTCCTCTTGGACTCTTTCGCTTTCTTTGTATCCCCGTGATATCCTGACCCAGTGTGTATGAACTTCCAATGGAGGCTGAAGAAATACTCGTTTCTGATTTTCGCTGAGTCGGCTCCATTGGCTTTTCAGGTACGCAGAAGATTTCACTCCCATAACTTTCAAGAAAAGTTCAAACCCATGTGCTGGCTTGAGCTCGCAGGCCAGTGGAAATGACTCCCCAGACAAATCTAATAGACTCTTGTGGAAAAGTTTGTAGGGTTGGGGAAGTATCAAGCGCAGAGCTGTGTACCGTTCTTGGGCAAAAAGCCGAGCTGCAGATTTCATGATCACTGTAGAAAAAAACGAAAATGCAATGGGTGTTCAAACTTCAACCAATTCATGCCACATCCATCTCAGGCAACTGCCCCGGGTGAGAAGCTGCATGGTCCGCGCTCGCTGAAAACCATGAAGGAACGAATGGAAGGTGTGTACTGGAACAGGAAACGGCTATATAAATTTGGCAAAGTCGCATCACGTATCGATATTGTCAGTGCATTTTTTGAATCTACGGTGTTATCCCAACTTAGAGTAACCTTTTGTGATACCGAAATCATCTCATTACAAGAGGGCTCGCGTCTTGCAACTTTTTTCTTCACCCTTGATCAATACATTTCAGTTCTTCTTCAATGGCGGGAAACAAATTCTCGCTATTCACTAGAAAGTCTAAATTTATATCTGTATTCTTGTGCATTTCCCCAGGGAATATAGGGTCACGTGTCTGGATGTCCACCTGCTTTTTGTCCGCCTTCTACCTGAGTATTGAAGCGACTGGAGCGCCTAGCTGAACCATACAGGGTAAAAGTTCATGTTTAATTCACCATATACATCCGAAAGTGCCATGTGACACAATAACACGCGCTTATTGTACTTTGATTCCATTGAAACTTTCTCCGAGACCCATTTTCATAGTTATTCGTGGACATATGTGTACTTCTTTTCTCGATATAGACTTATTTCTGAACCCGGATAGGCATAGTACATTCTATACTTTGCCCAGAGACATGTGAAAAGAACATAAATACGTCAGCACTAAATAACCCATCAAAATGGAATACGTGTTCGGGTTTAAAGTGTTCATATACAGGGACACAAACCAAAACAATTCTGTTAGTATAAAATACTTAATAGCCTAGATACTGTGATTAGTAGCTTTTGTCTACAGAAAAATGGATTCGAAGTCAGCAGAATTTTTATTGTCTCCAAAAAAAAAAAAAAAAAGAAAAAAAAACAAGTCATCGAGATATATTCTCGGCGTTATAATTACAAAAGGTTCTAGTGAGCTACGGTATATGCTAGCATAATAATGTAGAAAACGGCACACCAGCAGTAGTCATAGTTTTTCCCAGGATTGGCCTAGTTCATACTATGACCGACCTGCATGTAAACACCGCGGATATCCTGGAGACTGCGCCCCAGTATATTCAGGATTCGCACTAAGAGAGGTTGAAGTATTTAGAATCGAGCCCCGAGAATAGGAAAGGGGCCACGCTCATTTGGTAGGACGAAGCTCCGACAGAGCACCGTCCTTCATAGCCAATACACGTTACTCTTATCCATCCGTCCTACCTCTTAAGACCGATCTCACATCCCCTTTCAGGCTTCACCCCGAATCACGGACGAAGACCGAAGTACCTGAAGGTAAGCCAGGCTTCTGAAGAAGACCTTGACCATTTCTAGTGATACAATCTGACGATCCAGATAATTCGATATAACGAGACAGACACCCAGAGTCGTTATATCAGTTGCGGCCATACCATGCAGGAAGCACTGTTTCCCGTCCGATCAACGTAAGTTAAGCTGCATAGGGCCACACTGAGTAGTGTAGTGGGAGACCATATGCGAAATTGTGGTGCTGCAATTGTTTTTTTTTGTATCATTCTTTCATACTTCAATTCCTTAACAAATTTTCCTGGGTACTGTCTTCTAGTGGAAAGAGTCAGTCGATTACATTTTTATATATTTCCGATATTTTCGGAGGTGGGATGAAAGTTAAGCTTCAGCAGAAGGTCCATTGGGATGAACTAACTAGCTTCGATAGAAATGCAAATATGAGTACCATACTCAGGCTGCCGCATGTAAAATGAGCAGCCTTTGTGGCTCCTGTTATGTGTCCCTTGAGTGACCTCGCTTCTCTTCAATTGCTCGTTATGCAATTAAGTGGGGTTTGAAGCAAATACTCAAATTCATAGCTTTGGTCCAGCTGGTTTATGAAGAGCAGATGATTCGAGCAACAACATACCTGCTTGCCTTGGAATTCAAAGAAACTGAAGAAGTGAATTGGCAACTTCACGGGCAAAGCTTGAAGACCCATAGCACAAAAGATGTAAAGAAACAATTGGTTGATTATAGAAAACTACAGTACAAAATCTTTCTAATGTATTTAAGGAGTAGGCGGCATCATGTGTCAGATTTTCCGCCCGGCCACCTTCTTCTGGAGCAGATTTAATCGTATCTTTCTATGTCTCAAAAGCAGCCACAGGATCCATTTCCAAAGACTCATAAAGCTTCGCGTGGAATATATCTGGTACTTCACCGCTACTTCTTTGAGCTTCAAGACCCTGTCCGGAGCCCGAAGCCCTTAGTATATAGCATTCTTGTTCATTCAACCGTATGCCCTTGGGCGAGATTGTTGACTGGAGAAATATGCTTTGGTACAAGACTAGTTGGAGAATCAAAATACCCAAGTCCATGGCCAAGAGACCAAAAAGCCCCAACTGCCAGAGCTGGAGCCACCAAGGACTCGAGGGCGACACTTTCTGTGAGAGCTCTTCCCCAACAAAAGATACAAAATACCAGGATCCGTTTTCCAACAAATGGAGGCGGCCTTCAATAGCTAACGGCTGGAAATAGAGCACAACAAGGAGCGTATGGTACGCGACACACGCAATGAACTTCCAGAGAATCACGTTGCGCATTCTCAGAAAAATGAAGTCAATGATCTGCTGCCTGTCAAACGAGATCCCGGCTGCCTGGAAATGCCGTTCCTGAGAATTGAGGTACTCGGCGAAAATCTGGCGCCCGCTTCCTGGGCCTGTGGTGGTGAACTGGCGCGTATATAGCAGAAACTGCACTAGCAAGTGCGCTAGCGTGGGTGGCATGCACGAGCCGTGGGTGTATTTGAAGAACTGGAATCCGATGGCAAAATACGTGAGGGTATCAAGCTGGCCTATGAGGTGCTTCTGTGCTGCTGATTTTGCAGCCCCAAGCTCCCTGGATGAAAACAGAGCTTGGAGGGCATCGTCTACAGTGTACCTAGGCGTTTCCAGGTCAGAAAAAGAGGTGCCGGGGGCACTAGTCACAGATCTTTGATAGTCTTGTGGCTCTGTGGGGAAAGACCCTGGGATGGCATACGGTAGGCTCATGACAGGTGATCCTTGGTTGCAGGGTTTGCTTCACGACTTTGATCCAGTTGGCTCTTATAAAAATTCTCGTATCGGAATGGGAATAGCCAGTGTTTTTTTCTTTGGTTTGGGAAAGAGGTACGCAATCTGTCTTGGAGTCTGCAGAGTCTGGAGGCACCCAAGTCGCGCACACGGGCTCAGGCCCTTGCGCTGAGATTCATGGAAGCAAAAAAAAAAAATTAAGGGGCATCCCAAAAACCGCCCATTTAGATACATATCGCTGATATGAATGCGTTTACTGAGCGTTTGCAAATTACAAAATGTGAGCGGGACCCGGTAGGCGCGGAGCTGGCGCCGGAAGCCAACCTAAAATCAGAAACAGGCAGTATGTGGGGAACTCTGGCCCAGAGGGTAGAAGACCCCGATTTAGCACCTGCGCTCGTCTTATCATCGCATTCACTAAACGCTTAGCTCGTTGTAGTTGTGAAGAAAAGAAAAGAAAAATAAAAAAAAGAAGAAAGACAATCTTGTCTTCTAGCTTCTCAAATTTTGTACTTGGTCCTAGTACTCGGAGGGGCGCGTAGGCCTACAATGCCCTGGAACAATATGAATTGCGCTCCACCATAGGATATTACAGACACGTAGAATATTTGCCTTGGTTGACCCATCCAAAATAATTTTTTCAGTCAGAAGTTCCCTAATTGCTCTACATCATCTAATCACTAGCGTCTGCAAACTCATCATGGCACCTTGCGGCTTTATCCATATGGCGCTCCTGCATTGGCCTCGGGCGACGCGTCCACGTAATTTGCACCGAAACAAGATACGATTAGATCTCATCACAGGCACAACCAACGGCTCAGACCCACCATGCAAGACGCAGTTGAAGCCACACGCCAAAGTTGCATGTATGCGCCGGACGCGCCGGAATCCACACCGTGCTTTCTGGGTATTCCAAGTACTGGTGAAGAAATACAAGCCATGAACGTGCGGCCTATTGCAGAAGCAAAAGCGGAGCGGGGCCAAAGTGACGTCGGAGAAACTGTAGGAAAAGAACCTGCTGGGGAAAAACTGCCCCGCTGTGCTAATCCGTCTAGCCCCATAAGTGCAAGTGGATCCATTCGCCAGTCACCCCCAGGAAGCCGCAGCCCAGAATGCATAGAAGTTCCATACGTGAGTGATTCCAAGGATTCTTCGGAGAACAAACTCAAGAGAAAGAGCACAGAGACCCTGCAAGAGACCGTGAAGAGACCCAGCCCATCACGCCAGAGTCCAGCCTCGACAACAGACGCTAACGCAGAAAGACCGACACCAACGTATCTACGCAGCAGGATCAAGAGCCCACCAAGCCCGCATGGATCCTCGAGACAGTCCTCAAGCCTCGGCTCAAAGAGTGCCGCGCTGCAGGCCACCCCTCTAATAGCCAAGCAAAGTGCCCCTGGTGTGTCTTCGACTTCTGATGCTGAGCTGCAACCGGAAAAGCTCACGAAAAGACAAGCCGAGCGTCTCGAGAGACAAAAGCTTCGAGAGGCAGAAAAAGCCGAAAGAGACCGCAAAAAAGAAGACGAGCGCAGGCTGAAACAGGAAGAGCGCGAAAGGAAAGAGCTAGAAAGAAAGCAAAGGCGTGAGGCCTTGGAAAGAGAGAAGGAGGAGAAACGCGAACAAGAGCGTCTTCGCCGCGAGGAGAGGCGCCTCAAAGTCGAGGAGGAAAAAAAAGCCAAGGAGTCGGAGCGCAAGCTCAAGGAGCAGGAGCGCAAACAAAAGGACGATGAGCGCAGAAAGGTCGAGGAAATGAAAGAACGCAGCCAGATGAAAATCTCCAACTTTTTTGCCGTAAAACCAGTGAGAAAAGAGGCTGCAGCAGCCAGCGCCGCGACACCTTTGTCGACCCAAAGCAAAACCCCAAGTCTACGTGTGGCTTCGAACGAGCTGGAAAATACGGCAAAGGCCGACTCGTACCTCGCCGACTTTCTTCCCTTTTTCCAAAAACGCAATGTGCTGCTAGCACAACAAGCACAGCTCCCGCCCGATCTACTAGCGGCCGCAACGCAGGCGTTCGATGCCGAGCTTTCTCAGTGCAATGAATCGCCCTGTCTCAGCGATGTGTTCCGGAGAGCTCCGGCCAAAAGCAACGGAGCTTATACTAGCACCCAGCAAATGGTGGATGCGCTCAACTCCTCACACATGACGGAAGCGGCGCTTTCGAAGTTGGTGGAAGAGTTGCCTCCCGTCAAGTACTTGCAGTTCTACGAAAACGCCAAGCCGCCATATGTGGGCACTTGGTGTTCGGAGAAGCATTTAGCGACTGTGTTATTACCTCAGCAACCCTTGGACACCTCTGCGACAGGCCTCGATTATGGCTACGACTCGGATCTAGATTGGCAAGAGGGAGATGAAGGAGAGGAGGAGGATATCGATGATCTCGACGAGGGGGACGAAGAAGAAGACGAGGCCGACGACGACGAGATGGAGGATTTCGTCGATAACACGGAGCCCGGCAAACGCGGTCATGTCGGGCCGCTCCAGTCGGTAAGCATATGGAACGACGGCTCGCATGACGAACTTTTCGACGAGATGAAGTACGAGCGCCTCAGTCTAGCGATCGATTTTCCAATCGACCCGTTCAAAGACTACTGGTCTGCGCCGAAAGAGGCCAAAGACGTGAAGCCGCAGGCTCCAACAGAACTGAAGAAGGCTCTCCCACTGATAAGTCTGCTTGGAACACCAGTCAAAACTGAGGCTGCGATAAAAAGCCCGACGCCCAATGTTCTCACGCCGCAGAAGCCGGTGATTCAAGATGAACAAGTGAAGCGCAATCTCGTGCAGTTCATCAAAGAAAACAGCGACTTTTCGATTGGCACGCTTGCAGAGTTGGCAAAAAAAGAGTTCAAGGTCTTTACCAAGAGCATTCTCAAACATACCATCCAGGAGCTTGCTTTCTACAACAAAAAGACCAGCACGTGGGAGATCAAAGACGCCGCGGATACTAATGCCTGATTGTGATAGTGAAGGGTTGCGCTTTGTGATTGAAGTGCCTACCGTGCGTTCTCTAGAACACGTCCACGGTGGGGCGATATTGCAGGTCTGTTTCATTTTACATATAAACTAGAATAGACAAGTAAGCATCATTTTCCCAAAAAAAATTGCATTCTGATACGCTTGTAAAGATCTTCCTTTATTTTACTTTTTTGATAAATAAGCCCGGACGAATCGCCTCTTCGAGTAGTCGCGATGGCAATCGGACGTGAAGATCCTGTACCTTCTGAATCTGGGGAAATATCACCAGTGTACAAAGCACACACCTCTTCCGATCTGAGAATACAACCATAGGATCTTTCCATTAGGAGGGCTTACCCGAAATTCCGCTCCTTCTTGCTTAGTGCTCTGAAATCTTTGGACAACTGGTGCACATAATGGACAACGGCCCGTCAGAGAGCTCTGAATCGGCGCTATATTTTCTATCCACGCAGATACAAGCCAACTACGAAGACCAGGAGCACAGAGATGCAAAAATGTCGCAGTTGAGCCATTTCAGAAATGCGGCCCAGGCGGCGGCGGTCAAAATGCCTGCAGCATCAAAGACCGCTAAGCCTAGACGCAAGGCTACGAAGAAATCCACAAAGAACACCACGCGTTCAATCAACTCCATCAGCTCGTTTGTGCGGGAGACATTGGGCGGGAAGAAGCCCGTTGATCCACAGATCCTTTTGAGTCACTTCTCAGGCGATCAGCGAAAGCTAGACGAGTTTTTGAATGATGTGGAGGAAGCCACCGCAACGCCACACTTGCTCTCGAAAAAGTCCCGTGGGCAGGACTCGTTGCTCTTCACAGGTCCAGAATGGAAACGGTTCTCTGAAACACTACGACTCAGGTTTCCCGGCCTTACGAAGGGCCACAGGAAAAGTTTGAAAGTGATCAGCAAACGTCTAGCTCTGGTGAGGGGATACGAGGCCCTGACTGTAGCCAGCCAGGACCCCCGCGCTATGTGGGCGCAGGCGTCTCGCCAGCCGAGCGAGGAGCTTTCGAAGGAGGACTTAGTTTGGCTCTACGACTTGGACAAGGACCAGATGGAGAGCGAAACAAGCATGCTCTGCCCGGACGAAACGCCCGACTCACCAGCCTGTCTCACGCTCTCGCAGGTGCTAGACGACCGCAATCACATTGACGAAGGCGATCGCAGCACTGGTCTGGACACGGAGGCGGGTCTGGGTAGTGAGCATATACATTCGGGTTCAGACGACAAAGCAAGAGTCTCTTCAAGCTCAAGGTCTAAGAATTCTCAGGCGTTTGCAAAGCCTTCAACCGCCGCAGCGGAAGTTATTGAAGGCTCCGAGTCCGAGCTTGAACCGCTACTGCCAAAACTAAATGTGGCCGTTGCAATTACAGAAGAAAATGGCTCAGGATCCGTCCCAGCCACCTCCAAATCCACGAGAGTCGTTTCCGACACTGGCTGGCCAGTCTCGGCTTACAACACTGACACGCTCTCGGCCACTACGAGCCCAAACCCCACCTATACCCAGAGGTCTGGCAGCTACCCCTTGGTCCCTGACAGTGTTCTAGATCTGCCGATCAAACATACTGCTGGGGTGAGCACCGGGGAAAGCCAACCGCTTGATGCTCCATTCACGCCGCGCAAGTCACAGTGGCGTTTTGCGCCCAACACCCCTAGCTGTCTCCGCATAGACTCATCGCCACTTCTGCAGAAGCAGTGCATCCACTCCCTGCCAGTCTCTGAGAAGGCGCGCTCTTGGAATCGACGTGTACCCACGCAAGAGTCTATAGGCACAAGCCAGGAGATTTATCTTTCTGCAAGCACGCTGCTCCCACTAGAAAATGCGAGCCTACCGCGCGACCCTTCCGGTGTCGGGTTGCTCCCAATATCTCCATATTCAAGAGAGCAACTTTACATATCCCCTGAGTTTGTACGAGTCGCTGGTAGGGTGGAGTTGGATCCAAGGAGGTCCACGCGGGTTCAGCTTGTCGTGGTGCCGCCGGATATGCCGGCATTCGACGACGTGATTCCAGACTCGGAGGAGGACGACGAGGCCGAGCTCAGCATCATCGAGATCACCAAGCCGGAAGCAGAGGACGCCGATGCGCCAGAACACAATAACACGTCGGTGCTACAAGTGCCGTCGAGCCCAGAGATGGACCATGTCTTGCGGCCCTGGGAATCCCGACTATAACCAGTGTATTAACTATGCCCCCTATTTATACCATGTGCACGGCTGAGTCCGCTTTTACGCGGGCACGCTCTGAACTTAATGAGCGTCTGCCTTCCATCATCACCAAGAAAGAAGGCTCGTGCACCATACCCTTGCACCGATTTCGTTCCCTAGATGTACTTCTTGTGGTCGGCATCGATGCCGTCGCTCAAGAACTTTGTCTCGCAGAGAAGCAAGAACTGCACGCTGATGAACGCGTTCAAGACGAGGCCGCCAATGATAATCATAAGATTGTTGAACGTTGTCCCAAACCTATTGTCATAGAAGGCACTGATGGCCCACCACACGTGGTAGCAAAACGCGACAAAAAACGCCACCGTCAATCCAGTGAGGGCCGACGCCTTGGCCGCCCTTGCCTTGGATATGCGTTCATGCTGACTTTGCTTCCTGACTTGGGCCATGATAGGGGTATTCTGATGATATGATGTTTCTAGAATGAGGTTCTGAATCAAGCAATGTGCGCTGAATCGGCCCTGATGCGCTTCCTGCAGAGACCGCTCGGCTATGCGTTGACGCCCTCTTCTCGAGATCCACTTGGGGAGTTGCGTCAGACTTCAGGAGCTGATCAGAAAGAAAAGAAAAGCAAAAAAAAAAAGATAAAGAAAGAAACGAAAAGAAAAGCTGTGCTTTAAGCGGCTCATCAGTCCACCAGCTATGTGTACCGGTTTCGATGGCTTCTGCTTGCGCTCGAACTTTTGCCATGTGCGTGGCCCAGTCACGCGAGACATGCAGAAATTATCAGATGCATAGTTGGACAATTCATATGGCCGGCCCATCTTTTTCCGGATACATTGCCAGGTGTGCTTTGTTGATTATGCGTTTGAACCAAATAAAAATACAAGCGACCTGATACTTGTGAGCTGCGGCGTGACAGTTGCGCCAGCATTGGTAGTGGTCATGTGACCTGCGGGGCTGTTGCCGCAGTATAGTCAGGTGATCACTTGCCGGTAATTGTTGTGCATTATTACTCCGCAAATAGTGCAGTTGTCTTTTGCAAGCATCTCCCAGACATGCAGAGAGCCTATCAAGCAGACCCTAGCCTCGTAGTGGAGCCTGCGTACTATTCCGGCGGAGTGCCTGTCTTCGAGCCCACCATGGCGCAGTTCCGTGACTTCTACAAATACAACAAAGCCATCAACGAATATGGCATGAGAAGCGGAATAGTGAAGGTGGTGCCGCCGCCTGAGTGGCTGGCCGACTTGCGGGGAACATACAGCGATGAAAGCCTCTCGAAAATTGTCATTAAAAACCCCATTGTACAGAACATGAATGCCTCTGCTGGGTATAAGGGCGTCTTTTCGAGCCAGAACGTCGAAAAGCAGCGGAAGTTCAGCATTTCCCAGTGGAAGTCTCTCTCGCAAAAACCTAACCATATGCCGCCTGCTCACAAAAGCAGGCGGCGCGGCTCCCCGTGTCCAGAGGACAAAGAGCTCGTGGATGGACCTGGTCTGCGGGTGCACGCCAGGAGGAGACTTGGCAAAAGCAGCGGGCCCCGCGTCATAGACGAGGTTCTTGAAGGTGATTTCAACATTGACGCTCGGGAGTTTTCCGGCGAGCGCTGCGAGGAGCTTGAGCTGCTATACTGGAAGTCGCTCGGATACGCAGAGCCCATGTACGGTGCGGATATGCTCGGGTCCTTGTTTCGGGAGAGTACCGAAAGCTGGAACGTAGCCAAGCTCCCCAACCTCCTTGACTTGATGGAAGAGAAGATCCCCGGAGTGAACGACGCGTATTTGTATGCTGGGCTCTGGAAGGCCACGTTTTCGTGGCACCTTGAGGACCAGGACTTGTACTCGATCAACTACATCCACTTCGGAGCCCCCAAGCAGTGGTACGCCATCCCGCAGAGTCAGAACAAAAAGTTTTATACGCTCATGCTGGAGATCTTTGACGAGGACCACAGGAGCTGCCCCGAGTTCTTGCGTCACAAGACGTTCTTAGCCTCGCCCCAGTTCTTGGAGAAGCACGGCATCACATGCAATAAGATCGTGCATCGGCAGGGGGAGTTTATGATCACGTATCCGTACGGGTACCATGCGGGCTTCAACTACGGGTATAACTTGGCGGAGTCGGTGAACTTTGCGCTCGACGACTGGCTTGACTATGCTCAAAAAGCCCGCAAGTGCGAGTGCATCGAGGATTCTGTGGGGATAAACTACGAGCAGATTTCTTGCTTGTTCCGCGGCCTCCCGTACCCCCCGAAAGCTGCGGCCGCGGTACATTCCGTCCTGCCCCGGGGGAAGTCTGCGGGCCGGGGTGTCGCTGGCTCCACGAGCCGCCTGCGTCCTATGGCAGCGCCGGCGGCCCCAGCCAAGAAACAGTGTGTGGAAAAGAAGAAGGCAGTGCAAGTGACCGAGCCCCCGCAATGTGCGTTGTGCCCCCGGAATCTTCACGCGGCGCTTCTCTCGCTCGAGAAGTTCCATCTCTTGAACACCAGTCACCAGGACCCGCGCACGGGTCAGCCGTTGCAGGTGCACAGAATCTGCGCGGAGATGTTCCGGCCGCTGGTGGAAATTGTGCCGGCATCGGCCGGCCCACAGGCAGAAGTCGTGACGGGCATAGAGAGCATTGCACGGCCGTACCGCAGCTTGAAGTGCCTCGTGTGCCGTGTGCCGAATCGGCTGCAGGCCCCGGCCCCAGCGGTGCCGCGTGGCGCGTGCTTCCAGTGCTCGGCTGCCAGGTGCGCGAAGGCCTACCATGCCACGTGTGCTTTGGCGGCCGGCTTTCTCTTCGGCCCCGGCTGCTGCAAGACGCACCGGCCGTCGGTCTCCCAGTACTTTGAGCGGCAAGACGCGCGGCTCCACGCGGCGCTTGCGTGTCTTCCCCCGGACTCCATGGTGCAGTATTCGTTCCCGGGCCCCGGCAGACGACACACGGGCAAGGTGCAATGCGGCCTTGTGCTCGGAAACTCGGCCGCACGCCAGACGCTCGAGGTGGCGTGCTTCCCCGAGCTCGCGGCCGTGCAGACCGTCCACTACGACGACGTCATCATGGGCGCGGGCAGCGCCGCGCAAGCAGACAATGCTGACTTCGTGGGCATGGCGCGGGTGGCACGAGCAAACACAGGCGCCGTAGGTGCCCTGAGGCTGTCATCCACGCTGCTGGAGCCCGAGGCGAGCCCCGAGCCGCATGTGACTGAGCAGCACCCGCTTGCGTTTGCCTCCAGCAACTACAGTTTTGCTACGCAGAGCACGCATGTTGCGGCCCGTGCTAGCGGCCAGCGCAGCTACGTGTTCGTGGAGGAGTGCCCCGGAGACATGCCCGCGCCGTCTCAAAAGTACAATCCGTGTCTGCTCGTGTCCGACGTGGGCTAGGGACGCACAAGGCCAGAAGACTATGGGAAAGAAGACTATGGGAAAAAACACTATGGGAAATAACACTATGCGAAAGAACACTATGCGAAAGAACACTATGGGAAATAACACTGTGGGCCAGAATCGCTTGGCCACAACTCCATGTACTAAAATTAGACGAGAACTCCATGGGTCCGAAATACATGGGCCCGAGATACATGGACCAGAGTGCCAGGGCCACAACTCCGGGCAGCATGGGCTTGCGCGCGGCTTTTCGCACTGCGCGGCTTTTCGCACCGCTAGTTTTTTTCCACCCGGCCTCGTTCTGAGGCATGGCATATACATGGCTCGCAGGCACCGAGCGCTGGCCCACGAGCATGACGACGACAGCCTCAGCGACGAGATAGACGACGTGTCCATCGACGCGTCCATCGACGCGGGCGGGGCGGGGACAGCGGCCAAACGACCGCGCCGGGATCACGTGCCGTGGGTCGACAAACACCGGCCACGGGCGGTGCTGGAGGTGAGCATCAACCCCAAGAAGGCCCGCGAGGTGCGCGACGTGTTTGTGCCCATGGCGCAGGCGAAGAGCGCATGCCGGCTCCTTGTGCTCTCAGGCCCTGCCGGGGCGTCGAAGCTGACCTTGGCCAAGTGCTTGGCTCAGGAAACGCTCGGCTCCGCGGACCCATACGCCCCGGGACACGTAGAGTACCTTGACTCATCCTTGGATGCCGTGAGCCAGGCCCATCATTTCCGGGACTTTATGGACGCGTGCCGGTACCTCGTGGGCGGCCACCGGCGCGCGGTGTTGATTGAAGACCTCCCCAACGTCTTTCACGCGGAGACCCTCGCGTCGTTCCGGGCGTGCTTGAGGGACTGGGTCTTCACGCTGCCAGCAACAGAGCTCCCGCCCGTGGTGTTGTGCTTGACGGAGGTGGAGATGACTGGCGAACACGGCCTGCGCGGCTGCTACAGCATCGACAACTGCGTGACCGCAGAGACCGTGTTGGGCCGCGAGCTCCTCGACGCGGGCTCTGCGTGCGGGCATATTCACCGTGTCAAGTTTCTCCCGGTGGCGAAGACGTACGTCAAAAAGCTGCTCCAGAAAATCATGACCTCGGAGCACGTGCTCGCTGCCCGGATGAGGCGCATGGCCGAGGTGCTCCCCGTGCTCTGCGAGTCTGGCGACATCCGGGCGCTGATTAGTACCCTTGAGTTTGTCAGCGGCAGCAGCCTGGCGCTCCGCGCGGAGGGGCTCATGCGGGAGGCACCCATCACGCTTTTCCACGCCGTGGGCAAGGTGATCCACCTGAGCGCAAAGACGCGTGGCGAGTCTCGCGATGGCGAGTACTCGCTGGACTACGAGGCCGTCAAGAGCGTGGTTGACAGCTACCACAACCCAGACCTCCTCCACCTCGCGCTTCTCGAAAACTACCACATCTACAACGGACTGCAGTTTGACCTTACGCTTGCGGCCAATATCGTCGATGGCCTAAGCCTCCAAGACACGTTTGGCAGTACAGGCGCTGTGCAAGACTTTGCTGTTCGTGCCACGCGCAGCGAGCTCGGGAAGGCGCCCGCAAAGCTGGGCAGAACTCTCCCGATGAAGTTTCCCCGCCAGTACAAGCTGGTCAGACAGGAGAACAAGGTGCGCCGCGAGATCGGTGACTACGTGCGGTACATCGGCGGCCTGGCTGTGCGGTTTGCCGATGTGAACTTGATTGATGGGCACTTCGTGCCCCGCATCATGAATGCCAGCGAGTTTCGCCGAAGACATGGCCCGAAACCATTCCGCTACAACCGCATAGGCGGCAGTTTCAGGGAGATTTACGCCGACGACAACATGCCTGTGATGGACGACGAAAGCGAGATGTGTGCTGGTGCGAGAGATCAGTTTCGTGAGGATATCCAGGCTGCCATCCAGCAGGAGGAAAGCGGGCACGCTCATCTGGGGACAAACGAGGACTCGGACTCTATTGAGGACTCTGCCACGGATGCTGACCTGGACGACGCACTCAACGACACCTTGGATGAGCACATCTTGCAAATGACTACGCAGAGTGACCAACACACAAAGGCACAGAGCGTGGAGCTGACCAGGGTTGCTAGTCCGAAAGAGTTCTCCAGCGAGGACGAGTGGCTGGATGACCCGGAGCTCGCAGTGCTTGTGTCGCAAGGCAGGTTATAGACCCATTCATTTGACATTATTTTGAGGCTATTTTCTATCTACATATAGCTCACGCGCCCACGGCATTGACGAAAAAATCCGGGTCCTCCTCAAGCAGCTCTTTGATAATGTCCAAGCCACCCTGGAACTCACCATTGATGTACAACTGAGGGAACGTGGGCCAGTCGGAAAACGCCTTCAAACCCTGTCTCACGGCGTCATCCTTCAAGATGTCAAAGAAACCGAATCTGACTTGGTTCTCCCGCAACATCGCCACGATCTGGCGCGAGAAACCGCACTGTGGTGCCGAGGGCGCGCCCTTCATGAAAAGCATAACCGGCGCCGCGGACGTTAGTTTCTTCAATCTCTCCTCAAGCTCCTCGGTAGTGGGCTCTTCCTCCTTAGCGGCAGAAGCAGGGGCGTCCGTGGCGGCCCCGGTGGTGGCGACTTTGCTTGTGGCAGCAGAAGTAGAACTGCCAAATTGCTTCAAGGCGGCAATAAACTCCTTGGGGTCGGCGCCACTCAACTCCTTCAAGATCGTCTGGTTTCTCGTCAATATGACATACGGCACCGCAGAGACCTCAAAAAGCTCGCTGATGTCCAGCTGGTCGTCGGCGTTGATTGAGAGAAACGCGACCTCCGGGTTGGCCTGGGCCAATGTCTTCATGACGGAGTTCATTGTTTGACACGGAGCAGCCCAGGGGGTGTGGAAATAGAGTGCAACCAACCGCGTGGCATCTGCAGTGGTGAGGCTTGTGAGCTGTTCCTCAGAGGTGATTTCAATGACCGACATGGTGGAAATTAGTGCGGGTTCTAGAGGATGAAGGAAGTTGAAAGAATGCTGTGGTTGACTACGAAGGGAGCCGCGAGGGTTTTTGGCACGAGACAATAAAAAATATATATATATGGTGGCGATGGTCACGTGATGCATCGCGGCCGCGCGCAATAGATGACTACATCAGAGGAGCTCGGGTCAAAAGGCTGACGGCGGTTTATGTAGCTGCTTGTTTAGGTGTATAAATGATTCCGACTTTCACATTACACGGATCATAATGTTGTGGCTCATTCAGAAGAGAGCATCCAACTGGGCAAATGAATGGACTCTGCTTGTTTAGCTGCTGGTTTTTCATCCCCCATTAGGATTCCCAAGTAATTCTAAATTACAGGTGCGTTGCTTTCACTACGAGCGTGCACCACTCAAATGGAATATGGTGGTGCTATCGAAATTTAGTACGTCGTGCCCCTCACAAATTATACGGGGCACCTGGTGGTTTAGAGAACGGGAAATATTGCACCGAAAACAATGTAAGTTTAGGCCATGCATAGCGACCCAATTAGATTTCCGATCTGATGTTGGCATTCACTCCAAAATTATTTTTTTAAATTAATTATGCTTTCAACTCTTGTTTGAGATATATGTAAAATATATAATTCAATTTTTTCACAAAGGCATTGGGAACTATGCGGAAATCCAGAGCCCAAAGAATCCATACCTCGAACAAGTAGGCGTTGATGAGCCGAAAAAGCAGGGGTAGGTTTCAGCGGTAACTTAGTATATCACTGGTAGTCGTGCGGCATGAAAGATTCGGCATGAAGCCGAAACAATCACAAGACGCAAACTACTCTTTTGGACTCAAGGTGATTAGGGATGCAACCTTGTTGGTCACGCCGATTTGAATCCAATCACACATAAAAGCTTCCACACAGTGAGCTGTATACATTCGACACTACTCATGCATTCGATTCGACTTGGGCGTATGCTATACCCCCCATTGCAACGGCCGCGAATGCAACTCGAATTTGTCCAGAATATACGAAAACAAACATGCGCCGAAAGGTCTTCAGGCATAAATCACGCATTCTACACCCACCCCCTGTCCACTAATTCTAGTACGTACATAAAAGACTCAGAAGGCAAAGGATTGTCTTCAAACTGTTTGCCTTCTTTTTAATGGTATGAATTTCCCGAAGTTTGTATCCAGGCAAAGGCAGATCAATAAAACAATTTGTAAACAATGTATTCTTCCAAATTTACTTCAAGCATTAGTCAATATTGTCCAAGCCGGACCCATATATGACAGGACTGATATGAGCCAGACTCAGGATTTTGTTGGAATGTAAACGGTTTTGGACATTATCCACCTTTAGTTCATGTATAAATATGACATTGGGAGACTTGATATGTAAGCCATACCATGTATAAAGCGTTGGAGTTTCCTATCGTAGGATCTGCGGAAAGACTTATATAATAAAGTGAGCCAAAAAGTATGTCATGAAATGACTGTTATTTCAAAAGCGTGTATTAAGGTACTTTCAAAGAAGAAACACTCGGAACGTTTCTATATTTTATTATGAATGTCATCTCAAAATACGGTCCTTGGTATAATGGGTTTTTTGAATATGAATGTATACATGGCTGACTTAGCGATAACACAGCGGCTGCACCAAGCTTGCAATAGGTATCAGTGAAGTGTTTGGAAGGTAGCTTCCAACCTGAATCCAATCCACACCAGGAAAGCATCGCGACCTCTTTTGTCCGATACACCTCAGCGGTTGGATTTCTAGCACAGTGCTTGGCAGCAAAGATGCTGGCAAAATAGCTTGCTGTGTTATGTATGAATATGCTGTTTCTGGATCTGATACACCTGAGACAGCTATGTAGAAGCAGGGCATTCGTTGCACGTGACATGCGCCTCGCCTATGGGTGTCAAGCTAAATAATATTTTCCAACAGTGAGGATGAGCATCTCCATGTCCATACTTACGCATGGGCATGGAAAGCTTGCTTTGGGCTAGCCAAGCAGCCGCATGCAAATGCACTCGTCTACACTGCACCTGTTTATTAAACGAGCACAACCCCGGTCCGACTTTCTACGCGCTAAGCCCCACAATCGTGGACTGTATACCGGACTGGAAGATTCAGTAGCAGATGCTGTTTTTAGCCTTGGACTGAGTTTCTGCAGATTCCAAAGCCCAAAATTGTGGCTGGCTGGGGTGGAATGCATATGTGGCCTGTATGCGTGCCGCATTGTTTGACCAGGGGCATCCTTGCAAAAGCGGGTGCTTAGTTGAATCTCGTCATCGCTTTTTTAGCCCAGTGTCCTGATCTTTCCGTCCGATTGACCATTCGAAGTAAGGCTTGTTTGACCTGCTTGGTCAATCTGGTGCCAGGTGCCAAGCAACTGCACCCCAATTGTCTTTGGGCATAGTCGCTCGAAGAAGGATGAATTTGTACTCGTCATAAACAACGTCCTATAAGTGCAAATTTGCCTCTAGAAGTTGATGAGTTCCCACCGCCTTGAGAACAATAGGCGGGCGAACAATTCACGCGCTCTACGTCCTAGATTGCGAGCCAGTTACACAAGTGCGGCGCGGCAAACCAAAAGCCCAATTTTGCCCTCAAAGCTCACTACACCTATACGAGGTAGTCTTCAAGGACCCCCGTGTCGTATCTCGCAAATTGTTCCCACTCCCAGAAAAAAAATTAAAATTAAAATTTAAAAACGGGTCCTCGACTCGCACGGCTTTTTGCGGTGGGCGCGCGTTTTTCTTTTTTTGGGGGTGCTCGGACTTTTGGGCACCGGAATTCCTGCTCATCATTTAAGAAAATCTTGGACATTACATCACCACAACTGAGCGGGAGCCTGTTGCTGGGGCCGGCATGGAGTACATGGAGCGTGTCCTGGCGGTTTCCACCGCCCAGAAGCAAAGGCAAGCAACGCGCCCAATAATAAAAAAAAATCGCCTTTTTGTATTGACCCCGCTCCGACCCCCCTCTCTCCCAAAATACATAGCGCCCTACGGCTCGCCCAAACTGGGCCGGCAATTATTAGTCAGACGGCTCCGGCCCGACGCACGTCACTCCAGCGCGCGGGTCCCCCACACTATTCCTGCACACACGCGGAAAGCACTCGCTCGCTCTTTTTTTCCCCGCCAACATCCGCCAACAGGTCTTGGGCCGGCTAGAAAACCATCACGCTGTAGTTCAATACACATCCAGAAAGCGTGCCTCACATAGCCACTACTCCATTCTGGCAGAGCCTATACTTGTTGGTGTCTTTATTCCATCTTGTGAATCGACCAACGCTATTTATCTGCACGCTGAACCACCAAGGCGCCAGACACGGGTCTTGCCCAGCCAGAAGCCTAGGACCCGCCTTTTATTTATTGTCCGGCTGTTGCTTTGACGCCGCAAGCCGTTTGTGTCCGTGTGCTACAACACCCGGCCAAAACACCCTTATTCGCTCCCCCTATTCTTCTATTTGCCATTTGTTTATTTTTTTTTTTTTTTGTTGCGAGTTCTGAGTTGCCATATACGAGTATACGTTGAAGCCATAGTACCGAGCATTTTTCTTGCGGGTCGTTCCAACAAAAAGCTGATCTACAAACAAGCCCCGCTTAAAGTTTGCAGGCACCAGCGGTTACTAAGCTGAACCAAGACAAGAGATCGCAACACAGACACAAAGCTGAACAAACACAATCCCGTCTGTCGGCATCTTATACTCACGGCCCCCTGATTTCCGAGGGTACATGACCGCGCCTCTTCGGCATCACCATTCCATATCAATGGACCTTCCACACAAGCACGACGCGCCCCAGCGGCTCAACATGAGTGCTGACTCCACCCTCGATGGCACCTCGATGGTCGAAATTCCCATTCCCAAGGAGTTTACTGCGCAGGGCACGACCCCGTCAGGAAAACCCCGGCTTTTTGTGTGCGGAATGTGCACCCGTGCTTTCGCCCGCCTAGAGCACTTGCGCCGCCACGAGCGCTCTCACACCAAGGAGAAGCCGTTCGACTGTGGCGTATGCCAGCGCAAGTTCTCGCGCCGCGACTTGCTCTTGCGACATGCGCAGAAACTCCACGCAGGCTGTGACGATGCCGTTGCCCGCATGCGCCGCAAGCTGCTGAAGGCCCATATTTCGCTGTCAGCACAAGCGGCAGCCGCCGAGGCCGATGCCGGCTTATCTGCCAGCTCACGAAAACAGCTACAAAATGCACGGACGCCTGGGGCCTTCGACCCCGACTCCTATAGCCAACGCAGGCCTGAAGGCCAAGATTCCCCTGCCGTGCTACCGCTGCGTATGCTGCGGCTGGGATCTATCAAAGACACAGGCTTGAAAAGGCAGCTTTTCGACAAGCGTAAGCCCAACTTTCGACGCGCGTCGTTTTCCGCCCAATCGGGACCTAATTACGCGGCAGTACCACCGCAGATTTACGAGTCCAGCACCGCCGAAAACGTCGAGTTCTCTACGCCGCAGTTTCTACCAACATTTGCCTCTGACGAGGACTCGTGGCTTAGCAACTTGTGTGCGATCCCGGGCATGTCTGCACTCAAGCAGCTGCAGCCCGCAATCAACGAACAGACGCAGGCGTACTCGTTTGATCATGAGTTTCCTAAGCATACTGCCATGTTTGGAGGCAGCATGCTGCAGACACTTATGAATTCCGAAAGCAAAGGTTCTAGCCCCGTGGGCATCGCCGAGGCACCTGCAGCACATCCACCATTTTTGTCAAACAGGTCTAGCTTTGCGGGAAATACGCCTGCTACTCAGCCAGAAAGAAGCCCGCGCATCAAACGCGAACTTGATAGCACGGGCTACTCTTTTTACGATATTCCTGAGTCTTTTACCAATGGCTCAGTCCCACCGCAGGGAATGACCCGGTCGCTATTCCCGATCCGCCAGGAGTTGGAAGATGAGCTTATGGATTTGGACAACCTGAACCATTTTTCGATGAAAACTATGGCGGTGCCCGACTACATGGCTCAGAACACTGACTACAGCCTTGATCACATTGAGGATCTTGATAATCTTGACCAGCTTTTCAATGACGGCGGGAAGAGGCTTTTGGGAGGTTACTGCTTTTATGGCGAAAATCCACTGCTTCCCTCGACTGCTTTCGAGTCTAGATCATCACATGCTTCAGCATCTCCTTCGAATGTACACGCGCAAAATTCCCAGGTCATGGGAAATATTCCTTTCTCTGGCAATGGCCAGTTTGGTACCGAGCCTCATGCTCTGATTGAAGAACAACTCGAAGGCGCTAATCTTGGGGAGAGAGGTCATAGCAGGTCTTCTTTATTCACAAGAAACATGAGACATTTGATCAAACGTACTTTGAACAAGTATCCCATTAGCGATGTCCCACCTCCCACTATTCCTGCCAATGAAAAAATGGAGAGCTACCTTCGAACCTTCGTCGAAAGATTCTTGTCTTTTTTCCCCTTCATACATTCACTGAAGCTCAACGAGTTTGATATCATGGATATGACTTCTGACGAAGATCCCCTGAATGAAAGTGCCCGTATATGTCTTCCTCTTTTAGCAGCAACTTTGGGTGCGCTCTTGGCAAATAACAAAATTGACCTGGACCAATTGTTTGAGGCATCACGCAGAACCGTGCATATCTATTTGGAGAGCAGAAAAAATCAGAAAAAGAGCTCAGTTCCAGGGCAACAAGCAAACCCTCTATGGCTCATTCAATCGCTCACACTTTCCGTGATGTATGGTCTTTTCTCAGATAGCGAGAATAATGTGCACGTTGTTATACGACAACTCAATGCTTTAAACTCGCTTGTTAAAACTTCCATGAAAAACAACCAAGACACTTTTTTCTCCATCAGCGGTCAAGATCAAATAATCAACAAATTTGCGAAAACCGGTGATTGGCGTTCAGGGTGTGAGGCACTCAGCTGCACTAGTGAAAGCGAGCTCAAGTTCAGGTATTCTCTAGCAATGCAATCTCAAATAAGGTCGGCGCTCACTATTTATCAACTCACAAATTTCATCTTAATGATGTTCAATGTGCCACTCACGTTGAGTGCAGCTGAGTTGGGGTCATTGACCTGCCCGAATACACACGATGAGTTTTTATGGGGATTCAATGGATACAGCGAGTTAGTGAGCTACATGCAAACAATGGGTATTCCGCACAGCATTGATTTTTTTCTTGAGAAAAACGAGCTCAATACTATTGTTTTTCAAGATGTCTTGAAAGATATTTGTCACAGCCGCGTTGATGCTTCCATTTCTACGAAGTTGCTGCACTTGAGTAAGTTTGGGTTTAATTGCTTGGCCAAAGGAGTGTACGAGTTCATGCAATACGAAGACTACAACTCTATGGATGTCGGCACTGTGTTGAACTATCTTACGCTTCACATTGATTCCTCTTCTCGAGACCCTAACACTCGATACTTGGCCATGGGAAGATCTTGGAATGAGAAATATGACTATGCTTTAATTGTCAACTATGTGGAAATCTGCTCACTCATTGATTTCAAAATGGTGAAGGAGCAAAGCTGGCTCAGGAACTACGAGATTCTCAATAAAAACTATCATTCTTTCTTAAATGATTTAGAAACAAAAGATGATGAAAGCTACTTGAGAGTAATTGACAATTGTCTTGCCATCACAAAGTTGGTAATTTTCAGAACTGAAGAATTTAATTTTGATGGTGATGACAGTATAATGTGTGAGTTTCAACTACAGGGATACCCAAGGAATCTGGAAAAGAGTCCTTCGGAAACATTGAATTCGGAGTCTGGTTTTGAAAGGTCTCTTGGCTTGCGAGTCATAAATCAGGTTTCATGTGACACGTCGCCAATCAATTCTCAGGTCATTTTTCACGTTTTTGTGATATATTCAATTTTTGCAGTGCACATTGCAAAAAGAAACAATCCAACAACCCAGGCTTCTCAGAAACACAATTTCAAAGAAATTTGGAAATTCAATCAAAAATTTTCGAGCTTACTAAACCTATTAGGTAAGTTTGAAGAACACTTAAAAATCCGTTTTGAAAGCGGCCAACTCGAGCCTGAAATAGCAAATCTTTTTGTCCTCTTGCCTGGAATCAGCCATAATGACATGCAAGTAGACAATGGTCTGATGGGACATACTGGTACTACAGACGACATCAAGGACTCTTTCGTCTATAGTTTAGAAAAAGCGCTATATGTGCTTCGACTTGGCGAGTTGATGATGAGAATTTTGTATGAGCAAAACATCAAAGTTATCATCTTGAAAAAACTTAGTGCGAGCATGTCACAGATAAGAAAATATTTGATTGACGAAGAAGCCAAGATATTGACCTGATGTGAAATTTAATGAGGTTTCTTGCATGTTGGCAGAAACGGAAATGAAAGAAAATGGGCCCCTGCAACTGAGTTTGCTCTGATGAGATGCCCAGGGTTTGTGCTACTCAAGGGTATGGAGGGCAATTGGGGAGTGTACAATCTTTCCCCGCGCCCGTTCCGCGCCGCATCGCTTTTATCGCCGCGTCAAACAGATGTCCAAACCTTTCCGCAATATATTTCAACACCAGCAGCAGACCGGTCGATCAAAGTTAATCAGACTTTTCACCACTTGAAAACGCAAAACAAATGCCATCTCAAGCACAAGTGCCGAGCAAAGCAGCCCCGGCTTTTATGGATATTGATGACGACAATTTAAGGGACTTGAAGTTTTGTGCTGCGACTTTCTTCGCCATCATTATCGTACTCTTTCATTATGCATACATAATGAGACAGTGGGTGTTAAACCCCGAGCTTCCGGTCACCACGCTCGCCATGTACCTGGTCACATTGATTTGCACTGCGATTTTTTCCTTTGGATTTCTTGCAAAGGTGATTCATCCCAGGATCTATCGACCTGCCAAAAAATGTGATGCAAAGAAGAACGAATGAGAGGTATCGTACCCGGGCCTTGGAGAATTTGGAGGGAAACTCGGCTGAATCATTCTGAGAGTGCAATGGCATCAGATGGAACTGGTGTTGCTGATGGGTTGCCGTAAGACACATATTTATACTCTATTTATAACTTCAGCTAACGAAAGCATAAAATAATCTGTATTAAAGAATTTTTACGCTCTACCTAATACGTTTCCCCAAAGCAAACCCATAGACACCAAGTGTTACTAACGAGACCAAATTGAGCAGAGAGGATATGCCGTGAAATTTGCCAAATTGCTTGCTCAACGCCTTGAATTCTTCCGACTCCTCGAGCTTCCCCTCAACGATTTGCGTGTGCTTATTTTGGGTGACCAATCTTGACTTTGCCTCCTTGATCTGGTTACAACGAGGCAACACCCAGAAATAATTCAAGGCACCTGCTACAGCCGAAGCCGCCAAAATAGGCGTGGCGAATTTCGAACTGAGCGGGGTGGTCAAACTCAACACGATCGGAGCCACTGTCTGACTCAAGAGATAAAGAGGAAGTACCTGATGCTGCAATTTACCGAATTCCTCCCTGGGCAAATGCTTGAAAGCTATTGGCGAAACCACAAAGGAGTGCATAATACCGCCACCAAAGGCTACTGAGTAGAGGAGCATGTTCACTGCGCTTTTGACTGAAGTTGAAGACATTCTGGATTTTGATTTAAGAGGGGAGAATGTTGTCTTGTAAAAAACTCCTTGTTATTGGCGCACCACGCGATTCCTCATTCCGGTGTGCGTATCCGCGCACAATGCTCGGGAGGTGAGTAAACACCTCAAAGCGAGTCAATCATTCGGAACATGCTGGTCAAAGCACTTTGTTTTTCTTGCTCTTGGTATCTCAAGATATCTTTTTCGAGTTCCGCAGGTCTCTTGTAGAGCCACACAAAATCGCTCTGAAGCCCCAAGCCCAAGCGGTTGGCCCGCTGTCTCTCATGTTCCTGCTTCAATTTAGATGTCTGCTCATATTCCCTGGCTGCGGCCTCTGCCTTATCGACGATGTTTGAGGAAATCCCGCACATTGCTGCGACGTTCATACCAAACGATCCTGGTGCGGCGCCTTCCTCGAGCTTGTAAAGGAATGTAATATTCCGTGACGAGTTGTCCACGATGATGCCCATTCTCAAAGCTTTAATTTGGGGATGGTGTACAAATGAAAGGCCCAAACTCCCGTAATGCGTGGCGAAAAACCCGAGTGGCTGTACGTGTGAGGCAAGGTGGTGCAACACAGCCTCGGCAATCGCATACCCGTCACTCGAAGAACCGCCTCTTCCCAATTCGTCGAGAATTACCAATGACCGTTGCGTGGCATTGCTCAAGATTTTTTTTGTCTCTGAAAGCTCGACAAAGAACGTGGATTTGCCCTGGATTATGTTATCGTTTGCCCCTAATCTGGTCATGATTTTGTCCACTGGCGTGATTTGGGCTTTTCTTGCAGGCAAGTAGCACCCGATTTGACTCAAGATCACAGCCAACGCCGTTGTTCTCATCAAAGTGGACTTTCCCGCTGCGTTGGCTCCAGTCAAAAGCCCGAAGTTAGCATGGGCATTGCCCAAATGTATATCGTTCGGAATAAACTCGGAGCTCCCCACGAAGCAAGGGTGCCTCAATTCTTCGAAAGAAAGTGATCCTTGCTCCGAGTCTAAGAATTCGGGTCTGCATGAGGGGAAACCCAATGTCTCTGACGTCTTTGTTAATGCAATAAGGCAGTCCATGTATCCCACAGTCTTGAGTACCGATACCCACGTCTTATAGTTTACATCGAAGCGTTGGTAAAGCTTTGACTGGATGTTCTCACAAACAGTCTTATGGAGTTCTTTCTGCTCCATGAGCTCGCGCACTAACTTCTTTACCTCAGGCGACCAATACCTTTTGACTTTGGAAGTCGCAGCCATTTGCTGCCAGTCTCTTGGAACGCTCTTGATCTTGATTGGCATTTCGATTAAGAAAAGCTCTTTTCCAGAGTCCCGGTAGCAAATTTCGTGCGACTTAAACTGCTTTTTGTACGCCCTCAAGTGATCATTCAATTCGGACTCCAACCGCTTTATAATTTCGGTTGACTCGTCAAAGTCAGAGTCCACACCTTCCGCGGGCACTACCACATTATTCAAAGCCTGCTCGCGATCAAAAGCATCATCCCAGGAAGCAATGATTGCATGGAGTTCGGAGGGAAAACGAGAAATGAAAGAGTTCATGGCGCCTGCTTTCTGCAAGTCGTACGATTCCAAAGATTTGAAGAGCTTTGATACTGTCTCAAAACCCTCGATTACTTTCAAAAAATCTTTGAATCTGAGTGAGCTGCTATGGACACGAGCAATCAATCTTTCTAAATCGGGTAGTTTGCAAAGCGCAGACTCTAAATTGACACGCAACTCGGGCTCATTGTTCATAAGGAAGTCCACAGCGTCGTAGCGCAAGTTTATCTGTTTGATGTCCATTAGCGGATAGAGCACCCACTGCTTCATCATGCGCTTGCCGAAAGGCGTTACTGCGCGATTTAGCAATTTGAACAAGGTGCCCTTGTCTCCACCATCGAAGTTGTTATTGAGAATCTCGAGGTTCGTCAAAGTAATTCCGTCCAAAAGCATGTGGGAAGCTGTACTTTTGGATATTTGGTACTCCTTCATGTTCTTCAACGTCATAATGCTCTCGTCAAGCTTGAGGGACTTCAAGTAATATAGAAGCGCACCGAATGCAGAAAAAGCGGTGTGGTGGCTGTCTTTAAACTTGAGCAAGACGTCCGGATAGTTTGTGTAATCGTCGAGGTCAGCAGCGTTGTAGTAGCGGCTCTCAACCAACTTTTCAAGCGTAGTCTCGTAGTCCCAGAACTCAGAGTATGGGTTTAAGAAATTCCAGATCTGGTGCGAGCTGTGGGCATTGTATTTGATCACTTTCACGGCAGTTGAGCACAAATTGTGTTTCTCGCACAACACCTCTTTGGGTCGGATCTGCGTGATCAACGTGTCTAACTTTGTGCACTCTTCGTCGTCTATCAACTCGATGAAATTCATTTCGGATGTGGCGGTGTCGACAAAAGAAACTCCAAAAACTTTTTCACCGCTTGTACTGATCGACTCCTTGATGGCCATGCAGAATGTGGCCATGTCATCCTTGATCATCTCCATATCAGTCAAAGTGCCTCCTGTCAACACCCCCGTCAACTCTCTCTTAATGATCTTTTCTTCTTTACTGCCTCCACCACGCATTTCCTTGGCCAACATGCTTTCTTTCTGGTCGACTTTGGCCACCTTATACCCTAGACTGATGAACTCTTTGGCCCAGTATTCGAAGGACATTTCGGGAACTCCTGCAAGCTTCATGTTTGCGCGCCCACCGCCAGCAATTTTGAGATCAAACTTGGTGCTGGCTATCATGGCGTCGTTTTCGTAGAGCTCGTAGAACTTACCCTTCTTGAAGAACACCACCGTGTCCCACATCTTGCTCTTGATTTCCCAGTACTGCTTTTCAAAGGCCGTGAACTTGGCCCATGCAGACAGAGGGATGTATAGCGTTCTAGAGTCGTAATCAGGATCACTGGTAGGGCGCTTTTCCGCGTCCTTGATGTTCACAAGCCACTGATACCGTTCCTCGTTTTCCTTTTCAAATGACTTTTTTACAGGCTTCGGTGTCAGCTTCGAATTTATGGAAGAAGGGGCGGCCACGTAGTTGGATCCCGCGGTGAACTTCAGCCCCAATGAGCCACTTGCGGGTTTCGACGACGTGGCCGCTACTACCTGTGATGGAGACTGTGCTTTCTTCATTGGTCTCTTTCTCGAAATCGGCTCGTTTTCGGAGTCCAGGGCGTCTTCTTCTGCGGGAGGGTGGTCGCTTTCTTCGACAACAAAATCGCTCATATGCTCGTCTCCATCGTCGGGATCCAGGTCAGGCTTGAACTCCTCCTCGTCCTCGTCATCGCTGTCCAAGATTCTTCTTCTCTTGCGGAGAACAGCCACTTCTTCTGAGTCCGACGCGTCTGACTCTGCATAAGAAACGCTACTTTTCGCTCTTCCTCTCTTCGATAGCGATACCCGGGCCTGAGTTATTGCCGGCTTCGCAGAAGTGTCCTTCGTCTCGCTGGCGATGTCTTTGAGACTGGCTGTATCGACTGATCTCGTCTCAATTCCAGAGGGCTCTGCGCATTCTAAGGAAGCCGAGAAGGTGGAATCTGGTGTTCCCAACTGGGGCCTCGTGATGTTTTCCCCCCTTTCGACTGTTCTAGGCTTTACGGGCGAAGACCGCATGTCATGTTTGCCCGCGTACTGCGATACTGGAATCGCGTCTGACTCTGAGCTCAATGGCGTGTGCATGACGCCTTCCTTGGTATCGCTCTGGGGAAGCACCGATTTTGCTTTTAGCGGTGACGAGCTCAAAGGGTGCTGGGGCTTTCCTGCCGCAGGCTTAAAGAATGCCATCAACGACAGCTGCTTCTTCACGGACGAGCTGCCGCTCTTGGGATTCTGGGCCTTTTTTTGGGGGGTGACTCTCGACATTTGCCGGTGCAGAGTATCGCAACGTATATGGAAAAAGTGATTGGGTGAATGTCTGTCAGGTGAGCTTCCGAATGGTGCCAGGCAACGACGGCAGAATATGTAGGGTTTGCAGTTACTGTTGCGAGTAGCTTGGCTTTATCGAAGGTTCCGGAAAAAAGACAGGTTGCCGGAGGAAATTTGAGAGGGCAATTTGGGATTTGTATTTTGCACTGTGGCCATGGCTCCTAACGCGCGTGTTTCCACCACCGCGTCTCCACTCGCGTTTTCCAGATCGCGCCTCGCGAGTCAGATCCGACGCGGAATCACGCGTCGCTATATTCGTGACATTCGCCAAAAAACTCAGCCAGTTCTGGGGGAGTTCGCGATCAAAACTGCTCAGGCTGGCGTGTATGGATACATTCGTGAAAGACTTTACATGGGGTTTTTTGCGATGTCTCCCTTTCGAGTTGCGGGCCGTCCTGCGAGCAGATGAATCGGTACCTGTATGCATAAATCCCGTATCTTGGTGAGGAGCAATATTCGAGCCCTTGTCAAACTCCATCCATAACATTACAGATGGAGCGCCCTCTCGGCCTTAATGTTCTCTGCCGGAACCAATTCGCTTCTATGGGGGTTGATAAAAATAAGAGCGTTCAGGCTAGGTGTTGGCGCTCACTAGAATCTCCTCTGTCTTTATATCTTGCTGGCCCGGACAGAAACCGCAGACGTGCTGCGATTATTTTGATGTGTCCAGATAGGCGACGCTGGCTTACCAGTGACTGGATCTGAGGGAAAACTCGCAAATCTGTGCGCTACTTGGATATTTTTCTGTATGGGTTGTTTCTGTATTGACCTTCCCTGCAGGCTCTCCACATTCGGCTTTTCTCTATATTCGAGCTTCCTCCTGTCTGTTGGGAGCTTATCCTTTGGTCACGTGTGGCATAAAAATACACACCGATGCATGCGTTTGTATCAAGCCTACACTTAGCTAGTAGGGGCTATTCCGCGCCCGAAATTCTCGCGTGGTCATTGTGCTTTAGGATAGCGAAGAATCACTGCGCTCACTGCCGGACTTTTCTTTTGGGAAATAAACATTGTCTTAAATTTTTTTTTTTACACTTTTTTTAGTAGCGCCCCTCTAACGGCCCGCATAATGATATTCTTATTCAGGAGCTTGTCCTAAGAATTGTTTTTGCTGTCTTTTTTTTGCAATTAATGTCGCACAAGCGTGATCGCTAGATTATGAAAAATTGCCCTGGGATTTTTAGAAAATCGAAAACAGTCAAAGGATTTCTTTTCATCATAGAATGCTCATAAATTTGCAAGACAAATAGAAAATAAACCTGCGAATCTGAACAGACTCTGAAAGTCCCGCTCTTTCACTTTGTATGAATGCCATCAGATGGTATGTGGCGCCTTTTTGACAGGTAATCCACGGCATTCCGTCAAAATGCTAAAACTCCTTCCATTTTGGTGGCTAGCACTGAGGGCCGAAGTGTTCATACAAAATACTGTTGATGGCGTGATTTCAAGACATATTCCAATTATGATGGTCAGTATTCGATATGCAAAAGGGTAGTCGAGTTGACGCCGCTATTTCTATGGCTACATCTCATGTTTTCCCAGTCGCTGGTTTAATGAAAATTGGAGCAATATGATTCTGGAGCCTGCTCGCGTATAAAACAAATATAACAGCCCCATACCCGGGGCCGAGGTCCATGTACATCATCGTCGCTCAAGATCAATCTCACTCTTTCGACATACCCGTACTCGCCAAACCACAGCTGTTTTGAAACAGCAAAAAAAAAAAAGTTAAAAGAAAATCAGAGAGATTAAGCAGGAAAGTTCCGAGCATGATTCGGCTGCAGAGCTCAATCATGCCAGACACATACTATTAGCAGTAGAACGCCCCATGCCAGATCTAGTTTGCACCCATTTTCGCACCCACCTCGCGCAAGGCCCCTCTCTGTCCACTAAGTAAACCCTTCGCCAACACCAGATCTTTTTTGCTCATCATGCTATGGACTTTTGTTCTCCTTGCCACCCTCACAAACGGTCTTCTTATTGCGCAAAAGCCGATCCATAAGGTGTCGACAAAAACGCACGACACCAAAATGGTCAGCACTATGCTATACGGCTTTTACTCGGACGCATACAATCTAAGGGACAACGCCAACCAAAACTACATTCTGAACTTCGGCAGCATTGCTCTACAGTACACAAGCGACCCGTATTGCGTCAACAAGTCGCACATCCGCTACTTCATCAAATCCTTTTCCTTGGTGCATCACGAGTATCCAGCGTCGCCCTGCAATTTGAATTTGAACACGCGATTTGCAGAGGTGGTGAGTCCTTCGCCCAGCTTCCACACGTCCGTACACGGAACGTTGGACCGGCTTTCGAGCGAGCTCCTCCAGAAGTCAGAGACATACATCCGAGATCTTCCGGACTTCGATTTCCACTTCTACGACTTCACCGACCTCAACTATGACTTGCAATGCGAGTCGGGCTACCACCAATTGATGCAGGTGATCTTCCAGGAAAAAGTGTTGCAGGTGAACTTGCAGGTGCTGGTTACAGTTCCCGAGCAGTGTTCTTTCAGCAAGCTCAACCCGGAGTTTCTGACAGTGTTTGAAGGGGCCAAGTCCTCAGTGCACATTCCGTTGTCCGGGGTGTTTTACTGCCAGCTGGGCAGGACTGCCAGCTGCAAGAAAACAGTAGCCAACACAAAGAACCCGCGCCTCAAGCTATACGAGTAGTTCCAGCATAATGACTTTTCATAGACGCCTTTTTGCAATGTAGACTTGTTCTATCCATTTTTTTATGTTCGTTGCGCTCGCTCGAGATCCTGCTTGATGAAGTATTTTGTCACGTCGATCGCCGCCAAGGAGTCCTCGCCACTATCGTGCTCGCCAGCCTGGATTGCGCGGCCTAAGTACTGAAAACTCAACTGCTTGAGCGAAAACCTGAAGGTGGGTGACGTCTTATACTTGGGATAGAGGACGGCGGTGTCGACAATCTTTTCATGTATGAGTCGCATGGCGTTCATGTCGTTCTCCAACCCATGGCCAATCATCACCGTATTAGCATCCACGATCTCACCAAGCAACGTGATCAGATCCTCAAATGATAGGGCCTCTTCTTTTATCTCCGCCACTCCGGACCACCGCGTGTTCAAGTCAAGCACTTTTCCCTTTGGCCGCACAAGAATATCCAATACTTCCTCACCCGAAACAAAATCGATTGCTGTGATTCTTAGGAGTTCGAAGCCTTTGGTGGTGAAACCCATCTCACAGTCGATGCCGATGGCTTCGAGACTCCCTTTGCGCGTGCCCCATGCCTGGCGTGTTTCGAGAAAAGGTAGAAAGTGGTGCATTTCTTCAGGGCTTGTCCAGAAAAACACATGATGCTCGCCTTTGGTGCAAGGTTCTGTGTCAGTCTCACCAAACACCCCACCGCAGCACAGGTACACACGAACCTTATGGTTGTTTTTCACCAACCGGCCCAGATGGTACCTGCAGTCCACAACTTTTGACGAGTCCTCAAGCTTGAATTCCATCTTGCATCGATTGCATTGGCGCACGGGCTCTGGAGCGCTGATTGACGCTGGCACATCCATGATGTAGCCCCATTTCTTAAGCTTTTCCCGTGGGATGCACAAGTTGCGCAACTCCCGTAGATACTCGTCTTTTGTCGGCATTCTAACAGCTGGCTTCTTCACCTTGGAAGGGTTGTTCATTTCATAGAGCTTTCTTTTTACGGCCAAATTGTATGTGGCAGTTGAGGTCGTGCTGGCAATCCTAAACTCCTCCTCGATGGCCGCCCATACAGGCGTCTTTAGAGTGGGGTCACTCTTTTTGATTGCATCAACAAAGTGTTGGATATATTTCCGGCGCACAGGAAGAAGCGCCGGGGCAGGGTTGACGTCTAGTGGGTAGATATGCTTCGGATCTGTCGCGTGGTTGCGGTCTTGATTGAGCCCCAAGAAGGCACTCGTTTTTTCACGGTAGTCACCTAAGCTTGTACTTTCGCTTGCGATTTTATATTCCATGTCTACGGCCAGCCGATTCGGGGTGGTGGTGGACAGAGCACTGTCCATGAGATTTGCAATTGCTCTCGCATTTTCCGATCTCTCGCTGCGTGGAATCAAGACACCCGAATGTAATTCTTTGGGAAGAATGAACAGTATGTCTTTCTTTGAAAGCTCTTCGGCTGGAGATTCAAAGCTTTCGCCTTTCTCGAGCGTTGGCTGTGGTGAGCTTGGCTGACAGTTTGTAGACTGTGAAGACCTGCTTCTGATATTTGTAGATGCATCTGCTTTCGCCCTTTTGTGAGACTTCTGGGGCTCTTCGAGAGGGCGCTTCTTCAGCTCGTGATGGAAAAAGCAATTCACGATATTGCAAGACCCAGTCTCGTTCAAATTGGGGCACGCCACATTTGCAAACGCATTGTTCGGTAGTTTGAACATGAGAGTGATTTCCACAACTGGAAACGAAACCTTGAGCTATTCCCTTGATTTTTTTTCTTCTCTTATTTGAAGGTTAAACACGCAGAAAAACAGAACACACGGAATGTAATTAGCCAGTTCAAGAAGCTATTAAAACCACTGGTTTCGCAGTTTAGCCGTACGTAAGGTACATGGACCCACTAATCTGACTACGTCGGATGCACAGGTGCGACAATATCTGGGGTTGAGAGGTTGCCCGAGCTCATCTGCGACCAGAGGGTTACCCGACATCGAGCCTTCGCCACGGTATATAAACGAGTGCGCCGCCCCCCTCTTGCTGGCTTTTCTTTTTTTCTTTGTCGACGTACTTCATAGGATCATTTCTATAGGTCACGTTCCACAATGACTCTTCTAAAGAGCCACTGAATCCAACTTGGTTGATGAGTAAGATACCCTTGCGCCCTCAAAGTGAGAACCAATTTAGCTTGTCCACGATCCTTTGCGGTCTGGTCATCTACAATTTGTTTGCCTTTTACCATGGCGCTTATCTTCGTGATTGAGTGCCGCCAAAAGGAGCGATGATCTTGACCCTCTTTTGAATGCTTCTTCGGAAGACTCAGTTGGGGGTGGGCACAAGCGGCAGTCTGACAAGTTACTCAATATCTTTTTAAGGATGTCTGGTCTGAGGGCCTAATTCTAAAGGAGATATTGGTGACTATAGCTGTTCTTTGTTGTGATGTCGACCGCCGTAATTTGTTTTACAAAATTTCCAATTGACTCTCTTTTCTCTCAATTTGAACCCTCTATCAGTCTACTCGATAGTATTTCTTTGTTCATTCTTTCTAGCTGGATGACCGTTTCCGGCTTCAGGCTAAAGCTGCGAACGTACGGCCTTGTTGGCTGCTTTGTGGCTTTTAGTTTCCAGTCATACCATCTGTTGATCTTTATTTCTATTTACACGGCTTCAGCACCGCTGTTTTTGGATGGGTACTCATACAACTTATAGTAGTCCACGACGCGCCCGTTCAAGTTATTCTCGCCATCTATTGGCAAGAAAAAGATGTTTCTCCATTTGATTTCTCCAATGAACCAGAAGTCAAGCCAGTTTTGTCTCCAGCCAAAATCGGTCGGTATATCGAAACTCTCCATCGACGTGTAGCTCTCTGTGTGCGTGGTTTTCTTGAGCAACAGGAGCAGCCCAGCTTTCAAGGCCATTGTAAACTGATCAATACCAAGCAACTTCATGCAAGTCCCAAGTCCATTTTGATGGTGATGACCATGAGTGGCGGGGGTATTAGATTGGGTGTCACTTGGGCCCTGGAAATCGCCCGGCACAGTTGAGTGATTATAGGCCAGGCGGGACATTTTCTTATCCAAGGAACTGAATTCCCAAGTGGTGAGGCCCTTGAGAATCTGGAACGTCTGAACCACGCATAGAAACGCAATCCAAATGCCTTGCATCCAGCACCAGATCAACAAGTTGAACATGAACAGCTTGTGTGTAAATGCGATGCACATATCTTCGGACAAGAACATGCATGCATCTTCGACATCGCTAGTATAGCCCATACTCTCAGAATACAATTCGAAGTATTCAGAGGTGAGATTGGAAAAAAGAAGTACCGCCACGCTTAAGCAGTAGACATAGGTAATAAAGAGCTTGTGGTTTCGCACGCCAATGTCGTTGTATACCCATGGACAGTAGTGGTCGAACCTGGCTACCAAAGCATTGCTTGTTCTAGAGTATTTCGAGCGCAAAGGTTTGCGCGTGAATGTGTTGACACAGAAATGTTCTGTGTCAAACTGGCCCAAGGACACAAGTTTCTTAACATCATCAAAGACAACTTTCGGGTCTGCAGGGACCGGCACGAAGCCCGGATTGATGGTCATAGCCTTAAAGAAGCAGTATATGAACACCACGCTGGCGGCCACGAACACCAAGTTCGTGAAAAAGGCCTTGAGCCAGAGTCTGGGAAATAGAACGAAGAACCACGTGACAATGGCCCAACTTGCGGTAGCAGAGAACAAACCAGCGAGGTAGGGTGTCTGGAAAAGCGCCTTATCTTTGCGGAGATAAATAGGGATGACAAACTTCAATAACAAAAATATCGAGGCGGCGAAAATGAGCACGCTTCCAAACAATTTTGGGATTGCGTAGCCACTGCTGAATGAGCACATGTGGAAGACTAATGGGAGTGTCACATACGGAGTAAAGAAAGTGACGATCTTGGCCGTTTTCGAAGAGACAATGTGTGAGTTCAACGACCAGTTGCTTTTCGGGTTGCGGTCAGCCTCCTGCAAAACCTGGACCCACGTGGCTTCGCACTTCATGTCTTTGGCGACGCCAAACGAGTCTCTGTTCTTGTCGTTGACATGGAAGATGTCGGAGCCGGCCTCGAGCAACGCGGCCAAGACCGACTTATATCCGCGCATGAAGGCCCAGTGAAGAGGGGTCATATGGGACCGGTCAATTTTCAGCACATCGGCGCCGTACTTGAGAAGCGCCTTCACCGAGAGGATGTCGCCCTGGTACGAGGCCCAGTGCAACGCCGTGCACGCGATGTTATCTGGCTCGTCGATGTATATGGACTCATCGATCATGACGCACTTCAAGAGAATGTACATCACGAGCATGATGTTTGAGCTGTGCACTGCCAAGTGGAGCGCGTTGTACTGTTGTGAGTCCGTGAGGTGGGGGTCCGCACCGGTACTGGTCAAGAGATAGTCCACCACATACACGAGGCCGTTTCGGCAGGCCCAGTGTAAGGGGCTGGCGGCCAAGGTGCCGCCCAAAGCGTTGGGGTCCGATCTGCTGTGCGGGTTTTCCACCAAGTACTTCACCACCAGAAGCCGGTTGTTGATGGCTGCCCAGTGGAGCCCCGTGACACCGTCGTCAAAGGTGTCCTGCGCATGCACCTGGCCCAGCGAAATGAGCGCGGTCACCATGGCGAGGTCGCCCGTCTGGCACGCAGCCATGAACTGCGCAAGCAAGGGGTTGCGTTCTTCCTCCGTGGGCCCCTGCAGCGGCCCGTTGGCGCCGGGCGCGGCCGTCTGCATTTGTGCGTTTTGCTGCGCCGGGCTTGCGTGTACTGCAGAGGTCCCCGAGGTGTTTGTAGTCCCATGGCCTGGGTCCTCTGAGCCCCGCATGCTTGCATCTGGCACCGCCGCTTTCGGGTCGCCAGCGGCCAGCACACAGCCCGTGGTGTCGCTGTCAGATGCCCATGTTGCGCGTGTTTGCTCTGCAGTGTCCTCAGAGCCCGGCACTTGCGCCGGGCCGGGGAAACCGTCCGCCCCAGTTTCACTGCCCGCGGGCGCACTTTCCGCTTCCGAAAGAGCATCCTGGGAGAGGGCACGGGCCCCTTCTGTGGCCGCCCCCTCCAGAGGCGCACACCCGCCATCCGAGGCTGCGGTGGCAGACGTGGCAATGGTACCCATGGCCTCGGATCCGGGCCCTGCTGAGCCAAGGCTATCGGGCCCAGTGGGTGCAAAAGATGCCGCGGACTCGGCGGCGCTTCCGTCAAGAGAGGAGCCGCTGGAGTGTGCCCGTTGAGCCGATTCGTTCATTGGCCGCTGCTTTCAAATTGGCTGGCGTGTGTGCAAAAAAAAAACCCACGGTTTAGTGTAAGAAAGCAGTGGAGTAGTTGAGGATTTCCTATGCGCGAGGCGCGGTTGTGGCCTCGTCATGATGCGCGCAACATAGCGCAGGCCTGAGATGGCGAGAGATGGAGGCTGATTCCGTGCGGGCTTCTATTCTAGCACAAAGAGCGGTTTTTGCTCGACCAAACGGGCTATTTCCTACATGTGCCTCGATGGGCCCGAACCTTCCTGGCGGCGATGATTTCATTCGCTTCATTTATTGTTCTTCTTATTATTCCGAAAGTGTAGTAGTCCCGCTCCATGTCCCGCTTTAGGCCGCACCGTTGTGAGCCACCGACGCTCGTGCCATTCCCAACCGTCGTCTTAGCATCAGACGCACGCGATATCGTCGGCATTTCTGCTGGGCTGGGCCCTAAGCCAGTCAGCCGGCCTATATTAGACAACGTCGAGAGCGGCCCACCTTGAGCGCGGCGCCTTTTCAAAGTCTAATGCTGCGTTCCTACATTGATGAATGCGGCATCCCTTTCTAGACAGAGACTGGCCACCTGTGATGGCCATGACTTCGGATACTCTGGCTAAGCAGTAGCCCGGGCAGTCTCCAAAGACATTCTAGCCATGCGCGACAAGACAGACCTGTTTTGCGAGAGAGGCATGGCGTCAAGTCAGGACGAGTGCTGCCATGAGCGCACCAGCGCATATGAGCAATATTCCCTGGAAAACGACCCATGTCCAGGTACGTTCCACGCTGCAGCCGAGACGAGAATTGCCCGCGTGTCAAGACACACGCTCGTCTCCAACAAGCCCTGTGTGGACAACGCGAGCGCGTTGATTTCGGAATGTCCTTGAAGAGTAGTGCGCACGGCCGTATCGCTCAAGCCCGAGCACGACGCAAGCGTCTCCGAGGCCTTGTTCTTGTACTTCGCTGGAAGCGTCCTTGACCGAAAGTATGCGTGCCAGGCTGTGCGTTGTATCACCGGCTAGATGGCATCCACAAAGCTCCGGATGCTCTTTGTGTCGTCATCCACGTTGGTCTCTAGCGTGCCGATGGCTGTGGCGCCCGAGGACTGTGTAGTGGGACTGGAGGTCACGGAGGAATCAGAGGATACCGCCGGGGTCTTGAAGTTGCTCTGCACGAATCGCTTAATCTGCTCGCCGGCCCTGGCTGCGTTGGGCACAAGGCTCTCCTCGACGTACGGCTGGACCTTGTCGTTCAAGAAGCCGGGCCTGACCTCGGCGTCGCTAATGAGCCCCATGTTCTTCTGTCCAATGCGCAGCAAGTGCTTCTCGAGCAAGAGGAAGTTGCGCAGGTTTGCCTTGTACCCCACCTCGATGATGTCGCCGACGAGCGGAATGAGCGAGAGGAGAAAGTCGACCAAGACGTTGAAGAGGAAAATGAGCTGGATGTCCAACGGGAGGCCGTCGTCCAACGACCGCGCCTTCCAGAATAAGGAGAGCGACCAGAAGGTTGTGACCATGGCGCCCACAAAGGGAATGAGCCCCACGACGTTGGCGATGCCGAAACGCAACCCCAAAAATGTGAACCACATGTCGTAGCGGAACGCCTGCTTCCTGACGCTCTCGAGCACCAATGTGTCGTGCGCACTGATGCCTGGGGGCACCGCCCGCTTGACTCTTTTGTGTTTGGGTTTGCCCTGGCGGTCGTGGCCCACGAGCACGTGCTCGTAGTACGGGTCCTCCACGCCGAACTTTGTGAGCTGGTTGTCCTTGAGAAACCGGTTGGTGAGCCATTTGATAGCAAGGGACGACATGGTGGGCGTGTGGATGCAGCGAGAGTTGCACTGGTGATGGGGAAAGAGGCACAAAGGGTTTGGTGTGTCGCAGGAAGAGTTTTAAATCTTTTGGGGTTCTGGTGGGCTCGACTCTCAGAAGTTCCTCAACCTTTGGTTTGCTTTGGGGGTGTGACGGTATTTTTTCTGTTTTTTTTTTTTCCTGATAATGTTCTTTGCTGAGCACGGAAAGATTAGAGAAGCAACCGAGACCCGGTCAGCCGCAGTGCCAGAGCCACGCAACCATTCATGAATTGCTGCGGGCGCCCGCGCGGACAGTCTGGTCACGTGCGCGGACGGGGCTCCGCGCGCCTTGCTGCGGAGGTTGGAGGGAGCAATTAAAAAAGAAGGGGGGGGGTGGAATGGGTCATGCATAGAGATCCGCAACACGTCTTTGCGCGCCTCTCTTTGGGAGCGGCTGTCTTGACCGGTCGATGTCTGGACATGTTTGGGGGGTACCATTTTCTCCGTGTGCGTGTGTGTGGTTTTTTCTGTGCTTTCCAGTGTGTAATATTTTGCACGGCTGCCTCCGCGCATACGAGAGGCCGGGGTGGCCGGGCGCCTGCACACAGTGCGGCAGCGCGCCATGCCTCCGCCAGATACGTGCGCGCATGCCCCCACGATCCCGTGCCTCCATGCGGATGCCTCTTTCGGTACTCCTCTTATTCCACCAAAGACCCCCCACCAAAGACCCCCGCCACACGCGCTTCCGTCCAAACATACAGGACAGGCGCGTCTTCGTCAGCAGCAGAAAACAAAGCAGCAGAAAAGTTCCAGCAGTGGGCCCTCGGATCGCGCCCTTCTTCCGCAAATGGTTGTGCGTGCCACCATCGATGCGGCGGTGAAGATGGTGCCGTTCTCAGACCGGCTCCCCGAACGCGTACAGCACCTCGTGAGCGGCCGCGACGCGCGGCTCGCGGCCCTCGAGATTGCGCCCGGCGAGGTGCGCCCGCTCGTGACGCCGGCGCAGAAGATCCGCCAGCGAATGCGGGAAAAACGGCCGCTGACGGCGCAGGCCTCGGTGTCCCTGGACAGATGTTTGTCTGCAGACGCCGACGAGGACGGCAACGAAACAGCCCGCGAGACAGACTCGCAGAGCCTCCGCCAGGCGCGCATGGAGCTGTACTTGGCCGAGCAGCACGATGAGTTCACGTCGCTCATCAACAAGAACCTCAAGGAAGCAATGCGGCAGCAGCAGCAACAGCAGCACGCGTCGCCGTTGGCGGAAGAGCCGGGCTGGCGGCGGCTGGTGGTGGAGGTGGTGATGGCGCGCACGAGCGAGGACGCGGTTCGCAGGTTGGGTCTTTTGGCTGCCCGCGCCGGTGAAAGCGTGTATAGCTCCATGCCTTTTGTGCGGGGTGAGCGGCCGCTGTCGGCCGCGGCGGGCGGCTGCGAGGACGCGGCGTTGGAGGCCGAGACCGCCGCGTGGCTCGGCGAGCTCGACTACGCGCAGAAAGTGGCGTTGTTGCGCCTGTTGATGGTGGACCTCGGCATGCGCGCGGACGCGGACGCCGTTGCGAGCATCACGCGGGGCGCATCGCTCGAGGACGACACGTCTGTTGCCGAGAAGCTCGAGCTTTTGGCGCTTCTCCTGGTGCGGCTCGGGTTCCTCGGGCTTAGGTGCCTCTGGCCGGTCTCGCGGCTGTTGTACACAAAGTTCAAGGAAAACGACATGCTCTTGGTGAACAATAGGAACTTTGGCAGACTCCTCACAGTGTTGGCACGGACAATGGCGGCGGTGGAGGAAAGATTGAACGCGTACGCTGCGCCGAGCAGGCCGCGCTCGCTGACACTGACCGCCACGACTGCGTGACTCGTGCGAGACACAGCAGAGCAGCGTGGCAGTTGGGCGGCGGCCGCCAGCACACGCTCCTGCCGCTGCTCATGTGCCACATGGACAAACTCACATTCATAGAACGGGCCTGGTGCTCGGCTCATTAGACAATACAACTAGTGCTTCTTGTGTGCGTCTGTCTATGCGAGTTCTTTCTTTCGTTCTTTCTTTCGTTCTTATGGTCTTTCTTTCTTCCTTTGGGTGTTTCAGCACTGGTATCTCCAAAGACGAGAGAACATGATGCGTGCAAGTCGGCAACATGGGCACCGTGATCGTTCGAGGTAAGGCTTGCACCAGAATGCACAACAAACAAGGTGACGCCGCAAGAAGCATGGCGCAGGCTACTGCTTTCAGAGGACGCTGCTCTGTGGGCTGCTTTCAGAGGGCACTTTCAAAGTTAACACGCCTTTGAATATTCGTTCCGTGTCATTAGAATGGGACCGTGAGCATGGCCTGCACAATGCCTTAAATGGTTCTCTGACATCAGCCCAAATCACCCGCCTGGCTTTCCTTGGAATGCATCTATCAAGGCACCAGCACTCACGAAGCTCAAAGACCACAGAACGTGTCTCTTTTTTTTTTTTTCAAAGTCCATTCACCACCAAAAACGATTACAGCCTGCAACATAGTGGTGGAAAGTATTGATACTGGTGTTATATGCCGGTCGCCATTATGAACAATTGCAACGCAAACTGATACGCCCGAACGTTGTTACAACAGGTGCCTGCGGAAATTACAACAGCTTCTAAAAGTTGTGAAAGGCGCAAGTGCATGGTCAGCTTCTTCGGGCACAGCGTGTGATGGCGGGTCTCGCTAGGCGTGCCCGATGCAATACCCATAATGAAGAGATTCCATTAGTCAAAATCTGTGCGCCGCGCTGATTGTTCTCATGTTGTTTTGGGACGGCACAGTGGGCCGCGGGCAGTCCAAATTTAGACCCGGCAAATAGGGGCAATGTCGCTGGTTCGCGATAATCAGGGAGCAAGGAAATCCCAACCCATGCCGCAGTCTTCTGTACGCTTCCAATGCAGATCATCCTATGCGAGATCAGGCCACGTGTTGTATGACCCCCCCCCCCCCCCCCCCCCCCTCTCCCCCCCTCTCCCCCTCGCCTACTGTTGGCGTTTTTCCATAAAGGGGTACAGGTGGTTTTAAGGAAAGTATGGAATCATGGTTGAAAACTATGCCCCCCTAGAGCAACAATGCAAATTCCGCTCAGCTCCTCAATTGTTTCTCTTTCAACCGCCACAAATTGTGGCACTCCAGCCATTCTATTTCTGAAGCAAAAACCACTGTTAGTGTATAGATCCTGCACGTAAAACGGGGCTCCGGCATGTCGCGCGCGCGTTACCCGGCCCAGGCTAGCACAAGTGGCGAATCACAGCACGAGAGGGCGTCCGCTACATGCCGGCGATACTGCACCTCTGCTACTTGGCACCGTGACCCACCTAGTATATTACTCGTCACCATCTCTCCATGTCGCACCGCGCAAGCATTTTATTTTTTATTCCGGCGTGATATTTTTTTTTTTTTCGCCTTTTTTCCTACACGAACTTTTGGCTCCCGCACAAAAGCTCACATTTTTTGTTCACAATCGGCTTTCGACAATTCCCACTTGTCGACCCCAAAGACTCGGCGTGTAATTTACAAAGCTTGTGATAACGGCAGGTACCTGGCGCATTTCGAAAGTCTGAGTAGCGCATCCCATTCCTTGGTTGGTGTTTTCAGTCGGTCGCCTTTTTGCTTGCTTGGAGATTTTCTCTTTTTGTTTTTCCCAGCACAGCCTTTGTCGCTTCCTGTGTATACTCGCTTTCTGACTCCTTGATTGGCTGGCTCGGATTTCTCGCCCCTTTTTCACATTTCTCGCACAAGTCATCCAAACGTTTGGACGGTTTTTCTCCTTGTGCCAAAACCTCACGTGACCTCACCCTCCACATTCATACCCGCGCACACCATGGCTTTATGCTCACTGGCTTTCCCTCCACCAGGCAAGCGCACGTGCGAATATACCCTGCTGGTGCAGCGTGATAGTCCTGCAGCAAAGAGAATCTGCTTATCAAAGATTAATATGAACACTGTCGCCGGCAAACCTTTGCCACCAGCGTGCTTCAAAAAAATCTCTGGTAGAACCTGCTACTCATCTTCGTCTGACTCTCTCTCCGAGTCCGAGGATCTGCAATCTTGCTACATTGCCGATCAGATCAGAGCCAAAAAAAGAGCCTCGAGCAGAGTGTCTTTTTCTTTGGACGATAGATTGTCCAAGGCCGTCGCGCAATATAGCGATGATGACGAAAACCACTTCGAACCCCTCAAGTCAACACCCTCACGCTGTAACGATGACGACAACTTGGATTGCAAGTTACTGAGCTCTCCATGCAGGTCGTCTATGTATGTGAACAACATTCACGGTAACATACAGATGTTGCACCGTACCTCGTCTTCTGGCAACTTTTTCCAGATCTCTGATAGTTGCTCCTCGGTCAGCAGCTCGAAGAACGCGATGCCTGCGTCCGACAAGGATGCCCGTGCGAGGTGCTTCGAATACCTCGTGGGTGCAATTGACGAAGCGTGGGCCAGGTACTGCGATGCTGCCTCTCACATTGAAAGCGAGGCCTATGGATATAACTCACCCAGATCCGTTGCCACCGACGATGAAGATGACTGTGGCGTCATCACAGACTTGACTGAATATGAAACCGACTTTGAGCACAAACAAGTTTTCAAGCCAATCATGCTGAGGAAGCCATCCATCATGGGCGCATCTGTGCAATTCAGCGCAAGTGAGCTGACTTCGACTGGTGGAGATCCCTCTTCCTGCCACTTGCAGGAGTTGAAGGACCGCTTGACCAAAGCCAAGTACTTCTTGCAAGATTTGGTTGACTCTGAGGACCAGAATGACGCATATGCGTACTGGAAGAGATGGGATATGATAAAGTATGCCACTATTGAGTTGGTTGAAGATGACGATGATGATGATGTGGTTGAGAATACCATTGACGAGTTGGAGGACGGAAGGCTGTTCGCGAACTAACTGGAGATCCAGGGATACAAGATGTTCGCGAACCGAGCAAAGAGATGACGCAGAAGAGTGCACACGCCATCCGGAGACGGAATTGACGAGAATATTTTCACATTTGTTTTATTAGTTTGGGTATGTCACCATCATGGGAGATTATGATGTGACTGATAAATTTTTACCGGGGCCAATCTGGCGCCCGCATAACGGGTATATTAGCTTGTATATTAGAATGTCTTATGAATAAGTAAGCCACCACCATAAAAACGGGCAAGTATTTCTGCATGGGGCATACCCATGTATCTGACTATACAGGCTATCGAAGAAGCCAGCGCATACTTGCTACTTGTCTTTCGTACTATGCTCTACAGTCTCTTCACAAACGTACTTGTCGCCTGTACTTTGGCCAATGCTGCGATAACTTCGTCGTTGAAAATCGGTGTGTATTATAACTACGTTCTCCGCACATTGCCGAAAAAGTGGTCTCCAATACTGGTCAAGGGGCCAATGTACTAACAAAACCAGAAGTCACTGAAACTGTTGATAATTGCAAATACCACGTCAAAAATGGGGACGATGTCTCTGTTCTTTACACTGGTATGCTTAAGGACGGTACTGTTTTTGACACTACTGATTCTAAAGGTCGGCCAATTTCATTCAGATTGGGCTCAGGTACTGTAATTGAGAGCTGGGAAAAGGGTATCATTGGTATGTGCGTGGGGGAGAAAAGAACATTATATATTCCCTCGCAATTAGGCTATGGCTCACGTCGTATGGGTCCGATTCCAGCCAACTCAGATCTCAGTATGTTTTTCTTAGTTATTCTTCGACAATTCAAAAACCCATGTTTGCGGACAAAAATGGCCTCTTTTTAATCGCTTGTTCGCAATACATGGGGCTACATCAATCAGACTTATGTCTCTTAGAGTCACTTCTTAGATTCTTGCGATGCTCTTGCAAATTATCATACTAACATTCAGTTTTTGACATTCAATTGGTGAGTGCTTCAGGTGAGAGCAGATACAATGATGAGCTTTAAAGACATGGTCCTTTTGCAAAGTCCGGAACTTTGTCTCGTTGGCACCAGAAAGATTCTTACTCTCGTGTTTTTAGTGTCAAATGTATTATAGCTAGTGCGAACTGGTTTGTGATTTCCGTTTGTTTGTTATCAATGTAGACACTTGACAGGATTACATCTACGAAGGTGTAGTGGTGCTTCAAAGGCCGTGGTCTTGTTGGTGATTAAATTCTTGAGCTCATAAGACGGACCTGATTCATTTATCACTCGCAGCCATCAAATTATCAAGGCAGAGCGGGTATTTTTATTCTATAATGAATATATATCGAGCGTTAAATCGCAGTGTATATACGCATCATTTCTGACCTCAGATTGTGAGGGCACCACAAATTTTGAGCTCGAGTTTTCACGTTTCAATCTACAGCTTACAGAGTCCCTTCTCTTCAAGCCCTGTACATAGTCAAAGTAGGTTCAAATATATGATGACTGCTTCTGGTTTATTGGATGCCACTTTCGCATGCAGAGGTTTAATCTCTTGCCTCGTGCAATCAAAGTGCGGCGGGTTCCATGCCATTGTTTGTAATACTTCATTACTTCGGCAGAAAGGTATTGCGCGGAAAACAAAACAAATATATGTTATCCTTTCTGTATCTATTGCCTTTTGAAAAGGTCTCGAATAGGCATATCTCCCCTCTCAACCCCGAGCTGGAAACTGTTTATAACTCTCGCCCGCGTGTTTCGCACCCTCAGTAGTCGCATCTTCACCCATTCAGATCTACCCAAGGTGTCGGCCTCTATAATTTTAACCCTTGCGCAATGAAGTACAAAGCAGCTCTCGAGGCGTTTCTCTGCTCCAAAAATGACTACACAGTTTTGTACAAATCCCTAAAGCATGTTTGCCCGGTTTCACGGATCCTCGTTTTGGATTCGTCGTTCAATCCTCCGCATATGGCTCATTTCGCCCTCGCCAAAGAGGCCATTGACCACGATTTTGATGGCTCTGCGGCTAACTCAACCAGCAAAAACTCTCCAAAGATGCTCTTGCTTCTTCTATCAGTGAAAAATGCTGATAAAGTCGTGCCAAAACCGGCACTGTTTGAACACAGACTAGAGATGATGCACTTGATGGCATCAGCATTGGAAAAACTTGACGTTGCCGTCAGCATTGGGCTCACAAAACACGCAAAGTTTGCAGATAAATCGGCCGCTATCCAATCTTACCTCTCTCGGGAATTAGAGATGAATGTCTCTCCTGCTAGGTTGACCTTCTTGCTCGGCTTCGACACGCTTATCCGGATACTTGACCCAAAGTATTACGCGCCCACATCCTTGGCCGATGCGCTAGATAGGTTCATGTACAATACGGATTTGTTCTGCTTGACGCGAGCAGGTTCGGTTCAGGCCTTTAATGAGCAACAAGAATATATCGACCGCATCGCTCATGGTGAGTTTCCTGATATTCCGCGGCTGTGGGCCCAGAATATCACATTGAAGACAGTAGACTCTTCTCGAGATACCATTGGCTCTATTAGCTCATCAAGAATCAGGGACGCGTATATATCTGAGACTGAGCCTAGGAACCCACCAGTGCTTGAGGAAATTGATTTTTACATCCGGAGCAGGGGTCTATACAGCGAGAAATCTTGATAGCCAAACACTCTGCCGAATCCTGAATCTGAAATAATATACCAGAAGGTTGCATTCTTTGGTTGCACAAGATTTCTGATACACTTGTTAGGACTTCTTCATGAGATACCTTTAAGGCATTAATATTTGATCATACTAAATTGCTTGCAGACTACGTGTGTATCTTCAACGCTTAACTTCTTTCGTTTGATGCTCTGTGTGATACAAGTTCCAGTTCTTGTCTACTTCGTACAAGGGAATGTGGAGTGGAATATATGAACTTAAGAATTCTGGATATGGCAGACGATATCTTGAATAAGGCAGATCTTCCCTTAAAAATTCCAAGACATCAGCCAATAGATACATTCGAGGTCCTTTTGCATAGGCTCGGCCAAGTATTATTTTTAACTCTTGTCTCTATATGGTCAACCTAGCATGAGTACAAAGCCCATGCTCTAGTGTTTCTGCAATTCTGTATTAGATTTGAGGAAGCAAGTGCTTTAGATGTTCTCTTCTAGCCCGCTTATTGTCAAGAAAGTTATCAATGTGTAGGCATGCGTTTGTGCTGAACAGAATTACTCATAATTGCAACACCATGAGCCTGCTTTTACGATGACGGCTTCCAAAGATATGCTTTTTGTGCATTCATTCAAACTTGCCATTTCAAACCTCGCGACTTTCATTCTTTTGAAAAATTCACTCGCTAGATGTGAAAGGTTTGGGTCCCACGTGCATCGCAAAGACCTGTTGGAGAAGTGATTAACAAGTGGTGTGATCAGGAATCGGCTCGAATTTTACGGCGCGCTTGAAGATAGCATACTCTGCAAAATCTACCATACCATGATCCCAAGAAAATCCTGACACAATAATCATCTCTGTGACACCATCTTCGAGTCTACTGCCATGGTAAATCTCTCAACATACAGGCAAATGACCCAATATCGAAACGAAATCAACAAGAACAGTTGTCTTCAAAATTGCTCCGAGTGTCAGATTCTGAGGACTGAGTAAATCAGTTCTTGAACCCAATAATGTGACAGCATTGTGTCGGTCACCCCCAAGTTGCGATTTTCACAAGACAAACCGCCCAAAGCTCCCAAATTATTGCGTCACGTGGTATTCAGTGTCGTTGCTTACGACTGGCACATCCATCCAGTGTCCTAGAACCTACAACCATTGAAGCTCTCGAATACATTCGCAGCAAAAGTCTATATAGCAAGCCACTAACCAGCTACACGCTCAAGCAGACCACAATGACAAATGTGGCAACGAGCCATTCGCAGAGCTTCAGCCTATTGCTCTGTGACACATGGTCGATGTCTGTGGCCCCGGAAGATGCCGACGTGGTGGTGCCGTCTCTGCTCTGCAGGAAACACTCGATCTCGCCACCCCGCAAGGTATGACGGATTGGCCCTGCAATCCAGTGAGCGCAATCGAAGTTTTCATCAGACGAGCGGAGGCTGATTGAGCCTTTTACCATCTTCAAGTTCTCCCACTCGGTCTCGGCGATGGCTCCCACCAACTCGAGCGCGCCGCCAATAGCCCGGAGCTTTGGGAGGAAGTTGATCTTGGTCAACGCACTGTTGTTTGTGATCAGCACACCGCCCCCAATGTCGAGCACAGCGCCAAAGTTGGCGTCCTGTGCTCTTTGGTTATCTGCCAAACGGAACAGGCCGCCAACTTCTGTTAGCGACGGGAACGCAATCTCCGCGAGAGTGCTCTCGACCACGTTCACCGAGCCCTCAACCTTGCGCAAACGCGTCATGTTCAACTCGCGCACATTGCTCACGCTGATGTTGTGTGCCAGCCGTAACTGACCGAGCTTCACGCGCATGTTTTTGGAGTTTCCAGTGATGTGCAAGAGACTCGTGACCTCCTCCACGTCAAAGTCCACGAGCTCCATGAACCGGTTGTTGTTGATATCCAACGCTTCCACCTTACTGTCTGCAAACTTCGTGATCAGGGCCAATGACGTGTCCGAGACTGTGACGCTTCGTACATCCTTCAAGCTGCCGAGAGACGCCTGGCTAAGGAGCGGCAACACTTTCCATTCCAAGCGCTGCACCGATGCCAAGTTAGGTGTCTCAATCAAGCCCAACAGCTGCAACCGCTCCATTTGGAAAGTCTGCGTGATTATGCGGAGAGAGTACGCGTCCACGCGCATCAAGGTCTCGCTATTCCGGATTATCAAGCTGCCCTCGATCTTGCTGAGCCGGTCCAACCTGAGAATTGAGTCTTGGAACTCCGTCACTTCTATGTTGCCCCGCACGGCCTCACAATGGCTGATGACGTGTATATCCTTGGCTGTTCTCAATGTTACCTTCTCAAAGATACATGAGCGCGGGGGCTCTTCGCTACTGTTGTTGTCTGTGGGGTTAGAATGATGTGCCTTCTGTGGCTTGTTCTCGGTCATACGTACACCGCGAGTAGATGTTAGAGGAGAGGTCTTTGGCAATGGCCTCAGTGGCCATCATGAGCAACAAGAACAAAGCTACGCGAAACAACATGCTTCTTGTGGCTTCGATCAATCGGTTTTAGCACCTGTCTCTAGTTTTGGTAAAAGTCAGGCTCAACGATGCAAATGGCAACAGGGAAGCTCACTATGATTTTTTTTTTCTTTTTGAGACGGGGCCTGTATGCCTTTTTAGGATATGCGCTCGAATGCTTTGTCTTGTTGAGGTTTTCTTTTTTGTGGGTTTACAAAATGGTTCTCTAGTTGGCGTTTTCGCACCCATTGCCGTGGGGATCTGATGATGCATGGTGAAAATCCGGAATTGATAGGTGCTGCGCCGGACAAAAAAAAAAATGCAGTTTGTTTTTAGAGTTCAGATTTCTTAGCTAGACCATTCAAAACCTAGAATCGAAATTTGGTGCATGCCAAGAAGTCCCACTTGTCTCCAAGAAAGTTGTTTGTTGCGAAATTCGAGAACTTTTAGCGGTCCTGTCGAGACTGAGATTTTTGAACAAGTCCAATAAAATAAAAAGTATATCTGTGAGAAGGAAAGCAAGCGTTGGGCCAGCTACGTGAATAGGCTTTTTCCCCTCAATTGTGGTTCTTGTGTATACTGTACTCACCTGTAAGCACAGTATAAGAAAGGGATCCCAAAAAAAACCCCGTTGCATTATTAGATTTTGTTGTTTAGCGCGAAACATTAAGAAAGTTGAGAATCAATTGATCTAGCAGTGTGTAGACAGAAAGTTGTTGGCGAGCACTGGTTCGTGAACCTCAAAGAAAGCAATGATGGATGTAGTATAGTATGTGCTTGGACCAATTATCTGAAAATAATTGGAACTGAGAATTTGAGCTATAGAAGGTCTTTCAAAAGTTGAGCGGCACGTTGTCTCCGACAAGAAGCCAGTGCACCGGAGCACCGCCACCTGTGTCTTGCGGCGTGGTTAGAGCAGTGGGGTGCCGCATCACGTGATACGATGAAAGGGCCTGGTGAAGTCACACCTACGCTGAGTTGATTTCCCTAATTGATTCTGCCGACGGTACAGACACGCGGCTCTTGCACTGCGATGATATGAAAGAGGGGATATGGACTACAGACAAGCCTGTCTCTAGAAAGGGCATAGGAACAGATCCCCATGGAAACATGATATAGAAGGGGAATGCCCAGCAACTAGTTTACGGTGGACCTTGAAGGATAAGCATGTGTGCATTCGAGCGGGATTGATACAAAGGCTGGGCCAAAAAAACACCCCACATAAATGTGCACATAAATGTGCAATAAATGTGCAATAAAAGCGGCATCGAAGAGCAGGGCATCGCAGCCGAGGCACCAGCAGGCGCGCTCCTCCATCGCCTTGAGTAAATGGAGCAGAAAAGGCAAAAGACCCAACGAGTTCACACACACCAAGATCCTATATATTTAAGTGGCGAGTGATCTTAGTGGAAACAACACGAACGAGCACTCCAGAGCTCACAGAGCTTGACTCGTACCGCAAGCAGAAACCACAGACACACGCTAGAAATTGCCTGGCAAAAAATGGGCAGCGAAGAGCAGTGCACCGCGGCCCTGCCGGCCCGCGCACAGGCCCATCGCGAGGGCATCTGAAAAAACCCAGCCATACTCCACCAACCTCCACGCCCTTCATTTTCTGGACCCACCCACCACCACACCCACCACCACACACCCACGTTTCGGGACACCATGAACCACGTGATCCCGCTTGATCCCGCCCAGGCCGCGGCGCGCTACGGCGCGTACGCGCGGGCGAGTCCCCAGAAACGCCTCCCGTCGTTGTGCCCGTACGACGCCGCCCTCTCGGCGCAGGCCAACTTGGACCGCCTTGCCGTCTTCGCGTTGCACCCGAAAACAACCACCGCGGTGCTCTACGCGTACCCGCAGCTTTTCCTTGAGCTCGTCGCCCGCTGGGTCGACCACAGCGATGCACTCGAGGCCGCCTACGCCGCCGCCCACGCGCTCGCCGCCCCTGCGATCCGCGGCTCCCGTGTCTTGCTTGCCTTGTCGCGCGTCGTGGCCGTGTTTCCCGAGTGCGTGGCGCTCGTCGAGCGCTTCTTGGCCTCGCGCCAGTTTGCCGCGGCGCTCGCGCCCGCCAGCGAAACGCCCGCCAGTGAAACGCCCGCCAGCGAAACAACCGACGTGTTGGTGGCGCTCTACAGAATATACACGCACAAGCCGCGGCGCTTTGCGCGCTTCGTGCCGCCGCAGGCGCTCCACCGCGTGCTCGCACTTGGCCCCGACTACGCCGCCGCCAAGCACGTGGCCGTGCTCCTCTTGGCGCGTTGCCTCAACGCTTCCGAGAGCGCACGCAGCGAGATGCTCGCGGCCCACGCGGGTGGCGCGGGCGTGGCTGCGCGGTGCGACGGCAGCCCGCCGCTCGACCTCCGCCTTCTCGACGTGGTTGAGGCGCGCCGCTTGCTGGGCCACACAAGCGCGGCCGCCTCGGCCAGCGCATCCTCCAGCGCATCTTCCAGCGCATCCTCCAGCGCCAGCGCCAGCGCCGTGCTTCAGATCCACCCGGCAGACCTCTCGCGGTTGGTGGTGAGCGTGTGCGGTGTGCTCGTAGCGTGCCCTACGCGGAGCACCGCCACAGCCGCGCCCGAGCACGCCGTGCCCACACAGAACGCCGTGGCGGTGCTCCGCGCGGTGGCCCGTGCGGTGCAGAACAACCGGCCCGTGATGTTGCACGGCCCCGCGGGCGCCGGCAAGACGTTTTTGCTCACGCAGCTCGCGCAGTACCTCGGCGCGCAGGACGACGTGGTCAAGATCCACTTGGGCGAGCAGACGGACGCCAAGTTGCTCTTGGGCACGTACACCCTGGGCGAGAAACCGGGCTCCTTCGAGTGGCGCGCCGGCGTCTTGACCTCCGCCGTGCGCGAGGGCAAGTGGGTGCTCGTCGAGGACATCGACAAGGCGCCCACGGAGGTGCTCTCGATCCTCTTGACGTTGCTCGAGAAGCGTGAGTTGAGCATCCCGTCGCGCGGCGAGATTGTGCGTGCGCACAGCGGCTTCCAGCTCCTCTCCACGGTGCGCACCGCCGCCGGCGCCAGGGTGCCCGACATGATTGGCCTGCGCATGTGGCGCCGCGTGGGAGTGGTGCCGCCGGGCGAGCTCGAGCTCCGCGCCATCTTGGCCGCGCGCTTCCCGCTCTTGCGCAACTTGATCCCGCGCCTCATTGCCGTGTACGCGGCCGCGTGCCGCCTCTACGCGCTGCCGGCATTCGTGGCGCTCAACCGGGGGCTGCACCCGCGCGTGGTGTCCACGCGGGACTTGATGAAGGTGTGCCTGCGCTGCCACACGATGCTCCAGAACAAGGGCGTCGTGGCCCCGGACCAGCTCTTGGAGGCACAGGTCTACGACGACATCTTCGCCGAGGCCGTCGAGTGCTTTGGCAGCGCGCTCACCGAGTACGCCGCGTTGCGACCTTTGGTCGCCGCCGTCGGCGAGGTCTTGGAGGTGCCCCACTCGCGCATCAGCTTGTACCTCGAGAGCCACGTGCCCACGTTCTTCGCCACCGACACGCGCTTGGAGATCGGCCGCGCCACGCTCGCCAAATCTCCCGTGGACCACGTGATGGTCAAGAGAAAGCCAGGCGCCACCTCGACTTTTGCCCGCACCAAGCACGCCAAGCGGTTGATGGAGCAGATCGGCGTCGCTGTGCAGATGGCCGAGCCCATCTTGCTCGTGGGCGAAACCGGTACGGGAAAGACAACCGTCGTGCAGGAGGTCGCCAAGATGATGCACAAGAAGTTGACCGTTATCAACGTGTCGCAGCAGACCGAGGCCGGCGATTTGCTCGGAGGATACAAGCCGGTAAACACCAAGAGCGTCGCCACACCCTTACAGGAGGTGTTCGAGACGCTCTTTCTCGCGACGTTTTCGCAGAAGAAAAATGGCCGTTTTTCAGCGCTTCTCGCAAAATGCTTCAACAAAAACCAGTGGAAAAACGTCGCCAGGCTCTGGCACGAAGCTGTTAAAATGGCACATGAGGTGTTGGCTGCCCTGGGCGACACGGACGACGACGCGCCCGAAGAAGGCGCACCAAAGAAAAGACGCAGGCTCCGCGCAAGCGAGCGGGCCGTGCTCCTCGCCAAATGGGAGCAGTTCCAGCACGATGTGCGCGGGTTCGAGGCTCAGGCCGCAAACCTCGAGCAAGCGTTTGTTTTCAGCTTTGTCGAGGGCTCGTTGGTTAAGGCCGTGCGCAACGGTGACTGGCTCCTTCTTGACGAGATCAACTTGGCGTCGCCAGACACTTTGGAGAGTATAGCGGATCTTCTCTCCGAGCACGCCGCGCAGCGGTCTGTGCTTCTCAGCGAGCGGGGCGATGTGGAGGCGATTCAGGCCCACGAAGAATTCCGCATTTTCGGGTGCATGAACCCATCCACCGACATCGGTAAGCGCGACTTGCCGCAGTCAATCCGCTCGCGGTTCAGCGAGGTTTACGTCCACTCGCCCGACCGGGACAGGGAAGACTTGACCTCCATCATAGAAAAGTACATCCACCGGTTTGCCGTGGGTGACGACTGGGCGATTGAAGACATTGCCGAGTTGTACTACGAGGCTAAGGCGCTTGCAGAGGCCAATCGAATCGTTGATGGTGCGAATCAGAAGCCCCACTTCAGTATCCGGACGTTGACGCGCACATTGATTTACGTGTGCGATATCGTGTCCGTCTACGGCTTGCGCCGGGCCTTGTACGAGGGCTTCTGCATGTCCTTCTTGACGTTGCTCGACCGCACATCCGAGGAGATCTTGCGGCCGATCATTGCCAAGTACACGGTCGAGAAACTAAAGAACGCCAAACAGGTGATTGCTCGCTGTCCTCCTCCGCCTTCTAATGACGATGGGCACGTGCAGTTCAAGCACTACTGGTTGAAGCGCGGCCCGGGAGAGACATCTACCCCAAACTACATCATCACGCCGTTTGTCGAGAAGAACCTCCTCAACTTGGTGCGTGCTACTGCCAGCAGAAAGTTCCCGGTGTTGGTGCAGGGCCCTACTTCTGCGGGTAAGACGTCCATGATCAACTACTTGGCTAGCATCACCGGACACAAGTTCGTGCGTATCAACAACCACGAACACACGGACTTACAGGAGTACTTGGGAACATACATTTCCGATTCAAGCGGCAAGCTTGTGTTCAGAGAAGGTGTGTTGGTGGAGGCATTGCGCAAAGGTCACTGGATCGTGTTGGATGAATTGAACTTGGCACCCACAGACGTGTTGGAGGCATTGAACCGTTTGCTCGACGACAACAGGGAATTGTTCATACCAGAAACACAGGAAGTCATCCACCCGCACCCAGACTTTATGTTGTTCGCCACGCAGAATCCTCCTGGTTTGTACGGTGGCAGAAAGGTGTTATCACGAGCATTCAGGAATAGATTCCTCGAATTGCACTTTGACGACATTCCCCAAGACGAGCTAGAGGTCATTTTGCGCGAGCGCTGCAAGATCGCTCCCACATACGGCAAAAAAATTGTCGAAGTCTACCGCCAGTTGTCCGTACGTCGTCAGTCTTCCCGTCTTTTCGAGCAGAAGAACTCGTTTGCTACGCTTAGAGATTTGTTCCGGTGGGCGTTGCGAGACGCTGTGGGCTATGAAGAATTGGCCGCAAATGGCTACATGTTGCTTGCAGAAAGAGTCCGTTCACAGGAGGAGAAACTCGTGGTGAAGGAGACGATTGAGAAAGTCATGCGGGTTTCACTTAATATGGACGAGTACTACGAGAGATTGGAAAACAAGCAGCTCATGAATCTCGAGCTGCCGGTGGTCTGGACAAAAGCCATGCGCAGGCTTGCTGTCTTGGTGGAAATGTCTATCAAGTACAAAGAGCCGCTCCTTTTGGTCGGCGAGACAGGTTGTGGAAAAACAACGGTATGCCAGATTCTTGCCCAGCTTCTCAAGCGCGAATTGATTACGGTCAACGCCCACCAAAACACTGAAACGGGGGATATCTTGGGTGCGCAGAGACCGATCCGGAACCGGTTCGAGACTCGTGCCGAGTTGCTCAAAGCGCTTCTTGTTTTCTTTGATTTGATGAACATTGATGTCTCACTCGAACAGTCCAAGGTCGAAGACTTGATTAAACAGTACGAACGTGCTAAGAAAACACTCGCAGAGGCTCCGAACAGTGCGGTCAGCGATGATTTGCTCGCAAATATTGACGAAGGTATTCGCGCCTCGTCGTCTTTGTTTGAGTGGGCTGATGGACCTTTGATCAATGCGATGAAGCAAGGAGAGTTTTTCTTGCTCGACGAAATATCATTGGCTGATGACTCTGTTTTGGAAAGATTGAACTCGGTGCTCGAGCCGGAGAGAAGCTTATTGTTAGCTGAAAAAGGTTCCGAAGATTCGTTTCTCGCTGCACAAGAAACCTTCCAGTTTTTGGCCACCATGAACCCCGGTGGCGATTATGGTAAAAAGGAATTGTCGCCGGCATTGAGAAACAGATTCACCGAGATTTGGGTTCCGTCCATGGATGATTTTAGGGACGTGCAACAGATTGTCGAGTCTCGTTTGAGACCGGAACATCGCCACCTTAGTGAGCCATTGGTTAAATTCTCCGAATGGTTTGGGAAACGTTTGGGTAATGGTAACGCCAACAGTGGAGTCATTTCACTTCGTGACATTTTGGCTTGGGTAGAGTTCATCAACGCCTGCGACCTGTCCTTTTCAGACAAGTTGGCATTGATCAATGGAGCCATGATGGTGTTTATTGATGCTTTGGGAACAAACAACACCGCTTATCTCGCCGATACTGAGGAGCGACTTTTGCAATATAAGCAGGAGTGTCTTGAAATGTTGTGCCTGCTCATTGGATCCAACCCAGATGAGCATTCGCTTAGTGCTTCTTCGATAGTTGAGGTTGGTGAGGAATATTTGAAAGCAGGATTGTTTCTGGTCCCTAGGAAGCCCAATCAAGATTGGGAAGAGCTGTTCAATTTGCTGGCACCCACCACAGCTGCGAATGCTATGAGGGTGATTCGAGCAATGCAGGTCCACAAGCCTATTTTGCTTGAAGGAAGCCCGGGTGTTGGAAAGACCAGCTTGATCTCAGCAATCTCCAAGGCCACCGGTAATCCGCTTATCCGTATCAACTTGTCTGAGCAAACTGACTTAATTGATTTGTTTGGATCCGACGCTCCCGTAGAGGGAGGAAACACTGGTGAGTTTGTATGGAGAGATGCCCCCTTTCTCCGGGCCATGAAGAATGGCGAGTGGGTTCTTCTCGATGAAATGAACTTGGCATCTCAGTCTGTTTTGGAAGGTTTAAACGCATGTTTGGATCATAGAGGTGAAGCCTACATTCCTGAGTTGGACAGGTCATTTCCTCGTCACCCTCAATTCAAGGTTTTTGCGGCGCAAAACCCTCAATACCAAGGTGGTGGTAGAAAGGGGTTGCCTAAATCGTTCGTCAATCGTTTCTCTGTTGTTTACATGGATGTGTTGAAAAACGAGGACTTAATGCTCATTTCTGCACAGATCTTTCCCAATATTCCAAGAGATGATTGTTCCAAAATGATTAGCTTCATGACCAAGTTAGAAGAAGAGGTTGTTGTGCAAAAAAAATGGGGCATGTCTGGTGGTCCTTGGGAGTTCAATTTGCGTGACACTTTGCGTTGGCTTGCTCTCTACAGCTCGAAACACAACTTATGCACTTCCAGTGACAACACAGTCGGTGATTTCTTGGACATGATTGTATGTCACAGATTCCGCACCCAAGAAGATCGCCAGCATGTGAAGGAGCTCTTCGAGTCAATTTTTGGCCCACAGAAAAAGAACGACAACTTTTACGGATTGGGCAAAGAGTACGTGCAGGCTGGTGGCTCTTTAATGAGAAGAAATTCCCTACTTCAATTTTCTAATTCGTCAGATCGGTTGCAGTTCGTGACTTTACAAACAAACTTTCCTATACTCGAGTCTGCAATGAGAAGCGTAAACGAGAATATTCCTCTTATTCTAACAGGCCCTTCAAATGCGGGAAAAACAGAGCTTATCAGATTTCTTGCAAATGTTGTGGGAGTTAAATTATCGGAATTCTCGATGAACAGCGATGTTGACAGTATGGATATATTAGGTGGCTATGAACAAGTGGACCTTACGCGCTCAATCAATGCCATAACGATTGAACTTTCACAATTGCTCAATGAATTAGTGGTGGTCAACTTAAAGGCGACAGAATCGGATCCTTTATCGCTTCAGGTTTGTTTGGAACTATTTCAATACATGGAAGATACCGAGATTGGGTCTGAAAACTTCCCTGATTTCCTCGCAAAACTCAAGCGCTTCTTGACCTTCTACTCCAGCGAAAAGTTGGAGTCAATCTTGTCGTCTGCTGTGGATCTTCAATCTAAATTGCAGGAAGTTTCCACGGTGAGATTTAACTGGTTTGATGGCATGCTTGTAAAAGCTGTTGCCAGAGGAGAATGGTTAGTGCTAGACAATGCAAATTTGTGCAATCCTTCAGTTTTGGACAGACTCAACTCACTTTTAGAGTTCAATGGCTCGTTGATTATCAATGAATGTTCTCAGGAGGATGGGTCTCCGAGAGTTTTAAAGCCTCATCCTAACTTTAGGTTATTTTTGACTGTCGACCCAAAGTACGGCGAACTTTCCAGAGCAATGAGAAACAGATGTGTGGAAGTTTACTTGGACAAATTAGAAAATCGAGCCACAGATTTTGATAAAAGATTGCTTGGGATGCCCGTCATCCAGGAGACTGCTGAAGACTACAATGCAGATCACTACGATCTGACATTATATACAACTGAAATCATCGAAGTCACTCATTTGACTAGACCTCTTTCTTTGTTTGTGTCTTCTACGGATTCCTGCCTGAGGCAACTTGCTCTTATTCATGATTGTGTGACTGATGATTCTGTATCATGTCTTGCAGGTGCTCTTGTTGGAATTTTTGGTTTGTCACAATTTGGCATGCTCAAAAAGTGGGCCAAAGCATTTAATAGTCCGGAATTCGGGCTGGCCGAATCAGAGAGGCTTGAGCAGGTCTTTGAAATTCTCCAACACTTGCAAGCCACGGGATATGTATCTAATGTGAAGGCGCTTTATGGGCAGACAGCGTCATCGCTGGTGGTGACTCGAGACTTTGCTAAAAATCAAGTATTGCATCCCCTTGTGAATGGCTACATTTCAAGTTTTCTCAACAATTGTGGTTTTAACCTTGAGGGCACAAATACAAGCTCAATATTCCAGGTTGCGGCTTCAATCTTGAACTCAAAATTTTTCATCAAGAAAGTTGAAGACAAAGCTATTAACGGAAAAGCAAGTGATCTTTCTTTCATCGAAAGATCTGCCGCAGTGGCGCTTGGAAGAGAAATCAAGAGGGTGCCCAAGATCAATATTTTTGGATACGTGAAAGCGGTTTCACAATTCATTAGCAATATTTTTGATGCTTCGATGAACTTTTCTGAATTTTTTCAGCAACCATCTAAGTTTTACGAGGGAATAATTGAGCTTCAATGTATCTGGTTTTCTCTTGCGGAAGCTTCGCATGAGCAAAACCTTTCTAAACTTAGGGTATATCATGGAATGATATCATCGTGGCTTGAGACACATCAAGATTTGTCTCTCATAGCAAACAATGCCCGTGAAATTACATCGCTTCGTGTGGGTTTGGAATTGACCTCTGGATTCTCAATGACCAAGATTTGGGAACATTTCAGACAGACATACCCCACTTCAAAAAAGGCTTGGGATAACTATGCAAAGCTTTTGGCTTTGTTAGGGGATTTTGACATTTTGTCAAGAAAGTTATACCCCGACACTTACGAAGAGGTTTCTGCTCTCAGAAACCAAATGCTTTCACTTTATGAAGATATAGTGTCTGACTCTTTGGAAGACGAGGACATTAGTATCGTGTTTACCAACTTTGCTGACGCTTTCAAAAAGCTTGCGAACGTGGCAGATGCATTCGTAGTTGAAAGAGACAACCAGTTGGAAGAAGAGTTCACCATGTTATCCAACTTCATGGTTGTCAACTCTTACTTGTGTGGAGAAAATCTTCAAGATCAGCTTTCAGTTGCTTCTTTCTCGTCAAAGCCAAGTTTTGCTTTATTGCAAAGCTCTAAGACAGAACTTTTTGCTCCATACCCTAGACTCTTCGATTGTCTTTGGAGTAAAGAAAGCTTCACGAGGGGCTTGTTTACGAATTTGTTTTTACAACTGAGTTTCAAGAAAATCAATGGTATTAAAAACCGTCCCGGCAAATTTTTGGATCAAAGTTTGACAGATATTTCAGCATTTGCCCGAAGCTTAGTCCAAAATTCAAATGGCGTTCTTCAAGACCAGAAATCTATCTTTCAAAGTATCCTCTACAAGTGGGTTATCGAAATTCTCAAAGCTCATGATTTGGAAATTACCCCTGCCTTGTGCGCTACTGCTCCTTCCAACAAAGCTGAAATTGCAATATTATTCGAGCTCATCCAAACTGGGTGTGATGACACTATCGTGGGTATTATGAAAGAGACTTTTATGCCTGCTTTGTATTTGACAATTAACAAAACAAGTCTTGCCCAATTAGGTAAAGCTTGGATTTTATTTGCTAGTGGTTGTATCCAGTTGTTTGTGCCAAACTCTCCACTTGACCCCGCCATAGAAGATCACGTCAGTTTCAGTGTTCACCAACGTCAGCAACTGTTATGTGATCAACTCGCCGAATCGTGGAAAACAATTCGATCCGTGATCAGTGGCAATGAGCCTCTTCAGCTTGAGTTGTTATTGCCATCTTCCGGGGAAATACAGGAACTTTCTAAGTCTCCGGTTTACAGAAGCAACGAGAGTATGGACGAAGTATTTGACGAGTGGAAAGCTTTCATGGATTCGGCTATCGATACAGAACCTATATCCAAGCTTCTAGCCGCTGCTGAGCTGTCTACAATCGAGACAAATCTGCAAAAAGTTGGCATCTTTCACAACAACTCTGCTAACTTTATGATGCGCTTAAACAGCAAATACCCCATGTACGCTGATTTAAATGACATTCTCAATGGGTATATTTACAGTATTCGATTAGGGTTGGACTTGTTGAACATAGATAACCAAAACAAAGCTTCTCTATTCCCAGTTGCTTCTTTGTGGCAAGTAAACATCGAAAGCTTAAACGATGTGCCCGCAATCGAATCCATGTTTGAGTCTGTGAAGACAATGAATAAGACGCTTGGTAGCTCTTCAATCATGAGCGAGAAGGTGATGCTTTTTTTCATTAACTTATGCTTCGCACAAACGAAAAAAGGTGACGAAAAGCTTGTTTCAGTTATCAATCAAGCTTTCCAGTCTCTCTACTATAGATGGTACTACCGCAAGATGAAGCAGGAGGAAATCGCTGCTCAAGAGGGGTCTCTTTACAAACACAGGGATACTGATGATGCAGAACAGGATTTCAAGGATCTCTTTCCTGATTTTGAAGATGTGATGGACTTAAACGAGGAATCTAGCAAACCCACAGAAGCTTTTGAAGAAATTCATTATGAGCTTGCTCTCTCTTATGTTAACCACTATTTGAACAAAAAACAGTTGTCCTTGAGTGAAATTGTGGAACAAGGTTCCTTGTTATGTAGTGAATTACAACCAGAAAACTCTGGATTGATTCACGGAACCAACAATGCATCTCATTTATCTGCCTTACTTGTTGCCATGAAGGCCTCTCATGACCAATTTGCGACTGAGCTGGATGTGGAGGTCAACTTTTATCATGATCCATGTCCGTCACAGTTCAAGAGGGCGATGAAGGTAGTCCTCGGAATCTACAACTCGGTAGCGTCTTTGCTTGCTCAATGGCCTGAACATGCCACCTTGCAAACGATATCCAGATATGCGGACGAATTTTTGACTTATCCTTCAAGCTTCCCAATGAACAAACTCCTCTTCAAAATAGAAATATTGCACAACTCTTTGAATGAATGGGAAAAGTTTGCCTCAAGCCAGGTGTCTTTGAAAACGCATTTCGAAGAGATTACCAATCTTATAGTCTCGTGGAGAAAGCTCGAGCTCGCTTCATGGAAATGCTTGTTCACTTTTGAGAACAACGCTTTCCGAAAGTCCATAGGAAAATGGTGGTTCCATTTGTTTGACAGTGTTGTCATTCCCTATCTTCTGGATGATGAGGGTGATGAGGATATGGACGAAAAGCCTTCAGTTGTCCAAGTTTTAGGAGCTTTGAATGTCTTTATGAGTCAAACAAATTTTGGTGAGTTTGAGCCTAGATTGGATTTGGTGAAAGCTTTGCGAAATCACATCGCGGGTCTTTCAAATGCTGAAAGCGACATTCTCAATGGTCTCGGAAACTTTATCTCGTTTTACAACCAGTTTACTCCTATTATCAAGGAATCTATCAGTCAGACCAGAAAATCCTTGGAAAAGGATGTATCTGAGATCATTCTTCTCGCAAGTTGGAAAGATGTGAATATTGATGCTCTCAAACAAAGCTCGCGCAAGTCACACAACAATCTTTTCAAGTTGGTTCGGAAGTATCGGGATTTGTTGTCAACTCCAGTCGCACCTATAGTAGAGGCTGGAATTTCGAAGGACTCTGCTGTTGAACTTGGTCATTCTTCTGAACCGAGACATCTAAGATATGCAGATTTATCTAAAACCGAGAAGTTAGCCATCTTGCAAGCCTGTCAAGCTACCGCTAGATGGAATGAAAGGCCTGCCCGCTTAAAAAATATCGAGATCGTGGAAAACAACTTGAAGATTTATATTGAAAAGATTCTCAAAAGTCTGGCCCCCTCATTATACGCTTACACGAAGCAGATCATTGAGCAAATGGATCTGTTGCGTAAAGAAACGCCCTCGGTTATGAATGAAGAAACCAAGAAAATGGTAGCTGCATTAAAAACGCAGAAACATAAATTGCTCAGCGATACCTTCAAGGAATTGAGAAGAATTGGAGTGAAAACCACCATTAAGCCCGAGGTCAAGAAAGCTTTGGCAACTGTCAATTTGATACTTACTAACGGAAGTCACTTGAACTATAAGTCCATCAGTGGCATCGACGCCCATTACTTTAGATGTCTTGACATTTTGCCTCGGTTGCGAAGCTCTGTAGCCAGCGGCAATGAAGAAGTCCCACAGGCTGATCTTGAAAGGGGCCTTGCTGCTTCCGAGAATTTGATGCTTTCCTTAGTAAGTACAAGAACTCCTTTGACAAATCTTGCAGGGTCCGTTGAAAGAATCTCTGTGCTTTGCGAAAACATGATGACTGTTGCCCAAAACTCCGAGCATACTCTCGTCAGAGCCTCAGTTGTCCCTTCTATGGAATACAACTTGACGGAAATGACGTCTTTTGCCAGCAATTTGATTCGTGTTCTCGAATATGCGCTTGATGTTTCAAGCAGCGCTTCATACTTCCACAGTTCTGTGGACTCATCGATTTTTGTGGATGCGAAGTCAGAATTTACCTCAATCTTATCATCCTTACCCGATGAAAGCTCAAGAATCTACACAGAAAAAGAGGTAAAAATTGTTTCCGAGTTCAGGGCTAGCTTAGACAATTTGTTGCTGAATTTGCAGTTATGGGCTAAAAGAAATAGCGAGACTGCGTTCATTTCAGAAGTCGTTATCAAGTGTATCAACAACCTTTGCTACAAGCCTTTTTTGAACTCATCTACCTCATTGACAAGCTTGGCCGTCATTGAAGATCTTGAAGTGGAATTGAGATCGCTCTCTACATCAATCATGGTATCTGTTCAAAAAATATTGGAGCTCTATCAGGAAGTGATCACCGATGAAGACGATGGCTGGTTGAGCATAACCCAGCAAAGGTTGATGAAGTCTATCAAGCTTTTGCACTCAGGATCAATCGAGAGATCTCTCGAAAAGTGTATTGAACTAGTGCACAAAATCGAGCATAACAGTCATACCTCCACACTTTCGTCGGCATTGGTTTCTTTTACCAAGCCATTGATTGTTCAATACCATAATCTTTCAGTGTCATTGTTGTCAAAAACCAAACAAAACTACATTGAAATGGCGAAGTCTACATTCGTGCTCTTGAAGGCTTTACACACCTTGGCAACAGATGGATTTTGTTCTCCTGAGTTACCAAGTGAGCAAAAGAAGGATGACAATTTGCACGATGGTACTGGATTGGGGGATGGAGAAGGTGCCACGAACAACTCCAAAGATGAAGAAGAGGACGACGATCTAGCCGAGCACGCTCAACAGCCGAACGAAGAAAAAAACAAGGATGAGGAAGACGATGAAAATGATGATGCAGTCGATATGGAAGGCGACATGGCTGGAGATCTCGAGGAGACATCTGATCAAGATAAAGACGACGAGGATAAAGACGAGGGTGACGACGAAGATGATTTGGACGAGGAAGTCGATGATATCGACGACCTCGATCCAAACGCCATCGACGAAAAAATGTGGGACGAAGAGGCTAAAGAAGATGACAAGGAAAAAGATTCCGACAAAATGCCCCAGAATTCCGTAAATGACGACGATAACATGGAGGCCAATGAAGAAGAAGAAAAGGAAAATCCAGATCAGAAAGAAGACGATTCCAAAGACGATCAGAAGGATGGCGACGAGGAGAACGACGATGACGCCGAAAACGAAGAGGATGTTGGTGAACAAGAAGACGACGTTAAGAATGAAGAGAATGAGCAGTTGGATGACCATGTGCCCGAAACCGAAACTTTGGATCTTCCTGACGACATGAACTTGGACGAGGAGGAGGACGATGAGAACGACGAAGGTGAGGAAGAAAACCAATATGATGACAAGATGGACATAGAGGAAGAAGAGGAAGAGAAGGACCAAGCCCAGGAAGATCAGGATGGTGACAATGCTGAGGCTGTAGAAGACCAAAATGAAGGAGAAGGGTCGGATAACGACGTGGAGAGCGAAGAAGACGGCGTAGAGTCTGAAATGGAGGGCGGTGAAAAAGACGTTGACGAAGAGGCACAAGAGATGGACTCAGAGGAAGACATCGCAGATGCCCCGCAAGATGAAGACAAAAAGGAGGATGACCAAGAGAATGCAGCCGAGAATGGCGAGGAGGCTGTTGAAGGTGAAGAAGGCGCAAATAACCAAGACAATGACGAGGAGGTCGATATGGACTCTGCCACGCGAACCGAGGCTGGCGAGCAAGGCGATGGTGCGGATAACCAGGCCATGGAAGAAAAGGACGACGTCGGTGCTTCTGGCACGGCTTCTTCCGACATGAAGCAGGAAGACCACAAGGAAGAGGATAAGGCTCCCAATGACGACGGGGCCCGTGACGAGATGAAGGAGTCATTGAAACAGCTTGGTGATACATTGAAGGAGTTCCATCGCCGCCGTCAAGAGATCAAGGAGGCTTCGCTTGATGAAAATCAGCAGGAGGACAAGGCCGATGTAAAGCCCGACGAATTTCAACATGTGGACGGCGAAAACACCGAAAATGACACGCAAGCTTTGGGTGCTGCGGACAACAAGGATCAGGTGCAGAGCATCGACGAGGACATGGCAATTGACGAAGAGGAAGATGAGTCAGCCAAACTCGAGGAGGATGCAGCACAAGTCAAAAACGAAGATGATATGGACATCGACGAAAAAGACAATGCGGACCAAGACCAGGTGGCAGAGGACGCAGAAGACTTCGAAGGAAAGACCAAAGGAGGCATTGTTGGCGAGAGGAGACACACTGAGGAACCTGGAGCAGACGATGTACTCCAAAAGCAAGAACTCGAAGAAACTGTCGCCGAGCAGGAGTTAGATGCGTACCGCGAGGACGATTTTGTCATCAACAGAGAAGATGTGCCCGCCATGAGTCTTGACCACGCGAGACAGATCTGGAGAGACAGCGAGATCGCCACACAGGAACTTGCTTCTGGTCTCAGCGAGCAGTTGAGGTTGATCTTGGAGCCCACTTTGGCCACGAAGCTCAGGGGGGACTACAAGACTGGTAAGCGTCTCAACATGAAGCGTATTATCTCCTACATTGCCTCGGATTTCCGGAAAGATAAAATCTGGCTCAGACGCACGAAGCCTGCCAAGAGACAATATCAGATCATGATTGCTGTGGACGACTCAAAGTCAATGACTGAGAGTAAGTCTACCGAATTGGCATTCCATAGTATTGCACTCGTTTCCAAAGCTCTCACGCAATTGGAGAGCGGTGGATTGTCCATAGTCCGGTTCGGCGAGGATGTGAAGTTGGTTCATCCTTTTGACAAGCCCTTTAACCAGGAGACTGGTGCCAATGTGTTCCAATGGTTTGACTTCCAACAGGAGCGCACCGATATCAAACAGTTGTGTTCAAAATCCTTGAAAATCTTTGAAAATGCCCGCTCGACTTCTAGCAGTGACTTGTGGCAATTGCAAATTATCATTTCTGATGGTGTCTGTGAGGATCATGCTACTGTCCAGAGATTGGTGAGAAAGGCGCGAGAGGAGAAGGTTATGCTTGTGTTTGTTGTTGTGGATGGAATCACATCCAACGAATCGATTTTGGAAATGTCCCAGGTGAGTTATGTTCCTGACCCTGTAACGGGTATCATGTCTCTCAAAGTTGAGAACTATTTGGACACTTTCCCCTTCGAGTTTTATGTCGTTGTGAGGAACATCAACGAACTTCCTGAAATGCTTTCATTGATCTTGAGACAATATTTCTCTGAGGTAGCAAACATGTAAGCTGAGATAAATCGCAGGATATACTAGCCTTGAATAAAGATTTTATTGAGTTGTCTGTAATGTAGCTGATCTTTTGAAATTACCGTTGCCGAGTAATCTTCTATTTAAATAACTTCAGGTCTCTCTTCATCTTCATCGAATTTCGAAGTATTGAAAAGACCATTCCGTGGACAAAGTTCGGTTTGAATTTTGCCTCTTTAATAATTAATCTGTTGGTTAGTACTTGTCCGTTTGTGAATCACACCAATATTGAAAAAAAAACTAAATATTCTAGAACTAACGCTGATGCATTTTGACTCCGTGGTCTTGAATCACGAATTGCATGACAACTACCCGCCCAACGGTCAGCAACATGAACGCTTGCACTTCAAATCACCCGTAGCATGGACGTTGGGAACGACTGCGCTGGATTGTTGGTCAATTTGTATGCATTCGTTTTTCTCGACCCCGCATGTGGCAAAATGCAATACCAGCGTCACAAAACCAAAATAGAGCATTTCGTCAATTGTTTTCCCAAAGTAAAGACGTCCAAACGGGACCGTCTGACAAACAACACCATCATTGTTTGTATTGAGTGTAGGCATAATTTATAGATTTTTTGAGATAATGTCGCCCTTTTACGATAACTTTTGCTTTGTTCCATCACAGACATAACGGCCTTAACACACCTTAAACTATAGCAAGTCCAAAATCACGCAAAAGAGTGACCACCCACAGGAACAATAGCGTGAAAGGAGGCTGGAATGTGAAAACTTATGATGAACTAGCACGTATCCCTTCACAGGAAGAGGACATTGGAAGTACGCAAATACGCTGAATTCATTCCAAGTGTTGTCCGTATTTTGAGCTGGACGAAACACGCAATCACTAAAAGACATCCAAAGCTCAAAGAGAGCTTCGACGCCAAGAAACTCGTCTTGAATTTCCTTCATGTTCATTGATGATCACCATAATGAGACATATTGGTTAAATCGCTTTTAAGCATTTAATGTCAACAAATATGTGTGAGGCCAGGCAATCGAGTTTGGAGTTCAAGCACAGAAGACAAAAGTGGTACCACATAGAGAGATGTCAAGAAAGAAAACGGTAACTCATTTTGCTGAGTTGGCCACCACACGAGCAATGCAGAGTGACATGTCGTCCATTTTTCCCCCGATGCTGGATCCAGACTGCTGCAGAGCATTCACCTTCTCGTTATAGGGCGTATAGGCGTTGTCGTCAAACGCCACCAGCTTGCATTTAGCTAAGATCTTGTTGCATGCCACACGCACGGACCCATTGGATGCAAGGTACTTATTGACCATCTCCACGAGCTCACGGTCAAACAAATTATCGGAGATCCCGTCCGAACACATCACTAGAACGTCGTTTTCCTTGAGTAACACCTCGTCAATCACAGCCATTTCCGATGGCATGTGACCCAACGTCTGCGTGCCGATTTGCTGCGGACACAAGTTGGCAAGCATCTGCTCGGAATTGGTGCATACAATCTCCCCCTCCCTGAGAACCAAGAGTCGCGAGTCGCCGATGCTGATATACTGGAGCTTATCGCCGCTCAACATGCCCAAGATGAGCGTGGACAGCCCCTCGAGGCCCTGCAAGTCCATGAGGTGTGACGTGTGAAGAAAGGAGTCGTCCAAGACCTGCTGGATGTCACGGGAGTTCAACGCATGCGGCATGTGGCTCAAGCGGTACTCGGTCAAGAGCCGGCTGAGGGTCTCTAGCATCAGCCTGGCCCAGATTCCCAGAGATCCATGGTCGCCCGCCGCTTCCCATCCCGACACGCCATCCGCTATCGCCATCACTGTGGGCAGGACGAGCATCGCATCATCTCCAGCCTTTATCAGCAACGTGTCTACGGGCGAGCCTTGCGGCCGGCGCCGCGGCAAGAGCGAGTTGAGCTGCGCCGGGTCCGTGAGGTCACTGAGCGAGTGCACGGTTGCGCCGGCGCTGAATGAGTGGTGGGCAAACGACGCATGCCCCACGTCAAGTCTGTACACATGCGAAGCCACGCGGCGCATCTGCTCACGCGTGACCACGGGGTACCGTATGAACGGGCTGGACGCGTTTTCCCGCTGCTCGTGTGCCTCCTCTTGTTCCTGCTGGCGCAGCTTGGAGAATCCAAACACACGCTTAAGCGTACGGAGCACGGCGTTTGCAGCCGGAGCTGCTGGCGGCTGCAGAGACTGCAGTTCCGTACGTGGCGTGCTGTTCGTTGGCGGGTATCGAAAAGTGGCCGTAGACGTCAACAGCCGGCGGCTGGCAATGTGTGCAGCCATTTTGGGCAGTGGTGTCAAGTGCTGGCGTAGGCCAAAAGTGCCCGCGACGCTCGGTCTGAGTGACATTCTGTGGAAACAAGCTTTCTTGAAGAGAGGCGAAAGAGGGTATTTGTAGCGCGCTGCTTGAACGGCGTGAAGGGGAAGCAGGGGCTTTATGTTGAAGCGCAGAAAAGTCGTATGCTATTGCTAAGGGCCGCATAGCGCATCCGGCCCGATGAGGCGATGACCTGCTCGGTTGCACCTGCACACAGGGCCGCCGCCTTGCTTTCCGCGGCCCCGGTTTCGCACCCAAATAGAGACGACGGCCTAGGGTCGGTTTCTAATGGTTCATATTTTTGCATGGTGGCTAAGGCTTCTGCGCATGGTCTCGGAGGATCAACCTGGAATTCGATTTTTCCAACTCTGCACGTGCAGTTAATCCTGGCGGCGCCAAATATCTCTTCTTTTCTTTTCTAATTCTGTGCTGAATTGGCTATATAATTGTAGAGAACTCACTTGGCAGACGTGTGTCATTCTCCTTAGTCCTCGCTTACAACAGCATCATAAGCAACCTTGTACGGCGCAGTGAACCCAGTATGAATACGACATTGCATTACACCCTGGTTCACCAACATCTCCACTCCAGGAACGACGTTCCACTCAAACTTCTCCTTAGCAATCTTCATGACAGGAGTGACTCTGGGTTTATAGGCAGCATCGAGGAGAACTGGATGGATTCCCTCCTTCTTCTCTTGTATGCCTTTGCACAAGACGCGCTCAAGCTTGTTGAGTAACGACTCGTCAAGAGGCTTGTCAGCAGGCACACACGAAACAATCAATGACACCTTCTCGGCGGCTTCCACTTCCTCCGTAGTCTCCAAGACAGATATATTGAAATGGGCGGGTAACTCTTTCTTGACTTCATGTAATTTTGAGCTAGTTCTGTTCACCATGTATATGTTTTTGCATCCCAATTTGTTCAAGGCATAAGCAGCAGCACGCGAGGTCCCGCCGCTTCCCACAACCAAGCCATTGAGCTCCGAATTTCCGACTGATGGCACGCCGTTTCTGATGAGAGAATTCGTGATTCCATACCAGTCAGTGTTGTCACCCAAAAATTTGCCTTGCTGACCTTCAATCGGCTTGACGGTATTAACAGCACCAATTATTTTGGCAGAATCACTGAGCTGCGTGACGTATTTCATAATATCCAATTTCAAGGGAATCGTAACCGCCAAGCCTCCGAAATCTGGTCTTTTCATGACCTCCTCGAACACCTTGCTCGCGTCATCTGACTCAAACTTGTCAAAAACATACGGCAAACACAATTCATTGTAGACCGCGTTGTGCAACGCAGGAGATCTTGAGTGTGAAATTGGTTTCCCCACAACTGTAAATCTTTTTTTCTTCATGCCTCCAATCTCGCTGAAAGATCTGTTGATTTCCGCGACTGTGAGTAAACCTTCCTCAATGTCAACCGGTGCAACTTCACTCGTCACAGACGTGAAGAATGAGTTCAAAACGCGGGACAATTTGCCCTGCTCGCCTATGTTGTACACGATCAACGGGATCTGCGTGTTGTTCGATCTGAAGTACTCAGCGTCAATGTTGTCTTGGAAGCACGTTGCTTTTCCAACAAGACGTACGACATCGGCATTCAAGCCAATTGCCTGGTTGTATTTGTTTCCATATTCTGCATTTTTCCATTTCAAATCACCAGAAACATCAACGTAGGTGGCAATAACTTTGGTAAATGCTTTGTTGTTGATGATGCGTTTGACACTGTCTTCTGCACCGGATAACTGAACATCTAAATAGTTCAGTCCAAGTTTGATACCCAAAAGACTCAATTCTTCAAGGAGACTGGTTTCGTTGTCGGGGAACTTACCGCCCTGACTTTGTGTCCTGATAGTGAAGATGATGGGCAAAGAGACAAACTTTCTCAATGTTGCAGTTTGATCAGCAACAAAAGAAGGATTGTAGCTCTTCATTGTATCAACTCTAAGCTCGACAGCTTCACATCCAGCTGTAATTTCCTCCAACTTCTCAGAGATATCGTTCAAATCTTCGTACGCTAAGGTCGCAACAAAAGATCTGTGATTTGGAACGCTTTTTATCTGCGAGCCAGTGATTGTTGCCAAATAACTCATAAAAGAGTGTCTCAACTGATTAAACTCAGATTCACTATCACAATGCGATGAGTAGAAATGATAGTTTGAGCATTCATGATACCACTTTTCTCTTCTCACCCAGACGTCTTTGATTTCACTAACATAGGCAGGCCTGGTAGTGTCTGAACTCAAAAATACAATTGTTTCATCGAGATCGCGGTGTAAATGAAGAACAATACCCTCAGACTTGATGTATTCCTTCAAGATCTTTCGAGATTCGTCTCCCTCAATAACCCCACCCCCGGTAGAGATTACATGACCACGCGCATTCTGTGTAACACAATCTTTCATAATGTCAGCTTCAAGCTCCCGGAATTTTTCCCAACCATTCATCTTGATGAAAGCCCTAATGTCACCATACTTCTCTTCAAACACGGTGTCTAAGTCAAGAAGCTGAAAGCCCATAGAGTTTGCCATCCATCTGCTCAAAGTCGACTTCCCAGCAGCTCTCATGCCAATGACAATGACTGAGCGGTCGCCATTGCTCTTTTTGTTTATCAACAATCTAGGGTCATCCAAGTCCTTAGCCGGCTCGTAACCATCAAGAGTTGCCTTGAATTTCGTGTGCAAAACATCCCACCATCCTGGCCAGGTCTTACCGGTACAAGATCTTTCAGTGATCAACACCGGCTCTCTGCACATACCGGCTAACAAAGAAAAGGACATCGCCACTCTATGATCATCATATGTATGAACTCCACCGTTCTCAACCGAGGGCACCTTCAAATCATCGATAGCAATACCATCAATTTCAATGCCATCGGGCAATTCTCTAGTAGTTACGCCAAACTTGCGTAACTCATCAACCATGGCCAAAATTCTGTTACATTCCTTTACTCTCTGATTTGCAATGCCTGTGATTTGAGTAGACTTGCCGTCATTAGCAATCGCCGCAACGACAGAGGCAGTTAAGAAAGCATCAGTCATTGGCTCCATGTCCACGTGTGGCAAAGACTTCAATGTGCCCCTTTTGGGACCTGTGACTGTCGTCGAGGTAACCCCTTGTTCAACAATGCAGCCCATTGGTTTCAAGACGTCAACGGCAAATCTAGCATCACCTTGGAGAGAGGAAGATCCGATGTTAGGCACAGTACAGGACGTACCAGTCATGGCGGCAAATGCCAAGGGATATGTCGCGGAGGATGCATCAGACTCCACCTCATACACAGGCGGATTTTTGTAGACACCCTTAGGGATGTGGTAGGTATGGGCCTCAGTAGCGGACTCGGTCACGTGAATGCCAAAATCTTTCATCATGGCGATGGTCATGTCGATGTATAGCTTGGAGATGGGCTTTCCACCCACCAAAGCCAAAGTGACTTCTTCATCGGCGTATGGGGCGCACATCAAAATGGACGACACATATTGGGAGGAGATAGTTGCGGCCAATTCGATTCTACCGCCACGTAATCCCTGGCCGGCCTGCAACTTTAATGGCAAACTACCAACGCTGTTGAGGTATTCGATTTTAGAGCCATTTGCGGTCAATGCATCAACCAAAGGCCCGATGGGCCGCTCCTGCATTCTGGCATTGCCTGTCAAGATGGTGAAATTGCCCGAGTCCTTATTAACAGAAACAAGCGAAGCCACAGTAGTCAAAAAACGAGATGCCGTGCCGGCATTGCCTAGGTAGAGCTGTTCGTCACACGTGATCAATTTTCCGCCGTTGCCTGTGAGCACGATAGTGTCACCATTGTCCTCTGTGGCGATGGTCGCGCCCTTCAAGGCGGCCACAGCGGCGAGCATGTGTTTGGTATCGTCTGAGTGAAGCAAGTTCTTGATACGCACGGTGCCCTGGCCAAGCGCTGCCAAGACCAACGCTCTATTAGAAATAGACTTGGAGCCTGGGGGAGTCACGGTGGTGTGCTGGGGCACCACCGCGGCGTCAAACGGATGAACTAATGTTTCGTCGGTCAAAACAACGCGCAAGTCCAGCTTGGAGACCTCGTGGGCACGGAGCTCGTAGCACTTGCCAATAGCCTCGAGGATCACGGTGCGGATGCGCGCGCCGTCGTTCTTCTTGTCGATGGCCATTTTCTGCAAGAGGGTATCGATGTTGAGGAAGTGGCGCTTGTGTGCAACGGCCTGGCGGAAGATGGGATCATCTATAGACACGGGCAAGCCGTAAGCAGCAATGCACTTCACCAAGCGGGCCACCGCGGTCGGGCTCAAGACGCCCCAGTAGCGGGCCAACTCTGCCTCTTTGACCATGCCTACGGCAACGCACTCGCCGTGAAGCGCCTGCGGGGTCACGACAGCCTCGATTGCATGGCCAATGGTGTGGCCAAAGTTGAGCAAGTTGCGCAAGCCGCCCTCCTTTTCGTCGGCGGACACGACCGCGGCCTTGACACGGATCGACTCCAAGACAGTCTGGACCAAAGGCTCGCGGATGGTGGCGAGATCAGCAGCAGGAGCGCTTACTGCCGCGAGGAAAGGCTTGGCGAAGTGCTCGAGGCGCGAGAACTCGTCCTCGTTCCAGATGGCGGCGGTCTTGACAACCTCGGCCATGCCGTTGACGAACTGGCGCGCGGGCAACGTCAGCAAGAAAGACACATCCACAAACACGTAGCGCGGCTGGTGAAACGCACCGATGAAGTTCTTGCCCGCGGGCGTGTCGACGGCGGTCTTGCCGCCAATGGCGGAGTCCACCATTGCGAGCAATGTGGTGGGCACCTGGACGAAGCGCACGCCGCGCATGAACGTGGCCGCGACAAAGCCAATCATGTCGCCAACGACACCGCCGCCCACGGCGAGCACGAGCGTGTCGCGTGTGCACCCGTGCTGCAAGAGGAAGTCCTCGACATGCGCCTTGGTCTCGCGCGACTTGTTGTTTTCGCCGGGCGACACAGTGTACGCCAAAAGCCGCAGGCCCGGCGCACGCTCACGCATGGCTTGCGCAAAGCTGGCCTTGAGCGTCTGGAACGGCGCCGTGCGCTCCATGTGGCTGTCGGTGATAATCACGTACGACGACAGCGGCTCGTGGGCGAGAATCTCATCCACGATGTGGTTCTGGATGCCGTAGCCGACGTGGATCGACTCGCGGCCGAGAATCAGCACCTTCTCTACTCCAGACATCTTTCGGAATTTGGGTCTATGGAGTGGCTCGGGGAGGGTCGTGGTGGATGAAGGGTGTTTGGAACGGGTGGAAAAAAAAAATAAGATATAGGGTGCGCGGCCCACGGGCCAGTTATGAGCATGGGAGCGGTGACGGTTTTCGCGCGCGGCTGGCAGAACAAAGTGACTCAGGGCGCACGGTGCAGGACCCCGTGCGGCCTGCCGCCTATTGAGGCAGAGCATCTGCGCTGCCGCAAACGGAGCCAAAATGGCCCATTGCTGCTGGAAACGTTTTTGTGGCTGCGGCGCTGCGGGGGCCTTTGGCGGCGCTCTCAGATCCTTGCGGCGGAAGCGCTGGGAGCGGATCTCCAGAAGCCACTGTGGGGCGGGGCGGGCGCGCGGGGCCATACAGGCCCTGGGGCCGGGTCTATGCTAGAGCGGCCGGGCCTATGCTAGAGCGTGCGCTGCCAGTCACACCACTTGTTGCACCCGCGCACTTGATACCTGGTGGTTTGGGGTAGAATCGCATCCAGAACCGTAGTCCGTGGGCTGTGCATGCTAGTGTGACACGTGCCACCAGAAACGGCATTCTATGCATGCCAAGGGTCATTTTGCTTTCTTCTGAATTCCCAAAAGGACATGTGTTGAGGGAAGTATTCGAGGCGTAGATCTGGGGAATTGCAGGCGCGCCCGTGCGAAACCAGATGGCTCATTTGCACCCTTGGCTGGGCAATGTCGCGCACAGTTTCTGGCCAAAGCATGCATCTTCATTGTAGTAGTGATGCATAGCTTTAGGTATCATCTTTCATCGGCAAGTCGGCCAAGGCCTACAGCAGGAAACGGAAGGCACACGGCTGAGAGTGGGAAGCTGCCTCGATCCAGCCCAATTTCATGGCATTCTCATGGCATTCTCATGGGATGCAACTGCTCTGTTTCGAAGCGTACGTTCCTCTAAGGCATCCTCGTGGACCCTCGAAAACACGACGCTTTCAGAATCACTCGGATGTTAAACTATTTTGCGTTCATCCACTCTACTTTGCGGCATACGCTGGTTCAGCTCTCAATTCAGATTATTCACTTTAGAACGTTCAATCGCTACTGGCAACATCCTCAGTACCACGAGTATTCGGAAGCTACAGTGTTTCTACTGAATATACGCCGTCAAACCTATATAGGTGGCGTAGCAAGTTCTGTATTTGCATGCACTTACATGACTAGAGATTCAAACAAAATGCGTGCTCCTCGCATAGCCATGGACCCAGTACTCCGGGTTGGTAGCCCCCGGTTGGTAGCCCCAGTTGGTCGCTTGTCGTTTGTAGTATGATGTGCAGCCCTGATGCCAAGAAAAACGCTGAGGATATAGAATATGGCAATCCAGTTCAGTCCTAGGTCCAGACTGTCTATGCCGCTTAGTCCAGCCCATTGAATTGGGCACGGATATGCTCCAAGCACTCGTCGGCAGACCCGGCAGGATTGTCCAACTGCCACTTCATGACATTTTGCGCAATGTCCCGCATCCACGGCCCCGGCTTTCGCTGGAGCGCCTTGATGATGACCTTGCCATCTATGATTGGTTTTGTCAAATGGACGCCGTTGAGGGCAAGCTCGTCAATAGTATCCAAGAACAGCTCGTACTGCGCGAGCACGTAGTTGGCCTGGCTTAAATCAACGTCGGGATCGATCGGCGGGCATACGTCAGTATTGAGAGGCAAAGGCGCGATGGCGCCGAGGTAGGCGTGATACGCGTTGGCGACGACGTTGACACTGAAGTAGTTGCCAAACTGGCGCATGTAGAGCCCAATATCCGAGCGCGCTACGTCTTGCGGGGCCGCGAAGTAGGTGGCCATGAAGGAGCCCTCTGCAATGTCCGCTGCGATTTGCGAGCACGTCTCGTGCTCCACTCTTCCGTAGCGAAGGCCCTCCTTCAAGATGGCCTCGATGTAGCTGATGGCGTAGAGCTTCTTGGCCTGCGCCTTGACCCGGATGCCCCCGTATGGGTGTAGCGTGAAACAGAGCCAGAGCATCTTCTGCAAGGGCCTGGAAGCGAGCGTCTGCTGCGCCAACGCCTCGAGCTTGGGCGTGGCGCTGAGGCTTTTGAGAAAGGCGGCGTAGTGGCGCGTGGCCTCGTCGACGGCCTTTGTCACGTGGTCCCTCGCAAGCTCGATTTCGTCAAGCACGGCCTTCTCGTTGCTTTGCTGGATGGACGCAGCAAACGCACCCGCATCAAAGAGACAGTCAGTCAAGGCCACGTGGTTCACGAGCCGGAGACCGTACGGCACGTTGCTGCTCTCCAAGATCTTGTGGAGCTCGACGCCCACGCGCTCCCTGCTGATTTTGGTGACGAGCGTCTCCTTCATGTGCGCGTCCTTCATGGCCTCGAGCGTGGCGGCCTCGACGGTGAAGTCGAAGCGGCAGGCAAAGCGCACGAGACGCAACGCCCGGAGCGGGTCGTCCAAGAACGTCTGAAGCGGATGCAAGGGCGTGCGCAAGAGGCCCGCACGGAGGTCCGCGAGCCCGCGGCCCGTGAAGTCCTCTATGGTGTCCTCGGTGAGATTATAGAACAAGGCGTTCAACGTCGCGTCCCTGCGCATGGCGTCCTCCTGGGCGGTGCCGTACTCAACCACGGGCACCCTGCTGTCTGCGCTGTACAGCTCGTTGCGGAGGTTGACGAAGTCGACGTCGAGCCCGAAGAGCTTGGTCGTGCATGTCTCCAAATGCTTGGACTTTTCTGGGTTCCTCTTGATCGTGTGCAAACTCGTGGCGTTCTCGCCGAGGCACGTGCCCGTGGCGGCGGCCCACTGCATCAACTGCGTGGCAAAGGCCTCGCCCGAAAGCACGTTGATGGCAATGTCCAAGTCGTTGCTCTCGTCGCCGAGCAACTTGTCGCGCACCCACCCACCGGTGATGCGGAGCGCCAACGGCTGCTCCGACGAAGTACCCGCCTGGCGCTCATTGTACTGCGTGCAAAAGTCCACGAGCACGGCCTTGATCTTCTGCTCCGTGGCGTTCAACGCGATCTTGTCAAGCACGGGTCTGCGCATGCTGGGGCCGGGAAACAACTGGGGACAGCGCACTGGGGGATGTCGGGGCGCGTACTGAAATTTGTGGCAACGAACCAGGAAGCGCCGCATGGGCCGTGGAGACATGTGCCTGGGCAATGCCCGCACTATGGGCTGGCGATGCCGCCGCGCTCGGTGCAGGTCTCATGGGCACCGTTGGCGGAACCCTTATGCCTGGAGGCCAAAGTGGATGTGCCTATAGGCACCGTGCTCCGCGGCGCTCGCACCAAGAATCCGGCCGCTCTTGTAGGAACGCGGTTTCGGTGCTGCTCCGAGCCGTTTGTGTCGTGGTGAATTGGGCCATCGCGGCCACTGCTAGGACTGCTTAGTGCGGTCCCTGATGAGCAAAGTCTTGCTTTCTCTTCTCTTCCATGGTTTTGGCGTGCGCAACTAGCTCTGTATGCGCCCGCTCGGGTCTGTCATGGACCCCCTGGCTGGGCGCCAAAGTTTCTGGGACAGCCATTTCCGATGCCAATGCAAGGATGAATGTGATGGTCCCGGCATTGGAATGCACTCAGACGCATGGAGAATTTCCTGATTGATGTACCTCAATGCGTCGATTGATGTTTCTGGTCAGAATTGTGCTTCCCGCTGAAGAGCCCTCGGGCCCGGCCCCCAATGTCGATTCATGGCGACCATTTGTACTCGTCAAAATTATTGAACCAACGTCCAGAGTTTGCACAACAGCCTGTGTGGCGTAATGGTTAGCGCATTTGACTTCTAATCAAAAGATTCCGGGTTCGAGTCCCGGCATGGGTTCTGCGTTGCGGCTTTAGCTCAGTTGGGAGAGCGTCAGACTGAAGATCTGAAGGTCCTGTGTTCGATCCACAGAAATCGCATTGTTTTTTTTTTATTTTTTAAAAAATAATTTTGGCAACAGCTTTGTAAATCAACTTGGCAGTGTCTGCTGTTGTTGTTGTGTTTTTTTTTAGAATTTTCAATTGTGATTATAACTACTACTCTAATGCCCTCGACACTCACGTAGCCAATGCACGCGCTCTCTTCTTCATCCAGTATGCTTTGGCATCGTCTCGGCTCACAATCCGCGGATCTAGTTTGTCGATATTCTCTATATTGCATCCGTGCAAGAGTAGTAGCTCGGAAATGACAAAGTATCCACATTCTTCTCCTTCCTCTCTCACTTCGATTCGCTTGCGTAAAGAGTACTCGAAAAGCGTCACTGATAGCGGCTCAGACAAGTGCAGGCTCGACATTTCGAGCATGAGGTTCGGATCAGCGCCACAGTTGAGCCATTTCATCACCTCGCTGATCTCTATTTTCCTCGTGGCTTCGACAAGTTGCGTGTTGATGTCAGCAACCGGTACCATAAATGCCCGTTTTATATACTTTTGCCTGATGTATTGTAGCCTTTGGGAATCAGAGGCCTCAGGGCCAAGCTTTTGTGGTAACGCTGCTTCAAGATAGCTATTCACAAGCGCATTGTTTGTATATCTGAGCAACACGCGGCTCTCATCCAAAAAGTTGTCTAGTTTAAGCGACTTCACTTTCGAGATATGCGAGCCCATGTTTCGATGACACGATGAGCACCTCACACAGATGACCACACAGAAAGTCATGGAAAACCACTCGACCATGTTGGTGGATTTGCAGTCGGCACATCTGCTGTTTTCGCTTCCCACAATGGATCTAACGCTTTGTAGTAGGTTCTCATCGGATAGGCAAAACAGTTCCGAGTAAACTGAAACTGGCAGGCTACGTCCATCATCATTTGGGGTGGTCTGAGCTGGCGGCTTGGGTAAATTGGTGACTACTTTTAGCTTTTGTGTCCGCTTGATGAGTCGGTCCGTCAACTGGCCTGCATTGTATAAGGCCTTGATCCATTGACTCCGCTCGTCGTCATTGATTGCCTGGAACACGTGACGCTGGCCCAAGGACGTTATGATTTCAAGACAGAATTGTCGTTTTTCCTTTGTGATGGGTTTCACACTGGCCAACGCAATGTCAATAGGCCTGTTAATGGGCTGCGTGCCGTTTCTCCAATCCGAATACTCAATCAACTGGCCCTTTCTAAGCACCACCCATTCTTTGTGCCAGCCTGGTTTTCCCTGACCTCCCAATGCATATAGAATTCCGGCAAAGTTGGCGTTTTGATCATCACCCGAAGGACTCCAGGGACTGTTGGGATCTGAATCTGTGCTGGGCGAGGAATTCTTTGGAATGTTGGGGAATACCATATCTAGATTGATATTAGCCCTGTCGATGGCAAGTTTTTGGTTTCCCTTTGGTGGATCGCTTTGGTGTGCGGACACCGAGTTCAACGCATTTGACTTAATCACTGTAGTCAACTCCTCGTTGGTACAGCACGCCTCTATCATTTGGCGAAGCTGTAATTTTTCACTGTTAAAGCGGGAAAGACCATTCAAGAATAAACTCGCCTTTTCTGGAAGAAGATTGGGGCTGTACCTCCTGTCCTTGAAAAGCTTAAAATCAAGCACTCCCTCTTTTTGAGGCAAGTTGCAGAACTTGAAAAGATTCTCTAAAAGTTGATTAAAGTACTGGTTGTTGGAAGAAGAATTCAAAGCATTCAAGTAGTCAAACTTGGAGAGCTCAAAACTCTTGCGCTTGAGCAAAAGCTTCAGCTCGGGTCGGTCTTTTTCATTGGATAAGTACTTGTGAAGCCAGTCGTAGTACTCCTTGCTCTGCTTCTCAAAGCTCTTTCGGCTAGACACGATCTCAACGCTGCCATCAGTACTCGTGGAAGACATACAATAAGAGATCATTTTCGGCATCGTCTGTGCGGCAAAAACATCCTTGATGATGAACGTGAGGTTTCGCACCATGGGCTCGAAGACGTTCTTCAATGCCTCAGCAAAGCTCTTGTGTAAGTCCAATTTTGCTAGTAGAGGATTAAACAGATAGCGCACAACAGCTTCTAATGACTCAATTAGCTTGCTACGTGCGGTTATGAGCCGTTTCAAGGACGTTTCAAGCCCGCGTACCTCATCCTGGAGACTGAGCATGGCCTTCTTCAACTTGGGCGTGTCCTGCTCATACGCTGCAAGCAGGGTACGAAATTCAGGCCCGTCGTGGATATTGAAAGAAAATGCCTTCCGAAGATCCAGCAAGCGAAATTCTAGGTTTGGTGGTCTCTTGGGTAATTCCGGCACATGTTCGGGCTCTCGGGCCGATTTGTAAACAGTTGCTTCCACCCAAATCTGGAACCAGAATATACACTGCGACCCTGTCTCGCTATGCTGCCAGACAGATACTGTAAGCACGTTGTTTGTGGCCTTCTTCTCATTAAAAGTATCGTTTACGACGACCCTTCGCAGCAGATCCTCCGGAACTAAGTCCGAGAGCGGGATTTTTGATGCATCTTCCAGCTTGCAAGCAAGACAGTCGTGCATCTGCTGCATGAGCAGCGCCAGAGTAGATGCGGTGCCGTAGGATTTATGAATGACCAAGAACTCTTGGCTTTCAGCTTTGCATTCAGTGTGGAGGGCATCTACCTCAATTTCTAGCCTATTGTAGGAAGCGGGCACGACTAGAAGAAGCGGTGAGGGCCCATTATCGTTGGTAATATACTTGAGCGGGTTTTCCACGGACAGATGGATATTTGTATGAGTGATTTTGGAGCACATGTCGTTGTTTAAACAAACCTGGACTCGTGACATGCTTGTCTCATTGCTCAAGGTCAAATTGGCTAGGCGAGCAATGTGCGACTCGCCCGGGATACATTGAAAAGCCAAAGGAAAGACTGCCGAGGCCATGGTCGTGGAAGTCTATATTATAGTACTGCTTTTTCTTTGTTTCAAGACTTGTATGCCAAGCAGTTGCATGAGTTGCATATGCAGTTTTTGAGTAGCCTGGTGGTATGTGCAAGCATTATTATTGTCGTCCTTAGCAGAGACTGTAGCGAGCCTGTAATGCTAGTAAGTAGCCTACGCACGTCATTAAAGCTCTTTTGCCAGTTGGTATCAGCTATGTAAGAAGGCACTTGTGAAGAATTATGATAACGAAGAAAATAAGCATGACAATTTATTCTTATATATTAACCCAGTGCTTTGATAAACAATAATCTTTTTGGGAACAAAATTTCGCAAAAAAATTTAAAAACTTGAGAAAAGGAAAAAAAGTATCATTAGATATGTATTTGAATCTTTACTCAGATCAAAAACCGGCATTCTGTCAAAAACACTCACCCATGAACTATTCAGTTACCCCAAAGTTGCTCAAACAATTTGGGGGCAGGTATGTTAATTGCTACGAATTTCTTGCTGGCTCCGCAGCCTCTTCTTCCTGCGCAATCGCAGGGGCCTGCATACAAACAAGCATTGTCCTCTATTCGCTTCGCCAGCCCTCACTGGAATTTCTCCGCATTCGCTAGTGTCTGACAATGCAAACGTGGTGGAGCTGTGCCTTGGAGACGAATTGAAAAAAAAAAAAGAGAGACTCGACTAAAAAAAGACACGATGCCCACTGTCGGAATTGAACCGACGATCGCCTCATTACGAGTGAGGCGCCTTACCACTTGGCCAAGCGGGCAGCTGCCATATGTATTGCATTTTAACGGACTGCTGCACTCGTGCCACGTGTCCAAAGACACGCGCCGCGCTTAAATGCCCTTGCCGTATACGCTTGTTTTTTTTGCCTTCATCATGTATTATAACACCGTACGACACGATCACCTTCGTGGCAAACAAGCAGTACTTTCACACAGTTAAAAACAAGTGCCATGAGTCACTCTCAGGAAATGGGAGCAGGCACGCTTTATGATTGACACTTCTAGTAGCAGGATCCTGGAACCATCAGAAGCCGCGCCCAGAATGAGTACCTCAAAGCTTCGAAATAGAGCATCTAGGATGTTGGGCATGTAGAGCCGGGCTCTTTGAAAACACAGCTCCTTCGGAACGCAAAGTTGGTCTGGACGAAATCAAATTCACAAGCATCTGAACCGGATCGGATTCTCACTGAGCTCACGTTGTCCCGACGCGACTGTAGATGTCTGGTATTCATACAGCGCATATGAAGGGTGGTTTCGGGGCACGATAATTACGATCTTTTCCAGTGGCCTTATATTGGCGCATTGGGTGAGTGATGTAACACTTTTCCTAGCCCGCACGAGCATGTTTGGTCTAAAACGTCTTTCGCGTGTTGATGTCTGTTCACTAACTGGATGGCCATGACGGGCCGGTCTCGAGGCTGTAGAAACCCTGGTCAAGGTATGTAAAGAGAATACGGAGAAGCACTGCCGCCTTGAGTTGGATGCTGAAAGTCACCCTGTAACAAAACATGCGTGTCATCCAGGGCAATTTGGCGTGGGAAGAACCCCACTCTAAGTGAAGATTTTCCCGGCCATTGTTGGTAGCACCGCATCACATGCCAAGCCGGGGGTAGCGATTGGCAGAGCCCACCCAATATTGCTTCCGGCATAATACACGAGCTGCCAAAACAACAAGCCGTCTCCGGTGTTCTGGATGAGCGCCGACCAGGTCAGCTTTCCAGACAAATTGGCTGTGCGCAGGGTACATCCATACATAAATGCTCACACACATATAAATGTACATCTAAATCTAGATCTATATCATATCTATCTATATATATAAATATATAAAAATATATTTATTCATGTCTACATCTTTATTTATATTTATATCTGTATCTATATCCAAATCCACATCCATATCCATATCCACCTATACATATACCATGCGGCTGCTCGGTTGCGAAATCGGCTCTTCGCACCAGTGCCACCGCGCACTCGCACATTGCCAAACCACCAAGCGGCCCACCAGCCATGCCCATACTTTCCACCAAAAACAGCCGGCACCTTCAGCCAGCAGCCAGCACCAATCTAGAACCGCAGCAGCACAGCCCTTGAAGACCACAGCCCCGCCGCGTACTCACATCAGCAATGGACGACGAGACTGCCCGGGACATGTGCCCGATCTGCAAGACGGACCGGTACCTTTCGCCCAACATGGTGTTTCTCATCAACCCCGAGTGCTACCACAAGATCTGCGAGTCCTGCGTCGACCGCATCTTTTCGCTCGGCCCTGCGCAGTGCCCGTACCCCAAGTGCAGCAAGATCTTGCGCAAGAACCGGTTCAAGAAACAGGTGTTTGGCGACATTCTCATTGAGCGGGAGATCGACATCCGCAAGCGGATCCAGCGCATCTACAACAAGACGGAGGAAGACTTCGCGACGCTTCCGGAGTACAACGCGTACTTGGAGGCCGTGGAGGAGATCACGTTCAAGCTCTGCGAGGGCATCGACGCCGAGGCCACGGAGCAGGAGGTCGGCCGCTACGAGGCCGAGCACAAGATCGAAATCTTGGAGATTGCGATGCGCGAGTCGCAGAAGGACGCGGACGTGAGCAAGTTCCACGAGGCCACGGAGCGGCTCCGCCAGGAGAAGTTGAACATCCAAAAGCACATGGAGGCCGAGGACGCCGCTTTTCTGCGGCAGCAGAAGGCCGAGTTGATGGAGCAGCTCCAGCTGTCCGCAGCCAATGCCGAGGAAATCATGAAGCAGCAGAAAAGCGCACAGCTTAAGCGGCTGCTGCTCCGCAAGCGGCAGCTCCAGCAGATCTCGAGCCAGTTGGATCAGAAGTACCTTGTTGGCAAGCTGAGGCCCGGGCCGGCGGACGCGGCCGGCACGCTTTCGCCGTTCACGCCCTTCTGCGGCGACCGCGACCACGAGAAGCATTACACGCTCTTGGGGCGCCCGGCCCGTGACGTCGTGGACATCACAGACTCTTACTACGACCCGTACGTGAACAAGTTGGCGCAGAACCGCGAGTTCTTGGGTAGCGGCTGGCGCCTCCAGACCGTGTTCGAGCGCGCGTTGGACGAGGCCTTTATGGGGCTCGGCTGCTTCATCGAGACAGAGCGTACAGCAGTCGCCGCGGCGGCCAGCAACCCTGCAGTGTCGCAGTAGGGCCTTGGGGCCCGCGGCTCGTATGTGTCTACTAGCGGGGCTTCGCCATCGGCATGCCTTCTTTTGGAATCGCTGCTTGGTGTCAGGCGTCAGATGCCAACCCTCAGCTAAGCCAGACTATGGCTTGCGCGCGTTTGAGCGCAGCCCCGGTCTCATTTCGGGTTGAAGTCATCACATGCATGACGGTTTCTCTGACCTCTTTTCTAGCTCGGTTCCAACAAGCTCGTGTTTGACCACCGTAGACTTTGGCTGAAATCGGGTTTATGGTGGCGTCTGCTGACATCAATTCTCATGCCTTCATGCTGAGAGAGGAGACCGTTTCTGAAATAATAATGGGCTGAAATACTCTGGGTTTCGTCTCTGAACACAAACTATTGCAAGCCCATTCTAGCGGATCTCAATGGCAGTGAGTAGCGTGTTGATCTCGCCAAAACTTATAAGACTCGAATGAAGTGGACTTCCAGGCCAATCCCAGTGGACCTTAGCCAATCGCGATATGGCTCATTTGATTTTAGCTGACGATAGTCTTGGTGAACGTTATTCGGTTCGTAGCACCTTAGTTGGTCTCAGGACTTGGTGGACTTCGTGGCTGGTTGCGCCCTAGTGCATTTCGGCGATGCCAAGTCGAGCTCTGCAGATCCCGCTTCATCCCAGTGAATTTCGTTGCAGATCTGCGGCTCTATTTCATTTGAGCTGTAAACAGTAATTTCTAAGTCCAGCGTGACTTAGTGGATGCCGGTAGGCAGAGGGTCCAGTTTCAAGAATCATACGAACCTCCGAAACAACACCGCTGATGCGCATCGGGTCTCAATCCCCATTGCAAAGAAACATATCTCGCCCATTGGGAAGCACGGTTCTGGCTTGGTGAGTCCGTATATTGAGTGAGACATTTTGTGGGGTGAACCCAGCTGCATGTTGGACACGTGCCTAGTAGGCCTTTGCTGGCGTATGGCACCTGATGCCCAGCACTGCGCTTTTGGGTTGAGATCTTTCGGTGTACTTTGTAGATTTATAAGAGGCGCCAATATGCCAGTGTGACGTGAAACGAGCCAGGATAGCCGTGGCTTTAGGCCCGACACGTGTCACTCGCCGAGCCCCTTGCTATATCAACTATAAAGCATATGTCTTGTCTATACTTTTTTCAATGTAAGAACCATCAGTCTACGAGAAATCTTGATACGGAACCCGAAGAACACCATGCTTAAACCCTAGATCCACCCTTGCACTTCCGGAAAGCCTTTCATGGACCTTTACGTGCAATACGTGGAAGCAAATTCCCTGCACGGCGTTATTTTTGTTGTTGTTGTTGTTGTTGTTGTTGTTGTTGTGGTTGCAGGTATACGTCTACCAGCCACTGCGGGTGCAGAATACCGGCTCTGCGCACCCCAGACCCAGGGACGACAGTGCCAGTAGCCTCACCCGTGCTTAGAGACACATCCAGGATCCGTATTCCCCGGCCCGAGGCCAGCTCCGGCGCTCAGTACATCCTCCCAGTGGCTGGGCGCGGTATTGGCCGATGATGACTGGTAGTCTTCAAACTCAAGCGACGAGCGCGCCGAGACCAGCGGCGAGCGGCACGGCAGGCCTTGTGGGTCCGCGCCTATACTGCCTGGCGCTTCTACAGCGCCGCCACGCAGCGGCCGGGCTGGCAGATTCGGTGCCTCCCGCTCCAGCTCCAGCACCCGCGGGCGCCCGCGGATGCCGTTGCTCGTGGCCGCTGGCCGCATCTCCGAGACCGGCACCGGGAGGGTGAAGCTGGTGGACACGGGGCGGGCGCCGAAAAGCGCGCCGAAGAAGCCCGCGTGGCGCTTCTCGTCCTGCGCCGCAATCGCCGCGCGGAGCACGCCCGCGTACTGCTCCTCCTTGAGCTGAACGCGGCGGAGCTGCCGCTCGTGTTCGAGCCGGCGGCGTTCGTCCAACTTGCGTGTGGCCCTCTCCGAATGGTGCGCCTTGATGACGTCGATGCGCGCCTGGATGAACCGCGAGCTCTCGCGCTGCACCAGCTCCGCAAGGCGGCGGCCCAAGTTTGGCCGGCGCCCGGCCACCAGGGCGCTCGCAACGCGCGAGGGCTCACCAGCAGACACCTGCTGGTGCCCGTCGTGCGCGTCTTTGCGAGACTGTTCCGGCTGCGGTTCCAGCGGCTCTGCCGCGGCCGTGCCGCGGCCCTGGCGCCCCTGGCGCCCCTGGATCTGGAGCCGCCGCGCCGCAATGTACTTGTCGCCCGACGACCACGCAAACAACGAGCTGGCCGCGGCACCCGCGGCGCCGGCACGGCCCCCGGCGCCGCCACTCATGTGCTCGGACTCGTCCCAGAAAAGCACCTTCTGCCGCAGAAGCGCGCTCATGCGCGACAGCTCAAACCGTACAATGGGCGCCGCGTCGCGCGCAAGGCTCTGGAGCGTAAGGTAGCACCGATGGCCCGTGGCGGTGGCGTGGAGAAGCTGCTCGGGGTGCGCGGCCGGTGGGTGCAGCGGGTGCAGCGGGTGCGTGCCGTGCGGGCCCGTGCCGGCGTCTGTGGGCGGGAATAGCGCGTCGATGGCCTGCTCGGCTTGCCTGGAGAGCACCATGGCATACACGCGTGTCGAACAGGCGGCTGGGCAAGTGTTTTCTGCGGGGCCGTGATGGTGCGATGGTGCGATGGTGCGAGCAATGCGCCGGCCCTGGGCCCCGGGCGCGGGGTGCCCTGCGCGCCGCCTGCTGGCGCCGCACCCGAATCAACGGGGCCGCGCGCTGGGGCGAAAACACAGGCGCCGCCGCCGTTTGCTGCGGCGACCCGTTGGGGCGCTTTGCCTTTTCCGACTGCGTGTTTTGTATTTTTGTCTTACTGGGTATATTGTGTGTTTTGCTGGGTGTATATATTGTATTTTGCTGGGTGTGTTTTGAATCTCATTGGATATATATTGTATCTGGGTATATATTTTGTATCTTGCTGTATATACATGGTTATTATTATCTCACTAGCCATATCTTGTGCATCTTACACTTCATACACTCATATATGAAACCAATACTGGCACAAACATTTCAACATGACATAATCGCTTCATACAAACAAATTCATACTCATCTAACTCTTCCGTTATGCCATAGGGGTGATTTTTCAGAGAGGCTCTTTGCATTCACAAAGTAAAGTCTATCCCGTGCTCAACTGCCGGCTTATAGTGGGTGCAATGTATAAAAAATATCAAAGTACTTGAGAAGGACGTGATCGAAATACAAGTACTGAATAAAAATTCATAAATAGCACTAGAGGCTATATACTCCCTACATTCATTCCGTTGGCATCGCACTTGTATATTCCTACCATCTCCCCAAATTACAACACATCCATTCTGCGAAACCAGTGTTTCTTCATTCCAACTACTTCCATGGTGGAACTGCGCAAAGAACTGCGCGTGCATGTATGGCCAGCTCCATTGCCCGCTTTTTTTTTTTTTTTTTTTGTTTTTCTTCTGCGCCCGACTGGGCCCCTATGGCCCCAGGCCCTCGCGACCTCGCTCCAAGCTTAGATGTGTATTTTAGCAATGTCAGTACTACGGACCGGGACTGCCACCGAATCCTTGGTGAATGAAGTCTCTATCTCTCCTTCTTCTCTTTACTTTTTTTTTTTTTTATGCCCGTGAATTTTCTATACTTGCCGGCTGTTCTCCTACCAGACCTTCGACCTTTGATTCAGGGCACCGTGCTGGTGGGCCAGTATGCGCAAACAATTTGCCGTGCCTCTGCTGGCCCCGCGACTCGCATCCACCCAGATGCCGCGCGGCCCTAGCCAGTTGGAACCACGCCCTGTCTTCCACAAATATAAACCCGCGTGCGCCTTCACCATCGCCCGGAAACACATAATGTCTGCTACGGTGAACTTTCCGCTGTACCCCGACCATCCGGTCTTCGTGGCGTACCACGACAACGTCGCCAGCGAGACTCTCGCGACGGTCAAAGAGCAGCTCATCGCCAGGAACCCGGCCTACGACTTCTGTTTTCTCAGCACCACGCACATCGCCTCGTGGGAGCAGCTTCGGTGTGCGCTACATCGTGCCGTGCAGAACATGGTGCAGGGCACGATGAAGGCAAACTCGGTCAACACCGAGATCATCTTCAGTCTCTCGCCCGTGAACAACATGAACGACGCGTTGAAGCGGTTCGGCGTCGACGAACAACGCGCAGATGTTATCGTCGTGAAGATCGGCGCGGCCGGCGCGGACACGGCGGCCTTGCAGGAGCAAGTGTCGGCACTTTTGGGCCGCGGGCCGCTGCAGTTGTCCGACAACACATTGCTCGAGAGGCACGATGCCAAGAAGTTCAGGAAATTGTTCAAGTTGCTGGACGCCGCAGACACGTCGCCGCAGGGCCTCGCACGTGGCGCCGTGGCCGCGAGTCTTTTGCGCGGATTGTAGTGGACTCAGATACCAGATGACGTGGGGGGGGGGGGACTTGGTCTTCAACATCCCGGCACATGCGCGATGCATGTGTGGTTCTAGGGCATTGTGCCTTGCTTGGATGGTGACATCTCTCTTGTTGTGAATGTGCGTTTCAATGCACGTGGATGCTTCAGCGTCCCGCCAGGGTCATGTGCAGTGATCTCCGACCCGGAAGGGCACTGTAGTCCATACAAATACGGGTGCTAGTAGACAATGTATCTGCTGCAAACAAACCCGCCACTCCAAAAAGGCGCCTCGGTTTCAGTTTTGTGCTCTACATAGGATGCCGTAGAATGCAAGGTCACTTTGAAGCTGGACAATAATAATCTGCTAGCGCGGCTGTGGATTGCATGTATGTGTGTAGTGTTAGCGGCCAGTGAAGGCAAACCGCAGAAGCCTCAATGCCGGCTGTTTCTGGGGCAGCACTAGCTTTTTCCGCACCGGCGATAACTCGAGTTCATCGTCGAGCTCGCTGATGAAGGTCCGCTGCAGCGACTTGATCTGTGAGCTGCCATCAGCGAGCATCCTCTTTTCAAGCACGTGTTCCGGCGTCTGAGGCATCAGCGAACTAGATGGACTATCTTCCTCAATCTTGGTCGGGCTCAGCTGTGGGAGAGCCATTCCACCGTGCACCTCACGTTTTGGCTCCCCGGCCTGGTTTGCCTGAACGCATATCAGCGTCTTGTGTTCGAAAGACGCACCCTTCTTTTCTGTCCCGCCCAATGCAAACCGTTCTCTCCACAGAAGACTGAGTACTTCTGTCCTCACAGGCGACTCGTCAATTTCGTTGGCGTAGCCTTCATCAGCATCGCTCTCGACTTTCGTTGGCAATGAACACCGCAGCTGGGTACACTCTGCAGTGCTTGCCATAGAATTGGAGGCGGCTGTTTCAAATCCCGTGTCGCCGTCGTCATCTGTATCACACTCGTCGCTGACGCTGTTCTCAATTCTTGCTGGCGACGAGGACTCTGGCACCTCGGAGTCACCCGCCACAAATCCCAAGTCTGCATCGGTGTTGGTGTATGCAAGCAGCGCAGAAACCAGCGGGAGAAGAGCGGGGCTGGAGCTGAAGAACTTGCTTTGCATGGCGCCATGAGCTGTTGGGCCTGGCCCAGTCTGGAACCGCCTAAGTTTTTTGCTATTTGGCGAGAGCTGCGCCAGCAGGGAGCTGGGTCTTTTTAAGGAAACGCCAAGATTTGTAGAACTGTTCGCAGGCGCCTTCATGGCGGCCTTTTCGGATTTGAAGAAGCCGTCTATGCCTTTTAGGTTGGTCACCGCCTTGCCCTCCGTGTTGCTGGCGCGTTCCTGGCTCCTTGGCCCACCCGTGTGCCGGCTAACAGAGTGATTGCTGTTTACCGAGTGGCTGCGCGCCACCTGCAAGTTGTGTTCCCTCGAAAGAAGCGGTTTATGAGTCGACGGATGAAGCTTGCCGGTGCAGATGCCCGCGTGGATGTGCGGGTCTAAGCGCCGGCCGCAACAAAGCTCTAGCATGGGCATATCGAGTCCCAAGTCTGGGGTGATTTCGCAGAGCGTGATCAACGTGCGGGTCGCTGGGTCAAACACTTTCTGGTACTGGAACGCGAGGTCCGCCTTTGTTGCCTCGTCCAAAAACTCGTCCGGAATAGTTTTGTTGTCTGCGCGTAGCGCGAGCACTATTCTGTCTAGATCTTGGATCTTCAGCACGAGGCTAAAGGCGGTTTTGAGGCCCACTCCGGGAACCCCCTTGGTGTAGTCGCAGCCGGATAGAATGGCCACGAGCCGCCACTGCGCAGGCGTGTATGTGTGGAGCAGCATGCGGGGCACCTTATGCAAGTTGTCCCTGCAGACCTCGACGCAGCCACCGTAGTCGTTGAGCTTGGTGATGAGCCGCCGGCACCCAAAGACAAGCAAGTCCAGGTCCTCGGAGAGAATGCCGGCGACGGCGCCCGTCTTCTCGAGGTAGACCATCTGCGGGTCGGCCTCGTACGGCGCCACGACATACGCGACGTGCCTGCGGTCGAGCTCCACCATGACGGACTTGGCCATTTCCGGCGTCACCGCCGCGGCCTTCATGTACTCCTTCCACGCGGCCTTGCGGTCGCCGCGCTTCGCAAGAAGCTGCGCCTGCTCACGCGCCTTCTCCCGTTTGAGCCGCCGCTCCACGTGTGTACCTTCCTTGGTCGGGAGCGGCGAGCCGTCAAACACCATGAGCGGCGTCACGCCAAAGTGGAGCAACATGTCGACCTTCTTCATCACCGACGTGATGTAGCCTCGCGTCGGCACGTCCATGCAGAGGTCCTGTGCACACGAAATGAGGCCCCGGTGGAGCCAGCCGTAGGTGTCGACAGCTAGAGTTTGCCCTTTGTACTGCGAGAGCGAGGTGCTTTGCTGGATTGGCTTGAGCTGCTGGAGCAATCCGGTGACTCCCATGGCGAATGTCTATGGAGTTGCAGAATAGCGCAATGGCAGAATGGCAGAATTGCAAAAAGGCACAATACTAGAGTATCAGGGCGGCAGGATTTCAGGATTGCAGAATGGCACAACAGGAAAGTACCAGAGCGGCTGAGAACCAGGAAATTTGAACAGAGGCTGTAAAAAAAAAAGAGTACAGTAGCCCAAGACTCGAGAAAAAAAAAGGAACCCACGGTAGCCGGTGGTGTTTTGGGTTAGGCTCTGTGCATCGCTACGCGTCTTCTGTCGGGACCTGTGCCTGTATGCACACCCGCGGCGCGGGCCGCCCCAACCAGTGCCTGTCTTCAGTCTACGTATGACTGGTGTTATGTCATCTCTTCAGTATCATGTTTTGATACCCGTAAAAACATCAGCTTGATCCGCGAAGTCACTAGATTTTGTGGGAAACGCCCGACTTGTAATACCCATAGAAACAACAATGTCATCACATATTGCAGTGGAACTGAATACAATACAATGAGGAACACCACATACTGATGCTGTAGTTGAAAACCCACGTACAGCAAGTTTTCCTTTCTCGATATATATTCTCAAGAACTGTTGCTATATATTGCTCATCACAATCTGCATATTCAAACTCTCTGGGTATAGGTCCCATAGCTTCTAGCTGACACTTTGAGTACCATACTTTAGTAAAAATGACTACAAGATTTATCGTATCGATAGAATGCTGGTCCTTTTGAAGAGGCACAAATGCCTAAATTTGTGTTATTAGCAATGCTTTCGAATCTATAGTCCCAAACTAAATGACAACAATAGAGGACGTGTGGAGTTAAAGTAATGAAGCAAGTTCCAGCTTTCACCAGTATACTAAACATGTAATAACTGAGCTATACATACGATTATGCTATGGAAGGAGACTCTCATCGAACAAAGTTTGTGAGTGGATCATTCAAGCACAAACTACTATATTTATTCCAGTATATTCTCTATTGACAGTGGTTACGCGGATCTATTATTCATCCTCCATCAAAAAGAATGGTCATGAACCGGTAGGGGTATTATTCCAAGGAGGGTATGGCTTTGCCGGGTTGCACATTACTCATGGGTATATAATATCTAGCTGCGAAAATTCATTGCCGGTAGTGCCATTTCTAGAGTGAAGTGCTCTGGAAGATGCGAGTATTGATCTCTGCAGGGAAACGGGAGTCGGTTTCGTGTCGATTTTAGTAGCCGGAAACCGTTCATGGAAACCGCTAGAAGGAGTATGCCATGTGCGTCTGGATTAAGATAATGTGCAACACATTAAATCGAATACAGACGCTCGTTCATCTGAGAGCAGTGGGCCGAGTCCGTATTGATCTTGCAAACCAAAAAAAAAGGAACCACGAGATCGTAGTGCGGCAAATTTGCCAGTCTATGTCGTTAGGCTGTTTCGAAGGCCGGAAATCTTTTGCTTTGATATTCTGCAGATTGCTCTTGTAGTGTGTTTGAATCGAAACGTAAAAAATTCTGCGCAAGCCCGGAATCGAACCGGGGGCCCAACGATGGCAACGTTGGATTTTACCACTAAACCACTTGCGCTATTACGATGTACAAACGGGGTACTGGCACAATATAAATGCTTGATGTTGCCAAGCCTTTTTAAATAATGTTTGTGGTATGAACATTCAATGTCACAATTGGATCTCACTTATTCAGACTTAGCTGTCTCATTTAAAGTCTCTGATTCTTGCGCCAACACCCTTCTAGGAGTCATTTTGGTGTTTCCATGCATAAGAAGCGCTTGTTTCATCATATCGCAAATACCCATACTGTGAGAGGCGGGATTGGATCGAACGCTATTGGTTTCATTCGAACTACTACCTTTTTAAAACCTGCCTTTTGTGAGTATTTTAAGCAATGGGACTGCTCTCGGGCTTCGAGGATGCAGACCTACCATGCTGGCGTTTGGATGTCAATTTGGTCACCCCTCGCATGACTACTACGTACGGTTGATGGGAGTTGTGGATGCTGCAAGGGCTAAACGAAGCTGTATGACTCCGATACTAGTCTGATTTTTTGAAAAAAAAAAGCTTTTTAGCTATGTAAAATGCCACTTGAGTGCTATTTACTTGAGAAACGAAGCGCATTTCCAATGTTTGAAATAAAACAAAACGTTTGGGAACAACAAAAGGATCAAAGTGAGATACACCTTTTCGATTTTCTGTTTCTGTCTAATTTGAGGTGGTACTGAAACCAAGAGTTTGTACATTTGTTCTCTATTCATCAACTTGATCCCCCTTCAAATTTACACAAATCTTTACAGTCCATAAACAATTGTACGCGAGCAATATAGAAATTCTTGGAAAAGCAAGACTTGCTTGCTTATGTGAAACAGTCTTATTTATTCTCGACTCTCTCTTTCAATATCTGATTTCTGAGCAATGATGCCCACACAAGCGACTTGATTTCACTTCTGTTTGTTTGAGGCAGCCGTGAAACTGACATATTGAAACAATGCGAGCGCACCACGCGATTGACTTGCATAACTTAGGACTCGATCAAAATTAGCGGTGTCTTGTTATCAGATTAAGACCATCAAGGACTCAAACCCTTTCGGGAAGTCAGGCGAACTGCTCGATAAGGCGACATCATCCAGTCCGAGCATGTCTTTTTCATGACGAAAAATACAAAGGCATTATACCTACCTATCAAGTTCAAGTGAAATATGTTTCTAGCCTTCGAGTTCAGTACGAAAAATCTTATTGATTCTCTCAAACTTTCAATTTTGTGAGCTCAACATTCATTCGTTTACTCGCTTCACGATCCTTCGTCGCACAGCGGGGACAGGTTTGGTTTCTGAGCGAGCTTGGACCATCATCTTGCAATCTTTTCACACAAGACGGTTTCACTAATACAAATATATTAATGAGCAACACTTGATATAATACTACCAGTGCTAAGTGCAGGTGCGACCAGAACCATTTCACAATCCTGCACGACAAGCTTGTTATTATACTTTTGTATGGGTGCAAATGGTAAGCTTCTCCACGCATTTCCAAAAAGATTGAAGGCAGTATCAGCCCGAAAATTGTATTGCTTAAGTCCCTAATTTGTCTATTTATAAACGTTAGAAATACACAGCACTAGTCCGGGAATGTCGAAAAAGAGTGTTTGAATGTAAAAAAAATAATCACAAAGAATATACACGATTATCAAAAAGCCCACAATTCGGAGTTCTACAACTCAACCTTGCGTATTTGAGACATCACAACACAATCAACCCGGCTGCCGCAGAATATACAAATGGGTTCATGAAAGCAATCAAAATTCTAAGTATTGTCCGTCTTGAAGGCTACCTGCCGCTTTGCAGAAAATGTATGGTAGCTATTCTGTCTATTTTCTTTCTTAGATTCCGACGCCACACCCCTGGACGGATCGTACAGAAGCATTGTGTGAAACTTAAGTGGTTGGCCCAGCAGCCTTGCTTTCTTCATATTTTCCTTTTCAGACTGCCCACCAGTCGGGAAAAACTGCAATTGCGAAGCAGGAGCGGAATTTATTTCTTGAGGGATCAAAGAGTTGGCGGGAATTTGCCACGGGACGGAGGCAATTGGGCTCTCAGTGGCGTGAGATACCATTCCGGTTTGGTCGCTAAAGAACATATGCTGCAGTGGGTGCAAAGATTGAAATTTTTGAACAGTTGGATTGATGGGCGCAATATGAGCACTGGCGATGCCCAACGGGGCGCGATTGATATTAAAATGAGACGAAGGAGTACCGCTCATAGGCTGTGGGCAGAAGTAGTCGTGCGAAGCTGATACAGCGCGGTGTTGTGTAAACGACCCCATCTGACCGGCAGAATGATGTCGATTACCAAGATTGTATGGAATAGGTGGATGTGGAATCGTGCCCGAAACAGGTCTTTGTTCAAAATTGAAGCTGGTGGTGGACTTGGATATAGGCATGACAGGTCTTTGAACATCAGTCATCTTCGCAAATTCGTAGTTCACATTGTTCTGGTGCAATACACCGGAGTCGAAAAGTGGCGCTGTGCTAGGGCCCTGTGCTATTGCGCTGTCGAAGCTCGTCTGTATGCGTAGATCTCTCTTGGATGGCGAGCTCTTGTATGGCGATGAGCGACCAGGAGAGGATGCCAAAATTGTCTCAAGGTCATCCACTTCATCTGGTGCTGTAGAAGGTGGCGGCAAATGAAGTGCCTCCACATGCGCGTTCCCAGACCCGGTCACACTAAAGCGGTAGACAAAAAAACCGTATACTTTCTCATCCAGTCCCTGGCGGTCGTAGATCTTTTGCGAAACAATGAGGCTATCAAGAGGTTTACAGTCGCTGCTTCCACCCACAATAAAGGACAAAAACCCGGCCCAAAACTGGCCTAGAAATGGGATTTCGAGTCTCAAAGCTTTGTTCTCTTCACGATAACCGTTAATGCTCTCTTCACTTTCGAAAAGCGCATCTGTGGCATTCTTATAAACGGTCGTCACGCATTTAAGAGTCACGAGCGAGGTAGCGAAAATATTCTCACGTAACATCACCGTAAGATATGACAGAAAGCTGCCATTTTCAGCCGCGAACTGCTGCGGGCTTGTCGTGGGCGACAGAGGTGAAGTATGTTCGCCAAAGTTAGGGCGTAGGCGAAGGTCACATGATACAAGATGTACCGGCACGCCCTCTTTCTGCAAGACTTGAGCTATTGCATTGAAGTCAGCCAAAAACCTGGAATTTGTCTGTGGAAGGCGGTCCCTTGCAGTATCAATGGAGCTTTCCTGATGCGATATGCGGTGATTTTCGGGACAGTGAGCGAAAATGTGACATTTTTTGCTGGGGTCCCTATACTGAAATGACATGTTGAATGTTTTGATGTCAGCGACGGGCCCCAAGGGTGCAAGCGATCTTTCAGGCGGCGCATGAACAGGCAGAGACTGCGGTTTCTGCTTGAGCGGAGTGCTCTCTGCGGCGGGCTCCACGATGATTCTGGGTGCCGCGGACTTTAATAACTTTAGAAGCCTGCCCAGGACCTGTTTAGGTGTGCGATGGAGGGAGGTTTTCGTCTCGAGCATGCGAGACAAAACCTTGTTCTGCGAGGACCCACGAAACATTGCTTCGTTCGATCCCTGGGCCTCCTTGAGCAGGTTGTATTTCCGAAAGCATCGCATCAACTCATCGTCGAGGGCGGCCGTCCACACTTTTTTCAGATCCCAGAGGTTTGGGCGCGACGGTCCCAGACCGGCGCGCGACGGCAGGGCGAGCGAGCTGGCCCTGGCGGCGACTTTCGAGCACGGCGAGTCCTCTGCGTCGGAGAGCGCTCGTTTTCTGCCGGCTTTTGGCTCGCCTTCGGGGCCCCAGGCGCTGCCGGGGGTCTGCAGACTTCGCGCGAGCGAGATCTCGCTGTCAAGCGGGCTCTTTTTGAGAAACATCTCGTGCGGGGAGAAGAACACGTCGTTATCGTCGGCGTCCTCGGTGATGGCCGTGAGGTTCATGGGCACCGCATGCGGGTCGCTGGCGAACGACCAGATATCCACGGAGTCCGCGGTGCCGACCAGATCCGCGGAGGATTCGTGGAGGCTCTGGTGGCCCTCGACGAAAGGCGGCAACATGGCATCGTGGAAGCTTTCGGGCACGCGCGAGTTCTGTCTTGTTGGCGACGCCGCGTCCGGCCGGTGCTGGGCCACAGACGCGGGGCTGTCGCTCTTAGTGGCGCCATTGGCACCATCAGCCGGGTGGCGGCAGAGCCTGCTGAAGAGCCGGTGGGGCGACAAGGAGCTTAGTAGGTTCATGTTTCTGGGCAGCACGAAGCGGAACGCGGACGGCAGCGCGGCCATGTGGCCAAACGTGAGCGATGGCGTCAAGCCGGCAGGCGTCTTAGCGCTGTTCTTGGGGGTTTCTGGCGGCATTTCGGAAAGCGGGCACAGGTGCCGGGTCAAACAGGGAGCAAGGCTCGATACGAATAGAGACGGGCCACGCGGGCGAGAGCACTGGGGCCAAGCGCCTGGATTTGCCTGGAGAACGGGTCGCTGCCAGCACGAGTCGCCAGAATGAAAAGCCGCGGCTGTTAAAGAAAAAAAGAAACAGATCCAGAACACGGGCACTGGGAAGAGATGGACAAGAAACGGAGCCGCGCCAGCAGCGCTCTGTTTTGAGGTTTCCGGGCAGCAGGCACACCGCAGCGAAACGCGAAACCCGCAATTTACAGAGGGCGCGCCGGGCCGACCGAAGGAGTGGGTGCGTTTGCCTTAGCCGAAAAGAGTTGGCGAATGGCCAGGCAAAGGGAGGGGGGGGGGACATGGCCAGCATTTTGTGCTGCCTGTGCTTGTCTTCCTTTTTTTTTTTGCTTTGTCTTTTGAATCGGCGGGGAGGAGAAATTTGCTGGGGGTGCTTGGGAAACATGGCTCCTGGGGCCCAGTGGAGCGAGCGCCAATCTGACACCGTCTCGCAATAAGGTATGCGCCGCGCCGCGTCGCGCCTCGCGCGAGGCCCGGGCCGGGCCATAGCTGGGGCCTCTCTTCAAACAGGTTCCTTATATTACTTCTTCCAAACTCTCTCCAGTAATACTTCGTCCAAACTCTCTCCTGTGATACTTTCTCCTAGCACTTTCCCTGTAATTCATCTCTCCAGTCACTTTCCTGTGATACTTTCTCCAAACACTCTTCCTTGTATTACTACCTCCAAATTCTCTCCTGTGATTCTTTCTCCTAGCACTTTCCATGTAATACGTCTCTCCAGTGACTTTCCTGTGATACTTGCTCCAAACTCTCTCCAGTAATATTTCGTCCAAATTCTCTCCTGTGATTCTTTCTCCTAGCACTTTCCATGTAATACGTCTCTCCAGTGACTTTCCTGTGATACTTGCTCCAACATTTCTCCTGCAATTCATCTCTCCAAACACCTCTCTTCAACCCCTCTTCCTCGATACTTCTCGTCATACAACACTCCCAACGCTTCTCGCAGGTGCGTTTCGCCTCGCTCCACAACACGCATGGCTTTCGCCCAGCCCTCTGCCAACTACAACACACACACACACACACACACACGCCCCTCGTAGCCGGCGGGCCTGTGGACGCCTACTGCGCTTACGGGTGCAGTCTGCAATCAGTTTATTGCTAGTATCAAAGGCCCATGGGGCACCGACCCCTCTCGCTGGTGGATCATAGTCTCTGGTCTCTTGCCACCCGCCGGGCCGGGGCCGTCTACAAACACGTGCTCTGAGCACTCGGCACCGCCACCGCCGCCACGCACCTCGTGCGGGCCTGCGGCTCACCGGCCGTCGTCAATGAGCACACGGAGCTCCTCGATGAACGCATGGCAGAGGCCGACATTGCCCTGCTCGGCCCGCGCAAACTCGTCCCGCAAGCTCTCCACGCACACGCGGGCCGCCTTGGTCTTTGCGCGAGCCATCACCTTCGAGAGCGCCTCGTGAATGAAGTCCCCGTAGACCGACAGGGGCACCGGATGCGGCGGCAGCAGCAGCAGCAGCTGGTCCGGCGCCGCGGCTCTGGGCAGGGCGCCCGAGAGCGTGGCCGTGAAGTTCCAGTGGATGGACGCGTTGCGCTCGGTCTTGGCGTGCTGCGCCAGGCGGGTCTTCTTCTTCTTCAGGCACAGCTCGCGCGCCTGTTTCTTCAAGAGCAACCCGCACACGTCGACGTCGGGCGGGCACGTGCTGATGAAGCGGTGGTGGAGAAGCAGCGACGCGCTGGGCCGCTGCTTGGCGGACTTGATCAAGCAGTAGCGCACAAAGTCCTTCATGTCGTCGGAGAAGTGGCTGCCCTCGAGCTCCGGGGGCTTGTTGCTGGGGATCTTGAAGAGCGCCTCCATCGGCTCGACCGACGAGAGCGGCGGATGGCCCGTGACAAACTCGATGGCGGTGATGCCGGTCGACCAGATGTCAGCCTTGGTGTCGTAGCCCTTCGCCGAGTGCGAGATCACCTCGGGCGCCATCCAGTACGGCGTGCCGACCAACGTGTTGCGCTTGGTGCGCGTCAAAGACATCTCGCCGCTGACGCCAAAGTCCGCGAGCTTCACCGTGCCCTCCTCCGTCAACAAGATGTTGGCCAGCTTGATGTCCCGGTGCACCTTCCGCTGGCCGTGGAGGTACTCGAGCCCGCGGAGCACGTCGCGCAAAATGAAGCACGCGACGGGCTCCCGGAGCTTGCCGAAGCACTTGAGCAAGTCCAGGCACGAGCCGCCGCCGCAGTACTCCAACACGATCCACATCTTCGTGTCCTGAAGAAACGTCTCGTAGTAGCGGGTCAAGTGCGGCAGGCGCACGCGCGACAAGAAGTGGATCTCCTTGATGAGGTCCCGCACGTCGCTGGCCTCCTCCAAGTCGATGATCTTGAGTGCAAACGTCTGGCCTGTTTTCACGTTCTTGCCCTTGTAGACCTCGCCGAACGAGCCCTTGCCGAGCAAGCAGTCCACGTGGTAGTCGTCCTGGGGCATGTTTTCTTTCTGCGTGTGGCCCTTTTCTGCTGGAGGCCCTTTTCTTCTGGAGGCCCTTTTCTGCTTGTGGCCCTTTTCGCTGCGTGGTTACAGAAGCCCACAGACTCTGGGGCGGTGCTCTCTGGCAATTTGCACCCACGGGAAAGGTGCAGGTCTGCAACAGTGCGCCCGCGGCACCGGCCCCGCCGCGGCCGCGCCGCGGCCCGTGCGTGTCATTGGAACGTGGCCATGGGGCATCAACATGAGCATCTCTCCGCTGCGCTTGTATTTCGCCTGGATCCAGCCCGGCCACACTTGTTGCCATCTTCTTTTTCATGCGCGTTCCAGGAACGCATTTTCGCCCGGCAGCCTCTTGTTCCTCCCGCCAAACACATATGGTGGGCGGGACGAGAATACCATTTTCCTTTCCTTTTTCAAAGTATTGGGCCACGGTGTATCTGGCGTGCAAGGCCATTGGTTTAGATTCAGTCTTTGTTTGCTGAGCAAAGGCCAGACTCATCTCAGATATGGCTGTAAGATCCACGGCGCACACTGCAAAATAACTGAGCCGCCAACCAAACAATGGTCTTTTATAGACATGCTTGATAGTAGCCTTTAGTGGGTGTGTTTTGCATACGGGTGGAGGAGTGCCTTCAATAGCTGCTTTGCCACATTCACGCCACTCGTTCCGTACTGATCCAGCCCTGGAGTTTCCATTTGATTGCTTGGTGGGCCATGCAATTTTTTTTTATTTTCTGGTTGTTTTTTTCCTGGTTTTTTACGTGAATATGCTGGACGTTATAGGTTTCCAAGTCCTCTCGATGGAGATCTGCATGCAATCGTTTACATGGCGACGGATTGGCACCCAATGGTGTTGCTAGAGACCATGAATAAGTCCACCACAGCCATGCTGCGTGCACGTGACGTTGGATGTCTGTTTGATGACCGAAACTGTCTCTCGACACTAGCACCAAAAAAAAAAAAAGCATTTTGGCAGCATTTCGGCAGCAGTTGTTGGTGGTGTAGAGTTCGGCACCACAATCGGTGCAACAAAACGCACACGCCCGCACTGAGATGCCGTCCCGCGACCGCGGCCCAAATGCGAAAAGGAAAACGAGTAAAAACGAAGGGCAGGAAGTGAAGCCGAATGTGGTTCCGAAGAGCAGGCGGCGTGTCCCAAGATGAAAGCGGCGTGTCCCAAGGTGAAAGCGACATGCCCCATAATTGAATTAACACGTCCCAAAATTAAACCACGGCCCGGCCCAAGCGAGCTTCTCGTGCACCCATCGCCAGGGCGGGCCGCGCGCGCGCAATGGCCCCAACTGACAATCAGCGCCACCAGAAACCACCAGGCACCAAGCCCCAAGCCCCAATCCGCCGCACACACACACACACACACACACACACATACAGCCAATGGACTTGATCGGCGACATCATCGAGCACGAGCCCGAGGCCCCCGCGGCCCCTGTCTTGGGACGCGACGCCGCGGCCCGCGGGTTTCCCCGGTTAAAGACATTCGACCACACCGAGCCGCGGCGTTCCCGCTTCCGCCCCGGCAACCTGCCGGCAGCACCCCGGCCACCCGCCGCTGGACACGACGAGGGGCTTACGGAGGCGCAGCGGATCCACCGCGAGAACCTCGGCAGGATCGCGGCGCTCACCGAGGACGAGCTCTCGAAGGAACGCGCGGAGCTTCTCGAGGGTCTCGACCCGCGGCTTGTCCAGACGTTGCTCCAGCGGACCGAGGCCCGCGCGACCAGCCACGCCCACGACCATGCCCATGCCCATGCCGAGGGGTACGGCGGGTGGATCGGTGGCGGCAGGGACGGCGCCGCGCTCCCGCCGTTGAACGACCAGGACGTGGACCGGGCACTCGGAATCAAAACCGTGTCTTTCAGCGACGACGTGGAAGTCGCCGCGGGGTGCGATGACGGGCTGGACGAGCATGACGCGCGGGATCAAAAAGATGGGCTGGACCAAGAGGACGGGCTGGACCAAGAGGACGGGCTGGACCAAGAGGCCGACCACCACCGCCACCCGCTCGACCATTTCGATGACACGGACGCCGGGCCGGACGACGGCGCAGCGGCGCCGGGCGACGACGAGATCGCGGCTGCGGGATACCAAATCCTCGCCCAGCCCGAGGCCCAGCCCGAGATGCACTTTCCCAGGCCCAAGGCTGCGTGGGAGGACCCGGACATGGACCTCGACGACCCGCGCTTTTTCGACCAGCTCCACGAAAAGTACTTCCCGGACTTGCCGCGTGAAACCAGCAAGCTCGCGTGGATGACTGCTCCCATGCCGACGCACACGGTGTCGTCGTACGAGGCCATTGGCGACATGCGCTTCGACTTCAAGGGCTCCTTGGTGCAGCTCGACAAAAACGCCCAGGACACGCCCGTGCACTTGGGGCTCCACCACCACCTGGACAACCCGCAGCTAGCCGGCTACACCCTCGGCGAGCTCGTGCACCTTTCGCGGTCCGTCGTGCCCACGCAGCGCTGCCTCGGAATCCAGATGTTGGGGCGCATCTTGCACAAGCTCGGGTTGCATCGCTACAACATCATGCCCATCGTAGAGACCGACGACGGAAATGATTCCGGCTTGCGCGACGCGTCCCGCGAGGTCTTGGACCAGTTCGAGGACATGATGTGGGACTTGGTCGACAGCCTCCGCGTGGTGGAGTCTCTTACCGAGGCCAGTGATGAGGTACGCACACGCAACTTGTCGGTGCGCAACTACGCCATCGAGGCATTGTGGCTCTGGAAGCAGGGCGGTGGCCGGCCCCGGCCCAGGGCAAAGAGTCAAGAGGAGCTCTTGGCAGAAAACCTCCACAACATGTGAGCCTGGTCAAAACGCCGTCGGTCGATGTGAACATGCTCTCGCAGTGGGCTCGGTGCGGATCGGGTGTCTAGAGCAGGAAAAATGTCAATGTTTCGGCCATCGTCAAGGGTGCTGACCTACTGCACTCGGATTTGCAGGAATTGAGACAAGGTGCATGTCGTGGGAAGTTCATCTTCCAGCCTGGTCAATGGGCGGCTGCAATGGTTTTTCCGATGGACCGTTTGGTCTCTGACGCAAATATGCAGTGTGCTCAATGGACTCCCCCTGGTGGTGTCACTTGTTCGCTCTACCTAGGGACTTTTTGCGGCACTGTAGAGAACGTCAATGAGACACGGTGGATAAAACCGGTGAGAACCGTGCCGCGTTCTGGCTTTCGTGGATAGATTCAGCAAAGCGGGGAACGTGTGAGTTGTGACATAGCCACCGGCAAGTGACGAATCATCCACTATATAGGGACAACAAGAATCATTGCAGCAGCAGAGAATCTACGAGATTTAAACAAGAAATGGGCACACCATGACAGGAGAGCAAACGGGCAGGCAGGCAGAATGTGAATTCTGCAGCCACGTGTGCTCGCGATGAAAACGAGACCTTAGATGCCATGTTGTATCTTCAGGCCATTGGCATAAGACCCAGAATCCGGCACATTTTCAGAACGAAAACGGCCCTGCGGACCATTGGGCCTCTTCGCCAAAAACCCTGGCGAATCAACAACATTGACGTCGGGGAGTGTCACAAGAGAACAAGGCCCAGTTGAAAACCGTGACTCAAAACGAGTCGGGCATCAGAAGGGTGTGCTCATCCTGCGACCCAATTACACTCATCTCCTAATATAGTGCAGGTGCGGGCAGTTGATCTTCGCCCATAGACACATTGCGTCGGTGTCCCTTTATTTAAAAAGGTGAGTTTCCTCTGACCGGGCAACTTAAGTTGGGCGAGTGATTCTACGGTGTGTGTGGAAAATCGATTTGTATTGATGAAAGAAAAAGAGGTGGGTCGGGCCAGCGAGGTGCAGATTTTGAAAGACGCTGCGGAACCACTGCCTGCAGAATACGTGTCCTGTCACGTGATGCGACTCGGCTGGTGGGGTCACAAATCCCGTATTGCGTTTAGAATGTGTGTTGAGCTTCCAGTGGGGGATTCTCGGATAGCTGGAGAGTGTGTACAAAGGTTATAAAGCAAAAAAAACCGTAGTGATTGAAAGGTTGTTCGCCTCTTGAATCAAACTTTGGCTGGAGCCAAGCAAATGTATTAGTATTTTCTGAAACTTGGACATATATTCATGTGCTTGACAGGCCTGAATAGCTCTACACAGAACCATACCCCTGGGATTGGTTATTCTCTCCGAGTTGAACACCAGACTCTGGTTCTGGGTACTTGGAGATAATATAGAACGCATGAATTAATCCCGGGAGATATACGAAGATGGAAAGGACGACGTTGATGAGCAAATCCATGGAGAAGCCTCTCTTCACCGCCACTGGAAGCGGGGGAAGGAGTACCGCGAGGAACACCAAAAACCAATCACGAGCGTGCATTTTGTATGTAGTTGATGGAAGGGCAGCTTTGAAGTATTGAGAGCTGGCGTGAAAAAAGGCCCACTCGAATGTAGTTGCAAGCTGGATTGAGCGGGCGGAAAATGAGGGGCGCAATTAAATTAGGTCGTGCGAGCTCAAGTGTTGATGCCACTTAAGAGCACACTTTGCTTGTAGTTGATGAGCATTATGGAACCTGAGGGACTTTGATCTGGTCAGCTCTTCAAAAAAAATTTAAAGTCCTTGATCATCAAGCTATTACGGCTGCCTGTGGTCCGAATGGGTATCACGTGTATCATTTGTAGGTTCAACTTCAGGGGACAAATCAACCCAGTCTGCCCCTGCACTTGAAACTGGATTTTTTTCAATCCTGATCGTATTTTTTGAAAAAATGAAGTTTTTGTCGAGCTAACAGATCACTCTTACTTGCCTTTTGATAATTCGGGATTTTTTTCAAAACAAATGCTATAAACTAGCACTTGGTGGATTCTAGTAAAAAAGTCTACGCGAGTCTATCACAAATAGAGAAATAAGAAAAATGAAAACCTGAATTAGTTTTTCAAACAACCTCACAAACGTGAAAGACGATTCCAATCTTGTTTAATATCGACAAGTGGAGCATTTTTTCAAGGTACTTTGTCACACTCCGAATTCAAGAACTCCTTGAAGCGGATTTCTGTCCTCTTTTTACTACTGCCATATGAATTGATCTAAAGTCAACTGTGCACAAATTGGTGAAGAGACTGACCAACGATCAAGAGGAAACTTTTCGCAGAAATATGCCTTATCAACTGATCACGTGACATGAATGGGCACGCACCGCTCCATTCTGGGCCGTCTGTTTCGAGGGCTTCATAGCTACTAAAACTTCAAAATTCGCAGCTGAAACTGAAAGAATGCATGAAGCCGCCTTTGCCATGAATTGGGCAAGACGCTCATTGCTAATGTTTGCCATGATAATTATTACGCAAGCCATGTCGGTCAATGATGGGTTCCAAAAGGACTGGGTCCAGTACAATGCAGGGCCCATCATTAAGTACGCGTTGATTGATCATCAAACAGTAGCAGAGCTCGCAGAGAGCAATGTTTTATATTACAGAGACATTATGTCTTCAAAGATAAAAGGCTTTATTGACTTATCGCTTCACGAAAGCGATGATTTCCTGGTTGGCGACGCCACTATAGCGACGTATTCACACCAGGGCTCTCTGGTGTCGATATTCGAAAAAAAAACTGGCATTTTCATCGATTCCATCTCGCTTAATAGTCCACCCTTGATGCTTCAAGAATACAACGGATACGGGTGGACGATTCTTCAGTATGGCAGTGATGAGAGGGAGCTCGTCACGTGGGATGGCCTGGCTTTACATAGTCTAGGTAAATTCTGCGCCAGCACTTTTTCCCAATTTTCTACGCCCCAATTGAGTCATGTGTGCATAGATTCAACGAGCTTTTCCCTTAACCTCAATAAAAACGGCAAGGAAAAGTCTTTGAATGTCAGCTATGAAGACTTTGCTGCCATCAAAGCTGTCTGGTTTCCGCTTACCAATGGATTTACGCTGATAAGCAAAAACAATTCACCCCTCACTCTAGGAGAAACCATTGCGGCAAGCTTCAATGCATCCCATTTTGTTCTCCACGACATTTCCGGCAAAGAAGCGAGCATCATCTACAGCAAGACCTTCGATAATATCACAAACATTATGTCTTCTGGTACGTTTTTGGTCATTGTTGCAGAGAAACAAGCGCACATACTCGACTTGGCCAAGTTCCTCGAAACAAGATCCGAAATGTCCATCAGTTATCGCCTGGTGAAAGTGTTACCACACGTCAAACTGTCCATCTTGACTGAAGGCCATTTTACTACCTTGAACAGTGACCAAACCGGCGAAAAGTTGACAGTGCACGACTATGAAATCAAAAATGCCAAATCACGCCTTATTCCATTAAAAAAATCTTCATTTTCTGCAACAGGTGCGACTATCATCGTTAACGTACCCCCTCTAGAGTCGATGATTGAAAAGGCACATCATCTCGTCGAGGAATCACGGTCTCTGGGATTCATTCACCGCTGGCTATTGAGAGTTAAGTCACATTTATCCCAATTTGGCCGGCTAGTGTTTACTACAGTCTCGAGAAAAAAAGTAGAAGAGCGTCCAATCGAGGAGGATGTTTTTGGATTCAACAAAATCATTGTGCAAATTGACGAGGCTGGGCTGCTTGTTGCCGCAAAGAGTTCCAAAAATGGTGAAAACTTGTGGATTCATAAACTTGCATTGGAGGACAAAGTGCTCGAGGTAAGAGCACTGGGTTCACAGGTTCATGTTTTCTTTAGGAATGCTGCTGAAACACTTGATTTGCTCACTGGAAAAGTTTTGTCCTATAAACAATTTAGTGGCCCGATTGAAAAGGTCATCACTTTAGATACTGATGTTTTGGAAGATGGGTACGAATCTGCAAAGGCTTTTGCTGTGAAAATTGGGGATGAATTGGAATTTTTGGACGGTGAGTACAATGTGTCTGCTTCTCAGTTTATTCTTCACCAATATGAAGATGATCTCTACTCGTACAAGGTGGATGGAAGAATATTACGGCCAACCTGGCAATGGAACAAGCCAAATCAAAAAATTTTAGCAATTTCTAAAAATAGTGATATCATCACATCTGCTGGGGGAATTTCGAGATTTGACAGATCTGTGCTTTACAAGTACTTAAACCCAAATCTTGTCTCCATAATTAGCGCGGGCAACGAAACAGTTGTTTTTACCCTATTGGATGGAATTTCAGGGGATGTTATCTACACCCACGAGCACAAGGGTGAACTGATAGATCCTAAGTCCTTTTGTATAACACAGACAGACAATTGGGTCGTGTACTCTATGTTTGTCCTCTCGCCCAAAAGCGAACAAAGACTTGTGGTTGTTGATTTGTTTCAAGACACAAAAGATTCATCGAGAGCTGTGAAAACTTCATTTAAGAGCACTAACGTGACAGCATCTGCGAAAACTTTTCTATATCCCGAACGGATTCTCTCGCTCCAGTCCACAGTCACAAAATTTGGCATCACAGTCAAGTCTGTAATCGCACTCACACAATCTGGTGGCTTGATAGAAATCCCCAAATTCCTACTCAATAGCAGAAGGATTGATGATCGAAAGATGAAACCCGAGGATCAGATGGATGATTATCGTATGCTTCCCTACGAGCCAGTGATTCCCCAAAATACTTTCAAAATTCTCAATCACAAAAACAAACTTCAAATTGACGAGAAGCTGAAGATTTTGGTGATGCCTACAGAGCTTGAGTCCACCTCAGTTGTGTGTCTTTCCAACAAGCTCAACGATTTTTGCACAATCGTTCAACCGTCTTCGTCATATGACTTGCTCAAGAGTGACTTTGACAAACCTAAGCTTATCTTGACCATCGCAGTCCTCGTGGCTGCTTACATATTTAGTCAGCCACTTGTTGATTCCAAAAGACTCAACCAAAAATGGATCGACTGAGTGATTATACCTCAAAAATTAAAAAAAAAGTTGATTGACAGTTGAAAGACAAATGCCTGTGCGCTTATATATATGAAAGTTCTAAAGATTTATATATCATCTATTCGAAGCGATGATTGGACCCGTCATAACAACATAATCCATGATTTTCCGATGCTCTTCGTCCTTTGTATTGATTCCAAACAATTCCCAATTTATTTTTTTATCCTCCGCTAGCTCACTTATTCTTTCTGTCTGAAATACCTGCCAGAGCAGCTCATAATGCAAACCAGAAACTAAATAATTGGCCATCTTATCGACAATAAAAAAAGACTTTTTCTTTGTTTTCAAAGCCAATATTTTCGCCTTATCACAAGCGTCGAACTTGCTGAGTATAGTAAGAATCTTGTGATTCAGAATCATCCAGTCTGGGTTTCCTTCATTTGTAAGAATCCGGTAAGAACGCAAAAACTGAACTTTGACCTCTTCGTAATGGCGAATCGACACTAGAAGAGGTGATGAATGAATCTGCAATAGCGTCAATGCCACCAAGTCCACGCTGAAGCGATAGTGAATAGGAATCAGGAAATAGTTAGAACAATTTATGAAATTTTCTTCAAAAAGATCAAGAATAGTCACGCAGGAGGTTAGAGTTCTGTATATGACTGCTTTGTACTCACTGATGGTGATATCACTTTTCGAAAGGTAATAAATGTACAACTGCAATTTTGAAAATTCAAGAGATAGCGAAATCAAATTGTCGATCATCAAAGGGGATGAGATATTTTTGTATCCATCTAGAATTTTCTCGAACATGTTAAGATGTATAAGTTTGCTAATCTCACTCAGGCCTTTAACGGAGTCCCCTATGGTCTCATTCATTTTCAGTTGCACTAAGGAGACTTTGAGAAGAGAATTTATAAAGTTATCCCGTTCCGCAAAATCTTCTTGTCTAAAGATGTCAAAGTTTGCTGCTCTGTTGACAATGAAATCTTGATGGAAGCCATTATAGTTCGAGGTGGAGAGCCCGAGGTAAACCAACCAGTAATTCGAGTTAATGTTCACGTACTTGTAGATTCTCTCACGGAAGGCATGATTGACCTCAGCCTCACTATCCAACTCCATATTTGTCTTCTTGCTGAACTCACTGATGAATGTCAACTTGTGAAGACCAAACTGTAAGGCTAGGCTTTTCATGAGTGAGATGTATTTAACTGAAATGCAGTCTTGAATCTGCAGGGCACAATTGTCCGGCAATGGCCAGGTTGTCAAAATCAACAATGCAACCAAAGAGTAAAGGGAGCGAGGAGTATTGAACCAGCAATCAACCACCACCAAGTTCTGAACATGCGTCGCCAAATCAGAGTACTCCTGACAAGAGCCTTCTGTCAAAAAAGAGGTCACAAGAATTGTCCAGAAAAGCATGTTGCTTTCCAGGTGAATAGTATGCAACGACTTTTGGAAAAATGACTCAGGGAGAATAGAAAGAAACGGAGAGAATTTCTCTTGAAACGCCCTGAAGAGAGTCACAGCCCTTGCATGAGAGACGGTCACCGGCTTCGAAGTCTGATTCGAATGAATTGTGAACGAGTCTGAAAGCGATATCGTTGGGATTGGATCAATGTATATCGGCTCAAGCTCTGCAGCAGAACCAGACGGCGAGCAGAGAGCAGACGAGGTCTGTGATACTGCGGATGAGAGCGGAGTTCTCACCTGCGGACTTTGTAAAAGATTCTGCACGAGATGTGCTTTCTTGGATATCAAGGAGTCAAGTTTGCGGTGCAACTGCTGTACCTCGTACACGATTTTTTCGGTGATATCGTGCTCTCTTTTTGGAGGCTGTGTCACGTCAAGTTTACAAGGAAGGTTCCTCTTTGAGCAGTAGGAGCATGGGTGGGGGCTAGTAAGCAAAGCGTCACACTTGGTCTTGTTATGTCTGCAGCGAGTGCACAGCTTGAGGATTTTCTCGCCCTTTACCAACTTTTTGGGGACAATGAGGTTCCGTCTGCGCTGCATTATGATACACACCATGGGGATTGTTTGGAAGTGTCTTCAGAGATGAGATGGTACTGCGGACTCTTGTTATTCCTCGATATAGCTGCAATGGTGCAATATACACAGTAGTTCAAGACAATGACGGGCCTCTTCAAAGCGGATGCGAAAACCCTTATGAACTGAGCTCAGACTGGGAAGAAGTCTCGAAGGAAGACTCTAACTTTTTTTTTGGCGAGGTGTTGAGACGAGGTTTTGACACTAGAGCCACGCGCGGTACATTTGGTTCCGCGGGGGTGGGTGCGAAACAGACCGCCTCGGCCTGTCAGATGCACAGCCCGTAAGCAAATGGGCATTGGTGGGGCCCGCCTAAGCGCGGCGCGGCCCTAGGCTGAATAATTGGCGCACGCTGATTGGCGGAGCGGGCCTCAGAGGGGCGCGTGCATGAGCCGGGTCTCGGAGACTCAGGCAGCGAGCTCTTTTCTGCACAACAGCGAGCGTGTCAAATGCCGAGCCACCTGCGTGCGCGCGGACTTGCATCTGCCGAGCATCCATCATCCAACCACTCCAGGCAATGCAGCGTGAACCTCTGTAGAACAGTCCCGGGCAAACCCCAGCCAACATGGCCAGGAGTAGCTCGAGCAAGCGGCGGGAACCTTTCCCAAACACAGTCGTTCTTTCCATAGTGCGCGCTAGCTGGGTGCAACTCCACAGTGTCCCTGAAGCCGCACACGACTGTATACCCAATCCCGAGACTGGACATGGATTGGTGCCGCCGAGACCGAGGCGGTATAGCAGGCTGCGCCGTGTGCACCATACTTCTATCTGCCTCGGTGTTTTTGCCGACGAGGAAACCCTTGTTGTGAGGCCCCAGATTGTATACCCTCTTTCGTGCTTGGGCATCTCGCGCTCCTGCACGGCCCACCCGTTGAACGAGCGTCAGAAAACATCACTTATAGAGATAAGGCACCCACCATGGACACCGCAAAAACCGTGCATTTGTTCAACCTCGCACATTATAGCGTCTTCAGTCCCTTCCTGAGCAGGCACGCGCTTGCGCTGGACGAGGATGCGTACGAGCACGGGCTCCAGCACCCACCGGGCCACACGCACTGCTCCCACTGCGGCATGGCCCACGTGCCCGGGCTAACGAGCTCTTTACGCATAGTGTACGTGAAAAAACCGAAAAAAGCCGGGCCCCGCGGGCGCAAGCTCCGCGTCACTTGCCTCGCGTGTCGTCACGCGGCCGACCTCGGCACGCTTATGGCGACCCGAGTGAAGGCCGCGGCTGTCGCTGGGAATCCCGGCACGAAGAAGAAGAAGAAGAAGCGGCGCACGGACCTCGCGACCATGCTTGCAGAGAAGAATAGCCAGAGCGAAGGGCCTCCCGCGTTGTTCGCCTTCATGCCTTAGTCTTCCGCGGCGGGCGACTACAGCAATAGCGTGGAGAGCGACTTTGACGGCTGGCTTTGGGAATCCCTGTGCTCTGTGGGCGGTTCTTGCTCGCGCGCGCACTGGCGCACCCAGCGGCGGCGGCGGAAGAGCTGGCCGTCGCCCGGCGTGGCGGCGTCGTAGACCCACTTCTCATCGGCGTCGACGCTGACGACGCCCGCGACGCAGTTCTCCGCGACCCAGCGCTCGGGAGCGAGATCGATGTGCCACTGGTCCTCGGCGAAGCGCCAGTGCTGAGGCAGCCTGACCTCGGCCAACGTCGCCTTGCGGAAAATGTACGTGGCGTGCTCGTCCTGCGGCGGCGGCGGCGGCCTGGCCTCGGTCTCGGCGCTGCTGCCGCTGGCCACGGGCCGCAACGCGTCGTCCGCGCCCGCTCCCGGCTCGCGGAGGAGCCTGCGCGGATTGTTGCACGTGTAGGCGTCGCATGTAAACCCGACAGGCTCCCAGACACGGGCGGCGCTCCAGACGTGCAACTCGTACACCTCTGCCTGGCGCCGTGGCCCGTCGCGCGGCTCGTCTGCTGGGGCCATCACGCCCAGCAACGCGTTCTCGACACGCGCGAGCCAGTCGCGGCGGCGCACGCGGGCGTCTTCCGTGGCAACGGCGTCGAGCACGTGCCGCCGGACCAGCGGGTGCAGCGCGGCCGTCGCGAGCCAGACGGCCGCGAGGAGCACAGCCTTCACGGGCACGAGCGCCCACACGAGCGGGGCCACGTGGGGAAGCACCGCGACGCAGAACACGGCGGCCGCGGCAAGCAAGACGTGCACGGCACCGCTGAGCTGCGCGTCGGCGAACAGAAGGTAGTGGCGGCCCCACGCCGTGGCGGCGTCGTACGCGCGGACGTACACGACCATGAGGTTCTGCAAGTCGGTGAAGTTTGTCACGAACTCGCGCGAGAACTGCGCCGGCGGGCGGAGCGGCGGCGCGCGGGCCAACGCGGCGCCCGCGTCGTGGGGCACTGGGTTGCGCGGCACGAGCCCCGCGTCAACGACGGCGTGGTCTGGCGGGAACCGCGCGGCGTAGCCCGGCACCAGGAAGCGCGCCACGGCCACGGCAAAGGGCGCCGCGGCAACGAGCCACGGCCGCACAATGACGACGGACGCGAGCAGCGCGGCGCCGAGCGTGTGCCAGGGGTCGTGCCAGCCGGCGCAGTACGCGGCCTGCGCGAGAAGCCCGAACACGGGCGACATTTTCAGCACGAGCTGCGTCGTGTTTGTCAGCACAAGGTGCACCGAGAGCGGCGGCCGCGTCGCGGCCACGGCGGCACGGACGTCGGGCGCAGTGCCTGCGCGCGGGCTGTTGCTGAGCATCACGCTGAGCACCTTCTCCACGAGCCTGTCGGTGAGCTGGTTCGAGACCTTGCGCTGGTCGTCTTCGAGGTACCAGAACCGTGCGAAGCGACCCGTGGCGCGCCCGTCACCCTCGGGCACCCGCGGCTCTTTCGGCACAGACAGCGTGGGTTCGGCGCAGGCGTCTGTGGCCCCCGCGCCGGGTGCGTGGACGGAGTGGTCAATGTGGTCAATGTGGTTGGCGGGGCGTGCCGGAGGCGGCAGCAGGCTTGCCGGGCTTGCCGGGATCGCCGGGCTGGTGGGGCCCGAGCACGGGGCCCCCGCGGGCGGCGCGCTGGCGTCCTCGACGGTGACGATGGTCTCGAGGAAACTCGATACCTGGTTCATGGGCGCGGGCGGCCGGGTATTGGTGCTACTGGGAGTCGGTGCTGCGGGGCAAATGGGGCGGGCGGCGTGGCGCGTGGTTTGTGGTTTGTGACTGGCGGCGGCTGGCGGCTGGCGGCTGGCGGCGTGGCGCGTGTTTTGGCGAGCGGTGAGGTGCTCTTGGCGTGAGACAGAAGAGGCGCTGGATGGTGGGGGTGTTTCAGTGTAGGTTACGGCGCGGGCCCCGCGCGCCAGCCTGTGTGTTTTTTTTTTCCCGCGAGCGCGGGCGCGGGTCTGGGGCCAGGGCCGCGCCCAGGGCCGCGCCCAGGGCCAGCACCAGCGCCAGGGCCGCGCATGGAGACACTCTGGCCCGTGACTTTCGTGCCGCGCACGCGTGGTTTTGGTGTTTTGGGGCCCGGCGTGCGCCCGTGACGCGGCGGGGATGGCGCTGCGGTGCGCCTCGTTGTATGGCCGGGGCGTGGGGGCGGAATGGCGTGGGGGGGGGGGGGGGGGGGGTATATGTGCTGGTGCCGGGGCGAGAAGGCCTGCGCGAGAGGACAGGGCCAGCGCCGCGCGCGCCTGGCGTGGGCGCTGCTGGGGAGTACTGCTGTGCTCGCTTACGAGGCTTCTCTGGGGCTGGGCTCGTGGGGCGAGGCCATAAGACGGTCTTGTCAAACCCCCATGCTCCGTCTCCGTCGCCATCGCCATCGCCATCTCCATCGCCATCGCCATCGCCATCGCCATCAGCAAATCTGGGGGCCTGGCAACGCTTGGCTTGGGCCGATGATGCGTTCTCTGCTTTACTGCGAAAACTCTATATTGTTTTGCGGATCCACAAACTGTTTGGCGAGCCTCACCACGGCCCGCGGCTTTGCCCTAGGGATATATCACCACGAGAGGCGGAAATCACAATGTATGTTTCTGTTCGCCACAAGCCTGTATGAATCTGAGGAAATAAAAGAAAAAAAAATAGTGATGTACTCTCCATTAGAGCAACTTGAGATAAGAACAGTATGAATGATCAACGGTAAATAATTCAACCATATTTAGTTTGACTAATTCTATAGTTTATTTGTTAATAGTTTTTTCTTTCGGTAATTGTTATTCTTGTTGTTGTTGTTGTTGTTGTTGTTGTTGTTGTTGTTGTTGTTGTTGTTGTTGTTGTTCTTGTATTATAGTATCTGATGGTTTTAGTAAATCAACTAGATGAGGTTAAGCTATATTAGCTATTTATGATACTGTTTTAAAAATGGTACGTAGCCAAGTAGGACCTATAGGTGAAGCTTATTTCCCTTTTCTATTCACTTCATTTAATTTTAAATTAATTGCTAATTTAGTATCTATGATACCATAGTTTATTTCTGTGGCCACAAGGATAACCAAACCAGACCTAAAGGAGAGATTGGTGTGCTGCTCGCCTGAGCGACTCCGGCATTGTGGGTGTGCAAATGCATGGTATCGTCCTGGTTTGCGGGGATGCATGAGAGGCTTGTTTTCTTTCACCACGGTATCTTTCAAGCCATCCAAAGTATTCGTGTTTGGCATGGTACCAAGCAATGCAAATGGGCGCTGCCGTTGGAAGCAATGCGTACGTCTAGGCAAACACTCTTTCCGGCAGAAAGCCTCTATACTTGTAGCCTCTATACTTGTAGCTTCTATACTCACAGATTACATATTCGATGTCTTCTTTGGTTTCCAGTAAGCTGCGGCTCCCAGAGCACGCGCCAAACAGGACCAGCGTAGCTTGGCCATTCTCCAGGGACTGAGGCGTAGCCTCCCTGATTCATGCCCGGGCCCGCTTGCCTCATTCACACCCGGGCCCACTTGCCATCGCATGCAGACAACCTCTCCGGCTTCAACGCCCCGATGTTTTCCTTGTCTTCGGCGGAGCCGTCAAGCTCGTCGCAATCCGTCGCCACATCACTCTCACTCTCAACTTTGATGCCCTCAGAGAAACTGGGACATGGCGACGGGAGGTCTCGCTCGCGCTTGGGCCTTTTGTGAGGGGCCGCCCTGAGGGACGGCCTTGTCGGCTTTTCGCCTTGCAACGCCCTTTTCTTCGTCGGCGTATTGGGTGGAGTGAGGACGCTTTCCCTGCGGCCAGGAGAGCCGTCGAGCCCAGCCTCTCGCTTAATGACATTCTGCAGGGGCCTCTCGAGCTTGGCCACACTTTCGAGCTTCACTCTGCTCGGCGCCTCAGGCTTGGCCCCAGCGGTCTCGCGCTTGATTTGCAGCTTGCTGGGCGACTTGCTGGGCGACTTGCTGGGCGAGCGCTTGCCTTGGAGCTTCTTCGAGTCGAGCTGCTCCTGCGTCAAGAACAAATCAGGGATTTCGTGTCTTAACACACGCACAAAGTCGTCGCAGTCACACAACACCTCGTAGTCGACGAGACCGGCAAACTGCCGCGCGACCGGAGACTTGTTGACAAACACCACCTTGCCCCCCCTGTCCCGCACGTTCTTGCAGACGGAGCGCACCAACTTCTTGACGCCGTCGACCTTCAAGGACGTACCCATAATCAAGACCAAGTCGCACCTCATGCTCATGTCGATGTTGAGGCCCCTTGCCAAGAGCTCGGACTGCGGGTGGTTTTCGCCATAGAGCACGATGTCGGGGCGCAAGATGCCAATGTTGCCCGTGATCCGCTTGCCCGCATAAAGCCGCTCCTGGAATTTCAGATGGCAGTTTGCGCACTCCGGGTTCTCGCCCTCCTTGAGCTTGTTCTGATTCTCCGCAGTCCACTCGTAATGCGTGAGGCACTGCGTGCACGAGAGCTTGTGTAAGTTCCCGTGCAACTGCACAACGTCCAAGTCCTTCCAGGTGTCTCTGAACGAGCGGGCCAGGCCGAGCTCGAGCTCGTTGAAGCGCGCGGAGTCGATTCCGCAGTTCAAGTCAAGGCTCTTCTCGAGGCTGTCGATGTTTTGCGTGTAGCAGCGCAAGAGCTTGTTCTTCTCCTTCAACGTCTTGATGAACCGGTGGGTCTCTGTCGCTTTGGCCTGCAAAGAGTACTTGTAGAGGCCCTCCATGAACGTGCAGAAAATCAGGAGCGTCTCGTTGCTTCGGAAAAGCGAGATGTCAAAGAGGTCCTGGCCCTTGATGAAGCTCGTGGGGTACTTCGCCTTCACAATGTTATACAACCCGTCATCCGAGCGGAAGTCCGGAATGCCGGCGTTGCACGAGATGCCCGCGCCGGTCAACACGGTGGTTTTTTTGGCTTTGTAGATGTGCCTGGCCACCTCGTGGAGCTTGATCGAGTCTTCTGCCGATAGCGCCTGGGGATCCAAGATATCTATCGTCTTCATATCGGGTAGTGGCGATGCTGGGATTCGGTCACAAGCAAGCCTTTTTTTGCGTGCCAGTAGGGCTTTTTTTGTCGGGCAAGCTTCGTTTTGCTATACAAGGGACAGAGTCTCGATGGATAGTGACCTGGCTCCAAGGTCGAGATTTACAAAAGCGCCCAGGCTCGTCGGGTGGGGATCGGCTCGATTGGCGTCTCGGTGAAATATCTCCCGAGATGTTTTGAGAAGCAAGCAAGCAAAAAAAAAAAAAATACGGGGCGTGATACTAACAGACGTTCTTTTTTTCCCAGGCCCCCGAAATCCCAGCTCTTTTCTGCCTCCGGTTTTTTCGCAGGCCTCTGGCTGTTTACATACATGCCCGTTTGGTTAAATTGGGCCCGCTATGTGAAGGACTACAGAACCTCTCGCGGATCTCGCGCGGGCAAAGCACGTCTTGCTAGCGTGTGGCCCGCCATTGCCGGCACCCCGATATAGTGCAGTGAAATCACAGAATGTCTGTGGGCCCCGCCGATGCTCGCACTTCTCGCCAGGAATACCCGCACGGGCCCAGAGCGCATTGCGCAACGCCTCGTGGACGTGATTCTAGTGCCCTTGCCCGTGCCCGCGTATGAGCGAGCCTAAGGGGGGGCCGCCTCGCCCGTGGTGCACGGACGTTTCCCGTAGCAATTAACCACCTGAACGGCACAGCCATGTGCATCTCCACCAGCTTCCGGTCTTTCGATCCCATCTGCCGAGCCAGACCCGACTGCAATAAAAGGCACCGCCCCAGGCGCTGCAGCTTCCTTGGACAGCCCTGTGTATGTATATCGTTGTGCCCCTCTGGAGGCACTAGTGCTGGATGCGCGTGCATTGCACGCCTATGCTTGCGTAGAATTAACAGCCAACTCCATGATGAGACGCGTGGCAAGATGCAAGAATGGGTATGCAGAAAACGAGCTCATCTCGTCGACATCCTGTCTCGCAGGAGGCTCGCCCGAGGAACTCTCCCACCCGTCGAACTTGAAGTCCACCAAGTAGTTGTTGGGCTCCAACTGGAACAACTGGATCCTCATCTTCATCAAGTCGGGCGGCACGCACTCGCCGTTTTTGGCGGTCTCGTCAACTACCGATGGCCCGTACCGCCACCTCACCCTGATGGTCCAGAGCTCCTCTTCCGTGGGCTTCGACCACTCTGCGCCGAGGTTCTTCAACGCCCGATAGATCTCGCCCATCACGTCCAACGGGTACGATCTGGACCTGATGCCAAAATGCCACTTCGTCTTCAGTTTCTTCGACGACACGGGGTTGATCTTGGCTTGCCCGGCGTCCGCTTGTTGCATCATGAACGCGCGGTGAATGGACGTGAGAGAAGATGGCAAAATGGCTATTGTAGAATTTGGCAACGTGGACAAATCTGGTACTGTCGCTAGAGTCTGGTAGGTCAATGACTGCTGTACCCCAGGGGCTTTGTGAGAGGTGGGCATATTGCTTGCGTTGCTGGTGCCCCATGTCGGAGGCGGACTCTGCGACAAGAAAGTTTCCATCTTCTCTGTCTTATTCTTCTTGAGGTCCTTCACCAACGAGTGGTTCTCCTTCATAAGCAAATAGGCGTCGATGATCTCGTTCGATTGCTGTTGAGGGTTCTGCTGTTTGTTGCACGAGTGGATCACATTCAATATCTCGTCCCTGTCATAGCCCATCGTCATGGTCAACGCGCTCATGACGTCCTCGTCGACTTCGATCTTGTTGTGGTTGGTTTTGGACAAGTCGGGGGGCAACAAGTACTCTTCGATTCCTTGCTTGAACCAATCGTCCTCCAAAATCTCGTGGATCGTGATACGGTTTAAAGGATTCACCACGAGCATTCTGGTCAACAAGCTCTTGGCGCCCTCCGACAAGTAGTTCGGCAAGGTGTACACACCGTTGCTGATCTTCTTGAACAAGGCGGGAATAAACTCGTCATCGAATGGCAATCTTCCGCACAACATCACATACAAAATAACACCAGATGACCACACATCAACCTCGGGTCCCGCGTACAACTTTCCACTTATCACCTCGGGCGCAGCATAGTTGGGCGACCCGCAACTGGTCTTCAAGAAGTTTCCGTCGGTCATGATGTTGGACAAGCCAAAGTCCGCGATCTTGACGTTCAAATGGTCGTCCAATAACAAATTCTCGGGCTTCAAGTCTCTGTGCACAATCTTGTGTCTGTGGCAGTATTCCACGGCCGCTATGATTTGCTGGAAGAACCGTCTTGCCTCGTCCTCCGGCATCCTACCCCTTTGTACAATGTAGTCAAACAATTCCTTTCCGGCAAACTCGATGACCATGATGATCTCGTCCTTCGATTTGATCACGTCGTATAGCTTGATAATGTGCGGGTGTCTCAACAATCTGAGGTACGAAATCTCTCTTTCTACTCGGCCTTGCATATCAGACTTGGCCAACGTTTTCCTGTTGATAATCTTTAATGCGACTTTCTGGCCTGTAGTCAAATGCTCAGCCAACTTCACCTTTCCGAATGAGCCCTCGCCGAGGGTCTTCAAAACCTGGTACTTGCCGATCCTCACTCCCGAGGGTTGCTTTGGATTCTGCTCCATTTGCTGACCATCACCTTGGGCATCTCTCTCTGAATTATGGTGGTGGTGGTGACGATGATTGTGCTCATGCAGACTCTGTGGTTCTGACATTGTGATGTATATTTTTTTTCTGCAGGGCTGACTAGTGGGAATGTGTCTAAGCGGGGTCCAGGTTAATGGTTGGGCAGTCGTTGATTAATTTTCGACTGTGCACGCCTGGCTCGCGGTGAGGGTGACACACCACGCAGGAGTGGGGCATGAAGGTGGGAGCGCAAGGCTCGCAACAGCATGTATCAAGAGCCTGCGTGTGCTGCTTTCTTTGCTTTCACCCCCAGCCTTTTTTTTTGATCTTCGGTTTAGTTCTGTGGCTGTAGAGTACTTCTTTTATCTCGCCTTATCAAGGGTGGTTTATTCTCGTATGATCCCACAGGCGCTGCGGGGCGTACTGCAGCTTTTGGTTTATCAGTGTGCACAGGTCCTCGCTGATGGACCTGGTACCCAGACGGCTCCCAGCGACAAAGATCATACGGTGATGCATTAGAGGTATCGATATTGACTGCAGCTTTACTTCTCGCCGGGTGATTCCGAAGATGGTCCATTCGCGAGGCAAGTGTGACGTGCTAGTCAGATGTGATTTCCTCTGTCATCTCCTTTGTCCTCTGTATTCAGCTCTTTGCCTTTACGGAAACAGAGTAGGCATGTCGACGGGTAGCCATTAGTCTCACCGCCTACAACGCTACCACTGTTTTCCCAAACGCACTCAAAGCTTTTCATTTCTGCGTCAAGAAGTGGAACCTTTCTAGCTTCTGTTGTAGTTTGTCTTCTTCCCGGGCTTGCTCACACGACTTGCCGACGGCACCAATGCTTTTTTTTCGTCCAGTCGTCTCGTACCAAATTTCTCCAGCTCCCTGAAACTTTCTTTGGATCGGCTCTTTGCAAACGATGGCTTTGGCCGAAGCAGCCCCAATATGAGGTCTGCCTCTCTACGAGCCCTTTCATTTTTTTCAATCTGGGCTCTTCTCGTGTCGACTAGTCGTTGGGGTATGCCATCAGGTGAGTCCTGTGCACTGAGAAGAAGCTGCCAAAGTTCGAGGCAAAAAGCCCGGCTGGTTTCCTTCCCTAGAAAATCATTCATCTGCTCGCGAAGAGCACTGATGTCCGGTTCGCCATTCTCGGCGCACGCCAAAAGCTCATATACAAACTCGACTGCAACATCGTCATCCGGCAAATGCTCCCCAAGGGCCTCAGTTAACCACTGCTTGATCACAGGCATGCTTACTTTGGACACGTCCACCAGCGAATTCAAACACCGCAGCTCGGCTTTTCTCTGCCTTCTTCTATTCTTTTCTGCCTCTGCCTCATCGGCTTCTCTTCGTATCTCTTCTGACAGCATCCGCTGCTTCTTGTATGTGATTGTCTTTGAGGCACCAGCAACAACGATGGCGTCAACTTAAAAGTCGTCCCCACTCTTGTCGTTGCATAATGTGTCCGGGCTTTGCGCGCTTGCACATCGGGACCCGCGCCCGCGCCAATGTAGTTCCATGCATGTGGGTACCCACATTTGCACTTCTACCCTGCAAATGAATACCCCTAGATTTCGTGAGTTTGCAGATGGCCATAGCGCGGTTTGAGAAAAAAGGTGTAGTATGAAATTTCTGACCCTAAGGCCAGGGGATTGCGAACCAGTAAGCCCCTTCGGTTATGCGCACATGCACATCATTTTTGTGGCACGAACTTGGCTGCAAATCTGCACACGTGAGTGAAATCTATAAAAGAGCGGGCAGTTGGGTTATATCCGCTCCGGAGCCTGATTTTTATATAAGCTTTGTAACATTGATTTTTTTCCCCAAAGCTGAACGGTTTCGTGCATTTGGAATCTGGTTTCCTTCCGATAAAATAAGTACAGAGTTGTCTCGAAAGAAGAGGCTTTGGGACGGGCTACACTCAGCAAACAAAATGCTGCTGCTTTTCGACTCAAGTTTGATCGACTTTAAAGTGCCGCCCAAATCTCGGCTAGCAGAGCCGTGTACAGCAGATACTCTCCGAAAGTTAGAAATGATCACAGCTTTGGCCAATCACACTCACGGCATAAAAATAGTGTGCTCGCCAAATATTTGGGCGTATGGAGACCAGGATTTGTTTTGGGAATCAAAAGCATGTATCGGTGAACCATCTCTTGTAGCCTCGGATATTACGCTCTCGTCGACGTCTCTCTTTTCTGCTATATCGGTGACCTCTTCGAAGTCACAAGGCTGTTGGCCAGATGACACCGACTACTTTGACCTGCCAGAATTAATGCCCAGCGACTCGGGATTCAAAAGATTATTTCTTCGCTCCGATGGAAAGCCATTCGACGTTCGTGAAGACGCACGGTTCTTTGTTATCAAATCCTACAATGGTCTAGATGTACAAGCTTCAATCCAGAATGGGATCTGGGCGTCCACGGAGCTTGGAAATAAGCGGCTTGATAAGGCATTTCGTGAGGCCCGTGGCGGTGTCTATTTATTCTTCTCTGTCAACAGCTCGGCAAAATTTTGCGGTGTTGCAAAGATGCAGAGCGCCATTGACTTTACACAAGCTAGTGATATTTGGGTGGAGTCCAGCCGCTGGAAAGGGATTTTTCCCGTTGAGTGGCTCATTATAAAAGAAGTACCCAACCGCTTACTACGTCATTTGAGGGTACAACTGAACGAGAATAAGCCAGTAGCTAATTCTAGAGACACGCAAGAGTTGCCGTTCGATATCGGAATTGCTATGATGGGCACATTTGATACCTACATTGACTAATAGAAGCTGCATGGTTTGATCAGGTTTTGCGACTGGTTGATTTGGTGCAGGTGATTCGCTAATCAGGTGGCGACACAGGGGGCGCGCAAAGTTCAAGGACTCACGCGATGTGGGTTGACTTCTCACCCGACTGCACCGGGACTCATGCAAAGCAGCTCTTAAAAGATTTCCAACAAAGTTTCAGGTCAATTTCAAGCCACCACAGAAAATAAACTATGATAGCAAGGCACACCACTAGTAAAGCGACTCGATTGCTTCTTGTAAGAAATTCTCTGTCAAAGGCAAGTGCACTCAGTCCTAAACAGAATAGTGGTCGCATCAAACAGGAGGACGTCGAATATGGAGCAATGTCGAAGGCACAAAAAGCGTTCCTTGACCGTGTCATAAGGGTAGACCAGGCAGGCGAGTTGGGTGCAAACTACATCTATATGGGCCAATACGCCGTCTTGGCGCTGAAGTATCCACACTTGAAACCTATCTTGAAACACATGTGGGAGCAGGAGATTCATCACCACGATAGCTTCAATCGTCTTCAAACAGAAAGGCGGGTACGGCCCTCTATATTCACGCCATTTTGGAAAATTGGTGCAGTGGCTATGGGGGCAGGAACAGCCCTTATTGGTAAAGAAGCAGCTATGGCGTGCACAGTAGCCGTTGAGACCATCATTGGCGGCCACTACAACCAGCAACTTCGAGTTCTCATGAAGCAATACAATATTGACGCTTATGACAAGAAAACTGGTGAACTTCTTCTGTATGAACAGTTATCTGAGGCCGCGCGCACATCTCCTGAGCTTTCTCAATTAAAGGACATGATTAGCACTTTTAGAGACGATGAGCTAGAGCACTTAGATACTGCAGTTGAGAACGACGCCAAAAAAGCTGTGCCATATGTCATGCTTACCGAAACTATCAAGTTGGTTTGCAGAGGCGCTATCTGGACCGCCGAAAGAGTATGAGATGCGTCCACTGATGATCTTTGTTTGTCTTTACAAGCGCCATCCTCATACGTGAAATTCAACATCGTGAGCTGTATTCTGTCATTTTGGTTTGTTTCGAAACTTTTCGATCATCCCTCGTCACGTCTCAAGCTCAAATTAGAAAGCTTGTGAAAACGACATGACCCAGGTTTATTTTGCATCACAAGAGGCAAATTCAGTTGGCTTTGAGCAGCTGATGATTTTTTACACAAAAGTTGTCTCTTCACTTTTGGAGTTTGGCACAGTCCCTCTTCATAACCATGTTGATGTAGAATTTGAAAAAGAAAACAATGATTGTAAATAAAATGATTTATGAAAAACATATTGTCCAATACGGTACACTAGTTTTGTCTTGCGTTAAAATTCCCCATGCCAAAACAGCGTAATTCAACGGTCTTTTTCCAGATTGTTTTATATTGGGGCATCAAAAGCTCGACACTACAAGACACGCAACAACGTTCGTTGGGAACGTACTGCTAACCTCAAAAACATACCTTTTCCCTTTGTATGATTGACTTTTCAAATCTAGCATATGGCCATTGGTTTATTCAATTATCATTCCAAAGACAGTTTTTATATAGAAATATATGTTTATAAATTTTTTAAACTTACCCACATTTTTTCTAGAATCAAAGAGATTTCTCATATTTTACAAACAAAATTTGAGTACAAACTGAAAAACAAAATGCCCCACCTCTTGTTTTCAAATTAAAATAAGTTTTTAAACCCATCCAAAATAGTCTGGAATCTTCTTTTCATATCTTGTTTCTACTCTTTTCTCAAACGCTAGGAACAGAAAATCCCGCCACTACAATCGTAGATTTCAGAAATCGCGAACTATCAAGCCTACAAATAATCATGAAAAAATGCTTTTCATCTCCAACACTAAGGGAGGCTAAATCACATTGACTGGAGCTGGATTGAAATCTTAGGTTTTGGATTCGTGGTCACCTTCGAGTCCTACATCAGCCGAATATATTATCGGGATGACTGTAGCATATCACGTGAGGTTTTTTATATCGTTTTCACTGTGTTGGAGAGGAGTCATGTATTTCCCACGACGCACTATAATATGCTTCATCACTCTCTTCAGCGAGGTCAGGTTCAAAAGCTAGTGGCTAGAATTGAGCTGTCTAGTTTCAAGCCCTTGCAACAAAGTATTGCCAAAGGTATTTACACACACATCTGTGCATACTATAAAGGTCCATCATTTACGCTCAGCTAAAATCTGCATTTGTAAACATTTAGATCACACAATTGAGAACTTGGGCTCCCTTAGTGGCTGAACAAATACTAAAAAAAAATAACCTGCTGTCTTAGTGCACACTAAATGCCAATTTATGTGTGAGCTTCGAAAACATTTAAGTGTTGCGGAATTTCCTAGTTGAGCGAACTATTGGAAGACTGAATCATCCAGAACTTTGCAGCCAAAAAACATGTCGAAGAGAGCCAGCGAACGCTGAGATTCAGAAGCTAGAAGTCAGACGCGATTAACTAATAGTCTGACATCCAATACTCTTTTTCCACATAAATATAGCGTGACAGCACCAATGAATCTAGTGCTTAGAGCAATTGAAGCTCTGTCATACTTGACAACATGAACTTATCAATTTGATATTGTTTTTTCCGGTGTGGAGTAAAACGACCAGAGATTTAACAAACTGACTGCCGAACAACAAATCAAAGCTTTTCACCACTTGAGCTCGTTGGTTTAGAATATTGATCGGCGCGTCCTCCCACCCGTGCCTCCCACATCACCAAGTCAAAACACCGCGCTCGAAACATCAACAACTCTTAAACACAACCTCTCTTGTCCCCGCGCACGTTAACCTATTATCACAAGCCCTCCGCTACCTCTGGCTATGTCTCGGCTCACAACTACTCGACCGCCTCATGGATATCTGACCCATGTGCCCCGACATCTCGTACACACAGACGAATTCCCCCTTCTCGATTTTCGGGAGCTTTCACAATGTCTCCAGGAATGCGACTTTGATGCAAGCGAAGAGCTAGTATCTCGGCCCTCAGGCGCATATATGCGCAAGTTGTTTGAACAGATCCTAGACACGTTTATTGGGCTCTCTCCAGACTACTGTGGTGCCACAGCAAGGGGCTTGCTCCACAGTCGCAGCTCTGCAGACGGATCTACGGGCGCTGCTGGCGACGAGAACGACGACACAAACGAGGCTGTGCACGTGCTTGTCTTTTTCCGGGCTGTGAGCATGTTTCTTCAGCGGTGTGGGGTCCAGGACTTCACGCTTTTGGACCTTGTGCGCCCTGAATCTGCACGCACGCAGCGAGTGCTTAGCGGCGTGATCAACTTTGCACGTTTCCGCGAGGAACACCTCCGGGAGTGCGAGCCCTTGGCGAAGGAAGCAGAGGAGGCGATGCAGGAACTACGAAGCCTCGACGAAGCCACGACGGAGTTGGCTAATCGCATCGACAACTTGCGCGCACGGCTTGATGATAGCAACGCTGGTAGCGCACTGAATGATGCTCTGCTGGGCGGCCCAAAACCGTCGCTCCAGCAATTGCACAAGTACAATGCCAAGTTGGAGCAAGAGCTCATCCGGCTCCAAAAGTCGCAGGAGGTGTTCAAGAAGGAGCACGCAAGCTACCGCGAGACGAAAGCACGGCTCATTGAGAAACTCGAAGACCAGCACTTTCTACTCAGCGAGGCAGAGCGCGAGCTACAGAAGATCGAGGGATATGCCTCTGCGGACCCGGCCGTGGTTCGCCAGATTGTCGAGGATTTGCGGCTGCACTCCCAAACGGCCGAGGCAGAACTCCGCAAGGCTGAAGCGGCTGTCCGTAACAAGACACGCACCCAGCAGTCTGTACAGGCAGTAGAGGACGAGCTCCGCAACATTATGAAAATCGTGCTGGAGATCACCAACGACACGAAGGCGCTCGACGCTGCTAGAGACAGTCTTGCTCGACAGCATGATGAGCTCGCAAGCAAACAGCAAATATCGCGGGAGTTGGAAGTGCATCTCGATAGGGCCCGCCGGCAGGCCCAGAAATGCGAGGAAAAGATCGCCAAGCTTCGCCAACAGGCCCGAGAGAAGGAGCAGGGCGCAAACGAGAAATTCGTGGCGTTAGAAGCAGAGTACGAAGTCTTGACGCGAGACCGCGACGCCAAGCAGGAAAGGCTCGACCGCACCAAAAGAGAAAACATGCAGATCGAGCAGGAGATTCTGAAAATGCGGCTTGACTTTGAAAACGAGTCTCGCAGCACGGCGACTGCAGTGGCAAAATTGAACGCGCATATCCGCCAGTACTTGGAGGACATTTCAGGGCATCTTTAGTCCCCTCGAGATTTTGGTTTGAGATCGCATAGTGGACAATGATAGGCACCTGACAACTGATTTCGAAACGGCAACCTTCGGCCAAGTGGGGAAACAGAACATAGAAGTGCACGAAAACTTTACATACTAGTGTGATGGACCAGGCAATACGGGGTGATCGGAAAGACGCGGGCAATGAATGGATGATAAAGCTGCGATATAAACCACACACTATTGGTGCTTTTAAGCCAAACACTGGCTGTGACTATGAATGGCTCCCGAATCCACTAGATCTTTGGTCTTTTGCATCCCTACGCATCATTCTGTGTGATATACCTGGATTGATCTCAGTAGCCTACTGTTTATCTCTGGGTGCTCTGTGATCTGTCCTGTTGGATGCCATCTTTTTCAAATATGACCTGAATTCTCGAGCTTTACATTCCTATCCAAACCAGTACGGTCACCGTGTCATTCAATGTTATGTCGTGAAATTCAAAATAGAGATAGATGATACCAGCTCTACTAAGCCAGAAGGGATCGCTGTTTTTGAATCATCCATTCATGATCAATTCTTGCTATCGACGCTTAAGTTCTTGCAAGACAGATGCGCATCTGGCCCCTGATGCATAAGTCAAGCCAGCCGAATTAACATTGCTAGTCACCCTCTCATTGTGACACGAAGAATATGCTATGCGACTGAAGATAATGGCAAATTCTTGCGAAGCTGCCAGAAAAGAGTGAAGTAAATCTCACCAGTGTCCTTCTTTTGCAATTAGAACAGCCTATTTTTTCTCGAAATATGAGTGAAAGAGCAAGAAGTTTAGGCTTATGTGTTTCGTTAAACATTTAATCATAGCCTCGGGAATTTTGTTAATCAACAATTTGACTAAAAGCAGGGGAACATAAAATTCAAGTCTTTTAAAAGTCTAAGCTCCCAAATCATCCATCACTTAGAAACTTCCCTAGAGGTTGTAATTCGCTAGAACCATTGTATATGAGCAATTATGTCGATTTAAGTAGGACTACACTATAATGAGAGCACTTCGGGCTTTTATGCACTGAGATAGATTCGAGCAAAGACCGACTCGAAATAGGACACAATAATACAAGAAGATCAGTGAACTGAAGATAGTAGATCGCTTTTTTAGAAAGCAGGGCCATTCTTTTGGTCTCCAACTTAGTAAATGTTTGTCGCAGATATTTGCTCAAGAAGATATATATATATATCAGCAGACTGCCTAGTCTAGTAAAAGAAAGCATGATGTTTAGTATGTTCATTGTCAGAAATACAAAATTGACTTCTATTAGTTTCTCCCCCTCCTATCTTAAGCTAGGTAGGAATATGCTGAGCCTTAGCTCCGTCAATCCCGTCGGCCCGTTGCAAAATTTCACTTGGAGAAGAGACCAGCTGCTTTTCCACATCCTCGTCGTCCGAGGGAAGTTTTTCTTTCTTTTGTGTATACTCAACCTGATCGGCTTTAGGGATTTTTTGGTTTGTAGAGATCGCCGCCGAAAGCAAGCATAGACACGCAAAAGCCAAATCTAAGTAGAAGACGTCTTTCAAAGCCTTCATAAATGCATCCAAAACAAGATCACGAGCGTTGCTTGGAAGCGCCCAAATAATGCTTGGCGACGAAAGCAATGTCTTTGCTGGTATAGAAGCTAATACAGTCACATCTGGGTTGTTAATGATAGCCTGCGAAATGTATTCAGAACCCCGGGTTAAAAGCATGAGTTGAGACATGGTGACGCCAATAACACCACCTAAAGTTCTCATAAAATTTACAAACACGGTGACCAAGATCATTGAGCCCGGAATATGTCCGGGCGCTTTTAGTTGCGCGGAGAGCAAAGTGCTTTGAAATTGAAGCCCGACGGATACTCCCACGGGAATGAGCAATCCAATGTGCGCGGAAGTGCTAGTGTCTCTGTCTAAGATAAGGAGAATTCCAACGCCGATGGGTGAGAGGATACCTGAGATCATCATGGGTACCTTGATAAAATAAAGGAATCTGATGAAAATACCGTTGAATGCGGAGGCCACGGACACGCTAATCACCAAAGGAAGCAAATCAATGCCTGACTGCCATGCAGACGCATTGTAGATGACTTGAAAGTAGATGGCAAGATAGTTGACCAAACTCAAAAAAAAGGCAAAGTTGAAAAAGGCCATGAAACCCGAGCCCAAGATCTGGGGCGAGGTGACAAACTCCTTGAGGATGAGTGGCTTAGTCGAGAAGCGGAAATTATACACCGCGAAGCCCACTAAGATGACTCCACCGATAGTGAAGAGGCAGATGATGGCTGCGGAGTCCCAAGCGTACTCGTTGCCTCCAAAAGTGATGGCGAGCAACACCAATACCAATCCCGCGGAAATGAGAAGTGTACCCACATAGTCAATTTTCGCCAACTTGGCGCGGATGTGGCCCAGCGGGCGCGGCGGGTGGAAGAACGCGAGCATGAGGGCCAACGCAAACGCACCCAAAGGCAAGTTGATGTAGAAACACCAGCGCCACGTGACGTTAGTGGCGAATGCGCCGCCAATAAACGGCCCGCTTACAGAGGCAACCGAAAAAGTGATGCCGATGAGCGACATGGACAATGCACGCTTGCTGATGGGCACAGACTCGGAGATAATCACCACCACCATGGCCTGCACGGCACCACCACCGAGGCCCTGGATCACGCGGCCACCGATGAGCATGTCGATACTGTTGGCGAGCGCGCAGACGAGGGAGCCAATCTCGAAGATCACAATGCCCACGCACAAGGTGTACTTTCTCCCAAAGGCGATGGAGACTTTACCGTACAGTGGAGCCAAGCACGCCACCGGGAGAATGAATGCCGACGTCAACCAGCCGACTTTCGAGAACGAGCCGAATTCGTCACTGACAACCGTCAAGATCGTCGACACGATGGTCTGGTCGAGCGCCACGATGAACATGGCAATCACCACGCTGGTGAGCACAAGCGGCAACCGTGCGCCGTTAACATATTGGTCCGTGGCGGTGGTACCATCGCCCGCGTCGCTTTGGAAGAACTTCCGCGAGTGTGCTTTTTTTAGCGATTTTTGCGGGGTGCTGGCCTCGTCGAGGGTCGGTGTGTCTCTTGCTGAGGCCCTGTTACTGGAAGCGAGCTCGTCCGTCGAGAAGAGAGAGGAGACCATCGCTTAATAATTGGGTTTGGAAACGCGCTTATGTTTTGTAAGCACAAAGGGAGTGAAGACCTGGCTTTTTATAAATCCCGCCACCTTTTGAAGCCCTTGCGATGTTATGTTTGGTGGTTGCTAAACGTCTCACCGGGCCATCACTCGCGAGGCTGACCTAGAAAATGTCGTAGGCAAATGTCGCGCACGCAAGGGGACCGTCAGGGGGCTCACCCGCCCTGAGAGAAATATAAATGGTTGCTCGATTCTTTGGCTGCCGAGTATAAGAGTTTGGCTTGTTTGAGGGCTAAATGAATAGTGGAATCATGTTATGAAGGCCGGCGTGGCTGCCAGACCTCCCAAAGCCGGAATTTGACTCGGTACAATGGCACCTTTGTATTTTGGGGTCTCTTGATCTGGAGTAGACTCGCTGCAATATGAAACGCCGGTTCTCTCTAGGGCTGATCAATATCCCTACTGACACATGATCCAATACTTGGCATGTGGCCTTAAATATAACGTGGGCAGATTTCGAGTGGTTGTAAACTCGTTTTTTTTCTGTTTCCATGTACGGCGTTGCCGCGCTGACGCCACTATAATTTCCAGAACATCATGAGCTGCGAGCGTCGCGACATTTTCTTGGCTTGCAGCTGTTGCTTGCAAAATGATGGCGACTATGTTTACGAGCGCACAGGTGGTAGTCACGTGAGCTGGAATAAGTTGAGATGTATTGGGGATACTTGCTTGGGGCTTATATCCCTAGTTAAACTCGGGTTTCATAGAGGCAGGTCCTGGTTTTTTATTTTGCTGCGCACATCAAACTTTCGTATATCAGTGTGGAGAAGCCGCACACACACAATCACAGACACTTAAAAATGGGTCAGCTAGTGCACCAGGGAATCCGGACATCCTGCATGTATGCAATACAAGCAGTGCAGATATTACCGTGTCTGTGAATCTTTTTCAAGCGGTTACTGCCGTACATTTGACATTCCTGAAACAGTACTATAGTCTTGGCTCTTTGCATGCACCATGCGTCGCTTGTGCAGGCTGCCATCAATAGTCATATGCGAGACTGCATCTTTTTTGCTTGCACAACAGATGGCGTGAAGGGCGCGATACCTTTTTTTCGAAGCCGCGCGGCGAGACAGCATCAACCTACAAAAGTTTTTAGTCTCCAAGGTGGTCACACGCTGAATGATCATCAATACATTATGCATTTCTTGCATGAGTATCATGTGCCGCTCATGCAGATTATACATTGGATGTGCGTCTTAGTCTGGCTTGAAAAATAACTTTCATTTTGTTTGGTTGTGGAGGGCATCCTGGAATTCGTGGACCTGCTATCCGTAAATAAAGCTTGTGGAACAATGCTCATCTTCTTAACAGCAAGGCATGTTCCATAAATTGGTGTCTTGTCCTTACTATAAGAAACATGTTTTGGGATCAAGATTTTAAACAAGTTCATAGGGCTTTCACAGAAAGTAGCTGGTTCTGATCTGGAGCAAACCCCATGGGCTTCTTCCAAAAAGTCTCGATAGAATAGTTGTTTCTCTCAGTTCACCTTATAGAGAGAGATAGAAAGCTCTATAAAACCTGCAACGTTCTTCCCTCGATGCCTCATTGTTTTTCATCAAAATAATATGCAAAGTGTGACGCTAGGGTTTGTGTCCAAAAAGCACATCAAAAGTGATCGAGTCTGACTGAGATCGGGGCTTTCTGTGACCATACCCAAGAATATTTATCAGTTCACCGTGTCTCCAAAGTTTGGGACACACGGCAGTAAGGGGATATTCACGCGAAATTTTGCATAAAAGTTGCGTTATTTTATCATTTTTTCTCTCGAGTTGCCATAGAGGAATCACGGAATTGGAATTATCAACCTTGCTGCCACATTCCTTATCATCCAATCTTCTTGAGGGGGTATAGCCGCGGGCGTGTGTGTGTATATATATACATGCAGGCCCGGGGTTAAGGAATATTGGAAGTAACCAATGAGATAGCATACCTGCGTGTCATGTAGATGTGCCTAAAATGCGCGAGCAAACCAATTGGGACGATTTCGTGGGGGCACCAGCGGGGAAACGGAATTGGCGACTTTCTCGAAAAGAAATTCGAATTGCCTGTTTTGTTTTACAGGAGCCAACATCAGGGGATAGATCACCGCAACAGATGGAATGTGGAGCATTAGGGTTCAGGCAAATTACTAATTTTCCTTGCCTTAGTCACAGACTGTTGCCAGTGAAGACGAAGAGCTGAACGGTTCATAACTCAGCGCGACCATGCAACCCTGACTGCATGTCTCTGCGGGAACCGAAAAATGCCCAGAAAAAAAGTCGTATATAAATGAAATGTGTCTGTAAGTTTGATGTCCCTGCTTGGCACGTCTTGGAATATAGCTATGAGGATATGGAATTCTGCGGCAAGGACTTTCAAGGACGGGCGAAACCGGAGGAGCTTAAGTTTTGAGCAAGTGTTTTTTTGAAAAGACCTTACCCCGCAATAGAATTAAATACCGGAATGGAATTTGAAGGAGCGGTCTTATGCACCTTCTATTTCATTTTTGCTTTTCCCTCGAAAACGAATTTATCCTACCCAATCAAAAACGCGATAGCATCGGTGAGTGCTCTCATGCGTTCGTGGATGGGCACGGCGGGAAAATGCAAAATTCGGGTTGCGCAATAATTGTATAACTAAGATATTGGAGAGGAAGAATAGAGGGCCGGACCGTGGGAAGATGGAAAAAGTGAGAAGCAAACCCAAGGTGTCAAATAAGGTTTAAGAGACGCGTCCAAACAATGCTGATGATACATCTTTCTTCAAATATACAAATATGCACTTTAGGTTTTATTTTTTCGCAAAAAAAAAAAATTAAAATTGTTTGAGGCGTCTTACCGGATGTAATGAGTCAATATCCGGGGTTCGTGAGTATAGCATTGCGGCATTTTAGGCGAGCCCCGGATATCATTCGGATGATGCAGCCCCCACTTTTTCATAGCGCGGCTGCACTGCACGCGGCTGCTAAAAGTCAACGTCTGGTGGTGCACGTAGATGCACAGAGCCCATTTTGTGGGGTCTGCAATCGTTTGTTCTAGGTCTGGGTAATGCGCTGTATTTGCGTGGTTATTGTAGAAAAACATATAAATAGATTGATGCCCGCCACCAGAATCGAATTAATTATAAAACGTCAGAAATTGAACTCTTCCAAATACACCTAAGGCATTATATTTGACGATGTCCCACTCCATTACATCTTCGGTGCAATCCGATCTTGTAAGGATTCACAATAATAATGCCGTTAAACCGCCTTCCTTGAACTCACGTTCCATAAAGAAATACTTTAGCACTCGTTTTTCGACACTTTTTGTCACCAAGGAAGAACGGTCGCAGTACACATGGAACCAGATGCTCAATCCATTTGGGGAATTGAATCAGATGAGCTGGAGAAACTGGAACTTCTTCTTCATGGGTTTTGCTGCATGGACATGGGACTCGGTAGACTTTTTTGCTGTTTCATTAAATGCGAGCAGCATGGCTGAGACGTTTGACAAGAGCGTCAAGGACATATCGTGGGGTATCACGTTGGTGTTGATGTTGAGATCTGTGGGTGCATTGCTCTTTGGATACTGGGGAGACCGGTACGGAAGAAAGTGGCCGTACATCATTAATTTGAGTTTGTTGGTGGTGTTGCAAATTGGCACGGGGTTTGTCCAGACATATGAGCAGTTCCTAGGGGTGCGGGCAATTTTTGGGATTGCAATGGGTGGTGTCTACGGGTTCTCGTTGGCCACTTCGTTGGACGACTCTCCCGCTGCATGCAGAGGTGTATTGTCTGGTATTTTCCAAGAAGGTTATGCATTCGGGTACCTTTTAGCGGTAGTCTTCAACAGAGCAATCACCGACAACTCGCCTCATGGATGGAGGGCGATTTTCTGGTTTGCAGCATGCCCCCCTGTGCTCTTTATTATCTGGAGATTGTGCCTCCCCGAAACAGAAACCTACCGTCGTCAAAGAGCAGACGCGGATGCCAAGAGGCAGCTCAATTCATACCTTAAGTGGTATCAGCTCAGTGAGGACACGAAACAGATTTTCAGGACGTACTGGCTCAAGATGGTGTACTTAGTATTGTTGATGGCGGGCTTCAACTTCATGTCGCATGGTTCTCAGGATTTGTACCCCACGCTTCTTACAAAGCAGCTCGAGTTTGGGGAAGACAGATCGACCGTGACCAATGCCGTTGCCAATTTGGGTGCAATTTTCGGTGGAACGGTCTGTGGACATGCATCTACGTTTGTGGGGAGAAGGTTGACGGTAATTCTTGCCGTCATTTTGGGCGGAGCCATGATCTACCCATGGGCATACTTAAGGACTTCTGCAATTAATGCAGGTGCGTTTTTTATGCAAGCAAGCGTACAGGGAGCCTGGGGTGTGATTCCCGTTCATTTGTCGGAGCTTTCGCCACCAGCATACAGATCCTTGGTGGTGGGTTTGTCCTACCAATTGGGTAACATGGTCTCCTCTGCGTCGTCTACAATTGAGGCGACGATTGGCGAGCGTTTTCCAATCGTCACAGCTTCAGGGGAGGAAGCTTACGACTATTCTAAAGTCATGAGCATATTTATCGCCTGTGTCTTTGCGTATGTTTTGATCTTGACGTTTTTGGGACCTGAAAATAGAGGTGCTGACTTTGACGTCGATAGGGACACAGTTTATGCAGACGAGTCCCGCGATAACGAAGGGGATATTGAGGCAGAGTCCCTTAAAGCTGAGGAGAAATTTGTCGAGCGGGCTTGAAAGCCGAGAAGGCCTATGAAATATGATTTATGAATAGAAATTCTAAAAGACGAAAGTATGAATAGAGAGCGCAAACGAAGGTGCATTTGAAAAGCACAATCAGGTCGTACATTCCACTATGGAAGCGATACTTATTGCTTTTGTAAAATGCTAATGTGTGGGCTCAAACCAGGAACAGCACGAGAGATAACTCCACGTAGGTCTGCAATTCTTATTAATTCTGAATCACTAAGTTGTGACCAGCGTGTTTTCAGTCGTTGGAATTGATTCAAGTTGACAGTATCGAACGGGCTGGGTGTTTGGTAGGCAATTGCGATTAACAAGAACAAAAGTTTGTGCTGTTGACTGTTTTTCATACCTGCCAATGCAAGTTTCAGAGCAGATTGGGAATGCCAAGTAGCGTATATCTCGGAGCTCGGAGTTTAATCTCCTGTCATGAAAAAATAAGATCGATTAAAGTTTGACCGGCAGACAAGAGAAATTTGAAGTTGGGCCAGCTGAAGCTCCTAACGAAAAACGATATGTGGAGCTTTTATCTCAGTCATATATGATCTCAGTAGAGTATATTGTGCCCGCCACAAGGTGAATTATTTGGCAGCCGCTTATGATGAGGCCACATTGCATGAGCGTTGATTTGGAAGAATAGGAACAGATATCCAACACAGAGACTGGCTTGTTACGAGCCCTGTTAGGCTCAACAATTAAATGATGATTTGTGTCGATATATTCGCAAGCTAGGGTCTCGGGGAAATAATGCCGGGGCCCAGTATGCGAAGTCCGAGGTGACTCATCCGGCACACAAGATGCACTAGTTTCTGAGTCAACGCACGTCTTTGGGTGCAAAGAGTCCGCTGCGCATTTGGACTCCGGGCTATTCTGGCTATATAAAATGTGACCCAAAATCTGTGGGAGCTCTTTTTTCTTTTTGAAAAAAAGGCAAAATAACGTTTTAGAAATTACCACTCTTTCTAATGACTCGTGTCCTGACACTCTCCATTTACTCGGAGACTGCTTCAAACCACAACAAGCATGCCTCAAGTCCCCCGAGCTTTAATTCACGGTCTATCGCGAAATATCTTGCTACCAGATTTACATCTTTGATTGTTTCTAAAGACGAACGGTCGCAGTACACATGGAATCAGATGCTCAATCCATTTGGGGAATTGAATCAGATGAGCTGGAGAAACTGGAACTTCTTCTTCATGGGTTTTGCTGCATGGACATGGGACTCGGTAGACTTTTTTGCTGTTTCATTAAATGCGAGCAGCATGGCTGAGACGTTTGACAAGAGCGTCAAGGACATATCGTGGGGTATCACGTTGGTGTTGATGTTGAGATCTGTGGGTGCATTGCTCTTTGGATACTGGGGAGACCGGTACGGAAGAAAGTGGCCGTACATCATTAATTTGAGTTTGTTGGTGGTGTTACAAATTGGCACGGGGTTTGTCCAGACATATGAGCAGTTCCTAGGGGTGCGGGCAATTTTTGGGATTGCAATGGGTGGTGTCTACGGGTTCTCGTTGGCCACTTCGTTGGACGACTCTCCCGCTGCATGCAGAGGTGTATTGTCTGGTATTTTCCAAGAAGGTTATGCATTCGGGTACCTTTTAGCGGTAGTCTTCAACAGAGCAATCACCGACAACTCGCCTCATGGATGGAGGGCGATTTTCTGGTTTGCAGCATGCCCCCCTGTGCTCTTTATTATCTGGAGATTGTGCCTCCCCGAAACAGAAACCTACCGTCGTCAAAGAGCAGACGCGGATGCCAAGAGGCAGCTCAATTCATACCTTAAGTGGTATCAGCTCCGCGACGACACAAAGAAAATTTTCGAGACGTACTGGCTCACCATGGTATACTGCGTTTTGCTCATGGCAGGATTGAACTTTATGTCGCATGGTTCTCAGGACTTGTACCCGACGCTTCTCGTCAAACAGTTTGAATTCAGCGAGGATAGAGCGACCGTGACCAACGTTGTTGCAAACTTGGGTGCCATTTTTGGAGGTGCTATCTGTGGACATGCATCCACCTTTCTCGGGAGACGCTTTACGATGATGTGTGCTTTGGTCTTGGGAGGAGCAATGATTTACCCTTGGGCATACGTGGAAAGTTCCGGCATTAATGCAGGTGCATTTTTCATGCAAGCAGGCGTGCAAGGTACTTGGGGAGTGGTGCCGGTTCATTTGTCTGAGTTGTCGCCCCCAGAATACCGGTCCTTGGTGGTGGGTTTGTCCTACCAATTGGGAAATTTGGCCTCGTCAGCTTCTTCCACAATCGAGTCTACTCTCGGGGAGAGGTTTCCAATCATTACTGCTTCAGGTGAAGCCGCATACAATTATTCCAAGGTGATGAGCATTTTCGTTGGCACTGTGTTCGGCTACAACTTACTTGTCACACTTGTTGGTCCCGAAAATCGGGGCGCTAGCTTTGAGGTGGATAGAGACTTGATTTTTGATGAGAAAGAATCAGACGATAAACCAGGTCTTTCCAAATTGAATACCATCTACCTGCAAAGCTCTTCAGCGCTGTCCCATTGATGTAATAAATAACCTGTTCTTCCAGAATAACATCAAACAGTGGTAACTACCGGAAAGACTATTTGATGTATACTTTGATTACGTAATCATACCCAAGTTTCTCGATATAGATGTCAGATTAATGATTATGTAATTACTGTTTGTTTGCTAATTCGTAGATCTCAACGCACGAGGAGTTTGAGACTAGCCTTTGGGTACATGGGAGTGTGTCTCCGTATACTCGAAACGTTCGAGTGATTTACTTGGGGCCTCGGCCCAAGAAGTCTAGAAGATCAAGCTCCTCGTCATCGCCAAACGACTCCGCTGTTTGTGTGGATTTTCTCTGCTGCTTCATTACTTTCGCTTGTCCTCCTACAAGTGCGCTGTCTTCGGGAATCGGAGCTTGTCCATCAAACACGGAAACACGACGAGAGCGTGCAGACTTGTTTGATAATGATGCAATGCTGCGACGGCACTCTTTACCAGAAAGATTGCCAGAGCTCAAAGACTGTTTCATACCATCACCCTGTAGGCTGAGGGAGTATCTGTTGAGATTTCGTGCAAATTCGATGTCTCCACCGTCCAACAAGTTGGAAAAATCATGTTTGGCCCGCAAACCGGTGAATTCTCCTAGTAGATGGTCATCATTTATATCTTGTCTTCTTCCATTCCCCGCCTCGCGTAACATCTGCACCCTGCGTTTGAAATGCTCCGCTTGAAATCTAGCAATGTTTTCCTCGCTGGGAAGTTGCATGAGGGGAAACCGACACTTGGACATGATGTGTCTCCAAGTTGAATATTGAGCCATGTCGACATGCATGGTGAGCGCCAAGGAACTCCTAGTAAAGCGAGCGGACGTAGTAATAGATTCCGAGTCGCCCATGCTAGCACCAGGGGCCAACACGAGATCGAGTTTGCTTTCGTTTTCTTTTTTGAAATTGCGCATAATGGTGTATTTCCATGGCTGCTCTCTGTAGAAAAAGACTAAGGAGTTGACGACGCCCATGAACGGCTGAATAAATGCGGATAGGAAATTTAGCCAAACCACAGGGCCATGTGTTTGCTCGTAATCAAATTGAGTGCAGTATAATATAAAGGGAAAAAGCCATATTGAGATGTAGGCGAGAGGATAGATGAAGATCGACTTCATCTGTTTTTCAATAATCTTTTGCCGCTTTTGAAAGTTTTCGAGGTTTGCCGCATGAAACACGGACTCAGTTAAGTTATTTTCCAAGTCCAAGGGCCCGCCCGGCGAGTCATTTTTGCGCTCGTCGTTGGAACCTTCGAGATTTGAGTTTGAGTCAGTGGACAGCGAGTTGACCCCATGTTTTTGGCCCCTCGAGTCCGTGGTAATGAATCGCGGGAAGAAGAACATACGTACGTCTCTCAAGAAAAACACAAAGGCGGAAAAAAACGAAGGCTTTTCATCTGAGCCGGGGCTTTGTGAAGTTGCGAGTCGCAGGCGGTGCATGGTGGAAAAGGCGCCATTCAAGAGGCGGAACTCCCGGACCACGTGGAAATAAATCAGCAAGTAGACGGTAAGAATCACGATGACCACGAAGTAGCGGGGCACCCAGCTCAACACTGCCCTGTACCAATAGGGCTCCTGAGGCAAGTAGCACCAGCATACGAACGAATCGTAGCCCACGCCGATGAAGGGGAAACTCGCCATTGCGAGCGGAATAACGAACGAGAGCCCGTAGATGTAGTAGCGGTATCTGTAGAGTCCGCCCTCGATGTGCCCCGAGTCTTTTATCTTGACCGTTAAGTTGGGCCTGAAGATGAGGAGGAACGTGTGGATGGCGAACGCCAAGATGGCCAAGTCGGCGCCTTCGATCGCAGTGGCCGTGAAGAAGCCCACGGCCTGGCAGAACAGGCTATCGTTATACGCGGAGCTGTACGCAATGACTCGTGCCGGGAACACAAGGAGAATGGTGGCCTTCATGAGGTCGAAGAAAATCAAAAACGCAATCAACTGGTGGCGGAACACCAAGCGCTTCGGGTCGATTGCCTGGAACATGTATATGGCCAACAAGCAAAAGACAATCAGCGCCACGGAAGCGGTCACTGCGAGCACTTGTTGCACGAGGTTCTGCTTTGCGGTGAAGAGGTCCAGCTGGTTACTGGCTGCACGCGGCGAAAGCATATATAGTCGCAACACGTGCGCCGTGTCCAGCCACAGAAACGACGGCGCCATTTCGAAGGGGCTGCAGGGCGTTTTTTTGTGTGTGGAGAGGGAGGGGGGGGGGGGGGAAAGCGGGTATGAAGCTTGGTGACTGGTTGTGGCGTTTGCTCGCTGAGACGATGCGCGGATTCACTCAAAATACCTCGCATGGCGCAGCGAGCGCTTATGAAGAGGGCGGGAAAAGCAGTACATCCTAAGGTTAAACACGGCACGTGACCTGGGGTGTAGGCGGAGAAGACGCCAAGAAGCAAAAGAAGAACAAATTAAATTAATACATAAAATAAGAACAGGCACGAACTCAAACGACGGCGTTTTGCCACCTTGTCGTACAGCGAAGGTCACGGGGCGCTGCTGCGCAAGTATGACGTTTTTCCTGAATAGCGGCTGGGTTTTGACAAGAGTCTTTTTTTTTTTTTCCTCCCGCGCGCGGTTCTTGTGAGGACGCGCTTATTAATATAGCGTCGGGCACGCGGGCCTCGGAGTTGCAGCCAACACAACGAAGAATGCTGCTTTGCTGAGCTCTCGGAGCGGACACGGCAACAAGCAGATTCCGGCTGAAAAACAATGGGAATATATTTAAAAAAAGGGAGGGAGCGATTTCTAAACCTTGCTGCCGGATCCCAGTGACCAGTATCGCGAATTTGCGAGGGCCCGCCAAATTGGGTGACACCTTCTTGAACCGTCACGCCGGAATCCAACACTCCGCCCGGGCGGCAAAGAACCCAATAAAAACCAAAAAAAAAGGACCCACAGCAGAAGTCGAGACGCCGAACGTCTCGCGATTGAGTCGTGTGCTGGTTTCAAGTTCCCCGTGGTGAAACTTTGGCATGTCAGCCCCCAATATACGGCGCCCAAACTCAGCATTGCCGATTCGCTTCTGCGGGGCCAGATTGCCGCTTGCCGCGCCCGCTTAGCGACGGGCCGCCTGCGCATGCCCGGTTGCGGCACGCCCCCCTGCGCGATGCCGCCGTATTTGCTGCAGCAGGCGTCATTGCGAAACTGGACCGCAGGGGCGCATGCCTTGGCAGGGGTCTACTAACGTACATGCCGCTTGATGAGTTGCCGAATGCTACGTCACAGTCGCAGGTACCGTGCCTCGAACCAGAGGGCCTGTGTAGTCTGGAAGAATTTATTCAAGGGCCGCGTCCCACCGCATGTGGCGGACCGCATGTGGCGGGAGGTGCCCCTCACGAGAAATGAAAGACGAACAAAGCTGCACCCAGCTCGCTCTCTAGCGAATCTAAATAGTCGGCCTAACGCTCTAGAGCGCACAGGGCGCTTGATCCAAAATTGACCTTTTTCTAAGCCGTCTGCCGGACGCAAAAACACAGCGGTGGGTCTAGTCCATCTCGCTGCCAAAAAGCACGACGCATGTCCTCTGGAACCAGTTGCGCTTGAGCTGCCCCAGGGCGTTGAGCTTGTGCTTCTCTGCAAGCTCCGCGTAGTACATCTCCTCGTGCTGCTCAACCTCTTTAAGCCCCGTGACCAAGTCCACGTCTTCGGCTTTCTTCCACTTGGACCGCATCACGAGCTTATAGCCGACAAACACAGCCACGTCAATAAAGATCATCAAGTACGAGAAAAGAAACGACGACACTTCCCAGTTTCCGGGGAGGAATATGGTGTACGTGCCTACAAAAATCATGACGAACGTCAGCAGCCCGCCGATGATCGCTAGCCACGGCTGGAACCACCCGACGAAGGGAAGCGTCTGGCGGTCGATGCCCTGCGCCTTCATCGCGCGGTAAAAGTACACGTACACAAAGCACAAGATGGTGAAGTTGATCAACTGGCAGGACGTGATCAAGTTGATGATCCAGTCGAGCACCTTCGCCGAGTCCTCGCTCATTTGCAAAAACGAGATAAGTGCCCACGACAACGAGGCCAAGACACAGTACATTGGAATTCCCGTCTTAGTCGTGGCAGTGAGAAATCTTGGGGTGTACCCGTCAAGCGCAAACCCATACAAGGTTCGCGAGGAGCAGTACGTGTATGAGTTTCCAGCAGAGAATGCGGAGGTTAACAACAAGACATTGACAATGTCGGGCAAGACTGTGATGCCCATGTTCTGCATGGCAATGACATATGGTGAACCCGCTGCGTCGGTCGTGGTGACGCCCAACGTCTTCAATAAGAGCGGGTCATTGTACGCCACGAGGATGCCAACACAAAGCGCGCCGCCAATGAAAAAGAGCATCAACCTAATAAACACCTGCTTGTATGCAGACGGCAATGTTTTGCGTGGGTTGATTGTTTCGCTAGCCACTAACGAGATATACTCGGGCCCAGCGAAAGTGAACGTGGCCCGAATGAGGCACTGCATGAAACCTTGGAACCGTCCCAAGGCACCGGTGCTATAGTAGACGTACATGACTCCTGGATTCTGCCAGTAGCGGAAACCAAAGGGATCGTGTTGTGGGTTCCCGCCCACCATTGTGATGAAGGTGAAGAGAATCAACCCGACGGCCAAAACCACTTTTCCCAAACTGAGCCAGAACTCAACCTCGCCATAGATGCCGACGCTAAACACGTTGATCGCGAAGTACAACACAACCTGAATGGTCAAGGGGATAGCCGGGGAATAGTCGTCGCTCCAGTAGTGAAGGATCGAGTTCACGGTAATAACCTCAAACGGGATCTGCGCACAGCACAAGAACCAGAAATTCCACGCCGTCATCACCTCCAACGCGGAGTCGCAGCACCTTCCGGCCATTCTGACGAAAGGCGACGTGATCGGTAAGTATGTCACCATCTCCGCAGTCGAGACGGTGATGAAGAGAATCGGAATCGACCAGACCAAAAAGCCCAACAACAAGTTGAGCGGGCCATACTGGAGCGCTTTTCCTATCGCAACAAATAACGCCAGGCCGATCGTGGCACCGATACCCAAAAGCTGCACGTGTCTACCTTTGAGTCTGCGCTCGAGGTGGTTCGAACTCGCACGCGTGGAGGCAGACTCAATCAGCGTCACGGAAGTCTGACTTTTCGAATCCGAGTCCGGAACCAGGGCCTCAGTTCGAGCAACATGCTCCTGTTTCGGAATATGGGGCACGAAATTGTCGTGAAGAAACGTGGTAAAGGCCATTTTCTTGCTGCTTCGTGGTGGTGGAGGATGAGCGTGGGGAAACGCGAATTTTTTTTTTTTTGTATAGCGCCCGGAGTGGGGGCGCCGAAGATTACCCTCGCACGACGAGAGTTAATTAGAACCGGGCCGGCGGCTTAGTTTCTTGACGAGGAAACACCACGCGTGGCCTTGTGAACAAAGAGCCTACTAACTCGTCGAGGCAGGCGCTGTGAAATGCAGAGGCTTTATCTGAGCTTGGCCCTCAATTTTTTTTTTTTCCGAAAAACGCCCGTTTTTTTTTGCCATGCTTGGGCACAGGAAAAGCTGCCCGGCACCTCCCGGAAATGCCCAATTGGGCTAAAACTGGCGATCCGAGCCCAGTGGCAAGTCGAGAGCTACCAAAAGTTAGCATTTGGCAGTTGCCCTACTAGCTTAAGCTAAGGAAGCCCTCGTGCTTCGCCAAACTCTAAATGACAATGGCCTCACGGATGTTCTCCGCAGAGAAACCCGTACTAAAGATATGCGGTACCTGCAGATAGTCTTGCTTCTGTGCGTGGCTTGTGTTGTGGAGTCTTCTGCCAGAATGTGGGGCAGCTCGGCTCACTCCATGGTGTTCCGGTTTCTGCCTCCACTGCCAGTATAAAGTCCAGGTCGCTGAGGTCTTTTTTTTTCTGGGGTATCGTTTTTTATCTTTCTTAGTTGTAATCTTATTATTGGTGTCAATTCATCAAAGTTAAGGGGGTATTAAACGCAAGCGCGGCCTCGTAATTCCCAGACTGCATGCGCATGAAGTTGAGTAGTCCATTGTGGGACGGGTTGCACGTTAATGTGTTGTAGATTCTCGAGTATTCCTGAATGCCCCAGCTAGGCGGTCGTCAAATTCGCGGCATTTGTAATATTTTGATTGCGAAGAAATAAACCGGACATCTTGCGCATTGCTAGGATTTATCAAATACTGCTTCAAAGAAGTGAATGTGAGTTTGTTCAATATTCAGTGCCGAAAAGACTTTATTGAATTAAATGATATGAGATTCTGGCAGATTTGCCGTGCTTCCAAAATGGCCTCTAAATTATGATTACGTAAAATCGGAAAGAACTTTTCTGCCTCAAAGTGAAAACCCAGGCACTCTTCATATTGCCATATAAGCTGATAGGATGCATTGATATCTGATCTCGTGAAACATATTAAATAAGTGACACGGAAAATGTCTGAAAGAGCTAGTACACGAGCGCCTCTGACTTTGCAAAGGAATTCTAGCAGGCATCCGTATCATCGGGAAATGTATTGAAGTTTCGTAGGCCTAGTGATCTAGCTCTTCTTGGATGAAAAATCAAGGCCGGTCTTTCCAAAACCACCAATTGGGCCAAAAACAACAGCATCAGTTGATTGCGCAAATTTCAAAGTATCTTAACAAAATCTGGCGCCGGGTACACCCCAAATAATAATAATTGGCTTTTCGATTTGTTAGTCAGCAAAGATATTCTCAGTAAATTACTTACTAAATGATATACAATTTGCGATCCCAGACCAAAGCGTGCAGGCTGACACAACAATTAAAGCTGAAGTGGACTTTTCATGGCGTCTCTCATATTTTGCCGAAGGTACGTTGAGAGCTTTGTCATAATGGTGACTTGAGCCTTATCTAAATGCATAAAGGCCGGTAATTCATGGTTCAGACTGAAAACAATCGTGCACTTTGACAAGAGGCTGTTCAAGGCAAACAAAACGCAAGGAGAGTATTCAAAGAAAAGATAAATATATGAATGTCTCTGTCATGAGAGTAAGCTGTAGGGCAACAAAAATGGTTGGCGTGAGAAAATCCATCAATTTTAGTGCTACACAGAATACACTGCTTGAACCTTAGGATGTACTGGACTGACAAATTGGAATCGTTTTTTCAATCCATTTCACATGAAAACATAAGGGAGCTCGCATTATCTACAAATCGCCAGAGGCGCCATGTGCAAATGCCCAATGTATATTCCTTCTATTGAATGAGACGCCCCTCTACTGCAGCAAAGGCGCGTACAAGACCTGCGTGACGTACTTGTGCTTGTAGCGCACAACAGAGGCTACTGCCAAAGTGTTGTGCTTGATGCTAGTGGTTGCCAAGTGGTTGAGCACCACGTGGTTCGGAATCGGCAACGCACCCGAGTTGTTGTGACGGTCCAACGTGTTGAAATTATTCAAAATCACGTTGTCGAGCTGCGGCGGCAACTGCGGTGGATGAAGCCAAGCTTGCTGCCCGTTTTGACTTTTGGCCTGTTCGTCGACGGCCATGTAGTATTGCTCCATTACTTTGGGTTCCACAAAAATTGGTGGAATATCGTTGATGTACGCATACGAGCGGTCACCTGTGCCGTCACCATCTTCGTCGTAGTAGCGCAGATACCCATTGCCCATATCGTCGTCGTCAGAAATGAATTTGAAGATCAGGTCCAGGCGCGGGCGTCCCGCCAAAGAACGCTGCCGCAGGCCCTGTTGTTGCGCAGCTTTCTCACGAGCTGCCTGCTGCTGCTGTTGCTGCTGCTGCTGTTGTTGCTGCTGGTAAGTTTGTTGCTGCCGCATGTGCATTTGCACGTGCTCGGGCGTTACCTCCACGTAGTTGACAAAATTACCCATTTGGTCTGTCGCCGTTGGCAAAAAATCGGAGAAGCGCAACTCATTGTCAATGACAAAGCGAAAACGGTGAGTTCCTACAGGCAATCCAAGCGTGACAACGTGAGTGCCGTCTGCTTGCTGCTGCAACCCAATCATCTTGCGCCAGCCAGTGAAGGAGCCTGTCACGTACACTTTATCTCCGCCTTGCAGCCACCGAATATCAACAGGCACGGTTGCACCGGCCTCAGGAGCCGACTCCGGGGCGGGGTTCAGCGCTTGCACTGATTCAGGTGCATTTCTTCCCGCTGTATTGCTGTCGGAATCAGTGGGTTCCTTGTTCTGCTCCGCATTTGTACTTTCTGGCTCGCCTTCATCAGTCAAAATAAGCGTCAGCTTCCGCCGTGTTGGTGGAGGCACAGCCGTGTCTGTGCTAATGCTGTCAAGAGCATTGGAGACGTCCAACATCGAAATGTCGTTTTGGTCCGACATCGCGATTTGACGATACGGCTGGTGGGTCCCTGTGTGGGAAAGTTCGAGACTTTTTGGTACCTATCGGCTCCTCACGGGCTGGAAAAGATGGTGGTTGTGACGAAGTAAGGGTGCGAGTAGCAGCACGTGTGTAACTGCGCTGGAAAGGCCGTGGTGGAGGTGGATAGTACGGGCGGCTAAGCAGATTTGAGGCGCGAGAGTATCGCGGGATGCACGGGTGTTGTCGAGTCCGAGCCCCGATAGGGCTGAGCATTCCGAAACCGGCCGGTAATTGGATTCGCGAATGGTCATGTTCATGGCTGCAACGTTTTGCAACTAAACTTATGAGCATCTTCAAAATGCACTTAGTAGTTTTAAGAGCACATCTGCCATAAGTATTTTGTGCGGGAAAGCTCCCCTGATGTTTTCCCTATCAACAACCACAGCGAATGTCTTTGAGATGTTGATACATTAGTGTGTATGTGGCACAAGCTCTCTAAATGTTTGGCAAATTGAAGGAGACTAAACAAGTCAACAAATAAAGAGGTTTTTCCTTGGCTAGTCTATGTAGGGTTTGCCTAACAAATTTTTCTGCATGCTTGTGTCTTTTTGATGTGGTTGCAGTGGGAATGCTTACACTCTCTAATATGATGTTCGGTAACCGATTATCGCGCGCTAATTTCATTCTCAGTTCGGCATTGAAACGAAAAAAAAAATATACTTAAAGTTTTTGAGCAAAAATCCCGATACTTACAGGCTGAGATGCATTAAATTTTGTATTGATTGTGTAGCGGACAACTGACAAACGTACACTTTACTGTAAGCTTTTTCCACATTGATAAGTCCCAAGGCAAAAAAAAATGCACTAACTGAGTTTTCCGTTTGGAATGATTCAATTTGACAAAAATAAAAGGATTGCAGCACCACAATTTCGCATATGGTCTCCCACTACACTACTCAGTGTGGCCCTATGGAGCTTAACAATCGTTGATCGGACGGGAAACAGTGCTTTCTCCATGGTATGGCCGCAACCTTTTGCCGTTGTGCAGTGTACCTATATATCGACGTGCCAGTGTTAAAACAAATTCTGATATTCCCCGGGCCTTGAATGCTTCATACCAAGTGACCTGGAAATAAGAGTTGATCATGTGATCGTTAGAGTCTGGCTTTATAAAAATTAATCAAGGACTTAAGATCGGGCCTGCCGCAGAATCTTTCAGCTGCATATTACCATTATGGCCTTATAGATTTATTTATTCCCCCGTAATAAAAGCTGCAAGACTGACCAACACTCTTTCTTAATGATCAGGACTCGTATACGGCCTTTGTTCTATAAGCCTGTTTTCTCAATCTACAACATTGACACGTTGTCAACGGTGCAACACGAGCATTCAAAAACTAAGACCATCAAATGGCGCCAATGTCCCAGATTTATCTGAAATGAAGGCACTAACTCTCACATTTAAAATAATTTCGAAGAAAACATATACGAAAAAGGTTTGCTGGTAACCGCCTTGCTTTAGGGCTGAAAATCATGTCAGCTAATTAGCATTGCTCCCTGGGCATCTCTATTCTTGTCCAGATTTAGTGACTCTAATAATGATGCATTTGAAGGCACAAGCAGAATCAATTCTAAAAATAGGAAGTGCAATACTGATGTCCTCATAAGTTTATCCCAGTGTAATAATCAGTAGTAATCTGAGAACGTAGCCTCAGCTCGAGGCATGGGCTTTTGTATTGAGTGAGATGTTTGCCAAAGAGTCAGATGCAAGATAATTTTGAAATACAAAACTTGTTTGAGACTTAAGGTTTCCAAACGCTGGCATTTCCCACCATAAATTCCTGAAACCATAAAGCCTCTAGGTGGCTCATTCAGACTTCTACCAAAAACCTTTATATGAGACGTTCAGATTTCTTCATGGAGAATATCTATCTGTTCTCAAGCTATCCATGCAAACATTTAAGCCTGCTTTCATTGAAGCATCAGGCGTTGTGGCGCATATATTTGCTGGTGCGTTTTGAGATGAATTTATCCTGCAAAGCCTGTGTTCATCAACTCATCGACTATGTGCGTCCGCGAAATCCCCACCCGTCTTCCATTGCGGCGCCCAAAAGAGGTAATATGCATAAACGAGGACCATGTATCTTTTGCACCCAAGCAATTATTTTGCCCCAGTATATAAAGATGCACTTATCTCATATAATCTAGTTCACTGTGTAAGGTAAACATGGTTTTCGACATTAACCCAGCCAAAATGCTTCTCAACTATAGCGTTCAAGATACTGTCTTGACAGTGTCTTTTGGTCAGCTAGACAACTCTCTCCATGATAGTATTCGAATGGGAATTACACAGGGTCTTGCTATTGGTGCTGCCGCATTAATTATGATGATATCATGGTTTGCGATAGTGAATAAAAGGACACCAATGTTTGCCTTACATCAAGTATCCTTGATTTTGCTTATAATCCGCTCAGGCCTATACATTGGGTATCTTCTCGGGAACTTCAACTCGTTATCATTTACATACACGGGGCTTTTCTATGAGTTTTGGAGCAGTTTCCATATGACAATAGCTGTCAACACGTTTTACGTGATGTTAATTGCGTCCATCGAGAGCATTTTTGTGTACCAGATCCATGTGATCTTCAAATCCTCCAAAGCCCGATCTCCGGGGATGATTTTTTCCGTCTTTTCGGGCGCGCTTGGGATCGTTGTTGTGATTCTTTACACTATCAGTATCACACACAACTTGATGAACGTGAAGTCGCAAGTGGATGAAGGGTATACAGAATATGCAAGCTGGGAGAACAACCTTCCCTTCATAATGTTTGCAGCCTCAGTGAACTATACCTGTTTTCTTTTGGTTGCCAAGTTGATATTTGCTGTAAGAACAAGGCGGGTGTTGGGCTTGAAGCAGTTTGACGCAATGCATATTTTGCTTATCATGTCCACACAAACATGTATCGTTCCATCGATTATGATAATTTGGTCATATACAGGCGCAAGGAGCAACGTCTTCTTGAACTTGAGTGTTGTAATCATTGTGTGCAACTTGCCACTCAGCTCCCTTTGGGCATCGTCTGCAAACAACACCTCGACTCCGAGCTCTTGCCAAAACTCATTGTTTAGCAGAACAAGCACCAATGAGTCTGCCAACAAGACTTTATCCTCCTTCTGCAAAGCCTCAAAGCCCTTTAGCCCAGTGTCTGACTATGAAAAGGGCACATTGACAGAGACCTATTCTGAGGTACCTGGGACGCACCAGGACACAGAGTCCATCGAGAGGATTTTACGCGAGGTTGAGCAGGAGCAGGTTTACCGGCATTAGCGAGCAAAGAGGTGCCCCCAGATAGGACAGGTTTGTACTTGAATAAGCGAGAAGCCGATACATGTGTCATTTGTAGTTGTTTGAAAGCATGCGCACGCCTGTTGTGTGCTTCACGTCTTGCGCCCGCACCGACGGCCAAGAAACCTGTTTGCGTGTTTGTTTTTCGGTACGGATAGTCCTTCATTTGATGCAAGCAAGCAAGCTACATGGCACGGCACCACATGCCGCCTTGGGGTGTCAAATCGAGCTGGCATAGACTGGTCTTGCGAATGCGCCGGGCTCCGAAAAAAAAAAAAAAGCAGCAGCCTTGCGCCAGAATCCCCTGCTAGCACCCTGCCTGGCACGGCTGGCGGATCACACGACAAACTGCCTGACGCGGCACATTTACAGATGAACAAGAAAGAAGGCAGAGGGCCCAGCCATATTGGTCCGGCACAGGGCCGGGTGGGCGTGCACACAAGCGCCGTGCTCAGCAGAGTGCACCAAACCGCCTCATAGACTTTGGCAAGGCCACATTCTGGCCCCCCTCTCCTTTGCGCCCACCCACCTTTCCGCTGCCGCCTTGACCGTGGCACAAGCATCTACGCGCAACGCTCACCACCGGAATTGCACTCCCAGCGCCGGGCCCGTGTACACTAGCCCAAGACCCAGAGCATCTCCACACAAGGCGCCTGGATCGCAGACACCTTCGCTGAAACACCCCAACCATGGCGGACTTTGCCGAGACCCCGTTCGTGATGGACGAGGACATGCGGCCGGCGCAAGGCACAAGCCTATCGCCGGCACGTGACTGTCCCACGGGCCGAGACAGCCTGCCCCACCACAGTCACGTGCCGCAGTCTTTGGCCGAGTCGACCGGCCAGCTACGATCGCGGATGGCCCGTCTCCGGATGGCGGACGGCGCGGGCACGACCACGGAGGAGGATGAGATGACGTACGAGGAGGACCTCGACGACAAGTACGACGGCGACGACGGCGACAAGCCTGCACAGATGTACGCCAGCAAGGAGATTGCGGCGGGCAGCGAGACGCTCACGCCGCCCGAGAACTTTGCGCCGGTCGTTGGCCGGATCTACCGGCTGTCGTTTCCGCAGGCGCAGAACTTCGGGTTCCTCAAGACCTTGCGGCTCCGGGCCGTGCTCTGCTTGATTCCCGAGGAGTACCCGCAGGCCCAGCAGGAGTTCTTTGCGCGGCAGGGCATCCGGCTCTTCCAGCTTGGGATGCTGGGCAACAAGGAGCCGTTCGTCAAGATCAGCAGCGAGCTCATCACCCAGGCCGTGCAGATTGTGCTCGACCCGGCGAACCAGCCGATCCTCATCCACTGCAACCGCGGGAAACACCGCACGGGGTGCTTGGTGGGCGTGCTCCGGCGGCTCCAGGGGTGGTCGCTCACAATCATCTTCGACGAGTACCGCATGTTCGCCGCGCCCAAGGAGCGGCCCATGGACCAGCAGTTTATCGAGTTGTACGATGAGCGCGAGATCGTCGACTACGCCGAGCGCAACGGCTTGCTTCCAGTGGCGTGGCTGTGACGCGGCAAATGCTTGTATAGACGCTAGAATACAGGGCTACGCTGGCTCCCCTCCCACGCTTGCCACGCTTGCGACGCGTGGCACGCAAACTTGGCCCCAGGGCCCAGTGTGCCCGCAGGGCCTAGTGCGACGGCCAGAAAAACTGCTTGCCATAGATGCCTGCGTTTCCCAACGCCAACATCGAGAGCGCCACGGGACTCAAGCGGCCGCGCAACATGCTGCGCATCGACGGCCGCCCGTTCACCACCAAGTACAAGGCCGACCACGCGAACGTAAAGCCAGCGCCGTTGGGCACGTCGCCGTCGTAAATGATCCAGCCACCCAACGCATTGGCAGCGCCAAACAAAAGGCACGTGCTTCGGGTGGGTTTCGCAAGGATCGTCGACTTTGAGAACAGCGACGACCCGCCAGAGGAGCCGACTTTCGACCCGATCGCCGCCGGCGCCGACAAGCCGACATACATGAGCGACGCCGCCGCGGAAAGCGGCGGGATAGGCGAGTGGCCTGCTAAATCAACGTAGTTAGTGGCCGAGTTCTGGATGTTTTCCATGGCCAAGAGTGTTTTGGGTACGTTGTTTTGGGTACGTTGTTTTGGGTGCGGTGTTTTGGGTGCGGTGTGTCTAGGTTGCCTCGCTTGTCGCAACTGAGGATATGGTCAACGCGTAGAGTGCAAGTGTAAAGAATGCGGTGACGGAATCTCTTGAGCAAGCCAAGCCAATGTGCGTTTCAAGCATGGAGTTGCTGCGCACAGGCTTGCGCGCATCCGTGCACCGCATGCGGCGACTCAGATACAAGCGAAAGCACTCGGCCCCACACACAAGCGATAGCACTCAGCGCCATACACAATGCACCCACCACCCGCACACAGCTCGCTACAACGCTTCTCATCAACACGCATGTGTATTGTACACTAATTTACATAAAAATACCAGATTATACCGTAAAATCCCTAAGATCTCTCGCCTCTCAATCTTCTTGCCAATTGGATGTCCTTCTTTTGGATCGTGACTCTCTTGGCGTGGATCGCACACAAGTTGGTGTCCTCAAACAAGGAAACCAAGTACGCCTCAACGGACTCTTGCAAGGCACCAATCGCAGAGGACTGGAATCTCAAGTCGGTCTTGAAATCCTGAGCAATCTCTCTGACCAATCTCTGGAAGGGCAATTTTCTGATCAAAAGCTCAGTGGACTTTTGGAATCTTCTGATTTCTCTCAAGGCAACGGTACCTGGCTTATATCTGTGTGGCTTCTTGACGCCGCCAGTAGATGGGGCGGACTTTCTCGCAGCCTTGGAGGCCAACTGCTTTCTTGGTGCCTTACCACCGGTAGACTTTCTAGCTGTTTGTTTGGTTCTAGCCATGATTAATGTTTGGAATGAATAGAAAAAAAATGCTTATGGGGTGGGTGCGGATTGCCTGTGCTTATATATGAATGATGACCCTGCGACGCCGCGCAAGCATGGCGGTGTTTGTTTTTCCTTGTGTGCGCGTTGAATGATGCCGCGCAGCGTTACTCCCATACCATGCTGCCGGAAACATAGGCACCCAGCCCCAGGTGGCAGTATCATAGCTACCCACGCGTGCGCGCGCACGCGCGCAAGCGTCGAGAGACGAGACTGCTCGCGTGCGTGAGACGTTCCGGTGGCTTTTGCAAGCGAGAAAAGAAATGGTGCGCGCGCTTCATGAGCGACATGCACAACAAAAGTATGCTGGCTGCTGTGCTGGGATATATCGCGCGGGTGCGTATATACCAGCATTCTTTATTGTCGCTTTAATTCAAAGTGCCTGCGCTCGAGCATTCGTCGCGGGCACGCTTCACGTTCTCATGTTTGGTTCGCGGTGTGCTCGTGCATCCTGCAACACGCTCCGGGCCTACATACCGCGGCTTGGGTGCAAACATCATTTTCAATATAAATAACAGGCCGCCCGCCACCCTCAGCAGTTTTTTTTTTATTACTACTATCAACAAATAATTATCACAACATGTCCGGCAGAGGAAAAGGAGGAAAAGGTCTTGGAAAGGGTGGCGCTAAGCGTCACAGAAAAATCTTGAGAGACAACATCCAGGGTATCACAAAGCCAGCCATCAGAAGATTGGCCAGAAGAGGTGGTGTCAAGCGTATCTCTGCCTTGATCTACGAGGAGGTCAGAGGTGTCTTGAAGTCGTTCTTGGAGAATGTCATCAGAGATGCTGTCACCTACACCGAGCACGCCAAGAGAAAGACTGTCACCTCTCTTGATGTTGTCTACGCTTTGAAGAGACAAGGCAGAACCTTGTACGGTTTTGGTGGTTAAGCTGCTGCGTTTCTTTGATTCACCACAACTATTAAAAGCGACCTTGGCGTTGCTTTGTATTACTAGCTTCTGTTATTCAGTGTATATTAGAATTTACGATCGATTCGAGATAAAAACAAAATGAAAAATAATCCTAGAAGATTTCAAACCGTTCTTGGTTATGTAAGCTACGAGAATACCGAATACGTCCCGAATCCATTTTTTTTTTTGCTTACACTACGGTCGCTTTTTCCTGTTGCGGTTCTGGTTGTGGCTTTGGTTGATGATGCGAGTGAGTGTATTAGTGCCTATAGCAGTGAAGCAATAGTGAAGTGATTAGTAAGTACATTCTAGTGCCAGTGGCGCATGCTGCGTGCAGCTCAGTCGTCGCGGCCAATTTTCTTGCCCCGATCAAGTTGCTTGAGTTTCCGCTCGGTCATTCGTTCCAATCTGTCCAAGTTGACAGGCTCGGGCGACTTGTAACCATCGGACAACACCCTGGCAAAATTCTTGAGGCACACGGAGTTTCTGTTTTCTAGCTCGCGGGTCAACAACGGGCACTCGCATCTACACCCGACGCCGTTGCGCACCGGCTCGTCGGGCCCGTTGCCCACAAAGGTCTTGTGCCAAGGCAACTCGTCGTCTTCGAAACCGTTGGAGACGTAGGGGAGCTGCTTGTCCGGAGCGTTCCCCGGACAGTGGCCTAATGTGGAGTGCATGTAGCCAATGTCCCTGAAGTAGTGCAACTGCTCGCTTGGAAGCATCATTGCTACGGCGATGGAGTGCACGGGCGCATCGCCCCAGCGTTCTTTGTAAAAGCCACCCGAGCGCTCCAAGTAACGGAAGTAGTCCTGGTAGGTCTTGGAGAGAAATACCTCGGTTTTGGCGATCTCGAAGTTTGTCCAGAAGTGACACAAGTTGTACTCTTCGTCATAGTCACGGTCCTCGTAGAGAGTGGGTTTCGCCGAGGCGCGCTCGAAAATGTCACGCACGTGCTGGAACTCGCGGATGCTTTCGAGGTCCTTGTTGGTCTTGTTTTCCTTTGCGAGCAAGCGGCGGAGGTTGACGTTCTTCTCGACTTGCGCGTTAAGGTCGTCGCTGTTGGCCCAGGTATCGTAGTCGTGGGTGTTCTGGCCGCTCAAGCGCGGGTAGCGCTTGGCGACGAGGTCCCATGCGGACTGGACCTTGATGTTGTTTTCCTTTATAAATGCCTTTGTAGCCTTGAAGAGCGATGGCGCAGTGTAGTAGAGTTCCTTGATGGTGACGGTGAAGCCGTACTTCTTGCCGTGCTTCTCCATCTCGACGAACGGGTCGTACGTCAAGTCGCAGAAGAACTGGACGTCGGGCTCGACGCGCCAGTACCACTCGCGCTTGCGCACGAGCGGGTGGTCGTAGAAGTGACCGGAGTAGAAGCGGCACATTTTGTGGTACAGCTCCATGTTGCCGTACATGATGGAGCGGTCGCCCTGGCCCTCGATCCACTCGGAAAGCTCTGCGCGGTCGACGTGCGCAGGAAAGTCCCAGTGGTGCGGCTCGACGAGGCCGAACTCGACGTCGGCCTTGGTGTGCTGGCGCACGGTCGCCTTGAACTGCTCGTCGAATTCGACGTCGTTAAGAAACACCCACGGGTAGTTGAACCACTGGTTGAAGTGGCGCTCCATGGAGCGCATGGAACTCACGACGTCCGCGAGCTCGGAGTTGCGCGCGAGCATGACGAAGGACGCGTTGGCCCGCGGCGCGTCCGTGGCGGGCACGCGGCACCCGGCCTCGAAGGGGAAGTCCCGCGAGCTGGCCAAGTTCTTGGACGAGAGCCGCTCGGCGCGGTCGTGCGTAAAGTCCGGGAAGTCGCTGTCGGCGCCAGCAGACTGCTGCATGCCGCGGAGCACGAGCGCCGACGCGGCCACGAGCGCAAGGAGCGCCGCCGCCATGACGGGCGTTCTTCGTAGCCAGTGTGCGTGCGTCTGGCGGCGCCGCCGGAGCAGCAGGAGACGGAGCGCGGCCGCGCGCTTGAGCCGGGGCCACGGCCCTTCGTCCGCCGGCCGCAGGATGTCCTCCTCGAGGACGTGGAACGCGCCGGCGGTGCCGACGGACTCCTCGGATGTGCTCTCCATCACGGGCGGGTGGTGCACGGGTGCGTGTGCGTGTGGTCTCAGCGGCTGGTTGCAGCGGCGATGGCAAGGGGGTCGAGTCGTTATTCAGGCGCAGAACTGGCGCAGGACTGGCACGGGCGGGGTGCAAGGACAGCGTGTGGGGCAGGGCGGGCACGTGCAAATGTGTCCGTTCGTGGCGGGAACGCAAAGGTGGTGCTTTGACGAAGTTGAGCGAGGAAAAAAAAAACATACGAGAGGTCCCGGCTCCACCGCGCGCACCGGTCCGTGGGTGGGGTGGCCGGGGGGGGCCTTCTGGGCGCACACGTGTATGGCGCCATAGCGAGCGAGCGAGCGCGGTGCTTGTGCGGTGCTGGCGCGAGGCCTGGGGCCTGGGGCCTGGCACGGGAGGGCCCTGGGTGTGCGCGGGGCGCCCTGTGGCTTCGCGGCGCGTGCCGGAGCGATACGCCCGCAAGCCACTGGCCCCGGTCGGCTTGTATGTTGGGCGCGCCCCGCGGCCCTGGGTTTGCAGCACAGGGCCCGCGCGTAGTCTTTGGCGGTGCCGTTTGGCGATGCCGTTTTGCGGTACCGTTTGATGGTGCCGGGCCAGTTTTGGCGTGGGCGGCGGCTCGGTCAATTTGCCCTCTTTTTCTTTTTATAAATGTTTTTTTTTTTTATTTGACTCTGAGGTGTTTGTGGCTGGACGCTTCTTGCAGAAACGCTTCTCAGGAGTCAGTGCTAGGTGTAGAGTTGGTGAAGCAGAAGTGGTGGTGCCGGCTTTGGTGGCGTTTTTTTTTTTTTGAGGTGGTGGGGGGGGGGGGGGGGGGGGGGAATTTAAGGGGTGCTTTATAGGAGTGCTTTTTTGAGGGCGCTTCATAGGAATGCTTTTTGGGGGTTGCTGCTTTTGGAGTGTGATTTTATGGGCGCTTCATGGGGGCCTATATATATATAAGCGCTTGATGCTTCTGGGGCCTGTCTGCTGGCAGCGCCCGTGCGAACGCCAAAATATCACTTGGCTCTGTACCCAAAGGTTAAAGCCAAAACGAAATGCCCAGTGCCAAATTGAAGGGTTGGAGGGGAAAAAATTTCAAGTACGCCGCTCGTCCTATCACGACAGCCCAAGCTGCTGTGCTTCCGAACAAACAAAAATATGTCTTTTGGGGCCGGTACATGAGTTTGCCTCTTTCAAAACTGCAGTTGCTGCTTTTATAATCTAAAGTCTCGCAAAAGCTTTTGGTTGCGGCCATACCAAGGAGAACACACTGTTTCCCGTCCGATCAACGTTAGTTAAGCTCCTTAGGGCCACACTGAGTAGTGTAGTGGGAGACCATATGCGAAATTGTGGTGCTGCAATCCTTTTTTTTCCTGTCTTGATGAAGGATGCCTCCTACATATGACACATGGTCTTGATGCCATAATGCCTACAGTTTCTTCCCGAGGAATGTTTCCCATGCCCATTTTGGCATATCGGGGAACAAGTTTCATCTTGTGCTTCACTCGTTAATCCACATCACAAGTGTTGTATACCGCTACGCATGTATATCTTGGGCGTTCAGATGCACAGTTTGTTTACACCCATACAAAAGTCATGTTTTTCACCAGCGCATTCGCTTGAGAGTCTACAACCTAGAGTTCTGAAATACTATCTCCTTTGTTATTTTCAATCCGGTGCAAGATTAAACTGCTCTCGCCACCATCACTTCCTGATAAACCTAGTACTAGCTACGTACGGCTCGCAGAAGCATTGAAATGAATGGCTTGTCTTCAAACAAATAGAAATCTTGCGCAAATGACTCTTCTATGGCACTGCAGTGATTCTGGTGTCAGGTGCCAATCATGCCAGCTGCAAACCTTCTTTTGTCAGCTGAATATTCGTTTGTGGTTGCTCGACCCGTAGAATGCAATTTCAAAGCTATGCAGGCAAGTGGGGGCATACTTGGCGCCTGCTAATCTATCTGCACACAAGCACAATCAGAGTACACCTCCCCAAGTGGACTAAAAGAGTGGGAAAATGACTTCTCTTCTTAAGGGCATCATTGAAGGTCTGTTTTGCAGTCGCCATCACATGCATATCACTTCTTCCAGACGTTTTCATCAGGGCATTCCTAAGCCCTTGTTGTCTTGATCATGCAGCTCGGCACATTTATGGCCTGTCATGTCAGCCTGAGGCTCCACGGACCCGCATTCTCGTACATGCGAGGAGTTTTGCCAAGGAGTTCCAGTTGATGTTTCTTTGGTGCACGGCCATAGTGACTGGCTTGTAATCCCTTGCAGTTCTCATCAAATCCCCTGTGACTTTCCCATCGAGCACAGTGCCTAATTTTGACGACAAGGGCTTTCCCCCCCCCCATGCAAGGAAGTCAAGCGCAAACGGTAGGTTGGCTAGATCCCTTGAGAATTGACAATCTTATTGTGTGAGTGCTTTTGAGGTCACCGCCAGTCTCCATTAGCCCTCATATTCTTTCAGGAATAGGTTTGTGACCTCTTGAAATATAGTTGATTACCTAGATTCAGCAATCGTCATGTTTTCCAAAAGCGAATACCAATTGAAAAAGAAGGCCCATGTCAAATGTCTGCATCCCATAATTTTTCCAAAGACTTGGAATCTCCTTCTGCATCAACATTAGGAAGCATCGATTGCTGCTGTACCTGCAAGGAACCATTATTGCACCATTTGCGGGTTGCCCCTTGCTACATCAGTCGTGCTACTCGCGTCACGAATGCTCGAACGTTTTGAAAAGGCTCCCTCAGTGGCATGGGAGATGCATACGAAACCCGCAAATTGTGCGATTGTAGGATTGACACATCACAAGCTCGAAGATCCAAGCCCCTTCCGTCACTACTTCTCACGCTTCACTGCATTCCGGAGCAACGCCAAGTCGTCGTTAAGTTCTTCCAGGCGGAGGCCCTGCACGCCCACGAACTGGCGGTGCGAGCCGCGCGTATTCGGGCGACCGCTTGGCCGCTCGCGCTCCGAAAGGATGCGCAGCACACCGCCATCCTCGTTGTTCATGATCAACACGTTCAACGCGTCGTAATCCTTGTCGCTGAGCGTGCTGTCGTGCCCACTTGCAGTGCCCGCCGCCAGCCCCAGGGCATGTGGCGCGTTTCCCGCACTTTGCACGCCACCAGAAAGCTCGTCATTCAGCGAGTAGCGTGTGGCATAGTGACGCCGGCGCTTGGACAGACTGGACAGATACCCCGCGGCAGAGCCTGTGCCGACGGCCAGTCGCAGGTATCCTGCGGCCGAGCCGGAGTCCGAGAGCTCGTCGTCGGCAGCGAGCCGCGCGGGGAACTCGCGCTTACGACGCGGCCGGCGGTCCGCCAAGTGCATCTGCGACGCTGCGGCGGCCGAGAGCGCTGAGACTGCCGCGTAGGGCTTTGAGGCCGCAGTCAGCGGCGCCCAGGAGCTCGCATTGACCATGTTCAAGAGGAGCTTGTCCTCCTTGAGCCGCCGCGCCTGGCCCTGGAGCTTGTCGTAGTACTTCTCCTTCAAGAGCTTGATCATGGCGTCGTAGTTGGCCGTTGCCGTGCGCGTGGCCTCGGTATACTCGTGCTCGGCCCGCTTCACCTGGTACTCCTCCCAGAGCCGGAGCCGTGTAAGCTCATAGTCACGAGTCTGCTCAAGCGCGACCTTGCGCCGGGCGTACTCGCCGTTGGTGCCCTGCTGGATCGATGCCAACGTGGCCTGGAGGCTGTGGAGAAGACCCCGGTAGTACGTGCCCGTGTCCCCAGCAAACCCAGCCTCGAGCTTCTCGAGCCGCGTGGCAACCTGCTGCCGCCGTTTGTCTTTCTTGCTGCCGCCTGGAGTTAGTACGAGTTCGGTGTTGTGATTCAGACATGGGTCGTGTCGTGTCGGGCCGTGATGGGTGTAGGTTTCTGCTGTAGTCGAACCGTGCTTGTGATGAAGCCGTGGCATAATGGAGACGTGTTTGTGACTGGTCTTTGGCGTGTTGATGATGTCGGCGGGTAATCGATCGATGCTCTGGAGCATACTGCTGCTTGTGAATGCTGGCCACCCGTGCCCAAAAAGAAAGAAAACGTATGCCAGACGCAGAAAGCGTGACTCTCTGAAGAAGAAAAAAAAGCAATTACATACTCTCGTGGGTCAGGCCGTTGCGCTTATTCTCGTCCATGTTGATGTAGAAGGAGAGCGGGCAGGGTGTGGGATTTGGTATCTGCTCACCGAGGCATCAACGCCTGCAGACACGACTTCGGCGGGGTTGGCAGGTGCAGGTATGGTGTACGGGTGTAGTCTGTCGCTGGGGCACGCCCTGCCGCAAAAAAAAAAACACGAAACCACGCACGCTGCCCGGCCCTAACCTTATAAAGCGAGCCACACTTTGGGCGTGCACACAGTACCATCGAATCTCTTTTTTTTTTTTTTTTTTTTAATTTCCAATAGATTGATTCGATAGCACTGGCAAACTTAGAGTATTGGGCAGGATTTCAGGAGCCTGGACGTAGGGCGGGGTGATCAATGGTGCTCGTGTCACTCACATCATCTCCTGTATGTTCGTGGATGACCAATCCCACTTCTTTATGCTGTCTTGATTGTGTTCCTGACCAAAGTTAGTTTTGTTTCGCCGTAGTCTTCTTTCTATTGTATATTCACTGGAAAGCACGTGGAAACAGACAGAGAACTCTCCATATGCTTCTTTGGTCCGGCAAATGAACTAGCGGAAAGAATTTCGTCAGCTTGTGGTTTAATCGCTAAGCTTTACGTTTTATTCAGATAGTCGAGAGAAATGAAATGCTTTTGGGTCTTGGAAGCGCATATTCTAGGCAGACTATGTTTGTCTCCTGATATCAAGCATCTGCAGCCCAACATCGACTCACAATCGGCAAACCAAAGGGGATCTGGCCATGTCAAATTTACTTACTTGCTGGGAGGGTCACCTTTGTTCTCCATAAATTCACATTTTCAGCCAATAAGAGAGACACATGTGTCTGCTTGTTTGATACAGCGAACCCGAAAACAATGTTTGAGGTTACCGAGAGCAGCTGGGCCCCGTAGAAAAGCACAAGCACAAGTGATAGAGCGGTGTTCCAAAAGCGTCAAAAGGCAAGCCATTTTCGTGTGACTTTGTCATTTTGAGATTCACATTTATATTTCATGTTTGCTAACAGAATAGGAGGTCACTAAAGCCCAATATAATCTATAGCCGGTGCAAAAAGACGCATTTGATTTCCAGCCTACGAGAATTGTATCCTACTCTCACCGAATCCTAGTGCCTGTGTTGAGGTCTCTGCTCCAAGCTTGTTCTAGTGCAACAAGCACACAAAGTAGCGTTATTGAAATATACTCTCCCCCTAGTTTACTAGCCTCAAATAAAATGAAAGTAGTCTTTCTCTGCACCCAGAAATAGAGCCGCAGACCCACAAGAAGTATCGACAAGAGCAAATGCATTCACATTGTTACACATATACAGCCCTTTAGGAAATTCATAAAGAGCGGCTTTTGGATTCATGCCCCACGAGGAAGAATGTCACCTATTTTAACCACAGTGGCCAGCATGTCCTCTTCGTATTCGTCCCAGCCAGCATCTTTAGCAGCCTTCACAATGTCCATTCCCATCAAGGCAAAGTCTTCTTCCTCCATGAATGGCTCGGCTACTGGGCCTAGGCCCTTAATCGAGCCAAAAGCGCTGATGATCTCATGAGGCTCTAATTGGCGACGTACACTGCCGGAAACAATAATAAGCAAATCGCCCTCTTGGGCTTGCAAAGTGTACTCGTCAATTCTATGAAAAGTGCTAGCGAATACGAGCTTCTTTTCCTGATACTCATTTCTCTTATGCACTATGCACATCAGATATTCCCTGACATATCCTTGAAATTCATCTGGAGTTTCCAGTATCAACTCTCCATTTCGGTAGATACCGGCCCACGACTGGCCAACTTTGGCAAACAGAATCTCATAGTGTTTATTGATGATTGCCAGCGTGATGGAAAGGCATCCGTCATGCATGTCTCTTCGCTTGACTTCTGACCATGCCTCTTTGATATACTTTTCCGGCCCGTTCAAATCTTGATCATATATGAAAAGTCCCCCCATAATAGAGTACAAGTCGGAACCTAAAAAATAGGAATTATCAATATCCTCAAGAAAGTCACAGCATCCATGAATCATGTTCACCAACAGCCGTCCATTAATTGAGTAGGTATTTCCGAAATGCATTTCACCAGAATATAGTGAGTTCACGTAGGTTCCCTTTCTTCTCTCTTTAGCAACGAAACCAGTGTAAGTCTCATGAAACATTCCGTCAGTGGTTTCACGATTAAAAACACCAACAGCATGCCGTTCTTCTTCCTTCAATCCGTATTGCACTATTCCTGAAAAGTAGTCATCATAGATTAGCGATCCCATTTCGAGACTCTCTAATTTGTCAATAAGCGCATTAACATGGTGTTCAATTGTTCCTTCTACTCCCACTCTTTTGCCAAGCACTGGAGCATCACCCGTATCGTGTTCCAAGAATGGCACCGAGCCTAGAGTCTCTCTTGTAGATTCAATACTTGTGCCGGGTATTGCGGCACCCAAGGGTGATGTTACCTGAGCCAAAAGACTCGACACAAGGGTGCTCAAGACGAAACCTCTCTGAAAGCAGAAAATCATATTTGTTTGAACTCAAGCTTGAGCAAAACACAGACCCTGGAAAAACTCCATCACTTTTATACTCAAACTAGCACCTCTTTTGAAAAACGCACTGCATGGATGACACGTCAGCGTATTCCACAAGCAGAGAGCCCAGGCGACCAAGACATTCTTTTGAGGTGACATATAGCCTTGCCTTGAAGGGTACATGCAGGGGAACCATAGACATTGTCTAGATACTCAAGATTGCGCACATGGCGAAAGACACATAAATTGAAATGATTAGTAGGGCTAATTCAGACGAGTAAATCAATGTCCAAGTCGCCATTTTTGAGCTTTTTATTGATTTTTGAAGCCGTAATAACGGAATTCTATATCTGGCTGCAAGAAAAATCAGTAGCCTGAACCACGAATGAAGCCTTTGGTCAATGGGCCGGGCGACACTAGCTTGAGGATTAAACGACTTCTTGCGCAGACACATCAGTCATGATTTTTACAATGTTATCTTGCGCCTCTCCAAACCAATGAGATGCAGAGACATCTAGCTTGTAAATCACATTACAAAGCATACCTTTTTGGCCCCCGTCTCTAGCCCGATATCGAGATATCCGGATATAGCCCCATTGTCCTTAAGATATTGTTTTCGGCTCAAAGACGCCAAGAAGGCAGTTCTTGTTGAGGCGCACGAGTTTGAATTTCAGGCACATAGCAATCGGGCTGACTGAGGCAGGTGTCACAAATTTAATTCAACAATTCATGACTTGAGGTTCATGAAGCTGTCTCACTTTGTAGTACCAGAATAGATATGTACTATGCTTGTCAGAGTAGGCTGTCAATGTATCTGCATTATTTGTAAGCTTTCTTCAACTTATTCTTCTGCAGTGCCACCGTCTGCTTCTATCTTACAAAGAACAAGCTCTCGTCTCGATTTATCCGGCTGTGGGTGGGCTATACAATCCTTGAGCTTGCATTGGTCTTTTGAACAGAATATACCATACTACACACATTTTTCCCAGCTCTGCTGCAACTAACAGAAATATATAACTAGCACCAAGAAGCTATGAATCTCTGTAACAGGAGGATGTAATCAAATGTTAAGGCTTAGTTGGTGAAAATAGCAAAGTGGCTACTTTGAGCCCAGCTTGTATACTAACCACTGCATCTTGAAAACACTGCCTTTTTTTCCGAGAAAAACATGACCCAGACAGATTTTGGTTGAGAACAATGCGCCGCAGTAGTGCAACATACACAGGCAAAGAAATGTCCACACAACAGGAAATACCTTATTAAATATTGGCTTATATTCCAAGACATATTCTTGAAATGTTACATAGAACAAAACTCTAGGGTGTGACTCCAGGGCTATTTGTGTAGCTTCACTGTTCCTGGACTGCTGGTGAGGAAATGTGCGTCCATTCCTAAGGTTTGTGGAAAACGGTCAGTACATAATACTAAACCTGACCATATTAATTCCGCGTGAGAGCACATAATGATTTTTGAAGGCACAGGACCTGGGAGTTTCGGGAACTTTACAGTATCTGCTCTCGGGCCTTTTTATCTCAAATACTCAACGCTATCGCAAACAAGTCAGCATCAAGACTACTGCCGGCTGCTGTTTTTGCTGCCTTGACAATCCCCATGCTAACTAAATCAAAGTCGGGCTCGCTTGCGAATGCTTCTGCCACCGAACCGAGATGCCTTATAGTCAGAAACGCGTCACCGATATTCTCTGGGCTCAAATACTTGCGAACCTCTGCCGAGACAACGATAAACACATCGCCCGGCTGCGCTCCCCATCTGTACTCGATCCCATGTCTAGCAGGATCAACAGAGTCAAGCTCAGAGTTTATTTGGTTGCAGAGACAGAGCCGCAGGCCATCTTGATTGTCCTGACTCTCTGTATATTCAACTAGGGTATTGCCTCGAAATAACCCGGCCCAATCCTGGCCAAGAGAATAAATTACTATTTCGTGGTGTGGCAGAATAACAGCCAGAAGCGTAGACAAGCATCCACGAGCCCCAATGTCTCCGCGAAGGCCCTCCCAAGAATTTTGAACTAACATTCTTGGAGAAAAGTGGGATTCTTCATTAGTGTTTCTAAACGCCCTGATATTTGCGCATATTAGATTCTCACACAAAACAGAAGAGTCTTCAACCTCTAGTAAGTATTCGCCAATACCACCAACGTAGGTCACCAACGTATATAGATCCAGCGAGGGAACAACAGCACCGTAGTTTTCGCCAGCAGTACGCCTTCCTGACCCCAAAGCTGTCGTTCGCTTCTTGGAGGAATACCCTATATTCGATTTGGAATTTGGGCTTCCTGGAATAACATGGTGGAAAACACCTACTGGCTCATGAAATTCTCGGTAAAATGCAACTTGCTTCAAGTTTGCAAGAGTCTCATCTGATATCATCCATCGTAATCCAAGCCGATCAAGGATACGAACCAATCTATCAATGACTGGGCCAAGTTTTGGCATGTTGTCATCTCGAGTTTCAAGAACTGCTGCTGCTAGGTCTCTGGACATAGAATCAAAAGCACTTGCCCCTTCGATGCTCTGAAAAATGTCCTGATCCAACATATAAGCTCTTCTAGATGATGGCAAGTCACACTTCACTAATCCCATTGCGAAAATGCAGAGCAAATATAATTTGCCAATGTCAAGAATCATGTTGTGATCTCTTGCAATTGCAAATGGAAAAATAAAGGCCACATGATCCCAACTCATTTAAGTACTGACCTATTTTCTCTCTTAGCCGAATAGTTGAGTAAACAGCCAAGAAACCTATTACAATCAGTCGAGCAGCTGCATTTTTTCTGGGCATGAAATTTATCGTTGTTCTCTTTATTGCATTGAGCACTACATTGAAAGAATTGAAAGCTTTTAACTCGCCATTGGGCAGAGCCTAATTGGATAGCATGAGGGTTCCAGCAGCCGCATTAAAGAATAGACAAGGGTCCATATTGAGCTGGGCCGGTTTTGAGTCTTCCTGAATCTTTTGAATTTGAGGTTTAAAAAAAAAAGAAACCGGAGCCTTTTGACTGAACGTGATCAGTTTTACAATGACTTGGCAATTAAAAGGTTTTCGAAAATTTGCTTGGACCCATGTTTCAAGTAAAGTACACCCGTACTATTGAGATGTAGCGAAACACTGAGGGTGTTGAAGTTTGACGTTGGTTTTCTTGATATTTCGAGGACATAGGATGCAAACGAATTTTACAAAGTCTGAGCTAGCAATGTCTTGGTACAGAAATCTCTGCTTCTCCCAATCACATTTACAGTTCACTTGTGATTTGGTTCCTGCAAACACTTGTTCATTGTGCGATTGTTTCTGACTTGCCTTGCGACTTTATAGCCAACTAATACTTGTTTCAAAAATTAGTATTATTAGCATCTAGCTATGGGCTTTTGATAAGCTCAACTGTTATAGCTTTGGCTTGAGGCCGAAGCTTTAATTTCATATACTTATCTCATGGCTGCAAAGATCTCATATGATTTTACAGTTGACATACGAATTTCACTCCTTCTTCCGAGGCCCTGAAGTTTCATAATTTATTTTAAAACACTGTTAAATGTTAACTTTTGTAGATTGAAAAAAAAAGTTTTCGAGTTTGCAGGAAATTGTAAACTAAATAAGTTTTCTTGAATAGAAAAAGTGCAGGCACAGGTAAAACTTTTCGGTTAGTAAAGTTCTTTTTTAAGCTTATTTCTGCACGAATGTTAGAGATGTACGTCAAGTGAGAAAGGGCCAAGCAAATATTCAAACTCTAGCTTGACTTCGAAAAAAAGTTTTATGCCGAAGTCTAGTCAAATATCTACTGGTCGCTTTTATAATCTACTTCAGCTCAAAGTTGAAACAAGAAAAACCTACATTTTATGATAGTGTAATTGAATAATTGAAAGCGAATAAAAAGCGGGGACTGTTCTATACGAAAGAATTTCGAAGCACATCTCTGTTTGAGAAATGCTCAATGTTTCTGACAACCACTTTGTGCCGATTTCACCTATCCTTTGTTCATTTTCGTTTTGTCAACAGAATAAAGTACCGCATGTGCCATTAATCTTTCCAACAATAAGCCTCCTTGGCCGATATATTATTAACTATATCATAAGTATGATTTACAAATCACGATTCGGAGCTGCTTTTTATTAACCTCCACGTTTTGCTAAACCGCACACTGACTTTCAAGGATGAAAATTGCAAAAAGGTTTTCCTCATTTTAAACCTTTATCAACAACTTTGGAAAATCTCTTCTTTGTCGGTCTAATTTGTATTTACTAAAGGGGTGGCACTCGCTTCATTTACTCAAAAGACTCTCTTTCAAGATCTTCACGCCCCTCAATTCCAATTGCAAATGCAAACATATCATTTTCTGGTTGGTCCCCCGCTGCCATTTTAGCTGCCTTAATGATTCCCATAGAGATCAACTCAAAATCATTCTCACTCAAAAATTCTTTTGCAACAGGACCCAAATTTCTGATTTCAGTAAATGCTTCTTTGATCTCACTTGGCTCCAACATTTGGCGCACCTCAGGGGAGACAACAATAAAAATGTCTCCTCGTTGCGCATCCCAATTATATTGACCGCTATCGTGAATGGAACCAACATACTTTAATTTTGTGTCAGGAATTCGGTTACAAATTTGAATTTGTGTGCCATCTGGATTAAACTGGGGAACTGTCTGCTCTATTAGTTCTCCGTTTCTGTACAAGCCTGCCCAAGCACCGCCAAGGTTGGCTATTCTTATTTTATTCTGAGGGCTTATATCTGCCTGCAAAGCCGAAAAACACCCCGCTTCAGTTGAGTCCTCTTCAAGCGACTCCCAGGTTAGTTCAAGTAATGCAGCTGGAGAGATGTATCGCCTCTCGATTATTTGATCGAAATACTCAGTCAATTTAGTCCAGAGCAGGTCACATAACTCATAAGAATCTTCTTCATCCGGAAGATACTGACTGCTGCCGCAGATAAGATTCACATGTGTGTATCCATCCTCGTTCTCATAGCTCGAGCCAAAATTTTCACCCGTAAATCGTCTTTTTGCAAGGGTTTCTTTGTATCTCTGTTTTGGACAATAGGCTATGTTGGTTCTGTGACGAGTGCCAATGTTTGATACACGATGAACCACACCTATTGGAAGATGTCTTTCCAACTCGATTCCTTTTTCTAACAACGAAGCAAACAATCCATCATCGAGGAGCCATCGTAAATTAAGTCTTTCTGCTATTCTGTATAGCTGTTCGACTGTCGGAAGAAGCTCTTCTGTCTTTGAAATTCTCTTCTCTAGGTCAAAATGATCAGAGATTCCCAGCAGTGTAGTTAAGGAGTCAGAATACTTGAGAACATCCTCGTGTTGGCCTATGATGGATTTCACATGAAAAGAATTGTCTTGGGCTGCAAGCATTGCAGCAAATGTGGCTACCACAAATCTTTTTCTCAAGTCGAAGATCATGCTGGTTGTAGCTTTTGTATCTTGTTACGATAAAACAGCTTCCTATTTATACGCTTGGCTCAGTGAATTCGTTTGGGTTGAAGATCACCCGGTGGCCCGATCGGCTGAGAATTTTTTTTCTTCTTTTGAAGAAAAAATATACTTCTTTTCTTGGCTCTTCTATGTTTCACATCACAGAATACCCATTGTTTTGCCTGCCGGCATGAAAAATAAAAGAATTAGTTGGGAAAACCTTTGTGGCCGGGCTTGTTCTTCTTGAGCTTCAAACTGCAATCAGATAGTACAATGGTTTCTATTGGAGAACTTCCAAAAGAGTTTATTCTGTATGCCATTCATGTCTGCCTTGGGAGCTAAAGTGGCACACACAATTGTAAAATACTCGAACTCATTTCATCTTATTTCTACAGACTCTTTGCAAGAGGTGGCCAGGTGGCTGCGCTCTTGAGTATCATGTCACAAAACGATCACAATAGCCGATATCAAAAAGGTAAACGAGAAAAGACATATTATATATTGCGGTGCCAAGAGTGTGTGGCGAAACCTCGTTCCTTGACCGTGAGAGCTTCGAAAGTTCCTCTAAGATTATCACAGTGATAGCATGTTTGTCCAATGAGCTACCTGATAAAAGTAAATATTTATGTCAATGCTCTCCTACTTTTTACGTGCTTCATCGCGCTCGTCTCTCTATTGGATAGTAGACAGCGAAAAGTTTTGTTCCCGAACTAAGCATTGTTCAAGAGTGGTCTGTTAGCTAATCCTGAGCAGATGCTTGCATACATATTTTGGCCAAACCTTATGTCCTTCACTCGCAAAGCGAATTCTTCAAAACCCAGTCACCTATAAGTGTTGTCATTTAAATATAAAAATAAGGCTATTGTTGGAGAAACGATATCTCACTTGGAAAATTAAATCATAGTCAGTTTGTCGTTTTGATCTTTTTCAGAAATATCATATCCATGCCATTGATTTAAAAAGGAAAATCTGTATCTTGCCGACGCCGGAATGGAGACTTATTTTCTTGTTAGAACCACACGACTTCTTTACTTTACTCAATATTCTCCTCACTTGTATCTTGTACTTCACAACCACTTCATGGAGGTATAGTATACGTCTGATACTCTCAAAATTAGGGGTAGATGTCATAACGTTTTGAACCGGCTTTCAAAAAACTGAGTCAGCCACCAACTTCCCAGTTCTTCCTGGAACTCTTTTTTTCTTTTTTCTCTTATCGGCCTCTTAAAGCTTCAGGCAAAAAGCGCAGTCATTCGTGTCATGCATTTGGGCCAAAATCAGAAATAGAAGTTGCTCGCGAGGTTCAACAATCCATGTATTCATTAAATGAACCTAAGTTGGAGAGTAAGTACCAAAACATTTCTGAGCTGTATTTTTTCAGATTTACAAGCTAGAAAAACCGCAAGCCTGAGCACGAGACAGTTGAATTTTTCAAGGAGTTATAAGAATTCATTTTGAAGATTCTCGTGATCACTTGAAGTTGGCATGTTTGACTTGATGAGAGACTTGGCTATATTCGCAGCTATTCCTGGACAAAATGATGGACCTTGGTATGAAAACATTTTCCGGAGAAGCGCAATTTGAATAAAGCATATTCTCTTTCAAATTTTCCAAAAATTTGAAAGTGAATCTTGGCTAGGTTTCGTACAGAAAAGCTAGAAAATGTGTACATAGAAGACCCAGACCTCTAATTTTTATGACGGGCTCACTTTGAAAAGGAGTTGTTTCCGGGTGCTTGGCAGATATATACATATATATATATAATTTATAATTTATAATTTATAATTTATAATTTATAATTTATAATCTATATATATTTGGAAATAGACATGATGGGTGATTTTTTCGGAAATGTTTTTTTTTACTCTTGGAGATACTGATTCTGATCGAAGATATTCACTGGCTAAAGTGAAGTCCACTCCTGATTTTGGGACATGTCTACCGCGACGGCAAACAAATCATAAATGGATTGTTCTTCTATGGCAATCTTGGCTGCTTTTACAATACCCATCGCCACCAAATCAAAATCATCTTCGTCAAGGAATGCCTCAGCCTGCGGTCCTAGGTTCTTAATCGTCTCAAAAGAGTTCTTAATTCCTTCTGTCCCCAAGATTTCATGCACCTTTTGCGAGACAACAACTAGTGTATCGTTTGCCTGAGCTTCCCAGCTTAAGTCTTTGGAGTCACGTAAAGTATCTTCTGAAGTTGGTCCAGGCTCGCCGATAAAATTGCAAAGCTGAAGGAAAGATCCGTCTGTGTGCACTAAAGGCAGGGCCTCTTCAACTAACTCTCCGTCTCTAAATAGGCCTGCCCACATCAGCCCAAGATAGGATATTTCTATCCGGTTATCATTGTCAACAATGGCTTGAAAGGTTGACACACATCCGCGAAGAAACTTGACATTTTTGATCGTGCCCCATACATATTCAGTCAATAAATGGGGTGAACATTCAGTTCTATTCTCGACATTTTCGTATTTTCTGAAAATTTGATGCATCAAGTGATAGGTCAATTCCCCCGCGTCCTCCCCACTCATCAAAAATTCACTGTTCCCACTTACAAAATTCAAAAGGGTGTATCCGTTGGAATAGTCCCTCACACCACCGAAATTTTCCCCAGCCATTCCTAAGGTTCCCCAATCGCCTCTGTCTCTTTGTTTCGCAGAATATGCAACATTAGACCTCCGCAGAGTTGTGAGAATTGAATGAATCACCCCCACCGATGAATGCAATTCTTGCTCCTTTCCCTTTGATAGCAATCTCTGATGATACTCCTCATCAATAAGCCAGCTCATTTTCAACTTAGTCATTTGATCCTGCAATGCTGTCATCAATGACTCAAATCTCAGAGTTGTGTCCCTTTTGTCAAGGTCCTGAATATCCAGTGGCTCGATTGCTTCAAGAAGTGTCAGTACTGCGCCATTGCTTGGCCATAATTGAGTTTCAACGATTTGATTCGGAAGAGTTTGTGACTTAGATTCCAAAGAATGAACCAGAAGTGCAGTGATCGCACTGATGAGAAGCACTATGTTTTGCATATTCGGAACAAAGAGATTGTAATTCAGCAATGGTCCAGAAACCTGAAGGAAATAGTTGGAAATATATACAAAAGTCTATTTGATTTTAAGCAGCTCGAGAAGTGTTGAGTGAGAATTTCTGGTCAAAAACACTCAAAAATAATTCTTTTATTATGTTATTTGGCTGCTGTACAGTTTTTTCTTACTATTGTTTCAATAAAAGGACAGAATCTTGTTAGGTGCACGCTGTGGTTGCTTCAAAAAGAACCCAAACTGAAAGTTGGTGTACCCCTACTCACTTCTGTTTTATCGGAGGATGCTTGTACAATAAAAATCGTTCCATTGTTGTTTCCATTGTATTCGAAAAAGCTTTCAAGTTCAGCTGTCTACACCGTTTCATTTAAGACTCGTTTAATGATTTCGGTGATAGAACGATTCGCCAACAAGGCCAAGTATGAGACCCGAACAAATGATAGAGAAGTCATTATGTATTAATGTTCTCAAAAGAATGCCATGAATTCTGGTACAGTACACTCACCATGTCCACTCACCAGTTTGCTATCCTCGGAAGCTTTTCGGTTTTACGTGAAAATATGACAATTCCTCGGAGAGCAAAATTTATATTTTTGCAGCCCAATAAATTGACAAATAATTATGTGCAACGCAAAGCATCATGAGCTGGCTTTTTAAAGTTTATTCTTGATCTAGAAACCACGGTGACAGAATGCAAATGTATGCACTCAATCCAAAACAAAATACTTTTGTTTGTTTACTTAACTTGTACCGCTTGCTCTACTCTATTTAAAACATATATCAAGATATTGGCTTTATATTTCCCAACGATAAACAGGTCATGGGCTGAAGAGGATGTCTGTGCTCTAAGATTTCGGAATGAAGACAAATTATCAACCATTTGAAATCTGACACTAACAATCTGAAACTCGTTCTTTTTGGCGGCATTAGCTAATACTAACAACCGTTACAAAAATATCATTCACAAGTAAATCATTTGCAGCGGTCCTCGCAGCTTTTGCAATGCCCATTGCAATCAAGTCAAAGTCATCTTCGTCCATGAATGCAGATGCTATAGGACCGAGGCTTTTTATCAATGTAAAGGATTCCAGGATTTCTTGCGGACTTAAATTCTCATAGACTTCACCAGAAGTAGCAACAAAAATGTCACCTGGTCGAGAATTCCACGTGTACTCAATTCCATCACTTGTTGCCCCCATGTCCGCTACCTCGGGGCTCTCCGGTAAAATGCATAGCTCCTGAGTTCTTATATCTTGGGGTGACTGATAATGTGTTTGGTGAAGTAGCTGACCATCCCGATATAGAGCAGCCCAAGACAGGCCAAGGTTATAGATCTGAATCTGATTCTCCGGATTGATGATAGCGTACATAGCTGAGAAACATCCAGTGAGAGACTCCAGATCTTTCAAAGCTTCCCAAGTCTCATCAGCTACTTGTTTAGGAGTAGTTGAAGATTTATCAGCAATCAGTAAGAACGATTGAGTACTTGTGCGAATCACGCTCTCACACAAAAAGCTGGAATCTCTCTTCTCTTTTAAAAACTGGCTGTTTCCAGCAATAAGCTCAATTAACGTGAAGTCCTCAACAGTGAGGACCGGACCATAGATCTCACCAGCAAGTCGTCTTTGTGCTCGTATACTATGGTCTCTCTTCATAGCACAAAAACCCAGATTAAATTTGCGGGGAGTGTTTTTGACAATGTGACCAACTCCAATTGGTAGGTGCTTTTCTCTCCATTTTCCTGTCTCGATCAATCTGGGAAAGCCCATCTCTTTAATTATCCATTGCATATCCAAATCCTTGAATTTTTCGTAGAGAGCTAATATAAGTGACTCAAACAGCATGTTTCTAGACTCATTGAGAACTTCCCAATTTTCTTCGATTTGTGCACGCTGAAGTGGAAATTCGATGATATCAAACAGCAATGTCTCCTCCAGAATCAGATTGTTTTGTTCTGGGGGAATATCATGAGCAACAGAAAGTAGCATGTAGCTACATAATATCAAGAGACCTCCAAAATTGAACATCATAACTTATGAATTTTAAAGCTAGCTAATAAACCAAGTTCAAATCAACATTTGACTTCTCTTTGGACATATAAGTACAACACATTTATTTGCTTCCAGGTTTGCTATTTTTATTCAAAGAAAAAAAGAAAACAAAAAACTATGCTGAATAAAATCAAATATGCCAGAACAAGTCTGCAATAGTGAAAATTGTGAACAATATTTTTTTGAGGACAACAGCCAAGAAAAAGAGTTTTTACTAGTTTTATTCTTGAACAACACAATGTTTAAGGAGTTTGGTTGAAATAAAGAACAATAACGCAAGCCTCATGTTTTTTTTTTGAGATTCATCTAACAGCCGTAAAAAAAGGTATAAGCCGGAGTTTGAACTTGGTGAACCAAAGTAGTAAACAAAGTATTAGGTAGTATCCATCAAAGACAGCATTCTAAGAAAAGCTCAGCTTGAGCGTTCTTATGGTTATAATATGCACAATGGTCTAAATTATATGCAGAAGTGTTATTTTAGAAAAGTTTATAAAACCACGCAATCCAAACTCGTTTCTATGCAGCCGATAGCTATAAAACTTTAATTGATCAAAAAATTTTGATTCAAAAGAGAAAGATCAGGCTATGGTCATGAGTAATTTTACTATTATACTCAGTAATGACTATCTACTGCTAAAGTCTTTTGGCTCAGTCATGGGAGTAGGACCAGGGTTGCTTTAGAAGTTTTATAAATTTACAAGAGACCCTATTTTCGGTGACCAAGAAAAACTGTGTTTTATGGTGTAATAAGCTTTTGTGATACCTGTGTTATTTGTTCTTAAATTAGAAGATATCTTGCTAAAGCATTGCATTGCTTATTAGTGTAAACCACGTTCGGCAATTGTTCAAAGTGTTCTTTTTTTTTGGCGCGACGCATGCTTCAAGGTAATTCCTCGAGCATCAAAAGCCTTTTTTCCAACGCCCCCATAAAGGGAAAGGGTCAAAACCTTATGACAGTGTAGTCAATGGGACCAGATTAGAGGTGAAGGTGTTTAGCTATTTACCGCAAATTTATCAAAATCTCACGTGATAGCTTGAAACTTATCATTGACTTTGTGCGGATCAGTGCAAATGTAGATCTACAGCTTATAGCAAGAATTAAAACAAGCTTATTAAACATTAGATAACTTCTTGGTGGGTAACAGTGAGGTCAGGTCTGGACCAAACTCAAGAATTGAAGTGCTAGTTGTGTCCTTGAACTTGCACGACAAGCGCCAGCATGTCTTCTGTCACTTTTTTCCCGCTGGCATAACTTGCGGCTTTCACAATGTCCATACCAATCAAGTCAAGGTCTGCATCCTCCATGAATGGCGCAGCAACTGGGCCGAGCCTTTTGATTGTTCCAAATGCCTCGAGTATATTTTCAGGCTCCAAATATTTACGCACAGAGTCGGATACCATGATAAGCAAGTCCCCTTCCTGCGCCCGCCAGGTGTAGTGTTGGGCGTCCTCGAAAGCATTCGCGTACTCTAACGTCGACCCCTCTCTTTGAATGCACATCTGAAATTCGGCGCCTTCGGAGTACATTGACAATGTGGATTCCCGAATAAACTCTTCGTCACGATATAGGCCGACCCAGCCATTACCAATGTTGGCAATTTTGATGACGTTATCTGCAGTAATAATAGCCAGGGTCATTGTGATACACCCATTTCCCACATTGTCTATCTGCGCTTGTGACCAGCTCTTTTCGATCACCTCTAGCGGGCCAGTATTCTCCTCACTTTGCTCTTCAAAAAACTGGGCGATGGAGCTGCACAAAAAATTTATTAACTGACACGTGTCCTCGGTGTCAGGGAGCAAAGCACTATGTCCACGTATCAAGGAAACCAAATTAGCATCATTGCTTCTCTTGTTGAAAGAAGTCGCAAAAATTTCGCCCGCATCTCGATCACTAGACCGCAACTGCTTGTTCCTATCTTTTGCAACAATACCAACGTTGGATCGCATGCGGTCGCCAACCATAAAAACGTTGTGCATAACACCAAGGGGATAATGCTTCTCTTTCTCTACGCTTTGTTCGATGATTGTGTCAAAATAGTCTTGATAAACCATGTATTCCAAGTCAAGCCGCCTTAATTTTGTGACTAGTGTCTTGAGCATATTCTCTAAAGTTAGGTCTCGCCCCACTCTCTTGACGAGTAATTGCACTGTCTCTTGCAAAGGTGGCTCTGGCATAGGGTCTTCATGTACGAATTTCTGAGGAATCAAGGTATTTCCACTGATGTCAGGCCCCGAGCTCATTGATGTAAAAACACTCTGGGCAACCAGAATTGCTACACAATTAAGCAAGAGTGTCTTTCCTTTTAGAAACATATTCTCAATTGTAGTGTTTTTTCGAGATTCAGCACACCAAGAAGGCCGTATTTATAGACTTACTTTCTGCGGGATGGTGCTTGGTGAAAAGTTGTATATGCTGGACAATAGTATGGGATTGCCAAGAATTCCATTCTCAACTGATTCTTTTCCTCCAGCATTAAAGCACACCATGAGGTGTTTCCAAAAAGCCAAGCAAAACCCCTGTCATTGCAACATAAAAACCTTGGCATGTATGTAGCGATGTAAGCCAAATTGTGTCCCTTTTTGAAATTTTCTGATCAGGCACAGTAGCCGAGTCACCAACCGCATTTATTCGAATCTAAAATTTAGCCCCATTGATCAATGCATGTTACAGAAGGTCCACGCTTTCGTCCGGTTTAACGCAATCTGAAATTCAGGGGACATATTCTATGTAGACTTTAGCTAGAAATGAACTTTATTCTTACTTAAATATAAAAATTGCAAGCAAGTTTGCAAAAGCTCATGTTTCTACCTCATCACTAAAATTTATTACGGACAAGATCAAGCCACGTGTTCTGCTGCAGCAGCTCATCAAGTACATGTTTTATATCCCAAATATCATAGAATTGTGCAAGCACAATTGGCTACGCGACTCTTGTCTGCTTAATTCAAACTTTATTGAGACTATGAAGCACTTCTATTGATATGCACGCGATATTTTTTCTCCTTTTGTTTTATCTGTTGTTGCCTATTCCTATTGTGATAGCAAGCATGTCTTTCTCGGGGTAGTCTCTTGCTTCAATCCTGGCTGCTTTGACAATACCCATACTAATCAAGTCGAAGTCAGTTTCTTCCTCAAATGGTTTAGCTAAATCACCTAGGTCTCTGACTTTTGAAAAAGCCCCCAAAATTTCTTCGGGATCCAAATGTTCACGAACCCCTTCGGATACAACAACAAATATGTCACCTTGCCGACTGTACCAATTATACTCAATGCCATCATCTAAATGAGCATATATTTCGGGTTCGGGCTTTCGAATTGCGTTACAAAGTTGAATCTGTGATCCATCTTCATGTGTTTGTGTAGTCGTTTGCTGAATAAGCTTTCCTTCGCGATAAAGACCAGCCCACGACAGTCCTAGGTTGAATATATCGATTCGATTATCAGAGCTCACCAAAGCCTGAAATATAGAAAAACAACCAGCACTAGTTCCATCTTCAGGAAGCCCTTCCCAGGCCAACTCAACCATATCCTTTGAAGTAAGCAAGGATCTGTCGCCAATACTTTCGAATTTGTTTTCAACTCTCTTGTCCATTGCAGCGCATAAGTTGCAAGTATCTGTATCATCTGGGAGATGCTGGCTGTCGCCCACGATCAAAGTAACAACTGTATGTCCGCCATCTCTTTCCCGAACACTAATGTAGCCTTCACCTTCGAGTCTTCTGCTTGCGCTTAGCTTTTCATTCCTTTCCTTTGCACAGAATGCTTTATTGATTTTATTCAAAAAGGAGGGTGGACTTACCATGTGGAATACCCCCATTGGATAGTGTTTTTCTCTAGCCTCAGCAATGCTCAATATTCTCTTAAAATATGGTTCTCTAATTATCCATCCTATACCAAAGCCATCGATCATGTCATAGATAGAGTTCACAATTTGTTCAATCGAACCGTGATAATCGTACTCAACTCTCTTATCCAATCCTGTGATTGCAGTTTCATTCTGAATACTCGAAACTTTCTTTGATTCGAGCAAATCTACCCTGCTTGTATCCTCGATTGAGGAAAGTGCAATAGTATTGTGGGTAGAAAATTCATGGGCTATCAAGGTACACACAAAAATACATAGAGCAAAAACGCTTTGGAAAAACATGGTACTTCTCCATTAGCTAGGTAAATTTCGTATCCAATTTATAGTGGGCATGTCATTGTGATTTATTCACACCAGAAAAGTTTATGTAGCAACTAAAAAACAATGCCATGCTTCACATTAGCATCTTGAATACTAATTTTTGCTTCCAGTTCCATGTCAACATTGTTGCGAAGCAGCCCGGATATCATGAAAAAGTCAAACAATACCAGGAACTTCGTCGCATTCTTGTCTGATTACTGGCGCTCAAACCCACCATACCCAACAAGATACCGGCAGGCTGTAGAGGTGAAGAAGTCATTCCAAACAAACAGGAGATATTGAAGTATACTCAGGCTTCGAATTTTGATTCCTGCGTGAGAATAGTTTGTACAATAGGCGTTCATTGTTAAGTATGAAAATACACCGGCAATTTTGAAGTATCAAGCACTTTTTTATGTTTCTCTATGTGAATACAAAAGGAAATTTCACTTGGGAATGCTAATATTTTGCTTGGCCATAGCAGAAGTGGCATCATCGAAGATTTTAAGGAAAATGCTAAAGTCCCAAAGATGAAGGAGGAGCTCAGCATTAAATCATTCTTATTAGAAAATAACTTAGATGGTACTTTTTTCTGCTTTCCATATTGAGCTCGAAATCATTCAACTCTAAACTTCTTCAAGCAAGCAGAATCGCGAGAAATCGAGAAATTTGCATTTCAATGCATCTTGAAAATGAGTGTCCTTTCGTTCAACCATTTCAATTGTGAATACAATAAGAAACACGGCCAATACTGTAGTATTGTACCGCAGCCAAATTCCGCGACATTTTGCCGAAAATTAATTTGGATCATGACTGGGTCTCTTTGATCAGCTTGTGACCTTCACAAGATAGTTACATCAACAAGAAAAGATTAATTTTTGATAGAAGAAAAACTATTTTTGTTTTTTCAAACGCAAAATCTGCTGTTTCTAACTCTTTTGTTCATACCACTTTCCATAGCATAGCTTTTCCTTTGGACTCAAGTGCTAATGTCAGTATTTAATTCGATGAGGCCTTTACAAACATAAAACTTGAGTTCGAGTGATATCATTCAATGATTCAAAGTGGTTCAACACGAAAAGCTGAAAAGTTGAAGCTCAAAGGTTTATTTTAAGTTCTCTTTGGCCCCTCTTAACACTTCATGCTTCGAAGCTATACTTTCAGTTTCTCTTCTTAGTGCTAAGTCAGCCGCGAGGATTATTTTTATTTTTTAGGAAACAGAGCACGAGTCTCAAGCTGGCATATGTATCTTACACTGAGGACTTTTGCTATAATTAAGCCGATGTAGAAGCCACAATCTCAATCCATACCGCTGTCAAGCAGAAGCGATTTAAGGACTTATCTTGATGCAATAAATTTCAGAAGACACCAAACTAGGCTTAGAACTTCAGGCCTACGCCACGAAGTTATACTATATATTCAGGCGTATTTTCACCACACCGGCTAACATGTCACTTTCAATGTCATCGTAGTGTACCAATGCTGCGCATTTCACAATCCCCATAGCAGCCAAGTTAAACTCATCCTCGCCGGAAAAAATACTTGCTGCGGGCCCTAGATTTTTGATTGTGTGAATCCCCTCCCATATTTGCAGCTCATTCAAAACAGTCAGTATGCCCTTGTTAACAAAAACAAGAACATCATTCTCCTGGGCTTGCCATGTATAGATTTCGCTTTCCAGTTGTTTATTTTCATACTCGGGCTGGAATCCATTAACAGTGTTGCAGACTTGAAACTCCTTGCCATTACTGTTCATCTGAAGCCTGGTTTGTTGGATAAGCTGTCCATTGCGATGCAAGCCAGCCCAAAACATACCGAGATTAGAGATCTGGATTTGATTGAGTGGACTGATCATCACATGCATCATAGATATGCACCCCGGGTTTGCACCATCATCCACGATTTCATCCCAGGCGTGCTCAGCCAAAGTCGTAGGTGCAAATGAGTTTTTATCACGAACCTCTCGATAGAGATCAACACTCTCCCTGTACATTTGCCTACTCAAGGCACAGGAGTCTCTAAACCCTGGGAGATAATCGCCGTTCCCATTTATTGCAATTATCAAAGTAAAGCGGTCATCAAACTCTTCGATTCCAGCAAAAGCTTCTCCAGCATTCCGTCTATATCCGGGCGTATTGAAATATCTTTTTTTCGCAGCATATCCAAAATTGGCAACGTGACCGCACGAGAGCCTTTTAACTAAGTATGAGACGCCTAGGTGAAGGTGCAGCTCTCGTCTTTTGACTTTCTTAAGAAGTTTAGAAAAGTAGTTCTCCTTGTCTAGCCATCTTAATTTTAGCGCACTCATTCTGTCCAAAATCTCTTGAATCAATTTGGAGGTGCTTCTGTCAATCTCGTTTCTCTTGTTTAATTCCCAAGAATCTTCAATGTCTAATTCTTTGCCTCCAGCTGCAAACCTCAGATATGCCCCAATGCTGGAACTGCTATTATCTAACCCACTGGTAACATTGATAGAAAACACATAAGCGAGATGTGTAAAGACTAATGCGCCCACTGTAAGATCTCTCAATATCGGAAATTTCATTGCCTTGCTTGCAAATGCAAATCCTAATAGTGCTTGCTGGAGAATTCGTACGCCTATTAATATAGCACTTTCGCTCAAAAGGCCCCAAGAATACTTATTCAAACTGTTTCCGCCAAGAAAAGTGGAAATCTTGGCAAGAAAAAGCTTCATCCCAATTTTTTTTTGACATCGCAGAGATATGTTGGTCAGAAAAATTTTGAAAATTCAACTTTAATCAAGCAACAAGTACAGAATCAAAATAGCTCGGCCAATGTTGCAAAATAAACGTATCATCTACTAGTATGCTTCACACATGACATGCAAATATTTATAAAGAACTTTCTATCAAGAAGACATAAAATATGGAGCACATTGTTTTCTCGCTCTGGTTCATGTAGATGCACAGACGCGTATGAGATGTTGATAGTTTCAGAAATATGCACGACGCAGAAATTTGGAATAAACAAAGGTAAGAGTATTTTTGTTGACAACGTTTCATAGACAAGTCTGAAGGTTACGGAGCATTGATTTGCATATCGAGTTCCAAACTCTAAAATAGTATACAAACCTGGACCTGGCATTTGAGCTCGCAATGTTTGCGATTGGCTTGATATTCTATTGTCGAGCTTTTGTCAAAGTTAGCCGTTTTGTTTCTTGAGTAGGAAAACAAAAGAAATAAAATAGCTCCAAAAAAAGTCTTCTGATAAAATGCAAATAATCTGCTTGTTTAAGAACTAGATTGCAATGAATAGACTTACAACTAGTTTAATCCCGATTTTTTTCTCTAATTCACTCTTAGAAAGCACCCCAAAACCAAAATCTGTTTTTTCATGGGAAAATGATAGTGATACCTGCCAAAACATCTTCCCAAATGAGACCAAGGCAATTTTAACTAACATACCCCATAAATATGTTTCTTTATTCTCGTATTTACATGACCTTACCAATGTTTGCCTCATAGGTTTGACCTTCCAAATTTGTTTATCAGGTGCAAAAAATGATATGCCTCTCTCGTAAAAGGATAAATAATGGTTTTCTGTCTTCATGGGCTCTCTATGTAAACATTTTCAATGGTGGAACAAAACGAAAAGCTGGGATTGGAGGAATAACTGCAAAATGAGCTATAGCCTGGGTTCAGATCAAGATATACAACGATATAGTATAAGAGTTTTTGACACCAAATGTTTGCAAGCACAAAGAATTTTCAGTCCTATGAAGGGCGCTAATTGATGGCTAATGTGACCACAAGATGTCACATCGTTTTTTAGATAGAGACGAGAACCATCAATAACATTTCAAAGCTCGAAACATGATCATGTGAGCTACTAAAAACCGAAATGAAGTGCAAATGCATACATGTCATCGTTGGGAGTACCTCCGGATGCCATTTTTGCTGCCTTCACTATACCGAGTGAAAGCAAGTCGAAATCATCTTCATTTTTGAATGGGTCCGCTTCAGAACCCAAATTTCTGGTTAAACTGAATGCTTCAATAATCTGTTTTTGGTTCAATTTCTTGTGTATTTCATCAGAGACCACAATCAATATATCACCAGGTTGGGAATTCCATACATAGCCTAAGCTATCTTCGGGTTTGTCCTCGAATTTGCCCCCAACTTGGTTGCAAAGCTGAAACTTTGAGCCGTCCCTGTGGAACATATCTATTGTCTCCTCCACAAATCTATCATGTCTAAAGAGACCAGCCCATGATAATCCAAGATTGACAATTCCAATTTCATTTTTCGGACCTATTACAGCTTGCAATGTCGTGACGCACCCGGGGTCCGTTGTTTGAAGAGAATTCCATGCTTTTTCAATCAATTGTTTTGGGTGATATTTTGACTTTTGGACAACTTGGCCGTATTTAGCATATAAATGGGTCCACATTTTGTGTCCTAAACAGCTCAAGGGCTTTGCTTTTTTGAAGATCTGATTACTTGCGCTCACGAGATTCAAAACTGTGTAACCGCCCGCATATTCTTCAATTCCCCCATAAATTTCGCCTGCCATTCGAGTGCTTGAAGGATGTTCAGACGGTCTAGTCTTTGCACAGAAAGCAATATTGGCCCTATGTTGGGCACTAGTGTGGGACACTTTGTGCATGACTCCTATGGAATAGTGTTTCTCTCTTTCTATACCTTCTTTCAACATCATTGAAATAATTTTATCGTCAAGATAGCCACGTAAACCGAGTTTGTCTGTTATTTTATGAAGCGCCTCCACTACTTGCAGAATATTCGGGGTCTCATCATTTCTTTTTTGAAAATCAATAGCTGAAGTGTTCCGTGACTTACTTGTGCCATTCAAGTCACCAGTCATGCTTAGAGATTCTTGCATAATATAACTGTCTGCATTCATTCCTAGTGCATCTTGGGCAAGAGTAGTTTCACAAGTTACAAGCGGAAATGAGACGCACAAGAAAAATAATCCTATTTTGAAAATATAGTTCATTTCGAGTGTTTTTTTTTTGTTTGAGAAAAACATATTTAAGAAAATCTTCGCTTTTTAAAAGACATTTTGTTATTCCTGGTGGCCAAGAAAATATTGCCAAGAAATTCGAAACAATACATCTTACATCTGAATGTCTTTGATGTTGAAAAGCCTTCAAACATAAATTAATGGCCGCAAAATTATAAATCTCATTGTATTTAAAATTTCTTCGTGGAATACAATGAAGTGGCGACTTTGTCTACCTGTGAATTACGCCAGGAATCTCAGATCAAAACCACCTTACCTATCAAAAAACTTCCGAAAAAAAGTTTGAAATTTATTTTTGATTTTTGATTTCTATGGATGCATATTTACACTAATCTATGGACCATACAGGTGATCACTATGGAGCTAAATATGAACTGGTTTTTTATTTCGCGGGTGAGTGAATGAATATGTTTCGTTTGGTTTGAAAGCCCTTCATATAGGTCACTTTCAACTTATTCTTTATATAATTTTTATCTCTTTTGATCGGATGAAATAATGCCAAATTGAAAAAGGGGGTCCTAAAAATCACAACACGTACAAAAAATTTTCTCAAAAGAAGACATTGTTGACGTGTTCGTGATCTGTTTCCTGATTTAAAAAAAAAATAGATGCGAAACAAAAAGGCAAGATTTGGGATATTGCAAAAGGCTTGCTCTATTACCCATACATGGAATGGTTACTTCCAACCCAAATTTGAAAAATGTCTATTTGGCGAGCATGTAGCAATTTTGGGTATTTGAGAGGAAAACAGTCATTTCATTTTAAGCTCGAGTTCCATAATAATTACTATTCTTTGTAACATTTCTGATCAGGACAAAAAGCTTCTCGCTTTGAATGGCTTCTTTTTGAGAGCGTGTGTCTTAACATCATGCGGGTTGTTTTTGTTTCATCGCAAGCGGTGTACTTCAGCAAATGGTGTACAAGAACCCTATTCAAACAACAATTGTGCTCTCTCCACACAGTGACGGCAGGTATTTTATTTTCAGCCGATGGTGATGTTTTCGCAATATCTTTGGCTATTATACGACATTCAAATACCGAAAAAGTTTGTTTTTTGCTTGAACGCTTGAAGGCGCTGGTCACAACGCAGAGTTTTAACATGTCTCACACTCTCTTATACAGCAAAGCAGATTTAAAAGTGCTCTGAAATAGATCCACAGCTATGATCAATGCTAAGGTCAAAAATTAAAGCAGTTTTAAAGTGAAGTGGCCTAGATCAAAATGCGAGACTCCACCAAGACTCACATTCTGACATCTTAGATCTCACGACTTCAGTGGCATTTGTATCAAGTTTTAAAAATCTTTTTAAACCCTACTTGACGTGATGCGTTAAATCGGGATTTTTTCGGGGAGATTTACGGCTTAGACAAAAAGCAAGAGGGCTCACTTTTCATGTCAATCTAATCAGTCGGGCCCCGTGAGTTTGCGGGCTTCCTCTATATCACAGAGGACACCGAAGAGCACATAAAACATCCTAAACTTTCTGTAAAAAAATAATATAGTTTAATCTAGATAAAAAGCATGGTAAATAAGATTGGTGCTGCTAAGACGTGGGCGGAAGGCAATGGCGATCGCGCCGCTTCATCATCGCGCAAACGATTCCGCGAAATGAGTCAAAATTCCGTTCATCTAAACCTATAGATAAGCGTACACGAGTGTGCAATGAATTTCCTGGAGCTGCATTTGAACGCGAGGAAAGGTTGTTTGTCGTGTGCCAACGCAATTGCTTTCACCACAAAAGACCTATTTTATTCCAATTACACTTTGAGAAGTCCAGTTTTGACATCCTGGACTGAACATCGCAGTTGAAAATCTCTGCAGATATGCCCTACGACATTGCACATTTGAAGACCTTGCCTTTTGCAGATCGCAAGTACGCAACGACACCGAAGTATACCGAAAATGTTGTTTTTAGTCTCTCCAAAACCGGTCAAGCTGTGACTTTGTTAACTGCTCACAATCCGGACCAGATTCCCCAGTGCTTGCTTCACCTGGCATGGGAGGAAATGAATTACGTAATTTCAGAGGGAAGAACCTATCCTCACTATTTGGAATTCACATACGAGGAATTTCTTGCATACTTCTTTGAAGGTTTTGGGGCCGTCTTGGTGGAAGGAGAATATAACTCGACGTGGGACAACGAGTCACAGGAGTTCTGGGATCGCCGATACTTGGGCCATTTTTATATCAAACCCAACTACATTGGGCGTTGTCTGCATGTATGCAACGCAGGATTTGTAGTGAATCACGAACGGCGGGGCATGGGAATCGGAAAAGAACTCGGAAAGCAATATTTGGTCATTGCGCCCAAGTTGGGATACGTCTATCTGGTGTTCAACCTTGTATTTGAGACAAACCCAGCAAGCTACAAAATATGGGAGTCCTTGCAGTTTGAAAAAATTGGATACATAAAGAATGTAGCAATGTTGAAGGGCGAGGAAAAGTTGGTGGGGGCCTACATGTTTGGAAAAGACCTCAATTGAGCAGTTTTGTCCAGAACTGCAGCACATAACTAGTCATACACCGTGTGCCTCCTCAGGGTGAACATAATCTCAACCATGTGCCCTCCAGAGAGAGACTCTCGAAGGCATATTGTATAGGCTCCGTCATCAGACGCTGGCACAAAAGTTCATAGTTGACCATAACCATCGGGATCAGCACATAAAAAAGCATACCGCAGTCTCTAAGGCATAGCTGGACAACGGGTGCTTTCTACTGTATTCGCTTTGGTATGAAAAGTGGAATGTTTCGCGAGCGTTGACATGGATGTTTGAGCAGTTCATAGGCTGCAAGCGTATAGCGTATCACCGCCCGTGTCCATTTGAACTTGGCCATCAAAGACCAAGATATCTGCCAAAGTAAAGCTGGGAAGCCACAGGCCAAATGGGTAGAGTTGTCTTTTATAGTCTGGCTCTACGCCGTCTTATAGCAGCCCCCCCCCCCCCCCCCCCCCCTGCCGAATCAGAGGCCCTGGGTCTAGTCCTGATTAGCCAATTTTGTTGATGTGAGCCATGCATGTTTCCAATGATTCGCACCCATTCCCGCACCGACAAACACCCAAACACGGATACCAAAAACGCCGCAGGTTGCGGCCGTCATCCCGCAAGGCCCCAGTAAGGGCCAACCATGGCCTTCTGTCAAAGAAACGGCGCTCTTATTGGCCGGAAGACACGCCATGGAACAGGGAACCGGGGTAGTATATCTGGCACGTGATCTCTCGGCACGTGCCAGCGCTCGCGCGCGAGCATCGACATCCTACAATCTACGCCAGTCTCCAATCTACTCCTAATAAATACAACAGTAGCTGCAAAATCCAGCTACAACCCTTGCTAGCCACACACTGCGCCGAGCAAGCAGTTCTTTTGCCACCGGGCCCAGCAGCATCTCTTCTGACCCGTGCACCCGCGTACCACTGCGATGCCCGAGTTTGACGACGTGCTTCAGCCGCCTCACTATCGACTGCAGCTAGACTACAACCCAATGTCTAGCATCGAGCGGTACACGGTTTTATTGAAAGACGGCGAGACCACAGCCACCATCTACCCGATCCAGCACACGGACCGCTTACCGCCCGGCTTGCTTGCGTTTTTGTGCGACGAGTTCAACATCGAAATCGAGCGCGGCGACACGTTCTCCTTCTTCGACACGCTCCACATCGAGTCCTTCCAGAACTACTGGTTCGGCGCCTTTGCGGGCGTCATGGTCTTGGGCGACTCACCCACGCTCGAGGGCCCCAAGCACTGGGAAAAGGAGTGTTTGGGTACGTTTTTTGTGAAGCCAAACTACCCGGGCCGGGCGTCGCATATCTGCACCGCCGGGTTCTTGGTCAACGCCGGCATTCGGGGCAAAGGCATCGGCCGCACGCTTGCAGACTGCTTTCTTCAGTGGGCGCCGAGACTCGGGTACACGTACTGCGTGTTCAACCTCGTTTTCGAGACCAACGTGGCCGCGCGCAGCATCTGGGAGCTGCTCAACTTCAAGCGCATCGGGCGCATCAAGTCTGCGGGCATCTTGAAGGGCCACGACACGGCCGTCGACGCGCTCATCTACGGGCGCGAGCTTGTCGCGATCTCTGACTCAACTATGGGGGCCTACCGCTTCGACAAAATCAAGTACTACTTGGAAACGGGCAAGTATCCCGCAATGGCAGACCGCCAGGAAAAGCTGCGGCTCCGCTCACTGGCATCCCACTACAGACTAGAGTACGGCAAGCTCATGCTCCGGGACCGCGAAGTTGTGAGCGACCCCGTGCGCCAGCTCCAGATCTGCGCAGAGCTCCACCTCTCGAACCATGGCGGCATCAACAAAACCACCGCCGCGGTGTCGGAAAAGTACCACTGGACGCGGATCAAAGACACGGTCTCGGCAGCCATCAAAAACTGCGCCGCGTGCAGGGAGCTGGCCAAGGAAGAGCCGATGAAGCGCGAACCACCGAAGCGCGACACGAAGCTGGGCCTGGGCATGCGGCCTCAGCACGACGTCGATGCCATGGGCGTGCTTCACCACTTGCCGAATCGCGACGACGCGTTGCTTGGCCACGACCTTAATTTGGACGACGGGCTCATCGCCGTGGTTGAGGCCGCGCACAAGCGCCAGAAGACTGGCGACTCGCAAGGATCCCCGACCCACAGGAACCATCACGGTGGGCCGCTGCCTTCATACGCTGCCGTGGCTGCTGCCGCCGTGGCAAACCCAAGCCATCCTTTCTACGCTGGAGACTACCTGCATCACGCGTTCACGAATAAGTATGGCACCTCGAAACGGCACGAACGAGACGATAACGTGCCCGTGGACCCAGATGTCTCGGCCTTCGACCATAGCGTGAACGCAGGTGGCGATGAAATCGAGATCGCACGTGCGCTCATGCAATCGAACGAGGGCGATCACGAGGCCCCGCAGGAGTCCCTGCGAAAACAGGATGCTGACCGAAACGATGAGGCTAATATGTTTTTCAAAAACGACTAAGTGTCTTTCGGTTTTGTGTCACAACGGGAGACACAATTGTCCTGTTCACTTGCTGACAAATACGAGACCAACCAAAACTCTTGGTTTTCTTTGATTGAGCTCGATGCACCTCACATGTTCACCTAAGTTCCATATTGGACATGGACACCTTCGTTAGTGACATTCCCGTGGCCATTGGCACAATAATCTCTAGCGGCTGGCTGTGTAATATTGACAGCCTGGGTACTACCTGGCCGCGATCGCTGGTTTTCAATTCGTGTCAAGTGCCTAGCGCCGCGCAGGCCAAGATATGAAACCTTGTCAAAGACAGTATAGGTTCATTCAAACAGTAATAGCATATTGTTGACTGATCTCGAAATAGCTCATCGCATATTAATACCCCATTTCAACCTGAGGATACACTCAAAAATCATTTTATTGACTACTATTCAAAAGCCAATTCCTATGATTATTCAAATGTTTTCAAGATTTTTGCTAAGCTTCTTCACAAAAATAACATCGGCACATAGTACCTCTTAACCTGCTAAGTCACACGTACATTTCATTGTTCTTCTGGTTTCATTCATAATTTGGTGATCCAAATTTACTTTCAGCATATACAGCTGAGACCTCATTGTGTTGATTTCAATAACGTTATTAATTAGCTATAAAATAAACTGTTTTCGTTCTTTTCGTAATTTAATGTTTGATAAAAAGAGTTTCTAGTGGAATGCATCCAGGATTGGAGTTGCATGTTGAGCATCGTCATTCCCCCAAACGATCGATGAAATTGTGAAGCCACTCTCAATCATGATTGCATTCATGCTGTTCCCCCAGCGACAAGGCAAGACTGCTTTAAAAGTCAACACCAATCACCATGGCCAACAAGGCCATTCTTATGTACAAGCCGTATCTCATTTGTCTGAAGTAGGCTGCTCTTTGATCGAAGTCAACCTCCTCCTTCACCTCTGACGTTCTTGGCAATGGGTGCATCACACACATGTGTTGCTTTGCGTGAGACAAGATTCTGTTGTCAACAACGTACGTGTCTTTCAATCTCAAGTACTTCTCCTTGCTCTCGAATCTTTCTTCTTGGACTCTGGTACAGTACAAAACGTCGGATTTGGCAATAATTTCAGGAGTCAACTCCTCAGTCTCAGAGATCAACATGCGGTTCTCTTTCAACATCTCCTTGATGGAGGATGGCAAAGCCAACTCCTTAGGTGACACCAATTGCACGCGGACCTGGTAGTGGCGCAACAAATACAACAAGGAATGCACTGGTCTGCCGTATTTCAAGTCACCCATGAAAGTTACGGTAATACCGTTCACGGTTCCCAACTCTTCTCTGATAGTGAACAAGTCCAACAATGCTTGAGTTGGGTGCTCTTTGCTCCCGTTTCCTCCGTTAATGATTGGGACAGGCGAATACTTGGCAGCAATGTCGGCAGACTCCTCAGATGGATGTCTCAAAACGATGGCATCAGAGTAGCAGGCCAATGAACGGATGGTGTCTTGCAACGTCTCGCCCTTCTTGACAGAGGAAGAGTCAGCGGCAACAGCAACGACTCTACCACCCAATCTTTGCATGGCCGCATCGAACGACGAGGAGGTTCTGGTGGATGGCTCGTAAAACATTGTAGCCAACAACCTACCCTTCAACAAGTCTAAGACTCCTTGTCTCTCAACACCCAATCTCATCTCCTGAGCAACAGTGAACAAGGCGTGCATGTCAGAACGAGTGAAGTCTTTGACGGACAAGACGGAGTTTCTCAAGAAAGTGTTGTTCTTTCTGATGTAGTTCACGAGTGCATCACCCTCCGACAAATTCGCAGGAGGCTGAGAGACCAACTCCGAGCCTAGCTTCTCCAAGTCCCCTTGTTGAGAAGGCTCCTTAAAGAAAGAAGGACGGCGGCCACTGTTGAATGAAACTCTGCTAACTCTGCGGTGGCTCATGCTTGGCGAAGGTGGAACCATAGCCACGGAGCCAAATTTGTCTCTGGCTTGCGCACCATTTTGTCCAGATGCGACGCTTGGCAAAATTGCGCTGTCCAAGCAAACAGTCTCACCGTGGTGGGTGACTCTCTCAATGTATCCTCTCAAGTCCAACTTTCTGAAGACAGCAGAGGTGAAGTCGTCTCCCTTGAAGACTCTGTCGAGGTCAAGGTCAACGGAGGCTTCCTGCTGCGGAATGTTGAAAATTTGAGCTGGGTTTGTGGAGAAACGTTTCACAATGTCCCCGATGGTGAGCTTGCCTTCCTTAACAGCAGAAACCAACAAAGGCAAAGTTTCCTTGGAGCCTAATCCGGGGACGAGATCGTAGCCAAGGCCCTTGGCAACCAAGAATGGGGTGACACCAATTGTGAAACAGTCGATGTCCTCCATCGCACTCCACAAGGCAGCCTGGTCCTTTTCAGTTGGCAAGAAGCCGAACTGAGCGAAGTCAGCCTGAGAGAGGAACAATGAGAAAACAGAGACGTCACAAGTCACTTGCAAACCTCTTGTTTTAGCCATCTTAATCAAATTCAAGTCCTCGGCAGAACAGACACCGGTGACGTGGATCGAGCGACCGTTCAAAGAGGCTAACAACAATACAGACGCTAAGTCCGTGGCCTTGGCGTCGGTGATGATAGGCTTGGTGGAAGGCCAAGCAGTGAACTGGGCAGAGATTGACGCAATGTTTGAGCTGGTCAAGTCATTGAATGGCAAGTACAAGGCACCAGCAGAGGCAGAAGCGGAAGCAATCTCAGCAGAGTTTGATTCAGAACCAGCAACGTAAACAGAGAAGTCAGTGTATGCAGACTCAGAGGCAGCTTCGATAGCCTCCTCCAAAGTGTCGGCGTCAGAAATAGTAGTACCAGACACAGTTTGAGGCAAGAAAGCGTTGAAAGTGAAACCAGCAGCCAAAGCAGTCTTGGTGGTTTTCTCAAAGTCCTTCAAAGATGGAACAAAAGAAGAGATGTTCACCAACCCTGGCAAGCTAGTCGTGGAGTGAGAGGTCTGAGCATCATTGTTGGAAACCTCCATGTTTGGGTTTCTGGCAAGCGCCTCAATCAATAACTTAGCACATTTGACGTTTGTCACCAATGGCACGGAATAGTCAACGGCCATACGACGAGACTCGTAACCCTTGGACATGTAGTTAGCAGGACGGCGGAAACGGTTGGCCGAAGGCAAGTTAATGTACAAGTCAATCAAGTTCTTGGCCAAATGCTGGGTCAACGAGTACTCCGACTTTTGGTCATCTTCCTTGCCTAAAACTTCCAAATAATGGACAGGAACGCCGTGTTCCTTGATGAAATCAGCAGTACCAGCAGTGGCAAACAACTTGTAGTCCATCTCATGCAACTTCTTGATGGCTGGTAACAATTCCTGCTTCTCCTTGTAAGAGCCAATGGAGAACAAGATGTTCTTCTTTGGCAACTTGAAGCCTGTAGAGATCAAAGATTTCAAGTATGCTTCGTATTTGTTTCTGCCGAAAGTAGCGACCTCACCGGTGGAAGCCATCTCAACACCCAAAATTGGGTCAGCTCCAGCCAATCTCGAAAAAGAAAATTGTGGAACCTTGATAGCACAATAATCTTCTGGCAACTTCTCACCAGGGTATGGGATGACTGGAATGTCCATGATAGCCTTGGTAGCCATCTCAATCAAGTCAGTTCCAACGACCTTGGAGATGAATGGGAAAGAACGAGAAGCACGGACATTACACTCGATAACCTTGATGTCATTGTCTTTGGCAATGAACTGAATATTGTAAGGGCCGGTGATGTCCAATGCCATACCAATCTTGGCAGTGGCCTCCACGATTCTTCTCACAGTCTCAGGGTCCAAGTCTTGTGGTGGCACAATGAGAGTAGCGTCACCTGAGTGAACACCAGCATTCTCAACGTGTTCAGAAACAACGTGCATGATCATCTTACCATCCTTGGCGACAGCGTCCATTTCAATTTCTTTGGCGTTCTCAATGTACTTCGTGATGACAACAGGGTAATCAGGCGATACATCAACAGCTTGCGACAAGTAAGAAGCCAAGTCAGCCTTAGAATAGACAGTGTTCATGGCAGCACCTGACAACACGTAAGAGGGACGCACCAAGACAGGGAAGGACACCAAGTCGGCAAACTCCTCGGCCTCTTCGTAAGAGGTCAATTCCTTCCAAGCTGGCTGGTCAACGCCGATTCTGTCCAACATTCTGGAAAATTTGTATCTGTTTTCAGCGGAGTCAATCATCTCTGGAGAAGTACCGAAAATCTTCACATTTTGACGATGTAAAGTCAAAGCAATGTTGTTAGAAGTTTGGCCACCCATAGAGATGATGACACCAGCAGAGTTCTCCAAGTCGTAGATATCCAAGACTCTCTCCAAGTTAATGGTCTCGAAGTACAACCTGTCAGCTTCATCGTAGTCAGTAGATACAGTTTCAGGGTTATAGTTGATCATAATGGTCTTGAACTTGTTCTCTCTCAAGGTTCTGATGGCTCTGACTGCACACCAGTCAAACTCAACTGACGAACCGATTCTGTAGACACCTGATCCCAAAACGATTACGCCATGGTCGTCAAAGGTAACATCCGAGGAATCAGCATTGTATGTAACATACAAGTAGTTGGTGAAAGCAGGGAACTCGGCGGCAACAGTATCGATTTGCTTGACAAACGGCACGACACCAGCTTCTTTCCTCAATCTTCTGATAGCAACCTCGTTAGAACCCAAGAACTTGGCAATTTGTCTGTCTTCAAAGCCCAATTGCTTGGCTTGTCTCAACACTGGAATTGGAAGGCTTTCTTTGACACCAAAGCTGGCAATCTTGTTACCAAATTTGATCAAGCCATCCAATTTGTTCAAGAACCATTTGTCAATGTTGGTCAATCTCCAGACTTTGTCAACAGAGTATCCATCAGTCAAAGCGTTGGCAATTGCAAACAAACGCTGGTCAGAAGGAGTTTGCAACTCGGAATCAATGTCAATGGACATCAAAGCGTTGGTCTTGTTAAAGCCCAAGTTCTGGTAGTCAACGGATCTGATCGCTTTCTGAATCGCCTCCTCAAAAGTTCTACCGATAGACATAACTTCACCGACAGATTTCATGGAGGAGGACAACAAGGAGGAGACTCTGGTGAACTTCTTCAAGTCCCATCTTGGAATTTTTACCACGACGTAGTCCAAAGATGGCTCGAAACAAGCGCACGTAGACTTAGTAACAGAGTTCTTGATCTCGTTCAATGGAATGTTCAAACCTAACTTGGCGGCAGTGTAAGCCAAGGGGTATCCGGTTGCCTTTGAAGCTAACGCAGAAGAACGGGACAATCTTGCATTCACTTCGATGATGCAGTACTCCTTGGAGAATGGGTTCAAAGCGTACTGTATGTTACACTCACCCACGACACCCAAGTGTCTGATGACGTTCACGGCGGTTGTTCTCAACATGTTGTAGTCCTCGTCAGACAATGTTTGCGAAGGAGCAACGACAATGGAGTCACCGGTATGGATACCCAATGGATCAAAGTTCTCCATGTTGCAGACTGTGATACAGTTGTCAAAGGCATCACGCACAACCTCGTATTCGACTTCTTTCCAACCCTTCATAGATCTCTCTACGAGCACCTGAGAGGAAGTGGCAAAGGCTTTGGAGCACAAGGCAACTAATTCCTCCTCGTTGTCGGCAAAACCAGAGCCCAAACCACCCAAAGCAAAGGCAGCTCTTACAATCAATGGGTAGCCAATGGCGTTGGCAGCATCGACACACTCGTCAATGGTGGTACAAGCTTCAGATCTGGCGCACTTTTCGTTGATCTCTTCCATAGCGCTGGCGAACAATTCTCTGTCCTCAGTAGTGATGACAGTGTCGATTGGGGTACCCAAGACCTTGACGCCCAAGCCCTCGAACTCGTCTTTCAAAGCAATACCAACAGACAAGGCAGTCTGGCCACCAAAAGTACAGTAGACACCATCTGGGCGCTCAAACTGAATGACTTTTCTGACAAAGTCAGGGTTGACAGGCAAGAAGTATACCTTGTCGGCCAAGCCCTTGGAAGTCTGGATAGTTGCGATGTTGGGGTTGATCAAAATCGTGTAGATACCCTCTTCCTTCAAGGCCTTGATGGCCTGAGAACCTGAATAGTCGAACTCACCAGCTTGACCAATGGACAAGCCACCAGAGCCCAAGACGAGGACCTTCTTGACATTCTCTCTTGGGTGCGCGGCTCTGTTTTCCTTGATGTCACCACCGGGGAACTCCACGGCCTTGTATACACCAGTGTTCTTGAAGTCAACGACAGCGTTGATAAACACGTCGAACAAGAACTCGGTGTCTCTTGGGCCAGGTGTAGACTCAGGATGGAACTGCACGGAGAAGAACGGCTTGCTCTCGTGGTAAATACCCTCGTTGGACTGGTCGTTGGCGTTGACAAACAACTCCTTCCAGCCAGAGGACAAGGTAGAGGCGTCGACAGCGTAACCGTGGTTCTGCGATGTGATGTAACATCTTCCGGAAGTGGTGGAGGTACATGGAATGTTGTGACCACGGTTACCGAACTTCAACTTGACGGTGTCAGCACCAGTGGCTCTGGCCAACAACTGGTGGCCCAAGCAAATACCAAAGACAGGAGTCTTGCCCTCCTTCATGACGCGCTCCAATCTAGCAACAGTGTCGGTCATGACCTGAGGGTCACCAGGACCGTTCGAGATGAACAAGCCGTCGTACTCCTCGACGGTGAAGTCGTAGTCCCAAGGAACGACTTTCAACTCCACGCCCCTGGCAATAAAGCAGCGGATCTGGTTGTACTTCATACCAACGTCGACGGCAACAATGCGGATAGGCTTGCCGTTCTTGTCGGTCTTGACATTTGCTTGCGGCGTGTACAACACAGGCTCCTTGGTCGAAACCTTGGCCACCAAGTTCTTGACATTGGGGTCGTCCCATTCAGGGATCTCAAAGTGCTGCTGCCAGTCTTGTTGGCCAAGCACATCGTCGTGCTTGGCGGACTCCTTCTGCACGGAAAGTCTACCCAAGGTGGAACCGTTGTCTCTCAATTTCTTTGTCAAGGCTCTGGTGTCCACACCGTAGATGGCGGGGATACCCTCCTTCTGCAACCATTGGCCCAAGGACGACTTGGCCAAAAAGTGCGAGTACTCCTCGGTGTAGTGCGCCACTACCAAACCAGCAATGTGGATACGGTTGGACTCGAAGTACTTTGGCAACTGCTCGACAATGTCACATTTCAAGTCCCTGTCGGGCACACCGTAGTTGCCCACAAGTGGGTAAGTGATGACTAAGATCTGACCCTCGTAGGAAGGATCAGTGATGGACTCGGGGTAGCCAACCATACCGGTTTGGAAAACAACCTCACCGGCAGCCGAAACGGGGGCACCGAAGGAGTATCCTTGCAAGGCATGACCGTCCTTGGTCTCCAAGGTCATCAAGCGGTCGCCGGTGGACTCCATTGGTGGGGAAATGGGGGCAGACAACGACGCCATCTTTGAAAGTTCTCTGTGATTATCTGAAAAAAAAACGGGGGAAGGAAGTTTTTTCAAACGGGAACAAATTAGGCTAGCAAGTTTGCACGAAAAGGGGGATGTTTCAGCAAGACTTGTATGGGGAACGATGCACAAGAGAGCTGTCTGGTTAGTATTGGGCGATGCGATGATAAGAGTGCGCCGATGAGGCAACTGAAAAAAAAAAAGAAATTCTGGCGAAACCCACACCTCAGTACCCCCAACAGGCAAGTACGCGCAGACATTGCCAAATCAGACAGGCATATATGCCCAGAGACGAGGCGACATGCACAAGCAAAAACCAGCGTTAGATCGCAGCATGCATCTCGCTGGGTTTGTGGGGGGGCTAGGCGTGCGAAGGAATGGCCAGTTTCAAGTTCTCGGGAGTGTTGCAAAAACATAAAACGATGGTGTCAAATGTAATCGAGGCGAGAGGATCCACCGACGTCAGATACACCGCTTGTCAAGAGAGGCTACGTGGAGGACGAACAGAACTGAGACTCCGCTTCTTACCAACTCTCAACAAACGGCACAAACGCGTGGGCTTGTCCAAACGGCCAAAGAAGGAACATACTTCTTAGAAAAAAGTCACGGGGGTGGTGGTTTTTTTTTTCTAATGCGATCAAAGACAGCAGCTGAAGCGGTTGGCGATTGTTGAGAGAGAAGAAGAAGAAGAGAGGAGAGGAGAGGAGAAGAAGAATATCAACTCGGTCGAGCCTGCGGCAGAGCCCGGGTATTTATAGGAGAGCCATGAGCGCATTGCACGAAGAAAAAAAAAACCTCTGCGCGATGACCTGCGCGGTGCGAGCCCCGGAACACATGGCGCTAACTATGTACGGGTCACGTGCTGCCAGATCCGAGGGACGACGTAACTGCGGTTGCGTCCTCAATCAAGGGCAACCGCGAAGTTGCCTCCCAACGTCGGGTGACGCAGTCAAGGCTGCATCGTGCGAGTGGTTCGAAAAGCCGGTGCTTGATTCTTACGTGTACAGAGCCGGCCCAGACCCAGATGCTGCAGTTTGCGCCGCGGTACCCATGACAGACTGCGCCACGTGACTTGCACCAAGCAAGACAAAGCACGAGATGAATGTTTGGCGGGCACAGAGCGTTGTCTCCAAGGAACAGCGTGCGTGGCTTGGGCACTTTGGTCATGGGGCGCACATTTTTTTTGTGCTTGTATGCACACCGGGACATCCAGCAACAGTGTCCTTGGGGCCGGTGTTTGCAAGAGGGGATTTCAGCGTTGATTCGCGCCACTATGACAAGTGCTTGTTGCTGCGAACGGCGCAACTGGCTCGTGTTTGAAGAGAATCCGTTGCTGGTGTCGCCAAACAGTATTTTGGTACTGCATACGCTTGGTATGCAGGCCCCGGGCTGTACCGTCTATGACCTGTCTTGCGTTTCTAGTCGTGAGTTTAGTCGTGAGCTTAGTCGTGAGCTTAGGGCCTTGACTTTAGGGCCTTGACTTTAGGTCCTTGAGACTAGGGCCCTGAAAATAGGGCCCTAAAACTAGAGCCTTGAAACCTGGGTCTCGTTATTGCAATGACACCGCTCTTGAGCCCTTGACAATAGCGTAGATGCAGGCTCGGGGCCGGAGTGCGTTTCTCGGCCCAAGAGTCTTGTAAATGTGGCGAATTGATAGGTGGCCACGGGCCCGGCTCCTTGGCAGTTTGGGCCCGTTCCAGAAACAAGTGACTGCCGTGGGCCGTGGCACGTGGAGTCCCAGCATTCCCCTCTATAAAGAAGCCCAGTGTTGTTTTTTAAGGCTCCCGAGTGCATTTGCAAAACGCACTCAGACAAGCCAATTTCGCACCAGTTGCGAATCCTCACCACGCGTGCAAGAAAGTAGACTTGCAATTAAAAAAAATAATTAAAAAAAAATACTCATGTCGAAAGCTACTCGATACATCTCTCGGTGTTTGGCAAGGTTTCGATGCGCCCCTTTCGGCGCCGGCAAGGAAAACGATAAACAGGTCGGAAAAAAAAACATTCTGGGAATCACGGGCCTGGGTCCCAGCTGCCGCCCCGTGGCGCCGCTTTTTTCTGGAACCGGCCCCGCGCCGCGCGCATCATCGCCGGCCCTAAAATTCGCCATTCGCTCCAGAAAGACCCCATGGCAAATACGGCTCCCTTGGCTCCCTGGAGTCTGAAGATACCCACGTCTACAGCCTTGTGCCAAAACCACGGGGCTTTCGCCTGCTTCACTTTATTTTTATTCTTTATCCTTTATTCTTTATTCTTTATTCTTTATCCTTTATTCTTTATCCTTTATTCTTTTTTTTTTATACTTTCCTTCTTTATATCCCGCCTTTGGCATCACAAGGCCGCGCCAGGGCCGCGCCAGGGCCGGGGCAGTGCGCAGCAGTATTGGCGCGAGCCACGAGGCCGCGTGGCGCCGCGCCAGAAAAAAAAAACCTGGCTCGCACCAAGGCAAAGAACCACCTCCAGCACCTCACCTGGGCCTCCACCAAACACACCCCACGCCAGCTCCAGTCGCAAGGCATCTTGCTCTTGCACACAACTACGGGCAGTCAATAGAGGCACGCCCTCCCACACAGGCACACGCCGGCGCAACGCTGCAGGATGCTGCTCGGCTCCCTCCGCAGGAGAGTCCATGGCCTCTTCCCCGCCGACCGCTCGTACGGCACGGCGATCCGGGACCAGATCCACCGGGCCACGCTGACGCTCCACCCGTATGTGGTGAAGGTGATCCCAAACTTCCGCGCCGCGCACTACTCGTACATCTTGTTCATGGCGTTCTTCACGTCGGTGATTGTGTACCCCATCAGCGGCTTCGCGTACATCGACATTCTCTTTCTCATGAGCGGCGCGCTGACGCAGGGCGGGCTCAACACGATCAACATGAACGAGCTCCGGCTCTCGCAGCAGGTCATTGTCTACTTGACGACCACCCTCACCACGCCCATCTTCATCCACGGGTCGCTTCTCTTCGTGCGCCTCTACTGGTTCGAGCGCTACTTCGACAACATCAGAGAGTCGTCGAAGTTGAACTTCAGAATGCGCCGCAACGCCACGATGGCCGCGCGCACTCGCTCCGCCGACGCCGCGCGGGACGGGGGCCAGGGCGCCGCCCCGAAGGGCGCTCTCAGCCAGGAGACCCCGTCGCCGGAGAGCACATCCAGCCGCACAGACGTGTCCACGGCCAAGCTGGGCTCCTCTGGCCTAGACGGCAAGACGGAGGTGCCCGCACCAGCCGAGAACGCCGATCCGCGTGTCCCGCTTCACGCGGCGGGGCTGCACGACGGCATCACGTTCGCCGACTTGCCCCGGCCCACCAAGCGCACCCAGGAGATCGATCCGTCCGACATGTACAAGTCGATTGCGCTTCTCCAGCAGAACAAGAGGCAGGACAGCGGGCTCGACGGCGACGTGTTGGTGATCAAGTCCCCGAACGAGATCGAGCGCGACTTGAACACGCCAATCTACACGACACGCACGGGGTTGCACTTTCCCGGGCTGCGCCGGTCCAGCATGTGGCGCATGCCTGGGAAAGCTCGCGGCAAAAACCGGTGGGACGCGTTAAAGCGCACCATCTCCAATAGTGCCCCGGCACCGATGCGCAGGCGCGTCTCGGGCGCCACTGGAGAAGACATTGGGGACCACGAGAAGGACGAGAAGGACGAGAAGGACGAGAAGGACGAGAGGGACGGGGCAACTCGCAATCGGGACGAAAAGGCCTCGCGCGAGAGTGATGAAGAAACTGGCGGGGAAAGCGACGAAGAATACAGACCCATCTGGATCGACGACGTCCTCGATGACAGCCAGGACCAGCACTCCGATGATGTCGCTGTGCTGGACAAAGACTGCGACCGCGACTTCGTATCCATCGATAGCGAAAACGAACCCGAGTCCATCAATTCCGACGATCCGCGGAGCACGCAGAAGCCCGCAGCCAAACCACAGAAGGGCACTGCCACGCTGCTTTTCAAAGACTCTTATGAGCTGGGTCTCAAAACAAAATTTGCCCAGGAGCCCACAATCGAACGCCCAAAGCGGGAGCTGTCCGTGCGCACGCGTGGCCGATTGCAGAAGTGGCGCACGCCAGGCATCAATTTTGGCGCACGTACCGGCTCCGAGCTTAGCGGGCTTCTGGTCGAGGATCCAGACGACGAGGAGGATGCACACGGCGCCAACGGCGCGCCGTTGGCCAAGTCAATGAGCACAAACTACCTCCTGTGGACGCCGACGGTCGGGCGCAACTCCACATTCGTGCACCTAACTGAAGAGCAGAAGGAGGAGCTCGGCGGCGTTGAGTACCGGGCAATCAAGCTCTTGATCAAGATCATTTTCGGATTTTACATCGGGTCGCACGTCTTGGCGTTCTGCCTCTTGGTGGGGTTCATAAACATGGCGCCGGGCTACGCCGAGGAAATGCGAGGCTACGGGTTCTCGCCGACATGGTGGGGCTTCTTCACTGCGCAGTCTGTTTTCAACGACTTGGGACTCACGTTGACGCCCAACTCGATGTTTTCGTACAGCCGTAGCGTCTACGTCTTGGTGGTGCTGAGCTTTTTCATTGTGATTGGCAACACAGGTTTCCCAATCATTCTTCGTTTCGTGATCTGGGTCATGTTCAAAACTGCGCGGCCATTATCCCTATATAGGGAGCTGCTTGGTTTTTTACTTGATCACCCGCGGCGGTGTTTCACGTTGCTCTTTCCACTGGTCCCCACGTGGTGGTTGTTCGTGATTTTGGTTGTTCTCAATGCGACGGACTTGATCTTGTTCATTATACTTGACTTGAACAACGAATACCTCAAGTCAATCCCGATCGGATACCGAATCTTAGACGGGTTATTCCAGGCTTTCAGCACGCGCACAGCAGGTTTTTCTGTCATTGACTTGTCGGAGCTTCATCCGTCTGTGCAGGTTAGCTACATGATCATGATGTACATTTCTGTACTTCCGTTGGCAATCAGCATTCGGCGTACCAACGTGTACGAGGAACAATCCTTGGGTATCTATATGAAGACAGATGAGGCTGAGCACGAGGCTGAAAGCTCGCCGAAGAGCTTTGTCGGAACTCACTTGCGGAACCAGCTCTCGTTTGACCTATGGTTTATTTTCCTTGGTCTTTTTGTGATCTGCATCGCCGAGAGTAGCAAGATCGAGGTCGGCGACTTACGCTTCACCATCTTTCTGGTTTTGTTTGAGATTGTGAGTGCGTACGGTACGGTGGGGCTTTCACTTGGGTACCCCGGTGTAGACCAGTCGCTCTCCTACAAGTTTACTACGCTTTCCAAGTTGGTGATCATCGCCATGATGATTAGAGGGCGCCACAGAGGGCTCCCTTATGCATTGGATAGGGCTATCATGTTGCCGGACGCACACATGCAGAAGCGCGATATGGTGCAAGAGAACCACGCCTCGCACCTAGCCACAACGCTCAGTGCAGAGCCCACAGCGAATCTGATCAATGAACAGGCGAGTGGAGGCTTTACGGGGCGGCTTCGCAAGACCATTTCCAGAAAGGCGCACGAGTATCGTCGAAACTCGCTATACCCGGCGCCGACAAGACTACCAGAGGAGCTCCACGAAATGCGCAGCTTCAGCCACGGGCAGTGAGATAGGGGGCTGGTGCTAGCCGAGACGAGGGCGTTCGCATGCTTTATCCTAATCAAACAATATTTATAGGTTCAAAATTGAACATGGTTTAGAACATTTAAGGCCGTTTCCAAGGTGTGTTTTTGAAAAACTCGAATTGTACGTGTCCATATTTGCACTAATAGTCGGCATGGTAAATGTGGTGTTTCACCACGGCTAGGCCTTTCGATATGGCCTTCTGAGGCTGGGAATTTTTTTTTATGAAGACAGATTTTGAGCTTTATGACTTGGACTATATCGGAAAGTTCCTGGAGGTTATGCCCCGCGCCAACACTTTAGCTTTTCGAAGCATTATCTTACACTAGAACACGATGATATCTTGATGAAGTTTGCAGGAGCAGGTGACAGGAAGATGAGCACTGTCGCATAGGCTTCAGAATCTAGATATACTAAAACACTGCTTGTGTGTCTTTTCTGTCACCGCCCCGTTTAATACCGAGTAGATGCCTGGTTAGCCATAAAAACGCCCCCTGGGCACAGAAGTGGTGTTTTGAAGGGGAAAACCAGGCAATTAAACCATAATGCGACGTGGACTTGTTCAAGACTGTGCGAGGGGTGTGCTATCATGGTCATTCGCATCGATATAGACCACAGAGATTTCACGCGCCCATTTAAAACCGCGAGCCCTCTCTCGACTCAGCAACTCAACACAAGCAGAGGGAAGGCCTCATCTCTCGAATGATCACGCGAGTCTCAGGGCACTTAGCAACTTGGCATGCGAGAGACGACCTTCACGGGTCTGTCCTGCACACACGTTCCCGAAGAGCATCTCAAGAACCGAAAAAAACGCTCCCAGGCAGAAAGGTCGGACCCCATAGACTGCCCCCACAATGATCCGCAGACAAGCCAGAGAGAGAAGAGAGTACCTCTACAAGAAAGCGTTGGAGTTGCAGGAAACCGCGCAGCTTGAAAAGAGACAGAAGTTAAAGGCTGCCTTGGCCTCTGGAAAAGCGCTTCTGAAGGAACTAAGCGAGGACACAGAACTTCACAAGGACTTCCGATACGACGAGTCTGAGCAAGTGGACATCGACGACGAGTACCTGGCGCTTTCGGGAGTCAGCGACCCCCGCCTCATCGTGACCACGTCGCGCAACCCGTCCGTGCGGTTACTACAGTTCTCGAAGGAAATCAAGTTGATGTTCCCCAACTCGTTGAAGCTAAATCGAGGCAACTATGTGATCCCCGAGCTTGTCAAGTCGTGCGCGAAAGCTGCCATCAACGACTTGATTGTGCTCCACGAACACAGAGGTGTGCCCACGTCATTAACAGTATCGCATTTTCCCCACGGGCCCACGGCCATCTTCACCTTGCACAACGTCAAGTTGAGGCACGACCTCCCAAACATGGGAAACATCTCGGAGGTCTACCCGCATTTGATTTTCGAGAACTTCTCGACGGCCTTGGGTCAGCGAGTAGTGAAAATCCTCAAGCACTTGTTCCCCCCTGGCGCCAAGAAGGATAGCTCGCGCGTCATCACCTTCATCAACAACGAAGACTTCATCAGCGTTAGGCATCATGTGTACATCCAAACGAAGGACGGCGTTGAGCTCAGCGAGGTGGGGCCCCGTTTCGAGATGCGGCTCTTTGAGTTGCGCTTGGGCTTGCTCGACAACAAGGACGCCGACGTTGAGTGGAAGGTCAAGAGGTTTATTAGGACTGCCAACCGGAAGAACTACTTGGCAGAGTAGTGGGTTCACTTCTTTTCAATGGCAGCCCAGCGTACAGAGTGCCGCGCGGGCAGCGTGAGGGCCGGTCTCAAAAAGTGGCTTAAATATAAAATACATTGGACTTGAGAAGTATGAACCTCGGGGCACTTTCCGTTTCCACGTGTCCCAACAGCCACAACCTGGGCGTGTATGTGTATGCGGCATATTCGCCTTTCTTCTGCTAAGCTCGACCTACAACAGCCAAATCCCCATTCCCTGCACTCACTATGCACCTAGTTGTTCTCTAATTCGGTGGTGCATTTTCTGATGCAGTCGCCTACAGAGCTCGAGACAAAACTGTCGTTGTCCGCTGCCGAGTGAGCAAACGAGGCATTAGATGCGACAGACTTTCTTCTCAAGGGCTTGCGCCCCATCGAAGTGGTGGGGTGAAATATCTCTTCCTGGTCTTCCGAGTCAGAAGATTCCGGGCTGATGAGAAACTTTTTGGGGGACGAGTTCGCGCGGGGCAACTCGGTAGCCTCGTCAAACATCTTTGACATGGGCTGCACCAGTCTCGACCGGTCCTTGAACTGCTTTGACAATTGCGATGGAGTATCCGAGGGCGAGCCTGCTGCCAGGGACAACTTTCTGGGGTACTTACCAGATCCAGTGGGGCTGCGCTCACGGCTACCTGCGGGCCCGCTAGTTGGAGTCGAGTGGTTTGAAGCAACGCTTAGCTTACGCCCCACGGAAGGCACCACGCCATGGCTATACGCGTGCATGAGCGAAGGGCGGCGAGAGAATTCGTCATTATTGATCATGTCGGCGTATGAGTAGAAAGACACAGACAGGCGAGAGCTCATCAACTTTGGCGGGGACACTGGCAGCTGAGTCTGCTGAGTCTGGCTGGACGTGGGATGCGAGCCAGGCAGAAAGGGCTGCGGCTGCAGCTGAGTCAACGACGACAGCGACGCCAATGTGTTGCCATTGGCATTGTTGAGTTGTGAGGCCAGGTATACACTGTTTTTGCGCAGCGGTGGGAAGGGGCGGCCCAAGGCCATATTCAAGCCAATCACAGAGGAGTTTCTGCGCAGCGAGTACACCATCTCAACGTTGTCCAAGTCTGTAGCCAGGTCAGACAAGATTTCTGCGGTTGCGTCCAACGCGGGCGGAATGTAGTCCTCTTGCTTCACTAGTCCAGTCAAGTCCTGGACGGACCGTTCGAATATGTGGGAGCCCGGGTTTTCTGAGAGGCTGTCGGTCTCCAGGACAGGTGAGATTCCAGGCAGCAGCGGAAGCGCCCTGGAAACAAACGACGCGCTTGGCGACCGGACCTGGGGCGGCTTACTTGCGCTCGAGACGCTGCCGCTCTGGGCCGCCATCAGGCCTGGCGGCGATGTTGAGAGTGTGGACAAAGCTTTGTTTTTCGTTGTCGTCAGGCCCAGCCCCCCGAGACCAAACGAAAACAACGACATGCGGCGTTTGCCGGTGCTGCCGCCCGTCGTGGAGCCCGAGCTAACGCTGTTGTCGGCGCTATTTTTTGGGTCGTGGGCCGTTTGGCTGTGATGGAGAAAGGTCATATTCCGGAGTGTGGCTGTACGTATGCTGCGGTATTTGGGTGAGGGAAGGGTCTAGGGAATAGATGGCTAGAAAAATACGAGAGGAGACTCTTGCTGGAATTTGTGGGTTGATGGGAGACGTGGCCGACGGCTGGTCTCTTAATTTTTTTTTTTCTAGAGTGTAGGTGAATGTCGGTGCGTAAGTAAGTCGGTCAGGAAAGGGCCTGCTATTTCAACAGGAGTTGCCGATAAAGCGTGCGCGACAATCTGTGTTCGCGAGTGCCGGCGGGAAATGGGAATGTCACGCTTTCGGTGCACGGAATTGAAACGTCAGCAAATACCAAAGAATTTAAAAAAAAAAAAAAAAAAAAAAAATTATTCGAGGGGCTCCGGTTATGAGAGACACCCTCTAAGTTTACGGCGACTGAGGAGCCGTGTGTCGTTCCTTTAGAGCGGATGATTACTGTGGTTCAGGCGACCAAAAAACAGAAATCGTGGCAGCAAAGGGAAATTGGCCTCGAGGCGCGGCTGTCCAAATCTTAAACTGTATGACCGGTAGGGTTATTTGCGAAATTTAACGGAAAAACTCAAACAAATATGGGGAAGGACTGACAGCAACGGAATGGACGACTCTCCCAAGCACTGCAGGAAGCACGTCACGCGTGATGCTGCAAACAAAAAAACGGGTGTTCCATGGTAAATAAACACTGGCGCAAGACCCGCTGCGATTACGACCCCAGCACTTGTTTGCTCGTGGTGTGACTGTGGGGGCTGACTGCGCCTGCATGCAACTCGGCAGCCTCGATTAGCAGATGCGGCGAATGGAACCAAATCGAAAATAAACAGGGGCGGTGCGTAGTCGCCTGAGCGCGACATTGGGCCCCGCTATGTCGCCTGTGCCTAGGTTTTGGCGAGTCCTTAGGATGCGAGGGGCTCGCTGTGGGAAGAAATCAAAAAAAAAAAAGAAAAAACAAGAAAACAGAAGAGAAAAAAAAAAAAAAACTACTCCGCATATTGCTAGCTGAGCAATGACACAAACTCTGCCAGAAGGCGCCCGAAAATCAAATGCACCCAGAATGAGGATGAAATATACGAGCGCCTGGTAATTATGAGCACACGGACCCGGACCACAGCTCGAGACCAAAAAGTATGCTGGGGATCTTAAGGGCTCGTGATGGTGTGTGCATGTGGCGGACTGGCCACTTCTCACTGCATCTCCGAGTACCAGCGGCACGATGTCAGCTTGCCCCGCTAAAACATTTGATGTTGCGTTGCCAATGTGAAATTTTGTCTGTTGAAGAGACTCGTTGATTAGTCTAGGCCTGCAACGTGCGGACCATGCGCCCCAGCTTTTAGCCCCTTCTGCGTGCTGTACTCACCCGCCAATGAGAGCGCCGCAGCAAACTCTCCTCCTGTCTCGTGCGCATCGGATGCTTCATATCCGATAAGAAGAAATTGACAAACCTGTACTCGGCGACTCTGCCTTTTAGACCTGCCTAGTTAAGTTGCTATTGCCAGTCCTTCAAAGGCTGGACACTCTTCCGGTTGCTCGGGGAACCAGAAACGCACACTGGTTTCGAGAACGGTATACACAGCATCGTATTATTTGGTGCACTCATTTAATCCGAGCAGGCCTCAACACCCAACTAGGAAATGGACCGTGGGGTTTTTTTCCGTGAATGGAGGCTTTTCGCGGGCCCGCGTGCGGCACTAGGAGCAGGACCCCGGTAGCATACCTGAGATAAGAATGCCGTGCCTTCCCCATGTTTCTTTCCCCTTCATGTAGAAGTGCCCGGGCTGAATCAGTACTGAGGCCTCTTTCTGACCACCGCTCGTATAATAGACAGGAAATCCACTCAGTTCAGTGGCTAAAGACCACGCTATTCTTGCGGCGCAATGTCTGATTATGCGCATAGGCCCATTCAATCCAACTACTTTCTCCTTCCGCAGGCCTCGTCGTCCATCTCTATTTCTTGTCTTCCCCCCCCTTGAAACATCTTCGCCATATCGTGCCGAGGAAGAGATGGTCTAAGCCTGGCAATTAAGCTTTGTCATACGTGATTGGCCGGCTTGTCATGGTGGCTTAGACAGAGCGACCTGCAGCCGGCGAGATGGGCATGTTGTACACCCATTTAGTTGCGGCGCATATTGCCTTGTATTGCAAAAACCTGAGCTGTGACCTCTTCTGTGAGGCTTTCTGCCGCTCATTTTTCGAAGCCGCATACCCCCGTATATCCAAACTGGTGTAGTTCTGGTTTTTTATAGACGATGCTCGACTTTTTGAGGATATAGTAGCGTGACGTCACTTGGTTTACGACGCCATGAGTACTGAGACTCGGAGCTGAACTTGTGCTGCAATGATGTTCAGGCGAATCGTCACGAGCTGGGACATTTGCTTCCGTATCGGACATGAAAAAAAATAAAATCAAGGATCCGCAAGTGAGTCTCTGGCTCATTCAAAAGCAAAAACTATGCCCGGGAAACTGAACCAACCGGCTTCTCATGGAAGAGGACCGGTAGGATCCGCCGGTCGTGTGCAAGTATGTCCCAACGTGTGCCTGAGAGTTTCTGTAAATACTTGGTGAGGGTTTAGAGGCATTTCGTGTATCTCACGTGCATGGTAGACCTTGCCATATTCTGCAAAGGATACACTGGTGTATTAAAGCTCCCTGGGCTCCTAAGGAAACGACCCAGAGTATGTCGTCAAAGACTTTGTCATGTTTGATCCTTTCAGAATGTCATATATCTCCTGACTGAAATTGCCCTTGCTGTGAAACCTTCTGCTTCTCATTTGCGCTTTGGGATGCGCTTAGAAATGATTGCGACCGCCTGTTGCAGTATTAGCTGATGGCAAACTCGATGCACAATCAAACGGTCCCCTTTAAACTTCACCGTGTGAGTAAGTCACTCCAACCTGTGGCTGTCACGCAAAGCAGGCGCTGCAATTACCAATGGGTTAAAATCACGAACTTGACTTTTGGCCAATCTTCTGTGTGTCCGGCTAGCGCCTATGACCTCAGGTCTTACGTGGTGTGCATATAGACGCGGGTCCGATAAGGTCCCGTGCAACGGTGCCCGGGCTCTGCTCGCTCTACGTGTTGGCTCAAAAAAAAAACTAATACAAACAATTGAGATCGGCATGTTAACCGTGTGCACTTTTGAATTGTCGATGTCACCCAACCCTTCAGCAGGTTTCAGTAGGGCGTGAAGCTCAGAACCCGCAGGTGGAAGATATTGTGTCGTTGTTTGATCTTTTGCATCAGCAAAATCACGGGCCCAGCGGCTAATTACATGGCTAGAAACCCTGTACGTATGAAAGCACCAACACTCAATTCTGCGCGTCTTGGCAGACGGATTTAGCTATGCGTTTCCTTTGAGGACATACTTACTAAGCCGATGATGAGCAGGCCACAGCATGTGCAGTTGTGCATGACTCCTCATCAAGGGCTGTTTGCTTCAAACCTTTGGGACCCAGTTTGGTGGTTCGGCACCCGTGGCGGCAAACCACACGAGGTACTGGTGTACAAGAGAGTACCGTTGAAACTCGCATCATCTTCTTGAGCCACACACGAACATCGCCTTTCAATTCATTTTATGAGCTTCTTGATAGGATGATAGGGCTCCAGTAAGCCAGCGTGCTCTGGTACTCTCTTCTCGCCGGGTAAGTCTTATACCGTGAGCTGCCATGGGCTAATGTTAGAGCAAAGCCTCCGAGAAACGCTCCCGCCGCGCGCATACCATCATCCCGAGATACATCACGTGATGCACATAATGTATCCACGCCGTGGTTTCACAGAGCGGGCATCTTCTCCTCCCCCATTATACTCCACAGAGCCGCCCCCCCTATACCACGCGATCTTCTCTCCTCATATGAGTCTATCGGACCATGGCGAAACTGCTCCTGCAGCAACCCCAGGCCCGCGGCCAGCGGAACTCCCCGATAGAGTGGCCGGACTCGGCATCTTATCTATAGATCCTGCGCTCCTACGCCATCGCTCATACACCATCGACAGCCTCAACATTAGCCCGATCGAGACCCCCGTCCATCTGCGGCAGCTCTCTGAGCTTAGCGAAAATGCAAGCACCGGATCCGAGAGTGCCAAACCCTCGCTGCTGCCCGAGCGCACGGTGAACCTCGAGAAAGCAACATGGGAGTTCCTGGACATTCTCCAAAGCCTTTCCGGAAAAGACCGCGACGATTTGCCTGGGATTCTCGATAAGTGCAATCGGCTTGTGCCGCTTCTTGCGAGCCACCCCTCGCTCAAGCAGGAGGTTGTGATTGAGAACGTGATGCTCAAGGTTCAATTCATGCTCTCGGACACGCGTCCTCAGGCCCGTGCTGCCGCATACCGTGTGCTTCGCCACGCGCTGGCTACCCCCGCTGCATTGCTTCATCTAGTTCGGCTGAAGCTTCTCATTTTCATCATCGTATCGCTCCTGACGCCCGTCCCGCTAGTCGAGAAGGAGCAGGCGCTCAAACTTGTGCGCGAGTTTGTCAATATCCCCGGCGGCGTGAGCTTCCTAAGTGTTGGTGTTGTCAAGGCGTTGGTTGCATATGTTGAGCATGAGACTGACGAAACGCAGCACGCGGAGGCGGATGTCTGGCAAGCGCATGAAGCACACGGGCTCGTGCGCATGTGCGTCGAGACAATCAGCGAGATTTCAGTCTTGCACCCCGATATCGTATTTCATAGTGGTGGATTTCGACTCCTCATTGGGTTGACAGTCAACGGCTCCCCTGATGTGTCCGTGGCGTGTTTGCCGACGCTTCTCACGCTCCTCGACATGCCACACTCACGGCTCTTTCTCCGCAATGGGGCAGACTTGGACTGTCTCATGGCAGTTTTCACGTTGTTTGACGATGATGACAGTGCCAAATCGGCGCACATGAAAAAGCACAACGCCAAGGCGTTGAAGATGTCGTTTGTGCTTTCGTGCCTTTTGAAGACGTGGCTGGGCCTCATCTGCTTCTCACACGATAACTTTGATCCAATCCGAATGCTCCTTAGCTTTTTGCGCAAACGCAATGCGAAACTCTGCGGTATTTTGCTTGACCTTTTGCTCGACGTACTACGCGTCAAAAGCTTGCCCTGGCTCGAAGACTCCGTGATCGGCAGTCTCTTGACTCTGGTGCTGAAACCTTATAGCCCCGGTGCTGTATCGTTCAACTACCGTGATTTGGATCCTCGCAGTTTTGAGCACGGCGTCATCTCACATTACCAAGGCTTGCTTTCAAAAGTTTTGATAAATTGTGGGCTCTTGCCGCTCCTTTTCAATATTGTCAACGAGGATAGGGACACAGCTAATACAGCCAAAGCTACCTTATTGCTCACAAACGTACTCGACATATGTTCCAAGTACTTGCCTCTGGAATTCTACAGCTCCCATATTCTACAGGCCTACACTACCAAACTTAGTCTTTCGTCTCTCAGTAAGATCGAAACAGCCACTCGCATGCGCCAGCGTCCTAACAACACTTCCAAGATATCAGAAGTACGGCTCTCGATGCGGGAGTTAGTTCAAAAGCTGCGGCTCAATATGAAGGATGATTCGTTCAAAGCGTTGATCGCCGGCACGAAACTTCTCATGGCTAAAGAATTTGATGATTGGAACTGGTCTCTTCTCTCGCAGCTCTTTCTGGGCCCGCTCCGTCATGGAGCACGCTTTGGTGAGCTCCAGGAAAAGTACCCAAAGGTTCTTAAGACAATGCTTTCTTTTTTGCGCCCTTTCAAATATCGATTCAGCTCTATTCCGATTAACGCCAGCTCAAAATACCCAAAACTCCGTAAGCCTCGGCAAATCATGACTGTTGCCTGCCAGCTTATTGAGGCACTCCTAGCTACAGAAGAGGGTAGTAAATTTCTAGCAACGAACAAGTTAATGCCTCAAATTGCGGAAATTTTCGCACAGGTCGATCCTTACAGTGGAATTACCAGTGCTGATCCTATCTTGGCCAAGCGCCGACTAGAACATTCTCTTTCAGTTGGGTACGTGAAAATGGTTGGCATCATGTCACGATCTACACGTGGTGTCAAAATTTTGAGTCAGTGGCAATTGTTTCACATGATGAGCAATATAATCGACACCAGTACGAAGAATGAAGCCAATAACTACCTCATTTTCAACATTCTCTCGAGCTTAGACTATACGCGCAAAGGCCATGCTCGAATCATTCTTGCCAAAGCGCTCAACATCTCCAATTCGAAAGTTAAGATGTACGCCCTTGAAAATGTGTTACCCCTGATATGCTCAATTGAGGGATGTGAGCGGCTTTACGTCCTTAGCTTGGTGAACCTCATTTATGACGAGAATGATGCTATCACTAGCATGGCTATCGAATGCCTTTACGAGTATTTTATCGTCAAAAATAATGTCGAAATAATTGGTATCCTTGTGGAGTGCAAACCTAGCGTTTCGATTCTTGAGCAGACCGAGCAGGGTCATGTACTTCTTTTGGCATTTTGCAACACCTCAGAGGGGTTCAAGTACTTAGAACGTAACATGTTCATTGAAGATCAATTCATGAAAAGTCTTGTGCAACTCCAGGGCCTTGATTTCTTGACTGCTGTCGAGGATTCGCTTCGTCAACATTTGTTTCCTTATGCACCGTCATTTGTTGAAGCAAAAGCGAAAGCTGGTCTGTCGTTGCGTCACTTTTTCTACTACTTGTTAGCCACTGAAGAGGGATTCAACTATTTCAATGCACGCAGATCATTCATTGACGAAGCCATTTCGGGCATACGACAACTTTGTCGTGTTCTCAATGTCTTTGAAGGCATTGATGCGACTCACGGGCGCATGAGTGGGGAAGTATTTATGAATCAGGATCGTGCTAGAGCTAGGAATGTTTCGTTCACTTCGGAGGATAGTCCACTTGAGCTACCCTTAGCTTCCAAAGACCCGAAATACTGGCCTCCCACTGCTCCTTGGGATCTATCGACAGATTCGTTTTTTGACGAGAGATCTTTTGGAAGCAAGCCTTTGTCCACGCCTACAGAGTCAAGTTCTCAAGACGACGAGTACTTGCTTAAAAAGCTTAAGCAGTACATCTGGATGATTGGCGAAATTGCTTCGTCTAAGTATGGTATACAGATTTTGGAACCTGTATACAGTTCGACACCTGGCAGTGGCCATATTGCGGAAATGTTGTCAGTTATCTTTGAAAAAGCGAATCAATGGCAGCTTCGAGGCTTGGCTTTCTTCCAGCTCGGGAAAATGGCAGGGACTGTCGAAGGCGTTGAGATCTTAGACGATTTGCAGTGGATATCGTTTGACTCTGGTGAGAAATTCAATGTGTCGCTCGCATATCCAAAATTCATGCAAGAGGAAGGTTTTACAAAGGTTGAGATTTTGAATCCCTATAGAGAAGCTACTTATTTTTCGTTTTTCGGCAACGATAAGGAAATTTCGTTGAACAGTGAGCTCGATTTGGAGGATGAAATTGTCATTGAGAGTTACGAGGAGATTGATGAGAAAATTTTGACTTTGTTTAACTATTTAGGCTCCGTGTTGGGCCGCATCGAGCGAAAAGCTACAAAGGAGCTAATTCGAATCAAAACAGAGAGTCCTGAAGTTTTTCGAAATACAAATTTGTTTTTGAAAACGATCAGATTAATTGACAAGGGAAAGTTCAAGTACCGCACAAGAATTTTTATTTTCGAGTTGTTTGGAACTATGAAAATTTTGGAGGGTCTTGTGAAAAAAGACAGAAAAACCTCGAGTGTGAGAAGACAGGCTGTGTGATGCTGGAACATTACACAATAAAATAGAACTTCACGCTTATAAATGAACGACGAAATCCGAGTGCACATGAAAGAAATTGAAAGGACAAACAATGGGTGACTACCTTTTTTTGCGTTTCGAACTCATAGGCAGGAGATCCACGTACTCACGAACGCCCTTGGGCTTGACCTCTGCTGGCTTGAACTTGGACATGATCAAATGCAGAAGATTGCGTCGAATCCACATGTCTGTGTTTTGCGGGTTGATCTCCACAGCGTCCAGTTCATCGTTGGACATTTCTGGGATCAGCTCTTCGATAGCAAGATTGACCGCATAGGATCGTTTGAGCGGTATCCGGGCCGGTGCTTCTGTGCCAGCAGCGATTTGAAGCGCAGGCTCAATGCATGAGGCGAGTTCGGGGTGCCATGTGACAAGCAGTGTCAAACGGCTGTGGTCAATAAGGAGCGGCTGGTCAGTGTCTGTTTCAACGACACCTTCCAAGTCCTGGAGTACATCTAGAAGCGCATTCACGCGTCTTTTGTAGTGATACAAAGCTTGCCGCTGGGTTTTTTCGGTCACAAAAAGCTTTTGCGATAGGGAGTACGCCCGATTAAACTGTTCTTGCAATTCCTCATAGATCAGGTTGTAGTCAATGAAGCCATCGGAAGTTTTGCAATCTTCCGCAAGTCTTTCAAGAGGATCAAGTTCTTCGACGGGTGTTTGTTTGTTTGGCTCTAAGTTGGCGTCTCTGTCTACTTTTGGCTGGGGAATGACAGAGTCCAGCGCCGGGATGGGCGGAGCTATATCTACCGAGTCATGTGGCGCACTTAGAGCTGCTTTCGGCGGCTTGTCCTCGCCAAGGAGTTCGTGAACACTCATTGTTTTGTATGTGGGCGATGCACTGGAAAATTGACTGAGAACTTTGAGTTGGTTGGTGAATCCGAAAGACCACAGAGCATGCACAGAAGTTGCGCGCGCCGCACTCTTGAAGCTAGCTTCAAACCTATGATTGCAAGTTCGGCCACTGACCATTCAGAAAAATAACCTTGTTGAAAGAATGTCGATTGCATTGAGCTGTCGGCGGTAGAAGGATTTTTCAAGAAAGGGTTGTTTTGTAATGGAGGTGTAGAGGTTTTGAAAATCTTTCACAAAATCATCCTTATGCAATTTAGCGTTTCTTTTAATTGCAATCGCTTCATGAAAAAAAAAAAAAACCACCCACAGTTTTGAACATTCTTCTCAATTAAGTCATAAACATATATAGGAAAGCTAACTTCTATTTGGCACCCACATGACTGGATGGCTGGTGCGTCCAAAAAGAAGGGAGGTAGCAAGGACCATCGGGCACACCTTTGACCAGCTCTGCTAGCTGATTTGGAAGACCCAATCCCGCTTTAAGTTAATAAAATTTAATGAACTCAAATTGAATAGTTTCGGTTGAGCTCAAGCTAGTTTCCGAATGGACTAGTTTGGCCGTCCAGAATGACTTGAAGAATACATGGAATCGCTCGAGATTCTAACGAACCGTTCATTTCATCTTTTTTTTGAAGGCATTGCTGAATTGATCGTACGGATCACATCTTCACCCCCATCCTCCCACGATCAATATAGTCAATATGGCCTGAAGGCTGAAATATTATTTTTCTGTTTGATTGAAGGATTCTGCACACGAGGAAAATCGCTGTGCTTGCACCATATTCTCCAAGAACATTCTGCGAGAGTTTTGACGCATGAGCCCTAGGGGCAGACTGCGGTAGGGTACTTGCCATCATGCAATGAGAACTGAAACGGAATTAACTACACTCGCCTGGCCAGGCCACCGCCTGCAATGCACAATGGCTTCGGCAGGACAGCGGTACACCGCTTTTGATCTTTCGCAAGTCCAAGAGATGTTATTTATTACTTTGCTACTTGTGCTTTACATGGGTGATTCATGCGCGTGGACGACCCACGGTCCGGAACCGCCACAGAGTACCCAGTGGGTTTTCCTGGGCTGGGTTGTTTTGATCGGGGTTGAAGCAACGATCCGTGTCTGTGACAACAGCTGCAGCTGCGCAGTTTCTTGAAAGTGTCGTGTGAGCCCAGACCAGACTTCCGCCAAGGCTGCGCTGGAACCTGTTGTTGATTAGCGACAAGGCATTTGAGGCGGCGCATGCGGAGGGCATATACACGTGCATTCGGACTCACGGCTCCAGCAATTTGAAGCACATGTGCCCGCGAGTGAAAGCGCTCTTGAGGAGACATGCAAAGCGGAGCCAGCGTTCGAACGCACACTGTGCATGAGTGCCTGGAGGCAAATGGGCCACTGCGTGAAATGGGCCGCAGGCAATGCGCCGTGCCAGGTTGGCGGCCTTCGCCGCGCAGAGCCCTTGATGGACGGGGGTTTCACAGAAGCCCCCATGTGGGTTTGGCAGGCAGGCAGGCAGGCAGCAAGACAACGTGGCGCCTTACTGCAAAAGAGGGTCTCTGAAGTGCGGCTGGTTGTTGATGAACTTCTGCGCACGCCTGTCGTTGGTGTCCTCTCTCTTTTTCTGGTGTCCCCAGGCCCGCTTGGCCATGGCGAGCTGCTGCTTCTGGGCCGGTGCTGCAAAGTGTCTTGTTTCTGCGGCAATCACGGTGCCCTGGCCCTCGGTCAAGATGCGCTCCGGAGCCGAGTATTGGCGGTAGTACTTTGCCATGGACCGGTGTCCCACGACGGCGCCCGAGGGCAAGATAAGCTCTGTGCCCATGTCGATGAGCGGGTCCTCCGGAAGGAGTTCGTCGTCGTCATCGTCGTCGTCGTTGTCGTTGTCGGAGACGTCCTCCCAGTCGTTGTCATCGCCGGTGTGGTCGCCGGTGTGGTCGTCGGTATGGGCGTTGGTGGTGCCGTACGACGACGTGAAGTCGTAGAAGTCGGAGATCTCCAACTTGTGTTCGTCGGACTCGTACGGGATGTGCATGTGGCGCTTCGAGTGCATGTGCAAGCGCACGGCCTCGACGTTTCTGCCCTGGTACGAGCACACGAGGCAGACGTTGCCTAGGCCGATCTTCTCGCCCAAGTAGGCGACCAAGCCCTCGGCGTCGACCAAGTAGTTCTTCTCCGGCACGTAGAGCCCGTGCGCCTTGAACATGTGCGCCAAGTTCTCGTCCAAGGACGCAAAGTCCATTTTCTTGCCGGCCGGGCAGAAAAGGCACGTTGTGACGGGGATCTCGACGCGGTTGGCGAGCTTCTCCGCGATAAGCTGCTCTTCGGAGACGGTCTCCGGGCCGGTCTCGGCAGCCTCGGTAGCCTCGGCGGGCATGGTCTCGAGGGCAACCGCCTCTGCCGGTCCGGCAGCCTCGCCGGCCACGCCGGCCTCGCCGGCCACGCTGAGCTGGCCAAACTGCTGCTGGAGCCTCTCGCGAGCGGCAAGAAGCTCTCGCTTCTGCGCCTGCAACGCCTCCTTCTGCTGGCGGCGCACGTCCTTCTTAGTGACCTGCTTGCGGGTGCCCGCGGCGTCCTGCAGCGCGTCTGCGGGCGCCATCAGCGCGATCTTTTCGTTGAACACGGGCTCGCTGATGGCGGGTAGCTGGGCGACCCTGCGCTTCAAGTTGTAGCGGTGCCAGTCCAGCTTCATGTGCGCCCTCTGAGAGGGCACGTCGGGGAACGCGAGCGCGCAGCTGACGCAGGTGTGGTTCATGAGGAGGGTGTGGTGGCAGAAAAGAGGTGTGGCAAAAAAAAAGAGAATTGGGGAGAAGAGAAACCAAAAAGAAGGGAAAGAGAGAGAGAGAGAGAGAGAGAAAAAAAAAAAAATGAGGTGCTCGGCCCTGGCCTGGCATGCTGCGCGCCCGGGTGCGATGAGGTGCGATGGGCCGCGCAGCGTTTTTCCCTCGGTGCCTGCACGGGCCGCGCGCTTGGGGCCGGCCCTCCTCCAAAAAAAGAGCATCGGCCCTCTCCAGAACCCCGCTGCTGACCCTCCTGGCCGCACCACAAACACACCTGCCATGACGCCCGACGCGCCCCAGACGCCCGCACGGGCCCAGACGCCCGACGTGCCCCAGACGCCAGACCCCTACGCGCACGTGCGCCCCCAGGCCGTGGCAACCGTCCGCGCGGCCGCCGCGCTCGCCGCTAAGGATATCGCGTTCCACACCTCCATCGACGCTGCGTTCGGCGCCGCGGCCGGCGCCGCGGGCCAGCGGCTCTTGGCGCTTGCCAACCGGCTCCTTGCGCCCGCGGCGCCTGAGCCGTTGGAGCCCGGCGCACAGGCCGCCGCCAGCACCGCGCTGTGGAAGAAGGTGGCGGATGCGCTCGACGTGTTTTTCGACAAGGCGGACGTGGCGATGGACGCGGTGCTGCGGCCCGGGCGCGAGCCGCCGCTCATGGCGTTGGCCGCCGCGCCGCCACCGCCGCCGCCCGCCGATGCCGTGCTCGAGAAGCCGCAGGTGCACTTCCGCGTGCCCGTCGACAACTCGGACTCCGGCCCGTTCGTGCCGCGGCTCGCCACGAAGCCGCACGCGGCCACGCCCTTGCACGCGTGCCTCGTGCCCGTGGCGCCCGCTGACGCGTGCCCGGCGCACTACCCACAGCCGTACGCCGCCGAGATCGCATCGAGCGCGTACCCGGCCCTCGTGTACGAGCAGGCGCCGCCTGTGCCGCCGCCGGACTGGCGCACGAGCGCCGCGACGTGGGTCGACACGCCCGCGCAGTTGGCGCAGATGGTTGTGGAGTTGCGGCTGCAGCCCGCCATCGCCGTCGACTTGGAGCACCACGACTTGCGCTCGTACTACGGCATCACGTGCTTGATGCAGATCTCCGACCGCACGCGTGACTGGATCGTCGACACCCTCGCGCTCCGCGACGACCTCCTGGTGCTCAACGAGGTGTTTGCAGACCCGCGCATCGTCAAGGTCTTCCACGGCGCCAACATGGACATTGTGTGGTTGCAGCGCGACTTGGGCCTCTACGTGGTCTCGCTCTTCGACACCTTCTTCGCTTCCAGGGCCCTCGGCTTCCCAAAACTCTCGCTCGCGTACTTGCTCGAGACCTTCGCCCGCTTCCAGACCCTGAAGCAGTACCAGCTCGCAGACTGGCGCGTCCGCCCGCTTCCTGCCGTCATGTTGGACTACGCCCGCGCAGATACCCACTTCTTGTTGCACATCTACGACCAGCTCCGCAACAGGCTCCTCGCCGCAGGGCCCCACAAACTCACCGAGGTGCTCGAGAACTCCCGCAAGGTCGCGGGCAAGCGCTTCGAGTACGTCGCCTTCCGCCCATCCAGGGACTACAACAGCGGCTTGTTCTCCAACGACGCCGTCTCCGAAGACACCTTCATCGCCCTAAACCATATCCCCGCCCACAAGCACGAGTTGGTGCGCCGCCTATTCCGCTGGCGTGATAAGTTGGCCAGAGACTTGGACGAGTCGCCCCGCTACGTCATGCCCAACAAAGTCATGGTCAGCTTGGCCTCCTTGGCCCCGCCCGTGTCCTCCCAGTCGGTCACAAGCTGTTTCGTGGGCTTCTCGAAAATCTTGCGCGACAACGTCCACCTGTTGACAGAGTTGGTCCAAGAATGCTGCAGCGAACCATTGCCGGCCACTACAGACTCTCACCATCCACGACAAAACGAGCCCTTCACAGCGACTCCGAAGCTGGCGGCGGAAATGGGCGAGCTCTTCTCGCTCCTCGTCAAGAATGCAGCTGACTTGTACGCACACACCGAGCATGTCATTTCACCGCTGTCCAGGGTCTTTCTGTGTTTGCCACATGATTCTGCGTTCTCAGTGCAGGTTCCTCAAGATGGCTCCAAACCCGTCATTATTGCCGCGGCCGCTATTAAGCAAAGATTGGACGCCGTGGCTTCCATCGCCCCTGTCCGCGTGCCACACAACCAGCATCAGAAGTTTGCTGAGCCCGACACAGAGCTGATGCCTGAAATTGGCGCAAGCGCAGAGACAGAGACGCCGCTTCTGCTGCCGCTGCAACCCGAGGAGGAGATCATCACCTTGTTGCCCAAGAAAAACAGGAAGCCACTGAACAAGAAGAAGCCAGTGCAGGACGAGGCGCCTTTTGATTACCTGGCACAGGACAAAAAAATTCTCACGAAAGAAGACCCAAAGATCCGCAAAAAGAAGCGGTCGTTCGAGCCGTTCAGTAAACAGGACACAGATGGGCCGCATCCTTACAAAGGCAGAAAGCTTGCGCCGCAGGGAAAGACCACTTCTTTCACAAAGAAAAAGTAATGCCCCTGCTCTGTTTGATTTTGATTACGCCAGTTAATAATGAAGCCGGTTTTCCATGAAATGAGATGGGATTACGACTGTACTCCCCTCCTTACAGCAACTTGCTTTTTGGTATTGCCGAAGCGAATAGCTACGTATCTATCTTGATCAATAATAGTGAAGGCAATTGACTCATTGGTGTTAATAAAACTGGTGATTTATTAGTTCGAATATGCAAAAATTGAAATGACATGTAATTATTTAGAGACTAGGACTTGGAAGTATTTGATTGATACATCTCTCGAGCGGACATCTGTGAGCACTCTTGTGGCGATGAATCCCAAAAGCCCTGGTGCGAGAGTTGATGTAGAACAAGATCAGTATTGGTGATTGCAGGTTTTTGCGGTCATTTGATGAACAAATGACAAGGTCAGGGGAACTTAAGCCACCCGTCTACAAACTGAAGGCCAATTGGGACAAAACAAAAATGGAACTCGTTTCGCAAAGCCTCAAGAAAAAAATTGAAGGATGAATCAGGAGCGTGGCTGGAGTACTAAAGCTGAGGCATCTATTTAATGCAGTCAGGAATAATATGGCTCAACCGCAGCTGTTGACCAGCCATTACATACTCAACCGAAACAGTGATTACATAGCTTTGTGATTCTACTGCATTACACAAAGACCCGGAGCGGAATTTTATTTTTAAAACCCAAACTACGAACCTAAGGAGCTTAGGTAATGTACCCAGGATAATTCTTGTGATTATGGGCTGAAATCGTCGGATCCACCAGTAAACTATCGGTGCTTTACGTTTCTATTGTTTTAGACGAGAATGAACTTTTAGGCTATGATCTATTCTCCCTTGATTAGTTGATGATTCGAATTCTGTTGCATATGCAAAAAAAAACCATCAACGATACTAGATTGCAGAAGAGAACTGCAATAAGCTTCAGCCTTTCTTCAGTATCTATACTAGCTCGAGGAGGGAGTAGTTACCCATTGGACGTTGGCATGATTCTAGAGACAACTGTTGGTCTATTTGTCAGGCGGGTGTGTCAGAGCTTTTTTGAGGAACTGGACATATCTGTATACACGGATCTCAGAATTTAGTAGGGTTTTACGCAGAAAGATCCACCGATATTAAACTGAGGACTATTTATCTGCATACACACAGCACAGGCAAATAAGAGCAGGGAATCGGAATAATCGTCTGATCACGAGCACCACTGAAGAGTGCGATAGTGTCCCCGGTCAAAATGAATTTTCGTTTATTCCATATTCAAGGATTGTGGTCATATCTCTCAGGAATATAGCAGCTAGGCAACGACGGTGGGAAATATTACCTTTCTCTGATTTCGGTATAAGATTTTAGGTATCAGCGTCTCCCTTTGGTATTGGCAGACTATGATCTCTATAGGTGTTGCACTGAACGTACAGTAACCCAGCTACTCTGGTGGATCATAAAAAATGTCACCCGGGGAGATAAGAATGTGCTCTTCTGGGACTAAAATGCCAAACTTCATCAAAGGTTTCCAGGGATCGAAGTCCATGGGCGCATGGAAGACGTTTCACGAGAATCGAAGGCCGGTGCATATACTTGTAATTTTAGTTATACCAAAAAATATAAATCATAGTATATATTTACTAATTTGAATAGCTTTTAATGTATTTGGCATTTGCGTGCGCTATACACATAATCTTTTATATTGTTTTCAAGTCGGTTTTCATAACTTACCCTTGGGATTAAATATTGTGCATAATTCATATTCCCCGCATTTCTGCATGTCGTACTTTTATCTTTCATTTTGCTTTGGGTAGAGAAGTATTCATCCATTCTTTTTTTCATTCTATTTTTCTCTTCATGTATGAATTCCAAAAAAAAAACAACATTATCTATCATTAATATCCGTTCTACTAGCCATTTATAATTTATGAGTAGTGTAAGTCGGCCTCTCATGTTCCAAACGTGCCAATTCCGTTCTTGGTAAAATCACCGATCCCTTGCATTTAAATTTTACTGAGCGAACTGTATTCTATGGATAGACCCAAGAGTTCATCGCCACATTCGGAAACTCAAGGAACCCAGGCTTCACACAAGAAAAGCTTGCAAATTCACATTGGGAACCACGATTCCCGGAACAGAATAAGCAGAAGCAATGGGAAGCCCGCGGGTGGCGTGGCCCCGGCACTAAGCGAGCGCGCGCCCTTTTGCTGTGCCTAGAAACAAGACCTCAGGCGCCGAACTGTCCCCGCGTTTTGAGCCATAGGTCCCAGCGCCTCTGAGTGCGTTGACAACGTATATCACGCAAAGGTCTACTGAAAGACGTATAAATTTTTTTTCCGCGGGTATCATAGTTGGACTTGAAAGGAGATTCCTAGCCACATCCCGTACACTAAAAGCCAAAGGAATTCCCATATACCTTAGGGGCCTCCCACTGGACCCGTTCATTGAGTGGCTGTATGCAAGCGCGCGTTCCCCCCCCACCCCCCTGAAGTGCTAGGCCCCGCGCGCCGGGGTGGAGCCAAGCGCGCCAAAATAAACTACTTGAACAAACTCCAAATAGACTACAGGGACCCGCCCCCAAGCAGCAACATGAATGAAAAAAAAAATTACAGTCTTCGACACTAGACACGTGCTCCTGGCGCCGGCGCTGCCCTAGGCCTATACATGCGAACACCGTCGGCGCGGCCGGCTGCACACTGGCGTGACTGCCCGAGCCACGTGACCGGTCGTCTCCACCCGTCGGAGCAGGGTGCATATAGCCACCCGCCTCGTAGGCTTGTACTGGAGCCTCTGTCTGAAGGCGCCCCGTTTTCCGCCAGCTAGTTTGCTGGCTGTCAAAAGAAGCACACGGGTGGCGGTCGCAAACACCCGCGGGAAGAGGGCCACGTACTGCATGCAATATAGGGGTGTGCACGTGATGGCGGGGCGTCGTCCTGCCGTATGCATGCAGGTATGCGGCGGTCTCAGGGCGGTCAGGCACATAGCGCTTCCAGAAACCAGGCTTCGGCCGTGTCCTGGCAAAATTCCAAGGCACGAGGCTCGCCGGTATCTACCGGCCGCCCCATCCCGCCCATCCCAACGCCCGACGCCCGCCCTAGTGCAGCACACCGCCCCTCCTGGCTACCAGACACAGACTCCTGCCATGAGCTTCTTCATCGTGCCCACGATGCTGTATCAGCAGAAACAGAAGATGGCCAAGGGACCGAAAAAACATGCCCGATCGCCCGCGGCGCCCGCGCCACCCAAAACGTCCAAAACGTCCAAAACGCCGGCACTGGCTCCCGCCAGCACCACGTCTGTGCACTCAACCGCAAGTTCCGCCGGCCTGGGGCACATGTGCCTGGGTCCCCCAAGACACAGCGTGCACGACGACCGCCCGGGCGCCAAGCACGCACACAACCACGGCCTCGCGCGCCGCAGCGCCAGTAGCCAGCTGCTCATGCCGTCCCAAAAGAGCCGGCGTAGCAGCTTGGCATCCGGCGTGTCGTGGCACCTGACCTCCGCGGGTCTTATCCCCAGCTTCTCGCCGCCCAAGTCGGGCGAGAATCATTGGACGGGCGACGTGCGGGGGCAAAAGCAGGACTACGTTGTCCCGGAGTTCCAGCCCTTTATCGACCCAACGGTTCTTGACTCCGAGGACGGCGTGCGCAGCGCGTTCTTGAACCCGGCGTTCATGCTTGCCAACTTTGCGCACTTCCTCGCGGGCCTCAGTGACAACCACGTGAACGACCCCATCAACTTTGCCACGGTGCGCGACCAGTCGTTGCGCAAGTTCTTGACGCGCCGCAACGTCGGCCTCGACAGCCACTGGGCCACCGAGCTGGCACTCGGCCACGGCGACCGCCAGCGTATCGAAGACCTCCTCACGCACGAGCTCTTGCGCTGCCGTAGCATTGCGCGCACACGGGTCAAGCTGCGGCTCGCGCCGCATCCTCATTTCCGCCCGCTGGCTAGCGAGCAGTTGGTCCAGGCAAACTTCGTCAATTACGTGCGGTACATTCTCACGCTTCCTGAGTGTTCCGCGCGCCAAGCGCTGGGCTTGTCTGAAGACCAGAAACGCGACTACGACGTCCGCCGCGCCTTCTGCCAGGCCGCCGACGCGCTTTACGCGTTGAAGCGCGACAACTATGAGGGCGGCATTCTGACTGCCCTGCCGCGCATGGATCTCCTCTTGCAGTCAATCACAAAGACCGCTGTTGACTTTGTACTTCTAGAGAAGTATGCCGTGCAGATATTAGCCAAGTTGAATAACGACTTCTTGATCGAAAGTCGTATCACGCGCCACCTCTTCAAGCTCCATCACCTTAACCTTCAGTTGGGCAAGCAGGAGTCCGTGAAGGTCTTATTATTTAACAGTACCTTTAGCTGTGCATACTCGTGGCAGCTCGCCGTGACAATCCCGTTCGTGCGTGTGTTCGAGGCTAGTGTTCTGGGCGAGACCCAGCTCCCGCCTGATTCTGACAAGCGTGTTTCCTGCTACTCATTGAAGGAGGGCGACCCGGCGCTATACCAAAACTACTTTTCGCGCTTGGGTTTCCTGGACTTTGCAGCTTTCCAGAAACTCGGCCATAAGGATTTGGTCGCTTTGCAGCGTTCGCTCGCCGACAATATGGCCCCGGGAAATACCCCTGTGAAGCCAGTTAACTTCGAGTACTACGCTCGCCCATTGGCGACTATTCAGCTGGAAACATTTCACATGATACAGTGCCGTGACTTACGTTCTCAGGTCGCACCCGAAAATATTGAAACTATACTTTTTGAATTTCACCGCTTGTTGAAAAGCGGTGGGGTTCTTGAACTCCCCATGATTTTTTGTGCCCTGGGTGAGTCCGGTTTTAATCTTTCCGAAAAATCCCACTCGAAACAAAAGAAGCCCGACTGGCTCGAGACTTATACGTTCGACGCAATGAATGATATGATTACAATTCTTGGCTCTTTGTTCGGAGCATCTGCAGTTAAGTTTTCGGCGGTGCTCTTGACGCAGAAAAACAAGATGATCAGCTTTCTCATCAAGTATACTGAAATGGCGATATACGAGCTGTTCAGTGAAATTAACCAATTTCATCAGTTCACGGAAGTGGCTCGGGGCTTGGATGTTGTCGACGAAAACGATTTACATTTCTATCTTTATCTTAGGGCCGAAAAGGCGTGATCGGAGGGCAGGCTCCCCATGATATTCACGCGGCCGGTGTGTCAATTTGGAAAGATAGCATTGATTCCCTTAGATATTTAAACTTCAAGCTGGTGTTTACAACATTTGAATAACAATAAAATAACATCGCCAATAATTTTCATGGACATTCAGGAAATTACTATAACCTGGAGGTTGAGTTATAGCCTATTCCAGAAGCCGTACAGTTGTTTATTTATCTTTTGGAAACTGGATCTTGAGTTCTTTCTGCAATGACCTGAGCCTGAGATCTGCTTTCCACTCAGTAATCTTTTTTTGAACTTTGTTTTGTTTAACGCTTCTGTTTGCATAGCTTTTTTAACACCCATACTAAGTACAATACCTATTGATCTCAAAAAGAGAATTACATGAGAGCGCACAGTTATGTAACATTTGAGAAGCGACTTCCTGCAGAAAGATCCCAGCCATTTATGATGGTTGCATGTGGAAAAAAAAAACACCTTTGCAATCAGATCGGAGAGGTGAACGTGTTGTGAATAGACTCCATTAGTTGTTGGCTTCGGTTCTTATATGTCTTCAGATTCTACTTTTTGAGTCCGAGACAATCTTTGATCCGTTTGGTTAAATTCTTTCGAGTAGTCAACCAAGACTGAAAGTATAATATAATGCTTTGTATATAAAGATAAAAAACGGGCAGTAATCCGGTTGCGGCCATACCATGGATAACACACTGTTTCCCGTCCGATCAACGATTGTTAAGCTCCATAGGGCCACACTGAGTAGTGTAGTGGGAGACCATATGCGAAATTGTGGTGCTGCAATCTATTTTTCTCGCACCAATTTTTGAGCTGTTCGTGAACTATTCATAGGGTTATTTCTTTTTAGTGTCGTTCGATGTGTTTTTCTATTCCAATCAAAGAAGAACAAACATTGTAACTTGTGGAAGGTTGCGTGAGGAAATTTCAATGATCGATGCAATAGTTCTAGAGAGCAGCAATCTTGTACTTGGGAGCACACGATATTTAGGCCTTTGACTTCAATGCAATCGACAGGCTGGGCTTGCATAATTCACAGATCACTCACGAATGAATTTGCAAAGCTCAAGGGTAGCCCACGAAAAGGTAGTTTGGGAGTTGGCCCGCGGGGCAGCACGATTCGCAAAAGCATGCTCTGAGACGAGCCCTCAAGCTTCTTATGCTCTAAGTATGGAAGGTACACACATTTATAGCCAGGAGCAAATATTTGGATCTAGATACAGCTGAGGTTCAGAGCCAAAGCACCGCATTGCAAGAGGCAGCAACGGCCACTCATGGTATGACTTTGGGCGATGGCCTCGGTGCTCCTGGAACAGTACATGAGCCAGAGTGAAGGTTTTGGGCCATCATTGTTTTCAGCGGTTCAAGACACACGCTCGAAAAAACAACGTGTCCCTGAATTATTCAGAATGTTTTGCCAGTGAGTTTAGACACGATTGGAGAAGGCAGTACGATGTCCCGCTTCGCTCAAAGGGCTATGCACCGAGCAGGGCAATTGGCACAGTCGAGAGTCGTTGGGAGTGCCCGCACGAATACCCATTGCCAAAGTTTTGCCTGCGAAAAAATTAAAGAAAAGAAAAAACGGTTTTCCTCCGGTCGCAAAGCAGGGCCGGGCCAAGCAAGCCCAACTAGCTCTCCGAGTTCCGAGCCACGGCCGGGCAAGGTTGCAAGCCTGCACACTCACCACGCTCTCACCCGCTGATGTATACCATGCCCCTGCTTCCGAGGGCTTCGACGTGTGTCTTGAGCGGGGTGTCACGTGCGGTGCATGTCAGCCACCTTTCCAGCCGCGAGCACCTGGGCCGCTCTGCGAGTTCTGATGGGCTTCTTTATGGAAAATCAGACTCCTCCTCCAGATGCTATTCTGCCGGAGCCATGCCGGGTTCGCGCTACTGGGGCATCTCACCATTTCACCACCAGCATACGCCAGCAAAAGAGGTGGCAGAGAGTTATTTTTCACAAAGAACCGCTGAAGCGGGAACACGGCAGCCACTACCCCCCTCTCACACGCACATAAATAACATGCACATAAATAACACGCACATGGGGACATGTCGACCGCGCCCATCGGACCCATGCCGTGGTCACGTGCCACATGCAAAGCGTGCGCGCACTGAGTCATGGTGTCGCGTAGGCGGCGCAGATTTTCGCAAGCCCCACGATAGTCCCCTTACACTGCCTCCTTTGCCATCTTTACACCACAGCATGCCTGAGCTTGTGCACATCATCGACGTCAAAAGCGGTAACCTACAGTCGCTCACCAACGCCATCAAGCACTTGGGCGACTATGAGGTGGTGTACATACGCGACGCCGCCGACTTCCGCGAGGCTAACGCCGCGATCTCGCAGTTGATCTTCCCTGGCGTGGGCAACTATGGCCATTTCGTGAAGCAGTTGCACGAGCGGCAGCTTGCAGAGCCCATCCAGGCCTACATCGAGAGCGGGCGCCGCATCATGGGCGTGTGTGTGGGCCTCCAGGCGTTCTTCAAGACGTCGGAGGAGAGCCCCGCGACCGCGGGCTTGGCGTTCTTGGACTGGGACCTCAAGAAGTTCGACACACACGACCCGCTTTTTGCAGCCAAGCGCCAGTTGAAGGCCGTGCCGCACATTGGCTGGAACTCCGTGAACGCGGTGTTTGACGGCACGCGCGCGGTGCCAGCGCTGGACAGTTTCTACGGCATTACGCAGACGGATAAGTACTACTTTGTGCACTCGTATGCGGCAATTGTGCGCGACGCCGCGGACCGCGCGGCGATCGAGGCCGCCAAGCAGCGCGGCTGGGACTTCTGCTTGGCGCAGTACGGCTCCGAGGAGTTCATTGCGGCGGTCGCCTACAAGGGCCTCTTTGCGACGCAGTTCCACCCGGAGAAGTCAGGCATCGCGGGGCTCCGCGTGCTCCGTGCTTTCTTGCAGCAGACGCGCCTAGCCGCCGGCGCCGTCACGGACGGTGTCGCGGCCGCCCGCGACGCTGGCCTCTCGCGCCGCATCATTGCCTGCTTGGACGTACGCGCCAACGACAACGGCGACTTGGTGGTCACCAAGGGCGACCAGTACAACGTGCGCGAAACCGCGGGCGATGGCGCCAGTGCCGTGCGCAACCTCGGAAAGCCTGTCGAGTTGGCAACGCGCTACTACCGCCAGGGTGCGGACGAGGTCACCTTTCTCAACATCACGTCGTTCCGCAACTCGCCAGTGCGCGACTTGCCGATGCTAGAGGTGCTCCGCAAGGCTGCCGAGAACATCTTCGTGCCCCTCACTGTTGGCGGCGGCATCAAGGACATGGTGGACCCGACCTCGGGCGAGCTCTTCCCCGCAGTGAAGATCGCAGACTTGTACTTCCGCTCCGGCGCGGACAAGGTCAGCATCGGCTCCGAGGCTGTGACGATCGCCGAGGCGTACTACGCAAACAACAAGCAGAAGACAGGCACGCTGGCCATTGAGACCATCTCCGCGTGTTTCGGAAACCAGGCCGTGGTGATCTCCGTCGACCCTAAACGCGTCTACGTGGACCTGCCCGCTCTGACCACCATGGCCGTGATCCCCATCACCGACGCAAAGAACTTCGGGCCCAACGGCGAGAGGTTTTGTTACTACCAGGTCAGCAGCCAGGGCGGCCGCAAGTTCCACGACTTGGGGGCACTCGAGCTCTGCCAGGCGTGCGAGGACTTGGGCGCCGGAGAGATCTTGTTGAATCTGATTGACTACGACGGCTCCAACAACGGCTTCAACCTCGAGCTCTTGCGCCAGGTGAAACAGAACGTTTCCATTCCCGTGATCGCTTCCTCGGGCGCCGGCAAGCCAGCGCATTTCCAGGAAGTCTTTGAGATGGACTGCGGAATTGACGCCGCTCTCGGCGCGGGTATGTTCCACCGCGAGGAGTACGAGGTTAACGACGTCAAGCAGTACTTGCGTGACCAGGGCATGAATGTGCGCTTGGAAGCCGGTGCCGAGCTTTGACCGCGATATTTATAAAAAATTACAGCCGTGAATGTGAAAGCCCCAGATTTCCTGTGTGCGCTGCTGGCGAAGCCCGCTGACAAGTCGTATCATAGCAGGTGTACTTGGATGGTTAAAGGACCGGCAATTGGCCTTTCGGGTCGGTCGACCGCAGGCGTCAAAAGAGTTACATCTCTTGGGCAGAAAAGCGTGTAATGCATTGTATGATGTAGAACTATATGACGACATTTAGAGCAAACAGTTCCAAAAAACAATTCCATTCGTGCATGGTTGGATCCAAGCCGGCTAGACCCACGTCTACAATCTGATCTGTGGATGAACAAGTTGATTCAAGAGACACGCCTAGGAACAAGAATGCTGACGGAGAAGTTGGAAGTAGTTTGCAAGACTGCGAACGCGCTCACTTGGCCCGAGAAAAGTGCACGCCGCATTACGAGGTGTTCAATTGCTACCTTCAGATTTTATCAATAGATTAATAAAATCAACAGCAGAATAATCATTACACACCCACACTAGGGAAAAAACACCTAAGTGTCAAATCAGAGTTGAGTGTATAATATGAAGCTACTAATTATAGAGTGTACTGTCTAAATGATTGGGATATAGGTGGATCGCCCGAATATGTTTATGTATGGAGGGAACGCATCTATAGTTGTAACTAAATACCCATATTACCATACGTAATCCTATTCATAAGAGTCATGATGAAATAAGATGGCAAAATATCTTTCAGTCTCGTATTCATAGAATTGTGACATGCCATTTCTTGGTTCTTAATCTCCCAAAGCCCTGCATGCTATTCATCTCTATATTCGAGTCTAGACAAACAAGCTTATCAACCTTTTGGCACTATACACTTCTCAAGGGTTGTTTTGATCTCGTACAAGTCCGATCTGGCCTTTATTGAATGGTCAGAGATTGGTAAAAAAAGATTCTACATGGCACTATTCGTGGTGTGAATGAAGATACTCTGTATATTGCCGTAGATGGAATGCCATAGAGGCAGATTGTCTTCTGATACAACCTTTGCTCACATATATATCTCTCGGCCAAGTATATGGCAGCACATCAGCATAAACAAGTCTTTTCATCATATGAAACAATACAACACTTTGCACTATTAGATATACACGAGCACTATTTTATTGTATATTCGATTCGTGGGTGAACCGCCAGCCAGCTACCGAATCCAGCCAGCACCAAAACCGATCTGGCTCCACCTCAAAAGCTACGTCGGCTTGATCGGGCGAAGGTGTTTTTTTTTTTTCCTTTTCGGCAAGGGCACCCGATTGTTTGGGCAGAGCTTGAACTAGTGCAAGAGTCTCTTTCGCAGACGGAGTATTTCTCAGCAAACAGACCAGCCAAACAAGGCAAACTACGGGTTTCGGCGAGGGAGCATAGCAGAAGGCGTCGCCGCTGAATCACCTGCGCAGGCAACCAAAATTGTCGCGGCCCAGGGCCTGGCATTTGCCTCCGTGGAGCCCTTCATGGAAACCCGCACGTCTAATTATCGCGTGCGCGCATCCAAATTAGCGCAGAGGCGACATGCCCCACCACCGCAGCCATTTGCAGGAGCACCGATCCGAAGCAAGAAGGATCTTCATGTAGAAGGGGTTGGCCAGCATGGAACGTATGCCCAATCCACCACCGAATGAGGCCCAAAATCCAAGGCCCGACAAGACGCGTGAACCCGGCCAACCAGAGAAACACTGCGTAGGCGTCGCTCTGGCACCGCCCCAGCACGGTGTGAGCACGTCTTTAGAGACACCCAGCGCCAGCGCCACTACGAATCTGCCTGCGAAAATAGCAGCGGTGGATTTAGATGAACGAGACAAACACAACGGTGCCACGGGCGCCGTTGTCAGAGCACAGGTGATCCGTGTGGGTCTGCCAGGCCTCGCAGATGAGGAAGATCTCACCGACACGCTCGAGCACATGGAGCCGTTCGAGGTGCCGTCGGTGCTTGTAAACCAGGGTCTTCTCTTGCTCAAAGCCCTGCACAAGCTGAAGAAAAAAATACGGTTGTGGGTCGACTCGGCCAACTTCCGCTTCGTGTATAAGCAGGTGTCCAAAAACACCACCCACAGTTTCTACGTGGACGACATCCGTAGCATCACGCCACGGGAGTTGGCGAGCCACTACCGAGAGGAGCTTGGGATCTCGAAGGAGACAGAGCGGCGCTGGATCTCGCTCGCATTCTACAACCACCGCAAGAACAAGACCAAGCTCTTGCATCTCATTGCCGACACCTCGCACGACGCCAAGCGGCTCCTCTACACTGTGGGCAAGTTCAAGAGCATCAAAGACCAGATCGCCGCCAACTTTCTCGTGAGCCTCAAGGATCTAGACGAGGTCAAGCGCAGCATTCTCAGCGGGAAGGCGGAGCACGCCGACCGCAGCACCAAGCAGGTGCTCACGTTTGCAGAGGTGCTCAGGTACTGCAAGCGCCTTAGCATCAACGTGAGCGAGCAGCGGCTCCGTGTGCTCTTTGAACAAGTCACCCGGTCGCCGAAAGACGAGATCGACTTCGAGGACTTCAAGCGGTTTGTGTTGCTTCTCACAAGACGCGGCGACATTGCGAGCTTGTACGCAAAGCTTGTGCGCGGCAGCGCAGCAATGAGCTTTGCCGTCTTTTCCCTGTTTGTGACGGAGACGCAGAAGGAGAGCTGGGACCTGGACTCGCTCGCTCGAACCTTTAAGAGATTTGCCACATGCCATGACGGCCTCATGCTGGAGGAGAACTTCGCGGCGTACCTCAAGCTGAAGTTCTGCGCGACCTCCAAAGAAGTGTTCTTGCAGGAAGACTACTTTGGCCACCCGCTCAACGAGTACTTCATTCTCTCGTCGCACAACACCTATCTCACGGGCCGGCAGGTGGCGGGCGACTCGCTGGTGGAGGGCTATGTGAAAGCGCTCCAACGTGGATGTCGATGCTTGGAGATTGACGTGTGGAACAGCCCGGTGGATGCGGCCGCTGAACCCATCGTGAACCATGGGCGCACGTTCACCAGCGGCATCCTGCTCTCGAATGTGCTCGCGACGATCAAGAAGTTTGCCTTCCAGGCATCGCGCTTCCCTCTCATCTTGAGCCTCGAAGTGCACTGCTCGATCCGAGGTCAGGTTCTCATGGTGCAGATCTTGAAAGACGTCTTTGGTGGCGCGTTGGTGCTCGAGCCCCTCGGCTCGCGCGACGGCCTCCCCAGTCCAGCGGAGCTCAAAGACCGTGTTCTTGTCAAGGTCAAGAAGACCAGCAGCCTTGACGAAAGCGGCCTCGCGTTTGCTCAGGGCTCAGCAACGCTCGGTCTCTCGGAACAAAGCTCGTCGACGCAGACGTCGACCCAAAGCTCGTCCACGCAGGCATCGGCCCAAAGCTCGTCAACGCAGGCGTCGCAGAGCGAGAGCGCGGAGCCAGCGGGCAGCCAGCGGTTCAAGATCCGGCGCCGGTCCGCGAGCAAAATCACCACGGTCCTCAGCGACTTGGGCGTGTACTGCCAGGGCCTCAAATTTCGCAACTTTTCGCTCCCGGAGCTGAAGACATACAACCACTGCTTCTCGCTCGGCGAAAAGGCCGCCAACAATATGCTCCGGGACCCGGAAAAGGCCGCGGCGCTCCGCAAGCACAACCGCAAGTACTTTATGCGGGTGTATCCTTCGAAAATCCGGCTCATGTCCTCAAACTTCTTGCCGCAGGTGTACTGGGCCCACGGCGTGCAGATGGTGGCTACAAACTGGCAGACCTATGACGTGGGGCAGCAGATCAACGAGGCCTTCTTCGATGTCTCGCAAGGCCGTGGCTACGTGCTCAAGCCGCCCGAGCTCCGGCGCCCGCTCATGAAGCCGACCATGCGCAGCGCCGTGAAGACAGAGACGCAGACGCGCTTCCGCATCGAGGTCATCAGTGCACAGCAGCTCCCGAAGCCCGCGTTCACAGAGCCCGTGAATCCATACGTGACCCTTGAGATCGTGGGCGCCATCGTTGAGTGGGCACCTGACCTGGGCGGCGGCGCCACGCCTATCGTGGCGGAGAACGGGTTCGACCCGACGTGGAATCTGGTGTTTTGCGGCCGGCTCTGTGCGGACAGCGAGCTAGTGTTTCTACGGCTCACGGTACGCACGTCCGCGGCGGGCCATGCGGTCGACAGTCCCAAGGACATCGGGTTGCTGGTGGTCAATCTTTTTGACCTCCGGCAGGGCTACAGACATCTTCCGCTCAAGGATATGTGCGGCGAACTATTGGTGTACTCGTCCTTGTTCATCCGGGTCCTGTACGGGCCCGCGTGAGTGTGCAGGCCCCATCGCGACAAATTTCACCTGCGATGCGCCGCTCCAGACCCCTCCAACAACCACCACCAATGGGAAAAATCGCCACGGACGCCAAGGAGAAAACCCGCCACAACCCGTTGCACAGGGACATCACGTCGTCTGGCGGCCGTCTACGCGAACAGCCGCGCGGTGCGGCCAAACAGGCGCCCCAGGAATTCGAGGATGAGGGGTACCTCGACGCTGCGACCTCGCGCAAAATCTTGCAGCTAGCTAAAGAGCAGCAGGAGGAGGTAGACATGGAGGAAAATGGCGCCACGCGTAGCGATGCCCCTCCCTCGCGTGCGTTTGCTAGCGCTGCGTCCTTGAGCGATGGAAACGAGTCCGACAGCGAGGAGTACTCTGACTTCGAAGAGGTGTACGAGCACGAGGAGATCGAGGTCGACGAAAAAGACCAGGAGCTCTTTGATAAATACTTTGGACTGGGCATGCCCGCGGTGAACTTGGCTGACAAGATCTTGGCCAAGATCCAAGAGAAGGAGTTGAGCAGAGACACTGGTCTGAACCCCGAGCCGCAGCAGGACGCGGTCATGTTGCCGCCCAAGGTCATTGCCGCCTACGAGAAGATTGGCTCAATTTTGGCCACGTACAAGCATGGCAAGCTTCCTAAGTTGTTCAAGGTGTTGCCGACATTGAAGAACTGGGAGGACGTGTTGTACGTTACGAACCCCCAAGGCTGGAGCCCGCATGCGACGTACGAGGCCACCAAGCTTTTTGTGTCGAATTTACAAGCCAACCAGGCCCAGAAGTTCGTCGAGCATGTCTTGTTGGAGAAATTCCGCGTGGCAATCGAGGAGAGCGAGACCCACAGTCTCGACTACCATCTCTATCGCGCTATCAAGAAGTCGCTCTATAAGCCAGGAGCGTTTTTCAAAGGTTTCTTGCTTCCCTTGGTCGACGGCCACTGTACTGTTCGCGAAGCCACGATCGTGGCGTCAGTGTTAGCAAAGGTCTCTGTGCCCGTGTTGCACTCCTCCGTCGCATTGGCGCAGTTGGTGCAGCGGGAATTCCGCCCTGCATCAACGGTGTTTATTCGTGTGTTGATCGAGAAGAAATACGCTTTGCCTTACCAGACGTTGGACGAGCTCGTTTTCTACTTTATGCGGTTCCGCAATGCCGCGCAGAGCGAGATGTCCGATGAAGATGCCAAGGCACCATTGCCAGTCGTGTGGCATAAAGCCTTCTTAGCGTTTGCTCAGCGCTACAAGAACGATATCACCGACGACCAGCGCGACTTTTTGTTGGAGACCGTGAGGCAGCGTTTCCACCATGGGATCGGGCCCGAGATCCGCCGCGAGCTTCTTTCGGGTGTGCCCAGAATGGAAGCCCCGGTAAAGGAGGCAATGATGGAGGAGGCCTTCTAGGCGTGGGGCGTGATCAGTGAGTTCTTTAGCGAGATTCTCTGAGTCAATACTTGCCTCTGACAACAGGGTCGAGGTCAGGGATTTAGGAAAGTATTGGCTTGCAACAAGCTTCTGACAGGTTTTGGCAGTTGTATATTACGAAATAAATGTGGACAGGCATGATTGATGGCGGGATCGTGGCAGCCGCTGTGTTCTCGTTCACTTAGCAGATCATGCATAGATAAGAGCTTGTCGTACACTTTTTATTTGTACTGGCTATGGACAGAGATAAACAAAACGACGTGGGAAAGAGGATGTGGTGTTGGTCCAAATCAGTAATACGGAGATTAGAACTAGACGCTATGAGAACATTTCTCACGTGAAATTTTTGAGTCAACCTGTTCTAAAGTACAAATAAGCTAAAGCGCATATATAGATGTAAGCTCATGGCAACCTCATCAGCTCCAATTAATGTAAGTCATCTCAGAGAGCCAAACAACAGGAAGAAGCGCAACCCACTTCCGGAATCATAATGGAGATTCAGCTGGCTCAAGAGCGACACTGCGGACGGGGATTAGAGAAACGGCGTCTCCAGCGTGCGTAAGCGAGCGTCCTCGCACAACTGGTCAAAGTTCGCAAACAAGGCGTAGTAGCTCTGCACGGCGCCGATGATTGTCAAGGCCACTGTCGTGCCGATCCACAAACCGTGGAGTGAGCCTTTCCATGGCGAGTAGAAGGAGAGAAAAATCAGCAATGGGATGCCGACAAGGTAGTAGGAAACCAAGTTGACGATTCCGCCAATGCGGGTCTGGCCCTGGCCACGCAAACATCCGGCTGAGTTTGCGTTCATGGCGTCGGAGATCTGCATGAGCGCCACAAGCCACATGATCAGATGAATAAGTGTAATGACGCGATCATCGTTCGTGAATAACGAGGCGATCTGGTTTTGAAAAAGAAACAAGGCAAGAAAGTTGAGAACAGATACAAAGAGACCAAATTCCAAAGCCACAATAGTCGTTGTCTTTGCCGCATCCGCGAGGCCTGCGCCTAAGTAATTGGCAATCCGTGTAGATGAGGCGATGCCGATGGCGAACGGTACCTGGTAAGTGAGGGATGCCATAGTGGAACCCACAGACTGGGCAGCTAATTCGAGCGTGCCGAGATATGAGGACATCAAAGTCAAGATCTCAAAAGCCAAGAACTCAGCCTCGAGCATGATCCAACCGGGCACAGCCAACCATACCAAGGCGCCCCAGCCCAGGAATGCCTTGCGCCAACTAAAGCCGTTCCAGCATGTGAGCGGGTGGATCTGATGTGGCGTTTGCTCGGCCAGCACAAAGAAAACCGTCATTATAAGCAAACCCGCAAACATGAGCCAGTAGTTGATGGCTACCGCGATTGGCGCACCGAGGTAGCCAAAGTGTTTCACGAAGAGTAAGTTCATCACGAGGTTCACGGGCGCCGCAAACATCAAAACATAAGTCGACACGTGATAGACACCCTGAGCCTGCAAGAAACGCTTGCCGCATTCGAACATCACGTACGCTGGGATGCCGGGTCCGATGTAGAACAAGTAGTCTGCTGCCAAGCGCGCTGTTGCCTTGTCAGGGAGCAAAAGGGCCACCAACTGGTAGCCAAAGAACGTCCATGCCACAAGCACGGGTAGCATCACCACAAAGATCAACGCCACACACTTTTGCATGTAGTCACCGACCATGTGGTACTTTTGGGCACCAAACGCCTGCGGACAGAGCGTATCGAGCGCCGTGGCGATGCCCTGGATCGTCGCATACCCGGTTATATTTGCAGTCATCGACCCCATAGATACTGCTGCAAGCTCTACTGCGCCGAGATGGCCCACACTGAATACGGACACCGTCAGGAGCGAGTTCTGCAAGAGAAATGTCACGATCAAGGGAACCGACAGCCGCACGAGCAGCACCATCTCCAAATACTTCGTCGTGGGGCCAATTTTGTGCGCAAAAACAGCTTCATCAAAATTTGTGGCCACAGTCTCCGGGTCGCCATCTGCGGGAAGGTCGTTGGCCGCTAAGAGCTGTCTTTCCTGCGCGATGAGCTCGCGCAGAATGACCAGTTTGCGGCGGTGGCTAGCGCCGCCTGTGGGTACCAAAAGACTGCTGCGCTCATCGACAGCCGCAGAAAGAGAGCCGTGTTCCGGGTCTGCCGATGTCGGAGACGACGCCATAAAGTCGGTGGGGAGGAAGAGGCCCTGCTTGCCAACGGAGCCGTAGACAACAGAGGCCCTTCGCCTAGCGTTCAGATGCGTGAATTGGTGGCCGCGTGGATCAGGCGACGACATGGCTGGATAAATCTATTTTTGATGTTTGCAGCCGTTACTTTGGGTGGCGGAATCTGGCGGGTGTGGAAGTACGCGGCCTGCAATATTGTGGGAAATGGGACAGAAGCCCATCGCGCCAAAATGTATTATGTGCAGAAGGAATCCGCCGGCCCGCTGCGCGTCCGTCTGATAGAAGCCCGGCACCCCTGCAGGAACCGAGAATCACGCTTGTAGAGGACAGGGGGCTTGGCTGTAAATACACCAACCTTTGATGCTGCAAAGAATAGCCTATACCTTCGTAGAGAGCAAGTATGTGTTTGTATAACATCATGTTTTCTACTCTGAGTATGTGCAGATTTTTTTGTCTCCATTATCTAAGCTTCTAATTTGGCGGGACTTCGGTTATTTTTATTATTAAAAACAGCCCTTGTTTCGGTGAGATGAAAGGTAAAGCTTTTTGTACTAGTCCCAGTCGCCCCAGAAAATATATTATGTTGAGGAATGGTAAAAGAGTAGATTTTGCAGAAGCTTCTATGCCAAAGCTCTACTTTGTCGAAGTAAAAACCTTTGTTAATTTGGGTCAAAAAAAATCACCAAAAGGTATGGTATGGGGCCGTGCCCGAGCTGTCTTAAAATCTCACCTTCACTTTCACGTGTGCAGGATACCAGCCACAAGTTTCACGTCCCCGTGCAGTGCCCATAATTCCAATAGTGATTAAACCAGTCCGGCCTCAGCTGCACATACTTTCCCTTCCAGAAATTACATTGCCCTTCACGCATTGATATCAGCAATACATTACGATACCCGGTACGACTTGGCCTTATAGTGCAAAACGGCGTCATAGTAAATGAATTTATATTTATATATATATATATTTGAAGAATCGCCAAAGATCGTTGTGGGTATCTGGGTTTGGGACACATGAATTGATACGCGTATTGGGTGCGAAATGTGAGCAGTTTCCCCTTATTTCAAAAGTAGAAACGTACAAGGCTTTTACGTTCTCGCTAACTCTGTAGCCATCGGCTTCATAATTCATTTCGCTATAGTACTTATAGTATACACGCTCCAAGACTTTGAACCTGGAGCCAAAAGCCTCTCCTGCTCAGTTGAAGTTTCGCGAGCCTAGGGAATTAGATGTAATATACCCATTTCTCAAATGCACAGGAACAAATAGCAAGCAGGCGTTTAGATCTCGCATAGACAGCGGTTTAAATGACCGATATTCAACGATCTCAAAAATTTAGCTTTGGCCGTGGTTTTCCCCATTTACGTCTGAGAAACAGGCGCGGAAAAGTCTCGAGTCTTTGAGTATTCACCCTTTATGAAGAACATCTGCTCATGGCTGCATTAGCACTCTCGAAGACATACTCAGGGTCCAGAAATGACACCATTAAAGTTATGGGAGTCAACTTCGGTTCACGGGCCCCAAGGTGAGAAAATGCAACTTTCATTGCCACCACGTTATGACAGGCCAGGTTAATTTACAGGATTTGACATAGCAGTAGCAGGGGGGGTTCAGCCACGGTATAGCAAGCCATGTGAGGGCTTTGCCACTGCTCAGCATGCACTAGCGACTCATGTCAGACATTGGGCCGATGCGCAAACCTGCACAGTTACGCAGAACACGAGTGCTGCTACTGGTCATTAATGTTCAGCAAGAGCTGTGCCAAGCAACGTTTTGTAGCTGTGTCGTCCTGCAAAATCTTTGCAAAGGTGCCGTCACGCAACGAGTCTGGCAAGATGGTTGACAAAGCTTTGCGGGCCTCCAAGTTGTCAGAGAGACGCATGTAGCAGCGCACGACATGTTTCAAGAGCCTGCCCGAGCTGCTGGAAGGCGCGGGGGGTTGTCCCTGCAGATCCTGGCTCTGGGCTTGCGGGTTTTTGGCGGCCACACTCAACTGGTCGATCATCTTTGAGAGCACGGAAGCCACGGTGTGGAAGCGTTCGTATGTCGTGCAGATGTACAGCAAGCCCTGGTCATCTAAGAGGATCTTTTGCAAGATGAAGATCGCAACCGTTTTCGATAGCTCCAGCGAGATCTCCATGATGTTCAAGCACAAAGGCACAATCTCCGTGGTTAAGAGGAAGTTGATAACCTCCGGAGTGTCGTTCTTCACGAGCGCGCCAATCACGCCCAAGCTCGTGAGCCGCAAGTACTCAAAGGACCGCTGCCTGGCATTGGTCAGCAAAAATGGGTACAAATAAAGCGGCAAGTTAGCATTCAAAAAGAGCCCGCGCGTCTGTTTGTTGGACGCCACGCACTGGAGCAACGCGAGCGCGTTGCACACGCGGTTCGACACCAGGGCCGTCAACACGGGCGGGTTCAAAAACGGGTAGACGGCGATAATCTCTTCAAGAAGCACGCTCATCACGCCAAAAGAGTTCCAGAGCACCAAGGCCAAGTCGTCGTACTGCTCGCGCTTTTTGCCTAGTTCAAGCAACGCCCGCTCCCGGTTGTTGCCGGTGACCAATTCGGATAGCCACTGGGATATCTGCTTATCGGCGAGCGCACGGCTGGGCTGTGCTGGCTGGCCTTGCAGCATGATGGTAGCAGGGAATGTAGGGGGTCAGGCGCGTGGTGTTGTATGCGAAGACGCCAAAAGTAAGGGCGTGAAGACTGGGCGCAGGCCGGTTGTTGCTGGGAAAGGGCACGCTCTGTGCCGAGCTGATGAAAATACGTGTTGGTGGTTTCTGGGATGCACGGGTGTGCGGCCGGTGGTGGGTGGTGGGTGGCTGTTGGGGCGAAACGCCTTTGGACCGGCGGTGAAATACCGGGCAGTATGATCTTCGTTCCTGGAGTCTTTCTGTTTTTTTGTGAATATCGATTTTTCTCCGGCTCTGCAATGAAGGGGGACTGGTTTTTAGGTGGATATGGCCCTGTCTTGACGGTGTGTTCTGAGTGCAGGCCATGCGTGAGTGGCCCATGAAGCAAGCATCGCTCAGTGACCCATTCAATACGGGCCGAGGGAACACTTCTATGTGAATGTTTATGCACAGTTGTATAGCACTTATCAGAGAATGCATGTCTGTGGCGCCGTTCATGGCTTGTCTCGCCACACAATTCGTTTCATTTACTTAGCGTGAATAATGTACTATTAATGTACATTATTCACCTTTTCGCGGTCTTTTCACGAAACAAAGAACGAACATAAACCGTGCTCACAGATAGATTCTATGCGGGACTTGGCTGAGTAGCTCAGCCTAGTGATATCGCCACATTTTTTGATCCAAAACTTTGTACGACCCCGTTTCCTTTTTTCTACTCTAACAATACACACGGTCCTCTCATCTCTAAACAAGAGGTACTAGCTTTGGGAGATAACAAACATGACAAAAACCAAAATTTGCACCCTTTCGGGGCGTGCAAAGACCCGCAAGTGGCGATACGAAAATAATGCACATTGGCAAGGATACGGACGAGAAGGCCATTCGGAATGAAAAGGATCTAGGGTCCCTACAGAGGCCACTAATTCCAGTGGCTCGTAGAATACTCGAAAACGACGGGCCCCAAATGATTGATGAGGGTCGCATTCAAGGCTACAGGACTGGTGGAACATTTTCAGTGACACACAATTTCTGTAGAAAAGAAGCCCGTCGATCCTTAAAATGCCAAACGACGCTTCAAACATCCGTTTGGAAAAATGACAGCGAGCGATGTATTTCAAACAAGCTGCCGGTGTGAGCCCGAACGCACTGTACATTGCAGTGCGCCCCACGAGCAAATATGTCAGCATGAGCAAATAACTCTGCAAACCGCCAAGAGCAAATTGCTGTCGAGACTAGAGACAGTTGACACAAACTGACACCGCCCCCCCCATATCTGCCAGGGTCATCTTTTTAAAAGACAAACCGCCAAACAGGTTTTCTCTCATCTCTACATTGCCTCTTGCAATTCATCTTCAGTATCACCAATATGAACGAGCAGTTTGAAACCGTGTTCAACGTGCCCATGGTGTGCCAGGCATGCGTGGATTCGGTCGAAGAGGCACTCAGCAAATTGCCTCTCCAGGAAGTCAAAGCCGATTTGAAAACAGGCACTGTCACGGCTATTGGCCAAGTCCCGCCTTCCGTTATCGTCAAGGCAATCCAGCAAACCGGAAAGGATGCAATCATCCGGGGAACTGGCAAGCCAAACTCAGCGGCAGTGTGCATTTTAGAGACCTTCGACGAAAATGACATTGAGCAGCCGGTCAAGGGCTTGGCCCGTATAGTCGCTGTCAACGACCACCACATCTACGTGGACTTGACCGTAAACGGCCTCGCTCTGGGCGTGTACTACCCACAGATCCGGGCGCTGGGGAACTTGAGCCAGGGTGCCAAATCCACCGGCAGCCTCTTTCACACGTTCCCCGAGGTGCACGTGACCCAGCCAACCGGCCCCATGTCGACTGTGGCCTCGCTTGGCGCGTTCACTGCGGTTTCCAAGGACCTTTTTGCAGCGCAGACGTTCTTGCTGGCAAGGCTTTCGGTATCTGAGCTTATCGGAAGGAGCATTGTGCTTTCGACCTCGAAGGACGAGGTAAATGACAACGCCATTTGCGGTGTCATTGCCCGGAGTGCTGGCGCGTGGGAAAACAGCAAGCTGGTATGCAGCTGTACTGGCAAAACTGTGTGGCAGGAGAGAGAGCAGGCGTTGCAGCGTGGCGTGCCCACATAGGGGCGGTAGGGGAATAGGAGCAAGGCTCTGTGGAAAGAGCCGGGGAATAAAAGGTAGATGGAGATTACATAGAACACATACGAAGCTCGCAGAGAGATTGTAGCCGCATTGATATATTGGTGTATGCCTGCCTGATCAGCCGAGCGAAGCTGTTTGCAAGGAACATGCGCTTTCAAAAGCATATGATAAGCTCGTGTACGCGATGGACGGAAAAACCTGCTTCTATAGCTGGCAAAGTGTTCCCAGAGTGTAGTGTGCCCAAGCCTGAGGTTTGGTTGGTGTTGGTAAAAAATAAAAACCGGGTTCGAGACACAACTATTTAGGGCTGACAAATACTAAATCGAAGTAAGTAAATAGACAGACCACGGCTAGACCAGAGTCTTATTGGCAACTTTCGTCCTAGTTCGGCGACATGTATGGCTCGCGGCGAACAATGAGTCTAAAGAAAAGGCGGTTTTCTTGACACAAATATCTGTCAGGTCCCTACACGAGCCAGTTCTCTCTTGTCGCTTTCTCTACTCAAGTAATCGATGTCTCAAGAAAAGCATGCTGTCCTTCGCCAAAACAGGCAGTCCTGTCTAATCAGGATATGCAAAGAAGTCAAAACAACTGAAGCTTTCCAGGGCCCAATGGTTTAATGAATAGATGTGTTTTTTCTGTGATTTCAACGTCTGAGAGCAATGCTCAAAACAAGGCCAAAAAACGAAAAAGTCCCAGAAAAGAAAGCCCAGAAGGAATGTCCCCCAAAGCAACGCCTTATAGCCCCAACTTAGGCGTAAAATAAAGCACGCGCGCGTAGTCCGTGGCACAGATCAGGGCGATCCACACTCGCCATACCTTACTATGGCCACCGGTACCAACCTGGATCTCTCCACCATACCATGTCTCGGGCCCCTAAGTCCAGCGAGGCTCTCGGAATCGCCGAGATTCTCCATGCGCAGTCCGACAATATTCGACAAAAGCGCTCGTTGCGGATCTCGCTCGCGGAGTACCCCTCATCGACATCACTAGCCGATATCTGTGACACGCTCTCCGTGATATTGGAGCAACACAGTCCCCCGTTTCAGCTTGAGACGATCTCGCTATGCGATAACATGCTTAAGCAACTTCCCGCAGAGTTCTGGTGGCTCTGTAGCAGCAGTCTACGAACGCTCGATTTGCACAACAATCAGCTCACGGCCATGCCCGAAAAACTTGCCTCACACTGCCCAAACTTGGAGAACTTGGACCTCTCAGCCAATGCAATCTCACACGTGACTCAGGCAGCGCTATCCCCGTTCCGTTGTCTCAAGCTTCTCCTGCTCAAGGACAACAAGATCACACACCTACCCCCGATCTTGGGCGAGATGAGCAGCCTCCAGACGCTTGTTGTGTCGGGAAACCCGCTCGTGTACCCCAAAGCGGAAGCTGTGGGCGCTATGCATGGCGGCACCGGTGAGTTGAAGGCGTATCTAATGGCCGACAGCCCGCTGCTCGACCAAAACAGCCAGACTCCAGAACCAAAGTCAGATCCACAGGCCGCTGGCCAGCGGCCCACGCTCGCGTCTGTGCCGCCGCTCGCACGCACGCAGCTGCTCCAGGACACGCTTTCTCGTTCCCTGAAGGCGTCGCGGCGTATGGGGCTCATCATCAATAGCAAGCAGGTGACACCCGACAAGCCGTTCCAAGGACCTGTGGGAGACGTCAACACCCCCAGCAAGCCCGCACGCAAACTTCTGCTTCCCACGCGCGAAAGATCCGAGAGCAGCGCGGCAGTGGTATCGGAAAGCTCCTATTATTTTCTGGAGAAGCCCGCGAGCGCGCTGCTTTTCACTTTGCCGGGCCCTTCAGAGGGTACAAAGGACTCAGAGCTCATGACTGAGGCAGCGGCGGAATCCAGGAGAGATTCCGAGCATAGCGTAGATGAGCACATCGAAATAGATCCTGAGCAAGGGGCGCTATTTCGCCGCCTTTCGGTGTTGCAAGAGACGCCCGCAGAGTTGGTAGAGTCACGCGAACGCGTGGAGACTAAAGCAACAGGTAAGGCAGAAGTTGCAACGAAGACGCAATCGAAACGAAAGAACACTGGAATTTACGTGAGTTCCGGGCGCACGTACGAGAAGGCCGTGATTGTCAAGGTTTCGCGCAAGATCCTCTTTTCCTTTTCGGAATTGCACCTTTCAATCAAACGATTTGCAGGGTTCTGCAGTGACAAAAAGCTCTCGCTGAAGATCGTGCGGCTAGTGCATTCCTCAAAAGAGCACATAGACGATCTCGTGGGTGGCATGGAGTCCGTCGAGGATGGCGAGGACAGTCAAGCGTACGTGCTTGGATCGCTTCACGCGTGCATCGGCTCATTCAAGACAATCCTTACCGCCATTGGCGAAAACTTTGCAGCGCTCGTGGCCAAGATCGACACGTGTTTCATCCGCATGGTACTCCTCACGCTCTACGGGTCGCTTCACGAGCTCCAGAACGCACACAGGCTTCTCACCAACGCAGGAAATCCCGGACGTGCAAGGCCGTCCCTCGCGCGAAATACATCGTCGTTGAATAGTAGCCTGGCGGATCAAAAAAAGCAGCCTGCGCTGCTTGAAGACCTCTCGCTCGAGGCGCCTTCCATCTCGTCTGCTGCCGAAGCTGTTGCCACGCTAGAAGAAATTGACGAGAGGCTTTATCAAACAATTAGCTTGGCCGCGAGCAACGCGCAGGTCGTGTTCTCCGAGTTGACAAAGACAATCAGCAAAAGCGCTATGGCGTCCGCCACCACCAAACCCAGCGTGGTCCTCGAGCCTGCAGTGGCTGCAAAATTCAAGGAGTTGACACAAGTGTGCATGGCGTCGATGGAAATCACACGGCGGCTCGTGGCGAAGCTTGGTGTAATCCGCGAAAGCCAGGACCCGCCGTCGCGGCGCTCGTTTTGGGACGACATCAATCTTTTTCTCAAGGCTGTGATTCAGACGTTTTCGGCCGTCAAAGATATTATGCGCGATGCACCAATATTTAACGAGGTGCGCGGGTCTATGGCTAACTTGACCAAGACCACCAAGGAGCTCACAATCATTCTTGAGGCATCATCGTACAAGGCCATCTCCGATGCCGTGGGGCTGCTGCCAAACAACAACATGTGGCATATGAGCAATGGGCCGCCGGCGGTGCTCTCTTCAGCATCCCTGTCGGCGCTTCCGTCGGCTCTCCTGTCGTCAGCTCCGCCATCATTGCCCCCAATGGCACCCCTGGCGATGCCACCAACACCAGGTGTTAGTGCCTCTGTGCGTGCGCCCTTAGCAGCCACCGTCGGCACAACAGCGGCGCTGGTACTAATGCCTATAGACACCCAACATGGGCACGTGACTCCAAGTGTGAATCCATATTCGATGTCCCTATCGAGCTTGCCGCCGCTGGTGGCGACAGAGTTGTTTAATGGGGGGCTTCACACAGCGCCGGTGCAGTCGATGGAGCAGTATCACGCGAAAAATGTGAACCCATTCGACCGCATTTAGTGTGCGAATGCTGCATCTATTGCACAAGCGTACTACATGCGCTAAGCAACCAAAAAGGTGAACAGAGACATGGACAATGGGACGCTTTCCCTCGTTGTACTCACTTTTCGAGACTGGGGAATGTATTGAGGCGCATGCAATGCGACCCAAGAGGACCAGACAAAGGTACATTTCCGCGTGGAACTTCAGTGCCCAGCTCTGTGCTATAGACCACTCTGGAGTGGCACCTTGCTTTTTTCCACTGGACTTTTCCCTGGCCCCAGGCAGAAGACTACCCCAGAACATCACTACCCTTTTTGATGGGTGCCCTTCATTGATATTCTACGAGGAGTACCACAAACGCACACTCATCAATACGCCAATTCTGGATGAGACACAGAAACTGCCGTTGAAGGAGTCCTTCGATTTTCCCACTGCAAAAGAAGCAGCACATGCTGTTGGGAAGGACACGCGCCTACCTTCGGCCGAAACCGCTGCTCCTGAGCCTGAACGCGTGCCCAAACTCCCTAAAGATGACCTGCCGCAACTCAAGAAAGTGGACGCAAAAAGCGAGGAAGCCGCGAACGAAACACCAAAACATTCTATTGGTGGTGGTGAGCCCACGGCAGAGGCTTTCAAACCCAATGGGCGGATCTCTAGACGTTTTCATGGGGGGATTTGGAAAGAGGCGGCGCCAGCAAGCGAATGCGGGAGAACTGAGGGTCTGGGTACTGCTGCGCTTAAGCACACGGAGGACACGACGGGTTTTGAAATCAGTGCCAGCACTGTGAAAGACACGGTGTACCAGGGTCTTGGAGTGATCCGGCGCTCGCTCAAGCGCAGGTGCACAGGCCGACACCGTCAGATTCTCATTGAAGCAAGCCCATGGTCTAGAGCAAAAGACCCGTTCATCTCACGACTCACGCGCGAGGTCCAAGAGATCGAGGACCTCATTCTGGAGTTTCTAGAGACCTGGCCTGAGGCGTAGACTACGACGCGTTACCAGAATCGTGAAGGCGCCACACTGCATCCGCTGCAAGCAAATATATTGATGCTTCTGCATGGGATTGTGCTACGCGTCGCATGGTTTTTTTTGCAGGCTGGTTTTAGAGAATCAAGCTTCCCTTTCAAACTAAGCATATGGGACCATGGCTTGCTGCAAAGGCGTGGAGAAGCGTGCACCGGGGGATGCCGCGCTGTGCATAGAGAGGCTCGCGCAGACCGGTATTCCGGAGCTGGGCCGGGGATACCGCGGCGGCGCCGGTTTTTGCGGAGATGCCGCGGAGAACCCGCGGCGCCCTGCGCCTGGCGCGCATCCCCCGGATTCTCTTATCGGAGGTCTATATAAGGCGAGAGGTGCCCCAAATGTGAAACCCCCAAACAAAGCAAGCATCAAGAAACACGCAAAAATGTCAGAATTGCAAATCAAGCCTGCAGCGAATGGCTTCGGGTGCACCATCGGCTTGCCCCAGTACGCAAAAAACGACCCTCTGAACCTCAACGATGCCGACTTTCAGAAGTTGTACGAGGCAACGCTCACGTACCTTGTTGTGGTGCTTCCTGGGCTAGCAGAGCTCTCTCCCAAAAGCCAATACCTCTTGACTAAGCGCTTCGACCCCTCAATCCCGGAACCCAAGGGTGATGCGGGCGCCGGGTACGGCCATGGTAAGGAGTTTCGGCACACGCAGTCCGTGCTCAGAAAGGACGGCACCTCTGTGAAAACGCAGCCGCAGGTGCAGATCTTGGGCCAGGGGGTGTTTGCGGCCGACGAGGCGGGTAATGAGAACGGCGAGGAGATCAGACTTACGCACCCGTCTCACACATCGTTCCACAAAGACCCGTTGTCGGAAACCGAAATCCAGCAGAACCACCAGACCCGCTTCTACAGATGGCACATTGACTCAGCACTCTACGGCTTGCTGCCACCGTTGGTGACGACGCTTTTAGGCATCAAGGTGCCTCCCGCCACGCACATGCAGACGATCGACTACGCGGATGGGTCTGGCGATGAGTTGACGCTCACCCAAGGAGCGACGTGTTTTGTCAGTGGCGCCGCCGCATTCGACCGGCTTTCTGACCAGGAAAAGGCGTTTGCGTTAACCACGACTGTGGAGTACGCGCCACACCCCTATATCTTTATCTCCCCCGCCAAGGCTGAGAAGGACGGGCTCACGATGGTCTCAGAGGGCTTGGAGAAGCGTTTGGACGACTTGCCCGAGTGGGAAGAGGCCAAGATCAAGAAATTGCCCATGGTCTGGACGAACCCGGTCACGCACAAGCATCACTTGCAGATCCACGGGTGCTGTCTCTACAAGTTACACACAAAGAAGGGCAACTCCGTCGAGACATTGGATTTGGAGGATGCACGTGCAAAGGTGCGTACCTTGATGCGTCCGGCCATCGCTCCCGAGAATGTCTTGGCACACTCATGGACCGAGGGCGACTTGGTGATATTCTTTAACCGCGGTGTGTGGCACTCTGTGACTGGGGAGTTTAAGGGGGTCAAGAACGGCCTGGACGAAAAGCGGTTGATGCACCAGTGCAATATTGCCAGCGCCGCAGACCCGGTAACGGTCATGTGAGGTTCTGTATAGGCTTTGTCGATGAATGGGATGGTATACCTTTAAAGAAGTGTGGCTGTTGTAGGTCTTGGGGGCTGATATCGTTTCTTGGTTAGTGATTGGCGGAAGTAAAGACACAAGGTCGATATAAAGTCCAAGACTGGGTTATTCAAATGAATATCGTTTAGTTCTTGAGTATGGATGACTCCATCTGAGATCAGACCTTGACTTGAAGGAAGTTCTAGTTTGTCATTTACATATACATCATATTTAACTCATCGATATATTCGCTTGATGGGCTCGGGTGAGGATCCATTATACTAGAACGAATAAGCCGACTATTCTAGGTGTCACAAGTCTGAGTGCAGAGCTCTGCATAGCCTCATAAAGTCTTTGGCTATGAGAAGTGCAATGAAAAAAGCTTCCAGCAGAGGCCAAACCACGCCCAAATATACAAGGTAAGCTTCCCAAAAGAAGGACACAATGCTGGTATTCTGAAAGATATGTTAATCCAGCGACGGCGATCGCCATCAACTGAGCCATTGAGCAGAAACCGACCTGGAAGCCGTTCCAAAGCTCCGTTTATTCCAGCATGTGTTGGTTGAGATACGATGCCGACTCCCCAAAAAACACGGCATATATGGTCTGGCACTGAGGGCCGAGATATTTCTAGAGCATCTCGTAACCAACCTCTTGATTTGCTGTGCGCTCGTCACCTCGCTCAAAGGGGCAGGCGTGTGCATTGCTTGTACCGAAGAAAGCCACTGTCCAGCAATCACCCGACGGAAAAGCCCCGCAGCCCGTGCTCCTTTTCCACCATCACCAAGCTGGATCTCCAGGCTGGCTAAAGTCATGTGACCAGGCAGAGAAACTGTGCCGCCGCCGCCCAAGAAGCCGTCTGCTCAGCAGACGGCAGCGTCCAGATAGGTGTGGACTGGTGGCATGCAGATCAGCCATCTGACAATCTGAGGCATCGGGCTCTAGAAACTTTCCTTCCAATTTCCACAGCGACCAGCAGAAATGGGCCGCCCAGGGCATCAGTCATCTACCACAAGCCCCCTTTTTCTTGAGACGGCGCCGTATGGACAGAAGCCGGGCGGCTTTATCAGCAGTGGCAGCAGCCAGAACGTATTAGAGCCCTCCTACCCCCCTTGAAAAAGGGGCCCCGGGGCAAAAACCTCAGCCAGAAAGCCCATGACGCTCCCCACGCCCCACCGGCCTTGGCTGCGCACGACCTGCGCGATACCCATAGTTCGCATCACCCCGTCACCGAGTCCCTCACCTCCACCATACAATTGCACAACATGCGGGGAAGCTACGTGACCATTGCCACGTGCAACCTTAACCAGTGGGCGCTTGACTTTGAGGGCAACCGCGACCGTATTATCGAGAGTATCCGACAAGCCAAGCAGCAGAACGCCGTGCTCCGAGTGGGCCCTGAGTTGGAGGTGTGCGGCTACGGCTGCCTCGACCATTTTGCCGAGAACGACGTGTACCGCCAGTCCTGGCAGGTGTACGCGGAGATTTTGGCGCACCCGGACACCCGGGACATTCTCGTGGACATCGGCATGCCCGTGAGCCACAAGCTGGTCAAGTACAACTGCCGCGTGGTGAGTTATAACGGGCGCGTGCTCTACATCCGCCCGAAGTTGCACCTTGCCAACGACGGCAACTACCGGGAGATGCGCTACTTCACCCCCTGGGGGAGATTGCGCCACCACGAGCCGTACCTCTTGCCGGGGCAGATCCGGCAAGCAACGGGCCAGAAGACCGTCCCCATTGGGGACGTGGTCTTGGCGACCGCAGAGACTCGCATCGGCGCGGAGACATGCGAGGAGTTGTTCACGCCGCAGGCGCCGCACGTGGCGATGGCGCTCGACGGCGTCGAGATCATCACAAACTCGCTGGGCCTGCATCACGAGCTTCGTAAGCTTGACACGCGGCTCGAGTTGATTTGCGCCGCTTCCCGCCGCTGCGGCGGCGTGTATGTGTATGCCAACCAGAAAGGCTGCGACGGCGACCGCTTGTACTACGATGGGTGCGCATGCATCGTAGTCAACGGCCAGATGGTGGCCCAGGGCGCCCAGTTCTCACTCGCCGACGTCGAGGTCGTGAGTGCCACGGTCGACCTCGATGACGTGCGCGCGTACCGCAGCCTGAAGCTGGCCGCGCTCCAGGCCGTGACCCAGAACACGCCCTATCACGCTGTGGAAACGGACATCGAGTTGTGCCCCGAGGCACGTCTCTTTGACAGCTCCGTCAGGCCCACACCGCCCGCGGCAATCAGATACCACACGCCGCTGGAGGAAATTGCGCTCGGGCCGGCATGCTGGCTCTGGGACTACTTGCGCCGCTCGAAAACGGCGGGCTTCTTCTTGCCGCTTAGTGGGGGCATCGACTCGTGCGCCACCGCAGTGATTGTCCACCTGATGTGCCGGCTAGTCCATGCGGCCGTGGCCGCCGGCGACGCGCTGGTGTTGGAGGACCTTCGCCTGGTGGTGCACGACACGGAGTTTCTTCCTTCCACACCACAGGACATCGCGAGCCGCATCTTCTACTCGGCGTTCATGGGAACGGAGAACTCGTCCGTGGAAACAAGGCTGCGGGCCAAGGAGTTGGCGGCAAAGATCGGCGGCCACCACGTTGACTTGGATATGGATGCGCTCGTCGCCGCGGTCGTGCGCGTGTTCGAAGTCGCCACGGGAAAGCGCCCCATCTTCAAAATCTTTGGGGGCACGCAAACAGAGAACCTCGCGTTGCAGAACATCCAGGCGCGCTTGCGCATGGTCCTCAGTTATCTCTTTGCCCAACTCTTGCCGTGGACGCAGAGTCGCGTGGGTGGGTTGCTCGTGTTGGGATCTGCAAACGTCGACGAGTGCTTGCGTGGGTACTTGACCAAGTACGATTGCCTGAGCGCCGACTTGAACCCAATCGGAGGCATCTCTAAGACCGACTTGAAGCTGTTCATTGGCTGGGCGGAAGGCAGCTTTGATATGCCCATTCTCCGCGCATTCCTTGACGCAACACCGACTGCAGAGTTGGAACCCATAACCGAGAACTACGTGCAGCTGGACGAGGCCGACATGGGCATGTCGTATGCAGAGCTTGCCGTTTTTGGCCGCTTGCGTAAGGTTGACAAGTGCGGGCCCGAGCTGATGTTCGTGAAATTGTACCACGAGTGGTCGCGGCCGCCGTACAACTACCTGCCCGAGCTCGTCGCGGAAAAGGTCAAGCGGTTTTATTTCTTCTACGCAGTGAACAGACACAAGATGACGACGATGACACCGGCATACCATGCCGAGCAGTACTCGCCAGACGATAACCGCTTTGACTTGCGCCCGTTCTTGATCAACCCGCGGTTTCCGCTCGCAAGTAAGAATATCGATGCGATTGTGGCCAAGATCAACGAGCTGGACAAGGGGCTCGAAAGCACCAGCTTGGGAATTGATTGAATGTGGGGAACATGAGAGCGGGGGTCTAGGTGTGTATTTGGCCGCCCCAGAGCGAGGTGACCCGGCGCTGAGTTTGCGGGTCTGGGCCGCTGAACCTGCGCGTGAACTCATAAAGGCTTGTTGCTACCTGATGTGGGATATCCTCGTGAAGAAAGTGACCAGCGTGGGTCGAGTTGTTGAATACCACGAGCTGAAACTTGCCCTGCATCTGGCCAATGGTCAACTGCCTATCCAAGGTCTCGTTGCTCGATAGCACGAGCAACTTCGCGAGGCTGTGTTTAGAAAAGCCGCACGCTAGAAATTTCTGCGAGAGACCGGCAAACCACGTGTCCCATGCCAGCGCCATATCTGGGAGACTGGCTTTCCATGCGAAGCCTCCACTGGCTGCAGGCTCGAGCAACTCGGGCACGCTGATTTTGGCTGACTCCTCGTTGCGTAGGATCCGTGTCTGTAGATGCCACTGTACTGCCTGGGCGTGAGTTCCAAAATGACGCGGCCGTTTGTTAAGGAAGACCGCCATTTGCATTAGTGACTGAACAGCTGTTTCCTCGACAATGTCCACGACTACCAAGCCCCGGATGTCATAGGTCAGATCCGGGAACTTGCTCACGTAGTCCGTGAGCACCGCACCCCCGAGCGAGTGGCCCACTAAGCAAATGGGGCTTTGTGAACGATGCCGACTGCTGAACTCACTCAAGACAAAGGCAAAGTCGCTTGTGAAGTCCAGCAACTCGTATCTGTGACTGGTGGGCCGCGTGTCTCCATGGCCCCTGGCGTCATAAACAAATACCCCCGGGGCTTCGCGCTTACTGCAGTGTTTACGAAGATGCTTCGCTAAGCACCAGAATGACATTGCCGAAGACCCGGCTCCGTGGTGGCACACGAAAATAGGCGCGTTCGGTGATGCCGCGGGTGCATAGAACGTGCTGAACATGAGACCCGAGTCGGGGTTCGTGTATGTTTCCTGGATAGAAAAGATGCTTGCTTTCGCCGCGCCAACTGCGGTTCCGTCCTGTGGCATTTGCGCTGAGTCCGCTGCGGCGTTGTCTTGGAATCCGTCCAGATTGTGCGTTTCTTGGGCTGCTTGAGAAGGCACCTCAGCCACGGGGTCCAATCCCAAATTCTGGGCACGTTTGAGCATCGCTTGTTTTTGAAACCCGCTCATGTCAATGTACGAGTCGTACTGCTGATAAAAAGACAGAATTTCTTTTATCTATTTGCGGGGCCTGGTGCTTCTTCTTCCCGCGCCCCAGACGGCTTGGTCTTGCAGAGGAAGCGAGCGTTACGTTGCCTGCAGGACCAATATCTCATCACATCACCAACGCAAGAGCTTGAGCTTCGACCATACGCTTCTACTCAACCCAGCATGACGGCCGGCTCGCTGACGCCGGATTTGACTCGCCACTTCGAAAGCATGGCATTAGCCGTTTTTGTCGCGTTCCGGGCCTTGGAAATGGGCGAGACCCCAGTGGCATGTGTCTTCGTACACGGGCCCTCTCAGACGATTCTAAGCTATGGCTGCAACGACACAAACCGGTCTCTCAACGGCACGCGGCACGCGGAGTTTCTTGGCATCGATGAAATTTTGCAAACACATGATCTTTTAGGGGCTCTGGCCGAACAGGTGGCCGCTTTTTTTGCAGATGTCTGGCTCTACGTGACCATCGAGCCCTGTGTAATGTGTGCTCTGGCCCTCCTCCAAATCGGCATCAAGCGAGTATACTTTGGTGCTTCTAACGATCGCTTCGGAGGCAACGGTACCGTGATCAAGGTACAAGGAAATGCCTCTTACAGGACTGTGGGCGGGATCTTGAGGTCCGAGGCTATCACACTTCTTAGAAACTTCTACATCCAGGAAAACGAGAGCGCACCAGTGCCAAAGGTGAAAAAGAATAAAGACATTGAAGGGAAAGAATTTCCAGAGAATCTCGATTTCCGCTTGTACTTGGCTGAACCAGAGTTCAAGGAGGAATTGGGAGAGGCTCGGCTCGCTCGCTTCTACCACGCCCCAAATCCACATCAAGAGATCACGCCTGTTGTTGGAAAGAAGTATGTGTTTAGCGAATTAATTACGGTGGATTGTGTAAAGCGAATTCCAAAGTTTCAGCTGCTTTACCCTGGCTCAGCCTGTGATATTGCAGAAGATATCAAGCATCTCGATTCTCTTTTGCCTGAAGTCGATGACGATGGGGTAGTTCAGTTGGAAGGCAGATCAGAAGCAAAAAAAAGAAAAATTGAAGGCTTGTCATGACCACCTTGGGTTTCGCAGGGGTAAATTCTGTCTGTTCATATCATGGTTAAGTATGCGGAAACAATGGCCATGAATATTGCAGATTTGTTTGAGTTTTGTGCAATTTGATTATTGCTCCCGAAAATACAAGTCAAAGGATCCACAATTCTTAGTTCTCCTTGGTGGGGATGATAAACATGACTCTTTTGTCCTGGAGCAAGCACTTGCTTGTGATGTATGCTTTGACTCTTATGGCCAGCACTTCTTTTTTCTGTATTAGTCTTGTGAAAGCTTTAAGTGTCGGATGAAAAAACTTCTGGTTGGTATTTCCCCGAAGTTTTTTCAAAAGAAAAAAAGTGACCCAATGCACCTCTAAATCAAATGTCTGTTTGATTTGCCAAGCTACCCTGTTTTTGCGAGGGGGATCCTTTCTATCAGCGTTCCCATATGAATGCAGAAATGGTGAATAGGTGAGTAGAATGAAGACCCAAATTTTCATGTCAACATACACAGTTGAATCAGACGAGAGATGATGCAATAAAAGTCGTGCATATGATTTTTTTGTAAAAACTTTTAACATTACCGGTATCCACTAAGAATACTCCTTGAATTTCATTTGCGGTTGATTTTCTGATTCTCCTGGGAGGAAATTTTTTCCGGAGTAATTTTGAGCGTGGCCTTGCGGAATGAGTGCAGCATTGAGCCTCAGCCAATGTATTTCTATGAATTTTAACCTATATTGTAGACAGAATAATTTATAGCTTATGGGACGTGTGCCAAAAGTGATTTTTTGAACAACCATGGTCTGCTAAAGAAATGCGAATTCTTTAATGCTAGCTATGGCTCATGTGGAGTAAAGAAATTAATGACGGAATATAACAATAAGCCAGCAAAATTAGATAAGATTGCTTGATATTTTTGAAAGCCCTCAATGTTTTGTACTGACAAATCTAGCAGAGTCGTGAATAGAAAAGACCCGACGAAATATTGAGAGAAAAAAAACATGTTGCAGGCGTTACAGTGAGCAATACCGTTTTGAAAAAAAAACTGAGGCTTCAGAGAAAGTCTAAGCTGAGAAAATTTTGCTTTACTACGATTCCGGCATTGAATATCACAATGGAACGGCTCGAATTTCTGTACGAATTCTTCGCACATACCATGAAATATCTTGAAAAGAAGGGCCACGAGAATTTTCTCCCGCTTCCAAACTTTTTAAAAAAAAAAAACAGAATATCTACATTCTGTTGCAAAATCAATATTTTATCCTCAATTTTAGTTAAGTTATTCTACTGGTCAACAACTGTCTGAGGTTCGCGCTAAATTCTCGTTCTTCTTCAAAACACACTGTAGTAGCAGCGGAGAAAACCTGAAGAACTCAAAACTAGCTCGACTTTCCTAAAGTTCAAGAATCAGCACCTCAGCCCGGTAGTGCCGATATCAAGGAAATGTAAAGATGATCTATCTATTTCAGGATTTGAAAAGGGCTGCTAGCTGCATACTAATAATTTTTTGATCCAAAGGAATCTTGAGAAGCTGACTGTCCAAATGCGATAATTTAATAAGCTCTTTTCAAGTCGTTCTCCAAGGCGTGGGACAACTACTCGAATGTGTAACCAGCGCTGCACCCCGCGACAATATAGATATACCATACAGTCTCGAGTGCACATAGATCCTCGTTTCGGGCATGCGCTTTTGACAAAGTTGCATTGTGCATATTATGTGCCAATGCAAGTATAAAAGCCAATATGATGCCCCTTTTGTACGAGATACCCCGTCTAATCTTCATCCCTTGGACTAGTTTTTTCCGACCAGCAACATCAATCTTGGGACTTAGCCACTCTTTATTCATACCGACCCTTTTCACTCATTACCCTCTGTCCATGAAATTTGCAACCTGTGCGTTCCTCGCCTCTTCCTTGGCAGTTGTATTAGCCGATGTTATTGTTGAAGAAGTCATTGCTGTGATTATCCCAGCAACCAAAACATACTATACGACTGTTAAAATCAAATGCGATGACAACTCCCAAAATGTAGCAATGCAAACGGAGATACCCGACGAAAATATCTATGTGAGCAGTGTTGATCTTGATGCTGCTGCTCCGCCACTCTATTCAGATGTCACTGACGTCGTAACAACCACAATTTCAACAACCGCGGTCAGCGTGGCCAGTGGGATCCTATATTCGGGCGACGCCGCCTGGTTCGAGACTGGCTTAGGTGCTTGCGGATGGGAAAACTCCGACACCAACAGTGTGGTTGCTCTCGGCCACGGTTTTTATGACGAGTACACGCCAGGCACTAACCCCAATGAGAATACTCTTTGTGGTCGCAAGCTTCGAGTGTGGTATGAGGACCGGTACGTGGATGTGGCCGTTGTGGACAGATGTGTGGACTGCAAGCCTTATGACTTGCTTCTTTCTCCCGTAGCTTTTGAGTCGTTTGCTGCAAAACTGATTGGCCGTATACAAGTCACGTGGGAATGGACTTAGAAACTTATTTCGGATATTGTGAAACCATTTCTTGATTTAAAATGGTTTCAAAGTTGTTGTTTTTTTGATTTCAGGGTTTTAGCACCCTTATAATAATATGGATGCTCTTTTATCTTCTTAAGTCACACATACACTAGATTTAGGGGTTGTAAATCTGGCTATCAAGAAGGCCTGCTATATATACCGTTGGCGTTTAGAATGTAGCCTTTTTCACCACAAACTCACACGTTCCAAAACTTGAGTATACGAAAAGAGAATTTAATTAGCAGCGGGCAATGATAGTGGTCATTAAAGCAACACCAATTTCTTTTTCTGACGAAAGAATTTGTTTTGCACGTAAATTCAAGAGAACCCTCAAGGACGCCAGACTCGGCCATCTGATATGAGAAAAAGCTTTCGAAAGCAGGTATATATCTATCAACTTCAATATTATAGGGCTTTCAGTTATTCAATATCTCTTAAGCACCGTTCAAAATATCTGAATCAACTCCATATTCTGGAAATTGTGCTGGAACTTTATGCTTGATGAAGTCAAAGAATACGCAAAGATTCACCGACGTAGCTAACTCGACTCTGCTAGACGAACATTGAACCTTATATCATGCTTGTTAGGTCTAGGGGACATAAACTATAGATTCTTTAGATGGGCGCAGAAGGCGAAAAATCAAATGTCAAAACTGAAATTATTTACTCGACAAGCAAAATGTGGGATTCATGCCAGAGGAAATAAACTTTGTAAGCACAACAGCCCCTGATCTTACTACCGGAATTGCTAAAAGAGCATAAATAGCGCCGACTGGACTCAAAGCAGGAGATTTATACTTGAATAATCACGGTTATGGGCGTCAGTCAGTATGGTAGATTTGTTGTGACAATTAAGAATCACCTCTTCTGGTTCAAAAGTTGTATTTACCTTGACACTCTACTGGAGTTCAGTTTGGAAGTCCGAATACTCAAAAAAATGAGGCCTCTCAAGGAAACAAAAATCTTGCATCAATTGCAGATATACTGAACTGGTGCCTGACATACATTCATTACCATAACAACAATAAGGCATGTTACCAATGCTCCACGATAAACTACCTTGAATGTTCACATTTTATATTTTGCTGACTATTTACATGCGGAAAGAGCTGATGTAATGTTTCTAGTGTTTTCTAATGTCTCTTAACCGCATGAATTACAAGACAATTCAAATCTCATACTGGTGTTTATTACAAATTTGTACATGTTGTGCAACATAGAAGGGCGTGTGGCGCAGTTGGTAGCGCGTTCGCTTCGCATGCGAAAGGTCTCGGGTTCAACTCCTGACTCGTCCATTTTTTTGTCTTTTCTCTCGCGTTTATTTAGCACTCAGGAGATTTGTCTGCAAATTTTTTCGGAATATTTCTCTTGTCAAAAGTCCATCGAGGAGACAATACAATAACGTAAGATACATTAGTGGAAAAAGCCTCACACATAGTGACCCTTCCGTCTAGTGTTAGAAGACTTGTAAATTATATAAGATAGCCACTCAAACCTGTTTACCTACATTTATATTGGTCTTTCTATTATAAATCAAAACACTAGTTTCATAATGAAGAGTCCAAGAAAAATACGAACTCTGAATGGGGGCCATTCTAGGGGATTTGAACGCACATTCTTAGATTTGGATGCTAATAACGGAGAACAGAAAACCAGAATTAGAAAAATGTACAAAATCACATTAAATATCGTTTGCAAGATAACTTTGTTTATGTTTCAAATATGTCATGAAGCTATCTTCGAGCAACTCAAAGAAGAAGGTTTGTTGAAAGAAAAAAAAAATGGCTCTTGAAGTATCAAAAATGGTATGCTCGAGTTTGAGGATCAGATCAAATATTTACAGATAAGGTCCAATCTAAAAATTGTATGATTTTCTTTGAATTCTTCACCAAAATAGGGTGAGTCACAAAAGATAATGTGTTTCAATTCATGGGGAACGCTCGGTATTGCTAAGAGCCACTATCCAAATTTCGCCAGAAATCAGAGACAGCGCAAGGTCTATCAATACTTTAGTGAGAAAAGCCACTACTGAATATCGCAAGCTAGGGTTCGAGGCAGACGTGCAATATTAGGTCATGGGTTACACAGATTTACAAGTAAGTTAACTTTGCTAAATTTTGTAAGAGTTGAAATTTTGACAGAACCCCACAAGATATCAGATAGATACGTGCATCGGTTCAATTCTTTTTGCATGGAGGAGCAATTGCTATCTTTTTGAAAAGAAGTGGACATCTGAATCAGAAAGCAGCTCATGACATCGACAGAGAACCTAGAATGACTTTGAGCTTGATGCTTTTGAACTGATTGATTTCTAAAAGAATTACCTTTAGACTTTGCGTGTCACACACCAAGTATTTTGCGAGCCAACGTATGAGCTTGAGGCTTTCAACAAACGAACCATCAATAGGACACATATTGATTTTATTTTGGAAAATCTCATGCGTGTAAACTTCAATTGTTTTAGACTTCAAAATGCACATTTAGCAGAGAAAACACAGACGGATCATATGGAACTTTATTCTACTTTACTTCAAACAATGGGAACCGGTAGGGAACGCACAGTAATGTTTTATATGGTCCACAATCCCTCGACTTAAGTTTCGGTTCTTTGAACCCAGCTCTCACATATGATCATTAAGCTACATGGACGATATTCTCTCGGTGTGCAGCTAGATAATATCCAGCAAAAGGACAGAGCGCAAGGGCTAATTAGAGAGTCTCCCTGGCAAATCTGAGCCTGTTTAAGATTCAAACAAGCCTTGGGCGTCACCATTTCATTATATCGCTCATTTCTGAATGAAAACTGAACAAGCCAGATGAGTAAATACAAACTACTCGAACTCCAAGAGAAATGTGTTTTGTGTTGATCTTGCCTCCTGCAGCCATTGCCAAGTTCAGTTTCCAGTTCTTCATCGCATATCCAGGGACAGTCTAGTCATACCAGTCAGTTCTACGCAATCAATTCAGAAATTGCGCGACATTCTTGGAAAGAAAAGAAAAGTAATGCTGGCGGGTGCAACAAAGATGTTAGTATTGTTTGATACAAGAATGTGTATTTTTGTTGAAGAGGAGGTATTTGATGGTTTAGAAGAGCTGAAAAAACTAATATGCCGAGGTAGAGCTAAACAAAAACTTTGGGCGAAGCGCCAATTTTGGGTTACAATTCATGACTCGAAGCCTCCGTGCCAGTAGTGAGAGAACCTTATTCTCGGAGGATAAATAATCAATTCGAATTAAGTGTGTCCATATGGCTTGGGTGCTACGGCAACATGGATGGGTTTTGAAAAAAGTCACAAGCACTCCCCTGATTTACATGTGCAATGCAGTCGGAAGTGTGCAAACACATCTCATTTCTTTGAAAGACGTGCCCTTCTTCCCGTAGTATGCCGCCTTTGGGAGCACCATGGCCAGTACTAGGACCAGCACGCTTTGAGAATTATATAGTGCTTCTGTCCACCTGCAGGGAAGCCTGCCACAGCGCGTAGTAACGATGCAACCAGGTATTGTCATTCAATCAACCGCCTTCTTCTTACAACACCACAGTCCCTAAAATACAACAAAAGACAAGCGTCAAAAAAAAAACACTAGCCCCAAAAGACAAAAACACCATAGTTTTGCGCAAATGGGCACGCTTTTTGGGATTATTTCAGTGCACTTTGCATGTATATATCTGGGCCATTGGACTATAGCTGCATTCTCCAGGTGTATAAAGCAGCTGGTGCGGTAAGCATCAATGGCCCAATTTGCCTCGGGCTCCATACGCTTCTTCTATCAAGATGCACCAAGAATCTACCAAGAACAGACCAAGAATAAATCAAGGACAACACCAATTGAAGAATGGTTCCCAGGGACCCGCCCGGACCGAGGCACACACAAACGGGGACCGAGCATCAGACATCACGCCTGCACACAGAATGCACGCGCCGGCATCGTCGCGGCACGCCGCCCAACCATCACCAATTTCTTCCCCACTACTATGGACTCTGATGACGACTTCATGGACCACGGGTCCGGCGGCGAGCTGCGTGCGGCGCTGCAGTCACCCGAGCCGCAGGGAATGGCCAAGCGTACGCGGCTGCGGGCACCCGAGACCGCGCTCAAGGGCGCCTCCGGCGCCTACGCCTGGGAGGACGAATATCAGCGCACGTGGGACGTAGTCAAGGAAGACGGCGCCGAGGGCCGGTCGCTAGAGCAGCTCGTGCAGCACACAATCGAGCAGCGCAAGCAGAAAATCATGAAGCACGCGGCGGCGCCGTTCCAGCGCGGGATCATCCGCACCTTGGTGGTGGTGCTCGACGGGCTGCGCACGATGCTGGACAAAGACCTCCGCCCGACGCGCTTTGCGTGCCTGCTCGCGCTCCTCCAAGACTTTGTCGCGGAGTTTTTTGACCAGAATCCAGTCGCGCAGATGGGTATTGTCGTGATGCGCAACGGCGTCGCCGCGGTGCTCTCTGAGGTCAGCGGCCTGCCGCAGCACCACTTGGACCGCATCCGCGCCGCCAAGGCGCGCCAGCACAATCGCTGGGAGCCCAAGGGCGACCCGCTGCTCCAGAACGCGCTCGAGCTCGCACGGCTGCTCTTGGGGCCACCGCCGCCCCCCGCACACGCCGCGTCGCGCGAGGTGCTCCTCATTTTCGGTGCCTTGTTCACGCTGGACCCGGGCGACATCCACGCCACCATTGCTGCGCTTGCGCGCGAGCATGTGCGCGTCAAGGCCATTGGTCTCCTGGCACACGTGGCCGTGTGCCAGGAGCTCGTGCGCCGCACGAATGCCCCGGCGCTGGCGGGCCCGCGCTCCAGCGCCGCCCTCGACCGCTTCTACGGTGTCATAATGAATGAGCACCACTTCCGCGAGTTGCTCATGGACTGCGTCGAGCCGCTCGCCGTGCCGCGCCAGGCCCCTGTGGCGGGTGCCGAAGCGCCGGCCGGCGTGCCGTTGCTCCGCATGGGGTTCCCCCTGCGCCGCGCAACCGCTGCGGGCGCGGGCAACTTCCCGGCGCTCTGCGCATGCCACCCGACGCTCGCGTCTGCTGCGCTGCGCGATGCGGTCGACGTGCGGCCCGTGCCGCTGCACGACGAGCATCCGGCGGTGCGGGCTGCTTACACGTGCCCGCAGTGCCGCAGTACTGTGTGCCTGCTCCCAGCAGTGTGTCCGGTGTGCGGGCTCATGTTGATCCTATCCACGCACTTGGCGCGCCTGTACCACCACTTGGTCCCGCTCGCCGCGTACGCGGATGTGCCCGTGGCCCCTACATATGCCAGCTCGCACTGCTACGGTTGCCTCCTACAGTTCCCGGAGGGCACGGCCGATGCACTGGCACTGGCATTGAGCTCCCGCTACCGCTGTGCAAAGTGTAGCCACGACTTTTGCATCGACTGCGATGTGTTTGTCCACGAGTTTCTTCACAACTGCCCGGGGTGCGAGAACGGCGTTTGAGCAAGGCCACTTTATGCTTCGTCTTTGTAAATGGGCCAGAAACCGTGTGACTGTCGCCCAGACTGGCACGTTTTCTACAGAATGAGATCCGTCGCAGTCGTTGAATTGCGCCTGCTTTGTGTGCTGTGGGGCTAGAAGTGAACTCCAAAACCTCTCGTTTCTCGTGGCTTGCAGGAAGTTGTCGGGCCAAAGGAAGCATGTTTGCTCGTCCCGAAGCCACGCCTCGTAAGCCAAATTGGCATGTGCGTCTGGAGGATCTGAGGCAATACCTGTACGGTCGCTGTCCAAAACTCCTGCGCGTGGTATTTCTTTTGCCATGGCATGCTGCTTGCTTCACTCAAAAATAAAAGAAATCAGGTGAGTTATCCGAAATCGGGATGTATTTCAAATGCTCCACAACCTCCTGCATTTGTAATTCTATCCCATTCCCTCCCTATGCTCCCAAACATGACCAGAGACCCAAAATCGGACCTTATACCTTTGAAAAGGAATTGTGTCTAGTCATTAGTTTTGGTTCCTCAAGGCTCCGCTTGGGCGTGGTCCGGCGTGATTCTGTGACGTAACCTTACATGCTTTTTTTTTTCCATACTGATTTGCACGTTCTACGAAACATGACGAAGGAATGTCAATGCATGCTAACAAGACCATCAGTCAGATTGCAGGATTTTAGTTCTATTTCACTATATATCCGTTATTGGGGTCTTTAGAAGAACTGATCGTCAGCAGTACCACCAATAATTTAACAGATAAAGGGAGAGGCTAACTTGAGCTTTGAGCCCAACATCGCTCATTTTTGGGCCGGAGCGTAAGTTTTGAAATATACGCAATTTGATCTTTCCACGCACAGAGCGTCAACATGAGGCTAATTAAGCCATCAAAATCTAGGTCATTAGAAATATATATCGTAAAGTTGTGAATGCTTTTCCGGCAAACTGCCCTTCTCATGCTTCTTCTCGGGGTCCATGTATTGCAAGCTTAAAACATGGAAATCACTTGACACATGCAGGAGTAGAGTCATGCCACCGATGTTGATAGCTTTTACACCAAAGTGTTTGTCATCCAGGATCGAAATGTCCTCCAGAATCAACAAATTTATGCCCTCGTCTATAGTTTGCTTTAAAAACATTTTATTTGGTTTTGCAGGACCTCAAAGCTCTAGTGTTACCAAGCCTCACCCTTTCTATTGTAATTCACTCTCGATTGATATATATTTCTTAATAAACTGGCTTCATGGTATATTATCACAGAAACGAGCTTAGTTTTATGCACCTAGAAGTTCAATGATCATTTTGTTTCAGCTTAAGAAGCTTTGCCGGAAAATAAGAACTGGACTTTCTAACTGTTTAAAGTTCCTCACGATTCGACACTCTCATCCGTACTTAATTGAATCCCCCCCTCCACTCCCCCCACCCCCTTTCGTAACAATATTCACCCGCATACTAGGAACAAGAGAACATGGTTTGAATCCCACCACTTGTGATTGAGACTACAATAAACTGAGGTCGATATTTGCAGCATGAAAAAAAAAATCCTTCAAAAACACCCATACAGAGTGTGGGTCGCATCCGGAATGTGCTTTTGAAACTTCGCCTCTTTGACTGTGACAGTTTGGAATTGAGCTTCTAGCAATAAATAGATACAGAATCAAAAATAAAAAGAGATCAGCCGAATTTTGGATTCAATATTATATGCTTTACAGTAGAGAGCAGACGAGGGTAACCAACATGGGAAATAAATATCACAAGTCGTAGGCCTCAATTTCATGCAGTAATTTCAGACCGAATAGAACAAATTTGATCTATTTGGGATTAATACAAATAGCCATTAATACTTATGTGAACAAAGCATGCATTTTATTGAAACTGATCTCATTGCTCTACGTAAATTGTCCTTCTTGTTGGTTGATATAGAATGGGAATGACTTCTTTAAGCCAACGGTGAGAATTTTGAACAAGCTGTTGCTTTGTCAACGGAAGATAAAAGGTTTTGAGAAAAAGACAGGAGTCGAACTATGTGATTGTCGCTATAGATAAATTTGTGGTTGCGTTTGGTGGCGCAGAAAATATCAAAGCGCACTACATAGTCCAAAGTTTATAGCTTTTGAATGAAATCACATCGACACAATTTTGAATATTATATACTATACATTGTCCAGTTCTACTTGCTGCCCCATGCGGATGAGTCACCGCCACCAGAGTTCAGGCCCCAAGCAGAATTGCCGCCTGTTTGATTACCCCACGAGGACGACTTCCCAGATTTTCCCCATGCAGAGCTACCACCCTTGTTGTTGCCCCACGTAGATCCACTTCCACTCTTCTGATTGGATCCCCACGCTGAGCCACCCCCGCTTCTTTGATTTGACCCCCACGTCGAATTACCACCACCAGCTGCATTAGAGCCCCATGCAGAGTTACCGCCAGTGTTTTGATTAGATCCCCACGTGGAGTTACCACCGGCATTGTTACCGCTGCCACCCCATGCAGAGCTACCGCCACCGAAGCCCCATGAAGAAGCACCGCCTCCGGTATTAGAGCCCCACGTAGAGGCACCGCCTGAGCCCCACGACGAAGCGGCTCCGCTTGATCCCCAGGCCGAAGCATTACCGCTAGCTGCGGAAGGTGTTTTTCCTCCCCAACTGGATGCAGCGCCACCATTGACAGATGGAGTGGCACCACCCCACGCCGACCTTGCTCCCGAGGAGAATGCAGGTGCCAGTGAAAGGGCCGAGCCTGGGCCTGAGCGCGAACTACCATCTGCTGCGCCAATGAAGCGCAAATATGGGATGCTCTCACCCCGGATGAGAACACTCAACTTGGTCTTGTTAACTTTCACTTTCTTTGATTTAGTGTGTAATTCGATTCTTGCGTCAACGTCATCTGTCTCGACGACTTTGCCCATTAGACCCTTATGATTACCGCTATTGATGACAACATCTTTGTAGATCAACTTATCACGACCACCGCTGCGCATTTTCGAGCCAGGTGCAGCCATAGGTGCAAGCTTTAAGTTTGGGTTCATTCGGCTCAAGTCCGGACCTAGACTTTTGGAAACCATCGAGTTTTTGGTGGAGACGGTGTTGACATTGAGAGCGTTGGTAACGAAAATGCCTAAGTTTTCATTGAGCTCGTGCGACTCGATAAACAAGATATTTTTGTGAATGTGCAAGATGGTACCCTCCTTTCGCTTGTCGCCACCAATCTCCTTCACGGAGTCACCGACGTTTATTGTGAGGCCACTTTTGTCAGTAGCAACTTGCTCTCTTCTAGACAATTTGAGCTTTGCGGCAATACCGGTGGGTTTTGCCTCTACAACACGGCCGTCTGCGGTGAGAATTCCATAGAATCCTGTTTCGGCCCTGACAATGACACCAAAAGTGGAGGCGTTAAGCTGAACCAAATCTTTGATCTCGTACTTGCTGTTCACCATGTCAACACTAGTTGATGAGTCAGTCGCCTTGATGAGATAGTTTGCGAAAACGCGCACATCTTCTCTGGTCTGGTCACTCAACAACACGACGGACTCGCCATCGATTTTGATCACCAAACCAGTCTGATCGGTATGCTTTCCGCCCACGACCTTTACGTGATCACCTAGAGAGAAGACCTTGCGCAAGTCGCTGGCAGTCACAGTCAACTCCTGGTTGACTAACTTTGAGTCACCAGCGTATGTAACGATCATGGTGACTTCGTTAAGCGAAACGCCTGTAACCTTACCGGTAGTCTTTGCCTGCTCGCCGCGACGTATTTCGACATTGTCGCCAGGCTGGAACGCGTTTGAGCGGCTTCCATCAGCAGACTTGCTGTTCTTCAAAGAAGCAGCCACAACCGCAAGATCCAATCCGTCTTCTTCGGTGGCACCGGTTTGAAAGCGGTCCAACTCCTCCAAGCTTGGGTGCACGTCTTTAGTTTGAATGTACTGCAACTTGAAGTCTTTGAGAAGGAAGCCCTCGACAAACTCCTCGCCCCTGTATACATAGGCTCGAGGCCCCCTTCCTGGCTGCAAATAGTCCGAGTCATAGGTCCGCGCCTCCTGCTCACTGAAAAGCCGCGGGATGGGGCGCACCTTCAGTCTAATGCGCTTTCCGTCTGGGGTGAAGTCATCGTTCTTTCCGTAGTCCAAGCGCGGTACCAACTTACAGCGCACCTCTAATCCGTTCTCAGAAAGGTTATCGACAATGGCCAAGTCGCCCTTGTACTTTCCGCGGGAAATGCGCACGTAGATACCGGGCACGATCTCGACGTCCGACGACTTGACTTGCTTGAGCAAGTCTGGGTACTCGCTCACAGGCACAATAATGCGCTGGGTCGCATACACATTGACCATTCCCGTGAGCGCTTGCTGGATCGCCTCCGGCTTCTTGGCCTCAATATAGATATAGCCCTTAAATGCGTCACGCTGGAACACGGACAAGAGGTCGAGCGGACGGCCCAGGCGCGCCAAAGTGCGTTTCTTTTCGTGGAGCTTACGCACCAAGTCCTTTTCGCGGCCAGGCGTGCACCGGATAGCAAAGATCGCCGGGTCGTTAATCGACGGCATGAGGAGCTTTTGCGATACCGTGCCTGAAGCCGCGGTGTCTCCGCGGTACACCGTGTGTGTCTTACGGTACCGCTGCTTCAACGTTTCCGCCAACTGTTCGGCGTCCTGGTCCTCGGCCTTTTGGCGCCGCTGATCGTACTCACGATGGAGCCGCTCGTCTGCCGCGCTGGGAAGCGCCACATCGCGGTCGCCGCCGTCGTCTGCAATGAACTGCTCGCGCAAAAGCTCCGCCTCCTCGTCGTCCTCGTCGAGCTCGTCCTCTTCTTCGTCATCGACCTCGGCCTCTATGTCGAGAAACTGGTTCGCGCGCCGGCGCTTTGCTTTGCGCGAGACGCCGAGGTCATCTTCATCGTCGTCATCCTCCTCATTTTTATCGCCGTCTTCATCGCCGTCTTCGTCGTCGTCGTCGTCGTCATCGTCGTTGTCGTTGTCATTATCGTCGGCAGCGGCGGGGGAAATCCGCTCCGCTTGTTTGGAATCGTCCTGGTTCTCGCCCGGACTATTTGTGCCGTGCAAGCTGTGGCTGTCTAGCGCCGGATCACTCTTAATGGCACTTTCGCTCTTGACATCAACATTCACGTCGGGTGTGGGAGAAGAAGAACGCTGGCGCTTGAGACCTGTTCCGGCGGCTGGATCGCTGGGAGAAGACATCCGAAAACAGGTGTTTTTGGCTGCTTCTTTCGGGATTGGTGTTTACTTTCGGGTACACAGGGGGTGTGCACGCTAAATAAACAGAGAGAAGCCGATCTGGTAGGGGATGCTGTTGTCACAGAATGTGAACGGGTGGTGAATGGTGAAAGTTTTGAGTGCGCGCGTCGTGTGGAGGCTAAAGTGGGGTGTAGTGGCGTTGGTGTAGGTTGACGAAAGAAAGGCAGAATATCGACTTAGTGTCGGCCTATTTCAAGGTCGTGAAATTTTCTCCGACTTGTTTCAATTGAGTGGCAGCAAAAGCGCAAAACAGCGTTTGCACTGAGAAATTTCTTTTTGCAAGGTTCGTGACCTTCGCATCGATGTCACGAGTCGCTCCTTCCAGGTATGGCCTACCAGATAAACTGTACAGGGAGATTGCGATAAATCCCCCCGACGGATTTTGCCTCTCAGTTGGTGCAACACAGATGTCGTGACTGCCGGCTCAATAGTTGCAGGTGCTTTTTTGTATTTTGAGAGCACAAAAAAATAACATCGAAGTCGTATAGTGATTCAAATCTCAAGAGCAACCCAGGAAGTCTCGATACGGCAGGTATGTCAGGTTTTGTTCCAATCGAGTGCTGAGCAAGGAAAAAGTACAAAGTGACATCCAAAATAGAATTTGACAATGGCAACTACGCATCAGAAAAGAAGGTATCCTGCTTTTGTATTATTGTTATTGACTGGTTTGAGAGAGAAGCGATCATGTGACGCTCGGCTGCAATTTAAAACCGACCAAACTCCATGAGAAACATTTTCGGCCCGTCAAAAGACTGCACATTTGGGGAGCAAAATATTACCCGTGTCTGCAGGTGCATCGAGTTCCAAGCGGCCCTGGAATCGAATCCTTCAATCAGAAAAAAGAATACTCTGTACATGTTTCAAGACTCTACAAAAGTCAGCCATTTGCTTCGTTTCCGGGGCTTTCTTACCCGGGGCATCAGCATGGTTGATTCAAGTTCCGCGCTACGGACACCAATTCCTGTATTTACAGGGTGGTGGCTTGTGCCCAGGTCCATCAAGCTTCCAGAAAGACATAGTGAACGAACAAAAACAAAAACAAAATAACACCAAAGATGGTAGGTATTCCTACAATACACAGTGTAATATCCAAGCACGAGACAGCACGATTTAATCGAGACTTTCGGTGCTAATCGGGCCGGGACTTGTGTCTATTTCGTATTGCAGCCGCACCCTCGCACAAGGCGGACGTCGCGTTTTTATGATCTGCTAGAAGCAAGAATGTTCGAACCGGCCAGCATACTGCTTTCTCTCTTGACTAGAGCAAATTGGCGGCATTGAGCCTGGTGCCGTTGCAGCCGCGTTCATATTGGCCTGGTGCGAAAACAAGCCTGGCAACCAGAAATTTGTCCCGGGTGGAATGTCCAAAAAACAGCCAGCAATAATCCGAGGTCATCTCCCCACTTCAGCCCACAAGATGACTCGGATGTGTAAGAAGTGATGCGTTTAAAGGAAAAAAAAAAAAAACGCTGTACTGTTGCTGCGTGCTACCCGCCCCCACCAAACATGCGCCGCATTTTTCAGGTCGGCCCTGGACCCAATTTGGACAATGCGAACCGACCAGAAAACACAGCGCAATCTAAAAGATGAAGAAGCAAGCTCACACGGGGACTGGGATTCAGCCAGAGCCACTCTTTTGGATTCGCCCCGGTTTCTTCTTCGTGCCAGTCACATAAGTAACGTTCCGCTCCATGGTGCTCCTCAGCTTCCTTCCCTTCCTTCTCTTCCTTCCCTTCCTCCCGTTACTCGCGCGCGCGGCCCTGGCACCCGGGGCCCTGGAGGCCGTGGCGCCAGAGCAGCAGCGCTGGAACTGCCTGGCGCTCACGCCGCGCCACTTGGAACACGAAAATGTCGTTTTCCTATGCCTGGACGCCCCGGCACCAGGGCCGCCGGGCCTCGTGCCGCCCGCGCCCGCCCCCATGCTCGCAGCAGCAAATGCGCTGGTCCCTGGTCCTGGCCCTGGCCCTGCTCCCGCGCCCGCCCCTGCTCCTGGCCCTGGCCCTGCTCCCGCGCCCGCCCCTGCTCCTGGCCCTGGCCCTGGTCCCGCGCCCGCCCCTGCTCCTGGGCCTGGCCCTGGTCCCGCGCCCGCGCCTGCTCCCGCGCCCGCGCCGCCCCGCGCGCTCGTGGTTCACGCGCACACGCTCAAGCTTCCACACGCCAAGCTTGGCTTTGGGCCCGACCAGCAGTGGGTCCAGCTCACGCCCGGCGAGCTCGAGCTCACGGGCAAAACCAGGAAGCCGGTGTCGCTGTGCTTGCTGGCCGAACACGGCGACGGCGCCGTGCAGCAGTACACGCAAATGGGCCTGCTTTTTGCTGCTGCGTCCGCGGGCGTGTCATTCGGCTTGCTCGGCGTGCCCTGGCTCCGCACGTCGCTCCAGGTGACGTCCGAGATCCAGGCCACGGGCGAACAGCAGATGGAGTTTGCGTGCGACGCGCACGCGGGCGGGCGTGTGCAGATCTTCAGTGTCGCAGCGGAGTACCGCGTGCGGGGCTGGCGCTGGCGCCCGCTCGAGGCGCGCGAGGACGGCCCCGTGGCGTTTGGCGCCTGGCGCGCGGTGCCAGCATTCACGTTCGTCGACGACGTCCCGCGCATGGCGTGTGTCACCGACCCAAAGTATTTGGCGTGCGACGATTTCTAGCGCGCCCGGCGGCGCTTGTACTGGCGCTAAACCGCGCTCTTTTTTTTTTTTTTTTTCCGTTTTTTCCGTTTTTTAGGGCCCGGCTCCCGGATAGACCCCAAGGGGGGAATTTCGAAAAAAGGGGCCCAAACACACTTTGGCAGCGTGCGGGCGGGCGGAGCACCAGATTTCTTTGCCGCCGACGGCCCTCGCAGAGTGAGGCTGCAATCCAGTTCTGGGCGGCGCCGTTCCAACAGGGCACATTCTTTCTTTGTAGCAAAGAGGTACATTTTCCATGCAATGCTGTAGCGGGGAGCCTCCCAAGATTCAGAGCATGAATGACTGGGTTCAGCTTCATGTATTGTGTCGCCACCTGGTAGCTGGGCTCTTCAATAACATCTTGGCGCCTCGCAGACCCGCCCACTCAATGCGGCGCCTGGAGCAGCGGTTGCAACCAAGGCGGCGCCGAGAGATACCATCGTTTCCATGACAGATGCTTCTTCCGCTGCCTCGGGCTATTGTCGCAGCGGCCCATGCACTCTCCATCTATTTCTAGACATCACGGACAGTCTGAAAGAGTGTAACGGCCCCTTTATTATCTGGTTTGAATCTGTTCTGCCTCTACTGAGTACAGTTTCGGTGTCCGTTATGACTGGGTGCACCAAATCAGAAAACAGAGCGTGCCTATTTGCAAGCCCTGCGCCTAGGCAAAAAAAAAAAAAGAGTCACAGCTTAGGCAAAAGAAATCACAGCAGCCGCCAATGAGAACATGCTTCCGGGCACTTTGCCCCATTCAGGCCCAAGCAACACCAGCCAAGTCTCATTTTGCAAGCGGCTGCGAAATGGCAATGCGCGCGCGCCGATGGAATCACAGAGGCACGGGTGTCGTGGTGCGGACGCGAGCGAGGCGAGGCGAGGCGAGGCAAAAAAAAAAATCCTAATACATCTGCGCAAAGCTAATAACTCACGTATATCAGCCGCAGACACATCCACACACTAGCATGTCGCCCACGATCCTGAGCCTCGCCACCGAGTTGAGAAGCGAGTTGAAGCAATTCCCCAACTTTCCCCAGGAAGGCATTCTTTTCGAAGACTTCTTGCCCATTTTCGCCAAGCCCGACTCGTTCAGAAAGCTCGTCAAGGCTTTCGAGATGCATTTGCAAGGCCAGGATGTGGACTACATTGTGGGCTTGGAGAGCAGAGGCTTTCTCTTTGGCCCTGCTTTGGCCTTGGCCTTGAATGCCGGCTTCATCCCAGTGAGAAAGCCCGGCAAATTGCCCGGCCCTGTGTTGACTGCCGAGTTCGTCAAGGAATACGGCAGCGACAAGTTCGAGCTCCAGGAAAACGTCCTTCCAAAGGACGCAAAAGTTGTTGTGGTTGACGACATTTTGGCCACCGGAGGCAGCGCCAGTGCTGCCGGCGAGTTGGTGGCCAAAGCCGGCGCCAAGACCGTGGAGTATCTTTTCGTGATGGAGTTGGACTTCTTGAAGGGCAGAGACAAGCTCGATGCGCCAGTGTTCACCTTGTTGAGCGGTCAGCAAGAGAAGTTGAGCAACTGAGTGAGGGGGGGGGCAATGCCTCTGCGTGTGGATATCGATGGGTGTGTTGTACTCACCTCTTACACTGTTTTCTTATCTTCTTTTGGAAAAGACCTGTGTTTATTGCCGGTCTGTTCCCAGCCATATCAAAGCGATATTAAAAGGGCTGGTCTATGCGCCAGAAGGCTTGAGGCTCCGCTTTCGATCCGACAGACACTCGGGGGTGCCTTGAAATAGCAATCCATATACGTACTATATCCGTGTCGGCTCATCGACATGTAGTTGCCGACCTGCACCCAATCAGGCAACGCGGCCGTGGCTCAACAAGCATCCCTGGTGCCTCGAGCAGAATTTCCCTATTGATTATTGGCGAACTTGGGCAGCATTCAGCCAGGCGCTCAGCTTTTGAACACGAGAAACGCCATCTCGCCGACGTAGAAGTAGGCAAAGTAGCCTTGCTCGTGGGTCACGTGCGAGCCAAACGACTTACCCACAATCACATGCCAGGATGCGCCATAGAGCAGGTCCAATTCCTTCTTCAAGTACGTAGCAATGTCGCGCTCGATGTGGTAGGTCTTGAATGCATCGACAGCCATTTCCAAGACACGAACTTGCATCTCCTCGGCGAGATCAGAGGACTTGAGAACCGCTGCGTTTGTTAGTGGTCAAGCGTGGACATAGAGGTTTTTTTTTTTGCCCGAGAGCAAGAGAGGGTACGTACGTATAAGGTCACCGGATGGAATACCTGAAGCAGACATCGGCAGGGGTATAGAGGTGGTGGTATGTTTATGATATATGAGGCTTTTCGAAGTTGCGTGGAATGGTCGCTCCGGGTGTTGTTGAGGGACGCGACTGTATGCACGACTGGTGATATCGTGATGGAGATGTGCTTTTCGAATGACGCCGAATATTTGCAATTGATCGGTGTGGATATTTCCTTCAAGCTGGCTGCACATACCCAGCCCAATAAACTAATCACTCTGAGTTTTGCGATGCTGTCGTCTATCGTGAACTTAGTTCTGACACAGAGTCAAGGTCCCCTAGGTCGTTCTCTCCAGTGAGCGGACACATGCCATGATTGATGAGTCCTCTTTTGCGGTATTATTTCTTTCCAGAAACTTTAATGTCTTGTTTTTCTTCTTCACCAAATGCTTGGTAGTAGTCCCTTTGTGCGACTATTTATAGTAGTCGGTGTTTAGATTGGTGGATTGGATCTCCGGAACATATATTTTTTGGCCTTAGCTTTGTACTCGACCAGGCTTACTTCTTTGATTTTCATACTCTTCTTCTTAATATACTGTCAGGCTTTTTGCAGAAAACTATTTGAATAGGAGAAGTGAGCAAGATCTACCAAATTTCCCAGCCGCGACGGTGCTTATACAGCCTCCCATCCAGTCAGGAGACAAAGTTTGTTATCCCCACATAGGAATCTTCTTCACTGGTGTCCTTAATACTGATTGAAATGCTACTTCCAATTCAAAAGTATGCCACTTCCAGACTTACGATCTTGGTCAAGAACATTTGACAAAAGAGGAATCTAAATATTGAGGCCGCATTCATGGTACCTTTTTCTAGTGCGGGAGAGCTGGCCAATCTAAGCTCAACTTTGCTTTCGAGGACTCACATGTTTTGGTTTTCTTCAAGCACTTTCTTTTTCAGATAATAACGAATCGAAAATATTGATCCTCGTAGTTCTAAAGCAGCATTCGATAAGCATGAGGCAATTGAGACTGTGAATCAATTCGCCTGTTCGAATTTGCTTTCAAACTCCACAACTTCGAACATCAGACGAGTATATATATAATCTTTGTGGTCACTTGTAAACTTGATCCCAGCTTCTGCTATTCTTTGTGAGCGGAGTTTCTCGCTAGCCACAAAAAGTATTGTTTGGTCCGAGGAATCACACAAATTTCTGCTACTCTTAGCTCCTCGGTCAATTTTACATGGAGTACCAGATCATTGAAAAGCCGCGAAAACCAGCAATTTTTTAGTCCACATAGCTGCTTACATAAAAAAAATTCCCAAAGTTGCCTCGCGACTGAGAAGTAGGCCCTTGAATTGGTCCTTCATCAAGAACAAATATAGTAAGCTTCTACTTTTCCGCTGAAGCTCCCTCAAAATCACAGACCAATACAAGAAGATACTTCGAGAGAGTCAAATGGGGAATGAAGTTAGTTTCTAACACAAAGCCACTTACACTAAATTGGTGACATGACTTTAGACTCATAACTAGTTTGGAACATCGAGCAACAAGAGTGAATATCTGAAACTTTACGTTAAAGACCGAGGGAGATGGGATTTCTTACTTTTTTCTCATAAACGCTGCCAAAACTTTAAGTAAAAAGGCTTGTGAATTTGTTGACACAGAGCTGAAAACGAGGCAATGTGATTTGCGAACGCTGAATATAAGGATCAGACTGTATGAATTGGTGGCTCTTTGATAGGACAGTGATCTTTATCAGAATCAGGAAAGAATAAAAACGAGAAGCGCTTTTCTCAAATGGCACAAAGATCTTCCAAAAGCTAGAATAGACTCAATTCACGCTTATTAGAAGCAAATTCTAGATCAAACTTTCTCTTCGGAACCCAAAATCGGTGCTTGTGTCACAGGAACAGACTGATTACCCTTCTTCAAAAACCAAAGCGTACACGACCCAAAAATAAAGGGATGAATACAATCAATTGCAGCAGAAATGAATTCGAAGATTTCATGTCCATGAAATTTGTACGGCCAAGAGTTTCTTTATCAACAGGGATGTGAGAGGAAGCGGTGTAACCTACTCCATATATATATATATATATATATTTAAAATTAGGCAGATCTCTCAAGAGACCAACCCGGGGTAGCATCTGTGATTATTTCAATGAGCCAAACACTTTTTAAGATACAAGGCTTTTATGCAATTGCGACATTACATGTCTCTAGCCCCATTGGCAATTATGCTCAATTAGCTATCATATATATAGAAACAAGCACTTGGTTCAATACAGCTTACAAACAAAATGATTCTCACCATACGCAGTTGGATTTTGGTTCTTTACTATGATCATGAGCTTTTTCATTCGAACACCCGCCTTTGAATAGTTGTTTTGAAACTAATGGCTGTCGATGGAACTCCTGACAAAAGATTTCTTTTCAATGTTTTCCGTGCCTGAAAATATCAGGGAGAATCCAAATACGAGGGATTCTGCAGTGCGACCAATATGGGCTGTGATATAAAAGCTGGATGGAGCAATGCGTGCTCTCTAAAGATTCACGCCTATATGAAGCCATAAATGGCAATCATGGTAGATCCTTGACTTATCAGTCGCCTTTGATGATATCAAATAAAGAAAGAGCCGCCTTTTTCTTCGGGCGACGTCTTCTGGACTGAGCCCCTAAAATCATAAGGCATATATTGAGATTATTTGGTCACGAAAGCCATCGTGGGTGGATGGAAGTAAGTAACATGAATACGCATCAGCACCAACGAAGAAAACAAAAGATTTGGAGAACGAAAGCGTGCCTTGGGCAAGACCTATCATACATTGAATGAATGTGATTCTCGGGACAGTATCCTTCGACACCGCCAAATGCACAAGGCTGTTGAAAGAATCCCACAAGCGCAAGACTGAATTGAAGCGCCGCTGACCAACGTGCCCATGTTTTACTCTCAGCAGGGATATTTCCGGAAGCAGTCCGCATCATGCTGAATCCACTGCAATTCTCCGACTGTACAAAGAAATGCCGATGTGGCCATCGTCAGACATGCCAACAAACGTACTCATCGAAGGCACAGTCTACACACACCCTAGCATTGCCTTTCCGTACACGTTACTGGCTTTGCTGGTGCGCAAAAAGAGCCGCAACAAGCCTCGTCTACTACTGATCCTCCGCCATGTACCCGGTCACCAATAGCACTCTCACCCTGCTCCGCAAAGCCTTACAATGGAATCCCGCTCGCCATTCCTGCTACCTCCCCCTCTTCAGGTTCGCCGGCACTCCGTCTTTTACACAGACACCCGTCCACAAACACGTGAGCGTGCAACGCCTTGTACACGCGCCACCACCAAACGCCACCTATTCATTTAAGCCCGTGTTCCGCAAGCCAGAGGCCTAGGGCCCTGGCGCCATTTGGCTGCAATTGGCTGCGCGCGGGCCCGCACTATAAAAGGCCCATGGCTCCCACCCAGGCCCACGTTTTGCACCCAGCGCCGCGCCCCGCCAGAGCCGTGCACCAGGGCCCCGGAGCCTGCGCGCGCGAGTCGCGGGCAGCACACAGCACCTCGTCATCACCGTTGGGAGCCTCCGTCAAGTCCTCGGTACCCCAGAAGCCCCACACAGAATTGCTTGGAAACCGCTTGGAAACCGCGCAGCGCCAGCTCTGCAGACACCACACGCACACCACGACTCCCTCGCCCCCCACTCTTCGATCCTCGTGAGCCATGCCCGCGGCCGACTCCGCCGCGGCCGTCGCCACGCACTACTATAAGCTCGCGTGTCTCCAGCTGGTCACATACACCGTCTACACCGCCACAGACCCGGCGCCAGACCAGGTGCTCCTTGAGCTCGAGCTCCGGGTCCGCGCAGAGCACCCGCGGATCCTCCTCGCGTACAGCAACAAGTGCCTCTACCACTTTCGGCTCGGCCACTGGCGCGCCGACGAGCCCGCCTGCGGCGCCCTGCCCGCGCCTGGCGGCCCGACGGACTTGCGTGCGGCATACCCGCAGCTCACGCGCAAGCATGAGGCTGTGGTGTCGGCGCAGCGGCTTGCCAGCCCGGCGCCCATGGCGCGGTCACGCAACGGCGCCGCAAAGGACGCCGGCGACGACGAGTACCTCCCCTACGCGAGCCTTCTGTTTACAAAAGCGGTCAAAAAGCTCGTCGTGCACAACATGGCCGCCGGCGGCGCGATGCACGTGTTTGGCAATGGCCTACTCGGACGGCCGGCGCCGGGCCTGGCGCAGTACCGGGTCGTCCAGGTCGACCCCGTATTACTCCCCTCGGGCGAAGTCTGGGTGCTGGTGACACAGCGCGCGCGGCTCGCGCTCTTGGACACTAGCACGGTGGACTTGGACCACGTCATTCCAGGCTTCGCCGCCAGCCTCGCCATCTACGTCGTGCCGTCGGGCTTGCGCTGCCACCTCTACGACCTGACCAACATGCGCCTGAGCTTCTCAACCACACCGCCCAAGTCCGCTGCAACACTTCTTCGGCTCGTTCGCGCATGCACGGGGCTTGATTTGGCCGCAAAGCCCACCGTGCTCTGGGTGAAGCTCGTGCCAAACCTCCAGCACTTGAACAACAACACCGCCAGTGTCGCCCGCTTTGTGCATGACGTCGACAACCGCAAGTATATCCTCTGGCCCTGGGAGCTCTGTGTGCTCCAGTTCGGCTCTGCAGAGGCGCTCGACGTGGGCTGCGCCAAGGGCCTGGTCCTGCATCCTCTCGCGCTCATCAACGATTATTTGGCCTACTCGCTCTCCGTGCATGAGACCGCCCACCCTGAAATTAGCCCTCCGCCTCCTGCCGCCGCATCATCGGGTCCCGGATTTGTACCTGCGGGGATGGCCGCGGGCTCCTACCCGTCCAGCGTGCCCGGCGCTCCTTTCACCCTTGCCCCTGCACCTGTTTTGGGCGAGCAGGAAGCCGCTGCAAGGCACCTGCTAACACCGGCTCAGGCTAGGCCGTCTAGCACTCTCGATGGCATTGAAACACAGTATCGGCTGCCTGCGGACTCCAGCGTTCACGCAACGGGCTCTGGTCCAGGCCTGCATATCGACACCGACGACGAGCTCTTTGGAGCCAGCTCGGACCTGGATCCGTGTGAACCGCCGCCATCTGGCGGATCGGGAGCTGCAAGCACATCCGTGCTGGCTGTCGCCAAGGCTCAGAGTGCGTCTCCACAGAGCACAACGGCTGGCCTATTGAAAGGCACTCCAGGTCTGGAAGACACACTTGAGGCAGCGATGCCCCACAAACAGCCACTCGCGGGCTCACTCCTGCCAGAACTCAACTCAGAAGCACAGAGGCCACCCGAGCCTGCAGGCTACACGGGCATTCCTAAAAACGAGATGATTTCCGCAGAAATTCGCCAGTGTTCTCCCAGATCGTACGACGACCCTGGAGCCCCACCGCCGTTAGTTCCTACTCCTGCACTATCCCAGCACAGCTCCTTCGGCATAAGCTTTCAGGGTACCCAACTGCTGTTTCCGTATCAAGGATCGCAACACCAAAACTCGGGCCTACACATTTCACACGCTTCCAATGCTGGCGGGTACCCAGCTGGATTTATAGGTAAAACCGGTGGCCGTGGTCGGCGTCATCTGGACTCGGCCGCGGCCTGGGCATTCTCACCGATTGTGTTTAATCCCAAAATCAAAAATAGTATCGACACAAAGTACGGAAAGGGTGGGAAATTCTATGTCGACAAGGAGGAGTCTTCAGGACCCGAGCTGGAGCCACGTCGCCCGCGATTGCGCGAGACTAGCGTACTGGCTTACGATCTTAATCTACTTCAAGAGGCATCAAGCTTGCCACGTTTCGTCGACTCTTCGCTGAGCAATCCCGAAGGTGCTCTCAGGATCGGAACAAATAGTGAGACAATGAACGACGGCGGTATAAGACAAGGAACAGAATCTGAAATGGCGGAGTTCTCTGGCTCTGGTTCCCTCTCTAAGGATGTGAATAAGACAGAAGATGAAAACAGAGATCTTATGGATGATAACGAAGATGCTTTGGACGAGGATTCAAATGAAGAGGATGAAGAGGATGAAAGCGATGAAGACGCCGACAGCGATGTTGCCGCAATGGCCTCGGGCCTAAGCGGAGCAGCACTCAAGCTCAATACACAGTCAAACGACTTTTTTGCCACGGGATCGCAAGATCAAATTCAAGATGCGCTACGCGCACCAGAACTGGCTGTCTCCTTACTGTTCCCGCTCTCGGACGTGAACTCAGCCCAAATATCCCCTGGATCAGGCCTCCAGAAAGCACCCCGGAACAGAAACAGCTCGCCATTTGGTTTAGGAATAGAATCAAATACGTTATCGCTTTCGCCTTTCCCGGGAGCGGAAAAGGCTGGCGTGAGCCCAAGAAGTGCGCCTGTGCAGCTGAATCTACTGCCCGAAAGCAAATCTCTGCAACAAGCGGATATCTTAAACGGATCATCTTCGGGATCCAGCATTGCCAGCGAGACAGCTGAATCCTCGAATTGCTTGCCTTTGATTCTCCGCAGCATTAATGTGCAAAGTATACCAAACATGTTTCTCCTAAACAAGGTACCAGGGGCATGGGGTGCAGTCTCTATGGCCAGCGGGTTTGATATGGATGTCGATGATGAAGATGACGACATAGAGCATAAAGATGCGGGGCTCTCGGTCAAGGTTAAGCATATGGATGAGATGTTGCGCTGGCTCGTTCCGAATCTTGTATTCGACTCCGGGCTAACTTCATTCGATTACCACACTCAATTGCGGGTCCCCGATTTCTTCTCTGAGGAAGTATGTACGGGGCTCGCGGATGATAGTGCAACGCGAGAGACGGCCAGAATTTTCAAGGCTGCATTTCCCCAGAGTCATATCGTCTCTTTGAAGGAGCTTCTTATACCCCCTGCTATGCCTGCTGATACGCCTGTATCCAGCCAGGATCTGAAAATACATATTCCATTCTTAGATGAGATGGCTATCGACGAGCAAGCCGATATGGGCTATGCTTCAGCTATCAGAGACACGCCTCTGCCGTACTGGGACTCGTTTCTCCCAATTGAAACATCTCAATTTATGAGTGAAAAGCCAAAAAAGGCTAAAATTGATGAAAATGCAGCGTTCTTGTTTGATGATGTGAAGGTGAAAGTATGCAAAAACCAAAAAGATGTTATCAACCTCAATTTTATTGGGCTTCGCTTCTGGAAGTATTTCAACTTTAGCCCGGTGGCTGGACCCAAGAAGTTTCAGGTTCTCATGCTCACAGAAAACCAATGTCGGCATGACAGCAGCCCATACACAACAAGTGCAGACGCAGACTTTTTAGATTCGTTGAAGTACAACTATGAAGATATGCGTCTCGGGTGTGTGAAGAAGCTCAACTTGCAGACATTTGAAACCAGGCCCGATCTCGAAGGTATAAGCAATGGTATTCTTGTGATAGACAAAGACATGGGCGAGCGCTCCTATAATGATTTCTACAAAAGATCCAATAGAAAGTTGAAGAACTTGGCCGAGTTGATAAAGTTGGATCTTATCAATCGTACGAATCGGTTTGAGTTCGATCGGCCACTTCTTCTTTTGTTTGTTGACTGTGATGAGAGCATCAATTCTGTGCTACAAATTGCGAAGATCTGCCGCAATTTCAAGGTCAGTTTGCGCAATCATCAGCTTTCTTTGGTGGAGGTCTTTGCCCACGTAATCCCATCAAGCCACATATTCAAGAAATCACCAAATGGCCGTGGTCTCAAGTATCTTTCTGATAGCAAGTTGGCAAGGATTTCTACGATTCTTTATAACAAATGTCCCAACCACAACCTTAAGGACCTGAAGCTGCCTGCTCGTGATCAAAGTGAGCCCCCAAATTTATATTCACAGCTTGTGAAAGACACACCCACCTCTTTGAACTTCAAGTTTCTCAGTAGGCTGAGTAAAGAAAGCTTGAACTCTGAAAATTACGATGACATGTTTCTTCATGTTGCGTATGAGAGGTCTGTCGACAAAAAGTGGATCTGCGCAGCATGGTCAGATCCGCTTGGGATTGTAACGCACACAGAGTCGTGGTACTGTCCGCCGACCACCAAATTAGGATTGGATAAGGATGTGCATGACTTGGGCTCGATCATCTTCAATATATGGGAGATTTCCAATAAGTTGTTCAAGAAACTCAATGAAGACATTCTGCTGCGTACTTGCAGTTCAGGCAAAAAGAAGTTTTTGGTTCTTGCACGCGTAAGCAGCATTATCCCGGATGACGAGCTCCTTCATTGGAAGCGGCTAACGGCCAAATACAAGGACGTGTCTTTAATTGTGCTTACAACGAACAGGGTTCCTAAATATTTATTCAAGACTGGGCCAATTGGTGATCTTCCCACCTTCACGGAAACCAATCGCGATACCCACACTGGTTTTGATGAACAGGAAAATGTCTTGAATACTCTAGATAAGAAGATGCCAAAACCGGACGGGTCTGATTTCACGCAGTCTTTTGATGGGTCTTCTGCAACACACCAATCCACATCACCATCAGGAAGTATTGCGATATCCACATCTCCCATGAGTAATGCGCTCACGTTTCACTCTCCGCAACAATTCGTCAATGCACCATCTAGCATCTTTTTGGCGCCAGACGCACGGTCTGAAAACTTGCCGGCTGATGCTGACTGTATTCTCAAAGATACCACGTTCGACATCATAGGCATGATTCCGAAAGTCCCTCTTCCATCTTGTAACTCTCCCACACGCTATAGCATGCGTACCGGATTCTTAATGAAGGAGTCTCTAGCCCTGAAAAATGCGGCGGTGAAAGAATACGTGGTTTTCGAGTTGAGCCTTCTCAGTTGTTCTAACTACTGGAATCTAGACACTGTGATGAAAATCACACTCAAACAGTTCAAAAAGCTTATTGCGCTCAATGAAGTTCTCGGTGTCTATGACCGGGCTGTTGCCTCCAAGGACGGCTCACGAAAAGCGCGGGAAACGGAACTACAGGCACTCGTGCCGTGGCATGTGAATGCTGTGGTGAAAGCTTTGGACTACTTGATTCATGTGCACGTGGATTAGTAGACGGAAATGTTGACAAGCCATAATCTGCAGAAAAAAAATTGTTGCTTTGACACAATAGAGACAACTACACATTGAAAATTAGCGGGTGCTCAAGGATGGCGCAGTGTCAAGAATTTGATGCTATAGTCCATGTAAGAGCGCGCTTCGAGCAGCCCTAGCTTATGTAAGTTTAAAATTGGTGGACTAGGACTTGTTTCTGACATGTATACCCGATGTTCAAAAAAAAAAAAAGTGCTGACGAGGAAGCATCGTGTTGAGCCCCGTGTAGTACCTGAGGTGATGAGGGCCTAATCAAATCATACGCATCACGTGACATCAGAGATATGTGCCAAAGGCCAAAAAAGGGTTTTGTCTGTGCATAGGTGTGAAGTGCCGAGAGCACTGCCGGAAATTTCGAGCTACGAGTTAAGACTTAATAGTAAGCTCTGATTTCTCAGGGTCCAGTTTTTTCAATTCCCGTTCTCCCAAGGCCCGAATTTACATGATCCCATTTCAAGGCATGGCACCAAAATGAAACGCGTGAGACGCGCGCTACTCCAAACACCGGGTCACGTCGCAATGAGCATCGTCTGACGTGACTGCACCAACACACAAACTCACTCACCGAACCTCATTGATATATACAAATTTGGATAATTTGAGGCATCTCCGCTCATTGTAGGTTTCAGAAATGACAGACACCACGCAGGATCTTGTGGACAGGTTCTCTTCCGGCAGCCGCAGGGCACAAAAGGACTCCTCTCCACTGACCATCGGTTTGCCGTTTGGCGGTGATAAGGTACTAGGTTTAGATACGTTAGACGACCCCCTCGATGACACAGCCGAGCTCAGGGGTAGAACTGTGTATGCGGCCAGCAACACGTTGCCGCCAACACCCCGTGACTCGCCGCTAAAAATGGAAATGGAACGGCTCCGTGGGAGCCCCATAAAAGCTCCTAGGCGGCAGTTTCGGACTCCGCGAAACACGCAGCAAAACTTGGCAGGCGCTGAGGATACGCAAGAGGTGTCGCCAGTTCTGATGAGCGGGTTCGACGAGGACTTTGATCCACTCCACGTGTTCCCCAATGACGTCGTACGAGACACAAAAAGGCTAGGTGGGTATCAGACGCTTCTTCTGCTGTCAGCAGATAAACTCACCCAGGAGTTGAACTACGAAAGGGAGAGAAGCAGTGAGTTGCAGAAAGAGCTCGATGCGCTCCGGCGCGAAAAGCACGACGTGGGCCGGTTAAAGATGGATCTAGATGAGCTCCAGAAACAAAACCAAAGTTTGCGCTCACGGAATGTGTCGCTAGAGTTGCAGGTCAACAATTGCCAGCGGAACGATAAGTCAGATCACTTGGCACGGGAAAACAAACTCTTGCGCGAGAAGTTATTGAAGTACAAAAACCTATATGACGCCATGGTGAAGGAAAAGGCTACGGAAGCGCCTGCTGGTTGCATGCCCCATGGGCTGACTCCCCCTACTGCTCCGGCCGTACCTATCGAAACCAAAGCAGCAATGGGTGCCACAGAAGCATTGCCTGCACGAAAGAAAAGGATAGTTGCAAGAGTACCTTCATCAGAGGAAGAGGTGGAGGAGGATGAGTCCGAACCCGAGGCTGCCCCGGTGAAAAAAGCTTCCGAACGAAAGCCGGTCCGGAAAGCGGTTTCGAACGAAGAGTCATTGTTCGAACAGCTCAGGCGTTTGTTGGCAATCTTGGACTCTAGGCTTCATTCCGAAAACACGACCGCCTACGCAGGAACCAGAAACAATGATAGCGGCAACACAGGTGTCAATCCTTCGTCATTCCCTGTGTTGGCATCGAAAAAAAGCTTTGAACACGAGCTGAGGCCGCAGCACTTGCCATCAAAGTCGCAGAGCGACCATGCCCCCACCAAGGTACCGAATGCAAATGAGACCAAGGCGGCTCGCGTTTCTCCGGACCATTACATGAATGCCCAGTTCGAGGAAGCACAGTCCGAAAAAATGCCCACAAAATGCGACGAGCACTTTGCGAAACTAGAGGGCATGATGGAAACGATAAAAAACACACTCCACTCTTCCGGCGGAAAGACCGCGGAAAAGATTGTCCAGAGTTGCGCATGTCCATCATTCAGCGCGACGGGTGCGAATCAATATTCCCAGTCGCACACACAGGCACCTGCAAAGAATCGGGATATTTCGCCTCCAGTTTCCAGAAGATGTGCTGTGTGCTCGGGCCTCACTTCGACAAGGCCGCGTTCTCAGTCCACGCCAAAGGACGACGACACACGGGCACTTATGGGCACTTTTGTCTGGAACAATACTGTGTAGGCTATGATTCCGAAGCAAGATTGTGACTCGATGCCAATCGGTGTGGCAGAATCTATGCACTACTCATGCGCAGGAAATGATTGGCATTTGAAAAAGATACGCATCGAGCCAGCAATGCGCATTAATAGCATGAGGTCACTGTTGTGATGACGCGGAACCCCGTGCATAGATATGCGCGTATACTGATCCTGTGACGGGAGGTATTTGCAAGTACCGCGGGGCGATTCCCCGCTGTAGTTGTAATCATAGGTGCAGTTTAAAGATTGCTGGGCGGCGCACAGGCCTGCCCTATTGTGCTGCAATGTTTACATATTTTGTGCAGGACTGGAACGATGCAGTAGACAAAACAAGACCGCCAGCTCGCAATTTGTATATTGAGCGCCAAAGAATAATAAAATACATGGCACGACAAGGGTGTCTTCTAACACAATTGGTACTAAAATAAGACATCAAATTTTCTAAAAGCAGGCTTCTTTAGATAGGCTGTTTCAAACAGGGGCGCCAATGTCAAGTCAGTCTGCTGCGCCGGTACTAGCGCACAAACATTTTAGGGCCGGATCAAAACAAGCCGCGAGCTCATAACTCGCTCGAAAAAACAAAAAAAAAAAATAGTTGCTCAAGCACGACCTTCCAACTTTATTGGAGACCCGACCCGCAATCTCAAGTTGAGGAGCAACCGCATACTCCTGGCGCGAAGCGCGCTATCCTCTTTTGAATCTGCTGACCGTGTTTAAGCTATCAATCGAAGACCGCCCCAGTGGATAAAGGTTGGTATGCTCTAGCACCCCGCCAGATTCAAAGTGATGTATGCTCGTGGAGTGAGTTGCAACAGCTCAACATCAGAGCAGTGATTTATAGCCACTTTTACCCAGACGGGAAAACCCAACTCTGCGTTTCAGAATAATCGTTCGCGGGGCTTTGGGCTTCGGTGGTTTCCTGCGCAGGAATCTTTATGCGCACGCGCCTCGCGCAGCACGGACGCTGCGGCCAAATGAGTACATGTTCAGAGCGGGAGACGAGACATTTGTTTAAGCGCGTGGCGGCCCGGGTCATATCATATATACAAACACACAGATCGGCCAGGCTCCAAATGCGGCGTAGCTACTAGTGCATACGTGCGTGCGCGTCTTTGCTTGATGACGGGCACAGAAATAGAGCTGTCTGCGACCGCCTGGGAGTGCTACTAAGCAACAGTCAATTTCAGCTGCCCCATGCTTCGGCACATCACGGTCGCGTTTTCGAGAACCCTTGGCATCCTGAGAACTCCATAGCATATCTTGTAAACGGCAGATTCCTCGCATTGTTCACGGCGTCTCGTGGGCCCAGAATGTCTACGTCCCCGCTCACCATGTACGTAGAGGGGTCTCTGCCACGAGGGAAGGGGCCACAGAGTTGCGGACACCAAAACGTCCACCTGAAGCCAGGCACCCCTCGCGCCTTTCTTCTTAAATCATAGACGTCCAACCAGGCAGTGCCGTGTCTGCTTCAGACATACCAGGCAGCGCTGCGGCGCCTCGTGTCCCAGAACAGGCTTGTGCCTCGCTCTTCGGGGATTGTTTCGGGCGCGTTTGAGGCGCCGCATCTAAAACACCAGTATTTATGTATGGCCTCAAAACAGGCGTCTGCAAAATGAGCCCGCGTGTGCTATTGTTCCGCAATCTGGTATTTACGAACGCTTGCTCTATTTTCATTTCGCAGCTCGCCTTCCGTATTTGGCACGCGTGCGGCGGCACGCCGGTGCTTTGGCGTAATTGGCCTTGCCCGGTGCGCTTCCTTTATATTCTCGTGGCCTGCCGCCCGTGCGCTGGCTTTCAAATGTAGGCACCCTGGTTTTACTCCCTCTCTGCCTTCTGCTCCCGCCTGGTTTTCCCATACATCTTTTCGTTTCTACATCACCAGGTTTTTTTTTTTAATTATTTACAGCCACTGACCCTGAGCCACCCTTGCTCGTTCCCCTGGCTTATATATATACATCGGCCACTTGTTCTTTCTTGTGTTTCTTACCACCTCCTCGCTGCATTTGTGCTGCTGATCCCTCCCGCTGATCCCCCCCCCCCCCCTCGCGCCCGTGCATCCGACCACACTTACCCGGCCGCTTTTTTTCTCGCGCCTCAGCCCGGAATCTCACGCGTTGCTCAAGACAAAACCGGGATAGCTATACCAGGCAACTGTTACCCGAGCAAAAAAACCCCCCCCCCCCCCCCCCCCCCCGATCTCGCTTTTTGCACCACGCTACCACCCCCTCCTATACTCGAGCCAAAGCTTTCTTCGTACGCCAAGCACCTGTCCGCAAGCTTCTGTTTCCACCGTCCAAGGATAGTCCTGGATCGCCCCGGCTTTTTTTTTTCCAGCAACTCTGCGTGCACTTCAACCCTGCAAGGTCTTATAGCGCACCCTCGATTGCCCGATTGGCCTGTCGATTTCAATGGCCATGTACAACAACGAGAACGAATACCGCGTGACCCGCTCCCGCACAAAGGGCGCGGAACTCGCCCCTGAGGCGCCACCTCTCAAACCCCAGGCCGACGATGCCATTGTCCCGTCTGCAGCCCGCCCGCACTTGCGAGACGTGTCGCGCAAGTTTGGAATTGCCCGTCCTGCCGCCTCCGTGGCTCCAAGGAAACGGCCTCTTGGTGGCGAGCCGACCATCAGCGAGGCCACACGCGCGCCCGTAAAGCTGGACCTGGACTCGCTGGACGCGACGGCGGCGCCGCCCCTGCGCATGCCGCAGAAGCGGCTGGCAACGGCTTCAAGTACGGATTTGGTTGAAAAACTCCACATCGCGGGTGCCGACGACGCCCCGCGTGGCAAGCACAAAAAGTGCAAGACGATCGATTACGAGTGGCAGGATCTCGATAAAGAGGATGACGACGACCCGCTCATGGTGAGCGAGTACGTGGATGAAATTTTCCCCTACTTGTACGAGCTCGAGAAAAAGACATTGCCTGACCCCAGCTACTTGTTCAAGCAGACTCAGTTGAAGCCCAAGATGCGCCTGATCTTGGTTGACTGGCTTGTGGAAATGCACCAGCGATTTCGCCTCTTGCCTGAAACGCTTTTTCTTGCCATCAACATCATGGACCGGTTTATGTCCGTCGAGGTTGTCCAGATCGATAAGCTCCAGCTTTTAGCCACAGGATCTTTGTTCATTGCTGCCAAGTACGAGGAGGTATTCTCGCCATCCGTTAAAAATTACGCCTACTACACTGATGGCTCTTACACTGAGGCTGCCATTCTCGAGGCTGAAAACTACATCTTAACAGTGTTGGCCTACGATCTTAATTACCCAAACCCAATGAATTTTTTGCGTCGCATCTCCAAGGCTGATGATTATGACGTCGACCTGCGCACCTTGGGAAAGTACTTGCTCGAAATCTCGCTCGTTGATCACAACTTTATTGGCGTGCTCCCGTCGCTTTGTTCAGCGGCTGCCATGTATCTTGCCCGTATTATTTTGAATAAGCACCATGCATGGAACGGCAACCTCATACACTATTCAGGCGGCTACAAGGTAGACGATTTGCGCGATTGTGTGTCGCTCATTGTGCGCTACCTCGAAGCGCCCATTGAGCACGATGAGTTTCACAAAAAGTACGCATCGCGAAAGTTCTTGCGTGCCAGCATTGTTTGCCGCAATTGGGCACGCAAAATAGTAGCCGAGGACCGCGATTTGTTTGACCCGGCGCTCCACACGGAAAGAAGTTCGTAGCTTGGTGAAATATCGTGTCTTTGGCGCTCGTTTGCCACCAGAACCGCCGACCTCGTTCATCTCAGCATACATTTGGGAATTCTAATCATTCCTATTGCATTTCATTTCTCGACATGAAAAAAAAACATCACGCCTTAATGCGCCGAAGCTTATAGGCATTGCATCAGCGGGCCACTATACGCCCTCACATTCATTCCTTCGACACACGGAGGCCACATAATTATCAATTAAAAGGGAGTTTCAAATACTTGCGATATAATGTAATTCAATCAGGTTGTTTCTTAAATCAACTTCGTGTAGAAGAATTTCGTTCAATTCAGTGAGGAAGCAAGACACTTCCTGGTGACTGTCTAGCAGAACTTCCGTCGATTGCAGGTATTCCTTTGAAGATACAATAAAAATTTTCAGTTCAGCTAATTTGGGGAAAAGCCTTCTGTGACATCGTAATTTCTTTTCATTTACGAACAACTTCATGTGGCCAGAACACAACCACAGGTAAAACTAGTCAAGAACATAACTGGTATATGTAGTAAAGCAATGCAAAAATCCAGTGTCTGATATCAGGATACGTGAATTTTGAGAAATTCAAGTAGGAAAACAATTATTCATAAAACTGGCCTTTTCTAATTCACTTCTGCATTTTCTCTTTATATCGACACGCGATTGGCAAATTAACACGAACTCAAAAAATTTTTATTTGGATGTTCATTTTTTTGAAGATGTTCTTTCTTCAGTGTCATTCTGTGGAAGTATGAGTTTGCTCTTATTTAATTTGAAATTCTTACATCTCATCAAATGCATCTCTTCTTCAAGTCATTGAGCCTTTTCATCACCCGAGAACATATCTGATTGTCAGTCTAGCCAGTTTCACATTTGTTTTCTCCAAAGCGCTTGACAAAGTGAAAAATGACAGTCCACATATTTGACGTTTCACATTGGCATTTAACAATCAGTGTTTCTGACAATTTCTATTTCTATCATGCCAGATATATTCAAGAGTGGAAAAAAAGGAGAATATCTCTTGCAACCATGCTGGTGCAGCACCTCGCGAACACAGGCGCTCACCACTTCTTCTCTCGACATGAATAGTCAGCACTACAAACAAGTAATCTCTTAAGAGTTTTCACCTTGGTTTTTAAAGACATCTTTTTCGGACATGTTGTTGGAACATGCTGTTTCTGCAGGGCCATAAGGGTAAAATTCAAGTAATACTCTGGGGAGGCCTGTAAGCCATCGTATATTGTATTGGACACGGGCCATTAAAAGCCGAATACAAATCTTACATCTCTTCAGTATTCAGACTCTATCACGAACTTCTCCAAACTGAAACTGAGTAGTCTTTTGCAATAAGAGTTTGAGTGACATTGAAAAGATGCTGTGAAACTGGCTGTATCTGACGAGCTTGGCCAGTATCTTGCAACCCGCTTCATACCTTATTTAGCGCCGAAGTTCCAAAGCCATGCATTCAACCTTGAAAATGCCAACTGAAATTTGGAAAAAAGGGCTGGCAGAGGAGAAGAGTACTGGGCTCTGCCTTCACATCCACAATTACCACCAAAACACGTTTACGATTGTCCACCACTGTGGCTTGTACTGATGATACCGCAAGATATACCAACAGAAAGGTATATTTGCTGCTCATGGCAACGTTTGAGACTACCCCATATCCTGAACTCTACTGACATACAGCGGGGCAGCATATGATGTTTCAAAATACTATGGGGGGGGGGGGGGGCTACTCATTGGAAAACCAGGACAGTGTGACATCTCAGCGGACTCCACGGACGTTATCAGGTATGTGCCATGAAGGAACAAGACGAAGAAGGCCCGAAAAAAGAAATAGCAAAAACAGCTGAGCCCCAATGGCAGCCCATTCAAACAGAGCTTCTCTTTAGGTCTTCGACTCCAACAGACCATGGGCCATTTCAGGCACATCCATGCCTCGTCCCGGCCCACTGTCCTGCACCCTGCATCACCAGACGCGTGCATCCACCTTGTCAGAAACCACGATATCACTTCGCCCCACACCACGTGCAGAATGCCACTATTCGCAGATACGCGCTTCCTCGTCATCAGCGAAGATGCAGCACACGAATCAGCACCCAGTTCTTCCGCCGCAGCCAAAATCGGAGAGCTCATTGCGCAGAATGGCGGCCGCGCCATACACACCACTCCGAGCGAGTGTGCCGGGTTCATCGAGAAGCACAAGATCGGCCACGTGATCACGGAGACTGCCGCGTTTGCAGACGCAGTCTCGGCGGCAGAGACCATGGTCCCGGTGACCACGGGCAAGTGGGTCTGGGACTCCGTGGCGCAGGCACAGCGGCGCAACTACCGCCTCTACGCGCCTGCCCAGGTGCCTTTCATGGACAAAGTCGTAGTGTGCGCCGCAGACAATGTACCGCAGGGCGACAAGGACGCAGTGTACACGGGTGTGCGGGCTTTTGGCGGGCAGTACCTCGATGCGTTGCTGCGCTACACAACCCACTTGGTCGCGCTCGACCTCACCAACAACAAGCTGGTGGTGGCAGCAAACATCCGCCGCCGCGATACTGCCGACATCCACATTGTGCTCCCGCATTGGTTTGCCGCCTGCTTGCGCCAGCAGCGCCGCGTGCCCGAGGAGCCGTACTTGCTCTCAAACCCGCGGGTGATGGAGACAGGGCAGCCCGACTTCTCGGCAGGACAAGAGGCCGGCGCCGAGGAGGTGACTGCGGGTGCCAAGGTGCTCGCCAACAAGCTTGTCTTTATCGCAGGTGACTTCCATCTCAGCGAGCACTTGCGCGCGGCCGTGGGCTCGCTCGTCGAGACTTTGGGCGGGTCTGTGCAAGACAAGGCGGACCCAGACAATATTCATGTGTACGTGGGCAAGCACCGTCACGGCGCGCTTTTCCGCGCGTGTCTTGATGCCCCGGGGCTGGACGTCGGCAGCTTGAACTGGCTCTACTACATCGCTGCGCAAGGCCGCTACGTGCGCCCGCTCGAATCGAACTTGCTTCATTCACCGGTGCCTGTACTTGGAGTTCCGGGTCTCGCAAACAAGCGCATTAGTATAACGGGGATCAGCGGCGACGCCCGACACTACCTTGCGGGGTTGGTGGCCGCAATGGGCGGTACGTTCACCAAGACGCTTGACTGCAACAACGACTTCCTCGTGTGCGCGCTGCGCCTGGGTGACAAGTATGACGCGGCGCACCTGCGTTGGCCGAATGTGCTGCTTGTGAACTATTTGTGGGTTGAGGAGTGCTTTGTCGCTTGGCTGCTCTTAGACCCTGCAGATCCACGCTATAATGCTATTGGAAAGCAGACTCAAGCACTTGGCAAGGCTCGCTTATCACAGGGCGCTATTGAGCAAACTTTGAATGCCGAGCGTGATTTGCTTAATGTAAGTGACAGTGTTGGTGACAGTGTAACCGAGCACGACGGCGACGAGTTGCCTACTGATGCAGCAGATGTGCACTATCTGGAAGGACACTCGCCCGTTCAGTCCGCACTTCATTCTCCACCTGATATAGCTCGATTTGCAAGCTTCAATACCGCGGGAAACACGCAACTCTCGCAAATTGTTCGAGAAAACAGCGAGACCCCTAATGTTTCTACACCCACAGATACCACTATATTGGTCGAAACCACAGGTCTTTCTTCCCCGGTGGCATCTCAGGTGCGTGTTGGTCGGTCTGCCAAAGCTAAGGCGTCTTTGAAGTTGCATTCGGATATGGAAGATCTCAACGAATATACTTCTATGTCCAAATCACTGCGCAAAATGAAGAGCTACATGAATACACTAGAGAAAACAACCACACCAGCAAAGAAAAAGAAAGCGGCCCATGAGTTAGGCAAACTGGAGGTCGAGCAACCACAGCCAAAAAAGCAAAAAACAGAGAAAGATGTGCATTTGGTGGCAATATTAACGGGCTGCGAACAATTATTGACCTTGACCAAATCGGACGTGGGTAAATTATCAAAACTCGGTATACAAATTGTCAATGAGTACGGGCCGAGAAAGCACATCGATACCATCATTGCTCCAAGGGTCCTTCGTACCGAAAAGTTTTTAAAAAGTTTGAGCAAGGCCAGTAGGATACTACACCCTAGTTTTTTGAGCGATATCCTAAGCCGCCATTCACTCACCGGTTTCACATGGGTTGATTTGGTCAAAGAGTTCAACATGAATGACTATCTTTTAGATAAGGTGATGCCCGTCAAACAAATCAATGAAGACCTTGGGGTCACCGGCACGACAAGTGGGTTGCAGCGACTTGTCTCACAAGATATTGAGCCCGTCTTCAAGGGTTATTCTCTAAATCTTTCCCTGAACTTAGTCGGTGGGGCAGATCTCATTTGTAGTATTTTGCAGGAGCATGGGCTTTCGAATTCAAAGACGATTAAGCTTTCCGCGGGTACTCGAAAATCGGGATTACTTAGCATGGAAGATGGCGCTACAATTTTGGTGGCACACAAAACAAAGGACAAGAAATTAGCGTCGAAACTAGAAGGCGTTACAGTGGTTGAGTGGGAGTGGTGCGTAAAAAGCATATTTCACAAACAAGCCGAAAACTACGAGAAATATGTAATATAGAAGCAGCATATCAGTTGTATTTGGCAAATTTTCATCCAACTGATGTAGTTGCACGATCCTATAACTTCTGACCAAAGTTCACAAACAGCAGCAGTGTGTATTGTTCGGGAAATCTTAGATATCTATCAAGCTTGGCTCCTCTTTAGAATTGCCGAAGCCATATCCTGTATGTGCGGCATTCATTCGAGGGTTTGGTGTGTTACTAGCGGTATTAGCAGTGTTTCCGATCCCTGTATTCAAAAATGGATTTCCAGTTGCATTGGAGCTTACCCTATGGTCGCTGATAGCATTGTTGTAGCCAGTACCACTAGAATTCACAAAAGTGCCTGTCTTGGTGTGCTGATGAGGAATGCGGGACGCACCAGTGTTGCCAAACGTGTCCAAGCCCGTCCCTGAAGCCAAAAGGTTGTTAAGCTCGTGTGTATCGTTGTACTTAGATGACTGTTGCGCTTGCTGTTGAGCTTGCTGTTGCGCTTGCTGTTGAGCTTGCTGTTGAGCTTGCTGTTGCGCTTGCTGTTGTGCCTGTTGCTGTAGAGCATCGTTTTGTGTCGCGTACTGCGATGCCATGGGTTGGGTGTAAAAGCTTGAAGCGTTTTGTTGCTGAGAATGTGTTTCTGATTGGCGGCCGGAGTCACTCAGCAAAGCAAAAGGGTTGTTCGACCCTGTCTTGAGAGGCGTCAACTTCTCATGTGAGCTCGCGCCAGCGTTGAATCCAGTATATTGTGGGATCTGCGGCTGCGCCTGTTGAGGTTGGGGCTCACCAAATTGACCGTAGTTTGGCAGGTTCTGGAGAAAGCCTCCCGCGGTAGGCTGTATTGGATTGCCAAACATGTCATACTGTTGGTAAAGAGTCTGCTGCGGCTGAAAGAACTGCGTGGGCTGAGCATATTGAACTGGTATGTAGAACTGTTGCTGTTGCTGTTGCTGGAACTGAGGCGCGTCGCCCAAGTCCAACAAGTTTTCGTTCTGCTGGCTCTGCTGGCTGCGCAAGCGGCGCATCTCTTCCTCCTCGAGAGAGAGCTTGAGAGCCGCCTGCAAATCTGGGTCCTCGCTATCGCCGGATTCCGCAGGCCTGTTTTGCTGTTCGCGTTCTGCAGTTTCGCGAGAGATCTCCAACGCACGCTGCAAGTCAGCGTCATACGGGTCGGATCGGCGGTCGTTACGCTGAGGCGGTCTCTGCGGGCGCTCGGAACGAGAGCGCTGGGCCAAGCGCCGCTCCGTGGCAAGGCGTTCATCATCACGCAACAACGCAACCAACTCCTTGGCTTTGACTCGAATAAGCGCACCGTGATCATTGCTTGCCTCGTCGAAATGAACAAACTCGCGTAAAGTCTTCACGATGTAGAGGTTGTCTTTCAGCCAGAGCACGCACTTTTCAGAGCCGAAGCGCACCAAGTAGTCCAAGACTGTCAAAGACTTAGCCACGTGACGCCAGTTGCGGCCCTTATCGTTGAGTCGGCGGTCTAGCATGTCCATAATTTCCAAAAACTCCGTTTGCGAATTGAACGTTGCCAGGGCAATCTGTTCCATGTCGTAGGTGGTTGGACCCAGCGGGTCGTTCAGGGTGGCGTTGCGCACGAGCACCTGGGTGGACGAGTAGCCATTGGCAACGTTTTTGATCGAGCGCACGATCTTCGACATGTCACAAGAGGGAGCGGATTTGCAGGAGTCAGGAAGGCGGTTAGTGGTGGAGCCTCGAAGTTGAGCAAGGTTGGCGTAGATAGGGAGCGTGACACCCGTACACCCAGAGGGGCGCGGGCCGCCCGAATCGGCCCAACTGCGGGCGGGCGGTTCTGCGTGCCACCAACTGTTGAATATTGGGAAGTAGTCCCGAAAAGAAGGGGGTCGGACACGCCCCAGTTCTCTCTAGTTTTTGGTTCTTTTGAATACCCCAGGGATAATTTCGCGACGACGAGAAACCTTGTTTGATGAATAGTGATGTGTTGCATTTGCACTTGTTGCAGCTGCTAGTCGCTTATACTTTTATACTCACGCGGCAGGCTGCAACGAATTATGAATGGGGACGGTTGCACCTTAAAAATGCACGGGCTGATTTGTTGTTTGCCGAGTCTTTGCAGTAGAAAGTTCCTTGGCAAGCAATTTCCGCATCATGGTCAGCTCTTGCAATGGCTGAACTGATTTTTGAGCATTTCGTAGCATGTTCTTACCTTTCTTGTTATTTTCTTGTTATTTTTTTTTTTGTAGTTGCCAGCTTTTCATATTTATTGTAATTGTTGCACCTGGACCATAATAAAAAAACAGACGTTTGTGCTTGGAGGCTACGCCCTCTGCCCCTCTCATAATTGGGTTTGACCATGGTACTACGTATTCTGTTTGAGCCCTACGTCTAGCTTAGAGCTTGCAGCAGCAAATCAGTAGGAAGTGGAGTTCTTGAATCCAAAATGGCGCTGGGTCCTCCAGCACGAAATGTTTTTTTTTTCTCATTTCTTCTTTCGGACCGCGGTCTCATTGAAGGTGAGCATCGTGATTCTTTACTTATGCTCCGCGCCAGCTGGAGTATACCAAAAGTGATATTGCAAAAAAAAAATCCGAATGGCTTGAGCCTGCCACTGGCCATCCACAAGCTCTAATTCGCAGAGTGCTACAGGTCTTAAAGCCGCTCAATCATTTGGTCTCCCAACCGTTCAATAAGTTGTGGTCTCCCAACATATGCTCGGGTAGACAAAGATATGCCGAGTCGCTAGATAAACCAGGCACAGGTACAGAAAACACACCCTTGGGCTTCAATGCAGCTTTACACACAAAAGAAGAGAGAGCATGGTCACGTGGCACGCCGGTCTTTTTTTTTCCCTGCAAGACACGGCTCATCACGCATGTGTTTTGACAGAATTGGTTTTGCTAGCAATAATGCCGATGTTGGTGGACCCAGCGCCAGGTGTTGCGCATTAGTAATGGCGCGATTTGCTGAATCTGGAAAGCACCAAGCATCAAGAGCAGTCGCATGGCTTGAATACCCGGGCCCATCTACGCAGACCGTAAAAAACCAGCCCCCATTTCTGTGGGTGGATTTTTTTGTCAAGTGTGCACAACAATGTATAAGCTAATTTTCCGTTCGTCTCTGCAAAATTCCTGGCCAGCAAAGCCCCTGGCCCGTTCTGGCACCTCGAGCTTATTTCAAGTATATGCACACCCTGTGCCCAACCAAAAGGGAGCCAGCACACGCCCACCAAGGGAGGCAGAACACCACGAAAAAAAGAGCGTAAAAAAGCAGATCTCACAAACACAACTGGGATCTTTTAAGCGCAGACCCGGGCCGGCGTTGAACCGGTCATTCATTGAGAAAATATCGCGCCAAGCCAGAGCCAGCAAAAATAGTAAAACAGTAGGGCGTGCGCGCACCAGTGTGCTCGATATCGTATCTTCTTTTCCCGTAAACACAACAACAACCGCCAATTCTCCTTCTCCCCCACCGAAAACCAACCACAACCCGTGGAAATTACGTGTTTTCGCCGACACCTACAAATCCTGTGTCACCAGCCAGCTTCTTGTGCAGCAAGAATACGCAAAAAGTGCTAGAAATACAAAAAGATATTCACCAGCGACTGTTCAGTTCGCCCCCTTCCTTTTTTGTATCGAAAAAAAAACTTTCAAGATTTCGGAACCATACCCTATGATGCTGCTGCTCTACGAGGGCGACGTCAGACGCTGTCGGCGGTGCAAAAGACGGCGCATGGACGACGAGCCGCCGGAGGTTCAGCAATACAAAACTTGCGCCAAGTGCCGCATCATTGAGCGCACAAAGAAGAAGTCTCGTAAGCCGTTGGCGGAAGAAACAATGCGCTACGGCATGCGCCAGTTTCAGGAGCAGCTGCAGAACCTGAATTTTATTCACGATGATATTTTCCTGAATGACCAGCTCATGAATGACATGCACGCGGCGGCCGCCGCACATGACGCGCTGGTCTTGACACCAGGAACGGGGTATAAGACCCAGCCACCGCCGCTGTTTTCGCCGCTGCAGTACTCCATGTACAAGCAGCCCACCGCTGCACAGTATGCACAGGGCACGCCTGCGCAGCCGGATTCCTCCAGCTACAGCTACTTGTATGCCAACTCCGCAGGCAACAATGCACCGCCGCTGTCTCAAAGACCACCACTGGCCTCTGCTGGCGCTGGACTGCCGGACTATGCAATGTCCCAGGTACCGCAACAGGTGTCCCAAAACATGGCCGTGGCCCCGACAGGAGCTATGTCCGCGCCTGGTGCTGTGCCAACGTCGTCCGCAGCAGCAGCAGCAATTGCTGCTGCCGCCATTAAACGCACAGACGTGCTGCTAGGCACGCTGCAAACTTTGAATCGCCTGCAAAGCCACTACCGCCAATACCAGCAGAAGCAGCAAGGCGGCGACCGCACCCGTCTTGCCACTGCAACAAACTGCGAGCTCTGCGCTCAGGCTTTGGACTCTGACGACTCGATGAGCATGATGTACCGCTTATGTCGTAGCTGCTACTCGGACCCCTACGCGCGTCCGCACGTATACAGTGACTTCAACGATTTCTTGTTGGCCGTCGTGCGCGACAAGGACGTCGAACTGGTGACTTACATTTCAGAGCTTGCTTCATACTTGGTTGAGTCTCTCAGCAACAACCGTACCAACGGTCGTCCTATTAACTCTGAGGAGCAGTTCCGCAAAATGATGTTGGACTCTTTTAGCCTGATTTACGTCGACCCCTTGATAGGCCTGTTGACGCCCTTGGCGTTCGCCCGTTCATCAAACAACGTCCATGAAGTCAACAATACTGCGCCTATAATCTCTAAGGTTAGCCAGCAGTATCATTACACGTTGACCCCGCCGTTACGTATCAACTATATTGCCGAATCGGACAACGGCTCCACGTCGATAGACATGACGTTTATTACAGAGACAAACTTGATAATCATGAAAAAAACTACTAAGAAAGCTACTCAGGTGTATGAGGCACTGTTCTTGAAGGCGCTTGATGAAAAAATGCGGGTCAACGGCTTTACTTTTGACGATGAGCCTGCCAAGTTGTATGAGCACCTAGCACTTTCAATCCAAAAGGATCAGTTTGTGAAGGATTTTAAAAGCTTGCAGAAGCAGGTCGCCAACATACGCGCTACTGAGTCCGAGAATTCTCAGAAGAATACGGCTCAGGTGGAACCCGCCTTTGAGCAGGGTGGCATGGAGCTTCAGACGCAAGCAGATGCGAGTCTAGACCCCGATGCCGAGGTTACACCTTCAAATGGTGCATCTGAAGAATCTGTCGCGCCAGAGACACAAGTGGACCAGAAGAAGCTTGGGCAGACTGCCGCAGGTGCAGAGGATGTCCCAGAGGAGATAAAAATTGAGAGAAAACCCGAGGAGAGCCTGGAACCCGGAGACTTAGACCCGGCATTTGCTTCATAATGTAGTTCCAAGAAATGTATAATACAATCGCCACCAGTACCTCGTAAAAGAGGGCTCCAATAGACACAAATTGAAGGTGTGGAGGCATGGCCATGATGCGGTGTGCAGCTGTTCTCACTTATCTTTTTTCTAAAGCGATACCTAAGTTTTGAGAATAGTCAAATGGAACACCCAGATAGTTTTTAAGTCGGGGAAACTATCTTTAGCGAGCAAGAAAGACCGCTAACTTTGTGTGTGTGTGTGTGTGTGTGTGTGTGTATCGATTCTTTATTAAGATCGATACATTAGTTAGCGACCAAACCGGAATGGAGCAAACGTATAAAAACTATAAAATTGACCCCACCTTGTATTCCTCGTTCAAAGCCACTTGATTGCTTCCCTCTGTGGTAGATTGTTTCTTGGCTTATTAGTGTAGTATACTTTTGTTCCTGCTCACGTTTGAACTTGCTTTGAACTATTAAGAACTCAGACGCAACGCAACGAAATTCCAGCTAAAAAGACCCATGTCTTCTAGGCACAAATGGAAAGTAAAGAGTGAAAGCAAAGAGTAAGCCATCGCATCCCCAGTATCCAAAAACATATAAGAGCAAGAGGGATTCCAATCTTGCCTGCGAATGAACCCGAAGAAGTTAGGATGAAGAACGCACAGGAAAGCAAACAAGGCGCATACCACCATATTCTTATACCTGAATCAAGGTACAAATAAAGTCAGGATCGGAAAAATAAAAGGAAGGAGCAGATGTGGGATCTCTGGGAACATCCGGCCATTCTCTAAACTGTCCGCCCAAAGGCGGACGTATCTTATCACGTGATACCGTTTTCAAAGGGCCCTGCTGCCCCATGGTATATTGCATTATAGAGTTTTTCGTCTATTGAAGAGGCTCAAAACTCGGCATGGCGTCACTTTGCTTATGAATACGCAGATATTCCCCCTCATGTAGTAGTAGTAGCATACTGATTAATACCTAAAGTAATTGTACGCGCCTGCCGAAAAACCCATGCATTCCCCGACTGGCCCGCGACTACTCAGTAAAACCCATGCAATATCATCTCATCCCCTGGAACATCTTCTACTAAATTTCTGCTTTGCAATACAAAACCCGAGCACTTGGTAGCTAGACCATACTTTGAAATCGAACCATATTTGAAATCGGAGCCCGCGGAACAACCCGAACCTTTGAAAACTTACAAAACGTTGCGTGATCCGACTTCACCAGCACCAGACCAACTTACTGGAGTTGATTCATAGCGGCCCATTGGGAAAGTTGAAAGCAAGCAGGACAGATATTCCTGGGACTTGCAGTCACACAGACACGACCTCTCACAAAACCCGGACAGGGCTACTGTGATTAGAAACCCATATCTTACCATTCACAGGACTCGTTGGCGCCCTTGCAAACATTTGCATACTGGTCTACAATGATGCACGTGTTCCCGGCGCTTTTGGCCGTGCTCGTACTCCCGCTTGTGCGAGCCATCAGTCTTGATACCAACAACGTCACCAGCATCAAGAACGCCGCCGCTCTCATTGCAGACGGCCTCCTCGACTACTACGAAGGCACCACGAGCGGTGGCACCATCGGCATGTTCACCTCGCCCTACTACTGGTGGGAAGCTGGCGGTGCCTGGGGCTCGTTGATCGACTACACATACTACATGGAGAACGACACGTACGTGGACTTGATCAAGACCGCGCTCATCTACCAGGTGGGCGATGACTACAATTACATCCCATTGAACCAGTCCACCACCGAGGGCAACGACGACCAGGCGTTCTGGGGCATTGCTGTGATGGCGGCTGCAGAGCGGAACTTCTCGAACCCAGAGGACCCCGAATTGGGCTGGCTTGCGTTGGCACAGGCGGTGTTCAACACAATGAGCGCACGCTGGGACTATGACGACTGCTCGGGCGGACTACGCTGGCAGATCTTCCAATGGAACTCGGGCTATGACTACAAGAACTCGGTTTCGAACGGCGCGTTGTTCCACTTGGCCGCGCGCTTGGCGCGCTATACCAGCAACGACTCATATGTTGTGTGGGCAGACCGTGTGTTCGACTGGATGTATGGCGTGGGCTTATTGACCGAGGGCGATTGGTGGTTCATCTACGACGGCGTCAACATCGACGACAACTGCTCGGAGATTGTCAAGTTGCAGTGGACGTACAACCAGGGGCTCATGCTCGCGGGGTGCGCGTACATGTACAACTATACCTTGGAGGAGAAGTGGCTCAACCGCACACAGAGCATGTTGCACGCGGCGCAGGTCTTCTTTTACGACAAGTCCGAAGATGCGCTGATCATGTATGAGGCCGCGTGCCAGCTGCCGACCTCCGACACGTTCACTTGCAACACCGACCAACGTTCGTTCAAGGCATACTTCTCTCGCTTCTTGGGCTTGACGTCTGTACTTGTCCCAGACACGTATGACACCATCCGTGGCTATATCCAGGACTCAGCAAATGCCGCCGCGTGGTCCTCGTGCACCGGCGGTTCCGATGGGCACACTTGTGGCCTTTCGTGGACGAACTCCACGTGGGACGGCGTGTATGGTCTCGGCGAGCAGATGTGCGCCTTGGAAGTCATTCAGAACTTGCGCGTCGCAGACTTGCCGGGACCCTTAACCGCGGATACAGGCGGCACGTCCATTGGCAACCCAGCCGCAGGGTACAGTCAAACAGAGACTGCGGCGTCGCCACTATCGCTATCTGCTAAAGACACTGCGGGTGCCAGTATCATCACAGCCGTAATTGGGGTTGCCATCATTGGCTCAGCGGTATGGTTAGTGATCTAGTTGGTGGTTTCCAACTGAAACAATACATGGAGGAAGCTCCCAGCCACAAAGATGGCGCTCGCTTGGCCGGATGAGACTCATTGAAAACTGCTCGTGCGGGGGTAGACCGTCTATTAGAAGTGCCATTGTGTCACTGTCCTTTTTTATACGTTGAAACCGGAACGATATGAGAATTGCTTTGCCAATTTCAGGCTATTGCGCGCCACCACAAAGTATTTCATTCAGAAAAGGTCTTCTTCAAATTCAGGACATGTGCCAGGCGCTATGCGATACTTGTGTTCAAATGAAGATTGGTCTATCTCAATGGAGTGTGATTGTGAGCCGTCTATGCATGCAATGTCATTGGAGAGACAATGGGAAGTTTTTGAAATTGCCCGCGAAGAGTGCGCCAGCAAAGTAGGATCTGCGAATTCGAATCAAAACTCATGATCTTCTATACGCATGGCGTGAGCTTCTATACGCGTGTCGTGTGTTTCTCTAACTAATATTAATGACGACAAATTTGGGAAACGTGTTGAGGTTGGGCTAGATTATGATCATTGTTGCTGGCTGAGCGAAAATGCCTGAAACATCTTCTTCCCGGAAGCTGAAAATGATCACTGACAAACTTTCACTTTTTAGAGGCTCCAAGCATTCTGCACCATGTATGAAAAAAAAAAACATACCTGGGAGCCATGGCATGGCGCATTTCCTTGTGTATAGCTGAGCATTATTTCTTAGTTAGCCGCGAGTGGTTGATTTTCGAACCACGATAAAATTGCTCTGCAATGGATCCGATAAAGGAAAAATTTCACAGCATGTAGCAGAAATCCGTATTCTTAATAAGTTGGATTTACGGATGTGCGGTGTGTTGAATTTGCCACATGTAAAGCACAGTTCTGGGCAGTTGACAGCATGAAGTGATGAGACTGATCATCAAATTATTGAAATAGAGTGGAGCTAGAAGGCTGATCTTAAATTTTCTTTTTGCTTTTACCTTTTTTTTCCAACACGGATCACGATCGATGTGCCTGATGTTACGTGAGAGTGTCAACGCTCGCGTGGGGTCACCCTCATTTTGGCTATTCCCATTTTTGATCACGTTTCCCCCTCCTTTTTACGTTAAATTTTGATCCATATTTCCAGTCTTTAAATGAATAACTAGAAAAGAAGGCCTCTTTTACCAATAAAAATACAATACCTGGTCAATTGTCGGTATATCTCGGATGTAGTCAATGTTGATAACCCCAGCTTCCAATTTTGAAGCAAGATTGCGAATTGCCTTATCTTAGTTACACGTACTACTGTATACTTTTCACTTCCATCTAGAATATGGCTCTTGTCAAGAATTGCAATAATGATGTGGCAAAACCTGAGAGACCGGAAACCAAAATCAAAAATTGATAAACAGATTTAAGTCAGTTTTGGAGATAAAAAGATAGTCAAGTCTGATTCTGCTCGGTAAAACTGGATTTTAAGAGTCGCTGTGTATGCCGCAGTGTAGATAATTACCATGCTAAAGGTCATTGGGGCATCAATTAAAACAAATCGACATACCTCTTTTGATTCCAACACATGGAATGCCACTCACTAAATTATAACACCTATCTTCTTAGAATTTTAAGTGATGAAGCATATTTTTTGTACCGCTACTAACCACACCTTTCCCCACAGCCTGACAGGTCCTGCAGGCATGCTCACGATATGATCGTACGCTGCTCACGTTCCCCCTCCAAACTCTATCATAGCCTTATCAGAAAACAGACAAGCAAGCATCGAACTACCTTTTCTCCGCCTCGATCAGATCTACCAGACCTATAATATATCATATGAATTCGGAGGATCCATTTACTTCCGTCAACTGGGACAGAGACGAAGCTTCGAAAGACTCGCCTCTGAATTTGGAGTCTCCGATTTTAGAGGAGGAAAATGCCGAAACAGCACCCGCCTCCGACGTCAAATCCACCTTTGAAAGCCAACTGTCTTCGCTTCCTGCCTGGCCTTTAGATTCTTCTAGTCCTCGACTGGAAGCTGCTGACGCAAAGCCAGCTGTACATGATTTAAATATTGCTGCCAGCGGGGAATTGGCGCCTGAAACTCACAGTGAAGCCAATATGGATACACAGATTGAGTCAGAGTTTCCACAACTTTTGCCGACTGAAAAATCCGGGCAGTTGGGCGAGGACAACGAGCATTTAAGGAGCGATACTTTGCATCGCGATACCACACCCCAGGCACAAGATGTCGACTCAAATTCGAGGTACAGGGACTCACAGCTTTTTAGCACCACTCAGAATCATATTCAGAGCGAACCAGTGATGAATTTATGCCAGGAATACTCCCAGAATGGCGAGCTTGAGGCAAAACCCAACGAAAACAAAGAAGCATCGCAAATTGTGGTCGAGACCGCCAACGAGCCTGGTCGACTGCAGCCCCCTTTACCTTCTTTCAGTGGCCAGAATACAGAGACTCCCGAAATCAGCGGTGAGCGGCAAATGGAACACGCTTTTGCAAAATACAAAATAGATCTGCACGTGACCAACCCCATCAGCGATCGAGATGGGAACTCCAAGTCCTACATTTCGTACCTTGTCACGAGCGAAACAAACCACCCCGACATATTGCGCCTACTGGCCGCATGTCCGGAATCTCGATCGCCTCTGCCTGCCCCTGAGAATGTCACGGTGAAAGTGCGCCGGCGATATGGCGACTTTCGTTTCTTGCACGATTGCTTAGTGAGCGACTTTCCCCAGCTACTCGTGCCACCGCTTCCACCAAAACTGAACTTCAAGTATTTGACAGGAGACACATTTAGCACGGCGTTCGTGCACAAGCGCTTGAATTCCTTGGACCGCTTTGTGACCTTCATATGCCAACACAAGCTCCTCTCGCAGCTGGCGGTCTTCCACTACTTTGTCAGTGACTCTAGTGAGTGGGCAGCATTTACGAAAAACCTCAAGATTCTTAAAGGTGAGGACGGCGAGGGCATTGTGGGAAAGGTTGTGAACGAGGATCTTCTCACAGAGACGATTATGAACTACTTCACGCCTTCGAAACACAAAAAGGAGACGAACAAAGACATTCTTGAAATCAGTGAGAAGCTCAGAAAGTTGTACGAAAACCTTGTCAAGTTAGAGCGCATATTCGCCAAGCTCAATAAGAAGCACGGAGACATGCGCCATGACTACGAGCTGTTCCTGACGCAACTAACCAAATTGGCCGCCCTTCACGAATCCGCAAACCATCAAGATAGCTCGCTGGATGCAAATGTGCTGTTGGCCACAGGCGAGGCACCGCCAAGCAACTTCAAAATTTTCGCCGACGCTCTTCTCTACTTTCTGGAAAACTGGGCGCTGTTGGGCCGCTACATTGACGAGTCATTTCTAGTGTCGTTGAAAGACTGTGCCAAGTACATTGCGCGCTTGCTGGGGTTGATTGAGCTTCATCACAATAAACACATCGACCTCCAGGTTTTAGAGGAGTACTTAGCAAAAGCCCGTGCAGATTTGATTGCCCTTGGAGGTCTGAGCTGCAGTGATTTGCAGAAGAGAGCACCGCCCAATCCTCTGCTAATCGGGCCAGGCAGTGGTGGGATAGTCAGCAACACCACACAATTAATCAAGGACACATTGTCGACATCGGCTACCCCACACATTGCGTCTTCGCAGACGGAAAGCAAACGCCAGCGCCTAGAGCAGAAAATCGAACACCTTGAGGCCGAGGTGGTGGCGCAGGGCCAGGTGGTAGATAGCTTGACAAACCGCATCATCCACGAGGAATACCCAAATTGGGATCGGTTCAACAAAGCCCAGATGAAGAAATCCATGGCGTCGCTTTGTGATCAAGAGATTGCTTTTTACAGGGGCTTGGCCGATTCTTGGACGGACGTCGAAGCCAGGCTCGTGCAAAGGCTCGAAGAGCTTGAGTGAGAGGCGAGGGTGTGCGAAAGTAGCGGTTGCAGAACCAATGGTGTATGTAGAAGCCGCTTGTTTGATTTAAGCTGAGGGGCCCTATCAAGGTGTTTGGGTTGTATGGGCGATAGCCTTGAGAAATCTGAAGTTTCGCAAGTCTCTACAAGCTGCTCACGGACATAGATCTAGCGCCTCTTGCACCAATAGACTACGCCTCCGCAGTCGCTAGTACTCTGCGCAAGTTATACAAAATGTCAGAGAATTTTGCAGTCTCATCGAGATAAGAGGCATCTCTTTGCCTGGGCTTCCGAAAGATATAGCAAAAATACTTCTAAATCCAAAAGGTCCCCTGCCTCGTACCCCCAGCTGAAGCCGGCGCAATGTTCCGAAAGTCACGTGACGCACAGCCCGCTCCGTCTCAACAGAACACCTTATATCGCATATTACTCGACCCCATTCGCCAATCAACAACGCCCTAAACCCAGCTCTACAACATGCGTTTTTTGCTTTCCTCATTGGCAGCATTGGCCACTGCATGTGCCAACCGTATTGTGCTCGACGACAATATGAACAGCCAGGTATGCGAAGGCATGTATTCGAAGCACGACTGGGGAGGCAGCAAGCTGCCCCATATAAGCATCAAGCTCGATCAATTCAACGACCACAAGTTGGACACGAAGAATCCCGCGACATACGACGACATCGAGGTTAGCTACGTAATTTTTGAGTACTTGGATCTCGACAAGTTGGGCGTGGAATATGGCGGCTCGGACCGGAAAAAGTACATCTGCGACGACGTGGCCATGGACGCCGGGATTTGCAGCCAGGCCGAATATGGCTCCTTCATTGCCGGGGGCGACATTGCCAATACCACGGTGCACATTGCAAAGCTCAGCCAGTTGGGCTTCGCCAACCTCACGTACCCCGTGACCCGCAGCGGGTACTATTGCGTGCTGACGTTCTCGACGCTGACGGACGCCAAGTATAAGGGCTTTGTGAGCTTCCAAAATGCGTTTGGCCAATTGAGCGCGTCGGAGATTCCCAAATTGCCCGCGTACGGGATCTTGACGCTTTGCTACGCGGTGACGATGGCGCTCTTTGGATTCCAGTTCTTCAAGCGTCGCAACCAGAACCAGATTTTACCCTTGCAACGGTACTTACTTGCCATGCTCGGTTTTTTGACCTTCGACACGCTTGTAGTGTGGTCCTATTACGACTTGGTCAACCGCACCGTCGGTACCAATTGGTTCGTGCAATTTTACATTGTGTTTATGTCCATCATGAGCTCGACGAAGGTGACATTCTCCTTTTTCTTGCTCTTGTTGATAGGCTTGGGCTACGGTGTCGTCTCATTGAAGTTGTCCAAAAAGGTTATGACCCGGTGCAAAGCCCTCGCGGGCGCGAACTTTGCGGCGTCGATGTTGTACTTAATTGGCACCTATAACAATGGTGGCCTGAACTCTAACTCGACTTATCTGAGTATCGAGGGCGATGCCGACTCACAGAGTCTTTGGTTGCTTGTGTTTCTTCTCCCGATCACCATTACCACAGCCACGTACTACGTGCTCATTCTCTCGCTGATTCGCACCACAACCGCCAACCTCCACAAGCAGCGGCAGGTCATCAAATTGAAGTTGTACCAGAACTTGTTCCGCATCATCACCCTCTCGTTGCTCGTGATAATCGCGGGCATGATGCTCGCCAGTTTCTACTTTTTGAGCTTGACCGGAAGCGAGGTAATTGAGCAGAACTGGCGCGGAACATTTTTCCTTGTGGACTTCTGGCTCCCCGTCACATACTTCTGTATCTTTTTGGGTGTAGCCTGGTTGTGGAGACCCACCGAAACCTCGTACATGTTGGCCGTATCGCAGCAGCTTTCCACGGGCGAGGGTGAGGAGGGCGAGGGGGCATTCAACACCTCTCAACACGGTCACGAGTTCGAGCTAGATGACGTCTCATTGATGAGCCATAGCGATGACGAAAACGGCCAGAGGGATAGCTTTGAATTGAACAACCTGGAATTGCCGCAGGAGGAGCCCCCAAAGTATAAGGAAGACGAGGATGCCCATGGGACGCATGTTCCCAACGTGAGCAACACGCTATTTGAGTTGGGAGAGGATGAGGCCGAGGATGATACCAAGAGATCCGAGGAAGAGCACGCGTCGGCGCTGAATAAGAAAACAACATGAGCAGTTACGTACGAAGTAGCCTTTAAAATTACAGACTTGTTACCAGACGGCAGGAGCCACTTTCATTTATGCGTCGCTTCTGATTGGAGCTTTCTATACACCTGCCCAGACCGAGCCACCGTCGGCGTGCACTTCCAGGGTGAGCTTCTCCACCTTGGTGTCCCAGCTGACCAAGTGGTTGTATAAGGTCTTCACCTGATCACGGTTCAAGACCCGGGGTTGCAACCACGTGACCACCAACACCTGGTCGATCTGATTGATGAAGCCCTTAATCAAGCCGAGAGAGAAGCACTTAATTATCAAGAATTCGACGTCGTCCGCGGGCGTGCCGGTGACCGAGCATATCTCGCCAAACAGAATCTTCTTGTCGCTAGTCAGCTTCTTCGATATCAACTCCAACAATGCCATGATAACAATTTTTTCGTGCAAGAACATCTGGCGATGCGCGAGCTGCGGTGACTTGGCGAAAGCCTTCTGCAGCCACTCTGTAAACTGCTGCAATTGGCCGGCGTTCAACGTCTGAATGAGGTTAAAGAGCCAAAAGTAGGCGGACTCCGAGCCCGCGATCAGCTGCAAGATGTCGTGCAAAATCAATTCACCAAAGTTGTAGATCTTGTCACCCAACAACGCGGCAATACAGAGGTCGTGGCAAAAAGCCACCTTTTCCTCAGGAGTCAATGGGACATCAATTGAAGATAGATAAAGCAACCCATTTGTGTAAAACAAGTTGAAGTTCTCGCGAATCTTGTAGTCCTGGCACTTTGTCAAGTAGAACGCGGCATTGATTTTTGAGCTGTACTCGTTCTGCAACGTCGTTTCAAACTTCGCGCTCATATCATCCAAGATCTCTTCGGCCTTGCTGGTCTCGTTCAAAAGTAAAGAGTAACGAGCTATCTGGAGACGCACGTACACCACCGCCTCGTCATTACCAATGATAGCTTCGGCATTCTCCACCCTTCTCAGAGAGAATTTCTTGGTGAGCTCACCAACGAGCACGCCTTCCAACTCAGTCAACTTAACGAGGCACACGCGGGGCTCCTCGAACGACTGCAACAAGAAGTCCACGACTTTGATAGGGTTGAGTTTGCTTTGGAACTGCGCCACAAACTGCGTGAAGAGGCACGCCCGCAAGTCACCCAGCTTACTTTCGGGATTGCGGTACAACTCTTCGAGCAGCAACGCCAACTGGTTCCATAGCTTGCGCTCGTAGAAGTCTTCCAACTGATATAGCACTGTGGCAATGTCTGGATTGTCGATTTGCTCGCGCAAATTTGCCAAAACTGTGGCCAAGTCATGGTCTATTTCCATTGCGGACATCGTGTACTTGGATGATTCTTTGCTTGTAAGAAGGATTCTGGGTTGGCGAGTTGAGCGAGAGCTATCGTGGTGAGAACATGTGTGGCGAGCATGTACCTAGCCCGGGTCGTGCGCCACCCAAAACATATGGGCTTTATTGAGTGCAAGCAATACAGATAGTCTTCCCTCCAGCGAGCATTCGCTATTCATGCAGCTTGCGCTCAGCTGCAGCCGTGATTAAGTTATTTGCTGAATGACTTTTTGCATTAAAAAAAGGATCGTGTTTGAGACACTGCAAGTAGGTTGCCAAGACCTAAACTGCGTCTCACATATCTCTCCTACGAAATGCCTAGCGGAATGAGAAAGCCTGCGGCTAAAGACTCTCAAGGCGGCATACACACTCCCTTATGTAACAGCATGATGATAGTAGTTCTACAAGTGATTAGGTTTCTAGGGCGGAAGAGCTGCTCTTGAGGTTCTGAAAAACCAGTCACAGGGAGTTTATTGCCTTCATCAAAGCTATGCCTGGTCCATAGTTATCGAGACTTAATTTGCATTTGCGTCATCGGAAGATTCCTCCACAAACGTCTTCAAGTCCGTCCACTTTTGCAAATTCTCTTCGAATAGCTGCTTTCCTGCTCTGATCAAATCAATCATCACCAACAACCATTTCTTCTCCATCTTCATGGTGTACTCCTGAAAGTTGAACTTGAGATTTTCGGTAAGCTTATTCATGTCTTCATTGAATAAGCCGATGAGCTGGTCAAGTTTGTTAAGCTCCTTTTCAATGTGCTGCACACGATGCTGAAAGCTGCTGTTCATCTGCCGCAGAGGGAAAGCATTCGCCTCATTCAGTATTGGTCCTACCCCACTATTGAGGTGCTCCTCGGGGAGTGAGAACGTCGGCTTGTTTCCTCCAAACAAGCCGTACCAACTCTTCTTGCCATTTAAAGACCTCAGAGCTTTTTGCTTAGACTCGATTCTTTGAATTGCAGATATTATCGACGGGCTGTTGATGTTCAAGTCCTTCAAATGCTTAAGTGACTTGTCATTTTGGGTGGAGTTCAGAAGCTCTTGCACTTTTGCAAACTTAAGCTTGTATAAGAGTTTGTACTGGAGGAGCTTATACTTGTAGAACTTAACCAACTGCAAAGCCAGCAAGTAATACTGCGCAAATTGGTTCACAGGCTCCTCCCAATCTGGAATCACATTTTCGTGTAGAAAATGCTCGAAGGTAAGAAAGTTTGAGTCCATGGTGGACCCAAACCGCTCGATGACCAACGAGAGTTGATTGCTTTCTTGCGGAACCATCTCGTGAATCTGGAGCGAGAAGTTGTTGAGATTGCCGCCCAATTCGATAAGCACATCGATCATCAGCTTGAAGTTGCGGATGTTTTTTCCGTTCAATTTGTGGAGGTCCGAAAGCACCCTGATGTTTTGATGGACGTTTTTCTCAAAGTTAAGAAGCTCCGGAGGAATATCGCGGAAGAAGTCGTCGTACTCCTGCAATTCTGACGAGTGTGTCTCTTTAAGGTTGAACAATTTGACATCGTTGTGTAGCTTATGTAGGTCGCCGTTGATCTTGCTAAGCGAGCTGAGGTTATCTGGAGAGCTGACATCAAACCCCGCAATTGCTGGAAGAAGCAAGTAGAGACCGTTCTGGTCTGTGGGGTCGTTCGGATTTGCAAGAAGAATATTCTGCGGAAGAAGACTCACGGGAGGCTCGTTGATTGCGTTCTCCCAGGAGCGCTCGTAATTCGGATCAAAGAACTTGAGTAATAGCGGGCAGCTTTTGAGAAGCGGGTTCGCATCAAACACCACGTCTTGAAGGAACTTCTTGAAGTATCGCTTGCGTACGTCGATTACCGAAAGCTCTTTTGCATTATCGATGGAGTTGATCAAGTACGTGAGAAGCGTATGTTTCTCGGGGATTGGTGGGATGATGATCGTAGGGAACAACTTCACCAAGTTATCTCTGAGCAGCTTGAATTCAGAGTACCGCCGCTTGACAATTACAGACCCGCTCGGGGAATTGGCGTCTGTTCTAAGCTCGATTAAGTACACCACCACGGCACTATTGACGAGTCGCTCGCTCAGAATAACGTCGATTTTGAGTTGCAGATCCTGGAGCATCTTGCGGATTTTCTGTGAGAGACCAAGCGAGTCATTGACTAAGGTTGTGGATCCAAAGTCCACGTAGCTCTCCTGGAGGTTCAGGGCATATTTTGGGTCGTTTGGAGCAGCCCCGTCGCCGCTCATACGCGTGTGGCCAGCGCTGCCAGAGCTGCTGAAAAACAGGGGGTTGTTGTCCTGCTCGATATCCGGAAAGATATCCGAGTCGTCCATAGTTCTACTGTATCACGATGTCTGTGTTTGCACTATATAGTGTATGAATAAAAGCTAGGGTGCAAAAGATGTTGTGCACTCACAATAGACAACGGGTCCCCGCAATCATCAGTCAAGTCCGTGAGTGTGTGCAGGACGATATCAATAAGGCTATTTCGAATTCGGTGTCTCGGCTCTTTCTCAAAATCCTTGTGTCACAGGGCTACAAGCGGAGATCAAAGCTCGCCACTGTTTGGAATACAGAGAAATTGGCATTTGCTGGGTGGGGGTGCTTGGCCTACTGTTGCAGAGCCAATGCGCAGCTGACTTGGGGGCAAGACGTCTCTCATTAAAATACTCGTCCGAGAATTACAACCAGAAACAGCCGCTCTTTAGCATAGCATGGATTCTCTCCTTGAAAAATGAATTTCTTGTTTCTCATTGCCAAAAATCGTATGGCACTAAAGTCAGAGCCCAGCTCGCGTGCTACTCATGCTTCTGCAGCTGCACAGCCCAGTGACACTCTGTTTTCGCTTATGGAAAGCACATTGTTAGATATGCAATTTTGGAGTCTTCGATATTGGGTCAGGGGTCATGAACAAACTATCTACTCTGCTCGATTCATAAGCTAATTCACGTCGTTGATGTAGTGTCCACCAGTACTGGTCCACGACTTTTATATTACAAAAACATTAGTGGATTTCATCATCTGCGTGGAGGATTCACTTGCAACCCCACTTGCAACTCATTCCGATTGAGCTTTTGGGATGGCGACCGCTCAGAATGATATGTGCGATTTCTGATTTTCGAAATTGGAGTCGTCAGTTTGAACGTTCCCTCACAGCAAAGAAGGCGAAGAAAGAGATGAACAAAGACGGAATCTGTTCCGTTTATTCAACAAGCTCTAAAAAAAAAATACAAATTTATAAAAATTTATCGATCATGAACGTCCTCTTTTTTTTTTGTTGTAGAGACCAAATTTCGTGAAATCTCCAAAAAGTTTTCAAAAGCTACGTTCCTTTTTCTGGAAATATAACTTCATCCCTCTGACGAAAGTGTAGAGCGACTGACCTATTTGATTCGGCCGAAGATGGGAGAACGGTTTTTTTCTTCTTTGACACGCGGCGTCAAACCCGTGGAGAAGAAGAAATAAAATCTACATGTCTTTTCAACAACAGGCGGGGGGGGGGGGGGGGGGGGGGGGGGGAGGGACTAACTTTGATGGATTTGTCTTTGAATACAAATTGATCAGGTAAAGGCTAGTGAATGAAGAAAAAAAAAGTTCTTGAATAGAAACCAGTGATTGAACTTGGTTCACGTTTATCTTTCTTTTGAACAGATTTAGAGCAGAGATTCGGGAAATTTTTGAGCTTGATGTTCTAGTCCGCCCAGATCAACTAGCTCCGATACAAAACTCCCGCAACGTTCATCTCGGAATAGTACTTGAAGATCGGATTTGGCGGCCGCGATGTGCTTTTTGTTGACAGTATACAGGGACCGCTTGCTGCAGGTTATCTCTCCTGGCGTGTTGAGCTCACTGTGTAAAAGCAACAATCAAAAAATGAAAAAGTGATTAACCGATGATATGGTATCGAAGCCAGCGTGGGAATGCCCCAGAATTGAAACCAATCACGGCTGGCCCAGTACAGATGTACCATCAACACAATGGTTATTTCAGGAGCACACACGCACATCATCACACAGAGGTCTTTCACGTGCATCGTAATAATGTGTATTTTGCCTTGAACAATTGTCCCACTTCACACTAGAATCATCTCCGAGCCTTCATCGTTGTTGGCATGTGCGCATTTCCTCTTGATTGGGGGTCAATAGGCTGAGCCAATGAACTCAATAAGATCTAGTGCACGGATCTCCGTACGATCTCGTATTCAGACTGTACATAGGCAACCATTCTCAACGTAGAGCGCTCTAAAGCTGGCCCATGCCGGAGTGGCGAGCCATGCTTACACGAAAGCTTTGTTTGGTTGGAAGCTCCTGATCTACTGGTCTCCATTTATTGAGAAATAGCTGAAGGACGCATACCCACCACGAAATCACATTCTTAATGCAAGGTTGGTTTCAGATAGGACTGCTGGCATAGATCTATTGTGTAAAGCCTAAAAAGCATCCTATATACCTCACTGCGTTTCCCCTTGCGTCCGCAGTGCTCCTACCAAACCAAAGTCTTGCCTGCACGCGAGAATCCTTCCAAATCTCTTTCAAACACCAAAAAAAAAAGCAAATCTTGGTTGTAGCAAGCAGCCCTGAACCATGTCGCCCAATGTTCCAAATCGGCAGCAGATGAACAAGGGTTAGTCGATCCTAACCTCTAAGTTCACTAATACGAAATAAAAAAGTAATTTTCTCGACGCCCCTAAAATTAGACAATTTCCTCCAACCGCGCGTCACTTCTTATACAGGGACCGCGCGCGGTCTCTTCGAAAGCAACGCAGACCAAAGCACTTGCACCTCCCAAGGAGACACCTTTAAGCCATTTTCTTTTGCAAAGCGGCTTGATTTTTTCTTCGGCCACGCACAACACCAGACAGCATCTAGACATTCTGCTATGTCTATCCAGGCGTTGTCTGCCAAAACGACCCGGCTCATTATAGCTGGAATCCTAGCCGTGGTGGTGCTCAACGTATGGTTTTTCGTTTATGAGAGCTCTTATAACGACGACTTTGAAGTCTCGCTCGATCGGCTTATTGATGTGATCCCAGGCGGGTCGCTGCCCAAGCCACAGCAAGGCGGTACTGCCCCAGTGACGTCTGCAAAAGCCTTATATCGCACGTATTTGGACGACAGAGACTCCGGGTTACTTGTGGCGAGCCGCCTGGCGGGCGTCGTATGGGACAGCAAAGATGCTGAGACCCTGCGCCTTCAGAGATTGCTGGAGTTACAGACCAAAGACGCATTCACGTTCGTGGAAATCTCTGCCTACGAGAACGAGCACAAGGAAACAGCGGACGAGGCTGTCTTGGAGAAGGGGACCGACTCTTTTATCGCGTACAACGAATTCCAAATGGAACTCACCAGCTTTTTCGGCGACCTCATGCGTACTGTTGAGGCGCACAAGCCGACGATCGACGGCATCAACAACGACGAGCACTACAAGAAGTCGTTGGAGGAGAATCGATACCCCAATCGCGAGGGTCGCTTGCCTGTTTATGGCGGCCACTTGCGCGAGCAGTACCGGAACGAGCCCGTGCGGACGTATGAATACTTGCTGCTGTTCTTGCGGCTTAGCAACGAAGAGAAGAGCGCATTAAAGTCATCACACGAGAAATACTTGCTGGCGATGAAGACTTCCGTGCCGAAAAACGTGTTGAAGAAGGGCCGCCAGTTCGACTTCATGCGAGGTAACGGAATCGTGTACCTTGGTGGTGCCAAATACGACCAGTTGGTATTGACCTCGATCTTGATGTTGCGATCTTTGGGCTCGATAGTACCCGTGGAGGTGATCATTCCAAAGAAAAGCGACTACAACATTGACTTGTGCAATAAAGCATTGCCGCGCCTCAACGGGCGGTGCCGTGTGATTGAGGACTTTGTGCCGGCTTCTGCCATGCTGCGCATCGGCGGATTCCAGTTAAAAAACATCGCGCTCATGGTATCGTCATTCAGAAACGTACTTTACTTGGACGCTGACAACGTGCCAGTGAAGAACCCAGACATGCTTTTTGTCAACGAGCCTTTCAAGTCGCTGCGCATGGTTATATGGCCTGACTTGTGGCGGCGCTCAACGTCGCCACTGTTTTATGAGATTGCAGGCATCGAAGTCGACAAGAGATTTCACGCGCGCAACAGTTACTTCAAGGGCGATGGTCGAGGAGATTCCGGAGACCCGAATTTTTTGTCGTACCACGACCTTTTGGGCACGCTTCCGGAAGCTTCGAGTGAAACAGGCCAAATGATGATTGACAAGACCAAGCACTTCCCAACGCTTGTTCTTTCAATGTACTACAACATTTACGGACCAGATTTCTTCTACCCGTTGTTCAGCCAGGGTGCTGCTGGTGAGGGTGATAAGGAGACGTTCCTAGCTGCGGCACACAAACTCAACCTCCCATATTATCAAGTGAGCGAGTTCAACCGCGAATTCGGGCCCGTTGGCAATCACAATAAGCGCGAGTATTTCGGCATGGGCCAGTACGATCCAATAATTGACTACGCGCAATCAGTCATCCCTGGTCGTACAAATGTGCCACAGAAGGAGTACGCGATGGACCAGGAAGACGAGACCAATTACAACTATGACTTCCATTTCTTCAAGTCGCATTCGTTGATGTTCTTGCACGCGAACTGGCCCAAACTTTACCTCTCAGAATTATTTGAAAGAAACGGGATAGGCCGAGGTCCGAAGGACGCCGAAGGAAAACGCAGGCGGCTTTACTCGGAACATATGATCCAGGAGGCTGGAGGTGTCGACATCGAGTTGCATATCATGCAGCACATCCATCTGTGGGCATGCGATACGCAGATCGAGCTAGCAGACGTCCCGAGCATCGGCAGTGACGGCCGCAAGAATATCTGCAGCGAGGTCGCGAGTCATATTAAGTTTTTGACCGATGGATCTTGATTCGACCGCCTTTATCACAAAATATTTGACAAATGGTTTTCGTGGAGGGGCTAGCCTCTGCAGGACAGGTCATTAACTAATTGAATCTGCTAGCAAATATTAATAGAAGGCGCCCCGCGCCGAATTCAATCTTTTGGGAGTACACCACGCAGTTAAATTTCCCAAGGAAGCTTGCCGACAAATTGCAGCAGTAGTCCTGCCTCTGCGTAAATGACACAGTAGTGGCGCAACAAGAGTGCAATTTCTTCGACTTCATCAACCATCTCAAGCAGCTCGACGCGGGATCTTTCTGCAACATCAAGCCATGCGCTACAGCTTGCGCCAAACCCACCAAGCAGCGCGCAATCTGTAAGCCGGGCTCGGAAACCAAAAGCCTCAAAGAGCTGTTTGCGTGCAGGTAGATCTGGAAATGTCTCGAACGCATCCAAGTGCAAGCCCCTGCGGCCTAGGTTGTGCGCCATCATTTCGCCGAACGCATCTCCAAGGAACATGGGATCATAAACGACAACCGCAACTTTGCTGAATGCCGAACTCCAGAATGCAAGCAAGCGCTCGGTCTCCTTGGGGGCCAAGTAGCACAAGACACACTCGCATATCACCAACGTTGGCGCGGCCGGGTCCAAGAACGACAACGCAGCTGTGCCGCGCTCGGGAAGGTCTCTTAGGTCAAGGGCCACCAAGTGGTAGTTGCGCGTGTGCACCTCCGGGTCGATGGCCGCTAGATCCGCGCGCGATGCGACCTCGATCTCGGGCATTTGTGCCGGGGCCGTTGTTGGGTTTGGCACCCCATGCTCAATGTGGACGTTTTCATGCGGTGGGTCTTGATTTCGTGTCGTCAACCCCACAATCTGCTGGATCTCGCGCAGGCCACTGAGGGCCACTTTCTTGACCCGCGTGGACTCGGGAAAGTCAATCTCTGTGTAGCACACCTGTGGGTGCGCTTTCAACACCCGGAATCCGCGTGTGTCCGAGCCCCCGCCCAATGACACCACCTGGCACGCCTCGTTCTCGGCTATAAACAGAGAAACGAGGCGGTCGACTGCCGCCGTGCGGAGGTACGTGCCGCGGTTGATGAGCGGGAGCTTCGGGGCGCCAAAAGCCGAACGGAGCGCCCGCCCCGCGGAGAGCGCCGTGTAGCCGTCGGTGAACGGAAGCGCCGTTTCGTGGGCGCTCACGAGCAGCTGGACGTACGGATCCACGGGCGTGAAGTAGCCCCTTGCATTAGCAGAGTTCCTGCAGCTAAGCGCATCAAGGTCCGTTGCTCTCACGGCGCTGTCTTTGGCCGCGCGCATGGTCGTTGTTGAGAGGGAAAAAAGGAGAAGTTGGGGGGTGATGGTGTGATTTTATGGGTAGTGATGCTGGATTTGAGTGCGCGCGCGGCTCTGCAAACGCAGGTGCCGCGTTTCGCGGGGTTGGGAGTGGTTCCAATAACGTCAATGGGCGCACGATAAGTAATATGAGACACGACTAAGAAAACAGGCACCTGGCTCGAAACAGCTTTTGGGAGACATCTTTGCTGGATGTGGTTGGTTTAACCTTAGGGTCCGGTGCAGATTTTTTCCAAGCGTGCTCTGTGAAGCAGCACTAGAGACAAGCAGCCATCCGAGTCGAGGCTTGTGTCAAGACGCATATCTCCTCTGACGCCATGAAGCTCATTGGGACGGAGCCTTGACGAAAATGCTGTCAAGCGCAAACCCCGCTTCCCCCAAATTTGTCGGTAGTCGGGTCGAATGACCCGGCTTGGCGACGGCGGCACACATTTCTTGTCTTGTTTCGACGTCGATTGCAACCTGGAATTCGTGTGGGGAGCTGCAATGCTCTATACGACACCAATGTAAACTGTTCAAAGAAAACAGTTTTTATTTGACTGGGGAAGAGTCTAGTCATGGGAGCCTTGAGGTCCCTCTCGACGTACTCCAGTTTTGAACCGGGGACTGGTTTGGCTTGGCCCGCAAGAAGGTCAGATCGAAAATCACAGGCTACGGTGCTTGAATGGCTGCCACCTCTACAGGCAATTCTCAAGAAGAACAAGAAGAAGAAGAAACATGAGTCTGCTGGCGTAGCCCCGAATAAAAGTATGCTCTACATCTCGATCAAATGCTAGCAAGAGGCTGTGGCACAGACTGCTTGGGTGCGTCTCGAACATACTGAAGATATCTTTAGTCAGAGAATACTACGGGCAAGGCAAATACACACTTCACTTGGCTGCTTATTCACCCGCTCTCTCGCTCCAACTTGGTTGCCTAGACCTTTTCTATTATAGCCCACCAGTTGTCCTTCTCGTAGCCGTGTTCGACCACACGGCCACCAGCATTCTCTGCGTCCGCCACCAACTCACCCTCCCGATACAAATGGTAGTATCTGTATTTTGTCTCTGTGGGCTTCTCGTCCTGCCCAGTCTCCTTTTCGACTTCTGTGTCTGCTGTCTCTGTTGTGGCTGCCCTCGGCTTCTTCTTTTGCTTCTTTTGAAGCACCCAGGGGACCAAGATGTCCTGGTCGTCGCCCTCTTTATAGCCACGTCTAGACTTCTCTTGCTCGAGGGCCCAGCAATAGACTAGAAGGCTGCCGCCTGTTCTCACCTTGGTGAGGATATGCCGGATGGCATCTGTACGGCGCTCATTGGTAGCAAAATGATGGATGACTGCAATTGATATGGCGAAATCAAAACGCCCGTTTTCGTGTGGGAGGTGAAGGCCATCCGCCACACACAATAGATGCTTGTTGTTGGAATTTTGCTGTGCGCACGTGACAAGCCCATCAGACCGGTCCGAGCCTATAATGACCAATTTGGGGTTCACGCCCAAGTACTTGCCGTTTCCGCAACCCACATCTATGCCCACACTATAGTCTGGCTGGCCACGGAGGAATTTCTCCACGATGGGCCAAGGCTTATACCGAGTCAGCGAAAAATGCGTTGCTATTTCATTGTATACCTCGTGCACAAACTGCTGCTCCTGGCTTTCAGGCACGGCTTGTGTTTCTATGGGAACAGAGGGAACGCCCATTGTATGGTTCTATTTCTTTTGTTGAGAAGCAGAGCAGCGCCCAAGTCGACAGAACATGGCGATGGGTGCCTCTGGCGATTGAGCTTGGCGATGGGGCCCAGCTATGCAGGACATATATAGCTCGGCTGAGAACCCCAAGACCGCGGGCCTTGATGGAATGTCGGGCACAGACCTTTTGGAGTATTGGGTCAAGGCAACGACACGGGAGCCCGCGATTGAGAACATACTTTTTTTCTTCTCTAAAAAAGGTCGCTCACTGCGTCTTGTCGTGTTCTTTTGTATAACGCTTCAGCGACTCATCGAAAGTACTGTTCCCTTCTTATGTATGTTCTCGCCGCAGCCGTGGCCATCAGCGCATGGCTCATACTTCTGGGTCTGGACCCCGCCATACGCGTGGAGCAGGCCCGAGCCTTGAAGGAGCTTATCGCTCACAACCTCACTGTCTCTCAGCCAGTGCATCTATATTTCGGCGACCGTGGCTTCCGGTTCCCGGACTTGGTAGAGGCCACGCAGAAACAGTTGGATTTCCGTCTTGCAGCCGACGGCGTACCTTACAGATACCCCTTGGTGGACCGGCTTCCTACACAGGTGTTGCCTCCGAAGTCCGAGCTCGAGGAGGCGCTCGCTAGAGGCTCAATCTTGACCGACGACGCGGACGCTCTATCCAGTGTCGGCACTGCCACAAACACACATGGCGGGAGCTCCGGCAAAAAGGGCCAAGCATCGGATTTGGAACCTGCAAACTCACCGCAAAACTCCAGTGCCGAGCGAGATATCCCAGAGTACTCTGTCGAGCTCTACTTTCAGAACCAGGCGTGGCTATCGCTAGACCTCGAGCTCTTCAAGGCTCGCATGGCGTACACGTTGGATTTCGTGCACGAAAACGACTTGCCCTTTTTCGTCACGCAGGCCATATACGACATGTTGTTGCAGCCCGACTTGGCGATGCGCAAGGAGGTTCTAGCAGGTGGCCGGAAGTTGGGTGACCTCACACGCCACCTAAAGATCAACTTTGTGGCCGCAGAGGAGCTGGGCAACACACGAACTGAACTCACCGACGCTATATTGCAGCACATGCAGCAGTTTAAGGCGATCCTGCCCTATGTAGAGATCGTACCTGCTGTCCATGTGCTCAATGTGCTGAAGAATCGCGCCGCCGCCCACTTGTTACAAAACACAACGTCGGAGCTAACGTTCTTTTACCTGACAACGATGCGTCCCTATGCTGACTTTGTGCAGAGTGTTCCCTTGCGCCATATAGATGCCATCGAAAATGAGGGCGAGCCTGAGGGGCCCTTTTATGGCACTGAGCGCCTACAGCAGATGCACTCCGCACAAGTCGATACTTTTGATGTGACTTCTTTCCTCGAGGACGTCACTACTAGTGTCAAAAACGCGGTTCGGCTCACGAACTCCAGCTGTGGGAACCTTGGGCTCATGGCGGAAAGTGCAATGAAGCATTATACAATTTCCGGGCTATTAGAAATATTGGATGTGCTTATTGCGGAAAAGCATTTCGATGCAAAGGCATATGTGAAGGCGCTGCATATTGTGGACGATATCTTGCTGGAAGAAAAACATGATTGGGCCCGCCACCTATCCGATGTGACTGATTTTTTCAAAGATATTAACGAAAAGCCCAGAAGAGCTATATAGTGAGATTTCCAGTCGTTGTAGACTATGGCAGTCATCAAGGAGGTGCAAATCCATCCGTATCTTGTTTGAATAAAAAGGCTATGAGGTAGATTGGCCTGGACAAGCAAAGACAACTACAGCCTTGAATCCAGACACGGCTTCAGATAATGGTTTCGGATTGGCTGTGTATCCTGAGATACAAATATTGCACCAACTATGTCACACGGATCTATCGGTGCCATAAATAATGGAAAGACTGGTGGCCAGTCCATCAAATTAACCACATGTGGCAGCAGCGATGCCGTCGAAACTCACTCTAAAGTGCTTCTTAGCATTCAACATATTGGATCGAGGGGAGAACTTTCCTCATAAAGTGCTTTGATCTTCTAAATCAAATATAAAAGACTTGCGGGTTATATGCTAGAGACTGGGCTGAAATCGTACAGGAGTGCAATTAAAATTGACGGAAAGCTTGTTAAGATACCTTCTCAATGAACCTCTACACCAACAAATTGTTCGAATGAAATCGTGTACTTCTAATGCACAACTCATAGCAAGTGTGCATGTCATAGAATCAAGAGTTCAATGTAGGAATGGAAATACATGGAATCCAGAACTAGCATGCGATATTCTCGAAAGCAGGCGCATGTTAATCAAGTGCTGAATAAAGGGCTCGATCCTCCGGCTGAATTCTGTGTAATATAGACTCTCTTTTGAGAAAGCCCTTGGTATCTCTCGTCCGATCACGTAATCAACGATCATCCCAAACGTGTTTGTAAAAATATTTGGGCAACAACTTCGGTTCATGTATCGATCGAGTCGCGCTCATGGACTTTCGCGCACGCTTAGTGAACTTCACCAAAGTATCATACTTCGAGGGTCATAGAGATTGCTTGCGTCGCAATTGCCATCAACACACTTATATCCTGTGCCGTTAATTGATTATATCCAAAAAGCATTGATTCAAGTCATCCACATTAAATTATCTCAGTTGTTTGTCTACCATATCCAATAAAATAGATCTGAAGGGTACATCTTTATCAGAAAAAAACGATGAGCGACTCCGAGAGTATTCACAGTGACGTCAGTCTTGATGAGGAAGATGAGGAATTGATCTGGCGTGCATTTTATAGCCAGCAAGACGAACCGGCCGGTGCTGAAGATAAGTTGTCGGAAATCGAGGAAGACTTCTCCGATCTCTCGGACGTTGAGGACCTAGAGTTGGTCGAGAAATATCACCAGCTTCGGAGCCAGAACAGTGGCCAGAACGAGCCGGACGACGATGAGAAAAAGCGCTTGCTTATTACGTCTTTCTCTGACGATCAGATGGAAAGGTTCGAAGCGTATCGACGTATGGCTGTCAACAAGCCTGGGGTCAAGAAAATCTGCAACAGTGTGTTGGGCCATCTGATCCCTCAAAATATCGCTGTGGTGATGGCTGGTCTCTCGAAGCTGTTACTTGGAGACATTATCACCAAGGCGTTTGAGGTGCAGCAGAACGAGTACAAGACCCAGCTTATCCTAGAAATAGACGCGAAAAAGAAGCGCAAACGCGACACCTTGCAAAGATTGGCGAGAGGCGAGGAAGTGCTGCAGATGCCCGAGAAGACTCTTGAGTACATGGGTGACCACAAAATGCCATTGACCCCAGAACACATACATGAGGCATGGCGGCTTTATCGCCTCGAGAATAGCGGTACGCTACCTGCTAAGTGGCGCACCCAGGGTGAAGGAGATGGGCTTTTATTTCGGTAGTGTCTGTGAAATACAATCGAGGGTACAGGGTGACTCGTTTTTTTTTTTGGGCCAGCAGATTGTGGTTGGTCTTTTTTAAGGAATATGCGCCTCCATAGGGTGTGCTCTGAATAGCGGCAAATCCTGCAAATCCTTTTAAAATTCTTCCAAGAGCACTCAGATATGACAATGGCACCATTAACGATGTATAGAGCGCCAATGAGGGATATGCAACGGCAAGGGAATCCGGTCTCTATGCCATGCTGATACGAATCACCCAACATATCAAATGCTTTGAGACTCACAGGTACTACCCTTCTTGGAAAGTTAATACCTGTTTAGGCCATCTCTAGAGAGAGCAAGACTTGAGACTACGACATGTCTCGATGAGAAGTTCAAACACCACTTATGTCAGGCCAGCATTCAATAAACTAGATTGCTCACACCCCTTGTAAACATGTGCTAGCATGTTGCAATGCTACATAAATTGCTTTCGTTTCTTTAGAAACTTCGAGTATTGGTACTCAGGACGTTTGCAAAAGAGGACCAGGACCTGCTCAATCAAAACGTGACAAACAAGAAACAAAGCAATTCAATATTTTATAATGATACAAAAATTATCGAGCAGCATCATATGCGAGCAGATCTACAAAATCTTCTGGTCCTTACACTTAAATGCTTGGGTCAGGTTCTCTAAAAGAACAGTCATCTTTCATACCCTTCAAATCGACACTCACTTAAGTCAACGTTCATCGGAACAGTCCATTGGGAAACTGAAGCTCGCATCTCAAATTTTTAAGCTACTCATACGGCGGCGAGCATCCCCCGGCCAGCACGCCTTGGGCACTTCCTTCGTGCAAACCCACGTGGATGCATACATGTTGATGCGGTCAATAGACTCGCCACGATGCCTGATCGCTGCGGGCTTGCAGTGGAACCCGCACTTCTCGAACGTCTTGATGTACCACGGGTACTGCGCCGCAGACCGGAGCATGACACGGCCCCCAGGGACGAGACATTCTCTCACGGCCAAGATCTCCTTTTCTGCCTCGCCACCACGTGGGTTGAACCAGTCCATGTGATCCATGATGATAGCGATGGTGATGGACTTCAGAGTGAGCCGCGCAAACACGTCGTTCAAGGTATCTGTGTGAAGCCGGATATTGTCAATAGGCGCGGTTGCGTCTGCCCTGGGTGTGGTGAGGTTGCGGTGGCCCTTCTCGGTCAAGTAGTCTGGGCAGTTGTTGCGGGTGTAGTGGCCCTGCAAGGTCAAGTAATAGAAGTAGTTGTCAGAAGAGAGCAACGAGCGGTGCACCACCGGATCCAAGGTGTCGACAACATACTTCAATACGGAGTCGCCCATCATCTTTGCCTGGTTTGCAGGCACGCCGAGCGCCTTCCAGAGAAAGACTGGATTCCCGATGAGGAGTGTTGCTACGAGCGGGTTGAAGAGCGCGGGCTTGACCTTGGTCTTCCAGATCCGCACCTGGTCCTTGATGGAGGTGCACGAGCAGAGCTCGTCGATGTGGGCCCGGATGCCGAAAAGCGCAAACACCGCGCGGGCAAGCCGCAACGCCCAGCGCGTGGAGCCGGTGTCGTAGAGGCCCTTGCCCGCTACATCGAACGTGTGCTCGCCCCTGTCCATCCAGTACTGGAACGCGTTGGACGACATGTGCGGGCTCAAGCTGCGCAAGAGCAACTGGCGGAAGTGGTGAATGCGGCCGTCGCCGAACATGCGCCAGAGGTTTTCGCGGGAGGTGCCCTTGAGAGCGGCCAACTTCAACTCGAGAAGGTGGTTCTGGCACGGGTTCAAGTCGACGGCGTGGATGCGGCGCGGCGGGTCCGGCAAGCCCGCGTACGCCAAGATATTATCGCCCGCCGACGTGATTGCCAACACCGTGTCGTCGCCCGAGAACCTCAAGATGCGGTGGTCCTCGCGCGGGTCCTCCCACGTGAAGGCGTAGATGTACTGATTGCGGAACTGGTGGTACTGCGGGCTGAGCTCGTCGAAGTAGACGCGCCAGGGCTGCCGCTGGTAGTAGAACGAGGGGAACGGCAAGCGCTTGCGGAGGTTGGCGAGCGCGGCCTCGTGGCCCTTGCTCACGGGGCCGCCTTCAAACGAGGCCGTTGACTCGGCCTCAACGGCCTCGTTTGAGGGCGCGAGATAGGGCAGCTCCGTGGCCAAGCAGTTGATGCGGTGGAGCAACCCGTGCAGGCGGGCCTTGTCGCAGCCGATCCACACATAGTAAGGGATGCGCCCGAGCGTGCTGTTGTAGGTGTTCAACGCCTTGAGCGTGCCGAAGCGGTATTCCAAGTAGCTGCGGCGGGCGGGGTCCAAGAACACGCGGTCGGCCTCGAACCACACGCGCCAGAAGTTGCGGAGCACCCACGGCACGTGCCGCCCGCCGAGCCCGCCGAGCGTGTTCTCGCGGCCCACGCTGGTGTCGGTGCTCTGGATGCCAAAGTCGACGCACGCCACGATGCCCGTGGCGCGGTCCAACAAGCCGGCCGCGTGGTCCACCACCGCGTGGAACGTGGGGATCATCAGCAACGAGTACGAGAACGTCACCAAGTCTGCACGGGCGTGCCCGATGGCAAAGCCACAGGCGTCGGCCTCGAGCACGTGCACACGGGAGCCCCACGGCTGCTGCGAGAAGCGGGCATGGGCCACGCGGCACAACGCGCGGGACAAGTCCACCAAGTATACGGCCTCGAAATTCTCGGCGATCGGCAACACCGCGTTCATCATCTCGATGTTCTTGCCCGTGCCGCCGCCAATGTCGACCCACACGAGGCCCTTCTTGCCCGCAGGCAAGTGCGCCGCCGCGAGCTGCAAGCACTCCTTGCGGCCTTTCAAGAGCACGCCGCGCGTGGCGTCGTACACGTGCGCCTGGCTGCTGTAGAAGTGGTCCAACGCCTGCTGCTGGCTGCCGTCCAGGCCTTTGCTCAGGAGCAATGGCTTGACAAAGCACGCCCAGGCAAACACGGCAACAGCACGCACAGTGCGCTGGAGCCTATGCGAGAGCACCACGGGCGCCGCGAGCGCAAGCACTGACACGCCCAATACTTGCAAGAAGCTTATGTCACAGTATGGCGCGAGCATGGCAGATCTGATTCCTCAGGACCAAGGGAAACAATGGCTGGTATTGCGCAGATATCAAGCAGGGAGTAGGCTCCGCTGCAGAGTTGAGTGAGAAGCGCGGCCTCAAAAGAAAAAAAAAAAGGAAGCTCGCCATACGAACGGGCGCCCGGCACCGCCACTTTATACGGCATGGCGAAGCGTGCTAATAATTCTGGTGGGTGCAAAATATGGGTGCGCTGTCCTGCACAGGCACTGGAAAACGTGCTCCACATGGGCCCGCGGGCCGCCTGGCGCATTCATACAAGACATGTTTATTAGCTTATCTTCGCCGGGGAAACATACAGAAAAAAAACAAAAAAAACACGTGTGCACGTGTTGCAGCACGTCCGGGTATCGGCCGCCAGTGCAGGCCCGGGAAGGCGGCCTTGCCCGCTGTAGCCATCGTGCGCTTTTTGATTTCCTTCCTATTTCTCATGCTTACTGCCTGTCCTCTAGTCTGCGCATCAAATACTCCACCTCGACTTTCTTCGTGAGGGGGATAACGTACTGCTTGTACAAGTGCACAATGAGCTCGGGGTCCACCTTCGCCTGTGGCCGCTGCGTGTACTTCAACGAGGGATCCGTGCCGTAGGTCTCGCACTTTTCCTTCAACCGGAGCAAAATTTTGTCCTCCACAGCCTGGTTGGTAATGCTGGCCTCTATGCCCTCCACGTCCTTGGCCAAAATGAGCTTCTTGTACATCTCGGGATCTCCTTGGTACTTAGCTTCAGCCACAAACTTGCCGAAATGGATGCGGCGAGAAAGTGCCTGCAAGCACTCGACATCGCATACGGAAACAGAGCCGGAGTTCTCGTTTTGGTCGCCCTGCTCGCAGCTCATCTGCGGCACAATCTTGTGGACGTAGAAATCCAATATGTCTCTGTTCACGTTGACCTCATCGCTGTATGAGGCCAAGATCTTGGGATACTCGATAGAGGGCAACAACGGCTTGAGAAGCTGGTCAGGGAAGAACGGCGTCTCGTCAGGGGCCTCGTATCTTCTCACTTGCGAATGTACTTTTTCCGTTTGCAAGAGAAGCCATTCCATGAACGACCCGTCAAAGCCTTCAATCTCGTACTTGTTAGGCTGATAGACACTGGGCAGAGAGAAGAACTGGGATCTCTCAATGAGCGCAAACACTATGGTCTCTTCCATGCGCACAAGACTGGCGCGAATGTTGTTGAGATCCAAGACAGTGGCTGGCTTCTGGAAATTCATTTTCAAGTGACTACTGAGAGTGTGCCCAATTCAAAGAACGAGATGCTAAAGATTATGATATCACGCGGAAGCGCGGTCACGTGATACGAGGCGATGCGTCGGCAAAGAAAGAACTAGAGTTTAAAGGTGGAAATTATTGTTTCTCTGCAGTCGAGTATGGAATTGACGGACGGAATCAGAATAAAAGCGGTCCGTAGTGCGCTTCGTGGGATAAGCGAAATTTAACCCAGAGCTACGCAAAGCTTTCGAGAAAATACCGAGCATTTTTTGTTCGCATCATCAAAATGCAAAGAAGCTGCGTGCCATCTAACGCCACATTTTGATTTTGGAAAAAACATTATCCGTAGGTATCCTTTGCAGCAAATATTCGAGTACATTGTTCCAGGAAGTATCTTTGTTTTTATGATGAAAAAAGATTAGAACATGTAGAACATGAACAGGACTGTTGGTGCAGGCTGATATGCTGACCAACTTACCCTTTATTTTACTTCCAATGTGGTGAGCGAAAATTGAGCTCATTCAAATTTGCACGTTTGACGCGGAGCAAAGCCTGCAGCCATCACAACTATGTTTTGCCTACTTTTTCCGTTCGCATGAAAAAATGACCATCTCCTTACTTTCTAGAATTTACGAATATGGCGGAGCATAATAAGCTTGAATAATGTTTTGATTTTGTCTAATACTTGACTTGGAAAAAGACACCGTCTGCTATAAATTCAAGGTGTATATTCCAAAATATTGCTACCTCGTCAAATTGACTGCAAGTGTAATATTAAATGACAAACTTTCAACGAAGAGGTGTTTTTTTTCCCAAAATCATCAAAAGATGTTTTTGTAGTTCATACACGCCAGAGACAGAATCTGTTAAACTTCTTTGCCAGACTACCCGATTAAGATAATTTTTTTCTAATGTCCAGGAAAAAAATAGTAATTCGGTCAATACAAGCAAAAGACTAATTAACTCATAATAAAGAATTGATTCTGTGTGATATACCCTTCTTTCATATGACGTATATCTGAGACAATATGTCAAAGAAGTTATCCAGGCACAATCATATAGAAGATTCCAAGCTTTTCGTTTGCACATTATTGTACACAAAATACTGACACCGCTACAATCAGCATACAACGTTATATCTTTGTATATTTTGGAGCTAGAAAGTAAGATAAATCTTTGACGCAGTTCTAAGATCTCTGTCGTTCGGGTATTAGGATCTCATAATAAAAAAGTCATAGCGCATCAAAAATTTAGCGCAAAGTGGACAAATCAAAGGGATGGAGTGGCTGTGTTATTGTTGAGCAATTTTTCGATCTTGGATGCCAACTTCCGTGGTCTGGTGAAAGCCAGGTACCGTTTTATTACATTGCCATCCTGATCGATCAAAAATTTACTGAAGTTCCAAGCTATGCCTCTGTTTCCGATAAGTCCCGTTTTCTTGCTTTTCAAAAACTTAAATACTGGATCAGCATTCTTGCCATTCACTTTAACCTTGTACATGACAGGAAAAGAAACACCATAATTTATGGAGCAATAAGAAATAACCTCAACCGCATCCTTGGGCTCTTGCTTTGCAAATTGATTACATGGGAATGCAATGACTTCAAATCCTTGGCCTGCAAATCGCTGATTTAGTTCCTCAAGCCCTCTGAATTGAGGCGCAAATTTGCATTTGGTTGCAACATTTACAATTAAGACAACTTTTCCTTTGAGGTCGGAGAAAGACTTTTCTTGGCCTTTGTAATCTTTTGGCGCTAGTTCGTAGAAAGACATGGCTGATCCTGTCAAGATAAAAATTGCTGTCTTTTCATTTTTTATAGCGCCGGTGGTTCGATGCCAAGGATAATCGTATGTCAGCTCCGGCAGGTAGATGCGCTGTATACGTGGCCTTTCTCACCTGTTGTCAATTGAAGCAGTCCGAACCGCTTTTTCAGGCGATCCTGTCTATTAGTCTTTTTCACTCAGATTATTTCATCGTCTCGCATGATGTTGATGCTTAAATCAGCACCATTCTCATCGTAGGCTGTTCATTTCGGTAAAGAAAATGAGAAGATGATCTCTCACTCTGTGACTGGAATACCATAAGAAATTAGACGGCTGGGGAACACAGATCGCGGTGGTGGCTTTTGAAAACCCCCAACTCTGTACTTCTTCACCTTCAGTGAAATAGAGTTTGTGGGCGTCGTAGTGATTACTGTGACGCGTGGAAGGAATGTCAATTTGTAGTAGTGCATGCACCCCCGGTGCAATACATTTGAATTTTTGCTACAGTACTTTTGGTCAAGCCCTGTCTACAATATCACATATTATTTGGAGCTGAAGAATCAATTGTTTTTGACGGACATTATAACTTAGAACCTCAGACAATCAATACAAAATAATCCTTGAGACAGTATAGAAAATGTGACAAGTGAGACGACCAACAATGAAGACTGAGACACTGAATAACTAAAAAATATGTTTTTATTTCTCCACTGCCTCTTTTGTACAAACTAGAATTGAAATCTCTTTTGTCCTAATGAAATGAAAGTCATGAGATACGCACTTTGTCAACATAAGTTCCGAGGTTGCGGCTTCTGGAAGGCTGTCTCGACTTATATACAGATCACAAGATGCTTCTCTTACAATAAAACTCAAAACCTTCTTAGCTAATTGTTTTGGAACCATCCATCTAAAGACCTTTGGTTCGAAGCTTGCTGCGAAATGTATTTGACTTCCCTAAAGATAAATAAAAGGTGATTTTTGATTCTAATCCCTAAAAGCAAAAAAAGCATTGCAGCTTTTGCATCAGCGCCGCCTCATAAAGATATTACGAGACGCACGCTTGCATGAATGTTTTGGTTCCCAAAACAGCCTCGGGAAAAAAAAAAATTAAAAATCAGATTTAGCTATAAAAAACAGAGACAAAAAACCAGTAGATGCTTTGATTGGATCACCAGTACCCCTTTCTTTTTTCCCAATAGGAATGAAAAAGAAAAGGCCATGGAATTGCATGATCAGGTATATAAAACGCGCTTGAGATTTGGGCGCATTTGACTTTATGGTCGCATTTTTAGTGGACACTAGTCAATCGATACTGTGATTGAAGCTATCATCTACTATTGCAATCATGTTTCACCCCAACGCTGCAACATGCGTTGATAAGATTCGACCCAGGTGTTCGCTAATTGCTGCGTATCATATTTGTATTGACGCTCGAAAGGACTGCAAAACGTTGGCATCAGAACTAAAATTCAACGCGCGGCAAAAACTTGTTGGAAAATGATGACGATGGTTACTGTAACTTTAACAAAAATGTGATACACATTTACGCATATAAAATGAATAAGCTCCACTCTTTAGGTTCTGTGAGCCGCGCCATTTTGAGAATAATACGGAAGATAAATATTGTCTCCAAAGATAGATTGATGCCAAAATTCTGACCCTATTGTAAGTCCTTGGCACAATTTATGCAAAAGCGAGATATGCATAACTTCTCTTTCATAAATTCTTCCACTGGAAACCGAGCAGGAGTTTTGTTCTCGTAATTCTTCTTCTCGGTCGGACTGGTGGATTGCCTCAAGAGCTGACGCTCTTTTCCTGAATTTTTAATCATGTTGTGCAAAATTCATAACACTTCGTGGCGAAATAAGAAAGTCGGAAATGTGTTGCTAGACAATCCACATAGTCTAGCTAGTCATGACTAGCAAGTGTCCTCATGAGTGACAAAATAATCTTCTGTCTCCTACGAGTACAATGATTGTGCCAAAATCTTATAGATTCTTGACCTGTTCCTGGGCATACTTTGTTAACATATCGTTCTCAGCCATTTTTGTACCGTCGGTGTCCCGGTCGCTGAGTCCCAGTCTCCGGAATAATAGAAAGCGTCGAACACGCTGGAAGCGCGATAAACCTTCGTCGTAATTTGTATACGCATCATCAAGTTCTGCAGAAGCGCGCAAGTTCATAAGTCGCGTCTGGCGATTGAATTCATTGGTTCTTTCTAAGGCTAGCATCACTTGCAAGGTTACAACCACTGATGCCGCAGCAAGCACTTTCCACAATATCTTCCACTTGTTCTTTTCCCACTCCTCGGCCGTTGGCGCAGAGCGGCCGTAACGCATCTGGTAGTAATCTTCCCAATTGCCCGCCTGCCAGAACTTGGGGTCGTTTTCATAAGTGTATTTTTTACGGTGTGCATTGGCCATGCGGTATGCGTCAAAACTGGAAGTTTTTCCTCGTTTGTAATCACCCCACGAGGTTGTCTGTGCTTTATTATATGCGGCACGACTACGGGCGGATTTCAAAACTTCGTACGCACTCTGGATTTCATGAAAACGTTTCTTTTTCTGGTCCACCAGGAGGACTTTGCCGTCATGGTTTTGAATCTCACACAGCTTCGAGAGATCTGGATGGTATACTTTGACAAGCTTTTGATATGTGCGCCGCACTGCCCGGTCATACGCCAACTTGTTCAGACAGTCCTGCTCCAGCAAATTGAATATTTCGTGCGGTGTTGGCTTCTTGCTCTTGGGCCACAGATGAAGACCTTGTTTCCCCAGGTTGGCCGTCTCACGTGCTGCAGAGGCATATGTACGCCGCCACATCACTTACTGATTTGTTTGCGAGAGTTGTGACTGAATGCCGGGTGTTCCTAGACTCGAATTTGCCCGACCTATGATAGGCGCGGTTTGCCTTGCGGTTCCCTGATACACCAGATCTCGCTTCTGGATGCAGGTCTGACAAGAGTCAAAGTATGGGGAAGCAGTCTATCGAGTACCTGTAGATTATGTGAGGTGCTTTCAGCATTCTGTTTGAAGGCGGTCTCCTCTATCAATACAAGTCGGGATCTGTAACTCAAATATTGGAACCAGTATAAAACTTTCTATCATTACCACAGACTTAAAGCATCCTGCAAAATTTAATTGCTCAAGGTCGCTGATGAAATAATCCAGGGGTGCGCACGTGACCCGCTTAGAGAATGACCCAACACTTGCCAAAAGATGGACGGTAGAAACGAGATAATTTTTCAAGAATAACTTAGTCCTAAATTTCGGAATTTTTTTTTTAAAAAAAAGCACTGTCAAAATCTTGTACTTTTTTTTGCTTGAGTTAGACACCTCCTGTAGATAGAATTGTGGCCAGCAGGATTTAGTTGCAATCTTTGCAAATTCTTGAGCTTCGCGCAAAAAATTTAAATTCTAAAACAAGAAGACACCACAAATTATTAAAGAAACAAGAAAATGATCTTTAGCGTCTCCACCATTCAGCACTAAATATCATAGCCAAATGTCGAGAGACAAAGTAAAGAAGAAACAATTTCTGCACTCAAGCTTCAATCAAAGTTATCGTTCTTGAGAATGGGGGCCACCTTTAAATTACATTTGAATTTATTTTCATTACTTCAATAATCGAGGAATTTCTTTGCACGCGCAGCCTAGCGGAAGCAGCACCACTTGGAATACTCTAAAGAACAGCAGTCAAACTTGCTTTAAATGACACAGGCTTTCCCAACTTATACACCTGAAGTACGTCGCCATCATCATTCAAAATAACAAGATCCGCATCACAGCCATATTTCAAATAACCTTTGTGAGAAACTTTCAAAGAATTGGCAGCATTGTTTGTCACAGTCCTGACTGCTTGAGCAAGCGTGATGCCAGTCCATCTCATCAAATTCTTCACACAGTCTGCGAGATTTGTCGCAGCCCCGGCGAGTGTGGTTGTTCCTTCTAGATATAGCGAGGGCCCAGACTTTACAATCCGCTGCTTGTCCCATTGATAAACTCCATCAGGAAGACCAATCAAGTGCATAGCATCAGTTACAAGTACACATCTTTCAGGATTTGCTCTGTATGCCAAAACGCACATTGAAGGTGCCACATGTACACCGTCACAAATCATGCCAAAGTAAGGGGCGTTATCCTTGGTTTTTGGTTCACCAATCAAACCCACAACGCCGGTTTGTCTATGATGAGGCTGGGGCATGGCGTTATATAAATGAGTGATCATCAGAGCTCCACGTGTGATTGCCTGAATACATGTCGCCAGATCCAGTGTGGTGTGGCCAATCGAGAATACAACATTCGTGTTTTCGAGAAGCCGGGGAATTTCTGCCATGACGCCTGGAATTTCTGGAGCTGCAGTGACTATAGCCACATTTTCATGCAAATTATTATCTCCATAAATAGAAGCGAAACTGGCGTCTTTGCCGTCGACAAAAGTCTCTTCGGGATGGCAGCCTTTCTTTGCACTATTAATGAAGGGCCCCTCCACATGAGCGCCCAAAGAGTCAGCCATGTCAGGTGCCCTTGTTCTCTTGTATACGGGAAGCACCTTTTTATAAACGCCGGGAAAGCTTGACGTCACAGTAGGACACAACGCCGTCACTCCGGTCTTTAGATATTTGGCCATGCAGTCTTTGAAAAAGACCTTGAACCGCGCCACGTCCTGAGGCAGAGAGTTTGCATTGAGTGCCAGGAAATTAAGACCATAGATTCCGTTGTTCTGGATGTCAATATAGCCTGGCGCCACGATTCTTCCCTCAAGATCTAGGGTGTGAATGTGCTCGAGCTCCATCGGCTTTGGGACAATTCTACCGCTGGACTGGTCAATATATAGGTCTTCAGCCAAAAGCTTTCCCTCATCGCATAGACGGCAATTGGTGAGACGCAATATCATGCTGGGATGGGAACAGAAAGTAGTGGGCTCTGGATACTTGTCTTGTGGTGCTATAAGAAGTCACAGAATCCAAAACTAAACCGAGATCGGAATTTTTCAAACTCCGCTTTCAGAATGCGCTCACGGAAATATCACTCAATATATGCGAGCCACAACTTGGGTTTTACGAGTAGACGGAAAGGAAAGCGTGACTGCGCTTATCTGGACCAGGGCTCAGTTGCAGATGCAACCGCAATAGCCATAACCGTCGGCATGCAGGATATACGTCTGGCTGCGTGCTACAGAATGCAACGTTGCGGTGGCCCCGCGACTTCCGCGGCCCGGCATCAAGAGACATGACCCAGATGCGAGGTGACTTTGAGAATCGTAGATTCTTATAGACGTATCCCCCCTCTCTCCTCTGCACGTACTGGTAGCGCTGAAAAATAAAAAAAATGAGACAGGCCATTTTCACCAGGCCACAAGATGCGTCCAGCTTTCTTGCTCTATACATTGTGGACAAAATCAATGGGTTCGCGCCATCGACAAGCAAACCTTTTGTTTTGGGACTTCCTACCGGGTCTTCGCCGGAGGGCGTTTACGCAAAGCTCATCGAGCACTACCGCGACGGGCGTGTTTCATTCAAGCACGTAGTGACTTTTAATATGGACGAGTATCTCGGCTTGGAGCCCACTCACCCGCAGCTGTACCTGTATTTTATGTATGACAAGTTCTTCAATCACGTGGACATTCAGCGGCAAAATATCAATATTCTTAATGGTCTTGCTGCGGACCCCGAAGCAGAATGTCAACGCTATGAGAGCAAAATCAGACTGTACGGCCGCATTAACCTTTTCTTGGGTGGGTTGGGGCCAGAGGGCCATTTGGCATTCAACGAGGCGGGTTCCACGCGGGAGTCGGTGACCAGGCAGGTGGACTTGGTGGAGCTGACAATCGCCGCAAATGCACGTTTCTTCCAAAACAACAAGTCAAAAGTCCCGAGGCAGGCACTTTCTGTGGGGATCTCTACAATCTTGGATAACTCCGATGAGATCGCGATCATTGTCTTTGGAAGCGCCAAAAGATTTGCTCTCAATAAGACCATCAATGGGCGCAAAAACGACCCACAATTTCCTTCTCTGTTTCTTTCGGATCACGCAAACGTTCTAATTGTGTGTGACCAGGCAGCGTACGGCATCACACCGAAGTTGTGAGTTTGCTTCAAAGAATCGGCTGTGGGTTTTGAAACAATATTGATTCGTGCTGATACATTGAATGCATTTATTTGAGGCCAGGTGCTTGCCAGTTTTGCAATTTTCATTTGCAATCGAGTACCCTGTTTTGAAACAGATTCTCATAGCTTCAAATAGACTACAGGCGGACATGGGCAAAGTGAGATTTGTGATGCTTTCAGCTTGGCTAAGCCGGTATTTTGTAACTGGCTCTCTGTCTTTTGCATATGCGTGCTACAGCTATTGTACTCTGTAAACTGGCTATTAAATAGTTGTAGGAACACTGAATTGATACTGAATCAAAAATCACCAGATATTCGGTCACTCATATTCCTGATTAACTAATTAAATTCGATTTGCATGAAAGAAAAAAAATTCCAGGGTCTCCCATGTATTTGCTCAGAGCTGTCCAAAAGTCTGAGACTCCTACAAGCTTCGTGGTTTTTAACTCTCAGGATAATTCACCGAACGAGCATAAGCAGATCTCTTGAAATATAACAAAATCTGTCCAAAGAGTGGAGATTTGTTTCAAGGCCTACTAGTTGAAAGAAAAGGCTTTACTGAGTTTCAGACAATTGAATTAAGTGTTTGCATCGGCTAAGTGCGCCTTGGAAAGGAAGACGTTTGCAGTGATGACTAAGCCATACTAGGCATCACTCGAAAATTATGATTGGCCCAGAATTGATTTCACTAGACAGCCAGCCACTTACATAAGAGCAAAACTATACGTTTTCATGCTGGATTCGAAGGAAGAAAAAACTAAAATGCATTTTAATACCCAGCTGTCTACAAAATCCCAATGCAAAATGTCTAGGAACCCAGTCTATATCCGTGACAGCAGCCTTGCACACTGGCTCGCAGCAGCAATGGCCGTGCCCACAAGAGAGCTCTCGTGAACAAAATCAAGCTCCACGCGCAAGCTTCTTTCTACCACTAGAGGGCAGTCGTTCACGCACTCCAACACATCAGCCCGTAGCGAGCCGAAGTACTCCATAACCGACCCAACGTAGCCGATGGAGATCACGCCGCCCTCAAATGGCCCATTATGCCGCGCAAGTAACTCAACGTAGGCTACAATTGCCACTGCCACGACAAACGCCGCGCGCCGCACAATGCTATCGACCAAGACCTTAAAGCTTTCGACGTCCGAACCGGAGACCAGCGTGGGTGGCCATCCAAAACAAGCCTCGATTTGTTTGGCCAATGAGGCCTCATCGCCGCCCTCTGCGATGTGGCACATGAGCTCCCCCGTCACACCTTGGTACGGTGTGGCGAGCGCATCAAAGTTCTTTTGCGAGGCAAAGATCTCCTTATGCGCTGCGGCGTCTGCCAATACCAAGCGGGCCAACTCAGGAAGGTATCTGCCCGAGGTCAAGAGTTCAAACGGTTGGAATATGGTGTTGGTCATGGGATCCACGGCCATGTGCGGGGCAAACAGCAAGACGCCCCCAAAGCGGCGATCGATGAAGCAGTCGTACTTGGTCGTGCACACGGGCACCAACTTGTTGCCAAATAGAGACGTCTCTGTGTTGAAAAGCACGTACTTCTCGTCATTCAAGAGTTTCTGGGGCGCGATCCGCGACTGCGCCAAGAGCCGGCAACAGAAGTTGAAGCCCGTGCCGAGCACCAACGCCAACAGCGTTTCCGGGTCAAGGAAACGGGCCGCGGAAAATACTGCGAGCGAGTCATTGATGATCAGCTGCACATCCAATCGCACGCTGTGATTCTCACGCACCGTGGCCTCGAGCAACTCTTTCAACTCACAGCCAACGATATCGTGTGCTGCCAGATAGCCCTTGCCGAAATGGAGGATCGTCGCGGTATTGTACAGGGTAGACTTGAGAGGAAATGACCACGTGATCCCCGTGGTGATGGCTGTCCCGGGCGTCACGGGTGTATACTCGCGGAGCACGGCGGCGATCTTGGAACCAATCCACGCGAAGAACGCCCGATTCACGAGTTTGTGTGAGTTTTCCACGGGCCAGCTGCGAGACACGCGGACTGATATGCGGTCCAGCCTAGCTTGGCGGGACTCCCGCGGCGAGTCTCGGGACCCGCGAGGATTCGGGGCGTGCCGGGGATACTGCGTGGCGGCGATCCCAATCACCGCCACGCGGAGCGTGGAGCCGCCCAAATCGACGGCGAGGAACTCGCCACACTCGTCGCCGGACGGCAGGATCTCGTAGTTGGGGAGCATTGTGATGGGCGAGTTGCAGGCGAGGGCCTCGTCGAAGGTATCGCACACCAGCGAGGCGACGTCCGGCAACTCATCGCGAGTGATGCCGCGGGTGAAGTCGGCGGCCGCGGCAGCCACAAGCGAGGGTGTCACGTGCAGCGACATCGGCAGCGCAGACAGCGGCAACAGTGACATCGGCAGCGAGGAGGCCAGTGCGGCCGAGGAGCTGCTGCTGGTGACCGGGGCCATGGGGGCCGCTGCCAGGAAGGCGCCTTTTGTGCAGGCACACATACTGGGCCGGTGTTGCAGATTCATGCGCGGCTGCGCGGAATCCGGGGTAGCCATTTTGTGGGTATGGTTCTAGTGCCACTGGGTTCAGCGCGGTATGTAAGGGTGTTTCTAGAATTGCAAGGTTCTTCCCGAATGGGCCGTGGCGCTCAATGGCTCCTATTCTAAAGGCGGCAAAGCGCAAGGGTTGTGGGAGTTGGCGCTGGGAAATCTAAAGGAGTTTCGCCTGGACCTATATCTATATCGAGAAGGCGGGGCTTGGCTCGCACTTGCTTGTGCTTTTGGGCGTGGTTTGTCTTTGTTTGACCAACACCTGAAATGATCGAGGAGCAGTAAGGAACCAGTGAAAAGGCAAAACAAGAAAGAAAAAAAAAAGAAAAGAAAAAAAAAACCAAGAGCCTCTCTTTAGCGACACTGGCCTTGCCTTTCACGCCGCTTTGTTTTGAGACGATTTCAATGCTTGGAAACCAATCGGCCTGCTCAATCCGGTCTCGGCGGCTGGAACAGGGGTTGTGCGAGACACAAGGTGTTTTCTTCTTTTTTGTTTTTTTGTTTTTTTTGTTTTTTGGGGGCTTTTTTGTTTTGTGCCTGCTTCTGGGATTCGTGCGTGCTCCGGCGTGGTCTCTTGATTTTCTCAGCTATTCTCTATGTGTGCTCGGCTTCTCTCGGCGCCAGTGTACTTATACCCACAAAGAAATAGGCCTTGTGCTTTTCGTCGCCGGGCCCCAAGATGCCGGATGCTTATCTCAGTATATACTCCGAGACGCGGCACGCGCATTGTTTCGGGGCGAAAAATACCAGGTTGCACCTGGCGCGCGCACATGGGGCCATGTTGCAATCAATGCACCGCGCGTGGTTGCGGCGCCAGTGGCACTGCCGGGGAAGCCAGAAATGGCTGTTTTGCTTCTCGAAGTTGTTCGTTTCTCGGCCCCGTGCAGTTTCAGCCCGTGTCACTGTTAATGACTAATTGGAAGGGTCACGGGGCACTATTTCGGGCATGTCTTCGGCAGTCGAGGTGTTTCTGGCTTGGTGCTTGCATACAAACTAACCTGTAGCATGGCATGGACCTCTTCTCTAGAAGTGATTGTTTGTTTGTTTCTTTCTTTTAGGGTCCTTCTACATATGCACATACCGACACAGATACCACCGGTCCTTCCAACGATTGTTGTGACAACGACGTATGGAAGCGGCCGCCAGAGGCGCGAGTGTGGCCACGGCGCAAGACTCGTGCAACAGGGCCTGCAGTGCGCGACATGCTCTCGTAGCATCGCCTCTGCGCCAACCATCACTGTGGCGTCGGGCAGCTCATGTTGGAAAGCACCTGGTTTACATGTCTTACCTCGGCAGACGAGATTGTCTCACAAGGTGGCAGTTTCACGCATGTTGCCTGACTGCACCTGGAAATTGGCACATTTCCCCGCGCACCAGCTCCGACTGCATCTGAACTAGTGCAACAGTTTCATGCTCAATCGTCTTCCTCCAGCCGCAGGGTCAAGTCTTGGAGCTCTACGCTCTCCAGAGCCTCGCCCATTTTCCTCAAGTTGCGCGCATGTGTCTCGTGGTCATCCACGACAAACTCGCGTAGTTTCTGTTTTCCAATGAGCACCGTTTCATCGATCATACGCTGTGCCACCAACAAGGCGGGCCCCAAGAGGTTGGTCTGGTACATCACGTAAACAGCGGCGCCCATCACAACGAGCAAGGTAAAGAAGAGCGGGTTACGCAACACGGCCATAAACTCGTTCCAGCCAAGAGCCACAATCAACAAGTATACGTAGTATGGAATCTGCGTCACGTGCTGAATGATCGACCTCTTTGTTTCGACAAACTGAGCGTCCGCTTCACGTTTGAACTTTGCAGCGACCTGATTCTTTTCTTTCTCCGTAAGGATTTCGGCAAAACTCTTTTGCTCATCTTCTTCTTCGTCCTCGCTGTCTGTATCATCGTGATTATGTTTTTCCACCATGTCATCATCTTCCTCAGTACGTTTGATGGTGTCATACTTGTTAATGAGCTTTTTGTCAAATACATCGTACTTGGGAATGACTTTAGCACCATTGGATAAGCTGGCGATCGTAAGTATTGGGAACACTTGCATCGCATAGCTCTTTGCCTCCCCGAATGCGATGTCCAATTCTTTACTGTTCCTATACAAACGAGGAAGCCCATTCTGATCGTACCTAAACTTGTCATCGAACCTTTCTTTAAGAATGGCGAGCAAACTGTCTTTTGAAATGTACTTTTCAATGACGCCGTGGAGCGTCTGCCAAGACTGGAATTGAAAAACATGCAATGCGAGATTGTTCACGCTCTTTGCGGCGCCCACTCCAAAGTCTGCTTCCCCTGAATTTTGCGTGTATTTGTCCAAGAAAAGCGCAGAGAGCGTGTGGAATTTGTCCATAACATGATCCCAAGTCAACTTGGATGGGTCGGAGATCTCCCTGGAGAGAGTAACTTTTAATCCGGTCGATAGTTTCTTGAGGTGTCTGCTGACCAATGCGTTCAATTCAGCAAGCTGTTGCTTGTCGATGATCTTTGCAATTTCAGTCTCAAGCGCCTCAACGTACATTTGGGTGCTCAACTCCCCATTCAAAGAGAGAAACGCCATGTCCTTTGCAAACAGCAATTTTAATGAAGCGGTCAAAGCGTCCGCGTGTTCAGTGAACGAGCCCTTGCGAGATTTCTTAGCCAAATCCGCTGCAAATATCCTGATGGTTGTGTTCAACAAGCGCTTAGAGTGCACTGAGAGAATTTCCGAAAGTTTAACATTGACTTTCTCATTCAAAGCATCCCGTCTTTGCTCGTACACAGATGTGTTGTATTTGGATGCCTGTGCATCGAAAGCAACGAGCGACTTTTCTTTCAAAGCTATGAGATCTTCACTGATAGCTTTACAGTCCGGCACGCCTGCGTCTTGTGTTAGTGCAGCTTCATCTTTCGCCACATTAAACTCGGATATAAAAGCATCGTAGCACGCGGCGACAATTTCATCACACTTGAACTTCGCGACAAGAATCTGTTGCGTAGGCAAGTCTAAGTCCTTGTTGCTGTCGATCTGGCTCCAGCAGCTTTCCGCATACATGGTCCAGCCCTCGATGGGAATGTCGTGGTGATAGAATGGCTTGAACAAGAACGCATCGTCGGCCTCATCAATGAAACGATTGCCCAATAGCCGGATGTCCTGCATAAACTTTTCCGGCTGCAAGACCTTATGTCCCAATGTGTGGAAGTCCAAGTCGAAGAAATCAGCGAGCTTCAAGTGCGCCAAGTCGCTGGGCTTGTTCAAGTTGTCCCATATTTTTAGCATGTCTTGCGTGATTGTGGCCGCAAGCGACTCTATGGGCGTCACGCCCAAGTGATCCCGAATCACAAAAAGCAACAACACCTTATGCTCGCCGCTGCTGCTGGTCAGGCTCAACTTGGCCGTCCCAAAGAGCGACAAGTTCACCTCAAATACGGTTTTCAACAAGCCCATGTTCGCGCCTTGGTAGAGCCCGACCTGTGTTTCCCACAAATTTACCATAAGAATCTCGCTGGTAGCCATGGCAAATAGCGCAGCCTTGCGCTCAAAGTCCTGGTCCTCGCCCCGCTCCCGGCCGTCAGTTCCTTCAACGTCCATGACAAGGATGTTGTCCCGGGACACGTGACTTCGGTCCTCCACGCTGTTGTTAACGCTAGGGCTCGCTGCAAGCCAGATTCCTTTGGTCGTCTGCTGCCGGTTCACCTCGTCCATAACACCGAAGTTTGTGTTGAACAACGCATTCAAAAGCGTCGATTTGCCGGTGGACTGGGAGCCAAATACCGAAATTATCCGGTGGTCCGCCGTCTCCCGGTCAGAGCCGCAAGCGGTTTGCGAAATGTACTCCAAGACGTTGGTGTTGAAGTTTTTGTGCTCGTCAATAAGCTGGATAGCATCTTGCACAGAGTCAATGGGGACAAACGACGAGGCCAAGGAAGCCGGGGAGCCGGCTCTTGGCACATTTGAGGCAGAAGCGTCCGCTAGCTCAGACGTCACGTGCTCAAGCCTAGCTGCCGCAGGTGGTGTGTCTGCCATGTTGTAGGGTTGATGGGGGATTGGTGGAATGTAGTGTCTTATACGGGAAAGGCGAGGCACCTGAGGCAACGTAGGCGGCTGTCATGTGTGCAGGCGCGGAATGCCAGCGTCTTGTGGGGCCGAAATCACGTGATATTGATGCTGGTATCACCCAATCTTGGTTGTTTCGTTGGCAAGTATAATATGACTGCGAATACAATCGTTTGGCTGTGCAATGTGTAGGAGTGAATTCTGATACTGCTTGAGATTGCCCAAGTTCTAGGAGAGCTTTCTCGAAATCTACGACATAGGCGCTCTGATAAAAGCGATGCTTTTCTATGTACAATATAGTGCCAATCTCAGTCTTCTCAGCACCGGACAACAATATTTTGAGAATATAACTGTCATGTGTGTGAAGCACATCTTGTCATCCCACCTATAGAACGAGTTTAATTTCAAGATCGGCTGAGCGTTATGGCAGCAACCTCACTCAACGCACGACATTATCATCGATGAAGATGTTCAATATATGCGGGTCTCAATTCATGCGTCGCTTTTCCCTCACGAAAATTCGGTCTTCAAAGACATCATACGAGTTTTGGTCACTCTGTTCATACCCTTGTAGGACATATCAAACGAGCCTCGGCCTTGGGTCATGGAGCGCAATCTCGACAAGTAGCCTACCATCTCGCGCAAGGGTGTTTCCGCCAGGATGAGCTTCCTGTTGCTGATTTTGTGGCCCGTTGATTTCATGGTGTAATCAGGAGGAACGTATATCTTCTCTGCTTCCAAGCTTGCCCAGCTCTGGTTCTCCAACGTATCCAAGCCGTCGTCATCTATCGAAAGAATAGTGGCCAGGCACCTGCTATTCAAATCGTGCACGACGTCGCCCAAGACATCAGAGCCAACAGAGATTTTTGTCACCATGATGGGCTCGAGCAAGCACAAGGAGTCGTTGGACCATTCGTGGAGGTGCCGGATGCTTTCCGACACCGCGCGTCTACCGACTTCAAGAAGGTCCGACGCGGAGTCTGTTTTTTCGGCCACGGGAAAGTTCCAGCGCACGACACGAATGACACACGAGTGCAAGGGGAGTCCGAATAACTGGCCGCCCATCAGAAGGCCAGTGACGCAGCCCGTCATGAGCTTCTCCAGGAGCTCGTCCATGGACAATTCGCACTTCCACCTGCGCTCTTCCAAAGCCTGGAGCATGTGTTCGGAGGCGGCGGCGGCGGGATCGAAGATGATGATGTTGTTGTCCTGCTCTAAGCAAATAGCGCCATCCTCCTCGGCAAAGTGTGTGTCGGAGGCCTCACCCTCGAACGAGTCCAAGCTGACTTCTGCGTATATCGCAGGATTGTCTGCGGCAGCAAACGTAACGGTTTTCCCCGAGGGTTTTGCTATGCTTTCTTTGTAAGACACTGCCACGTCTCTCAACCTGACTTTTGCACGCATGTCGTTCACCAAGCGGTCCCGCACGATTTCGAGATGGAGCTCGCCCATGCCGCTCAAGACGGTCTGGCCCAAGTCGTCATCGACGTGCACCAGCAACGAGGGGTCTTCACGAAGGAGCATGGCGATGCAGTCGTTCATGTGGCGGGTATCGCCTGCGGTGGCGGGTTCGATGCTGGAGTTGAAGAGCGGTGGCGGGATGGCGATCGGAAGCAACTTTAGGTTGGCTTCCAACTCGGAGAAGCCCTTGGAGCCCGACGCGCCGTGCGAAACGAGAGTGTCGCCCGTGACGATCTCGTCGTGGGTGCCTGCCACGACGCCGATGTTCCCCGCCAGGATCGCCAGGACCTCCTCGGGCACATCGCCGTGCATCAACATCAACTTCTTGAAATGCACCTTGTTCCCCGTGCGCGTGTTGAGCACGGTCGTGTTGGACGCGAGCTTGCCGCTGTACACGCGGAAGAACGTCAAGACGCCTCGTGCCGGGTGGGCCATCACCTTGAAGGCGAGAGCCACGGTCAAGTTGGCGCTGTTGTTGATGACGAGACCGCGCTTTGGGTCCATGCGCATGGGCACCAGCACGCTTTCTGAGGCATAAACGGCCTTCTTGCGGCGGCCCAACTTGCGGCCGGCGGACGACGACACGTGAGGAAGCGAAGTCTGCAATGGCGACGGCAAGTACGCCACGACGGCGTCCATGAGCGGCTGCACGCCAATGTTGCGGAAGCTCGAGCCGCACAAGACCGGCACCACTTGGCAGGCCACGGTAGCCGTTTGGATGGCTCTGTGGAGAGTGTGCGCGGACACGGCCATGTAGTCCTCGTCACACGCAAAGAACTCCTCAATCACGGCCTCGTCGAGCTCTCCCAAGGTCTCGACCATGGACTCCCTGCTCCTGCGCACCATCTCGTAAAGCGGCGCAAGCGCGGCGTCCTGCGGGTCGAGGTCCACGGCGCGCACGGCCTTGCCCGAGGCGTCTGCCGCGTCCCAGAGCAAGAGTTTCTTGTGGAGCACGTCGAGCGTGCCGCGAAAGACAGCGTCGCCGCCCGCGCCGTGCTCAAAGTACGGCAAATTCACACACACCACGCGGGTCTGGAGCCTGGCGACAATCTCCTTGACCGTGCGGCCAAAGCCGGCGCCCGGGCGGTCCATTTTGTTGATGTACGCGAGCCGCGGAATCTGCAACGCGCCAGCCTGCCGCCACACCTTCTCCGTCTGCGCCTCGACGCCGGCAACGCCGTCCAAGATGGTCACGGCGCCGTCGAGCACACGCAACGCGCGCGTGACCTCGAACGTGAAGTCCGCGTGGCCGGGCGTGTCGATGACGTTGACCTTGTGGCCGTTCCAGGGCACCGAGATCGCCGCCAGCTGGATCGTGATGCCGCGCTCGCGCTCCGAGGGGAGGTAGTCTGTGACGGTGTCGCCCTGGTCCACGTTGCCGAGCCGCTGCGTCTTGCCGCTGTAGTAGAGCATGCGCTCCGTCGTCGTGGTTTTGCCCGCGTCGATGTGCGCGATGATGCCGATGTTCCGCGTCTTCTCCGGCGGCACTGTGTGGAGCCGTGGCTCGCTGAGGGTGCCCGAGGCATGGAGGCCCCGCCAAAACGCCCGCACGGCGGGGCGCGGCGGGGCCACGCAGAGTGTTTTGGGAAAGGCACGCATGCACGGTTCAAGCCCAAGGTTAAAGCAGGACAATGGGGGGGTGTGTTTGTGCAGAAAGCAGTGGCCCTGTAGAAGCGGCGTGGAGGTGCGACGCCATGGCCATTTATACAAGTTAAACAATGCTGCGCATCGCGCGCCGGTTCTCATGAGCGTGTGATTTGCGTTCAAAAAAAAAAAAAAAAACATATACAAGATGATTTGAATGATGCTACTTGGGAGTGATACCAATATTGGAACAAGGCACTATCATCTTGACGACACCCCTTCCAAATGAACACTGAAACTCTATCGTTTTGCGTCTTTGCAAGATGGAATCAGCGGTGGCTCTAGTACTCTGAAACGTTCTTTGCTACTCAAATTAGTCGCGAGTCCAATAGTTATGTACAGAGCAAACTGATGCGTATGGTCCCAGCGCATGTTTGTATGGCTTCACTTTGATTAGCTTACATGATCTTAAAGTCATGTGCCTTTGCATCTTATCATGATAACTGTATCATGATCTAAGTCAACAGCTCTTTAAATAGGATTTCATTGTTTATTGGCCCTTTAATTAAACGTCTACTGGCTGTGGCTGTATAAGGTTTGTCTTTATAACTTGTTGTTGCGTCTAAACCAGTCTTATTTTTTTTTGTAAAATCCGCACCTACTTTCTCAATGTTAAAGACCAAATTACAAATCTGGTAAAGGAGAATGGAGGTCGAAGCTACCCAAGCTATAAAAGTTTCGTCTCATTCGATAAAGGTTTGCCTTGATATTATTTGTGATCTTTTTCTGCATTAACAACGAAAGAATAAACCGAATTGGAAATCCAAGACAAGCGCATCTTTTTATTTGCTGGTTTACACAGTTCGCTATACGCCAATCATGCAAGATGGGAGGACAATATTAATTGAATTAAGGTACCAATCCTCTCAGCTTTTGTTTTGCTATAACCCATGTAACAAAGTATACACAATTGTTTATTTTCTAAAGCTCGAACACGGCTTTCAGACAAGAAAATCTAGGATACGTAGAGCTCGAAAAAGTATTATCGGAATCTCAAACTCAGTTTTCGCACATGCAACACACACAAATATTGAGTCTTGGAAATGAAAATAGGATATTCATACAACCTTAAAAAACTTTTTCAACTTATTCAAGAATGGTGTCTAGGCCTTTTATTTACAAAAGGATCTGTCCCTCTGATATGTGTTTATAATCCAATACGGCCTTTAGGTGGGGGTGGCACAACTGTATTAATGAATCGAACGGATATTGAATTGCATTGGTGAAATTGGCTGGCCTGAATGAGAATTTGCATCCCCTTCTAATTGTTTCAAAGTAACAGCGAGCAATTAAAGAGATTTTCCAGAATTTTTTTTTTCGCAATCTCTAACATGTGCGCTAGAGCGTTTTTTAAGAATGGCAAGACCCAGCGAAAAAGCCAGCAGATCGGCTTTTCCTGCCACTTTAGTTGATTTCAAGAAAGCTTAGAACACTTAATTCACAATGCGGTTCCAAGGGTCAGCGGGCTAGAAAAAACTTTAGATGTGGAAAAAAATGGATAGCTATTTGCTCGTTTGCCTTGGTAAGGACTATACTCAGATGAAGCATTTCAAATTGATGAGACAGATGGCTTTAGTTTGTAATAACATCCCAGGCTGCCCGAAGGTGTGAAATCATTCTCAAGTACTTTAGGCAATACCCTGTGAGTGTGAAAAAAAACTACGAAAACTTAAAAGCTCGCAAATTCCTGAAAGAGTATTGTATTTTAGATCATTGTTGATATATTCAAAGAAACGTGAAAGTCCACCGCTATAATTACTACATGGGGGATGGGTCTTTTGGATTTTTTGTTAGAAGCCACATCTTCTTTCCCATTGTAGCGACGTTTTACCATCAGCTTTCTGCAGAAAATCGCCCATACACTGAGTTAAAAAGAACTGGAAAGTTTAGGGGTTTAGTACTTGCATTCATGCCTTGAGCTCGCTTCCATAATCTTACAGACTTAAATTAATATAGAAAACTAATGAAGCATAAGATTGAATGTTTGAACAATTTCAACCCCTATTCATTATAAGGCAAAATAGGTAACATTTAAAGAGCTATCTGAACTCCTGCAAGATGACTGACAGAAAATTGCCCATGAAACAGCTTGAGGTTAGCTTGACTATTTTGTTTTGTTTCTATATATACTTTAGAAACATACATAATAGATACTGAGGCTAAGATTAAATAAAAACGGTGGGCATAGTTCCGGACTTGAAATAGCTGTGATCGAAAAAAGCCTCGGAATGTGTCTCCGCTAGCCTTTAAGCTTATTGAACATTAAGCGTTATAGATCGTAAACCTCATTAACTTCCGGTGTAGTGTAACGGCTATCACGGTTCGCTTTCACCGAGCAAACCCGGGTTCGACTCCCGGCACCGGAGATTTTTTAATCTTTTTTTTTTTTGGATAGCCATTGTTCAGTCCATGTGAGTTAAAAATCCATATCTATGTTTTCCCCTTTAAAACGATAAAATCGCCTCATACTGCATATGGTTGGTTGATTTGAGGTGGTTATTTTTGGGTTCGTCTATCTTTCATCTGATATGAAATTCTGATAATCAGATGTTGCACAATCTAGTAGATAAGAGATAGGCGAGTTCAGTATGCAAAGACAAAGACCATATGCATGGTCTGCTTGATTTTGCGCGCCCACGTGGTCAAAAATGCTCACATCGTGGCTGAGCAGAGTGGTTTAGGATGGTCCAACCCTCAATTTGTATAAGCAGAATAGAAGTCTGATCAAGCATCATTTTTCGATATCGTGACATGAGCTCAGGGTAAATTGCAACTTTAGACCAAAAGCACAAAGTAACGTGTATCATATGTATGCAAAGAGCTGCTCTGGAAGTGAATTTGGGGTAGGCTCTGCGGCTTTCTTGCTCACACGGCGTTACACCTAGTTTTCTCAAGCCATCCCATCGCACGGCAATATGCGAAGGCGATTTTTAAGTATGCGCAGGAAATATATAGTTTCTCCGCACGGCGGTGGCAGTTTTCCGCAGAAGCTCGCATGAGAGATGACCAAAATAGGATTCACACCCGGAAAAACGCCATTCTTGAAATAGCCTTTCGCCGTGCTACTGTATAACCACGTCACCCTTTCCCAATCAAATAGCACGATGAAAAGGTCATTGTTGCACATGCACCACCATGCATCATCTGCCGCCAGATCCCTAGCATAGTACTGACTATACGACAAAATACTATTTATCATGCCTCATACCCTGTAAGATTTTTTTGCCGAGCTATCATTCTAGTTTTCTTTCAAATAAGTTTCTCCCTTTCTCCAGTTTGCATTCTATTTCCGCGCTTTAGCCATAATGTCTGCATCTGACGAGAAAGTAGTCATCCGCGATGCCGACTCTATCAAAAATCAAGAGTTTGTTAAGAACTCCGAGTTACAGCAATCTGAGTTGGAACACTCTGAACTTGAGGCTTTGACCAGCAACGATGAGGGCAGAGAGCCCACTGAAGAGGAGATGAAGAAATTGAGACACGTTTCCGAGAAAATCCCAATCTCGTGCTGGCTCGTGGCCATTGTCGAGTTGGCTGAGCGTTTTGCCTACTACGGTTTGTCCACACCTTTCCAAAACTACATGCAAAATGGCCCAACCGACACCCCCAAGGGTGTTTTGAATTTGAAGAGTCAAGGTGCGACTGCGTTGTCGTATTTCTGGCAATTCTGGTGTTACATCACCCCCATTTTCGGTGCCTGGGTCTCGGACACCTACTGGGGTAAGTACAAGACCATCTGGGTGTTTTGTATAATCTACTTTTTCGGTATTCTTCTCTTGTTCATCACCTCGTTGCCTTCTGTGGCATCGCACAGTGTGTCCTTGGGTGGATTCATTGCAGCCATTATCATCATTGGTATTGGTACTGGAGGTGTGAAATCGAATGTGTCGCCTTTGATTGCTGACCAAATTCCCAAGACAAAGCCTGTAATCAAGGTGTTGAAGAGTGGCGAAAGAGTCATCCAGGATCCCAACATCACCATTCAAAACGTCTTTATGTTCTTCTACCTCATGATCAACATTGGCTCCTTGTCTGTTATTGCCACCACCGAGTTGGAGTACAACGTGGATTTCTGGGCTGCGTACTTGTTGCCTCTTTGCTTCTTTGTCATTGCTCTTTTGGTGTTGTTTTTGGGTAAAGACCAGTACGTCAAGGTTCCTGTGTCTGACAAGGTTATTGCCAAATCGTTTAAAGTCTCCTGGTTAGCGTTGACCAACAAATTCAACTTTGATGCCGCCAGGCCCTCGCTCAACCCTGAGGCAAACTTTCCATGGACCGAAAAGTTTGTTGAGGAGGTGATTAGAGCCTTCTACGCGTGTAAAGTTTTTGTTTTCTACCCGATCTACTGGGTTGTCTATGGCCAAATGTTGAACAACTTCATCACACAGGCCGGCCAGATGGAGTTGCACGGCTTGCCCAATGATATTTTGCAAGCTATCAACTCGATCTCCATCATTGTTTTCATCCCGCTCTTTGAGAGATTTTTGTACCCATTCATCAGAAGATTCACACCCTTCAAGGCCATCACCAAGATTTTCTGGGGCTTTATGTTTGGCTCCATCGCGATGGTTTACGCCGCAGTCTTGCAGCACTACATCTACCAAGCCGGCCCTTGTTACGATAACCCAATGGGATGTGCTGCCGAGTACGCCAACACTCCTAACCATGTGCACGTTGCCACGCAAACGCCAGCATACGTCTTCATTGCCATTTCTGAGATTTTGGCCTCGATCACCGGCTTGGAGTATGCCTACACCAAGGCTCCTCAGTCGATGAAGGCTTTTATCATGTCGTTGTTCTTGGTGACAAACGCCTTTGGATCTGCCCTTGGAATTGCTCTTTCGCCAACCGCGGAAAATCCCAAGTATGTGTGGGCATTCACTGGCTTGGCGGTCTCTTGTTTCATTGCCGGTTGGTGTTTCTGGTTCCTCTTTAGGCACTACAACTACAAGGAGGAAGAGTTGAACCAGTTGGACTATGTGGATGAGAAGGACACGTTTGACAACCTTGCGCCGGTGTCATCTTTTGCTGTTTCTGCCAGATCTAAGAACTAAAACTCAAAGCTATTGCCCCGCGGCAGTTTATCCGGACCTTGCATGAACAATGCGCAGCTCGCTCTGTAGGTACATAGTGTTGTTTCCATAAGCTTAATTTATATGCGATTGTTATTGCCAATGGTGAAGGTGTCGACACGTAGCGAGAGGTTGCATTGATGCCACTGGTTGCGATTCAAGACGAGGCGAAAGATTTGGCCCAATATGTCTCTGCAACCAAATTAACCAATACAGATTAGTGGTGGAGCTGCATAGAGCATCAGAGGGGCCCGACCATTTTGTCTTTTGGCTCCTCCTGCTGCTTAGATAAAACGCACAAAGTGCATGTGCCCCAGTTGCAGGGGTTGCCATGCCCCTGCCCGGCGGATTTTCCAAAAAAAAAACAAACCCATTGAATACTGCCTGGCCATATATTGCGTCCCCGTGCTAAGAACTACTACACGTGTTGCAGCCAGTGTGCCGGTGAAGTGAACAAGTTGCAAATAAGCATGGCTGGGCGAAACCCGCCGTGCCCGGCCACGTGCACGGCATTGCCGGCGCCAGCCAGCTCCGCCGAACACGTGTGGCTGCAAACTAAAACAACACCATCATTTCCAGCGAGCCCAGAGCACGGGCATATAGACGGGGCCCGCATGCACCTGGGGCCTGCGCGCACGCCCGCGGACCTGCACACGCTGCCCAACGCGTCCCACCAACGTTCAACTCCACCATCACCAGCCGATTCTCCCCTCCAGCAACCCCCCCATTTCTGCGCCCTCTTGTCCTGTTTTGCGCGCCCCCGCGAGCCTTTACCGCACCACCACAACACCGGCATGGACTTGACGCAGGCGACGCAGGCGACGCAGCCCACGCAGCAGGCCGCGTACACACAGACCACCGAGACCCAGGACGAGGACCAGATATGCCGCTTGATCTGTGCCACGGGCCAGTATCCCTGCATCGACATGCGGCGCTCGGGCGCCACGCGCACGCCCGAGACCGCGGCACGCAAGACGTGGCTCTTTGGCCGCAACGCAGAGTGCGACGTCGTGCTCGCGACGTGCTCGCGGCTCTCAAACAAGCACTTTCAGCTCTGGCTCAGCACGGCGGACGACACGGTGTGGATCCAGGACACGCTGACGAACGGCACGTATCTCAACGGCAGCCGGCTCGTGAAGGGCCTGAACTACATTGTGTCGCAGGGCGACGAGATCTCCGTGGGCGTCGGCGTGCCCCTGGATGTCATCAGGTTCGTGGTGCTCTTTGCGGACAGGTACAACCCGCAGAGCCTGGCGCGCGAGCGCGCACCGCCAAACGACGGCATCCACCGTGACTACATTGTGCGGCACGAGACCTTGGGCCAGGGCGCGTTCGCCACGGTGAAGAAGGCCATCGAGCGGAAGACCGGCACGCCGTACGCGGTCAAGATCATCAACCGGCGCCGCGCGATGCAGGCCGGCGGTCAGGGCGCCATGTCCGGCGTGGACCGTGAGCTCGGCATCCTTCGCCAGCTCGACCACCCGCACATCGTGAAGCTCAAGGGCTTCTACGAGGATACCGAGAACTACTACTTGGTGATGGAGCTCGTGCCGGGCGGCGATCTCATGGACTTTGTCGCCGCCAACGGTGCCATCGGCGAGGACGCCACGCAGGTAATCACCCGCCAGATCCTCGCGGGCATCGCATACGTGCACCGCCTCGGGATCTCCCACCGCGACTTGAAGCCGGACAACATCTTGATTCTGCAGGACGACCCCATCGTGGTCAAGCTCACGGACTTTGGCCTTGCGAAGCTCGCCGACAACGCGTCGCTCATGAAAACTTTCTGCGGCACGCTCGCGTACGTGGCCCCGGAGGTGCTCACAGGCAAGTTGGGGCTGCTGCAGCAGCTGCAGCTGCAGCAAGGCCTGGCCAACTATAGCAACTTGGTCGACATCTGGTCCCTAGGCTGCTTGGTGTACGTGCTTCTTACTCTGCACCTCCCGTTCAACGGCAAGACCCAGGCGCAGATGTTCCTGAAAATCAAGCGCGGCGACTTCATCGAGTCTCCGCTCGCCGCGTACAACGTCTCGGAGCTCGCGCGAGATTTTCTTCGCTGCTGCCTTGTCGTCGACCCGGCTCTCCGCTTCAGCGCGGCGCAAGCTCTACAGCACCCGTGGTTGGCCGACGTTGACAGTATAGAGTCCCAGGACCTGCAGAAGCCGCTCTCGCTCTCGCAGCTGACGCTGCAGCAAGCCCGCCAGATCGAGCACGGCGTGCATATCAGCGCGTCTGCCCGCTTGGACGACGATATCATGATGCGCCCGTTGGACCGCGATGGGCGCAAGAACAATGCGGGAAATGCGCCTTTCAAGGTGCCCAAACGCGTGGTGCCGCTTCCTCAGCTGCAGCCTCTTGTACCGGCGGCCGTGGTGCCCGAAAGGCCAGCCTTCAATGGCGATGCACTCACGAAAGCCTCGGAACTCAAATCGGAGGTAGAGCCTAATACCCTTAGTGTTCACAGCCTCACTGTCAGCTCCCCCACGCTGCCCAGCCCTAGTAAACCCCGGGATTTGTTTCTCACCTTGGCACCATTACAGAACTCGTTCAGCAGTGATCCCATATACGTGCGTCAGGGTGTCAACCCGTACGCAATTGGACGCAGTGAGTCTTGTGACACGTACATCAACGACGACCGCATGCTGAAGATACACTGCCTTGTGCACAGGCGGCGGCACCCAATGGCTGGTGCGTCGATCTTTGAAAGTCCGGCGCATTGCTTGGAAGATCTCTGGCTCCTCGACTTCAGCACCAATTGTTGCCACGTGAACGGCGTGCGTGTGGGGAAACACAAAAAAGTGCAGCTCTTTAATGGCGACCGTGTTGACTTGTTTGTGGACGACACGATCCACCAACTGTTGAGCTTCATATTGCAAATTGCCGATCCCACGGGACTATTCCATGGTGGTGAGCGCACCGGAAAAGACGACGAGCTTGTAAGAATACTCCGTTTCGACAGGGGCGACGAGAAGCTCCGACCCATTATTGTGGACCCGCAAAACTCAGCAATACCTGGAAAGGCTCTGGGTGCGCCTCTAGCGGGCTACGGAGGGAATTTTAAGGCGCTGCTCCGGCTAAAACGAAAGTTGCACGACGATACACGTAGTAGTCCGCCGCTGCTGGCAAAGCGTGCGCATCTTCAAAGCGGGCAGGCCCGGCCAGCCAATTCGTGGGCGTGATGGTGTTGGGCAGTTTTTCTTCCAATACAGTGCACCATATTCACGGGCATTCCCACATGGCATTATGAAAGACTAGGCGCCTATGCTCATGATTTCTCTAAATCCTCACGGCTACTAGCACCCATTGAGCTCTGAATTCACTGTGAGGCAAAAACTCATTACCTCTGACATCACAGGTAGGATGTGTACCGATGGTGCAGCAGTGTGCAAGAATTGTGGGAACTGGTCCCGAGGCTCTCTACCGAGGCTCCTGATTGAAAAGAGGACATTTAGCATGAACACAACTGCGATCACGAATGCAATCAAACAATGATTCTGCAATCGCAAGAATTCCTGAGTCACAACCAAGATATGGTTTTGGATGCTACGGCGTTTGTTTTTAATATGCTATGTATGCGCATGCGTGCGGATAAAGCACAAAGCCTTGAGAACGTTATCGAAACATTCGGGGTTACATATGTCTGGACCTAACTTTTACTATCAAACCGTTATCTGCAACTAGATGCGGACAGGATAAGCGAAATGTATAATAAAATGTCATTAGCGTTTATTTACGTACTATTCATGCAAACTTGTTTTTGTAGGACTCAAGCTGAAATTTCTGCTCTCGAGCGTATTGGTTTCCTTATTTCCAAGCGGACGCGAAGGCCCGCTTAGGCTTGGCCGCTTCAAATAGTCAGATGCTGTGGCGCTCGAGTCAACCAAGCGCCGCAATTTTGACGTCTTTGTGAGACTGTGTATTATATGGTCCTTGTCTTTCACTGTCTCCTTGAGCTGCCAGATTTCCTCCTCCTGTTCTTTCAAGAGTTCTAAGAGGTGGACATTGGACGGGGCTTTGGTCGCAGGGGCCTTTTCAAAACTGGCAATTTGCAGATGTGCCGATTTGAGCAGTTTCTCCAAATGCGAGATGTACGCTTTATGCTCCTCCATTTCATAGTTGACACGATTGTAGAACTCTTCCAAATTCGACATCATCATCTGCGGTGAGCCTTTTTCGGTATCCACGCCGAGAATATCGTTCAATGCGTCGTTTCGAAGCAAGATTGTCTCCGTCTTCTGCAAATCGTTGAGCCTGCTCAAGTGCTCAATTTTCTCGTTCTGCACTTTGATTTCTGCTTCAAGCTCTGCAATAGCTATGCGAACCAGAGGCAGTTCCTCGGAATTTTCTAGAGGCAGTACAACTGAAGCAAGGCGCTGACCCAGCCTAAGAATGTCAATCTGCTTCTTTTGTAAATCGATGGTCTGGCGGAGTTCCTCGACTACATGCGCAGATTCCTGGCCAGAAAGCAGCAGTTTCTTGTTTTTTGAAACGTCCAATACAATATCCTTCGCACGGGCTGCAAAACGAAGAGTGTTGCTGGTCTCGGTGAGCATCTGCTGGTCAGCCGCACACAGACTGGCACCAAGGTGTACCGTACATAGTATCAGAATAAGAGACAGGCCCGATAAGGCTGGCTGAAGAAGCCTTGTGAGCTTTGAGTCCCGATACGGAATGTGCTCCATACCTGAGGTGTAATTCGAGGTCAGAAGAAGCGATAGCTTGTTTATCACCGTAGAGAGCGCTAGCAAGGACTTGTTGATAAACGCACCCTCTTTTCTTCTTTCTGCACTCGATGTTGCACGCTCGGATCCTGCCAAATCACATAGCGATAGCGTGCACCGCACCTCATTTTGGGCCACGGTATCCACGGTATGTAGACGAAGCTGTAATATAGCATGTGAGCGCGAGGAACGGGCATTGTAATCTGTGACACTAGTCTTGCGCTTTGCGTCGCCAGTTTTGATAAGCTGGAGAAGATTCAGTTTTGATAGCACGGTCGGCGAATGGATGCCGACAATCTTCGTGCCGTATTCTGTATCGTCGCGAATCTTGAGATCCAGCGATGCCAGCGGCCCCTGGCTGAGCAAATCAATGATTTTTTCGTTGTATATTTCAAGATACGAGACCGTAAGCACGTGCTTCTTGGTGTCACAGTCGGAAGTCATTTTCTCAAATATATCGTCAATTGCAAGCCGCACAAACCCAGGGTCATGGTCCTCGCCCCGCATTGAGTACGTCTTGCCCGAGCCGGTCATTCCGTAAGCAAATAGGGTACAATTAAAGCCATCGTTAAGAAAGCTATGGACGAGGTGTGAACACGACTTGTCGTAGACGTTTTTGTTGGAGACATTTCTGGAGGCGGGAAAAACGTTATCAAAGATATATGAAGTATAGTCAGTGCCGTTCGTAATGGAATTGGCGTGCTCGTCGATGAGCCAGTTTGGGTTCTTTTCCAGCGTGGGATGTGAGCTTGGATTAGGCCGGATGCTCACTTTAACCGTGCCCGTGTACGCTTCCTGTCGTTGCACCGGCGTCAGCGGGCGGCTACCAAGTGCTGAGCATGGCCGGGACCGTGGTGTCAGAAGTTTGGGAGAATGAGATTGAAATCCGCGAGACGACGGCGGTCTTCTTAAGTCAGCAATAGACTGCCTGCGTCCTATCAGAGGTGTGGAGCCCCCGCTAGATGAGGAAAGAGAAGAGCTTGAGCGCATTTGATGGTTGCGTGATTAAAGCTTTTTTTTTGGGCAGATGAATGTTTGTTTGCAATGGATGGTACCAAAATTAAATGTGCCACGGTGCGTGATGCCTAGATGACAGCAATATAGAACAGCACAAAAAAAAAGTTGTGCGTATGTGGGGCAACGGAATGGATTCAGGCAGACAGACTGCTTGTTTGAAAGTAATTTGATTGTTGACTGCTTCCGGAGAAAACCTTCTTGGTGTCGAAGTTTCCGTTCTGAATCTCTGTTGATAATCGAATGGCTGTTTGCATGCATCTTGAATGCGGATTCCAATATGCACGTATGGCGCTAGCGAGGTGTGATGCAGAAAGTGAGCCATGTGGAACGAAAGACGGGACCACATATGCGGGCGACAAATTTCCCACATAGGAAGTGTTGCTATTTAGATCAATCTCTGTTTTCAATTCGCTTGAAATACGACTCAGCTTTCCGTTGTAGAGTGCAATATTCAAATGTCATACCCGGAGTAGTCTTGTACCATTAAGCCGTGTTATTTACTATACTGCTCTTTTAGGCAAAACGGGCGAACACGGAAAAGGATATCACGTGATGTAATGTTGCAGGAAAGTACCTGAGATCTTTGCGACCTTAGAGGTGTGGCTGCTGAGGATTTCAAATAAAAGATATATACGTATATCTAGTTTTCAGCACTGAGTATTGCTTTTATATCTTGTCGATCTAAAAATTGGACTCTAAAACGAGCTCAAACTTTCGTTTACTATTTTGGCAGATGAGCCAATACGATACAAATTTTAATGCGAGAGAGATTTATAGTTAGCTTTAAAATATTAATTTTGTCTCCAACTGAAAACTTCAACAGTCTGGAAGATTGTTGAGCTATAATTATGAAATAAAGCTACAAATGCATGGAAAGTTTATGAGTTTGGACGTCATTACGAACAAAGGATGCTGTGTCTGTGCTTCTAGATATGGCAAGGGAGACAAGGTTCGGGATTTCGTACCAGTTCGAGAGCGGGCACGTACAATTCATACGGTCTCATGCGAAGAATTGTTCTTGCCTTTTAGCGGGACAGCTGCAAAGCCCCGTGCCTGTAAAATACGTCATTATGCCAGTGACATCATATTGAAACACTCATACGGCGAAGCATGGGCGGTTGGTGACATCACGCACATATTTGGCAGACCAATGGCTGTACTTTGAGAAAAGCAACGAACTTTTCTGGGACAAGGTGTGCATGGCTAGAATTGCGCTGCGGATGTCCGTGTACTGGATGCTGATGCTGAGCTTGGACAGGATCATGGGCGTCACCTCAACGATCCCACCAAACTGCACAAAGTCCCATTTGACCTTCTCAATGTTGAGGTCCGGTGAGTAGTTGTCTCGAGGGTCCGGGTATCCCCGGGATGTTGCTGCGGGTGGCAGCTTCTTTTCTACGGGCCGTGTCAACACAATGATTCGGGACGCTCGATAGCCCTCAACCTCTTCCGCGACATAGGGGGCAAGCGGCGCATGTCCCGAAACAAGCCCACGCGTCGGGCGAGCCCACGTAACTGTGAGAGGGTACCCATTCACTGCTATAGGTGGCAGCTGCTCGCTGTACTCGTAAAACTTGGTGGCGCCCTCCGGGCTGAGAAAATGGATTTCGACGGTTGGGGTTTGACCATCGTGAAACACCACTTTCTCTAGGCCCCCGCCGCACACAAGAGAGACAGTTGTGGCCATGCTGGTGGCGACCGGCAAGCCGGAGACACACAAAATGCGGCGGCTAGTGGTGCTTGTGGGTGGCCGTTCCCAAAGAGAGTAGCGGGCCGAAGAGGCGCACGAACGGAGCGACTTTGTAAACTGGGTCCGTGATATCAGCAGCGCCTGGTCCAGCTGCTTCAGTGTGGATCCAGCAATAGATGCGGACGCCTTCAACGTGTTCAACGAAAAGCTGCGGGGTGGCTCCACACGCTCTTTTACTTTGTACACCAGCGAGTGGAGAAACCGCTTGACCAAGGTACGTTTGCTCTGGTCATCGGTGCGGTTTTCGCCGGGGGCGTGGCTCTGGGAAGTTCCGGGCTTGTCTGTCTGGAACTTAAACCACCAGTCTTCTTCGGAGCCTCTCATGGCAGCTTTGAACATAGCAACAAGATTAGCAAGTGGGTGTTTTTTGCACCCAATCGGCAACTGTCGCACGGCCGAAAAAGTGCGACTGAGCCCATGCGAGTGCCGCTGCGGGGTGAGAAAAAGTCCGATTTGTTTTATTAACCATGCCACCAAATAGAGCTTGGCTTTTGTTCTGGTATTTCTGCCTGTTCTGGAAAGATAAAGGCGGACGTGCTATCTGGAATGTCTGGTGTTGCATTGAACATAGGTTTAGTGGATGAGCACGCTATGCACAGATCAATGCGGGTCCTAAGAATGTTTGGAAGCAAATGAAAAAGAAGATGTTCCACGCTTAAATGGATGATTATCTGTAGCATGATGCTGTCATCATACACACAAGTGCATACCGAGCATGAGGGAAGTATGACCTCGGTTCGTCTCTCAAAACAATCAGAAGATATTTGAGCATTGAGTTATCCGGTTGCAATGTGCGGGTCGAGCATTTCGCACCGTGCTAAATTGGCACGGCCAATCATGATTGCGTCCAGTATTGCTCTGTTGCGCTTTTCCCGATTGTTACGGGCATTTGTTTGATTTCACGTACAATCAACTGAAAAGCACAATCCCAACTATAATGTGCTCCGCGCCGGTCGGTTGTTCCAATTCAGAACTGAGAATCGATGACACATTCCAAGCAGCATTTCTTACCTCCTCCGAGTTAGTTAAAGCCGCTCTGAGGATGAGTACTATGTGGGTAAAGCTAGCATGTTTTCATGCACAGTATCGAAAAAAAAAAGGTTGCAGCGCTTCATTTTAAAGACGCTCGTCCCAAAATTCTCGAACCCCGCATTCAGAGAGACCTGCCCGCAGCACCAAACACTTGTGCATCTCATCTCATCTGGCAGCCGAAAAAAAGCGCTCTTCGCCAAGGCTCGTAAAAACCAAAAGAAAGCGCATACGCCCATGAGCACTCGCTGACTACCACGCATCAAAACAGCACTCAGCGCCTTCATTCAGTCAGCCAAAATGGAAAACACAGCGAAAAGAGCTGCCGGAGACGCCGCAACGCCAGCGCCGAAGAGGCTGCAGGCCGACACCCTGAAACTGGTTAAAGAAGCCGACGTGGGCATTACGCAGTACATCAACGAAGGCTACAAGCAAGGCGGCGGTTTCTACGGCACAATCAAGCAGCGGTACTCGGACTTCCAAGTCTTCGAGATTGACTTGGCGGGCAATGTTGTGCATCTCACCGACTTGGGTGTGGAGATGGGCGCGCTGAAGAAAGACAGGCGCCTCGAAAAGAGGCAGGGCGAGCGTGCGGACCTCCAGAACCTCAGTGCCGAGGAGTTGGAGAAAGCAAAAGCTGCGAGGCAGCAGAAGAAAGCTGCCGAGAGCACAGAGGCCGCAGACCCTGCGGAAACTGCTGCAGAGCCTGAGGCGCCCAAGTACACGCTCTCCGAAGAGGACCGGGAACGGCTCCTAGAGCACATTTCGGCGCCAGAGCTCGGAGAAATCGAGGCGCTCTTTGGAAACGGCGGGAACATGGAGACGAAAAGCACGTTCAATGACAAGGCACTGCGCACGCAGTTGCATCAGTTGTTCCGGCTGGCGTTCCAGGGCAAGTTGGAGACCATCACGTCGCCGCAAAACACGTTCCGTATAGCGCTCGCCAAGAAGAACGCGCCTGTACGGAGACAGCACAACAACAACCACGTTGACGAGGCTGGCGTGGTGAATTTTGGGTTGGGGCCGTACAAGCCGTACTTGCACTTCACCGTCTACAAGGAGAACAGAGAGACCATGGAGGTGGCGTCACTCATCACAAAGTTTTTGCGGGTGCCGAACAAGAGCGTCAAGTACTCCGGCACCAAGGACCGGAGGGGAGTGACGTGCCAGAAGTTCAGCATCCACAACGGGAAAGTGGCTCGTATCTCTGCCCTCAACAACGGGTTGCGCGGCGCTGTTTTGGGAAGCTTTAGCTACGAGAGCAAGCCCTTGGACTTGGGCGATCTCCAGGGAAACGAGTTCATCATTACCATCAAGGACGTGCGTCCCCGTGACGCGGGCGCCGCCCTTGCACCCTTGGTCCAGGCCTCCTTCGACTCGCTCCTGCAGCACGGCTTCATCAACTACTACGGCTTGCAGCGATTTGGTACGTTCTCCATCTCCACGCACGTGTTAGGCATCTACCTCCTCAAAGACGACTGGAAGGGCGCCGCAGAGCTCATCTTGGCGGAGCAAGACCGCGTGGTGCCGGACTCCGTCGAGGCCCGCCGCATCTGGGCCACCACTGGCGATGCCGTGCAGGCCGCCAAGGCTATTCCCCGCAGGTGCACTGCGGAGCTGGCTATCCTCAATCTCTTGGCCAAGGAGACGCGAGGCGCCGAAGGGTACTCGCTGAACTCGTACTTCCGTGCGCTCATGCAGATTCCCCGCAACTTGCGGCTCATCTACGTACACGCGTATCAGTCGTACATCTGGAACCTTGTGGCGTCGAAGCGAATCGAGCTTTTTGGGCTCGAGGTGCAGCCTGGAGACTTGATCATGGTGGAAGATAGGTCCGTGGAGAGCAAGGTCGTCACGGAGATTGTTGACGGCGTAGAGTTCGCCGAGGATGTGGTCGGCAATCTCACGCCAAAAGCCAGGGCCCTTTCCGAGGCAGACGTGGCGTCGGGCAAGTATTCCATCTACGACGTCGTGCTTCCTTCCCCTGGCTATGACGTTGTGTACCCCACGAACTCGCGGCTCATGGATGTCTACGAGCAGGCCATGGCAAAGGACGGGCTAGACCCGCACAAAATGGCCCGGCGCGTCAAGGAGTTCTCGCTTGCAGGCTCCTACAGACCGCTCATGGGGCGTGCGAGCAACGTCACATATGACATTGTGAAGTACCACGATGAAACCGACTCTTTGGTTCGTACCGACCTCGAGATTTTGACCGCAAAGAACGAGGGCACAACTCTCGCCAGAGTCGCCGAAAGTGCAGGACCAGATGCGCCCAAGACAGCTGTCATCTTGCGCATGCGCTTGGGTGTCAGCAGCTATGCAACTATGGCGCTCCGCGAGTTCATGAAGACAGACACGAGCGTTTTGTAAGAGCGAGACACTTGGGAAACCGATTGCTCATGGATGTTACATAAGTGCGGCCACGAAGAACTGATTGCTGGATACAGTTGAGGAATGGCGCCGCTCTCGGGACTACAACTATTTCTCAGTGTTCATTTTCTTTTGGAAATATTGCTCGAGTCTTTTCTTTTTTCAAGCAGTGTAGACATAAATCAATGGTCTCTACTCAGCGTGCGTTGAAACTTTGATCGACATAGCGAAGGTAACTTTACTCATTGCCAAAAACTTTAATCTTTCTGTTGTGATTCTTGTACTTCGGATAACTTTGAGTCTACTCCAGTTTTATCTCGCAATTTTTGTCCGAGAAACCAAACAGAAGAAGAATCATGAGGTCTAAATTCAATTCCCTAAACTGTTCAATCTCCAAATTTATAGCTAGCAAAGCATGATGGCTTAAATTAATTATTCGTGCGCACTTCTTTCTTCCACAAACAATATTGCGTAAATCATTCAGCATGCGTATTGGTGCGTTCCGCTTTCCTCAGTTGAATTCAGAGATCGTCTATAGCCTTTTTTTTGTTTCAGTAAGAGACTTGCTTAATCAAATCTACGAAAGAATTAACTACAATCAAGCACAAGTGTCCCTCGCTGAAAATTCAATGCGCCACACCACTTGTATTTCAGATTGTCTGATGTTCAAACCAGAGGGAGAAAGGCATTTTGACCCTTTCGCGGTAGAAAAGATATCAGAAAGTTTTGGTTGGCTAAATCATGATTGTCGTGTCAGTAAAGCTTAAATTTTTGACTGAAATTGGAGGTTGTCATTGGATGACCCAAAGACGATCATGTGTCCTGCACAATGTCTCTAATATATATACTGTGCAGTGGTTAAGTAATTTGCAACCCACATACTACTTTAGAATGACAAAGACAACTCCTATAGCTAAGCTTGTTTCGCCCAGCACAGCAGCAAAACTTCTCACGGGGCCTTCCCGTGTTGTGCCTGTGGATGCAACATGGCACCTGCCAAATTCGCCCGTTAGCGCTTGGGACCAGTTTCAGAATGAGGATCGGATCCCAGGATCTGTGTTTTTCGACTTAGACAAGGTCTCTAACAAAGACAGCCCTTACCCGCACATGTTGCCACTGCAAGCCGTATTCAACTCTACGGCGGCCCAATTGGGTATTCGCAAGTCGGACCACGTACTTGTCTACGACCGCCCAGGAATATTCTCGGGCCCACGTGCGGCTTGGACATTCTCGCTATACGGCCATGAGAATGTCTATTTGCTCGATCATTACGAGCTGTTCAAGGGTGAATTTGACGTCGACACACGAAAGATGAATGAGGTTACAGCACAAAAACATCAGCTGCCAAGTGACTATGATGGGATCTCACAGGAATCGTTTTCCAAACAGTATCAAGCCCAAGTGATTGAGTTTGAGGAACTCAGGGACTTGGTGACCAAAGGGGTATTGGCAGAGAAGTATTATGCGTTTGATGCACGCGCCAAGAGTCTTTTCGCCGTCCAAGACTCAGATCCCAGGAAAGAATCATCCTCTGGCCACGTGCCTGGAGCGTTGTCGCTTCCATTTCCCAAAGTTTTGGACGCGGAAGGTCACTACATGCTGCGTGAAGAACTCATCCAGCTATTTAAAGACGAATTCACACTTGATTTGAGACAGCCTTTGCTCAAGGAAGGCATTATTGTCATGTGTGCTTCAGGTGTCACCGCGGTAATTCTCAAGATGGCCATACACAAGATTTCTCCGGATATTCCTGTGCGTGTTTACGACGGGTCGTGGAGCGAATGGTCGAAGCGCGCACCCGAGCTCATTGAAAAGAACTGAGCGGCTCCCATTGGATGATGCTGGCTTTTTCTTCCGATTCTTTTGAAATATTGTGCCTTACTGCTCTCGACCACAAACCTGTTGTGGTGGAGGAAAAGTGTGTGGTTATTATCAATCTTTCTATTAGAGCGTACCAAGAATGCAAGATTAGTTTTGTAAGCCCATGTCGGCGTGGCTTTGCCCATAGACTGATAAGGGACACATGAAGAGTAGAGATCCAAATAAATACCGATGCAAAGTTCGATCTACTGCCACAATCGCACTGAGTTGTCTGCGCCGGCACTGACAAAGAGACAGCGCATCGACTTCTCTATGAGCTTCAAGCGATCTTCACGCGTCTCGGCCGTGCCACTTATTTCAAAGCGAGCAAAATGAACAGCATTGACGAAGCCTTCATGAGCGGTAAGCGTTTTGATACAAGCGACGCGGCCTTGTTCCGCGAGGGTGGAAAGGTCCCAGATGCGGACCAGCTTATCGTCTGAACCCGAAATAATGAAGCGCCCGTTGGGGTGCGCCTCAACAGACTTAATCCACAGCTGATGGCCCAAGAGATCGAGAATATGCCAGCCCTGAGAGTTATTTTGTACTGATGGCAGTGGCGGACGGTGCGGTAGAAGCACGGGCGGCGGTAGAAGCCAGAGCTTAAGCACATTGTCTCTGCCTGCGGAAACACAGTACTTGAACCCCAAAGATTCCGTGTAGACCGTATTTTCGACGATTGCGTCCAGAAGGTATGGAAAGCGCTCCATATTCAGCATAAGATATTCGTCGATATACTTGTTTGCGAGCATGGGCAAGAAACGCACAGTTTCAACGACGTGGCCATGGCCGAGAAGCAAAGATAGGCCTGTGCCCAGTTGATGAGAAAGTCGTACGGACTGGTCGTTGGAACAGGTCAAGATAAAGTCGCCCAACGCCGCCGACTTCTGCGCCGCGGCAAGCAGAAGACGGGAGTTCACTGCAGCCACGTCGAGATCACGGACCCAGTCGCTGTGGCCCACGAACGACGACACACAGTGGCCCGTGGCCAAGTCCCAGATCTTCACCGCTCTGTCGCGCGAGACCGAGTAGAGGAACAGGGGATTTGACGGGGAGAACGCCACGCCGGAGACCGTATGCTCATGCCCTGTGAGCGTGCGCACATGGGTGAAGGTGTCGCCCAGCCAGATCTTGACGGTGAGGTCTGATGAGCACGATGCTAGCACGTAGGCGGGCGCAACTCCAGGCGAGGCTGTGTGGCTCGCCGAGGGCGTCGTCTTGCCGGCGCCCGACAAGTCCACAGGCACGTCGGACCAGCGGAGAGCATGCAAGCTGCGCGTGTGAGCATTCCACAGCCGCAGCGGGAGCAGAACGTCGTCCGCCGCCAAGTCCCACGCAAGCATGGCGCCGTCCGCACACCCGGCCACCAACACGGGCAAGCGCGGGTGCACGGCCACGGCGTTGACGATCTGGGCGCTCTGGGTCGGGTACGTTGCCTTGACGGCGCCTGGGAGCCAGTTGAGCTTGTCGCGCGACACGAGGAGCGCGCCGCTGTGGTCCAGGCTGGCCGTCTCGATGAGCAGCTTGTAGCTCGCCACCTCGTTCTCCAAGTCGAGGATCCGTTTCTGGAGCCGCAACACGGTCAGCCACTTTTTCTCGAGGTAGCCCGCCACGGGCGCGGCCGTGGGCACCGCGTCCAAGGCCCGGCACACCGTGTCGAGCGTCTCGGGATGGGTATCCAAAAGCGGCGCGAGGTACTGGGCAATTGCCTTGTGGAGCTCCAGCGTTTGGCGCGCGGTCAAGATGGAGCTCATGTTCGGGCCGCAGGAAATGGAGGAGTAGATTTGCTGGCGGGTCCTGGCGTACTTTTTTGGGTGGTCTCCAATTTTTGTGGTGGTTTCCAGTGCTTCCTGGTGGAGTGCGGTGTGTTTCTCGTGGTTCCTGGCGTGTTTTTGGGTGTGGGCCCGGTGCGCAGCGGGTGGTTTTTTTTGTAGCTTCGCGATGCTCCAGATTTCGCGCGGGGGGGGACGCACGTACTCTGCCTGCGAGGCCTATGGCCGTCTTGAGTCCACTTAAAAGACACACGCCCATGTCGAGGCCAGGGCCAAAGGGCACTTCGTGGGCTGCCCAGGACGCTACCCAATGCTTTCGGCGATTTTTGTAGTGCATATGTGAACAGGTCCGATCCTGCAGTGGCTCTCGGCAGACTGGATACATGAGATCGCGTGCGGTGAGATGCGTGTTTTGATGGTTTTGGCGGCCGAGTTTATAGACCTGGCAGAATGACGTACACCTTTGCCCTGTGCAAATTTGTGGGCGATGACATGCGTTCCACTAGCCCAGACTCAGAACTCGGCGTGCTTGGAAAAGTGTTTCTAGCTCTACATAGCATGAAATACTTTTTTTTCTAGAAAGATGAACATCTGGGTCATAAAAAAGATATTAACCATACTTGGCTGTAGAATTAATCATCCTTTATATCGGTCGCTACTGACGTGAATTGCCGTAATCACCCGCACATGAGCTGCGCATTGTTGCAAGCCCCGCCCGCTCAATTGAAGCTGCAAGCGTGGGTGCAAAATTGATGAGCGGATGCTGATTGAGCAGGCTAGACAACTAATTCCTTTCTGCTCCCCTTTTGATATCTCGATTATGAAACTTCTTTGGTATATAAACATAGGAAGCAGATTATGTTTAACTATGATTGTGTAGACTGTGTTAAACTACTATGATACAACAAGGATATGAGTATAAAGTATTATTAATAAAGAGTCTCATAGAGTATGCATGCAATGGGACAACCCGAAAAGAGTACCCCTGGAAATGCTCCACAGGATTGTTAGTCATAAATGAGGATTGGACATGAAATATAACCTCTATATCATTATTGTCTATACGATATCATACAAGTGTTTTTACTGTTAGCCTGCTATATATAAGATTAGCTAAATGTTATCCAAAAGCTTTGAACAACTTGGTTCCATTTAAGCTTTAAATGTGTTGGCTTATAAAGTGAACTTTGTTCATGTTCAGACAGCTGAACACCTTGGTACCAAAACTTTCACACCAATGACTGCATGGCTTGAAAATAATAGTGTGCTTCGAAAATTAGCCCGCCTGCACCTATTCACACTAATGTATGCACGTTGACAATTTCAAGTACACTGTCTCGTAGCTTTCTGTTGAGCTACTTTTAGAGTTCTTTGATACCACAGAAAGTCAAGTAAGGTGGTTGGTGCTGGAGAAAAAAAAAGCGCTATATGGCTGCTCTCAATATTGTTCCCCTTGAGCTTTTTAGACCTTGATTCAGACTCAGAATGTCTTGTAGGCAACTAATACCATCAAAAAGCAGTGCATTATTGTTGCTTCTCTGGACCTGGTGATTCTAAAAAGCTCAAATGCAAAATGTATCGTTACTTCGTTTATTATGTAAATTAGTACTGTATCCACGTATGTTCGAGCATTCAAACCTATGACGGAAGTCAGTGGGAGGTATTTGTTTAGTCTTTTTCACATTTGCAAGCCCAAGAAGAATAAAACTACTCGATAAAAGTTTACATAGCAGGCGTCATCTTCAACTCCTCTTGGACAACGTCAAGTTCAGATAACCACAAAGCATGGCTCCTTCTAAAAAACAACCTTCCCCTAGTCGGTTTTAGTATTTCAAAGTAGTAGGAAGGCATAATATCAATACTCCGCCCTCTTTCCACGCCAAAGTGTTTGCCATGTAGGGTCTTACACCCCTGATAAGACCATTCTAAAAAAAGAACTCCGCTATTTTGAAGTCTGAGGCAGAAATAGAGAAACACCGAGAAACTTTCCAAATTGAGTCAGTTTTAGATGCAGAGGAAGAGTCGTCTCACGTCTAAGTGACTTGCAAGCTATTTAAGTCTAAGATTTACAAAACCTACAACAGGCATAGCTTAGAATTATCAAGCACTTTTATAGTCTATGATTTTGTGAAACATTATTTGTTCTCGGCTTCCGGTTATAACGACTCTGAGTGTCTCTATCGTTATATCGAATTATCTGGATCGTCAGATCGTATCACTAGAAATGGTCAAGGTCTTCTTCAGAAGCCTGGCTTACCTTAAGGTACTTCGGTCTTCGTCCGTTATTCGGGTTGAAGCCGGAAAGGGGATGTGGGGTCAGTCTTAAGACGTAGGACAACTGGATAAGAGTAATGTGTATTGGTTATGGAGGACGGTACTCTGTCGGAGCTTCGTCCTGCCAAATGAGTGTGGCCCCTTTCCTATTTTCGGGGGCTTGATTCTAAATACTTCAACCTCTCTTATTGCGAATCCTGTATAGACTGGGGCACAGTCTCCAGGATATCCGCGGGGTTAGCATGCAGGTCGGTCATAGTATGAACCAGGCGAATCCTGGGAATAAGTATGACATTCGGTTGCGGCCATACCATGGAGAACACACTGTTTCCCGTCCGATCAACGATTGTTAAGCTCCATAGGGCCACACTGAGTAGTGTAGTGGGAGACCATATGCGAAATTGTGGTGCCGCAATCTCTACTTTTTGACCAGAGCAACTATCATATTAACATCGTGCTACAATACTTGAAAAACAAAACACGCGTAAGTTCTAATTTTTTGGAATCGAGAAAAGTGTATCAAACGGCTTTCTTACTAATACAACAAAGAGAGAATCTACAAAAGGTTCAAATGAAGTTACCTCACAACAAACCTGGAGGAGAACGCCACCTGACTCTGGTGTGAACGCATATTTCGTCGTCCACGCGTTGCAGAATAACGTTGATGATCACAGGAATCTTCAAACCCACAGTTTGATTATTTTCTTAAGGCGGCGAATCGCTCCTGTAGCTTATCGAATTCGCTTTGCTCCGCTTGCGCTTTTGAAACCGGTTTCTTGGGCGCAGCCTTTGGGCTTGCTTTTCCGTTCACCAATGTAGCCTCTTTTTCAGCTTCTTTTGGCTCTTCACGTACGAGCTCTTTGTCCCCTCCATCATGCGTATCAAGGTCGTCAGAGTCGTCGTTGGCCTTGGACAAAGATTCGTCTTCAGCCAATCCGGAAAATGGAACTTCAAAGGTCTTGGCAATTTCAGCCAAGTAGAGGGTAACCAAGGTTTCCAGGGGTGGTTCAATGTCGCATCGGGCTACAATTTTCGGTGGAACAAACTCGCCGCCTTCATTCTCCAAGACTTTTCGAGTATACTCAGGCCCGTAGCGCATCCTGAGCATGTCACCAAGAGTGACCAATTCCTTGATTTCTGTGAGGTTACAGCAGTAAATAATCAGCAGAACGGCGTCATGAAGCCCCCCTTCGACTTCATTACGCAGGAAGTCCATAACAATTTGGTGTCTTGCTAAGAGTAATTCACAGAATAACTCACAGTACTCTAAAAGCTCAATGTAGACGTCATCTCGAATAATGTTCTCAACACGGATCTTGGCACTTGTCTCTTTGCCCGCAGATAAGAGATCGGCCATTTGTCTGCGCTGTTGTTTGGTAATGGCAGTTTTCTTCTCTTGAAGAAACTTGAGCTTAGAAATCGCCATTTTGAGTGTGGTTCTCAACCGCTGGGTATTAAGTGGCAGAGTTGGGGGCATCTCGGTGATAATTAAGTTTTCACTTGCTCTTTTTTTTCTTCTAGAATATCCGTTACGGGAGGAGTGGTGTCGGATCGTCTATGCAATAATCGAACAAAGTTGTCTTCCTTCTTTGTAATGTCTTTCTCGCGTAATGTGAATCCGTTGTTCTACGCCGACTTATCGCGCCGTTGATCGCGCGCCTGCATTCCGTCATAGAAGACTAAGCTTTACTGCAAAATAAAGGAAAAATATATGACAAACAACAACCAAAAAAAAAGACCTGTCTCCCAGTTCGAACGACTTTGATTGAAACCTGTCAAAACATTGAGGCCATGGCCTTGTGGGTTCGCATTAGAACCTCAGTGCTGATATATTTTCTCTCACACCGCATTGGAATCAATTCGGTCCGTCTTCAACAACTACGGTATGATTGTGCGATGGAGAACCGCGCTCAATCACAAGATCTTCTTCCTCGTCTATACTCCCACCGGAAGTCTTGCCACTGGGGCTTAATGTGCAACACTTGATACCTTTGATCCAATCGTCTTCAAGAATTTCCTCAATTGTTGCTCTCTTGAGGGGATCTGTTTGAAGCATTTTGTGAATGATGGGCCGCGAAACGTGAGGAAGCAAGCGCATTAACCTATAAGGCCCGTGAATTTGTTTGTGGTTGGACTTGTTTCTCTTGATGTTGCCCGCTGACTCCTCCTTGTCTGTGTGCGAATGCTCATTCTCACCATGCTCTGTAGGCTTTTGGCGATTGCGTTCGTGGGCAAACAGTAGTTTCATCTCATTCTTTGTTTTCTCGTAGTTATCCAACTGGATGTCGATCAGTTTGAGCTCTTCTAAAATCTCCTGTGATTGTTCTGCACTCAAAATATCCACCGCGCTGAGTGTCTTTAGCTTCTCGTCCAAATCGGCATCTTCTCCCACGTGATTGTTTACAGATTCTAGCGCAAGTGAAGCTGTCAGACCTGCTGGTGGAGATGGGCTGGGTAGATCGCCTTCCTTTGCCTTCAACAATTTTTTCTTCTTGTTCAGACGTGCCACAATATTTTTCAAATGCCGCTGCCTCAACAAAAGTTTGTGACAAGCGTTAGACAAGTTGTAGTCATGCCAGTTATCGTCTTCCATTGAGTACAACCTGAAGCTGTTATCCTTCTCTGGCGACGGTATTTTCCATGGAAAGCGCTTGAGCGTCATGCAGCAATAAATGATCGCAATCGACCAAAGGTCCACTGGCTGTGGGTTGTAGGAGTTCAGGCTGGCCAAGACCTCTGGGGCGAGATACGGGTCCAGTCCCACGATTCCGTGGCAGTGGTGAATTTCATTCTTCAGGCCATATTGATCGTATGGATATTTGAAGATCACCGCACTTCCAAAGTCAATGATTTTCAAGATGCCATCGGTGGTGAGTACGCAGTTATCTAGCTTTAGATCGCGATGCGCCAATCCAAGTGAGTGCAAGTAGCTTATACCCTCCAAGATCTGTTTGAGGCAGCAGTTGATCTCTTGGCGGGACATCTCGCCGCTCATCACCACGGCAAAGAAATCGATAGGCGCGTACTCCATGACTTCGTAGTAGCGGTTGTTTTCATGGATGATATCGATGGTTTTGATAATGTTGGTGTGGCGCAACGTGGAGCCGATGCAATATTCAGCTGTGCACTTGCGTGTGTAGTCCTTGAAGGACTCTGTGTTTCTGCGTGGCCGGAACTCCTTGACGGCAAAAGTCATGCCGTCCAGAGGCCGTATGATCAAGCGCACAGAGCCCCCGGCGCCCGAGCCGAGCTCCTTGTGCACCTTGCCGTACTTCTTGACGAGCGGCAGCTCGTCATGCGTGAACGGCTCGACATGCGGCGCGTCCTTTGCCTTTTTCGTTGTCTGCTGCTGTTGCTGCTGAAGGAGCTGCGACAGCGTGTTTTGGATGAGCGCAGCGAGGGACGCCAGCAGGGGCTCCCTGCTGTGCATGGCCAGCCCCGAGGCGGCGGTCAGGCTTCCGGACGCGGTCTGGGGCTCATGGTGCGGGGCAGCAGCATTTGGCTTCAGCGTTTTCCGGACAGGCTTGAAGAGCCGCTTGAGCTCGCCCATGCTCACGGACTTGTTGACCGCGTGCGAGTCGTCGGGAGCCGCGGCCGCGGGCCGCTTGTCGTGCTGCTGCGAGAGGTGCTGCGCCAAGAGGCCTGGCGAGTGCACCGCCGTCCCCGCAGACGCCTGGACCGGCGGCGTTGTCGCGCCGCCGCGCGGGTCCAGCGAGTTCGTGAGCGTGGGCGACGCCAACGAGTCCAGCGACTCGTGGCGGCCAATGTGGAAGCCGAGGAAGCGGCGCCCGCTGCCTTGCTGCAGCAGGTTCGACACGGCCTTGTCGAGGGGCTCCTCGTGCAGGGCACTGGGCTTGAAGTGCGAGAAAAGCTTAAGTTTGTGTCTGTCGGGCATGTGCGCACGGGGTGCTGCTGGAGAGCGGCAGCAGCTGGGATTGGAGGGGGGGCGGAGGCAGAGGTTGAGTGCGTGCGCTGCCTGCCAAAAAAATAAAAGTGAAAATAAAAATAAAAATAAAAAATAAGGGTGTGTGTGCGTGTATGTGAGAGTAGTGTAGCTTGTTTCGAGGGCGGCGGGTGTGGTTCCAGTGGCTCGGATGCACAGCAAAGGGTCCGCGGTGTATTTCAATCGGCTGTGATGGTGTGCGCGCCCGCGCTGGTTGGGCCCATGCTGCGCAGAGTAAGTGGGTGCGTGCCGAAATGCCGCGCGCAGCAACAAGACTGGCGCCCGGGAGGCACGGGTCTATGGCGCGGCCGCGGAACCCGGCGGCCGTGCTGGGGCACACGGTAGGTGCGGTGGGAGCCGCTCGTGGGTGCTGTCGAAACAGCCAGGGGGAGAGGGAGTGCAGCAACAAGCCACGGGAGATTGGGCGGGCGGACGGCGAGTTGCGGACTGCCTTTTTTGTTATTGTTTTATTTACTTATTTATTTATTTATTTTTTATTTATTTATTTTTTATCTATGTTTATTTGTTTTTTGGGGAGGCGGGCACACCAATTCTAGCGCGCGGGAGCAGAGAAAAATATGGCCCCGCGAGGCAATGGCACGGGCGCCGCCACGCAGCCTACACTGTTTGCGCAGCGGCGGCATGGACAGGCGCGGGATTTTCCGGCGCGTGCCCGGGGCCTTGCAAGTATGCGCGTAGGGCGGCGTACTTTGCAGGCCCGGCTCTGAAATGGCTGGGGCGGGGCCGCGCGCACGCCCGAATTGGCCATTGGTGCCCCCGTCCTTGAGTAGCAAGCGAGAGCGCCAATGGCTCCAGGGGGACCGGCGCCACCGGGAACTGTGCAGACAATGAAAAGCTGCCCTCGTGTGTTTATGTGCACATTTGTGTAGAAACCTGAATGCGTGTGCACAGCCAGATGCTGCAGGTGTGTTAGATTCCCGCACTTGATATAATCCCTACTTCATTCATCACAAGGTCTAATCAAAAGGGACGAAGAGAAAGCAACTCTATATGAGGATGATCCCATGAAGATCACAGATTTCCCTGGAGCCAACTCACTATTATTATATTTCTTGATCTTCGCGTGTTCTCGAATATCTAACTAGCCATGTATATTTCCACTAATGTGCTGATTGTTTCCACGCTAATATACCAAGAAAAGCTCAGTTTGTGGGTACCTCATTTCGGCCTTTGGCCATACATCATAATCGTTTCATTTATTATTATCAAGGCTTACCATCTTATATGCCTATATTAGCTGTTTATTAAATTATATTAAGTTTTTTTGTAGTACTGGAACACCTTTGTCTATTAATCTTGTAGGTGAATTATGAAGGAGGCCATTGTATTTTTGAAAACATATTTAAGAGAAGACGGATTTCACAGGCAATCGTGCAGAGGTTTTGCAAATGATTATTCCTGCTTGCCCTTTCACAAGCTGTGAACTGGATTCTGTTCAGGTATCAATCTTGAGAAGGTGTTGGAAGAAATACATTCGCGAATGCTCACCTAACCCTTGTACCGAGCGCTCTCTTAGCACTATATAGCCATATTATCCGCTTGATATAAAAATACAGAGACCTTCTTTAATTACGTTCTCTTTGGTTAGCATGTGAAAATCTCTCGTTGCCCCAGCACTTTCTTTGAAAGTCATCGGCCTCGATTTTAGACTCGTTGCACATTTGCTGCAAAATGCTGGCTTGAGAATTGAGCAATTGCCGGGGCGTATCGAGTTCCTTGGTCTTGTCTTTGTCCAAGACTAAAATTCGGTCGTAGTTACAGATGACCTTCAACCGGTATACATTGCGTAGAATGGTGCAATATTCAAACTCGGGTGAAATCGTATTTTAAATTTGGGCAATCTGTCTTTTGGTCCACTGAAAAAGGAACCTCGTCCCGAATCAGAGACCTTAGATCCTTTCACAAAATATCGGAATGAGATCAGTTGTCTCCATTCGAAGAAGGAGTTGGCATTCATGTCATCAACCTTTCTCTCCAATAGAGACTCATGCAAGAGTATGGCGAGTCTTTTATTTTAAAGAATGGTTTTACCATCTAGCCATTTCTTTCCCTGACGTGCTGGTCAGTTACGAACATATCTGGTACTGGCTACTATCTTTGTAGATCTATAAAGGAATCTAGCGAAAAAGAATCAGGTCCTGACTCATTCAAGAGCAGATTGTGAATATGGCTCAACGCAGCCGTTATTCGACATTATCAATTAAGTCATCGCAGTAGAGACTTCGGTTGCGGCCATACCATGGAGAACACACTGTTTCCCGTCCGATCAACGATTGTTAAGCTCCATAGGGCCACACTGAGTAGTGTAGTGGGAGACCATATGCGAAATTGTGGTGCTGCAATCTCTCTTTTTTTGTCATGACCGCAGCCGGTATTCTATCAAAAGCTGGTTATGGTTTCCAAAACAAACGCACATTGTGCACATCTTTGACATGCGGTAAAAATCATGGTCCTCCACTTATATGCAACATTCTTTTCTACAAATTGGATCTGGAAAAGTCAATGAATGCTTGTCGCGAGGCCTTCCAATGCCATCTCAAGTTTGGAGTGAAGAAGCGAACTTGACCGTTGAGCTACACGACACGTCAGTTGGTCCAGTAAGCCAAGTTCCGGATCGGGCATCGTTTTGAGCAAATGCCAGCAAACACAAAAATCGATAAGGTACGTGCGAAGCCTTCTACGTGGTTCCCTTTGAGTTTGCGCCGCTTCTGAATTGAGGTTGCGCTAAACAATCTACTCGTCTGCAACGGTATGCTGGGGAGAAGCGCAGGGTCGGGTTATTGATTCCTTACGAGACGTGACATCTTTGACCCAAGACTGTTAGTACTTACAATAGCTATCCAGCAATACACCCATGTGCCATTGTAGCCGGTGGAGATGCACGCTCCACCACATGTGCGTCTGTTGATGCACCGCTCTCTGAGCGTGCCATGTTCCGACGCACCCCTACTCCTTCCAGGCAGTCCCCCGAATATGCTTCTGTCTCTCTGGCACGCGGGGCCGCGAGCCGTCCTTGCGGTTTTGGCGGTCGTTCTCCTCCCTGCGCTTCAAGCTGTCGGTCTCAACACGCTTGATCTCCAGCGCCTTCTTCACCACGCCCGGCAAGTGGCGGTGGCGCGAGATGCGGCGCACCTCCGGCATGTACTTGTACCTCTCCTTCAACTTGTTGTCGTAGTTCAACTTGGCCCTCTCCCGGGAGGACTTGACGTCGGAACGCTCGGACGCATTGGCGCGCCACAAGCGGAGGTTTGCGTCGTCGGAGCCGCTGAGAATGTAGCGGTTGTCCGTGGTGAATGCCACGGCGAAGACGCGCTGCATGCGCTTGGTGTGGTAGATCTCACGCGAGTGGCCCTCACGGGCCCTGAAGATACGGATCGTCTTGTCGTAAGAGCCTGTCACGAGCTCGCGGCCTGTCGGGCTGAAGTCGAGAGACGTGACGGCAGACACGTGGTCCTTGTACACGTTGAGCGACTTGCTGAGGTCACGCATGTCCCACAAGTATGCGTTGTGGTCGTCGTGGCCCGAGGCAAAGTGGTACGCCTCCATGGGGTTCCAGGAGATGGCGTTGGCGCGCATGCTGGTCACGACCTTCTGCACGGGCGTGTTTGTGCGGATGTCGTAGAGCACGATGGCGTTGTCCAGCCCGCTGCTGGCAATGACGTTGGTCTCGGTCTTGTTGAACTTCACGTGTGTCACGTTGTCGGCACCCCACAGGAGGTCGCTGACGGGTGTGGTGCGCCCCGTGTTCCACAACTGGATAGCGGCACCGCCAGTCACAAACACGTCCTCCTCCGCGTGGTGGTCGAGCCCGCTGAAGGCATGGGCCCCAGCAAACGTCTTGAGGAGGCCCAGCGAGTCTCCGGATTTTCGGTACACGTCCAAGTCGTCGACCTGCTCGCCAAAGTCCGCGCACTTCAACGACCACAACTTCACGCTCTTGTCGTCGCCACACGAGAGCATTCCCCCGCGCGGCGTGATGGCGAGCCCGGTGACCATCCCGTAGTGGGCCCGGAAACTCAACGCCTCGTCACGTGCGCTCATGTTCCAATACTTCACCACGCCGTCGCCCGAACCGGACGCAACCTGGTTCGTCGTCTGGAAGTTCTTCGAAATGCAGTAGATGCCGTCCCGGTGGCCGTCGCCCATCTGGCCCACAAACGGCTGCGCAAACATGCGCTCCAACTTGGTCGCGGTCACCGCACGCGTGTACTCGCGTGCCCGCTCAAAGGGGTGGAGCGCGGGGTTCAAGTTCCGCGGCATCGCCAGCTCTTGCGTGTTCCGCGCCGGAACGTATGTGTCGGCGGAGCGACTGATCGTCTTGACTTTCATGATGGATCAGATGGGTGCTGGGGCCTCTTGGACGTGGTTGTCGGCTTCCTTGCGTTCTCGGTTTATGCGGAAGCTATGAGTATGCTGTGTATCTGGAAACCTGGCCGGTGTTGTTGGTGCAGTCTGGCTGGTTTGAAAGGTATGTTGTGCCGGTTGTGACAGTGCTGGATGTTCGTGATGGCCGCGATGGGGTTTCAGGAGATGAGCCGTGATGAGTAGTTTTTTATCGGGCGTGTATGCCGGAGCGTGCGGGTGTTTCGAGGTGGGCGATTCTGGGCCGCGCACCTCGGGGCCACTGTGTGCAGAGACTTCCATGGCAGCTGTAGGTGGTGAGGCTCGTGGAAGCACCAGAAACTGACGTGGCGTTGTGTTTTTTTTTTTCATGCAGTGTGTCAGTCAGCTAACAGATTTTCATTATTCTCTTCTGTCTAGCTTCGCCTTATGGCGCCGATGTGCGAAATAGTCTTGGTGGAGCATTCGCAATCGTAATTCATCGCAGCGAAGGCCAGAAACCAATGTCCATGAGTGTCACGAGACCACGCACTATGATGCTACTCACCTATCGGGTTCATTCACTCTCGTGCCTTGACTACTCTTAAGAGGCTGATAAACTTCTGAAAGCATTCAAAGGAGAAACGCCTTTCCTTGTTCTGTTTTTTGTTTTTGTTTTTTTTTTTTTTGGGGGGGGGGGGGGAGGGGGGCGATCTTTTTGAAGCGTTTATCGGCCGGTTGGCTGTGATACATTCTGTTTATGAGACTTCAGGATAAGCTTTTGTTATTTCCAGGCAGAAGACAACAGGAGACGTTTTCCACGCATTCAGGTCTACTATTCAATACGTATCTCATGGGTGTACCAAAAAATCTCTGGAAAGACCTTGTTTTAGTATTTGTATAAAGAGTGTATTAGGGCTATTAATTAATCTATAGAAATACGTGTTGCTCGTATATATATATATATATTTTTGAGCGCACCCAGGCTCCCCACCGCCAACCAAGGCAACGCCCTCCACATAAGTCCCGCTTATGTCCTCATCTGCGACTACATGGTCATGTCTAGCACCAAGCTCACGTCATCCACGTTGGGGCGGGACAAGTCCTCTAAAAGCGGTAACAAGTCGAGCAATTCGTTGTCATGTGTGTCGCTGAACCAACTGGAAATCGGCACCGAGTGTTGCGGGTGGAATACGTACAGCGCGGGGGAGTTGTCAATGATAATCAGGTCTTCCAACGGCCGACCAAGCTGGGACAAGTTCTTGATGAAGTTGCCCTGATAAGTGTAACATGAGTCTCGGAACAAGCGCTGGTGCACGGCGCGATGGATATCCAACTTGTTCAATAGCGGGTCACCGTATTTGGCGACAGAGGCAGTGAATACAACAACCTCATACCATTGGCCCACTTTCCTCAAAAATTCGTCCACACCAGGTCTTTTGATCACATAAACGTGATGCACCTGATCTTCTATTTCCACGGGAATCACAAAGTCGGCCGTACGCAAGTACTTGAAGGATGAGTGCACGAGTGTCTCATCCAAGTCGAGCACAAGGCATTTCTTATTGCCAAATCGCTGTGTGTCCTTTTTACCCAAAAGAAAGCCTGTTTCTGGGTTGAACGCCTGGTTCTCCTGAAGTGCAGACAAGTCAAACACAGAGTTTGTATCATCGAAGGGACCAGGGTCGGCATTTGGCTCCTCGCCGACGGGAATTTCCGGAACGCTGGCAACGATATCAGGATGCGCCGCTGCGCTCGAATCTACAGCTCCTGGAGCCAGCGCTGTCTTGTCTCGGGGCTTGCCGGAATCATCCTTATTCGGCTCTTCGTTGGGCACCGAAAGAGTGTCGCTTTCGTTGATGGAGTTGTCGTCTTCGAGCGTCGCTTTCGGTACATTTCCGGCCCTACTCTTCAGAGCCGCATGGTCGCCGTTGGCAGCGGCAGCGGCTTTTCGGGTTTGCGTCACTTTGCCGTTTTGAAAGTTACTCCCCGTTCTCTTGGGCGTGCTCCGTGGAGACGTTTGTTTGAGGTGCTTGTCTTCGGAATCACTGGACGTGTCTGCGCCACAGCAAAGAAACGATGCAAGCAGACCCATAGGCAATTACAGTAGCGTGATAGTGCTTCGGGAACCCCAATTGACAGCAGTCAAACTTAGTTTGTGCGTCGAAGGAAGCGGCAGATAACAAAGGAGTCCTAGTACAGCCCAGCCTCGCAATGAATATGCGCAATTGCAAACGAGCCGGCTCTTAGCAGATCTGCAGATAGAGCTCTCAGGAGACTAATTAGCAGTACCCAGAAGAACTGGTACTTGACACAGAAAAGCGAGGTGTTGGGCGCTGGGAAATGGGCAGATGGCACACCTTCGCGTACTAGCAGAGAACGTTGCCAGAAAATAAAAACAAGACGCAGGGGTGGGGCCTGGAATCCGCTGAGAAAAAAGTCCGCTTGTTTCTGGACCTGTTTTATGTATACTTACAAGGTATTTGAAAGCTAAAGATTGGCGTGTATGAGTTTGTCGTGTGATTTATAGGATTCTCTGCTAGTATGTAGTGTTTTCGCCGGTGGCCACGATTCTCGCACAGAGTCGGCGAGCATCCGCGGCCAGCAAAAAAAAAAAAAAGTTAAATTAGGGCACCGAGTTTGGATGTTTTGGCAATCGCTCAAATTTGTGAAAGTACGCTTAATAATTGGTCATATTTGCTTTAGCTGAGCCTGGACCATTCACTGTTGCAGCACGTGCAAACTTTTCCCATTAGTGAGTCATGTTTTCTTATCTTCGTCTTGCAATACCAGCACTAGTGACACAGAACGCACATACTTGCCGGCTCAATATACAAACATACTGGGCTTGCAAACCCTAAGCCGAGACAAACACAATGAAGAGTTTTGACGAACAAATGTCCTGTGACCATCATTGTGCTAGATTTGTTAGTGTTTGCATCTCTTGTCTGGAGAATGTACGTACTGCAGATAAGCATAGTTGGCCGGTGGGCAAGCTATGTGGATTTTTTAGCATCAGCATGAGCTGGCCCAGCGCATCATATACTCATACAGCTCCCCGTTAATATTTATGGAACTAATGGTGACCGTATCCAGGGAAAGATGTGGAGACTGGGCCTTATCCTCCGCTGGCAAGGGCGGCTTTTCACGTGACCAGCATTGCCATTTTGAGTCACGTGCCGCGTCTTGTCTGGGTCCAATGCTACGCTGCATACCAGGGTTTTACAATTGGGCATGTAGTGGCTTTGACATAACCTTGAGTTGAAAACATACAAACACAAAAGAAACAAATCAAAGGTTAGATATAAACTAGGTATTTACTCTTTAAAGTCTCCCGCGCCATTCTCATTGGTTGATTGCTACGCGTTTGCTTCAAGCTAAGACGCGCGTTCCCAAATGAAAGAAAAGCCAGCCACCCTTCAGGGTCCCAGTCCGCGTGTCTTTCTCACATTTACATTTTTTCTCAAATTGAACAAAGAAAACAAAAAAGCAGTAAAACTGGATTATTTAATCGCCCATTAAAAGCATAGGATCACCAGCTAATTGAAGCCACATCTTGTCTTTCCTGCCAGACACTACTGACTCAAGGTGCACGGATCCAAACCATCATCTTGCCCCTCACTCCAGCCACCATTAATCACACAATTCTCACGGACCTCAAAGAACACATGACAGGCCATACAACTCCCAAGGGCATGCCCCAAACGCCCCCGGCAAGTACACGCAAGAGCCACGGAACCAAGCCAATCCCGAAATTCCAACTTCCAGACGTGACTCCAGAGTCTCATCACAAAGCAGGTCACGTGCAGCTCCAGACCCCCGCTACAACACACAAGAAGCACGGCTGTTTGACTCCTCATGACTCCCTCAACTCGGCGCATGGAGCCACCCTCTTCCCGCCATCCCCAGACTTCACGCCGAAGCGGTCGCCGCGCACAAAACGAAAAAAAATCAGTTTCGAACGCATCTTGCCTCTGTCAGATACGTTCCACGCCCTTTTGCCTAACCACGGGTTCGTTGGCAGCGGCAGGAGACACGCAGACGTCACACCTGCACACCCAAAGCCACCCGTGGCCCTAGGACCGGCAGAGATATTCGAATTGAATAGGAACCTAGACTTTGAGCAGGATATACTAGCGAGCCCTTCGAAGCAAGGCCGGCCCCGGAAGCACGTGCCCAAGACTCCTGGGAAGCAACTCATTACTGAGGAAAAAATACACAGCTGGCACGGAAATTCGTTTCGCGGGAGCTTTTCGTCGGACGAGGACGAGTCCGATGGCGAGAACTCGTGCACTGTCAAACTTTCGAACCCTTTTTTGGATACAAAAAGTACAGCCGATTCCATAACGAAACTGTCGCGTGGGTCGGGAAAAATCAACCCTTTTGCGAGCAATGACTCGGTTGTGGATTACGCCACACACATGGAGCTCATCAATCATCGTACTGGCGAGCGGCGGATAGAGCTGTTACTGGAAGAGCAGCAGAAATTCAAACCCAAGAAACTTAACTTCACTGGAATATGAGGCGCTGACGTTTTTCGAACCACTTTGCTCTTTAACCGAGGGTGACGCCACTGACTGGATCGTGGTTTGGCACCCTTGTAAAAACATGATGAATGGGGCTTGTCGGGGAAGTAAACCCCGGGTAAATAATCTAGGAAGACAAGCTGAAGCTATATAATAAAACATGCGGTACCCAAGCACTGCTTCCTAAGTCCATAAGCAAGGACTGCCAAAATGTATATTTGTACGAACATGGATGAGTTCACGAATCTTCAAAAGGGAATGTTGAAAATCGAGTATATCATGCAACTACTAGTTACATCTACTTCCATGTTCGGATATACAACATGTCAGTCAGGCTGGTTTAGAAAGATATCATGTCACTGCAGTCACTAGACCACAAAACACTGGTGTATAAAACACTACTCACACCCGATAAAGCAGACATGGTCACAACTTTCTGTAGAGATGAACAATATTTCAGACAAGAAATATGTAGCTCACAGGTGTAACACAAATGATTCCACAAGATTGATCGGAACTGAATGTCATATATGGCGTCCTTTGTGTAGCTTTGGTACAAAATCCCTCATTCGTTCATGCTCCCGAGTGAATCTCTTCTCTTCCATCAGGAAATTGAAGTGCAGAGGAATAACGTATGAGTTATGGGACATTGCCTTTTTAAAAAAATAAAATATACAAAGCAAGAGCAAAAAGAAAAAGACACATTCGGAGGGTAGACTTAGAATTGAATTCGGCAAAAGCGTGCCTGGGATAGCCACCGAGCAATACCGCAGAACCCATGTACCGATTCGATGGTGATGTTTGTCGAAGAAATACTAAAACCAGAAAAAAAAAAGTCCGTTCATCCCGAAAATCAAACTTGAAAGCCGCAAGCAAATTCAGAAAAATTATAAAGAACCTCATAAAAAAGACCGGTTCCAGATGATCCTGTACATGGTATCCATACCATCACCATGGTTTATGCAAGCACACAGCGGTTCCTTCGAACCCCACAGTTTCTTCCACACACAAGCGGTATGTCGATTCCTGGATTCACAGATCCCACTGGGCTCCCAGAGGCGTCTCTGGTCGTTGAAGTTGTGATTCCTGCGCGTGCCGAGTGGCGCTTCGAGTGTCCGTTCAAGCTAGTGACGAAGATCACAGTCAAAGAAGGTGTAGCGGAGATATTTGGTACCGAGCTTCCGAACGACGTGGAAATCAAACTTACTGGATGCAAATATGCCATATACGCGCCGCTTGCCTCGGGGTGCCGGCTCCAGTACGAAGTGGGTCCCAACAAAGAGGAGCTCAACATCTCCAACGAGGATGCCCAAATCTCCGAGTATCTCAGCGAGGACAGTCCTGCACTGCAGTACACAAACTTACACTTTGCTCTCGAGGTGATGCGGCAGGAGGCGTCTGCAGATGTGGGGAAAAAAGGGCCGCGTGTCTTGGTGCTAGGCAGTTCCCAGTCGGGGAAGACTGCGTTGGCAAAGACGTTGGCAGCGTACGCGGTGAAGATGGACCGCGTGCCGCTCTTTGTTAATCTCGACCCAAAAACAGGGGTCTTCTCTGTGCCCGGCTCACTCACGGCCACGCCCATTAGCGACTCGTTTGACCTTGAGAGCGTTAACGGATGGGGCGGTTCCACCACCTCTGGCGCCACGTACCACAACCCAAAACAACCTCTCGTGAAGAGCTTTGGTTTTTATACAATGGCCGAAAACGTCGAGTTGTATAAGCGCCAGGTGTCGCTGCTTGGCATCGCGTGCTTGTCGCGGGCCAGCGAGGACGACCAGGTCCGTGTCGGGGGCATCATCGTGGACACGCCATGCCTCTCGATGAAGGACGTGGCAGTCGTGGAAAATATTGTGGCAGACTTTGACATCAACATCGTTGTTGTCACCGGAAGCGACCGCCTTGCGGTGGACCTCAAGCGGAAGTTTGCCCACAAGATTGCGAGGCAGACCCTCGATGTGGTCAAGATGGCCAAGAATAGCGCGGCGGCCGAGGTCGAGGAAGCGTTTGAGCGCAAAACGCAGGAAGATACCATCAAGGAGTACTTCAACGGCAACTTCAGAACACGTTTGTCGCCGTACAAGACGGACGTCGATATGAAAAACTACACTATATACAAGACGGTGAAGCTGGCCGAGTATGCGTCACAAATGGCGTTTCTTCCGGCGGGAGACTCGTATACTGCCGAGGACGACGCAGATTCCGAGTCCAAGAAAGAGGAGAGCTCTTTAGATAAGTATCTTGTGCGGCTTGATGAGCCTAACAGCTCAAACTTGGAGAACTCCATCCTCGCCATAACACAGACACCGGTTCCAGTGAGTGGGAAGGTCTCTACGCGCGACTTGCTCAATACAAGTGTCTTGGGATACGCACATGTGTCGAAGGTTGACGACGCCAAGTGCAGAATGTCTTTGTTGTTGCCTTTCCCAGGACAGATCCCGCGCAACGTGCTTATTGCCACCAGCATAGGATACACGGAGTAGGGGTTTGGTCAAAATACTCTAGCACATGCTATGCCAGGGTTGAAATACGGCATCACAATGAGGTTGTAAGCAGCCACGGGTATGTACAACATGGTACAAAAACTCTTCGAGATAGATGCATCTGCTCGAGTACTCTCTCACTTCTTGTAGCGGGAATTTCATTGGGAACAAGAAAAAAACACTGTTCTGGATTCGTTGACCATTAGCTCAATCTTTCATCTGGCTGAGGGAGCTTTATTTATCATATTCCGCAAGCGCTATTTCAGGGCATACAAAAATTGCTGACTCGTGGACTTTTCAATTCGCTCACAGCCTCTACTTTTACAAGGCCTCATATCTCGATTGAATCCAGCTTCGTCGCCTCCTATTGTTGGCATTGTGGTATGTATAACTGTCAATTTTTTTTCCCATCATGGGAAGTCCAACCGAGATTTTAAATGTAGAGAATTGTTGCCAGATCGACGGACATGTCCTTCGAGATAATTTTCTGGAGTAGTACTATCTAGTAATCTCGTTTCAAAGTCTAAAGGCCTGCGTCCCACAAAGTTCCTAAATATAGCCTTACAAAACGTGGCGGCGTATCTCGGAAATGGATTGGAAGTTCAAAGACAATCAACACTCTTAAAATTATTTAAATTTATGATACACGTGATGATAACCCAAAAAACCAAAGACTTAGATTTGCATCAATAAACTTTTCAAAACTATCTTAGTGAGTGATGACGCGTTTGCCTTGTCTTGCTAGTGTGTCATCCCACCCAAATATAAACTAGAATTTGTTTGGTCTTTTCCCAACTAAGAATAAGATAAGAAAATAAAATTTCGTCAGGTTGTGCAGCGGCCTTCCGCGTGAAACCTTTTGCGCCATCTATTTGCCCATACTTCATGTATGACTTCATTGGCTCAAAGAATACAGAATAGTAGCATAGCTCACATTGAATTTCAGACGACTTTAGTATGCGGCAGTAATTGGTCGTCAACAACAAAAAAAATGTTCTCAATAAAAGTAGTCATTCAAAAACTTGCCAGGATAACTCCGAGGTCCACTCAAGGCATCCAAGTACGCCTAGTCAAAAGGCACCCGTTGGCTTGCCTGAGACGCTGCAACTGCACTAGGGATTTTGATGCCACAGCAGTCACCCCAAGTGTTAATACCATCCTTTGCATGTACATGACCACAGTCATCCTCTTCCCCAACGTGGCCCGTGACACCCTCTGGTGGCGGAAAAAGTTCACCAAATAAGATGTGCTGCACGATAGGAAGCTTGCCCAAGACCTCGATCCGGTACATTTTGATCATGCCGTCGGAAATTTTCAGCCACAGCTTTGCCAGAGAAATATCGTCTAGCATTGGCGAGTGCCAGCGGAGACTGGCGCTCGACTTGTCGACACCAGGAACGGTCTTTATCTCGTTGATAAACTGAATGCACTCCAAGTACATGTATTGGCGCCACATGGACTCCACGAGCTCCTTGTTGTGGATCAGCTTAGGCTTCATGTGGGGGTGAGTCTTGAGCTGGGCCGCGCCAAAAAGAAAGGGGAGGAAATGGTAGTCATCGAGTCCCCACACGCCGTGAGACCCTGCCGGCTCAAGCCAGTACGTTTTTTGGAGCTGCCGCATGATGGCTATGTACTTGACAAACACCTTTACGATCGCTGCGGGATAATCAGTCTCCACTAGAATACATGTTTTGTGTAGCGTGTAGAGAAAGAGCATGAAATTGAGCTCGTGACCCGAGCCGTAGTCAATCCTTGTTCTGTTTCCCCAAGACTCAGCGAAATAGGTCAGGATTTCCGCATCGTACTTCATGTCTTCGGAGGGATGCAAGTCAGCAATCCATCTGAGGGATCGTGCTTGTATATCGTCGTAAAACTCACGAAACTCGGGCTTGCCGAAACGCGAGACATCCGTTTCTCTGACTACGGGATGGGCTTGGATGGTGGCCTCGACCCGGGACAAGATATCCATGAGCCTGTCGATCGTTGCGGATGTGGCCACAGGTGCATCGTTGGTCACGCCCACCACTGCGTTTTGAAGCAGTTCGATAAACCGCAAAAGCAGGTCGTGACTTTCGCAGGATGTCCATTTTGCAAGGTCGGCCTTCAGCACAATCTTCTTCTCCATTCTGTGAAATGTATAAGAGTACAGGGAACTATTTGCAGCTAGTGGTGGTGCGGAGATACGCACAAGCTCAGACCAGAGTGCTCTTTGCTTTTACAAAACGCTCGAAATAGGTGCAGAATCAGGAGAGCTGCTGGATGTTTATCGTTGGTGGGTGAATGTGGGTGGTTTGGACCACTGGAAGTATTCTATACAAGGGAACGTCAGTGGCCGCGGAGATGTTTGGGTGCGGCCCTTGGGCCTAGACATGCTCAATAGCAGGCAATAAATGGTGCAGAAAAACGCCGTCGATGGCAGTTTAAATTTTTTTTAGCACGGATGCATTCCAGCTGTAAACTATAAACCGAATTCAAGCTGGTTTCATGAAGCGTGCCATGAAAGACATCGTTTCGAAACGCCGCAACCAAGATAATGAATGAGCCGAGCCACCAGTTGCGCGACGCATCGCCATGTCGAGAGCCTCGCTTATATTGCACCCAATTCTCCAGCGCTTGCTTCGATCACTCAGAACAAGCTACACTAGCAAAACCGCACCTATGAGTTCGCGTGGCTTATTCCAGTATGGGACGCTGCGCAAGCAATTTCTTCAGGGCTTAAACCGCTCGCCCTTGCTTCAGACATTGTGGAGTCCGCAGCGAGCATCTGCCATCAATATACCCTCGACGCTCCCGCTCAGCATGCGGCTGAAGGCCGAGATATACCTGGAGGTAGCACGTGCCAACCCTGGAAAATCAACTGTGGCGGTGCAAGCCAAGCAAGGCTTCGCGTACGCGAAGGAGTTGATGCGCTTCTACAAGCACGGCGTATCTGCTGTCTGGCGGAACCGCAAGATCGCCAGGAAACTCGTTGCTGAGACGTTCCAGATCTCCGGCTCGCTTGACCGTGCGGGGAAGGAGACCCCGATCCGTATTCTGGGGCCAGAGGCGCTCACGCGGTACATGGCCCAGCACTTGTACATCAACCTCATGGAGAACAGGGCGGAGAAATCTGCCACAACAGGTGACGTGGTGAAATCAGGCGTCCCTACCGAAGCGTGTGTGTCGAAGGGGCTCTTCAGTATGTCACGTGCCGACTTCCAGTTGGTCCGTCGGACACCACTGGACTTTATGAAAATCCCCGCGTTTGCCGTGCTTTTCACAATCTTTATGGAAACCACACCGGTACTCTGTTACGTCTTTCCAGAGATCACGCCGCTGACTTGCGTGCTTCCCCTGCTTCTCCCGAGAATTTGGCGTATCAAGCCCATGCAACGCTTGCACGCGCAGGTCACCTCGGAGAACATCGGGTCTCTAGAGGACTACGTCATGAAAACCGCTTACAATTTGCCCATAAAAGACGTGCACTTGCTCTGTGAGTCGTTGCGCTTAAAGACCAAGTACGTGCCCACGCCGTGGTTTCCTGAATTTGTGCTCCGGAAGCGGCTTCATAACTACTTCAACTACTTGACAGTAGACAACTACTACTTGAGTGGCATGAATGGCAACGGAAACGTGTGGAGCCTCGATGTACAGGAACTTGTGCTCGCCTGCTTGGAGCGTAATTTGGTCGATGACCCAAAGGCTTTGGTGGAAGTGTTGAGCACTGGCGCTTTGGAAAAGAGAAGTGCCGCTTTGGACGCTTTGCGACTCAAACTCGTGCGGCTTATTGCCGACTTTAGCTCAGCCAATGTCGGCTATTTGGCCGTTGGACACCTACTCGAGGAACCCGATGTCTCTGTAGCGAGAAAATGGAGAGAGGGGCTCAATTGACTGTATATATTGCTGGATTTGGTGCCTCAGCGAAGAAATTTTTAAATCAAAAAGTAGCCGTGAAGTTTCATGCGGTCTAGTGCTGTGAAAATCTGAAAGCAGCAGCGAAGTCGGTGATGCGTTGGGCCGTCCGCATTTATTCGTAGAAACCAAGCGCATAGAATAGAACGGAACTATGGACCAGTGCTCATTGAGAAACTGGAAGATAAAGAATTGGGTGATTTCGGGACTTCAGAAAAGACGCCAATCTACGTTATAGCAGTCTTTACATCAAAATCGAGGACAATGAACAGGTAATCAATGTTTCGTAGCGGGATTGCCAATGGATCCTAATAGACCTACTATGTTTTTAATTAATCATTATAAACTAAGGCCATTTGATTTTGAAAAGGCTTACGTGGGTCGAGTAGGAATAAAGGCTCAAAGAACTTCATTTCGGATGACCTTCTCAATCATCGAAAAGCACGCTGGCTGTGCTTGAATGGGGTTCTCGCTGAGAAATACTTTATAGAATAATCCTCATATCAGACTTATTTAATTTTCGTTGCAGATGTGTTTCAAAGCTCTGATTTTGATATACTTTGATGCAATTGTTTTGTTCATTTTGAGTTCCTGCGATTACTTGCATTGTATTCACGACTTGTCAGTTTTTTTGTAAAAGGCCACACATCTTTTCTTTTCAGAACACACGCTAGATCTTACAAGTGTTAATTCATTCCTCGAGCTTTGTTTTTTTTCCCGCAAGCGTGATGCTCAATTAACATCGTTATATACTTTATGATCATTGTTGTTCACCAAGCAATAACCAGTGATTATTACATGCGTAGTTGGGACGACCGCGGCGAATCAGAACGTTACCGTTGGCTTGGTTTACTTGGATTTCGAAAACCGCTTCCTCCGATCATAATTCGCCCAGTCATATCGTTGATTCACAGCGATAACATATGACTTATTTTCGTGAATATTCTCAATACCTCGACACCTGCACCTAATCAGTCTATTTGACTCGAAATAACCGGGAGTGTGAAGTTTGCTTGTTAGAAAGTTTGACAGTCTGACCACATTTTCTCCAGTACAAATCGTTGCGTTGTCTCACTAAAATTAAGGGACGCAGGCGCCCATATTTGAGTGCTTTTTTTCTCATCATGAAATTACTTCGACGCGCATATCGTCCCTGCCTTGTGTAAGATAGAACCAGGCAGTTTGTCATGGTCTTCACGTGACGCCCCGGAGCTATCAGGATTCAGGCCACTGTATTATAAGACGTGGGTCCAAAATCTGCAGAACGATCCCAAGTCGACGGTCTCGCAGTAAATTTAATCGGAGGTGGTATTATTGCGCTTTCCAGCCGCGCGATACAAGTCTGTTGTGCACTGAGGTCCTTCAGGTCATGTGATCATCACGGGCATTCTATCACATCAACCCACCCACACCACCTTTCAACACGAGTCACATCCCCGGGAAATGTCGGAATCGATTCTGCCGGTGCCCAAAATCACGACGCCCATAAAAATCACAACATCTCCCTCCGATGGGCCCGCGTTCACCGCTGACGAAATCGTCACCGGATGTAAGGTCTACGTGTTTAAAGAAAACGACAAGCGGCTAGCCGAAATTTTGCAGAGCCACGTAAAGAAAGGCCTGCGGCGCTTCTATGTACATTACCAGGATTACAACAAACGGTTGGACGAATGGGTTGCCGCCGATCGCATCGATTATACGGTGCCCTTGATTATGAAGGAGGAGGAGCCCGAGGAAAAGAAAGCCGTAAAGCTGAAACTGAAACTGAAGCTGAAGCTGCTGAAAAAAGAGGGCCCTAGCAAGGCGAAAGCGGACGAGCTAGACCTTGACAACCTCAACGTGCAGGGGCTTAAAAGACCAGGCGAAGAGGAGCTGCGAGAGGACGAGATCAAGAAGCTTAGAACCGGCGGCCTGATGATCCAGAACCACTCGGAAGTTGCGCGCGTGCGGAACCTCTCTCTGGTTATTTTGGGGCAGTACATCATCGAGCCCTGGTACTTCTCGCCGTACCCAATTGAGCTTACGGAGGAGGACGAGATCTACATCTGTGACTTCACGTTGCTGTACTTCAGTTCGCGCAAGCAGTTCGAGCGGCACCGTGCAAAGTGTCTGATGAAGCATCCTCCGGGAAACGAGATCTACCGTGACGAAAAGGTTAGCTTTTGGGAGATTGACGGCAGAAAGCAGCGCACGTGGTGCCGCAATCTCTGTCTTCTTCTGAAGCTCTTCCTCGATCACAAGACTCTCTACTACGACGTGGATCCGTTTCTCTTCTACATCATGACCAAGAAGTCCGAGCAGGGACATCACGTCGTGGGATACTTCTCGAAAGAAAAGGAGAGTGCGGACGGCTACAATGTCGCGTGCATCATGACCCTACCGTGCTACCAGAAGATGGGTTTCGGCAAGCTTTTGATCCAATTTCTGTACATGCTCTCAAAGGTAGAGCACAAGAACGGCTCGCCTGAGAAGCCGCTTTCGGATTTGGGCTTGCTTTCGTATAGGGCCTACTGGACAGATGTCTTGGTAAAGCTTCTAGTGGAGCGGGCAAACCCTCAACTCTGGCGAGAGAACAATGCGGCCAGAGATGATGACACAGCTCTGCCGCCGCCGCGCTCAGCTAGTGGGCCCCTGGAAATCACCATCGAGGAAATTGCCAACACTTTGTGCATGACCACCACAGATGTACTCCACACACTCGCGACGCTTCAAATCATCAAGTACTATAAGGGCCAGCATATAATCGTGATCACCGACCAGATCATGGCGTTGTATGAGAAAATGATGCGCAAGGTGCGCGAGAAAAAGAAGCACGAGCTTGACCCACGCAAGTTGAGCTGGCTGCCTCCAGCATTTACCGCGAACCAGTTAAGATTCGGTTGGTGATGAGCGCTTATGTTTGGACACGTGATAACAGCCGAGGTCATGTCATTATTTCCCGCTAATCTCGCTGATGCGCAAGTTGGGTCCGCCTTTTGTAGTGTGTTTTAGTGCCAGTTTAGACCACTACGAAAAGATCTAGCTGCCGCTTTCGTCTTTGGTTCGTTCATGACATGTGATATTATTTGGCCATTTTACTGCTCTTTAAAAACGGATTGAATCTAGATGGGAGTACGCTCGGTTCTGCTCGGAAGCAGAAAATCACATACTTCCAAAAAATGGTAGTCTGGTTTTTCAATCCAGTGGACAGATATTCTGAGTAGATTTTTCTGTTCGATAGTGCGTTGTGGCGAGATTCTGGACGACATGAGTCAGATGGTTTCAAGCGAATCATACGCTTGTGAGATTCTGAGGTACGTCATCCGATTGACCCATGTCTCATGTCTCGATCCTTTAATTCCGGTGGATCTTGCACGAATCATGCCTCATGCTGAGCAGACGTCTTTTCCGGAGAATATGCCTCGTGCGGGACTTGTGGAATGGCGGAATTCATTTGGAACGGTGATTGAAGTGGCAGGGAATCTACAGAAGAGGGATTAAGCACAAGTTTGCATTGCAGCATAGGCCATCTGACTGGAGAAGAGTGCTTGAGTTTATGTTTTGCCGGACAGCGACTTCTTTTTGAACAGTTCGGCTCGAAACGCTCTGCATGAAGTCGTCACTCATGCTATGTTTACGTGATGAAAGTTTTCTTTACGCGTGTTTCGGGGCTCGCGACGTAGCTACGAGTAATCACAAAAGACACGTTCTTCACTAGTCTATTTATGGATATTTGGTTTAGACACCACGAGATTTGCGAAGGTGGGCTGTTTTGTACTTTCCCTGGTATCGTCTCAGGCTTCCTGATCAAACTAAGCTTGAGAACGCGCCAGCCATTTTGATCGTGTGATGTCACGGACAAGAGCGCTGGCTTTGGAATTTGGTATGCGATGAGGTGGACCAACACCGCATGCAAGACACTGTGTCTGGGGATATTGATTGCGGCCACCCAATGCAGCCACCAGCACAGCGGCGGATCAAGCCCGCAGAGCCCAACGCGGCGCCCCGAAGAGTCTACAATTTCGGCCTCTGCACCACAGCCCGTTTGTCGCGAGCGGCCATTCTGGGCCATAGCGCATGTGTGATTGGGAGCCTCGCACTCCGGCACAGCCTGTCTCACCTAGAGTTGCCGATGAGCGGGCGGGAGTGAGTGGTGGAACAGCACGCCCGCAGTCGTGGCGCCACGATGTCAGTCTCTGGGGCTGGGTCGCCGTGCCCTGCTATGAACACGCGAGGCGTGGATTCCCGTCCCTGCCGCGTCTCTAGGCGTCGCGCCCCCAGATCTTGACGCTCTTGTCGCTCTCTGCCGTGATCAAGCGCAAGCCCAGCATGTCGAACGCGGCCGCGTATATGACCAGCACGTCGGCGCCCGGGCACGGCGTGGCCGCGGCGGTCTGCACGGTGCGGCCCGAGACGTAGTCGAGAAAGCGCATGCTGCCGTCGGCGCTGCCGGCAAACAACTCGTTCGAGGCCGGGTTCACGGCAAGCGTGTTGACGGGCGCCGCGCCCGGGTCCGCGTGCGCAAGCTCCGCGAGAAGGCGGCCCTGCGGCAAGAGCCATTGGCGGATGCTGCCGCCCGCGTCCGCGGACACCGCAGTGCGCTCGTGTGGGTGCAACTGCAACAGGCGCACGCCGCGGGCGTGGTGGGTCAACGCCACGGCGGCCCGCTGCTGGCGCACGTCCCACAAGCGCACGGTGCCGTCCGCGCCCGCGGAGCACACCTGCGGGTCCGCGTCCTGAGCCACGAGCGCGGTGATGTCGCCCGTGTGGCCCGCGAGCACCATTGCCGGCGTGCGCGAGCGCATGTCCCACGCCCGCACCGCCGCGTCGCGCCCGCCGCTAAAGACGAGGTCCAAGTGCGGGTGGAGCGCGAGCGCGTACACGCCGCCGACGTGGCCGTGGTAGTCGCGCACCTGGCAGCCTGCAGCGGCGCCGCTGCGCTCGAGGTCCCAGCAGCGGAGCGTCTTGTCCTCGGCGCCAGAGAACAAGTAGGGGCGGCGCGCCAGCACCGCGAGCGCCCGCACGCCCAACACGTGGCCGGCGAGCGTCGCGCGCACGCCGCCGCCGGCAAGGCCCCACACCTTGATCTGCGCGTCCGCCAGGCCCGTCGCGAACCACGCGTTGCTCACGGGGTCGACGGCCACGCTGCGCACCCACCCCTGGTGCGCGCCGGCGAGCACGCGCCGGAGCGTGAACGGGGTCATGTTTTGGGTCATGTTTTGGGTCATGTTTTGGGGCGTGTTTTGGGGCGTGTTTCCGCCCAGGCCGGTGGGGTCTGAGGCGACAATCGTCTCGCCCGGATCGGTGGTTGCGCCGCGGTCTGTGGGTCTGCCCGCCTGTGCGTGGGGACGGGGCAGCACGCGGCCCGCGGCCCGCACAAGCGCATCGGCCTTGCTGCTCGTGTACATGGCCTCGCTGAGGTCGTCCCGGGGGAGCTGCATGTGTGGCGGAGTGGTGGCAGTGGCACCCAGGAGCTGGTGCGATGGGTGCAATCGGTGCGCTGGGACAAGGCTAGTGGTGCATGCAGGATCGACGGGTGACGGTAGTGGGATATCCAGGCACAGGAACCCGGCTGGGTGATATATTGCATGAGGGCCGGGCGGGAAGCAGGCGTGGGCGCTTCACGGATCTCAAGGGCTGCCCCTTCCCTACCCCCTACCCCTCTCAAGCTGAGCCCGTGGGTATTAATCTACTGGAATACAGCGCCGCGCGTATGGAATGGGCCAAGGCCCGCGCTCTAATACCGGCGCGCGCCTGGGGCCGGACAGCATACAAGCTCGCCATATTAATTAAATTAAAGAGCCATGCAAGAAACAAAACAATGAGCCACATTCGCAGAGTCCCTGATACTCGCAGAGCGCCGAGGAAGCCACTTTTAGCGTGAGATGCCATGGCACCTAGTGTATATGATATGTGGTGCTTGAGCATGCGGGCGTTCGCACTTAGCTTCCCGTTCAATCAGCTTGAATGCCACCACAGCATGGATGCGTCCAAGCCATATACAGCCGGGTGGTATATGGTGCACCGGCCATCAAACTTGGCTTTTTCATGAGAAGGCCGGCTTCGCAACACATTGCAATCTTGTGCAGCAGAAGCTTTTTCCCGGGCAAAGGCTCGTAGTTTGAGTTCGCTTCCACCAAGTTTGCTCTGTCAGAGAAAAAGCCCCAATGAGCAGAGATGGGCATCTGACTCTGGGCCCGAGGAGAAAAAAATAGTAGAGCAGCATGGTCTCAACTCAATTGTTGCACCCCACTTGGTAAACATCAGACCACCGGAAAGTGGCAGCTACAGTTCTTCCCCCTGTTGATCTACATTGTTCATACAGCTTAAACTATTATCGGCAGAGCAGCAGTATAGAACGAGGAAAAGAGAAAGTGCTTTGCTCAGAAAACATTGCGATGAATTATCAAAGGTTCTCCTGTGGCCGTAGACTATAGGCTTAAAAGTGTCTATGCAAGTCGCATATGCTCAGAGACACCGTCATGTATTTTCCATGTTCTTTGTTCCAAGCTAGCCCCCTGTGAGTTGCATTGCATATTTCAAAAGATCCTCGTCCAGTTGTAGCTTTGTTAGAAGCCAGTAGCTCTTCTTCAGATACGTCATATCATGGAGACCCAGGCAAAAAAAATAAAAAAAATTAGTCACACGCTCTTTTTGGTGTGTTTGGATTTTTGGGAATGAGCATCATGAGCATCAAGTCTTTACATCTGACTCTAATACCCTGGGCTGTGCTCCGATATGCTTCGAACCGGAAACTCCACAGGCTCACCGTACAAAGAGGTCTTTTACATCACTTCCATTTTGTTTTCACTGATAGTTTCTCCATCCCTGCGGCTTTTTTTTTTTTGGAACTTGAACAAATCTATAGTTTTTTGGTGACGGAAACAACCGCGCCGCGTCTATTGGGGCCTGCCCAGAGCCACGCCGCACCAGGTCAAGCAGCACTGCATTTCAACTGTCGAGTTCGTCAGTCTGCACCTCCACGACCCAATCGCTCCACAAACCCCAAGGTCTTTACAGCCGCCACCTTCGACAGGCTCACGTGATTTCCGGGCTTTCTGCTCTGCAAACTCGCCGGCTTCGACCGACCTTATTCTGCATTCAAAGTGCCATAGAGCCCAACACACCTGGCGACACTTCGACGGCTTTCATTTTTTATATCTGCCTGTGATCGTCACATCTACAACCGCCGGAAAGGCTTCTGACAATGGCATGCCCTATTACACAGGGTCTCTGCGAGCAAATCATCAGATCGCCATGCTTCTATGTCAACGTGCAGGTTTTGCCCACGGCGTCCTCGATCGAAATCGTGGAAGACATCGACACCGATACGCTTGAAATCGGGCTCCCTAAACGGGCATACTTGCAGATCTTCACAGAGGGGCACTCGTACTTCAAGGGAACGTATCCTATGGCGCAAGACATTGAAAACTCACATGAAACCGACCTCCAAAACACGTACCTTGCGTGTTTGGCACTTCTCACCACCACTAATGACCACAGCACCATCTGGAGAGTGCACGAACAAGCCGTGCAGGAGATGTGCCGCCGGACAGGCTCGTTCCGCAACGAAAACGACTTCAGATTTTGCACTGCCTTGGCGACATCGCGATTGGACAAGATCAACAAGAGCCCCTTGCTCTGGCACGCGCTTCGCAAGCAATGCGCCTCTCTTGTGCTCGGGAGTCCTAATCCAGGTAAATTTTACGCATTCTTGAAGCAGATTCTACGGTCGATGGATGCACATCTCGCCAACTATGCTGCGGGGTTCACGCTTGTGTGGCTCGTGCGACTGGCGCGTGTGCGTGGGGTCGGTTTCTGCGACTTCCATGTGGTGTCACTATTGCGTGAAAATTGCAGGCGGAAGTTGGGCGATGTGCTGCTCTGGACAAGCTTCGGCCTGGTTCTCGCGGACGCGCCGCTGAGCTGTGTTGTGTTCCACCGTTGTGTTCTTTCTAGCCAGAGCATTCCAGCACAAGTGAGCAGTTGCAAGGCCCTTGGGTGCAAACACAACTCGCAAGGAGCAACAGATCAAGACGGAATCGTGAGTTTGACATACGCTGATCTTTCAAAGGCTACATCGTGCCACACCCAGAGCCATCAAGATACTCCTAGTACTGAACGGCAATTTTCTGCCCACAACGAGGCCTTGTCCGAATTACAGTGGCTTCTTGATATCGAGTGTCTGGTGCGTGTGCCTTTTGACCACGTTCTTCGTGCTACTCAATACCTGGAGAACTCCAAAGCATTGATACGGCAAAAGCACCAAATTGCGTGCTCCACGCCCATTATACTCAAGTCAAATCCAAAATTCCACGATCTTTTGACTCGTCTTGCTGGAGGATAGTGATGCAGCCTACATACAAGAAACCCGCAGGCGTCTAACCACCCATGTTTTTTTGCCACAAACTCATGCTGCTCAAAGGCACAAGAAGAACACAGCTAGAACTCTGCCGGGCCATGCTTATCATGGGTTCGGCTATCAGCCAGGAGACGGTCTGTTGTTTGCTTATTGCACTAGTCGATCATGAACATACACCCGTGCACCCGCGGCTGCCATCAGTCTAGTCAGGTCTGTATAGGGAACGTCTGGCTTCGATCCAACTACAAATCATCTCGTTTCAACTCCACAGAATGGTATGTCTCCCGAAACATAACTGTGTTCATTCTCCAGCTTACTAATTTTTTCAAGTTGAAAATTCGCCAGCTCCAGAAACAAAAACAGCAGCAGCAAGCTGCACTGAGTTCCCAACACGCAAATGTGGAAGTCCACGGAAAGGTCTCTGCGGCCCAAATCCGGTTGCAAAAAGACATTACGGAGCTTGAGCTCCCTAGCCTGATCACCATCCTGATTCCGAACCCTCAAGACTTGTTTCATTTCAATATCGAAATTTGCCCTACGCAAGGCCACTACAAGGCGGGGCGATTCCGGTTCAGGGTCGAGATCCTGGGAAACTATCCCATCGAGCCACCCCGCATTAAATGTGTGCAAAAGATATACCATCCGAATATCGATTTGGAGGGTAACGTGTGCCTCAACATCTTACGTGAAGACTGGTCGCCAGTGCTTTCACTCAACGCCGTGCTCCTTGGTTTGAACTTCTTGTTCTTGGAACTCAACCCCAATGACCCGCTTAACAAGGACGCAGCAAATACATTGGTCAAAAATCCCAGTCTTTTCGCCCGGAATGTAAGCTTAGCCATGCGTGGTCTGTACATCGATCTGGAGGTTTATGACCGAGTCATCTGAACAGGTGGCAATGTTAGGCTGCCCGAGCTTTGCATTATAAATAGCCAGACTAACGGCATGACTCTCCGGGACGGGTAAAATGTCATATATGGCAGGCAACTATATCCTAGGCTTGATTAACGTTTTGTTACGAGATTGTGTTGATGTGTGATCATGGAATCTGCTGTGCAAACTGCCAACTACGATAAGCCCGTAACATTTAAGTTAGCGCGGTATTTAATTAAAACATTCCGCCGCCAAATGGGGATCCACCAGGAGGACCGCCAAACTGCCCGCGTCTCAAATTTCCGGGAAGACCCATGCCCATATCTTCCAAATTGTCTTCTCCATATGGATCATCATAGCGTGCGCCTGGAGGCACGCCGGACCTGGAGGTATTCCCGGGGCGTTGGCCGAAATACGGGTGATCCCTTGAGGGATGCATTCCACCACCTGCGATGTCTCCAGCAAGAGGATCATGGAATGGCTTCATTAGCGGTTCTCGTGGCAATCCAGGCGGATTGAGGTCACGATCGCCTATGCCAAAGTATGGGGCTTGTGAAACCAGGCCACAAAAATCTTTCAAACCGTATTCATCATCGAAAACAGGCATATCAGGCGGTCTGCTTACTGGTTTTGGTGACTGCTGCAGGGACACTGAAGCTACTACTTCTGGAACTATGGGCTTCACTTGCGGTGTAGTTTTATCATGGTTATTGGTGAGTGGTTCTGAACTTGCCTTTTTTTTAATTTGCGAATTCCAGAAATCACCTTGGGTGTCCAATCTCTTATCAATATACGCACTAAAGATGGCAAGAAAATTTGGAGTCACTTTGCTTGCTTCCATTGGAAACCACACTTCCATTGCAGCAAAATCCACCCGAATGGCCATGACATCATCATTCTGTATGAAGTTCAAGATTATTTTGTCGTCAGTGAGCTGGGTTGCTGTAACTGTAACCTTGCCTGAACCTTCCCCTAGAGTCCATTCAGCCTGGGTCGGCGTTGATGAGTTTTTCTTTATCTCTGAGGGCTCGGCCCCCATTTTGCGGGAAAGATATGTGGGTAGAATCTCCTGGAGTAGTGCTAAGCTTGTCTCAATCATTGTGTTGTGCTCTTTGGCTTTTTGGCTTTTTGAAAATACTTGACAGTGTTGTACATGTGAGAAGGCATGAAAACGCGGCAATGTTCGGTCACCAGTGCTGTATATAATCAAGTATGGGGTAAAGTTCAGGTTGTTTAATGAGTGGAATTTGGGTTGCGTTTACGCTCAGCATTTTTGCAAGCGAACCGTGCGTTCCTTCGAAATGTATGATGTGACGTTTCTGTCTCTTTTTAATAGATACCTCACTCTTTGTATTTTGCGAATTTTCATTTTCAAGCTTAAGAGATACTTCTGTTCTGGCAATAGCGCGATGAATTCAACCGCCGCTCACTTTTCCAGTAGAATCAGAGATGAAACTGACCTTGTACAAGTACTGGAATTTAGGGAAAGAACCCTTCCAAATTTTTCTATGGATTTCAGGGATTCATTTAGTTGACACCCTTCTGAAGCGGGAACAAGCACGCCGAGAACTTTCTGCACCAAATGAACGATAGCCGCACGCTCTCAAGTGACATTGTTCTCTAGTGTCCATAGCCCGCAAGAACAGCAACACCGCAAAGCAAGCATTTTTAGGCACGATGGAAATAAAAAATTCAAAGTGTAAATTTTCTGCATCATATCTCGGAAGCGGCCCTGACTAATAATGTCGCACAGTTTGTGTTGGATTTCTTTTGGGAAAAGATTGCTCCGTGAAAGAAACTTTAATGATAGCGCACTTCAGGTGGCATTTACATTGCTGACTTAGAAAAACACGCCCACAACCCGGGCCAAGATTTGTCGCTTTGTGCTGGAAGAACTTCCACTTCCCAAAAGTCAAAGATTGTACACACCTATTGTCGTAGGTCCATTTGTCGGGTCGCTGTCAGCGTGACTGTGTTATTACTGATGGGATTAATCCAGAATTTTCGAGGATGCGCGCCCGCAACAAATAAGCTTCAGGCCGCGATCTTTAGAAGCCTTGCTGGTATACTAAAGGTATTTTTTTATTATTATTATTTTCAACTAATTCGGGGACAAGCCCTGGTTCCCGTCGAGTCTACTTGCTTTTTTCGCAATCCATTTATTGAGTGTTTCCCTACATACGTGTGTGTTGTGGAGTGCATTGGGTCAGCACAGCTTCATCACAGACGAGACCCTCGGTTCGAAAAATTCCCTCGATAGTGATACGAATAACCATATCTCAAATTAGTGCTGCGGGCCGTGTTTTACCTCAAAGTGAAAAACGCCCGGTATACTTACAATGATCTCTACATGCCATTAATAAAAAATCATTTCGACGCCACTCAGCCACATTTTTCAATTCCCACTGATAAAAAACAAACTAAACTGAGATGCGTTTCGGGGTGCTGTCTCGCCCAGAAGTATTGTTGGTTCGCCGCGTCGGCTAGCCCGGCACAGGCAGCATTCTGGACCATCACGTGATGTAGCATGTGCGGGGCAAGAGTACACAGTCTTGCAAGTTCATCGTGCCCCACAATAAAGCAAACCAGCCGTACCTTTTGCTACGCTCTTGGTTTACGTCACAGCCCTAATAAGTCTCCGTTGCTTGGAACTATATTCGTACATACCCCCTGCTTGCTAAACTATAACTGAAACTCTCCATCATATGCGCGCAGGGCGCGCCGGGAACATGCATGGTCATGTGACTTCAACCGCCGCTGCCGCGATCACTGTCCCCTCCTATCTGTGACTCCCTGTTTCGACTTTTCTGAATCATCAGAAGCGAACAGGATTTCTCTGAATTCTAGCGCATACATTCAACTGGAAGCACAACCCAGAAATCTGTTTTGACAGTCTACTTCATCCCTGTCGCTCAGTCACTGCCAGTCTCAAGCAATAAAGAACTGCCCTTGTGTATTCGTCGGTGTATTTTTTGTTTTATTCTACTGCCGTCTACTGAAAAGCTAGTGAGTTCCTCGAAGAAATCCCCCCCCCCTCCAGCATTCTTAGTCTTCATTTAAAGCAAGAAACTTTAATTTGGTTGCCGGTTTTATTTTATTTTTGTTTGCTTGCCCCCATTCAATCGTGACTGCGTTCTCGTTGTCTATCTGAAAGACCTGCCGATCGCTGTCTGACTATTGCTCAAAAATCCCCGCGACTCGTCGACTCTTACCCCATTTCTTCCACTGCATCACTCTGAATAAAGCAGGAGCTCATTATATTTTTATCGCTCTAATTTTGAGGTTTGATCGTTCTCTCTCGGACTACAAATCTAAGGAAGGAACAACCCACAACTGGACCCGGTTGACAACCACAAACACACACTAAACGTGAAAAGGACACAATAGCAATGACGACTCAGGTACCATTGATCTATTCATTTCCTGGATTCGAAGGAGTCGCAGACGCTGTTGCCGACCACATAATATCTGCCCAAAATAATACGCTTTACAACACATTGGACAAATCTTCCATCGAGGGCTTGAAACAGGCTGCCGCCCTGCGCCCTTGTTTACTGCAAATGCCTTCGACCGCTTCTATACAAAGCCACAGCAGAAGCAGCAGCAGTCTCGCTAATGGAGAGCCAGGGCGCCGCACGGCAAAGTTGAAAAAACGATCAGAATTACGTTTCAAGATCGCCATCAGTGGAGGCTCGCTCATCAAGATCTTGCATCAAGGTTTGTTAACAAGACAGGACGAGATTGAGTGGGACAAGTGGGACGTGTACTTTGCTGACGAGAGGATGGTACCCTTTGATAGTCCTGACTCTAACTATGGCCAAGCGAAAAAAGAAATCTTCGATTTGGTGGAGGGCGACAAAAAGCCAAAGGTGTACCACATTGACGAACTGTTGATCAGTGATCCTCAGGAGTGTGCTGATGCCTACGAAAAGCTACTTATTGACAATTTTGCAAAGAAAGACTCGGTTAAATTACCCATGTTCAACTTGTTGCTTCTTGGATGCGCGCCCGATGGTCATATTGCACTGCTTTTTCCTAATCATGGCGAACAGTTGCGTGAAGATTTGGCGTGGTGCATGCCTGTCTCGAATGCTCCTCTGGGTCCTGAAAATAGAATCACTCTTTCGATTCCCGTGATTTGTCATGCTCAGCGGGTGGCGTTTGTGGTGGAGGGCTTGACCAAAGCACCAATCATGAGAATTATAATGGAGAGACCAGAGAAAGGATTACCAAGCTCGATTGTCAATGAAGGTGCTGCGGGGAAAGTTTCTTGGTTTGTCGATGATGATGCTTTGAATGACTGCTATGACATCACAAAGAAAAAGTACAAGTTTTTGAGTATCTCTGGTCCCCCTTCGTAAAAGACTTATAGAAATACGTGATAATTTGAATAATACGTGTAATTTGAGGTCTGCCTACTTTCGACGCCTGCGAAAAGGGCTATTAAACCCCTCTTTGTATGGCAAAATTTAAAGTATTGAGATTTCATTATATTGTGAAATCGATAAAGAAATTCGTATTCCGGTATGGTCCTTGAAAGCGGACCAGCTTTATTTTGCCTCAGATCCATTCCTTCAGTAATTATTATCAATTTTACCTTGTTTTTCACCGCCAGAAGATGGATAAAAGGTTTTTCAACCCATGTGGCTCACAAAATTAACTTTTGCCAAGGTAATAGAAGTAAATGCAGCTCTATGCTTAATAATCCAAAATAAACGTACTTATGTATTTGAGGCATATCATGTTTGAGGTGGAAAATTAATCAACCATTGATAATTTTTTGTGAGTTCTGGCACAATAATCAAACTTTAGAAACAAAGTAGGTCCTTACGGAATTTGATAATGTATATTGCTGCTTGATCTAAAGCATATTTTGCCAAATCAGTAGCCATTGCAAAAATTATTAGTGAAAAGACGTATATCGTTAATAAGTATTCAAAGATACATAACTGAAATAAAGAAACATCTCATAAAATTCCAAACTTTCTTTGAAATATTAAGCAAAATATGTATTCGATTAATAAAACTCCGTTTCAGCTCCGGCAAAGTTTTCTAAGGGCGTGGGTTCCCAACGATATTGAAAATATATGACTTCAGGTCCATGGCCGTCAGGTATGTAAATTTTCTTCTCCAGGCCAGAAATTGTGCTCGTTGATGAAAAGTCGAGTACCGAAGAAGAAAAAAATTCGCCGCGCCGAGCAAAAATAAGGAAGTTATATCTAAAAAAACATTCTTCCAATATCTTAAGAAATAATAACCAGCATACATGTATCAGGTCTACAATGCATATACTTCGCAGGCAGAGAGTGGCGCATGCACCTCTCTGCATCTCAATAACATCGGGCAAAACCCCGGATAATTATGTGCAAACGAAAAAGAATTTGTAAATTCTTATATACAAACAAACATAATGCCTAGAATCAAATTAATTAAGGACATTTTACTGAGAACAAATAAGCTAGTAGCTGTTCTCTTTTGATATCTTTGGTCATAAAGTCTCGGGAGTGTATTCATACATATTTAGCTGCCTCTTACTTTTATACTGTCCTTTGGTTTCTGGAGCTTCATGTAAGCCTTCAGACCAGAAAGTTGAATTATATTTTAGATTCATGAGCACGTTTCGAAGATTCTCTCGCTTTGAAAAGCTAGTCGATTTTATGTTCCTTACGCAAGATCTCGACAATTGGCGCCAATTTATTCGGTTTTGTTGTTGAAGAGTATCTTTTGACCACGTTTCCGTCTCTATTGATCAAAAATTTTGTGAAGTTCCACAGAATAAATCTATTGCCCAACATGCCACGTTTTTGTTTCTTCAAAAACTGAAACACAGGATCTGTTTCTTTGCCATTTACATTGACTTTATGCATTACCGGAAAAGATACTCCATAACTTGCTGAACAAAACAGGAAGACTTCGACTGCAGATTCTGGCTCATGATCCGAGAACTGACCGCAAGGATAGGCTAGAATCTGGAAATTCTCGTCCCCAAACTTCTGATTCAACTCCTCGAGTTCCTTAAACTGTGGCGTGGTCTTGCATTTGGTCGCCACATTCACGATTAAAATAACCTTGCCTTTGAGATCCGAGAAACGGATCTCGTCTCCCTTGTAGTCTCTGGATGACAACTCGTAGATTGACATTTTCGTATATTGCGGATGAAAACTTTGACGTATCATGGAGGCTTCTTGCCATGGTCATGCGGAAGAAGAACTAAGCCACGCTCCTGTGGCTCCGGCATAAGGGCACATCAATGTGGCTTCAATTAATATGATATGCAAGTGATTCGAAGGAAGCAATGAACTTCAAGCTCTAAATGAGCAAGCGTGTCCATTCAACATGTGTTGCATGCTGTTCGCCAATGTTGATGGAATATATTGTCTTTCATAATTCGGGGTCGGTGGATGATGCTACACAAACACTCCCCAGATATACTGAATTTTGGACTGCAACAGACAGCGATTCGGAATGTCAGATGGCCTATTTGTGTTTCTCGATACAAACCCTGACCCACGATATAATTTGGTATTGTTGGCCATAGCTGGCTGTGTTCATACACTAGCCATGGACGAGCGATTGGATAGTGTGCGGGGAAAATATGTGAATGAGGCATCTTGCACCTTGGGTGATGTCATGCAATAAGAAAGCTGACTAAGTAGATATGACATTTACCCTTGGTAGTTTTCAATGACAAGTGTCTCTGGCTATATCTATCGAAACAGTCCAAGTCACGAAATGCCGTCCAATGAGATGCATGGCCCGATCACTCTGCGCCGTAAATACCAGTCAGCCTGCGCAATGAAAATGAGTTCTGCTGCACCCGCATCTGGTCCTAACATCGAGGAGATGGATGCCTCTTTTTGCTTCAATTCTTCTTGTCTAATTGCAATTTACCACGGCTCTTTCAGTCCATAAACAGGGGTCTCCAGCTAGCACTTTTTGGTTCATGACATCGAGAACAGGCGCCGACACACGCGACAGATATATATATATATATATATATATATATATATAGTCCTGCGGCCACTTGACCACAGAATTTTCCACCTCTTCGTCAACCTAGGCCTGTTTGAACGCCGTCCTGGTCTGAGGGCTTATCGGCTGGTTCGACCAAGCCGACACGCTGAAATTAGAATGCGGTGCACATACCCGGTGCCGTGGAATGTCTGCTACGTCCCCAGACTGCTGCGAAGAGGTCTTATCGTCTGTGTATGTATGAATGAAACCTAAATAAATAAAACCATTAAAGCACTAGTGCACGAAAAAAAGTTGCAACAGGCCTTGGGAGCCAGACCTGTGGGCGGCCTACTTGAGCAACTCGTCGATCTTGGAGCTCAAAGACAACGGCTTCGTTAACGAGGAGTACCTCTCCACGACCTTGCCTTCCTTGTCAACCAAGAACTTCTCGAAGTTCCACTTGATTCTGTTAAGACCCATAATGCCCGACTTCTGGCTTTTCAAGAACTTGTACACCGGGTCCGCGTTGTCGCCGTTGACCTCGACCTTACCCAACACGGGGAACGTGACGCCGTAATTCAAGGAGCAGAACGAGGCAATCTCGTCGGCGCTGCCTGGCTCCTGCAGACCGAACTGGTTGCAAGGGAACCCAAGGATCTGCACGTCCTTGTCGGCATATTTCTTGTTCAATTCTTCGAGGTCCTTGTACTGTGGGGTGAAGCCGCATTTGGACGCGACGTTGACAATGACAACGACCTTGCCCTTCAAGTCGGCAAATGGGTACGCCTCTCCTTTGGAGTCTTTGGGTGCAAGCTCGTAGAAAGACATCGTGTTTTGGTGTTTTGGTTTTTTTGGGTTTGGTGTTTCGGGGTGTGCTGTTTTCGGGTGTGCTGTTTTGGTTTCAGGCTCAGCGGATTGAGTCAAAAGAAAACGCACGGCTGAGGCGGGAATGGCGCGCTTTATAGCCGGGGCCCGGGTCGCGGGTTTGTCATTAGCAGTGAAACAGCCCCACCTAGACCAGGGGCTTGGTAGGGCAACGGCTGGGAAACACGCCGGGCCAGTGTGAAAGAGCCCCGTTATCCTGGGAACACGCCACAACTTGAACATGCCGTATTTCGGTTTTTTTTTTTTTTTTTTGTTTTTGTTTTGTTTTCTTTTGTACGTCCGCATGGCGCCAGCATGTTGTTTTATGTGCTGGTTTTACTTATTGCTGGGGCCCAGGGCCCTTGGCCCTGCGGCGTATCCGCGCGCAGCAAGCAGACGACCTCGGCCCGGTGCCTCGCAACCGGCTAATAAAGCACGACTTGGACATTCCTTCTTATTACTGCAGGAAAACGTTCATGGCTTTCCCATGCTGGTCACGCACGGCACTGGTGCTAGGCCGGCGAGCCGGAAAACTGCCCGTTTTTGGCGGGTGTAGGCATTCTGGCTTGTGCCCCATTTGATTTCTGCTTGCTCCCATTGGAAGAGCGGCAAATTAAGATACTGCTCTCTGTGCCGGCCGGGGAGCCCAAACAATGGTTGTTTTGTATTTCGGCCCCACGCCCCTGAGTAGGATAAGCGGCAAGGTTTCAGGCAGGTTTTTTGGCCGTATGTATTGGTCAATTGTAGGATTGCAATCAACTCACGGAATACTCGTACTTTGTCTGCTTGGGGGCGGTGGCGGTATACTTCCGCGTTCTTAAACCCGCGTGAGCGGTTCGGAATTACAAAGTGTGGCGTGACGTTTTCAAGCCAACAAAAAACTGGGAATTGGCGGGTGGCGCTTGCTGGCCCCGCGTCTTAGAATACGCCAAACTCCCGTTCCGCACTATCAAAAACAGTCTGTGTAGCGGCAACGAGGCTCAAGTGGAACCTCGGCTACTCGCTACGGTCTCCACTGCTTTCGACTCGGCCAAGACTTCCGGTTACTTTCGAAGCTCGTGTGGCCTTCGGGAGCACCACGTTGCAGCTGGGAAAATGCCGCACACTCCAATAGAGGCGGCCTCAAACGTTGGTATCTACGCACGTTGGAGAAAATAAATAAAAGATGCATTAAACACAGTCGCGGGACAACTTCAGCACCCATACATTGCCGGGAGGACCTCGGGTACGAATGTGCGTGGCCGCCGAGTATAACGCCTTTGGGAAAACAGTGCTTCAATGATGGAGAATGCAGGTTGCTTTGGTTCAGCAAAACCCTTGAAGCAGAAACAGACACGCCAATGGCGCGCCGGACTGCCGTTGGCATTTTGCTCCCAAAAGTTGCACTCCGACACCAAAAGCAGCGCATTCCTATGGGATCAATGGTTCATCCCGGCAGTGGCTCCTGGTCTCAAAACCTCTTCACTTAGGAAAAAAAGCGCTTAGAGAAAGTACTGGTCACCCAAAATACCAACCAGACAGATGGCGAAACCTAGGCCAGCAATTGCAGACGCTACTTTGTAGGCAGCGCCCACGGTTTCCAAGTCCCTGACACGTTCCTTTTTCGCCAACGCATCTTCAACTTCGCCCTCGATGGAAGGGGAGACAGACTGCGTGACCTCGATAGGGGTTTCAGGGGAAGAGTCGCTAGCCAGCGAGTCTTCGGACACGTGAATGTACGACAGGTCCATGGGCGTTTCATCCTGAGCGGGCTCTGCAGCCACTCTCTCGCCGCTTGTCTCTTCCTTCACTTCTTTCTCGCCGCAGCACTTGCCTGTCATCTTTGAAATTCTGCCACAAACAGCTTGTTTCAAAACACAGCCATTACCGAAAGGTCCCGTGAATGTGCATGTTCTGGAACCTGTTTGGTAGTACAAAGCCACAAGCGCAAGCGGGGCGGCGAACGCGGAATACACCAAGAAAGGGTGCTTGCCGGAGGCCGCAGAGTTTCTATAAACAGCAGATAAAAGCCACGTTGAAAGCGAGGCTAAGACGGCGTTTGACACCCCCGAAAGTGTGAAGTTGGTACGGATGGCTGCCAAAACAGGCTCTGCAGACGCGCTTTTGAGGGATGCCTGCTGATTCAACTGTCGGATCAAGTCCGGGATTTTTCTCATCGACTGGTACGCCATCGACCCAGTCAACAAGCCAAGTGACGCAGCACCCGTGAGCGTGAAAATAGTGGAGCATTTACCCATGATGTTAGGTGCTTCAAAGAGAGTCAGTGATGGGGGTAAGAATTGCAATCCGAGACTGCAGGTTGGTGTGTATAAGCGGCGTGAAGTTGCTCCCTGGTGTGTGGAGGTAGCAAATTGCAAGGAGGTTGGATTTGGAGAAACGGTGATTTGTAACGTGGGTGGTCACTTTTATCGAAATCCTTATTTGCCCTCCCTTGCGCTTGCGAAGGCGTGCCTCTATATGCTTGACCCCGGGAGGCACTGGTGCACAGCCGCCGTTCTCCCGATGCGCGGTATTGCAAGGCTCACCATAGGATGCGGGGCATATGGCACGGGCGTACCCCGGGGAACACCGTGGATTTCATTTGTAATGGGAAGCTAAAAGAGAAACTAAACAACAATTTTCTTTTTTTTGTGTTCTCCCTGTCGTAAGAAGGCCTGATTATCCTGGCGTGAGCTTTCTGCTGGAAAAAAAAAAATACAACTAGTTCACGTGGCCTTGTTGTGGGCAATCTAGCTATAGTACACTGTAACCTATGTCGCAAACAAAAGTGACTCTCGTTGTTTTAATTGTTGGTTTCAAGGAGGCAGCGCCACCGAAATCTTTGATTGATGAGAGCAAGCGAGAGCGTGAATCTGGGTGTGGCATCACTCGTCAAATTGCGCCGTCGTACCATCACACCGCCTCGTGAGAGTCAATCAATCCCAACTGAATCTGAAGACTGCTGATTGGGTATGGAGCTTTTAAAGCCTCGCAGGCATACGTGAATTTTTTCTCGTAGCCCACGGAGAGCACCAGACAGTCATTGTGCACGTCGTCCTGTTTTTCCCGGGAGTTGCTACTTCAAGAAATCGGGAAGCTTTTCCGGGTCCCCCTCGACGCTCAGCACGTCGAAGCTTTCAATGAGCAACTCTACAAGTATCCGGCCACCCCGCGCACCGGAAAACCGGCGGTACTCCTCCGAAACGCTGGCGAGGTTCCAGCCCTGTAGACGGCGCAAACAGCCAATCACCGCACCAGTGCGGTGTCTCCCCATCCCGCAGCACACAAGCAAAGGGTAATTTTCCTTGTTGCAAATGAACTCCAAGGCCCTTTTGATGGTGTGCTCGTCCAACGAGTCCCACGGATTGATGTTCGTATAGTTGTAGTCGTTGATGAGCCCGACGAACTCGATGTTGATGCTCTTGTTCAGGCAGTAGTCCAAGAAGTCCTCTACGGGCTCTTCGCTAGCCAACCAAAGAATGGACTTTAAGTTGAGCCCCTCCAAGAAAGACTGGTTTATGAGAGATGGCTGGCCCGACCGGTAGAGTTGTTTCTCCACTGGGCAAAAGTTCAACGGCGGAATGATGCGCAGGATAGGTGCTTTGGGTATAAGCAACGTTTTCTTGCTTTCCAGAGGGTCGGTCTCTGCATTTGGTCCGGTGGCGGCTGACATGCTTCCTGCTGAACATATACATTCACCACGCTGTGGAAATGTAGTTCGCGTCACGTGATGCCAGCGGCCCGCCTGCGACGCTGGGCGTGATTCAGCCATGCTTCTGGATGCGCCATCAAGGCGTAAACACAATAATTTTATACTTATTTTATAAATATGAGAACTATAGGATTACATATGGTGAATGCACCACCATCATTTGTATGAGCTATATTATTTAAAGCTATATTATTATTGTTATTATTATTATTATTATTATCATTCCCTGTATTAACAGCAGGAGTTACTTTATTATTAATGGATAGAATTTTTTTTTTAATACAGGTTTTTATGAACCTGCTGCCGGTGGGGATCCCGTTTTATATCAACATTTATTTTGATTCTTTGGTCATCCTGAAGTTTATATCAAAATCATTCCTGGTTTTGGTATATTAATATATAATATAGACATGTTTGATGAGTAAAATTATTAAAGTACTTTATGCAACTACTATACAGAATAAAGGAGATATAGACCAGTTTAATATAGCCCAGATTTTAAAAAAAAAAGTATATAGAAGGACCGTTGCAACTCAGGTTTTCTGCTCTGGGCTTTTCACGGGGGTACATTTTATCTTTTTCTGTTGAATTTTTATCATTATGATTATTTTTTGGTTCGGACGCGTGCACACAAGTCAGTAAGAACACTCAGATGGCCCACCTGTAGCTGGCAGTTTTGAACGCTTCCAGTCTAAAGAGCGGCTGAAAATTTTTTAGAATACCGGGAGGATTTCAAACACACATAAAAAAACTCAAGTCCCGCACAGCTAGATACCAAAAAAAAAACTGGCGCCGGCCCTATAGTTTTGCAGCCCTCGGGCGTTTTGACGGGTCTCTCTCCATTTTATTAGTGCGGGCTCAAAAAATCACCACCAGCAGGATTCCGGTCGCAGTGCGACTCGAGGTGTCGAGACCCGAACGTGTTCATTCATGACAAAACACTCCCCGCAGCGTTTGAACACACATAGCCATGGCAAAAAAAGCAACGGTTGTCAAGAAGGCGGCCGCAGCAGTCGCAACTAAGCAGGCAGCTCAAAATGACGGGAAGAAGGATCTCGCCAAGAAACCCTCGGTGTTGAGTCCCAACTCAAAGTTGGGCCACAGCTTATCGGATGTCACCAGCGCTATCAACACTACGTACACCCATTACTGGAAGACCTTGACGCCACGCTTGAAACTCATTGATGCCTTTTTGGTCTTCTTGGTAGCCTTGGGTGTCTTGCAGTTTATCTACGTCCTCTTGATTGGCAACTTCCCCTTCAACGCATTCTTGGGTGGATTCATCGCCTGCGTCGGCCAGTTTGTATTGACTGTGAGTTTGAGAATGCAATATGCCCCTGGCGACACAAGAGGCGAGGATGGTGAGATCAGCAAAGCTTTCCCAACAATCAGCCCGGAACGTGCTTTGGGTGACTTCATGTTTGCCAGCTTGATGTTGCATTTCATCATCTTCCATTACATCAATTAGGTTTCGGTGCCACGGGCTCGCACGGCTTTTCCCGGCAGAATAAGATATACACAAATACACGGGCGAAAAGAAAAAGTTAGAACGAATATCTTTGTTGGATGGAAAGAAGGATTGGAAAGACGGGATTCAACAACAGATACAAACGGTCTTACAGTATTCAATATCATTTTTAGTTTTCCCTATCTGGTGCTAGTCGCCGCAGTCTTACCGACCACAGCACTACACACCAAGAACGTGTGGGGAGCATCAGCATTTTGTAGCGCAGCTTAGACGATAACGCAGCATCCACTCTTCTCCTTACCTTGGGCCGCAGGCTTCTGTGACTTCCTCTGTGCTGCAGGGGCAGGGGCTGGTTGATTGTCTCCGGCAGCGGCGTTGCCATCCGCAGCACCATTGTCGCTCTGGACAAGCGGTGATGCCTCGGGGTCAGCAAGTGGAGTAGCAGCAGTGTCTTGAGTGTCTGCGGCTGCTGGGTCGCCGGAAGGAGCGATGTGGGTCTTCGCTTCCTCGGTGTTGATGGTGCGGACCAAACCATGGAAGGCCTCTTCGACGTTGATTCTCTGCTTGGCAGACGCCTCCATGAATGGACAGCCCAAGGACTTGGCAAAGTCCAAGCCTTCTTCGTAGGAGACTTGTCTCTCAACTTCCAAGTCGGACTTATTACCCACCACCAAAACAGGCACGTTGTCGGAGTCCTTCACTCTTTGAATTTGTTCATAGAACACCAGCAATTCATCGAGCGAGTTTCTGGAGTTGATGGCATACACAAGCAAGAACCCCTCTCCTGTGCGCATATACTGCTCCCTCATTGCCAGGTACTCCTCTTGGCCTGCAGTGTCCAAGATGTCCAAGATGACCTGCTGCTCGTCCACGATGCACAGCTTGCGGTAGGAGTCCTCAATCGTTGGGTCATACTCATCGACAAAATGCGACTGGATAAATTGAATGGTAATAGCGGATTTTCCCACACCTCCGCCGCCAACTACGACTAGCTTGTATTCCTTCGGCATCCTGTGTTAAGTGTAAAGGGAGGACCAGAGAGGGTCGGAATGCTGATGTGCGATATTCCTTCGGCTGGTCCCCAGAGGCACGGGTGGCGCCGAGTTTTTTTTTTTTTTTCCTCGCGCGGCGCGCGGCCCTGCTCCGCCATGGAAACGAAGGCGGTATTGTTTGTCCTGCGCGACTATGCCAGACTCGGAGAAAGATGGAGAGAAGCCTTGTTCTCATTGGTCTTAAGAAGCTTTACACGTTTCAAATGTTTCAGGGGGGGAAAAAGCCCTGGGGACTGGGGCAAGTATTGAGGCACAGCAGCGAGCAGGCCGAATTGTCGCGAAAATATTAAACTCTCCTGTCAAGAGACACAATCTCCGCGCAAAAACCCAATCGGGCTTATCCCAGGGTTCCAGTCGTCATGAGGATAACAAACCCAAAATGGAACATTCTCATTTCCGTTTTGGGAAACGTGCAGGCGAATTCTGCTTCGCACTTGCAAATGATACGCACCTAGAATTGTTTGTCCAAAAGTAACGCCAAATCTGCCTTTCAATAATAGTTAGCCTTCCACTCAGAAGTGATCCAGATAGCGGGTCAGCCGTCGTTGATTGATGCTTTTGTTTGCCAAAAATTCCTTCAAGCTTTCAAAGGATTGCGCTCCTAGGAAAGCTTGCTCTTTGACACTACTTCCCAAATATCCATGGTTTGCCCTTTTCTGTCCACGACTAGCCGTATGAACATTATCTGATCAGTCTTCTGAGAGATTCGGCCATTCTATATTTTTTAGGTTTTTGATCCACCCCTTATATCAACGCTCTCTGGCCCACCTGTGGCATAGAGTTTTCACTAGGCTGTTGGAAGGGGACTACTCAGGCTACCATTGAGCTTATACTTTCTTCTTTTTCATCTTTGCAAGGCAGTCGTCACAGAACCATTTTCCCTTTGGCGGATTCTTGAACCCAATGCACGGCAAGTGGAACCACTCGCGCTCGCAAGTGTCGCCATCACAACCCACCATCTCGCCAAAAGAAATTTGATTGCAGTAACAGTACGTTGGCTCTGAACCATTGCTTCCTGGAGCAGAAGCCGGCTCGTTCTCCTTGTCCTTCCGTGGCTTGGTGCTGGTCTTTTTCTTATCAACAACCGCTGGGATTGGTATCTTCTCTGCTTCCTTCTCCTTGCGGCGTTTCTTAGAACTTCCGTTGGACACCGGCGTCTCGAGCGGGGTGGTTTCCTTTGTCCTGCGTTTCTTTGCGCCGTCTTCGTCTTCAGGATCCTTGTGTGCTTTACGGGCCGCCAACGCCTCCCTCCTTGTCTCGGAACGCTGCGACTGGGCGCTTTTCGCAGCGTCTGCAGCGGCCTGTGGGTCCAGCACCAAGGCCCGGTGGTTGAGAGGGCCCAAGCGAACAGATTCCGGTATCTCATTATTGCCGATAATCACCTTGTAGTCGTTGTTGATGCGGTACATGTGCTTTGCCATGACATCTGCAGCGACCGATGTCACATGCATCTTCTCCTCGAGACACGGAATCACCTCGTGTATCTGCTTGCGGATGCGCTGCAAGCGTGCGATTTTTGAGGATTGTGTAGGCACATTTTCTTTCACGTGGAGGATATCGATGTAGCGGTTGATGTTGTGATTGATCAAAGGCACTGTCTTGATGCACTTGGCATCGATCTCCTTCAAGAGCGTGAAGTACTTTACCAAGTCTATGGGCATGGCCTCAAACGCATCGGAAATATCGTTGAGCCCGGGCAAAAGATCGTTGATGTTGGTGATGTTCTGCGACCGTTTCTTGAACTGCTGGAAGTATTGCATCGGCTTGTCTGCCTTGTTTTTGTCCACTAGCCTCTGGGACTTTGGGCGTGCAGGCAATTCGGAGGGCATGGCGAAGGGGACGTTCACAGGTACAATGTATGTGGTGGTGGGCCCGCGTATGCGATTGGAAGCATCTCACAATAACTCTTCTGTAGTGCGCTGCCCAAATCACCCCGCGACAGAAAAAAGCATTAGCCGCCGGTCTATTTCAACAGCAGCCGTCGCCTTACTCATGGCTTCTGCTAGCAAGGAATACGGAGAACTATAAGACCGATTCAATTCTTGGCATCCTCGATGTGAAAGTTATGTGGCATGGATGTCTTGTTTTGTGGCACCCCAGCCAATTTCAGCCAATTCGCATGGTTGCACGAAGTGACAGTGTCGATGATTCGGCGACAACTTGAAAGAGTGGGGTTGGCGCGGCGACTGCTTGCTTAGTGACTAATTTGAAGACGCTGCAAAAGTTTCCTTTTTTTTGCGCCCAATAACTTGAATTAGCAAACGGCGTTTTTGGCCCTGTGTCTCAAATACGCAATCCGCCACCGTGCGGCGTACCGCCTCGCGATTGCAAAATGTCACGTGAGAAGTACGAAAGAATACATTAGCAAAAGGTCCTTCGAGAAACAGATGTAATGGCACTTGGACCAGCATTAGGATTCTGCAGTATTCCGATCTCAGCCGTTTACCCCCCTTGCTGGCTTTGAAGGTTTCAGCTCGAACCAGATTTCGTGGACTGAATTTGGTTTTTGACACGCATTCAGCACACATCACCCGATACGGTTCAAGCAAGGAACGCATACCGGCGCTCGAGTTTCGGATCCACAAGTCACAAAATAGCGGCGCCCGCTTTTTGTCTCTGACTTTGTACTCTGGAAACGAAGGTTTTTTTCTTGCTAGCGGTTTCGGCGCCATCTGGTCAAGCGGGACCGTGAGCCACAGTTTTGAGTTGCTCGGCATCAGATATCGTGCTCTCTACGAGACTTCGACGGCATAGTTTTTGCGTTTGATTATTCTTACCTTTTAATTCCGCTTTCCGCCCTTGGCCTTTTGCATACAGAAACATACCAGAGATCTATACAATGAGCTTTTCAGTGTTTGGTGACGACTCCCCACCCGTCAGCAAGTCAGCCCTCCATGGGTTCAATTTGCAGCGGCATTCTCCCGTGGTCATTGGGCAAAACGTAAGCTATACGCGAGGACAGCATGTCTTGCCATCTCCCCCCAAGCAAGAAACGCCTATCAAGGAGTGCCTGCCGGGTTCAGAGTCAGATGAAGACACGCGGTTTCTTCGTCTAGCGCACGAAGCGCTTGTAGCCACATCTGCGGAATCGGATCTCATTGTCGACCCTACCATCCAGGATCTTCTAGCTCGTCTTCAGTATGTGCTGTCGCCACACGGCAACCCGATCAAGCACTCTGAAAGCATACAGCTGAACGAAAACGGACAGCTCATGATCCGTAGCTTCTATGAAAGTTTCCCTGATCTCAGCAACAATTATTTTATGGATGAGGCGAAGCCCCAAAACAAGGACAATGAGTGGGCTTTTCTTGAGGATAAGCCTGGCTTCGTCCTGAGCTCTGAGAATAGTGACGGCACTACTCAGCGAGTGCCCCGGCCCGCTCGTAAGTTTCCTTGCCGGGGCTGCGAAATGCTGTTTAGGCGGTCCTCTGACTTGAAGCGCCACGCAAAACAGCACCTAGCGGTGCCAGCGAATATCTGTGACCAGTGCGGAAAAGGCTTTGCAAGGCGAGATGCCCTTAAGAGGCACGCGGGAACCTTGACATGCAAACGGAACGCTGAGAAAAAGCTATATTCCGCGGAATTGGAGAACCGGGAGAACAAGTAGAGTCTCAGGGCTGGGAGTATGTGCTCTCTTGGTACGCTTTCTGGTCTACATATATAGACGGAAGTTGCCCGAACTGAAAGGCGCTCTTTATGAGTGGTTCTTGAAGAAGGCTCCTGCGGGCCAGATTTATTTATTCACGCTCCGGTGACATGAGGCGACGGAGTCGCAATTCTGGGCGTATCGAGTGTCGGAAGACGAGACAAGGTTTGGGTATGATGGGCCTGTCTTTCAGATACGCTAATCCAAAAATGGGCTTTGCTCGTGGTAATTCTTGTCGTGTCCAACTGCCGCAACTGAAACGCGAAGTCTAGTATATATCTGGGTCAATTAAAGCTGCCATCTCCGAACTTCGTGCCATTGCGCAATCCAAAAACGTTGCCCACCAAAGTTTTTCACTGTGGCTCCTATTTTTTTCGACAGTTTCAACGATCTTGTCGTGAGGTCATCGCATTATGGAAGTCTCAATATCTCGGGCAGAGTGCTACCAGGTTCAGCACTAGCACCTGAAGGCGCAGGCTCATTGAATGCGATGTTATTCCCGGCGGTTTTATTACCAGCGGTTTAATTTACTTAGGAAGAGCAATCAAATTGTCTCAGCACAATTAACAGACTCTCTTGAAAAAAAGAAAAAAGAAGAAAAAGAAGAAAATATGTAAATGAATGTTCGAGCAGTTTGACTTCACTTGCAAAAAAAAACCCCCGCACAAGTGCACCCTCGGCATTCACAAGACCTACTGCAAATGAGGAGATTTTTCAGTTTTTCAAAATGTGGTGAATTTAGTGGACACTTGTTCCCCAGTGGCTTTCAAATTCAACAGCAGCAACCGGAATATTCCAGACACAAATAGCACCCCAGATTCAGAAAATGCACCTGGAAATACCAGAACCTCGGCTAGGCCACAGGCATGGCGGTGCCTCGAACGCGCATACCCATTTCCATCCGACCCTCGGGTATCGGAGCCTCGCGGGTCGATAAGCGCACCTATATAAAGGACTATGCGGTCCAGCCGATCCATCCCCCAAGCTTTGAAAAAAAAAACAGCACCCAAAAAAAAAAGCCAAGCTCCAACCTCTCTTGTCTGCGCACTCTAGAGCGAAACCAGCACACTCAAGAAAGCCCTGTGTTGTCCTTCCTTTGTCTAGGTACGCACCATGTCTACGCCTGCCCAACGCTTGCAACATATCTCGCAGCACCTAGCACCCCCACCCACCCACTCAATGAACCCCAGCACGCCGTTTCGGATCGCGGTCATCGGCTCCGGAAACTGGGGCACGACTGTGGCCAAGATTCTTGCCGAGAACGCCGTGGCCAGGCCGCGCATGTTCAAGCACCATGTGGAAATGTGGGTGCACGAGGAGCAAATCGACGGCCGCAACTTGAGCGCCATCATCAACGAGGACCACGAGAACGTGCGGTATTTGCCCGGCGTCCGGCTCCCGAGAAACTTGCGGGCGAGCGCCGACCTCATTGCCGTGGCACGTGACGCGGACTTGTTGGTGTTCAACTTGCCCCATCAGTTTTTGGGCAGAATCACCGCGGCTTTGAAAGGGCGCCTCAAGCCGCGGTGCAGAGCAATCTCTTGCCTCAAGGGCTTGCACGTGACTCCTTCTGGGTGCACCTTGTTGAGCACATTCATCTCGGAGCAGCTCGGCATCTCGTGCGGGGCCCTCTCGGGCGCAAACCTGGCCCTGGATATCGCCCTCGGCCGCTGGTCCGAGACCACCATTGCGTACACAGTGCCCGCTGACTTCGTTGCCGGCCAGGACATCGATTTCGACGTTCTCAAGGCCGCGTTCCACCGGCCCTACTTCCACGTAAACGTGATCGGCGATGTCGCAGGCGTCTCGGTGGCAGGCGCCTTGAAAAACATCGTGGCATTGGCCGTCGGCTTTGTCGAGGGCCTCGGCTGGGGCGACAATGCCAAGGCCGCCATCATGCGCGTCGGGTTGCTCGAAACAATCAGGTTCTCGCAGACGTTTTTCCCCGAGTCGGCGGCAGCGACTTTTACTAAGGAGTCCGCGGGCGTGGCTGATCTCATCACCACGTGCGCGAGCGGCCGAAACGTCAAGGTCGGACGCCACATGGCTGAAACGGGCGACGACGCCCTGACTTCAGAGCAGAAGTTGTTGAATGGGCAGTCGTCGCAGGGCGTGCTCACGGCAAAAGATGTGCACGACTTGTTGATGAATGTGGGCAAAACCGCAGACTTCCCGTTGTTCGAGGCCACGTACCAGATCATATATGGCACGGAGAGCATCGAAAACTTGCCCAAGTTGTTGGAAGGATGCTAACGAGCGCATGCAGTGGATAAGAGAGCTGGGTCTGAAGTATATCTAGGAACTCAAGGGATCTAATAAGTCAGGGTGGGCGTAGGATCCTATTTCGTGTTTTTTTTTTCAGGGGGCGTGTGCGTTGTAGGCAAGCTGTGATGCTCAAAGTCGCTCACGTGGCACAGTCTTGGACCCACTGCGCCAAATCTGTTTCTGTTCTATTTTATTCTGCTTTGCGTTCCTTTTGGGCATCTGTAACGAGATGAGCCCACTTTGTGTGATTGCTGGACGCACGCATTACCTCTTTCCTTAGCGTTTTGATAATGTCGAATTCATCTGCATGAGCACCTGTTGCTAATCAGAAGCTCAATAATATTCAGCCCGTCTAAAAGATGTTCATAGAGTGAAATGACTCTTCACTGAACACACCTAGTGTTTCCAAGTCAGTGTCCCAGAATTGACCTTTGCTAATCACGTTGTCATATTATCAAAAAAAGAAAATACAAAAATTGCTTCACCTCGAAACGAGGAGAGTACAAAAAGCATGGGAACTTGAGTGCCGAATTATATGAATAGTTATTGATGCATGCCTTCTTTCGTATGGATGGTCCGGAGGTTTGATCTCGGTAGGCCCCAGATGAGCCTGTAAACACAATCAATGACATCAGAGCAGGATTCCGTCTGAAATAAATTAAAACAGAAGAAATGTTTGCACCACAGACATCACTGCTTGTGACGTTCGGAACAAAAGTATTTGGAAGGTGTACCTCTCGAGCTCTTGAACAGCGAAGCTTTCCATCTCACAAGGTGCACGCAAAAGTTGCGGAGCTCTTACAATGACAAACCGAGCCAAAAAGCTATCAGTCATCAAGAAATTCGGTAATGCTGCATCCACACTTTCGAGGCAAGAATTGTGTACAATTGCCATTACTATTTTGCTACGCTGCCAAGCGCATCGACGTAAATGAATAAACAAGCAGAGTTAGTGCAAAATATTCACTTGAATGTGCATTTCATGAGCATGGGCGATCAGAAAAGCTACGTGAATGCCCAGCTGATCTCGCCATCTTTGTTTTTTTTTTTTTTCAATTAACCCAATAGCAGGAAATCCATAAGGATTTAAGTTTATCTCACGAAGCCTCCTGTCTGCTCAGCTTACCTCGCTTCAAGCGAAACTTCACCAAGAACTTCTCCATCCAGGCGTCGCAGAACTCGCGCAACTTTTTGATCTTGGCGGCGTCCAATTCCTTCGGGGGCGAGCTTTTGGGGTTCTTTTTTAGCTCTTTTGCGGCCAACACACGTACCAACTCGCGTGCGCAGCCCTTGATGTTCTCATGGCCTATCGCAGACTCGTGCTTCTTGATCAAATTCGGCACGTATTTTGCGAGCGTATTTGTCCAGAGCGATTGAGAGACAGACAGTTTCTTTTCTTTCGCAGAAGCGCTGGCAACCACGGCGGCCTCGCGGCGCCGCTGCCGCTCCTTGATTTTTGCAAGCCGATCTTGCTTCGCCTGCTCTTCTAGCCGTTTCTTTTCTGCTGCCTCTCGCTGAGATTGCACAATAAGCTCTTGCAAAAGCTTCTCTTTTTCGAGCACGCCATTAAATTGCTCCTCCTTTTGTTTGCGGAGAAAGTCCTCGTGCATTTTATGGAACGAGCTCTCATCAAATCTGTGCGGCTTTTCCTTCCTGGGCTCATTCTTTGTCTCCTTCTTGAGGTCATTATTATCCTTTTGCTCCCGCATCCCTGGCCCCGTTGGCACGGCCAGAGTGGGGCGCTCCCACTTCAGAATGCCCATGCCTTTATGATAGTAGTAGTAAGTGTTTGTGTTCGGATCAAGCGCACGCTGCCAGCCCGGTGGTAAAGACTCCACTTTTTCCTCTTGTGCAAGGTTTGGCAGCTCAGATCTCGGGTTGCGGGCGTAGTCTGGCGACATGGAAACCTTGTCTTCCAGATCGTTGTTTTTGGGGATGCGGTATGCCATCTGCAATTTGCTCCATTCAGCAAGCAACTCCTGTGCCAAGCGATGTACCTCGGCATTCTGCAGCAGCTCCCGTATGTCTTCTACAACGGCTTCAATCTGCAGCAGCTCGATCTTGTTGCGCGTCATTGAGGGCCAACGCGTCAATGTGCTTAACACGCGCACCACCAAATCCTCATTTGATGCGTTTTCCTTGAGCACACGTGACAACGTCTTGTACCCGTGGAACTTCACAATTAACGAATTTGTGCGAGGCTCTTCAGTCAAGTACACACGCTCGACGAGCTTCTCGACAATTAGAGGCTCCTCTGCCTTCATCAATGCACCCATCGCCCGCGCCACATCTCCGTCGTTTAATGGCGTCACTTCCACGGACTTAACAAATTCTTCGTTCACCGCAGCAGTGGTTCCAGTAACAAGTTTTGCCTTTTTGTTCAACTTCAACCACGCCTTCTCCTGCAGTTTTGTGACCCCAAGCGCCTCAGAGAGACCTTCTGGGAGCAATAGCGCCGCGTCGGTTTGAGTCTTGCCACCCATCCAGCCTAGGCATCCAGGGGCGCCACAGTAACACGGCTGCAGCTGTGCACCATACCGATCGACGTTGTAGTCGAAAGTGATTTCTTCACCAGTAGCGATGGGACGCTTGGCAAAAATTCCCATACGTAACGTATCTCCTACAACCCATTTGTCCACGTACGCGTTTGGCAGACACGAATGGTTGCAGAAGCGCGCCAAACAGCCTTTCTCCGTCGCATCAATGAATGCGTCCTTCGTGAGCATCATGAAGTAGAAGTGGCGTATTTTACGCTCGTCATAATCAACCATGCGCTGTCGGAAGCTGGCCTCGCCGACAACCTCGCCAACATACTCATAAATGAACAGCTGCTCAGCTATGGGCGCAGCTGCAACAAGGCCGTATCCTTTTTTTGGCGTCGAGACCACTTTGACAGAACAGTACTGCCGTTTCTGGAACCGCTGGTTCTGGCAATCGTTGCCACATAGACAACCTTTGTTGGTGCACTCGACAGAGGTCACACGGTTTATGCAGTGGCTATCCTCGCCACACGCGAGGTTACTTGTAGACGCCTCATCCCAATTTTCGGGACAGTCGCAGGTCATCGTTTCCTTTTGGCCCAGACGTCCTAAGGTCTTGCTATGGTAGAAACATTCTGCGATGGGCGTAAATGTCGCCAACGCCTCTGCGGTTTTATCTGGGGCATCGACGTATAACTCGAGGGCGTTGTCTTTTTCCATTATAAGATAATAGACTGAGTTGACGCCTACCGTGATGTAAAATTGAGTGCACTGATTAAAAAAAAAAACCTCAACGATAGATTAGTGACCCGAATGACTTGTGAGTTGCGATCCAGCTAGTTTACACGATCAGATCTGTTTTCTGAACGAGCTCGCTTGAATAACAGTTTGTATTGGCCCGCGGCACGCTTATTGCACGTTGATTTAGGAAGATGACAGGTCGTATAGAAGCGGCAGGCTTTTTTGGTCGAATGCTTTTCCGCGTCGAAAGCTTTGCACGTTGGTCGCTGTTTTCATTTTCTCGATTTTTCTCGGATCGATACTCAGCGCGCGCGTGCGACTGGCATTCACGCCTTGAGGCGCCCAACAGACTCAACCAGGTGCGAAATAACCGCGAGCTTCGTGCGAGAAATTGGTTCTACGGTGTTTTTGTCATTGGCCGCTTTGCCTTTATTCAATCACAGACGTATGTGTTTCGGATTTACATTTTATCGCCAACGCTGCATGCGGGCTATTCTAGCCTCATGTGATAAGCTCGCGGACAGCATTAAAAAGCATGCGGTTGTAAAGTTCTTTTGTTTGTGGTGAGCCGGCTGAGTCACTGTTTATAAGCAGGACCACCTCGTTGATTTTCTCTAGCTGTCCTTCAACTTGCAGAATAGTCTCCTTGTCCCCCGAATTTCGATTTGGAGTGTACACCTTCTTCACAGTGGTACGAAAACTGGTGGCGACAGGTGAGGTTCTGTTCTCCAGGCCGGCGGGCGCAACGTCATTTCCACTGAAGTACGACGCGCTTGGAGAATTTGGTGCTGCTTGAGAGAAATACGATGTGGCAGGCTCCCCTAATGCCGCTGGAGAAACTGAAGAGGCATTACCTTTTCCAAAGTAACTTCGTTTTTGGTTCCCCACAGACATCTCTATAAGTTTGATTTCACGAGCTCTCAAACTGACATACACTGTTTTGGACGTGACTTTCTCATATCCGCAATTGTTTTGATAAAAAAGAAGGTCGTTCTTCATTGCATTGGAGACCTGCGCCTCAAGCCTCGGATTGACAGGACAAGATTGTATGGTATACTCAGGCCTAAACTCATCCACGAACGCCACAGTAGGCTGCAATATAGCCCTCTGATGAAGCGTCTTTTGCCTGAGAGATTCATCTCTGTTCGCTTGTAAGCCATGCTTTGTGGTGGGTACGTCACCATCTTCACCACGAATTTCTGAGTAGTCACTTTTCACGGATAGCTCATGCTTGTCCAGGGGGAATATTCGTAGCTTACTGTCCATTATTTTTGATATCTTCTCTTTTATAATCTCCAGATTCGTCTCGTCTGCATTTTTTTCCGCTGTACTTATTGGCGGAATGTAGATAGATGTTCTGGTCCTATCTACCCCCAAAGTGGTTGTTGAGGCCCCGGTCTTATTCTTCGATATTTCATTGGATAGGTTAAGAAGAGATTGGGTTCGTGAGTACTTTTGCTTCGCGGGCGATCCTGGACAGTTTGCAGAATAAGAATCTTCCCAGACAGGTTCGTCAATCTCTTCACTAGGAGATGGAGACTTTGTTGCTGAGAATGCTGGTCTTGCATTGAGCGTTTCGGCCGTGATGGCTCCGTCGAGAGTCTCGGATATTAGGTGAGGATGTGGCTTATTCGATCCGACGAGCGAATTTTTCCATTTGTCCATGAAGCTACTTCCTAATCTAGACAAAGAGTAATTGGATGCACTTGAGGATAAGGAGGAGTTGAGAGATGACGAGAGATAAGCCATTGATGACGTATTTGATGCAGAAACTCTCCTTGAATTTGGAATTTTTTGGGCAACAGTCACATTGGAAGTCTCCAGCAATGTCTTCTGGCCCAGAAAAGATAAGCTGGTCATCGCTTTGTGAGGAACATCCCAACCTTTTGTCGAAGAGATTGAAACTGGTGCAGAATCATCAGAGTGTGAATCGGAAACCATCAGATTGGTTCTAATAGGTATTGGTTTAGCAGTGATCGGCTTTGCCGTAAAGCTAAGACCTCCCTCTTGTGATACATTGGCAATGCCTGGGTTCAGATTCAACGATTTGGCAGTTGAGTTTGAATGAATCTCCTCTCGACTTTCAGAGTCCCTTCTTTCAGCGATCTGAGTTTGTGAGCTATTGTTACCATTTGACTCAAGTTGTTGCAAGAGCTCGGCATCTGGAATGAGTCCGCTCAAAATAAATATAAGTTTTTTTGCAACTGAAGAGTTGCTAGTCATAATCACAATCCTGGTAACTGTTTTTGACTTTGACAGGCAATTCGCGTCTATGTGCAAAGGACCTTTAGAAAGTAAATGCCTGAGAGGAATTATGAGGGCGAGCAAACTGGCCAAAAAAGTGTTTGTTGGAGACTCGTTGGATCGATACCAAGAGGTGGAGCTCGAGCTACTATGCAGAAGGTAGGAATTTTGAGAATGCATCTGTGGTATGGCTTTGGCATACAAAGGAGCAAAATTCTTGCCATCCTTAAACTCAAGCCAGTTAATGACCTCGAGTGCCCAATTTATCACATTTGTCTTGAACCTCGAGTCAACATGATTCAAGCTGTAGGTCATGAAAGCATTAATGTTCACCAATCTCGGTGTGTTCACGTTGTAGTGAATGAGCTTGACGAGCTTTTGCAACTGATGCCCAAGCTCTGCTTCTGATTGAAGAATACCCGAGGGAAACAGGATCCGTTTGTTGTTGATATACGGTGACTGATTGGAATTCTGGGAAAGCTTAAGTGCAACTATAAGTTTCTTAGCGACAAGCTTTTGGAGTACGATGAGGAAATGCGAGAGAACTTCCCAGTTGCTTGATAGGACCTCGTCCACCGTCTCGCTGGGATCCTCTAGCGGGATTATTACACCGACTGCGAATCTGGAGCTAAGCAGAAAAGACCTACTCAGAAGAGGCAGCTCTGACAACACGCAATGGGGCTTTCCCGGTGGTAAAGTAGCATAGATCAGTGTATCTTTTGACGGAAATGTAGCGTGCGGCATCCAATCGGAATCACCCGACACATCTGGCTCCGTGATTCCAGAAGAGGAATCAGAAATCAGGAAGAGCTTCGTCAAAAGCACAGCCAGACACGCGCCCAATCCCAGAGGGTTTTGAGGCAGAAGCATGTGGATCTTTGTCGACGTGTGTCTTTCCACAGAAGGTAGCCCGCGGCCAAACATGTAGTCGTTTAAGTCATTTAGATTGTGAGTGAGCTTAGCTGCGTGGAAATTTCGTTTTGGCGAAGCGCCCCTGAGTGTGTTTGCCGATGTCGGTAATCTAGAGCTCGACAACGGCGACGCGTACTGCGTATTGTCTGAGTCACTGGAGAACCTCGCTGACAAGGGCGACAGACACGGTGCAGATGCCAGCGCCGGCGGGGTTTCTGACCTCACGTGAGGCGGGGAAGGCGCGTCGTTGGCGGAGTCGTAGAGGACCTGCTTGGAGCGCAAGTTCCCACCATCCTGCGAGACGAGCAAGCGGAAGCGTCTTGGGTTAAACGGGAGCGGATGGAGTGCTAGCTCCAGCTGACCGTATAAGATTTCCCGAGTGTGCGAGTCCTCGAACGAGTTGGCGTTGCCACCTGAGTTCACACCGGCGGGGGTCTGCGTAGGCGAGCACACGGGGTCGGGCGTGCCGTCGGGCAGTTCGCTGGGCGGGTTGTGTGGCTCCTCGAGCGAGGTGCCGTCTGCCCCGAGTGGCGACTTCAGCTTGAATAGTCTTCCTAGCATTGGTACGCAGGAACAGCTAGCTCCTCATTGTCGGTTTGCACGGGGCAACACAAGAGAGTCTGGAGCACGGAGCGGGTTGGTTGGTTGGCTGGCTGGGGTTGAGGTTGGCTTTTTCGGTTCTGGCGGACAGAAAAAGACGGGTGTGGGCTTGCAAGGAATGACTGGTGTGCACGGTGTGGTTTGTAGCTTTTTTTTGGTTGTTGTTTTTTTTTTCCTTTGTTGCGGGCAGGCAAAGTGCGGTCTAATTCTGGTGCTTTGTGTATTGGTATGCGGTTTCGCGATGGCAAGGTAGCGTCTGCGGCAAGAGGGGCTGTGACGCGGCGGGCCGGGCCCGGGGCATACAAAGAATGCCGCGAGGCGGGAAAGCAACGGTCCACAGTGCAATGCTGGCAAATTGCTGCCAGGCCAAACCGGCGCAAAACTGACACCTTTTGCATACAGATCCCACCACATTCTCAAACGAACTTTTGAAACAAAACAAAAAAAACGATTCGGAAAAGATTCGCAAAAGATTCGTTAAAGATTCGAAAAAGAAGAAACGGACGAAGCGGGCGGTCTAGGCTTTTTTTTTTGGTACATCCGTTCTGCTGGTGCCGCTGCTTCCCCGGAGTCTGCGCCCGGGCCCTGCCCCCCGATTCGGTGGCGCCGATTGAAGGCCGGCATGGTGGGTCCAGGTCCGCGCGCGGGTTGGGCTGCCGGTTCCGGCGGGTTCCGCGAAAGGCTGCAAGTTTCGTGGGCACAGGCCTCTTTGGAATTTTTTCGAGACCCCAACATGCTATTGACAGATGCGAGGATGCGGAGCAGCGGGCACTTTGCGGGCGCCAGAGGCGTCATGAAACGGGTCAGAAGTCATGTTGCAAGACTGCGTGGAACCTTGCCGCCAACTGGGAAGAAGGGGTAGTGTGCGGAAAAGAAGAGTGTGCGGAAGAGAAGAGTGTGCGGAAAAGAAGAGCGCGCGGCCAAATGGGTGCAAAATTATCGCCCAGATGCACTTTGGGGTACGGTGGGAACTTTACTCATCAAGATAGGCAAAACTACTGAGTTTTCGATAGTGATGAGTGATTGGTTGGGATTAGTTCTTGCAAACGCGAGCTGCAAAAGCTCTTGATTCAAATAAATGAGCAAGTCAATAAACCATCTGACACCTCTCACCAAAAGAAAGATACATTCAGCCCTGTTTATAGCGTCTTCCATATTGTCTTCCAGGGGCTTTTTCTCAGACATTTGTCGGAAAATAGAGGACAACGAAAACATTATACCAAAACTCGTAGAACGAAGTCCCAAGATAATCCAAGCCATATCTCCCGCCACCTTTATTTTTTCCAAGTCGCACATTGTCAATTGCAACGAAAGTAATTTTTGGAGCGGAGGATTTGATAAAAGCTTGTCGACAGATTCTTTACTGAATCAGTTGAGATGAGAGTTGATAGCAGAATGCGATTCAGCAACGATGCTTTGGATTAGCTGTTCTTTTTCTTAGAGCAGTAGCCAAATTTTCGTATTCTGTCAGAATAAGAGCCATTAAATCGTCCAAAGAGGTATTTTAGAGAGTGGTGAAAACGGCTTTCTCTTCTCACTCAACTGCAACATGAACTACGCCAGTCAAGTTAGGCGACATTGCAAACATAAATGGAGCACAACCAGTCTGATATTGAGGTATTTGGAAGCCACAATCAAGAAGAGAGCTAATAGTTGATGGTCTGTTTTGTTCATGGGATTCCGACTTGACGCCTGGTGATACCTTCAGATCAAGTGACGTCCAATCTTCTCGGTTGATGGAAGTCACAGCGCTGTTTTCGTCAACAAGCAACACCAAGGAGCCAGAGACTGATATGCATATCGCCTTGAGCTTGTGTGGAAGAGTAATTCTGTCTTGTAGCACAAGTGTCCATACAGCTTCTTTCGCACCTGAGCCAGGGTTACTCATTGAGGAAAAGTTTTGCTCTTCCACATTTGGCACGAGCCGCCATGACGCAGACGGGCATGCGGCGCTGGCTTTGGGATCCGTCGAAAGAAAGCACAATGCCCTGGTCCTTCGGCCCTGCAGCTGCCCTAAATGTTTCTGACATCTTCAAATCAGGAACGAGGCAGCGGGCCCTGGGGCCCTTGATTCGGCAACAACAGGACATGATGTTGTGCCTGGTTGGCGGGACCGGGGCTACAAGACACGCCACGCCACGCCGCGCACATGATCTGAAATCTACAGAATCAGGCTGGACTGATAACCACGGGGGCCTTGGATGGTGCCCATGGCATGGAGCCCTGGGGGGGCTCTTGTATTCCGTGCGCCACTATATCTCATTAAATACTTTTTTGTTTTTTGTTTTTTATTCCCCGGTCAGTGCAAAAACCGCTCTAGTGTGGACAGCAGCCACCATGGCACTCTCAATCTAGGTTTGGGCTGCGCTCAGAGGCTGCGCAAAGAATACTCGAGTGCCTCCAAGAGCATATCGGCGTGGCTCTGCTCAAACACGAGCGAGGGCCTCAACCGGATGCTCTGGTCGCCGCAGCCGCCGATGTTGACGCCCACGGCGCGCATCTTCAACAACAACTCGTTGCGCTTGGCGGGGTTCTCGCATGTCCAGGCGATGAACGTGCCGAAGTTCTCGCCACGCAAAGAGTGCACCTTGCCCGGGTGCTTCTCGAACAACTGCTGCATCTGGCGGTACAAGTAGTCGCCGGTTGCAGCCGTCTTTTGTACGAGCGCATGCTTTTCGATCTCCTGGTAGATTGTGCGGGCAATGAGCGCCTTGGACGGGTCGCCGCACCAGGTGTTAAACTGGCGGTACGGCTGGTCCGGTTGCAAGTGAGGGTTCGAGAAGTAGAACCCCGCGGCTTGGAACTTCTTCGAGAACGTAACCATGTCTGGAGGCGTGGTCAAGTTCCAGTGCTCGTGCGCCCAGAACCTGCCGGTGGCGCCGACACCGGTCTGCACCTCGTCAACAATCATGAGGATCTCGTGCTTCAACGTCAAGTCGCGCAAGCCCTGGAAAAAGAACAGCGACGCGTGGTTGTCGCCGCCCTCTGCCTGCACGGGCTCGACAATGATCGCCGCAATGCTGTGGGGCGGGTACAGCTGCACGATGCGCTCGAACTCGGCCAAGCACCGCTCTTCTTCCACGGCGTTCTCCTGCACGTACTCGCTCAATGGGTACTGGAGCACCGGGAACGGGGCCTTGGGCCACTTGAACGCGGGAATGTCCAACTTGTGGAGCGCCTTGGACCGCGTCGTCGACAACAGACCAAACAAGCGCCCGTGGAAGCCCTTGTCAAAGGATAAAATCACGCGGTCGGACGCGCCCGGGGCCTCGTTGTTCATCACCGAGGTCAACTCCGCGTCGGAGAAGTCCAGCGAGCCGCGCTGCCTTGCGGCCTGATACATGAACGCGGCCTTGAACGCGGTCTCGTTGGCACACGAGCCCGAAAGCGCGGTCCACACCCTGTCCATGCCGGGCGGCGCTGCGGCCAAGATACCTTCCTCCAAGATGCGGCCATAGTCTGCCTGCGGGAAACACGCCAACGCGGGGCGGTTCACAAGCGCGCTGGCCATTTCCTTGGACGCCGCGGTCGCGAGCAACGCAGGGTTGTTGTACCCCAACGCGATCGACGAGATCTGGCAGTACACGTCCAACAACTGGTTGCCGTCCGCGTCGGAGATGTAGTTGCCGACCGAGTTCGTGTAGTCGGTGACAAAGTACGACGCGCGGTTATCGAAGACGGCGCCGAGCGTCTTGTTGATCTCGATGCTCTTGGGGCCGGGCACCGATGCCGTCACGAGATTGGGGGCTTTGGGCTCGCTGGGGTAGTATGTGGCGGCGACCGAAGACGACGCGGCGCGTTGTGCCCACCGGGGCACGCTAGCAGCGATTCTGTATGCTCTGAGCATTATTTCAAGTCGATTCCGGCGAAATGTGATGGGCAGAGTGGCGGCATTCCAGCCTTGAGTGAGCACACTTATACTTGTCCGGGCGGAATAGCGCACGCGAAGCGCGCGCCGCTTTGGGCAGGCATTTGCGGGGGGGTTTTAGGGCGAGGAATCCCGCGGGCGGCCAGGTTTCAGGAACGCAATCAGGAAGGGTTTTCGAGGGAAAGGGGGGGGGGCCTTCCCTGAATTTTGTTTTATTTTTTTGTTTTCTTTTCCTTCCTTCTTTTTATCTTCCGCTGATTTGTTGTTTTTTTTTTTTTTCATTCTTGCTTGCTCCCGGAGAAAACCCCCCTCCCCCAGCTCATGGGGAAAATGTGCGCCAGGCCAGCACCTATTTTGCGGCTTGCTTTAAAGCTGTTGCCCAGTGCGGTTGCTGAGGCCCCGTTCCGCCAGGGTGCGCCTGGTTGATTGGGCGTCGGCGGGTTATAGGCCCCGTCTCACAAGCGCAAGGTGCGACGCATGTCGCCCGATAAGCGCTCTGCGAGCGCACGAGTCACGGGGAGGAGTCACGGGGCGGAAAGTCACGGGGCAGGCTATATGTGGTGTGGGCACGACCCAAGGGCCACGCCCAATTCCTGCCTCAAATCCCTCCCCCCCCTCAAGAAACTGCGCTCTGGCGCCACGAGCTTGCAGCAAGCACTCCGGGCCGGGCACTAGCACCTGGCGAATGGCTCCACGCGCGCTGCGGATGAGCGGCGTGACCAGAGGGCACCGGGCCCCTCGTCGGCTTGTATGCAGGCCGCACTGCCTCTGAGCAAGCACCGTTAACTGAGCACCGGGCCTGGGCGTTCCACAGGACTCGAGCCACACAAGACGCAATCTGCTTGAATCCATAGTCTTTTCGTGCGCAGACTTTTGCATACATTGCCAGTGCCTCGACAAAACACAGCTTTCTTGCACGGCACCAGAACCGAACAGCGCCGAAAGCACACCTTTCCCATCAGCACCCCCCACCTCTCTCTCTTTGCCAAATGCTGCAAGCCCACCCGGCAGAAGCCGGCTCGCCGAAGGCGCTCAAGAAACTCTTCAACCGCATGAGCGGGCAGCCGAGCTCGTACCTCGTCAAGTCCAAGTACACGTTTGGGCGCACGCTCGGCGCCGGCTCGTTTGGCATTGTGCGCTACGCGCGTGACAACAGCACGGGCGAAGACGTGGCGGTGAAGATCATCCTCAAGAAGGCGCTCAAGGGCAACGAGCAGCTCGTGATTGACGAGCTCGAGCTCCTCCAGCTGCTCAGCCACCCGCACATAGTCGGGTTCCGCAACTGGTTCGAGTCCAGAGACAAGTTCTACATTGTCACGCAGTTGGCCACGGGCGGCGAGCTCTTTGAGCGCATCGTGCAGCAGGGCCGCTTCACGGAGCGCGACGCGTCCGTCGTCGTGGTGCAGATGTTGGAGGCGCTCGACTACTTGCACGCGCGTGACATTGTGCACCGCGACATCAAGCCCGAAAACGTCTTGTACTTGGACCGCACGCCGGAGTCCAACGTGGTGTTGGCGGACTTTGGCATCGCCAAGAAGTTGCAGAGCCTGAACGAGAAGCTCCAGTCGAGCGCAGGCCTGTTTGGATACGCCGCGCCCGAGGTGGTGATGGGCACGGGCCACGGCAAGCCCTGCGACGTGTGGTCGCTTGGCGTCGTGACTTACACGCTTCTCTGTGGCTACTCGCCGTTCCGCGCAGAAAACGTCCAGGACTTTGTTGCGGAGGTGCGCCACAACAACGCGGTGATTTTCCACGCGGACTACTGGCGGGACGTGTCCAAAGACGCGCGCCGTTTCATCATCAAGGCGTTGCAGTTCAACCCGAGCCTGCGCGCAACCACCGCCGAGCTCTTGCAGGACCCGTGGTTGGTCAAGGTGGCCGAGCAGCACCGCCACGCGGACTTGTTGCCGAACTTGAAGCAGAACTTCGACGCAAAGCTCAAGTTCCGCCAGGCAATCGAGATGGTCAAGTTGGCCAACCGAATCAAGCACCTCCAGGCGCTCCAGGACGACGGAGACGACGACCCCCACGAGATCAACCTATTTGGCGAGGAGGGCGTTCTCACCGCAAGCAAGTTCCCCTCCTCGGGCGAGCCGAAAACCGACAAAACCACAGGCTCGGTGCGCTCGCCGCTCTTCAAGTGGAACAGGCTCGCACAGGCCCTAAAGGACGCGGGCGAGCAGGACCGTGACGCGTCGAAGTCGTCGTTGACCAGCGCCCCGCCCGCGCGCAGGGCTACCGAGGGAGACAAGGGCCGCGGGAATTTAGCCACCGGCGCCTTCCAGCAGTTGGTGGAGGTTGCCAAGCAGAACAAGGAACGCGTCGCCGAGTACGAGGAGACCTAACTGCATCAGAGACACTTTCGGCCATGCGCGGCGCCGCCTCTGCTAGACGCCTGCGTAACTGCTCGCCGGTGCCCGCATGAGCGCCCGACGAAACCTGCTTCGCTGCATAGCTTTCCACGTGGGCCTGCATGCGCGACAACCCTCGACTTCCCGGGAAGTTATAACCGCTTGTGACGATATGATGCGGTTATGAGGCTGCGGCTATTCTGGGCACGGGCCTCTTAATCGGCCCACTCTTGACCACAATGCCTATATTTACCTCGGGAGCCGGTTGCCCGCAGGCGTGGGTGCGTTCAGGCACACCGCCGCTAATTCCGTTGTCGGATGGTGCGCCGATGTATCTGCAGAGGGTCTTAACCCCGTATCGCCATTATCTTACTTTTGCGCTTTTGCGACTCTGTGCATGCCATTACCCCGCTGTGGTGGTTGAGCCAAGCATGTCGCCTGTGCTGGTGTTGCCGGTGCTATGGCCAATGCCGGGCGCCGGGCGCCCCCACCGACGCCCGCGCATTATCCCGGATTTTGTCTATAGTGGTTAGTGGGCGTGCACACAGTGCGTCCCCGCCCGCTTCCGCGTGTTCCCCACCTATTCTGGTGCGACCTTGGGCCGGTGGTGCTGGCCGAGAATCTAAATGGGTGCCCGTCTGTCCGTTGGCAAGATCTTTTCACCAGATGAATCGGGGACCCGGACGTCTTTTTTTTTTTTTCTCACGTGTATCAGATAATTCCAAATCGACTCCCAATCTCAAAGCTGCCAGCAAATCACCTCACGAGCCGCATGCTTTAGACTTCCCCCCCCACCAATTCAGCAGATGGCTCTCGAGCATATTACGTCATCAACTCCACGTAGCTTTCCACGTAGCTCGCACTAAAAAAAGGTATCGACAATAAGCTATTTTCAGGAAGCTCGGGGCGGACAAGCATTGACCCGCCCAACGCGAGGCTCGTGTATTCTAGTCCCCTGACTTGGTGCCGCCAAGCTCAATCGAGTCATAATTACCAGTAACTTTGGAGAAAGCATCGCGAGGACAGGGCTGATAATTAAAAAAAAAGCTTATGAACAGCTGGTTCTGGTGGATCTTGCCCGGCTAGCGTGCCGGCCGGCTGGCCGATATACCCAACGACGGCCACTTTTAAGTATTAGTGGCGCCGAGCGTACGTAAGACAAGCGTGCGTCGGGAAAGAGACTATCAAATCGTGGTCATCAATTAAAGGCAAAAACAAGCTCTATAAATCTTTAAAATCGTTGGCAACATCATCATCCGTAAGTAGTGGGCCAGCACCATGTCGCACTCGTAAACACACCCAAAAGCAAAAACAAGCAAATCGTATCATCAAACTCAAATCATTGGGGCCGGGCCAGCGCCAGGGCTATCAAAGCCCCAGGCTGTTCTTGATCCGGCACACAACCAGCATTCCCAGCTGGCACCCACACAAGAAGCAGTTAAAAGTCAATGTTGGTCATCAACTCCGGCGCAAGGCCCGGGAGCAATGGGTCATTCAAGTTGTAGTCCGTGAGGTACACATCCTGCGACTTGAACAAGTCTGGAAACATGTCCATGCTGGGGAACATCTCGTTCTCGTTGATGGGGTCAGCCGCCAACGTGAAGCCTTGGTCCAGCTTGGAGTCTCCCATCGAGAAAGGAAAGTCGCTAGTGGGCATCACCTCTGGCGAGATCATGGCCGAGCCATTCAAAGGCGAAATGTCCTCGATGGACGCTGGCGAAATGTCGTAGTCGTTAGAAAGTGCAAACTGATCATTCGGCGCTACAGCCAGTGCAAGCACCGAGTCCGTAGAAGGCATCTCCTCTCTGTTGCCAAAGAAGTCGAAGTTGCGCAGGTGGGAGAAGAGCGAGGTACCCGCAGATGCGCCAAAGGCGCTCAAGTTGGGCACCGAGATCGCGCGTGTGTTCAAGCCCAGGTATGCGTCGGGCCCGTCGTCCAACCGGAGTTCGTTAAACAAGTTCAACTGTGGCGACGAGAAATCGATCGCCGCTCTCTTTGGTGAGGGCATAGTGTCTTCGGCGTGCACACGCTTGTTTCCCGAGCCCGGTGATGCGTAAAGGGCTGTCTGTGGCGGCGTCAAGTACAGTTCTGGCATCTCGAACTGGGAAGGTTCTTCCGGAATCACAGGTGTTGTGGCCGCAGGCGCAACCGCAGGCGCGACAGCAGCCTGGTCCAACAAGCCGGCACTAGAGTGTCTCTTCAGTGGACGTTCCTCGGCGTCCATGGCCTCCTTTTCCTTCTCCAAGTACTCCCAGCACATGTCGCCGTAGGTCTTTGGGGTGAGGCCAATGATGCTCTTAAACACGCGGTGGAAGTGCCACGCCGAGAGCTTGGACTTGGTGGCGAGCTCCTTAAAGCCCAACACGCCGCCTCTTCTCTTCTTGCCGCCCTTCTTCTTGGCGGCGCTGCTGTCTTCGGTCTTGGGGCTATTTCCTGCCGACGAGCCCAGGCTGTTAAAAATCAGCAACGCGGCCGCCAACGCAAGGTGGCGGCACGCCAAGTCTATGAGGCGGTAGTGTTCCGAGTCGTTTTTCGACACCGCGTATGCAGACGGCTTCAAGCTGCTGGCGCTCTTGTTTGAAAACGCATGGGCGGGCACCGACATGCGGCGCTGCACAGAGGTGTGGCCCATGATGTTCTCCTTGATCGTTTCCGTGACCTTGTTCTCGTCGTCGTCGAGCAAAGGGGGCACAAAGCCAATCATGGCGTTGATCTCCTTGACCGTTACCAAGAGAAGATTCACATCAATGCTGGGCACCAGGATTGGGTCACATGACTTGCATGGTGAGAACCCCAAGCGGACAGCGTCGGCGGCAGCATCCACGAATTTAATTTCCAGATGCAATTCTGTGATGGGGTGTGCATCACAGTCCGGGCGGCAGAAGTGCTTGTTGATCTTGTTGCACACGAAGAAGGACCCGGCGGCAAAAGGGTCCAGGAACTGGTATGCTCTCCATTTGCTTTCATCCGTAGAGTAGACCATTGTTTTTAGGGCACAGGGTATGAGGAAGGTTTACTGAGTGGGGGGGAAGATAAAGGGTTAAGGTTAACTTTTAAGGAAAACAATGTCTGAAGCGACGAGATGGAGATGATTGAAAATTAAGGAGAGATGAAGAGTGGAGAATTGGAGTTTCTTAAATAAGCTAGGAATCTGGGACAGAGATGGATTACGATTGTGCACAACCGCCACAAACTGCGCATGCGCAATATTCTCCGCGGCGGGCAAAGGGTACCAAACCAGGCTTTAGCAGCTTGCGCAAGTTCATGCGAGCTGCACGCCTGACGCAATGCACAAATGCGCCCCTCCTGCACTGTGCGGCCCACAGCCACTGCACCAAGAAACGCCGGATTCTTGTGCTTCTCACGAATACAGGATTCCCAGATCCGTTCCCAGCGCCGCTTGGGTGCATCCACTCGATGGTTTTCGCAGACTGCGGTTTTTTTCATGCGCCGAAGGTTGCCGACAAAAAGACGGGTTTTCGTGTCGATAGGCCTGAGACACCCCCTTGGGAACCCGGAACCACATTAAGGACAACGGCATTTGGCTTCTTGTATGTGCAAAACCTACCAGCGGGAGTCAGCCCATCCCCTCTATATACATACGTCACCACATGCTGCGCGGAATTGCGCGCGGGCCTCGCACCCCCCTCTGCGCGAAAGCGCGGGCGTGTCACGTGACCCGCTCGCGGCCAAGGAGAGCCGTCGCCCGGGCTAGGCCCGGCTACACATGCTCAGGAATGCTTACGTCATTGGGGAAAGGGATATGTGCCAATACCCGCATTCGCACTACTGTTGCCAGGCCCAGATTTAACGTGGGTCTTGCTAGCGGAGGGTGAGACCCCCATTTTTTGGCCAGGCCTAGGCGTTGCCGCCAAATTCCAGCCATTGCAAGCCGTAGAGAAAAACTTGGAGGGGGTTTATTGCGCGCGTGGATTTAGAGGGGTACCATATCCAGTCATTCATCAGAATTAAACTTTCTGACCAACTGACACAGTCTCCCCTACCTACAAGTTCCGCGACGATGACGAGGCGAGTGCGCAACATGATGTAATGAGATCGAATCCTTGTTTTCTTGAACCTTTTTTTTTTCTTGCTTGCGCAAACGAGTGACGCAGCCAATACGTCAGAGCAACTGCATGGCTCATGCAATTGATCAATGCAATTTCGAACGATCGACCCTTGACAAGATCCATGATTGTGCCGAAAAATATGGCCGAGGCCACTTGTCACCCAGGACCTCTATGGCTCCCAAACATGTGCTTGTTTGGCGAGGCCAAATGACTGGTGTGCTAGGTGGAGCAGAGCCACACCTGCAGGGCGTTACCTAAAACAGAGGTTTATGAGAAAGCACAGGCCGCAGCATCTACTCTTGGAAATCGGGTGGGATGCACGCTAACGGTTCTGCCATCAATAACCATACTGCTTCGACGATTTTTTCAGTGCTCTGCTAAGAGTGCAGCGACGCTTGCACTGAGTTCCCTGAGCCAAGCGATGAGAGCCGCATGGTAAGGAAACAAAGATGTGTCGGCCGATTGTTTCAGGCAAAATGTGAAACAATGTCTCAAGTTGCTTCTTTGGTTCGCGAGACAACACCTCACTCGCCACACTACTGGTTGGGATAATTCCGGGGCGCCGCGACCGGAATAAGTCCGCAGCGGGCATACAGTGCTTGGGGCATAGGATAGTGGCGTGTGCAGGCACTCGGGGCTAGTGCTGCAGCTACACACAACCACTCTAAGGCCACGCTCGGGTTTGTCCGAATGCGGTATATGCCTGGGCAACTGCGCGCTGTGCGCAGCGAGGCTTTTCAGGGGAGCTGGGCACGCTGCCACTCACTCAAAATTACACATGCGCCGCGTCGAAGATAATTGCAATCTCCAAAAAAAACCCCAACATGGCACGGTAAGCGCTACACAACTCCCTGGCGCCTGGCTGCATTTGTGCCCAACTAATTTCTGTTAAGAAATTTCAGAAGCTGCCGCGAACTTTGGGGCAAACTTTGGGGCAAACTTTGCGGCGTGACGCGAACTACAAATTAAAAAATAAGGTTCTAGCTCGGCGAATTAGGGTTTAATGTGTTTCCGAATTGTAATCATATAGGGGCGGCAATCGCACTCGTCGCAACACGTTTGAAAGCCGCGCGCCGCACAGCTTCTTTCGAATGTTTCACTCGCCTCGTACATCGGAGATCCGCACTGTTACTTTGCCCAAGCAGATCCTTTTCTCAAATAGCATTAACGTACATTTTTTAAAGAAATCGCGCATATGCTACCACATCCTGCTCCTAGGTATGGCGATCTATCCAAGGAGACCCCCCCCCCCCTTCCCCTTTCCTGGCTCCTTGTTCAGCATGAACAAGCTTTCGGTTTTGTGTGTTTATTTTTGGCAAAGGGCATTTGGCTGTGCGTCAAGTCCGGCGCGAGTGCGTCCGCGTGGGGGTGCACTGCTGTGGCGAAGGGTGTCTCACACTCGCATGCTGTGCTCGTGCAGCAATATGACGTCAAAGCCGTTATGACCTGGCCAGGCCGAAGAGGATATATCCGTGGCGCCGCCGGTCGATAATGACGTGCCTAATCAGGAAACCTTCGCGAGATCTGGCAAGCCCGACATTTATTTACTTTTGTGTTTTTTTTTTTTCTTTTCTTTTCTTTTGTTTCTTCCCCTTTTTCGCACCAGAGGGCGTGTCTCAAATCTCGGCTATGCCCTGGCCCGCGCACTCGCCTGCCCTTCGCCTCACCCAATGTCGCCCTCGAGAGACGATCTGGTTTTCGCGCCAAAGAAAAAAAAAGACAACCCCAAACCGTCTCTATGCGCGCACACCACGAAAGTTCGCATCGCCAATTAGCCGAGATCGCCATCAACCCTGCACCGAAACATCCCCCCCCCCTCGAAAAAGCAGCAACATGGAGCACGATAATAGCCCCGTCCTCGACTCCCAGTACGAGTGCCACAAGCACGAGTTCGTGGTGCCCACCTTCGGGTCGTTGGGTGTGTGCACGCCCGGGTTCACCGCCGCCGACCCGGCGATTTACTTCTGCGGCAACTCGCTAGGGCTCATGCCAAAAAAGACCCGGTTTGCGATCGAAGCAGAGTTGCAGGCGTGGGGCCAGCGAGCCGTGGAGGCGCACTTCAACCACCCCGACCCAAATCGCACGATGTGGATGGACATCGACTTGCCTCTCGTCGAGCTCCTCGCGCCCGTCGTGGGGGCCCAAACCAACGAGGTGGCGGCGATGGGCTCGCTCACGGCCAACCTCAACGCGCTCTTGGTGTCGTTCTACAAGCCCGCGGGCCGCCGCACCAAGATCTTGTTTGAGAAAAACGCGTTTCCGTCCGACTACTACGCGTTCTTGAACATGGTCAAGATGCACGGCCTCGACGAGTCGCACTTGATCCAGCTCGAGGTCCCGGAGCACGAGACATACCTCCGGACCGAGCATATCTTGAGCGCCATTGAGCAGTACAAGGACGAGCTTGCGCTCGTGCTTTTCCCCGGCGTCCAGTACTACACCGGCCAGCTTTTCGACATCAAAACCATCACGGCGTACGCGCAGCAAGTAGGTGCGCTTGTGGGCTGGGACTTGGCCCATGCGGTGGGCAACGTGCCTCTCCGATTGCACGAGTGGAATGTCGACTTCGCCGCGTGGTGCTCGTACAAGTACCTCAACGCCGGGCCCGGGGCCATCGGCGGCATCTTCGTCCACGAGCGGTACACGCAAAACAACTCCTCCGAAGACTTTCCGCCCCGGCTCGCCGGCTGGTGGGGCAACAAGGCCGCGCAGCGGTTCCGCATGTTGGAGCGCTTCGACCCGTGCCAGTCCGCGCTCTCTTACCGCCAGCTGAACCCCAGTGTGCTTGACTGTGTGGCGTTGCAGGCGTCGCTCGAGATGTTCCAGGCCGTCGGCGGCGTGGCGGGGCTCCGCAATAAGAGCGTGGCCTTGACGGGCTACCTCGAGCAGTTGTTGGGTCAGAGCGAGTACTGCCTCCCTGCAAACGCCCACGAGTCGGCGCTCGGCTTCAAGATCCTCACGCCCGCGAACCCAGACGAAAGAGGGTGCCAGCTCTCGTTGCTCTTCCAGCCCCACTATGACGACAAGTCGCAGAACGTGATGGAGAGGGTGCACAGGCACTTGCACCAGCATGCCATAATCTGCGACGAGAGGCGGCCGGATGTCATCAGGCTAGCGCCCGTGCCTCTCTACAACACGTTTAAAGAGGTGGCCATTGTTGTCGCCCGCTTGATCGAAGCCATGGACAAGGCGAGGGGAGAGATTGCTTAGCGCTCGTCCCCGTGCAGCTCCCCCCGTGTCTCTTTCTACATAGTCTCTCTTTGAACAGGTCTTGGAATATGGTCTTTCTTTATTCACGGTCGTTCTTTATACATGTCTCTGAACCTACTCTCCTAAACCACGGTCCCCCTTCAAACACGGGGTCGCTTTAAACAGAGTTCTCTCCTTCTACCCAGCCCCTTTTGCGTATACGCTTGCTTCACTTCTACTTCCTCTTGATGTCTGGTCTCTGCCGAAATCTGGAAGTACATGTTTTTCACAGCCCACTGTGTTGCTGTATAGGTCATTAAACACCGGGCTTCATTCAGCAGGAAAATGATCTGCGATATGCATCTCCTCTGCCCTTATTAGCGCAGATTCGTATGCGTGGAGAACATCCGCTGTCAACTCCATCAACTGTTGTTGAGCCCAGATTGTATTGGATTGTTTATTGTCCGTATCTTGAAATAGCTAGGAAAACTACTTGACGTACCCTTCAGAAGACGCGAAGCACACTTACAAAGTGGAAGCGATTCTGAAGTCCTTGCCGGCGTACACAGCTTTGTCGCCCAACTCTTCCTCGATTCTCAAAATCTGGTTAAGCTTGGCCAATCTCTCGGATCTGGCTGGGGCACCGGTCTTGATTTGACCGGATCTCAATCCAACGGCCAAGTCAGCAATGAAAGTGTCCTCGGTCTCACCAGATCTGTGAGAGACCATGACACCCCATCCAGCAGCGTAGGAGTCGTTGGCGGCGTTGATGGACTCAGACAAAGAGCCAATCTGGTTGACCTTCAACAACAAGGCGTTGGCGGCCTTCTTCTCGATAGCGGTCTTGATTCTCAATGGGTTGGTGACAGTCAAGTCATCGCCAACAATCTGGATCTTCTCGGAAGCCTTGGCAAAGAAAAGAACCCAGGACTCCCAGTCGTCCTCGCCGAATGGGTCCTCGATGGACACAATTGGGTACTCGCTGATCAACTCCTCGTACAAAGAGGCCAATTGCTCACCGGTCAACCACTTAGAAGCGTCGGAGTCTGGGTTCTTGAAGTCCAAGTCGTACTTGCCGTCCTTGTAGAACTCAGAGGCAGCAACGTCCAAGGCAATGCCAACCTGGCCAGTGTAGCCAGCGGCCTCGATCGCAGAAACAATCAAGTCCAAGGCCTCTCTTGGAGAACCAATGTCTGGGGCAACACCACCCTCGTCACCGACGTTGCCGGCAGATTGACCGTACTTCTTCTTGGTCAAAGACTTCAAGTTGTGGTAGACCTCGGAGCCGATTCTCAAGGCCTCGGCGAAAGATGGGGCGCCAGTTGGCACAATCATGAACTCCTGGAAGGCCAAGGCACCACCGGCGTGGGAGCCACCGTTGACAACGTTCTGGAAAGGAACAGGCAAGACGAACTTGTCCTGCTTGGCGCCAGAGACGTCGGCCAAGTGCTGGTACAATGGCACGTTCTTCTCAGCGGCAGCAGCCTTGGCAGTGGCCAAGGAGACACCCAAGATGGCGTTGGCGCCCAACTTGGACTTGTTTGGGGTACCGTCCAAGGAGTTCAAGAACTCGTCGACCTTGGCCTGGTTGGTGATGTCGAGCTTGGCGTCGATAAAGGCTGGGGCGATCTTCTCGTTGACGTTGGCAACAGCCTTCAAGACACCCTTTCCGAGCCACTTGGACTTGTCGCCGTCTCTCAACTCCAAGGCCTCGTGAATACCGGTGGAGGCACCGGATGGGACGATGGATCTGAATCTGCCCTTGTCGGTAAACAAGTCAACCTCAACGGTTGGGTTTCCTCTGGAGTCATAGACGTAACGGGCGTGGATTTTGGAGACAGACATTGTGTGTGCTAATTGATTGACGAAAAAAAAAAAAAAAAGATTTCTTTCGACGTCGTGGGGTGCGAACCCGAGACTTTATATCGGGGAAAAGTTGTGGACCACACAAGCCCGACTTGCATAGTGAGGCGCCAGAACCTCACCGAATTATATGCTGTTTGGCAAACAAACAAGAACAAGGCTCCAATCTCGTCAAATACTACAATTTGGCGGGAATTTTTATTTGTCGAGATTCATGCATAATTCCCTGCATGACCCAGATATTTTATCCTCGTGAATTTTAGCCGGGTTGAATTTTTTTGTGGTGGGAAGTTTTGGACGTTGCGAATCACCCGGCCAAAATCAGCCCGGACCGCGGCGGGGGGGCACAACCCTGTAAGCGTGTTCGGGGTCGGAGTTTCGATGCGCGTACGGATTCACCAATGGCCCGGTGCTGCCCGGGGCAGGTCCGGACGAGGGGATGGAAAAAATAGAAGCAGCGAGAAAATTGCGGATTCGTGCGAGCCCCAATCTGGCCTTGGTGATGTGGACTCGTCAATGGCTAGCCGCTGGGTGCCCAACTTGCAAACCTTAGATGGAAGAATGTTCTTTGTTTCATGGTTTAGTGAGTTGTTTAATGCAACAGACGCTTAGCCACCTCCTTTTTCTGAAACCTACGTGCTTTTGGTTTTGTCCAGTGTAAAAGTCAGGTGTATGGTTTTTTTTATCCGATTTCTGCTTCCGAAGAAATTGATATGGTATTTGGTACGCTTTTCTGACTTCGTGTGTGCGAGAATTCCAAATAGCCACCATGGAATTTGCAGCAGTCAGATCTATGCGTCATATAAGGGGTTTATTCTGTATTGGCGATAAGCTTGTTCAACTTTTGGTTCGATTCTCTCTAATGGAGGTATGCTTCTCGTAGACCCTCTCGCCAGCAGACTGCGCGAAACCAATCAATAGAAAATGTCAGAGCCAAAAGAAACGTGGGTCCCATCGGAGATCCTTACTACCAAAAACATCACGATGCCTGGGCCTGAGCGGCTAGACTATTCAGGACAAAATCAGGGAACTAGGCCGTCACGCTTCTTATTTGCAGCCTGTCAGGCGTGATAATCGCCACAAGACATTGGCTTTTGCAGTGCACAAGTCCCCCTGCGAAATTGACAGCGTATCTCAGGGAAAACAGAAGAAAAACATGCCAAATCAGGGGGGGGCCAACCATAGTATGACAGGATGTTATTCTGAATGTCTTATGGGATGTATGACACCACACGGAACCTACCAGAACACTCTGCCTCCAGTGCTACCAAGAGGCATACATACAGAGTCAGAAGTTTCATTCTTTTTCCGAGAATTGGCCCACAGTTCGACGTAAATTGTGCAACTGGCCCAAAAGTCTACATTCCAATGGAGCACCCACAACTCGGCGCAGTTTGAAGAAGTCTGGCCACGCATCACCTTCACCACACATGCCGCTGCATTCTCGGACACTAATCTCGGAAACTCGGAAGTCTATTACACGCAGTGATATCGCCGTGACTCGCATGCATGTTGTATATTCGTACCTGTGCCATATCTGCACCAGCCCCCTTAACCTAAACTTCTTTTTTATCCGGCAGCAAACGCACGCATATGGTTTGTATACATGTCATGTCTGGGATAAGTGTGTGGTTTCATGCGCCATTGCGTAGCCAGTGGCTCACTCGCCTCGCCCAGTGCAGGCACCAATGCGACCGGGTTTGTCAACCTGGCCGTGCCTTGCGCACAATGACGCCAACCATCCGTCACCCAAGGAACCCCGACCACTCGCCACGTGTGCTGTCATCATGTACAATTGCATCAGAGGTCAGCCCGCCCCGTTATCTATCCGTTGAGGCATCAATGCATCATTACATCAGAAAAAATACCCTATCAAGCCCGCAGACAGTTCAAATACCATCGCGCAATGGGGCCCTAATGAGAAACACTGTGAACGCAAATCTTCTTTTACACGTGAACGAGGAAATGGGGTTCAGGTAGCAACTTTTACTGTCGCATTGAACTCTGAGAATGCGCTCGGCAAATTAACTTCGCAAACCTCAAAGCGTTTACTCGCACGCACTGATGGTACGAGTTTATCGGCTGAACCTGCCGCAAGCCTTTTGAAATATTTCAGTCTGGCCCCATCGCGCCATTTAAAATATGCGCTCCGGATATACATGCTACTAATTTCCTTGCACAGGACATCGGCATGCGGAAAAGTTCTGGTATCTTGAACCGGGTGTCAGACCTAGGGGATCTTGTTGTCTACTCCATCAGAGAGTGGTGTGGTGTACAGGTGTGGTCTCCCTGCGGCACAATCAACACTGAGAAGCGTCCCCAAGGAAACCCGGTACACTTTTGGGGTACACTTTTGGCAAGCAATCTATGACCGGCAAAAAAGAGCCATCTGTAGATGATTATACCCGGCTCAAAAATGAGCTTACGCGCCTGATCTTGAAAAAAAAAGATGTCGATACCAAGCTTGCCGAGTTAGAAGACTCAATCTACGAGAAAGAAACAGAGTATTTCAACGACAGCACCTATGGTAATATCGTGAAAGGTTTTGACAATTTTGCAAAAGGCTCTTCTGGTGGCAGCAATAAGAGAAGACTAGTGATTACAGACGAGGACCACATATTCAGCATGTCCTCGGCTACTTTTGTCAAGACACTACTGAAGAAACAGGGCACGGCATCTGCAGCCACCGATCTCGATGATTACGAGGATTCCGTGGAGCCGACAAATGGTGCTGCGCCAGGCAAAGAGACGGGCGTAGGCACACCTACCAGAAAGAAGAAAACGTGATGGGACCCGTATTCGAAATCGTGGGACAGCAAGGGAAGTCTTTTCTTTATGCGTATACTGCCCGCTTTACTATATACAATTTGTGGCAACAGTATGCCGATGTCATGTGTTGATGAAAGAAAAATCGATTTCAAAGATCTAGCTGCGCACCACTCAAGCAAGCCTGGCTCGTGGGAAAGTCGGGTTTCCCCTTTCCTGCCTAACACCCATGGATTTCAAACAACACAAAAAAAAAAGAAGTACAGTCTTGGTCGAAGACAATCCGTATCTATGCTTTGTATTTATATGTACATGTTGGGGTTCGAGTATGCAGAAGGCGCCTATCTCGCCTCGCTTGCTAGTTTCTCATAGTCGTATACCCATGGGCGGTTGGCAGGGTAGTCCGTAGGCACCCTCATGTCCAAAGGAAACCTCTTCATGGTCTCCTGCTTGTTGGCTGCCTCGTACAATTCCGGACTGATCTCCTTCAATTCGTCCATCGCGGTTTTGATGCTCTCGTACTGCTGCTTAAGCTGGACCATGGCCTTGTTCTCGTGCTTACGGGTGAACACCTTCCATGCATTTGTGATAGTTTGGTGCTTGATGAGATCTTCAGCACACAATCTCAAGAGCTTGGGCTGTTTCTTGGAGGCAGAGAGTGCCGATAGCTGGTTCACCACTTTTTGAGTGGAAGGGCTCACTCCCGTGGTCTTTTTGCCACGCACAAAGATTCTGGGAAGATAAGGCAAACGCCCAGGTATGCGAGAAATCATGATGTCTGCGGTGGGGTTGCTCGAGGCTCTGCTTGACTATGCCCTTGATTGTCTCGTTGATTTGAAAATTTTGAGACGCACCCGTGCACCCTTTTGGTCACGTGATAAAGTTCTCTGGGCATGTACCCCGCCATGTATTAAACCACCACGGCACAGCCTCTCTCTCTCTCTCTCTCTCCTTACTCACAGTCGCTGCTCTTGCGATTTAAAGACACCATTGCTCTCGATTTTATATAGCTTGTTATGAAAAAGTTGTTTTCACGTTCCTCAAAGGAGCACCCCAGCGACGAGCCGCCTCCATATGAGCAGCTGGAAGCAATGAGCAGCTCCGAGAAAGGGGCTCAACAGAACTCAAGTGTGCCCTCGTATTCGTCAAGGTACGGGCCTGAGGAATACCCGCCCGAAAAGAAAACGGAGTCTCTGGCTGGCGCTCCAAATTTCCATCCTCCGCCAGAGTGGCAAAGCCCCAACTGGAATAGCAATGCTGGTCACGTGCAGCCGCCTATGGGGACCTATACTTACACTGTGCCGCCTCAGAAAGCCAACATAGCGTACGATACCGAGGGGAAAAACACAAGGCCCGGGTACGCGGAGTATTTGAGAAGGGACAACGAAAGGGTGGCTCACGGAGATGTGCCGCAACCTCGCGAGGCGTTTGGCCGGGGTGGCGCTCCATTGGCGCCTAGCAAGAAGGGTCTGGGCCGGTCGGGCGGGTTTCCCGGGGCTCAGGGAGCAACCTACTATGATTCCTCTCGCAAGTAGGTGGCCAGAGATTGTTGATTGCAAAGAATGTGCAATATATGAGGGCAAGTGTACGTGGAAGGCCCCCTTTGAATTGTTGTGTGTATCTGCCTTGCTCTCTTCAAACTTTCTAAATGGTATAAATTAGCCTCAAGAAGATAGTAGCTTGTGGCATGCAGGTCTTGTTGTATTTGAAGCCTGGGAGAAGTGGGGTTTTGCCTTGAGGCTGTTTGCTTTTTCGGGACCTCGCTATGCAATAGGCACTTCTTAGTACTATTGGATATCGACTCTGGCCTCGCTGATTCATGCTTCGATTCGGTTCCTTCCTTGATCTTTATAAGACAATTCCAGCCGTAATGGCCAAGCGGTATTTGTATTGCGAAATGAGTCACTAAATACCACCAGTCATCCCGTCTAAACCTGCTCCACACAGGCGAACTGAGCTTGCACACTTTCAACCCTTCTCCTCATTCATATCGACATCATCTGACAACATCCTGAAGTATAGGGGATACGGATTGACAAAGTCGTCACTCGGGAAAAGATCTCCGAACGCTGACCTTGGTGATGTATTGTGACAGTGGCAGGCTCTTGATCGAAGAATAAAACCTCTCGATAACTCTTTGGCACACTCTCAAGCATTCCCGTATCATCTCACGTCCATCAAAACAAGAAGAACTATAAATATGACAAAAAAGCTGTAGCTGATGTGCTTCGAGAATTGGGGCATCGAAGCCACCAGTGACAATAAGCCATTACATTCGACTATATATCAATGCAACAATGAGTGCGACAACCTGTTCTCAGCAAAAGATTGCCTTTGGTCCGGTTCTTCGGAGCATAGCTTTCAAATCCTGCTGGTCTGCTGGCTCTATCGCTCCATGCAAGCAGTGGTTCGCAATATTGTTGTCAAATGTCACCAGGAATCGGGTTCATTTCGGTACACGTGCTCTCTTCATAGACTCTTCTTAAAGAGTGACATACGATCAATTCAGTTGCAAGCATCGCTGGAGCCAATGAAAAATAAGGCAGCCTAAACAGCTCAATAACGGGGGCAAAGCTCCTGAAAAAGGTCGCCCCGACGATAAGACGTGCAGATTGGCGCATAATAAAGAGAGGAAGCCCACCTGTCTCCGCATCTGCTCTCTGTCCAAGTCACCCCACGGGGATTGATTTTCTCTCTATAGCCCCATTTCTGCCTGCAACGCACGGAGCGCCTCCTCGTCCTCATCTTCATCCTCCTGCGCCAGCGGCTGGCTCTTTGAGACCGCCGGGAATTCGGGCAATGCCAGCACCGGCTGCAGCGGCTGCTTGACTGGCGGCAGCCTTTCGCTCTCCCTGGTTTGCTCGCTCTCGGCCTGCAAAGCAGCCAACTCAGCGTCCAACTCATCCTCATCCACGTACGTCGCTCCCACGGGCCGCGAAATCGCCTCAGAGATCTCGTCGGCTAACTCAACCTGCTCGCGGATATCGTCCATTGTCGTCTCAACCTTGTCAACGTCATACTCCCCGTGGATTTGCTTCATCGCCAGTGCGCCCTGCTTCATCGCCTTCATCGTCTCCAAGTTCAAGTTGGCACCCTCGATGGCTGCCAACTGAGTCTCCAAAGAGTCGATCTGGTTCTCGATCTTCATCAAGCTTTCCTCGTGAGCCTTCTTGCGCTTGAGCGCATTCTTCGCCATCACCTTATTTGTGGCAATGTATTTGCGTGCCGCTTGCTCCTGGTCAGCGATTTGCAGCTCGAGATGACCGCGCTTTTTGTGGAGCATCTGGATGTGCTCCCGCAACTCCACGATCGCTTTCTTTGGCAATTCTTTTTTTTGCGGCTTGTTGCCGCCAAACATGTAGCTCCACATTTCGGGTGTCTTGCGGATCTGGAAAGTTATCAAAATGAGAAATCAGGTATAAACCAACGGCAAAAATGTATGTGGCCTCACGCCTTGGGAGTGCAATGTGGTTTTGAAAGAAGTGGAGGATCACTGATAAGCGCCCTGTTAGTGCCTTGAGCGGTGGGGGGCGCTCGTTTTGTGGCGCGCACGACTAAAGTTTTGGCGCAGTGTATAGACCAAAGCAGACGGTTTGATACCGCGGGAAATAATGTCTCGGTCTCTCGGACATTGCGGGAATAAAGTGGAGATGAGTGTTGAGGAAGGTAAGAAAGATGGTTGGTAACTCTGCTTATCTTTTAGTCAAGATACACGTTTCATGGCGATCGGTAGCGATTGCGGCAATGCAGATGATTGATGATTCGCACCTGCTTCACTCAATACTTACACTATTGTGACCCCTTCATACAGTGTGTCAAGCGGTACAATGTAGATATAGTACACAAAAGAGGGTTAACTGCCGGGGGTCTCAGCTCAATTAGAAAATTAAAAAAATTGCGCAGTAGGCCGTACCGATCTGGGTCTGTTTTTTTTTTCCCGAGTGTGTCTGTCTGAATGACCTATGGAACGATGTTTGCAAGTGATGAGTTCATAGTTGATGAAACGCCATGTGGCGGATAAACCAGTCCAGCATCTTGAAATGGCTCCTTTTCTTTCTCGGTTCCTGCAAGATCAATACTACGTTTGTTTTTTATTTGTTTTGATTTAAAAATCGGAATAAAAGTCGCACGGCTAAGTATGACCTTTCAAAAATGTATTGTAGCATCAGGTCTGCGAAGGTGTATCCGCTACTTTCATTTCTGGCTCGACAGTGGCATGGGGTGAAAAGCTGTTATTCCCTTGCCTTTGAATATTCTATGGTTGTCTAGTTCTTACGGGCCGTATTTCTTTTTAAATAAATGTTCCCGTAATCAAGCATCGGTTACCAAATATCACTAAGTGAACACGTATCATGGCAGGTGAATTCTAGTCAAATAAAGACAAGTGTTTTGCGCCATAGCCGAGTAGAGTTCTACCCAACCACATCCCAAGAATTCTTGCGGGGATTTGCTACCTTGTCTCCTGTTTTGAGTTTTTCTTGCCGATTCATTTCGTGTCTGTTTGTATGCCATTAAATATGTGCAATATCTTTGCCTGCTTTTTATTACGTGAAATTGTTCTGCGATGCTAACCTGGCGTCCAATCAACCACTTTCCGACACACCAATTCCTTAAGTAAAGGCACATACCCCTTTGCACAAGACTTGCCTTGGGCCAATTTTCTCGCTCCTTGGAAACAAATCGAAACGCTTCTTGCACTATTCCTGTGTTCTGAAGGTTATTTCATGATCGTAGCAGACCTTCCGAACAAGGCTTCAACTAACAAATCCCAATGATACCACTACTAGTGCCACAGGTGAAGTCTGAAATGTTTCTCACCACTTCATAGTAACATCCCAGTGCCCTCAAATAGATAGGTATAGTATACATGAAAGCGGATCCCGGAGTTTCTTCGGCACTTTGCTGCAAAGAGTCACAATGCTGGATCTGCTGGCACACACATCAGCTGACAACAACCCAGAGAAAGAAAAATACAAGCAAAACGCCAAAAACTTTGAGAAACAACCATCTGTTGCTCAGTATATGCGTGTAGTACTTCAAGAGTTCACGCTGTGCACCAGAAATGTTCATGTCTATATCCTCCACATTCTGGTCGATTCTCTGGATTGTTTCGCCCTGTTCCGTCACCATTGTTGCCAACTGCAGGAACAAGTTTCCCACCTCGTTGATGGTGGCCTCGATAGTTTCCACTGCAGAGTTACGCAGTTGCAAATACTCGTTGCTTTGCTCCTCCATTAGCAAGAGTTGACGCGTCTGATCTGGAATAGAGAGCATACCACTGCCTTCGCCTGGGTCGTCTGCAGTAGCTTCGGGCATCAAGTACGGATTCTCGCCCAAATTGGCTAAGTTGTTACCACCAAACGTTGGTGTCTGGGAGTTCTGACGAAGGTTCAGGGCCGCCGATAAAAAGTTTTCTTTGCGCGACTTATTAACAAGCTCGTTTTTCTGCCTGAGCTCCAACACAGATTTGAACTCGCCACTGACGTTCTTCATTTTCGAGTTCAAAAGGTTTAGTACGTTCTTCAGGTTTTGCGTTATCTGCGAGTCCACAGGCACATGCTGCTCGCCACGTGTATATTTCTGTAGGTTCTGGATACTCTGCTCAATTTTGAAAATGTCTTGTTTGATCACGTAGGTCAACTCTCCAATCTCTACTGGCCGATCGTCAAAGAGCGGTTTGCGCTTTGCCAAAAGCGCTAGTTTCGATAAGAGTTCGGTGGTGTGCGCAATGTCCTTGGCAATCACACTGGCCTGTTGACTGAACTTCGATTTTTTTGCCGGCTCTTGGCGCTGGGTGGGTGTACCCAACTTATTGATTTTATCGAAGGAGGACACGCATTGCTGGAACTCGTGGGTGCGGTTCTGTATAGCAGACATGCTAAAATGAGTGTGTCGGTAGTTTTCAGGCCCGCGGCAGTATTGTTTCACGTGTATGCTTCAGTACACGTGTCCGTATGTTGGCGTTGAAAGACGTTCCAATAGGTTCCGTAAATGTCCACCAGCATATAGTATGCGAATATGGATTATGGTGGTGAAGTGCGCGAGCCATGCTGGCGGATCGTCTATTGTGCAGGAGTGCTGCGCTGGGTGATACGAGAGGCGATACCATCTTTTGGTTTATGGGTACATGCAAAGTTGTGCACGGCCTTCTATGGTTGTTCACGTCTGATATCCATATACCAGTACGGCAGATGCTTATATATACACTCACTTCTTTATCATTACATGGCGTGTTATTCTCTCAGTCGCCAGAAGATCGGTGAACTCATGTGCTTAATAAAAACGGAGATGATGGGACGTCAGGCATGAGTTTTGCCACTGCTGACTTTGAAACGACAAAGCCTCAAGCGAGAAAATCGGGCTGAGTGGTATGTAGCGTATTCTAAGCCATATTGTAATAAGTCTCCTTGAGGTCTTCTTTTGTCTCCTCGAAGAAATCGATACTAGCAGCAGCTCCTCGCAAAACGTAATATAATACTGACATGAACCAGAAGTAGCCAATACCAGCAGTTCTTATTGGCCCTGCTTCGGGTTCTCAAAGAAACGCTTCGATTCATCTGCCCATGGAATTTCCCACGATAACTGTGTCTCATCTATCTACGGCATACCGTCATTGCTAAAATATAGACTTGTGCATGGCTGGAACAAGCTTGGTCACCCCACTTGATAGATAGCCGTGGCTCTTTATAATGCGTTAGCTTTTTAATTCAACGGTCTTTGTAATGACTCCAATATATAATCCCTTTCATGTGGCTATCGACTACAAAGAGATCGAATAAACCTGGAATCAGGTAGTATCAAGCATGAGTTGAATTTTTAGGCTACTTGGCAGGCGGCTATTTGGCAGTCCCAATATCATTTCTGATTTTCAAGCCAAGGTCGAAAATTAAAGACTTGTGTCTCACTTTTTTTTCTGACCTGGAAAGATGGCTAAATGATCGACTATCAAAATCCAGGCTTGATGTTAGGCAACAAAGTCTAATACTACTCCATATTTGACTATATTTTTTGGGCTCAGCCTTGGGATCTATACCAAAACTGCTTTTCCGAACAGAGCTTGGACTTCACTTATAAAAAAAATGGCATTGCGGGATTTCCCGTCGATTCAAATTTACTTGAATCCAACTTCGTATCCAAGTATACAAAGTTAATATCTGAGCTGAAGTTATTACACGTTTTTTGTCACAAAACCTATCTTTGCAATATGGCACACGGAAAAACAAATGACGATCGTTCTGTTTCCAAAACCTTTGGTTTCATACGAATGAATTGAAACCGTCCCAATCCACGAGATTCACTTGTCGCCTGAGGCGTATGTGACTTTGAAAAAATATAGACGCTTTTTAATAATAAACGAGATAGGAAGATGAACATTATCAATCGCTCTTGCCTTTTTTACTCATCGATTTGAAGCGGGTCTTTATCTATTCAAGTTTTATCGAGGGGTCTAAATCATTGAGGGCGAGGAAATATATTGCGTTTACAATTTCTGGATGTGCGACCTTCAGTATTACAAAACACATTCGTAGGCTAAAAAATTCAGACCACAATGCTGATATCGGTAATTGGTCAAAAAAAGAGTTTTGAACTATCCAATAAAGGTCTACATAGGTATTTTTTTTTTTCACATATCTTTGGCAACTGTGTGAGCCCAATTGTCAATTTGGGACAACAGTCTGGGTGACACCTTTCTGATGAGGAGACACGTGATACACACATCCCACGAGATCACCATGCCGCCCAAACGTATTGATGAAAGAAACCGTGATTGAATGTTTTATTTTGAGAATCAGAAGGAGTAAAAAAAATAAACTAAGCAAATTACCACAACCTCAAGCCTGGGTTTTAACCTGGGGTATTTATCCCACTTAGACAGGCCTACTTGTTAGCAGCCGCACGCCAATCCAAAAACGGGAATAAGACAACACTTCACGGTAGTGTACCTACCGCTTCCTGGATGTGAGACCCGCACAGAAAACAAACACCGCCTAAAGCAGCCCACTTCCCACCAAATCCCCCGTTATCTCGATACCTTTCCCGTCTTGAAATACCAAAATGAGAGAAATTGTATGTCCATTTCACGAGAAAAAGCCTGGAAATGAAATCTCCGCAGAAACCTGACCACGCCCGTATTTTCTCCGCTTTTATAGCGTGATCCATTCCTGATTCAAGACGCGAACACGACACGCTCCACATCACATATCATTGTTTCGAAGTACCTTCTGATATTCAGAGACAAATATGTAAATGAAACGTATAGATATGCTTCTGATGGTGAAAGAATACTGCTCTATCATTGCACCCCAATATGATCGACTTTGGTATATTTGGCATGTGCTTAATCATGAAGTTAGCGCAGCGAATGGCACCACAACATGAATGTGCTTCAACAGTTACGAGACACCTCAAATCAGACAAAAAAAAAAACACATAAGAGTTTACCAGCATGTCGCAAAAAACTCGTCTTGTTGTCGGAGAAGGAGCTTCAAGCTTCTTATAGTGTCAAACACATCCCCTTTCGCCGGTCAGCCAGGTCACGTGATATACATAAACCTCTACTAACACTCCAGATTCATTTGTCCACAGGTCAATGTGGTAACCAAATTGTATGTATACATGTTTGAAATCATTCAGAATTAGCGGGTCTGTAATTTTGACTGATCATAAGGGATACGATGTCCACGGAATTTCACCTCTACCTACTGATTTTCTTTCAATCTCCAAGATGCAGAGAAAGTATTCTCTGGGTAAGGGTCGTTCCAAAAGGTCCACATAAACGTCTGAGAAATTCAATCTCTGATCGGTAGTACCAATACTAACATATCTAGGGTGCTGCTTTTTGGGAAACTATCTGTGGCGAGCATGGCTTGGACAACAATGGAAACTACCATGGAGACGAGGGCATCCAGAAGGCAAAATTGGACGTCTACTTCAACGAGGCATCTTCAGGAAAGTATGTGCCTCGCGCGGTGCTTGTCGACTTGGAGCCCGGCACGATTGATGCCGTGAAGGCGGGCCCAATAGGCAACTTGTTCAGACCAGACAACTACATCTTCGGCCAATCTTCTGCAGGAAATGTTTGGGCCAAAGGGCACTACACCGAAGGTGCCGAGTTGGTTGACTCTGTCATGGATGTGGTGAGAAGGGAGGCCGAAGGATGTGACTCTTTGCAAGGTTTCCAAATCACCCACTCCTTGGGTGGTGGTACTGGATCTGGTATGGGCACCTTGTTGCTTTCTCGTATCAGAGAAGAATTTCCTGACAGAATGATGGCAACTTTCTCTGTGGTGCCCTCGCCTAAAGTTTCCGACACAGTTATCGAGCCATACAATGCGACCTTGTCTGTCCATCAGTTGGTGGAGAACTCCGACGAGACCTTTTGTATTGATAATGAGGCCTTGTACAATATCTGCCAGAAGACTTTGAAATTGCCACAACCTGGATACCCCCAATTGAACAGCTTGGTCTCTTCCGTCATGTCGGGTGTCACAACTTCCTTGCGTTATCCCGGTCAATTAAATTCGGACTTGAGAAAGTTGGCTGTGAACTTGGTTCCCTTTCCAAGATTGCACTTCTTCATGGTTGGCTACGCTCCCTTGACTTCCATTGGCTCCAAGTCTTTCAGATCGTTGACCGTGCCTGAATTGACACAGCAGATGTTTGACGCCAAGAATATGATGGCCGCATCCGATCCAAGGAATGGTCGCTACTTGACTGTCGCCGCTTTTTTCAGAGGAAATGTATCCATGAAGGAGGTTGACGACGAGATGCACAAGGTGCAAACTAGAAACGCTGACTACTTTGTTGAGTGGATCCCTAACAACGTGCAAACTGCCGTCTGCTCTGTTCCTCCTAGGGACTTGGACATGTCTGCTACGTTCATTGGAAACTCCACATCCATCCAAGAGTTATTTAAGAGAGTTGGTGATCAGTTCAGCGCGATGTTCAGAAGAAAGGCTTTCTTGCACTGGTACACCTCCGAAGGTATGGACGAGATGGAGTTCACTGAGGCCGAGTCTAACATGAACGACTTGGTTAGCGAGTACCAGCAATACCAGGAGGCAAGCGTTGATGAAGACGACGACTTGGATTACGGCGCGGAGGAAGCGCCTTTGGCTGACAACATGGAGTAAGCGATTACCCGGCTCCTCAAACACATGAATAAAATATAATACCCCTTCGCGCTAATTAAAACCGATTTGTATTTTTCTGCGCTTGCGCTGAACCGTTAATGTCCTTTTATAAAAATTTACTTGCTACAGAGATAAAAATGATCCCCGCTGAATTCTTAGATTTTTTTTATTATTATGTCCATACGATCAGCAAAATGCGGATCGCCGATCACACTTGACCGACGTCGCTGAGGGTCTGAACAAAATACCCGGATAGAAGACCAGAATTGCCAATCTCCGGGCCCAGACTAATGCACATTGTATCGTAATTTACAAAAACAAAAACAAGAGCTTCAATCGTTTAGTTGCCTCTTAAAAAGTTCTTGACGAAGTCGTTCTTGTCCACGCCGCCGTAAACCTCTTGGTCCTCGAAGTATCTCAACACGTGACACTGTTGCTTCCAAAAGTTAATCAATTCCTGAAACTCCATTTGGCCCTTGGCGTAAAGAATGTTGGTCACATCCAAGTCCTTCACAAATCTTTGTCTCTCAAACTCTTGTCTGATTTTAGTTTTGACGTTCGACACTGGCATATCCAACTCGTACAAGTTGGAGAACTCTTTGGCATTTCTGATGTACCTGCGATACATGTGAAGAACCCTGGTTCTCATGTCTGAATGTGTGAGGGACCTGCGAGTGGTCTCTGCAAACTCTGTGGCAAGCGTCATGGCGTTAGTTGACTTTTTACGGGGGGTTTTGGGGAGGTGCAATCGACCGTTGTGAACAAAGGCTCACGGAAATGAGAGATTTGGTTGGTCAAAATGCGCGCGTGTGCGGCACATAAAAAGAGCCACTACGCGACACGCGCACGAACGCATGCTAGCAAACCGCCCAGAGGCTCCAAAAGCTTAATAAAGCGGCAAAGCTCGAAGCACTCGTCCCATCTTTCATCCGTTTTCAACATGGCGACAATGTCTAAGATGATTGCCTGTTCCCTGCTCCCTAGCAAGGTTTCTGAATTGCTGTCAGAGTCCTCAGGAGAGTCGGCGCGGTCGTGCTCCTTCTTGAAATTGAGATAGATGTTGAGGTAGTTGTAGCAAAGATCCACGTTTTGCGAGCTGATCAACTTGGTCATAAACTCGATTGGTGTGAGCCCCAAAATGTGGAAAAACCTATCCCAGTAGTGTACCTCGATCTTGCGCAAGAAGCTCACGTAGATGCGGTCGGCCGCCGGGTGCGTATTGATTAGCTCGCACACCTTGTCGAAGGAGCCCCTGACGTCCATAAGATCCAAGTGCTCAAAAAGCAAAAGCTCGAGACAGTAGGCGTAATTGCTGAAGCCCGCATACTTCTGGTTGATCTGGAGCTTGTCGAGGCCCGCGGAGAACAAATCCAGGCGGACAAGCTTATCCAAAAACAGCATGCGGCCGGGCCGATGTTTGATGATGAGGTTGTCGTTTTTCCAAAGCATCTGGTACTCGAAACCCGCGACGCCGATTGTGCCGTTGGTCTGCAGTACCAGCATAGGCGAGAACGCAGAAGTGTTGGTTTCGACGGGTCGAAGGGTGTGGGCTTCGTTGGTCCTGTCAGTCAAGGAGCCGTCGCTCTCGGCGCCCTCAAACTCGTGCGGCCGTTCCAAAAGCTCATTTAAGTCGTACGTGAGGACGCGCTCGCCCGTGAATAGCGAGATGAAGTCCCTTTGCGCGTTTTCTGCGAAAGTCACTGGATAGATCTGAAGTCTCTCGACTGCACGGCGGATCTTAACAAGATCGTACATGTTGGTGGTTTGGCGCGGCGAGTCGGCGACAGGGCTCTGGTTTTTCAAGAGGAAGCAGTCGCCGGTATCTAGCAAGAAGAGAAAGTGCCGGTCGTCGACGCATCGCATGTCTTTCATGGCGGCAAAGGCGAGTTTGTGCTTGATGCTCGAGAGGTGGATCGTGCGGCGCACGCGGATGGAGACGGCCGGCGGTGCCACAGGGGTATTGGCGGATGTTACCACAGGTTTTCGCAAACGGAGGTTGAAATCCACGAGGATGAGTTTCATATTGTTCGTGGCAATGGCGACGGTGTGCGCGTGCACCCCCCGTTCGCTGACGGCGACGTGGAGGGCCTTGTTGCGGAATGTGTGGCGCCACATGACAAGGTCGCTATCGAAGCGGAAGCGGGTACCGCCTGCGGCGTTTCTGGAAGGCGGAGTGTTGAGTAAGAGGAGCTCGTCAACCATTGGGCCGTCACCCATCGAGTCGTCCCCCATCAGGTCGTCCAGCTCCGCGCTGGCGGCGGTCGAGTCTTCGCGGGGAACGCGGTTAACGACGAGCAAGTAGGCGCCGACCCAGCAGTGGTCGACGACGTTCATCAGGCCAAGGGTATGGTTGTAGAACTGGAACCAGTACACCTGCTGGGCATCCGACCCTACACTCATGGGCGTCGAGATGGCGAGCTCGCGGCCAAAAGAGAGCGACAACTGCATGTGTCTGTTCATGCGCACGCTCCACACGCCCAGGTTGCGCGGCGGGCCAGCCCTCACGTCGGGTGCCCGGGCCCACAGGAGATCCGCGAGCACCCTCTGTGCGAACGGCGGCACCGGCACGCGCATGAGCGAGCCTGGTCCGCGGCAATCGAGGCTGCTAAAGTACGCGGCGTCAACGAGAAGCGCGCTGGGGCCGACGTGCCGCACGAGGTCGACTCTGTGGAGCATGTCGCCCGACGGCGCCAATACGTAAAGCGCTTGCCCGTTGGGCGCCACCGCAATGCACGCGGCACGGCAGAAGGAGGCCGCGTCTTCTGCCGTGCCACTGGGTGCCGACGAGCGGGCAGCCGCGGCATCCGCGGCTACGAGCGCCGAGTCGAAGAGCACGCCGCCAAACTTCAGCACGAGACGCCACGTGCCCGTCGCGCGGGTCACGCAGTAGAAAAACTCGCCGCAGGGCGACCAGCCGACGCACGCGGTGCCTTCTTCCGGCAGCCACGCGACTGTCGCCACTTGAGCCAAGCGTGGGCGCCCATGCTGGTGCGCGAGCGCATACACGCCGACCGCGTGGGCCGTGGTGACGAGCACCACGGCGCACCGCGGGTTCTGATCAATCAGCACTGGCGGCGCGTCGAGCGTGCAGAGCGGCGTGTGCGTCACGCGGAGCCCGCCGTCGTCGTCGCCGTCGCCGTGCTCAAGCTCGAGCAACGCAAGCTCGTGCAGCGAGTCCACGTGGTAGAGGCAGTTGACCGCAGGCCCGGGCGCCACAAGCACGGTGTCCCGATGCCAGCCGCAGCGCGCGAGCGCAAGCGCGCGGGCGGCGCCCGTGTGCGTGTCCCAGAGCCGGAGCTGGCCGCCGCCAAACACAAGCACGTCGCGGGAACCAGGCTGGCACCAGCACCAGCGCACTGGCGCCGGCGCACGGAACGCCCGTGCGAGGCGCACGCGCACGCGCGGGATGTCTGGGTTGCGCTGCTCGTCGTCCACGGGGGCATGCGCAAAGTGGTCCGTGCTGGCCATGTCCGCGCACACCGTGGCGCCGTGGATCCACGCGCGCGTGGCGTGGCGCACCATGCTCGCGAGCGAGTTGCGCGTGTTGCCCGCGGCGAGCGGGAGGCCGTTCTGGAGCAGGCGCCCGGGAGCCGCCGCGGCCACGGCCGCGTAGAGCGACGCGCCGTAGTCCGCCGCCACGCGGAAGACGAGAACGTGGTCGAGGCTCGTGTGCACGTGCACGTCCACGAGCGCGGCCCGGCCGTGCCCAGCGGCGGCCTGCGGCTGGGCCTGGGCGCTGACTGCGGCGCCGTGCGTCGCGAGACACGCTGCGGGGCGCGTGTGCACCGCGAGGGGGAGGAGCGTGTGGCCATCGTAAACCGCGACGGAGGATGCCGTGACAAGCGCCACGAGGGGTGTGTGGGGGAGCGGCAAGAGCTGGACGGGCGGCGTGGCATAGGGAAGGGGGGCGCGAAGGCTCGGCGGCGACGCGACCCAGGCCATTTGTTAGGGGGCGTGCGTGGGTATGGGGGGAGGAGTGGTTGGCGGAGTGGTGGTTGGGAGTTGAGGTTTGCCTTGTGTGCCATAGTACTGCATACAGAGCCCGCGGTCTGGGGAAGCCGCGCGCGCGGCGCCGGGGCCCACACAGCAGGCGCCAGCACCTGTCACCCAGCAAGGCGCTAGAAGGTGCGAGTATGAAGGGGCCTCATATCAAGACCCCAATTTCATCGGCGATCTGCTAGCAGGGGACGGGGCTGCATTTGCAGTTCCAGCGGGTATACTGCCTACACGGTATCTGCAGGAATTTGGCTGCCCCGAAATAGACAGCGGCGCTTGATGCTGCTGTCACCTCTAGGATGCTGCGATACAAAAAGTGCGAACTGCTTTGGGGAGTTGAGCTGGTTTTATAGTGCGGCGGGGCAGGCGCGGCAGCCTTTAGAGTGTACTCTGGTTATAGGCTCGCATGTAGCACACGTTTTGTGAGAGAGATTCTTGCCCAACGCTTGCCTACCTAAACTAGCAGAGCAGTAGGCTGGATATCGGAATATACGGCACTCGTGGTCACAGGGCCGCATAGGCCCCATTGTTCATTTCGATACTGCAAATCGTCCGAGTCCTATATACGCAGGTTCTAATAACAGCCCTTTGAGAGCATTGGATTCGTGGCCAAAGTCCCAAAAGACTCTTTTCAGGGTCATTTTGATGCTTTGCACCAGCCTAAAAAAGGGAAAGAATGATTTGCGGCTCACCAACTGGTGTTAATTCCTGCTTTGTTTTCATCTGATCCCTATAAGCTTCGCAATCGAGACGCTTCAACTATCAAAGGTAGATCTTTCATTAGTAGAAGCCTGCTTTGGAACTTGCGGAACAATTTCCAACTCCTTGTTAAGGTTAAAGGGCGGCATAGAGAACCATTCACGAACGGAATGGGGGTTTTCTAGATACAACTGAAGACGGTGTTGTCATGTATCGTAGATTCATCATGAACATCGTTTGCGGTGTGATAGGTTTGTTATCGTGTGCTCAATGAGTAAACGAATATCAGTACATCCATATTCTCTTTCTTCAAATTTTCGTTTGTGGTCTATACATATATATACATTATTCACTTCTGGACACTTTTTCGTTATACTGATTGTAAAATGAAATTCACAATTTTTGGAAATTGTTGAGGGCCGGAGATATGCACAGACTCACATTCTGTGGTATCACTCCGAGAAAATAAAGCATCCGATTTCAAATTTGAAATTTCTGAAAAGAAGCATGTTTTATGTTTTCAAAAAGAAAAAAAAAAAAAAATCGGGTGAAAAATTCATCTCTGTGTGCCCCAGTGCATGGGAAACATTATTACCTTCACCGATATATCAATTTTTTCACTGCGGAAACTCCATTTATGGAAAAAGTTCTGCAGACACTTGGTTTCAAAATAAAGATAAACTCACGCTGAAATAAAATCCAGCAGCCTCAAGGTTTGCTACAATCTAACCGGGTTGTATCTTTTCGATCGTCCAAGCACTGGTATTTGTTCCAAAGGGCGCAGAGGGACAGACGGTTTCTAAAACAAGAAAAGTCACTGTAACCTTGAGAATCTTCGAAGAGCGTTCGTGCTTATGTTTTTGAATCATTACTTGTCTTTAAATCTTTGTGACAGTCATTGGATTTTACTTCTTACAATAGCGCTAGACTGTGATCCCAAGAGCTCACTTTACCAGTTCTAACGACATGTTTGCCTGGATACAAAAAGAGCTCTTAATTAAAAAATCTATTACAGGTTTGAAGGCTCTCATGCTTCACTTATGAGAGATTTTTTAAACCGCTTTGTCAAGAGGATTCTCGATGAACTCGCTTCAAGAGGTCAAAGTTTATCCAAAACAAGAAATGACGCAGGATCCATGCATACTTAAGTGCAAGGCACTTGATGGAGCAGGATACGATATTTAGCACGAGTGCAAAGTGCTGGTCATGGACTTGAGTTATTCACGAAAGATGTTTTACAATAAAAGCTTCTACGGCTTAATTATCCAAGGGCATATAGAGAGTCCCGTGAAGAGTTTGATGCGGAATATCAAAACATGGCACTGTCTTTTTGCTCGTATGAACTAGCTACTCAAACCGATCTGCAAAACTAGAATAAAGGTTCGCCATGGATCGTTTCTTCTAGCAGTGTTTGCAAAACTTGCCAAACATCGAATTTTCATAAAGGGCACGGACAGAGGTTGTTGGCTCTCTATACGTTATCAAAAACTGACTTCTATATTAACAGGAAGTGAGAATCGTCCTGAAGCTGTGGCCCAAAAAGAATGGCCCGAAGTTTGGGCCCCAATATCACGGCCCGAAAAACATGGCGCCTGACCAGGGGTCCAGGGGTCCTGTGCTTCGTCACATAAGAACATGTATTGTATGGTCTCGAGTGTCTTCAACTTCTCAATCAGCCTCACTCAGAGACCAAGCCACGCACATAGAGAGCCCAGCACCTTCATCCTCATTCCCTCTGCACGATGCATGCATCATCGAGCTTGGCTTGCCGGATCTGCTCCCTCGAGTGGCACAAGCGCTACAATCTGGCTGAAGGGGTTTCAATCGTGGGATGTTTGAGCCATCAACACCCATCCATTGGAACAAGACCAAGTTGGGCCATGCCGCGTGCATGTCTCCGCAAAACAACAGCTTGCTTCGCCTTGTGCTCGTGCTTTGCATCTCAAATCTCCATAACGCTCGAAATGTGACGACACTACAGTGGTGCAGGTTGGAGCCGGCTCACGGGCATTTCCTCGCAGCTTACAGCTATTTTATGCTGGGTGAAATCGGGGTTTGCATTACCATGATGCCCCTCAAGAACGTGGGCGAAGGTCAAAAGAAGCGCCCAAGGAACAAAATGCGTCCGAGGCTTCGCGAGTTCTGTGCTCTTTGAGACTGCTCTTTGAGACTGCTTGAGCATCAACGCTGGCGTCAAACTTGAAAGAAATGCCAATCCCCAAGCAGAAACTGGCCAGAATTGCAAGCGCAAACCACCGGATGATTTTCGTGCAGCAAGAGGGGCTCACTGACGGATCTGGCTTGCTGGCACCAGCGCGTCGGATATGGCATTGCTCTCTAAGACTAGTTCACTTGATGCGATTCTTCATGGGGGCCATGCAAGAACGCTCGTGATAGATGCTTGGCAATAAATGGGGCGGGGTCATTTGCGCTTATCCTTCTGCCATCCAAAAGATCGAAAATGTGAAAAAGTGTTCCGCGTTGGGATGGGGAAATTCTTTCAGTTGTGCTTTGCCTCAAATGTTATATTCAGCACACGAGACGTCAATTTTTTTTTTGTTTCCACTAGCCTATTTTTTTTTTGTGGCAAACTCTTCGCTTTCAAACTCGAAGCGCACCAATCCAAGCTCTGTAGAAGGCCCGTTCGAACGACCTTCTGCATTGACGATGATATTTGATGACGCAAAAGTGGTAGCTACTACAGCCTTGGGAGCGGATTTGACCAATGATCAACAGGGGCTCAATGCGTTTCTCATTTCATAACGGTTGAGGTTTTTAGAAATTTGTCTTTTCCTGAGCTTGATTTTAGGGCCCATTTCTCTAATTTTATGTATAATGCATCTTCGATTTAAATAGGTGGCCCCGCACAGAAGCGAGCTCCCGTTCCATGCGAAAGGTATCAGAATTCTGCCACTAACAGGCCCGTAGTTCCATTTGAAATAATTTGATACTAGGAGTGCGGCTTTAGGAATTCACTTATCTCCTTGAATTCTATGCGAGGGCAAATTTGTTCTCGGCTCGAACCTACTTGCATAAGTCTACAAACACGGCGTTTTCGAGAAACCTGGATTGCACTGAGAAATAGGATTTCAGACTAGAATGTTTAATTGATCAAATCTGCGACGGTAATTGCAATGAGCACATATTAATTGTATATGCACGAGGAATGCTGATCTGGACAATTAGCCCTATAAACAAACGTTTCTGAGTAAATTATGCTGCATGCTTTTTGATTTTACTGATTTTACATTTCATTCTGTAAGACGAGAACCGCTGGCCAAAATCACAAGGAGTGGGACTTTCATTTTCCAAAATCGACTCGTGTGCTGATTTGTATTATTTTGCCTCGGAATTCCAGTGGAGCTTGGTTAAATGTTTATCAAAGCGTATCCGCATCATTCAGATTTTAATAATGTGGGGCGTAAGTTCCCTTTTTTTCCTTCGGCTTCTTATTATCAACTCGCGTCAATGCACCAGCAAACAAAACATTGTCCAATTTGGCCGTTTTGATGACGTTCAAACCGTGAGAGATGGGCAAGCAAACAATTTCCAGTGGAAATCAGTAGTAGCATGACGTATAGATGACGCAGTTCTTGGTTAAGAGTCATACCAGGGGTTGCACACCTGCTTTCCAAGTTCTTTGAGCTTCTTCTTTTGGATTCGGCAAAATGGACTCATTGTACGAGAGCCACCAAACGCCAAGGATTGGGCAGGTGCAAAAAACCTTATACAGCCATTTTTATTATGTTTCACCACAAATTTACGCAATCAAAATCAAACGCAGCCGAAGCCATTGTGTTTCCGGGGTCAGAAATTCAGTTGCAGGTGAACTTACTCTTCCGGGCTTGGCACGATTTTGGATTAGGAGGCGACTGCAGAACAGCTTTCCGATCAGCTCAAATCTTTCCTGCTTTTAACAAGGCAAGATACTTTTGAACTTTGAAGAATCGTAATTACCATCTCTCGCACCATGAGTTTTCAATGATGAAGATGCATGCTTACTATTCAGGGGCCGAACAAAAGGAAGAAAGTGACTGAAGGTTCTGCAGTCGATAATGAACAATCCCAAAGCATGACGCTAAAACTTGATGTGGCTGGGTGCTTGTGCGTGGAACAATAGTATATTTCTATACGGATTCAAGATGTCCCCGAGCCCGAGACAACCATCAGTGACCAAGCCCCGTTGATATGCTATGAGTTAAGGCGAGTGAATTTGATATATAAGCAAATCTAATCGGCCCAAACATATAAGTTTTTTTTTTCCCTCATATCACAAACGTCTCATCCCTCTCGTTTCAGCGGCAGACAATGATATTCACGAACATCTTTGCTTTAGGATTTGCCGTCCTTGCAGCCGCTTCTCCTGCTGACACCAACATGGACCAAGGTGCTGATGCAATTGCAGAAAAGAAGCTCGACACCGATCTCATTTTGAAGTTGGCTGCAGAAGTGGCTGGCTCGGCTCACCATGACTTGAAAGGTATGGTCGCGGAAGCTGGTGTTAACGAATTGGAATTTTATTGGGATACTGGAGTTATGCTTTTCAAAAGAGACAACAAAAGACCATTTTACCCAGATGATTACGAAGAATGGGAAGAGGAAGAACCAAAGAGTTTTGCTGTCTTGACGGGTGAATACATTTCAACCATCACGAAGTATTTGGTCGAATTAAACAAAGCTACTGGCACCGACTATATGCTGCCAGTATTGTCTGCTGCGATTTCTTAAGCCACATCAGCACTGGCTAATGAAGTCTTCAGTTCTGAAATATCAGAAAAAACACCAAAAAATCTATGCGATAACTTTTAAGAATTTCATGCGGGAATTGATTTTGAAGGCAGACACAGCAACCTTTTGCGAACTTGCTTCCAAGTTTTAGAAGTTTTCGTGTCTGAAGATGATCGTGAAATGCATGAAAAAAAAGACAAGAATCGTGCCGCACAGAAGCAGTATATATGTACGTATCATGTTCAAGCCAATGTATTTCTGATGCAAGATTAGAGTGTTTTTGTGGATGCGTAGTCCTATTTCTCGAACTTCAACATTCCACGTTTCTTCAAACTCTGATGCATTTAATCATGAGAACAGCTCTAGAAAATCCACGTCTTCAATATTTCGGGGGGGACCAGTGCCGTTCCGAACGTGGCTCGAGAACAAGAAAGCTCAGAAGTAGTTCTACAAGCGCATGTAGGTTATTTTGATAGCCACGTTCCCTAATTCCAAAGACGAAGAAACTCAAGGAGAATGTCCGAACGAGATTTTTTTTATCAGCAAAGTCCAAGGACTGGCTTTTCTCGACAGCACAAAGGTTTCAACCTAGCAGAAAAAGCATGGTATGTGCAAGCAATCGCACAGGCGGCAAGTAAAATATCTCTGGCCGCTATAATTGAAACGTCCAAAAGAGATAGCAACGTAGGTCTTGATCAAGAGACCGAAGACAACCGTCTTGCTTTTCTTTTTTGATAAATACACTCCTGATGATTTTGGGGAGCCGCTTTCATGTATTTCTGGTGGGTGCAAAATGTGCGGTGCACCCGAGACGAGAATGCATTGTCAGAAGCTGACATTGAGCCAACAACGGCGCGAGGTACAACATGCTCTCAGACCTTGGCCGAGGCTTTAATCATTCTGGCTGAGAATCTGGGTCCTTGGAGCACTTGGTATCCATAGCGGTGTTGACATGCAAACCACCAGAATGTAGAGTTTGACCGCAAGGAATATTGACGAAAGTGAAGAACACAGCCAACGAGTGCATTTTGAAGCTACCCACAGAAAGCAGTGCGGTGATGCAAGTGCCCAAGCCACAAGCCGTGAATACAAGAGGAGACGCTGAGACAGCAAACCATGTGTGGACCCGATGCCCAGCAACAAACGCCCATCAGACGAGGGATAGCGGCAGCGGGCTACAGCGGAAAAGAGATACGTGCTTTTATTTGTACATTAGATAAAAGAGGAAGTGCCGAGATGAGAAACCAAGCCGAGGAGCTTTCCACAAAACAACGACCCAATTTAACGGTAAGACTTCTGGAATCTGGCTCTGGCACCACGACCACCAAACTTCTTTGGCTCCATTCTTCTGGAGTCGGCAACCAACAAGGTCTTGTCGTAAGAGGCGAAGATCTTCTTGAGCTCGTTCTTCGAGGCCTCGTCGACGTATTTCTGGTGGTAGGCAACCAAACCCTTGGCAATGGCCTGTCTGATGGCGTACACCTGCGACACGTGACCACCACCGGTGACCTTGACTCTGATGTCGATGGAAGCGAACTTGTCCAAGCCGGCCAAGGTCAATGGCTCGTAGACCTTGAAGCGCAAGATCTCAGGCTGAACCAAGGTGATTGGCATACCGTTGACCTTGATCAAGCCCTTACCGGACTTGACGTGGGCGACAGCAGTGGCAGTCTTCTTCTTACCGAAAGTCTAGATGTTAGTATAGGCAATGTGGGAGGTGTCCAACGCATGTGCTGGAAGCGGGTAGGGGGCCCGTGCTAGAAACCGAACCATGGCAATTGGCTTGCGGCAAAGAAAATGGAAAAAAAAGGGGAGGGGGGAAAATAGACACATGGCGAAACAGGAGTTGCACCCCTGGCGGCCGGCCGGGGACCAGCCACACACCCAGCCATGCTGAAGATACGGATGTTCGTGCCATGAGATGGCTGGGAGCAAAAGTCTGACAACACTGCAGGGACGGATTTTGGAAATGGCACCCGGCTTTTTGGCGGGGGGCTCTTAGAACGTGCGCTTCGTTGGCGCTAGGGACATACCTGGACAGATGGAGTGGACATCTTGAATGAAAATAGGTATGTGTGAAGAAAATATCAAGGGCCTGCGTGAAGAAAAGTTTTTTTTTCCCGTGGAGCCAGCGCCAGGCCGCGGCGAGCGAGTAGCGGCAGCGAGCGAGCCTGCACATAGTCCTGATCCGCTAGGCAGGCGGCGCTCGAGCCAGGCCATACTGCGGGTGCGGGCGCGCGCATAGGGCGAGCGGGCGCCTTGGGTGAAGCTGCATCACGTGACACGCATCGAAGCGGGCGCGCGTGTGCCGGGCCCAGAGTTACGCGTACGGCCCGCCGCCCTACGCACCGGTACACGTGCTCGCGTGACTGCTTGCACCGGGGCTCACGTGAATGCTCGCCGGCGGCGGGTCCGTGCACCTTGCCCATGCCCAGCGCTGCTGCTCCTGCGTACGCCAGCGAAAAAAGACGGCAGTAAAAAAAAAAGCGTCCCTTCTTTTTTCCTACCACCATCTCAACCCAGGACCAAAATGGCTATCTCTAAAAACCAACCCTTGTTGAAGAACCACTTCAGAAAGCACTGGCAGGAGCGCGTCAAGGTCCACTTTGACCAGGCCGGCAAGAAGAACGCCAGAAGACAATCCAGATTGGAGAAGGCCGCCAAGGTTGCCCCAGCGCCAGTGGATGCCTTGAGACCTATCGTCAGATGCCCCACCATCAAGTACAACAGAAAGGTGCGTGCCGGTAGAGGCTTCACCTTGGCCGAGATCAAGGCCGCCGGTTTGTCTGCCAAGTACGCCAGATCCGTCGGTATTGCCGTCGACCACAGAAGACAGAACAAGTCCCAGGAGAACTTTGACGCCAACGTCGCCCGCTTGAACGAGTACAAGTCCAAGCTTGTTGTCTTTGACAAGAAGACCAAGGCCGAGGGCGAGCAGATCTCCACCAAGGCCGCGTTCCCTATCACGCAGGCCTCCGTGGCGACCGCCACCGCCGCCGTCGAGGTGCCTGAGCAGTCCGCGTACACCACCCTCAGAGCCGCCAGAAACGCAAAGAAGTACTGGGGCATCAGAGAGAAGAGAGCCAGAGAGAAGGCCGAGGCCGAGGCCGACAAGAAGAAGAAGTAAGCGGCTTGCTACATGTATATTCATACTTAGGTCTAATAACACTGAGAAGGTTCAGCGCTTCGTAGTTACCCGTCGGTGCCCGGCGTCGCCCCGCCAGCTACTGGTTGGCCAATTGGTTTTGTTTTGCCGGTGCCCGTGCCCCAATGAAGCACAAGCACTGGTTTCGGTCCCGCCGTTTAGTTTTGAGGTTCAGTTCTGTGGTTTAGTTCTGTGGTTTAGTTCTGGCGGTTTGGCGTTTCAGCACTTGTTCCTTAGTCACTGCCAGCAACGCAGGGTCCGCCAGGTTTATCATTATAATGTCGCCTCCACTTTGAGCTGTTTCCAATACTGAAGGACCCGGTGCACCTTGGCGCATACCCACGTCCAGGGTGGCGGGCCAAGCCCTGCCCTGAAGCGGAAGAAATGGCCTCCGGCAACAAATATACGCATCCCAAAAAGAACCAGCACGCTGCTAGAATAGCACGCACCAAAGACACCGCTGCGCGAGAGTCGATGCTCGCCTACACCCAGCTCAACGCTTGATTTGACAAAAGACGTGTACTCAAACATATAAACATTATGCTACCATCAGGGCACGATTAGTCGAACAAACCGAAGCCCATGTCGTCGTCGGACTCCTCCTTGGCCTCTTCCTCCTTCTCCTCAGCAGCAGCCTCCTCGGCACCACCGGCAGCGGCGGAAGCGCCAGTGGCAGCAGCAGCAGGAGCAGCGGAGAAGTTGAAGAAGAAGTCCTTCAAGTTCTTGCCCTCAAGAGCCTTGGCGAAGAGGTCGGCCCAGATAGGCTCGAACTCAATCTTGGCCTCGGAGACCAAGGTGGACAACTTGTCGGAGGTGATCTCGACGTCGGCGTCGGCCAAGATCAAGGCGGCGTAAGACAAAGCGGATTCAGTAGACATGGCAACTAGAGATAATCAATTTAAGCAATAGGCAGACTATTCTTAGTTTTGAGTAGAGAAAGAAGAGCACATCGCGCGAGAAGTTTTTCGGTGGGTTTGGCGGGCCCCGGGCGCGCCACGCGCAGGCCACTCGCGTCACGTGTGAGTGAATAGGGCACAGCCCTACGCCGCACTGGGGGTGGGGGGGGGGCACGGGTGCAGCCGTTTCGCAGCCGGTGCTCAATGCCGCGCACCAATCTGCTGGTTTGCTCAGTGTGCTAATTGCTGGCCAAAGGCGCTTTGCATCTTGTGTGTTTCTGTATGCTTTCGGCTTTTTTCAAAATTCCAGAAAAGCTCCCGAAACGCGAGCCGGGCTGTGTTCTCGGGTTTCTCCCTGGAAGAGCCAGCCGATAAAGTCTCAAAGCATCCGTTTTTTTGGGATCCAGCAATCTCTTTAATATCCGGTTGCAACGCCGCTGCCAGTGGCTCCAGATTCCACATCGAAATCAGGCGGGGGAGAGGAGGGCGGGGGGGAGGGGAGGGGAAAGAAATACACTGGCGTGTACTTCCCCAAATTGCCTTCAGTCTCCTAGACATATGTTCCGGCTACCCCATGCTATCGCGCTGCTCACAATAGTCCAAGTACCATGGCTTGGTCCATTTCCGTATGTCCTTTCCGTAGATAATGAAGGGCACTGCTCCTCCCATAACCACCACAGTGATTGCCGCCAAAACGGCAAACGTTCTGGTGTTCCCAATGGCTTCAAGCCACGGTGAGCATGCAAACGTGAATATGCACCCAAACATATTATTAATCACCGCAACACCCGCCATCATCTCGATCACCATGCCGGGATAGGCATCCATCAAGTAGCCCATGGACACGTCACCCGCAGAACCAAACCCCACGCCAATGAGGGCCAAGCCGAAGTAGGTGGCCGGCCAGGACCATTCTTGGTCGGTGCCCACTGCGAAGAGCATAAGGCCGATCGGTGTTAGAATGGCCGGGATGAGCAAGAAATATAGCCGGTACTCGGCTTCCTGGACTCCATTGTTTCGCTCGGCTATGCGGAGGACGAGCCAGTCACTCAAGACCCCGGCATAAATACACCCAATGACCGCTCCAACTAGACAGGGCACATTCATGATTGCCACTTTGGTGGTTCCATAGTTGTACGGCGGATCGTGGTACTGATCGTCCTCAACCGTGATGTAGAACGTCAAAAGGGCGTTTTGCATGCCCCACACTAGCCCCGAAAACAACGTGGGGGGAAAAACAAACACACGGAAAAGCAACACAAGCTTTTTTAGGTACTGCCGGAAACCCCACCCGATAATGGTGGGGGCTCTTGTGATGATAGCTACCAGCTCCCAGTAGCTGAGTGGTGACTCACTCGCACCACATCTATGGGATGCCGCCGCCTCTAGATTGTCGCTGTGCAATGACTCTCTCGAACTGCCTGTTGGAACACGTTCCATAACGGTGTAAACCATCTTTTTTTCCGTTTCGCAGAGCCGAATATCGAACGTGCCTTTGCTGTTTTGTTGGACGACTCCCAGGTACTTTCTGCGGTCGAAAACTGTCTCGTGCATGCCAAAAATAATCACCACAATGAGTCCAGCTGAGATTAAAGCGGCAATCCAGCCCACCCACCGGAAACCAACCCTGTCAACAATGAGCCCTGCAAGCAAGGGGCCCAAATACGTTCCGACGGAGGTAGCCAAAATGTAAACTGTCAAGACGGCGCCGAGCTGGTGCTGAAAATACATATCGGCCAAGGACTGCTGCACATGGGCTTCAGCGCACGCTTCAGAGGCACCGACAAATAATTGCAGCCATACAGTGTCGGAAGTCTTTGAGCCTAGCGCAAACCACACTGCGCCTAATAAACCGACAAATATGCAAACCAAGTAGGAGACCTTGCGCCCATAGAGACTGACCACAGGAGTTAGCAAAAACGCCGTCCAGCCAATGGCTATGAAAAGCACACCGGCGCCTGTGTTCATGGCTTCGTAGCTGATTCCGTAGAGCTTATTGTACGCTTCCTGGGTGGCACCAGCATCATTAGACGTCGCGGCAGTGAACCCAGTGATAAAAGCCAAAAGCACAAGATTCCATAGCTTCTTGCCCCGGGTCCAATTGAGCGGGTCATTGACGGAATCTGAAGGCTGGGGCACGAGTATGATCTTGTTTTTGGTCAACCTTAGTTTCAGGTGATCTCCACGGGCCTCATACGAACAGATGTTAACCGTTCCCGGAACGAAGTCCGACTTGGATTTTGAATTGACAGATAAAATCTCGCTCTCCATCTTTTTGTGTGTTGTTTATTCTCTTGGGCTTGCGATTATTGGGTGCAAAATTGGGCAGCTGAGGGTGCTTCTTGCTGAGCAATCAAGTTTCGAGCCGGAGAGAAAAAATGAAATGGATTTTTTCTTCTTCTTCTTCGCTTTTAGAAATAATGTTCACAAACAGAAATATCAGAATAATAATAATCTTTCTAACATCGGGGCCGTGCTCTTTCTTTTTTATCAGTGGTGTGATTGTGCTTTGTTTTGAAAAATGGTTCGGAACAAAAGAAGAATGCACAACCGGTTCAGTCGCTGCGGAGGATTTGGCGCGATTAGATACCCAATCTGGTTTTTAGCCGTCAAGACGATATTTGTAAAATCAGAACGTCAAGTTCAAAAAACCCAAAGCGGCTTTAAACACTTATTTGCCCAGATAGTCTGCTTTAACGGACTGAACTCCCTATCTTGTGTGAGTGGCTTTTAATATGAGGCAATTCGCTGGTTAGAATGACTTTAGGGACGAGACTCTTCTTTCCACCTGGGATCACAGAATAAACTCTCGGTGCAGGCATGTGAACTTTTGCTAGAAATTTCCCCACAGACGTACCCTGCTATCTGAGTGGGGGAGAAAACTCATTCAATCATGCATCAGTCACATCTCTGGAACGGATATTCAAACCGACAAGTACCCATAACCCTAAAACCAATCTCTAAGTCTATCTGGATGTAGCTATTGCAAGCGCGTCTCCGAAGCAGCAGTCATTTCTATAAGCGAGTATTAAGTGCAGGTCACAGAGACGACAAGCTAGACGAGTGAGGTCCAAGGCCAAAAAAAGGTTTCTTGGTGTTCTACATCCTTGGGCTTGGCCATGAATATGACCAATTCCCAAACCTGGAGCGATCAGCTTCATATAATCAATCAGACCCCAATCTGTGTTTATTATGGCTCACTAAAACTTCAGTTCATGTATTATTTCATGTCTGGCGCGCATCTACGCGTTTCCTCGTTTCACGAAAAGAAAGACTAGGGTATGGTATATATATAGCGTGGGTCTCGGGGGTCTAAATTTGCCTTTTTATTTGGCTCTCTAAGAATTTGTCGATTTGAAGTGTTCACAAATAGCTGAATACGGGACCTCAGGAACTACACAGTCATGGTGTGCAACCTCAAGTTCCAAAAACTTCATTACTATATAATTCCACTAGTCGCCATGGTGGTTTGGTGGGGCATGCTAATTGCAATGTTGGTATGTTGGGCTGCACAAGGAAAACCAGTCTATGCCTTCATGAGTGTTGAGTACCAGGACCCTGTATACTTGAGTGACATTGCGGCTACAAATCTCAACCCCCTTTTCATCTCGTGTGCCGGCTTCCAGCTGATTTTCTTTATCGGCCTGTTGGTGATGGAATATGTCTTGCGAAAAACTCGGAAGCTTCAGCCATACATTTCATCAAAGCAGCCTACATTTGCTTTTCTTAGTGTCATCATGGCAGTGATTGGTCAATTGTCTGTGTTGATGGTGTCGATCTTCAAAACGTCCTCGCATAAGGCCGTGCACCTCACCATGCTAGGAGTGTTTATATTCTTCACATTCTGGGCATGTTTCTTTAACCTTCTCATCTCATTCACTTTTGGCAACTTCCCGCAAAAATTGCACCCAAATTTCGAGCGTGTCATTTTCGGCACCCACAAGTGGCAGAATCTCTACATGGTTTCATTTTTCGCAAAATTGGCGTGGGTTGTCATTGCCATTGTGTTTGTTGTTTCATTTGGCTGCATCAAGGACAGATCTGTCTCTGGAATTTTCGAATGGTTGATATGCTTCTGGTATGGCTTTTTGCTCATTGCCTGGTCTGTTGATCTCTTCCCATCGGCAGTTAAGAGCTACAGAATTAATCATCCGGAGGAGTTTGACCACGATTTTATCGATAACCACCAGGTGCCACTGCCCGACACCTCTGAAAAGACCAAGATTGCAGTACAAGATTCTTTGTTCGGGATTGAAAAATAGAAAAGATACAAAAATGCCGGATTGAATTCACAAAAATTCAAGATTTGACACGAGCTGAATGCAAACCAGGTGATTGCTGAAAAGATCATGGCCAACTCGTGATTCACGGGTGTCAATTGACTCTAGAAGTGGCTCGCGAAACTACACGTTATTAATTTCTCGTTCCTGTCTCGTTCCTGTCTAACTTTTGTCAGCAAAGCTGGAAGACAATCTGGGCAAAATGCAGTCGCCCAATATAACATTTATGAATATTCCAGGGCATCGTAGCTAGCTAGACTCCCTTTTCATAGCTGAAACAGGTGTGCAATAAACAACCCAGAGGGTATATGTCGCATGCAGGTTACTATTGGGGATCAGACTATGAGTAAAACTGGATAACATTGGCCTGATAAGTGGCAAGCCACTCGTAGGACTTCTAGCCAGAACGACACTTAAACATATGAGTCTTTCTTGTATGCTTTCAAACGTTAACTTGAAAACTAAATCGCACTTGTTCTTGCCTGCTTTGCGGGCCATGGGTCTCTTCTCGAATTAAAAATACTCAGATACTTCGCCCTCTTCAATCTTTAGAAAATGTAAAAACAATGATGTCAAACCCGGCAGAGGAACGGCTGCATTGTGAAATCATGATTTGATGAAAAAAACCGGCATTCTAGTAGAACTGGCATGAGATCGCTCCCTTCCCAGCTTTTCTTGTCTCCCTGGCACGAGTTCTGGAGCAATCACAAGCATGAGATCTTTTCAGGAGTCTTTCAAGGTTTCTTGGCGCATCGAATTCCCTTCCCCCTAAAAGAGAGGGACGACAAAAAAAAATCAATAGAGATGATCCCATTCAGGAAGTGCACCCATCAATACGCCCCACTGGTTGCACCCCCGCATTTATCTCTGGGGGTTTGCCTTCCAAGCTGCAAGACATATGGACCTGCGCATAGTGTAGTTAAGACTCAACTTATTAACTGTGAACGACTCCGGGCAGCAAACACTCGCGAACCCGAAGCAATTTGTTTTGTTGTTGTTATTTTTTTTTTCGAATGTGTGTCACGTTTTAGATATGCAACAGAAAGGATTGTTTGGATTGCTGCTGTATTCGACATTGCCCAAATGCACGGCGATGCCCATTCGCCCAGTCGGAGCCATTTCCTCATTCGCGCATCAAGGTGCTGGCTCTCGGAACACCCGCATAGTCTGTTTATTGCAAACACATAGAGTAATTACGGTTCGTCATTGTACACTAGTAGTGTTTTCTTGTGAGGGGGAGATACCGCTCACTCACAATACACGGAAAGACATAGAACATTTATGATACATACATGGGGCCTTATATGAAACTGGTGAGGTAATCCTTGAGGGACACGCCCTTAACAGCGCATGCTTTGCCACCACACCTAGGACTTCTTGATCCAGCCGTTGGTGCGTGCTATCTTTGCCGAGTACAAAGGCAAACGAAAAAGTACATCCGCATAGCACATGCTACGGGATTTCGTAGACAGTAGTGTATGGCTGATTTGGCCTCGGCTTTGGTAGGCTTGCTCGGGTATCACCAAAGAACCCCGCATTTTGCAATGTCAAATGTGAATTTCCAGCCGGGATCCTGGGCTATTCTTGCTTGCGCTTGTATGAAAACTCAAGCAAATCCACATGGCTCTTTGCGGCGACAGTACCAGCAGGTCGGGCTGTTCGGGCCTACCGCCCCATCCATTGTCTTGCTTGCATGGACATGCAGTACATGGGAAACAAAATGATAGCCCGTATGTTTCAAAGAAAGATACAGAGCTAAGAGTTTCCGGTAGACAACCGTAGAGCACCACTTTGGTTGAGTTAAACAGAAGATTTGAAACAAAACAAGCAATCACCAAAACTTATCGCATGTGCACACCAGCATCACTTGAGGCATGACTACTAGTTTGCCTTGAGCATTCCAAAAACAAAATAGGGGCTGCGCAAGCCACGACGCCCCAAACAAGAAACATTGGCATGGCTGGTGTGACCAGCATTTGCCGAAACAAATTACGACAAGGAGCTAAGCGGGCGACCCTACATCCGAAACTCAAATCGATATCTGGCGCGTCCGTGCGCAAACCTGCACGCCCGCTTATGCATTATGCAAAAGGCGCCACGTACTTTGCTGAACGCCTCCTGTTTGCAACTCATCGGCCAAGGGGTTTGTGGTTTAAAAGCAAAAGCCTCTGCCCTGCCGTCTGCGCATGTTTACCTTGTTTACTTTTTATCATCGATTGCTCGATTCAACCAGCCTTTTTTGCTACACTGTTTAATCTTGCTTTTGCTGACAAACAATGAGATTTGCTTACTCTCTAATGGCCCTTGCCACGGCAATCTCGGCATTGGCCGTTCCCCAAAAGCGCTTTGACTACCAGAGCGAGAAAGTTTTGGGAGTCAACTTGGGAGGCTGGTTTGTTTTGGAGCCATATATGACGCCCTCTTTGTTCCAGCCTTACGGTGACGCTATAGTGGATGAATATCATTTGACACAGTCCCTCGGTGAGGCGGATGCCCTGGAGATTTTGGAGAATCACTGGAATACTTGGTACACCGAAAAAGACTTTGAAAATATTGCGGCTGCCGGACTCAACACCGTGCGGATTCCCATTGGCTACTGGGCATTTGTACTCTTGCAGGACGACCCCTGTGTGACAGGCCAGCAGAAATACTTGGACAAGGCAATCAAGTGGGCGAGAGAACACGGCTTGAAGGTGTGGATCGACTTGCACGGCGCACCTGGATCCCAAAACGGCTTTGACAACTCTGGGCTCCGTGACCAGATTGAGTATCAGACAGACACCAACATCCAAGCGACGTTGACCGCGTTGCAGTTGATTTTCAACAAGTACGGAGGCGACGAGTACAGGGATGTCATTACGGGCATCGAGTTCATGAACGAGCCCCTCGGACCGGTTTCAGACATGAACCAGCTTAAGAACTTCTATCAGTGGGCGTACGAAAACGCTCGCTCCGTGACACAGAACACGCTTGTGATCCACGATGCCTTCCAGGCTTTCGGCTACTGGAATGATTTCATGTCCAGCGACCTGTACCACACTGTGGTGGTGGACCACCACCACTACCAGGTGTTCAGTCAGCTGGAATTGGCGATGACCATCGACGAGCACATTGAAGTCGCCTGTGGCTGGGGCACTTCTGCCCTTACCGAAGACAAGTGGAACGTGTGCGGCGAGTTCTCAGCCGCGCTCACCGACTGTGCGCTCTGGCTCAATGGTGTTGGCAGAGGCGCCCGCTGGTCCGGTGACTACGACGATTCTACGCTTGCCAACCTGTGTGCCGCATACACCTCGTTGGAGAACTGGACACCCGAGCACAAGCAGAATGTACGCAAGTACCTCGAAGCACAGCTCGACGCGTTTGAGTTGACGGAAGGCTGGATCTTCTGGAATTGGAAAACCGAAGATGCCATTGACTGGGACTTGGAAAGGCTTATCCAGAGCGGTGTGTTTCCCCAGCCATTGACCGACAGACAGTACCCCAACCAGTGTGGTTTCTAAACGGGGCTGCCAAAACGTACGACTACTGTGTATTGGAAAAAGCCCATGAATGCAATGCAATTTTCTCAAAATATATTATTTTTTATTTCGATGTATACAATTTTCTGTGCCTCCACGATTGTTGATTACCGGCATGACTTGAGTAGCTTGTAGCCAGTTGCCCGTTGGCTGCCCGTTGACTGCCCGTTGGCTGCCCGTTGCTCGTGTGGTTATGAGAACCAGGCAATTTCGCAGCCCCTCCCCCCCCCCCCCTTCTAAGGAGAGGATACACCTGTACATTGTAAAATATGGCATATAGATATCTCTTTGTGCAGGTCTATGGCTCGCGAGAGGCCCAGACCTTCGACAACACGCTTATAGTTGTGTGTGTTGTGAGTGCAGGCCAGAATAACAAAGTTAGGTTTTCTTAGCGTTGTGCAATTAACAACTTCGGCTTTGGAAATCCTACTCCAGCCCCTAGTTAAGGGTTCTCTTGTCTTCATGCTGATATTCTGTACAAAACTGCAAAAAAACGCCGGGCCGAATCACGAGGGCTTCGTGTCGGCTTATCTCGCACAGGTTGGCTTAGACATGCGGGAGAGTCGTAATCTTTCCATGGTGGCTCGTCGACAGGGAGACCGCAGCGAATTTTCTCATTGTCTCTAGTCCACGATAGTCTATATGTACCGGAGATGTGATTTGGAGTAAACAGTACTACTGATAAGAGGGCAGTGTGCAGGACAAACGTGTATCGTGAACTCGGGGGAAACCAGGGGATTCGGGGCCTGTGAGTCCAAACTACAAGTGTATCATCTCCGGGGTCTGCCATCAGGAACGCATTTGTGGAGTGAGCGACTCTGATGGGTCCAGCTCTTCTTGCACCGATCGCTGCAGTTGCCGTTGGTACTCATATCATCATGCTGTCGGCTTATAAGCGGGTGCGACTCAATAATTGGCGAGCAGGTGAAACTCAAACATCACATGGGTATCTATATGCCGATTGCACTTCAAAATAGATGCTTCCAATGTTTTCTTGAATCCTGCCGCCAACAAATCAATGCTAAAGGCCATGCTCAAAACATATATTTAATATGAAGCGAGGGCTGCTAACTGCGACGACGTCTAGTCTCGATCGTCTTCGGCCTGAACGCCGGTCAAGATCTCTAAAGGATACCTTACACTGGAGTCGCGGTGTTTATCGCAAGAGTCTTTGACCAACACGACAAGGGGTTTGGGCGCCATCGAAGTCGAAGACACTGCATCTCACATCTGTCCTTCGAGCTCGAGTCTTTGCTACAGCCACCATCAACGTCTGTGGAAAAGGGAGGGGAGGGGGACCACTTTCCCGGGCTCTGGGCAAGCGCTCGCCTAGTTCTCGATTGGCAGCCTGAAGCAGACAGTTTTCGCCTGGGGCGTTGCAATGGTGGGCATGGAGAATCATGCCCTGCGCGGCCCGGGCCGGTCTCTGCTGTTATAGCCCACGCCGCTGGCTTGTCGGGCGCCCTTGTTTCACGTGCGGCCCGAGCCTATGCCTACAAGTTGTGCTCTCTCGCAAAATAGGCCCGAAAGGCCTTCTGTGCGGCGACAATCGCGTACTCGTAGTCGGAGAGCTCGTTGTACACCTGCGCAGACAAGCGCATCACCAACTCGCCGCGGTGGGCCGCGAACGGCACGAACGTGCGGTACTTCTCGATCATGTGCGCGGAGACAAACTCGAGGAGCCGCTGCACTTGCGCTGCGTCTGCAGGGTTGAACGTGGCGCTGTACTCCAGCACCGGCACGAAGAGCGACACCATAGCGGTGACGAGCGAGCGCTCGTCATTCTCAATGAGCCGGGCGCCCGGCCAGAGCCGAATGGCCGCCTCGCCCGCCTGCCGGGCCAACGCCTCGCAGTGGTGTCTGATTCTCTGCTCGCCGCCACAGACGTCTTTACGGAAGGCGAGCGCCGTGGGAATGCAGGCCAAGGCCGCAAACGTGTCGGAGCCGACGAAGGTGAATTTCAGCACGAGCAAGTCGCGCTCGGCAGCGGGGGCAAGCGGCGCATCAGCGTCCACGTACAGGTGGCTGATGGGCATGGACTGCACTGCGCGGTGGTGCTGCGGCGCCACGTAGAGCACGGCGCAGCCACGCGGAAGCAGAAGCCACTTGTGGAGGTTCAGCACGTAGAAGTCGGGCTGGAAGTGCGGGGAGCCGAGGTCGACGGGCACGAGGCCGATCAGGTGGGCGCCGTCAATCAACGACAAGACACCGTGGGCGGCGCACGCGCGCGTGACGGCCTCGAAGGGCACGCGCACGCCCGGCATCGAGACGACGGCGTCAAAGAGCGCCAACGTGATGTCGTGCGTGCGGAACGTGTGCTCGAACTGCGCCACCACGGCGGCGTCCAGCATCGGGTACGCGAGGTCCACGGGCACGGGCACGATGCCGACGTGGCGCTCCAAGAACCGCACCGTGTTTGCGCACGCGCCGTACGTCGTGCTTGCAAACGCGATCTTGTCGCCCTTGCGGAAGGGAAGCGACCGCAACACGGCGTTGACCCCGGTCGTGGCGTTGGCGACAAGCGCCAAGTTGCGGTGCAGGCAGTTGAGCACGCCGGCCACAGCCTTGATGCCGGCCGCGTAGTCGGCCGGCTGCGTGAGCCGGATGAATGTGTCCGGGCTCGCCACGTCGCCCTGGAAGGCCTCGATGTATTTCTCAATGACGCATTGCGGCGGCAAGCCGTACGAGCCGTGGTTCACGGGCACAAAGTCGTTGTCGGACGCGGGGAAGTGCGCTTTCTTGAATGCGTGGCCGAATTGCATAGTGCTGCGTGGAAAGAAAGAGGGGGAGGGGTGGTGCAGAAGGAGCGCTGGCGGAGCCTTCTTATCTACGCCAATGATTTTTTTCTGTTTCTGGCTCGGGGCCCTTTTTTTTTCCCGCGATAAGCCCAGCGGCCGGCCTGGGCGTGCGAGGCCGCGCAGCGGGGCGGGCCCGCAGTAGCGTATAGGTGTTTGGAAATTCGGGTAAATCACAGTGTTTGCGCATAGAGGGTGGCGCTATGGTTCAGCAAGATACGTGGTGCGTGCGGCTGGTTTTGATTTATAATTGGACCGGTCACATGAAATGTGGTGCCGTGGAATGTATGGTGGACGGGAGAACATTATATGAGATGATGCGGCAGTGGCTCAGGCCGGCCGCAGTGGGCTGGCTTGTAGGTGGGCTGACACTGTATACATCGGAGTATATATATATATATGCATCTATATACATTTATACATTTATATATGTATTTAATAAGCAGCAGCCTAGCTAAAAGAGATCGATGGGAATGAAAAGAAATACAAAATGCAAAATGCAAAAAACACCACGAGCAGTTGCGCAGAAATACTCGATGTGGTTGGTGGTGGGCGCTGGAATGGAATCAACGCACCATTCTCATTCTCACTCTCCCATTGCTTCTCATAGAAAGAGTCCCGTGCATTGTATCCAAACAACACATGCTCCCACTAGAAAAAATATAAAAGTAGATGGCGAATTTAAATAATCCAGAAACAGCCCACAAACACACAGGCACCGAAATCACCAAATACCCAGCAACGTGTATTTCACACGGAAGCAGTTGCAAATTGCATTGGTATTGGGGTCCTGCACACAGGACGTCTCGCTCTCTCTCTCTCTCTCTCTCTCTGCCATCAAGGCCAGGCTCTCCTCCGTCGCCCTTGCTCCCAGCAACACCTCCACAAATGTGGACTTTTCGGCACCTCAAACAGGCAGCACGTGCGGCGCCACGAGCCCCCGTTCCGCGCCGCGCCCTTGCGCCGTGCCGGCGAATACCGCCTGGCCACATTGTGCACATGGCCCGCCTGCTCACGGTTTCGTGCCGTCTTCAGCAGGCCCGGCCGCCGTGCCAGGACCATCTAAACAGAAATGGCACCCGCCCCGTTCAGGCGCACGCACGCGTCCCGCCCTCGCCCACGCACACGCACACGCCCTCGAGCAGTCTGCGGCCACAACCCACGCGCGGACCCAATGGGCCTGGGCCCAGCAAGCCCACGCCCCAACATTCTGCCGCCACGCCCGCCGCCACAATCACCAAGGAGCAGCTCCTCGCGCGCGCGTCGGGCGCGGCCGCGCGGGCCGGCGTGCGATTCAAGTGGCTCATGAAGCGGCTGAACCGGCCGCTCAACACGGACGACTACTCCGCGCTCTTCTCGTGGCTCGTGGTGGGCAACGTCTTCTTTCTCATCTTGGGCACGACGACGTTCGTGCTGCTTGTGATTGTCACCGTGAACCCGCTCTTCTCGCAGGAGTTTGTCGCGCGCAAGGTCGGCGAGGTCATGACGCGGAACCTGAAGCTCCAGGTCACGTTCGAGCACGCGATCGTGCCCGGGTGGCGCGACGGCAAGGTCGCGTTCAAGAAGTGCTTTGTGCTGCGGCGGCCGGAGCTGGCCCGCACGTTCGCCAAGGGCTTGCAGGCGGACGCGTACGCCCGTAGCAGGACGGTTCCCGTAACGACAACCGGCGAGCCGGACGACGGCAACTACACGCAATTCGACTTGACGATCGAGGAGGTCAACGTGTCGTTCTCCTTCCGCAAGTGGATGAACGGCACGGGCCTCATCGACACCATGGAGATCGTGGGGCTCCGGGGCGTCGTCGACCGCACGCACGTGCACTGGGACCCGGACGACGACGCCACGAACTACAAAAACACCTACCAGTTCGGCGACTTCGAGCTCGGCAGCTTCGTCATGAAAGACGTGCTCTTCACGTTGCGCCAGCCAAACGGCTTCCGCCCGTTCAAGGTCGCCGTGTACCACTGCGAAATGGACCGCCTCCGCAAGCACTGGCTCTTCTACGACCTCCTCAACGCCAACAACGTCAGCGGCTCCTACGACAACTCGCTCTTCACCGTGCACAAGCGGCAGCGGCTCACCGATTTCTCCGACCACCTGTCGGACACCGCAGCGCAGCTGCCGTGGAAACGCGTCACCCGCTTGCGCGTGGACTCGCTCGGCGTGGACCACCTCAACACGGGGCTCGAGGGGCCCTTCGGCTGGATTTCGCTGGGCAAGGTCGACATGGTCGGCGACGTCATGGTGCCAGAGGACGCGCGTGAGTATGGCGTCTCCGAGATTGTCGCCATCGTCGCCGAATCCATCCACAAGGAGGCCACGCGGTACCGCAACCCGGACGTCGCGCAAAGAGGCCAGGACCACATTTCGCGGCTCCGCAGGCAGGCCGGCGCGGGCACCGAGCCCAGCGACGTGTCGCGCTTCTTCGTGCTCGACTTGACGCTCCGCCTCAACAACGTGCGGGCGCTGGTGCCCTTCCAGGCACCGGAGCTCAGCTACGTCAACTACGCGTTGATCCGCCCGATTGTCGCGTACATCAACTCGCGCAACGCGTTCATCGAGATCCGCAGCCGCGTCGTCAAGAGTCTCGACGACTTCGCAGGGTCTTGGACCGTCTACGACTCGCTCTTGATGGACGACATCTCCGAGCTGGTCTACGATAGCTTCGTCAACTACGTCGCCGATGACGAAAACAGGTTGCTCCGCATGCGCAAGGTAGCCTTCTGGTCCGTGCAGGTGCTCGTGCAGTTGGTCGTGTTTGGGCTCGGTGCGTTGACATGATTCCCCGAGCCGCGGCGGCGGCTGGAAAAGAAGCCATGTCTGTCTGTATCGCGGCTGGCCTGGGTAGGCATGGCGTTCGCGTCGCTGTACATTCGTGGAATCTACCAGGCTTTCGGGACTGAAAGTAAAAAAAAAACGCCTGTTCTTCGCAGCTGGGGCCGGGGCTCCGCTTTCTGGAAACATGTCTTTTTAGCAAGGCCCCAGAGTACAATGGTGTTCAGGCCAACTGACCACACCAGATCCCGGGCAGATTATGGCTGGATGGGTGTGTGTGTGTGTGTGTGTGCTGAGTACGCGAACACGAGAGCAAACACGTCTAGGATTGCCAAGTTGCCATCTACCCCGCTCTCCGCAAGATGTATCGGGGAATAGCAGGATTGCGGATAATTCTCAGAGCGTGCGGAGCCCTGCTTGCGTGTGTGCCTTCACCCAACCTAGTGCTGTGATGTGTGCATCCCGAGAACCAGTCTCCAGTCCCCGCTGCTCGTGCGCCACGCAGGCTTGGGATTCATATCTTTCGAGTGCGAGTCGGAACAGGGAATATATTGGGTCCTCGGCTGGACTCTCTATTGTTCTGGGGTGGACGGCCGTGGCGGCCAGGCTAGCACCTGTGTTTTTCAGTTTCTTTTACCGCAGGTTTTCGCAGGCAAGAAAAAAGAAGAAGAAGAAGAAGAAGACAAAGACAAAAATAAATATATTTGAATGGGGGGTGCTACATACAGATGTAAATAAGTTGCAGAACACCACCGCATGTCTATACAGTTCCAGAGCCATGGCGCACGGCAGCGGAGGCCCAGCAGCGAAGCGCGAAACTTGGTGGCCCAGGCCAGCACGTGCACGCCCCCAACACACTACATTGTTTATAAGCGGCTTTTGATTCTGATCTTCACACCACACCACCGCGGCCAGTTCCTCTCAGTGCACCAGCTTTGCGAAAACCAATACGAGTGGCCTGCTTCTGTATATCTGCGCACCAGCCATACCTGCACCAGACCATCCAAAATCCCACTCGGCAAAAAGAGCATCCCTGTTCACATTCCCCCCCCCCCCCAGTGATGGCGCCAACAAAGAAATACAACGTGAAGGTGCTGCTCCCCACGAGCTACCTTGAAACATTGCCCGTGTTTGCTGCACCCAAGCCCAAGTCCAGGGCCAAGAAACTCAGCACCGAGGACAAGAAAAACGCCGGGTCGCCCGGCTCCTCGCCCGCGCCCATCGACGACGCGCCCGCCGCCAAAATCAACACGGGGCCCAAGGAGTTGAGCACGGCGGGGCTCACTGTGAACACGGCCACGCAGGCGCTCGACAAGTCCGGCAGGCCCTGTCGCAAATGGAAGCGGGGCCTGCGAGAGTTCAAGACGTTCACTGGGTTCAAGGTCGGCCTCAGTGTGTGGAAGCCCGATGGTGACAGGCCGGGCGCGGGGCCTGAGAGAGATGCGGGGCTGGGGTCCGCCGAGGCAGAGTCGCCGCCGAAGGCCGTCGCTGCCTAGGCCATATGTGTGCCTGGTCCGTGGGGCTGAGCCGCCAAGACTCGCCGACTCGTGTCGCGGGCCTGCTGCAAAACACAGCGCACACGGCAGGAAAACCGGCCGCTGGCCGCAATAGGTGGCGACGTTGCCTTTACCCCTCCCCCTTGAAGATGGATCCTGCAAACCCGGAGCATGCTGCCGGGCGAGCATGTGCATGGGCACAGCGCTGGCGCAGGGTTGGCGCAGGGTTGGCGCAGGGACCCGCAAGCAAACGCGCCGCCGCCAGCAGCGCCCGCTCAGAAGCTCGGGCATGGCAGACCGGTGCACGGCTCGGTCCTCTATGGCATTATCCATTCCTGCAGATACGCGCGGGGCCTCTGGCATCGCCGGTCTCAGCAGCGCGCACCGGGCACCGGGCGCCCTCCATAGCACCTATAGGTGAGCTCGTATCTGGGCACGAATCTCACGACACACACACAGACACACACACGAGCCAGCGATGATTTGCAGCCGGCAGCCGATACGCGCCGCGGCGCGCGCGCTCTACAGCACCGCGACGAAGGAATCGTCCACGCAGGCCAACCACGCGATCGCCACGAGGCAGCAGCTTTTCGTGACCGACCCCGTGACGCCCGGCCTGGTGTTCTTCTTGCCGCACGGCACGCGCGTGTTTAACAAGTTGGTGGCGTTCATGAAGCACCAGCAAGTGCGGCACGGGTTCCAGGAGGTGGTGACGCCGCTCATCTACAAGACGCTGCTCTGGGAGAAGCTGGGCCACTGGGCGAACTACAAGGACGACATGTTCAAGGTCGAGGGCCACGACGCGCTGAAGGACGCGCCGGTCGAGGGCGCCGCCGAGCACTCGCACGAGTACGGGCTTAAGCCCATGAACTGCCCGGGGCACTGCCTCGTGTACGCCAAACTCGACCGCTCGTACAACGAGCTCCCCCTCCGGCTCTCGGACTTCCTGTCGCTCCACCGCAACGAGGCCAGCGGCGCACTCTCCGGCTTGACGCGCGTGCGGCGCTTCCACCAGGACGACGGACACATCTTCTGCGAGGTGCACCAGATCCACGCCGAGATCACCAGCACCATCAACATGATTAAGGACACGTACGCGGTGTTCGGCATCGACAGCGAGCGCGACGTCGACTTCTTCTTGAGCACGCGGCCCGAGAAGCACATGGGCGACGTGGCAACATGGGACAGCGCCGAGACACAGCTCACGCAGGTGCTCGACGCCTGCACGCAACGGTGGCAGGTCCGGCCCGGCGACGGCGCCTTCTACGGGCCCAAGATCGACGTCTTGTTGACCGACGCGTTTGGCAAGAAACACCAGGTGGGCACCGTCCAGCTCGACTTCCAGCTCCCGGCGCGCTTCGAGCTCCGCTACACGGGCAAGGACGGCAGCCGCGAGCACCAGCCCATCATGGTGCACCGCGCCGTGTTTGGCTCGCTCGAGCGGTTCTTTGCCATCTTGCTCGACCACTACCAGGGCAAGTGGCCCTTCTGGATCAACCCTCGCCAGGCCCTCGTGGTCCCCGTGGCAGAGCGCCACCACGCCGCGGCTGACATCGTGCGCCGCAGGCTCTCGGGCGACATCTTGGGCGCCTCCTCCAGCGTGGCCCCGCTCACAGGGTACCACTTCCACGTCGATGTCGACAAGCGCAGCGACACCGTGGGCACGCGCATCAAGGACGCGCTTGTCAAGGGCTACTCCTATATAGTCATGGTGGGCGACAAGGACATTGCCAGCGGCACCGTGGCGGTGCGCTCGCGCGACGACAGACGCGTGGAAAACGTGTCCGTGGACGACCTTTACGCGCGGTTCGTGGAACTCGAGAAGGCCTACAAGTAGGCACATGCCATGTGCTGTGACGACGTGCTCTTCTCTCTGTGTGTCCTTTTCGCAGCGTACCTTGCAGTGCTTGCGGTGCTGCAGGGGCATTTATGTGCCCCACTTAGATATTGCAAAAAAAAAAATAGTGGCGCGTCCGGTGTTTGAGAGTCCTGTAAATAGATTTAAACAAGGCTTCGTTCGGTTTATCGATATATATTTCCAGGTAGCATCTTGCGGCATGGCTCGAGTGAGGTACGCTTGGAACGGCCCTTGCCTGGTTACGGCAGGGCTCGGGACTAAGAAGGATTGAATTTGTGCGTCGCCGGTGCCGGGGCCATAGTCTAGACTCGCATAAAACGCTTCTGTTCAGCGTCAGAGATCTACACGAGCGACAATAACCCTTGCTAGTGCCTGGGGTTTTGCTTTGATTTATTACATAACGATTGTTCGAGAAAAAAACATCGCTTCTTGTGGGAGCCTTGCGCCCAGCCGCTCTGTAATATTATTGCAGAGGCCCAACGTATGGCAAGGGGTCCTGGCTGCCGGCAGCAGCAAGGGCTTCCCGAGCTACCGGTTCCAAAGATGGGGCGTTTCTCTAGCCTCGGGACCTTCTCTCTTATCAACCCAGTGCCCACGCTGCTGCCCAAAGCGTTTGCCGGGCTATTCCCTGAATGATTGATGGCTTAACGCCGCGCGAGTAACTGGTACCTAGTTAGGCACAGGTGCTCAACAGAGCGCCTCTCCTCAACAGGGCCCCTCGCACATATACCCTTGGAGTCAGGGAAATCTCTCACGCATTTAGGCCTCGTAGTGCTTCGCCACTAACGTCTTGTCAAGCTGCGCCCACAAGTCGCGCACAATCATCTTGTCACGAAACCGCTTCTCGCCGCGGTCAACTGCGATTGCCGTCACGTTCCAGTCGCTGATTTGCTTGGGGACGATATCGCCCGAGTAGCCCATGTAGTACCCGTGGTAGTGCTGGAACAAGGTCTCCGGGCGCGAGTACTTGAACTTGGAAAACTGCCACGCCTGGCCCGTGGTGAAGATCGCAATCACGCGGTCCCAGTACTCGGGCTTGGTGAACAAATCGACATTGTCCACCACCATGATCAGCTGCGCGGCGGACACAAACCGGTCACTGGGTCGCTGCACCATGACCACATTGTTCTCTGCGCGTTTCAACGCAGGCTCAACAAACCGGCCCTCCTCCAAGAACTCCTTGATATTGCTCAACGAAAGAAGCGCCGTCGTTGCAGGAGATACGATGATGATCGGCTGCTTCTTCGCCGTGCTGACGCTCTTGGCCCCAGTTCGCGCAGGCCGTGCACGTTTCAACTGCGCCGTGAACTTTTTCGCGTCGGACACGAGGTTTTTGAGCACGATGTTCTTAGTGCCGCGCAACGCCGCATTATGATCGAGCGAGTCAACCTCGTACTCCGCAAGGCGCACCATCCGCGGGTCGTTTGTCTGGAGCCTCTTACTAGGAGGCGCTTCGGAGCTGGCGCCGGGCTCACCCGCATCTTTGACGCCCGTTCTGCTCGCATCAGACCTGTCATCTTTGATGAACTTGCACGACTCGGAGTTGCCACCCAACCACGTGGTCAACTCAGCCTTTACTAAGAACTTGAAGTCTGCCACCTGCTGCTCCAAGCACGCGGTTTTGTAGTCGACAATCGACGACTTGTCGTGAAGCCAGCAGAATACAATGGGCCGAAGCGTCTGCTGGTCGTTTTCGCTGTAAAAACTCGTCTTCGTGTCGAGAGGGTACAAGGCACCATCGCTCTCGTTTCCCAAGCGCACGTGGGTGGCATCTTTGATTGATTCCGCAGGTGTTTCTACGTCCTTGACCGTCTTCAACTCGATCGCTTGTCCGTCAGTGATTGCTTGTCGCAACTTAAGAAGCGCTTCCATCTTTTTTTATTTTTTTGAGGCTTTCGAACTTCGGTGATGTTCTAATGGCGCTGAGATAAACGGCCTTTTATTAACTGTCTTGGGGGCAGTGTGTGGCGCTTGATTAATCTGCTTCTTTGCAGGTGCGAGGTTTTCGAGGTGAGGTTGAGAGCTCGCGGAGCCCGGTGTGCATGGAGCCACCAGGCATGGAAATGGCCCACCAGAAAGCAATTCTTTTTTTTAAAAAAAAAAAAAATGTGAAATACAGCCCCGGTGGCTTTTGTTTACCCTTACTCTCCCTTAAGAGATGAAAGTGCTCTGAAACTGAGCTGCCGTGGTGTTTTGTTCATATTTCGTTGGTTCGCTCTGGGCTAACTTGTGAGAACCTCGGGTGATGGCAGGCTATCGCGTGGCTGAAAGTGATCATGAGCCTGAGGGGGACTCCTTGATGATGTTCATTGCTTCCAGCTGCTAGTCCAGTACATCCTTTGCTGATGAGCGCTTGGTTGTTTATGCTTGTATAGTGTCTACAGTGCCGCGTATCGCTAGCCTTTCTTGCTTGACTGATCTGTAGAATAAAACTCGGGACTTTGCAGTATACCTTTGTGGTGTTCCGAAACTTTGAATGTAAATGTACCTGGAATCCACGCTTTGCCATCAATCACAAAATTTTTGGGCCAGAAAAATTTTGTATGTTCACGCTCAACAAAACACTCTTTCTGACTTCAAATTGAGCTTTAGTTGTGAGAAAACTTCGACTTACTCAAATAATTCATGCTGCTTCCGCATGATTTATTTCCTAGCTGGGTCTCAAAACTGCCAATTTTTACTAGACGTAGCTGGTCTAGCTTTTGTCAACGTGTATGGAAACATCTGGGGCTACTTTTTCTGCATCCCTACATTCACAAAGGACCTTCTATCGCCATCGAGCTTTTTTTTTTCCTTTGATCGGACTGAATCAATGAAAAAGAAGCAGTTAGGCCTTGTGGAAGGAACAAAAAATCCCAAAGTCTAGTCATGAGTAGTGCATTCCTCCCAAAGAACTGGCTTGATCTGCTATCTTCAGAACCAATTCTGTGTCCGTATTTATTTTTGAGTTTACTGAGTCTTCTGAAACTAGTACCGATAATTCAAAACCTTATCGTTGCAAGAACTGGTTTTTCTTTAGAATCTAATAAATGTAAAAACATTTGGCTCTACCTCTAATGGTTGCGGCCATACCATGGAGAACACACTGTTTCCCGTCCGATCAACGTTAGTTAAGCTCCATAGGGCCACACTGAGTAGTGTAGTGGGAGACCATATGCGAAATTGTGGTGCTGCAATCTTTTTATGAACTTGCTTTTCCCTTTTTGCTGGAGCCTATATATCCTAATTTGACAATGAACCAACTCATTGCGAATGTTCATGCCCGTGGTATCTCGCACCCACTATGAACTGCCGCATTCATCTGATTCTACGGCAATTTGCATCAGGCCGAAGAAAAAATCAATGGAAGCATATTATTATAAAAGAGCAAACCATTGACGCAATATCAGTTGTTTGTCGCGCTTGTATCTCCCGTATTCCTTTTTGAAGAGCACTGTTCGTTCCGCTGCGTTATCAGTCACCTGACGCGCCCCGCTCTCAATGCTCATTATGCTATACTTGGCACCTGGAACATCAAAAAACAACCATTCGAACTCCCCATATATCTCAACTCTCGTCACCTATGCCATGTCTCTTATAGAAGAGGCGGATGGCTGGACTTCAGAGGCCCTACGCACATTGGAGGTGGCGCAGCAAATCTCGTCTTTGGCTCATTCCAGCTTGAACTCTTCAAATCAGACTTTAACTGGCGAGCTTCCAAGGGTCATCCAGGAATCCCTATCCAAATACGACATGCTGCTTAAGCACCAGGCACTGATTTCGTCGATATGCAAGGACTTGCAGGCGACGGTGCTCCAGCTCACGGAGGGTCACGATAAGAAGGTATTGAGCATTTTGCAACCGGCACTCCACGATCTAGATACTGTTCTCGAAACATTGCACAATATAACAGTGCCTCTGTTTCTTGTTAAAGGTTTCGCCGATCCCAAGGCCGTGTTTCGCCTTGACGACTTCGTGGCGCTCGACACCATCAACCGTCTCAAGACCAACATCAATATCTACCTTTCGAACTGTGACAAAACAAATTCCCTACTACGAAAAAGCTTGAGCAATGTGCTTCAACTGTGCACATCCAAGAGAAATGAGCACAAGCATATATGTACCGCGTACGAGACGCAAGTGCTACCTGTGAAGCCTTTCCTCAAGTATGCCACTGCCGAGGTCACATCAAACAAGTTGTCCGAAGGCGTCGTGGGAACAATTTTGAAGGAAAACAATTCCTTGGGCCTGGAGCTAACGGCACTTTTAGAGATGCTCACCAAGCACTACGACCAGTGCATGCTAGCATCCAACTTCGTGAGGGGCACACGTGACGAGGCAGTGGACATCGACGTCTTGCGCAGCGATACACTAGAGTTGCCGTCCGTACTTAAGGAGGTGAGAGCAATCTACGATATCATTTCGCATAACGAGCGGCGGGCGCTATCGTTCACGGCGCTGAAGATCCCGCCGCTCGAGGCATTCTGCGACCAGTGCCACTCGTTTCTGGATTCGTGCTCTGCACTCGAGGCCAACGAAATCACCGAGCTTCTCGTCGTGCTTGCACACAGCCAGATCATATACGGGCGAAGCTCACTCTCTGCTGACGTTGGGCCCGATGCTACAGCAGAACAGTTGGTTGAGCAGCCAGTGGAAGACTACGCTAGCGTGGTCACAGAGCTCTGCAATCATTACCGCCATTTCTGCTCCGTGTACCAGGTGCAATATCTCAGCGAGCTCCACTACGAGCAGTTTGTGTACCCGCGCAAATTCTACAAGCTTTTGGACAATTACCTCAATGGCCAGCTTGTCCAGCTCGAGGACGAAGAGCGCGAGCGGCGACGCGAGTGGCTCCGGCGATACGGCGATTTCATTCCGGGCGATCTCTATTTGCCCGGCGAAGCGGAGCAGCCTCGTGTTGTGCAAGTCGTGAGTGAAGGCTTGGATCATTTGGAGAGCGCTTCGGCGCAGGACGCCGAGGACCGGCTTGTGAACTTGCTAAAGGAGACACGGCTTCTGAGAGGATATCAAGACAAAACGCAATAGACCGTATCAGTGAGGCTACCTTGCTTTCTTGACCCATATCTCATCGTTTGTTATTTGGATGTTGCGATTATAGGAATTCGCTAGAAATGATGTTTATTCCTGTGCGGAGAAGTTTTCCCGCCACTCTAGTTGCGGTGACCTTATCTTTTGGCTCTTTAAAAATGGCTAGGGGACCTGTTTTTTTTCGTCCAGTAGCCTTGCACTTTGCAAGTCGGCTGATATGAGAAATTACCACGGAGCTATCTACGTACAGGAGCCTGGTTTCAACATGTGTGTAGCCTTTAAACTCCACTTCACTAATTAAAAGCGACCTCTTTATATCAATATGCGTTTTTGAAGGCTAGTATATCTATTTGGCCATCTTCTTAATATGTTCTTAATATGGGCTCTTAGCCTGGGTCGGCCCAGGCTGAAGGCGCGAACTCCAGGCATGAGAACACTCAGATGCAGGCAAGACCGAGTATGCTATTCTGAGTTGTATATTTCCCCACGAAATCCCATGTTCAGACATGTTCCACAAGAAAAGCGGGGTCTTGTTTTCTGCAGCATCTACCAATGCACTTCAGAGTGAAGACTCTCTTGACGAGTCCACAGAGTGTCGAGCCCCAAAACTGGGTATGATGGGTATGGCTGCGCCAAACGAGTACTCGGATCTAGAAGAAGATGATGATGACGAAGAAAGCGAGCATGCCAGCGACAACGATCAATTCTCGTCGAGTACTCGGCCTAGAGGCTCTGCTTTCAGATATTCTCACCCTGCATATCCTGCTGATGGTTCCGGGAGAACAGGCAGTTCCAAGCATGGGGAGCAGAGCTCGATGATCAGCCAGTACGGAATTGGTGCAAAGTTGTTGATGGGTATGGGCTACCAAGAGGGAAAAGGCCTAGGCTCCAAGCAAAACGGGATTGCCGCACCCATCGAAACTAAACTTCGGCCCCAAGGATTAGGCGTGGGGGGGATCCGGGAGAAAAGAAATAGTCCCACCCAGACATCGAGCTCCGACGACGAAGCCATCGATATACGAGGCACTGTTGCTTTTTCGGCACCCACCTATGACTTATTTGCTGTCATTGATTCCTTGGAACAAGCAGGTGTGAGCGTTCCACTTTACTATAAGGAACTCTCGGACCATGTCCACGCAGCCCAGAACGACTTAGAATTGGAGAAAGCGTATACCAAGCTTTCAAAAATAAGCTCTCAAGTGGCGCACATAGATGTGGAAATCCGAAACTCGCAATCAGAACTTGAGCACAACAATCGTTCACTCGAAGCAGAGGTACTCGAGAAATCTACGTTGGAATCATTGATTGAAAAGCTCGACATACAGTGTGATGACATACTAGAAACTAACAGCTTACTAGAAGCGCTCTCAAGAGAACCCTTTGTTGATCTCCACGATGTGCACGAATTTTTTATTGCTTATGCCAAAACACATGTGGCCGCACTCATGTCTATCAACGACCCAGAATCCATTCATCAGTTGCTGCTGTGGGCTGTACTTTTTAGAAACTTGGAGACTAGACATCCATCTTCGGGCCTCAATAGGTGGGACTCGCTCATTTTGCAAGTACTCAAGTGCAATCTGGACAATCCAGCCAGCTCCGCGCACGATTTTAGATTCTGGCTCGACTCGCCGATAGTCATCAATGCCCCGCTAGTCGAGCAAATTGGCCTTATTGATCTTGTCATGCCTAAGGTCATAAAGTTTGTAATGAGCTGGGATCTAAAATCGGGCTTCGAGACTAGCATTTTGGAGAATTTATCAGATTATGAGTGGAACGAAACACAACGCCGTCACATAGTGGATGCTGTTTCCGATAAATATGTGGCTTATTTCACTCTATCTTGGCGAGAAATGAAAAAAGACTCACTACCATCGATATGGGATTTTTATGAACAGGAAATGACGCCAGTTCTTGATCACTTTTTTTCAACAGGGCTCATTCTAATAGCACAATATAACCCAAAGAAAGCAAATGAAATAAAAGCTCAATTGACAAGAGACTTGGTGCGATTGTGTCAAAGCCAGATAAGAGACAGGAACAAACTCCTAGAAATTGTGCTCGAATTTTCGTTCTCTTTCAAGCTCCTTTCACCTATACAACTGGAAATGATCATGCTGTTTGCCATTCTCAACCCTATTGCACAAAGCTTATCGAGCATGCTACGAGATGGGAGAAGCCCTACGTCTTTGCTACATAAGTGGCAAGAGAGGTTTGCTTTTTTGAGCAAAAAGTATGCTGATGTGAATGAATTGTTTCTTTGGTACACAAATCTTTTTATCGAAATAATCAAATGCTCACGCGAAGCAAAGAATTTTAAACTACTGTTGCCGGTTTATAATCAGGACTCCTTTCCAAATGAGCTTGAAAGGGTTGTCCTCGGCGAAGACAAAGACACGGCAACGAGCGTTTACGCAATCGCTGCGCTGGATCTTCTAGTCACCTTCAAGGATGTTACGCAACATTTGTGTCTGCAGCAGAATGTGCTTTTTCAAGGCACGGGTCGCCAAGATGCGAATATGAATGAGATTTGCGAACTCCAGTTTCCGAATGGAGAAACGTACGAATGTTTCATTTCAAATGATATTCTATGGGTTCGTTTGGTATCGACCTTCACTCCTGTTGAACTAGAAGAGTTTCTACGCAGCCACCGGCTGTAGATGACCTGAACTTTTTGATTTTAATAATTTCAAACGAGCAACTTTTTATGTCAACGAGGTCATCAAGTAAGATTGTATATATTGTGCGTACCAGACCTAATGAAGAGTCATGGGAGAGAATCAATTAGAGGAGCATTGCTGAGCCAGATCCAAAATTGAGCTTTCTCAGTCAAGGCAATTTGTACATCTTGCGTGAACGCATGTCACATCTGTGTTCATATTGCCGTTTGGCAACCCTGCATATTTCTCAAGAGTAGAGTATAGCAACAAAAGTCTTGTAGAATACGCAGAACAAAATGCTAGTCAATAGATGATATCGGCCCCACCAAGTCCAAATGAATCTCGAAACGCCTGGAGGTTCAAGTATTTGTGGGCTCCGGACGAACTGCGATAAATGAGAGTTTGAAATCGATTGTGCTTACGCACGATTTTTCTAGGCATTCTAAATTCTTGTGGTCCCAGTTTCCAAAGACATTGCCTCATTAAAAGTCACGCAGAAAAACAAATGGTCACTATATCAGTAAAATTGATTTCTTTAGCTATCACGTGACTTGGATCCCAAGCGTGCAGCGTGCAATGGCAGCGTTTCGTGGTGCGCACGAGTTCCCTTCGTCATTGTGGAGTAGGTCCCGCGTCACACCTTACAGATCATAATCAAAATGATGAGACCGGCAGTAAAATTAGCACGGCCGTTGCACGCTTTTGTGAGCAGGCCTAAAATGGCTAGCATTTCTGGTGTCAGAGCGTACTCGGCGAAAAGCAAGGCGAAAAGCTTTAACAAATTTCTTGACCGGATAGGCGACGAGAAGACCCCGGAGGCGCAGAAGACTTTGAAAGTCGTGCGCAGACTCGGAGCCGGGTCCATCATTCTAGTGATATGCTCATTGTTTTGGGCAAGCACGCTCACTGCCCCGGTCAAAGAAACGCCTGTTGAAGTTGGCAACTTGGCCCAGGATGTGAGAGATCGGTGAGAGCAATTGTTGGTGTGTATATACTTCCGGCTGCACTGGATAGGTTGAAATAGACAGTACCATGAGTTTTGCATGAGTTGTGAGTCCCAAACCAGTCAAGCCGGATTGCATGCGTGTTTCGGTAACGTAGGGGAAATTTGTAAGGCTTTGTACGACAATCGAGTCAATTTCGAATTTTGATGGACATTTTAACATTTTTGAATAATTGTGCTGTGGTAAGCCGTGGCAAGATTTATCTGCAAGTTTAGATCCCTGCGTTAAAAAATGATAATCTCACTCGGGACGCTGTCTTGAATATGCAGAATCAATCAGCATCGAAAGCGAAAAGCACATTTTAGATTACTGTAAGAGGATTCAAATAACAACACAGTCATGGAAGATACCAGAAAAATAACAGAACCAAAAAGAAAGCCTTTGCTGCCAAGAGGCCCTCTCCCCAGCCTCGCGTCGTGCGCAGGCTTAGTCAGCGGCGAGATTTCTGGCTGCACACGTGACCACTGGGAAGCATGTGCGCATCACGGGTCCGGAGCTCGGCCAACAGCTGGAAGACTCCTCTGGAATACATCAGAAACACCATACAAACAGCACCATTTCGCCATGTTCAGACCTATTTTAAAAGCATCGATGCGCCAAGGTGCCGCTGCAGCCAAGCGGGCCTACTCGTCCTCCAGACAGGTGCGCACGGTGCCCAGAACCTCTCTCGCTATCTCAGCCGGACTTGCCGTTGCAGTATCGTCGGTGTTTTTCTCCGGAAACCTCGTGAGCAACGACACGGACACGACTCAGCTTGCAGTGGAGAGCGTGCTTGCCGAAAACGAGGCCGAGCGCGAGAAAACTGCGTTTGAGTTGACCGGGTTTTCGGAGGCCGAGGGCCACGAGTTGGCCGACCCTGTGAACGCAACTGGACCCACCGAGGACCAGGTAGCGGCTGCTGAGACTGGTGCGGCAGGAGAGGAGCCCAGCGCCGAGGGCGAAGACGGATCCCAGTCTGCTGCGTTCAACCCAGAGACTGGTGAGATCAACTGGGACTGTCCGTGTTTGGGAGGCATGGCCCACGGGCCTTGTGGCGAGGAGTTCAAGGCCGCGTTTGCCTGTTTTGTGTACTCAGAGACCGAGCCCAAGGGCATTGATTGCATCGGCAAGTTTGAGACCATGAGATCCTGCTTCAGAGAACACCCGGAGCACTACAAGGAGGAGTTGTACGAGGACGATGAGCCCGTTCCTTCCACTGAGACACAGGAGCAAATCTCAGAGGGCCAGGCTCTTGAGATGGCGGCCCCGGATGCCCCGGCTACAGAGGATATCTCGAAGGTGGCCTAGAGAAGGAGACCCTGCAGGAGCAGGTACACCAGGAACATAGAAACAATTTTGTATATATATAGGAATGCAAGGCACATCTTGTGAGTATACGAGGCTGTGTTTCTGTGGGCGTCCAAGTCCGCGAGCTTGCGCATGAAGCTGTTGCCATCGTCACGAGCTACTGTCAATGAATTTTTTGCAGAAAAAACCACAGAAGTTTGCAAGCCCTAAATGATTCTATGTGGTTCTTACCGGTATCTGATAAGCTTTACCAGGATACCATGTTTATGTATCGTTCAATTATAATCATGGGCTTTAAGCTATGAAAGTGCATCGTGCAATCACCTCCAAAGTCTTCAGCCACTTCAGCAATCTGGTTAAATTTGCGAAGTCAGCCTCATATATAACTTGACGCTGTTACATGTATGCAAGCACCCCAGTAAGACATTGCAGTTTGTGTTGTTCGAGAAGTTGTCAAAGAGAAAGAACTAATCGCTTTTCAAGGGATTGAAAGATCGAAAAAGAAAAGAACTTGGAGTGATTTACATAAACTGAATCGTATTTAACACACAATCATAGCGAGTTTTAGCCCTCAGACAAAAGTTTCGCTTTAGATCTAATCCATGGCGGTAAAACTGGCATTCTCAACTGTCTGCGATAGATGCATTGTAACTCTTTCTTTGCGGACACGTCTTATCCTAGCTCTTCCTCCTATAAGTTTAGGCAGTCGTAATCAGCCGTTTTTATGCAAAAGGACAGAAGCAATAAATGTGGATCTAATCTCAGCACAGAGAACCAATTGCGGTGAAGAGATCAAAAATTAGGTCAGGTCAAGAAAAACGTAGATTGATCATACAGGATAACAATATATTACCATAAACGAAAATAGATTTTGGTTGCGGCCATACCATGGAGAACACACTGTTTCCCGTCCGATCAACGTTAGTTAAGCTCCATAGGGCCACACTGAGTAGTGTAGTGGGAGACCATATGCGAAATTGTGGTGCTGCAATCTTTTTTGACATGGGTTACTTGTTTGTATAATTTTTTTTGAAATGAATTACCTTGCTTCATGGGTTGGCAAATCATAATTGATACATTTACTGCAATCGGCACTTCATAAGACCAAATGCATCTCGCTTCCAGCAGCTTGGTGTATGAGATAGACAGTCCCAAAGTGTTCGCCATATAATATACATAAATTCCACGACAACATTCTGGCGAATGATCTTCTCTCAGAGTCTAACATGGAACACTCTGTGGCACAAAAACTACCTTCTGGTAAGAGCAAAAGTTTACAGTCAGGGAGGTGCATCAGAGTTTACATATTGTTATTACACGGTCGGCAAGAATTTATACTCAAAAAAAAACTCTCAGCAAAAAACCCATCTGCCGGTAAAAAGTGAAAGTCCGAGGAAAATAGCGACAAGTTTGTTTAATATGATTACGAGTCTTATTTCAAATGCCGTATGTAGATTACTGGAACGTAAATCACTAGCACAAATCAGACACACTGCACTCGGAGGAAAAGCCCCAGCTCACCTCTAATTCCTCAATTTGAGATCCATCATCATGATCCCAAAGTAGAACAGGGAATGTCAACAGGGTCTTCCCATTAAATCGAGCTAACACCACGCCATCAATTGCCCATAAAACACAAGACTGTAAAGTCATTGCACATGTGTGCCTTTTTTTCACATCTCTTTCACATTGTATGGATCCACGAGTTTCAGAATCCACGGCCTGAAACCGCTCCCAACGGAAAATTTCTATTCAATGCCAAAACTGTTAGCATGCCACCACCTGAGGAGTATTAGTCGTACCGCCGGATCGACAGCCTAGTCAATTGTATACATGCGGTCTTCATTAACTCCACCACCCCAAGGTTCCCGTGCAAACAGAATCATTAGCAAGCACAGCGGGACGAGACGGCCAGCGCATCACCCAAAACCACGCTCCGCGGGCTGGCACAACGATCCCGTTGGGGACATCCTTTAGCCAACCCCACCACGGCAACACGTTGAAATACAGCCTCTACCGCGGCCAAGTTGCGAGCCGAGATTTCCATCAAGTCTTCGGCCCAGCTGTCCACGTGATCTTCTAGCGGGACACTGGCGTTTCTACAGAGCACATCGTGCACTTCGCCCCGGTCCACCGCCCTGTCCAGCTCCTGGTCCAGCTTGTTGCCCACAATCACGATTCCTGGCGATCCGACCTGACAGTGTTGCATGAAGCGGGCAAACCAGTCACGCACACTGAGAAGCGACTCGTAGCTGGTGACGTCATACACCAAGACGGCAACATCTGCGCCACGGTAGAATGCCTGTGAGATCAGATTGAACCTCTCCTGGCCTGCGGTGTCCCACACTTGCAAGCTCACGGTAGTGGGGCCGGCGATGCACATGTCACGTGACCCATCCAAGCTCCGTCCCGCTTCTATTTCGACTGTCGTGGTCAAGTAGTCGCCACCGATGGTCGCCTTGTACGCGTTTGAGAATACGTGGTGTACGAACTGCGATCGGAGACATGTTTTTCCAACCCCCAGGTCGCCAAGAAGCACCACTTTTAGTGTCGGGCTCGGGCTCGGGCTCTGGCCAGGATGCCGATGCCCATGCTCTTTGCCGTATTCCGGTTCATCGCGAGGTGTTTTCAGATGCTCACTTGGCATGTTTTGCACTTTGGATGTGAGAGGTTTGAGGGTGTTCACTATGCTGTGTGACACAATTGATGAGACGTTGGTGAGTTCAAGTGAGTCGCTTTGGCGCGATTCCAGGCAACTTGACGGCACGGCTGGAGCACGTCACGTGATGCATAATATCTCTTTCTGTCCCATTCTCATACCGTCGGTGAAGGCGAGTAGCCTGAGAAGAATAACAGCAAAGAATGTTTCTATTGTTTGTGTTTTCGTATTATTTGAATCTTGAGTCAATGTTGCGTGGTCAATAGTACTGATGGTTGCACAGACGTTTTGGGCTTGGAGGGTGGAGCGAAATTAATTTGAACATATAGACAGTCTCGTATAGACATTGGGGGACCACGCATAATACCCTGGCCTGTTCCTTTTGAAGGATTAAGATTTGTAAGTCACTTTAACAGAGATTCCAGTACCGGATAGGTCGCTGCAATCGTGGGTAGTACAAGCCAGGGAGGCGTATATGATACGCTAGGTAACACAAGTTCTCTTGCAAAGCGCAAAATTCGAAATCTTCCCGTCAAATCATACGACAGGCACTGAGATATATGATTTCAAAATGTGTAATGTGGCTTTATGAGTTTCCATTGAAAGTCCCTGTGTGGCCTTGCAATAGACATGTGTAAAAGCGTGTTCGCTTCGATATAAGTTGGCCTACATGTCTTTGAGCCCCGGAAAAACGACAGTGTTTGATTTTCAAAAACACCGCAAGTGCTTGAAACATGGAATATCATGTATTATCTAGAATACCTATAGATATTTTTGAAGGCTCGATGAATTCAGTACAATTTAACTTGGTGTCTCGTCCGCATTTGCGGGCTGCTTGTCACAAAAGCGCTAAGTATGTGACAAAAAAACAAACGAAGATGTAGATAAACATGGAGTCTTTTTAGAGTGAGGCTTCTGTGTAAAACAGGCTCTCGTGGTACCTAAAGGACTATATTCAAAGAAGCACACAAGACTAAAGATGGGCACGCGAGCGTATTTCGCAGCCACAAACGGTCCACGTGACCTGACCCCCCCCATAGTGCCCCGGCATCACCAAGTTTTTTCGCTCATTTATCTTCCAAATATCGAAGGTATGTCGGGACTTGATAGATCATGAAACAAGTGTCAAAAACAGGGAAAGGTTGATACAGATACTATAATAAGAGGCTTGTCGTGTGACCAAACTACGGGCCTTCGAGTACCGGCAATTTCCTAAAATAAAAGGAACCTAGCTGAGGATAGAGTTATGTTTGGCTAAACGAGTCTTCTTTACACAGCCGATGGTATAAATACACGCTTGGTGTTTCAGCAGACATGTAATAGCGATTCGCTGGACCCAAAAATCTGCAGACGGCTCCCCGCGCCCCTGCCTAGAAGAATTATCGGGGATGAATTTAAACGATAACACTACAGCAATAACATCAAGAGCAACCATTGGTATTTTGTCCGTTCTCTAAGCCCGAAGCTGCGCCTTCTATTCAATCACGAGTGCGATTCGAGCCCGGAAACATCGCTGGGGCGACACAAATTGACCCGCCACCGGCGCAAGTCACGTGACCAATGGAGCAACCTGGCCATCAACACTCACTGTCACACGCCGCAAGCTCTCTTCTTACCCCTTTTGCCCAGCATCATGAGAATTTACTACATCGGAATATTAAAAATCGGCGATAAGGCCATCGAATTGTCGTCGGCCAGTGACCTCTCGCAGTTCTCGTTTTTCGAGCGCTCGTCGGTAGCACAGTTTATGACCTTTTTCTCCGAAACTGTGTCACAAAGAACACCCGCCGGTCAGAGACAGAGTATCGAGGAGGGAAACTATGTGGGCCACACATACACACGTTCCGAGGGCTTATCGTGTGTTGTCATCACGGACAAAGAGTACCCCGTGAGACCTGCGTACACGCTCATCAACAAGATCTTGGAGGAGTATTTATCCTTGCACCCTGCAAGCCAGTGGAGCGGCGTGACGGAGCCCGATGCGCTGTTGCAGTACGACCAGTTGCCCGTGTATTTGAAGAAATATCAGGACCCCAGACAGGCGGACTCTATCATGAAGGTGCAGCAAGAGTTGGACGAGACCAAGATTGTGTTGCATAAGACGATAGAAAGCGTTTTGCAGAGAGGCGAGAAGCTCGACTCCTTGGTCGACAAGTCTGAGGCATTATCGCTGTCATCGCGGATGTTCTACAAGCAGGCGAAGAAGACCAACTCCTGCTGTGTTATTGTGTAATTGGCTGGGGGCGGGGCCTCTCCGGGAAGGGCCGAAAGTTTATGTGCGATGTGCGTCTCCTAATATAATATACTCATAAGCGAATGTGCTTATTCTCTGATTCATTCACTCGTGCACTCATGTCTATAATAGTAAGTACGTGTTGTCTGCTTCTGCTTCGTGGCCAGGCAACACTCGCCAGATATGTCAAATACCTGGAGCCCCCTCTGCGCCTTGAAACCCCAGACAGACCTATGCCTTGGAAAGCTTCACCGCCTCGAAAGCTTTGAGCAATTTCCTGCGGGCACCCAACGCCTTGACACCCAAGTCCTCCAAGTCTTCATCAGTCAACTCCACCAAGTCCGCCCAGTACATGTCTTTAAGGTAGTCTGTGTACTTGTGCAAACGTAACAATTTCAACCACGCAGGAATGTTGTTCAATAACTCCTGGTTCACAATCTCCGCGGGCATGGACGTGTTATTGGCCACAGGTGTCGACGGCGCCGAAATCTTTGGCTTGGCCGCATACTCAAGCTCCTTTTTGCCTGGCTTCGAAGCTCCTGGAATCGCAGCCATTGCCGCTACGGAGTACTTTTGCGTACTCGCAGGGACCGACGACGAGTTGCACAGCCTGTTGAGCGACTCTTCGTAGGCAGCCGCGGTGTGGCCGCGACTTGGGCCTGCTTGCTGGAAAACCTTGCGGTTGAAGTCCAAGGCGACCCGCGAGTTGATTGTGGCAAGTGCACCTAACTTGTGCGCAGCTGAGTGGTCAAAGCCCTCATCCTGCGCTGATCCTTGCCCATGCTGGCCATGGCCGTACGAGTGGGGCAGGTGAGATGCGGCGGCAAGTTGCAAGAAGTTTGTCTTCTCGTACAAGTGCGATGTAGGCGAACGAGCACGCTCACCCGGGTGACCCTGACCCGGACCCTGCGTCATCCTGTTGTGCAATGACGGATCCGCCAGCTTGGGCCGCTGTACCTTGCTATCCGCGAATAAGTGGCTATGGAATTTTGAGTTCGCGTTCGCGTTCGGCTTTGGCTGCGCTAACGACGCTGTCTGACTCTCAGACGTGTTGGGCTGCGCCCTGCCTGGGTCATTGAATGACAAGGCGTCCATATCGGTGACAAAGTCAGCCAGATACTGCGAGTAGCTGTCTGGTTTTCCAAACACAGGAGGCGCTTGCATACCCAGGGACACGTGATTATGCAAGCGCAGCTTCATGGTAAGCAAGATGTCAAAGGGCAAGTTGTTGCACCAATAGTCGAGCATGGCCATGATTTCCTGAGGACTCAATGTCTCTATCCAGCTGGTATGCGCCATCATGTCCAGGTAAAAGTTGCCCTGCTGCAGCGCTGGCATCCGCGGAAATCCTTGACCCTGCTGCCGGGGCAAGATCAGCGAGAAGTCATTCACGGACTGGGGCCGGCTTGGCAACGCACCAAGCAGGCCTGCGAAGCCGCCGTTTTTGGACATGAGCAATGCGGGGAGCCCGGCTCCGCCGGCATGGTCCCGCGTTAAGGGTTCCTGCAATGGGTGGTGGCTGCCCACGTGGGGCTGGCTGCTGAGGTGGACGTGGTTGTTCAAACCATACGGCGAATGCCCTGTCAGCGCCATAAGACTGGGTCCACCGGACAACACGCGATTTGCGTTGGAGGCAACGCCGCTGGTCAGAGAGCACGGTGGACTCGCAGAGCTGCTGGGGGCATTCCCACTGGACAGCTCCAGCGACGAAGGGCGCTCAGACACGTGGCCAGAACCAGACACGTGACCATGATCATGGTCGCCATCAGTTTCATTCGAGTAGCTCAAGTCCAAGTCCAAGTCCGCCTTGAGTGCCTCAAACTCCTGCTGCAAGTTGTAACCGACACTCTGGTTGCGCTGTGCCTGATAGTTTTCCGGCATCCCCGTGGATCCAGGGAAAGCAACATTGGCCGCCGGCGTCTCCACGGGCGGTGGAGACAAAATGATTGGCCTGCTTGAGAATTTCTCGCCCATGAAGCGAGAGCTAGAGTCCATGATTTGAGGAAAAAAGCAATGGAGAGACTCGTGAAGAGATTGCTCTTCGATATCTGGCTGTTCGTCTTTCCTGTCTTTTATTCTCAGACAATATCCTTAGTTTCCAGAATCAAGGATAGTGGAATTTATAAGTGCTGGGCAGGTTTCAGGTCCTAAGCTTTTCGTGATGTCAAACGTGTCCAGCGAGTGTAATTGGCCGACGTGTGAATGTCGTGGATCGCAGAGAATCAGCAGGTGATGTTCTTTTTTTTTTTTTTTTTACACGGGCCTCAATATTTTGCCGCACGATTTTGATATCGCAGTAGGATGTCTATACTTAGCCTTAGAGGTGGGCCCAAAGCAGCAGTGGCGGAACAATCAATGTCCTTTCACGTATTTCTGGGGATGGATGTCTGAAAAGAAAAAGATGAGAAAAACGGGCACTGATGCGCACCGCGCAAGGTGCCGGCCTAGTGTCACGTGACAAGTCATTTGGCGATGCTGTGTTTGGAGAATGCTCTGTGTGAAGGAACGCCACAGCTCGGTATTGCTGTATCTTGTCGTTTGGTGAGTTAGGCAATGAGTCGTTTCGCCTTTTTGAAAGAAACATGTTCGATCTTAGCTATGTCCCTCTTCTTAGGTTTTGAAGCCTTGTTTTTTTTTTCTGTCTGGTTTGAAGTTGTAGCGTGGCCGCGATTGGGAGCTTGATAGTTTAGCCTGGGGCTATACTGTCAGCGCTATCATCTAGTGCACATATCCTTCAGATATGCTTGCAGAATTGGAGGGAGATTCTCGAAAGCAGCAGTTGAAACACTAGAATCTACACCGGTATCCTGCGGCTTTGCATTCTCCGGCAAACAATCCGAACTACCACACAAAGTCAATGATGCAAAAACAAATGTCTACTTCGTTGTTTTGGACGGACTTTTCGGGGGCCACCGAAAACAAGTCATTTTTCCCTCAATCAAAGCTCGCTCTTCGAGTTTCGTCATTTTTCTGTGTATCTTCCTCTGGGCTGATCATGTATGTTGGTCTCTGCAAGCGGAAATATGAGTTTTTGGGTTGTAGGAAATGTCGTTGGCGTTTGACGTACTTTTTGTTTCGTCTGCTAATTCTAGGGTGTGGAATCTGAAAAGAGCTGCCTGGCACCTTTGCCTCCATGTGGAATACATCTGCGCTCCGCAAAACCTCTTAATTGAAGTATTCGGATTTCGCTGATTTACTGTAGTTAGGTATCAAACTTGACTGGGTTGAACTGGTGAATACCCAAATCTCAAAGAGAAAACACAATCAGCGTATTCAAAAATCACAGAAAGGTATTTTCCACAATAAGAAATCAAATCAACCGGTTGATATCGAAAGAAAATTTCCTAATGGCCAATAAATTCATGACTAGTGTTTTTGGTGTTCTTTTTTCATATGTTGTTGTCATTTTTATCTTTGAAGAATTGACACCCCTTCGATGCTTATTGGATTGGGCATTTTTGTGGCAATAGAATTGACCTCTTAGTAGCAAGTCATACTACAAAGATGACAAAACTATGGCAGAAATTGTAATAAGAGCAGGTATGAACGAACAATGAATGTGATCAGATGTAAATACATATAGGGACAAATACGCGAGACGAATCGACGAGTTGCCATACGATACTGCTTTGATGTGAATAGGAACTGCAGGCACAATTTGGATCTTTAATCTCGCATGCTTCATGACACATTTGAACCACGAATCCTACTGTGACTTCCCGCTAAAGAGACTTAATCTATCAATATATAAACGACACCGTGGTGCCAATGCAAAGACAGACACGCTCGTGCTGGAGCGTGCCTCGGTTATGGTGAGTAAAAACTCGATATGCAATGAAAGTAGTTCTGCAGCCACTCAGGCCTGGGAGTCAGCGCGGATCTGCGCAGCACGGTCCAACCAAAACTGTTTGTTCTCCTCCATAATCTCGGAAGTGTACTGCAAGCCCGGGAAGTGCTCCGCTATGCTTTTGAACAAGCCCTCTGCGAACGTTTGGATAAAAAATAGCTGACCCTTGTAGATGTCTGGGTACAAGGAGAGAATGTCATCCAATTCTGAGGGTAAGCACGGATAATGTACGTCAGCGATAGCAGTCGGGTCTTCTTTTACCGCTTGCTCTAGAACCTCGACCTCGGAAAACTCGTGCGAGAGCACCAGCGCCCACTGCGCGGAAACACGAAGCGGCCGCGTGACGTTGGAGATGTCGGCACATTTGATGAGCAAGGAGCAGATCAACTTGACGCGTTCCGACGACAGCGCAGCGGCACCAAGGTCCATGCTTTTGAGCTTGCTCACGTATTCAAAATGCTCCGCCATATCCGTGGCGATGATGCTGTTGACGACGAGAGTCTTTAGCGAGAGCAGTTCTTGGTCGTGCGGGCTCGACTCTGCGGTCAAGAGACTCGGCCAGTTCACGCTAAGAATCTTGTTGACAAATACTGTGGCGTGGAACAGTTCTAGCACCGAGCGGTCGCAAAAGAGCTGTGCCGTGGGAGACGCGTGCTTGATCATGAATGCATTGGTCACACCTGGGTGGCCGACATCGTGGCCCAAGGCGGCAACCAAGAGACCAAGATTTTGGAGCGGGTTCAAGAAAGGGACGGCCTTGGGCTGAGGCGACCCATTCTGCAGCGACCCGGCTCCAATGGGCACGAGGCTGGCAGAGGCCACCGTCGGTGTTCTATCTAGGTGATACTCCGTGCCTGCAGCCCGAGGGTCACGTTGAAGCTGCTCAAACTCAGGCAAGCAGTTGAGCCTAATGAGGAAATGGAAACACGCCTGGAGGACGTCCACCGCGTGGCGGAAGTTGTGGAAAGAGTTGCCGCTCTTGTACGTGTCTCTCACCATGAACACGAGCGCCAAGAGGGCGTTGTGCGAGGGCACCTCGAGCCCTGCGGCGCCCGCTGGAGCGCGGCACTTCACATGGACTAGCGCAAAGTCCAACATCAAGTATACGCAGTACACCAAATCGTCGTATGAGAGCTCGTGGGCTGGGAATGACCAGTGTCCCACGACATGGCAGAGCTGACGGCGCCGCGTGTCGTCGACTGTGGGCATCAACTGGCCAAAGTCCACCAGCCTCAACACGGCGTTATTCAACGCCACAACCTGCTGCTTGGTGGAACGCGAGATGTTGGCGTGGCGGTCTATAAGAAAAGACATTGTGGCAACGATTTCGGAGATGCGGATATGCTCGTTGCCCGCGCAGGACAGGTACGAATCGTTAATGTTTGTGCCCGTGCCTGTCCACGTGGCGACACGCGACACGCGTGATTTCACGAGCCGCTCGATCTTCAGAATTGCCGCGTTGAGCTCCGCTACGGTTTTCTCGTTGCGCATGTCGTCAGTCGATACCACAACCAAGTTCATGTGGCTGAAGAAATACCGGAGGAGAAGCACGCGGTCGTCGAAGGAAAGTGTATCTAGCTCCGAGCACAGCAGCGCAGGAGCTGCAGCAGGAAGCTTGCAGGTGACGTTCAAAACCACCACTGTTACGTTGCTAATGTCGTGTTCCTCGCTGCCTCTGCGGAAGAATGTCTTGAGCAATGGAGCCAACGCGGTGAGATGCCGTGTTTTCGAAGCGTGGATCACATGTGGCATCTGGAAAGTGTGCTCGGGCGATACATAGAAAACTTCGGCCATAACGAATGGACGAATAAGCAAAGCTGAACGAGGTGCAGCCGATGTTCAACCGGTCAAAGTCAAAGTAGGAAGCCTAAAAGGGATCGAGCAAAATAGGTATCAAGCAGCCTGTTCAGTGGGTTCCAGAAATACGCCCGGGGCTAACCTTAGGGTTGAACAAGAGAAACCTGGTGTAGATGGTGGATCAATTGAAGTTTCGACCTGAGTAGTGAAACTGGCGGAACTACGCTCAAGATAACTCGTGGAGTTCCGAGGTTTGCGCGCTGGAACAAGTTTTGTTCGAGATTGTAAAGCCAGTAGCCTGTGACTTCTGGTTTTCCGGCGTCGGCGGTGGGTTCTAGTAGATACACCACCAATCAGAAATGTGCTTCAGAACTAAACTCTTCAAGATTTAGCAATTTAGAAGAAACTTGAAAATCCCAGTACTATTGTGGTATCGGCGAGGCTGGCGGCCAGAATATCAGGCTCTACCACAGTCTCAGATCACGAGGTCTGGTTATGTTGCTGACGCTTGGGAGGTTGCGGGCAAAAGTCGGGGATATCTTGCTTGAGATTGAGACGATTGATTGAATCAATCAGACACAAAAAAAATGCAAGAGAATGACAGTCGTGTGTCTGGTGAACTCTTTTATTTTTGGGTGTTCTCGACTGGGACAGAGGCTCAACGAGTCACTCGAATAGTGTGTGTGTGGGGACAATACAAATGTATAGGAGAACAATACAATGCTGGCACGTGATTGACCCGTAAGCAGGAAAGACGCTTGGATGCAATATATAAGAACCGAGCTCAGAAGATGGACTCGAAACCTTGGGTATGCCGTGTTTAGAAGTCAAAAAAAAGCCTTTGTTTGGCAACTATAGATAATGCCTGAATGACCGGGCTCTTCGCTCGAGCGCAAAACAACCTTGCGCCCTGCAGATAAAGACAGGAAAAAAAGAAATTCACAGAATTGCTCGGGTATTTTTTGCATACTCCTGCCGAGCGCAGGGCCCACGTCACGTGGCAGTGTAGCCAGCCCTGGTGCTGCCACGTCCGTATCAAACAAAAGAAAAAAAAAAACATGTGGGATTAAAAGCTGCAAAGGCGTCGGCCACCTCATCATCAGAGGCGTTCTCAAAACATGCTACTATCTCTTAGTCAGTGCAGTCAGGAATTAGAGTATCCCTGTTCAAATCCAGGGCTTGGGATCACGCAATAACTAGCGCAGATTTCCTCGGGAAAGTTTTTTTTTTCTTTTTTTCTAGATTCCTTTGGAGGCTTGTAATCGTTCCACCCAATCATGTTCCAAATGTGCACGAGGACTTTTCCAAATTGTACGGCGCACTGCAATAGATACCAGCCTGCACCTATTGGCATGTCGGGCCCGACCCCTAAAACAATATAATCTTTTCAGCCGCGATATGCTGGACGGGTAAAAGTGCTTGAAGACTTGTGCACCCTGCATGACTTCCGTTAAGTTTACCCACGAGTGCTCTGTTTTTCTCGTGGCCATATACGAAGCGTTTTGGTTTTCCGTAAATCCTTGTTTAGTCATCTGAGCTAGTTCCATGCATGCTCACTCTTTTGCAGGTTTCGAAAAGTGCCACTTACATGGCCCATAGATCGATGAGGCCTGGAACTACTTGTGCATTGTTTTTTTGCGTGTTAGATGTCCTGATTAGGACGCATTCTTCCATAGATTGGTTAAAGTTTTGAACAGGCGAAGATTTTGTCTATTGTGTCTGTTGTACAATCGTTCACAAGTGCACTAGAGCTTCACCTAGACCGGCCTATACCGGGAAGCCTGCCGACTGGAACATGCGATATCAAGATTAGAGTAGCTGCGCCTCTAGGCGTGCTTGGCAGTGATTGATAAGGATTGAGCAAATTTCTCAGAAAATGTGGACCTAATACGGACCTGTATCAGCGGCCCGTCATTAATCAAATAGAAGAAATCATGAAAGTGATACACCATGTCACCCGCTCCCAAGAACAGTGTCTTTTGGGGAGTGGGGCATGATATTCACTGACGGGATTCTAGAACCCTTTGATAGAGGGGCTCTGGAATATCTCATAGAATCCGCGAAGGTTTTCAAGAATTGAAACAGACTTGAGGTCCGTTACAAAAGAGGAGCCAACGTGCAAACATGCAGTGGCCCCTCCATGGACTGTTCCTTGGATTACGTGGTGCTGTCCGTTTCACAAATTATCGTGTATTTGCTGGTTTATGAGTCATTTCTTTCCATTGACAATGACTCGCTTCTACCCAGATGCACGCGGTACGCATCGACTGAACTATTCCCGCTTATCCGAAACAGATCTCATTGTCTCTTTTCTAGAATTCCAAATTGTATTTGGGACGACAATTGGACGCGAGGTTACAACCAAGTGCTGAATATTGATTCAGCCTCGAGTTAATAAAATATGTGCTGTCCTAAGAGCACCAAGCAAGAAGACAAGCTCACATACGGTTGTCCTTGCCCCAACCGCTTTACCCCCACATAGTTGTTCTGCATTTACTCCGAGATTCGTTCCGTATCTCGGGTTCATCGGCTGTTTATTGTACTTGCACACTGGTGTTTCAGTCTACATATTGCACATGGACACTATACAGTTTCGTACGTTCACCCCTATCATACGGAGGGAGATGCGGTATAGATGCATTTGCTGTATCACTGGAACCATGCGTGTAACAACGCGCTGAAAATATCATTAATGGCAGCGGCCTTCTGATTCAACAGCTTGAATGACGAATGCTTTGCAAGAACACCAGGCCTTGGTTTGGAACAAACCTCTAATTGTTTTTTTGTATATTGTCTTTTTTTCACAGCCTTTGGTTTTATGAGGCGAGAAAAAATGTTTGATCAAAAAAGTGGCCCATACAGCTTGGCGCAAGAAGCATTCATCATTTTCAGTTTGATTTTCAGCTGAAATTACACACATAATACAGATCAAGCGGTAACATGATGAAAGAGAACTTCAACCTTCCAAAGAGACCATGATTTTGCTTCAAAAACTACATTTTCGATGATTTTCTCCTTCAACATCAAAGTGGAGAGACAGACTATTCAAATTCTAAGAGGATGTGAAGAACATATTACATTCACGGTTTGGATTCAACAACGTGGGGATCAGTCCTGTTTACCGACGGTGTTGGTGATGATTGCCTAGTAACTTCTTTCCTATTTCCAGGTACCCAATCTCAAGCATTGAAGTAATTTTTATCCAGCACGCATAGTCATTTCGAAAAGAAAAGAGCAGTGATTTTGAAATTCATGTGACAGGTCAAAGGTATGTACCACGAGAGACAGAAAGCTATTTCGTCCGCACATTCTCGCCAAGACATTTTTCAACACGAAAGTTATCGATATACTTTCTTCGAAGAGTCAATGCTTTCAACATACATTTCTCAATAAAGATGTGAATTATTCATAATGGAAGCTTCAAAGTCATACGTTTAAGATTTTTGCTTCACTGCATGCTAAGAACTAGGTTGGAACTTGAATGTTCCTTTCAAATCTAAAATCCAAAATATTTGTTTTGTTTCAAAAGTGCTTCGGAAAAACGGGTTTCATAATGCAGCCCATCCTTCAATACACAAAACTAGATAGAAGAGTATAGGCACAATCTTACGCAACTACTACCAAACCCCAGACAGGCGTGCAATTACTGGAAAATAATGTCCAGGGTAGTTTATCTCATCTGTCTAAAACTATACATCCAGTGACCAAACCGGCATTATACAGGTTGAGTTATTCTGAACATAAATCGACAGCTGATTATTTCTAAGATCAATAAAAGAAGCACATGTGTGTACTGTCGAACTAGCGTGTTTTGACTTCCCCATCACAACATCCATTCGTTTTGGCTTTCATGTGATGTTTTTGCCTCGCGTCTGGACCAGAGGATTAGAAATTTGCTTGCCACATACAAAGCATGTTGTATGATCGATGGGATTTTTTTTAAAAAAGAGCCATTTGTCGTCTCGAAATTTGTTCTGACTCAAAAAAATTGAATTCACCGTAAGTTTCGTATTTCCTACATATCCTGGTCGACGGTTTGGTTTTGCTCGCGACAACTTTGTAGGTGCCGTTTAATGTGTCGATCAACACTTTGTTGTGTTTTGATAACATCACGAGTGATAGTGGTAATCTTTTGCCGAGAAGTACTCTCCTGAATTATATGTCTTTTCCGCTGCTTTGTGGTACCTCTCATTTGTTGGCGATGCAGACACTTCTCGAGCATGTTCATCTCAAGGCGAATTTTCTTGAACAAAACTTTTGGCAATTCTGCGACGGCTCAATTGCAATCTGTCGCTACCGTCTCATATCCACGAGCAGTCTTGTCAAAGAAAAGCAGTTTCAAGGTTCTAGGGGCGCCCACCCACAACCATGTACGCAGCAAGCACGAGCGCAACGGCGGCCAGTACTGCCACAAGGTACCGCATGCGGCGCTGGCGGACCATGAGATCGTGGGCCTCGAACCGAGCAGATACTTGTTCCAAGACGGCGATCCGATCAGCAATACGAGTCTCCAACACGCGGCGACTGTCGGCCATGCGGATCTTCGCCGCTTCGACGCGCGCAGACAAGCCCCCCAAGAGCTCGCGCAACTGGGCGACTTTTGCCATGCTCCGCTGCGTTTGTTCGTGATATACGGTCTTTGCGCCCGCGATGTTCTTGTCTAATTCCGCGGTGATTTCGTCCACTTGCGTGCGCACGCTACGCAAGTGCTGCTCCAAGTCGCCAAGCTGCTGCTGACCACTAGGCAATGCGTCGCCGAGCCGCAGCGGTCTCTGGGCTTCGAGAATGGCCTGTGTCAAGACCGACGCGACGCGCCCGAGCTCGAAGTCCGCCTTCTGGGTATCTATGCTGAGAAGGGTGTCTGCGCACGCGTCGGGGTCCATGATGCCGTCGTCAAAGCGGGTAAAATGCACCTTCAAGCCCTCGCCCGGGGCGTCGATGCGCTTTTCGAAGGCGCTGCCAAATGTGGCCGTGCCAGGAGCCCTGCTTGCAGAGCGGGCATGCGACGGGCCCCGCGGCGAGTCTGCGGCAAGGGGCTCGGCCAACGGCCCACCGAACGCCAGCCCACCGAACGCCGACACGCGCGGCGTGCTCTTGGCGTCCATCTTGTAAAACTGCTCCACGAGCCGGTTCTGCATCGGAACGTGCTCAGGGACGCCGGGGCTGCCGCGTAACGCGCTGCCAAGGTCGCCGCCGAAGCTGCTGTTGCGCGAATGCACACCAGGGCCAATTTGAGGCGAGCTTCCAGGCAGACGGCCGAGTCCGGGGCGCACAGGTGGCGTGCTGGTGTTGCCTACAACGTCCAGGGATGCGCTGGCGCTGACTCCCTGCAGCCGCCTGCGTGGGGTCGAGAACCGATTTGCGCTTTCTGCGGTCTCCGTAGCGCTGCCACGAGCCGCGGTAGTCTTTGGCGCATGGGTGTTCATGGTCTCTGCAACAGGTGGATCCGGGGCCAAAGAGAGGGCCCGCCGAATGTGTCTGCGCCGAATCTGCGGCGCTCTCTAGACGCTGGTCGGGGTGCCGGACACAGGAAGGGGGGGGGGGGGGGGTGAAAGGTGGCGGTCTGGGCTCGTTTCGAGCGTTTGGCAGCGTGCTTTTCGTGCACTCGGAAAGGCGATGGTGGGTGCTGAATGGTAATTCCGAGTGCCCAAGAGTGTTGGCGATAAGATGCGCGCATAGGCGCGGGCTTGAATCCGGGGAAGCGCGCAGATTTGCGTGGCATGAGGGAGGGCATAGCACTAGCAGGTTTTTTTTTTTGTTTGTTTCTGGGGAGGTGGGATGAAGAAACATGGAGGAGAGGGGAGGGGGGGGGATGGGAAAGAGGAAAGTGGGGAATATACAAAAGATAGGTCGAAGGCGAACGAATAAAAAAATAGTAATATTAATAAAGAAACAGAACTCCCATGAGTTGACCGGAGGGACGGTGATGGAAGAGAAGAAGAAGAGTATGTGAGGATAAATATAACTATGTAGTGGACATATATGAGGGGGGGGAGTCGAAGTGTGGTGGGGGCGGCGGGCAGAAGTACAAAAGGAGGAAGAAGGAGAAAGAAAAAGGGCGTGAGGCGAAACAATATAAAACGGGAACGAAGCCGCCATTTTCATGGCCCCAGGCCATGCGGCTGTCAACGCTTACCTTCGAGTGAGCATGTGCTCTCCAGAGCCCCAACCGCCTTGGGAACAACCTCACCATCAGTTACCGCAATGTCTGCCCGGCAATGGTGGAGACAACGCTATACGGGGCTGTTTTATAGGTCAATGTCAATTGCTCATTGTCGGAGAACCCTGGCGTCATGGAAATTGGACTGCGCATGGAAACCGGGGCTCGGACTCAATTCTCAAATGACTGTGAATCGGCATAGCACTTGAGTTGTGGCTGTAGACGAGACACGTGCGTCTGCATCAATTGGGACCTTCTCAGTATATTAACACCAGCGTCTGGACATGTGGCTGGACAATGTCCCAGGGATATCCGCCCATATGTTCGAGAGAGTGCGTATTCCTGATACCAAGCATTTTTATAGCACTTGACTTTGCATAGAAACGTTCCAAATGTGTAATTGATCCGTATGCTCTCAAGGTGAAGCTTTTTATTGTGATCCAACGACCATGCCTTGCAATTAGCTGCGCCTTTGAACCCAAAATTCCAACTATCCACAGGCCCGCCTTTTCCACAAAGTCATAGAGTAAGCAGTGAACACCTTCGCCGGGACCCCTCTTAATTCAGGCATCCCAACAGCCGTTATATTTATCAGTGCCTTTGAAGCGATACGCCGAATACATCTACCCCAGGAAGCTGCAACCACCGATAGTATTGGTTGCGCCTCACATTCGAAGTCGTTTCGAAAATCATCATCTCCTCTGATAGTCCCGAATTCTTTCCATTTCGCAACAATGATTGCAGTCAAAAGTTTAGGAGACACTTTGTTAGTTTGCGAAGCTCTATGGAAACTAGCTCGCATCTAATGACCCAGCAAAGAACAATATGGGATAGTGGACTTTTGTATGGTCTATTCTTGCGGCAATCCATTGCGTTCCCTACTTAGTGCGAAAGTCATTTCTTGTCATTATTTACTGAATCTTTCTGTTTAATTAGGCTGCAGACCCACGGCCTCCAGCTCCAGAGGTGATGAGGTCTAAAGTCTCCTCGCTCAACTCAATCTCCGGCAACTTTTTACCCCCAGCTGAAGGCTCAGGCAAAAACCCAATTTTCACCAAGTAGCTGATGTACACGCCAACAGTATTTTCTTCCACACCCTTACCTGCGCTAACATCCTCATTGGTCAACGCAACATCCGCCTTCAAAGACTTGACAGTGTTTTCGTCGTCCAACTCAGGAGCTTTCGTATCCTGAGGCAAGTTGTCCAAGACAAAATGCAACAAAGGAAACAATGCAGAGCTTTTGGACTCCTCCACAACAAATGTCTCCAAGGATGATCTCCAATCAGGGTAGTCTTCGCGCTCAACGTTGTATCCATAATTCTTCATGCTACCCACAAACTGGTTAAATGTGATTCTAGGATGTCCAGTTACATGTGCCACAGACAAGTAGTCTTGCTGCGGAGGGTGCAAGGCAGTAGCCACCACAACTCGTGCCACATGATCAACTGGAACCATGTTGATGGTGTTCGTTATATTGGGGTATTGACCCAACTCCGCACATCCCTTCAAGAATCTCAATAAAAAGTCGTCAGTATTGGAAGCACCAGTCTTGGAGAAGCCAGTCACGTATCCAGGTCTCGTGATGCATCCCTTCAAACCTCTTTCACCCGCTTTTCTTGCCAAGTACTCTGCTGCCCACTTAGACTGTCCATATCCAGTACCTAAGCCGCTGGCGGATCCCATCAAATCGTCGGCCTCGGAAATCCCGGCAAAGCCTCTGGAAGTTAGCTCATCAGACGCATTAAAGAAGTAGTCAGTGTCAAGTGTAGATGTGGAAGACACAAAGGAAAAATACTTGGCCTTGCCTATGCCACACAAGTTGATCACGTTAATTGTACTGATCACATTGGCATCTCTCAAGGTGGCATAAGGGTAAACCCAGTGGACCATGGCACCGTTGTGAATAATGACGTCTACTGAGTCAGCCAACAGAGTCCAGGAGGCATCGTCCATGCCAAACTGTGGCTTAGCCAAATCACCCAACACGACCTCGATATGCTCGGCCCACTCTTCCTTCCAAATCCCAAAGGTCTTTCCGGTCTTACGAAGTCTCTCAAAACCCGCTTCCTCAGAAGATGCCCTGACATGTGCATATATCTTGAAATTTGCATCACGACATTCCAAAAGATCTCTGACAATAAAAGACCCAAGAAAACCCGTGACACCAGTGACGAACACATTGACAGTTTTGGAGAAGTCCAAGGACTCCAATGAAGGGTATTCTTTTAACAAAGCAGAAGAGACGAGTTTTTTAGCATCATCGGAATAGGATTGGGAAGTGTCAATCTCTGTCTCGACGGCGGTGTTCGTTCCATCAGCCAACTCGGTCACGTCTCCCTTTATGAAATTTCCAACTTCCCTGGCAAAGGCCTCGAGGGTTGGATTCTTAAAGATCACTCCAAGAGGCACATCAACGTTCAATTTTTTTCTCAACTCAAAAATCATCCTCGTTCCCAAAATGGAATGACCTCCCAAGTCAAAGAAGGAATCATCTCTGGCAATCGTAGGTGGTTTATTCGGCAATACGTCAAACCACAAATCACGCACGACAATCTCTAACTCTGAGAAAGATTGCTCATCGGCGCACGTGCCGGCTTTCGAGACTGTTAATTTCGCCACTGCCTCCAATTGAGCAGTGTCAGGGAAAGGTAACTTAGGCTTGTCGACCTTTCCATTTGGATTGAGCGGCAACTTCACGAGGGGCACAATAATCGTAGGGATAGCATAAGAGGCCAATCTCTTCTTTAAATGCTTTTTGATGTCTCTGATTAAAGGCCCATATGTGGCCAAGCCATTAACGATGGGATCGTCGGACTCCTGGATGTCATCCTTCAACTCGCGCAAGTCAGCGCAGTCTCTTGGGACTATGTACGAGATCAAAGTCTGCTCCTCGTTTTTGTCTTTACGCACGAGTGTAATGTTCTCTCTCACCAATGAGTGCTGGGACAAGTGAGTGTCGATCTCTCCCAACTCGATACGGAAACCGCGGATCTTGACCTGATCATCTGCACGACCGCAGCACTCGACATTGCCATCGGGTAAGTAACGACCCAAGTCACCAGTACGGTACAAACGGTCACGAGGCCCAGACCACGCAGCCTCTCGCCACGCAGCCTCGTCGGGCCGAGCATTTTCTTTATCCTTGGCGATCCAGTGCTCTGGGTCAACATACCAGTTGGTGACGAACTTCTCCTTGTTCAAGTCTGGCAAACCACGATAGCCCTCAGCCAATCCTGCAGCACGCACGTATATTTCACCAATCTCGCCCACACCACAAGTTTGCGAGCGGTCGTTTCGGTTGACAACCAAAAGTTGTACGTTGTGCATACCAGTGCCGGCGGGCATCACGTCCTTGAGATTTTTCAAGGCATTGGCGTCCGCAGCACGGCTTGGGATTTCGAAGTAAGACACCGCACGCTGCGTTTCTGTGGTACCGTACATGTTGACGATGGCAACATTTTCAGCCAATGTCTGCAAGCGAAGGCAGTCACGCTTTGTTAAAACGTCACCCACAAAGAACGCGTGGTGCAATGAAGGAATGGGCGTGGCCGCCTGCGCGCTTAACAACTGGCCCATGGCAGGCGTCAAGTGAGTCACAGTGGCACCGTGTTCTGCCATCCAATCGGCTAACTTGCCCGGTGTGCCTATGTCATCTGCGGTGGGCACCAATAACTGTGCACCGAGGAACAACGGCGTGAACATATCGCGCTGGATAGGGTCGTGCGCGATACCCGACAACATAGTGAACTTATCGTTGGATGATAAGCCGAAACGCTGGGCCATCCAAGGGAAGTAATAAGCCAACGAGTAGTGACGACCCAAGACACCTTTAGGAATTCCCTCTGATCCTGAAGTAAAGGACAAAGTTGGGTTATTGTCGGGGCCAACGACGACGCCAGTTGGGGTATCCTTATATTGCTGGAACTCGGCCAAACAGTCCCCGGATTCGCCAGCCAAAGCGCCACCCACCAACTCGCCGTCATCCTGAATCTTAAGCTGTGGGATCGTCGAGATTACGCGTAAATCGCTGGAGATGTAATCTTTCACCAATGGGTCCAATACGCCCGCCTTTTCCAAACCAATTAAGCCCAGCGGCTTTGCAACAGAAAAGTAGATGTTCTGTCTCGCAGGAGGGTACGCTGGGTCAATAACGGAAAACGTGGCACCGGCCTTAAGGACACCCATGACTGCGACCATCAAGTCGACGCCACGGTATGCGTAGATCATCACGATGTCGCCCTTGCGGATGCCCGTATGCTTCAAGTAGTTACCCACGATGTTCGAGGCCTGATTGATCTGTCTGTACGAGAACGTGCGGGTCTTGGACGCCGCATCTAAGAACGAGCGCGTCTCTACAACACAATCTCTATCTGGATGGGCCAAAGCGTTTGCCAGAAAAATGTCCTGAATAGCTCCGCGGAAGCCGGCCCAGTCCAAGTCCAAGGTAGGATCTGGCAACAGTGCCCGCTGCAGCGGCGTTGCCAACGGCACGTGCGTGATTGGAACTTGCGGGTTTGCAGCCACGTGTTCGCAGAACTGCGCGAGCTGCTCTGCAAAGACGGTAATGCGCTCGGACTTGTAGAGCAACGAGTTGTAGTAGACGTGGAACTCGCCCGTTTCGGGCGTGTAGAACACGGCCAAATCGCGCACGGAGCCCTCGACGGATGTCTCCAACTTCTGAGAGGCCCGCGCGTGCTGGAACGAGACCTTGAAGAGCGGCGGCGCCAGATCGAGCTTCTTTTCCAGCTTGATGGCACGTGCAATGTCGTCCAAGTTGTGGTAGTCGATCTTGCGGCTGTTGGCGGCGTGCTCAGCGCGCACGCGGGCCGCCAAGTCGGCAAAGGACATTGCCGCGTCGACCGCCACACGCACAATGAACGGCTCGCCGCCGCTGCCGGCGTCTGTGGCAACAATCACGTCCTCGTCGCCGGAAAGCCGGTACACTAACGCAGCGAACGCCGCCACGCCGGTGACAAAGTCAGGGGCATGCGCGACCGAGAAGCGCGTGGTGGCCTCCACCAGTCTGCTGTTCAATGGCCTTAAAAAATCATGGGGCAACACCAGCAACGTTGGCGTGTCCAAGTACTTGACCCAGAAATCTAGCATCTCGATATGAATTTTTTCTTTTCTTTTTCGTTCAATGTGTCTGGTTCTTAGCAGAAAGAGAAAAAAAACGTTGATCGTAGGCTCCAGACAAAAAAGGTGTCGATTTGGTGCTTCTGTCAAACTGGCGCGTGGTGTCTGAAATGATGTTCCAATGGCCAGAGGAAAAGAAGAAGGTGTAGATCGGTGCGCGCCGGCGTTTTTGAGCGAGCGTATTTTCGGGAGGTTATGAGACCCTCTGACTCAAGGCGCGGACCGGCTGGGGCACCGTAGATATGACTCACCTCACGTGTCGATAAGCTGGTGCCGCGCCACACAGGAACAGTTGGGCGGAGGGCAGAACTGGTATTGGCGGGCCAGAGCAGCGGGGAATACATGGGCTTTGCGAGCGAACAGCACCCAGATGCGCACGGGGATACGGGCGGGTTGGGGTCCGCGGGGCATGCCTTTAGCAAATCACGGGGGAATGGCATACTTGTGATGCCCTGGTACCATGTTGGTGGGTCAGGCGCGCATGAGGCGATTCCACCTTTATACTGGATTATTAGCACGGTGAGGCTCGGAGTGGATATTCTTTCATACAAGACTGTTTTGATTGGACTGTTTTGATGAGAGACTATTTTGATGAGAGACTATTTTAATGAGAGACTATTCTAATGAGAGACTACTTGATGAGAGACTGCCTTCATTAGAGACCGTTGCAAGAAAGAGGCGGGCTGACTTCCAAGCCTCACGTCCAGGCTTGTGGGCTGGAGCATCTGTCAGACATCTAGATGCAGAGCCAAGAACAACAGAAGATCGATTCAACAACAGCTGGAGCTTCTCAAGAAACAAGAGGAGCACGTCTTCCCAACGTGGGACCCTCATGAACGCAATCCGCATTGATCTTGCACCCTGGAACACCCAGAACGTTTCAGGATATATGCCTTAGTTTTGAGTGGCCATCAACGCCTCTTGTTTCGGGGAGATAGTTTTCCCGTGTTTATCTATATTCGGGTGTTCTCGATTGACGTTGAAGAGTACACCACTCATTGCTCTGGGCCCCGAGGCATTCTATATTTCTCTACATCATAACGAATAAACACTTGCCCGATTTCAGAGGGCCAAATTCTAGAATTTCACGACAGAGGGGAGTTCGAGAAATGCATTTCGCGAAACAAAGCAGACGTAAAGATCATGCCTCGTGGTGTGTGGCACGTTGAGTGATTACTTGTCCGCAATTCCAGCCTGGAAATAGAGATAAATCTCCGATGCTTGTGCCATTTCGGTATTTCATACACATATTAATACAAGAGACGCCCGAGCATAGAGGTTCAGTCTACACCACATGATGCCGAAAAAACATCAGGATGGAATACCATGTTTAGCTGTGCTATGCTTCAGCAGGCAATGTTCTATGAGGAACAAATGCGTTGATCCATCGACACAGGTCTTCGATCGAGCAAGACAAAAAAAAAGCGTCTATTCGTGAGTATCCAGAATCAGTTCATAAACAAGAACTGAAGATCGTCTGGCGTCAATCTGTTCACTGCTGCGTCGTCTGAGTTGATGGTGGCGTGAATCATGTTCGCCTTCTTCTCCTGAAGCTCGATGATCTTCAGCTCGATACTGTCCTCAATGCAAAACCTTGTGATCCTGATTGGCCGCTTTTGACCAATGCGGTGCACGCGGTCCATGGACTGCCACTCAACACTCGGGTTCCACCACGGGTCCATCAAGAAGACCTGGGACGCCTCGCACAAATTCAACGCCACACCACCCGCCTTCAACGAGACGAGGAAAATCTCAACCAGTGTATTCTCCATAAAGTGGCGGATGGTGTTGTCACGCTGCTGTGGCGACATCAGCCCCAGAAGCTTTGTAGTCTCAAAGCCGGCCTTCTTTAGGCGCCATTCGATAAGGTCCAACATGGATGTGAACTGCAGGAACACAATCAGCTTGATTGTGTGCTTGTCTGAGCGTAGTTTGTAAAGCTCCTCGACGAGCGCCTCGATCTTGGTGGACAGCCGCCAACCGCCGCCGTGCGTGCCCAATTGGATGCGGTTAACAATCAGGCCTTTCGTGAAGAGCGCCTCATCAACCTCTAGGGCCGGCTGCAGTAAGTCGATTGCAAGCCCAATATGGCACACGGGGCACTGGAGGTTTTTTTGTTCTCCCAGAAAGCTTTCCGTATACTCGCGGATGCACATGCGGCAGAAGCGGTGGCGGCACTTTGACTCGATGGGCTCTTCTGCCTCGTCGTCGCAGATCTGGCACATAATGACACCATCCACTTCCTGGGCCACGGCGTTGGTGCCGATCCGTTTAAGCACCAAGTCTGGGTGGTCTGCGAGCTGGCGCATGCGGGTGATCAAGGTGAAAATGTTGGCGTAGTTGTTAAGCACCACGCCCTCGGCCACGTAGTCGTTGAACTGCCGCTTCAGGTCGCTGTACAAGGACAGGTACAAGTCCTTCTCCTCGGCGTTGAACACGTCCTTGCGGATCTCGACAATCCGTGGCGGCAAGCCCAAGTCATCGGCACGCTCGACCTTCGTGCGGCGCAACATGACGTTGCTCAAGAGCAAGCGGATGTGCTGGAACGACGTGAGCCCGTCGCCCTGGATGCCGTGCTTCTGGATGTTCTTCAACATGAAGTGATTGAAGAAGTTCGTGTGCAACATTGGTGTGTGCCCACACTGGTCGCAGTGGCGCCAGTCGGAGAACTTCCACTCGCTCGAGGAGCAGTCGCACTTTGTACAGAAGTACTTGTAGAATGGGTCGAGCTTCATGAACCGAATCAACGAGTACATCTCACCGATGCGGTTCTGGAGCGGCGTGCCGGTCAAGCACCAGCGTTTCTGGCACCGGAGCTCGTTGGCGGCCTTGGCCGTGCCGCTGGTGCGGTCTTTGATGTTGTGGGCCTCGTCCAACACCACGCGGTGGAACGCCACTGCGTGCAACGGCGACTTCTGCTTCACCACGCCGTCCTTGCGCTTGAATCCGTACCGCTCCTTGCGGTACACGCTCTCGAGCACGGAGTACGACGTGAGAATGACGTCGTACTCCTCAAGCTGCGCGCGCGTGGTGGCACGGTTCGCGCCATGGAACAATAACACCTTCAATTTTCCGGGCTTCGTGTGGTTCTCGATCTCGTGTTTCCACTGCATGAGCGCCACTGTGGGGCCGACCACCAAGTTGGGCCGCTTCGCCAAGTCGTGCATGAACAACGCAATCGTCTGGATCGTCTTGCCCATTCCCATTTCGTCTGCCAAGACCCCGCCCGCGAACTCGCCCTCCTCCTGCTTTATGAGCCAGTTGAGACCCTCGAGCTGAAACGGGAGCAACCGCACGTTCATGTCGGGCGGCTGCGCCGCGCGCTCGACCGCCACTTTCTCCACCAGCTGGAGGTACGGGAACACGTCCTTAAGCTCTGGGTGCTGCTCGTACAACTTGTTCGTGACGCGCGTGAAGTACGGCACCTTCACCTTGGGCTCCTTCTTCTTGCGCGGCTTCGCCTTCTTTTTGCTTGGCGGGTCTGCCGAGAGCATCTGGTCGGGCTCCTCGTCGGAGAGGGTGATGGCCGTCTGGCGACTGCCGCCGGCACGTGCACGTGCCAGTGCCACGATCGAAACGTCGGCGTCCGCACCGCGCGCGGGCTCCTCGTCAGAGGGCGGCGCGTGGGCATCGTCGTCGCGATAGTCCTCGTCATCGTTGTCGTCGTTGTCCGGTTTCACCCGCAGCCTCGTTGCGGGTCTGGCGCGTTTTGCCGCCGTCGGGCGTCCCGGGGCGCGCCGCCCGCGCTTGGCACCCGAGCGGGGGTAGCTGGCGGCACGCTCCTCGCCGTCAGAGACAACCCCAGCGAGATCGTTGCCTTCAAGCACTTTCTCATCATACGACGCCACGGCTTTCGCACGCCGCGGCTTGCGCCGAGGCCTGCGGTCCGGGTCGTCGATTATAAAGCCGCCCGCGCCAAGCGTGGCGTCCGAATTGCAGGTACTTGTGGCATCTGCAGCGTCTTGACTTGGGCCACTCGATTTCCGAGGTTCGTCTTTAGTCATGGTGGCGGGCCGCTGGGTGGGGGAAGCAGGCGGGAGATTGGAGATTGGCGTTTGGCGCTGTTAAAGTATCTTCGATAGATGACACCGTTAAAAGAAAGAGAAAAAAAAGACCTGGGCCCCAAGTCGGGTATGATGTGAAAAGAAGAAGCGGTAGCGAGTGGTGCCAGAGATGAGATGGCGATAAGTACGACTGCGAAATGCGCAACGGCTAAAGTGAGCAACAATAGCGGTGGCAAAACGCGCACGGGCATGGGGTGCTCTCTTGGTGCATATTCGCTACACGGCTATCAGAGACAATTGTAATAGCTTCATGTTGATTCTATCCAGCTATCAGGGTGCAACCAGAGACTATCAGCTTCCTGTCGTATGCGTCTCCTTCAAGTAATCTACTTGAGAAGCTCCGTGCTGTTGAATTGTGGGTCGCTAATAGATCGCAGATGCGCTTATTTCAAATGATGGTCTCCAGATTGATGGGTCTTGAGCCTCAAGAATCATGCGCCCAATGAATAGGCGTTGCCAATTGCTTCTCCTTCCCTGGCATCATATGGCAGTAGACTTGGAGGGTAGATTCCACAACCCGTAAACTATGTGGCGGGGCAGAATCATCATCGTTTTCCATGGCCCTTGAGCTGTCGTGCACATCATGTGTGTTGTTGGTGTCACAGAGACTTTGAAGGTAGATTCATTGCATCGAACAGTACGGATGCATGGCCCAAGACACATGTCATCTACGTAGTTTCGGGCGCTTTGGATGCTTGTGACTCCACGTGCATTCCCAGCCCAACCTTCCGCCTCCTCGTTTGTCAATGGTACTTGCGCTTTGCTTTTTCACCCCGAAACCAAAGACTCGTGAGCCCAACCCAGCAATGGCCCGAAGCAGCAAACATCGACTGTAGGGCAAAGCATGCATCCCCAGAGTGCATTCGGCTGATACGTAGGGGAAAGTAGTACTATACGTTGGACCAATTCGTGTACATGCCAAGCAACGCATACATGTTGAGAGCCTTGGACAAGGCTGTCTCTTTTTGGGAATTGGGACATATTGCTACTTTGAAAATCCATTAGTTCCATACTTGTTGTGATTCTTGTTCTTTGCGTTTAGCTTGCTTCCATTTGAGGACCCAGCCCTCTTTTGTATGTGTATGATCATGCATATCTTTTTTTTTTTTCAAAGCACTACCACTACAAAGAAGATGCAGTCCAGCCTTGATGTGCGGGAAAAAGAAAACTAGCCCTCCTCTACAACAGCAATACTTTTGGAAACGTAAATTAATTACATGAGTAGTAATGAACACCAGCTTAGGAACGCATGGCATCTTAACGGCCACGGGAGGTGGTCTTGGTGTGTTGACCTCTGACCTTCAAGCCCCAGAAGTGTCTGATACCTCTGTGAGATCTGATCTTCTTCAATCTCTCCAAGTCATCTCTCAACTTGGACTCCATCTGGTTGGCCAAGACGTGGTAGTCCTTACCGTCAACCTGGTCCTTCTGTCTGTTCAAGAACCAGGCTGGGATCTTGTATTGGGTTGGGTTCTGCATGATGGTGACGACTCTCTCCAACTCTTCCTGGGTCAACTCACCAGCACGCTTGGTCAAGTCAATGTCAGCCTTCTTGCAGACCAAGTTAGAGTATCTTCTACCGACACCTCTGATCTTGGTCAAGGCGTACATGATCTTGATTCTGCCATCGATGTTGGTGTTCAACAAACTGAAAAGTTAGTATTCTGTATGTGAGATAGCGATGCGTGGGCCTGGTTCCTGGCACACGATGTGACATGGAAATGTACTTTGCATGTCCATGAGATGGGTTCAATTCGTGGACTTCGCATGGAGCTATGAAAAGAGTGGCCAGCTCTTCTTCGCCAGCTGCCCTGGGTCAGTCTAGCTACTGCTCAATAGCATGAGCCGTAAAACATAAGGCAGAAATCCAATCTCAAACCAGCCATGGAACACATTACAATGGAGACAGAGCAAAGATAGGCTCATTGAAACGACCGTCCGTGGATTCTTCCACGTGTTCTCTCATGGCCCGACGCATGAAATTTCGCAGGGAACATACCGCAAAATGTGTTGGAAAGATCCGTCTTCTTGAACGACTAAGGACATTTTGGATATAGAGTAGTTGGAGGAAAGGAAAGCTCGCTTTGAAAAAAGAATTTTTTTCCCATAACGCGAGGGCGAGCATCGGGGTGTCTGCAGGAAAACCGCTAACAGTGTGCGGCGGCCCGCGTGAGCGCTAGGGTTACAGCCCTAGTGTCTGAGATGCGAAAAAAAGATGGACACCCACCATGTATGTAAGATAGTATGTATGAGTGCGGTCAGAGTTATGTAAGAGTATTCATAGCACTGTTATCTTTTGGTTAAACGATTATTACACAACGAAGTTTCTCGGTATATAAATAGTTGTATTGTGTGGGAACATTCGGACCGGAGTTGCTTTCTGTTGTCTGCACTACTTTGCATTTCAAGACATGACAAGCCATAAGCGGCCTCCCAGTTTGTGTCCCAGTGGAAGGTTTCAATGTAGGTTCAAATGAGATTTTTCTGTTGTCGACATAATCTTCTGTAATTTTCTGATCCCTTAAGCCCCGTCATCCAAATTCGTTGCAAAGTGGGTCGTGCACCTGAGTCTGTATCTCGCAAGTTAATTCGAAATTAAGTGAATTAAGACCTGGATATTCCATGCATGCCCGTCTTGTGTATTTCTATTTTTCTCGAATGATATATCTATCTATTCAACGATTTCTTCACCAGCAGGAAATACATATACTGTATTGGCCTTTTCTAATCTGACAGTTAATACATACATATATCACGCACACCATAACGGATATTGAGGCAAGGCACAAGATGGCCTCTATTCGAACCCCCAATTCCACAATTTGGCTCTTGCTGCAGACTTTTCTCCATCTTCTGCTTCGTTTGGCACGTTCAAGTTCCTTGAGGTGCGTAATTCTTTCGGCTAATATTGAGTATATCCCATTCACTCAAATTGAAATCTTGCACATAGTCACCATTTGCAAAAATGATGGGGTTTGTATTGACTTCTACACAATCATTACATTTAGATTGACGGCAGGTAAGTTTTTGTCTTTAATGTACTCTGTGAACGTGTTTCTCAGCTCAAAAATAGATTCAAAGCCTGGTGGCTCAACAGTTCTATGATGCAATCTCCCCCTATTTCTATAGCCGATATGAAGGCTTTCATGGCTTTGTAGTTGAAAGAAAGAACCTAGTTGTTGTGCTAGGGATTCAATAACTGAAACAATTGCCGAGCCTAAATCGAAATAGAAAAGGCGTTTAGTTTTGACGGATGGTTCCCGTGCAATTCCATATATATTGTCAAGTTTTGAGAAATGTTTTAGATTCCAAATACACACGTTTGAGCTCCAAAAATTCATTAATCTTTCCATAAAAAGATTTAGTCTACTAATGCGCAGCATGATGTTGAAAGAAAAAACTTTGATAAGGTAAAGTGAGGTGGAAAACAGGTCAGGCTTTCGAAATTTACAATACCTACTCTTTCTTGCCTTATGAAACCGACCATGGTTTTCGATAATCGGCTTTTCTTTTTGCATGATTCAACTCAACTGGAGTGGCATGTACATTTATAAATCTGCCGGTTCATTCAGAGTCCCGAAGCTATCTCAGTCTTGCTGCAATCCTTTCAATGGGCAACGCCAATATCGAATGGGTGGATCTCGTTCAACATACCGCCGGAAGGCTCGCGAAAGAGCATATCTTTCCCAGTAGGCTCTGACACAATCCAATCAGCAGCCCAACAAGGATTTCTATTTTATTTCAAAACACATGTTTCATGCCATGTGACTCCGCAAAGCCTGCCACTCTACAACTTTATCCTCAGAATCATCTCTTTGCCTTTCCTATATACACTCCACCCAAGGTCTACTGGGATCCGTATCTGGCGACAAACCAGTCCAAAGCGGCTTGCTCGACGTAGATTCGCTTGGCCTTCAACAAGTCTCTCACCTCAACGGCATCTTTCACTAACACGTCGCAGTTCTTGCCCATATTCTCCGTGGCTTGCAAAAGGTTGTCCCGTTGCGCGTCTGTTATAAACAACAACAGCAAGCCTTCCAAGTCATGGTGTTCCACAAACTGGCGCATCTGGTCCACGTGACTAAACTGGAAATCTGCAGTTTCATTTTCACCGCCAATCACAAAAAGACGTCCGTTCCTGTACTGGTCGCTCAATGCAGTCTGGAACCCACGGTTGTACACTTTGTTGGGCAACTGGGTGGACCAGTCATGAGGCGCCTTGATTCCGTGAGCTTTGATTCCGTTGTCACGAATAGGCGAGTTGGCATCGCCGACTCTCGCACGGCCAGTGCCTTTTTGGGGGTGCAATTTTCTGTTGGAAAACCACTTGTCTGATTTGGTGGGCACGTACCCAGCACCAACACGTGCCTTGTCAGCCTCGTAGACGACGGCGCTCCACAATAAATCTCTTCTTAGGGGGTGATCCAAGAATGTCGCAGGGTATGGGGCCATGGTCTTCGGCTCCAAGGAGGGAAAGCTTCTGAGCGATGCCAACGTGTATTTCGGAGGCTGACCCACAGATAACTTGGTAGGAATAGCCTTTGAGAGCGCTGTTTTAATCATCGTATCTTGTCTGGGCTTGTCTAGACATCTTATCAACTGTGAATTTTTCCACTTCAGTGGCTCGCGACATCACCAGTCACGTGATTTAGACTCGTGTATTGGTATATGTACCAGTGAGAAGGAGTGGCTAGAATATAGAGACTACAAATACAGCTGGCTCTGCGTCCCTCGCAAAATGCCCTTATCCTTTTTATGGGGCTTATCAGGGATACTTCAGGCGCAGTCTTTGTGTCGAAAAGTGTTGCATGATCACACTCCGAGCATACATCCAATTTATATCTATTTGGCATGACAAATCATTGTGCGGTGAATTTGTCGATGAAAATTTGGGCCATTGTTTTTCCGGTGGCAGAGCCTAAGATGAGTCTCAAAAATAGCTAGGTAGGAACGTAGTGGACAAGTAGACAAAATTAGTTCTCGGCGCAATTTGAAATCTTAAGCGAGCATCTTCGCGGGCAAGCACTGACAGTGTTGGTGAATCAGAATCATCTTCGCATTCATACCGGCAAGCTTGAGTCAGCCTCTTTCGGAACTGCAATTGATGTTGCCTCTTTTGAACTAAACGATAAAGTTTCGAACTGATTCCCAATACTCATTGTTGAACGACTTGTGATTATTTCCCTCACGAACAAGGATTTTTTTTTCATTTTCAACAATAGCATGACAAACTCAGTTCGATTCGTGTGAGGAGAACACTTGAAAATTCAAGTTCAGTAAATCAAACTCCAGTGGACTCGATATAAACTGAAGTGTTCAAGTATATTTCAAAAAACACCGAATGCGAAATTCAAAGATATTCAAAGATTTGACGAGCCATTAGTCTCACCGAGATGGACAAGTCCTATTATTAGAAATAGATACTCTGAAATTCAAAAGAATTTGAACGTATAGTATTGAGCTGTTTTCACTGGAGAGGATATAGAGCTACTGTAGTTTCCTTGTCGAAGAAATTAATCGACATGCATAACATGCTTGGAAGGAGAACTAAATTCTCGAACGTCTAAAGAAATATCAAATTCACATAATTCACAAAGTATGATTGCGCTGTCGTCGCGATTCTGTGCATGTATTGTATCTGAGGTCGATATATTAGCCTCCTCAATCATACTATCAAATTGAGAAGTTTGGAGTTGGCTCGAAAAGCATCTCCTATTAATCTGAACAACAAACGGCAACCAAGGCATCTCTCCATGGGATTGTGGAATGGAGTCCATAATGTGCCCGCAATATTTCGTGGAACGTTTATAGGATATTCAATGCTTGATCTCAGACTCATTTGAGCTGGTGGTATCTTCGGATGACTCGGCGCTAGCCTTTCCCTCGCCATTCTGCTCAAGGTCCACCCTCTCGTCAATCTTACCACCTTGCATGAAATCACTGCCAATCTCGCCCTTGATATCATGGCCGACATCCTCGGCCATTTCAATATCTTCCGAATCAACCCGCAGATACGATCCTTGGGACTGTGGTTTTAACTTTTCAAACGCCTTGGCGAAAAGCGACTGTACAGGCTCTTCTGTTGCCTGCTCGAGCTGGTCAGCCCACAGCACGTTCTTCTTGCGGCCCGCGGGCTTGGTCTTGATGATCGAAGTGGGCCGCGAACGGTAGGTTGTGTAGAGTGCACAGATTCCCCACACCATTACGACAATGACCGCGAGTTGGATCACACGCACAAGGCGGCTTGTGGTCAGTGGCTCGTTCTCGTTGCTCTGCGCTGCCGAAGCTGTCCCATTTGTTTGCAGAGAAGCGAATTTCATGGGGTATGTCGCCAACTCTGGGTTTTTCCCAGCGTCACTCGATTTGACGTCGTAGTCGCGGTACAAGAGATCGACAATGGAACGAGAAACCTCTGGCTTGTCATAGGGCACCATGTGGGAAGCGTCAAAGACATTGACATATGTGAGCCTTCCCTCTGTGCGGACGTACCCCGCCGTAGAGCCATTATGGTGCCAGTCATACGTGGGCGTCTCTGCAGAAAAGCCACGGTGTCCATCCCACTCTAGGTTCTCGAGCATCAGCTCTGCGCCCATGTAGTTGCAGATGACATCGCGATTCCCGTGAAACAAGAGTATGTCCACCTCACGTAAAAGGTCAGGGAAAAGCGTGACGGAGGGCATCAGCTTTTTGGCCTTGAGGTGTGACCCGACGGGCCCCAGGCACTCAGTCCAAGGCTTTTGAAGTACCAAGTTCAAGTTCCCCATGACGGCCTCCGAGTCTAAAAATGGAGTCACATGCGCGAGGTCGGGCGGCCAGCTCATACCACAGGACGGATACGAGTCCTTAAGGGTGTAGTCGTACATGTTGAAGCACTGTTCATGCGCGTGCGCGCGGTTATTTGATGTGACACGCAAGAGTGTCGTCAACACGCTGTCGCACGTGCGATCAACGTGGGAGTAAGCGCTGACATCGTGGTGGAGCAGGGTCTGGTCGACCGCCCGCTGGCACGCCTCGTGCGCCTGCAAGACGTCGCGCCAGTGCGGGTGGTCCGTGGTGATCATGCCCGCCTGCACGGCAAACGGCACAAACGAAAGCCCCTGCTCGCTGGGGGATATGTACCCGTTGCCGATCATGAGTCCACGCAAGCTATACGGCGCTGCGGCCAGCGCTGGGTCCAGGGCGATGCGGGCGTTGCGGTCCAAAATTGCACGGGCAATGTAAGGAATGTACTGACCCGCGTAGCTCTCGCCGGCAAGCACGATCTCATGCGCGAGGTCCTCGGGAAAGAGCGCAAAGTACCGCTCGAGGAACGTCAAGAAGTGCCACAGCACGTCGGCAAGCTCGGCGTCGAACGCGTCGCTGTAGCTAAAGCCGGTGCCTGCAGGCTGGTCCACAAAGACGATGTTGCCCTGGCGGTGCCACAGCCCGCTGTTGTGTGTGACTTCGTTCTTCGCATTCACGCGGAACGGGCCGGCCTCCATCAACGCGCCGTCCATCAGCAGGCACCCGGGCCCTCCGTTGAGCCAGAAAATCGTGCGGTTCTGCGCACGCGCCACGGGCTGGCGGTCGGCAAACTTCCAGAAAAAATAATGTGTGTTGTTCAGTTCGTAGAGGGGCAACTGGCCGGCGAACATGAGCGGAATCTCGGGCTCGGGGATGTTGCGGATGAGCCCGGGAAGACCCGTCACGAGGTAGTCTTTTTGCGTGAGCCCGCTCTTTCCCGCAAGTGTCTCGCGGGCGCTTTTGAGCGGGTTGCAAAGGGCCACGAGGGCGTGGAAAAGAAGGGGCAAAAGAAGCATGGTGCCGGCGGCTGGAGACGGGTATCTAGGTATCTGCTGTGGATATCTTTTCCGGAGTGAGGTGCCTTTCTTTTTTGCAGACACGAGTCAGCACGTTCACTAGCAAATCAGGGCGGTCAATGGGGCGTCGCCTACATGCGCAGACGGGGCGGGACAATGAGGGTGAAAACAAGACTCAGCCTGCAAAGAGACGAGTGTGGAGAGGGACATTTCAAAGGCGCACGCGGGTCGCATTCTGGGGAGTGCACACACGCTAGTGCCCAGGCTGGGTTGGGAGGGCTTGTCCTGCGGATAATGAGGTTTTTTTTTTTTTTACCAACCGGAATGGACAGCATGGGCGAATTGCAGATGTCCGCGGCCGAAGGTGCCTTTTGGACATCCGAAAATATCCGTGCACAAGACTGCCTGTTTTGGCGGGCTTGGAAGGGTGGCCAATGTTCGAGGGCGCGCGCACGTGACCGGGCCTCGGCCTCGGTGCGCCTCGTTTTGCTTGCCTCGTTTTGTTGGCCTCGTTCTGCTGGCCTCGTTCTGCCGGCGCGGCGGTGCTGCGGCTGCGAATGCCATGTTAAAATGTAGTGAATGTTAGGCCCTGGGTTCGGGTGTGCAGCCAGCGTGCCCACACCGGGGCTTGGATTTTCCGGAGACTCTTGCGTGCACTCTCGTTTGCAGTCCCCGTTCGACTTTCCCCATTTTCAAAGTGCTGCTTTCGGCCTTGCATCCATGTGGAGCACACGTGCGCATGGTGCTGATGGGCAAAACTTGGAAGATGGAGCACAAGAACAGCTTTGGTCGTCCTTGATTCCATCGGTTTTATGTCTTTGATGTCTTTTTCCCCATTCACGCCGTTTTTTTTTTTTTTCGTTTTTTTTTTTTCTGTTTTGTTCTTCAGTTCCTTGTGTTTGCCACCGTTCCATTTGCTCCCAAGTCCCTCGCCAGAAGTAAGCCTTGTTACAACACTCCAGCAAGGCTTGTTTCGCCAGACACAATTTGTTCACTCAGCCTTCTGAGATCGTGTGGTTATCTCGAAAATCCCCTTCTCTACTCTTTCTACTCCCATGTCTTCAGTTTCTACATCTGTGCATTTAATTTAAAGTAATATTCGAACTTACTACAGTCTCTAGCTATAGCAATGGTGAAATCTGGTCTCCGACACCCGAGAGTGATACGAAACGTATCTCAATCTTTTCCTGACTGGCACTTGGTGTTGAACCAAGCGCCAATCAATGTCACAACTACTGGCTTAATGGCTCAACATTCCAGATGTTCTCGGCATACTCGTCAATGCACCGGTCAGAGCTAAAGAATCCCATGTTCGCAACTGATAACAAGGACTTCTTTACCCACCTATGCAAGTGGTCAGGGTCCGACGAGTCACCTCCGTGGTGGCCATACACCTTCTCCAATTTTTCTTGGCACTCCAACATTAAATCAAAGTCGTCTGTGACAAGGTAGTAGTCGCCGTGCTTTGTGATGGACTCAATCAATGGTTTATACTCGGACGGGTCACCAAACATTCCCGACTCAATGGCATCAAACACCTTTTGCAAGGTTTTTGGGACAGAGACGCCGTGGTAAAGGTGCTTGTGTCTAATCTCCTCCACAGACTCCGCCAAGTTACCAAACAAGAAAATATTGTCCTCGCTGATTTCCCGCGTAATCTCGACGTTGGCACCATCAACTGTTCCGATAATCAATCCTCCATTCAATGCGAACTTCATGTTCGAAGTTCCTGAAGCCTCGGTTCCAGCTGTAGAGATGTGATTCGACAAGTCTGAGGCGGGGCAGATAATCTCTGCCTTGGATACATTGTAGTCTGGGATGAATACAACCTTCAACAAATTATCAATTTCTGTGTCTTTGTTGATTACCTCAGATGCCATGTTGATCAAGTGAATGATGGTCTTAGCCATGTAGTAACCCGGCGCGGCCTTGCCTCCAAAAATGCTTGCCTTCGAGATGAAGTGCTTCAACTTAATGTCCTCGATGGAAACACCCTCGGCAAGAAGTTCACGGATTCTCAAATACCTGTAGATAGTGGTAAAAATGTTGAGCTGCTGTCTTTTATACTCGTGGATTCTCTTCACCTGAATGTCAAACATGACGGTCGGGTCGACTTCGATTCCGGTTTCAGACTTGATGAGACTGGCCAATCTTCTCTTGTTGTTGAATTTGATAGCATCCCACTTGGTCAAAAACTTGTCATCGTCCACAAACTTTTCCAACTGCTTTAACTTACCTAAATTAGTCAAGTACTCGTAGTTGGGGTCGTTAAGTGCCTTTGCGATCAAAGAGGCCAACTCAGGATTTGCCTGCTTGAGCCATCTGCGAGGGGTGATACCGTTAGTCACGTTTGTGAACTTGCCTTCACCAAACACCTGAACAAAGTCTTTAAAGATAGTTGTCCTGATCAACTCAGAGTGCAATTCTGCTACACCATTCACCTTGTGCGAGCCAATGATTGCCAAGTAAGCCATGCGCACGGACTTGCAGTCATTCTCTTCAATCACCGAAACCCTCCCCAACAAGTCCATGTCGTTGGGAAACTTCGCCTCAACCAGCTTTAAGAAGTAGTAGTTAATATCGTAGATGATCTGCAAGTGTCTTGGAAGGAGGTTTCCGAGCAATTGCACTGGCCACTTTTCCAAGGCTTCGGTCATCACAGTATGGTTGGTGTACGCGAAAGTATTGGTGACGATGCTCCATGCGTCAGTCCACGATAAGCCCTCCAAGTCAACCAAAATTCTCTGGAGTTCGACAATCGCTAAGGTGGGGTGAGTGTCATTTAACTGGATGGCGATCTTGTCGGTGAACTTGGACCAATCGTTCTTGTGCTGCTTCTTAAAGCGGCGCACAATGTCGTGCAACGAGGCTGCGACCCAGAAATACTGCTGCTTCAAGCGCAACTCCTTGCCGTGAAAAAAGTTATCGTTTGGATACAAAACGGCGGTAATGGACTCCGCACGCTGTTGTGCCGCCACAGAGGACAGGTAGTCGCCTGCATTAAACTTGTTGAAGTCAAATTCGTTAGTAGGCTTCGCGTTCCACAAGCGCAAGTTGTTTGTGTTGGAGGTGTTGAAGCCCGGGATCGGGAAGTCGGCCGCGACGGCCAAGACGCGCTCGCCACCGTTCCAGACCTTCTTCATCTTTCCGGTCTTCTCGTCCAAGGTCTCGTCCACAGTTCCGTAAAAGTCGACCGGGATTTGAATCTCTGTGCGGTCAATCTCCCACGGGTTCGAGTACTTCAACCAGTAGTCCGGGGTCTCGACCTGGTAGCCGTCAATGATCTTCTGCTTGAAGATACCATACTGGTAGTTTAAACCGTAGCCCCAGCCACTGTAGTTTTTCGAGGATAACGAGTCGACGAAGCACGCGGCCAAGCGGCCCAAGCCACCGTTACCCAACCCGGCGTCCGGCTCCTGCTCCAACACGTCCTCGAGCGAAAAGCCCAAATTGTCCAAAGTCTTCTCGACGACCGCGCGCGCGTTGGTGTTAATCAACGCGTTGTCCATGGCGCGGCCCATCAAGAACTCGAGCGAGAGGTAGTACACGCGTTTGCCGTCGTGTACCGTCTGGTTCTGCTGCGTGTCGGCCCAGTCAAGGAGCACGGAGTCGCGAATCGACTGAGATGCAGCCTGGTACGCACCCAAGTCGTTGCAGTTGTACATGTTACGGGCCAAAGTGAACTCCACGTGCTTGACGAAACTTTTCTCAAACTCTTCCTCGGTGATCCTGGACAGCTTCTTCTCCTTGAGGCTGCCGATGGGCCGCAAGCTCGAATACTTGCTCCAAATCACCTTGGCAGCCTCAGAGATCTGGGCGTCGTAGGCGACAATCTGGTTGGGCGTAAACCCAGTATTGGTGCGCTTCAACCGCGGCTGCGGCAATTCGGAGGGAGTCAAGTAGTCTCCCATTTCGACGGTTTCTGTTTCCTGTTCTGGTCTGGTCTGACAATTGAGTTATTCGGACAATCGAGAACAATAGCCGGAATAAGAAAAATGGTTGCTTCGGGAGGGGGTGCAAAAAAGAAGGGTGGAAAGAAGATGGGAAAAAAGCCAAAGTCCACGTTGCCGGTAAATACGCCGGCGATTAAATAAGCTTCGGCGCTATTTATTAGGTCTCGGTGCGAGGGTGAGGGGGCGCTCCGCGACTTTGTGAATACACGCGCCGGGCCCATAACCGCATGCTTGCGAGACCTTCCACCATCACGTGACACGCCCCCGCTGCGTCTACTGGTTTCCTGTAAAAGTGGCGCGATTCCGGACGGCGCCCTCGAAGTTTTTGGCGGCCCGCCCCGGGGTTGCCAGGGGGCGCAATTCATTGGCGCTTTCCGAGAGCGGGCTCCTCACGTGATTCCAGAGCCCACCCAAAACAGCGGGGCCACCCCCAAAAATAGCAGGGCTAGCAGCATCGGGACCCTTATGCCGGAAAGGAGCGTTTGGAAAACTCACAGTCCTGTTTGGAACTTGGCCTGTCCTGCAAGAACCGCAGCACTGGGGCTATCGCCTGCACAATGCCTATCACGTGGCCTGTGCTTATCGTTCCAGCCCGCAATCGGCCTTAGGTCCACGGATGTCTGCTGTGCGGCATTAATCCGGACCTTTTCGGCAAGTCTCGCCATTACCGTTTTTGCTGTTTTGGGTCTCCCCATGTGGGTCTTGAGCTCTCCGCCCCATTGCATAAAAATTCCAAAATCAGTCCACGGTTGGTCATCGTGAAAGTGGCCCCTATATTTTGCTTGTGCCTCACGTCGAGCACACTAGGAGAAGACTAAATATTTACTGTTTCGGACTAGCAAACTGGATGACCATGTGGCAAGACTTCTCATGGGACCGAAAAGCTTATTGGTTTGCTTGCGGAATCTGCTTGCGGAATGCTAGCTGCGTAGAATTGTCTCTGTGGGTTTTCCGCTCACTGTCTTGGAAGCCCACCCATGGAGCCGAGTCTATATGATTTGGCCAATAGAAGTACGTGTTCAACCCCATACATTTGCTCTGCTTCTTATGTTTGTTCAAAACGACGGCTTTCTGCCATTGCACATATCTTGTTGCGCACCAATGAAGTGGTTATGGTAGACTATCGCAGATCTTGAGACACATTTTTTTTTTCTTTCTTTTTTGCGCCAGTGTAGTTCTCAATCAGGGCTAAGGATTCTTGCTGGCTGATTTTGAGGCCTCAAAGCACACTGCGTCATGTATTTTGATGTAAAGCGAGTATTTATTCATCACCAGAATGGCCCTTTCTGCCTTTGCTTCATCAAATACTTGTCGCGGCAATCAAGCTGGTGTGCATGAATATCGCGGCGAGCAGTCTTGGAACAAAATCCCCGTCCCGCCAGCATGAGGTATCCATTGGCTCTATGAAGCAAAGGGTCACAAAAACTTTTGTATACTAAATTGCATGCATCCACTGGAAAGGATCCGGATGCTGCTTGTTATCAATGCAAGGAAACGAAAAGCCAATAGCTGTTTTGGGCAGATGCGACATTGTCGATAATCGAACCCAAGTCTCTACTTCATGCCCCCTCCCCACATACAGGAGTTGCTCCATCCGGAAAGTTTCTTGCAAAACTCGAATGCAGGGATGTTGTTTTTTATCTAAAAGAAGAGGGCTCTCACTGAAAAAAAAAATTGTTCCCGGACAGCATGGTAGCTCAACAATTCCACGCAGTTTGAAAGAAACGCCTGAGAGCGTCTTGCTCCACTGCTATGCCTCGACGAGTCTCGTTCTTATGGAATTAACGAGAACAAGCCATACATCTATGGTAAGGAGCCCTCAGAAACCCTTCCGCGTAAGATCCCGTGCATTGTTTTTAACGGTCTCCTTCAAAGTGCAGAGCCATTTTACTCATTCTTTAGAACTCAATATGATCCACGAATGAAACCTCTTGTCTTTTAGCGTGGTACGGTTGAGATGTGTGTGTCACCTCGCCTACTGTGTGTTTTTTTTTTGGCTCCAATTTCCTTGCTTGAAGAAGATTTTCTCTTCTCATACCAGAATACAAAAGACCCCTTCCATCTGAGTCTCTGTGTTCCAACGACACAGCCTTTCTTTTCCATTCAGTCTCGACTTCCATACGAAATAAATGGCCTGAGAATCATTTACATCATGTCTCTGGCTTTTTTGAGTCCATCGGCGACAACTCATACGGATGCCTTCAGCCAAAAAAAATAGGGTTTGTTTGTTATTTGTTTTTCAAATAAACACTATGCGTATTAAAAGAAGAAGTACAGGCAGCCGAATTCAGGAACGCAACTGACACTATGAAATCAGTATTCTAGCAAATCAGGCACATACAACTTGTTCGTGTCTATGTGCAGTGCATAGCTCGCGCCAGTCTCAGTTGATGAGGAATCGCGGGGGATCTCCATCGACTCGCGCTCATCTATATGATCTCAACATTTATTCCCGTTTCAGACTCGTTTGTGGTTGCCGGCACAGCAAAATCACAAGTACAGATCCTACAATTTCCAGATTCGGAACCGCCGCTCGAAAATCTGCATGGACACGTGACTCCCGCCACGATCGAGGAGTCCGTCTTCTCTCCTGTGGCCATCCGCCCCGCCAGCACCAGCGTCTTAGGAAAGTGCTCCCATTGGCCTGTGAATGATATTGCCCATCTGGAAGAGCACGTGGCGGCGGTTTCAGCCTCGACTCTTTCCACGTGGGACCTCGTCAAGACCTGCCGCGTTCGGCATTTGACCACCCCAGACCATTCAACCGCCTGCAAGTATGTCGGCCCCCGACTCTTGGCAGTTGCGGGCCATGGGCGCCTGGTGCATCTATACGATACGCGCATGCTGCATCTGGCTCTCTCTCCTGTGTGGACGGTCAAAGTCGCCACAGATAACTTGTACGCAATGGCGGTGGATGGGTGCACCGTGTATACCGCAGGTGCCGACGGCTGCATTTACGGCGTGGACCTCCGGGCGCACCGGCGGTGCCGTTGGGATTTGCAGCCAGGCGCAAAGGGGAACTGTGCCCAGAATGATAGATCCGACTCACTGAACCTGCCCTTTGTGAGCAAGCAAAAACTCACAAATGCAATTTTGGACCTCAAGGTCCTGAAGGACGATTTCTTTCTTACCCTTGAGTCAGGGCAAGTGTGCGGTGTTCCGCGGCAATTTCCTGCGAAAACGAAGAACCATGACTTGGGGGAAAATACCACCCAAAACAATACACATGATGTTTCCGGCGGCAGCTTTGCGTTCCAAGAAATCTACCTGCCAAAGCCGGTCAGGACTAGAATAGGGTGCGATGTCATCCGTGAGAACGATGTATTTCACCTTGCAGTTGGCAGTGAGGCTTGCAGCGTAAGCTACTACAAATACGACCCGAGAAGCAGGCGGATTTTTGCAAGAGAGGCTGTGAAATTAGGCGAGGCTGTGGATATGGCGACAACCGTGCGTTGGGCACCCAGAGGCCTTTTTGCGAGCACAAGCAGCTCAATCAGTCTTTTACCGTTTTCTGGTTCGGTCACGTAATGGTATTGAACTTCTATTCTGGCCGATGGTTTCGTACAGCACTCTTGCGAAAAGCCCCTGCCAACAATGATATGAGCCAGGCTAAGCCCATTTTCCTATTCTCCCCGGCGTTGGACGTTGCGCCTCATTAATCAATGCGGCAAACTCAAAAAAAAAAAAAAAAAAGAAAGACACTGGTATACTTGGCTCTGCACATGGTGACATATCGCTCGCTCGCCAATTATTTCGCGGGCACCATAACGCGTTCGCGCCTTAATCCATCGTCATTGCCCGACACCAAGAATCTGTATTTGATGCAACAAGACAGCTCGTTTACCAAGCAAGAAACGCCTGGTGTAGAGCCGGAACGTGGTGAGCCAGACAAGTGCGATGCCAAGCCTGAGACGGCAAGCGCTGACTTGCAGAAGCAGTTGAACCTCGAGCCCACTGCGATCGTGCTTGCAAAAGTCAAGGGATACAGAGCCTGGCCAGCGATGGTTATGGACGAGGCGATTTTGCCGGAAAATATACGGAAGGTGAAGCCCAAATCGGTTAGACTTGCACGCAAGCCCACCCAGCCGGTGATTGTGGTACCTGTGCGGTTCTTTAGTGACGACACGTATATCTGGATCAAATCGTGTGACCTCAAGGTTTTGTCTGCTGCAGATATCGATGCCTTCCTCGTGAAACGAGCCAATGCTAAGAAACACGACACCCTCATTGATGCGTACAAGCTAGCCCAGAACCCGCCTGATATGCAAGAATTCAACACCTGGGGTTCCCTGGGGCAACCGCCGCGTGCCGAGTCCGCAGATGAGTCAGGCACCAGTGAATCCGAGGCCGGAAATACAGAGCCTGAGAGAAAGAAACTCAAGTTGACTATCAAGCTTAAGAAGCCATCTTCCTCGCGTTCCAGTACTTCTGGAAAGCTGTCTGGTTCGAGCAAGAAAACGCCAGCCAAACAGGCGCTGAAGTCTGAGCGCAGCGTGGCGCAAGCTCCCAAGAAGGGCTCCAACGGTCATAAAAAAGAGGTTGTTCCCGAGCAGGTCGAAAGCCCGAAAATGGCCAGCAACATGTTAGAAGGGTTTGACTCGGACTGGGGCCTAGAAGAGACACAATACGACATGGACGATGGAGACTACATATTCGACGACGAGCTGCAACAGCGAGAGTTTAGTCAGACGTTTCCCCGAGCTGCAGACCTAAATGCCACGCTCGAGCAGTTTCAGGAAGTGTTTGGAGAATTCCACCGAGCGCTTTCGCCGGTGTTGCTCCAGGAAGATGCTGACGGAGCCGAGAGCGAGAGAAAAGTGGTGGCCAAGCTCCGCGACTTGGAACGGCTAATGGCCAAGGCGGACGCGCCACTCATTGCATTTACGAAGTCGCCATTGTTTCGTGTGATGCTTCTCACGATGCACAAGCCTACAGCTAGCTTCCCCCACCAAGCAATCCGCGACGGCATTGCACGGGTCTTGAACCAGCTTGGCTTGCATGTATGCGAGATCACGGAAAACGACATGGTGGTAGAGACCAAGGACAGTACGCCCGCACTAAGCGAAGGCCGAGCCGAAGTGGAAGTAGGGGCGGCTGAATAGCGCATGTACATGTACGTGCGGAGCGCAGCCGCCAGCGCGAGAAACTTTATGGAGAGCCGCGCGAGCCTCTAAACGCGGCGCGGACAAAGTCACGTGGCATGATTTTCGCTCCGCTCCAACAGTGGAATTTGGAGGGCTAGATTTCGTATTCGAGCATTGCACAGCATATGAATCAGTCGCGGTGCCAAGATGCGCTGATGCATATATTGAGGATGGTCCCTAAACTGGGTGCAAACTGGGGTTGGGCGGGCTCGCCAAGTGGCTCTGGCAGAACGCACGGCAAGTTCTGCATGTAGTCCTGCCACGAGCGCAGAAATACAGGCACCACCGTGAGCGTGCGCGCACCAATACCCCAAAAGGGGATTAAAATCTCAAGATCTCCTCTTGTTTTGATTGCAGCTCCAGTTTTGTCAGCCATTTAACTGCACCAAATTCATAAATCAGTATGTCGAACCACTCCAAGAGGGCCCGCTTGTGTGCCCTTTCCTCTATCTCCGCCATTCCCGTATTCCCACCCCATCTTAGCCATGTTTTTTTTTCAAGCTGTACACCAATTTGGAAGTGGTGACCCAATTGGGTTCGCCATTTTTCCTAATATGGATTGTGCATCACTGCCCTGTCAGCTACATGGCCAAAGGCTCTAAAGCTACATTGAGCAAACCGCTATCAAGCTCATCCCCATTAGCGTTTTGTCTCTGCTTACTGAGGCTGCTCGTTTGAAATTTTTTTTTAAAAAAAAAAATGTAATGCGGCGACTGAACGATGCATAGAAAAACATCTCCGCAGAACAGGATGAACCGGTAGCCCCATCTGGCCTGCCACGGGCCTACGGCCGCAAATTCCGCCTGGCTTTCCCCGGAGACCAAAAAGAGGCTGGTTCCAGTGCCCGGAAAAGAAACACCCACAGAAACCCCCACCCCCACTGGCGAGCAACCACCACCATGCTTACTAACCCTCTAGACATGTCAGAAATCACGGACACCACCAAGTTGGAGACCGCAGAGGAGAGCCTTGGCGGCGCGCCGGGCCCCCAGTACAACCGCGGCTCGGTGAGCGGAATGGGCGGCGGCGACGACGACGATGATGATGAGCCTGCGGGAGGCAAGCAGCAAAAAGAGAGACGGAAAATCGAGATCAAGTTTATCCAGGACAAGTCGAGAAGACACATTACGTTTTCGAAGCGCAAGGCCGGTATCATGAAGAAAGCCTACGAGTTGCTGGTCTTGACGGGCACGCAAGTGTTGCTTCTAGTGGTGAGCGAGACCGGACTCGTTTACACATTCACGACCCCCAAGTTGCAGCCGCTCGTGACGAAATCCGAGGGCAAAAACTTGATCCAGGCGTGCTTGAACGCGCCCGAGGAGGGCTTGGGTGACGAGCAGGGCGAGCAGAGCGAGGGCAATTCGCCCGAGTCCCCGGAGCAGAGCCCAGCGCCGCAGGTGCACCACGCTCCGGTGGCGGGCGTCCCCCACCAGCCGCCCTCCGCCTTGCCGCACCCCCTGCAGTTGCCCCCAACGCACATGCCCCACGGGATGCCGTACCAGGGCCAGGCCCACCCGCAGCAAGGGTTACCCATGCCACAGGCGGGCGGGTACAACGACCCATATCAGTACTTTGGTAACATGGGCAACGGCAACATCCAGAACCAGCAGCAGTACCAGTAGCGAGCGGGGGACGGGCATGGCGGGCTCCAGTAGTTTTCATTTTCACAAAAAGTGTGGGCCGCGATTGGCCGTGTTTGTAGGTTCTCGGCGAGACTCTAATAAATACATTGAGCATGTGCGAGGTGGCGTAGGCTTGGTAGCAGCGAGAGCGCCCGGGGATGGTGGGCGCGTTGCAACGGGCGTGTGTTCATGGTGGGGGCGCCGTTGCGGCAGTGTGACCTGGACCCAAAGATGGAACAAGACGTCGTACGCGCGAGCTGTTGCAACGCAGCGAGTGCCCCCGTGCAGCGCCCATGGCCAATGGCTCATGCGTCGCGTGTGCCCCCTCCCCCCCCTTCAGGCTGGCCTTGGGCATGGGCGAATGATGTTTCTGGTGGGAGATTGCACGGAGGCGAGGGGAACTGGCTCCCCGGTTCACAGGAGGGGTTCTTCTTCAGATACATGCTCCCCTCGGAGACCCCAATCACGCCGCACGGCGTAGCTCCAAGAAAAGCATCGCGCGGCCGGTGCTCTGGCGGTGCTGGCGGGAGCCCCCGCCGCCCGCTGCATGTGCACTTTGAACACAGGCCAGGCCCGCATTGAAGGCGCCGTTTCGGGGCGCTCTTCGCCAGCAGCACCGCCCCGTCGCCATGAGCGGGTCCACGCAATCGAACACAAGATTGCAGCGCCCTGAGGCGCGCCCAACGCCATAGCGTTCGTAAACACCGGCTTGGCACGCGTCGTAATTAGCGGCGCAGACGCTACTTTCCGCACCCACGAGCACGCCTCGCCGAGCGCCGCCGAGCGCCGCTGGCCGCTGGCGCACGCAGCAAGCACACGGTGCCCGGGCCCGCGCGTTTGTGGTGCCTTTGCTTTGTGGGCACGTTCTGTTTGTGCGGCCAACAATGGCAGCCTGCGTAGGGCCATGCGGGCAGCCGAGACCCACAATGGCCCGCGCCACACCAGCGGAGCATTGTCGTACGATGTTGTGCCTGGCCCTGCCGACACCGTGGCCAGTGGCTGAGCCGCCGGGCAGGCGTTGCTGGCGCCGAGGCGAGGGAGCAATGCGGCCGGCCACGCAACCCAGCCGCAACCCAACCGCAAATGCAACCGCAAATGCAACCGCAAATACAACCGCCATCGCCTCTCGTAGTTGCCCCATTGGGGTGTGGCCCGGAGCCTTCTCGCCAGGGGGGGCAGTGCGCCGGCGGCCCATGGGCAGTGCCCGCCGGCAGAACGGCAACACGAGCGGGGCCCCGCGGTATTGTCTGCAAACGACCAGCCCACACATAACGACACAAGTGCGTGGGGCGAGCCCTGCGGCCATCCCCCGGCGGGCCGGCATGGCGCCCCCAACAAGTAAAGAACAAAGTCCATCGAGCACGCCATCGCAACAATGCCCGCAGTGCCGTCAGGCGCTGGCGGCATTTGGGGCACCCAGCAACGGTTCTACGTAGAGAGGTGTTGGTGCCGGTGGGGCGAAGGCGCGAAGGCGCGCCCCGCGAAATATGGCCCTGCCCAGCCTGTCCAATAAAGGCCATGCGGGCGAGTCGCTCGGGGCCTGGGCGAAAAGGCCTGGAGCCTGGGGCACGGCTGGGTCCCGCCAGGCACATGTCGGCGCGGCTGCAAGTAGAGGGCACCGGCATTGTGCAGGGGCATGATCTCGCGGCAGTCTGCGACTCGGGTGCAGGCACCGGGCCCGTAATAAAGAGACCGCCCAGCCTCTCATATATATTCTTATCGAGCCGTGGCTCGTGCCTGCTGCTGGTATTCTTCTGCCTCTCTCCATCCATCCCCGTGGCCCGCCCGTTGTAGCGTGCCCGATTCTTGCTGAACATTACACTCCTGGTGCTAGTCTAGACTCCTCTGGCCAAGCTCCCAAACCCAGCTCCCGGAACACTATTCTTATTAGGAAACCGAGCGACGGAGCCGTGCACTGGACGCGGTATCTTTTTTGTTTTTCTTTTCTTTTGTGTGTTTAACTTTACTTTTCTTTTTGCTTCGTGGTTTTCGCGTTGTGCTTTTGGCTCTTGGCTTTTTGGCTCTTTGGCTTTTTGCTGTTGCTGTTGCTGTTGCTGTTGTCGAAAACAACTCGTGGCTTTCGTTCGAAGCAGCACCACGGCGCTTTTCCAGCCCGGCCACCGCCAGACTCTCTGAAATATGCTAGGGCCCGACAGGTCCGATGGCCTTGTTTCGCCACATCATCCGGACCGCAGGCCAAGCGTGGCATTTGACTCGATCTGGTCGACGCCGCGGATGGCCAGCCAAAGACTGTTTGCTCTTGTCCCGTCGTCGGCCATGCTGGCAGACTCGCCCGCCAGGCCCCCACCCACGCCCTTGGTGCAGGCGAGTTTCGAAGACGCATTGCGCCTGGCGGCTCCGCGGTGTGGCAGCCGCCCGGAATACCCCGCCAGCCAGGCCACAGACACGGACGCGGCGGGTTTGGGGCTTTTGGGCGTGTTGCCCGCAGACAGTGCCGCAATCAAGGACGCATTTCATGCCAGACGGTACAGCATGGATTACCAGCATGCCACCCACAGCCCGGGTCAAAGAGCGGCGCGTGTTGCCAGCGCGGACGAGTCCCCGTTGCAAACTGGCTTGGCTGTGTGCTCCATGCTTCCGCTGCCCCGCATGAGCTTCCCGTCCACTCCCAACACTGCCAGCCAGAACGTGCTGCCCCTGTTCCATCATGCCGTCGAGCACTCGCCCCTAAGAGGCTATGACGGCGTGGCCCACGTGCCCCGGCTCTATGATTTGCTGCCGTACAACAACTACCCGCACAGCCTCTCGGGTCTGTCGGCCCTCCCACACTCACCTGTGTGTTTGGAGGACTGTGCGTGCCTGAAGAACGATCCAGCCATCCTTGCCCACATTGGGGGCTTCTCGGGGCTCCACTTTCAAACAGGCACGCCTTCTCACAAGATTCCCGTCTACCCGAGGGGGTGCGCTCCGCAAATGCGCGGGCATTTTCGTGCAGAAGCATTGGTTGGGACAAATGATGTGGACTTGGCGCCAAACTATTGCCCCGAGCAAATCGAGGCCGACCAGATGGAGGAGAGAGTGTCTCTCTACTTTTCGTACGATCCGCACAGGAGAGTGCGGATCACTCTCGGCAGCATATCCTCGAGCTGGCAGCACGAGGCGGTGTCCTCTGAGTTTGTGCTTCCCCGCTTCGCTGGCGGCGAGGACCCAGAGGGATGTAAGCTCGCATTTGTGGCGTTCAAATCAGGCCGTTTAGATGTCTTTTACATTCCTGAAAACTCAGTCGGCTTGCAGGACTTGCAAGTTGATGACTTGGTTATTGTGGAGGCAGATCGAGGAAGCGACTTGGGCAAGGTGGCCCGGCTAGACGTTTCTCGGGAGGAGGCTCGGAGACTCAAAATGCTCAACCATTTGGAGCACCTGTCTTTCTTTGCCGGGGCCAAAGACTTGCACGCCGACAGCTTTCGGTCTCGTGACTCCAAGACAAAGAGCTGTAGCGCCGGCCAACCTTTGCAACTAGAGACCCCGAAGGCGATTTTCTCTGTGGCTCAAAGAAGCGTGGTGAAGAACATCATCAGGAAGCTGCAGGACGAAGAATCCGCGTGCCAAATCACCATTGCTGCAATTGCTGAAATTACGGGTACCAGTAGAAGAAATCCACTGCCCAGAAGCTTACCTCCTGCCAGGGGGGACAGCATAGACCAGATGCAAATTGTCGATGCGGAATATCAGTTTGACCGGAGGAAGCTTACTATCTACTTCTGTGCACAGCGCAGAGTGAACTTTCGAGATCTTCTTCCTGAGCTCTTTAAGTTATTCAAGGCCAGAATATGGCTAGAGCCCCTGCAAGGTATTCCCTATAAATTCAATAAGGACTATACAGAGAGCAGACATGGTGGCACACAGCGCAACGAGAAGAGCAAAGGTTGCCACGGCCGAATCAAGGGCTCTAGTCGAAATGCTTCGCAGCCCCTTTCCCTGGCGCAAGGCTCAGATTCGCGTGCCACGAGAGCTAAGCAGTCCCCAGAAGTCAGGAGCTTGCCGTGGGTGATTGCTCGGAAAGCGGTCCACGGGAACACGAACAGCACGCAAGATTCTGACGCAATAAATGCGAAGGCTGATTTCCGTGAGCAGATGAAGAAATGTGCATCTTTGCCGTTTTCTCGGGGCCCCAAGGGCGGTAGCGAGCAGAGGAGCATCAAGAGCAGTGCAGACGAGGAAAAGTGTGTGATGACGTCGCTAGTGGATACGCTCAACCATTGAGCGGGGCCATCCGATACAAGATAGACGTTGTGGAAACCCCGGATGTTTGCAGGAGAGGTTTTTGTATAGAGTTTGGTTTGTTATGAGATGTGGTTTTCGTGGTTTGACGCAGGCTTTAATTGACATATGTAACACATTAATTCTTGTATTAAGAGTCTGGAGTTAAAAGTGATGTGATGCATTGTAAGCAGCCCATGGCACGGTTCGACTACGACTACTGGTGATTCAAGGTTGAAAATTCCTCGTTGGTTTAAAATCCCTCAAATGGGCTAGTTGCGGCTATGGGTTTTGCGGCGAGATTACATCATTTTTTTGGTTTTCTGTACAGATTGGTGAGAAAGCGACTTCGAGAAAGAGGCCTGCAAAATTCAGCATTGCTACAAGCAGCCGACTTTCAGCCACTGATTTGAAAAAGTGTGCTATGGGATTCCGGGCAGCCTAATACCAACTCTGAGGAGAGTATGTGGGTATAAGACTTAGTTGAAGAGCAGGTGAGTCGCCCGTTGTCCACGCCAAAGTAAGCAGGTGTACGGGTGTTTACAGCCTGCCAAGCGCAGCAGCTGCGGCGAGGCGAGGCGTTGCGGAGAAACTGTGCGGAGAATTATGTCGCGGAGTTTATTATTATGGTGCGCGAAGCGAGCGACCCCATTCTCTGCAGTTTTGACCTTGGATACCACGGCCCGGGGGCCAATTGGGCCAATTGGGCCAATCGGGCCATAGGCACGTGATTGTCTGGGTGCTGCGTCCTCAGTCCAATACGTCATTCGCAAAACGTGATAAGCATGGAGGGCTGAGATCGTGAGGGATTCGGCTGGCACAGAAAGCTAAGCTTCGCGGTGATGAATCTCCTGGGCTCGAGGTTGTGTGATGTTGACACCCACATTCTTGCAAGCCAAGCTTGCGAGTGGAAAAGATCCGAATCTTGCGGGCCCATATACTGCATACCCAAGTGCCAATTGATGAGCTTGTCCAAACGGATTGATGAACGGGCCTGCAGGCCCCGGCGCGCTTCCGGGAAACGTGCCCATTATATCGCGACAGATGACTAATATATCGGCAGGCCGCCTGTATTTGGAACAACCGTTCAGCACAGCTCCTGCTCGAATGGAATGTTCAAAAAGCAACTTCTGCCACCAAGAAACAGTCAGATCAGCGGCAGAGGATTGTCTCCACAGACGGAGATGTCGTGCTTTAAAAAAAAAAAAAAACTACAGGGCTTTTTCTTATGCCTGTGACGGGGCGAAGGAGCCGAGCGGAAAGCGCACCGTTCGCGGCCAAAAAAGTTTTTTTTTTTTTTCCAAAGCCTCCTTTTCAATTCGCTTTCTTTTTTTTTTTTTTTTTGCTTTGCCTCCGAGACAATCCTGCTCTCGTCTTATATGAAAGCAACTCGCTCGCGCCATTTTTTCTGCGGCTTGTCTCTCATCACACCACCTCACCAGTGTTTCTCTCCGCCAAAATTATCTACCTATTTTTCTAAACCACACCCAGGATGAATTTCCAGCCCTCCGACTACTTGTCGAACTTGAACCTAGTGTTTGATCACTCCGACGTCTCGCCCTTGGACGAGGCAAGCCACAATGCCGACTTGGATTTTTTCTCCCAGGCGGACTTTTTTGACTTGGATGTGTTCTCCCACGACTTTGCCGCACGCGAGAAACAAAACATGTCAATGACATTGCCGCTGGCGCAATTGCCTCCGGCCCCAAGAACGGGGCCCGAAGCCCGTGTGGCGGTCAAGCAAGAAGAGATGGATTCGGAAGTAGCAGGGCCCCGCAGCAGCGGTACTGCTGCCACTCACTCGGTGGCAGACCTGCTCGGCCAGGGCTCGACAATCAGCAGCCCAGCATCCCCAATTGGCCCTGCGGATTCTGCCGAGACTATGGAGGTGAAGAGACGCCGGAACACCGCGGCAAGCGCCCGATTCCGCGTGAAGAAGAAGTTGAAGGAGAAAGAGATGGAGCAGCGCGCACGTGAGCTTCAAGACCGCTTGGGACTGCTCGAGAAGAAGTTGCGCACCTTGGAGATGGAGAACAAGTGCTTGCGGCAATTGATTGTGGAAAAGACCGAGAAGAAGAACTGCGACTTGTTGGAGAGCATCAAGAAGCGGTCGCTCGGCGGCGTGAGCAGTGGCGAATACAACCCCGCCACTTCGTTCACGTATACTAACTGATGAAGATTTGACATTAGCATCGATTAAAATCCAACTTTTAACGACTCTACGACGAATTCTGCTGGGCAGATCCAACTCTGTTTTCCTAGCATTGAGACTAATGGGCATCCTAGTGCGGTGCCACGTTCAATTCTGGCGTGCCGGAGCGTGGGACCAACTCCCTCGCTGCGGGCGCCTTACACATATACATACATACTTTAAAACGATAGGAAAACGATGGGAATTGGAGAAGAGAAAGATGCATGGGATGGACGGGGGCATACTCTTGCACGCTTGTAAGGCTATCTATCTGTCATGCACACTCATCTCCAAATTTTTTACTTTTCTAAACTAGACACTGGTCTATCATGACCACGAGGCTTTCGCTGTTCGCTATTGTTCTAACCTCGTTGCAGAACATCTTTTCATGTGTTACTTTTCTGCAATAAAGAACATTCACCGCTCTACGAGCTGATTCTTTGTGGTATTGGATGGCGCAGCCAGTTTCATTCAAAATCACAATGCATCATCTCTCAGGTAGATGCAGCAATCTTGTATGCTTCGTTGTGAAGCATGAAGGTCCTTGGAGCAATCAATGACCCCAGAGGTCAAAATTTCACTAGCTCAGGTTGTTACTACATGCATGGTATCTGAAGACATGAATATGCGTTACTCAACTTTGCTGTATACTAGATGCTCGGTGCCACACGTTTGAAATACGCTGAATGAGCTACATTGTAAGAAAAAATGATTTCGTGTATGTGGCCGACTAAGCAATAGAAAGGATTTAAGCTTTTACGTTCTTTTTCTTCCAAGTTTTATCTCGACATAGATGTCAGTATTACGTTGAGCTGTCTGATTGCACTGCTCATGAACATAAACGAGGGGAATTTTTATCTCATGAATCGAACTATGCTCACACTTTCAGTATCAAGTTAAAAAAAAAACTCCACGAATGCAGCCAAATATTTGTTTTTCGTGGTTTTGTCTCGAAGCTCAAGCATTGACTGAAACTGCGGAATTGGGTTATAATTATTTGGTGGGAAGTAATTGGAGGTCGCAAATATCCATAAGTTCGAACCTAGGGATCGAGATCTTATCGTGATGCTTGAGGCCATCGGCTAAACTCAATTATGTTGGGCATGGTAAGTAGATTATCCTTGGGTAAAGAAGATGCCTGATTTTACATGGAAGTACTGTCTTCGTCAACGGTATGATATCGCTGCAGCAAAATTATAACAATGTGCCTCTGACTACAAGCTGAGGTCTCCTACCCTAGGGTCCGACCAGCTTTTTCCACTGTACTTTTCTATCTAATACCATATTATTCATTTAGACAGAAATAAGCTAAGATAAAAACCCGGCTGATACGAAGATTTTTGGAAGTGAGTGCAACAGGCTAATCTTATTTGTTGATTCATGTTGAATAAAATGCTTATTGCTTCTTTGTTTACACCCGCTTCCATAATGTGAGTTGTAAGTTTAACTGAGGGCAACAAATTGGGCATTTATATAGATCGAAGAGCATTTGAAAAAGACATTTGTTTGATTTCGGTATATAAACCCGTCTCACCTCTATAACTTTCCTCCATCCATCCTTTTTGTAGGAGTATCTCTACATTTGGCCTGTGTTTTTGTATTACACACTAAGATTCGATCATTTATTTGAAGTGCGGAATTCAAACATGAAGAAGCCCTGGATTCGAAAAGATATGTTTGCACTTTTTCAAGGGATCAGAGATTATAAGATCGTAATCGAAAACTGTAGGCCTTATTTTCAGGCGCAAAGAAAAGACGGGAGCAGACACAAAGATAAAATATTGGTCCAGTATCATAAATTTGAATTCACTCTTGGGTATCTAACAAACTTGGAAACTGATCCTCCATGGGTAGGTCTGTCCTAAGATTGCATTGTCAACTTTTGCTTGTGTGTATGAAACATGGAAAATCTTCAGCAAAGAACAGACAAACATTGTTTTTAGTCTGTCAAACAAGTCTTGTCGTCTGTCCAAATAGCAATTGGAAGGTTTTCACTCTTTAAGTCACCGTGACTCTCATGTGAATATATATGGCCAGGAAAGCGGTCATTCAGTCTTTCTCATTAACCAGTGAAGTCGCATTGAAAGTCATTTTGATTACAGGCCAGGATAACAAGGAGGTGCATGGCTCTCCTGAGTTTTGTGTTATTCATATGAAAGATTTAATTGATTGATATACTTGATCAAAAGAATCGGAATATTTAAACAAGAGAGTCAAGTTCTTGGATTGAGGCCCACCTACATGTCATGACGGATTTTCAAGCTACACAAGGCTCGTGGTAAATTTTGTGCTCTGAACAAAAGCATATACGACCTTCTTTCGGAAGAAAGTCTTTTCGAGTTCTGAGGTTGGGAATTCCTGCCCAATTGGTCTCATTGGCTCCAAAGCTTTTAAGACACACGGCTCACTACAAAGAAGTTGTCCTCAATTGCTTTCTGCAACTCCATAATTTCAAGGATTTGTCTGTGACAGCTTTCCACAATACAGCAGGAGAAGAAGAACAATGCCGTTTGCTGATTTTGCTTTGTTTTCTAGTAAATATCAATGGAGAGCAATATAACTTTCATCTTGTTGGTGGAAGGGGCGGTGATGAGTCTCACAGTTTCCGTTGATTAGAAAAAAGGTGGCTGATATCAAGAGAGAGAATCCATACTTTGATCTGAACATGCATGGTACTTCAGTCCAAGTTAATTTGAAAGCTGTGAGAAAATGCCTGAGTGCATTTGGGTGCCGTGAGGCTAGCATGGAGACGCTCCTTTTTAGATCGTTATTTAGTTATTTGTGCGGGACCAGCATAAAACAGGTCTCGGGCTTGCATTTGCATCGTTGCTTTAATACACAACACCCGTCTACAAACGCAAAACACTTGTGTTTTAGCACGTGAATCCGTAAGCCCCTCGTACTGGGCCCGTGGCGGCTCCAGGCCTCGCACTATAAACTGCGCCCAAGGGCGCGGCCCAGCCCCAGTGCCTTGTTCTTTAAAATTTCCACCCGCAGCTGACTCACTTGATTGATTACAGAGGAACACGGAACTCTGTGCAAAAATCAAAAAAAAAATCAAAAAATCAAAAAACAAGAACAAGAGAACGGACATTCAAGAAAACAAGAAACTGCGTCTGAAGAGCCGCCCACGCAGTGGCCAAAACAGTGCCCCAGAGCAGCACCGAGCCAGGAAACTAGTCTAGGGCGGCCGGCACCGCGCGGCCTCATAACCGGGCGCCTCAGCTCGCGGCCCGCGCTTGGACCCCGCCTATTATCAACTTCCATCTCCTTATCCCGAATACACCACGCAAAAACACCACAAAAGCACCAAGTTTTCAGGCCCATGAAGAAGGGCTTGAAACAAATTTTCCACACGCCCGGGTTCCGGCACGCGGGCTTTTCGCAAGCCGGCCGTGCCGAGCATTCGGTGTCGCCCTGTGAGACCCGCCAGGCGCCAGCACCAGCACCTTTGCACACCCCGCAGAGGCCCCAGGAGCCGCCGGAAACATGCCACGAAAACCCCGCCGGCTCTCCAACAACCAGTGTCGACACCGCCGCGGCCGCCATGCAAGAGCAATTGGCGCTCCGGCTCGCGTCTGCGGAGAACACGGCCGTGGTCATGGAGCTCGACATGGACTGCCGCCTTGTGTACGTGAGCGAGTCCTGGGAGCAGCTTGTGGGCACGCTGGTCAAGAAGCTCCTTGGGCGCCCGATCGCCAGCATCCTTGTGGGCTCCACGGACGCGGACTTGACGATCTTCAGCGCGGCCGTGTCACAGATGCTTGAGGATAACGCGTCCTACAAAGTCAAGTTCGTCACGCCGACAAACGACCGGGAGGCGCTTGCCGGGGACACCACGGCGCCAGAGCTCGCCGTCTACGGAGGCCCGGGCAGTGGTGCAGAAGCATACCGGGATCGCTTCGAGATCGACAGCATCGATGGGGTTTTGGGGGAGAGCGCAGGCGCAGGCTTCCGAGACGCCGCAGGCGACGGGAGCTGTCCCGAGATAGGCCCACGGCGCGTCGCCAGAGCCAGCAGCTCCAGACATCGGGAGATCTTCGATCCTTCTTCTGGCGCAGACAGCTCCGGGGAAAGCGCAGAGAACAGTATTGCAGGTACCGCGGGCGTTTCCGTCACCGGCCCTAGAAGCGAGAATGTTTCCGGTGACGACCCCCCAGAGAAAACCGCCCCGGGTATTGAGAGTAAAATGGGCACCGCCTCAGCTGCCCAGACGGGCGGCGAAAGCATGCGCATGGCCCTCGAAAATACGTGCCCTGAAGACTGCGTGGGCCCCGAAGATGGAGTTTCGGAGAACAGCTCGCAAGTCTCCAACGATGGCGACGTCATTGAGCTTGAGGCCCAGGGCATCGTCGTGTGTGACCCCCAGACGGGCGTGCCCACCCACTCCATCTGGACCGTGCGCCCCTTCGTGCAACTCGATCTCATCCTCACAATCCCGCCAGCGCTCACGGACTTGCTAGGGTTTGGTGCGGAAATTTTCGAGGGGTATCTCGGCAGTCTACGTGCGGCAGGCACCATGGATGAGCTGCTGGTGCCTGAGCCGAAGTTGCTTTTGTGCCGCATCTGCGAGACAAGCTTTCCCGCCTGGTTCATCGAAAAGCACAGCGAACTGTGCTTGCTCGAGCACAAGGTCGAGGACGAGGTGCAGTTCTGCCACGATGCCATCGCCGAGCAGCGGTCACTTCTTGCCAGGCTCGCGGAGGCACTAGGTGTCACGGACCTGGAGGGCCGTGCTGAGTCTCAGGCATCTGCGAGCTCACTTTCTTTGCTGTCTTTGGGTGTGCTCGAGTACAAGGATATTCCGTTAATGGCCGAGGAAGCCGATGATGTGAGAGCACTTGAGCCCGAGTCGGCGCGGACTGAAACCCCTATATCCGCACTCAAACACACCCGTGCGCTTCTCGGTCAATTAATTGACTATTGCGATGATGCACTCCTCATCAACGCAGCTGAGCGGCTGGAGACGACGGGCGTGTTTGCGTTTTCGCCCAACACGGAACATGCAATCAAACTCGTGCTGCAGTGGCAGAGTCTCGCGCCCATAGACCCAGCGCTCAGCGCAATGGTTGAAGATACCCGGGAGTTGGTCTGCGAGAAGGTCGACAAGATGTCGCGGCTTCTCAGCCTTCTTCAGTATCTGGAAAAGATCAAGCAGGAGGTCGACGAATTGGTCTTGCATGCTGTGGCGGACACCGTGGCCATGATTCGTGAGAGGACGTGGCAGATGGAAAACAAATCCCGAGGTCTGCGGGGGCGCAACCTGCGAGGCTCCGGAGGATCGCTTCACCCAATTGGAAGCCCGCCCGCTGATCTGCCACATCACTCGACGGTGGCGCTGCCTAAATCGCAGCAAAAGCTTCACTCACCGCAGCCATCTCGGGTGCGCAGCCCAACGAGAAGCCTTTTGGGGCTGGATCTCGGGCAGGAGTTTGGGCAAGAGTTTGTGGGGCGCCCCCTTCAGAGCTTCACCCCACAGGATCTCTTGACGGGATCCCCTTCTCTCATTGACGCTCGCACGTCCATCTCACCAAATACGGCGTTAGACAAAGCTCCCGAGAAGAATCTCGTCGCGTCTATAGATGCGTTGGGGTTGACTGCGAAGCCCGTCTCGCTGAGCTCGTCCATCCCATCTCCACGTCTCCACCTATCGCCAGCACCGTATGTTGAGAAATCGGGACTCTCTGCACTTCAAAGAAATGCCAAGCAAAACACAACGCCACGCCCATTAAGTGGCGACTATAGCTCGTCTCCAGGGAGAGCCACGGGTAACAGGGCCCGCTCCTCGTCGAACTTACTGCTACCACCACTGACACACTCAGATAGCTCGCCGCAAATTGCTGCGATGGTGGCTACGAGCAGCTCTACCACGCCTGTTTCTGTGCCGCGGGGATCGTTCTCATCTCCTCGTCCGCCTCTTTCTCCACTTCTTGTACTGCAACCAGCCACCAAAGCAGCGACAGGTGGTATAAAGGATTACGAAATTTTGAAAGCTATCAGCAAAGGCGCGTACGGATCTGTGTTTTTAGCCAAACGCAGGTTGACTGGAGATTACGTTGCTATAAAGTGCTTGAAGAAAGGCGACATGATTGCCAAGAATCAGGTGCTAAATGTGCGCGCCGAAAGAGCGGTTATGATGAAACAGACAGATTCGCCATATGTCGCTCAGCTTCACTGTAGCTTCCAAAGCAAAGACTACCTTTATCTTGTTATGGAGTACTTGAATGGCGGTGATTGTGCCACGCTCATAAAAATGCTCGGCACGCTTGGGGATAAGTGGGCCAAAAGATACATCGCCGAAGTCATTGTTGGCGTTGACGACTTACACAAGAGGGATATCATACACCGTGACCTAAAACCCGATAATCTCTTGATCGATAGCCAAGGGCACTTGAAATTGACTGACTTTGGCCTTTCCAGAATCGGTGTTCTTGGTCGCAACACATATCGGCACAGAAAAAGTAGCGCTTCAAATGAGCACGGGATTGACCTTTTCCGAAGAAGCATTAGCAACAATTTAGGCTTCCAAAGCCCTTTGGTGAATAGTATCGCCGTGGAGTCCCCAGATTTGATTCCTCACACTCACAAGCGCAACCTGTCAGTCACGCCATTTTCATTATCACCTGCCACAGATCTGCACAAATTCAGCCTTGGCGCACAAGGGCACCTGGCATCCATATCATCATATGACTCATCCTCCTCAGCCATACCGGGAACGAAAAAAAAATCAATTTCTCAGTTGAAAGCCTCTAACATTCGGTCTGGATCTGCAAGTAGCAGCACAGATTCGCCTATTCTCAGATCAGCGAGCGCGATGTCTCATTCAGACTCGTCTTTTGCTTTGATTGACGATGAATGCGAGTTCCTGATGAGTCCCTCTCAGAACGAGGAGTCTATTCACTCTTACGCCTTGTTCGACCCAAATCAAACATCGGACAATATCAAGAAGTTTGTTGGAACCCCCGACTATTTGGCACCTGAAACCATCAAAGGTGAATTGCAAGGCGAGTATTCGGATTGGTGGTCAATCGGGTGCATTTTGTTCGAGTTTTTATACGGATATCCACCATTTCACGCCAGCACACCGGAGGCAGTTTTTCAGAATATTTTGAGTGGCGAAATCGACTGGCCTGCGATATCTGAAGAAGAGAACCAAGAATTTTGTACGCCTGAAGCGAGAGATTTGATTGAGGGCTTGCTCACATTGGATTATGAACAAAGGCTTGGCTTTAATGGTGCAGAGGAGATTATGCGGCACCCCTATTTTGATGGCGTTGACTGGAACAACTTGTACCTGGAAATTCCAGATTCATTTATACCGACTCTCGATGGTCCTGACTCAACAGATTATTTTGACTTGCGTGGCGCTGATATATCTAATTTTCCCAAGGATGACCCTGAATATATTGAAGCGGAACCATTATCAAGGAAAAGAACCGACCTGAACCCAGACAGTGGATCTCCTGGTTCGTATCTTTCGATGCCGAATACGCCGACCCAAGGTAAAAGAGAACGACGCGGAAGCAAGCTTGCAGATACAAGCGAGTTCGGATCTTTCAATTTCAGGAATTTGAATGTTTTGGAGAAGGCTAACAAGGATGTGATCAATCGGTTAAAATCCGAGCATTTGGAGCACAGATCTAGTTTCTCTTCGTCTTCGTCGGAATCTTTTACACCAGGGCATAGTAAGTCTCGCGGTCTGTCTGTTTCCTCGAATTTTGTCAATCTTGGTTCTCCATTCAAAAGACCAGTGTCGCCTGTTCCCAATGTCCCACTCTCCCCAGCGAATGATAAATTGCCGTTGAGGCTGGTAAACAAAAAGTGGGATGGGATTGCTACTACTTCTAATGTGGGCAGTAGCCGTTCCGTTTCACTGGCACGTTCGCTTTCAAGACAAATCTTGCTGAGAACGGCAAAAGAGCTGACTCAATCGCCATGTAGCTCCGACAACGAGGAGAGCACCTCGGCTCTCCACAGGGCTCACAATAGAAGAGGGAGCTTGCGTCGTATGAATAGCTCTGCTAGTAGCTCGTCGCAGGGCACACAGGGCACGCAATCACCTCATAAAGAAGACGTTGACTTCGGGACTCATCATGAATTGGATGTGCTTTACTGCGAACCAATTCCTATTGTTAGACACACGATGTCGAAATTAATGGAGAAACAAGGTTGTACCGTGCTACCAGTAGCTGACGGAGAGGATCTTATTCGACGTGCTACGAGCAAGGTGAAGTTTGACTTGATTTTTACTGGACTCCGGTTGGCGAAAATTGATGCGGTAGACGCGGTTAGGTTGATTAAATACACCAGTGGTGTGAATGCGAACACGCCTATAATTGCCATCACGGGGTTTGCAAAGGAAGCTCTAGATCTGGGTATATTCGATGATGTGCTTGAAAAACCAGTGGACGGCAAAATGATCCTAAACCTCATCCACAAGTTTCATTTTCTGAGCGTGGCGGTAGAATCTGACCCAGAAGATTAATCTGATTTTACCTTAATAGCTTCCGCAATCGTGGACTCAGCTTCTGCGATCGCGGGGGCACTCATCACCGGAGCTATTTGCACCAAAGGTACTTCGTTTGACTGTGTGAGTTCTGTTGGTGGATTGGTTGAAGAAGACTCTGCCACAATTGGACTCGCATCCGGATGTTCTACTGTTGGTGAGGTTTTGGCCTTTTTGGCAATGGGCTCGTCAGTGAGATCAGGAGCTTCCGATTTCAAGTGCTCGGGAATGTCGCTTCTCAAATAGTTGTCTCTATACCACCTCAACTGCTCGATACTCTCCAAAATGTCAGATCTGGCCGTATGCGCGCCCTTCTTTTTTGGGTTCAACTTCATGAGCTGAGGATTGTGGCGGTAGCCCACCTCCATTATAGACGAAACGTCAACCAAACGGTAGTGCAAATGTTCGATGACCAGGGGGAATTCCTTCATCATGAAGAACTTGTCCATGTGAACCGAATTGCCTGCCAAAAGAGAGGTACGAGGCTCGCTGATGTACGACTGGATATATTCCAAAAGCTCTTGCTGTACTTTAGCCAAGGTTTGCTGAGGATTGGCCAATATTTTGGCGGTGAGGCCCGACTGGCCGTGGTGAGTCACACACCATTCGTTCATGTTGTCCAAGACTTTTTTTGGGACAAAAACCGTGCTTTCGTAACCTTCTTCGTCAATGATGTTCAAGTTCCCGTCGGTGATGATGCAACAGATTTCAATGATGTGGTCCTTGGAGATGTCGAGACCCGTCATCTCGCAGTCAATCCAGACCAAAGGCTTGTAAATTGTGGACGAGTGTTTGCGCTTTGTGACCTTAGCAGTCTCCACCACTACAGGTGCTTGTTTTTTGAAGACGCGGCTCACCAAGGATGAAAACATAATTTCTTTCTGCAATATGTCAAAAATCAAGGTGTGTGTGTGTGTGTGGAAGTTCCCCAGGTCTGTAGAGATGAGGTGCGCGGAGGGCTCCGGCACATTTGCATGTTTTGAAGTCTGAGCCGTCTTCGCAGATGCAGGTAGGTACCAAGAAGCGGCGGTGCGAGGGACTGATTCTCAGACTCATCTGGAACAAGGGCCAGTCACATCATAGTTGTTCTTGTTGCGAAATCAACACAATTGAATTTTTCAATCATTTTTCTTTATGAGATAATGGATGCGGTAGACCACAGGAGAGACGCTCACTGGAAAATATCTCAACGCCTCCAAGCCAGAAAGAATTTCCGATATATTTGGGACGAAGGCTTAGCGCGTCTCAGCTAGATTAGATAAACGCAATATTAGAAAGAAAAGCGAAATTCTGGTGACACAACAAGAGGAAAATGAGGAGTTAACTTTGGATGGATCCGTCCACATACCCACTCTCGATGTAAGCCATCATCAAATTCTTCTGGAGAAGTGCAATTTATCGCAATGAGATCACTGGCAAAGGACGGAAGTTTTTCAAGGCAAACTCAAACATTTTGTATCAATTGCATGCGAAACATGGGATTTCGCAGCGAGTATTTACCGGCTCCAAAGTAGCACTTGCAATCGCGTCCTGCGTTGTGTCGCGGTCGACTCTGGCCAATGTGCAAGTACCTACAGCATGCTAAGAACCACACCTTCGAACGGCAGGCATGAACAAAAGAGACACTGCCTACTTCTGGTACTTTGTCTTGCACATACCGATCACGGTATTGATCGACTCATGCCTTGTGGTGCCCAGGGAATATCGTCACTGGGTGCAGGCGACATTGGTTGACTTTCACGTCAGCCTGAACAACGACTTTCTTTTGCGGGACCCGCCGCTCTGGCTTCGGGTGTTTGGGCTTTTCGAATTGTGCTTCCAGCTCCCCGTGTTCTTTTTGGCCGCTTACAAACTCTACCAGGGACGCCGGCAAATACACGTGGTTTTGGCCCTCTATGGATTCAACGCTTCGTTCACCACCGCGGTGTGCTTGGCGTATGTCTTGAAGACGGCGCACAGTCACGGACTTACGGACGGCGAAAAGTGGGGCTTGTTTGCGTTGTACCTCCCATACTTGCTCATCCCAGCATACATGATGGTCGACTCAGGGCGTAGGCTTCTGCTGTGGGTGGCCCGTCTCCAGCAGTTGGAGGAAGCGCCGGTGAAACGCGTGGTAGCAGAGACAGAGCACAAAAAGGCGGCGAAGCCAAAGAAGACCGTGTCCAAGGCGCGTTCGAAGAGATGATACTGACTTGTCACTGTAATGTGTATTGGGCTTATGTAGCTACGGCAGTAAGAATAGACGAGCCTACTCGTACTTTGCAAGCAACTTGTTGACCAACTCGATATACTGGGCCTCGGCGTCATCCTGCGAAGTGCCCTTCAATTCGTCCCAGGCTTGCCACTTGTACTTGCCTTTCAAGTCAAACATGCCAGGCTTGGGGGTGGTGTTGTCGCCAACGGTGGCTTGCTTGTACAACCCGTACAAGCTCAACAACTCGTCGTCGGAGGGGCGTTTGGTCAAGGCGTTGACGGCTTCGGCCTGCTGTGTTAGTAGACCGTTTCTGTGGCTGCTTGGAGATTGAAGGGAAAGAGCCTGAAACACGGAAATTTGCTTCAATGGATGCTGGTGTGCAGCCCAATTATCGCTGGTCAGTCATACGACTACATACTTTAGAGGTAAATTCGGCGGAAACCATGTTTGTATTCAGAAAGAGTTTCGGGGTGAACGGGTGGAAATGTTGGCCCAGCAAATCGAGCGGTTGCGTAGCGCGCCACGTGACTGGAGGCACGGGACACTTTCTGCGGGGCGGATATGGTGAGGCCATGGCACTTGTCGCGGGGCCAACAATTTCTACATACAGTCTGGCCCTGAAATCTTGAAACACTTTTGAAATCGTAATTGGCTCGGCCCGGTTGGAGCAAGGCTGTCTCTGCTGTTTTGCTTTGCGATCTGGCCATGTGCGTTACTAGACCATTTCATGTTAAAGGCTCCAAATGGCTAGAGACTGCCCTCTTTTGAAGTGCCATCGTGGCCTACCCTTAAGCCAATCAGGTGATAGTGCACGTGACCAAGACATGCTGTGTCGAAACCTCAGGCCACCATGACCCCGCCCCGGCATGAACCCATTGTTGGCGACCAGGCAATTTTACGGCGATGAAAACCTATGATTATCACAGCTCTTCTGCAGGATACTACCTGCCGATAAAGGTGCAGTGTCTCAAGATATGAACAGAGGAGTCGTGAAAACTATGCCCGACCGTCACTTTCAAGAGCAGGGCTTGAGTGATTGCTAGTGCTACTAACGAGTATATTGCATATGTGCAACAGCTCTGTCGCTTACTTTCGACTTTCTTCCAGGGTTTGAGAAAGCACTCACCCTGTACAGCAGTTTTCTTGTTCGTAGGCTTCGGCTGCAAAGTTTGTGATACCAACTCGCCCCATCAAACACGAAGCTTTTGAAGTATGCAAAACATGAGAATTGACTGGTTCCATACCCCTGCATCTTGATTTATTTAATTCTTCCGGCTGTCGTCATACCAGAAACCCGAGAATGTAGTTTGTCATACAGGCTTGAGCAGACCACAAATGACAGAACCGTAGCATCACGGTCTTATATAGGATAGATGCTTGACTGATGTGCCTATTAAAAAAAAGTTGAGTAGTAAAATATCATAATGCCCGACAGTGCTGTGACCTGTATACCCGAGCTCGATTCTGTCCTCAAGGAACGCCTTTACGTTAGCGACCTTCAAGGGTCTGCTACAGTCACGCCCAAGGATTCGGCAAATTCCGAGTTTTCATCGAAATTGTCACCTATTGGACGCATGCCACTACCACCTGATTCGTGTCAATCTTTTTTGACTATTCAAACAAGTTTTGAAGCCTTTGATGATCCGGTCAGAATAAGCGTTGAGCCCGGAGCAGTTCCTACAGATGTTTATGAGGCAGAACCTGCCTTTGAACCCGTAGTTGCGGACGCAAACTCTCTGATATCAGAGCTATCCTCCTTGTCGAAAGTGAGCTTGGTCCATTGCAATGCCTTTTCAATGGAGACAGTGGCCCGTGAGAGCGACGACCTGGTGCCCAGGGCGCTCAGTAAAACCGGGGCACTTTTTGAGGATCCCGCGGACCTCAAAGTGTTGGACGAAGAGGACTTTATCACTCCCCTCTCCGTACCCAGGATCGGCAGCGTAGTGACGAAAACACAGAAAGCGTGCGTGCATTCGTTCAGCCACATAGCGCCCAGATGGGAGATCTTCTATGACCCCGAGCAAAGTGTGTATGTGGATGAGCTCGCATTGCTACATCGTGAAATTGACAGGGAGCAGCAAATAAGCGCGATTTGCAAGGGGTTGTTGGAGCGTCTTTATTGAGCACAGGAACCGGAGCCGGCCACGGCTGTTTCCGCCTGGCGAGTACGTGTCCGGTAGTACTTAAAAAAATTGACACTCTCGTAAATCTCGCGATAGCAATGTACGCACATGCCTGAAAAGATTAGATCAAGCATGGCTCTGGACACGCGGGCCAGCTACCGTTCTGCGCATCCAAAAACTGAGTCCGTTTTTTCCACAAGTGTATACCTATCCCACAAGTCAACTCACAAGCAAGCTAACAGGCGCACTCACAGGCGCACTCACTATCGAACTCATAAGCGAGGGCGGAACCCGATGTCAACCTGGGCAATGAGCTTGTCGAAATTTCCCAACACCCTGTACTTGGAGGAAGCAATTTCTGCCTCCTGCTTGCTTTTTTCGGCGATCATCAGGTCGAAGTTTGCCTGCGCATCCTGTAACGCCTTTTTGTTCTCCTCGTTGACCAACTCCTGGTAGAAGATACGCGTCGTGGTCTTTAAGCGAGAGAACGGGTCGCCGTCGTCCAGCTCCGCGGACTTGCGTAAGAGCGACGACTTGACCTCAGCCTTGCGGATATTGGTTTGGTTGAGTTTCCTGTTGCGCTCGTTGACCTTCAGCATGCTGGTGGACGAGCTCTGCGCGCTGCGAGCGTTGTCCTTGTATAAGATCAGCTCCAACTTGCGCAAGCGGTTGGTGAGCTCCTGTACGCGAGCGGAGTTGTCCTCCTGGCGGGCAACCTTCAACTCGTCCATGACCTTCGACTTCTCGTAGACAGCGTCGTAGGCCTTGATTCCCTTCAGCAACTTTTGTTTGCGGGAAACCATCTCGTCGATGTCTTTGTTGGAGAGTCCGCTATTCATCAAGCGGTGCAACTGCTCGGCCTTCTCGTTCACGTCGTCCACGTAGGGCACCTCCTCGTTGAGTTTCGCCAACTCCGCTGCGTACCGCGCGAACTCCTCCGCAGTGATGTCCGCGTCACTAAACACGGAGAGCGGGAATTCCTTCTTCTGCGCCTTGTTCTGGCTCACGACGAGGTAGATGTCCGTCGTCGCCTCGCCCATGCGGTACTGCTTGTGTGGGTGCGACACAAGCTCCTCGATCTGCACTGCGCGGTACATGGGCTGACGCGTGCGCCGGTCGATGCCGACATTGATCTTGCCAAACGTGTGCACCACACTCTCGGCAAACTCCTTGTAGAAGAGAAACTTGCCGAGGAAGCTGCGCCCCACGCGGATCTTGTTGATGTCCGCGGCCGTCGCCCGCACGTAAGTGCGTGCTCGCGGCTGCAGCCGCCCGGCGCCCCAGACGACCTCCTCCAAGTCCGAGCCGTATGCGCTCGCGTCGTCCGCGCCCGACGCCGCGCTCTCGTCACGCCCCGCCTCCTCCGCATACTCGTCATCGTCATCGCCACCGCCGTCACGCTGCCGACTGCGCTGCTCACGCTGCTTGCGTAACTCGCTCAACGTGTCTGTCTTGGCTGTGGGCACGCCCGCCTTGCGGCTCAGCGCACGCGTCTTGGTCTCCACGCCCTGCGACTTCTGCTGGCGCATCCGCCGCTGCAAATACCGCTTCTCGTTGTAGCGGTCCATCTCCTGCGAACGCTCAAAGAGCGCCTGCTCGCGCTCGATCTCGTCCATCGCGAGGAGCCGCGCGCGGTCGGCGTCGTCTTTGTACTTGCCCTCCAAAGGGTACGGGTTGGTGAGCGTGCCGTCGTCTTCGTCGCTTTCGTCACCAGACTCGGCGGCTTCCTCCGCACCGAAATCGGCACCGCGGCTTCCGAACTCAACATCCACCTCGGGGTCGAAGTCGTCCTCGCTGCCGGACCCGCTGGCGGGTGCATCCGAATTCTCGTCGCCCGAAAGCCGGGTTTTCTTGCGGGCGCCGCTGTCGTGGCGGGCCCGTTTCAACGGCGCATCATGCATCTCGCCCTCGGACCCGGAGTCTGCGCCGGCAAGCGCCAATAAATCGTCGTCTAAGTCAGACATGTGTGGGCGGCTTTGGTGGAAGAGAGGATATTTTGAGGCGAGAGGTTGGTTGGTGAAGTTGAGCGCCGCGCACCCGCGAGAAAAACACCCGTACACCAACGGACGGCATTGGGATATACCTGTTCTGGTTCTGTTCTGTTAGCTGAGGGTTTCTACCGGGTGCCAATTACATGTGCAGATCATGCTCTAGGATTTGTCGTTCGTATGCAACTTTTTGTGTGCGTTTATGGCGTCGCTTGGCGGCATGGCGTTTTGGTGGTTGGTGGGTGCGAATGGCGATACAATGCATCGATGCTTCGCATGCCGCGAAGCCCAAGTTGGTAGACCTAATAAATCTGGGAAAATTATAGAGAAACGAAAATGATATGATCTTAATTAGAGCAGGCCGAACATCATCAACGACAAGCAACCCATCGATATCTAGCGTCACGTGTGTGCTCGTAGTTGGCACACGATACTGTCGCAGCGTATGGCCTTCCGCTCCCGGGCTTGTTAAGGCATCATTAGCAATAGGGTGCTCCCCCCCTAATGTCCATGGACATCAAGGGCTCCTAGTACTTCGAGCGAAACTGCGGGTGGCCCCAACACTCGACCATCACAAATGACATAGATAAACGCCAGAACTCTACTGCAGATGGAGGTGTAGGGCCAAAGCTTGTGGCGAGCTTGGTATAAAGCAGAGGCCATCGAGCGGATTTCATTGCGCGTGGCCTCTTCGAGCACGCGTGCTGCTTCGTGAGCCCACGTTGTCCTGGCGTTGCAGCATCCGTATGTGGATAGCCAGAAAATAGGAGTACTAACCTAAAAAGACTACGGGTCCGCAAAGTTTCGGGTAATGTGTATTATGACATAATAACAGACGGAGTGGCAGACACGCAATATGCAATGCACGCTGCCCAAACAGCGCTGGATGTACAGATGAAGGGAAGGGAGAACGCAAAGACGCAGGCTTAACGCAATCTTCTGGCCTCACGCTCAGACTCCATCAAGCACAAGATGTCGTTCTCTCTGACTGGGCCCTTGACGTTTCTGACAATGGTTCTGGAGGCGTCCTCCAAGAACTCAACTCTGACCTGGGTGACACCACCTCTGGAGCCGGTTCTGCCCAAAACCTTGATAACCTTAGCAAGAGTAACTGGAGTCTTAGTGTCCTGAAAACTGTTAGTATATCGTTCGAGAGCGCGGCATGGCACCGAAATCCACAAGCACCTTCTTTCGAGTCTGTCATGAAGCAATGGCTGGCGCGCCGGGAGGTGCTCTGCACTGCTCCGTGTTGAATGTGACACCCAGTTCCACCACACTAAATGGACGCTATTCATGGCCCGTCGGCCAGCTATCGTGAAATCGCAGAGCGGAAAAACATATCCGCGAGTCGAGGAAATAAACAGATAGGCATGTACATTCTTCGTGACTTATGCCGCTGACACGGGCTCAGAGGCTACATACCATTTTGATTTGTTGTTCGATGGAGTAAGAAACTTTTGGAACAGAAAATTTTTTTCCCGTGAAAAACTCGCAGCGACTCGCGGGTGGTGTTGGGCGCGCGCACGACCACGGGTCTTGATTTTTTTCGCGAGGCGAGCAGGTCGTGCGCGTATCTATACGCACGTGACTGAGTGCGGCCCGGCGAAATCATCCACCTGGTTTGGTTTGGTTTGCCGTGCTTAGAGTCGGTGCCGCACGGCAAGCAAAGATATTCTTTGTGCTATTTACTCTATCCGATAGATTCATCGCTGCATACTAGTAGTATTGAAAAAATGCAGGTGGATATGAATTTTATCCGTTTTAAGTTTGAAAATGTCTTGGGCCTAAAATTGAAATGTTCTGTTCTTGTACTATGAACAATTACATTGTGATTATATTAAAATCTCGACATGTGATTAGCGTAGTTGGCGCAAACGAAAGGCGAACTAGGGAACCCGCATGCCGCCTTTCGGATCTTGTGGCTGTTGGTTCACGTAGAGGCGAAGCGACCATAGCTGGTGGCAGTCTGGCTGCTTCCAAGAATATCGACATTGTGAGAATAAACGCCAGATAAGTGTATGATTGACGTTGCGAAAATTGGAGATCGCCCGATCTTCAGATTCACATTAGGGGGAGGCATTGCCGCCAAAGCAGCACTAATTCCTGGCAGCTGTGGCTGGCTGTTTCTCCAAACCCGTTTGGTCCAACTTCAGTCCAAATAGTGTTTAGCACGTGATCCCGCTTGAGTATATGAAACGGTGCTCCGAGAATCGCATGGTGTGGGTCTTCTGGGAGATCCAAAAGGTCTTGCCTAGCCATGTTCTTGCAATAGGATGCTCTATGTTATCAGGTATCATAACTATCAAATGCACTTTCTAATCAGCCAATGGGATCACATGACTATCATATAGAGTGTATGAGTTAATTTTTTCATTTGGGTGCCATTCTGTCATTTGCATCCGCTTGTATTCATTTTTATCAAAGTATCCGGATAAAATACAACGCTACCCAGTGTGCTTACATACCTTGATATACATTCACGAACAAACCATTCTCATTGCAAATTACACAGATATTTTGCTATGGTGTAAAGTTTATGGGACGCTTGGCCCGAATGATACCAAGTCTTAAATAGGATGAAAGCGGACTGGCACGATAAAAACCAATGCAGCTGGATGTGTTATATGTAGGACGTTCATATGGAGGCCCGGGCACTGGCCCGCTGTGGTATTGTATGTATCCCGTTTCCATTGCTGCAGTCCGGGCTTCTCCAGTGGGGAATGTTCAAGGTCCACGTGCTGACTATCAAAAGGCTGTAGGAAAAGCCAGCACGACCTAGGACCCGGGCATCAGTTTCCAACATACAATACATATGTTATATGCACACATGGGTCGCGTATATGCCGAATGTGTACACATGTACAGGACGGATCTGCCTCCTTCACGCGCGTGCGCACGATTGGCACCTGCGGGCTACTTGGAATCATGCCGGTGCCTGAGACTGGTGAGACAGTGGCAACGCACCATTCTAACCCCACCCTACACGCTATCCTAAGGTTAAACCGGAACATTGCACCGTGCTGCAGAACAGAATCAAGTCCCCGAGGCTCACCGGTCCAGATCTAGTTTCCGGCTCTGCTTCTTTTCTTTTCTTTTCTTTGCTTCTCTTTTGTATCGTTTTGTTTATCGTTGTTGATTTTTGATCCGCCGCCGCACTACGGGAAACTGATACCCCAGAATACAACCCGCCGGCACCTCCCAAAAACAGCAACGCAGAAACCATCGTGCTAACCTCTCTTGGTTACCCGCGCCTTCCATATCCAACGATCATGTCCGCTTCCGGACTGCAGAACTCAGACCCGCCCGCGCAAAGCTCTCAGCCGGTGAGCGAGTTTCTGGACGGACGCCCCATCCCGCCCTACGCCTGGAAAAAGTCGCTAAAGGACTGGTGGACGCACGCGTGGGGCCGCGAGTACACCGACAGCCAGGTCGAAACGAGGCTTCTTTCGTTCCTCCCGTTCTTCCCGACACCGGACGGCCTGCGCTCGGCCCAGCTTATCGACACCGACGTGGGCGGCGGCAACTACATCCACGAGTTCTACATCGAAAACACGGCGGTCCCCGGCCCTGGCACCGGGCCCGAGGCGAGCGCAGAAGGCCCGGTGAAAGACATTGTGCTTATCCACGGATACGCGGCGTCGCTCGGGCTCTTTTTCGATAACTTTGACCGGTTGTCGTCGATCCCGGGCGTACGCGTGCATGCGATCGACATGCTTGGGTTTGGTTTCTCCTCGCGGCCCAACTACCCGAAGTACAAGCACGGCACGATCGCCGAGGTGCAGCAGAACGAAGACTGGTTCATCGACTCGATCGAGGAGTGGCGCAAGCGCCGCGGCATCGAGAAGTTCGTGCTTATTGGCCACTCGTTCGGCGGCTACCTCAGCTGCGCGTATGCGATGAAGTACAACCAAAAGCGGATTGATGAAGACAAGCACAGCATGATCGACAAGTTGATCCTCCTCAGCCCCGTGGGCGTGGAGCGCCACGCAAACTCGCTTTTGAAGGACAAGGTCGAGTCGCCTTCCCAGGTCTCGCTGTCTGAGCAGGCGGCGGAGAACGCACGGCAGCCCGAGGTGCCGATCTCGCGTGAGATCACAAGCAACCAGGAGGACATTGTCGCCGGCTCCCAGAATTCTAGTCTGAGCAGCAAAACGCTCGCAGACGGCGGCGCCGACTCCACGCTGGACGCCACGCTGGATACCGCAGAGTCCAAATCTTTTCGGCAGAAACTCGTGCCTTGGCTCTGGGAGAAACACGCGTCGCCGTTCGCCATAGTGCGCAAGAGTGGGCCGATTCGCTCCAAGATGATCTCGCGGTGGACTACCCACAGGTTCTCGCATGTCTACTACACGAACCCCGAGAAGTTCCAGGGCATCCACGACTACTTCTACCGGGTCTTCAACGGGGCTGGCAGCGGCGAGTACGCCATCACCCGCGTCCTAGCGTACGGCGCGCTTGCAAGGCTACCCTTGCTCGACAGGTGCCCCGAGGCGCTTGTGCTGATGGACTTACCTACGTTGTGGCTCTACGGAGACAAAGACTGGATGAACAGGAACGCCGGGCAGGAGATGGTGCATGAAATCAACGCCTTGTGCGCATGCAAGGGCAAACGCGAGCTCGCCAAGTTTGGTGTGGTGAGCAACGCTGGCCATCATTTGTACTTGGACAACCCGGACGAATTCGCCGATAAGGTTTTTGACTTCTTGAAGTGGGACACAAGCTGAGGAGAGCGCCGTGCTACTTAGGCCACACATTTAATAGACGATCCCGGATGTACAGAAGGCAATAGTACACGCGGTAGCTGCGCATGGGGAAGCTGACGTGCATACCGCCACTTTGGCCTCAGTCAGCGGAGCAGCCGACGATGCCCTGCCAGGAAACCCAGTAGATTTGAATGGCCGTGCTCCATGTGAGCCAGTAACGACGGTGTATGGGCATGCGCCACGTATTTTCTCCAGCTCCACACCGGTTCTCAACACGGCGCAGCCTGGCAATTAAGAGCCCTGCCCGTCAACGAGTATCAACATTGATCAAGCACAACTGACCCTGCAGCGGCCAGACAACACACTACGTGAAAAACAGAAATGGACTGTCTCAACCCTGCTATTCTCTTGCTTGTTGTCTACTCGGCCAGCCACATTGGTGCCTAGTTGTTTGCGTGACCATCACCACTATGAGCAATGGATATGTGCGTGCCACTAGCGTGGATATAGGGCGCCGCTAATTGTGTCTCAAAACGTGCCCCTACAAGCCTCATTCATACATCGGGAGGCTCCTCTTGAAGCCCATATACGGCACAACAGACAACTAGACCAAAAGGCAAAGATGTACCGCTCGGCCAACACGCTTCTGGTTTCGCTGGCTCGTGATGGGGTCGTGTCCACGCACAAAAAACTTGCAAGGTGGTGACGTGAGCCATGCGAACCCCCCGCTCAATGGCGTAGAAGCCATCCAGAACCCGGACACCAAGACCCCTCCCAGCATTTGCCATGTCCAGCGACGAAGACTTGATCCAGCGTTTCCAGAGCGTCGGCTTGGCGGAGAAAAAGGCCGTTGAGATCACAAAGAATAAGAAAGTGTGCCAGGCGTTCGTCTCGATCCTCAATGAGGCGGGCTTAACCGCGTCTGCCGCCGACGAGAAGAAGCTTAATTTGTTGCAGGGCTTGGCGGTCGAGAGTAAGGCCCTTCAGGGCGACGCCGAGCTTGCGCAAAGACCCATGGTCACGCGGGCCATTGTGGACGGGCGCGTGAAAACGCCCTTGCAGCTTTCAGAGGCGGTGAAGTACGTCAAGGCCCATGGGCCCGAGGCCACCGAGGCCGGCATGGACGCCGCGGCAGGCGTGGGCGTCGAGTTGACGCGCGACAACATCCGGGCTGAGATTCTTGGCTATGTGGAGGCGCACCGGGAGGCCGTGCTTGCGAAGCGGTACGCCGGAGTGCCTGCGCTCCTCGGCGAAACAAAAAAGTTGGCGAGCCTCAAGTGGGCGGCACCGGGGATGTTCAAGCCCATCATCGACGAGATTGCCGGCGAGCTCTTTGGCGCCAAGGACGAGCGCGACGTGGTCAAGAAGGAGAAGAAGAAGGCGCCCAAAGCGACGCCCAAAGCGGCGCCGCAGCAGGCGCAGCGGGAGCCTGAGCGCACCATGTATACGGAGGGGTTCCTTGGCGACTTGCACAAGCCCGGCGAGAATGAGCAGGCCGACCCCGAGTTGATGAAGGCGCATCTTGCGGCCACGCAGGGCAAGACAATCACACGGTTCCCGCCGGAGCCCAACGGCTTCTTGCACATCGGCCACTCCAAGGCGATCATGGTCAATTTTGGCTACGCACAGCACCACGGCGGCCACTGCATCTTGCGGTTCGACGACACGAACCCGGAGGCCGAGGAGGAGGTGTACTTCGAAAGCATCAAGCGCATGGTGGCGTGGTTGGGTTTCCTGCCCTGGAAGATCACGCACTCGCTGGACTACTTTGGCGAGTTGTACGAGTTGGCGAAGGTGTTGATCGGCGCAAACAAGGCGTACGTGTGCCACTGCACCGGTGAGCAGGTCAAGGCCCAACGCGGCTTGAAGGCCGACGGCACGCTCGGCGGCGAGAGGTACGCGTGTCCGCACCGCGACCAGCCCGTGGCGCAGAATCTCGCGGAGTTCGAGGCCATGAAGGAAGGCACGTACCGGCCGGGCGAGGCCACGCTTCGCATGAAGCAGGACCTCGCGTCGCCGTCACCTCAGATGTGGGACTTGGTCGCGTACCGCGTGTTGGACGCGCCCCACCACCGTACCGGCAACGCATGGAAGATCTACCCGACGTACGACTTCACCCACTGCTTGGTCGACTCCTTCGAGAACATCCTGCACTCCTTGTGCACCACCGAGTTCCGCCTCTCGCGCGAGAGCTACGAGTGGTTGTGCGACGCCGTGCACGTGTACCGCCCCGCGCAGCGCGAGTACGGCCGCCTCAACATCACGGGCACGATCTTGTCCAAGCGCAAGATCGCGGCGTTGGTGGAGCGCGGGCTCGTCAGGGGCTGGGACGATCCGCGCTTGTTCACCTTGGAGTCTATCAGGCGCCGCGGCGTGCCTCCAGGAGCCGTGTTGTCGTTCATCAATACCTTGGGCGTCACCACGTCGACGACGAATATCCAGGCCGTGCGTTTCGACAGCGCAGTGAGGCTGTACTTGGACCTGACCACGCCGCGCTTGATGCTCGTGTTGGACCCCGTGTTAGTCGAGGTCGCCAACGTGCCGGAGGACTTCGAGGAAAAGGTCGCAATGCCGTACCAGCCAGGCGCCGAGGCCCGCTTCGGCTCGCGCGAGTTGTCGTTCTCGAAGCGCTTCTACATTGACCGCAGCGACTACCGCGACGTCATCGACAAGGACTACTTCCGCTTGGCGCCGGGCCAGCCAGTCGGATTGATGAAGGTGCCGTTCACCGTTAGTGTGCAGCACGTGGTGAAGGGCCCCGATGGCCGCGTCGAAAAGATCGTTGTCAACTACGACGAAGGCATCAAGAAGAAGCCAAAAACGTACATCCAGTGGGTCGGCGAGCGGAATAGCAAGACGGTGAAGGAGGTGCGTATCTATAACCAGTTGTTCAACAGCGAGAACCCCGCAGCGCATCCAGAGGGATACTTGAATGACATCAACGAGCACTCCGAGGAAGTCGTGTACAACGCGGTTGTCGAAGCCGCAGGCTTCGCCGAGATAGAGACTCGTTCTCCATTGAACGTTGGCGTTGAGGGCTCCCAGTTTAACATCCAGGAGAGCAAGGGCCCGGAGACTGTGCGTTTCCAGGCGTTGAGAATCGGCTACTTCTGCATGGACAAGGATAGCGGCGACGACGTGATCTTGAACAGAATCGTGACCTTGAAGGAAGATGCCGCAAAAAACTAATTGTGATACTGCGCTAACTAGGATTCTCAAGACGTGGGGAATACAAAACGATCTTGTCGTTCTATGCGATATATTCACTATACATTGCTGTTGTGTTTCTAATATAGATCAATTCCGTTATATCCGGAGTAGCGCTGTATTTAATCGTCTCATTTACAAGTGAACACCAAGCCTGATGGGCTCGGTTTGGCTCGAGGGAACAGACGTAGCAACGCCTCCAGAAATAAATCAACAAAGGCAAGTACGACATTACTGGTTACCGTATTCACACTGGTTCGAGCCGAGACTCAGTTGCATGATGTCTACTTTGTCCAGAGAACCCCAAATGTAGCAATATACTGATAAATTCACTGGCGGCTACCTCGAAGACATCTTGTTATGGTGTTGAAGGTGACGACATAAATGCATCATCTGGCACTGTGCGTAATTGAGTTGTCAATTTCCATATGGTGCTCTGACTTGAAATAACCCTTGCGGATCTCCTTTTAACGAGAACACTTAATCTTCTTCACTGCCTCAAAAGTTTAGATTTAAATCGCGTGCCCCTGATTTCGAAAAGAAAGACGGGCGAATTGGCTTACAATCACTAAGCACCTCGCATGATACGCGGAGCTGAAATGAAGGGTGGAGAATAGACCCGCACGCAAATCAACGAAGAAGTCACTGAGGCGATTCACATCGAAAAAAAAAGGAATTCTCGCTCATTCAAACTTGACTTTGCAAGCGTCAAGTATTGATGTACATTTTTTCTTTGAGTTGGTGTTGCGAATCCCACCAAGAAACTCGAGGACATTTTCGTTTGCGGGAATGAGAAAAACCATGATTAAGGTATAGAATGAGACGGGAGGAATTCTGGAGATTGGCCAGAGACATGGAAACACGATACCAGCTACGGGGCTGCTCTTCAAAACAATCAAGTCAAAAAAACCTCACCAAACAAACTTTAAGTTTGTTGAAAGGCTGATAACATCGTGGAAAGACAGACATGTTAGTCTATAAGTATATTTGATTATATTGCCAGGAAAATTTGGTCCTTAAAAAGAGTGTTTCAATGTCTTACGCTTTGTATATATTTTCACAAGAAATGAATATTTTGGTTGCGGCCATACCATGGAGAACACACTGTTTCCCGTCCGATCAACGTTAGTAAAGCTCCATAGGGCCACACTGAGTAGTGTAGTGGGAGACCATATGCGAAATTGTGGTGCTGCAATCTTTTTTCTGGATCTCAATCGAGATAATATCGCAACTGAAGTCTTTTCCTTCTACGAACTATATCTGTTCTTTTAACTGTTCTCGGTATTTTTCGCGAGATTTGCTGACTTGGATACGTCCATGCAACTTGCACCCACGCCAAACACTGACGCAGCCACAATACCAGATTCGAGGGGGGCGGGAATGGCACCCAGATCGTTTGTGGGGCTACAAAACTTTTTACTTCAATCGGCCACGACTAATTAGACATCAAGCAGCAGGGATACAGTGGACCTCAAGGTCGTACTGCTTCAACAAACTGAGCACATCAACACAGACCCGGAACGCCTTGTCGCGGCAAGGATCGCTTTTTCAAATTGTCCAAGGGCAGCCCTGGTGCATGGCAGAGTAAAATTCTGATGCTTGACTCGTAGTGGATGTTTTTCCTGGAGGAAATTTTGCCTTGGGCTTCATCACTTAATTCTTCTCTACTTGGTTGTGCGACATGCTAAAGCGCGAGCCTGGGGCGAATGTGGCGCCGCGCCCCAGCAAGCACCAAAGAATTAGACTGAATTAATTGTCTGTGTTGCTTAATCTCTGCACACTCAGCGTTAGAGAACTTTGCCTTGAACCACAGGGGTTTGCCAACGGCGAGAAAAACATACTCGGACTCTTCCATCGCCCCCTCCCCTGCCTAGAAAAAAAATCTTTTATTAATCTTAAGAATTCATTCGGTAGTACAGGACAAGCCGAGAATCCTGCTGGCAGCATAGCCACCCCAAGCGCACGGACCCCGGGGAACACGGCCTAATGTATAATGTGCAGATACTTTTAAAAAAAACAAGCAACGTGTCTCACAACGCAGCGCTATACCAGAGACGCCGTTCCGCGGGCAAAACTAAAGAGAGACAAAAAAAAAACACGGCAAAGGAACAAAAATAAGCTATTCTCCCGCTCGCCGCCTTGCGGTATTACCCCTGAAGGTCCCCACAGGCATCCTGTGTGAAGTCCGGGTATGCTCCCGCGTTCGCAGCTACCTCCCAATCGCCGGTATGGAGCCCACCCCTCAAGACCCTCTTCTTTCCGTCTCCCTTGTTTCTCCTTTCCGGTGGATTCAAATACCCGCCGTTGCTAGCTTCCCGTCTGCGCCCCCGGCCTGCCAAATCGAGCCCGCTCTTCAAACGTGGCTGTAAATCCGAAACGCCACGCCGGGTCACCGGTTCTACGCAAGAAAATATTAAAAAAAAACCGCACCCGTCTGTGGTGAAGATCCCCCATTCGCTGCGCTGCTTGCCGCTGAGTACCCGCACCTCTGCAAACGTCAGCGAGCCGCGATCCGTTTCATTCTCTGCGACTTTGTTGATTTTTTTTTTAGCTTCCCTCTTATACCCGCGCTTTCCCACTCCGACATCTGCATTTCCACATTACATCAGTAGCCGTCAGAAAGAAAAAAAAAAAAACATCCTTCTTCTTCATCCACCCCTGGCTTGTTCAAGCAACTTTCAGATCCAAATATTGCGAGCAGCAAGAGCCTAGCCTGATCACACAGGAAGAAAAACACCGCACTGGGATCCCGTTTCGCGCCCTGTGATCTCACCTCCCCGACACTTTGCCCGCCAAACCCACGCACCATGGACCCACACTCCTCTCTGGCCCATACAGAAAGGGAGCCGGTAGCATCTGGAATGGAGACTGCGGAAAAGGAAAACTTTCTGGCCACTGGCTCAAAACAGGAGCTGTTTCCCGTGAAGTTTCCGTCGAATCCAAAGGCAAAAACACAGCCTCACCTTCTGGGGCTCAACGTTGCTGCCGTGCCTTCGCATTTGCTCAATCCGCAGCACAAGGGCTTCATCACCTCAAAAAATACGGGCGCCGGGGATCTGCCCTCGTACTTCGAGTCCATTTCGCCTCACACAAGCAACGCCGAGATTCCATTTCCGTCACTGACAGGCACGTCCAGGCTGTCTTTGCACCAGCAGCGGGATGCGGCAGGCGGTGTCGCGATGCCATCATGCCTTCTCCCACAGCCCGTGCGGCCAACAAACACTGTTCTCCTTGGCGAGAACCGGGCACGGTGTCCATCAGTGTCGTTTTGCGATCCGGATGTCTCTGAGAAGTCCCGCAGGTTCACCATCTCCGCACAACCGCTGACCGGAAACTTGACTAGCACGAGCCGCCAGGGTTCCTTCCAGGCCACACTGAGAAATGCCTCCTTGACTGGTGAACAACATCCCGGTCCTAGTAGGTCAGGCTCGGCGCTTGCATTCCAAGTCAGTGGACGTGCAGATCCGATTGCTTCCGTCCCATACAATGGTTCCCGCATTGAAAGCCCTCTACTGGCCGACTCGCCATTTCTGAGCAACACATTCAGTCTCAACTCGCGCTTCTCGCCATCACCTCCTCCTGCCTCAAAATCAACCATCACGTCAAACGGAGGCCCATCTAGAACCTCGCCATTGGCAGGCAATATCACCCCCACATTTTCTCCTGAAATGGTACCATCTTTGTCCACGCGCAGTTCTAGGCAGGGCTCTGATGTTGGATCTCAGCCTATACCTATTCTGAGAAAAAACTCCCAAACAAAGAACTCCAACAAAACGCTTGTCGCATCTCCAGTGGGCCCACCTGTACCTTTTCAGCAATTTTTGTTGAAGGAGGATGACAAGAAAGTTCACATTTTGTTGGCTTGCACGGGCAGTGTCGCCACCATCAAAGTTCCGTTGATAATCGACAGGCTCTTCCAAATCTTTGGAACTAGCAAAATCTCTGTCCAGTTGGTAGTCACCAAATGTGCTGGTCACTTTTTGAAGGGCTTAAAGATAAGAAAGGATGTGAAAATCTGGAGGGACGAGGATGAGTGGGCAAATTTTTCCGAATGGAATTTAAACACAACTACCTTGCCATCTACAGGAGAACCCAAAAAACAAAAGAGTCCACACGAAAAGATGATTTTACACAACGAGTTGAGAAAATGGGCGGACATCATGCTTCTAGCACCTCTTAGTGCCAACACTCTCGCCAAGATCGCTAATGGGATGTCCGACAACTTGCTCACTTCCATCATTCGAACATGGGGTGTACTTCTGGGTGTTGGTGGCATTTCTGCTTCCACTAAACCTATCTTAGTTGCACCGGCTATGAACACATTTATGTACACTCACCCATTGACCAGCAAACAGCTAAAAATCTTGGCATCAAATGAGGAGGGCTTTGGCATGGAAATACTAAAGCCTGTGGAAAAAGTACTAGTATGTGGTGACATCGGAATGGGTGGCATGAGAGAATGGCTGGACATAGTGGACACCATGAGGAAGAGAATAAAAGCAATATTTGCCGAGAGACAAGCGGCGGAGGGAGTTCCCGTCGCTCTCGACGAGAGAGACGATGAAGACGGCGACGATGACGAAAAAAATGAAGACGACGATGAAGACGACGATGATGACGACGACGATGATGATGATGAAGATGATGATGATGAAGATGATGATGATGATGATGATGATGAAGATGAAGATGAAGATAACGAAACAAATGAGGAAGTAAGCAAGGCCCAAGAAGCAAGCGACGAAGTGTTTGGTCCGGCTGACGAAGACAACCAAAGAACATTCTGAAGGACCCGGCCAATCCCTAAAGAATCACTCATTGATCACTATGTTCGTCGGGTGAATAAAATCATTAAATAGAAGAAGCACGACAAAGTTCAGTCTAAGCATTAAACGAAGTAAAAAGATACTGATGAATATAGGCCTAGAATTATTGGCGACCCCTTGTATAATGCGTGATCTAGTTCATCAGTTACCCAAATTGCGTCTATTCTTGAGACAAGAGACTTTGATATTCTGAAGCAAGATATAGATCATTATTGCTTTGTAACAAAGGCTCTATGAATCGTATATGTTCCAAATCCCACTGATCTAATTTTTTGAGTATACCTGCTGTATCTCCAACCGCAGCGAGGTCCTTTACCTCTTGGTGGTGAGAGATTTGTCTGGAAATGCTGAAATTGTAGAGCAAACTATCCACCAAGTCATCAACCTTTGTGTTTTTAGGCTCTATTTCCAATGCCCGAATTAAAGAAGTATTCAGCATCGCTGTACTCATAGACGAGAAGTTTGAGGGCAATAATCCAGAGAGTGATGACAAGTCAAAAGGAGCAAGATGAGGCGCCTCTAACCACCCGTACAACATGTTTCGGCGATAAATCTTTGACCGCGAGGGTGTATATGGACAATCTTTGGCTGTGTATCTTGAGAGCCAGAAACTGACCATCTTGCTGGCGCTCAAAGGCATTACCACCGTATCCTTGAATTGGGGATTGCTGGTTTGCCGTGCTGCGAACACGGCGTATAGCATGTGCTCGAATGTGAAGTTGAGAAGAACGTTGGGTAGCGTAGCCTTGCTATTGTTGGACCTGGTTCTCTGGTTTTCGATTGTGATCACATTGGGAACCCACATGTTTGACATTAGCACATTGTCCACCACACTAACGGCCAACTTGGCCATATACGACTTTGATTCGACTAGCGATCCTGAGTCAGAGTAATCTGGAGTGCCATACTTGGAGTGGAGGTTTACCACGTTCCATTCCTTGATGTCGATGTCTTTGCTCTGGTAGGATACTTTGCTGTACGAGAAGTTTTTGAGCCCTACATCGACGGATAGAATGTTGAGTGGCCCTCTGGGCCTCTTGGCCAAGACACCGTCATAAAATGCCCCCGAATTTGATAGTGCAGCAAGACGTGAGGCCTTGTTAGACTCACTACGATACCCACAGTGTATCGCTAGCCTTTGTAGGTCTTTGATTCTGAGCAGCTTCATCGTTTCAAAAGTTTAAGCATTGTATACTCGACCCAGAGCTTCGCGCAGAGGGACCGGTCTGGGCCTGGGTCACAGCTCACCATGCACGCCGTATAATACTAGAAACCAGTAGGTTGGCAAAAAAATCACGTGGTCACAATAATGTTTTGGGCATGCACATTCCAAATGGCTCACGAATTTGAGGCATTCGAAACACAGTCACTAAAAGCACCGTACTTGTGGTCAAGCGGGCCTAGGGTTGTGTGACACGTAGCCGGGTATGCCGTTGCGGCCACGAACAATTTCACAGACAAGAAGAATGCGAGACAACCTATAGCAGGGTATCCTGCATTTGTCTCGGAGTTTCTTATCAATTCTGTCCTCTGGATTTCTTGCAAGGAGAAACCCGCGTCTCGCGCCCATCTAGATCTTTTGGCACCTTGCAATACTCTCACTTGGGAAGACGCGTTGCAAAGCAGCGCGATTCTTGTTCTCGTAAACCAGACATACCTGTATGGGCAGTTCGCCAAGAGGGTGCAACTTGCGGTACAGGTCTAAGGTATCGAGCACACCAAAATGCGCCAATTGGCGCAACCACAGACTACAAGACTCCTGCTTTCCAGCAGCGGCGACCGCCAATATTACAGAAAGGCGAGTCTCTTACTGAATGTGTCAGTCACAAATCCCGAAGCTCATATGCACATCGGTGCACGCTTCTTGAGGCGCTTCCCCGAGCCCCGCGGCTCGAGAGCATGAGCCCCGCCTAGGCTGCCTTTGTCACACAGAGTTGCCAAGATTTCAGGCTGAAGTACACAGAAAAAAAAAGAGAGAGACAATACGTGATTGTGCCTTTGCTTTCCGTGGTGACTGAGCGACATGGTCCGAAGCAATGTTGCAATTCTGCCACTTGTCTTACCTTCACTAGCAAGAATTCGCACAACCACACGTCGTCACGCGCACCCAAGCAGAGAGGCCCCAGCAGCCAGCCAAGTGTACTACTTGGGAGGTCAACAAGAAAATTGGAGTGTGATTCAGATATCCACGGGCATGCATATGACATTTGTGATTGGCGCAGCTAGCGTATACTGCTTGGTCACCAAAGCCCATTCTCCAGACGAGGCGTGCGCCACGAAATCCGGTACTTGTCGGCTAGGTATGTGTAGTATGTGCAGGGCATACAGGCCTGCGCTCAAAAATGTTGAGGGCCTGTATGAAAACGCCTGAGACCTCGGGGACCCTTTGGTACCGTCTAAGCCTTCCTCGGCGGCTCCTAAAAATAGACCGCCAAATCCAGGCGGCCTCGCAAACAAAGCCGTGGAGAGCCCGGCTTTCCAGGTGGATTAGGCTATAGATGGCGGGTTGTTCTAGTATTTGGCGTCATAGCATTGATTATATCGTGTCTAGCCGAAGAGTCTTGCTCCCCTTTGGGGCGTCCCCTCAATCAGTCGGCAAAACAGCTGAGTCTTTCGGAAATTGTCGTTGTAAAGCAGTATTGTTTTATGGGGAAGTTGGGGACGCCGGCGCTAAGTACAAATGGAGCCAGCCAGAGATGATTGAAAATCGAACTGGCTGCTCTCGACTGGAAATTAATAGGCAACACGGTCGTTGGGACCGGGGCTGAGGTTTCCATGGTAGAAGTCGTTTCGAAAACAGTCGAGCTTCTCCGCCTAAGACATCAGCACCAGCCGCAAAAGTATCCACGTTTACACGGAGTTCCTCTGCGGAGGCCCCGCGAAAATCAAATGACTGCAACACCGCAATATTCCATGTGCGGTCAAGCAACACATAATCCGACGCGCTTGGAATCGTCACTCGCAGCGGAACATAACCGTTATACCCCGGGTATATGGAGCATACCTCTTTGAGAGAGCGCACGTGTTTCTGTTGTACCAGAAAAACATGGAAATGAAGTATGGCGTGCGCTGCGGTGCTCCTGAGTTTCTGGTGCAACCCGTGGGCATACGCGCATACATGATTCAGGTGTGATATGGCGCGATTCTGATTAGGGCAAATCCACGATTCGGGATACCACAAATGACCGATTTCATACAGGCGCCCCCCGATAAGCATGGTAGACAAAACGGCATACAATACCTGATTACGCGTCCGCAGCCAGCTCCGCCTCGGGCGCGTTATGAGAAAAAATGAGACAGCTGGGAGCAAAGAGCCAATGCGAGCTGCGTGGTATCTAATGGCCAATTGGAAGGCCCGGGTTCGTCAAAATTTCCATTAAGTGTGGTGATGGCCCTTGGAGGCCCTGGCTATCCGTGCGCCCGAATAAGCCCCTGTATTTTCTGCCAGACTGCGGCGCCTGTTGCTCGCCGTACTCTTTTCCTTTCTTTCCTGCCGGGGAAGTGCATGGTGGCACCCGAAAATGGCGAGGCGTGTCGCATGCAGCGGACGCGCATACAATATTCCAGAAAAAAAAAAAAAAGAGTCTATCCGCTCAATATATAAACCCGCAGCAGCCGCCCGGGGTTGAGAGTTGTTCTTTTTTCCTCTCATCAATATCTCGTTCGTTACAATGCAATTCAAGTCTATTGTTCTCGCTTTGGCTGCTGCCTCTGCTGTTTCCGCCGCCAACGACTCTAACGGCTCCAACTCCTCCAACTCCACCTCCTCCACTGCTGCTGCCGGTGCCTCCCAGATGGCTGGTGCTGGTGTTTTCGGTATCGCCGCTGCTGCCGGTGTCGCCATGTTGTTGTAAGTTTTTGCGTTAATAGATTAATAATTATATCTTTTTGATTATCTACCTGTATGATTCTGTGGATGTGTTGTGTCTTGATGCTGTGGCGGTCATGTTCCTGGAGTGTGTTGCAAAGAATGTCCATGGAAGACTTTTGCTGCGCCGCCTCTTTAAAATATTCTTTTGGTTTATGCCTCGCCCCAATTTCGCCGTAGTATTCACAAAAGCATTGGCACTCTTTGTCGTTACACCGAGTATCTTTCTAAGAAACAATTTTTTTCTTCGATGTTTGCATGCGGTTGTATTGGCGGTCTATCCCGAGGCTCCGGGCGTCGCCTGTTTTTTCAAACATCATTGTGTCAAAACAAGAGCTTTCAACTTACTTGGTCATCAGGCCATCATATCCTCGTCACCATCATTTTTTGTGGTTTCGCCACCAGCTTTTTGAGATAATACAACGTCACTACTTGATTTAGATTTTCCCAAAATAGACCGTTTTGGGAGTATGCTCCTGCGGACCAGAGTGTACTATAGCCCCCTATCGTTTGCAACATATGCATACTGAAACATTTCAAGGTAAGTTCCCTGTATGTCCTAGTGGAGATATCTAAACTTATGGATTCACTAGCAGCCTTGAATCACATGGAAAACGTCTTCTTCGGTCACCATGCATATTCTGACCTTGTCGTTTTAAGCCCACTATTGTATTTCACAAGTAAATTGTGCATAGATTATGACCACAGCCGATACATCTTCTCAATCCAAGCCTCAGTCTCATTTAATCTGAACTTTGACCGCTGAGACCCTAGTGGATTGGAACTACATGAATGTTTGAGTGGGTGCGTTCATGGTATTTTCGAACCTTGGGAAGCATCACAACACATGTTTTCATTTGGCAATCTCTTTTTGGGTCAACCTAGATAAATGCCCAGTCAACTTTTTCCAACTGCAATTCTTTTGTTATCATTTACTATGAGATGTTTCACCGACGACTATAGATCCATTTACCGTTATTCAGAGGGGGTGATGCGTCTGAAAGATGTTCATTCTAGAGTATATTGATAGATTGAATCCCTTAGAGATAGGATTTTCAGGTACACTCACCGTTTTCAGAAACGCTTCACTGACGAGAACTTGTCAAACTTTCTCGGACTCGTAAAACTACGCTGCTGTATCCATGATGTTCACGAGAAGTGTCCAGTCAATGATCACTGTCCTATGTGGTCAACTTTTGCTAGTTGTACATGTGGCTGATCCATTTACCGAGAAAATCTTCGTCCAATTGGGTCACCACAACCAACACAACTAATACGCGAAAAAATTACTCGTTTGTTGATTTGCTTCTAAATATGATGTGATTTGAGATAAATGCAGAGCTGATGTATAGTGGCTAGGTCACATCTTCCGGGCACGGATGGCTGTGACAGCCCTCAGCATGGCCTCCTGAACTCACAATGTTCCTTAATGGAAAAGCCATGCGTGCGACCAAACAGCCGCCCCTACTTCTTTGAGGGGCGGGACATGGGCCCCCAATCCTTGGTCGGGTTTTCCTGGTAGCGCACCATCTTCAAGCGGCGCAAGCGGGCGACGGCCTCGCTCTGCTCGTTCGGGGTATCGAAGTCGATGTTCTCGTTGTACTCCACGTTCTGCAAGATGCGAGCGCCGACCATGCCCGGGGTCAAGTTTGCGTTGTTGCCCAAGTCGGCCTCGAGCGCCGCGATCTTCAGCTGCAATTTCGCCCGCCTGTCCTCATCCTGCTCGTTGGCGAGCTTCGTGCGGTGCTCGGCCAAGAGCCGCGTGTTGCTGCGGCGCAACCATGCGACAATGATCTGAAGAACGTGTAACCAAGGGGCATCTGTCTTGACGCAGTTCTTCTTGGCATGGGTCAATGAAACACGGTGCCCCAAGTTGCCCGCAGCACGCGCAAACTCGTCGATCGAGACCGGTGGCGCACGCATGAAGCTGCAGAGCTGGTTCAAGTTGAAGTAGAAGGGGCGCGCCAACTCATGGCGTGCCAACGTGAGCATGCCTTTGATGCGCTCGCGCGTGCCGTAGACTTCCAGCAGCGCTGCCAGGTTCACCCGGAGCACCTCATCGATGAACGCCGCGTCATGGAGCGGGCCTCCCCACATGGGCCCCGCCACGTGGAACGCCCGCGCGCAGTGCTCGCAGTGTTGACCCGGAAGCGCCGCGAGCTGCGGCGTCTGAAACCGCTTGTCTGTTACGCGCCCGAGCCGCTGCTCAATGATCACGCCGCAGCCCACACAGTGGAACGCAAGCATCGTCTGCGCGGCCAAGTGCTTGACCTCGCGCGGGCTCGTGGCCACGCGGACGAACACGCGGAAGTAGTAGTCGATGCTCAAGCTCAACACGGGTTCGATGCGGCGCTTGTAGCGGGCGGCCGCGGCCGCGACTGCGCCCAAGATGAGCCGGATCCCGGCCTCGTGGTTCAGCTCCAGGCCCATCGGCGTGTTGCCCAAGTTGTTGCCGCCGTACAATGCGAAGCATTTCTCGGGATACCCGTTGCCAGCCAACACTCCGGCATCTGTGCATGTGACCAAGAGGAGTCCGTCGTCGCGCACCAGCTGCACGGCACTGTCGAGGAAGGGCGCCGCAGTGCCGTATGGGTCCAAGTCCACCGCGTGGAACTTGTCGGCGGCCGCAAGTGAGCCCATGTACTTGATTGCGTCGCCCTGGTGGCCCACAACCGTCTCCGCGAGCCCATTGTACGCCGCGCTGCGGTTGATCGAGCGCACAGCCTCGGGCAACAAGTCGTTCGCCACGACCCGCGACACCCCGGGGATCTCGTGGCCGTACCGCACGGCGCGGAGCCCGGTGGCCGAGAGGCCTTCGAGGATCCGGATGTAGGGCTCCGGCTCGCCGCTGTCGGTGCCACTGGTGGCGTCCGCGCCCCGCTTCGTGGAACCCGCTGCCATTGCAACGGAGCGCTCTGGGCCCACGGTTCCCGACGCACAGGCCGAGCTTGCCGTGCTGCCCGTCTCCTCAGTGGACTCGTTTTGGGTACTCTGCTCCGGGGCGCCGCCCGTCGGCTCCGTGCCGGTGGCTTGTTCTGCGCCGCTGGCGGGCCCGGACTCCTCGCACACGGCGCCGCCGAGCCTCCGCCTTTTGCTGCGGAGCTCCTTCTGCCCGGCGCGCGACTGCTCGTACTGCTTCAGCCACGCCGTGATGGCCATCACCGAGAGGTCGCGGTTGAACTGCTGGATCGGGTTGTAGAACACCTTGTCCTCCTTTGGCGCCAAGATGGTCGCCTTGCCCTCTTTGACAACGGTGTAGTCTTCGACGTTGATAGACATATGTGCGCGGTTTCGTGTGGCTGTGCGTGCGCTGGTCCGTGGGGCTCTGGGCAATCTCGACACTAGTCTGAGCATGGACAGAAAAGTGCCTACGATGCGATGCCCTGCGCTTGGGGCCCCCGGCGCGCAGGCGCGGGCCTGGCGCGGGGCCTCGAGACACAAGTCCTCTATTGCCCTGGCCTAATGCGTTTCTGCTGCCTTGAGAAAAAAAAAAAAAAAGTTTTGGGGTGTAAAAATGATTGCTTTTGGATTCTAGGCAGTAGCGAGTATTGTTTTGGCGTTTTTTTTTTGTTTTGGGGTTTTTTGTTTTGACGTCTTTTCTTTTCTCGGAAGCAGACGCAGATGTGATGGATGCGCCCCACTGGGCGCCGCGAACAGAGCATGTGCTTGCAAGAGCCGTCTTGGTTCGGCAAGTATGACAAAGTGTCTGTTTTCATTCTGAAAACAAACACAAAAAAATAGACCTTCTCAAGGCCTGGTCCTAAGCGATACACCCTGCCAGAGATATCAAACCACTGCGATGTATTGAAACGATCGCAATGGTAGACACCCGCTCCTCTGCCAAGAAACCAGTAAAGTAGGCAAAGTCAGTCGACTTTCTTTGCACGAATTCCTCTCAAAGCTTTGTCCACTCAGTTCCCAGCCGAAGCCACACACCCAAATTGCACGGCATGCATTCGTTTGTTTGGAGGCTTTGTTCCCCCATGGCATTGTTGGTGCGGGCGATGACGAATGCATACTACTGCATCAGCGACAAGTGCAACGTTCTCAGAATAAAAAAGAATTAAGAAAATTTTGGAAGCTTGTGAGTAGTCGCAGGGCTCGGCTGCCCTTCTGGCGGGTAGAAGTAAAGTCTCGCCGGACTCACTACATCCGTTGATGCCGCGGCAGCCAATGCCATAATGGGAACGGCCCAAGCTGTATTGACTAGAAGAAGTGGTGGAGCTTTTTCTTCTTGAAATGTGGTTCCTGGGAAACGACTTTCGAATCGCCTCAATAGCCCGGTGCCTGCTCGACAAACACGAATCCCTCCTGCCAACCAACTATACCGAAGGGTTTGCTCTCGTATACTCGTCTGGCCCCACGCTTCATCGAGAACGCGGGGGGGGAATGGTGCTGTGAGCCCCACAGCTTGCAGACAAGGCCCACAAGAATGGGATTTTGCACCCAAGCGCTCGCGTCTGGGCAAAGAAGTCCATTTACGGGTTCTGCCTCGGATCCCCAAGGCGCTCGGGCCTGTGTGCTGCATTCGCCAAATGAACATATTTATCTCCCTGCGAGTATGATTCGTCATGAACTGCAACAACGGCATGCTTCTCACTGCCGTCTCATGTCCTAGGCACGTCAACCAGCTACTCCTGCCCTGCGTTCGTGGCACTCAGCGCACGATGGGCATCCGTGTGTCTACGCTGTATCCATGTGGCTTTTTTTGCTCAGAGCACCTCAATGTGATTATTTGCTCCTGAGGCGAATTGCAAACTCATTGCAAGTATGGCCGTGGCTCGCACTGCGGGGCATGGGGAACGCGGCGCCTCCTTTGCCCAAGGGACTGGCGCCACAACCCCACGTTTCAAAACCAAGCTCTTTTTCTTTAATGAAAAATGGAAAAAATTGGGCGCAATGGAAACACCGGAATGGGGCCATGGCTTCTTGTTTTTCTAAAAGATTCTACATACTTGGTGGCCCGAGTCTTGGTTCTCACTTGCCTCTTTGTTCTGCATGCCAAGTGCGTACTGGTTAAAATGTTTGCATGGAATCGAATTGTCGTAGGGCGAAAACTTGCTCTAGTCATGAAATAGTCACCAACGAGGAAACAGCAGTCACAGCACTGCCTTTCCACGACCAAATTGTGCTATTCATGGCCGAACATGATTTTTGCGCTCTATATTGTTTTTTTCGAAATTGCAAACATTGCGCAATTTATTAAAATTTTGTCCTGCATGCGTTATTAATTTGAAAAAGAAGACAAAGAGAAATTTCATGGCCTTCGGATATACGATAATGCCAGAGATCAGTGCTAGCAAACAAATTAAATCTCTGAACATAAACCTGAATCCCGGCTGGGTATGCTAAAACTCTAGGTATTTTGTCCACTCAGATTGCAATCTTCAGTTGCAGCACGAATTGAAGATGCGCACGCGAAAAGTGAAAGGTGTATTGACAGCAGTGTCCAAGTGAAAAGGACAAAGGTATTTTGATGGCGCAGAATTGACGTAATCACGAGACTGGATTTTATGATCAAATCAGAAACGATCTTCTAGGTGCACATACTGAGAAGCTCTGCCAACCTTCATCTCCCTGGAGGCATTAGAATCGAGTACCGCGCAGGTGGCTCTACAAAGAAGAAGGTCGAGCCGTCTACGGTATGGTATGCCTAGGACAATGTCTCAGGTTCCGAGCATCCTCTTCCACTAAAACAGAGTCGACTAAAGGCGTTCATAGCATCGTCAAGAGGGACCAAGTGACGGACACAGTCCCCAGGAATTTATAGATAGCGTACCTCCATTGAGCAGTACGAGTCATAAACATACCGTGTACCCTGCTTTCAAAAGCAAAAGAGACTCCTACAGAAATCAATGAGCTTATCTGACCTCTTGGCTTGCTTAATCTTGGAGCACCTGGGGTCTGGTGGCCTTGTTGTTTGGAGCGGATCACGTGATCTACCGACCGCAGAATCCGCCTTCTCGGGCAATTACCATCACGTACCAACAGCCAAACCCCGATCCCCCCAGCCCGACTTCTGCCTCTACAACGAGCCTATACGCTCACACTAAATTTTGAATCTGCCTCTCTGTTTCGCTGAATTAAAATGTCCTCTAACCTACTATACGACACGACACTGCCAGATGAATATTACATGGAAGAAGATTCCGATTATTTCTCCGGTTCGGAGTCGTCCTACGATCTTCTGGCGCAACAGCATTGGGAGGACAGCATGAATCAAATATCCGAGCTACTCCTGTTTCTAGTCTTCCCACTTTTGGGCAAGTTCTTGGGCAGGAAGAGCGCCCACATCATGTGGCGCCATTTTGCTAACTGGTGGTACTAGTCAAGGTGGTCCTAGCTTACGTAGTACTTGCCGGAATAACCCGAGGTGAAGCTGGTGGTGCGGCACATCTGGGTAAACACTGCAGAATAGGCGGTTTATGAAATACACAACAAGAATGGAAGAGAAGTGCTCACCGGAGAGCCGCTGTAGAAAGAAGAGAATGAGGATGATGAAGGTGTCCCGCCAAGTGGGAGCCATGGCGAATCCGTGTAGTAGACTGCGCCCATTTGAGGCATCGTAGTCCCGTTGCAGGGCCCGTTGCAGGGCCCGCTTCTATAGACGAAAAAGGTGGTCAGGGAACACGCCTTTCGAGCACAGCTCCTGGAGGTGCACCAGCAGCCCTCATATGGAGTCGACGAGTTCCTGGAAGCCGCCAACCACGCGGGGCTTGACGATCGAGTCCCGCAAGAGATTGGTGAATGGATCGAGGATACCCGTGGCCACGCGGCGGGCGACCTCGGTCACGAGCCTGGCGTACTCGTCCATGTTGGCCACGGAGTCGAATCCCGCGGACGAGGAGGAGAGGGACGAGAAGATCGACGACGTTTCTGACTGCGGTCTGCGCGGCGGGTCCATTCTGAGCTCCTCGTGCGGCACGTAATCGCGCAACAGCTGCTGCAACAAGACCAAGAGCCGCTGTAGGAGCTGCAATGTGATTTTCAACGTGAAGAGCGGGTCGAGGTCTAGGTTGATTTCTAGCTTTTCCACAAGGAGCTGCCGGGAGCTGAGGCGAATGGGCGAGTTCATCTTGGGTGCGGAGCCCGGATCGCCCTCGGCCGAGCCGTTTCTGGGTGTTTGGTGCCTGCCCCCGTGGCCAGGCATGGCGGCGGCGGAGCCGATGTCGAAGTTCTTCAAGATGATGAAGAAGCTCTTCACGAGGCTGATGTAGTAGGGCGCCACGACCAGCGGCGGGTCGCCTGTGATGGAGTCGCGGAACGGGTCCGCCGCGTCCAGCAACTTCGCGTGGCTCTGTTGCGGGGCCTGCTGCCTGTTGTGGGCGGCGTTCTTTGCGTCGAGCTGGGCCTTCTCTAGATTGAACGTCTTGATGAGGTTGCCGAAGGAGATCGAGAGCTTGAGGAGCTTGTTTGCCGGCACCTGCTGGCGCGCCTCCCACGCGCTCTCCGTGAGATGGAGCTGCTGGATGTCTGCGTATGTGAGCATGTAGACGTCCAAGAAGAACCCGCTGGTTCTGCTTGCTGGTGCGAACGGGACGGTGTCGACAATGTGTTGGATGCAGCGGAGCTGCCTGTCCACCGTGTTTGCCGGGTTCATGGTGGCTGCGCGTGGAGGCGGGGAGATAGCAAAGCAGAGCGCAAAGGAGGGGGGGGGGGGGGGGGGGAATTGCTTGTTTGGGCCAGCGAAACATGGAGTATTGGGTGAGGAGTTTTGGGTGCGCGGGGCGTAGGGCGTGGGGGCCCGCGTCGAGCGCTCGTGCCGCCTGGGTCCAGCGGGTCCATGCCGCAGGCAGGCCCAGCACACCCTTCGCACCGACGGGCCGAGTTGGGCGCTCCATATTTATTTCACCAAATTGAGTGGCTCATATTTGTGTCACCAGATCAAACGTCCAAATATTTGCCCATATTCATGTCACCAGATTAAAAGCCCCATTTTCCATGTCTCCAAATTGAATGCCCCATTTCCATACACCCAACGTGCAAGGCCCCCATTGAGGCCCGCGGCGCGCGACGCGCGCTTGGCCCCAGAGCAGAACCTACCGCGGCCTCACCGCCTTTCTTCTTCCCCCCCTCACCTCCGCCACACCCATGCTCATCATTCTCCACGTGCTCGTCGCAGTCTCCGTTTTCGTGGCGGTGTTGTTGTTTGGCGACGCGCCGGCGCTCCGGCACACGCCGCTCCAGCGGCTCCACCGCGTGCTTGTCCGGCTCAGCGCCCATGCGGCCCACGCCGCCACGGCCAGCCCCGTGGTCTACGCCGCGCTCAAATGGACGGCGCCCGTGTTCTACGGCGCCACAGTGGTGTTCTGCACGCAGCAGTTCTTTGTCCACGCGTGGGCCCGGCTCGGCATCTGCCGCTCCGTGGGGCACCTGCTCTATATTGGCGTGTCGCTTGCGCTGCTCGCGGCCACGACCGCGCTCCTCACGTTCGGCGACCCCGGCTACGCCACGCACGAGGCCGCCGGCGATGCACTGGCGACGTACCCCGCGGACGGCGTGGTGTTCTTTGGCGGGCGCGTCTGCCGCACGTGCGGCCTTGCCAAGCCGGCGCGGTCCAAGCACTGCTCGGTGTGCGGCCGCTGCGTGTACCTATTCGACCACCACTGCGTTTTTGTCAACAACTGCGTCGGCCAGAACAACTACCGGTGGTTCGTGGCGTTCTTGTTGTGCAACATCAACTTTATGGTCTATGGCGGCTTCTGGTGCTGGCGGCTCATCCGGCAGGAGCAGGCGCAGGGCGGCCGCACGTGGTGGCACACCGCCACCCGCACCACGGCGGCCAACCGCGCCTGCGGGCTCTTGCTGGTGTTGGCCGCCGTTTTGTCCGTGGTGCTGGTCGCCTTCACCGCGTTGCACGTGCGCTACATGTACTTGGGCGTCACCACGAACGAGGCCGACAAGTGGGCCGAGGTCGAGTACTTGGTCGCGCTCGGCGTGCTCTTCCGCGCCGACGACCTTGCCGTCTTTGTCGAGCGCGTGCCGTGCGCTGACGGCGCCGTGTACATTCTGCTCGCCGACGAAACGGTCTTGTTTCTGGAGCGCGACAGCATGCGCCACGCGTTGCGCAAGGTGGCGCTGGTGGCCGAGTTGTCCAACCCGTACGACCTAGGCTTTCTTCACAACATCGCGTACAGGCTATCGGTCCCCAGGGGAATGGCTCGGGCGGGTCGCCCTCGCACCGTCGCCGACTCATGGCAATAGCCTCGTGATCCGCGGCGGCACCTCGAGCGGCACGCAGCTCCGCACAATCGCATGCATGGCCGGCCCAGCGGGGCCCCACGCCGGCTCTTCGTCCGCACACCCGTCTCGCCGGCTGCGGTTGATACTGTTGGCCGGCTCGAATGCGGCTGCGGCGGCCACGCCAGCAGACTCGAGCACACGGTGAGCGTCTTTCGTGGCGAGCACGCGGCGCAACACGCGGACAAGGACGGGGTCCCGGGCCCAGAAACGCGCGTGCTCATGCGCTGTGGCATAAAGGAAAAGGCGGAACCTGCAGTTCTCCTCGGCTGTCAGAAACAAGTCGTGGAGCGCGAGCTGCTCGTACAGGCCCACCAAGGCGCGGGCCTTGGCAGCCACGTCCATAATGGCGTCCACCTGTGCCTCCGATCTGAGCTGCTCCGACTCGACAATCGCAGGCGCGGCGTCAGGACCGGCGTCAGGACCAGCGTCAGGACCGGCGCAGCCGCGGGCCATGGGCTCGGCCGCGGCCGAGAGCCCATCGGCTGTGGTGCGCGGATGGCTCTCCCTTCCAGTGGCCGCGTGCGTCATTCTCTGCTCAACATGCTTGACTTTCTTGCAGAGCATCACTGGTGCGTCGAGCTCATCGTCGAGAAACGATAGCCTCACCGCCGGTGTTTTGCGGAGCTTGCGCGCCTGGCGTCTTTCCTGCAAGTCCTCGTCGTCTTCAATGTCCGAGATCGTAATGTCGTGCTTGCGTGGCATTCAAATGGCGTAGGTGGCTCGGTGTTTGTGGGGCACTGTTGGAAAAGAGAACACAGATGTCACGTGCGAACCGATCACGTGACAATAAATTATGGATCCTAAACCGCTTCTTGAGGCATTGGTCGAGCTACCACGCCGCGGCATGGACATATTTGGCACTCATTTGTCACGGGTGCGCAAACCATCATTGAAATGTGGCTGTGCTCCAAGCTGTCGGGCCCGCCGCATTCGCGAGAGGCTGGCACATTGCAAATGGGAAGAGAACGTAGCACGGCGGGCTCGTGGAGAGGGTCTCCGAGCTTTCCATAATTTCTCGATACCCAAGTGTTCGCTGAAGCCCCTCAGAAATGTGCTCGCAAGTTTTTTTTTGCACAAAGTGACGTGCAATTATGGACTCGGCGCCCAGTCTGTCGGTCCTATTATCGAGCCGCGCCGTGCCACACACTGTGCAGAACGTGGCAGAGGCACCAGATGTACAGGCCGTCGTGAAGCTCTTGGAACCGGCCTCTTGGTGACGTCACCATATGCGCTGCGGCGGCGAACCACGGATCCGAAGCACACTCATGACTGAAAAGAAAAAAAAAGGACAAAAAAGAACAAGAAAACAATTTTCCTATTCCGCCTTCGCTTACGCGTATGCATGCACCCGCAGCTAGTGGTGATGACAGGAACTATATGTTGGTCGCGCCCCGTCGCAAACCACGCCACCTGCTCCACTTCCTGGCCGCGCGAGAAACTGCAAAGAAGACGTGGTATTTTTTTTTTTGTTGTTGTTGTTGGGGCCCTTCGCCGTCACGCGTGTCTGTTCTAGCCAGAGCATGCTTCAAGTCTGTATCAACGATGGCATTGGTGCTTGGAATAAGCTTTTCTTTGCGCATGAGGGCGCGATTTAATTATGCGCCCGTCTTCCAGATTGGCGCGCGTTGATGGCCCTAGGGCTCTGAGCCAGCGCGCGGACTGGGAGAGGCCCAGTCCACCCGAACGTCTATGGATGCTATTGTCGCTAATCAAAAAATAGAACACTAAACATAGAAAAACAGAAAAAACAAAGCTGAATGGGAAAACTCCGGCTATGGGATGTGGCTCCGGATGCAAGCGCCAGCAATGCGAGCAACGCCAACGCCCAATCCGGGCTCTGCCATTGGTATTGTGGTCTCCGCGTAATACCGTCTCTTCACCATAGCGCCCTTTTTCTCCACGTCGCACGTCCTGCCTCACCATGGCGCCGTAAATTGCTCTGGGCCCCTATGCCGCACCACCACAGGCTCCTTCTTCCTTCACCGCGCGCGCAAGGTGATAGCTCAAAAGGGCTCCAAAAAAAAAAAAAAACCCTACGCCCTATCTTCACGTCCGGTGCAACATCCTCACACGGCCATTTCTCTCACACTGAACCGCCTCGAATACTAGAGACACTGCCGCTTGGACACCGCGGTCATCGTATCCAGCAACTTTTGGAACTTGGAGAGCCCAGAAATACCACACCGTGCCGGGACCCCGAGCTCTAGCGCTGAGTTCGCCATTTTCTCATCACCACAACAAAAAGCGACCCGCACCCTTCTTTACACAGCCAGCGCTCTGCCACTGGTCTCTTGACGTTTACCGCCGGCGGGACATGAACACAAACACGGGCAACGATGCCGCCTACACGCAGCAGTCACATGCCCACAAAGCCCCTGCTCTGCGGCCGCTCACCGACGCCGCTGAGCAGCCGCCCGGCACCCACAGCCCGGTGCCCGACTTTGGTACCCACAACGGCGTTGCTGCCGCGGCAGACCCAACGCAAGACCTGGCCGCGTCGTACTTGGACTGGGCGTCCCAATTCTTGCTTGACGGCGCCAACACAGACCTCCTAACAAACCTCGATTTTTCCAACCCAACGGTGCCCCCGAACAACCCGATCATGCAGAAGATCCAGTACCAGAATAGCGTGCACGATCAGCCGGGCAAGGCCCACGACCTCCAGAACCCGTATGGCGAGCTGCCGCCGCTGCCGCCGGTCGTTGGTTTGGCCGCGATGGGCACACTTGTCCAGGGCGCCCCGCAGCCTTCACAGCCGCCAAGTTTCAAGCCAGCCGGCGGCGGCATGCAGCCGCGCGACCCTCGCGGCAAGCCGCGCCGGCCTTGTGACCACTGCCGCCGCAAGAAGATTCGGTGTGTCATTATTCCCAATACAGACAACTGCGCCCAGTGCGAGGCCAAGTCATTGTCGTGCACGTACACACGGCTCCCGCCAAACAAGGAAGAGCCTGCGGCGAAGCGCGCCCGTAACGGGATCTCGGGCGAGTACATGGACGCCGCCCCGGCGCCGGGGCAGCCGGGCATGTACGACATTGTGCCGCCGAACGTGCCCATCCGCAACGTGGCGCCGGTGCACGACTACTCCACAATGAATAACTCGCTCCTCAAGAAGACACTCTCGCTCCAGTTCCCGCGCTCGTCATTCTACGTCGGGCCCACCTCGTACTTGTTCGATACAAGTCTTCTCGAGGTTATCATCGGCTCGCAGAACAAGGCGCAGGGGGCCCCTTCTGCTACTTCTGGCCGGCCTGCTGCCCTAAACAAGATTGAGCAGGTTAACCTCAGCGACAAGATCTCCCTACGGAAAGTCGAGAACAAGACCCAGTTTCTCTTGCAGGACGACCAGACCAAGCAGTCTATCCAGACAATGTCCAGCGACGTTGACGCCATCGAAAAATTTATCGCTCCGCATGGGCAGATTCTCATAGATCTCTACTTCCGCATCATCCACCCGTCGTACCCCATCTTGCACAAGAAGGTATTCTTGGAAAAGTACTCCAGAACGCATCGTGAATTCAGCGCCCCTTTGCTCGCGGCAGTCTACGTCTTAGCAATTCAGTGGTGGGACCACGACCCGCAGCTAAACCGTTTTCCAAAGCCGAACGTCGAGCACATCTTGCGCATTGGTCTCAATAACTACATTTTGGAGATCTTGAAGCGCCCAAAGTTGAGTGCTGTGCAGGCAGGTCTCTTGCTCCTACAGTGCAAGCACATACTTAGAGGCATCAATGCTTCGCATGCCCCGCCAGGCGCTTATGGCATGGCTCTGGCTTCTCTTACTTCCGCTTTCAATGACTCTGATTACAATGACTGGGTGTTGTGCTCACAAGTGGTGGCCATTTCTGAGGAGCTTGGTCTTGGCTTGGATTGTGATGGCTGGAGATTGCCAAAGTGGGAAAGAGGGTTGCGCAAACGTCTAGCATGGGCGGTTTATTTGGAAGACAAATGGTTGGCTCTCAAAAACTCCCGCCCTTCGCACATCAATGAGCTTAATTGGGTGGTACTGGACCTAGCTGAGGAGGATTTTCCTGAGAAACACGGCGACGGAGATTTAAAAGAGGGATCCTCAGATATCACAAATGGAAAAAAGAATTTTATGAATCTTATATGTCTTTCCAAGATTATCTCGGAAATTCTTAATGCCCTATTTTCCATGAAGGCAATGAAAGAAATTTCAGAAATTAGTGACGTGTTGAGAGTTGCAAAGCCTATTCAGTTGAAACTTCGAGAGTGGTACCATTCATTGCCGATCGAACTTCAAATGAACTCTGTTCAGCCAAGAAAATTGTGTTCCAATGGGTATTTGCAACTCGCGTATTTTGCAGCGGAGCTTACCCTTCACAGAAAAATTATCACAACGATTTACCAACAGAATATGCATGGATCGAAAATACCCGAAGAGCTCGTGAATGTATGCCGCTCTGCGGCGCGGACTAGACTCATTGCATCGATAGACTTTGTGAAGGATTTGAAGCCAGAACATATCCATTCTTTTTGGCACTCATCGGCATCATCTAATTTTACTTTAATTGGTACTTTTGCTGCCTTGCTTTTTGTTTCATCTCTTTCTAAAGAAGAGGCCAGAGACTTTAAGGAAAAGGTTTACGACTACAGATGGGTTTTAAAGATATCTGCCAAAGGTTTCGTTCAAATCGGGGACTCGCTCCAGAAGTTGGATCTAGTCATGAATCATATTCCTGGTTTGCTTAACGAGAGTAGTGAGCAACCAACAATGATTCCAAATGTGCCCACCATAGACTACAACAAAACTTACCAGCAACCACAGCAACATCAAATGCCAAAATACCAACAGATACCAAAACATCTGCCACTCCTGCAGCATCTGCCTCAGCTGCCAACTCTGCAGATGCAAAATCTGCCCCAATTGCATCAAATGCAGAAGTCTACACCTCAGCAACAGACGTACCTCAAATCAGCCCCAGCAAATGACCAACGACCAACTGTACAACGCCATGACTCGCCCGGACCAGGCGTATCTCCATACACAGGCAATGCTCACGGATCTGGAAACCAAAATGTGGACAGCCACGCGGTGTCGGGCTCTAATAAGAATCACAGGTATACCGGACAAACTCAGCACTTACCGTTTGATCCGGCTCAAGCATTTCAAGGACAAATTTTTCACGCTCAACAAAGCGCAACGGGTGGCATGAGAAGCACACACATACGCTCACATTCATCGCAGTCTGTCCCCATGCGCTCACCAAAGGAGACGGTGCGCCAGCAAAGATCCAGTTTTGGCAAAACGGCAGATGGAGATGCCACATCGAGCCATTCCACGCCAGGGCAAATCCTGGAAACCCACTCAAAAGCAGAGCTCGAGTCGAGCAAGAGCAGTCCTTTACTTGTGAGATCACCGCTCGCGCAGCAGCATAACGCAAAGGTCGAGAGTGCAATGAAAGAAGCGACTAGCTAGTGACTGTAATTATGTATACTACAATGTATTTTACGTGTTCTTTTCCACCACGTTCACTTCTGGTCCGTCTTGCATTTTTGTATTTGACATTCCGAACTCGAGTCCTGTCGAATTTATTCTCTGACTAATCAAAGGGTGTCAAATAGGCCTCCGCAATGACTCTGGCCCTGGCATTCAAGAACAACTTCATCTCACTGATCTCCTTGTCCACCTCCTCCATGAACTCGATAATGAAGTCCACAAGCTTGTCCTTCAACATCTGCTCCGTATGGAAGTTGGTAATCAAAAATGAGATGTCGTAGCCCTTGACCGGGACTCTTCTCAAGATGAAAAAACTCTCCGCTCTTTGCGTGAGGAAGCGGGTGAACTGGCGCACCAAAATGTGCTCGATCTCATCAGCCTGTTTTATGCAGATCGACACTCTGACGGAGTTCACCGACGGCTCGATCAAGATTTTCTCGTGCTCGTTTCGGGCAATTGTGACGGTGTTCAAAAGAAGTTCTGGGTTGTGCGAGTTGTCCACCTCAATCTCGGGCCTGTTGTGGCGCTCAACCATCTGCGACGAGAAGTCCTGCAAGCAAATGGCCGCAGTCAAGGACGTCCTTACGGCAGTCAAGTACGGTTTTAAAGATTGCGACTGGAGTGGCGGTTAGTATTCTGGCCGTTGACGTGCTGTTGACCGGGGTTGACTGAGTGAGGTTTCGGGGACCACACATTGGCTCGCCGCATGGGTTGGACTTGGCCATTTTAGATGTGTGCTTGTGTACTCCTTTATGATTGGAACTTCAGTGACCCCTGGCCTCGATAGAGTTCCTGGTACGTACCATTTTTTGAGAGTCAGAAAGGATGCCAGATATGAGACTGGTGGCCACGGGCACGGTTATATTGGGTGGAATGCTCAGTGCAGGCGCGCGCGCTCGCACCTTGCTGTAGCCAGCCCAAAGGCCGCTTTATTAAATCGAGTCTCAGCTCTAGAGACAGACAAGTAAAAAAAGCACGAGCAAACAGACTTGGCGTGGCGCCTCGTAACTTTTCTACCGTTGAAACAAGCTTCAATCTTTCTCGCATGACGCTGCCGCGTGCCTCGGCCCGGCAGCAACCTTTAAAATAGTTTTCGACCCGAGCCCATTCTCACTCTAGTAATTCATGAGCACCGGTTTCTTCTCGCCCTCGGGCCGGGATCTCTTTGCCTCCTGAGACGGAGGTTCTGCCGCGACTCGTTTCCTCGAGAGTGTGCCTGTGAGCACAGACGCCACCTCCTTGAGACATTGGGAAAGCGATGCATTGAGGGCAGGCTCTGCCTTTTCTGGGGCTTTTGCATAGTGGCGATCCACCGCCGTGGTAAGCTTGCTGAAAGCATCCACACCGCCCATCTTGTCCCTCCAGCTCGCCGAGTCGACGTGGCTTGTTTTTACCAATGCTTCTCTGGAACCGACCGCAATCACCGCAGGCCCACTTGCCGTTGTCGCATTCTCTTCAGCGATTGCGGGTATCTCGGTGTGCTTCTCCAACACTAGAATCGAGGGGTCAAGGTCATCGCGATGCGAGCAGATCCACTCTGCCAAGGCGTGGACACACGAGTCTCTTTTCCTTTCAAAGAGGACCTGCTCATTCTGACGATGCACCTGGAGCTCGCCGCGCAACGTCTCGTAGACCAGTGCTAGCTCCTTGGTTCCCTGCTCCGAAGACGTGTCAACGTCCACGAGCCTCTCGTCGTTGACGAGCTTCAAAGTCGACACGAACTGCAGGAACGACGCGAGCGTGTCCTCGTAGTCGAGGGCACCAGCCAGGGCGACATACGCACGCAAGCTGTGTTCGATGAGGTCTTTCTTGACCTTCTGGAGCTGTTTCAACTCCTCGACAATGTCCCAGAATAGCTCGAGTGGCGTCAGCCCGTTGCGGCCGCAGAGCTCAATGAACGCGTCCTCATTTTCTAGCTCGGGGAGAAGGTCCTGGAACCGGGTGTTGGCCGTGATAGTCTTGCTACGGAGCAACGCCTTGTATGCATCGCGCGCGTGGCGGTCAGAACGGTGGTTCGCCTTCTCTACATTTGCAATTTGGACCTGGATCTTGCTGACAAGCACAGGGTAGATCTTGCTGGAGTAGAGCAGCAAGATGTCGAGTTTCGTGAGCACGTGGAAATGCTTGTTGGCACGGAACCGTGCGTCCGTTTGGAGCCGCGCGTATAACTGGTCCCAGGTCAAGCTCTCGTTTGCATTGCCCGCTGTGACTTGCAAGAGGTACCCCTCGAGCTCGCCAAGGGCCTGGTCCTTTTGTTTCTGTATGTCATTCTCGATCCGCGAGCGAACCTTCTCTGTGCACTCGTTGAATAGCCTTTCGAGCTCGTTGTCAGGCAATATGGAGTGCTCAAAAACAGGGTTCTGCTCTTTGATGAGCAAGTTCTTCGCAGACACCCACCGGGTCGTGTGGGTGACTTTTCCCAGGGACAAATAGGCCTGGATCTCCAGCACAAAGTTTTTCTTGAACTCCTCGATCAAGCCGGACTTGTTGGAAGATTCTTTCTGGAGCTTGCTCACTAAGTAATCTTCATACACGGTCCGCCGTTGCACAGCGTCGCCGATAGCCCAGTAGCTTTGGTTCTTAATGAACGTCCTGATCACTTTCTCAAACGACCACGTCGAGTCGACGCCGCCTTCTTCCAACATCGCCTGGAAACAAACGCGGGCGTCCTCCGCACTTTTCGGCGCAGGGAGGTTGACGAGGGTGCTGTCGACAAGCGGCTCCAGAGCCAATTTCCGGTCCAACTCCAGCAACATATCGCTGTTTTCGGTCGTGCTCCCATCTGTTCCGCCGGGTGTTTCTGCATCCTGGTCCTTGCTGGCCTCTGCAGGTGTGCCGAGCTCTGCGGGCTTGTCCCATGTGGTTTCACCCGTGGCTTCGTTGTAGTAATATTGTTTCCCATCGTCCGTAGTATACGTGATCCATGAGCCAGCCAGTGGTGCCTCGGGGTTTTCCCAGCTGGTCTCCTGCGTTTCGGAGTTATAGTAGTAGACACGACCTTGATCGTCATTCACTTGCTGCCACGCCGACATTGGGGGGGGGGGGGGGGTGTAAGGGTGGTTGGGTTTATGTACCTTGGCGTTTAGTGCCCGAATATGCACATCTTACTTGGGGCCGCGAGAAGGGCCCGCGAGATGGGGCCAGTTTTCGAATGGCGCGCCTGCGCAGGGCCAAAATACCTGGTGCTGGCCCCATGCGCTCAGGGTCGCGCGGCATGGCCTGATGCGATACCTAATTTGCACGTGGGTTCGAATTTCAATTTTCTCAAAATCGAACAGCTGTATATTTTTTTCAGCCTCGAGGGCATTGATTGCCAAGGCGCACGGAACAAACATTTCACTTCAGGCATATTCCGGGTGAATCTTGTATGTGCTTGTATGTGCCACCCTGTAATTTCGGCTTCTCTCACTATGCATGCACTGGGTTCGCTTGCAAAGACTTTGGAGTCGAGTGGGGAAACTCAGCCTAAATGTCATGTTCCCAATACGAGCGATATAAACACGGCTAGGATTAGGCGGTTCAGGGTCTAGGAGACGAGAAGCGGTCCCATCCATACCAAAATGACAGAGAGAAGTTTTGAATGACATGGACTTGTATCTTGTGACGTCACTGTAGCAGCTTTTATCTCACTGTTTTTAGAATTGTGCGCACACATCCGTCACGAATGCATTCTTTTTCCCGACTAAATTGCAAGGAGTTAAAAAATGGTTTAAAACGTTATATCATAATTATATTATCAAGCGTATTCATATAGATGGCAACTTGTCCGAGCGGTTAAGGAGAAAGACTTGAAATCTTTTGGGCTATGCCCGCGCAGGTTCGAGTCCTGCAGTTGTCGATAATTTTTTCCTTAGTTTCACCCTATATTTAATATCCCTTTGAGAACGACATGAGACCGATTAAGATGTACATTTATTTCAGTCATTCCTGCCGAGCTATGAACAATGCGAGTCTACACTTAAAGAATTAGCAACAGGAAAGAAATATGCTGTCCGATAGCAAATATATGGAGATAAAGAAATGTCGCTTTTTTATACTCAGTTTCAAAAATGCCTTAGTTAGTATTACAAATACTTCAAAACACCTGAAATTCCGGGTGCGATCTGGGATAAAACATCGAACTTCCTTTCATCCTGTCGTATCTTTGGGGTTATTCGATCAGTATTTCAACTTTGGCGAGCATTAATCTGTTATGCAAAGCAAAATGTCAATTGACGGTTTACCATTGTAGCTCTGATTGAGGTTTCCGAGTTCCGGGAGAAAAGTGACTCTAGTTACTCCGTAAATTTATAAGCGGTCTATTCAGACCCAATTGTTTGACTAGTGAGCTTTCTTCTTTTTCTAAAAATGTTTCTCTTTCTTCCCACTGCAATCAGCGATATTTCGAAATCTCATACACATGTAAAATGCATGGTTTCCCTCTATATAGTCACGTCAGTATGTTTTTCTAGCTTTGGTATTTGTGTCTTGATCCCGCTAATTGACTGAACAAAAATTCGAACTTGTGAATGTCGGTCTTCAGAGTCACACCCATTTATTGCAGCCGTAACTATCACATGGTACACCTACAAGGTTCAGGCCACCGAAGGTAGCTATCCCTCCAAGTTCCGCTGCTGAATTTTCTGATTATTTCTCAAGCCCGAATGTTCAAGAAAGGGTTTGGTAACGAGTGAATTTGACCCGGCTCTCGGTTGTTAGACACTTTTCAGAGGTTTCATAGTACGAATATGTGGTTCTTTCTTCCCAAGAAGAAAGAAAAGGAAAACATAAGGTCAGGATGGGCAGATTCTGCGCTCAAGATCTTTAAAATGGTTTTGAAATATTTAAAAAAAAATTAAAATATCTCTGGGCACTTTTATTGGATGATACAAAATAAGTGACTTGAGGTTCCTATTTTCAAATGTTTAATCGTATGAAGAGATATTTATCCAACCTTTGGAACTAAAAGAGTCAGTCACTGATTTTTTTCCGACTCTATCCAAAAGTAGATGTGCCACCCAAGAATCTATCAAAATATCTTCAGTGGTGAAGTATGGTGAACACATCATCTGTAGCAGAATATGATGTGTAGATGACAAACAGATTTAGAAATTCACGACGCTGGGTTGATTTGGTAAAGAAAGAAGAATCTCTTCGAAAAAGTTTCTGCTTTTTTTTTCTTAAAAAGTGCTTATCTTGGCGCCTAAATTGGGTTGAAAAATCACATGAGTGTAAAAAGGTGAGAAGTATTGAGTCATCACACGCTGAATGTTTTAAAACAATCATTTCTGTATCCAAGGTGGTAATGATTCATTCGCAGAGTAAGCCAGTATGATTCTATGTCTGCACCAGAAACATTCCCGATTTTTTTGCGCCGGGTAGTTCCAAATCATTCGTAGCCATGTGAAGTATTTGTATTATGATTCGTGCTACTCTTTCAGCAACACTCTAATATAGCGCAATTTTTGCTCAAAATATCACATATATTTTTACTTTGGGTTTCGGTGTGGCTTGATTAGGCTTCAGACGACATTATTGTCGTGTTGTGTTGAATTGAAACGGCTTACATTCAGAAACGATTGTTTTAATTACATGATCGCTCGTCCTAGGTCTTATGCAGTCGGCAACTTGTCCGAGCGGTTAAGGAGAAAGACTTGAAATCTTTTGGGCTATGCCCGCGCAGGTTCGAGTCCTGCAGTTGTCGTTATTTTTTGGAGCTGTTACTTTTTGCCTTCCTTGGAACTAAGTCCTGTCTTCATTATCCGAAAAATTAGCAATTTGGGAAGCAAATTCTGATTATGGGGAAAGGTCTATGTCGAGGAAGCTGCGCGGAAAACAGGGCCAGGCTCAGACTCGCGGCCCTACTCAATTCTGCAGCAATGAGGCGCTTGTTTTTGCACCCACCACTCTTTTTCCATGAAGCAAATTTACACCCACACTCAGTTACTTGCACTCAGACACGAGTGTCAGGAAGAATCCGCGAGAAACTTCTTTGCATCCTGCCGGGCGCAGTTATTTTACCTGGAATTGCAGTCCGGTATCACCTACCGGGGCCATTCCCCCAGTCTCTACGCAAGTCCTCACCCAAAGGTCCATGTGCGCTATGCTTTGCGCCACCCGTCTGGAATAAACAGCAGTGTGTCAAAAAATGCATGCGATGGACAAGCAAGCATTTATCCAGGACCTAGTAATACTTCTACAAGGATGGCTCGTTTCACCGTGAAGGACGAGGCGCCGCCATGGGAAAGCTTCCAGCTCGTGAAGATTCCGCTGAGCCTCGGCGAGCTACCCCAGGGATCTAAGATCATCCGCGTGCGACCAGGAATACGTGTCCCTGATAACGCAATCCCCGTTTCTATCACCGAGGTCACGAGTGAACAGGCCCCTCAGCATGTTCCAACGAGTCAAATACACGAGCCCAGGAGCAAGGAAGCACACGGCTATCAAGCTGGCCACAAGTGGGCGGCTCGATGCGAAGTTCCGGGTACAAACGGCATTCCATACTTTGCCGCGACCTCATCCGAGAACCTCCTTTACTATGCCCCCTATGGAGCAGACGACGTGGGTCCGGGAAGCGGGACGGCAACCAAGCCTGGCGCGGCAAGCGGGGCCAGTTCCGAGGCCGTGGTGAGCCCCGAAGTCAGGTTCCAGTACGCACCCTTCTTCGAGCCGTACATGCGCAAGCATGTGTCTCTGGGATCTGTTTACGAAGGGAATAAACCCAAGATTGCACTGAGGCTCTTGAAGAGCGACACTTTGGGTGCCACAATAACACCTAGTACCTCATACGAGTCTGATTCGGCGACTGAGTACTCCAGCGATAGCTCCAATGTTCATATCCAGCTTCCAGTGTAACCTAGGACGGCACTGTGGCTTTTCAAGCCCAGAGGAACGCTGTCCCGGTGATACTCAATTCGTGAGAAGCGCTGATGATGTCGGTTGAACAAGTAGCCTGAAGATTATTGTATGTCTAGAGGCGGCAGATTTCATTTTTTTTATCCCTTGTTTTTTTTTTCTTATACTATACAGTGTGCCCTGGTTTGTAACAATCAAGTACCGTTCATTCAGTTTGCAGAGCGCGGGCTTCATTTCGGAGGCGTCCTGTACATTTGCTGCGGTCGCATGAGATGAGCTCATGTTGGTGATTAGCGGGCATCGTCTCCTTAAGGATTAACGATACATTGTTCTAGCATACGGCCACGACACACCTCGCCGCGCAACGTCCAACCAGTGTATCCGAAAATGTCGCAGTGGCACTATCTTCGGATCAAAATGTGCGTATCCATTTCACCCGCTGCCTGCGGGTCCAGCACGAGAAGACTCAGCGCAATAAACTAACTTATACAGCACGCCCGACCCAATTCTAGAACAAAGCAGCGAGCAGCTTTTCAGACAGATGGACGTGGACCTGCTCACGTGGCGCAGCATCATCACCCATGCGTTGGGCCAGCTCTACGGGCTTCGGGGCGAGGCCAGCCACTTTGACATTTTGGTGAAGCAGGTGACAAGGCCCGCTTTGGAGGCCGTGATACGCATCCAGGCGGCCGATTTGCCCTGCTTCATCACTAGTCTCCTGAACTTCAGTTGCAGCCTCAACGATTATTTGGGCCAGGAGTACCCGTTTTCTGCATACGCGCAAATCGTCGACCACCTGTCGTATTTGGGCGTGGTGGCTGACGAGTCGTTGGTGCGTCTTTGATGGGGCCTGAGGCCCGGGGCCCTAGGGTGCGGGGGCCCCAGGGCCGTGGCTGAAATCGCATTGCGCAAAGCAGCAGAGCGCGCGCCGGGCTGCGCCTGGCCCTGCCTCCGCACGGCTCGGTCAAGGGTCCCCTCAGCAACAGGCAAAAAAAGACAAAAAACAACAACAAAAAAAATAACAAAAAAAAAGAAATAACACAAACTTTAGAGCCGCAGTAATCTCCGGACAAGCCGCACAACTGCTTCTTATCCAGCGCCATGCGCTCGCCGTCTCGGGACAATCACCACCACATTCGGTGAAGTCGTTCGAATGAATTACCGGCCTGCACAACGGCCCGCCCAGGGTGCCTCGAGCCTTGTGCACCATGGAAAACGCGGTGCTCGCCCTCCACCCCAAGTATATATCCCCATCAAGCGGCCATTCTTCTTGGCTATCACCGACACGCCTTTTTTTTAAAAGAAAAAAAAAAAAGAACCTCTCGAACGTGCCTGCACTAGAAACAGTGATCTGCAAGCATCAAGAATAAGCCATTAGCCCGCTGAGCATGAAAGCCAATCCGCAATGGGCCTCTGCCATAGTTGCGGCCATGGTGCTCTTTCTCCAGCTATGTTTGGCCGATGAGTTCAGGCCCGACGTGCAAATGACCGTCTGGGACAACCAGCCTGCCATGCTGATTCTGTACTTTGAGAACTCGCCGCACGTGTTGGCGTTTTTCGAGAAGTCCGTGGCTCTTTCTACAGACGACGGGGCTTCATGGAAGGAGATCCCGGAGTTGAAGACAGACTCGCCCGTTCTCATCGAAATGGACCCATACTTCCCGGAGCGGGCGTTTGCGTTTTCGGCGGGATCAAAGCACTACGTGACGAACGACCGTGGAAAGTCCTGGACCCAGTTCGAGGTTTCCTCGGGTAACAAGCAGCACCCGGTCTCCTCATGGAACTTCGTGAAAGTGAACTTGAATCTGGCCAACAAAAACTATGTGCTCATCACCTTCGGCCATTGCAGTCCCCACATGATGGCTTGCGGGTCCGAAGTGTTCTATACGAAAGATGGCTTCAAAACCAACCCTCAACTCGTGCTTCCGGGCGCAGAAAAGTGTTCTTTTGTGCGTTCCTCCAAAGACTTCGATCCACTGGTGCAGGCAGAAACAATCGTGTGCGCGAAGAACGACGTAAACTCATTTGGACATGTTGTTCGCTCTAATCTTCTCAAATCCATCGATTTTTTTAAAAGCCACGAGATCGTCGACCATGTCTACATCAAGAACGGCGAGATCATTGATGTGCGTGTCGAGTCTGCATTCTTGGTCGTTGTTTTGAAGAAAGATAAGTTCAACGAAGCCCAAGTTTCGTTGGTAGTTTCCAAAGACGCGACTGGATTCCAGAGCGCAGACCTAGACTTTGAAATCACGTATGGCGCCATAATATTTCTCAAGTCCACACCTCTGTCATTGCGTTTATCCTTGTTTTATCAAGGCCGCCATGCCACAGAAGAAGTGATGTACTTTTCAGACTCTACGGGGCTCAAGTTGCAAAAGATCGCCAATGCAAGACTCTTTTCTGCTGTCAGTTCCAAAAACGTGGAAGGCGTATGGTTTGCCGATGTTAAGCTCTCTGAAAATAGCGGGGAGTACCCCACTAGGTATTCCTTCAATGATGGCAAAACATGGGAGCCCCTCAAAATCGACGGCGACGATGGTTGCAAGATTCAAGACGGTTGTTCGTTCCACTTGGTGCCCGAAATCGGCGCGGGTATGCATCCCACCTCGAATCAAACACCAGACATTCTCGTGGCTCTGGGAGCCAAGGGTATCTCATTTAACCTTGAGCTTGGCGTGAATACATACGTCTCACGTGACGGCGGCGCATCTTGGAAATTTGCCTTAGAAGGTCCTGCAATCGTGGCGTATGCCGATCAGGGCAATGTTCTTGTTGCAATGCCAGTGTCGGCGTTTGGAGACACTCTGAACAAACTCCATTTCTCATTGGACCAGGGTAATCTGTGGTCCACTTATGACCTCGACATGGCAGTCTCGCCTATCAGCATTGCCACATTCGCAGATACTTCTAGTACGAGGTTTGTGATCTTGGGCAGAAACAACCAAAAGACAATTGTCTACGCTGTAGACTTTGGAAAAGCTTTTGGGGGCAAGACATGCGGGAAAGACGAATTCGAAGTTATTTCTGCTCGCGTTTCTGCAGACACCAATGGACCAACATGCGTCCACGGCCACAAGTCCATGTTTACTAGGAGAAAGCAGGACGCGCAGTGTCTTGTGAAGGCCGACTCTGGTACTGTGAAGACCACATCCGAACCATGTGAGTGTAGCATTTCAGACTTTGAGTGCTCACCTTACTTCAAACTTTCCGAGAAGGGAGCATGCATCCCCATCAAGGAGGAGATTCTCAAGTTGTGTCAGTCTACAAAGAAGAAGACGGTCAAGTTACCTCATCAGCAACAGATTGTGGGAAACGATTGCTCTTTCTCTAAAAGCTCAAAGTCAGACTTTATTGCCGAAACAGAGTTCAATTGTAAAACAATTGAAGAGGAGAAGGGCAGTTATGATGATAGCGCCATTTCTGTTAAGCTTTCCACATTTGCGGGTTTGCTCGATCAGTACTCATATGTGGAGAGTAGTAACAAGAGTAGCAACATATTGGTGCATACCAATAAAAATGTTGTGCATGCCTCCAACAACGGCGGTGTATCTTTTGTGGATATTCCTGTTGAAGATGAGATTTTATTTTTTCTTATTGGGCCCATTGAGGAGACTGCAATTCTTGTGTCTTTGAATAGCTTGTATTATTCTTCTGACGGTGGTAACACTTTTACAAGATTGCAATCACCAGGGATTCCAATCACATCAGGGCAACCAATTATTTTCGATCCCGTCAATGCAAAAAACTTTTTGTTTTTCGCGTCTGATCAGCTGGGCTTCGATACCGTTCCATACTATACTGAGGATGGAGGGGCTTCATTCAAAAAAATGCCCATTAGTGCTTCTTCATGTGACTACGTTTCTAAACTGGTGGGCTCAGATCAGAATCTTATTTACTGTATGACTCAGAATAATGGCAAGAGAGAGTTGATTTCATCAACTGACTACTTTCAAACCTCTTCCGTTCTTTTCACGGATGTTCTTGCATATGCGGTAAAACCGGACTTTGTTCTCTTAGCTACGATCACGGAATCAAATACTTTGCAATTGAAAGTCACCTCTGACGGCTCCTTGTTTGCGGATGCAGATTTTCCAAGCGACTTCAGTGTTGGTTCTCAAAGCACTTATACTATTTTGGAATCTCATCGTCATTCTGTGTTCCTTCATGTCACAACTGACAACCTGGAGGGTAGGGAACTTGGGGCCATCCTCAAATCGAACTCAAACGGCACGTCTTATGTTTTGTCTTTGGATAATGTCAACAGAGATCACAGAGGCTTCGTGGATTATGATATGATTGAAATATTGGAGGGCGTTTTGCTTGCAAATACCGTCAGCAACCCTCTTGGTAAAGACCGGAAGAAGCTTAAGACCCAAATATCCTATAATGACGGAAGTCAATGGTCATATTTGACGCCTCCGTCTGTGGATTCAGAGGGCAAGAAGTATGCATGCGTCGGAAGCCCACTTTCGAAGTGTTCCCTCAACTTGCATGGATTCACTGAGAGACCTGATTATCGTGACACGTTCTCTTCGTCTTCCGCCATTGGATTCTTGATCGGTGTCGGAAGTGTTGGTGAATCGCTTGAATCGTATGAAAAGTCCTCTACATTCATTTCTGCCGATGGAGGTATCACTTGGAAAGAAATCACTAAAGGTGTCTTCATGTGGGAATACGGTGACCAGGGAACAATCTTGCTCTTGGTTAACGCGATAGAAGCGACCAATGAGGTTTTCTTCTCGACAGACGACGGGAACACTTGGAAAACTCATAAGTTTACCGATAAACCTGTAAATGTTAGAGACTTGGCCACTGTACCAACTGATACCGCAAGAAAATTTGTCCTCTTTGCGCAAGACGATAGTGATACTGCTTCAACCTTGGTGTTTTCACTTGACTTTACTAATTTCTACCAAAGACAGTGCCAGATTGATTTGGACCATCCACTCGAGGACGATTTTGAATACTGGGCGCCCAGACACCCTGAAGCGGCCGACAATTGCTTGTTTGGCCACGAAACCAACTATTTGCGCAGAGCTCAAGGGCACTACGATTGTTTTATTGGAGCAGCCCCAATCAATGAAGGCATGAAAACAGTCAAGAATTGCACGTGCAGCAGAAGAGACTACGAATGTGACTATAACTATTTTAGGGATACAGATGGCACTTGCAAACTCGTGAAGGGACTTACTCCACAAGACAGAAAAGAACAGATGTGTAGTAAACCTGGTACATTTGAGTACTTCGAACCTACCGGATACCGAAAGATTCCAATATCAACTTGTGTTGGGGGAAAATCATTTGATTCTTGGGACGCTCGCCCATGTCCTGGCCACGAGAGCGAGTATAACAAAGAGCACGGTCGCAATTTCACGTTTGGCAAGCTTTTGCTTATCGTTATTCTCCCTGCTGCCGTATTTTTTGGTGCCACATGGTTTGTCTATGAGAGAGGTATTAAACGCAATGGTGGGTTTACTAGACTTGGGCAAATAAGATTGGACGAAGAAGACGACTTTCAACCTATTGAGGAAAATGGGGTAGATGTTGCCGTCAACAAGGTAGTGAGAGGCGGAATTGTGGCAATTGCTAGTATCGTGGCTATTGTGAAAACCATTCGGAAAATTGACCGAAAATTACTAGAGAACGCTGCTAGAATTGCCTTTGGACGCAGACCCGGACGTCGAGACTACGTACGTGTGCCTGATGATGAAGATGAGCTTTTTGGGAATTTTGAAGATAACTATGAGGACGAATTAGGGGATGCAGCGGAAGTAAATTTCGAGGTTGACGACGAACCTGATCAGTTTGACGATTTCTCCAGCAATGAGCCTGAGCAGGCTGACGCACGTTTATTCGATATTGATGACGAAGAGACCCAACCAGCCTCAGAGCCAGAAGAAGACCGCACTTGATCAAATCCAAGAAAAGTAAGTAATTCATAATTTTACAGAACAATGTTTGTGTTGCCTTTTTTTGCCTCAAAAACTATTATTCGTTTAAATTAAAAAAAATCTGCTGACACGGACAGGAATCGAACCTGCAACCTTTTGATTTGGAATCAAAAGCTCTACCTTTGAGCCACCGCATCTTCGTTAAGAAATTTGGATAGTTGATGTATATAAACAATTCGCCTAGGTATAGTTTTGTTCAATTGAATTATACTGGCATTAAAGAGAAGTTCATGAGTCTTTCGCCGCATTTGTCTATTAGGACTATTACTGAAAGGATTCTGAGGGATGTTCCCTGAAGTCACAGTATGGTTACTTTGTGTGTTTTCTTCCCTCTTCACTCTAGTCACATGCGTTGTTGATTATTGCGTTTCTGAGTTTTCAATGTCTTGTGAACATTTTGCACTGTTTTCATCTCAATGTTTGACTACTCTAATGCACGAAAAGATCCGCATGCCATTTCTCAACATCGATTAATTTATAAGGGCCACAAAGTACCCTCTAATTTATTCATTATTCATTATCTACGCAGTTATTCTCCAACTAATAGTTTCTTTGAGCGTCCATCTCGTGTATCAAATCTTCTGGATTCACAATATCCATCATCTCGTCCTCATAAATTCTCTGGTCTGCTTTCTCCTTATCGCGTGATCCTCGCATCATGAAAAAAACAGGAATCAAATAGAATAAACCGAGCAAGGCCGTAGATCCAAGAGCGCACGCCAAGGAGATTCCCACCACTTGACCGGTTGACAATTGATTTGACTCCGTCTCTAAGTCACTCGATGATTGGGATTTGTAAAGATTCTCGAAGAGCAAGGAATTAACCTGACCAACAGTAGAGTCTTTCAGGGTGAAAACGTAGGGAATCCAATTTGCTCCATCAAACAAAGCCAAGTTTACCATTCCGTAGTCAGTCAAATTGAAGTATCCAGACAACAATAATGCTTGATTCTTGGCAAAATAAGTTTCATTAGGATTGTTTGAGTTACTCAGGCTTAGTTGAACAAGTTTCAAATCTGTCAACTGTGTCTGATCTGTGAATTCGAGATCCTCATCAATTCTAGACCATGAACTTCCATCGTACCCAATGACAAAATCTGTGCCTATGGCAGACATTCTCATGTTTATTGATTCGTCAACATTATCATTGACGGTATACTTGAGAATTGTGCCATAATTACTGGTATCATTGATGTCATCTCCTGCCTCCTCGAAGTCATTTTCAGAAAAGTTGTATATGACAAAAGACGCGGCTGAGTTGTTGAGTGTCAAATTTCCACTGAGTAGGATTGAGCTCGATGAAATAAATTTGGCGTCAGTGACTATTCCATCGAGCAATTCAGACAGCGAGCTCGAGTACGGACTTATCCAGCGCGTGTTTTCAATGTCATACAAACATACTGACACACAGCTCAAAGACCCAGCAAAATCAAAGTTACCTCCAACCAAAAGCTGCGAGCTTTGGGCATAAAGTGCTAATGCATTGACTTCGAGCAGTGAGCCATCTGAAGTTGAAAGATCGGCTGGCTGAATACTTGAAAAAGTCTCATTGGTCAAACTGTAAACAAGAAGACCGGTCACGTCAGAGTTCAGTAGGCTTGTCGATCCATTTGTTCCAATGAATAAAAACTGTTCATCTGTGTCAACATAAAGTGTTGTAACAGAAGTGTCATTTTGCCATTCTATTGTTTCCTGGAGAGCTGTGGCGACTCCGTCAATAAGCAATGCGACATTTTCGATTGAATCGTTGGCGACGAACTTACCACCGATGGCACTGAATGTGTCATTGAGAAAGTATGATGTCATTATCGAGCCGTGAGTGACTGAAATATTAAAGCTCGCAAACTCAGTGTTCGTTTTAAAGTATCCTTGATCAGTCTCGTAGTAATCCATTATACCGAAAGACGAGCCTGCAATAATTTGCTGATCCTCGTCGAGTGTGAGCGCTGACGTTATATCGAGCTTGTCTTTGCTCGTCGACCATTCTTTATTCGTATTGTCCCATTGAAGAAACACGCCATCCAAGGTTGAAAAGACGTAAAACTCGACGTCATTTATGACAAGAGATACAAACTGAGAAAAAGAGTCACTGAGGTACAGATTTCCAAAAGATAACCACTCACTTTGGGAATAAAGCGCAAAATTATTAGCAGTCGTTGTAGATGAATTGTCATTTGCCAAGTTGCTGATGCCACTGGATTCAGTTAAGGAGAACTCACCTATTGCCAAAATATCATCATCAACGCCATAGATTGAGGTTATTGAATCATTGAAACTTGCACCAAGGATTGTTTGATCGTCTCGTTTAATAAAGCGCTTTGATATAGAGGATATCTCGGTATTATTCGCGGTCGAATTATAGCCGTCAACTGTGAGTGTAAGCAAATTGTTGTTCAGCAAGGTAATATTCAGGGAAAAGAACTCGCCATTTAAATATATCAGTTCACTCGACGAGGAATAAATTATATTTCTGACTGACGAATCATCAGATAAGACTCCGCTCAAAACATTGATAGTGGAATTACCCACATACGTATTTGACTCCTTAATAATGACTTCACCATCCACCTCCTCAAAAACAGATTCTTGAGAGAACGAGGAAAAGTTTGCCAAAGAATACTCGAATAAACCATTCAAAGACATTGTGGTGAGGAAGTAAGATGTAGAGTTTGTGGTGGAGTTAGTTGAATTCAGGGAGAAAACATCGTCCAAAAATATTATGTTGGACACAAGCTTATCTACCACAACCCAAGGATCAGTGACAGATGAGTCTATCGCACTGACGTAATCAACTTGAACCTTGTTTCTGCCACTGGTAGAAGACGAGCCGTTTAAATGACCAGAGTATAAGTAATCAAACTTGTCCTGAAGGTTGTTCTGATAGATGGTGTTCGAAGACAAAATTTGATCATAGTCGTCAATAAGTGTCACATTCACAATCGAGCGCTCGGAGCAAGAGCCATCGGCTGAGCAACCAGGCGTATAGAAAAGAAGGGAGTAATCCCCTGCATATGAAATGTTTGGATATAGCGTTATCGAAGATGAATCATTAACAATCGAGACAAGGTAGTCTGTGTCTGTAATCGAATCAGTAAGAGACAAGACAGATTGCCATGTGCCATTGTTGATCACGGCCGAATTCGATGATTGGTCTGATTCACTTCCGCAATTAGATTCATTAAGCGTATCGTTTCCGTAAACAGTTATGGTGTCTGAAAACAATTCGAATCCCGAAAACTCGCCTCTGGAACCATACCAAGCGATTGTGGATAGGGTAAATGAATCAATCAGTATGTCATTCACAAGCGCAAACTCTTGATAATCGCGACCATACCCGATGCTTCTGGCCTTTGAGTCAGAATCGTAATATAGAGCAAAAGAGCCATTATCGTCCACAAACATTGAGTCGTTATCGGAGTACGAATCCGAATCCTCGATGTTCAGGTCGGCGCTTTCTTCTAAGGAAGACGCGAGCTGCAATGGGCACCAAGCATCACAGTAGGCAACTTGGTTTGTATCTGGGTCGATATACGTTAAGTTCATGATACCATTGTTTGGAAAAGTGTAGAATCGAAAAGTCTGGATACCATCCAGGGAGTTACTTGGCACGTAAATGCGAATTTTTGATGGTGTGACCCCCTTTATTTCCAGTGGGAGCTCTGCGCTCCATTCGCCACCACTTCCGTCTTCGAGTGCCCAAAGTGAGCTGGATTCTGGACATATGACAGCGCTATCGTCATTAGACGAGAGCCCATTGACATTAGTGAATGTTGCGTACTTTAGAGATATGAGCTGCTCGGCTTGTATTAGGGAAGTGTTGGTTGAGTTTGAGTCATTCAGTGCAGAAACCGAGATGTTATGCGTAAGAAGTTCTGGGAGCCCTAAAGAACTGAAAACCCCCCCGAATATGATGGAGCCATCGTCAGAATCGGGCGGATACTTGGTGATGGCATGGACAGTAGCGTCCTCGTCGAATCCAAGAAATGGCAACGTAGAAAGTTCGCCGGAGGTGGAGTTGTACAATGCGGCACCGTATGTGCCATTTAACTCGAAGTCACCGCCAAGGTAGATGAGGTCGCCATCCACAAGAGTGGCGAGCACAGAGCCTGATATGATGGCGTCGTCGTCATCGTCGTCACGTTTCTGTAGGGTAGATGCCAGCGCAAAGACCAGTGTGGCCTCGCGCAGCGAGACATTGAAGACCATGGGCGGGATGATGGTGCTACCATTGACGGATGAGAATGTGCCCAGGACAAGCACTGTGTCGTTGGTGAGCTGGGTCATCAGGGACACGGTGCCACCGTCTAGCGCGGCCACCACCTGAGAGGCCCCGGACGTCGAGTTTCGCCAGTAAAGCGCCAGGGCGTTGCGCGGCGTTGTGGCGAGGAACGCGGAGGCGCCGGCGGCGTTGTAGAAAGAGAGACCGTCAAAGTCGCCCAACAAGGCGATGCTGCCGCCGGTTGCGGCGAAATCAAGGGTAGGATGGGATACGGCCGCAGCCGCGAGCACCACACAGAAACAGAGCCGGAGTACTGGTGACTGCACCCATAGTAGCGTGCCTATAAGTTCTATGAGATGCATGGCGAGCGGGTTGGTTTTGGGGTGCGAAAAGCGCGAACGTGGTCGTAAGGAAAAGAAAGACAGGGGGACACCCAGTCTATGAGCCGAGTATGGTGGTCCGGGCAGCCTAAGGGAGAAAGACACACACACACACACACACAATAATAAAAATAAAAAGAAGGGTGATGTGCAGAGATAAAGCCAGCGGATGAGGCGGGGAGACAGCGAGGGAACGAGTGTGAGGGTGTGAAGAAAGAATGGGATGAAGCACTAGGGAAAAAAGGCGCCAGGAGGAAAGGTGTACGCGAAAAACAGACACCACCTGTAAGCGCGGGTTGGCAGTGCACACAGTGGCACGTGCCGCGGCAGGTGGGCAGAGGATTTCCATAAGCAGCAGGACCAGGGGCCGGGTCCAAGAGGCGCCCGTTTTTTACGCTTGATATAAAGGCAAGTATGAGAATGCTGTAGCGGCCCACGCGGGTGGGGAAAACATCAGTGGAGCTTTGCGGAGACGGCTTGTTTTTTTTTATTGCCTCTGCAATGGTGTGGGGTTTTTTCGGGGTGCCATTTTCGGTATGGATTGCTGGGTTCCTGGGTATACTGCTGCGGCTGTCGAGGCTTCTCACCCGGGTATGCGGGCGCCGCCCGTTTCGGCCAAAAAGGGCGATTGTGCAAATAGACGGAGGGCGAGGAGCCCTCGCGGGCGTGGGCCGATGATTAGCGGCTTTTCACGTCATTGTTGGGGCACGGCTTTTTTCTTTTTTTTTTTTTTTTTTTGGCAGGGTATGATTGCAGACATGGATGCGATGTTTGCGCGTGTTTGATTAGGGCCGTCCCGGGAGACTCTCGGGCCTGATGGCGTGGTCTATGCCCGTGAGCGCGGGCAGCGATGCACAGGCGCTTGAGGCGAAAATGTACATATCGGGTGTGCACATAGCGCCGCGGCGCCGAAAGTGCCATTGCACAGTCTGCAAGCACTCGTGTTGATGTTTCATTCAATCTCACATGAACGGGCTCGCTCGGCGCGGTGCTGGTGCTTGGGAGCTGGCAAGTAGACAGTAACAAGGCCGAGTACACCATGCGTTCTGTGCCGGAATGTGCCTGGTTGCAAGGGCCACGCAAACCCTTCGGGGCTTTGGTCGCTAGAATGGACGGACAATAACCAACGTGTGCCTGGACATACGCATCACTGCCTGCTCCAACCTGTACAGTGTGTCTTGTGGCCTATGGTTTGGTCTTGGGTTTGACCTTGGCTTTTGCTTCACGTTGGCTTTTCAGCTCGCTACTTGGATGACTTATCCACATGTCTTTCCACTTGGCCCTGAAACAACTACTGCTTCCAGTCCAGCTCTCGCGGGATGTCCTGGGTACGCGGCAGCCTTCGTTTTTGGTGATCAAAGCAGTCGACGGAAGGCCCGCGGGCCCCCCATGGACAGAATAATCACCTGGTCCATTTGCCTATAAGCGTTTGAGCCCTGTCCGACGAAATATGCTCTTTTCGCGATGCTCGTAGACCAAAACTGTATAGTCGTAAACGACACCATTGCCTGCCGGTCAGACATGAAAGTGTTTCACGATACGCTCGTTGAATAGATTGAACAACTGAAAACAATAGTCAAAATGATGAGCTTCGTTCCCAATGATTTGTTCATCAAGAAGAAGAACGAGAAAAAAACACCAGTAGCTCAAAATCATGTAGTGCCACTGCTCATCGTAGTGAACGTCTTGCTTGAGGATATTGCGCGAGGCTAGTCCAGGGAAAGAGTTGGTTAGCCTGTCCGGTACCATCTGACTTGGAAAGAGTGCCGAAGATCGGCATATGTGTGGGCCTTAAAGACACCCAGCCTCAGATTTGCATGCGTTTTCATTCAACAAAGAGACCCCTAACAAGCATGCGTTTGACAGATCAAAGAACTCGTTTCGGCGAAAGACTGGCTTGTACCGACGAGCGTGTCGACTAGTATACTGTGATGTTTCACATCCAGCAGGTGTCAATCTTAATAGCTCCTTCTTTGTTTGGTCATGAAACGGCCGATGCAAGTCGTCACTGGGAAAAACAAACAGGGGAACGGCAAAGTCAAATCCATTCACTCGATTCTAGCTGGCCCACGCTGCGACATGCGAGATGGCAGAGGATACCCGCGTCCCCTTTATACGCTATAATTTTTGGTGCTAGTGCAAGAAAAGCGGCTCCAGCCAACCCCTTCACGGGATTTTATTTCTGGATGTCTCATGATGGGCTACTCCAGGGTATGGGGGGGGGGGGGGGGGGGAGGGGGTGATTTCTACAGACTTGAAGTATTTCACATGTGTATGGGTTTTAAATGCTTTACTGTATATTCTCTGTGTTTAAATTGTATGGCTTAGTACCAATAGACATTGAGTAAGTTGTTTGATCAGCAACATATATTTTTTTTCTTAAATAATTACTTCATGATTAGTACAATTGATAGAAAACTAAAATTAAACTAGAAAAAGCGCACCCTGCAATACAACTGGATATATCCATTGAATAATAATAAAAAAACAATCGCGAACAAAATAGGGAGAACAATCTACATAGTGTTGAATTATACATGATAAACTATGTGTTGCGAAGCTATGTCTTATTTCGTAACCGTCTTTCTTTAATTGGGCCCAGTCCACCCTTCTTGCTCTAGCATCTGGTGCCCACTACTGCCCAGAGCGCCCAGAACCAAAAAACACACGCACCTCCATTCTGCCAGTGCCATGTTCCCCAAGCAAGCAAAATCACACGATACGAGCTGCTGAAAAGAATAGAATAGAATAGAACAGAACAGAACAGAAAACAAAACAAAAGAAAACAAAAACAAGAAGAAAAAAAAAAAAAAGGCACACCAACACAGAAGCGCACTTACGTGCAACCTGCGCCCGAGTATATATAGAGCAGTGCTCCTCCCGCCTGCCTGGGGCCGCGCCGCGCGCACAGCACCCAGGCTCACCAGATGCCACTGCTTCTTTCTGATCCTCCACCACCACCACCCCACACACCACACCACCGACCAATGTCTGCAGGCACCGCCGACTTTTCCGGGGCGCGGCAGCTCTTGCTCCAGCACGCTTACCTGCCGCTCGTGTCTGTGCAGCTGAGCCACCATGCGGACCGCCGGCTCCAGGCCCTGTGCGAACAGCCGCTGATCTCGGCGCTCCAGGTGCTCCGGCCCTACGGCAACATGGCCCGGCGCGGGGTGCCGCAACACACGTACCGCGTGACGAACGCACAGCTTATCACGCGCAACTACGCGCTGTTCCCCGTGCGGTTCGAGCCGCCCTTGGCGGAGCTCCTCACGGTGCACCATGCGCCGGACGAGCGGCTCGGCCCGCTCGTGAGCGTGTCTGCGCTCGAGCTCGTGACGCAGGCCGCGGCACGCGGCGGTGCTACTGGGCACGCGCTTTACCGCGGCGTGTTCCGCCGGCTCGTCGCGCTGACCCGCGTCGTGCCCTTCGATACGCTCAACCACCCGGTGGCACACGTGTTTGTGGTGGACTTTGGCGCCGACGACGTCGAGGACGTGCGCCGCTTGCTTGTCGAGTTCCGCAATACCGCGTTCCCAAAGTACTTCCTGCTCGCGGACCTCTGGGTGCACGTGTTTGTGCTTTTTGACGCGGCCACCATGGCCGCCGTTGATGTCGCCGCCTTCCAGACGCAGCTTCGCACCGTGCTCCTGCTCGCGTCCACGGCGGTGCCGGTTGCCGCAGCGCTGCCGCTGGACGGCGGCGTCGTGCTCGAGCTCGCGGGCGCCACCGTTGACCAGGAGGCACAGAGCCTCTCGCTCCGCATGGCTAGCGCCGCCGCGGAGCCCAGCATCCGCGTGCCGGCAGCACTCGACGCCGCCCTTTCCGATGCCGTGCACGAGCTCGTGGCCCGCAACGTGATCCCGCACATGGAGCGCCGCGTGCGCGCGTGGGACGACGCCGTGTTGGCGCCGAAGAAGTCGCTTGCGGGGCGCTTCTTCTCCGTCTCAAAGAAGCTCTTTAACGGCGAGCAGAGCCCGCACGCGGCACAGGGCGCCTTCAACAGCACAGGCAGCTACTATCACCGGTCGGCGCCGGAGCAGATCATCCGCAAGCTCGCGGACTGGGCACTCATGCTCAAGGACTTTCGCTACGCATATTCTACGTACGACATCATCCGCAAGGACTACGCCAACGACCGTGCGTGGGCGTACGTGGCTGCGGCGCAAGAAATGTGCATCGTGTCGCTCTTGCTCGCACACACGCAGCCCTTGGCCTCCGACTCGCTCCCGCAAAAGCCCGACAAGAACACGCTCCGCAAGATCCGCCATGACATCGTTGAGCCTTTTGTCGACAACTTGTCCTACACGTACAAGCTGCGCCTCAACGTCAAGACATACGCTGTGCGCGCCTACGTTGTCGTCGCTGAGTTGCTCCTCAACATGAGCATCATGTTTAACATTCCTTGGTGGTGGAGTGACCTCGTCATGGAGTACTTACACAAGGCTATGCACGAGCTCGAGGTACACTTGGCTGCCGCCGGAAAAGATGCGCAGGCGACCCGCGCAATTCTTTACGAGCGCATGGGGTTTGTCAAGGACAACAGTTTCTTTGTTCCGGCCGGCGGCAACGAAATTATCGCCGAAATCCTCGATAACGGCATTGTGCCTAAACCGCTTCCAGCTCCACCCTTGGGCTTCTACGTGAACTCTGCAAAGCTACTGCCCCTCAATGACTGCGCAGTCAAGGGGCTCACGCGTTTTCGCATGAGTGGGTTCTGGTATATCATGGCTATGCGCGAGTGGATGATGCTCGGGAACCCCGCCCAGATCGCTGGATTATTCGAAAAGCTCAGCGTCCGGTATGCTGGAGAAAGGGACACAGAATGGTTTAATAGAGATGACTTGGTGTTGGCGCGCATCAAGAAGTATGTGCTGGAGTCGGCCACTTAGTGCCTGGCATACTGCTACCCCAGTTGCTTCCCAAACAGACGTTCCGATGATGGACAATGAAAGACCAACACCTGGGATCACCTTTTCTGAGCCCGCGGCTCACTTTAGCTCAGGTCTACATTGGAGGGCATAACTAGCTATATGTGCCGGTTTCTGGATGAAAGCTAAACGTATCTCAAGAAACTAGGAAGCTAATTTGCCGAACCAGGTTCGAACCTGGAAAGGCGGGACAATACGCTGCCAGCTTATTTTTTTTTTTGGTGATTAGAAACGATCATATCATTTTTCAAGATATGTCCTGGTCAGTCAGAACAGATTTTAAGTTCAATTTATTGCGCAAAACTTAGGCATGAAGGTACACAGGCTAATGGCGGGACCGTTTCTGGGCCTCCGCCTGGCGTTTGCAATTTTGGTCGTGCATCACCGAATATACATCACGGCCCCTAACGCGCATTTTGATGAGAATCGATTATGAGGGCTAAACCTATTTATTGTAACCGACATAACAATGTTGCGCCACATCGCCTCTCGCCGGCTATATTCATCAGTTTACTCGACCGTTAAAGTGAAAAAGGGTTTGTCGGTTAGAGACCTTTTTCATACCCCGGTGTTCAAATCGCTTTTTCTAACCTTGATATTGAGCTCTGCGGCACTAGAGGCAACCCGAAGAAGAAAGGAACTTGAAGCGCTAAAAGCAGCATATGAGGCCAGGTTTAATGTGCTTGAAAACGCCACGGGTAAAATTCGCCGCCGAGAGCCGGTAGACGTGACTGCTGAACTCAGGCTTGCCGATTCTTTGACTAGAAATATGTACAAATCTGTCACGGATGTGCACCTTGACGAACAGCTTGAGTCATTTTTGAAAATGGCCGAGGAGGACTTAATGTCCATCGGTATAGATAAAGCACATTCTGCTCAGGATCTACCGGCTGTTGCGGCCGCAAGCCCTCAGCAAAGAAAGAGTTCAGACTTCCTCTGAGTTCAAAGATTCCTCGCGCGTCTTGTAAATACGGTATGTGATGTGTGTTCCTCTTGAAATACGATTTTGGACCAGTGTAAAATTATTATTCATCACAAATGGTTTGCTATGACTACTGGGTACTAAATAAACGCCACCTTCTTGTAAGACTTGCGGTGCGATTCGCCGGACTCCTGGATCTTGCCTTCCTCATTTAGTCTGCGCAAACTTTCGAGAAGTTCCAGGTTTTCAACCCTGATACTCAGTTTTTCGTTAACTGCAGTTGCCAATTCGTTAAACCTCTTTCCGTCCCCGCCTTCAAGTACAGCAAGAACCTCAACGTCCAACGCTTCACGCATTCTTCTTTGTGCAGCTGTAGTACCCGTTTGAACAAGATCCATGTCGATTCTGCCAGTCTTAGGGTCTGTGGCGTAGTCCTTAATAGCCGATTTTATCAAACGCACCGCTTCTTTGACGTCAATAAGTTCCACATAAGAGCTTAAGCGCATCTTTGCGTGTGCCTCCGATAATCGGATCATCGACTCGAGCTGCCTGGTTGTCGCGGTAATTCTCTTTTCGGAGGACCGCAAATCATCTCCGAGATTTCTCATTTCCACATACGCTCTCACCAATTCATTTTTGCTCTCTGCAGTGATAACTGGATTGCAATTTTCTTTCGCGTACTGGATGTATGTGCTCAAGTCATTCACTGGCAAAATCAGGTGTGCAGATACAGAATTGGGCACATCCTCCAAGTACATGTCCGTGATGTGACTAGCCAATTGGCGATCCATGGACTCGTTCACTTTATCAAGAATCAAATAAACGAGATCAAAACGCGATAATAATGGGGGAGGCAAGTCAATATTGGAAGTGACTGGCAAATTTGGGTCGTAACGGGAATTGATGGGGTTTGCTGAGGCCAAAATCGAGGTTCTTGCATTAAGCGTGGTGATGATACCGGCTTTCGCAATAGAAATTGTTTGCTGCTCCATCACTTCGTGTAAGACTGATCTTGTGGTGTCACTCATTTTGTCGAACTCGTCGATGCAACAGATACCGCCATCCGAAAGGACCAAGGCACCTGACTCCAACACAAGCTGCTTTGTGTCAACATCTCGCGTAATGTACGCTGTCAAACCGACAGCAGAAGAACCTTTACCTGAAGTATAGATACCTCTTGGGGCAATCTTGTGCACGTACTGTAAAATCTGGGACTTTGATGTGGAAGGGTCTCCACAAAGCAAGATATTAACATCACCTCTATAACGGCCTCCTTTGCGGAACTGTTTGTTTGTGCCACCAAACAATTGAAGCAAAATGCCCTTTTTCACGTCATCCATCTCGTAGATCGAAGGTGCCAAAGAACGAGCCAACAACTCGTACAAGTCATCTCTTTGCGAGATTTCCTTAACTCTGGCGACATCCTCTGCGGTCAACTTGCGCATCTGCTCGACCTCCTGGGTCTCAGTAGCCTGTTGCTGGACGGTAGAAGCGTCTGACGCGAGTCGTTTCGCATCGACCTTTTTGATGTGAACAACATCCAAGTATGTCTTGTACAAATTTTTCAATGCGCGCTGGCGAGCATTCACTCGCACAGGCAATGACCTGAAAATGCCACACACCTCGATTCTGTCACCTGCGCGGCAGGTATCCACCAATTCGTCGTACACGCACAAGTTGATAGAATGGGGCGTCTGACCATCGGGCACCAAATCGGGCGTTTCCTGCAATTTAATGACCTGCTTATCGGCAAAAGAAGAGCGGTTGTGAATGATGCTCATGGTGTTCTTTTGAGAACACACCACGCGGGGGCATTTTGTTGGTTCAGAAATGATACCACGGTCGATTTCCACAGCGACCGTGTGGTCGCAGGCGCTGCACTTAAAGAGGGCCTGCTTCATATCCGGCACGATTGCGCTAGCGCGCAAAACGAGTCCCTTTACGCTAACCAACTTGTCGATATCGTTTGGGTTCAACTCGCGCATCCCCCTGCGCACCGCGTTGATGTTGTGCGGGCGGATGGTGTAGATATTGGTCTCGATGTCGTCGATGGAAGACGGCACGGCCGCGGGGTCTGAGAAGAGCGACACGAGACAGTCCTTGACGGTCTGGTCCATGATAGGAATCACCTCCTGCGGGTAGTTGATGAGCTGGTAGTATAGCTTTTTCGTGGCGGCAAACGCGAGCAAGTTTGCCGCGTCCAAGTTCAAGTTCGTGGTGCCCAAGTCCTTCATCGCGTTCAACTGGGCCACGTAGTAGAGCTCCAGGTCCTCGGGCTCCACGGGCTGGTTGTCGAGCACGCGGCGGTGCTTCAATTTGAACAGCATCAAGAAGTCGCGGAACGCGTTGCTGCAGTCCTGGATCGACACGTTGGTGCCCCAGATGACGCGCACAGGCTCGCCCAGGTCGAACATGTCCAGCTGCGGCTGCGAGCTATCCAGCAGCGGGTCGCCCGCGCCGAGCGACGACAGCGCGTGGCGGTCGTCGAACATGCGGCGGCGCCGCGGCGACGACAGCGCGTCCGCGTTCAAGTCCGACCGCACCGGGCGCCGCACGATGCGGTCGACGCCGGCGGCCAGCGAGTCCAGGCGCTGCCGCGCCAAGTCAGACGTCGCGTGGCGGCTCAGCGACGTGTAGTGGAGCGGCGAAGACACCTCGCGGCGCTGCGAGCCTGGCCGCGCGTCGGAGCCGAGGTTCAGCGAGCTCGACAAGAAAAGGAGCGGCGACGAGGGCACTGCGGGTTGAGACTGGGACTGGGACTGGGACTGGGACTGGGACTGCGGGGCCAGGCTCGCCAGCAGCGCTGCGCCAGGGTTTGTGTCCTGTGCCAGGCTTCGTACTGGAGACAGCGACATTCTGTGGTGGTGGGTCTTTTTTGTACCTGGCGTCACTGAGAAAATCGGCAACTAGAAGAATATGCGGCGAATGGGAGGGGGCGCGTGATACCGGTAGGTGGTGGGGGGGGGGGTGAAACGGGGCAGTTTCGACCGGGGTGGCAGAGAAGAGGGAGGCAGGTGGGGAGAGAACAGCAGCGGTGTTTGTTTCCAGGCGTTGCTCTTCGTCAACAGCAGCAGGGTCTTGTAGAAGAATGACGGGGTGAGAAGAGAGTGGAACGTTGGGATTGGTTTGGGGGGCGGTTTTTTTTCTGCCCTCGCGAACGCGCGTAATCACAGTGCTGGATCCGGCGAAAAGAGCAAGGGCACTGGGAGACTCACGCAGGACCGGCGGCACGGCCACGCGTGGGCCTGCACACAGAGCGCGGCGCCGCCGCGCCATCGCACGGGCACCAACACGGGCACCAACACGGGCACCAAACAACACCAACACCTTCGAACCATGGCCCATCTGCCGCAGGATAACGTGCGCAAAACACGCGCCCGAGAGGCGCCCGCAGCGCCCCCGGCTGCCGCGGTCCCCATGCTCCCAGCCGCCAGTCTGCCCGTGCTCCGCCCGGAAACACAACCCCATCGACCACCGCCCGCGCCATCTCTAAGCAAGCGCCCTGGTATGCCCATATCGTCCGCAGTGCTGCCCGTGCGCCGGTCCGGGTCGCCGGCACGGCGTCTGCAGATCCGGGCGCTCGAGCTGACGGGCCAGGACATGCAGGCAGCGGCCCCAGAAACCCCGGCGCCTGGTCCGGAGGCCGCCTGGGTGTGCGGTGAAAAGAGACCCCGTCTTCCGGAGCAACAGCAACAGCTGCTGCTGCTGCTGCTGCTCACAAAGGGCGGCAGCCACGCGGACGTCGCGAGCTCGCTCGACAGAATCGACGCCGCGCTCGCGGCCACGGCCGACGCGATGCGAGAAATCAGGGCCACGCAAAGGGCGATCTTGGCCGAGCTTCTGCAGATGAAGCAGGCAGTCGAACGGCTCGAGGCGGCGGCGCCTGCGCTAGAAGCCGATGGCTCTGCACTGGAAGCCGATGCGCCGCGCTAGAAGTCGATGCTCTGCTTCGTCGGGCCCGGCTCGTCTGTGTCCTCGACGGGGATCCCCCAGTGGTCGATCTCGAACCGCTTGCGGCCGTTCTTGAACGCGTACTCGCCGTTGGTGGCCATCATCATGCCGCGCTCCGAAAGCAACGGAACCTTGATCACGTGCACCAATCCCTGCTGGACCTTGGCCGGCTCGCTCTTGTACGCGCGCTCAATCAAGGCGGCCATGTCGGGGTTGAAGGGCTGCAAGTGCACAACGCCGTCCGCGAGCGCCTCGAGCATGTGTGTGGTGAACAGGCCGCGGGGATACAAGTCGAGCGCGAGCGACATCATAAGCACAACCAGCGGCTCCGACGCAAGGAGGCTGCGAAGGCTGTGCATAAAGGGCACCACGAACGTCGGCGCCGAGCACTCCCGCGGGTAGAGCAGCGGGCTGAGAAACCCGGGCACCGCAATACGCACGACCTTGCCCTGCCGGGCATGGGTCTGGGCGAGCCGGGTCACATGGGCCACCACTTGCTGATAATCTGCGCTCACGGGCACGAACGACACGTCCTGTGCACTGGCCCCGGGCACGAGGCGGGCGGTGATATCGAACTGCGTGACGTAGTGCTCGTGCACAGACTCCGTTGTGGCGGGCTCATGCGCGGGCGCCTTCGAGAGCCCGTAGCGCCACGCGATCTTCATGGTGTTCTCCGCCATGTTCGCCACGCTGACCTGCGACGCGTCGCGCGCGAGCCGCGCCTTCTTCTGCTCTTTGCTCGTGCCTTTGTACTCGCCAGGAAGGTCTTTGGCCCACGCCGCGGGCGGGCCCACCACCACCACGTGGCAGCTGGCCGTGTTTTTGGCCGTGTTTTTGGCCGCGCGGTTGTGCACGACGCCCTGCGCCACAAAGCCCCGCAAGAGCACAGAGGCAAAGTCGGTCGTGCCGGACTCCTCAACTAGAATCGAGTTCGAGAGAGGCACACCTTGGTGCTCCATGATGCGGTCCAAGTCTGCACACCCAGTGGACACTGTGGGCAGCGACGACACGGGCGAGGGGCGCACGCCGATCCGCGAGGCCGCCGGTGTTTCGGCGCCGGCTGATGCCGGCGCCACGCCAGAGACCGGCCGGCCGGGCGCTGCTGGAACTCGGCCCACGAGGGCTCCGGGTATCTGCGCCCGTGCGCGCGCGGGGCTTGCCTGGGGCGATCCGGGGAGCCCACGAGGGGCCAGGAGCGGCTCGTTTCTTTTGCGGAAAGACATGGTGGCGGTTTGTGAGGGGGGCTCGTGAGCGGGTTTGGGGCTCGCCTGGCGGTGTCGAGATGACATGATGGTGCCTGGTGCACGGGTGCACTGGCCCGCACGCGCAGAGGCCCGCTCGCGACTCGGCGTGGCGTTTGGGATTCTTTAAGAAAATGAACCGTCCATGATTTTCTTTCTTTTTTTTTTCTTTGTTTCATTCTTTTTTTTCTTTTTTGGAGGAACCCCGTGGGGCGCGCGGGTCCCGGTCAGGAAGCCTGCTTGCCTTGTCCAAGGACCGACAACGCGTCGGTGCCTGGCACACAGCAGCTTTCCCGAAATTGGGTGCAAAAGTCTGTTTCGGCGTACCGGCGTCTGGCGTGCATGGCACGTCGAAACAGACGCGTGCATCGAGTGGGAAAATTCCAAAGCTGCAAATCACAAATGGCAATGTGCCAGCAGCATTTATGGGTGGACGTGGTACGGAAAGCGAGCACTTTCTTGATGCGGCTCTCAGACCCATGGGGCGGTTCTGTTTGCACACCAGTCCGATGTGCTGAATCTGTCAGTATCTGTGGCCGGCTAAGAGTGTAGTACTTTTTCAGGCACTTGCCGTGGGGATGTATACCGACTCACGGAACTGGAGAAGTGACTCAACGCTAAGGACCGTGCGCAGGACCATGCTATACCTGCTGGTTCTTTTTTTTTTTCTTTGGAAAGGCATCGTACAGGCAAAGAGGGCTTCGGCAGCATCCGCGTCTCGGATCGAAGCACATGTCCCAGCCACACGCAGCTACAAATATGCCCAGTTGGTACCGGCACGTGGCCGGCTTGTGCAGGCGATAGCCAGCATGTGCCAATACAAATCCATGCCCATGGCCAGAGGCTCTCCATTCACTACAATCGGTGCCTATTAAATAATGAAAACCCATCATGGCACGAGCACCATCTGCATGGCATTCCGAGCCTCTGAATAAATACTGATCTCAATATAATAACCTAGACTCTTATTTTATACTGATATCTATATAATGACCCTCATTATATACTATAGTATATAGATATATACATATAGATTATAGTAGAATATATATGAAGATTATTATATATAACCTATAATATTATTAAGATAATGATCGTCATCTTATCAAGTATCGTTTCTAAATCTCTATTTATATTTATAGGTAATAAATAAAGTATAGTTATTTTATAATGAACTCTATTATATAGAGATCTCTATTTAGTTTCGATGGGGCGTCGACTTCACACAACACATCTGATGTGTCTGATAATTAATAAATTAAATTAAATTAATACAATCAATAATAGTAAATAATGGACAATAAAACTATATGGGAAATAGTAGAAAGGAATGTAAGGATTACAACAGAATTGTGCAATGATAATAACACAAACAATTGGAATTAGTACTTACGTAGAGTGTAGATCATTATTTTTCTTATATTATATGAGTATAGGTTAAGAATTCTTTATATACTGATCTCGATATATGTTTAGTATTCTTTATCACCCATTAATCTTTGCACCTGCGCCTTGTGCCTTGCGCGGGGGCCAGTCACGCGCGCTTATCTGAGGGAAAGTTATCTGCGAAGCACCTCTGCCATCATTTCTGTGAATACACTAGCACAGCCACCGACACAAGCTGGCCCCAGAAGTCCCCGGCACATTTCCGCGCTATAGGTCTGCTATAAGTCTGTGTTTCACTCCCCCCTTCCCCCTCCCCCTCTCGACTTTCAGGCGCCTAGATCTCCTCCACCGTCCAACACTACAATGGGCGCTCTCATCTCGATTCCTCTTGCTGGAACCAGCTGGCTCGCGTCATGCTTTGGCGCTGCCGCGTGCTCGGCATTCTGCTCGTCCCTTGGGGGCACGTATGCGTCGGCTACCATGACACGACTCACGTACGCGGTGCTCTTGCTTGTGAACTCGCTCGTTTCGTGGGTGGCGCTCTCGCCGTTCGTCATCCACAAACTAGAGAAGATGCTGTATGGCTTTATCAACTACCGGTGCGGTCCTGACGGCAAGGAGTGCATCAGCTTCACGTCTGTGCACCGCATTAACTTGGCGCTAGGCGTGCTCCACCTCATCTTGGCCGGGCTCCTAGTCAATGTCAAGAGCACGGCCAACCCGCGCAACGTGATCCAGAACGGGTGCTGGAAATGGAAGGTGGCAGCATGGGTAGCGCTTATTGCAGTGAATTTCCTCGCGATCCCCGACCTGTTCTTTGTCTTTTATGGGAACAACGTGGCGATTGTGTTTTCGACGCTCTTCCTTGGCATCGGCTTAGTGCTCTTGGTTGACTTTGCGCACGCGTGGGCCGAGAAGTGCCTCGAAAAAATCGAGCTCGAGGAGTTGACCGGCGGTGACGAGTACAACGCAGGATTCTGGAAGAAGCTCTTGGTTGGTGGCACCTTGGCCATGTACGTGAGTAGCATCGTCTTGACTGTGCTCATGTACGTGTTCTTTGCCGGCAGCGGGTGCAACATGAACCAGGCAGCAATCACGGTCAACTTGATATTGGCTATCTTGATCTCGGGCATCTCCATCAACCAGAACGTCCAAGAATCGAACCCACACGCAGGCTTGGCCCAGGCACTGATGGTCGTATTCTACTGCACGTATCTCGTGCTCAGTGCTGTGGTCTCTGAGCCGGATGACCGGCTCTGTAACCCGCTCGTCAGGTCCCGCGGGACTCGTACGCTCTCTGTTGTGTTGGGAGCGCTCTTCACGTTCGTGGCGTTGGCGTATACCACAACACGAGCGGCCAACTCGTCGTTCTTCGAGAGCGAACCTGCGTCCGTCTCGGCGCCAATCTCAGCACAGCCGGACGAACGCAGCCAGATGCGTTATGAAGCTATCAAGCAGGCTGTGAACGAGGGCTCCTTGCCCGAGAGCGCGCTCTCCCAGCTCGATCTCTACGACGACGATAGCCGCTTGGGCTCAGGCGAAGATCACCGAGTCGAATATAATTACGCCGTGTTCCACGTGATCTTCTTCTTGGCCACGCAATACATTTCCACGCTTCTCACCATTAACGTGACTCAGGATACCGTGGGTGACTTCGTACCGGTGGGCCGCACGTACTTCTCCAGCTGGGTAAAGATAGTCAGCTCTTGGGTGTGCTACGTGCTTTACGGCTGGAGCTTGGTGGCGCCCATGTTGTGGCCGGACCGGTTCAGCGCAATGCAGATCTAGAAGATCTGGGTACATGCACACGTCAGCTGGTCCTGCGACGCGATTGTCAAAACATTCGCAAAACAGGCTGTACAAGAGTATATGGCGGGGGTATTCGTGTGGGTCAAAGGCGCCGTGTGGAAGTCATGCACTCAGCCAGGCGCTGGAAATACCGCTGTGTGGGACTTCTTCTTGACGCCGGTGGGGTTTGGGCTACGTTGCAGAAAAGCAATGCAGCTTATCTCGTTCTGTAAAAGCATGGCACGCGCGCGTATCTAAGTCTTTACGCCCAATTAATCAGCACTTGTCCAGCTTGCGAGGAAGCAGCCTTTGTAAGAGATGGTGTGGCGTCAGACTGTACGTGGACTGCTAGGTGGGTGCTACAGTGCACACCAACGGAGTATTGTGATATGAATACCTATTTTGGGAACGAATACTTCGACTCAACACTACGAGCAGACAATGCTATTTGTAGAACCGGGATTTCACGGTGGCACGATGCCTTCTCACGCACATGCCTGCTGAAAGAAGATGATCGAGCACTTTTTATAAGGGGCCGATATCTAGAAAACAAGCTGCTCATCTCAAAGCAAAATGAGAGCTCAAAAGCAAGGGATGTGCTAAAAACACATATGCCAAAGGCCTACATAGGGACTATCTACCGGCAAGCGTTCTTTTACTAGCAATATTAGATCAGCGAATATGTCCAGATACTGAGGACCGGTACGGGTGCGAAATTTGACATCCAAGACAACAAAAAAGAACGATCTCCTTTACAAACGCTTATATCGCAGCTCCATCAAGCTTTTTTTTTTGTCGAAACGACATTGCCAAGCGATTTCCCAAACATCTCACGTTGCTACTTTATGATGCTGTGTACCAGCTACAATGGCTCTCCCGTCTCGGATCAGTGCGTCCTGCACACACAAGGGGAAACGCGCGATTGGCTGGTTCGATGGAAAAATCGCATCCAAAGAATCAGCACCCATTTTACTTATCCACCTCCACGAAATGTCTGCTATCATCTCCAAGGCTACTTGTCTCGTCAACACCACCGTGACCAAGTCCACACAGCTCGCTAACTGTGCCGTTTACTGGGGTAAGGTCGGCGCCGAGGTCGGCAAGGCCGTCTACAAAGCCGAGGGCTTGGCTCCTCCATCGCTGGCTCAATTCAAACAGGCTTACGAGGCTTCTTTGAAGTTCTTGAAAACACCTGCGCAGCAGAAGGCCTTGCAACAAAAGGTCATGTCGTTGCCTATGAACAAGGACACCTTGACCAAGGCTGCCGTCTACGGCATCCATTGTTTGGCCTTCTTCTCCGTTGGTGAGATCATCGGCAGAAGACAGTTCTTTGGCTACCCTTCCTTTGGCCACGCCGAGCATCACTAGACGTGGCTGCCAGCGTGCACCAGATACATACTTATATATATATATTGAAACTCTTGACGTTGACTCCATCGGTGTAGTTCCTTTCTGTCGACAGATTCTGCCAAGGCGTGGCACCGGAGAATGGGTGACTTTTCCGTGTCGAAGTAGACCCCGTTACATAGCATGCGTCATGAACGAGGGTGGTTTTGTCATACGTGATATTTCATTGACCTTTGTCCAAGAGCTTGAGAAGAGAAAGCGCAATAAACTTACGGGTGAGAGTGGGTCTTTAAGGCATACTCTGCAGCTGTGAACGGCCTTCTTCCGTGACTTTTCTGGCTATGACGTTGAAGGCTTGATGAAGTGCTTACTAAAACATCAGCTTATGGTGTATAACCATTGTTTCAATAATTCTAGAGGAGCCGACCAGATCAGGCTTACAGACACACTGCGGTTGCAGACACACTACAGTACCCAGATTCATTCCCAAGAGAAATAGTCCGCATTAACTGACGGAAGTGCGCCCGGATGATGAAAGTGCTTTGTGTCTGCAGACGATCTTGATGGCTTGTTTGTCAAGCTTCGACACGTGTCTTCCAGACACAAAAGTCCACCAAAAAGTCTGGCATCGGACATCTGGCAATGGTACGATACGGCTATTGAACTATTTTTCAAATTCAAAGTATGGAGAAATACAGACCAAAAATGAGATGCGTGCTCTCATACACAAGTCCAAACACTAGCAAGCCCACAAGGACTCAGGTCGAAGTACGTCGCATGCACTGATGTCATATATCTCGGCAAACCACAAGCACCATCAGCAAACGCAACATATCCCGCTTTGCAAGGAATGATAGCCCGCATATGTTGCACCTAGTCAAGTAACAGCCTATCCAGATGCTCACTCAGCAGCCACGGTGTCGTCGCCAGATTTGAAGTAATCCTTGTTCAAGACCCATTTGGTTCTCTGGTGATTGGCTGGGAAGTCAGGATGCTTTTCCATGATCCATTTTGGTGGCTTGGCATCCAAAATTGGCGTGTTGGGCTCTTCCACATCTTCACGTGCCGCCACATTTGGCTGCTGTCCATCCGCGTTCGAATCGGACACTCTAGCAGAACCATGTTTCGCGTATTGGTGGGCAAGAATCCTGGCTTTGACAATCAGTGGAAGCTTGGAGTCAGGGGTCACGTTGGCTGCCTCTGGGGAGGCGGCAACAATAGCGGCTAAGCCAAAGGTACAGATTTGGGAAATTCTCATTGTGGAATTAATAAAAGAGAGGGAGTATTTGTTGGAGAAGTATTGGTCTTGATTACGAGAAAAAGCGCTCTCTTTTATAGCTGTTCCAAGGCATCACATCAAGCTGTCTTACAGACCCATGATGCTGACGAGATGCAGTGAAACTAAAGCTTCGCGGCTATGCTTTGTTGTCTTTTGCACCCATAGACGAAGCATGCAATACAGAAGCGTCACCACGCACTAGACAAACGCGGGAACATTTCTGAACACGAGCTTGGTGGATTATTGCATATACTTTGTTTTCGTGTTCTCAAGTAAACTCCATAATAGTGGCAGATGCTCTGTATGCCAAAATCACCAAATTTTCATCAAGCGTTTCCAATATACCATGTAATTCTGCCGACGCGGGGTTGTATAGTCAACAAGCGATCAAGACGGTCAGAGATGCGCCTCGTTGCATTCTTCGCTACGCACTCTTTATGCACGGAAGACGTTGCCCATGCATCTAGCAGTCACTTTATACAAACACCAGACATAATGTTGTAAGCCATTTACCCTGCGCAAAATAAAGCTTTTTTTTTCTTCATTCGTCCAGTTAAAAGTGTTGATCTCCTGTTTGAAAAAGTGTGTGTTGATCGTAGTAGTATGTATAACAGGAGAATCTGTCGTGGTATGTGGCCCCCATACCATATGCTCAAACTTGCAGTCTCAACCGACAACTCAGATAAGCACTATGTTACTGCTGATATTCCAACATGGGCTCATGCGAGATCGACGCAACTCTTGAACACGGTAGCCTACAAGCATAAGATTTCCCGCATGATGAAAGCTGGACTACTCAAATGTGCTATTGAGAAAATCATACCGTTTTTTTTTGCCATAAGCTTGCACGCATGAAAACATGATTGTATGAGTGAAAGCAGAATGATTCATGTCAATAAAACTCATTCTGTAATGCAGCCAATTGACGTAAGTATTAGCCGATATGCCGGTTGTCGTTTCATTTCGATTGAGCCCAAGGCTCTAGCCGAATTTCAAACTCAGTGTACTGCATGTCAAGAATTCAACGGGGTTTTGATGTTTCAATTAGTCCACCGATGGAACCTCTGAGATGCAACAGTAGTGCATCATCTTGAAATTTTCGGCCGTCTATTGAAATATATGAAAGTTCTCTCATACTTTGAACTGCCGCCCAAGTGACCATGTCTATGAAATCCGAGTTCCGTATATGCAGTGCCTTTCGTCGTTCCATCATCTAGACATTCTGAGTAACTATTTCAACTGTGTCATCAACATGAAGATCCACTTAAATAATGCAGTGTAATTTCGGAATTTACGCAATATTCACCTTAAGGAATAACAATGGAAGAAGATCAAAGCACCAGAAACTACAGTATTTTTTTAGAAAGTAGGAAAAGTATATGTGTCTATAAACCAACAGAATGCAATTGTGACAAATATGCTCACGTTACTAGTGGTGGTAGAAGCGGTCGTCGAAAAAAAAGCAGATGACCATCGATTCAGCACTGGTCCATTCTTTGACGTTCGGTTTTGAACATATATCCGAACATATATAAGAGGCCCATCTATAAGATTTAGGAGATTTTATCGCGCAGTCTCATGGAACCAATGCCCTTGCTATGTGAGTGACAGCTGAAGGAGCAGTTGCCGTGCACTACCTGGCCATTCAAAGAGTAATTCAGCATACCCAAGCTAGGCCCGAAGATGTGTGCAACCCAAAAGACGAGTCCATATGAGTCACGCAGAAATCTCTCCAAGACCCGAGGTTAGAATTTAGCCATTGAAGTACATACATGAACTCCCTCAATCACTGCGTTCTGGCGGCCTCCTGCTCATGCTTTCTCCGCTTGGAGGCCTCGATCATCTCCTGTCTCTGCTTTCTCTTCTGCTTGACGACCTTCGGCACGGTGCTGATCTGCTTCCGCTCAGTCTCTTTCCGCTGAAGGTTCTTTCGCTCAAAGTACGACAACTTGCTCATGTTCGCCATCCAGTCGCTGTAGCCCTTAGACCCCGACTGCTTCATGACGTTGACAATCGGCCTGACGCCCAAGTTGTCCTCCTTGGTGAAGAAGGTGACAGCGCGCCCCACCTTCCCATTTCTGCCCGTTCTTCCGATCCTGTGCACATATGCCTGGGCAGTCTGCGGAACGTCGTAGTTGATCACGAGGTTCACGCCCTTGAAGTCGACACCTCTTGCGAGTACGTCCGTGGTGATGAGCACCCAGATGTCGCCGTTTTTAAACCGCTTGATGACGTCGTCTCTCTGCTTTGGGGTTCTCTCCGCATGGATCACGTCGACGTTCAATTTGTCGTACAACAACTCGTGGAACAATGCCTTTGCACGCGTGATCGACTGCAAGAAGATGATAATTGGCGGCTTGAACTCGCCCTGCTGGATCATCTGTCGGATTGCGACGAGCTTCCCCTCCTCGCTTCCGGTAAACACCAACTTCTGGTCGATTGTCGAGGACGCAGCCTCCTTGTGGCCGACGATGATGCGCACGGGGTCGCGCATGATCGAGTTGGCGAGCTCCTCCACGCCGGCGGGGATAGTGGCGGAATATATCAGCCTGCGCAACTTGGCATGCGTACACGAGGCCAAGATTGCGTCGGTTTGCTCGACGAAGCCGCGGTCAAACAACCGGTCGGCCTCGTCGATAACAAGCTCCTCTACCGCCGAGAGGTCCACGTGCCCGCTCTTCACCAACTCGATGAGCCGCAAGGGCGTGGACACGAGAATGGCGTACTTCAGCGCACTGACAATCTCCTGCAGGAACCTTGTGGCCAACTGGCGGGACAAGACGGCGCTCGTCAAGTGCTTGTGGCCCTTGGTGAGCTCCTGCAACTGCGCGTGGATCTGCAGCGCCAACTCATTTGTCGGTGCGATGATGAGCCCGCGCACGGCGGCGGTCTTGGCCCCTCCGTCCTGCAAAAAAGCCTGCACCATTGGGATCAAGAACGCGAGCGTCTTTCCGGACCCCGTCGGCGCACACGCAATCACGTCACGGCGCAGGAGACTCGTGGGGATGGCCTCACATTGGATCGGCGTCGGCTCCACGAACTCGGCTGCGAGTATGTTGCTGCGGAGCCGTTTGTGCAAGCCGAACCGCGACACAAGGTCCTGGAACAGCCCAATGGGGAGCGGCACGTCGGCACCCGAGACCTTGGTGCGGCACCGCTGGCGGAACTCGCGCGCCTGGGCCTCGTTGGAGATCACGGTGAGGCTTTCTAGAGCTGCAGAGCCGTCGTTTGAGGCCCCGTCGTTCAGCGCCGGGTCTTCCAGCGCTGCTGCTGCTGCTGCTGCAGGAGCCGGAATGCCCGCGGGCTCGCCGCTGGTGCGGGTGTTTTTGGTGTGTGTGCGGAAGAAATCGGTCTCCTTTTCAACCTCCTCTGCGATGGCCGCCTGCTTGCGGTGCTGCTCCAGCGGGAGCGAAAAGTCGGCGGCGGCCTTCTTGCTGTTTTTGACGGCAGCGCCGCGCGAGAGGATCCTGAATATGTCCATGGTGCTGTCGGGCGGTCGGTGGGAGGAAATGCGCTGGCGCCAGAGATGGACTCGAAGTCTGCGCCAGCCGGAAAATGGGGCCGCACTCACGGCGCATCGCTTCGCTGAGATGGCCCGCGGGGCGTGCACACAGCGCTGCGCACGCACCACCGCACTCTCGCGAGTTTTTTTCTGCTGAGACGGTGAAAAAAACGAGCGCCGCTGCCAAGCGAGCACGTCTTTAGAGCTCACACACCCTATACTCTGCCCCAGCGTAATCAGGCCATCTTCGTTTGCCTGTTCTCCTCCACCTTTTTCCCCCCCTTTCTTTGGTCTCCATACTCTTTGGATCTCGCACGACACAGTGAACGTGCCATTCCGCGTCCAGCAGCTTGCAAAAACCCTCCGCCGCTGCCACTTGTCGTATTCACCCACAAGGCCGACTGAACCAGCTGCACTTGTTTCACTGCAGACGCCCGCTCCGCCTCCCAGCCACACTACCATGAACTTCCGGACGCCGCTCCAGCCGCTCCAGCGGTCTTTCTGCCGGTCCGTGTACATGCAGCCTCGCCTCGCCATCCGGAAGGACCCCGCTAAGGTGCTCGCGGTGGCCGCAGGTCACAAGTACGAGCCTTCGGAAGCCACGTTGCAGCCGCTCAAGCAATTCCTCCTGGCCAAGTACGCCATCCCCGACGACATGGCGTTGCAGGTGCTCACACACAAGTCGTTTGCGGCGGGCATGAAGCCCTACAACGAGAAGTTGAGCGTGATGGGCCTGAAGTTGGCCAACATGTTCTTGGGCAAGTACGTGCTCGAGAGCGCGACGCAGAACGAAACCGCAGTGGCGGGCAAGAACTTGGACGTCTTGGGCACGCCCGTCGCCAAGGAGTTGGGCGGCCGCATGGCGCTCGGCGTGTTTGCCAAGAAACTGGGCTTGAACCGTGTCATGTTCTGGAAGTCCTACAACCACGCCTTGACCTTCGAGGCCAGTGGCGAGTTAAAGGTCAGCGCGCAGATGGTCTACGCCATGATCGGCGCCGTAGCGTTTGTGCACGGAAAGACCGCCGCCGAAGCCTTCGTGCGTGAGAAGTTGTTGGAAGGGCCCGACTCCATCGAGAGCATCGCGGCACAGTTTCTCGAGCGCACGTAGACGCGGGGCCTGGGCTCTAGGAAAACGGCCGTGCGTCACGCCTGGATGCATATGATGGGGTGGCAGAGCCAGACCGCCGTGCGGTGACGAGCACCTTTCTGGCCGTACATGTATATATAGAACAAGGCCCGCCAAAGCGCTTCTGGGCGTCTTCGCTGCACCTCAGCCGAATATGAGTAGGTCTATAAATAGACGTGTTAATTAAGCCAGCTTATAGGCTGCGACATGGCAGTAGGCTCGCAGGAAGTATTTGAGGGCGCAAAGCACGTTTCGTTCGCCGTCAGAAGTACCAAGAGAGGCCGTTTGGGTCTGCTCTGGCAGGCGGCCTTGGATCCTATTCTTGGACCCAAGGCCACAGCAAAAGGGATTGGGAGGGGGGAAGGCAGCTCGGCAGGCCTCTGGGTGAGCAAACATCAAAGCCCATGCCGGGCTCCGACTGCGTCCACAAAAGAAAGTCGTGGGCAAAGCCAATGTCATGTCCTCGTGTATCATACAAAGTTGCAAACAGACGCCTGCATTGAACGGCCCGCTTTTTCATTTTGCCAGCTTAATGGAAGCTCAGGTTTGGTTGGGCGAGCTCTGCTTGGTTCGAATGGCCATGCCTCAGGGCTTTTCGGAACGCATATTCGGATGTGACTTCGCTTCTCGTTGGCAACATTTTGAGTATGGGGCACCGTGGATTATAAGGCGCCGTTTGGGCAATAATATACGCATTCAAGCGTGACGCCTCTGAAAGCCAAAAGACATCAATAAACATCAATGCATCAAGTCTGTCTAAGCCAATGGTTCCTGGAATCCAGCGAAACGTCCCCACTAGAGGAGCCTCAAGCCCGGAAATCTGGAGCTTGCTCATACTACATGAATCTACACTGTGGGCCCAAGAATTATGTTCTTGTTGATTATCATATGCAACGCCCACATAGGCGCCGGAAGCCGGGCCAGAGGTCCTGAGTCCTGAAATTGGGGTCTGTTTGCTCAAGGACACTTGCACGCATATCCTACTTTCCCTTAATGACTTTTTGCATTTTTCTTGCAAGCGCATTTTGTGTTCTTCCTGCTGCCTTTATTGAACCCGAAAACCATTTCATCTCTTAGAGGCATGGATTTGGAACTTTGGACAAGACTGAAACGAGATCCAGTAGACAGCAATGATGGGAAGTTATCAATCATTGCTGACGAAATCTAAAACCTATTTGGCTCTTTTCAATAGTACGCTGAATCACTTTCATTCAGTGGCTTTATGATCGAGTTTTGGAACATGAGGCATTTCAGTTACTCCATCGGACTTATTTCAAAAAGGACTTGATTTCCTTTTCTTTCACCTGAAACAGAAAATTCTCTTTGTCAACTTCCCGAAAGAGAATTCATTCACGGGCAGTACTAGTCATGTTTCTCTTACCAAGTATTTTTGCTTGTCAGAAGCACTGGGCAATCCACCGATACGGCCTACAGTCCAGGTGGCAACAAGGTTTTGAGTCAAGAGACCTTGCAATTCTACGTCTGAGTGAGTTACGCTTCAGAAAGAGTGTTGCTTGATGATTCTGAGACTGTCTACCCGAAATCTAATATTGGGTATGCAAGTCGCCATGACGGGGCCAATTTTCAATTCGGATGCAATTGAGCGTTGGAGACTCGGGACCCTATTCTTTCAACCACATTTCACTTTGAAAAAAAAAAAATATACACCCTCTTTGTTGACTTCGAGCAGAGAAACACCTGATATCAGATACAGGAGGATTGAGTTCACGAAGACGAAAGCCATCTGGGTTGTTCTTGTATAGTGCGTTCATTGAGTTAAAGGTGTATGTTTGCAGCATATCATCATATATCATTTTCACCTTGATCAAATCCTACATGTTCGGACCCAACTATGCATGAACTCATACACTACATTTTAGGTGATGCAAAACAATGGTGGCCATGTTCTAGCGCTTCAAATTCACCAGATAAATGTACCTTTGGTTAGGCTGCTCCGGCTCATCTTTAGAATATTTGCGTATAATGATTATCACAGAAGGTCTAAGAGAGCTAGAGCTGTTGATGAAACCCAGTGCCATTTGAAAGAGTCAATGAAGTGCTGCTTCTCAAAAAAAAAAATTCCACTTTCGGCATGCTTGTGAAGCGATTTTGCAATGACTGTTCACAAAATAGTTATATAGTGCTGAAGACCGCTGGTGCTAATATAGATGTTCCTGTGTGTAATATTCCCTTGGGCCGGTGCCGCGGCTTCCCCACGAATCATAAACCGTGGGGCACAGGCATGAGACGTTGACCATCCCCGATTCGGTCAAAGCCGCAAAACAACAAACGTATACTAAGGACCATCATAGTACTATACCCTGTTTCTAGCACTGTGAGTTTTTTTGACATAGCAAAAAGCTACATCGGACAATAAGGAACTCACCGATACACACGTATAGAATCACTGGGTGACAGTTACCGAGTTTTGTGAGAAAGTCGAAAAACACATTGAGCTTCCTTGAAATGTCAGATGACGCCGAGCTTGCCCACGCCATTGCAGGCGCAGGTGGTGGTGCTCTTTCAATGATTGTGACATACCCTCTTGTGACACTTTCAACCCTCGCTCAGACGACAAGAAAGACCAAAGAAACAGAGGAGACAGGAGAGAAAAAGTCCACGTTAGCTCAGATTCGGGAAGCGCTTCGCCAACGAGGGGGAATGTTGAGTCTTTATGCGGGTTTAGAGAGCGCTCTTTACGGGGTCACGTTGCTGAACTTCATCTACTATTACTTCTACGAGCTCACATCGAGCGTTTTCTTGACATCAAACGCCGCGGCTCAAAAAAGAAAGCGTGGCCTTTCGACAATGCAGCTGATCGCCACGGGCGCAATTGCTGGCGCCATAACCGTGATTTCCACCAACCCGTTTTGGGTCGCCAACACGCGGATGATGACCATGGCTAAAGAAAACGGCAAGTCACGCTCCGCGTTCAGAGCACTCGTGGATATTGCACAAAGAGACGGGGTGTCAACGCTTTTTGCTGGTGTCTTGCCTGCATTGGTGTTGGTGATCAATCCCATCATCCAATACACTATTTTTGAGCAGATCAAAAACGTGATTGTCGCGGCAAGAGGAGTCGGTGGGTTCAGCGCAGGGAATGCGTTCTTTATTGGTGCGCTAGGCAAGTTGGTTGCAACTACCCTCACATACCCCTATATCACGTTGAAGTCACGCATGCACGTGAGGAAAAACAATTCTACATCTGAGGCAGACACCGCAGATGAAAATGGAAAGGGGCATCTCTCCATGTATCAGGAGATTAGGAAAATCATAACTGAGGAAGGCGTGGAGGGCTTGTACAGGGGTTTGGCGATCAAGTCATTCCAGTCTGTCATGACAGCAGCGTTCCTTTTTTATTTCAAGGAAGAGCTTTTCTCCCGCAGTCTTACGCTCGTGGGTATCCTTAGGGGAAGAAAGCTCGTGAGAAAGCTTACTTGAGGGGTTCTGGCCAAAATGTGTGTGCTCGTTGATGAGTCTTACTTGCCGCCACACGAAACTGACAGTGTTCAACAGCTAGATACGTTTCTTTTAGTGCATCTAAAAAGAGTCAATGCATGTCGACTCCTTTAAGCGTGTACTGAAAAAGGCTACAAACGCTGCCACTCAGTCACATCCTTTGCTCGAATATTGCATACATGCAGAACATTGCTTCTGGTTCCGTGCTTCTCACTGCTTGAGCATTTTTGCAGCATATAGTCCTCGAAATACGTTCTCGAGGCTTGGACTTCTTGCATTCACTTCAGCAGCCAAAATCTGCCTTTTGTTTCCTCTCATCTTTCTATGGTCCTATTTAAACTCGACAACTCCACTGATTTCATTCTATATATACATATTTTTTTTGGCTTCGCGCCACCCAGTATATAGGCCCGGCATGTGGCTACACCCAACTACAAGATGGTCATTAATGTTCGAGGAACACACTACACAACAGGCCACAGCAGTCAACAGTGCTGACCCGTCTGATTTCACTCAGCATGAAACTCAGGGGGAAATTGCAGACAATCAAAATCCCTCACAAATTGAGGGCCAACCCGCTCAGCTAAATCTGCATCAGATCAGCCCACTGCGCTTAAACGATGACGAGGTCATGTCTAATGTTTCTGCCACCACTTCGATGTCTGATATGAGCGGAGTTCAGCCGCATCACACTAATCCTGGCAAGAGGCTTGTGGCTCGTAGAGCTTGTCTCCTGTGCCGCGAGAAGAAAATCAAATGCGATGGCGAAATCGCTCTGCAAAACAAAGACCGCCCAGAGCTCCCACCAACATGCTCAAACTGTAAGTTTTTGGGTTCCGAGTGTGTTTTTGTCAGAAGTATGCGTGGAGGACTGCGCCGAAGACGCATATTTCAAAAGCTGCCTGCTGGGGACGTACCCGAAACATCGACACCCACAGAGACGTCTCACCAGCCGATGCTTCGGCAAGAGCCACAACTCATGTCGCTTGACCTGGCTCGTGATCCACAAATACAGCTACTAGACAAGGTGAACGCACCCTATTCAAATCCGGCATTTCAGCGAAATCTGCCTGTCATGTCCGGGGCGGATGCCAATTCTTTACCTCCTTCGGCTGGTCCCTCTTCTCATGTGCCTCCTTCAATAGGAAGCAAGTCCTCTTATTCTCTAAAGCTCAAACTCCCTTCTCCAACTCTGCTGCATGCTTCAATGGGACGTCATGGATTTGGCTCTGTCAGCTCCTCTACAATTTCCATTGACCGTGATACCTACAGAATGGGTCGTCTTGACGACAGACTTCTACATAACGATTATGATAAACACCAAGACCAGGATCTAGAGTTGTGGACTGGAAGAAGTGGTACAAAATGGCCACCCATAAGAGAAAGAAACGCATGGCATCATCCACGACATGACACTTATAGCCATGCTTATCCAGGCTGCAATCCCCCATACCCTCCGTATCATCATGGCCTACCTCATCCGCATCATTTCCCGCATCAACATCCACCGCCCCCTCCTCCTCCTCCTCCTCCGCCTCCTGCGTTTGCTTCCATGCCTCCACATTCTATGTATCCATACTACTCGTATCCTCATTCAGATCAAACGCGTGAACAAAATGACACATATAAGTATGGTGGTACCCATAATGGACCTCCAGAGCACTACGAGCCCCACAGATACTCTAGTGCATATGTCCATTCTGGACATGGTCCTCCCCATGGTCTCCCGGGTCATGGTCCTCCCCATGGTCTCCCGGGTCATGGTCCTCCCCATGGTCTCCCGGGTCATGGTCCTCCCCATGGTCCCCCGGGTCATGGTCCTCCAGGTCATGGTCCCCCGGGTCATGGTCCCCCGGGTCATGGTCCCCCAGGTTATGGCCCACCAGGCTATGGCCCACCAGGCTATGGCCCATCAGGTTATGGCCCTCCTATTCATGGACCTTATAGTTATGGCCCTCGCGGCTCTCCTAGCCATGGTAGTTATGGTCTTAATGATCATGGTTCTCACAACTTGCACGCTCTTCGAGACAAACATTACAAGTATGGTGAATATGAACTGCATGGTTCCCACGGTGATTCGAGCTTGCCTAAGCCGCCCAAAAAGCTTGATACCAGTCAGCAATCAATTTTGAGTAAGCTGAGTCTTTCCAAAATTTCACCCTTTGAATTTAACCGTCAAAGTAAGCAAAGGTCTCCGAAAACTTCAATCAACGCTGAAGGTGACTCTCAAGAGATCAATAAAAATTCGCAATCATTTTATTGTCCGCCAGGAGCATCTAAGTCTTGTCTTTCAAAAGAGAGTGTATCCCCTCCAAATGCACTCAGTCATCCGGAAGGTGACTTTAAACAATCGAGTTTGAATCCGACAGGCTGGGGCACAAACTCTAGAGATTTAGCGAATTTCGAGCGAATGCATAGCTTCCGGGACAAAGGTCCTCCCGCACTTCATGAGTATTTTGGCCCGCAAAAACGTTCAAGAGACAATGAGTCTGATGCGCCTCGCCAATTTTCAAAAATATCGACCCCCAAAATTCCACAAAATCATGAACAGCAAACAGAAGATAGAAGTGGCACGGGTGTTTCCACAGCACTCCTGGAGCGGGAACGTTCGCCGAAATGGGAAAATGGACTAGCCGATACTTCCAGAAGTGGTTCAACTTACGATCTTCTTGAAAGGAATAAACATTCATGGATGGACCACAAAATGAAACCAGGATTGGAACAGTCTATCACGACGCCCTCTTGCACTTCACAATCCACTTCAAGATCTTCAAGTTCTGTTGCACACTGTAATATTCAACCATATGCCACCGAGAGCCTTGGTCAAGGCCGTGACGAATGCTATAGATCACAAAGAAATTTGCTCTTCAAAGAAAGTGATCTTTTTGAAAACAACTTACCGCCAGAAGACATATTGCTAAGTGCCGTTGATTTCTACTACACCAATATTCATCCAAACTTTTCCTTGTTACCGACGAAAAATCAATTGTTCAAATGGTATCCGCCAAGTTCCGAAAGCTCAATTTATCATGCGATTTTAGCGAGTTTGTGCAGCACAAAGATTATACCCATTGATCACAGAGAATCGTTTTGGATTGAAAATATTTTCAGGCGCTGGGATGACCTCAATGATTTCGGTATGCTTATATGCTACGGTATTACTTTTCGAACTTTTACTGTGAAAAGCAATCCCAGTCTATTGTCTGAATACATTACTAAGGTTTCCCTCATAGTGAGAAACAACCGGTATCTTGAAACTTTGCGGGATAGGGCCAGTAATTTCAATGCAAGAAAGACATATGAGAAAGAATGCACAATCCGGATTATATGGGAAGTTTGGGGCATACGCATAATCGAAAGACTTGAGAGCGGATTTCCATTCACCTCAGAAAATGGAGCGTTTGACATGGATATTATTGGGAGCATGAGCTTTGCTGAGCTATGCAACAGCGTTCCACTCCCCTTATCATGCGGTGCCTTTTCTGAGCTTAACGACTCCAGTCGAATGGATTGCAACTCTTTGGTCAAGAATAACATCGATGATGTGAACTGCTTCATCAAATCCATGCTGATACTCAAAGCAAACCTTGATAGAATTTCAAGCAACAATTGTCTGCCTGATGAAATTGAGAGGGATCGTGCATTCGAGAAGATGCTACGAACTGAGAGCTTTTCAATAAAATCAGGGATCATTTTTTTGAATGCTTTCTTTGTGAAAGCACATTTGATTTGGAGATGTTCTAATTTGATACAAGCTCTGTATTTCGTTAGAAAGGTAATGTATTTCGACCACTTGATGACTTTGAGCAAGAAGAGAACTCTGCAAGAAAATCTTGACTTTACATCTCCCAAATTTGGGTTCACAAAACTGGTACTTGAAAAAGATTTCAAAAACTTGGAGCAGTTAAGAAGCGAGATCTCAAACATGAGTAAATTTCAATTGATCTGTATTCTTGATATGATGAAAGAAATCAAAGAGATATTTGATGTTTTACTTCTCCATTTGGGAGTCAATCCTTTAAATGCAGAGACCAACACACCGGTGTACTACTATCCTCATACAAATCTGACGAATCGCGAGCTTGTCGACCATGAAGTAATGTCTTTTTTAAAGGGTACGGAAGTGCTTTCTCTCTGTCTGGGCCTTCTACTCGCACTCACTGCGAGTCTTGTTGTCTTGAGATGTTTCATCCAAATCAATATCGCTGAGAGCGGTTTTGAAGTGGTTTATCTCAAAGATACTTCTAAATCGCCTACGATTTTGCCCAAGAATGATTTTCTTGACGTTGCTCCATTTTTTGATCACGCTTGGCTAGCGTCTTGCTTCGAAAAAGCAGCATTCGTCCTCAAATTCCGCCTTCAGCACTGGGCAAGTGAGGAGTTCCTGGGTGAAGCAATTTCTAACATACATGAAATTGGGCACTACATGGAGGATGTTGTTGAGCGTCTAAAGTAGGTGGCCAGCCATGTTGTGATAAGAGCGACATCATGCAACATGAGTCGCAAGTATTGTTCGCATTCCGGTATATTTAGCGGAGGTTCACGTGGGGTATTGTGCTACGGAATTCTAGCATCGATAAAATCTCAATATTTAGAACTACTTCTTCTCTTTTCTCACCCATAGTAACAAGTCACAGGTCCAGGAACACATAATTTTATTCCTTTTTCCACCACAACTATGATAAGTGTCTATAAACCTTTAATGGTGAGCCCACTAGACGCGCTTTCAATAGAGTCGCTCACAAGAGATGTTCATTTGAAACCAATACACTCGCATAACGACTACTGGCGCAAACGGCCATTTGTGGATGCATTGCTGTACGGATGCCTCAGCATCGAAACGGATATTTGGAAATTCCCCAAAAAGTACACTGTAACAGACACAGTCACAAAATCGACAGCTGAGTTTGATTCAAATGACATCTATGTTGGCCACAATCAAGTGCACTTAAAGCCTTCAGATACGCTCAGAAATATATACCTTGATCCATTATACTATCTACTCGGAAGTGCCAATAAGCAGTTTTCCGAGCCGATATTGGGACAGTCGTCCAAAAAATTTGGGGTTTTCTTCAATTCTCCAGAACTGACACTCAACTTATGGTTCGACGTGAAGACCAACGGTTTAGACACGTACATGGCATTGAAAGGGTACTTGGAAGAGTTTTCCAAGAAGCAGTATTTGACGCGATTCGACAACTCCGAGAACAAGGTCGTGGAAGGGCCCGTCGCCATAACCTTGACCGGTGATGCGCCGTGGGCCTTCATCGAAGCAGAGGACAAGAAAGTCAATAGCCGGGATGTATTCCTAGACTGTCCGTTGCATAAGTTCACAAATTCCAGCAACGAAGATCAGCAGAGATACGGCCGGTTTTGTCTCTTTGCCAGTGCTTCCTTGGAGCAGTTGCTTGGGGCCGAATACGCGACCAGCTTGCGTCTGGACTTCAACCATCAGCAGCGTGCCACATTGAAAGCCGCGTTTGACATGGCCCACACGTTAGGTATCAAAACAAGGATTTGGGGCGGGGTCGACTGGCCCGTTCACGTGAGAGACATGCACTGGCGGAGTCTCTGGGAACTCGGGTGCGACTTGATCAATGCCGACGACTTGCAGGCGGCAGCGCAGAAGTTTTGATACTGTATTATGAACGAACCGAAGTCTTTATTGCAGTGTGGAGGCACGGTGCTCAGTAGTGGGCCTTGAGGTACTCGTACGTGTAGAATATGACTGCATTGGCCGGAAGCGACCGCACCAAGGTGATGCCCAACCCGTTGTATAGGTTGGCGACGCCATTCTGTCGCCTGACCAAGGTCTGGAATACACGCACAAACGACGACTCAGCCGCCAGTCTGCCAGAAATATGCGCCGTTTGGATGTTGGACTTGATTGTGTCCACGGGGAAAATCGACAAGTTGAAGAGGAAGCCGGCAGTAGCCCCGCTCACGAGCGCGTTGAGGTTTGTCCGCTCCGGCCACATGCGGTTCAAGAAGACAGACGACTTTTCGTACGCGGCAAACCACACGGCGGTGCCCGCCATTTCCCTCATAAGCGTCGAAGAAAGCCCCAGCCAAAGGCCTGTGAGCCCGTGTCTCTTGATGATCTGCGACAGGATCAGGCCGTAGGACTCATGGCGCGTTTTGTCCAGGAGGTTGGCGACCTGCAAGTTGCACTTGACCAACTCTACGGGCGTGAGCACAAACGACGCCGCAAACCCAGAGGCGGCCCCGCTGGTACAGATCGAGAGCATGGACAGCGACAGCCACGAGGTCAGTCGCCGCAAAAACTGCTGCGCGTACTCGTACGCAGAGAACAAGACGCCGCTTTCTAAGCAGGCGCCAACAAGCGGCGCCTTGATGCCTTTGTAGAAGGCAAGCACGCCTTCCTGGCGAAGCATGTGTGAAATCACGGTGATTGTCGAGTGAGCGCCGTGTGCGGACTGAAGACGCACCTTCACGGTGTCGAACGGGAACTCAATGAACTTACCCAAGCATCCTGCTGCTGCACCGTAGGCAATCTCCTTGGTGGGGTTGACCATTCCAGAAGGCTGGCTGAATTAAGTTGAAAAGTTTATCAGCTGTGCACGCAGATCTGGCGATGTGTTATTACGTGCAGGTCTGCAACAGTGTGCGCGTTTGGAGCCTCGAGATAGGCGGGCCACATTTCAGTCATCTATGCCGGACCGGATCTCGTCACGACTGTCTTGCTCGGGATACCAAAGCTTTCCGCAAAAATACTTTCGACTTGAGGCTCCTCAATCATCACTTGGTGCAGCAGAAACTGTTTAAAGTAGTATTGGACATTTCAAAGACGAAACGTTGCTAGTGAAATAAGAAAGAAAAAAACGTTTGACGGTACGAGGCCCATGTTCAGTATGGTTCAGGCTTATCGCACGGGTCACTACTCTTTCTTTGCCAGCGATGCCTGTGGACATATAGTTATTCCTAGTTGTCGAATTTTTGAGATCGCTGCAAGAATTGAGAACCTTTGTAATAATGCATGTTTTGAAGCATTGACATGTAGTAGGCTGATTAGAAGGCAGTGTGTTTCTATCGTTGTCAATTCTGGAAGATGTGAAATCCACGAAAAGGTGCTTCAAGAAACAGGGATATATTGGTTGCAAGTAAAAATTGCTGTGTTTATTTTCTGGAAACTAAATGTTTGTCTGAATATTTTTTTTTATTTGCCCAAGCTGTCAAATTCGAAGAGTTGGATACCATAAATCAAAGTACCAGGTCATTAGCAGGTGTATCTAAGTTTGGATCTCCAGCAAAAAAACAAACAGCCCCTATTCCTTGTCTTGAAATACTTAAATGCTTGTGTTGTGCATTTTATGAGATCGGAATTCTGCCTTCGGCGTCTGTTCTTTTATTCCTCAGAAAATGACTGAATTGATGATTATCATAGCCACCCTCAAGGGCAGCGAATTATCTTTGAATTGATATTCATCAGAGCATAGCAACCTAACGCTATGGCGTTCAGCTGCGAGTCGGCCACCATCCGGCTTAAATTGAGAGCAGAAATTTGCCTTTGAATAAACTTCGAAAAGCCAGTCTTTTCTATAAAAAAAATAGATTTCGCGCTGGCTTGATAATTCATAAGCAGGATATTATTCCAGCTTGGAGAGAGAGTTGAAGGCTTGGTTCTTTTCGCCAGTCAAATCAATTGTGATTGTGATTTAGTATCGGGCCCGTAGGCCCCAACCTCATGCGTTGTCGTGGGATATTCTTGATTCCCCAGTTCCGTCTCGATATCGCCAGCGCGAGCAAAAGGTTAAAACATTTCAAAACTGGCTGGATCATTGTAGGCAAACTTTCGGTTTTAATAATTGCATATAACGTGTCGTTGTCTTTGTAGAAGCCAAAACGGTCTAGGATGCACCACGATAGTCTTGATGACTATTGCTTGATTACGGGGGACACTTGACATGCACTTCAACCGAGCCATGCTTTGACTGGTTGATAGTGTATACAAAGTGATTTGCTTCCTTGCACAGAAATAAAGGCCGGTGGCACGCAAGCGGTTCTGTTGAAATGGTAGCCTACATAGGATTTCTGCAGCTTGTTACATTTAAAAGAGAGAGATTCGAGGTGGCTTAAAAACTGTCGTGTGTTGTATGTTCAAGTTATTTTCTATAATCAGCAACACATCCCTAGGTTTTTTTTAAAAAATAGTTGCAACTACCCTCCTATAGTAACAATGCTGATGAAATCTGAATAGATAAACTGCTCAGCGATTTTGCACAAAATCAGCTGATAATATACCCCCCTGTCATTTTATTGTGATTAGACGACGCAAGGAATCTTACGTCGTCAACCAACGGACCCATTTCTCAGAAGAGATATACTAAATTTCAGAAGCTAAGGTATATGTGAGTTACACTCAAGCTCTTTGCAACGTTCTGCAGAGAATATACATACCGTCATTTTTACCATCGGATTGGTGGTATAATTACAGACCCAAACATGGGCGTTTCAGCGGGTATTTGTCTGGAAAGCTTGATTGTGATGGGTATCACACGCCAGTAAGTTGGAAACCATACTTTGGGTCGGCTGCTCGATAGTACAGACTAGTATACCTGATGTCTCGAGACCATCAAATGCAAATCAACTCTGAATTAGGAGAGGACATGTGGAAACTCGACTGGAATCATCACGGCCCGTTCTTTCTTAATGAAAAGTGTTATTTTTTTTCTATCATTGAAGAGCTTGAACTTTTACAAGTACCCAGAACATTCATTTTCTCTGAGGAGACATTAGTAAATTTTGAGGCATGGACTTAGAATCTTTTTTGAAATTACCCAGCCCGTTTTGTCATACACATACTCTTTTTGCTACACCATCCAAACAAAGCAGAATGTAAATGATAATAGAAAAGCCCCACACCGAAATACCTTTAACTTTGACATATTTCATAGTGCACAGGACTAGTTCTGAACTGCTTTCTGACCAGAGAGCAGATAATTCATAGGGATGTCCCCTCGGATCATTCCCAACAAACAAGCTTTGCTCTACGCCCGCTTATGAGGATTGCCCAGAATGCAGGCTTGAGAATATAGTCACCTGTCATTTGGCTTCGTAGTTACAGGGGGCCCAAGCGACTCTCGCCGACTATGCCATGTCATTGGAAAAGACCAAGGCACCAGTAATAAATGAGTACTGCGACTGTCCCAGGGGTTTTTGTTTCGTACGTGCAACGTCCAAACACATTGAAATTCTTAGAATTGAATTTCGAGGACCACCGCTACAGCTACACCCATAAATCTTAGCAATGATTATTATACTATGTATGACAGGATCAGGCCTGGGCGCTTATCTCAAAGGCATGAATCTGGCAGAAGCGTTACCGGCTCTACCGTGTCTGACTGGGGTGTAGGTGATGGAGAACTCACCCAAGTAGTGGCCGACCATCTCTGGCTTGATCTCAACGGTGTTGAAAACCTTACCGTTGTAGACACCAACCAAAGAGCCAATCATCTCTGGGACAACAATCATGTTTCTCAAGTGGGTCTTGACAACAGCTGGCTTCTCGTTGGCTGGGGTGGCCAACTTGGCGGCTCTCAACTTGGCGATCAAGCCCATTGGCTTGGCACCCAAACCTCTGGAGAATCTTCTTCTGACTCTGGCGCCGCAAAGCTTGGTGAACTCCTCGGTCTCCAACTCGACCAACTTGGCAAGGTCAACGCCCTTGAAGGAGAAGGTCTTGAAGGTTCTCTTCCTCTGGTTAGCTAGATAGTTAGTATGAGAGTTATGATTGATGGCATTATTTACCAGTCTCCGGTGGGCCACAGGTGCTGATTCAGGAGAAGCGTGCGAGCTGAAGTTCAATTCGGCGCAGGCATTTCATGCGGCGCTACTGAACCACGGTATTGTCCTTGGCGTGGCGCCCAGGAAAAGCACCATTCAAGAAGGATATATCTCGTTTGCGACGGTGACTTTGAGGGGCCTAAAATAGGGGGAAATCAACGGGCAATCCCAGCGTAGGCACGTTGATTCTGCAATCAGCAGCACAAGCACAAGCAAAGCCGGTTTTCTGGAAGGGCACACATACTAGTCTCAGCCATGATTATTGAATGTATGTGAGTTCTGAAAAAGTCCGTAACAAGAAGATTGAGGTGCAATGAAAATTTTGCTGGAGAGTGCAGGGCTTTCGCGGGCGTGCACACAGCCGGCTGGCTGCACACGTGACCTTGGCCCTAGTGTGTCTTTTCGCAGCGTGTGGCCTCTGCGCGCCGCACCGTGTTTGCAAGGGCACGGGTGTTTGTGCGCCCCCAGCAGCGCGCACACACACGTGACGTCGTGACTGTTTTTTTTTTGCAGCTCCCGCGCCACGCCCCCAGGCCCCGCGCCGCCGCATCTCGTCCCGGGCCCGCGCGCCGTTTAGGGCCGCAGCCATAATCAAGGGTGGTTGGTGCTGCGTATTATTTACTGCTGCTTTTAGCCAGCGGCTTTTAAATGGAGGCCAGAGGCCCAGTGGGGGCCATGACGAGTCCGGGCATCAAAAATTTGCCACTGTGGTTCCAAAAATTCCACGGCCCCGACGAAAGGCATCTTAGAGGGGGTCCCATTGCACCGGCTGCTAATTGCTGCGACCGGCCCTAGAGGCACCTCGCACAGGCCGCGCTGCGGTTCACGAACCACGACAACTAAACCACCAACACAGAACAAAACAAAGCACGAGGATAAAATAAAAAAAAAGGATCAGATGAGGTTCAAAACGAGAAAGCAAAAAGCAAAAACAAAAGAAAAAGAAAAAGAAAAATTGAACGAGTGGGCCGCGGCGCGGCCGTTGTAGCTTGTGTATTTGTCCCTGGTGGTGCCGCGTAGTGGTGCCGCGCCCGCAATAGACTAGGGCACCATACACGACACGTGACCTGGTCCTACGAGCAAAACACACATACACACACACACACACACACGCAGAGCCGGGCCGTTGCCAATACATGGAGGCCGCTGTGGGCGTGCCAGCACAAATTGCTGCGGAGCAGAAACAGTGCCGGGGAAGTGGGTGGGACCTGGCACGCAGAAGGGCCGCCTGGGTGCTGGTACACCCGTGCACCAGCTGGCGCTCTGCGCCGCCTCGCACCAAGCGTGAAAAAATTTCCGCGTCCCCAGTTCTTTTTCTTTCTCATCCAAAGGATAGTCCGCACTCTCCGCTTAAACTGATTATTCTAGAAAAATGAAGTACTTGGCTGCTTACTTGTTGTTGGTCCAGGGTGGCAACGCTGCCCCCGCCGCTTCTGACATCTCGTCCTTGTTGAGCTCTGTTGGTGTTGAGGCCGAGGAGACCAGAATCTCATCGCTCTTGTCCGAATTGGAGGGCAAGTCCGTCGAGGAGTTGGTTGCCGAGGGTAACACCAAGTTGGCCTCCGTGCCTTCTGGTGGTGCCGCTGCCGCCTCTTCTTCTGGCGCTGCTGCCGGCGGCGCTGCTGCCGAGGCTGCCGAGGAGAAGGAGGAAGAGGCCAAGGAGGAGTCCGACGACGACATGGGCTTCGGCTTGTTCGACTAAGCGGCTTGGCTGTTTATAGTATAATACACTCGGATTCCGACGGTTTGTGAATGTAGGCACGCAGCGGGGCGCTGCTGCTCGCGCGTGGGTGCAAAACGTCCTTTTGGCTTGTATGCGTGACATCACGCTGAGCACCATCGAGGGGCTTCAAGAAGCTGGTTTTTGTCGTGGGCCCACATGTGTATTCTAAGTCCCGGCACACCTGGTGTGGCACCAGGAACCACCGGGCAAATCTAGCACGCGCTACAGGCTGCCTTCTCTCATTCGGGCAACCTTTTCTCATTCGGGCTGGAGGGCATACTGTAGTTTCTCCACAAGTAGACTGAACCTGCCCATCTGGGCCCGCAATCCGCCCGCAGTCGTGCTCGGCCCCTGCAGCATATCCTCGCCATCCTCGGCCCCGCTGGCTCCCTCATTTTCGGCCTTGCTGGCTCCATCATCCTCGCCATCCTCCTCAACCTCACTATCGCACGCACCGGCGGCGATGCCGTCGCGTCGTGCGGCCAAAAATCTCATCTTGAGATTCAACTGCCGCAAGTACGCGAGCTTCTCCATCTTATACACGAGCTCCTCATTGAGCAGTGCTAGCCTCGCTCGCAAATCGTCGTAGCAGCCCCGGAGCCGGGCCCGCTGGTCCTCACACGTGCCCACTTGCCTATCCATCTCCTGCCTCACGGCGTCCACGCACTGTCTCCGCGTCTCGATGTCTTCTGCAGATTGCATTAGTTCCGCATCATCGCGCACTAGAGTGTTTTCGTCTTGGGGCGTGGCGCCTTTAGCTTCTAGTGCTGCGGTGTCAGCGCCCTCGTTATCGCCGTGGATGGCAAAGAGGTACCGGCCCTCGGGGAGAATGTCTGCAAGATTGTTCAACAACCTGAGGCGGTCTTCTAGCCTGCCGCTGCTGGCGAACTGGTCGGTCATGACCGGTTGGAGAATCCTGGATATCTTGGCCAATGCCTTGTTCACCAGCATCAAGTTCTCGTGCTCGGCCTTGGCGACTTGTTGCACGATCTGGTGCACCACCTGTTTATTGAACTTTTTGCGGTTGTGCCTTTTTATTAGAAGATTGCATTTGAAGAGCACGCTCTGGGCCTGGCTTCCGGCCACTCCGTTCTGCAGAATAAGCCGCCTGATCTCTTCGTCGAGGACCAAAGGCGTGTTGAGGACTTTGATCTGCTCGTCAACAAACCGCTTAATCTGGAGGTAGCTCATCTGTGAAATTCGCGCAGCGCAGTGGTCGTGTGCGGTTCCGCTAAAATCCATGGATTTCAAAGGCCCCCGTGATTACTCGCAGCGTATGTTGCTGAGACCGGGGAGTCTAGTTGTATCGAGAAGTGCCAGGCTAGGTCATCTATGCTAGCAGTTGTTCTGGATTGGTTAGTTCCTGCACATCCCCCAGACAGGAGCCCAGACAGGAGCCCAGGCGGAGAGCAGACGTCAAATTTGCCGCCGCTTTTCGACGTGTCACGGGAACCCCAAGACGAAGAAAACCCAGAACCGTTCGAAAAAACCCTTGATCTTCCAAAGGGTCTTGTGATCCCGCTGTACCCAAGACACGTTTATCAATAATGCTTCACGTGACTGGCGATTCGCCTCGCGCGTTTCTGGGACGCGCGTACATGGGTGCAAACCATCGTCACTGGAAAATACATCCTGTTTCTTGTGCCCAAGTACCCAGCATCCAGTGATCTTTCGTTGGCAATTCTCCTTGGCTTTCAGCTCATATTCTTTTGGCCGTGTATGCCTGTCCTCCCGGCCCCTGCACGAACTCATCTTCTGCGCCTTTTTGAACAAAGTCGACGGTGTCCCAAGATCTCCTTCACTTGCAGTTCACCCAAACCCTTTTCTTGTGAATGATATGTAATGCAGCCTACCAAATCCCAAGAAAACTCTCTCGTCGAATACCGCAAATGTGTCAGGTGAAACCGAAATTGCGATAGGGCCTTTCGGATACCTCTTCTACGGACTGCAAGAGTCAAACGCTTGTGTCGACATTCTAGAAAGACGAGTGCTTCGGAAATTGAAAAAAAAAAGGATTGCAACACCACAATTTCGCATATGGTCTCCCACTACACTACTCAGTGTGGCCCTATGGAGCTTAACTAACGTTGATCGGACGGGAAACAGTGTGTTCTCCATGGTATGGCCGCAACCGAGAGAATTGGAAAGCATTCCATACCTTTAGAAATTTGTCAAAAGCCACGTACATTTACAACCACCATGCGGAATCAAAATGAGTAGCACACATTTCCAAGTTGATAAGGAAGGAAAAGCGCAGAATACGCGGGCCAATTGACTTAATCTCACACAGCTGGTCTGAAAACAGCAATATAAGCCAGTTCAGTCTTGGTTTTTTGTAAAGGCTGAATTTTGCCGGGCTTTTGCGAACGTGGTCTGTCTTGATCAAAGAAAGCCATTTAAAGGAATGGGAATGTGCTTGTTCCTTCTGTCTCTAGACCCGCCTTCATGTTTTTTTTTTCGCTCTCGCTCCCCAGCCGACATTCCAAGAAGGTAATTGACTCGTGCGCTACTTCTCTCATCAGTGCATTCCTAGGATGGTATGCTTCTTTTATGTGTTTGTATTGACTCTGTTGTTTCGTACATCGCTAATTTTTCATTAGGACCGCGATGCCTACTCAAGTTGTGGCACACTTCATCTAATTTACTGTTGTGTTTCCAAGAAACACATATGGACAAGAAGTAAGGGGAGCCGGGGGAGGGGACTTCAGTAGCACGTGGTGCGTGTATATATCCCTTACTAGCCCCAAAAACAAGCTTTTGCTTTGATGCCGGTCCCTATTTGAAAACAGCGTCGCCATATATATATATATATATATACGTTCTTGCGCTCTTTGCCCACTGCGCAAGATTAGGGCCGCGCGATAAACGCCAGGCCTCACCAGCCAAACCCACCATGCGCGCTCGCACCAGGCGCTGCGCACTCCACGCTTCTTCTTACACCACCTTCTTTTTGATTCCCGCTTCTATTTACACAACGCTCCTTTGCACACGCTCCTTTGCACACGCTCCTTTGCACACATACCCGCATCGCTTCGCGTCCCGCCACGCTCTGACGCGCTCGCTGAACTCACAACCGTCAAAGGTCCCTCTGCAACTCCTCGCCACTAGTATGGACCCAGCCTTTCTGCCCGCTTTCAACGGGACCCCGATTTACGACCCGATCCACGGGCCCGGCGGGTACCGCAGCGGCGCGCGCATCGCGCGGGTGCAAATCGCAATTGCAACCTTCCTTGGCGCCGGCGCGTTTGCGCTTTTCTGCGTGCTCCGGAAACGGTACCCCCGCGTCTACGTGGCCAACCTCCAACAGCGCAGCTTTGCGCACAGCTTCTCGCGCCAGAGCTTGCCGCGACTCCCGCCGACGCTCCTCGGGTGGGTGCCGGTCGTCTACCGCGTCTCGGAGACACAGGTGTTGCAGCACGCGGGCCTCGACGCGGTGGTGTTTCTCGGGTTCTTCAAGATGTGCATCCGCGCGTTGGCGGTGCTCGTCGTGTGCGCCGTGGCAGTGATCTCGCCAGTGCGGTACCGGTACACGGGCCGCGTCGATGTGCCGGAGGATGGTGATGGTTCCGGCGAAAGTCCCGGCGCCACTTTAGTTCAGAACTTGGAAAGCGCGTTCCGCTCCGTGCCTGGCATGCGTCTTGTCCACGGGCCGCTCGACCCAGCCCACGCTCCGGAGTACCCGCCGTATCTCTGGATGTATCCAGTGTTCACGTACGTCTTCACCTGTGTGCTCCTCTTTTTCCTCCACCGGCAAACAGTGAAGATCATCCGCATGCGGCAGCAGTACCTAGGCCGACAGTGCTCGGTCACTGACCGCACAGTGAAAGTGCTGGGCCTCCCGCCGGTGCTCCGCGATGCAGATGCTTTGGCACGGCACATCGAGTCGCTAGGCGTGGGGGGCGTCGATGCCGTGTGCATCGCCAAAGAATGGAGCACGCTCAGTGCGCTTTTCAAGACCCGTGCGGATGTACTCAAGAGGCTCGAGGCCGCGTGGGGACAGTACTTCCATGACAACGGGGTCGAGACCCTCGCGGACTTGTCGAAGCAGCAAGTGAGGCCTAGGTTAGGTGATAGCTTTGGGATGCGAGGAGGGCAGGGCCGTGATATCGGTGCGGCTGGCACTGGCATTGATGACGAGATAGACGCGTCTGGTGCTACCGGCGATGGGCTTAGTGCCGGTGTCCATGGCAAGCTCCGTGCATTCCCTGCTGCAAACAACGCCGTTTCCGGGGCTTCTCGTGCGGGCACGAGCGCCTCTGGAAGTGCTCTTGGTGCACCGCTGGACACATCGCGCCCCGATACTCATCGAAGTGCTAACACTGTTTCTGGCATACTCGACCCCGCAATCTGTACCAACGACCCTTCGTCCGCCGCTACACTCATTGACCGCATCTCCGTCCACCTTGAAAACCTGAACCTTGAAAGCTCAGCAAGCCCACTTGAGCTCCTGCAGAGCTCGCTTCTTCTGAGCGAACACCGCCCAAAACTTCGCAAGGGCATATTTGGTTGGTGTGGACCCCAGATTGATGCCATCACCCACTACACAGACCAGTTGGCTGCCATTGACGCTGAGATTATTCGTGCGCGCCGCCGTGAATATGCCCCCAGCTCAGCGGCATTCGTCACCATGAATTCTGTGGCACAGGCACAGGTACTAGCACAAGCAGTCTTAGACCCGCGAGTCAGCCAGCTCATTTCCAGCTTGGCTCCATCGCCGCACGACATTTTATGGGAGAACCTCTGCTTAACTAGGCGTCAACGCAACGCTCGCGTGGGTGCAGTGATGCTTCTCATTGGTGCGGTCTCCGTGGCGATGGTGTTGCCTGTACGCTTCTTGTCGAACTTCCTCAACATTGAGTCAATTTCAAAAGTCGCTCCCCGGCTCGCGGCGCTTCTCGAGGCCCACCGTTGGGCGCAGTATCTCGTCACGGGCATTCTTCCGCCGTATGTGTTCACCATCTTCAATATCATCATGCCGTACGTGTACAACTGGTTCACGCGGCGCCAGGGTCACACATCGCGTGCTGATGAAGAGCTCTCGTCTGTGTCAAAGAACTTCTTCTATATCTTCGTCAATTTGTTCTTAGTGTTCACGCTTTTTGGCACAGCTATCCTCACCGACACGGCGCAGTTGGCTTATCAGTTGGCAGACTCTCTTCAACGATTGAGTTTGTTCTACGTCGACTTGATTATCCTCCAGGGAATCGGCATATTTCCGTACAAGCTCTTGCTCTTGGGGCATCTCTTGCAGTATCCAATCAAAAACTTGTTTTGGCGCAAAACACCACGCAACTACCTTGGCTTGTACAAACCTCCGGTGTTCAACTTTGGTCTCCAGCTCCCGCAGCCGATGCTCATTCTCATCATCACCGTGACTTATTCCGTGATCTCCACTAAAATTTTGACCGCGGGGCTCATCTACTTTCTCATTGGCTACTTCGTCTTCAAGTATCAGCTTTTGTATGCGTGCATCCACCCGCCGCACAACACGGGGAAGGTCTGGCCTTTGGTCGTACGAAGAGTCATGATGGGCCTTCTCATTTTCCACACCATGATGTTTGGGACCCTAGCGTCCGAGAAAGCGCTCGCTTGCGCGACTCTCATTGTCCCACTTCCAATAATTACCGTTTTTCTCTGGTGGCACTTCCAGAATAGCTACATGCCGTTATCTAATTTTATCGCATTGCGGTCGATCGAAAACAACCAGCTCCCGTTCCATGATGAGGAGGATGCGCACTTGGAAACCAACCTTCATATCGAGACGTTAGACGAGCGCAGAGAGCTGAATCAGATTTACGAGTACCCAAAGTTGGTGTGCGATTTAGACGGGCCGCTTATTGCTGTAGATTACAACGAAGCGCTATACATGCAACCCGATGGGACAACTGTCAGAAAACACTTACCTATATTCCATTAATTTTCTCCGGATGTATATATAATTGCCACCATGGAGTAGACCTCTATCAAGGATCCCTTAATCTCATGCATGAACAATTGAAGCCAGGTATAGTCTGGAGAGAGAATCGCAACGAGTAAGCTAGATACAAGCTGCTTCCCAATAATCAGGCAAAATATTGAAATCGCGATGATCAGTGTCGTTGCTATATATGAACAACTGGTATTAATGTGTAAGGCTTCGATAGTGTTGAACACGCTCAATACGTCGACTGCAATAGACGCAACAGCGGCGTTGTCGTAAGGCCATATAAGCATAAGGATGGGTAAGCACTTTACCGACAAAGACATGAGGAGTGTCAGGATCAACATACACATATAATACAGGCGTCTGAACTGTGGTCGGACATTCGAGTTGATCACTGCACCCGTGCTGGAGGCTCTCGCAAAAAAGAACAAAACGAGCGAGAAAAAAAGAATCTTTTCAGTCAACTGTTGGCACACAAAATACGAATACTGCCGCACCGGCAGCCAATCTAGTACTCGAGCTTTGAGGAGCGTGTGGCGCGTACATTTTTCCTCGTAGGCCCATTTGAGATAGACCTCAAACAAAATCGAGAGCACAAAAAATCGTGCAAGCTTTCGATATCTCACGAAAAAGCCAACAAAATCAGCATTTGCAAAGAGCCGCTCTTCGACAAGATTAAATGCCACGTGGCGATACGCTTGGGGTCTCAAAAGTAAGAGGTCAAGAAAGAGGATGACGTTGTCGAACTCAATGTACCGGTCGGCGAAGTTCCCGCATTTCGAGCACACAGTCAACTGCACATATTTGCTTTTGTACACAGAGTAGAGACATGTGATCTCAGGGTTGGTGCACTCGACACAGATCATCCATGCATTTGTCAAGCCAGACTATGTTTAATGATTTGCCGAGTATATTCGCTGTCGCGCTCTGGGGCAGGTGACGCAACGTCATCTGCAGTACGCGCAGCCCCAGCAGATAGAGTGTAAATGCTCGAGGCACCGTGATCTGCAATGTTTTCTGCAATTCCTGTGTCTCCCGAGATTTTTCTTTTTGTCGTGCTTCACTTGCCAGTTGTGTTTGAGATTCAGCAGACTTCTGGGGGTGGCGGCATATCCGGGATCTTTCCAAGTTGGAAAGACAGGGCCAAGAATGCTTCTCGAACACTAGGATCAACGTTCTCTAGACTCGCAGCGCCTGTGGCGGACAGATTACTCGTGCTCCCGAATCCTTGATGAGCAGCAGGCGTGACGGTCTGGCCAAAGCCCGAAGGCGAGGCACTCTGGCCAAACCCAGTTGAAGATGTAGAAGTCTGGCCAAATCCTGTTGAGGGTGTCGGATTCTGTCCAAATGCACTGGGTGCAGCGGGCTGTCCAAAGGGTGATGCGGAAGTCTGGGCCGCCCCAAATGCAGAGCCTTGGGCATTTCCAAAAGTGCCGTTTGTTTGGGTCGATGTTCCGAAAGGAGACGCCGATGCACCAAAAGCCAGCGTGCCTGTCTGCCCCAATGCATTTGCAGGGGCCGTGCCTTTATCTGATCCAGCGGACCCGAAACCTGAACTGCCAAAACCGGCATTCCCAAACCCAGAATTGCCGAACCCAGAGGTACCGCTTCCCGAGCCGAAGCCTGAGGTACCGAATCCAGAGGCACCAAATGTGCCAGAGGATCCTGAGCCTGAGACTGTAGAAGTGCCAAACGCTCCGGATCCCGACGACGGTGCGGCTGAGGTGCCGAATCCAGCATTCCCAAACCCAGAGCTCGCGGCAGACGTTGGATTGGACGTTCCAAATGCTGATTGTGTCGTGCTCTGACCAAACCCGGAGCTGCCGAACGCCCCAATATTACTTTTAGGCGCATCCAGTCCTAGGCCTGCAGACCCAAACGCTCCTTGAGAAGCCCCGGAGCCAAAACCTGCATTACCAAAGCCAGCTGTGCTGCCTGCCCCGCCAAAACCGGCCAGCCCGAACCCGCTTGTGTTTCCAGAACTTGGGACAGCGCCCCCAAATGCAGGTTTTCCAAAGCCCCCCAGCGCCGCCTGGCCAAAGGCACCGCTATTTGCAGATACGCCAAAGGCAGATGGCTTGGAGAAGGAGTTTCCGCCCGTAGGATTGCCAAATGCAGATTTTCCGAACCCGGAAGACTGTCCGAACCCCGTAGCCCCGAAAGCGGCCGGGCCGCTTGTGTTCTGTAAGTCTCGCATGCTTTCCTCGAGCGACTTCTTGATAAACGGGCGGATGGTAGTAGTGTTGTTGATACCCATTTGCTGATACCGTGCGGCAATGTTGGCGTTCAGAGAGACCTCATTAATACAGTACTCCATGTCCCGGCACCGCAAGTCAATGTTCTGTTTATACTGATCCACAGTGCCTGCCGAAACCGCGTCCATATACTGAAGGCGAAGCTCTTCAGGGGAAACATCCCGCCCGTCGATGAGATTCGAGACTGCGTGTGGTCCAAGGCCGTACGCTGTCAAAGCAGGCGTAACTTGGATCCTGCTGAGCCCCGCGAGGTCTTTTTTGATGCTGTTCCCAAGAGCATCGGGAGTTTTGCGAAGAAAATCGGCCACCGTCCCTTGGCTTTGCGCGTCGCAGTCGTCAGAATTGGCACTCACATGTGCAAACTTGCACAGGCTGCCGTAGCGGCAAGAGCCCTTCTGGAAAAATCGGCACGGCTGTCTCTGCATGCGGTAGCCAAGTTTTAATTTAAAACACCAGCTTCGTGGTTCGGGACAGTTATGCGCACCAGCCTGCTGATGCCCGGTGCACGGATGTTCTTCGCGTCTCGCGTGGGTGCAAAAATGCTGTGCCGCCTATCGCGCATTGAGACGGTTATTGGTTTCCACAAACGTCTGCGTAATCACCTGGCTCTTCTGGTTGCTTTCCAAAAACGCCTCCTTATATAGCGGGAGAAGCTGTTGAATCACGTGCTGTTTCAGAGCCTCGCCTGCCGAAATCTTCACGAGGAAACTCTCCAAAGCGCGGCGCAAATACGGTTTCAGCAACGATACTCGGTCCGTGAGGATCGCATCGAACGCCTGGATGAGACTGATGCCTAGAGTCGTCGGCACAAAAATCTCGGTTTTTCCTGCCTTGCTGCGCGTGACGTAGTTGCGCATGATGATCTTATCGATGTGGTCTGCAATTGTCGCATCCGTGCCGATCCCGTTCGCATCCATGAGCGCAATGAGTTCCGTTTCCGTCATGTAGTTCGGCGGCGCTGTGCGGCCGTCCTTCAACTTGGCGCTGTGGATCTTCACGCGCTGGCCCTGCGTGAAGCTGGGAAGCATTGCCAGCGACTTCCAGTCGGCATACGTGTACACGTCCAAGAAGTTCCGCTCAATCACCTGGAGCCCACTGGCCGTAAACTTCTCGGTGAGCCACTGTAACTCAGCCTTTGTCTGCAGCCCGCGGGCGTCATCCGAGCAGCACGCCAAGAACCGCCGCACGACAAACTCGTACACTTTCTTCGCGTCGCCCTTGAGCGCGCTAAGGGCCGCGTACTTCACGGGGTATATGGGCGGATGGGCCTTATCATCGTGCTTCCCTGAGCGCGGCGAACGGAACGCGTCTGCTTCCAAGAGCCTCGCAGCATGCGGGCCCCACGCAGGGTCCTGCTGTTGCTTGGCCACGTACGCCCGGAGGTCCATGTTGGCAGGAAAGCTGTCGGTCTCCGTACGCGGGTACAGGATGAAGCCTGCGGTATACAAGGACTCCGCGGCATCTAACGCCTGTTTCGCCAGCATGCGAAAAAACCGCGAGCAGCATTTCTGCAACTCCACTGTCGTCAAAGGGAACGGCTTGAAGTGGGTGGTGGGCTTTGTCGCCACCAGCGCAATATACGCAGCATCGGGCGCTTTGAGGACCCGCATGTAAAGCAACGCCACGAACGCCCGGTCAAACACGTGCCCGCGGTCCCAGGAAAATGATACATTTCGCAGATCGTGGGCCACAACCACATCGAGAAACCAAAAGGGTTCGGGGGTGAAGTTGCGTACGCGTATGTAGCGATCCACGACAAAACTCAATGTTGGAAACTGGCACGTGCCATAGGAAACCACGGCTTTGTCGTCCACGAGCTTGCGGCTGCGGTATACGGTGGTGAGAAACCGCGTGAAGGACGTGCCCACGCGGAGATCGAACTCCATACGCGTCTCAACGGCCTCCACAAGCCTCATGTCGAGCTGCTGCGGGCTTGCAAAGGCAGCTCGTATATGCGCCGGCTCAAGGTGCGAGAACTGCGCCCGCCAGGTGTTTTCCCGGGTCAAGTTCCGGTTCTTCTCGGCGGCAATGTGCATGATCTCCCACCCGATATACTCGCCCTCGCGGTCACAGTCTGTCCATATCATTAGCCGATCCACACCGCGCGCCTCTTTGACTATGTTGTCATGTATGTGCTGGCATCGCTTATCCTTGTCTACCATCACTTTCGTCAAGATCGGCGCTTCGAAAAGCCGACCAGGGGGGCATCGACCCCATGCGTATTCAGGACCAAAGTCCGTGCCAAGAATGTGGCCGGAAACTGCAGTCATCGTGACGCTACACTGGCCCATGCCAGGAACATTGCATGTGAAGTCGTAGTTTTTCACATATTTCCAGGTAGAGTTGCGCGTGCGCGTGCTGCCGCCCGAAAGAATCTGCGAAACTTCTTTCGCTATCGAGTTCTTCTCGGCAACGCAGAGCACTTTCATGGAATCAAGCGAGCAATTGCCAGACGGTGGTGTGCTCACGTGAAGGCACTTTGTCAGAGACGTGAGAGCTTACGCGTTGCACATATGCATGCGCGCGCGTCATCTCAAACTAGGGAGATGATTCGAGATGAGCAGGCATCGCAAAAATGATAATACAGTTTGGACTCTGAGTCTTGGCATTTATGCTACGTTTCGAGATTTCAACTTTATTAAGGCAAAGCATCAATTGTGCGGTGGGCCGTGTCTAACTGCTTTGTCATGGGACACTCGCAATATTGCCGTGAAGTACGTTGAGGTGAATTTTTGGTTCTTGTGAGGTGGGGGCGGTTATTTGAAATAGCTGGACTATTGAATATCATGAGCTTTTCTTGAAAAACGAAGGCGAAATTCAGGAGCTGGGAGTAGCGAACTAATCCCATGTCCCAGAAATTCTCAAACCTTATTGTGCATGTTTTCTTGTTGATCGCTAACCCTAGCTGACATCTGTACACTTCGCTCTTCACCAACATAAGCATTATCATTTCAGGTTTCGGTTGTTTGTTCAGTTTGTCTTGTCATGGGCACGGGCCCACATACAATAATAAACATCATGCTGGAAAGATTTTGGCATACAATGTATCATGTTTTGCCTTGAGAATCACACCATAATTTCAGAACGACATTACCAAGTCACATGCTTGTGTTAAGATTTTGGGCGAGCCCATCGTCATGATTAGAATCTCGAGTGTCACAATCACAAGTGTAGCTGATAACAGGGCAAGGCCTCTCGCCGTTTTCACCAAAGAGGAGAGTGTAGCTTTTGCGTATGTTCTCGATGGCATACTAAAATTTATGTTTAATGACATTGACGTAGTTGCAAACAACTGGAAATCGCACTGGCGCCCCGGATTTCTTTGCACACCATGTGCGGTGATGTATTAGTAAACGGTGCTCGCTAGTTTGGCTTGCACAGCAGACTTGCATGATAAGGGCCAATATACCAACATATATGAGGGGTTTTTTTTATTTCCTCTTCTTTTGAAATAAATAAGGGATTGTGAAAAATACTGATGCCAGCGGTCTGCTACAACTTGATAATTGTTTCCTATAATACATGTATTCTCAGTTTTGCAGAACCAGAGATAACAATTTGAATACAAGAGAATAAAAGCTGCGCTAAAGTAAGGAAGTGATTTTTCAACTATTTATTTTCTGGCTATTGCTGATTTCTCACCAAATTTTTCCCTTCATTACATATAGCCCATGGAATTTTGCAACGCTAATCTAATTTCAATTCTGGACTACGTTATTTCCAGCAATCCCAATTTTGCGCCCGCCGCAGAATAATTCGCGTGTTTTCATCCATAACGCACTGCAGAGTACCTAATTATCGAACGTTCGACAAGCTCTCGTGTTCGTAGAACCAATGCTTTCAAAGATATGCTTCTTTAGAAAAAAAATATTAGAGCCAGTTGGAAGAAACTAAAGGATTCGATCACCTCTAGCAGCACTGAAAGTCCAAAAGTATATACGAAAGTCAATTTGTGAGTCCTCACATTGTTGCCATGCCTTGAAAAGGGCTATAATAGTATATTCCTGGTCCATTGAGTCCTATCTTCCTATTTGAGATCGATTTGACAAGATTTCAAGTTGTGGTGGTCGGAAAGCGCCCAAGGATATGAATCATATCGCGTTTCAGTTGATTACAAAACGGCTGCTTTCATTAAGGCTAAGTATGCCACACGTGTTATTTTGAGTTTGAGTCCAGAAATTACTTAGATGAGGACCTCAGTAACTGTCTCCCAATTGATAGTTTTAGCCATATAGCATTCTTCTCTTGTCGCCCTAAAATATATTAATTGCAAAGGTGCCTTATTTTTTATCAATCTACCCTGAGTATATACCCTTTCTCAGCATAGCACAACACGCAGTCCAAACGCCATGTACAGATCAGAGCCATCGCATCCACATTTAATCGTCACTTGCGAAACAGTCAGAATTTCCGATTGAGAAATAGGTCTCAGCAAGATTAACTCAAATGCATAGTATTTTGCATGCAAAAATCCGACTCGAAGCTCCAACATAACTCAGTCAATTGCTAGTCATCGAACGCAAGCTTGCTCACTATATCATCACCAGAACCCTCCTTTATAATGAACAACATTGAAGAAAAAATCAAAGCTCTTCTTTGTTGGATGGACAACGATATCTCGAATCTGTCTAAATCAAGCTCTCACATCTCCGAAAAGCTCGAAGTCAGAGATGTTCCGGGCTCAGGGCGTGGTCTTTATGCCAAGGCTACCATTTCACGAAATGAGCGACTCATTCGAATTCTGCCGACTTATCTTCTCAATTTTTCTACAGTCCTAGCACACATATTAAAACATAATCAGAATACTCAACTCCCTGTATCCATATCCCCAAACTTATACGTGCCTCCTGGTAAAAATGATGCGGTGGGCAAAATCTACGCTGGACTTTCCTATGAAACGTTGCTGGCTTTATCCTCAATCCAGATCATTTCCTTCTTCTTGGTTCTAGAGAAATCTCGAGGAGCGGATTCATTTTGGGAACCGTTTATCAATATGCTTCCACCAATAGAGGATTTGCACTTGTGCCCTTTGATCTGGAAAGTCATGGAATTCCCTGATGCAGATAGATTGTGGTCCATGCTCCCTCGCTCTGCTCGCAAACACTCGGACTCTGTTTTCGCCCGCTTTGAGCTGGACCTTCTTGAAGTCCAAAGTATAATTGACCAAACTACACTTTTTTCCAAACAAGCTTTTCTCTGGTCTTGGATGTGTGTCAATTCCCGTTGCCTTTACATGGAAGTGCTGCAGGCAAAAACTTCAGCTGACAACCTCACCATGGCTCCTTATGTGGACTTCCTTAATCATCTGAGTGAGGATCAGTGTGGCATTAAAATCGACACCTTAGGCTTCCAAGTATTCACATCCACGCAATACCAGCCCAGAGACGAATTGTATTTCAGCTATGGACCGCACTCGAATGAGTTTTTGTTGTGCGAGTATGGCTTCACACTAGACAAAAACAAGTGGAATTATGTTGACATAACCCAATTCATCAGCCTCCTCTTCACCCCTTCGCAAGTTCAATTCCTCAAGAGCAAGGGCTATCATGGTGACTACACCGTGAACATTGACGGAATGTCGTTCCGCTGTGAAATTGCGCTAGCGACTCTCCAAGAACAGGAGCCCGGGACCTCTAGAAAATTAAATTTATTTCTTGAAGGCGTGATCGATGGATCATTTTACGAACGGGCCTCGAATCAATTGCTCCATCGCATCTTGGGAAAATTGATTTCTGATTGCAATACGAAATTAAACGCAGATTATAGCCTCGTTGAGACAGCGCGGCCACAGCTCGAGAAGGTTCTCTCTTTATATCGAGATATGAAGCAGATTTGCGAGTCTGCTCAAGCGAAGCACCCGGTCATGTGATCTTATATCAAAAATGAGCTGTGGTAAGCTTGGTTTTCTTTTGCTCGTTCAATTGCCACTTTGTTTTTGACAAGATCTAGAAGCATTCGGTTTGCCGGCGTAGCGATTTTTCTCTTAGCACCTAAGCTTACAATATATCCATTGATGGAATCAATCTCAGTGTTCTTTAGCCGGCGAACATCCTCCCTCATCGAAGAGCTGTTCTGAGCCGTTGACTTGCAGATGGAAACCACCGACGACAAAAGCCTGTCCCTAGAGAGGATAATCCCCGCTTCTGGGCCCATGGAGGAGATATCGTACTCCTTATTGAAACATTCTATGCATTCGCCGATGATCTTTTTCAATGTGGGGACTAGACTTCTTGCAAAGAGCAAATCGCCATTTAGACAGTCGAGAGTGGCTGTGAGTGGGTTTATGCACGCATTGACCACCAATTTTTCCATTTGCCGGAGAATAAAATGTGCATAAGGCACGTACAGTGCCTCGAGGTGCGGGCTTTCGGTGAGGCCGCGAACCATCCCCGGTATATCCAGCAGAAAATTTGAAAGATTATTGCTGGTGTTGTCGCCCCGCGGAAGCTGTGAAATAAGAAGTCCTCCCAAACCCACATGATGTACGACGTTTGGCGACGTTTTGTAGGCTCCGTGTGTGCTGATGGCGTGAAAAAATTTGGGAACATCCCATGAATTGGGCCAGAATTTTTGTTCCAACTGTGGTATCACGCCCATTCCATTTTGTAAAAACAAGATATTCGTATCTTTGGAAATGTGAGGAAGATACTTCTGAACGGCGTCGGCTGTACTGTAGGTCTTTGTCGCGATAATTAAATTTTCAATTGGCTCTCTGTCGGCGAGTTTAGTTCCGAGACCGTAGATAGCTTCCACGGGTACTGTGCTTGAAATAGAATCTGCCTTCAGAGGCCTCATCACAGTAATGGCGCCACCATTGTTAGAATAAACTTCTAGCGCTTTTTTCGATTTCATGAGAAGTGTAGGCACCAGCAAATTTCCGAGAGCGAGTTCGTGGGCCACTAGAGATCCCATGGCACCTTGCCCGATAATGAAAGTAGACATGGTCGATGTAAAGAGAACGCTAATTGAGTTGTGCTTCTCGCATGGGCGCACTGGCAAGTCAGTGGAACTCATATGCAGATCGACCAACCTGTGCATCTTCTTTTATCGACAACTCAAGAATTTTCTGACTTCGTGAAAAATCCTTGTTGCTGCAAAAGCTCTTTGAATCAGATTTCCGAGAGGCCCTTAAATCACGGGCTTTTGGAAGCCGCAATGCCATCCCGCCAGTAGCTTCTAAAGGGAGTATTGATCACGTGACTCTATCACAATGCTCACAGACTGAATCTCAGCGAGTTCCCCGACCAACTTCAGAGCACACTAACCATGCTTGTGATTGGACTTACCGGTGGAATTGCCACTGGGAAATCGACAGTCTCAAAAGATTTAAATTTTATAGGTATCCCAGTTATCGATGCAGACACCATTGCCAGAGAGGTAGTTGAACCTGGCAAAAAGGCTCACAAGCAAATAGCGCAAGCGTTTGGACAGCATGTACCAGACTTACTAGATATGGACGGGCGGCTCAATCGCCCTGCTTTGGGGAAAGCGGTTTTCGGCAACAATGAAAGACTTGGAATTCTCAACAAGATCGTACATGGGGCCGTGAAGCGAGAAATAGCCCGGCAGATATTTTGGTCATATGTGTCTGGGAACAGTATGGTAGTACTAGATGTTCCGTTATTATTTGAATCAGGTCTTCATCATATTTGCGGAACAACGGTCTCGGTGTCAACAAATAGTGCCACGCAACTTCAGCGACTTTTGGAAAGGAACCCAGAACTATCTGAAGAAGACGCAAAGAAAAGGATTCTGAGCCAGCTCTCTATGGAGGTGAGAGACTCCAAAGCTGATAGAGTCATAGATAATAATGGTTCCTTGGAAGAGCTTCATGATAGAACAATGGCCATCGTGAACGAACTCCGCCCCGCCAAGGTGTGGACAATCTTAGAGTGGTTCCCTCCGTTTGGGATCTTCGTGGGGCTTGTCACGATCGCCTTTAGAACTCTAAATCAACATTGCAATGCCCTTAAGCATAGCAAATCGAAAGTTCACTAGGCCCTCCAATACTGAGCCAAACTGTGGAGCGTGTCAATGACCACTGGCAAAAAAGCATTAACACTATCGATAATGAGGTTCTGGAAGTGAAGGATCGCCTCCTCCTCGGACATCTCAAGATTAAATTTGTCTTGAACCTTCTCGACCGCGCGCTTTGGGTCAATTTGAATATCTGGTATATTTGCGTCCAACATTAATTGGAACAAATTGAGAATTAAGTTGCTGTTACGCCGCAATGTCGTGTAGGTAATAAAACAGTAGCTTTTGAAGATGTCAAAGTTTTCATGGTTCATCCCGCCCATTCCATCAATGACCTGAATCGGGAGCTTCATCATCGGTGGGAACGGCTTCGGATCGCGGCCCAATATGTAGCCGAAGTCCGCGTGCCAGAACTTCCCGTTCGGTGAGAGAAGCAAATTGTCCAAGTGTCGGTCCCCCACACCTAAGATGTACGTAATGACGCAATAGCCAGCACACGACTTCACATAGTTGTCCATGACTTCACTTGAAACGCCCAAATCTGTGGCTATAGCATGTTGTGGGCTCTGATTTGCAAGCGGGTCTTTCTTCACACCTAAGATACTGCCCTCATCTATGTCGTCACGTTCCAAGAGTCTGCTGTGGTGCTGAAGATACGTCAAAATACCATTTTTTGGGGCATTCTCGATGCTGCCACGAGACCTAGAGTCACGACCAGCGGACTCTGGATCCGCATAATTCTTGGAAAGCACTACATCCAAGGTCTCATTCGGAATAAACTGGATCAAGCCCGCGATTGGGCTTGTCGCAAGGATCTTGTATGGCGTGAGCTTCAAATTCAAGTTTTCGTTCTTCAAGAGCTGATCCATTAGGTTAATTATTTGAATCACCAATTGGTCTTGTCTAAGGTCGTCGCCTATCTTGAACATGAGTGGGTACTTCCCATACAGCTTTCGGGCGCCAAAGAGCGACGCTGAGCCATTTTCGGAACCAAATCCCTTGACTGTTTTGAACGTTATCTTCAATGGTGCCAACGAGCTCTTGAAAACGGCGCTCTCTTGAGGATAACATCCACACACAATCACCGCAGGATCAAGCGGAAGAGGAAACGGTTCTGCAAATCGGAGCATGCCGTTGGCAGCGTCAGCCAAGTGCTCGCGGAGAAATTGCGCCTTTTTCTGAGTAGCATCTCCCTTTTTGAACGTATTGCGGAGAAGCTCAACGATTCCCGTGAGCTTCTTCACGAATGCAATTTGGCTTTTAAGATGGCGGTACTGTGGAAGCCGATTCTTCAGCGAGTGCGCTTTGAGGCGTTCGATGTAAAGGTTGAGCACGATATTGTAGATAGACTGGCGCGGAGCTCCATTAGCCTCAGTGGTGTGTTCAACACCAGTTCTAGTATTCTCCGGGGCACTTTCAGCGGCTCCCTGGCGTAGCTGGTCCTCGTTCTCAACCTTCACGTACCAATAAAAGTAGTTGCCTAGTGATGCACTTTCAACAGCTCGCTCAAGTAAGAACAGCGCGAGCGGCGCATCTACCAAACCGTCTGCCACGGGCTCATATTTGAGTGCCTGCACGAGTTGGAGCAAGTAGAGTCGAAGCTCTTCAGGCGAGGCCAAACGGAGCCTCGCCACGGCGAGGTTCCGGAGTCGCCTCGTGCACGCGAATATTTTGGCGATTTTTGTCTCTTCTGGCGCATTTATAGCGCGCGTGGTTGCAATCATGCGCCGCCGCAATGCGGCTGTGAGCGTGTAAGGGTTGAAGGTGCTACTCACAAGTTCTAACGCATCACCCACGTCGATCATCTCCGCCCGCCAAAGAGGAACAATCGACAGAAACGCGTGATCGAGCTCGTGTTCGTTCTCCCAGTCGAAACACCGTAGAAACTTTGTGAAGAATTGCCGTGCTGTCTGCAGCGGGGCTGCGGTTGTAATTTCCTCTTGGTTCTCGGAGATCACCGGGCTCGAGAAATAGTAGCGGAACTTCCAGAGAAGCTCCCTCTCGTGTGGATGGAGCGCACCACCAGAAGGTCGACGGAGGATACGCCAGAGCTCGTCGCGAACGTGTGGGGCAGGCTTTGCTGTTTTATCAAGAACGGTGTTATTGCTAATATTGATCGCTAGGCTGTGGTACTTCTGCTCAATGGGATTCTTTCGTGCCGGGTCGTTGACCACTGCAGCCAATTGACCCGTGCTGGTCGCAGTGATGGCAGGTTGTTCAAGTGTACTGCTGAGCGCCTCCAAGTTGAAGGCGTGGAAGTCTGGATCGTAACCTTTCTGACCAGCTGGGATCTCAAGCAGGTTAATGATTGTCGCCTTGGGTGGCATGGGCTCACTTTGCGTGATATGGGCAAGATCCTGTGACGTTTTTGTGCTTGTTGCAGCACAGTGAGTGTCCAGAAATACGACCGGCAACCGAAGGTCCGGAAGCTCTACAAAGAGACGGAACGGCGCTGAATCTGCCGCGGAGCTCGTGTTTTTTTCTTCTTCTGCCGCTATCTGTTTTAGAGCCGTCCTCAACGCCGAGTCGCCCCATTTCTCGAGCCACGGTGTACCTGAAAAGGTGCCACTTTCAAACCGCAATATCTCTGCTTCTGTGGGCGAAACTGCAGCCAGCACAGTATAGTCAATTGAGGGGCATGCATCACCTTTCCCATGATACACAAGGACTTTGTATGCACCTTTGCGGAGCGTGCTGTCGGTGTGATTAAATAGCGACAAGTGGCCTCGCCCCACGACCTCCGGGCGTGTGCAAACAATCTCTAGAAGCGTGAACTCGAGATACGCATCATAGGCAGCCTGGCTGTAATTCACTGGTAGCTTGACACAGCGGTTCCACGTGCGTGTGTTATTCTTAAACGTCACGTGTGGGGTCTGGTAGGGATCAGTGATAGCGCTATGGCGGCCATCGAAAAGTTGCACCTGGACGAACATCGGCGAGTTTGCAGATATCTCAGAGAGCTTCTTGAACACGTTGGCGTCTTTGTACCGCATGGAGCCGGTGGCTAGTTGTGGCGGCTGGGTTTCAAGCAGCCTGAGCTTCACTGTGATGGGGATCGCGAGATTCTGCGAGAGTCCTAGCGTGACGGCGCTTGCCTGGCTGTCGTGATTGTGCCCATGTGATGATTCTTCGATAACCATTGGCTCTTTTTCTTAATTTTTTTCTCCTTTTGATTATTATTTTGCGGGTTCTTTGAATTGAACTGACTGCAAGATGAGTGTGGGTGATGGTACCGTTGGTGCTGATTAGATACGCGGTTGACAGTATGCTGGACTATATGCAGTCATATAGTTAGCCTTTGGGTTTTGGTTATTACTTTGAAAGCCTCCACTGGAGGACGTTAACTTGATGAATTGTGGCATCCGTTGTTTCTCATGCAAGGTAAGAAGAAGATTACTGAACAGAAATGTGCATAGTCAGTTCTGCTCATTCTGTGCGGTTCATGAAGGCGTCATGGCAAGACCCACATTGCAAATGGTATTAGATACTTCTTATAAGTGGAAGGAGGAGAAATTGCGAGCCAAAGCTTTTGAAAAAAAAAATGGAATTCAAAATCACAGACTTCCTATGTGGACTTGAGGCCGGCTTTTGGCAAAGGTCCGGCATGGTGGATCGGGACGTCTACGAGACTACTGAAGCCTGAATGGTCTGGTCTGATGAAACCTTCGAGCCAAATTGGTATACACGACAAGCTCTGAAGTCTAGCTGCTCTAAATTTATGCACATCTGTAAGCCATTAAACTAAACATAGCATACGCCGTAGATTTTTAAATTTTTGAACACAGGTCAACACAGCCAAAGCGGTACCCTTTCATAAGATTTTGTTTGAGCCAGGCACATTTCTGTCTTTCGAGCGTGCGGCATGTTTATCAGCTAAACGAAGCTCGAAAACGGGACTGGTTGTGTCTGTCACCCTACATGGCTTTACAAGAGGGTATGCTAGGCTGCAAGCAGTGCCAAATAACGAATTGTTTGAACCATGAACCAACTGCCAAGCTGCCAAAATTGTCATTTTTATTGGTGGCTCAGTATGAAACCTTTTTTCTATACATAGACGATGTTTGTATGACATAAATTAGCGGATCTTCTGTGGTGAACCGCTACTCCATGCGCCACTCGGCTGAGATTTTCGGAATAGATTGTGATCACTGTTTGTAGGATCCTATTTGCAATCGGCTTCTTGCCTAGATGCATTCCGGCTCATTTCATGCAATCTCTACACTCTTTAAGCATTCAATCAAGTTCAGGTGTCTTTCTCGCTTTTTATTGTTGAACGAGAGTTTGCCTCAGGAAGCTATATGGCGTTTCTCTCGTTTCTTCACTCGAGATTCAATGGGTTGTTGTCATTTTTGCTGAACCAGCTTGCTCAAGTAGCAAGAAAGGAATGAATACCTTTTATGAGAAGGACTTGCCTATTTCAAGGCAGTTGTTTTCGGTTTATGCTCCTATCTTCTCTACGTTAAAAAAAGACTCAATATATGCACAAACCCATGTGTCTTGATGTGCAAGGCACGTTCAGCCCTATACTGTGTTGTGATGCCAGTTCAGTGCAAGGTGTGGTTACATTCGCAAATAAATATACTATGTATAAGCAGTACCCATTCAGGGTATATTAAGATAGAGACAGAGCAGGCACCATTGGAGCGTGCAGCACACAGGTCCTGGGAGCCATGGCCCAACCCCTTGCGGCCGCCAGAACACGTGGAAGGGGAAGCTAGCAGGCCAGCGGTATGAGATCTATAAAAAGGGGCGGTGGTTCGCCGCCCGCTTGGCTAGCCACCTGCGTCCATCAGCATTTTTGTGGCGCGTCATACAAGCCAGCCGAGGCCGCGGGTGTTTATTCCGGCCTGGCGTTCTGCCCGAACCACATGTACTTCTGTACGCAGTGCTCTTCGTCCAGGGAGTCGTCGCTGGATGTGGAGCCCGAGTTGAAGTTGTAAAAGATGGTCTTGTTCTCCTTTTTCTCTGGCTTCTCGGGCCGCGTCTCGTGCGCAAGCGACGAAGGCACGAACTTGACGGATCCGGACCTGCTGCGCGCCGTTTCCTTAGTCTTCGGAGCGGCGCCACTGCCGTTCGGTTTCCCGGCGCCTTCTGCAGCGCCTTCTGCAGCGCCTTCTACAGCGTCGAGCGCGTTGCCGAAGGAAAGGGCAAACGTGTTTTCGGTCTGCGTGGCCGGCGGGGTGTCCTGTTCCGAGATGATGCCGAACTTCGGCGTGGCTGTCTGGGCCCTTCTCTTTTGGAGCGAGCGAACGCGCGAGAGCCTTGAGATGACCTCGGGCATGCTCACTGCCAGCTCTGCGTCCAGCGTCGCATCACGGGGCGAGGCCAGCCCGCATGAGTCCGTGCCCGGCATGATGTGCATGGTGACGGCGGCCCGCGCTAGGTCCAAGGACGAGCCGGTGGAGGCGTACGGGTGCATGTGGTGCAAGCTCACGTGCGAGTTGACCTTGGAGTTGAGGTACTGCACCGGGATGTCTGCCGCCAGCGAGTACTTCAACTTCAACGGCCGATAGATCTCCTCGTTGGAGCGCAACTTTGAGAGATCGATCGTGGAGTTGATTTTGCTGGGTTCCGAATTGGGCGAGATCTCGGGCGACGTCGGCTGCCGCGGCGCGCGCGTGATATCAAACGCCTTCCTGAACGCCTCGTCGTTCATTACCTTCAAGCGGAACTCGGACTTGACCAGAAACGGCGTTGGCCGCTGCGGGTCCCAGTTCTTGGCCGCGGGGCACAACGGGTTGCGCGGCGCACTTCCCGGCGCGCTCTTGGTGCTCACCAGCTTGATCTTGAACGACGGCCGCGGATGGCCGTCCACGGCCTTGAGCCCGCCGAAGCCCATGGCGGGGAACTCGCGCGTCTCGTCGAGCTCCTGCTTCTTGATGAAGTTCGTCTTGTAGTACACGATGTCGGTCTCCAAGTTGAGCGTGGCATCGAGCGCCGGGTCGCGCGCGAGCATGCCCAAGCAGTCGGTCTGCAAGCGCCACTGCCCCGCCTGGCGCGTGGCGAAGTTCACCCCGAGCTCCGGGATCTCCTGGAAAATCGGCTGCGCGATGAAGTGCAGGAGGAGGTCCAGCACGCCGTACCCGTGCCCCACCACGACGACCAAGTCCTGCGCGTGGCTGGGCTTGTCGTAGGTGGCGAGGAGCTTCTGCAAGTACTTCTTGCACCGGTCCTGGAACTCCTTGAACGAGAGCTCGGCCTCGTTCCACGGGCCGAGCTTCGTCGTCGGGCGGAACGCCGCCACGTGCTTGCGGTTCTCCATCATCTGGATGTTCGGCGTGTACATCTGGTACGCCTCCGTCGAGTCCTGGAACGGCGGCTTGTTCTTCATCTTGTCGTGGATCCACTCGCCAAGCGCAAAGTCGCACAAGAGCTGGAACCGGGGCGTGATTTGCGGGTGTTCCGCGGCCATGTGCTCGCGCAACGCGCTAACCAAGAGGTCCGCTGTCTCGCAGCACCGCAAGTACGGCGAAAAGTGCACAAACACGTTTTTCCGGGCGCCATCCTCGAAGCTCGCGAGCAGCACAATCTGCTCCGCCACGCCGGCGGCTAGTGCACGCGTCTCCTGGGTCACCAGCAGGTCGTACGGCTTGTACGGCGAGTGCAACGGCTCGCTGCCGCTTTTGCAGTGGTCGGCCCGAGGGCCGTGGCGCAAAAAGACAAGCTCGGACATGACGTCATGAAGCGGTCCGTTCTAGACGGACTGGGGGTGTGTTTTCTGAGGTCCTGCGGCTTGCTTGCGGGAGGAGTCAGCAGACGGGCGTGTGTTTCTTCTTTTTTTTTTTTATTTCTGCAGTTTTCTGCAAACTCGTATGGAAAACGGGGGTGCTGGCGCCAGCAGTGGTGGGATCAGATGGTGGTTTCCAATGGGCAGGACCACCAGGGCGTTGATACAGAGCCCACCTGGGCCGATACGTCATCGCTCTGTGTGTGCACGCGCGCGTCACGTGATGGTTCCCCTTCCCGGGTTCTCTGAACAAGTGTTGTTGTGTTTTTTTTTTCTTTTTTTTTCCTTTTTTCTTCTTTTTTTCTTCTCTTTTTTTTCTTCTTTGCTTCATTGTCCTTTCCCTTAAAATGGGTGGGCCAGGCTGCCAGCATCCTCCCCGGACATCCTGCACGGATGGCAACGTGGGATCGTGGGCCGATCCGCGCATGTCCTTGCGCGCGACAATAACATGGTCACGTGCAATATTCCCTTCCGAAAGCGACCACCACCGCGGCACCACGAGCAGACACTGCCGTGTTATGGTGCACGGGTGTTTCCCCGCGCCACACCGGCTCTCGGGCCCACCAACACTTCTGCCACACCTCTGCCACACCTCTGCCACACCTCTGCCATGGTCTCGTGTATCCCCGTCGATGACGTTGCTTCCTTGGTGGCCGCGGCGCAAAGTGGTATGTAGCTCTCTTCCGCCGTTCCCAGACCGTAAGTACTAACACCCGCGCAGCGCGCGAGCTCTCATATAGTCCATACTCCAAGTTCCGGTACGTGCCATTGACATTCCCCCCCCCCCCCATGTTGCGGGGCCCCTACTAACTTATAGCGTCGGATGCGCCATTCTCACGTTCTCGAACGAGACCGTACAGGGCGCCAACGTGGAGAACGCCTCCTACGGAGCCACCATTTGCGCCGAGAGAACCGCCATCGCCAGGGCCGTGATGGAAGGCCACACGCAATTCCGGGCCATTGCGATCGCGAGCGACCAGCCCGACCCCATCAGCCCGTGTGGCATTTGCAGGCAGTCCATCCGCGAGTTCGGAACCGACATTCCGGTGTTCATGGCCTCTGCCGACGGGCGCCACGTGGTGGAGAAGACTCTAGCAGAGCTCTTGCCCATGAGCTTTGGCCCGGAGAACTTGGGCACGTAGGCCGGCACGCCCGGGGTTTGTACGTGCTAATCTACACGTTTGCAGCACTAGCTTCCATGGGGCTTGCGCACGCCTCTCTCCTCTCGTAGTGCCCATTCCCTTCCTGTAGACCAGTCGGCCTGTGCGTGGCCAGAGCTGTTGGTGCAGACTGGGCCGCCCACAGCGGCTGTTCGTGGCCCGTAAACTTTAGTTTGCTGGTGTGCTTTCGCTTGTCGTGTCAGTACTGGAACTATCCTCGTACTGCCTGCAAAATTTGGCACTTTTTATTACCAGTGGGTGCAAATTGCGAAACCAGAAAATACAAAATGGCGACGCAAAAATCACAGGGGTGGAATTTTTTTTTTCCAGACCCCGCCGCTTGCCCGGACCACCCACAGCCCCCCAGCTTTTGCCATCACCCTCAGCGGCCGCCAAGCGCATTGTCGAATCAGGCTTTCCCAGATAAACCATCGCCCTCTTCGCTGGCTACAGGCATGCCGAACCCGCGTTATCCGGGGCATCACCGCGCATCAGAAAAAAAAAAAACGACTACGCATGCACCACCAGAAAATCCTGGCTTCATACACCCCGCTCCTTTCCGCTGCCCACATACCATGGCCACCTGTGCGTCGCCGCAATGCGGCAAGGAAACCGAGTCCGCGTTGAAGTGCCCCGTGTGCTTGAAAAACGGCGTCTCCGCAGTGTTCTGCAACCAGACCTGTTTCAGAGGAAGCTGGGCCATGCACAAGGCCGTGCACCCTGCCGAGGCGCTGGGAAGCTACGACCCTTTCCCTAACTTTGGCTACACGGGCGCCTTGCGTGCGGCGTACCCGCTCAGCAGCAGGCGCGCCGTGCCCCAGCACATCAAGAGACCCGACTATGCCCAAGACGGCAGACCCGTGAGCGAGATCAAGAACGACCGCACGGGCAAGATCGCTATCTTGACCGACGCGGAGATCAAGAAGATGCGCAAGGTCGCCGTCATCTCGCGCCGCATCTTGGACAAGGTCGCATCACACATTGCGCCGGGCGTCACCACCGACGAGCTCGACGCGATCTTGCACAAGGAGTGCATGGCCCACAGCGCATACCCGTCGCCGCTCAACTACTACAACTTCCCCAAGTCCTTGTGCACGTCGCTCAACGAGGTCATCTGCCACGGCGTCCCGGACCAGACCCGGTTGCAGGATGGCGACATCCTCAACTTGGACGTGACCATCTACTTGCACGGCTACCACTCCGACTTGAACGAGACATACTACGTGGGCGAGAAGGCCAGGGCAGACCCCGACATCGTGCGCTTGGTCGAGACTACGCGCGAGTGCTTGGACTTGGCCATCGCCATGGTCAAGCCGGGCTTGGTGTTCCGCGACTTGGGCAACACCATCGAAGCGCACGCCACCAAGAACGGCTGCTCCGTGGTGCGCTCCTACTGCGGCCACGGAATCAACTCCTTGTTCCACTGCCAGCCAAACATCCCGCACTACGCCAAGAACAAGGCCATCGGCATCGCCAAGCCGGGCATGGTCTTCACCATCGAGCCCATGATTTGCTTGGGCTCACACAAGGACGTCACGTGGCCCGATAACTGGACGTCCGCCACACGTGATGGGAAGTTCTCGGCTCAGTTCGAGCACATGTTGCTCGTGACAGAAGACGGCTGTGAGGTCTTGACAGCTCGACTCGAGGACTCGCCTGGCGGAGCCATTCCAAGGATATAGGATTAATAAAAGGATGAATGATGATATAAGCAAGGCCTTTGTTAAAAAAAAAATGGGCAGATAAAAAGGACCGTTGGAATTGAAGCAAAAAAATATTTGGACGAGTCCGGATTTGAACCGGAGACCTTTCCCATGCTAAGGGAACGCGCTACCAACTGCGCCACACGCCCTTGTCGTGTGTACCTTACTGATAACATATGATATATTAGACAGCCTCGATGTTTATTCTACGAGATGGGCGTCGACTCTTGAAAGCAGATTTCAATAAAAGCTCACACGATCAATTACAGGAGCGAGCGGCAGACTTGCTGCTTATTCATAGTTCCATGGCTCAAAAAAAAAATATAGGTGAAGCAGGGGAAGCGATTAAAAAGAATGGGAGAACGGTGATGTGCCAATACTGATTACTGTTCTTCTGGGGATCGCTTCCGTTATCGCCACATCATTGAAAAGAATGTACTTATTGTAAAGAGATTGCAGCAATTGGTCGTTTTTCATCGACACGGCTCATAAAAGACATCCGGGAAATCATGGTAGAGCAATAAAGATGAAAGAATTAAAGAGGCGCAAAACTTGCGAACAATAGCCATATTGATTTCCATGCGTTGCACTTTATGCTGACCACGAATGAAAATATGCCAGCTCGAACTAAGAACTTGATTTTGTTTTGGTTTTCGACTTTTTTCATGATCTCATTTTTTTAGGGACAATAAAGAAAGCGGACACAAGTGCCTAGCGAAGTTTTTTTCATCATCCAGAAGGAAAGCTTGTCCCTCGACCAAAGCAGGTCTTTGACTCAGAAGGCTTGCTGGCATGTAAGAAAGATCCTTTGAGTGAAAGATGTACGCTAGCACAATGAAGCTCACGAATCATCATATGTTTAAAGTTGGACAATTAAGAGCTCACCCAAAGATATTTCTAATTATTTGTTCTGAGGTGTGAAGTAGATATCATTGAAATGACAAAAAAAAATTGTTTCTGCAGCAAAATGCATCTTGACTAACTTTGTAGACTATGGAAAAAAGTTAGCCCCTCATAAACTACGGACAGAATAGAAGTACCAAGCTTGACCATACTTCATTCTATAGAATATTGATCAACTTGATCAAAATGGTGACGTAATATATGTATTTTCGGGTTCGAACTCCTTGAGAACTATTTATTCTGGGGCTTGGGATCTCAACTACCTACCTTTTTTCAGCAAAGAATTGGGTATCAGCACTAGTTCCGAAGTGGTAGCTGAAAAGGGCGATGCCGCAAAACTGGTCTATAATTCCCCAAGAAATGTGGGCAAATAGAAGTTCAAGGCTGCGATAAAAAGCTGCCCAATCCCTATAGCGTCTGATGCAATAGGTTTGATATCCATTTTGACGTCTTTGAGGAACATGTGATAATGGCCTTGAATGGTATCTTGTATTCAAAAGCCAAGGTTTTGGGGTCCATGGAGCCGTCAAAGACAAACACAGGAAAGTATTTGGATATTTTTGAGGGACCGAGATGTGAAGAAAGAAGCGAAGCGGACTAACTCTTTCAACATGCTGGAAAAACGAATATGCAAATGGCACAATGTGAGTACTTTTAGCTTCGAAGCCCGACCAAGGCAAAAAGAAAGAATCTTGCCACTTCAGTTCTTTGATGTACCCCTTATGAAGATCAACACCTTAAGTACAACAACCTGAACACTTTAGCACGCCCCACAGAACTGTTTGTTCCGATGTCCAAACAAAAAATGCGCTGGAGAGTCCAATGAAATACTAACTCAGCATTCCGAAGAATGATGCAATAAATTACAGCAAACAAGACTTTTCTTGATTCAAGTCAAGTTTCGAAAGCAAACAAAGAATTGATGCAAGGGTGTTATTCTCTCATTTTCGAGAATTCTGTGAGGATGGAAAATGAATGCAATAAGTGAGAAGAAACACGAAAGGCCATGAGGCAAGATAAGAATGGGAATGAATTGATTCAAACAAAACATAGATCTTTGGATTATATTCGTAGACCCAACGAGATACCCAATTACTTGCACATCGAAATGTGGCCGATTTTAACTGATTCTTAGGTGATACCTCTCCAGCAACTCTTCGGAATGCAGTTTTGGCCACATCATAAAGATCACAACATTTTGAAGAATTGCAGTGTACTAGTCTTGTAGATGAAGTCATGTCTTTCCCCTCTGGCATCTTGCGTTTCGTGAACAAGAAAGTTCGTGGTCTGCCTCCATATATTTGTGAAGGCGTGCACTATTCTGGAAATTCTACTTGCCAAACACATGAAGCAACCACACTTACGCCACCTGAACTCACCTCGAATATCTTCGAGCAGCACATTCTTTACCTCCACTCTAGCTCTAAGCCTCATATTCGAAACACATCAGCGCAGCAAAAACAGCTGTATACAGTAGCACATGCATAGAAATGTAAATATTTTGTAGAAGCGACTCGAGGAGAAAAATTAATATATTTGTGGGTTAGTTTTCCAGCTGCTTTTTTCAAGTAAAAACACCGTTTTTTAAATCGTGATCAATGACACTAACTTTGATTTGTCCCACAACTTCGTCGAAATTCTCGACGTTTGAAAAAGTCTTCTAGTTCAAATTTGGGACAATCACGATGAAACGTATGTAGAAAAAAAGGCAAATTGGAATTTGTTGTGCAGTATGGGGAAAAGGGATAAACTCACGTGATAAATATGTGATGGGCCTTCATTCTTTGCATGGTAAGAGTGCATAACCTATGCAAAACCTGCAATGGCAATATTAGCCCTATGCAGCGGCAATACTGCAATACTTCAATGACCCTGCTTTACACGCCAATGAATTCACAAGAAAAAAAAAAAAAAAAAACAAGCAGCTGACAATAGCGGACTCCCCCGTACTAATTGCTGAAAATTTCGTGCAGAAGATTATGCCATTCGAGCTACTTTGCTGATTCCATGTTGAAGGGTGAATACTAGAAGACCTGGACGCAAAATTGAACGAATCATAGCGTCTATCAGCATCTGAAATTGCTTGCGCTATAAAGCCACGAAAGATTAAACGATCAGTTCAGAAAAAAAATAAGCACCTGCTGCCCTCTTCGACGACTGTTCGCAACCCCAACATGCATATGCGCGCTTTTACATTCTCAACGCATGTCTCGATCCGAATCGCGCCACGAATGTTGGGGGGGGAGGGGGGGCATGCGTAAGAAACTTTTGTACTTGGGGCATCAATGAACACCCCAATGTGCGAGGGCTTGTTGTTAGTTGAATCAATTCAGAGGCACTTCTAGAAGTTGGTTTACGAGTAGCTTCTAAAGCCAGTGGCCTCGGGTCTTTCAGTAGAATTTGATGTAGCTCCCTGCTGGGATTTCGATTTTTGTTTGCAATGTTCTAGACAGCTTTGCGGGAAAATCCGAGAATTGCGGCACATTCAAATCTTTTCTCTTTGCCTGGCTCACCACTTTTTGCAAGACGGCGTTCTACTTCACCCGTAATGTATGACACTACAAAAAAGGAAGTTTCCAGTCTTTCCAGAACAACAAACCTGGAAAAAAAGGTTGAAAGTAGCGGATAGATTCAAACATTTTGTTCTTCATTCCTTGGTTACGAGACAAGTTACCATAATGAAATGCGAGAGCACCCAGCGGAGTCGAGCTGCCTTTCTGCTAGAAAGTCAGATAGAAACGCAAAATTTTCCGAAAGCATGAAGCCTGAAACACAAGCCGTCAAACCTGATGAATATATCTGACAATCAAAAGGTTCAAAAGTCGTTTCTTGAAAATTTAGACTCGTCGTGTGAGGTATGTTGAGACCGCCAATTTGCGGCACATTCACAAAGCGAGCATCCAAAAAAAAAACTGCAAGACAAGGCACAAAATTAATCTCAAAAACAAGGTCTTCGCTATCATCTGACTACATGACATTTGATTGCCGAAAGGATCTTTGTGCAAGCGCCCAGGGAGGCCGGCCACTCGGGGGTACCCACACGTGAAAGTTAATCACGTGACCCAGAGAATGCTGGAACAATTTTTTCCGCAGTGCACCTACGAATCCATGGGCCATACCATAGACACGCAGAAATACCTACCACAATGTCGTCGTCCATCCAGCTTTTGAATCCAAAAGCCGAGTCCTTAAGACGTGCACAGGCGCTTCAGGTTAACATTGCCGCAGCACAAGGCTTGCAGCAAGTCTTGGCGTCGAATTTGGGCCCTAAGGGCACCTTGAAGCTCCTTGTGGACGGCTCTGGGAACTTGAAGCTCACCAAGGATGGCAAAGTTTTGCTCACGGAAATGCAGATCCAGCATCCAACCGCAGTGATGATTGCACGCGCAGCCACTGCACAGGATGAAATTACTGGCGATGGCACCACCACCGTGGTGTTGTTGGTGGGCGAATTGTTGAAGCAAGCTGAGCGTTTCATCAGTGAGGGCGTCCACCCACGCGTGGTTGTGGACGGGTTCGAGCTTGCTCGTGAGGCCGCCTTACATCACTTGGATGACTTCAAGACGAGCCCAGAGAGCTACGACAGAGAGTTCTTGCTCCAGGTGGCGCGCACCTCTGTGGCTACGAAGGTGACGCCTGAGTTGACGGACGTTTTGGCGCCAATCGTCACTGACGCAGTGTTGTCCGTGCAAGGAGAGGACAAGAAGAACTTGGATTTGCACATGGTCGAGATCATGACGATGCAGCACGGCAAGGCCTCCGACACCAGCTTGATCAAGGGCTTGGTCTTGGACCACGGTGCCCGCCATCCAGACATGCCGCGTAGCGTGCACAACGCTTTTGTGTTGACCTTGAACGTGTCTCTCGAATACGAGAAAACCGAGGTGAACTCTGGATTCTTCTACTCGTCTGCGGAGCAGCGTGAAAAGTTGGTGGCTTCCGAGAGAAGGTTTGTCGACGAGAAGTTGCGCAAGATTATCGACTTGAAAAACGAGGTTTGTGGCTTGAATGGAGATACGGGCTTCGTCATCATTAACCAGAAGGGCATAGATCCCATGTCTTTGGACGTGTTGGCAAAGCACAACATCTTGGCGTTGCGCAGAGCCAAGAGAAGAAACTTGGAGCGCTTGCAATTGATCGTCGGAGGGGAGGCACAGAACTCAGTAGACGACTTGTCTCCTGAGATCTTGGGTCGCGCGGGATACGTTTACGAGGAGAGCATTGGTGAGGACAAGTTCACACATATCACAGAGTGCACAGAGGCACAGGCGTCCACGATTCTCATAAAGGGCCTGACAAACCACGTGTTACAGCAGACTAAGGACGCTGTGAGAGATGGTTTGCGTGCAGTTGCCAATGTGATCAAGGATGAGTCGATTGTGCCTGGCGCGGGCGCGTTCTACATGAGCTGCAACAACCATCTATTATCTTCCAAGACTATCAAGGGACGTAACAAGCCAGGCGTGAAGGCGTTTGCCGAGGCTCTCCTTGTGGTGCCTAAGACTTTGTGCACAAACGCGGGGCTTGATTCTTTGGAGACGGTCTCCGCGTGTCAGGACGAGATCATCGACGACCACATTGTAGGCATCGACCTTGTTTCTGGAGAACCAATGGACCCTGCTCTTGAGGGTGTGTGGGATTCTTACAGAGTGGTGAGGAACGCTATTCTGGCTGCCACGGGTATAGCGTCCAACTTGTTGCTCTGCGATGAGCTTTTGAAAGCCGGGAAATCGTCTTTGAAGGGCCAGGGCCAGGGTGCGCCACAGGGAATGCCACAGGGAATGCCACAAGGCATGCCAGGGATGATGTAGGGAAAGCTGCGTGACAAATAATTTTTTTGTTGACCTGATTCAAGAGAATGCAACAAAGTATGTCACGATGCTACAAAGTCGCAAGCAGGCGTCCTGTGATCTCTGGGAACAAGAACGACGAGTATGAATAAAAAAGGGGCCAATAGGCGGAGACGCAAGCCACCTGGGGCGCTATTTGCGGCCTGATTTGTCCCCTAGTCTCACACGCTTGAATTACGTGAGCTACATAGCACTGTATACTAATTTGGGATGTGACGTTGCCGCAAATGGTGCTTATAAAAAGCGCCTGAGCATGAAGAAATACTAGAGAGGTGTCATGGCTCAATGTTCAAATGTGTTTTCCTGCCGTGATGGATGCAAAGGCAAGGAGAATTCATGCAAAAAAAAACAGCTGGGTCTCACAAATTTAAAGTAAATGGGGCGAGTTTGGAAAACGCACGTCTGTTGTCAACTGTGAATGCCGCAGGGGAGCTACTTGACTTTGAAGCGAAAGAATAGACGCCTGACTTTCACACAGGTGTGGGGGGTTGGGAGTAGCAGGCCGCAGCATGGTTACTCGCGGTTTGTAAATGCGCCTCCGCACAATTCCCCACTCGCGATTCAAGACTCCTTTTAAAATATACAAAAAAAAATAATATTTTAAAACGCAATTTATAAGCCGCCAGCACCTGCGAAGCACTCCACTAGCTTTGCGAGAAATATTATTCCAAAACTCTTGTTAAAACTGCAAAGCCATCTTCTTTCACAAAAAGACAACAGTCAAAGCGCTGGTTTCGATTTTCTTGACGTATGCGATGGCGGGACTGAGTGATTCAGAGACAGGACAGGATACATTCCAAGATCTGAAAACTGAAGGTTTCTCAGAAATGGTGGTGTGCTATTTTTCATCAATTCTAGCTTGTGCTTCCAAAAATGCGACCCAAGGGCGTTTTCGCACCTGCCGCATGACGTGAGAGCATGACCATATATCCCCCAGTTCTTGGAACAAAAAATCATTTTTTCGGGACCGCGCGGAAGCCTATACGTGTCTAATAGGGTATAACATCCTATGCCGCTGAAACCTGAGAGCCGGTGCGGCAGGAAGCGATAAGCGAGTCGAGCGCCTATAATCTGTTTCGCCGTGGCACGAGCTTTTTGCGGGCGGGCTTCTTGCAAAAATTTTACAGAGCAGCGTCCCCAAAGTTTTTTTGTTAATAAGCAAGGATTGAACGGGGCGGGCTGGCATGCAGGTCAATCAATATATGACGCACTCTCAAGGAAAACAATCAGGGCTCCTGCGCGACATGCATGATTTTTTGTATTGTCGTACGCAATTTTCTCAAAGTTTGGCGGTTGTATGTATGGTTTCAAATGCATCAGCAATATGCACGTCCTTAGTTGCAGTAGTTTTTTTTTTTTAAAAAAAAATTGTTTTGTAGCAGATTTGCCTGTAGCATTCTTTGCTTTTTATATATTGAGCCACACCCTTCCCTTCGATCATCGTTTCTATCTTCGTCTCTTCACGTGCCGTTGCTATCTTTCCTTCACACTCTCCCAAGATTTCGCCTCCCACGCGCGTCTGCCCGCCCATCCGAATCCCAGCTTCTCCTCACACCTTGAGTCTTTCCACCAGGAGTATAAACATCACATTGATCCCGAGCGTATCCATGCATACACGTCGTCACGCTCATTCTTAAGGTACGTCTACTCTCTTCATTCTCAAACACTCTCTTCTGCCCATTGTCACCGATCCTCAGGTTCCAGAGGATTAGCCAGTGCCCGATCAGGGCGAGTCAAACACACTCGAGAACTTTTAGAAACCATGCGCTTGGTAGACTATGTCCACCTCAATTGACCCACCGTAATCGAAGGATCATCAGTTCTTTTTTCGTAAGTCACGGTCGTGTCCATTAGTGTTGGCATCTCTCCCTTGTGTTCTGTCTCAATGGTGTTGGCATTAGCCGCCACGTGCGGTCGCACCGGTATCCCGATGTTGACCCCTCGAGATGATGCCAAGAACGCGAAAAGGCGGCCCCAACGCAGCGGAGCTTAACAGGATATGCTCACATGAACCACACATATGCTTGCAGGAGCCCCTAAGCTGTTTTGCATGAAACCTTCGGTGCCGATCTACCCGCAATACGCGCAGCACTGAGTGTCCAGCCTGATTCATACTAACCCTTAGATACCTACTGATCATGAGCAAATGGCAGAACCCGGCATGGGCATACACGCAGCCTCCGCAGGGAAACGCAGGCACGTGGCACAATCCCGCAAAACCCACCGAACCATATACTTATGCGCCGCCGCCACAGACCCGGCCGTACGTGCCACCACAGTCTGTACCCGGCGAGGCCGACAACGGACACGCAGGCGCTACCAGCTCACCCAAAAATGCATATCTGGGGCCTGCTGCAGTGCTGCCGCAGACGAGTCATGATGTGCCTACGGATGAGACGGTGCCACGTCCCATGATGCAGCTGCAACCATACCCACCGATGCGCACCGCGTACATAGCTGCTGCTCCTCTTGGAGGACCCCCCTTGGCACACGGGCAATACGCCCCCATGCCAATGTACCCCTACCCTATGGTGCCGCCCGAGCACCACACTTATGGAGGGTACGCTGTGCCTAGCGAACAGTGGGAGCCGCTTGCGCCAGGATTCAAACACCCGCCTGCCACAGGAGGCATACCAGGCAGCATTTCCGTGAACATGATGCCCGAGTCGCAGCTGCATCGGAACTACGAACGGCGCATGCTGAAGGCGTCGTCAGCCAGCAGCCCTGCGACAGATCCCGCATCGATGCGTGACTCGGAAACATCGGCAATGGACTCGCTGCACCTGCAGAGTCTGTCGGGAAGCAAGCCCACCAAACGACTGCGAATGGGCTGTCTTACGTGTCGTCAGCGGAAAAAGCGGTGCTGTGAGACCCGACCACAATGCACAGAGTGTCTGAGACTACGATTGAAGTGCGTGTGGCCTAAGCCGGGCACTGAGCACAAGAATAAACCCAAGGAGGTCAAGAGCCAGGAAAATATGATAGACCATGACATTTATGGAAAGATCAAAGTGCTACGAGGCATTGTTGAATACCGCAGCGATTAGAGAGTGCTGTGAATATAACGCTGCGAAAGTTTAAAAGCCATCAGGCGTTCCGCAGCCTCGGTCAACCCGTTTTGAAACCACCGTATATTGTGCAGGTCGCGAAAATATCACCCGATGCGCAGTGTGTCGCGCATGGCGAGCCTGGCCCGCCCGCTGCATTGTTGGAGGCATGTCTGAGCCCATTCGTGCAGAACGTACCCCGACGTCGAGCGTACATGCAGCATACAATGACCTCCCTGGCTGGCCGTGTGGGGTCATACGTATCCCTATGGACCGGGCCTGTATTCGTGTTTCATTTCGTCAATTTTGTTTACTGCATCAGAGGCTAATGTCATGTTTGCCTGGTGTATATCGGATGAGCCAGGGCCGCCCACGATGCGCGGTTCCCTTTCTGAGATTTCAACGCTCGCTCTATTCAAGCCTCCTCGAATGCAGACCCGCGTCATCTGCGCGCACTGAGTGCAGCCTGGAGACTTCGGGGACCTCGCCGAGCAGCAGTCTGCTTTTGTTGATACATTCACTTCTTTGATGAGCATCAGCTGTTTCTATATTGACAATGTGTATATAAATGTACCAGTTTAGCTACCTGCCATATTAGAACCATCCCACGCTGCCTCTGAGGCCACGCCATGAGGTAGATTTTCCTTCTCTGAATCCTGCCTATATTCTGCGCTGCTTGTGCTTTTTGTATTACCCGGCATTTGAAAACCTCTGAAAACCGTTGTTCTGTGAGCCGAAGACGTCATGGAGCTCGCTTTTACGAAGCCTGGTGGGAAGGCGCGATAAGCTCCAATTTCATATTGCTCTCTTTGTTGAGTCGGTATACTACTTCGAATAAGCTTTAGATCACAATGAGGGATGTGCCTCCTTGTCCTGGCATTGAATTCTAAATTGAAGAGATATCGTAAGGTGCCGTAAATGCAGCTGCGGTGAGCTAGCGCGCCAAGGTCCCCTCACTCAATGCTGCGATAAGAGAGCTGCCATTGATTAACAACAGGGATGGTATATAGGAATGTCGCGCAAAGTATCAGGACTTAAAAATTTGCGTGATTTCTTCACTTACATCCAGCCTGAGCAGGCGCCAGCCAAAACCAGAGAAGCCCCCTTTTTTTTCTCCCTTACTGCAAGAACGCTTTCGGTCATATCTGCAGTTGTAGCCCGGATTCGTCCCTACCCCCCAGCCTGTGTGTTTTGTTGTGAATAGAATTCTTGTCAAATACAAAAATGCTGCAGGCGCAGGAAGCAACACAAAGCATTTTCGAAGCAGCAGCGGGCGCCTTTCTTGCACCCGCATGCCCCATGCCAAGGAAAACGTTAATCTAAAATGACCCGCGCATTTTGTATGAACATTGGCTGGACTTTCGCTTTCATGCCCGAAGGCCGCGGCCCGTTTTATACGGAAGCGCGCTTAGGAATTGCGCGCGGGCGTACATTTAGGTTTTTTTTAACTGGCTGCGCGATTGATCTCCTTCATTCTTTTGCAAGCAACGACAAGGCCATTCTCAGACTGGGTGGGGTGGGAACCGCGTTGCTTCGTCAAAACACGGTTTTCTTCAATTAAAAACAGGCGAGCTCCGTGCTGCACATGGACGCCGTCAAAAACCGCCATTTCATCTACACTCCCGAACACGCTCATGGTGTAGATACGACCTAGGATTTAAAGGACGTGGCTGTAAAATCACATCTTGCGGTTGTTCCAAGGGCTCGGCAGTCTTTTGCAAAAAGCTTTGAAGGGCAGAAAATTCTTAAAGGATATTGGGGCATTAAAGGCTGGGAGAGACGAGTCCGTCATTTGACTTTGTCGAATATGAATGCCCCGTATTTGTCCCTTATTTTTTTTTCTTGTGTTGGTGACTAAACTATACTGCGCATGTCCCCCGAGTTTGTGAAACAGCCGCCACCACAACCCCTACCTGTTCCACAACACTCTGCACTGAAACTCACGCAACACCCAGCGGAATGTTTTACCGAGCTTTGGCAAACTGGCGAGGACAAGACGACGCTGCAGGTTTTCGCGAAAGGCGCTTGGTTTGATGAAAGGGGTCGGGATTCCAAAGGCCGCGACATTCGGCGCGGCGCGCCGTCGAGACTGGCATGTACATGCACCCGTACACCAAGGTGCCAGCTGGCCGCACGCGCACATACCCTGATACACCCGTGCACCAAGGTCAGCCTAGTCTTACGCGGAAGTGATACATGGCCCTGGTGGGAACTGCAATCACTAATCTCCCAATGGCCTCTGAATCGTTAAGTTTGCGCCAGCGACAGATCAGTATGTATACGCCGAATCCCGATAGCTATTCTTGAAAATGCCATTTTTAGATATGGCAACTCATTCATGTTTCTCTCCTTTAGCGGGTCATGACTCCGGTCAAGACTAGCCAGCATGTTTACTAACGTCCAGCTGCCTTAGAGCGAATGCTCCACCTCAATAAAGATGGCGCCGCAGACTTAACATTGGCGTCGAAAGCCGAGGAAATTGTGTGGAAGGTGCTCGTCATGGACCGCAAGTCGCAGGCAGTGATATCGTCGATTTTGCGGGTCAACGATCTTCTAAGATGCGGGGTCACCGTGCACACACTTATTTCGGCGCCGCGGGCGCCGTTGCCAGACGTGCCTGTGATATATTTTGTAGAGCCGACGGTGCAGAATGTGGCGCTGATCATCCAGGATTTGCAGGAGGAGAAGTACGAGGCCTTTTACGTGAACTTCACGCTGGCGATCCGGCGCGAGCTCTTGGAGGACTTTGCCAAAAAGGTCTCCTTGTGCGGGATGGGCCACAAAATTAAGCAGGTGTATGATCAGTACTTGGACTTCATCGTCACAGAGCCAAACTTATTCTCACTCGACTTGCCGCGGATTTTCACCAAGTTCAACGACCCAGCCACCAGCGAAGACGACATCAACGCTCTTGCTGATAAAATTGCCGATGGCTTGTTGGCCGGCTTGGTCACTATGGGCGCAGTGCCGATCATCCGGTGTCCCAAAAACGGACCCGCGGAACTCGTCGCGACCCAGTTAGACATGAAGTTGCGCGACCATGTGGCCAACTCTCGGGCCCTGGCGGCACAGCAGATCCTGCAGCGGCCCGTGTTGCTTCTCTTGGATCGAAACATTGACATTGCATCGATGTTCTCGCATTCGTGGATCTACCAGTGCATGGTGAGCGACGTGTTTGAGTTGCGCCGCAACACGATACGCGTTGCAAAGTACGCAGACAACTCGTCCAAGCCTCAGACCAAAAGCTACGATGTGGACCCTCGCGACTTCTTCTGGAACAAAAACTCGCAATTGCCATTCCCAGATGTGGTGGAGAACGCCGACATCGAGCTCAATCTGTACAAAAAAGACGCACAGGAGCTCACAGCACGTACCGGGATTTCATCGCTCAACGATATCGACCCAAACGCCAACAATGATACCACGCTCATTCAACAGGCAGTTGAAGCGTTGCCCGAATTGACGACCCGCAAGGTCACGTTGGACATGCACATGGACGTGCTTGCGTCGCTCTTGAAGGAGCTCGAGGCGCGATCTTTGGATAAGTTCTTCGAGGTCGAGCAGAACGCTGGTAACCCAAAGGTGCAGGCGGAGTTCCTTGATCTCTTGCGGGCGGACTCGCTCCGGGACAATTCTGCGGATAAGCTCCGCACTTTCTTGGTGTTGGCGTTGCTCACAGAATTGCCGGCAAAGTTCATCGCAGACTGCGAGCAGCTCTTTGCCGAGCGGTATCCAGAGATCGACATGAGCGCTTTCCGGTACATTGTTAAGTTCAAGCAGATCCTGAAGTTGTCGAAAACCATCACGCTTGCAGAGCAGCCGCACAACAACGGTCACACGCTTGCAGAGAACAACTCTGCCTTGTTCACGGGCCTTTCTCTGAAGCTATACGGACTTACTGAGGGCCGTATCTCCGAGGGCATAAGCTCTTTGGCCTCGGGACTTAAGAAGTTGTTGCCGGAAAAAAAGGCGCTCCCGATCACGAGCATCGTCGAGGCCGTGATGGAGCCGAGCAACGCTCTGACAAACTCCATGCAGATTACAGACGAGTACTTGTACTTGGACCCGAAGTCGCGTGGTGGGCATTCGAAACCGCCTAAAAGGCAGGCCTACGATAGCGCGGTGGTGTTTGTCGTGGGCGGAGGTAACTATTTGGAGTACCACAATTTGACCGAGTGGGCAGCGCAGCCAAATAAGGGCAAGAACGTGGTCTACGGGAGCACGGAGCTTGTGACTGCGCGGGAGTTCTTGACCGAGGTGTCCGCCTTGGGCAGAATAGAAACGTGATGTATAGTGGCTAATGAAAACAAACTGGATATATGGGTGACGTGTACCAAAAATCTTTATTCGTGAGAGAGAGAGAGAAAGAGAAAGAGAAAGCAGTTCTTATAAACGGGCGAGCAGGAGCGATTTGTCAATCAAAGGTACCCCTTGGTGCTCTCCAACACCTTCATCGAGCGGGCTGAGTCCAAGAACAACACCTCGCACTCCTCGATATCAGAGATAGTGATCTCGCTGCGGTTTGCCGTTTTGCTCAAGATCCCCGCCGGCGCCAACAACTGCAATGCGTACCGCAAAGAGCTGGCGACGCCGTGGTGGGACAAGCGGCCCAACGCCTCGGGCGTCACGAACAAGCCCTCCAACGTTGCACGCTTGGAGATGATAGTCCTGATCTCGTCCTGCGTGTAGGGCAACGTTTTCACAATCAAGAGCCGGTCGATCAAGTCCGGTGGGCACCCATGCGGGTACTTGGTGGCGTCATCGGTGCCCCTGATGGTCGTCATGCCCCTGTTGGAGGCCAAGACGACCACCGGCGCCATGGAACTTTCCAAGGCGCGGTTCAAGTAGGTGAAGATCTCGATGTCCAACATGTTGACCTCGTCAATGAACAACACGCCCGGGATCAATTCGGCCACGCCCTGGTCGATGTACTTGGACACGACCTTGTTGACCTCGGTGCGCAACTTGTCCGTGATCTCGGTCTTCTTCGGCTTCAACAACTGGCCCATCATCGAAAGCACGTCCTGCCCGCCCTGCGGGCGGGCGTTCGCCACGTCCAAGTCGTGCAACGTGACCTCCTGCACGATCTCCTTCTTTTTGTGCACCTCGCCCTTGGGCAAGGGCACGTACTCCTCGGCCTCCAAGTCGAACTCCGTGGCGTACGCGTCCGAGCGGCCCACGCGCTTCACGGCGCCGGTGTTGGCCTCGACGTAGATGACATCGCCAACCACGACGCGCTCCTTCTGGATGCTCTCGTAGATGCTGGGGTCCAAGCGCAAGGACTTGGTGCCCTTGGCGGTCTTCAAGCCCACAATGACGTGTGAAATAGTCTTGCCGTACCCGCCCAACGGGTTCTCCGCCTCCTCCGGCGTCAACTCAATGACCTCTCCTTCGTACACCTCCTTAGTTTCCTTGATGCGCAAGCCAATGGCCTTGCGGAAGTTTTCCATCAAAGCAGCCGTCTTTTTGACCTCTGCACTATACAACTCGCTGCCGACAATAGGGCAGAAGGGCACCTTCGGGCCCAACTCCTGCGAGATCGCAAGCGCCAACGCCGTCTTGCCGGTGCCCGGTGCGCCGGCCAACAAGATGGCCTTGCCGCTCATTTTCTTCGTCTTGATCAAGTCCACGATAATCCCGCATGCCTCGCGGGCCTCGCCCTGGCCCACAAACCCGCCGTCGATTTTCTTTGCGAGGCCATGCTCATCCAAGCCGAGGCCCTTGATGTGTGTGTGCGCGGCGGTGCGCGACTCCTTGCCTTGCGTGTCTTTGACTTCGTTGATTTGCACCATTTTCGTGGGGTGGAAAAGTAGCCATGCCGGTGGAGTTGTTTGGCGATGTCCGCTCGCGATGGGGATTGTATGCAGGTCGCGACTCGGGGCCTTGCTTGGGTCCGTGTGCTGTTTAGCAGAGCATTCCACGGTTAAAACTGGTCCGGGCTACATTTTTGGCGGTGCAGGAATGAGCAGGGTGGTGCTTGGGATTTTTTCGAGCCTGCTTCTGTGGTGTTCAGGCGCGTGTGCCTTGATTCGTATTGCATGGCCTCACTGCAGATGACTCCCAGTACTACAAGATCCACCGCCGCGAAGCAACCCGCAAGATGGCAATGGCATCAGACATTTTGCTTCGGTTTGTTTGTACAAACCCATGCAGGTCTTATGGCACTACTGAAAAATGGCATCCTAGAAGAAGCGTCTGAAACTGCCGGCGTGGTGCTTGCTCGTTTCGGTGGCATGTACACGAAATCAATGGCCTGTGTTGGTACCCGTATACCTCGCTCTATTCTAGAGATTGTTTACCTCGACCTCTTTGTATGTTCCACTTCATCTGTGTAGACGGAAGAGCCCACGCCCCTTGAAATCTTTTCTTGACATCATTGATCATTCGTGGTTTGTGAGGCTAGAATATTGCTTTACAAACAGCGAGTGGTTTATTTTGTCGAAGAACAAAAATAAAAAAAAAACACCACGTTTTGTTTCAGTGCAGCAAATTACAGATACTCTAAGACTTCTGCGATCGGCCACTAGAAACGATGGTCTTATTCTGGTTTATGTTGTCTTTGCTACTGCTTTCCAATATGCGAAAATCACTTTGCTGCTTCGATTCATACGTAAACAGAAAGAGAGAAATACCCTTCTGGCATGCTGTTCCACCTGGTTTGAGTCGTTGTTGCTCGGCGGAAGGCAAAATTAATAGAAACGCAAATTTCGGACATGTGTAGCAAAACCCTTGTTTCCCAGACGTCAGAAGCTGGGTCACTGCATCATTCATACAATTCTCTTCCATGCAATGCATGAGAATGAAGCAATGGTTCATTCCGTCAGCTTTTGCCCATCGAACACAAACGCCTCAAGTGCTGTCTTTCCATCCATCCCTCTCCACGAGTGCAAATTAAAGTCTGAGTTGCACTTAGCACTTTGAAGCTGCAGGTGTTGATGTAAATTGCAACTGCAAATAAAACCACAGGTATGAATGAGCTTCGGGGTCCTCATCATTTTGTAGGTTGTCAAATATGAGGCACTGGGAAAAGTTCCCATGTCAGAAATTTAGACTACTTCTATCTCATCCATCTTCATAGCCAACCAAGCTGTCTATTTTTCCTTGCTTCTGTTTTTTTGGACAGAATGACTATGCATTCGCTCACATTGATGAAGCCCGAACTTGCTGTCTTTATGCCTTTCATTTATGTGGTGTCCTTCCTATCACTGTACAACATTTTATGAGGGAATGTCATTTAGCCTTTCAGTTCGCAATCTTTTCAACCGCGTCCAATGCTCGAGAAATACAAAGTTCTCTTTGTCGATACAAATATGTCTCGAAAGGGAAATATATCATCTTCTATTTGCACACAGCAATATGCTAGCTTTGGAAATCTTGAACAGGTATTATTCATACCGCTGGATGGAAATAGCTTGTTCACTCCGACAAAGACCACTTTATGCGACCACAAAGATGTTGAAATCAGTTCACATATTGTTGTGAATAACCCAGATTAGCACAGTAGATGATGAGCCTTTATCAAATGTGTTCACCTCTGCTCACTCGCGGTCCGTCTTCAAAGCCCATGTCTGAAGCAGAAAATCGCTCAATTTTCCACACAAGTGCGGTCATACCATACAGTTTCTTCGCCCTGTTCTAATTCCGAGTGAGAGTTGACAGCTGGGATGATTGTTTCTGCTTAATTAAGACTATTTTTGAGATCTGTAAGTAGATAGACTTTATCTTTCAAGTCCATTTGTGATTCTTCACTTTCTGAATTGGAAAATAGGGGCAGATATGACCTTCGGCCGGCTCGAAATCTAGCGTGCGAATGTTGAGGAGTTCGCTCTCAAGGCTTTGCAAACGAAGTGTATACTAGAAACAGGCTCTTAAGGGTCTTGGATACAAAAATATTGAATACTTGTAATCTCGCGAAGTTGTAATTATACGACGCTCGTATTACTCTACCAAAGATCTGCTCGGTTCAATCGACGGCTCGGATACGAGTAAATAGAGATCGCATCTCCTTTATGTTTTCGACTTACATTGACACCGCAGCCAAAAAAATCATTTCAAGAAAGCCAAGAAACTTCTTTCACTCTCCAAAATAAATCAAAATCAAAATCATAAAGAGCGATTTCGTTCTATATCATGAAACCTCAAAGTAATTTCGCACCTTCATATAAAAGTGGTACATGTGATAATGACTGCTTCTTGTCTACTGACCTATTTGAAAAAAAGCTTTTGGACGGAGGTCAACTACTGAACAATAAGAAGGATTGAAACTTGAGTCAACGATTTATCAATTTCTGGTAGTCTAACATTCTTGATTCTCCCCCTCCCCCCCCCCCCCCCCCCCCCCGGAACATGAGGGATGAGATACAGTGTTGGCTCCTAGCATTTTTTGCAAAATACAATTTTTCCAATTGAGCTACTCACAAAGGGAAGGGTTTCCATTTTGGATTGAAAAAATCAATCTTCGGACTTAAGTATACTTGTATCAGGAAAATTAATCAGCGCATGCATACAATTGCGGAAGGTACGACATTTTTCTCAACTGTTTTGCATGTCGTGCAGATAGTTGTTGGAGAGTATCGCATCCGACTAATTTTAAGCCCGTCAGCTATGCCGAGGTCTAGGCTCACTGAATGCGTTTCAAAGAGCGCATCCTTTCAGGGATTGAGATTATGAACCAAGGAAGCCTTTAAAAAGTCACGCCACTTTGTGCGAATATTTCTATGCATTCTTGTCGGAGTATATAACATTAGAGTGTCTGATTAAAATAAGCAATTCTTATCTTTGAAAGGGATTCTTATCAATAAAGTAATAGATTGAGAGGCGAGTCAATTGAATTCACGAGCGCTTTGTAAGCTAAAAATTTGTTCAGAGTGTACTGAGGCTTTCAAAAGGTATAAAAAAGATGTTTTGCTATATGCTGGTTGTTTTTATGCGGAAAATGCTGTCTTGCACGTTCTTTTTTTTAGATACACACTTTTCTCCGCCTAGTGATAATCCCAATACAGGTTGTACGTCGTAGATGATCCCAAAGAATTAGTCCGCATTTTCTATATTATAATTTTTTTTTGGTTAAAGGTGTCCATTAATCTTTCGAGATTTGCCCTCGTACCTTCAAATACTAGGCTTCCATATATTTTACACAGATTAGTTAATCTTCATCCACCTCCGCCTCCTCCGCGGGCTCTTTTGGCTCCTGTGATTCCGACCATTGCGTGACGTCGTCAATGTAACTCAAAATGGTTGCCACGGATGTGCTGTCTTTTGAGCAGTCTAGAGGCAAGAACTGAACCATCCCAAAATCGTCGACAAGATTGGCGATGGCTTTGTTAAGTCTGGTATATTTCGGATTCAATTGATTGTCGGGGTCGTGCTCGAGCACCAAAGGGTCGGGATTCAAAAATCTCTTGAGCTGTTTCTTCGAGACATCTGATTTTATGAGATCAGTTTTGGAAAGAATGTTGATATGCGGCAATTCCAATAAAATCATGGCTGACATGGCACTCAATGCACCACTGAAAAATTTGGAGCGATCAATGACAAACGGTGCTTCCAATAAATATGTGGCACAAAGACTAAAATTGAGAGAGGACTGGAGATGACGTACTATGGTAGGTAAGACTGGAACGTGAGTGTAAAGCTCGATTTGGCCAGGACAGTCAAAGATCAAATATTCATCGTTATAGTCCCCAATCTCCTCGTCCAACCAGTCTAGATTGTTCAAGAGATATTCGAAACAAAAAATAAGCGCTCCGTTTGGCCCGAGGTCCATTTCATCCATTACATCCTCCACAGAGATCAAGTCTTTGATGTCCACGGTAAACTCAAACTCGGTTGCCTCAGCGGCGGGATCCAAGTTGATGATATGTGCGCGGCGGCCGATAGACTGCATGTGTGAAATGATGGAGTTGCAAAATGTAGATTTGCCCGCTCCAGCGGGCCCAAGAACCAATACACCCACGCGTGACATTCCTGGTGATAATGAGTAAGCACGTTGATGCGGCAACCGCGCAATCACTAGTGCTTAGCGCGATTTGATGAGGCGTGCGCGGTCCAAAACATGCATATCACGTGCGACACCAGCAGGCATCGTAGTCATTCTCCATTTGGATAAGAGCGTCAATGTTGTGTTTTCTGAGAATATCCTCGCATTGCATTTTCAAATTGGCGGTGCTCTCGCCTCTGTAGACTTGTATGTGGATAAATCCTCCTAATCTCTTGTCGTTCACCCAAAAGCGTGGCGTGGTGAAAGACTTTATGCCCTTCACTGTGGTGAGGTCATTTAAAGCATTTCGGACTATGTTTTCCTTCTTGCTATCTAAGCTAAGCAAGAGCGTAGATGCCGTGGACTTCATGAGGGGAATAGCAGTCATGAATATGAGCACGGCAATGATGATTGAGGCAACGGGGTCAAAGCCTTGCCAGTGGAAGGTCTTCGTGAGAATGGTGGAAATCACCACCCCCACGGACCCCAACGTGTCGGCCAAAATGTGAAGAAATATTCCTCTCATGTTATCGTTCATTTCGTCCGAGTCCTCGCAGTTTTCTGAGGAATTCTCGTGGGACATGCTGTTACTAGAGATTTGTGCATCCCCATGACTATGTGCATGCCCGTGGGAATGCCCGTGTGAATGCCCGTGTGAATGCCCGTGTGAATGCCCGTGGGAGTGTGAGTGCCCGTGGTTGAATGCAAAAATACCCACGATGTTCACCAAAAGCCCCAAAATCGACACTACAATCAACTCCGTAGTCTGCTGGAGCTCTACCGGGTGAAGCAAGCGGCCGAGCGCCTCGAAGATAATGCTGCCACTGATTCCCACGAGAAGCGTGCCGTTGGCAAAGCCGGCCAAGTTTTCGAAGTTTTTGAGGCCATATGGATACTTGCTGTTGCTGTTCACTGGATTCTTCAGAAAAATGCCTGCAATGAGCCCCAACGCGAGCGACGCGCAGTCAAGTGCCATGTGCAAAGAGTCTGACAAGAGCCCAAGCGACTTCAGGCGGAATGAATACACGAGCTGCACGAACATGAATGCGGTGTTGAGCATGAGGAAGTGGAAGATCGCGCGCGTGTCGGAATGAGCCAAGATCTCCGACAAAACACGCGGCTGCTGCGAGCCATTTTCCGCGTCTGCTGCTGCAGCGGCGGCGGCTGAGGGTTTCCGGCGGTCAACCTTTATTATGCATGGGAGCACAACGCACACGGCGGCGTCCGCGGCTGAAAACGGGTGTGCGGACAAGACGAAGCATTCCAAGCAGTAGGCAAACGCAGCGAGCACGATGATGTTTAGCCTAGACTGCACGTGGTTGTGCCAAGCCAGGAACAAGAGGAGCGAAGATGTGGCGGCGGTGATGGCCAAAAACGGCACGTCCACAGAATCGGCAACCACAAGCGCGGTGAGCAACGCTGCACCGAACACGCACACCGCGGTCAACGGGGGCGTTTTGCTTGCGTTTCTGCGCAGCCCCCAGGCGCCATTGACGAGCCAAAAGGATCCGCACAACGCCGCGTAGCCCGCCGCCGCCTGTGCCATGCTTGCAGCGGAGACCTGGGCCGCTGCGTGCATGTCGTACACGAACAGCACGGGCGTGCACACATTCCAGGGGCTGGCGAAGAGGCAAAAGTACAAAACAGACGCCCGCGCCGGGAGAAGCGCCAGCAGGGCGATGTAGAAGAGCCACACCCCTGCGCCCAGGCGCACATTCACGCGTCCCACGGCCGGCTCCGCAAGCCGGAACCGCGCCAGCAACGCGCCGGCGCCGAGGACCAAACACGTCTGTAGCAGCAGCATGGCCGCGCGCGCCACAAACACGTAGTTGCCGGCCACCCCGGGCTTTAGGGAGAGCGACGATGCCACCACCATGAGCGGCAACGACACCAACACGGGCAACGACGCAAGGAGCAGCGGGCCGCGGCTCAAGGCGCCCACACACGCGCCGGTGGTGCCAAGGCGCACCTGTGGCTCATGGGCACGGGCGCCGGTGTGGGCCCGCTCCTGGTGAGGTTCAAAGTGAGGGTCCAGAATAAACGGATTGCGAATAGATGCGACCGAGGGAATCAGCAGTAGCTTTGGCTGGAACGGCTGCTTCGGAAGACCCAGAGGCCCCGGCGGCACTTGCGTGTGTGCCATATTTTTTGTGATGGTGTGTGATGTGAGAAGGACTTAGAAAAAAAAAAGGACTGGCGTATAGGCCTATGCCAGGTATGGATGTACAAGAGGTGAGTGCCAAACTGCGACCCGCTTACTCGCACCGCGTTTCCGCGCGGCCATGGAGCGGGCCTGGTGATGGTGGTTATTAGCCGCGTTTATTAATCGAGAAACCTTGCAAACAAAAAAAAAAGAAAAATGGACTAGAGAGGAAGCTGAAAACCGCTTTGAGACTCGTGGCGGCGTCCGTGAGAACCATGGATTTGCGTTTGAAGAATCTTCAAAGCTTGGCCACCTGGCAGTGTCGGAGGAGATTTTTGCGTGCGACTAAGCCCTGGAGCCATGGCGGGAGAGCAGTTTGAAGTGACCAATCACATGGGCCTTTTGTGGGTGGGATATACCCAAGGATATGCATGTTTGGTTTGCTTGTGTCGGGGCCCCGCCAAGGCCTTTCGGCTCCTCGATAGCAACAACCTCGGGCTTATTGTTGCTGAGACACTGGTATTCAACAAGCAAGGGAGTGGTGAATGCCAGGCTAGGTTCGACTTGAGAAGTTTTGACCCCACAGTGCCGTGTCGAAACGAAAACCACAGCGTTGTGGCTCACTGCGTCTTTGCTAGCGTCAAAGCGCAAATTCGCCCGAGGTCCCAGCCACAATAACTATTATCGTCCTGGGGTTTTTGTCAAGCTGAAACACTGTTGAGTATAGAGTCGTGTCGGCTAATTTCAGCACTGGAACTGCCTCGCTCAATATCCTGCTTTCAAGACCTTGTGATGAAACAGTGTCTATATTGGCTGTGAGACCAGCACTCGCCCGATTGAGGTTTTGCTTGAGATGGTCTCACGTAGTATGCTTTGAATGTTCACTTTGTTTTCACGCGTGGCGCGGCCCTAGTTGATGTTCCAAGATTCAAAAGTCGGAGAGGATGTTGTCAGCAAGCTCGCTTGCATACTCAAATTGAGCTCAAAGAGACTGGGATGAATATATGAAATGAAGGGCGGGCTTGGTCATAAGCAATGCGCCTGGTGTTTCTCGGGGCCACAAGAGTAATACAGAACAAACTGCAGCCGAAGCAAGAACCGGGACTTTTAATCAATAAAGTCGGCTCTAATGGTGATTTCTATGTGCAAAATATGACAGAAAATATCTTTTGATAGATGTTTGAATAAGTTCCATATATGCAAGGCTTTGATGTCAGGAATGTAGCTGAACGCAAAACAATTACAGAGTATTTGGAGGAGTAAATGAGCCGACATCAAGACAAATAGGATACAGCGCCACTCTTTGCACATTGAAGCCTAAATATGGTTCAGGCGCGATCAACGGGTTGTTTCTGGGGCTTCCAGCCACCAACTGCAGTGCCCCTGATCGTAATGTCTAGACATTCGATGGCTTGGTGATCGAAGAGGATACCAAAGACGAAGAAGTTTCGTGAAAGTCAAAAGAAGTCTTGTTTGAATGATTGGCATTGAAGTGAGCCTTTGCGGGCATGGGCTACTGTGCGGGACAATATTTTGATTTCCAACTTCTCGGTATATCTATATCAGGAATGGGAGCCATGTGAACCCAAATGACATGTTAGATAAGAACAAGTAGCAGGCCATGCGAACATCGCAAATGAGGATGTTTGAGAAGACAAATCGATATGGGGGCTAAGCACATTTTGTTTTGGCTCAAACACATTTTTGGAAGCTTCTGGCACCATAAAGGCTGATTGTGGGTGCTGGACACTATCAAATTACAAAACAGCTGGGCTTCCGCGTGATTCTGACTTGGGCAGTTCAGAAAGGAATAGATTGTAATGCTGGCAACATAGTGTTGCAGGCATCGGGAAGTTTACAGAGAGATGCGGTGTTTATGAACAAAAGCGTTTAGTTTCAACAGCCAGACCTTGGGCAGGCAGCACTGTCGGGTTTATGTGGGCAAAAAAAGGTTTTAGGCCTCGAGCCTGCGAGTGAAGAGCCGACAGAACAGCCCGGTTCTGAGGAGGAAAGCCTGGTATTTGCACTGAGCCGCTGGAAAAGCTTGCTGACAGCTTCCAGCTTGCTCGGCGTCGCTGACGAGGAGCAAATGGGCGCTACGGTCGAAAACCTAAGGCCGCGGTGGCACACGCCTTCCATCTCATTTGCAGATATTGCGGCGCAACCACACGCAGGCAAGTTGTTCGATACCCTTGCGGTTGGCATGAGCATGTTTGGGAGGAGAAAAAAACACACTTGCCCCGAGGCCGTTTTCCAAGGGAAGCGGCAGCCGACGGCCATGGCGAAGTTCGAGGCAGAGGTGCCAAGCGAAGCGGCAGCCGAGGCGTATGCGGTTCCCGTTGAGAGATGCCATCATTTGGGGCGAGTGCTGACAGCAGTTACGAGATTAAGGCCGGAAAAAAAAGAATTACAAGAGAGAGACCAATATCAAGAGTCTACTTTGGCAGAGATCTATTGTGCGTGCGCACTTAGTGGCCATGGGCCCAACCGGGCGGATCAAGGTCGCGAGGCTCGATGATGGTGCGTGGAGAAGCCCAGCCGACGAGCTCGATACAAGACACGGCCAGCGACTCTACGGCGTGATGTGAAGGTGAAAAATGAACAAGGAACAAGGAATATGAATTAGAAAACAAAAAAAAAGTAATAAAAAAAAAAAAAAATTAATAAAAGTACCAAAAGTACCAAAAGAAACAAAAGTACCAAAAGTACCAAGAGTAACAAAAGTAACAAAAAAAAGGATAAAGCGAAATTTGTTTGCGACAGCAACGACAAGAACGTAGTGTGCTTCTGAGGCACTTGCAGGGCCCGTCGAGTGCGCAGGGCCTAGCGCGGGTGCGAGGCCCCAGGCCCGCGCCATGATGCCAGAACCCATGGGCCTAGCAGGTCCAGCGAAAATTCGCCTTATTCCCGCGTATTTCCTTCAAAGAGCCGTCAATCAGCCACACGTGGAATTGCCGAGCTCGTAGTATACCATGCAGCAATGAAGAACCAAAAAAGAAAAAAAAAAGAAAGAAAGAAAAGAAAAAAAAAAAAAGCATGTACACGCAAAACGGGCACATCCAAACAAAACAAAGGCGATGCGCAAGCGCAGGCGGCCCCGGACCAGGGCCGTGGTTCCCGCACACCGGTGGCGCGAAAACCCACCGCCAACTAGCCAACTCCAACCCGCCAACCCACCAACCCTTTGACGAGTCTTCAGCACGCCCCCTCTTTTCCGGCCCCAGACACACTCCGGTACACATACACACACACGCACACACACACAGCATGGCAACCTTGGAATCGATGGACCAGGACACGCTCCTCGACCAGGAGATCGCGGCGGCAAGCACCCAGGATATCATCAACCGCACCAAGCTCCTCCACAACGACATCCAGGTGATGTTCTCAGAGTCGCAGCGGCTCACGCACGAGAAGTCCGTGATGACGGAGCGCATCAAGGACAACCAGGACAAGATCAACAACAACAAGCAGTTGCCGTACTTGGTGGGCAACGTGGTGGAGATCTTGACCATTGACGCAGAGAAAGAGGCACTCGAGCAGGGCGCCAACGTGGACGTGGACGCCGCGCGGCTGGGCCAGCTGGCGGTGATCAAGACGCTGACGCGGCAGACGATCTTCTTGCCGCTCGTCGGCTTGGTGGCGCCAGAGGCGTTGCGCCCGAACGACTTGATCGGCGTCAACAAGGACTCGTACCTCATCTTGGACACGTTGCCGTCCGAGTACGACCTGCGCGTCAAGGCGATGGAGGTCGACGAGAAGCCCACGGAGGACTACTCGGACATTGGTGGCCTCGATAAGCAGATCGAGGAGTTGATCGAGGCCGTCGTGTTGCCAATGAAGCAGGCGGACAAGTTCAAGGCGCTTGGCGTCAAGCCGCCCAAGGGCGCCCTCATGTACGGGCCCCCAGGCACGGGCAAGACGCTTCTCGCGCGCGCGTGCGCCGCTCAGCTGGGCGCCACGTTCTTGAAGTTGGCGGCGCCGCAGTTGGTGCAGATGTTCATCGGCGACGGCGCCAAGTTGGTGCGCGACGCGTTCGCGTTGGCAAAGGAAAAGGCGCCCACCATCATCTTCATCGACGAGTTGGACGCCATCGGCACCAAGCGGTTCGACTCCGACAAAAGCGGCGACCGCGAGGTGCAGCGCACGATGTTGGAGCTCTTGAACCAGCTCGACGGCTTTGGCTCCGACGACCGCGTCAAGGTGTTGGCCGCGACAAACCGTGTGGACACCTTAGACCCGGCGTTGTTGCGCTCGGGGCGCTTGGACCGCAAGATCGAGTTCCCATTGCCCTCCGAGGAGGCCCGCGAGTCCGTGTTGAAGATCCACGCGCGCAAGTTGAACTGCGACAGCTCCTCCGTCAACTGGCGCGAGTTGGCCCGCTCCACTGACGAGTTCAACGGGGCCCAGTTGAAGGCAGTCACCGTCGAGGCGGGTATGATTGCCTTGCGGAACGGAAAGCTGGTGATCCGCCACGAGGACTTCGTCGACGCCATTGGCGAGGTGCAGGCCCGCAAGTCCAAGTCGGTCAATTTCTACGCGTAGCCCCTGTATAGATAATGGAGATCCAAGATCGGCGCTACTGCTACACTTTTGCTCCTCGATTTTGTTGATTGTATGGGCCTATACGCGGGTGGCGCCTCACTTCTGCGCTTTCTTCAACTCCTCACGCAACTTCTGCGTAAACTCGTCGTTGGAATCGTCGTCGTTCCAGTCTTCTTCCCAGAGACTTGCCGCGTTGAGTTGCGAGTTGGGTTCGCTGGTCCACTGGGCATCCTCGGGGAAATCCTCAAACTCATCGTCCTCCTCTAGCGTCTTGATGATCTTCTCTTGTTCTGGGTCCGCCATTTTGAAATCTGCTCAAAATATGAGTTATCTGTCTATAGGAGAGATTCGAAAAATCGATGTCGTGATACAAAACGTGGACGTGAAGGCTGACTGAGTGTTGGGCTGTTGGCACCACGGTGCTTGTGGAGGTGGTGAGGTGCGCACGTGACGTAGATGAGGCATATGCAGTTTCTACAACGGCAGTGGCAACGGTCTTTTGCAAGGCTACCTCCAACTTAAAACACCATTTTTTTTTGCAATTGCTTCGGACTTGAAGCGAACCGTGCATTAGCCTAATCTTCCCCCCCCCCTTTCCCCCATAGGAGCTACTATGAAGTTCTCCTAAGACTCAGGGCGACAACTTATTTTGCAGTTCAAAACACGCCTATATCGTAGTTGTATGCTCCACGAGTGGGGTGTACAATGTGCCAGGGCGACTTGGCACTCCCGCATCGTACAAAGTCAGCTAAATGAAACAAATTTTGAACTGAGCACAGTGCTGTTTGATGTTTGGTGAAGTGACGTCGTTGATGAAAACATCCCCTATATTTGGCCCGACTTTCTTTGTTTCAGGCTTGGGGGTATTACTAGTATTTTCCTCCCGTATAGAAAGTCATGGTGTTGTGTAACACCGTTGCATTCACTAGTCTCGAAAAAGACTTGTGTTATTTTGTCCATTTCCCTATGGGAACCATCACCTTTCAAGTATCTTAGTTATAACACTAATCTGTAGGGTTTGAAATTTGCACAAGCCATGCGCTCTCTAGCAAAGTCGCCGATTTTATCGACAACGGGAAACATATGCCAGCAACCAGCGATTTCAGGCCAAATCTTCGAAACAAACAAAAGCTGACTTCAGTGATCTACATAACAATAGAATTCTCGCTACCTCACCAGCTCTGCGAAGCCAGCCGCAATGAAACCTGGATTCACATTCTTTCTCTATGTTTGATACGACGGAAACATAAATCGATGTAAGCCGTATGCCAATGGGATTATATCACATACCAGGGCAGGATATGATGGTCGATACCGAAAAGACCCAGACTCGAGCATTACAAGTTCCAGAAAAAAAACTCAATCATCATATCTGTATAGCTGGAACCTAGAGGTTGGGCCCCACGTCTTCTCCATGCTTGTCATAGGATTGAAATGCTCCACAGAGTATGGATTTCTACTCTTCCAGAAAACATGATGTGTGCCGCTAGCACAGACCACTCAAGGACCCGTGTGCTTTCTGAAACAGTGGGCGACCACCTGGAGAAGAATCCCAGGCCGTTCTGATCAGCTTGTCTTTAGATGAGGTTGCATGTGACATGCCGTCACAGGCAACACCCGACAGTTTTGCCCATTTATTACCGCTTTCACCCTCACGCCTAATTCATCATCTATTCCGAGCCACTCTATGTACAATTCACCAGTAAACGTTCAAGCTTCTACTGCCTTCAACTCCGCGTACCCAACAGGCACGGGAGCCAACGAGCCGTCCTGGTGCGACGCCTTGAAAAACGAGTAGTTCAACACCACGTCGTCGATGTTCCGCATGGCCGAGTCTTTGGCAAAGTCAGGGTCAATGAAGAAAAAGACAGGCATGTCGACTTCCTCTCCCGCTGCCAATCTCTGCTCCTCGAAACAGAAGCACTGGATCTTGTTGAAGTATTGGGCCACGTGATCGGGACTCACCGAGTAAGTGGCCATCCCTACAATGTCCTCCTTCGATAGGTTCTTTGCTCTGTAGAAGACCAAGGCAGTTTCACCAGGCACTATGTACACTTCCTTCTGAAGTGGCGTGAACTTCCATGGGAGAATGCCAGAGGCCTGGCATGTGAAGCTGATCCGGATTCTCTTATTTGTTTCAACGGGTATCACCTTGTCGGGTGTGAAAAGACGAGTGTCGGTGATCGGGTTGCCTCCCCATCCGGTCCGCTTACATAGATACCTATAGAACGGCACTGCGACGCACGAAAGACCGGCGAAAAGCATAATCACAGACCCGGAGTAGTACGCAGCACTGCGGTTGCGGAACTTCATTTTTTCCAGCTGCTCCCACTGTACTCGATGGAGGTGGTCCTGAGCTGCCTTCTTGCCCACCGAATCCTGGCGCAACGGGCCGCTGGTGCCGAAGTTTTTGGTGCTTCTGTACCGCAAGTCATGTTTTAAAGTGACCGTGTTGTTTCTTATTAGCCTCAAGAATCCAAGCATGTTTGTCGGGGCGTGGGCGGAAAAAGCAATAAGAGTATGGCGTGGCGCAGATTCGACCGTGGGCCTCCGGCAGGATACGATGGGTGTGGTGCGACATTTATAGGACATCGCCTATTTGATGAACCGCGCCGGCACAGTCTCACGAGATTCACTAGGAGGGTACCGCTTTTTGAAAGGTATTAATTGTATGACTAGATTATCTAAAAATTGGACACGTTTTCAGAAAAGAAGCTCCTGGAGCCTTTCGTTGGTGTACTGGTCGTTCATTGCCATCATGTCATTGAAGGCCTCGGCTCCTGCCTCCTCTCTCACTTCAAGCACCTTCTCCTTGACAAATGCCCTTAGGTTTACTGTGTACACGGGATCTCTTCTGTCAAGCAAGCCCAGGTATCTGATTTTCTCGCCGTGAGGCAAGATGTCCACATCTACATACGCGTAGTTGTCGACCTCGCTGTAGATATAGTCCCCCTCGTAAGCCTGGCTATTTCCAGACACCTCTTCCTTCACTTCCTCCAAGTACAAAAAACATTTGCGAAGCGTGTCCCCGAGATGCTTGGCGAAATCATGCAAATCCTTGGGTGCTGCAAACGCTAGAAGCGCCACAAGGGCCAAGAGATTAACTTTCTTGTTGCGCGGATTCCCGTTATTTTTGTAGTAGGAGACCCAAACATCCATGAGCTTGGTGGCGTCGAGGGCCAAGTGGCTACAGATTTGGAAAAATGCTGCCGGCGATTTCCAGGCCAACCTCGAGACCACAACCAATATCTTGTTCGCAAGCACAATGCTATGGTTCTCGTCAAGCACGTAGTTCACCATGCTATTCATCAAACCGCTGCTGACGAGGCCATTTATGAATTGCTCGTCTTCGCTCTGCAGAAGGAACAAGATGTCCATCGTCGAGATAAAGGCATCGAATGCATCGTCGCGCATGGTGGAGATGTACCCCGAAAGCACGCGGAAGATCTCAACACCGTACTCGGAGTCAAAGATTTGTGGGACTAAGAGGGCGTACGATCTGGCAATCGACATGATAGTGGTCAAAATCTCTGTTGAATCGACGAGGGCAGGGTGCACGAGACTGAAGAACTCAATTAAATCACTCTTGATTTCCGTCCCCACGGGATAGTATTGGAGAATTGCCAACCATAGCTCAAAGCCATCCTCAGAAAGGAGAGGGTAGTATTCAGATGACTGTGTACAGCAGCTCTTGATCAACGGAACGGTGATAAAGTGCGTCTCCGTAGAGTTCTGATTTAATGCAATAACCAAGTTCCTCATAACTCGGAGCAAAGACGTCTTGAGAATAGACTCGTCGTTGCTTTCCGATTCAGAGATCTGCCAGTACCCAGGCACGATCTGCAATATACTGATGAGCGTTGGCTGGTCGACCAACGGGTTGCATCTTTCCAACAATGCAGCGAGTGTATCTAAAATGTATAGCTTTGACTCGGTGAACGAAAGCTCGCTCAACATTGCAATCAACAGTGAGACAAAGTCCTTGAGATACGGCTGGAAGTCTTGCTTGACAAAGTCCCAGTCGTTGATTACAGTGCGCAAGCTCTGCGCCGCGGTGAGCTTGACTACCTTGTCGTTGATTTTGTTGTTTGTGTCCATGAAGCTGAGCAAAAGCTTATAGATGTCCACACGGCTCTGCCTGGAGCAGTTGACAACGACCCAAGTGCTGATGATTAAACACACTCTGCGTTTGATAATCTTGTTTTCGATGTGGTCGTTCCGCAAACCCTCTGGCACAAACACCTGCGTGAGCAACTGATCAAAACTGACCTTGTCCGCGATGGAGTCGGCAGATAGTTGGAACGTGCAGAGAGTGGAGTCCTTGATCAAGATGTTTTCCAAGTTCTCATTCTCGGCCAACCCATTGGAAATTTTGCTCAAGATGTAGCCCGAGAGGTCGTCTTTGAAGTACTTGATGAGGTCTTGGTAGAAGTTCTCTGCACAGGGCCGCACCTGGAACTCCCAGCTGGAGCTAAGCTCCTCGTTGGTCCACTCCTCGGGCTCTAGGAGCCAGGAGTCCAAGTCTGCTGGCTTGAGGCGCAAATACCAGTTGATGATCAAGTCGCAGAGCTCGACAATCACCTGCGGCGTGAAAAGCTGGGTCTTCAAGAGCGCAATCGCGTGGTTGACCTCCTCCTTATCGTTGCGCTGCTTGAGCGTGACCGCGCCCTGCTTGTACACGTACGCCACCATTTTCTTTAATATCAAAAAGCCCTTGAGCGCCAACGCAGCCCAAAAGTCGTTTTCCTCTGAGCTCGTGTAGATGGCCTCGGCCTTATTTTGAAGCAACGACATGAACGTCGACACGATTTCCTGCGCACATGGCATGAGAACAAAGCCCGTCGGGTTGCTGTTGATGAGATTCACGTAGAGCTTGCTGTACAGCTTGACGAACTTCTCAAGGAGGTCCGAGGCGTACTTCTCGTGCTCCACTACCAAACTCTGCAAATGGCCGATGGAGACCTTGAGAAACTCCGCAATGTCCTGGTTCTTGTGGGGCTGTTCGAAGCCCTCTGGAATCACACGCCGGAGCACCTTCAAGCACATGTAGCAGACCTCCATCGCGCTCAAGTCCAGCGAGGACGTCCACAAGTGGAAAAGCTTCAAGTACAGCTTCACCAAGACAGGCAAAAGAAGAGGCGCCTTGCTCTGGAACGCGTGGCGGGCGCGGCCAATGCGCACCATCGCCACGGCCTTGACGACCTGGTTGAGAACCACCAAGAGGTTGTTGCACGCAACCATGTTGCTGCTCGAAAACACGCACGTCTCGAGCGTCTTGCTCACGTGGTCAAACAAGTCGGGCCATTCCGACGGGAAGTCAAAGCGCACGATCCGCGCCACCGCATGCGCGTTCTGGATCGCCAACTGCGAGTTCTGCTCGTCGAGAAGATCAAACACCCGGCTGCGGATCTGCGCCTTCTCGTCCTTGCTGATGGCGTTTGTGCGCGAGGTCCGCCAGTATTTCTCCACGCCGTTCTTGAAGCATATGACCGCAAGCCACCGGATCCGGAGGGGAAGCTCGGTCTTGAGGTATATTTCCTGCAAAAGATAGTGGAACCCACGCTCGGCCTCCCAGGACTTGAGCTGCTGCTCGGCCTGCTGCTGCAGGTCGCCCCGCCCGGGCTGCTCGGCCGCATTGAGCGCCTCCAAGAGCGCCGTGAGCGTAACTGCCATGTTCACGAGTCGGTTTTGGTGTGTGGAATCACGTGCTGGCAAAGGACACAAGGCCTTATACGGGCGAGCTCATGGATTTGGGGCCTGACCGATGACCCGCGCGTGTCGCGGTTCATGCATATGGGCTCGCGGCCGGGCGACAGTTTCATACGGTGGAGAACTCAAATGGCAGGTCGGGTTTGGCCACGGGCCTGTTTTTGACCGCAGGCCCGGGGATGTGTGTGTCTTTTTTTTTTTTTGCTCTTTTTATGCTCTTGCTCTTGTTCTTCTTTGTTTGGCTATTTCCCTCTGGACCACCGGTTTCTCTATCTCGCGCCTTTAGGCAGTGGCCCAGGGTCTGAGCTGCGGTTGAGCGCTGCTGCTTACGTTCCGTATGCTATATGAAGGCGCCCGTATCGCAGTTTGCGGGTGGCATCAAGGCAAGCGAGAATAGGCAAGGATACATTGCACGGGTCGGGTTTCTGCGTGGGCTGAGCCCGAAGCCCTTACCATCTCTTCGTCTCATCGCCCTCCTTCCACTCCTTCTCCGTATAACCAAGCTCCTCCTTGACTCTTTGCACGACGCATGCGTCGCCTATATTCTTCCCGATATTGTCGCTGATCTTGATCGACGGGTTTCCTGCTGCCGAGGCCATTTTGATCACGATATTAAGCGGCTGCGACTTGCCCCCGCGCATGCTCTCGAAATCGTTGCTGAAGAACGTGCCGATCCCGAAGCTCACCTTGAGCCCATCTCCATCAGCGCACCTCTTGTACCTGAGACACTTGTCGATGTTTAACGAGTCGCTGAAACAGATGGTCTTCGAGTACGCAGGATATCCCAAGGCTTTGAAGTGCGCTGCTATTTTGTGACAGTAGAGCTCGGGGTCCCCGGAGTCTTGTCTCACCCCAGTGTAGTAGTCACTGTACGGTTTGGTAAAGGCCTTGAGGTACGAGTCCGTGCCAAACGTGTCGGTGAGCGCCAACCCGCAGTGCTCGGGGCCAAACGTTTGAAGCCAGTACTCCATGCCAGCCTTGTTCGCATTCGTGTAGTCTTGGGTTATCGACGCCACGCCCATAAACCACTCGTGCGCCACCGTTCCGATGGGCGCAACGCCGTATTTTCGGGCGTACGCCACGTTCGACGTGCCCAAGAAGAGCTTGGCTTTGTCTGTGCCCATGGCCCGTGCCGTGTCCGATATCGCCTTCACCACAATGTCCTGCGTCCTGCCCAGTCTTCTCCTACGTGTGCCAAACTCGCTGAACGCGCAGTTGTTTGCGAGAAGCTGACGCGTTTTCTCGGCGGCTTTTTCGGCCTGGCCGTCATAGTTCCAGTCAGTGTCGACATACTTGAAGTACGCCTCAGAGACAAGAGACAAGATGTGGATCTCGTAGGGGATCGTCTCATACCACGACCCGCTGATCACCAAGTAGAAATCTTCCAAGTCTTGCTCGTCGTTATAGTACTTTATCTGGCTTTCAGGGTGCAACTTGAACGTCTGCAACGAGTCTATGTATTCCTGGGGAAGCATCGGCAATGTCTTCCGAAGATACGAGATCTCCTCGGGCAAAAAGCGTAACTCACCCAATGCAGATATCTGCGCTTTCAACCAGGAGATTGATGCCGCATTCAAGCTCAACTGTGCCGTTCTATTTCTGTACTTGTACGACACCGGCACGTCCTTGAAGTGCTTGTGCACTGCGGCCTGCATCGAGATCTTGTACAAGTCAGTGTCTAGAAATGAAGTGATCGATCTATCTGGTGCCATTTCGTGTATTAATCAGTTCTAGGGGTACCCCAATTGGTGGCTTGAATTGAATGCGATATTGGGTTTCAGTCCAAAGATAAGACTCACCAATAAGGCAACCATATACGGGACTCGCACGACCTCGGCCTAATATTGCAAGGTGTCCCTTGCGTCAGTCGCCCCTCTCAATTGCTCAAAAGGGTATGAACTGGGGGGGAGGTATTTTTCGAAGCTGTAGAGAAACTCAGTCATCAAATTTGCATGTATCACCATATTGCATCGATCACGTGTATCACTATAGAATATCAAGCAACATTTTCGTTGGACGTGGAAGGTAACGCAAATTACTGCCAGCTTAGAGAAAAAGGGGCGTCTTCAAAATTCTATCTTCGACTCCTTGCAATTCATCGCCTTATTATCAATACAAGCACAACTAAGAATCTTGAAATTCGGTGGATTTCTGAATTTTAAATCATTAGTGGCAAAACCTGATGGCTTTCTAGACCGCCTATACCAATGTACAGGATGTGGAGTGTATTTTCCAATGGCCCGTTAAATGGAATCACTTCTTCTTCACTTTCCGTACTTACCAATGAAACAATCCGAACAGAATAAAGCACCCGGTTATATCTATGGTCTGAAATTTGTGCGACGGGCCATTAAAGGGTTCGGTGAAGGTATTTGATTGATCTGGCGGGACGTTTTTGAATTACACCAATAAACAAATGATGGCACTGCTAAAAAAATAAATAGATTGAAGGAAAAATAATGACTCCGGCGTGATTCGAACACGCGCATCTTACGATAACAGAACTTGAGTCTGCCGCCTTAGACCGCTCGGCCACAGAGCCTTTCTTGCAACATACAAAGAGATGGTTTTATATCCGCCTTATTTATTTAACCACTTTTCAAGGAAAGAATTCTTTTTCCTTTGATGCTTGAAATGCTTTTTTTCTCGCTACAACTTTTTCGAAAATGTCGGCAAAATATTATATGCTCAGTACTTATTCATTATCAGATTTTAATCTTAAAATATATATACATAGATTAAAAATGTCGCCTCCAACCCATGCCATCCCTTTGTTCCTTTTTAAAGATCTTCAACCTCATGTGAGTCATTTTTACCTAATTGAGTTTATAGTCTTGCTGATTTACTTGCATTCAATACTACAATTTAGGCTTGCTTCTATCCTGCTCCGCATAAACTGCTGTCTCAAACTCCTTGAAACCTTTAACACAGCTACTGTCCATATATGGCATAATTTGACATCCCCAGAATCCAGCACAGCCCTTCTTCATATCTATCCAGAAGAATAAATTTGCTAAGCCTGCCCAAAACAACGAGCCTGAAGATCTTCCAGTGGAAAGGTTCTTGCCATTGCTTCCACACCCGGCCAATGTGTAGCCATTACTTTGATCCAAAAACGGTATTGGAAAGTTTGTGGATTGGCCTGGGGATAGGTGGTTTTTGATCGCATAATTCACCGTCTCTCTTGTCAAGATGCGAGCCCCCGTGTCAGGACTAATTCCGTAGTTAAGCCAAACTCTCATAAACTTGAGGTAGTCGCCCACTGTTCCGAAGCATCCTTGACCTCCCATATCAATCTCGGGACTAAGAGGAACAGGAAGCATTTTTTTATACAACTCCAATGTGTCCCTAGATTTGCTGTGGAGCCTCACCATATTTGACGGATCTCCCACCTTGAATGTGCAACTCGTCATTCCAGCCTTCGAAAATACGTTCTCAAGCAAAAACTCTGAGAGCGGCTTCCCAGCAACTGCTTGCACTATATGACCAAGCCAGTCAAAGCTGTGTCCATATATCCAGTCTGATCCTGGTTCGAAAACAAGCGGCATGTTGGACGGGCTAAATAGTTGAAACAGCGGAGAAAACAACCGCTTCCTAGAGACAATAGTACGATAGTTGCTGTTGGTGATTGAGTATGCAAACCCAGAAGTGTGAAGCAAAAGATGTCTTATCGTGATGTCATTTCTTTGTTCTCTAGGTGGGTACTTCAACTCACCGGAACTGGCGTCCACTTGGTCATCGTCAATTATCCCGTAGCTCCCGAGCACCGGGAGATATTTTTTAGCCGGCTCATCCAAATCAATCCGCCCACGCTCCCACAAAATGAGAATTGCCATTGCAGTCATGGGCTTGGTACAGCTAAAGAAGCACAACAAACTATCTTCAGATACTTCTTCCTTGGTCTCAATATTTTTGACCCCTTTAGCAGTAAGAAATTGGGTCTCCTGTTTGTCTGTATATCCTGCAATAACGGCATTTATCTCAGGTAGTTCAGCATCACTACGAGCAGTGGCGTACTTGGAGCAGATCTCCTCGAGTTCTAGCATTTTCCTGTAGCTTGGCTGGGATAATGTAAGACTTTGTTTTGAAAGAAGGCTGGGTAGAGAATGTTCGGCAGTATAGAAATACCGGCTTTACTTAGACGAGAATGAATGTCTGTAGCTCTGTTTGTTCATAGTGCGACTTTGTTTCACGTGCCCTGACTGTGGGGTAGAATCAAACAGGGCTGCATTGGCCATGACAGGCGTGGATCGATAACTACCATCGGTGTGCATATAGCTATTCGTATTAAAAATGATTCAATCATAGAAAAGAGCTTCTAGGCCAACATTCCGGGAGCTAGCTAAATACAATTATGTTTGCCAGGATTATTTCCTGTTACTGTTGGCAAATTTGTATACATAAATATAAAACTGACTACTGGGTTTTGTTCGCATAGCTACCTCTCACTCGCGATACAGAGTTGACAAACGTTACTTTCGAAGTCAGCAGAAGACAAAGATTGAAATTTGACCAAAAGACGAAAAGAGCCTTTAGTCCAAATCACTGGGAATATTTTTATATGAACTTACACTAACTTTGACGAGATTCTGTTTTTTGTGTGTTGATAGACTCATTGATATTTGGGATACGCAAAGATTAACTATTTTCAAATTAGAAAGAAAAAGTGACACCTTAAAGTGATGTCTGAAACTTTGTAGTTATGATACGCATAACTCATAATAAAAAATTTTAAATCAACAGTTTGCTCTGCATGCTCAATATCAGATATTTTGCTCTTCGTTGATACATCAATTGAACTATTAACTATTAATTGGGATGCCGACTTCTCAATTCGTGGGCGTGAGAGCGCTGCGCCAGCTCCCCAAAATTTTGCGACATATCTCTACTTTGCATAATTGCGAATTGTGCTACCATTGAATATATTTTTGACATTTTGTATGTACGTGAGCACCTAGTGCTCCAAGATACGCAAGTTTCCAGTTACCACAACGTTCTCCAAGATGGAACCATTTGGAATCTCAATAGAATCATTATCATTGACAACGATAATGACCGTGCCCTTCAAGGTGACGTTTCTGCCCAATTTAACATTACCGGTGATGGTGAGATGGTCCAACTCCAAGATCCGCGGCATGTGAGGAAGTCTCTTCTGGAAATCATTGACCTTTTTGAAGTGCGAGCCTAACTTAATCAATGGGTTAGCGAACCCGTCTCTCGTGGGATCCAATTTCAACGCGCCGTGTTCAAGGTAGAACAAGTCTGACTTGACCAAGAGCAAGTCTGAACAGGTCTTAACGGGCAAGAATCTAGATCTGGGCACCACGACACCGTGAGCGCCCTGGAAATGTCTAATTGCCGCACCAACGGCAGTCTCCAACTGAACGACATTGATGTCGGAGGAGCCCTTAGAAATGGTCTTATTGTTTGGGATGATCTCGGACTCGATGCTGTTAGACTCTACCAATCTCTTGACGGCCTTCAAGTTAATCCACAAGTTGTTGGTGTTGAAGTACTTGAACTTCTTGATGCTCTTGAACTCCTCGACGTGCTCTTTTGGCACCTGAGCAATCTCCAACAATCTAACCTGGCCGTCGTAGTTGATCAAAGTACCACCTTTAACATCGGCTCTGGTCTTATCAGTCAACTCCATGAGGTACTCTGCTCCCGTCTCGAGCATGTGGTTCAACACATTTGTGTCGACGGTGGCGCCCAAATTATCACCGTTGGACACAAACAAAATCTCTCTGCCCTGGGCCAAAAGCGCATCCAACTGGCCAGAGGATACCAAACTCTCAAACAAATCACCGTGTCCTGGTGGGTACCAGGTCTCCAAGTCGTCGTCGAAGGACTCCGGCACAGGTAATAAAGAGTCCTTGAAGATTCTAGGGTAGCGCGACTGGTTGAACGTGTGAACACGGATCCTGTGACCCGAATACTTCTTGATAATCTTGGCGGTGTCGGCGTCCGTGTTGAACGAGTTCATCAACAAGAGCGGCACGTCGGTGTCGTACTTGCGGTTTAAGTGCTCAATCTGTCTCACGGACAAATCCAAGAAGGTGTTTCCGTCCCTTACCTCAATGACCGACTTGGGGCCGACGCAGCCCATGGATGTACCCAAGCCACCGTTCAACTTCAAGACGGCCAACTTGGCCAAGTTGCTGGTCTCCTTCTCAGGAACCTCAGGCAAGTCTGCGTACTGGACGACCTCGCTGGGGCTGGGCGACTTGATACGATCCCACTCCAACGTAGAGCCGGACGCCTTGTCGGCGACGTATCTCCGGAATAACGCGAAGAAAGAGTCCATTTCGTTCTCGAAGCGACGCTGCTCGTCCTTGTTGGCGACTGTGTCGGCCAAACTGTTCAACGCATTGCGCATCAGCGACGCGGCCATCGTGGTGGCTGTGTTGTCGAATGCCTGGTGTTTGGTTAGTACTTGAGGACAAAGTCACGTGAGAAGGGGTCGAGAGCAAACAAGCAAGCAATCAAGCAAGCAAGCAAACAAGTAAGGGAGTAGGCAGGTGAGGGGATGTAGCGGGAAGGGTCAGGGTGAGGCGAGGCGGAATGAGAGTCATTTCTGCCATGAAGTTATAGACGGCGGCTGCAAATACGAAATTGTTTCGGTATTGAAACAGGAGTTATTTTTGGGCTGGTGCACGTGCGTAACCCAGCGCCGATTTTGAAACCACTATGGGCGTAGAGTTTCTGAGAGTTTTCACCCATGCGCGTTATCCCGAGACAGTCTTAATGTGCCAATGGGCTGGTAGTCAAGCTGAGGCAAAAATTGATCACATACATAAGAAGATTGAGTCTTGGTGTGTTTCTTCATGTTGCCTATGGAGAAAGAAGGAAGCTTGGAAATGGTGGAGAGGAGTCGCGGGCTTTATTTGTGAAGGCCACGGGCCGCGTTTTGGGGACACCCGTGCCCCACGAGCACCCAAAAAAAAAAAAAAAGGATGGGAATTAAAATTACATTCAAAAAACGTATGATGGTTTAGGCATAACTCTCGGCTAGATTGAAAGCGGGGTTTGGGCGTTCGAGAAGATGGGGTAGGCCACACCCAAATATGCGAACACGCAAATGGCACATGCCGGTAGGTTAGAGCAACGGTTTGCAACAGATCCTTTTTTTTTTCGAGGCTGTGAAAAAGCACACGGCTGGACACCAGCAAAACCTTTCCGGTTCACGATGCGGTTGTTTCAGGTGTATATGGAATTCCATGTTGGAAAGCTCCTGCAAAATGCGCGGATCCCCACGCGGCGGTGGGATGTCTGGACATGGCAGACTGTCCTGCAGACTGTCGACAGACTTTGAATGTCGCTTTCGACGTGAAGCTATTGGGTTAACACCCCAAGCTATGGGAATGAGACAGCATAAAATGCAAATATCCAGAGTGTCTTGTACACAACCAACCGTGCAAGTGCGCTGACTCTATGCGGCTTATTTCACTTGCGTGTAGCAGCTATCTCTTTCTCATATATTGATTGATGCATGGAAGGGGAGCACCCGTGCACGTGGATCAAGCATATCAGGGGGCCTGATGCGTCCATCAGAGCTCCGACTATGGTACCACCAGACGCAGTCTATTTGAAGCCATGCTGGTGTGACACCCCGCAGGCTTATCTGTGTTTGCAGATTAAACCCGAGGCACTGCTGGCTCGATACCAGCATAGTCTTCGAAGCCTATTCCGTTTTAGCCCACCCACACACATGTAATGTTACTGTCGTCAGATCTTGATTGGCTTTTCGCTCACTTGGGAAGCTTGCTTAAACAATTTGCATAAAACACTCATTATTTTTCTTTCAACTGAGTCACAAGTCAAGCTTACATGTTTGTATAAACAAATACTACCGCGCACAACATGACATACTAGTTCTGCTTTAGGACCTTGCCACGCGGCCAGTCCCTATTCTTTACTGTCTTCTCAAATGTTCTTCTCGACTATGATAATTTCCTCTATTTCGAACGAGAAAAAAACAAAATACTCCGATACGGGGAGTCGAACCCCGGTCTGGACGGTGAGAGCGTCCTGTGCTAGCCGTTACACCATATCGGAATTTGTTGGAGAAGATGACAGATAGTTTTATTCTATCCCTCAGAAGTAAAAGTTAAAACAAAATCTACTAGAACTGTTTGTCTGCTTCGAGTGTTAACTGTGCTGCAGGAATAGCATCCCAGGTTAATTTGGTAAGTTTCGTCTATATCAAAATTTTGATTTGAAAACATCCAGTCAGGCACCTAATTACTTCGAAGATTCGGTTGTCATGATCTTGACAGTATGCCCCGTACTATATGTACCGTTATTACCTTGAAAGTTGTCAAGGAATATGAGATGCAGTCCAATGACGAAAACAATGGACTTATTGAAATCGGCACTGTCATTGCAAACACTATTTAAGTTTGATACTACACCATATTTCTAGAGCTCTAATCAGAAGGCTGATGTGTTTTCGGAAGTAATTTGTCCCGATAAAATAAATGGTTCAAAATTTGTTGGCTGCTTTTCACGCCACCAGAACTGGCGAATCTGAATTCCATCAGCGTCATTTCCGCGGTAAAATTGGACCCTGTTGGCACGCGATAATTTGCATACTAATATGTGCAACACATAGTCCTTACAAAATTTAATAGGCAGATAACTCAATAAGCTGCTTTAAAAAAAACAGGAATCAGAAGTAAAAACATTGTCATTTAATATGATATTTATATTAAACTGGTTATGGGAAGAACTCATACAAGGCTCTGTGGCCGAGCGGTCTAAGGCGGCAGACTCAAGTTCTGTTATCGTAAGATGCGCGTGTTCGAATCACGCCGGAGTCATTTTCCTTTTATTTTTTAAATTTTGCGCCTATCTTGTTGTTGATCGTATGTTGCATGTATTCGGAACAATGGCTAAGCCGCGGGACAATCGAACCAAATTTTTAACTCTCGCTATCAGTTTTTTTGTTCCCTTTGTTCGTCACAAAGTCCATAGATGGTAGGGATCCGGGACCTATAACATTTCCAGATATCAGTTTCTTGAGTGGACGTCAACTTTGGGGATGACGGCCGCAAAGAACTTTTTATTTCAGAAAAAGGTAAAGAAAAATTATTTTTTGGAAACTGAGTTGGTCCCACTTTATTCGATCACGGGAGGTTGTACTTAACCATTATGTAGACAACTAAACATAGACTAAAAGCTAACAGCATACTGACGAAACTGCTCAACACGTCCTGTTAATCTCGTTTCTTCAAACAGATGAGCTAACTAAAATACGAAAATATATTATTGACACTGGCGAAAAAACAATCAATTTGCTAAAAATTGGAAATTTAGGTTCCTAAGATGTTCTTCATATCAAAAGCGATGATGGATAAAAGCTCTATTCTACCTTTAGGCACCCGGACCAGGAAGATTCTGCATTTTATTGCCTCAATAGATCATGGTCAAGATGAAGATTCGGCGACTGAGACAGTATGCCAACCTGTAAGCCGTGGCTCAGCAAATCCACACAAAGTATGCTATTATTTTTCAGACTAGCAAGTACCTCATGCCTATTTTGGTGAATTGAACTCATACTATTGAAGTTGTAGATTACATCATAGGACACGATTGAAGAAGATCAGGCGTGCAAAATCTGAGATTGCACATTAAAAATACGTTTATCGAATTCGATCTATACTAAAAATTCCTCTTACTGTCAACAAGTTACAGTGGCCGAGTGGTTAAGGCGACACCCTGCTATTCTAAGCGGTTCAGGTGTTGGGCATTGCCTGCGCAGGTTCGAATCCTGTCTGTGACGTTATTTTTTTCTCACTTTAAGTGATGTCTCGTGCATTGCCAGATACAAAAGTTAAACTCTCAATTTTTCTTCGGAGGCAAGAAAATACGCCGCCTGTGGCATATAGATTTATCACATCAGCAGTATTAGACTGGTGGTACCGCATCATGCGGCATAGTGCACATTCGTAAAAAAAAAAAGCTTCTCTAATATATGAACCCTGGCTTTGGGTCTTGCAGCCACACATTCACGTATGAGAGAAACCTGTTCACTTCCGGTTTCTCGTATTCATAAACGAGGCCTCGGTTGCCTTGGGCGACACTTCCAACCACATCGTAAGAACACCAAAAATCATCAACGGACCCAAAGCCGTCTACGTGCTTAGTCGGTAAAAATGGCTGGCCTTCTTTGTTAATGAGTGGACTTTCTATAGGCATTGGCTGGAGCACATCCTTTATGTACAAGATGTTCTTCCCCACGGTTTCCTGCGCCAAAGAATCATCATTCTTTGCGTTTCCTAAGTCATTGGTTCCTAGCGTTGTAAGCTTTGTCCGCACGGCCACACTAAACTGCGGGATTTTCCGGTTTTCTAGCTGGTGCGAGGTGATGTAAAGTAAGCGTTCATCATCACCTGAGACCTGGGACCATGAGCTTGAACAGAGCTCCTTGGAATGCGATTCGACAGGGCGGTTTGCAAGGGGCGTGAGCACACCCGGCGCAGATGCATAAAACCTGTTGAAATGTACGTAGTCACTAGAGCCCGCCAATTCTTGACCCAACCAGAGTAGTTCCGGATTGAATCGTGCAGAAACATCGTACTTGGGACCAATGACAGAATGTAAAGGAAGTATGCTGCTTATCAAGAGGCCTGTCATCGCTTTCTGAGCATTGAACAACGCCATGGACGGGTCTAAAAGCCGTTGGAATCCGAGTTCGGTGACGCGGCTCGTGTGCCTCTTGATTGGCTGCTTGAGACCGAACAAAGATGCCTCTAAAGAGCTCACTGCCGCGTGTTTGTTCACGAGCTCGTTGGCCTCGAAAAAACCGGGTGGGAAAGGGTTGGGCTTAGAGTCAAGCAGCGGACGGTCTTTGAAGAACAACATACCTTGGCTTTGGAACTCTTTGTTTTCGAAGAGCAAGGCCAAATTATCGGTCATGGGAATTGTGTGTGGAAGCAAGACAACGGTGTTGTCGAAATGACTGAGTAACACCGCAACAGCGTACACGAGATTATCGCTGACTGGGGTCCCCTCCTTGATGTACTGGTCAACATCGAGAAACAGGAGCACCTGTTTTTCATAGACTGTACCACGTTCCTTATTTTTGCCAAGCACGTATTCGCTTTTTTCAGACTCGGCCACACCTTTGAGAAAAGATTGCTGTTCTCGTGAGAGGGCTGTCTTGCTGGAATACGCAATTTGAATCGGGAGCCGATTGCCTTGCATCTGGAGCACTCGAACCAATCTGCCGACTCGATCTACTTGTGTAGACACGCGCGAGCTATCAAGAAGGGGTATCAAAATTCCTTTTCCCTCGTGTTTGGTCATGAAAAGCTTATCCAAAATGCCGCCCGTAATTTTGAGCCATGGAAGAAGAAGCTGTATCGCAGCCTTCGCCTTCTTGCCCTGGAATTTTGAAAGCGGAGCCGTGGAGACACAGCGCCCGAACAACCTCACGTTTCTGATGTGATGTACGAAGTGCTCTTCGAGCTTGCTCACCAAAAGAGACTCTCTATAAAAGTCAGCGCGCAAGTCATCGACATGATCGTCATTCATCCTCGAGCCTTGGTCATGTAGGATTCTACGGAGCTTTTTCTTGGCCTGGATCATCCATTTGGATTGTTTATAGATTCGGGGCTCGAGCACGAAATTTGACCGCGGGCTCTGGAGTTGCGCCGCTGATGTCTTTAGGAGTTGCTTCCAAAAGAGGGCGCAGTTCTCGGAAACATCTTGCTCTTCCGAATCGGGCCAGCTTTGAAAGGCCGGGGGCCGAAAGTCTTTGCGTGCTTTCACAACATCGAAATTCACATCCGTTTTTATAGGAGTATCTCCAAGAGACTTGTGAGCCGAACGTAGACCGATGCCAATGAATAGCCCCAAAAATGTGAATAGTGCCACCAACTTGAGCCTCCGCTTGTGGGTCTTCGCAAGACGAAGCATGTTTTGTCGGCGATGTTGTGGGGGAATGCTAGAGACGAAAGAATTGTGGATTGCTATCGCAGATGCGAGTTATCATGCTGGAATCGAGCATGTAGGAGCGAATCTTGTCCACTCGCTTTCTCAAACACGATCTTCAAATTCTACTTTTTTTTTTGAAAAAAAGAAGGGGCATTTAAGGGTCGCTGGGTCCATATATCTGGCGATAAAATCCCCATCCAGGTGCTGTCAACGTGACCAAGGAAGCCATCCTTGAACCCCGAACGTGTCGACGTCACGTGCGCAGATTGTTGGGGCTTGTCAGAGTCGATTCATATATTCATAGCAAGTATTTTCGACAATGGGATTTGAACGGTTGTCCCGCAGGCTTTGTCTCGTAAAGCCTCCGCTGTAACGCACAAATTGTATGACCCCGAACCAGATCAGGCAACAATCCAGGACCAGGGCTGTGCATGTAACTCAGTCAGACTCAGTTTTCTTGGTCGGCGTCATGATTTCGAAGCTGAATCCTGGAGCGACTTTCCGTTGCACGCTTGCGAGCCACTCTTTATACACCGTGATATCTCTGTCTCGGGACTCCTCGCTCAAGTCTGTTTGCACAGCCTCCATTTCAGCAGTCCATGCCTGTAAGTCATCGCGGCTTATCGCTGCCTTTGGAGGCATGGCACTGCCAGGCAATGTCGATAGCATTTTTGCGTAGTCAGTGTTGAGCGTGACTGGCCGCGGCGGCTGGAATGCTGGGTTTCGAATTAATGGCACCTGTTGTAGCAAGGCATCAGCTAAAGGTTAGTACTGCGCCCAAGGCAGGTGGGACGAAGCGGAGAAAAAAAAAACAGAGACATGAGTGGTGTGAGTGGGGTCTATGTAAGGCTCATGTTGACAAGTAGAAAAGAAAGTTCAAAAGCAACATACGCGTGTCTGAGTCGTTCATTATGGGATATGGTTTAGCGAGGTGTCTGGATATCGTCATGGCGGTGAGGTGCGAACCCTCCCCAGCTTCCTTTGAATGTCTCGTGTAATGGGAATAACCAAATAGGTGAGAACGCCAAGTGCGCAAAAAAACAAAGATAAAATAGATAAAGATGTCGTAGCAACGTCAAATGGTAGCATCTATCCAAAGAGCCATTCTTGAAAGCCCCGCTTGCACTGTATATGCGTATGCTATTTGGCACTACCAAAAAAAGTGCACGGTCTTTTTTTTTTTATAAACATGATCCCAAACTTCTGTCTCAGCTTTCCCTTCCTACAGAGTGCGGCCCGCTCCTCTTTTTTTTGCCAATACATTTATTCGTTTCTTATCTATAGTACAGTCCAGGCCACTAGTTGTCCTTGTAATGACGGATCAATATGTATGCGTTCTCCTGCTTCAAGTTCGACAACGAGCGGTATCCGCCCTCCAAGCGCATCAACAAGCCACCGAAAGAGATGTACACCGCCATCTTGTCGTTTTCGGAGCTTTCTTCGAACTTGTACACCGTGCCGTACATCACGTAGTCGTAATCATCGGCCAACGAGCGGTCTCCACGCTTAGGAGGTCTCCAAGAACCGTTGGAGGTCACCATGGAAGACTCATTACCCAAAGTGGAGGCCAATGTGATTGTCAACGAGTCGCTTTCCTTGACAGGAAACAACTCACTGTTGATGTCCAACGTGATCTTCACGTCCTGCGAGGTTGACGACTGGCCTTCGATGCGGCTGACCTTGTTGTAGCGTGCCTGATCGACAGAGTCGATCACAAACATGTCTTCGAACAAGATACCAGACATTTTGAATGTGTTTCCGTGGGAGGGTGAGAGCGATGGCAGGCCATCATCGAAAAATTGGCAATACGCAAATGTGCTTCTCTGAGAAAATCACGTGAGATACATCACGTGAAACCTCACGTGCAGGCAAACCAGGGCTTGTCTACCGTGCTTTGTTCAACTCAGCCTCGAATCTCGAAGCCGTTCCTCCCTTTCTAAAATTTGAGATTAGCAATAGCAGATTATCGTACTTGTACAGAGCCAGTATCGCTTTTAGTCAACCCTCAAAGGTCTTGCATGGAGTCCGTCAAGTCTTACGCACTCCATATCCTCGATTGGGCAGTCGCGTAAATATGGCCCAGATTTAAAAATATACTGTCCCAGCTTGTTCTATTCTCTGCACCCGCCACCCACCCATTGAACAACATCAAAGCACAGACCATGAAGGATGTCACTTCAAGTCACACGAGATATTTCATGTTGTCGTTCGTGGCCTTGCCGTCTGCTGTTCTCGGTCTTTATCTCATACTCTCTTATGGTACCATGGCCTTCAGATTTATATCTTTTTCTGCAGACCAGGCTTCCAGCGGCATTTACTCAAGAGAAGACAGCCAAGACGGCAGCAACTCAGCTTTGGATCTTCTCGGCGTGCGCATTTTGATTGGTATCGGGGCGTTTGCTATCATAAATGCAGTGGTGATCACAGTACATCACATCCAGCAGAAAGTGTCAAGAGCAACTAGCACATACAAGGAGATGGATCACGTCTATTCTCCATTCTGACGTGGCGGGCTTTTTATGGGCACTTTGGGCTATACAAAAGTGTAAATTCCAACTTGTGTACGTCTCATTAATGTCATTGGGGATGGTATAATCTTGAACTGTCCGAGGCCGGGTGCCGAAAAAAAATTCAAGCCTTGTGACGATATTTTCTTCTTCGTGGAGTGATGATTGGCGGAGGCTCGTTGCATTCAAATTCGAAGGCGGCTTTTGAACTGAGTATCCCCGGGTTGAGAAACAGTTGCATTTCTCTCACTGCGTCTTTTCTGGGTCTTGCGGGAATTGCTTGTATGACAGAGTGCACTGCAAAGCTTGCAACTGCACTGATCTGCAGATTAGTCGCAGGTTCAGATTTATCAAAGTGCATTCCCATACCATGCCCAATCTGAATATATTCGTCTATTATCTGGGGGCAGTTCTAATAGCTGATGCCTTTGTACTCTCCAACAGGATGCCACTGTGAAATCGTAAATCTAGATTTGGCAATTGCGCAGAGTCACTTGCCGACGGATGTTTTGACTCATGCAAGACCTCGAAAGACTCACTGGGAATGTATATGCACTGTACTGGTCACTGGTTCTCCTTTAGGCGACTCAGGGTCGTCACACAATTCTCAACTTTGCAAAGCGCCAGCCATCCCGTGATCCGGGTGAGTGAGAGCTCCGTTTCATTATTTCTTATGGTCCTGTTGCCCTACACAAGAGAAAGAGCAAGAGATTGGGGCGTAACACTTCCCGGAATAGACACTGTTCGCCTGTTCAGACGTGCTACAAAAATGTCATTTATAAATATCAGAAATAAACAAAGTACTTCTGGCTGGAAGCAAAAAAAAAAGGATCTTCCATCACCGACCATGGAGCCTGTGGCGCGAGCAACCTGAAATTCCCGTCTTTGTATAACAGCCTTAAACTGTATGCCATCAAGGTTGAGCATTAATCTACAGATCACTCAGAAACACTTGAGGAAGAATTATGCCCTGATAGGAGGACCCAAATGATCTGCCTGAGTCCAATGCGAGATTCCACGGGCCAATCCCAAAAGGGCAGTGGTCTTCTCGAATATGGAAAATTTGCATCTCAGCCGCATCGCCTCGGCCCGGGCCCCGGCGGAGATATGCGCAGATACTCGAGTCACGTGCGCGAGCAACAAGTAGAGCAGTTCGTTTCGATAAAACCTTGATCTTTGAGCCCCTCCAATTTTATCTTTCCGAGCCGCTCATACAAGTGGTGAAACAAAGAAGAAAAGAAAACGGCTCGACTCATGTAGAAATTGAATGTCCTCGCAAAAAAAAGCCCCTATTATCGTTATTTTCCTGCAAAGAACGCCCCCAATTGGCATTTCTTATCGCGAACCCCAGACTTCGCGGCCGCGTCGGAAAATTCCGGTGTCCTGCAATGAGAAGAACTTTAAGCTTCCCGGATCGTATATAGCAACCTGTGATCCTCCATTTTCTTGCCTGACGTTCTTTTTTTTTTTTTACTAAACTGGGCGTTCCGTGGTTCTGACAAATTTTGCAACACATTCTAACCAGATGACCCAAGTATCTCGTGGGCGCAAAGTGGCCCAGATATTGTGCCTGATTGCCTGGTGCTTGCTAGCAGCAGGTCCTGTTTTCGGGTTTGCAGCACTCAAGCCTGTGCTTATCAAGGAAGGCGTGTACCAGGAAAAGTGTGATTTTAAAGCAATGCCAGAGTTCTCGCAGCAACTGAAGGGTAAAACTCTCCCTTGTGACGAGCAGGACTTGGCACTCAATTTCTTGTTCACCGTGGCTTGCATGGTGACGAATATTTCGGCCTTGCCGGTAGGTTCTCTCTTGGACGCGTATGGCCCAAAAGTCACCGGCGTGCTTGGCTCGCTCATTATCTTTGCGGGTGCCGCGGTGCTTTCCCTTGCCAAGAACATCTCCGTGTTTGATGGGTACTTGTGCGGATACACGTTGCTTGCCTTGGGAGGGCCTTTTGTGTTCATCTCGTGTTTCCAGTTGGCCAACAGCTTTCCCAAGATATCGGGGCTCATCTTGGCGCTTTTGACGGGAGCGTTCGACTCGTCGTCGGCGCTCTTTCTCGTCTATAGGCTCATCTACGCCAACTGGTTCCAGCTCTCTGTGCTGGCATTCTTCTTCTACTACTTGGCCGTGCCCGTGTTCATATTCTTGTGCCAACTCATCATAATGCCAGCAGACTCCTACAAGACCGTGGGCACCTTGGCCAGGATCGCCGAGACTGCCATCGATGAGACAGGCAAGCCAATTGACAAGGACTTGCTTCTTCCCGTGGACAGGGGCGTTCCCGAGGAGGCAGTTGTCTTTGCCCAGCCAAGCATGTCGGAAACAACCTCATTGCTCATGAAAAGGGCATCGTTCAGCTCATTTGGAAGAAGAGGCTCGGACAGACTCGACTCGTTCTCAAGACTAGAGGCCCAAAGACGCGACTCCACAATCTCGAGAAACTCAGTGAAGTCCGTCTACGAGCGCGAGGCCGAAGATAAGTTGTACGAATCCACGGGTGGCGTGTTTGGTGTCATGCACGGGTATTCCGTCACGGACCAATTGAAGTCGCCCTGGTTTCTTTTAATGACTATCTTCACCACCATCCAGATGCTCAGAATCAACTTCTTCGTTGCCACGATCAGATCGCAGGAGTCGTACTTGTATGGCAGTGAGGAAACAGCGGTCGCGATCAATGAGTTCTTCGACTTGGCGTTGCCACTTGGCGGGCTCTGTGCCATCCCCTTCATTGGTCTTTTGCTTGACAATTTGACCACACTCCACGTGTTGTGGCTCTTGTCGGCGATTTCTGTTGTTGTTGGAATCTGCGGCTGCTTGTCCTGGATCCCGGCCACGTACTTGGGCATTGTCTTGATGTGTCTCTACAGACCATTTTACTATACCGCAGTGTCCGATTTCTGCGCCAAGGTGTTTGGCTTCGAGACTTTCGGTACCATCTACGGCACGATCATCTGCTTCTCCGGAATCTGTAACATTCTTCAGCAGGTTATGGACAAAGTCACACACACAACCTTCCACCTGAACCCGATCCCGATCAATGCTTTGTTGACTTCGCTTACTGTCCTTTTCGCTGGATTGATCATTGGCTTCGTCATGTCTCAAGAGAAGATCATGAAAAGACAGAACCTCGAGTTGGAAGCCCAAGAAGCTTCCACGAGAGCGATTCCTCACTGAAATAGACATACGAATCATATACTTCAAAAACAATAAAACCTAAATTAGAACATTGTGAATTACGCTATGGAATCATAGAAGCCTCGAGTAGGGCGTTTGATTCCGAGAATGATTTCTCTGTGGAATCCTCTCATAATCTCCTTTTGAGTCTTTCTCTTTTAAACTCTTCAGCCACTAAATCTGGGTCAAGAGCAGTGAGTTCAGGAACCATTACCACGAGCTCTGTGTGTTCAGGTTCTGGGCCCTTATCTGATGGTGCGCGCGATGCACCTTCACTCTGCGCCGTTAAATTTGGATTGCGGATGACCGGCTGAATCTTCCTTTCTGCAAGCAAAACTTTTTGGGGTATTCCCAGGAGAATCTCGTCACTAGAAATCATGCGTATCACTTCTTTGCCGCAGCTTCTTTTGCAGCCTTCTTTTTGGCCTCTTTCTGCTCACGCTCGATCTGTCTTCTGGATCCCTTGATGATTTCCAAGTGGCCGACTCTGCTGGAAATCAATTTTTCCGTACCGTTCAGAGAGCCCACTGACTTTCTGAGGTTATAAGCCTGTTTTGCGACAGCCTTTTTGGGTTTGATAATGACTGGAGCAGCGGCCCTCAAGTTGCTTTGTCTCTTGGTGACTCTGCCTTTGCCTTTCGACTTTAATTTGAGGTTTCCCTGAGCCATTTGTATAAATTGGAGAAGAGATGAGCCACTCAGGAATGTGCGACAGAAATAGCCTGGTGATGAGGGAGGGGATTTGCGGGATACTGGTGTACGGATTCATTTACGTGCAGGTACCAATTAGAAGAGATATCAATGGTTTCGTTCAAAGAATGGTGTCATTTATATTAATCGAATAAGGGCTTGAATCATTTTAAAGTGTTTTGAGCAAGGCCAAGTTTCGAACGACATGACAAAAGAGGTGGCTCGTAGAGATGGGAACACATTGTCGAATTCATTTGAAAGCTTACGCTTGAGACACCCGAGTTTTCAAAATTGGTCAAACTTCGTTTTAGATTTTGCACCCATGAGCGATCGCCCAACGTAAGACGAGAGTCTTGAACCACACTGTGAAGATGTACAAAGAGCCATGCCTGCGCACCAATGACCATCTTGACCAATATCAAACAAGGAATTGTTCACCAGCCATCAACACCTAAAGAGAATACTGGCCCGGGGACATCCCACATCTACCCGAAGAATCAGAGATGTCTACAGCGGCATTCCCCAACAAGACAACAAATCTGTGACTTCAGTGCTTCAGATGAAAGAGAACTGAGGTGAGAGTGCTGAGCAATGCTCTCCCATTTTTGTGTGGACTCAACACACTGAACGAACTAAACTGCACTGAAAGAAGGTGAAATTAGCCGTGCCACTTGAGCTCAGGAACAGAGAGTCGTCGTGTTTTGATTCGGGGTCGATGAGAGTTTTCGAATCACATTCATCAACAGAAGCCACTCTTCAACAGAAACCAGTCCTATTTCAGATTGTCATGGGTAGCACAAACCACAACTGACTTCCAGCCTCTATGGTATACAGACCTACGGCTCTCCCCGCTCTGCTTGGCACACACAATAACGCCGAAACGCAAACACAAAAGCAAGCCATATTTGCGCTCACCGGGCGCCTCACTTCTCTATTTCAGCCCGGCAGCAAGAAGCAAGATATACCTGTTCTTCTTTGCGCGCCACTAATACGATGACTGAATATATGGGTACCGAATTTCAACAACCGCAACATGTGATCCCCCCGCCTTCTCCGTGTTCAGAATCACCACACCATACTGACAGCATAGAGAGCCCTTATCGCACACATGCGAAAGATAGCCGGCATTTGGGTTGGTGTCTCTCATGGTTGGTTCTGGCTTGTGACTCAGTCCGCGCCGCACGGCCTGCACAGGACGCTGACTCGGTGCTAATTAATTTCTCATCTCGATGCGCACATCCAAAATCAAAACCAAAACCGAAACCGAACCCAAACCCCGAACTACAGAACGCAGTTGTTTTCTGGCCCCACGCACAAGTTCGCTTTCCAGAACAGAGACTTTCCAAGCCAAGACGCGAACATCCCCTCGCCTCTTGCCTTGCCTTGCTCCAAACCCGCTCCCACCAAGAATCAATGAGCGACCAGTTTCTCATTTTGCCCGGCCCATCGGCCTTATCTCCATTTCGGATCAGCTCGTTAGTCCAGGAGTTGGAGAAAAAGTTGGCTGCCCCCGGAACGATTGCTAGTGTGGCGTCGGCACACACCCACTATGTTTCGTTGAAGAAGCCCCTCTCGGCGTCCCAGAGAAAGTTGTTGGAAGTCTTGCTTACGTACGACCAGGCGGTCGACACCTCTGACGAGGCCAACCACAAACTCCAGGAATTGGCTGCTATTCCCGGTGAGGCCGACGCGAGGGATGCGTTTGCACAGACGGCCGGCGCCGGGGCCGTGTTGGTGCGCGTGTTGCCGCGTGCCGGCACGATTTCGCCGTGGTCCTCGAAAGCCACGGACATCGCCAGCATCTGCGGGCTCGGCGACTTTGTCGAGCGCATCGAACGCGGCTTGACGTTGCTTGTGACGGCGCGGCCCGGCACCGATGTCTGCAGCAAGATCCGCGGCGACGCCGCGGCACTGTTGAGCCTTGTGTATGACCGCATGACCCAGGCGTTGTTCCTCGACGAGCGGGCACCATGCTACGCGGACTTGTTTGCGCACGACGCGCCTCGTCCTTTGGTGGAGGTGGACATTTCCGGCGGCCGCTTGGTGCAGGCGAACCGTGACCTTGGCCTTGCCTTGGACCAAGGTGAAATCGAGTACTTGGTGCACGCCTTCGGCACCGTGATTGGGCGCAAGCCCACGGACGTGGAGTTGTTCATGTTTGCGCAGGTGAACTCCGAGCACTGCCGGCACAAGATCTTCAACGCGGAGTGGACCATTGACGGGACCAAGAAGGAGATGTCGTTGTTCCAGATGATCCGCAACACCCACCGCCAGAACCCACAGTACACGGTGTCGGCGTACCTGGACAACGCAGCAGTGTTTGAGGGTCCCGCCGGGTTTATGTTCACGCCCGACTTCCGGACCAAGGAGTGGACGGCGGTGAAGGAGAACGTGCACACGTTGGTGAAGGTGGAGACCCACAACCACCCGACCGCGGTGTCGCCCTTCCCCGGTGCGGCCACCGGCTCCGGTGGTGAGATCAGGGACGAGGGTGCCGTGGGCCGCGGGCTGAAACTGAAGGCCGGCCTCTGCGGGTTCTCCGTCTCCGACTTGAACATCCCGCTGTTGCCCCAGCCCTGGGAACGCGACGTCGGCAAGCCAGACCACATTGCGAGCGCGCTCGATATCATGGTCGACGCGCCGCTCGGCTCTGCAGCATTCAACAACGAGTTCGGCCGCCCCGCGATCAACGGGTACTTCCGCACGTTGACCACGGAGGTGGAAAACGCGGAGGGTGCCACCGAGGTGCGTGGATTCCATAAACCGATCATGTTGGCGGGCGGCATGGGCGCCGTGCGGCCGGGGCTCGCGTTGAAGGACACGCGGATCACGCCGGGCGCCCAGCTCATTGTGCTTGGCGGCCAGTGCATGTTGATTGGCCTTGGCGGCGGCGCCGCGTCCTCGGTGTCTTCCGGGGAAGGGTCTGCGGAGTTGGACTTTGCCTCTGTGCAGCGGGGCAACCCCGAGATCCAGCGCCGCGCGCAGCAGGTGATTGACGCGTGCGTGTCGCTCGGCAAAGAGGGCAACCCCATCCAGCTGATCCACGACGTGGGCGCGGGTGGCTTACTGAATGCGTTGCCCGAGCTCGTGCACGACAACGATTTGGGCGCGCGCTTTGAGCTCCGGTCGATATTGAGCTTGGAGCCCGGGATGTCGCCGATGGAGATCTGGTGCAACGAGTCGCAGGAGCGGTACGTCATGGGCGTGGCGCCCGAGAACTTGGCCATGTTCCAGCAGATCTGCGAGCGTGAGCGTGCGCCGTACGCCGTAGTCGGCGAGGCTACCGCGGAGCAGCGCTTGGTCTTGACCGACTCGTTGTTGCACACCACGCCCATCGACTTGGACATGCTGGTGTTATTTGGCAAGCCCCCCAAGACCGCGCAGAACGCGGTGACGCTGCCGTTGAAGTTGCGCCCCTTTGCCAGCGCCGGCATCGCGTTTGCCGACGCGGCTGAGCGCGTTTTACAGCTTCCCGCGGTCGGCTCCAAGGGCTTCTTGATCACCATTGGCGACCGCTTCGTTACCGGTTTGGTGGACCGCGACCAGATGGTCGGCCCGTGGCAGGTGCCTGTCGCCGACGTCGGCGTGACCAACACCGCGTTAGGCGACACGCTTTTGGAAACGGGCGAGGCCATGGCGATGGGTGAGAAGCCCACGTTGGCGCTCATCTCGGCCGCGGCCTCCGCCAAGATGTGCGTGGCTGAGTCGTTGCTCAACGTGTTCGCCGCGCACGTGCCTGCGCTCGACACCGTCAAGTTGTCGGCCAACTGGATGCTGGCCGCGGCGCACGCGGGCGAGGGCGCCAAGTTGTACGAGGCCGTGCAGGCGATCGGCCTCGGCTTGTGTCCGGACTTGGGCGTGGCAATCCCTGTGGGCAAGGACTCGATGTCGATGAAGATGCGCTGGGGCGACCGTGCGGTCACCGCGCCGATGTCGTTGTGCATCACCGCGTTTGCTCCGGTGGTAAACACGTCCCACACCTGGACGCCGGAGTTGCGGTGTGTGGACGAGGACACCGCGTTGGTGCTCGTAGACTTGGCCGCGGGCCACCGCAAGGCGTTGGGCGGCTCCGCGTTGGCGCAGGTGTATGGGCAGGTCGGCGACGCGTCGCCGGACGTGCGCTCCCACGCGCTCCTCAAGGGCTTCTTGCAGGCAGTCATCGCCTTGCACACGGACTTGGACGTGTTGGCGTACCACGACCGCTCCGAGGGCGGCTTGTTCACTGCGTTGTGCGAGATGGCGTTTGCGGGCCGCTGCGGCGTCGACGTGGACGTGTCCTCGGCGGAGGACGCCGTTGCTGAGTTGTTCCACGAGGAGTTGGGGGCCGTGTTCCAGGTGCGCCGTGCTGACGTCGACGCCTTCACGCGCATCATGGCCGCGCACGGCGTCTCCAAGGAGCACGTGGCGGTCATTGGCCGGCCCACAAAGGCGCAGAACTTGAGTTTCTGCGTCAACGGCCAGCAGGTGTACGCGAACACCCGGGCGGAGTTGCAGAGCTTGTGGAGCAACACGTCCTATCACATCCAGAAGCGCAGGGACAACCCCGCCACCAGCGCGCAGGAGTACGCGGCGATCCTGGACGACGCCGACCCGGGACTCGCGTATAAATTGACGTTTGACCCCCGCAGCATTGTCGTGCCCCAACTGGACCGGAAGCCCAAGGTCGCGATCTTGCGTGAGCAGGGTGTCAACTCGCAGCAGGAAATGGCGTGGTCATTCAGCCAGGCAGGCTTCGATGTGTACGACGTGCACATGTCCGACATTCTCGCCGGCCGCGTCTCCTTGGCCGACTTCACGGGCCTCGCGGCCTGTGGTGGCTTTTCCTACGGCGACGTCTTGGGTGCCGGTGCCGGCTGGGCCAAGTCCGTGTTGTTCAACGAGATTGCGCGCAACGAGTTCCGCAACTTTTTCCAGGAGAGGGACGACACGTTTGCCTTTGGCGCGTGCAACGGGTGCCAGTTCTTCAGCCGCATCGCCGAGTTGATCCCCGGCACGGCCCACTGGCCCACGTTCGAACGCAACGCGAGCGAGCAGTACGAGGCGCGCTTCGTGATGGTTGAGGTCGAGGCATCCGCGTCAAACAAATCCATCTTCTTGCAGAACATGAAGGGCTCGCAGTTGCCCATTGCCGTGGCGCACGGCGAGGGCAGGGCCGCTTTCAGAGACGCGGAGACCAGCGATAGGTTCTTTGCCGATGACCGCCAGGCCGTGATCCGCTACGTCGATAACTACGGCAAGCCGGCCACGAGCTACCCTGCCAACCCCAACGGATCGCCGCAGGGTGTTGCGGGTATCTCTAACGCCAACGGAAGAGTGTTGGCGATGATGCCCCACCCAGAAAGAGTGACGAGATTGGAGGCCAACTCGTGGTACCCGAAGGATGCGGCCGCAGACTGGGAGGGCTACGGGCCATGGATTGCGTTGTTTAGGTCTGCCAGACAGTGGGTCGGCGACAGGTTCTGATGGCCTGTAGAGAAGCCCTGTTTTGGCTTATCTAGAGTTGTTTACCAATACATGACATTCGAGTGACGGCGACGGCAGACAGCTGGCTTTGCATGGTTCAGGAAAGAACTGCCACTGATGGCGGGAAGCCTGCTGCTCGTGTGCGGCTGCCGCAAACAATAGACGCCGAAGCTCCAACGAAGTCATCCGCAATATTCTGAATGCGTCTTCGTAATGGCAATATTTATGAAACCGCGTTCTCGGCGCCGTGGAAGCCATTCACTTTTGAGTACTGTGTCTTGAATAACGACGCGGGGAGATATTCTCGGGAGTGTAGCGTCTATTCCATCGAGCCGACCGACTTTGTCAGCAGAGTTGATGATTATCGCCTAGACAGTTTCGATGGTGAGGATATATGCGCAAAAGATACACATTGAGAAAAGGACTGCCACTTCAAGGCAAGATGTGGCTTTGAATAAGATCGGCGTCTTTGTATTGTTTTGCCGAAATCGTAAACCCTCAATGTGTGTTGAAGTTTGACATTAACAAAAAGATGTAAAGTGATTTCCGCAAGTATAAATCCATGACGGGGTGGGACTGAACGCATCCTTCCGTGGGTATACGTTTTGCGTATTCATACTTTTGATTTTTAGCTTGGATCCCCGAATTTTGAACGTGATTCTCAGAGTTGACCCAAGAGGAAAGACACGAGAGTCTCAAGTCTAAACCGGGAGGTTTAAGAAAAAAGAAAGATTGCAGCACCACAATTTCGCATATGGTCTCCCACTACACTACTCAGTGTGGCCCTAAAGAGCTTAACTAACGTTGATCGGACGGGAAACAGTGTGATCTCCTTGGTATGGCCGCAACCTCTATAGTGTGAGCAGGTAACTTAGAATACCAATTGATGCAAGCCAAGATGGTTTATCGAATATCAATATGCAAAATTATCCCCACAGCTTCAGAGCACGATGTCCGGTGGTAAATCTTTTGGGGTGAAATTTGAGTGTCGCATGAAAATTGAGGTTTTGCATTCGCGCTTGTTCATTGTTCAAGCATCGCATTCCAAAAGAAACTGCCAACAAAGTTGTAGTTAAGCTACTTGCCGCACTCGCGGCAAGAATGTACCATTATACATTTACAAATATAAAGAAGTAAGAGAGGAATTATACACTCTCTCCATTCCCAATCAGTCAATTCAAGGTTTAACAAATGTCAATGCGTTTTAGAAGAAATAGGCAGCTTACATAGTCGCCACACTAAAACTGACTCTTGACTCATTGACTGTAATCTGTAATCTGTTCAAGGGGAATGGGCGATGCTTATATTCATAGCCAGATGCTAGCGCTCCGAAATGAAACCAATGGAGAGAGCCTCCTTGCACGCTGAACGTGCGATGAAGTTTGTCGAAGCCCGGTGGCTCTTTTTGAGTTGTAAGCTAGCGCCTTCTCCGAACGCACGGCTGCAAATACCCAGCGTTTCGTATCACGTGACAACGCAATCCCTGTTGAGAAAAAAAAAATTTTGCATTAAAGCAAGTCGTGCGCGTTTCCAAAACAGACTACCGCGCAGTGAGAAAATTGATTGAAAAATTTTCAGGCCCGGCTTGTTCTTCTTTTCATCCCCCATTGATTTAAAATGTCTGCCCAACAAATCTTGTCTAAGAAGAGAAAGTTAGTCGCTGACGGTGTGTTCTTCGCCGAGTTGAACGAGTTCTTCAGCAGAGAATTGGCCGAGCATGGATACGCCGGTGTTGAGGTTAGAAAGACCCCAACCAAGTTGGAGGTTATCGTCAAGGCCTCCAACACCCAGGGTGTCTTGGGTGAGCAAGGTAGAAAGATCCACGAGTTGACTTCTATGATCGTCAAGAGATTCAGATTGTCTCCAGATGGAATTGTCATCTACGCCGAGAGAGTCGAGGAGAGAGCCTTGTCTGCTGCTGTCCAGGCCGAGGCCTTGAAGGCTAAGTTGTTGTCTGGTTTGCCAATCAGAAGAGCTGCCTACGGTGTCTTGAGATTCACCATGGCCGCTGGTGCCAAGGGTGTGGAGGTTGTTATCTCCGGTAAGTTGAGAGCTGCCAGAGCCAAGTCCCAGAAGTACGCTGACGGTTTCATGATCCACTCCGGTCAGCCAACCAAGGACTTCATTGACTCCGCCATTAGACACGTCTTGATGAGACAAGGTGTCTTGGGTATCAGAGTCAAGATCATGAGAGACCCAGCCAAGAACAAGTCCGGCCCTACTTCTTTGCCAGACGCTGTCAAGATTGCTGAGTACAAGGAGGAGGACGAGACTGTCCCAGCCCCATCTGTCGTGGTCTACAGAGCTAAGGAGACCCCAGCTGAGGCTGCCCCAGAGGCCGCCCAGGAGGCTTCTGAGGAGACCGCCTAAGAGTGACCGTTGTAATTATATTCAATACTACACAAGATCTTTTAGCTTACCGTAGACGCCACACTCATCTGTGTATACGAGGCTTGTGCATTAACAATGTCGGAGGTGTTCCTGGACCTTGACCTTTTTCTTGCATACATATGTCCATACTCTAGGCCACATAAAGAGCCCTCTTCACTCGAGGATTCTGGATGCACTTGCCATTTTCGGGGTTTGATGTATCCTAGAATGTTTGGTTCTTGAGTAAACCCATTACGCGAATTTGATGCTCAAAGGCTCCTGCTCGTCTGCCATAATTAAGAAACCGGGAATGGAAGAAAAAAAAAATGTGGCAAGTGGCTTTTGAGGATATCGTTCGTAGAAACGTAGTCAGGTCCAATGTGCATACACAAGTTTGACATGGGTGGTTTTCGTACGACAATGCTTCCTCTCTTCAAGTTTTTCAGTAAAACTATTATACAATCACGCTACGGGAAATTTGCAAACACCCAACGAGAAACTTAATGGAGAGGTGTTTTAGCATATTGATGTGATTCGCGTGCGGTGTCGGGAAAGAACGAAAAAAAAAACCAGTAAAAAAAAATCAGCAGCATGGGGTCTTAGTCTGAGAAAACCACCACAAGCTGTGCTTTGTCTCCACGGCACTAGGAACCACCTATTAGAAATGTAAAACCCTACTACTTTTTTTGTCTGCCCACCTTCGGGTTCCGGAAGACCGGATGCACTTGATGAGAATGCGCACCCCCGGCTATAACCCCGGGCGGCCCGCGCCGGACTTGCATGTCCGAATCACATGACTGTGCCTGATTTTCAGTGTCGTACGAGCTCAGGCCTGATTCTGGTATTCAAGGGCGACGGCCCTAGTTCCATTTCTCATCCAAGTATTTTGTGCTCTGGTACCATCGGTCTCCTATGTTTAAAAAAACTACTCCACGTTTAGCAATGTGCTGTTGTTTCCGGGGCCCCATGCACACGGCCGCCGCATGGCTCGTTTTTTCGCCGTTATCTTGCACATAAAACCACCCCCGGCTTCTTATCTGTCATGGCATCACGCGGCGAAGAAAACATAGTGCGCGCGGCCACTCATGAATGCCCCCAAACATTCCGTGATTGGGCTCTCTCCCCGCGGAGATACACCTCCTTCAATGTGTCTTGTGCACGTACCGAAAATGTCCATGCCTACTTTGTTTTTGTTTTTTTTTGGTATTCTGACTGATTTATTTTCGCTCTTCCCATTGGCTGGTTATGAATTTTTTTTTATCTTGACAGCTGACACTTGTCCCGCGTTCGTTGCTAGTCGGCATTCGAATTTTGCAAGGCAAATTATCTTTGACATGCCGTCTCCTATTCTCGTATGGATTAATCCCCCGAGCCAATCCGCCGAGCTCGATGGAACGATAAGCGCGAGCGACTCACAGTCATTACTGCACTTGACGTCACATTGCGCGCATCGGTCTTCGGAGTTGGCGGAGATACCCCACTTCGTTTTTCGGAAGTACATGTCCATAGACAAGTATATAAAGCAAATAGATTCCCACTCGCTTATTTTTTTTGCTTCAAACTTAAACTTACACTTAGAACTCTCTCCACTTTTTGAGACACTCTATAATAGCATCCAAACACAACATATTCCCCTTACAATGTCTGCCCTCGCCACCTTCTTGCAATTGTCTACTGACGTTTCCGAGCCATTTGTGATTCCAAATGTGTCCCCAGTCTCCCCACAGTTGCCAGCTTCGGATGCCGGTATCTCCTCTGCCCCAGGCAGCCCGGTCGTTAGAGAGAGAAAGGTTTCTGTCATTGAGCTCAACTAAGTATGCTCTGCAAATCAGCACATTGGGTGTTGCTTACGAATAACGGTTATATGGGTTTATGGTAAATAGTTTGATTTACGGGAAAATAATTTTTAAAAAACAAAAACAAAAACAATCACAAAAACATGGTTACAATTATCCCAGTCTTTGACTGTGTAGCGTCCCCCTACTGTATTCGAATTTGCACGAGGCCGACGTACGAAAGCGGAGTGAGCATCATGCGACCCATTTGTGTTTCATGGTCAGCCGGTTCTGTGTGTGCCATTTATTGATGTTGATTATCCCTTCGAGCTGGCTCTCCCGAACGACGGACATAATCCTTGGGCGGCCTGACTGTGGTGATAATACAAGCTCGTGGCCCAGATTGTAAGAGCATCAAAACCTGCTTTCTAGCTTGTTCTTGAGGTGATACAATACCGCTCATTCCAGTGGAAGATGCTCCACCGAATCAAAAAAAAAGACCAAGAGTATAGAAGATCTTGTGGAATCATAGTTTTCCTTGATCGCCTGGTCCATCTCCTCCGTGTCTTGGTGGGACCCTCCAAACTTCCGCCTCGCACTGCCACCCTGGTTTGGAGTGGAATTTGTCGTTGAACATCCTTGTGTGATTGGTTTACATTTGCAACTGAATTGATGTATGCCCTGGAACATATTTCTTCTGTCGAGCCCATTTTTTGCTTTCTCTCTGTCAGGCTGGTGACTTTCTCCAAAGAAGACCTGCAACTGTAGACAACTAAACAGACGCGCAAATGCCCAGCTTCTTGCGCTGTACCGCAGCCTGAAGCTAGTTTTTCTGGCTTCATTCACAATCAGAAATAGCGGAGCCAAAGGAGTCAGTCGGAGTAGAGCACCCCACAATGGCAGCAAAGGTTTAAAGCCTGCGAACCAGAGTAGACAAGCGTGATCTGTTCATGTAACTACGTTCTGTGTCTTTACACAAATACAATTTTCAAGTGTGGGATTCTTCTTCCTTGTATACTAGAAAACTAAATAAACCGCACACAGAGTTTAGAAGAAACTGTAGAACTCGTTGTATTTCTTCACGTAGTAAGCAGACGTCACGCCTCCCAATCCCAACAACAACAACGGCACCGGCTTGGCGAAATGAGTAGGTACCGACCTCCCAAGGCCAGCAGCAAACAATGTGATGGAGCAACCAAGAGCCAACTCCAAGCCCCAGTCGGCGTTGTTCTTCAACAAGTAGCCCGAGTATCCGTAGAGAACGGAAAGTGCCGTGCCAGCCACTAAGGATGGAATTGATCCTTTACGAATATAGCCCATGGTGCCGCCAACAGCACACAATCCAGCGAGGGTAAAAGCAGGGTGTTCCATGGCGTGATGTGATGTATTTCGACTTGGCTGTGCCGCGATTCGTTGCACTTATTGCTCAAAGCGAGCGCGGAGTGCGGTCACGTGAGCAGTGGGCCGTGGGCCTCGCGCATGGATCTATTTATTGGTTCCAATAAAATCGCCAACTAATCTTCAGCTTCATTATTGAAACAGGGGAAAATGCGGGCGCCACCCGTGATGGTCATTCTGGAGGGCAGAGGGGAAAAATTTGTGGGCAAGTCATCAATGTCGAGTTTCATTCGAGCCAGCTCACTAGCTTTGAGGAAGGGGCCTCACAATACAATGTTAGGTCACGGTTTGTTCTCCTTTTTTTCTCCAATATGCCTCCTTCGGGTGTAGAAGCCATGACCGCCAGAACCAAAATTGGCACGTGCCCTCTGCACACTTTGCACGAGTTGAACGCAACACACGTACTGTAACTCCTCTCGTCACGTGGGTGGTTGACGCGCTGTTTTAGACCCTGGCCCCGAGCGCGCGCGGCCAATAAAAAAAAACAACCGCCTGTCAGACCGTAGCAGCTCATCCGGATGGGATAATTAAGCGTGGCCAGTACACATGCCATTAAATTCACAGCTCCGAAATACATGTTCAAGTACGGCTTCCCCACACTCGTGCATAAAAAAACTCCCACTTTGTGACCTGCCCTATATATAGAGCAGCATATTCCCCCTCGCATGCTGCTTCAAAAAAAGCCGCCCACCATTTTTTTTTTTTGCAGCGCGTCGCCGTCTTGCCAGGCTCACAAAATATTCTCAGCGGAAGCGCACTACGGAGAGAGCGCTCGCTCGCTCGACAAAAAGCGAATTGGCTGGGTTTGCTCGGGAAGCTAGCATAGGGAAAGGGGGAGAAAAAAAAATACCCACTCGGCCCAGCAAAAAAAAAAAAACAGCACACACACACACTTGTCATTCTAAACGGAACACGTAACTTTCGTCACGTCACCGTCCACTAGTGCCCACTACAAGCACCCCGCGTGTCCTCCTCCCAGCAGAAAAAGCAAAGCCGCTCCGCCATGAATCTCCTGTCTTTGCTCTCGGAGCCCGCGCCACTGGCCGGCTCCAGCGGGCCCCTTGTTGAGCCAAATGGCCAAGCAGCCGGCCCTTCTAACGGGCCAGCTGCATTTTCGGCTGCAAATTCCGTCGATCCGGCGGCGGGCGACCGACACGCAAGCGGGTCGATGCCGCTTCACTTGCACGCCAATGGTAGTCACATCGGTCCCGCCAATGGCCACAGTAGTGACACTCTGGAAATGCCTGGCGAGCCAAACACGGCCGCCGGTGCTCGCCCATCGACAGAATCTGTGTCCATCGACCAGCAATTCCTACAGCGCTTTGAAGCGAAAATGAATGCCATTGTGCGACTTGACAACGTGCTCGTGGAGTCACTGAAACTTACTGTCTTAGCATCCGAAATGACTGCGTTGGAGAAACGTCTTGCGAGTGCTGACGAGATCGCTGCTAGCTACGTTGATCGGGTTACAACCGAGGAGATTCTTCTCGAGGGGACAGACGCGCCCGAAAACGTGGCCCTCGATGTAGGCTCGACCCGAGTCTCTCCTGACGTAGATGCCACTACTGCGAGGCTACAATTGCTAGAAGAGTGTGCCGCAGCTCGCTTGGACGCAGACTCAGAGCCTTCCTCGCGGGGAAAGCTGATGTCTGCGTCTGACCTCAAAGCTTCAGCCAGAAAGAATCTGCGTACATTGAAACGTGCGCCTCCTGTCGATGCGAAAGACCAGAAACGGAGAAAGACTGATGTTCTGGACGCCGACTCCTTGACCATTGAGGAGTTGGCAGACACATCTCGCTCACGAGATGCGAAGGAATCAGGAAAACTAAAAATCAAGCTCTCTTTAAAGGAATACAATACAGCATCGCTGCCTGTGGAAATGGGATCGTCCTCTACCGTGTCATCAAAAGACGGCAAAATGTCTCCCTCAAAAGCGAAGGAAATGAAGTCAATGATCAAACTTTACGACAACACATTCCTTGGGATCTGGAGAGATTTATCGCGGAAAGACGGACCCAAGGTTTCGCGTTTGATGCAGCAGTCAAATCAAGCAAGGTTAATCAACATGAGGAAAACCGCTGTTCTCGCGTCTAGAGAAGCCAAGCGCTGGCAGATGAAGAGCAACAAAAACCAGAAAGACTTGACATCGAAGGCCCGCAGAGCCATGAGAGAAATGTTCAACTTTTGGAAGCGCAACGAGAGAATCGAGCGTGACGCGCGTAAAAAGCACGAAAAAGACTTGATCGACAAGGCGAAAAAGGAGGAGGAAGATCGTGAGTCGAGAAGACAGTCGAGAAAATTAAATTTCTTGATCACGCAAACCGAGCTTTATTCTCATTTCATCGGTAAGAAAATCAAGACCGATGAAATTGAAGGCGCTGATGCTGATCCTCGCTTCAAAGACAAAGCAGAAAACCAGTTAGACAAATATCACGGGGTTGAAGGTAAACAAACAGACATTAATTCGCTCGATTTTGATAGCGAGAATGAAGAGGAATTACACAGAGCCGCTGCGGCTAACGCTCAAAGTGCCTTGAACAGCGCCAAGTCTCGCGCGGAGACATTCGATGATTCTTTCAAAAATCCGGATACGAATGGCGAGGAAATGAATTTTCAAAATCCAACTTTGGTTGGAGACGTGAGCGTGGAGCAACCAAAAATGTTGCGGTGTACCTTGAAAGAGTATCAAATCAAAGGTCTTAACTGGTTGGCTAATTTATACGAACAAGGCATCAACGGAATTTTGGCCGATGAGATGGGCTTAGGAAAGACTGTGCAAAGTATATCAGTCTTATCCTACTTGGCTGAAAAGCACAACATATGGGGTCCTTTTTTAGTAGTCACACCTGCATCGACATTGCACAACTGGCAACAGGAAATTTCTAAATTTGTTCCAGGTTTCAAGGTCCTTCCATACTGGGGCAATACAAAAGATCGAAAGATCTTGAGAAAATTTTGGGACAGAAAAAATCTCAGATACGGCAAAGACGCCCCATTCCATGTTTTGGTAACGTCCTATCAGCTAGTTGTCGCAGACGCAGCTTACTTCCAGAAAATGAAATGGCAGTACATGATTCTTGATGAAGCGCAAGCTATCAAATCTTCACTGTCTTCCCGGTGGAAGTCCTTGCTTAGTTTCTCATGTCGCAACAGATTGTTACTTACAGGTACACCGATTCAGAATTCCATGCAAGAGTTATGGGCGTTATTACACTTCATCATGCCATCTTTGTTTGACTCTCATGACGAGTTCAGCGATTGGTTTTCCAAAGACATCGAAAGCCACGCGCAATCAAATACGCAGCTTAACGAAGAGCAGCTCAAGCGCTTGCATGTTATTTTGAAACCTTTTATGTTAAGACGTGTCAAAAAGAATGTGCAGAGCGAATTGGGTGACAAACTTGAGATTGACATCTACTGTGATTTAACCCACAGGCAAAAGAAGTACTATCAAATGTTAAAGTCTCAGATTTCACTTGTTGACTTGCTTTCGAACTCCGGAAATGATGAAAATAGTCAATCCTTGATGAACTTGGTTATGCAATTCAGAAAGGTCTGCAATCATCCAGATCTCTTTGAGAGAGCAGATGTCCATTCGAGTTTTGCCTTTGGTAGATTTGCAGAAACTGGGTCGTTCTTGAGGGAGACTGAGCTTGAAGTCGCATATACATTGGAGAATTCTATCGGCTTCGATATTCCTCGTCTAATCTACGACGACTTACTCGTTCCAAGCCTGAACAATACTGTCGGTGATCGTAACAAATTGATGGAAATGTTTAACATATACAGCCCAGAGAATGTTGCCGATGACAAATTTCATAACTTCAGCTGGCTAAATTTCACAAATACATCCCCAGCGGAACTAAAAACATTGTCTTCACAAAATGTCATCGAGAGAGCAATTGACAAAAAAGAATACTCGGACATCAACTATGGAGGCTTGAATCGTCTTAAGTACATGTACGAAGACAATGAGAAGATTGTCCCCAACCACAGCCAGTTATTAATCACTGAGCTCGAAAAAACCTTCTGTTTGGTTTCAAATTCTACTCACATGAAAGAACTTTACTCGATACCACTGAAAATTTACGAGGACATGTACTTGAACGTCCAGCAGCCAGCAGCCAAGCCTATTGCAATCGCTGCACCAGTCGACGCTAAGTGCAGCAGCTATTCATTTACCCAAAACTTGAACTCGGTCTTATTTGATCCCAAAATAAAGTCGAGTCTCTTGCCTCTTACATTGAACCTGGAGCTCAGTTTGATGCAACAAAAAGTGCCTGTTCCTGAATACCCAAAGAGTGATATGCTTCCAACTCCTCTCAATAAACTCATGGACTATTCCAATATTCGGATGCCTTCTATGTCAAGATTCATCACCGAGTCCGGTAAATTAGCGAGATTGGATAAGCTCCTCGATGAACTCAAACAAAATGATCATCGAGTTTTGGTGTACTTTCAAATGACCAAGATGATGGATTTAATGGAAGAGTTCTTGACCTTCAGGCAGCACAACTACATAAGATTAGATGGTTCTTCGAAATTGGAGGATAGAAGAGATCTAGTTCACGATTGGCAAACCAAGCCGGAGATATTTGTGTTTTTACTTTCTACCAGAGCAGGAGGTTTGGGTATTAACCTAACAGCCGCTGACACGGTAATTTTTTACGATTCTGATTGGAATCCGACTATTGATTCCCAAGCCATGGACAGAGCCCATAGATTGGGTCAAACAAGACAGGTCACGGTTTATAGACTCTTGACCAAAGGTACAATCGAGGAAAGAATGAGAGATCGCGCCAAGCAAAAAGAACAAGTACAGCAGGTTGTCATGGAAGGTAAAGCTTCTTTCGCAAAGAAGAAAGATGATAACATAAACAAAAAGAAAGACGTGGCGTATTTGCTTTTGGGTGGTGGTGACGAAGCGCCAGAAATCTCAAGTACCGGTAGCGCAACGCCCCAGAATGAACCTATGACTGACACTCTTGAGGCTTTGTATCATGAGGGAGAGCCGGAATTCTCTGGTACCATCACTCCCGGAAACTAGTTGGTGTTAATCAAATCTAAAGAAATTAATAGAAGATAGTTACAAAAAAAATATATTTACTTGTGAGACATGTTAAACTTGCGCGAGATAATGAATTATAGCACCTATTCAGACTCCCTTATCCCAGATTTGGAACTGAGAGACTGTTCTAGATTGCGTAAAAACTCAGTGTCTTTGGTGGCGTTGCATTGATCTTGATTGTCTTCAAAGCACAGCGACGCTTTCGTTGATTCTGAGGTTGGAGTTTTGCATTTGAGTTCCAGATTTTCAATTTCCAAATTGTAAATTCTCGCAAAGCTCTCCTCAAGCTTTTTTGTTAGCTCTATCTTAGTCATGTTTTGGGTAGCCCCCCCGCTAAAGCATTCGGTTGAAGGATTTTCTCCATCGTCTTCGTCGGTGGTAATCTGAGCAGATGCAATGAGATCAGATATTCCAGATATGTTTGACGTTGTAGAAAAACGGGCAGATGGATAGCTTACATTCGCTTTTTTAGTCAAGGCCTCCAATGCGGCCAGATTGTAGCTTCCATGATGTGATTCGAACCCATGTCTCAGGCTCAGCGTGATATCTCCGGGGCTCAAAACAGCTTGCAGAGAATCTTCAAGAACTGTCAAAAGACCAAGCTGCAACCCTGAGGATGCTCGATTGAACCGTTTGTCATCTTTATTTGGCAAGACAGTATTTTCCAGAGAGCTCAGTGGTTGCCCTGGCGATGGAATTGCATGCGCTTTTCTAGATTTTGATGACAGCGTACGGAAAGATTTGAGATTGAAGTTGTTTTCGCTGTGCCGAGAATTATGCTGGGAGTTTGACCTCGACGATACGCCCGATGTGGCGGGGTTGAACTTAGCTTGAAAGTCTGCTTTGAAGTCACCAACGCAAGTGCTGAACAACCCTAAGCATGTTTTGAGATCATCGTAAAACAGATTAAAAATGGACAATCTTTCCTCGTGTTCGTCTGCGTTGTCAAGTGTGGCGATCATTCGAGAATATTTTTTAAAATACCGAAGACTGCTCACCATACCCAGCAACTTGTCGATGAGGATGTTGAGGTCCGCATCGGAATCGAGCGCAAAGACGTCATCAGAGTTCCCGCCTTCGTGGTCAAGTTTTCGTGTCGCTAGGACATCATCGTTGGCATAATCTGAGGTGCGCAACGAATTTTGGAGAGTCTTGAATTTTTCATTCAAAGCAAAGAGCTGGTCGAGAGTGCCTGTGTGAGTTTGAAACACTTCCTCGAGCTTTGCAGCTTTATGCGAGGCTGTATAAAAAGTGAGACAAACGGACAAATCGATGTTTAGATGGTCCGAGAGTGTCAAGAGGAAAAAGTTATGCGAATGACATTCGTGAACAGTCAAAAGCTGGCACACCAAGAAACGTCTGTGGTTGTTAAATGCGGCTAATTTTGTGGTGAGAGTTTCTAACGTGAGAGCATCTGCGTGCTCCGACTCGGCTGTCTCGTAAAGTGCACTGGCCTGGATATTATTGATCTGGCAATACTTTTCGAGCATCACCCCATCTGTATAGGGAAGAAGTTCGCGGATCGAGTGTTGTAAATTAAGAATAAGACATGTGAGAAGAGTGTCCAAGTGTTTCTTTAATGTTTTCGAGTAGACAGAAGAGCCCGCAGGATGCACCGGCGCCGGTCCCTTGTTGAGAAAAGAAAATAAGTCAAACTCCTTTAATTTGATCATATGTGCAATGATGACCTTGTTGATTTTACAATTGGAGATCATAAAACTGTCTAGGCTTTTCAAACTTCGAGAGGATTCAATGGTAGCCTGAGCCCGCTTAGACTTGAGAATCCATGTGGAGGTGATTAAAAGAAGCTTGAATAGCTTGATACGAGAGGCGAGTCTCATGTATGACGAAATCTTCTGGGTTTGTTTCAACAAAAATATCAGCAAGCCGATAGTATTAAATAGAAGCATGTTGTGTTGTAGCGGTGCCGGTATGAGCAACACGTACTTTTTGTGGATGAGCTTCAAGCGGATGCCATCATCACCAAAACCTTTCTTCAAGAGGAGCGGCAAGAAATGGTCTTCAGAATTCTGGCCCAGCTGCAATCTTTCGAGAGCTTGCTCATTCTTGGAAAGTACGAGCGAGTTGTCTAAAAGATTTGAAAGCATTAGATTGTACTTGAACCTTTCAATTAACAGAGATCGTATAGGTCCAAGACTTAGATACTTCGTGATGTATTTGTGAAAGTTCTCGGTACTGGCCTTGATCTTGAGGCCTTCGCTATTGTCATGAAATTCATGTCGCAAGCCTGGACGAAGATGCTGGTGTTTGAGGCTATCTTGAGAAGTCGTGCCCAAATGAAACGAGTCTGAGCCCATTATAGACGAGCTGCTGCGATTACAAAGAGTGGGAGACCTCATAGAATACTCCTTTATCCGCGGCGGTTGTGAATACTCGCTGGTGCTAACTGAATCAAACCGCTTTCGAAAATGGCTTGCCTCCTCGATGCCCCAGTCGGCCTCAGCAGGCAGAAATGTGGAGGAAATTCCAGGCCTGTCAAAAGTCATTCCTTGTTTAAAGAAACCCTGAGATTGCAAGATCCATCTATTGCTGAGCCAGCTGAAATAGACAAATTAAAATCGGGGAAGTTCCGATACTCAAAGGGGTCGAATATGTAGTGACAGCAAATGAAAACGGCTTTGTTCTTTAACCTGGAAAGCGTAACTCTGAAAACACGAAGCCCCTGGCTACGGTACTATTAAATATTTTGTGGTTCTGACTACCCGGATCTGTGTTTTGAGTGTGTGCCTCGGGTTGTATTGTTTTGGACCTATACGATCCGCAAAAGTCCGAGCCGCTTGTGGTTTTAGCTGGTTGTAAAAATTTCGGCGACTGCGCTCAAAAGTATGGAAGAGAATGCTTTTCTTTGTGTATAGACTATCAGTTATACGAATTGTACTTACCTGGCGGTTGAGCTCGTTTTTGTTCACGTCTCCAAATATGTCTGACTGCACAGATCGCGAATTCCTCACAGGACCTCGGGGTAATATGCAAAGACCAGCGATGGCAGTCCAGGTGACTGATGAGAGGATAAGATATTTCCTGGTACAATTTTCAATTGACGCGGCTTTTGGACTCAAACAAAATAAAAAAAAAGACAGCGGAGATGTGCTTAGAAAAAAAAATACATGATTCTTCATGAGCATTTTTCGACTCCCAGCTGTGCTCAACTTCTTGGCCACAGGCCGGCTGGAGTATTCGAGCATCAGATTTCAGACTTTGCAAATGAATCATGACGCCTGACATTCACCTAGAGCGACATCGTCAAAGGTGGCTCAAGAAAGAATTCGCCGTTGGAGTCCATTCTGTAATTTACTTGGCCCGTATCGCTTGTGTTGGGAGCATCTTCAGGCCCCGCAAACGGCATGTGCGGGCTCGAGTCGTAGCCAAAACTTGCACCCATGTATGCATTTCCCACCTCAACACTTCTACTGGTCATGCCCGCATGATCTGCACCCTTTTCGTCGAAGTTTGGCTCCTTTTTATGCCCCTGCTGGGGGGGACCACCTGCCATGGGACGCGGGCCGACAGACCCAAAATTGAGCGCTTCCATCGGCGGTTCTGTTGGGAAGCTCATGGTACCTTCCATGTACATACTATTGCCGATCATGTCATCCAAAAAGCCGGTATCGCCGCTCATAAGCTCAGCCATTGGGTCAGGCTTTGGAAAAGGCTGCTGTGGATGCTGTGGATGCTGTGAGTTCTGCTGATGTAGGTGAAGAAAGTGCTGTTGCTGAAGAAGCTGCTGATGTTGGAGAAACTGCTGCTCAGGGTCTTGCGGATGTTGCGGGGACCCTTGCGTGCCTGGCTGAGATACAGAATGAGCGGCTTGCTGGGGAAATTGATGGGAGACATGATGCATAACATGAGGAGAGCCCTGCAATTGATGCTGATGACTTTGCTTGTGCCGGACGTGCTCTGATCCCGGAGCATTCGGGGTTTCCAGGCCCAGCACGGAAAGAGGTCTTTTCTGCGGCACCGAGTTCCCAGAAGTCCGGGGAATCCCAGGCGTTTCCGCCACATGTACAGCTGAACCGCCTCCGGTATCCCAGCGGGGCGCGACCGGCAACGGCCCGCTTTTCACGTGGAGCTGACCCGCGGCAGCAGGTATGCGTGCTGCATTGGAGTTGCGTGATACGGAGGTTCGAGGCACCACTAGCGGCGCGACGCCAGGCAAAAGAATCGGCAGCGCGTTGCGCGTCAGCTTTCCCTGCGCCAGCGGCTTGCGGCTCCTTGCCCTCGGTTTTGGCGGTGGTCTTGCTGCGGGAACTGGCTGCACCACACGCAGCGATGAGGGAGCCGGCGGCGGGACAGCGGCAAAAGGCGGGTGTGGGACAGCAGCAAAAGGCGGTGACGGACCAGGGAGAGGTCCCAGGGGCATTCCGGAGTGCGGGCGGCGGAAAGCCGTGGCAGGAGGCATGGGCTCGTGTTCCCAAGCTGGCGGGGGCGCCGGCATCTGCGAGCCGTGCGGCCTGGCCAGCTCGTGATGCATGTTCATCAAGAGACACCACCAGTCGTAGAAAAACGAGTCTGGCAAGTTCTCCAGCGGGCGCACACGGGTCTCCTTGGCCAAGGCGTGCGCTGTCTGCGTGCACCCGTTTTGGACAAGGTATCCGTGGAGGTGGGCGAGAAACGCCTCGCGCGGCGCGCGCGACGGGTCGGCGTGCTCGGTGTGGTTGTTCATGAGGCAGCAGCCTGGCGCTCGGGCGTGTGGTGGGCGTCCGTGGTGGGGCAGAAGTGTTTGCCCAATGTTGTTAGTGATGGGGTGAGCACGCGAGCGAGGTCCTGGAGATGGGGAGTTGTGCGCGCCGAGGAATGCCCCATGCGCGGGGCTCTGGGGCCGGGGCACACTGCGAAACTGGGCGCGCGCTGGGGCCCCAGTGCGAGGGCGTCCCAGGAATCGCACTGCAAATTAGCGAGCAAATGCGAAAAGAACCAACGGGAAAAAAGAAGAAAAACAGCAGGAAATAGGAAATAGGAAAAAGGAAAAAGGAAAAAGGAAAAAAAAAAGGAATTGCGCAAAGCAAGCGCCGGCGGCGCCGTCGCAGCGGTCATGGCGTGAGCAAGCGTGCGTCGAGTTCGTACCCCGAGCCGTCTCCAGGACCCGTGGGGGGGGGGGGGGGGGGGGGGGGGGTGCTCACGGTGCCGCGGGCAACCTGTCTCGGTGGCACGGTTGTTGGGCGGCTCAGCTGCGCCGTACCGGGCGGGCGGGGCTGGTATCCGGCCAGCCGGCTCTTTGGCTAGGGCCACAAATGCCTTTTCCTTTGGAGTTTTTTTTTCTTTGCTTCCTTTTTCAACCGTAGAATTTATCGCGTCCCTGCCGGAAAGATATATTCAGCAGACGGCTGGCTGGGGAGGGGGGAAGAGTATATGCCCAGAACGAATCACTCAGAGTTCAAGCGTGCTGCGAGCACTGTTTTGCGGGCCCGCTTCTTCATGGGCAGCTGTGTGTCCCGAGCCACTCCCATATTCATGAATTCCATAGTGTGGATTTTAGTATTATTATTATCATTATTATTATGGTTTTGGCGATACCCCTGTTCTTCGGAGACTCTCCTTGCCGCCGCAGTCGTGCCTGCCTTCTTGGTGTGTATTTCCTGTTTTGCAGATGCAATCCCTTTCCTCCGGCCGCCTCTTCCTTTATGCGTGAGCGGGTCCCATAAAATATCCAGCCGATGACAGGTGACGCGTGCCTTTTTTTTTGTTTAATCTGGGGGAAAAGAGCACTTCTTCATGCGGCGCGGACCATGTATAATTTATGTCGCATAAAGAATGGGTGCGAATTCCGCGCCGTAGCGCCGCCAATATCGCGGCGCTCTAATTTGGAAAATCGCCTCTATCATATCGAAATAATAGGGCCCAGATTACGGGCAACAACACGCCAGCTTTTGTTTGCTCAGCAAGACGCGTGCATTTTGTCCGTGGCTCAATATCAGCATCCCGCCTGCACCCATCTCTCTCTTATTGCTACGTATATGTTTCCTCTTGCCGCTACAAGCACAGGCGCGACAAGCGCGTCATTTTCGGGGCGTCAAGTCACTATTATTGTGTCTATCTAAAACAAAACAATAGACATGTTCGAATTCCAACGTTTCAATACGAAACAAATCACAACCGCTCTGCGCAAGCGAGCTGTGGTGCTTCACAACTTCGTTCCCAAATTCACATGTACCGCCTTGGCCTCCGTGTACATCTCCAAACCATACTCTCCCAACTCGCGCCCAACACCGGACATCTTGACACCCCCGAACGGGATGTGCACATCAGAATCGTTGGAGGAGTTGATCCAGATTTGACCAGACTCAATATCGGCAGCCAAGTTGTGAGCGACGGTGATATCGCGGGTAAAGATCGAGGCGCCCAAGCCGTACTCAGTCGCGTTGGCCAATTCAACAGCCTCCTCGTCGGTGGCAAACTTGCCCACCACTACGACAGGGCCAAATATCTCCTCCTTCACAATGCGGAAGTGCGGCTTCACATCGGCAAATACCGTGGGTTTCACGTAGTAGCCCTTGGCAAGATCACCCGCGGTGTTGGCCTCACCTCCCAATACAACTCTGGCGCCCTCCTTCTTGCCAATATCAAGGTAGCCCAAGATCTTGTCATGGTGGCCCTTTGAGACCTGAGGCCCAACCACTGCATCCTCCTCAAACATGTCTCCTTGCTTGTATGACTCGGTAATGTGTGCGGCGAACTGAGTCAAAAACGTCTCGTAGATTGACTCGTGCACGTAGATTCTCGAAGTGGACGTGCAGATTTGGCCCTGGTTGCTCATGATTCCAATGGCGGCCCACTTCACAGCCTGTTCGAGGTCTGCATCGGCTCTCACGAGAAGGGGTGACTTGCCCCCGCACTCCAAGGTGACAGCCTTCAAATTTGCAGTCGCGAGCTGCTGCACCAAGCGACCCGTGGCCGTGGAGCCTGTGAATGCAACCTTGTTCACGTCCAAGTGCGAGGCCAAGGCCTTGCCCGCGGTAGAGCCGAGCCCCGAAATAATGTTTACCACGCCAGGCGGGAAACCCGCCTTCTTGAACAAAGTGGCAAAGTACAAGATTGACAAGGGAGTCACCTCGGATGACTTCAAGATCACAACGTTACCGGCGGCCAACGCGGGAGCCAACTTCCACGCGGCCATGAGCAAGGGGTAGTTCCAGGGGATGATCTGTGCACACACTCCGTAGGGCTCATGCAAGGTATAAGCCAATTTCTTTGGGTTTTGTGCAATGACGCGGCCGTGCACCTTATCGGCCCAGCCGGCATAGTATTTGAAAACGGCGATAACCTCCTCGACATCGTACAAAGCATTGAGGTGTCTGGTTTTGCCCGAGTCCCACGCCTCGATGTCCGTGAGCGTGTCCAACTCCTCCTTCATGATTTCCACCAACTTGAACAAGAGATCGGCTCTGTCAACACCAGAAGTCTTTTTCCACGACTTGAAGGCTTTGCGTGCAACGGCAACAATCTCGTCAACGTCCTCTTCGTCCGCTGCATACACGGCTCCATTGATGACGCCTGTGGATGGGTTGATTGACTCGATGGTCTTGCCTGATTTCGACTTGATGAATTCATTGTTCACAAAGAGCCCGGCAGGCTGAACAAACTTCCTGCCGTTGGGCAAAGTGACTTCATATTCTAAAGGGAGCGACATTGCGTCTTGAAATTGTGGGCGTGGTTGGCTGTGCAGAGTAAACTGATGCAGAAGCAAAGAATCAGATCCCCAGAAATCTTGCCAGCTATTTGAACCCCACGAACTCAATGCGCGGCGCGAGCTCCGCCTTCCGAATGCGGAAGGTGGTACCGACAGCTGACATATGCTGGCGGGTTTTTTTTTTCTGAGCTCCCGCGGCTGGCGGCTGGCGGCTGTTGACTTGTAGATAAAACTGGGCTGTATTGGGGAGAAACCACGGTCTGAATATATGTTGGGAATAAATCCCAATGCCTTGTATGTGGGCATTCTCCATGTTTTGGATAGCAGCTTTTCACGTTTTGTTGGGGGTTTCTACTACCGTGCGCCCAAAAGGCAAACATTGACACCGCTGGGCTAATCGAGAATCGCAGCCAGATAACCGCCTTGGTCCTTATCGCCTTCAAATTGTGATAACTTAGCCAGCCCCCAGGATTGATGATGTTCTGCTTTTTTTTTCCTTTTTTTTTTTCCTTTTTCTTTTTTGGCTGGCGATAAAAGCAATTGTTGCCTCAAAGAAAAGAAAACAAGCGTTGTTGGCTCCAGGGCCCGGGAGAAACGGGCCCTAGAAATTCTCGCTGAAAACTGCGGGGCGAATGTAGGAAACGACGATCGTCTCGTGACGAGGAGGTTTGCGCGAACGAGGTGCCAATCTCACCTCTAAAAATGAGCCGCCCCACAATGTTCAGGGCCACGCCTCCAGGGGTCTACATACAGATAAGTCCAAAACCGCAGACACAAGCTTATTATGAAGACGAACTTGTTAATGCAGAAATTGAGAGACTGACAGTCTCCTGCGTTTCTTGTGAATATATGGTGGTTAAGCGTTGGCGACTTTGGTTAGTCGCGCGCCCTCAATTCCGTGGGCCATGCATGAGAATTCCGTCACGTTAAGCTACCGTGACGGGCCCTCATCACCCACCGATTTAAGCACACCCAGATCTTTTCATCTCCCTGCGTTCATTGCCCAAAATAACAAAATAAAAAAAAAAAACAAGAGAAATTGACATCAGCTACCCATTATTTTGTCTGCCTGAAGAAATGTCGCTCGACCTTTCTGTTTTCGCTGAGTCACCCGCCGCCAACGAGTTTAGAAGCGATACGTTCACGTCCCCAACTGCCTCCATGGTAGCTGCCTTGGCCACTACCACACTTGGGGATTCAGTGTACAACGAAGACACCACAACGCTTGAATTGGAGGCGAAAGTTGCTGCGCTCGCCGGGATGGAAGCTGGGCTCTTCTGCGTCCTGGGAACGTTGCTGAATCAGATCGCGCTCAGAACCCACTTGTTTCAGCCACCCCACGCAGTGCTTTGCGACCGCCGTGCCCACGTGTATGTGCACGAGGCCGGTGGTCTTCCCACATTGTCGCAGGCAATGGTGCACACAGTTGCACCCAAGAACGGGGTGCACTTGACCCTCGAGGACGACATTCTCCCCAACTACGTCCCCGACGACGGTGAGATTCATGGCTGTCCGACGAAAGTCATCAGCTTGGAGAATACATTGCACGGAATGCTTTTCCCGCTCTCTGAAATCAAGAAAATCGCGGCCTTTTGCAAGCAGAACGGCGTGCGGCTTCATTTGGACGGGGCCCGCTTGTGGAACGCTTCTGCGGCCGCGGGAATCTCCATCGCAGAGTACTGCTCGCATTTCGACTCTGTGTCTCTTTGTTTGTCCAAGACATTGGGAGCTCCGGTAGGCTCAGTCTTGGTGGGCAACAGGAACTTCGTGGCGAAGGCCAACCATTTTCGGAAACAGAACGGTGGCGGGATCAGACAAGCGGGGTTGCTTGCGCTGATGGCGATGGTAGCTATTGACGAGAATTTCCCAAAGTTGAAGAGGACCCACGAAATGGCCCGTGAGGTGGGCGAGTACTGCGAGAGTCTTGGGGCTGTTCTTGAGCACCCTGTGCATACAAACTTCGTGTTCATTGACATCGCCGCCACCAAGATCAACAACGATTTCTTTACGCAGGCGTGCGCAAAGTACAACGTCAAGGCGTACGGGAGCAGATTGGCATTCCACTATCAGGTTTCGGAGGAGGGGCTTGCAAACTTGAAGAAGGCGCTCAGAGACACCTTGGAGGAGGCAAAGAGAAACCCGTTCGAGGAAAAGGTTTCTTTGAAGCTCTATAATGTGCATGGAAAGGACGAGTAGAGTAGGCTACGGCGAGGCCCCCGTTGAAGCGGCCTTATAACTACCCGCGCTACTGATGTAAACGAAATAAGTGTGCTCAACGTATATAATTCACCAGTTCCAACGCCATTTGTGCTGTCATACCACGCTCTCTGCGGCCGGCCAGCCCCCAGATTACTAGAGGCTTCAGTCGGTGGAATGCTAAAGCAGTGCAGAAAACCAACACGTGTGCGAACCAAAAAAATAATATGAAAGGTACATCTGACCCATTGGAAACACGGTATGCTGTACCAACAATGGCCGCGGCTTGCCCTTGCAAATGAAGGCGCAACCACGGTGGTGTTCACAGCCTCGCTGGCAAAGACTGGGCTCCGACAGCTTCTCGGCGACGATTTCAACTTCGAGGCCTGTCTCCGCATGTTGTCTCTAGACCAGCAGCTCAGAATCCGGAATGCCAGACACGACCCGGCCAAGGCGCTCATGCTCGCGTTGTTTGCGCTGGTGACACTCAACTACGCGTTGTACTGTGCTGGCGTGTGGCTGGACTTTGACCCGTTTCGTGCCTTGCCTATTAGTGTGAACGAGTTCGGGAAGCCGAGTCTACACGTGGAGCATGGGCCGTATATCGAGTATAACTCGTCCAGCTCCAACGACGTCATGGCCATCGTCGTGCAGTTTTCTGCAGTCTCTCCTGTAGGAATTGACCTCTCCCACGAGTCGCAGAGCAGCATCTCCGAGACGAGTTTCGTCGAGCAGTTTTTAGGGATCTTCGCTCCGCTGGAGTTGGATCAGCTTGCGGCAGTGAAGGACATTCGGGCCCGGTACGCGTTCTTCAACCAGCTATGGACATTGAAGGAAGCTTTCACCAAGTTCGTCGGATGTGGCTTGAACGTCGATTTGGCCAGCTTCAATTTCCAGGTGGGGACTGATAGACCCATACTCACAAATCCCCAGGTGACTCAGGGACCGCATTTCAACGTGCTTCAAATTGAGTGGCAGCGTGATATATACGTAGACTTTGAGCGCCTCGATCCGGCCTTCAAAACCAGGATAGGGAGCGGCCCAGTCTACTGCCAGACAAGTGTACTCAAAGCCGGAAACCCGCTTCCCGTCTTCATTTCTCTTGTGAGCCAAAATCCAATGGGTATAGTCCAGATGTTGGACCTAGATTTGGAGAGAGTTGTGCAATCAATCATCGATAGCTAAAATACGGCAGGGGGGGGTCTCCAGGCTGTGCAACAGCCTGGATTTCATTTCAGGATGTGGAGCAAAAAGTTTTTGTTTGCACAGATTCTTTTTGGCGTCACTGCTCCCATTGGCTACGTTTCATCAAGAAAAACAGAACTACAAGAAACCTTGGAAGTCCAGCAGATAATGTATGGCTGGTTCTCGGTTTTGGAAATCCTGGTCCATTTTGGAGAACCTCTCTCTAATTAACACACCATACTGCCTCAATTTTTCCGAAGCAGTCTCATAAAAATAGCGCATTTGCAAGCGTTCCGGGAATCCTCAATACTCTCCTCTCGAAATTTGGGTGCACCTAAAGGGACGATATGCTTTTCAAGAGGTTGAAGAAAATTGAGGAGTTGTGTCTAGTTAAGGCATTCGAGCCGATGGCGATTCAGAAATGAAGCCGTGTGCATATATATTCGCTTCTGTTGCGCTCAGTCCTGCTATCTGATACCCATTCATAGCTGTCCCTACTGCAAGATTATCACACATGCCCGTTCTGTAGAAGATTCCGGCATGCACAAAAGCACACTTTTCTCCTCATTATTTCAAGGTGGTTGAGGGATTCCCGAAAGCAAGCCAGATCTACCTCCTTTGCCGGTTGTATTTTGGCGTGTACGCGCAGCGAATTTAAGGACCGTATCAAGATTTCATAATCAAGTTGCCATTGGAAACATGCTAGTCTCACGAGAATAGAATAGCTTGTATTGGCGTTTGTTCTGCATGCTCCTCTGTCGAGTTGCCCGAGTATCTTGTGTATCACTAATTAGAAGTTGGTAGCGGCATGTTGAGTCCGCTTGGTCACTCAAGCTTAATATCGAAAAGATAAATAGGCTTTTCTCAAAATTGCTTTTTGTGCCTATTTGTTTTATCTAGCCGGGTGTATTCTTATATAAAAGATGGAAAGACCGTTTCATCAAGTATCTTATTTTCTCGCCTTCGACGAGTAGAGAAAGTTTCAGTGGGAGAGAACAAACATAGCCAAGACGCTGATTATAATTATTCACAATCAGCGAATTAAAAAAAAAAAAATGAAAATGGATACATTGGATTATATGAAAGTAGCCCGGCATTTTCACCTAGTAAATACAGACTAATTTCGCGGCATGGCATACGCGAAACACCGAAACCTGGTCTTAACATCGACATACTCCCTTTGAAGTTAACCCCATTCAATTGAAGGCTTCAAAACCAAAATACCGTTGATAAAGGTTCTCAGATACAGCTTTGACCGGTTTACAGGACTCGAATTGTTTGGCCAACTGCAAAAGCATGGCACTTCTTATAGATAAGCACGCAAAGTACTTCCAGCTATGCCTCCACTCACTCCCCCTGAAGGCACAGACGGAGGACTCCAATAAGTTAGCGCTTATATACTTTTCTCTTCATGGGCTCTCTTTGATCGGAGAACTTGAGAATTCCTCGGAGACCCCGGAGCACATCCGCTACATCTACCAACACATGATTCCGCTCAAAGACGACTCGATCCAGGCATTTAGACCCAGCCAGACTTTTGCTCTCGCGCCCGGAAATAATGAGTATGACCTCCCAAACCTCTCTGCGACTTTCTTTGCTTTGGTCATTCTCTTGGCCTTGGAAGAAGACTTTTCGAAGAAAATCGACCGCCATAAAATAATGGCATTTGTTTCTCGCTGCCAGCTACAATCGGGTCCCCATTCAGGCTCTTTTCTGCCCGTTCTTGGTCCCCGAGGCACTCCCTTTGGCGAATCTGACTTGCGCCTCTGTTATATTGCAGCATCTATACGTAAGATTTTGGGCTACGACAAGCTCTCAGAGTCGGAGAGGCAAAACGACATTAATGTGGAAAGCATGCGCGCCTTTATTCTAGATAAAGTTAACTTCAACGGCGGGTTGGCCTCGTACTCGCACACAGAGTCCCACTCGGGTCTAACCTTCTGTGGAATTGCTGCACTCAAGCTCATCGGCCATGACTTTCTGCAGAATGATTCGTGGATCCAGCTCACCATTGATTGGTTGGTGCACAGGCAGGTGGACTACCCGTCTGATCTCTACACAGAGGCATATGATTTCTATGACGACGGTGATATTGGTGGCTTCAATGGCCGCGAAAACAAGTTTGGCGATACCTGCTACTCATGGTGGGTCATGGCTCTGTTGCTGCTCATTGGCACCAATAACGTTCAGCTCATAGACGAGCGCAAAGCGTGTGAGTATCTTCTACAGGAGACGCAGCATAAATTGATGGGCGGGTTTGGCAAACAAGCACACGCGTTTCCCGATCCATTTCACTCTTTTCTCGCCCTCGCGAGTTTGGCTCTAGTGAAGCAAAGCTTCCCTGATTTGCAAGTCGACGGTTTCGAAAGATTGGATAAAATAGATTCGGAGTTGGTGATTGCAAATAAGTCGAGGGTGTTTATGGAAAGCCTCTGGAACGCATAAGCGATAGCTCCCGCAACAGTCATTTTTAAAAGCATACTAGCGAGTCCATGAGTTGAATTGGGAGGTAGTAAAATCTGAGACGAGAGAAAAATCCATTTTACTCTCACCACTGCTTGTAATGTCACTTATGATTCCAGGCAGGTGTCTGCCATTAAAACACAACATCGCTCTTTTTTGGTATGCGATACTTCCTAGGTTCTGAGCTGCTATGTTCTGAGTTGCTTTTGGTTCTCCCACTGTCTGCTATGTAATTCACAAGAGTTCTGGAATTTCTAATTAATCTATATACTTAAACCGGTTTATTCTTTGCTTTTTATCATGAGTAGTTGTTTTTTTAAAGAAAGAAGAGCTTGAACATATAGGTAGGTCATGCGAAGGTTGTGTTATACAAACGATATCAAAGATCTGAAAGCTAAATAGACACCCGAGCTTGAATTGGCGTAAATGCAATACTCCGCTCAACGCTTTCATGGGCGAAAGAAACATTGATCTTTGATGCACTCACGCTCTCGATTAGGAAGGCACGTGTTTGGCAAGAGTGATGACACAGTCGGTCGCTCCTCTATTGTGTTTTGGGTCCCACAAGTGCCCAATGAGTCCACCGTTTTCAAGACTGTATCTGGTTAATTATTGCAATCTGAGCGAAATATCATACGGCGAATATACTTCCACGGTACACGCAGCCAGGATCTTCTGGAGTGTCCTTTCGAAGTTGAAATTGAAGGTCTGGCGCTTGTCTTGGGATCGTTTGGTTTGATGGTACTCTTTTCTTATAGTGCATCTCGCAAGTAAACTACGACGTCATCAAAGCCATACAAAAGTTAGACCAAGGTCGTTTTGCATGAGTCGCCTGCCTTGCGGACCCACATCTAGGCCGGTAGAGAGCAATACAAAGACGAGCACGCGAAAAGTAGCTACTTCACGTTTGTTGAGCTACTCTATGTTTGTTGAACTACTTTATGTTTGTTGAACTACTTTATGTTTGTTGAACTACTCTTGTGGAAGTCCAAAGTGGTTGCATGGAATAAGCAAACACGAGTCACTCGATTTGAAGTCTAGGACATCGCTCCACCTAAAAAAGCGTGTTTGGGGGTCAGGCATCCAACACCAGCCATCTGTGCGAACAACTGCTGTTTTGGTAGACAGCGCACTACGAATATATTAGTCTGGGGAAATCTCAGGCCCCATTTCCATACAATAGATGTTTGGTGCCCCGGGCCAGTTTTCTGCTCTCGCTCTAGGTCTTGTGAACAGCGCGTCAATACTTGTCAGACGCTCGAGTCCTTGGAAAAAGATTGCCCCTGGCCAATAATCAGTATAGAAAGAAAAATAAAAATAGAAAAATAGGCCAGAAACGAATATACCCACCAAAGCACGTCCGGCCCCGCCGCGACATTTCGGCCCATCTCGGAAGCGCATCGGGGCGCACCATTACGTAAGGGCGCAAAGTCCGGGCTCGCCACGCGCCTAATGCGGCCAAGGCACCCGACCGCAGACAGGCTTGCATGAGACCCACCGCTAAGACCCAGCATTAGGCCGAAAACTGTCTGGAAGTACTCCACTGTTTTCCCACGTTTCGTCTTTCTGAGAAGAAACGCATGGTCTTGCTGAACTGCATCGTTTCCATCTAACACACCCCAGCCGCCCACCCCCAGCCGGCCCCCCACGCACCCATCCAGCTTGTTCCTGGCATATGCCCATAGTAAAGCCGAGCGACGATTGCCCCCATACCCACCACGTTCCCATACCACTGCCATGAGCCATTCCACGCCCAGCGCCCCTGCGAGCGATTTGCAGCCAAAAAAGCCGTCGACGTATGTGCACCTCCTCAGCGGGGGCACCGCCGGGCTTGTTTCGTCATTCACGCTCCAGCCTTTGGACTTGCTCAAAACACGGCTCCAGCAGCAGCAGCGGGAAATCCACGGGTACAAAAGCAGCATATCGCGCGAGCTCCGCAAGCTCGCGACCGTACGCGACTTGTGGCGCGGAGCTCTCCCCCTGACGCTCCGGACGTCCGTGGGCGCAGGGCTATACTTCACCATTCTCTCGCAGAGCAGGCTGTACTTGGACGGGTTGCGGGCACGGAGCCGCGCGCCCCAGAACAGCCGCTCAAGCTTGTTGCCGAAACTCTCGCACTTTGAGAACTTGGCCACGGGCTTTGTGGTGCGTGCGCTCGTGGGCATCATCACCATGCCCATCACGATCATCAAGACGCGGTTCGAGTCCAACATGTACAGCTACAACTCGATGTACGAGGGCTTCGAGGGCATCTACAAGGACGGCAGCAAAGGCCCCGGGTCGTACCTGAACTTTTTCAGGGGGACCACCGCTACGTTGGCCCGGGACTGCCCGTACGCTGGCCTCTACGTCTTGTTCTACGAGGGCTTCAAAAACGACCTCTTCCCCGTGCTTTTGCAGCCGGTGGGTAGCAAAGACTCCGTGGCCGCGGGCATGACCAACACCCTTGCCGCGGTGTGCGCCGCGTCTGTTTCAACGACCATCACGGCCCCGTTCGACGCGGTGAAAACACGCCTACAGTTGGCAACGGCTCTGGCCCCGCGGCTCTCGATCATAGACGTCACGCGGCAGTTGGTGGGCGAGCCTGGCGGCGCGAGAAACTTGTTCAGCGGGCTCTCGTTGCGTCTTGGCCGCAAGGCCTTGAGCGCAGGGATCAGCTGGTGCATTTACGAGGAGTTGTTGAAGATGCTTTAGGGCATGGCTTGTATATAGAAGGCAGGGGCACCTCTGCCTCTGGACCGGAACATGGCATATAGGAATACACGCGGATACCCATTCTGGGCACCTGCTTTCACGTCCGACTCGTACTACGCCTAGCTTTAATGGCTCCAAATGAACACACTCTACGCGAGGTAGACACCAAGTTCCGTTGCTCAATTTGAACACCGCTCCATACAACCAACACTCAAGCAGGACGCACAATCACACACATACACACACATATTTGTATATATATATATATATATATATATATAAATATACCGCAAGAGCCGAGCCGAACGGTAGCGGTGAAGCATACTTTTCAAGCTGGTGTCTAGCAGCGGGCGTGCCCTGTCCAATTACGCCCGGACGGATCTATCGCGCAAAGAAACCGAGGATGTGCAGGTTGGGCGAACCTGGGGTAAACTGGGCAAGGCTGCCTTCCCTCAAGAACCCAGCTAAGTTCCCCTGTGCCACCCCTTACTTCTTGAAAGATGAACGAAGAGCTTATAAAGAGCGCGGTCAGCTTTCTCCAGGACCTGGCTGTGGAAGCGTCGCCGATCAACAAAAAGATCGAGTTCCTACAGACAAAAGGCTTGAACGAAGAGGAGATTGACGAGGCCATCAAAAGAGCCAGCAGTTCGCTCACAGCCCCGGCCTCGCCTCAGCCTTCTGGCGCAGCGGTGCACCAGTCCGGTGCAAAGACGTATCGCGGCGCAGTACAAGAACAGCAGAGCTACGGCCAGAACCTTGCGCCGCTAGACTACTACCCAGTCGCCCCCCAGGTCCCGGAGAGAACATGGAAGGACTACTTCATCATGGCCACGGCCACTGCCGGGGTCACCTATGGATTCTACCAGGTCGTGTCGCGGTACTTGTTGCCCAGCATCATCCCTCCGGGGCGGTCCCGCTTGGAAGATGATAAACAGGTAATTGAGGAGGAGTTTGTCAAGATCGATAAGGTCTTGGAGCAGATGGCGACGGAGCAAAAGCAGATCAAGGACGCCAACGAGGCCAAGCTCACGCAGATCGACGAGGTGCTTGCCAGCGTCAACGGCTTCTTGTCAAAGTACGACAAGGACAAGTTGAGGTTCGACGACGACTTGCGCTTGGTCAAGTTGGAAGTGGACAACTTGCAGAACTCCGTGGAGAACAAGATGAGGCTGACCAAGGAAACCATGCGGGACGAGCTCGGTGACATTGTCAGTGAGTTGGAATCGTTGAAAAGCTTGATCAAGGCCAGGGGCGCCAGCGTGGGCGCCGCCGAGCGCAAGGTGGCCCCAGTATCCTCGATTCCGTCGGCCTCGGAAATCCTCAAAAAGGCAAAGTCAAACGGGAGTGCCCAACCGAGGGCCTCGGCCGCGACAGAGCCGCCTACAGCAAAAGCGGACGAAAACCAGCATTTGTCCGGGGGGACCAGTGGCCCTGAACCCTCGGAAACAGTATCTACTAGCGGCTCTGACAGGCCGCGAATGCCCAGCTTCACGGCGAACAAGGAGTTTCTCGCGGCAGGGATCCCCGACTGGCAGCTCGCACATAAGAAGCAGGAGGAGGAAGCCGGCAACCAGGTTGGGGAAGCTAACGAGGACCAGAAAGTAAAGGAGTCTATCCTGAGAGTTGGTGTGCCCCAGTGGCAGCTCAGCGCCTCTCAGACAAACTAGATTGGTCGGGTTGCAAAATCCAATTTGACCGGGACAATCAATACAAGTACTTGTCTCTTTCAGGCGCGGCTGTTTTACTTTGCGCTGCGACCAAAGGCCACAGAGCTGAAGATACATTTCTTCGCCTTGTCAGAAATTATATATATATATATATATATGTGTGTGTTTATATGTATGTCTATGTATGTATCTATGCATCGGTGTATGTTTTGCTAAGAAATCCTTGCACAAGCCTTGAGTTGGTGAGATGTCTAGGACCTCCCCCAAGCGCGCTACCAGATTACGGCAGATCTCGCGCTGTCTACAGAAATCGCTCCATGCAGTTTCACCTAGAATCGTCGGCCCGACCCATCTTTTTTACAATTAGTTTCTCTAGACCACGCTGACAAAATGTCCGGGACCAACCTGCTTCGGAACCTTTTGCGGGCATCACTCACCAGAAATACCAACAAAAAGTTGTTTGCCTCTCTTTTGGAACAATTGCTTACAAGAGATCGGATCACAGACTGCCAGCTAGGCGAGACTCTACTAGCCATCACCGACTCCAGAAACGCAGTCGGTACTTTGGAAAACTCTTCTGGAAGGCGCCAGTTGGAATATGCCTTGGAGTTTGCCTTCTCTAGCGGCGAAAACCTCGCGCGGTTTTTCAAGTTGTTGCCTCAATTGGACCCCACGTGCCAGCTAAAGTATATTGTGCATTTCAAAGCGCAAGCAGTGCAGATTTCCAGCAGGTCACTCATGGTAGAGTTCTGTGAGGGCATTGCCCATTTCACAACATGGTTGCATACACATGTGTCCAGCGAAACCTCGCACTATTTAAAGCGTGTATGGTATAACACGGTTTTTCTATGGGCAACACTCGTGACTCTCGATCCCTCGTTATCAACAAATGCTAGATATAAGAACTTGCTTCTTCAAATGAACAAAACGGCTAGCAGCTTGGGAGACAAGCATATTAGTGCCTTCATTGCAAGAAAAATATGTACGGTTACAGACTCTGCTGCGCTATCCCAGTTTCAAGATCAGACCATTGCAAAGCCCGAAATAGGATCAAGCAAGCCAGGAAAGGCATTGTCGCTCAACTTAAGCAGCAAGAAAGGTACAAACTACGTGATGCTAAAGAAATTCATCTGGCTCAATACCCGGTTCCAGCAATGGGATTTCAACGCAGATATGACCCAAGCGTTCGTGAACTTTTTTAAATTACAGGAGATGTCCCCCAGTGACTTGGCCACAGAAATCATAAGCTCATTTTTGAATGGAATGACCATAGCACTTAAGCTGGGGGAAAGGCCGTACGTGCTATTCAACTGGAAAAACTTCATATTTACTCGTTTAGCACATGACCTTAAAAACATTGTTTTGAGTTCTTCTCAAATGGATCATGAATGGTCGCAAGGAATTCTTGCAGCAGTTGAGTCTTGTACTAATCCAGCAATCTCAGGAAAAAAAGTTGGAGGTGCAAGAGAGGCGTGTGATATAACAAGAGAATTCTTGCGCAGCTGTCTTTATCAAGAGATCATTTCATTGGAAAGCTTTCTTCATGTTTATCCGAGCGAATCAGAAAATCTCTCCGATTTGATCCTCAAGCACGAGATCGAAAAGTTGAGCCTGACAGAACTGTTGACTGTAGAATTCAGTTCGAGACTCGAAAACGTGGATCCGGAGTTCACCTCTTTACAGGAAAGCAGATTAATCGAGTATCTCCAAAACCTATTCGCAACCAATTTTCGATTTCTGAGAATAAAACAGCAGAAGCTCGCACAACTTATGGAAAAATTGGTTGGCAATCTTATTAAAGAAAAAAACAACGAGAAGCTCAGATGGATATCTTTGGTATTTCTGAATGCTCCTTCTATTGCAAACTCTATCTTCTTTCAGCATCGCAATGGTCCTTGGTTGCTCTTGAATAAAATCATAAACTACATCGATAACGAATCTTTTTTTCTTGATGAAGATGATGGCAACTTCCAAGATACTTATGCGTGCTTCGGGGTAATTCTAACGGGTGTAATCTCAATATCATCCTTGTTTGGAGTTGACTTTTGTACTGTCACAATCAAAAGCTCATACACCATTGATTTCATCAACCAATTTTACTTTCGCCTGTGCGATACCCTCAGCAAAACTTACGCGGGTGTTAGTGAGCAAGAAAAACAAATCATTACCAATTACGGAAATCTCTTCACTGATTGGGCCAATGCGCTATTTGATGTCAATAACGATGGTCTCTCTGACGATTTGCTCAAGTCTATGAACGTCAAACAAATCTACAAGTTTATTTTTTTCTTATTCCGCGAGGCTTTCACAGCTAGAGAAATGGGACTGTTAAGTGAAAGTAGTCTCAACAACGGCATTGATTATCTTTCCCAAAACTTCTTAGCACCTTGCTCTTTGGAATTGATGCAATGGATTGCATCAAGAATTGGGCCTCACCAAAAAAACAATGATATAATGGTTGAGATATTGTTGCGAATCATCGAGGGAAATTTCGGAGATACTTCATCAACCGACACGAGCGAACAAGTGTTTACCTCTCGTATGTTGTTGAACACAATTGGCCTTAGCTTGCAGAGGAAACTCAGAGCACTCAACGGGAAGTCTAGCGCTGAAAGCATTTCAAGACTTATGAACATTCTTACGAAAGAGACGAATGTCGAGTATTGCCAATGTGCTCCCAGTCAAGTGCGAAGAGACTCGAGACTCGTAAGCAATACTTTAACCCAAGACATTAAAAGCTTTCTGAGAGAAAGCAAGAAAGCTTCTCTTGATACTGTCAGTGAATTTTGGCTGGATATTAAGCACAAATGGCACTGCATATCAGCGAAGGAAGCTTGCTTCACCATCTTTGAAGAAGTTGAGCATATCCTAGAGCCCAGGGGACCTCTGGCCCATGAGGAGTCCAAGTTTGTCGTGGACTTATTTACGTTCATGGTTGTAGGCTTAAGCTGCCGAGCTGCTGAAGACGTTGAGGTGCTAACTAAAGGTCTTGAAGATGGAAAGACATTCAAAGCACCCGCAATTGAAGCAGAGACACACTTCACCCTCACAATGAACGATCACTACTCGTCTATTTTTAACGAAAATACCGGCACAAGCCGCCTGGACAGTCTTGTCCCAGAGGAGAAACTGCAACTGCGGGAGGAGCTCATGGGGGATTTTGAAATGGGGGATTTATTCGATGACATGTCCGAGGGTTTGTTTGACGAACTGATGGCCCCCGCAAATGAGCCTACAAGAGGTGGCCTATCCGTTGATGTTAGTGACATATACAAGCAGTTGCTTAGGCGCGCATCGCCACTCTGGAATGTCACCCGGTACATGAACTCCCCTGAGTTTCAGAAAGCAAATACAATCGTGCCAATCGTTCGAGCGAGACTTGTGGATGAGCTTCAGAAGTGGAAGCTCGAACCATGATCCAGGTGTGATTGCAGGGTGTCTGGAGCAGAGCCACAGGTGCTCGCCTATACTGATATTTTCATCAAGAAAGATATGGAGGAAGCCATTCTAAACAGGCGTGAGGGAACGCGCTCCAGTTGTTGTCAGGCAAGAATATATTGGATATGAGTTGAAGCCCATCGCTCGATGCCGGAATTTCGAAGCGCGACACGCCTCGACACCCGTGCCCGCTAAAGTCGAAGGCTCACGCGTCTCAGCCTAGGAATTATTTCCTACAACCGTGATTCTTCATTGCACGTGTAAACGTTGTCTGTAAAAGCTAAGGTCAAAGTCTTTCCTCCGAAAATAAGACACTTTTAAATATATACAGGGATACATACCGCAGAGCAACTTATCTCTTCAGGTGACTCAAACTCCTCAATCTTCACATATAAGATACTATTCAGATCAAGCTGCTAGAACCAACAGACACCAGACCCATGACAGAAAACGTGTCTTTGAAGAGACCTTGGAATGATGATTGCATGGGCGCACATAGCTTGCCGCCGGCATCGCAGAGCGCAGGGCACGATGTGCCTTTATCGCAGCTAGAAATCACCCAATCCCAACAGCAGCTTCTTAAGAAAGTCAGGCCCGGCAGCGGCGAGGAGCCGCTGGATTTCGAGGCCGAGCTTTTGGCAATGAGCAAAAGGGCCGAAGGCATCCATGAAGAGACGCAGGCCTGGACACGGCCGGCGCTACCAAAGAACTTCACCGATTCTGACATTTCTTTCCAACAGTTGGATGCGGAGGAGGCCAACAGTGGCGACGCCACAATTGCACGCTTTTTTGGCGTCACCAGCGAAGGCTATTCGGTGCTTTGTAACGTCACGGGATTTTTGCATTACTTCTACGTACCTGTGCCCAGAGGCTTTTTGAGAGACCAACACTTGGCTAAGTTTGTGTCCTACCTCAAGGCGGCATTCTATGGCGTTGAGGACGTGACTATGTCTTTGAAAGAATCCATCTGGGGCTTCGCCAACAACATGAAAACGCCTTTTTTCAAGGTCGTTGTGAAAAATGCAAAAGACATTGCAAAACTCCGAGGCGCCTTCGAAAGAGGCGAGGTGCGGTACGAAGACTTTTTCCCCGTGGGCCTGGCTCCAACTTTTGACAACATCACATACCTTCTTAGATTGATGATAGACTGTAAGATCACTGGCATGTCGTGGATTACCCTCCCGAGGGGCAAGTACACGTTGATTGGCGAAGGCTCGGCGATTTCAAGGTGTCAGATTGAATGCTCCATCGATTACCGCGACTTGGTTTCACATTCTCCCGAGGGGGAATGGCTTAAAATGGCGCCTTTGAGAATCATGTCGTTTGATATCGAATGTGCGGGTAGAAAAGGCGTGTTCCCCCAAGCACAGATTGACCCAGTGATTCAGATCGCCAATGTGATTCTGAGACAGGGAGAGGCTCGTCCTTTCGTGAGGAATGTTTTCACTGTCAAAAGCTGTGCGTCGATCATCGGCTCGGAGGTGTTTTCGCACGAGGAAGAGGCTGATATGTTAATGGCATGGAGAGACTTTGTGGTGAAGGCGGACCCTGATGTCATAATCGGATACAACTCAGCAAATTTTGACTTGCCTTACTTGTTGGACAGATCAAAAGCGCTTGGCTTGCCTAAATTTCCCTACTTTGGAAGACTAGTTAACGTCAAACAGGAAGCCAAGGACTCCGTCTTCAGTTCTCGGGCTTATGGTACGAGAGAAAACAAAGTGGTCAATATCGACGGACGAATGCAACTTGACTTGCTCCAATTCATCCAGCGTGAGTACAAGCTCAGATCTTACACGTTAAACTCTGTATCTGCCCATTTTCTCGGAGAACAAAAAGAAGATGTACATCATTCCATTATCACAGATCTCCAAAACGGCAATGCGGAGACCAGAAGAAGGTTGGCCGTTTACTGCTTGAAGGATGCTTACTTGCCACTTCGATTGCTCGAGAAGTTGATGTGCTTGGTCAACTATACAGAAATGGCAAGAGTCACGGGTGTTCCTTTTTCCTATCTTTTGTCCAGAGGCCAACAAATCAAGGTCATATCCCAGTTATTCCGAAAATGTCTAGAAGAGGATATCGTCGTGCCGAACATGAAGAGCGAAGGTGGAAATGAGGAATATGAAGGTGCAACGGTCATTGAACCCGAGAGAGGTTACTACGATGTTCCGATTGCCACTTTGGATTTCAGCTCTTTGTATCCTTCTATCATGATGGCCCACAACTTGTGCTATACAACACTCATCAACAAAAACGCAATTGATACATTTAAGCTTAGTGAAGATGACTACACTCACACTCCTAATGGAGATTTTTTTGTCAAAGACCACAAAAGAAAGGGTATTCTCCCTACAATTTTGGATGAGCTTTTAACGGCAAGAAAAAAAGCAAAAAGTGACCTCAAAAATGAGTCAGACCCATTCAAAAGAGATGTGCTCAATGGTCGACAATTGGCTTTGAAAATTTCGGCAAACTCTGTTTATGGATTCACAGGTGCCACAGTTGGCAAGCTCCCCTGTTTAGCGATCTCATCTTCTGTTACAGCTTTTGGTAGAGAGATGATTGAGAAGACAAAAAACGTTGTTCAGGAGAAATATAACACGGGAAACAACTATGACTATGATTCAAAGGTTATTTATGGTGATACTGATTCGGTTATGGTCAAATTTGGGCCCCAAGACTTGGAGACTTGTATGAAGCTAGGGGAGGAGGCTGCGGAATACGTATCCACTCACTTTAAACACCCCATCAAATTAGAATTCGAGAAAGTCTACTTTCCTTATTTGCTCATCAACAAGAAAAGATATGCTGGTTTGTATTGGACGAGGCCTGATAAGTTTGATAAAATGGACACCAAAGGAATTGAAACTGTGAGAAGAGATAACTGCCGGATGGTACAAAATGTCATCACAAAAGTTTTGGACTTTATCCTAGAGGAAAGAAATGTGGAGAAAGCAGAAAGATTCGTCAAACAAACAATTGCTGATTTGTTGCAGAACAGAATTGACTTATCTCAACTAGTAATCACTAAAGCATACTCGAAGCACGAATATGATGGCAAACAGGCCCACGTGGAACTTGCAAAGAGAATGAGAAAAAGAGATCCTGGATCGGCACCAAATTTGGGCGATCGTGTGGCATATGTCATTATCAATGCCTCTAGCACAAAGAACTACGAGAAATCTGAAGATCCGTTATATGTTTTGGAAAATTCCTTGCCCATTGACGTCAATTATTACTTGGACAATCAGCTCTCTAAACCATTGATGAGAATTTTCGTACCAATCCTCGGTGAAAAGAAGGCAAAAGATCTTCTTTCAGGAGCTCATACTAGAACAATTAAAATGAGCGCCCCTAAGAGTGGCGGTCTCATGAGGTTTGCGAAGAAAGCTGAATTGTGTAAGAGTTGCAGATCCCCTTTGAAACCAGATAATCATGGAGCAATTTGCGAGAACTGCGTTTCCAAAGCCCCGGAATTGTATTCTGAGACTTTGGCTCAGATGAATTATCTTGAAAACAAGTTCTCCAGATTGTGGACTGAGTGCCAGAGGTGCCAAGGCTCGTTGCATCAGGAGGTACTTTGCTCCAATAATGATTGTCCGATCTTCTATATGAGAAAAAAGGCACAGAAGGATGTGTCACAGCAGGCACAAGAGTTGAAGAAATGGGAAGCCACTGTATGGTAAATATAAACTAGGCCTATTTGAATATAAGTTTGATATCATTTCAAACAAAATTTTAAATAAATGCAACGTATTTCCTGGTAATCTCACGCATCATCCATTTTGGTGAGAGTCAACGCGCTTTCTGTCTGAGATCTGCTACCAGCTGCAAGTGCCCCTGGCCTAGTCTTAGTAACAACTTCTTCTGATCTTCTCGTGAGTAAATGCCCTTTCTCTTTCTCAGGGCAAATATCATCAGGGTTTTGTTGAAGGGGGTCGCTTCCGTTGCATGATGTGCCTCTAGTAGGCGATCCTCCACCTGCATCACTTGTGCCTGGAGTATGAGAGCTTTTGATCTTTTGTAAATTCTTCGCAAAATCCGAAGTGCGATTACTGTTATTTTGTTTGGATAATTCCTTTAGCTGTTTCATATTGTGAATGCACTTGGCAATAGTCTGCATCAACAATTTTGGCTTCAATGGTTTTGACACATAGTCATCCATACCCTTCGCAAGAGACTTCTCCCGATCACCCAACATTGCATGAGCTGTCAATGCTATAATGGGTGTCCGGAAACTAAGAGAGTCGATAGGGTTTGATTTTTTCTCCCATTGTCTGATCTTTTCCGTAGCTTCGAAACCACCCATTACAGGCATTTGCACGTCCATCAAGACAACATCAAACTTCTTTTTTTGAACAGCTTCAAATGCGTCAAGCCCATTTTCGACCACTTTCACTTGATGGCCTTGCTTTTCCAAAATTCTGACGGCCAATTTCTGGTTCACCAAATTATCCTCAGCCAAAAGAATTCTATATGAAACAGAGTCATCAGTGTTTTGGGCAATAGACCTAGATTCCAATGCAGGTATTATGGCGCTTGCCAAATCAGATATCGTGCACGGTGTGTTGCCATAAGATGAGATTCCCAAGTCAATGCATACCCTCATATTTAGTTCGGGTATTGAGTGATGTAATAACACCAAAGGTATGTACTTCACCTCAGGCAACATTCTTAACTCTTTCGCAGTGTTGATGGAGTCGATCATAATTATGTCGTAGTTGATTGGCTCGGAAAGATTAGCGTCTTGGGTGGATCTTGCAATCACCGGTTCCAATCCAAGCTCTATAATATTATTCCTAATTCCTTCAAGCTCTGAATCGTTATGGTCTGTGGAAATAAACAAAATGTGGTGATTTCTGAAAGGTAATAGTTGCTCGCTGTTTGCGGAATACTGAATATTCGAGCGAGACACAGAGACCGTGAATGAGAAGTTTGAGCCATGCCCATAATCAGAGGTTACCCAGATTTCACCACCCATGAGATGGATCAATTGCTTAGAGATTGATAAACCAAGACCCGTTCCGCCAAACTTTCTCGTTGTTGACCCGTCTGCTTGACAAAATGTATCAAAAATTAGGCCAAGTTTATCTTCCTCTATTCCAATACCAGTATCACTAACGCAGCATTCGAGAAGAAGTTTATCAGGATCCTCTGGAACTCCCCCAAATTTCCTGACACTTACGCTGACTTTACCCTTTTTTGTGAACTTGATGGCATTGCCTGCCAAGTTAAGAATGACTTGACGCAATCTGAAAGAATCACCAATTAGGTTGTCTGGGAATGAAGAATCACATTGATAAATGAGATCCAAATTCTTTTCAATGGCCTTCACTGCCAAAGTCTTCAAAGCACCAAAAACGTTGCCTCTCAATGAAAAGTCAATCTGCTCAACAGTCATTCTGTTTGCTTCAATTTTGGAGATGTCGAGAATATCATCGATAATTGTGAGCAATGAATTAGCCAAATTATGAACGATGCTCAACATTTCACGTTGATATTGGGTGAGTTCAGTATCAAGGGACAATTGAGTCATGCCGATGATACCGTTCAAGGGTGTTCTTATTTCGTGCGACATGTTTGCCAAGAATTCAGACTTGGCGCTATTAGCCAATTCTGCAGCTTCTCTTGCAGCTGTGTTTCTTTGAATAGACTCTCTCAAATTGAAAACCATCTGGTTAATTTTTGTTTTCAAAGCATCCATCTCACCCGATGCTTCGACCGTGATGAAACGAGTGAAATCACCATCAGTAGCCGCTGCTGTAATTTGAGCGAAAGCTCTTACTTGGGAAGTCAAGTTTGCAGCCATGGTGTTGACATTTGAAGTGATTTCCTTCCATAGACCATCGACATCGGAAACTTGGGCCTGAATGCCCAACTTACCATTAATACCAACATCTCTTGCGACTTTCGACACCTCCGAAGCAAAAAGCTGCAACGAATCCACCATCTTGTTGATCGTGTTTTTCAATTGCAATATTTCACCTTGAGCGTGCACGTCGATTTTCTGGGATAAATCACCATGTGCGACAGCCGTGGTTACTGTGGCGATAGATCTCACCTGATTAGTCAAGTTGGTAGCCATCAAGTTGACGTTCTCGGTCACAGCCTTCCAAGCACCCTCGACGTCTCGAACATTGGCCTGGCCACCCAAGATACCGTACGTCCCGACCTCACGAGATAAGGTAGTAACCTCGAGGGCGAAGGTCTGCAAGCGGTCCACCATCTGGTTGATTGTGAGCTTCAAGTCTAAGATTTCACCCTTACAGTCGGCGGTGACCTTTTTCAGCAAGTCGCCCTGAGCAACAGCGGTGGTTACATTGGCAATGTTCCGCACCTGTGTAGTCAAGTTGAGTGCCATGGCGTTGACGTTGTCAGTAAGTTCTTTCCAGATACCCTCGACATTCTCTATCAAAGCTTGGCCGCCCAAGATGCCGAGAACCCCCACATCGCGCGCGACTTTCGAGACTTCGAACGCAAACGTGCGGAGCTGATCCACCATTGTGTTGATGGTCATCTGCAACTGCAAGATTTCACCCTGCGCGTGAACGTTGATCTTGCGAGACAAGTCGCCCTGTGCGACGGCGCGGGTGACGTCGGCAATCTCTCTGACCTGGTTGGTGAGATTCAACGCCATGATATTGACGTTGTCAGTCAAGGAACGCCATATCCCCACGGTGCCCTCGTTCTTGGCCTGGCCGCCCAACTCGCCGTTGGCGACCTCCGTGGCGACCTTGGTCACCTCCGTGGCGAAGGCCTGGAGCTGGTCCATCATGGTGTTTATGGTGATCTTCACCTTCAAGATCTCCGGATCCAGCTCGACCGAGTGGATCTCGACCTTCTTCAGCAAGTCGCCCATCGCGACCGAGATCACCACGGTGCCGATCTCCGAGAGTGCCAGCTTGAACGCCTTGTTCGCCTCGCACGCGGTGTTGTGCGCCAGTGACAACTCGCGGATCTGCGTTTCCTGGGCCACGAGGAGCCGCCGCAAGTCCTGGCGTAGTAGCGGTGCCTGTTCCGCAAACGCGTCAGGATCGTTGAGGGTCGCCAACAATGCCGCGGTGTTCATGTCCGAGTCCAAGCGGGGTTTTTTGGTGGGAGGCGTGATTTCTGAAGTCAAACCGGTGTGAGAATATACTGGGTTCCTGGGAGGGGTTAGGCACAAAGAATAAAGTGTTCAGGGCGGCTAGGGCAAGTGTTTCCGCTTCTTTGTTTTTTTTTTTTTTCTTTTTCTTCCTCTAAAAGGGCAGAGCGGAGAAGAGAAAAGGTCTAAAAAAGTCTGTCGGCAGAGTCACACGGAGTTGCGAGATCAAAGACCGGCAGAGAGGGCAAGCTTCTTTTTTTTTTGTATTTTTTTTTTTTTGGTGTGTCCTTTGCGCGGTGCCAAAACTATCGCCAAAACAGGAGTTGTGTAGATGAGGCAAACTCTGGGTGGGGCTGCCAAGAGTGATTTAGGAATGGAAAGGGGGAGGGTGGGGCCGTCACAGCCGCGGGCAAAAAAAAAAGGCTGCAAGTCGAAAACGTATATAAAAAGAGAAGGAAAGCGCGGAAAAGTCGGGCGTGCTTGTGCTGGTGTGACTGGGTGGGGGGGACAACGGGCCAGCAACCAGAATGGTATGGTGGCCGACTGACACCTCCAAGCCTTGCGCCGTTCGCGGCAATGTGCCGATCGGTGCCTGGTCATGGGCCCGGGCGCAGTAGCCATTAAATATGGCGGCGGCTTTGTGCCTGCTGCTAAAACGGGGCTGCTGCAAAAACGCGGGAAAACGGGGGCTGGAAACAGAGGTATCTTCTTTTAAAATGACATGGCTAGCGCAGACTTTTTTTTTTCTTTTTTGAACTGAAATATGGCGACCTCGTTGGCGGTATTTTGGCGGACGGCACTTGGTCTTGTCGTAAGCCGATGGAACGAGCCCATGCGCAGGATGCGGAAGAACGCGGCGGTCGGAATTGGGGTCGTGGGTTTCGGAGGGGCGCCAGCCATGACCCTCTGGATGCAAGAATGTGTGCCACGGCTCTGCCTGTTTCCATTGCTGAAGATATGCACGCGTCGCTTTCTGCTTGTTCTTGACTATTCTGGGGTTTCCTTTTATATTTTTGCTCTTTTTTGGGCTACTGACAACAGAAGCTCCAGAGCTCCGCCGCTCGATAAGCGTGCCCGAACGCCCTGCATCTCTTGGTCCTATCGTGGAATGGCGGCTTAGCCCTTTATACGCGCGCGGCATGCATGCAACCCCGCGCAACTGGCTCAAGGCGCAAATGATGGTCTTTCGCATCCATCCAAAAACACCATGATGCGAATGCAAATCTTGCCACCCGCAAGCAGCCATTCGCTTATCTTCTTGTGTTACTGCCCTCGCCGACATCGAGCGCCTGTCAAAATCCTCGTGCGCATATCGGTGCAATCATTGCTTTCGGTCCGTGCCACTGCATGAATTTCAAATGACGAAGCGGCCGGTGCGGTACCAAGTATGTAATGCCATCTGGGGCAGGCTTCTATTGTTCTATTTTTTATCTCAAAAAGGGAGCATAATCTATATTCGGAACCAACAAAGCAAACCAACCGGGCTCAAGAGGGCGTTGGCGGCCTCTGCAGCGCCATCTACAACACCAAAATAAGGCCTGCTCCCACCACTGTAAACAATATGGACCTAGCAAGATGGGCCGTGCTGGAACCATCGGAGCTCCTGGAGCCCGAGGAACTCAACTGGGAGGTTGTGGAGTCGGTGCTGGTGGACGTGGAAAGCGCGGTGGAAGAGTAGCCCTCGGCTTGCACGGCCAGCGGCACTGAGTCAGTCACTGTCTCAATGTCCTCGCTGGTGGTGTAATTCACCTGCGCCAAGGAAACTTCATAGTCGTCCAAGTCGTACACAATGTACGCGTTTCGGAGAAAGTTGTCGCCCAAGATGGCGTACGTCGAGATGGCCAGCGAGCTCGAGGACTGCTCCAATACGCCCAAGTAGCACGTGGAGCCCAGCAGGATAATCAAGTCAGACATGGGTACCTTGATCTCGACGCCAGAAAAGTCAAACACGGCGTAAAGGTCGTCAGAGTTATAGTCGCACGACACTGTATAGTAACCCGAGGAGCTAGTGGACGCCCCCAACAGCGACGTGAACGAGCTCAAGATGGATGATGGTAGATACGTCAACGTGGTGCCGGAGTCCAACAACGCCGCGATGCTGGAGGTCAGCACAGACACATTCTGCGACGAGCTCTCGAGTGTGATCGAGTCGAGTACAATGTCAAGGCGGATCGGGTTGGAGTAATACAGAGAGTAGATGTTGATGATGGGCACCGTCTGCAACTGGCCCGAGTACTTTGCGTGGTCAACAGCTCCAAACAACACCGATCCCAGCAGCGCATCTGCCGAATTGAGGTAGAGCGAGTACACGTTCTTGTTAATGACGCCCGTGGCCTTCAAGCGGAGCGGAAAGTTCTCGTACGTGTACGGTGTTGTGACAGTGCTTCCAGAGTACGTGGTCTCCAACTGCGCGAGGCCAATGCCAAACACGCCAATGTCCGAGGAGGTGTCATTCACGACGGCGAAGCTGCAGTCAGAGACGTTGGCAGAACCAAAGTCCAAGTAGTCGTATCCCCAGTACCCGTCGGCGTACGTGCCGTCAGCATACGAGATGTAAAACTCTGGCGCCGTGGAGTTCACCTTAAAAGAGCTCAGCTCCGCCGTGTTGAACGAGCCGTCTGCAGTACAAGTGTTGGAGCCAGCGCGTGCCTCCAACTTGCCCGGCGTTGTCTTATCGGCCCTCTTTTCGTCAATGGCAGGCTCGGCAAAGTCGGGTTTCTCAAAGTCCATGAGCCGCCGGTGAGACGAAGTGCGGGGGTCGCCGAGCGACCGCCTAAAAGAGCTTGACGACGAAGAGCAGTCGACGTCGCTTGACACGACCCACAAGTCGGACGAGCCGGTGTCGATAATGACATTGTTCTCGGCTCCTTGCGAGCCGACCTTGAGGCTCGCCGCGTAGTACGTCTGCTCGTTCGTCAAGGTGAGTTCAGCCAGATCGTCTCTCTTGAGAAGTGCTGGCGCCCCGCCCCTAACTGCCGAGGATCGGGAGCTTCCTCTCAAGACAGTAAAGTCCATTTTGAGAGCACCAACCGCGGGAACCTCTGGGGTGCTGGCTGCTGAGGCCAACGCCGCGAAAAGCGTGGCATACGGAAGATACAACATGAGCAGGAAATAAAAGTGCTGGCAGTAAAGAGTTTTTGTTTTTTTGTTCTTTTGTTTTCAGGGAAAAAAATCCAGCGTTCGGGCGTGGGGAAGCAGGGAATTTAAGGAGTTGCAAAGTCAAAACCACTTTGCTTTGAAACGAGTCCGGAAAGTCGTATCGATGTGGGGATGAATCAGCCACTTGAAATACCCGTGCCACTCGGTATATGTATGTAGCCGGGACGGCGAGGTGGCGGCAGAATTTGTATGGCAGACCACGCTGCCAGATGCTTGTGTGCTGCAGGCAAGCGATATATCGCCTGTGTGCCTGTTTCGATGACGTCACGGGCCCATTTCCGGGCGCTGTTACTGCGGTGCCAAGACAACGAAGCCCGAGAAAACCGGGGGCGGGTCACGCGCGCACCCATTGGCTAGCACTTCGCTAGCACTTAGCTAGCAAGCGGTGCACCAGAAGCACGCAATTTCGCCATCCTCGCAGGCCCTATTTCTGAAGCCGGAAGCCTCACTGGGGTATGCGAGCAGGAAAAATGTCTAGCATCACGCAGACCGTCTAGGCGGGCCCAAATTCGCTGTGCCTACTTTATCCACGGGCTGAGCTCGCAAAGCCCCGTTGGCAATCGCAGTGTCGTGCAGACCTACTTCAAATACGCCCCGAGTCATGCTTCGTGTGGGGGCGTATTATTCTCTCTTTGTTTCTTTTTTTTTTTGGAATTCTTGCCGTGTTTTCAAATCTCGTTCCATGCATTAGCGACATGTATCGTGGGTTTGCTCATTTTGGTGCTGCGTGCCATGGCTGAGTGCCCATAAGGACACCTCGGTTCCGGAACCACATGGAAAGCAGTTTTGGCGTGGCCTGACATAGGGTATGTTCATGAGACGAGCAAAAACAAACGCGTGCTCAAAGGCGCCTATTTCAGGGTGCAACCTCGAGGATGCAGGCTACGTCACACGTCTTGTTTCCTAGCCTTCTGCTTTGGCAATTCTGGCACTGCGCGGCGACGCCGCCAACTCCAAACCGGCACTGCATCATTGCGGGCAAAGGGGCAGGTGTAAACTCCACCCGAGGGCCTGATTATGCGTCCATGACAACGGTTGGTTGGAACGGCCGTTTGCCTTTTGCACGAGTCGACCCGGGCTCACTTCCTGACCGTAGCATATGGGTTTTGTGGTATCCACAGAATCGATAGGCAAGCTCGAGGAGCCGGTATCTCCCTGCGCTTGGTGTGGGCCATGCTCTGACACTGGTGTGCTTCTATGCGAGAATGTGGTTGCGCCTCCCGGGAACAAACTACAGGGCGTAAAACATTGGCTGGTGGGAAAGAGAAGCCACCACGTGCGTCTACGATTTTTGCCTGCAAGAAAAGGAGTCGTCGAGTGAGATACCTGGACTACCGGCTGCGCGTAAACTCAAAGCAAGGCGCCGTTCCGTGCCACGAGTGGCTGTTCTCTGCAGAAAGTCCAGGCGAACCCCGTTACACCACTAGTATGGGCGAGGACGCATTTCACTCTATGACCCCTAGTTCCAGCCACTCACTAATTGCCACCGGGAGTCCCGTTTGGGTGGCTGCAACATAAATGCTACGTTCACGAGCATTGGCTCTTTATGAAAAGGCCCTGTTTTGAAGAAAATCGAGGAAAAGAAGAAGAAAAAAAAAACATACACGCATGGTCCTTGCTGCTAGCTCGTGGCGTCTCGGCGGCAGTCTCTCCAGAAACGACCTTGCGTATTAGAATATTTTTGGATGCTCCCGAGCATATGGGCGACTTGACAACTTGCACCCAAGCGGCGCCGCTCGCCTGATGCATGCCCAATGTGGGCGCCGCTCAAGCAACCAGTAATAAGCCGGCGCAACATTGTAATGTATTACTTAATATAACTATTTGTTACATCTTCCGGCTTATATACTATAACGTTAAAAATGATTTGATAGATATACCCTTTATATTATCTCAGGTATATAACATGATAGATAGACACTGGTATGTCCTTATATTATACTTCTATTCCCTTTTATATACCATATTATATATATATATATATATATATATAATTATCTATATAAATAGGTATAGAATATATAAGTATATTTAAGGTATATAATGATTTCTATATATCGGAATTTTAGTTATTTATAATATAGGTATGTTCTATAAGTTTGTTATGTTGTATATAATCATATACTAATTTATATATTAACACTATATGATCCGATAATCTATAAATCAACAGGGTTTGACTCCTCATCTATGTTAGACATACTATAGGGTACATATATAAGATAAAGGTAAGTAAATAAAAAGTAAATGGTATATACTAGTATGGTAATACTTAAAAAAAGTATGAGTTATATAACACGTTGATTATATATGACATATCATAAAGATATAGCAAGATTATATTCAGGATATGGTTTATTTTCATTAATGGTAGCAACAGGAATGTCCGTAATAATCAGAATGGGTGCGCCTATGTTGGCTGTATGTTGAAGAGAGTTAGCCCACGGAACCCATGTCTTTCCCAGCCATGAGATTAGGGCGCATTCAGGAGCACCGGCACGGCGTTTGGGCGCACTTCTTGTGATGTGCCACTGCGTTTTCTTTTGCAATATGTATATGCCGTGCGGAATGATGTTTATGAAAATGCCTCCAGTCCCAACTTCCGAATCAAATCGCTGGGTCTTGATCTATGCAATAGAGTCTAGGTATAAGCCATGACGATGTATGCCACTATGTCTCATTATTTCTGTACTGCATAATCTAATTTATGTATGACGTGAGTATTATTAGACACTAGACAATATCCGTCGGGAGCATAAGTAATACACTACGACCGCCTGTATTTCAAAGATTCTTCGAAACACAAAGGCTTTGTCATGAGCCTGTATCAGCAATCTCTTTTGGATCTAACGCTATATTTTTCCAGCAGGAAAATCGTAATATGGCAATTCGTATGTTCAACGAATATATAAAAAAAAACGTCAATTAAAAAGATTCATGGAGCAATAGGTTATGCTTTCGGTTTTCTACTCTTTTTATATATATTTAAGGCATTTTGCACGCATGGCAACTATTCCAACGGCCATAGCCAATGAAGCTGTAGAGTCACTAGGACTCGGGTTCCGCAACCCATCAATCAATATAAAAAGAAAAGGATGTGCAAAGACTATCTGCATCACCTACCCAAGCACCATCAGACATGCCCCTAGTATACTTTGTGATCAAGTAAACATAACCTATAGCCAGTTGCATATTATCTCAAAATGCTAATGAGTATAACGACAGGTACACAAGCAAATCATTGATTGAACATGCCATCCGTAAACTACAAACATCGGTGATGGCGCAAGAAAGAGTACGCCCAAGAACGTACATGGAAATCTGAGCGTGCGAAGCGGCCCAAGTTCGCGGCCCGCGTGGCCCTGGAGGTTCTGGCTCGCCCTATTTGGTGGAACGCGCCAGAACCTCCAGCGCCTGGGGCCTGGAGCCTGGGGCCTGCATGGCGCCGCGCAAAAAGCGCCCGCAGTGAGGCACGCCAGTGTCGGGGAATCGGCACCCAATTGAGCTTACGGTCTACGGCCACAACCCCCCAAAAGTACCTAGAAATACCCAGAAGTATCCAGAAATACCCAGAAATACCCTCCTTCCTGCAGAACCACAGCAGCCATGTCGACCCACACCGCAGAGCAGGAGAAGCTCGTGCTCCGGGTCTTGAGGTGCCAGCCTCACCAGTACTACGAGATTCTCGACTGCGAGAAGTCGGCGTCGGACTCGTCGATCAAAAAGTCATACCGCAAGTTGGCCATCCGGCTCCACCCCGACAAAAACTCGCACCCGCGCGCGAGCGAGGCGTTCAAGTACTTGAACAAGGCGTGGGGCGTGCTCAGCGACCCCAGCAAAAAGCGCATCTACGACCAGACGGGCGCAGACCCCGACTCCCGGTTCGCGGGCGGTAGCACGCCCGGCGCAGCGTCCGCCAGCGGGTTTGCCCGCGGATTCGGCCACGCGGGCGGCGCCCCGCAGGGCTTCGAGGACGACATCTTCAACATGTTCTTTGGTGGCGGCGCCGCTCCGCGTAACACCACGTTCGCCTTCGGCGGCAACAACGGGTTCACTTTCCAGAGCTTTGGCAACGGCTTCGATCCGTTTACGAACAGCTTTGCCCAGCAGCAGAGACAGAGGCAGAGACAGAGGCAGAGCGCGCAGAACCGCCCGGAGCCCACGTCGTGGGAAACGCTAAGGCAGTTGATGCCCGTGCTCCTCATCTTGTTCGCGACGCTCATCTCGTCGCTCTTCTCGGGCGACAGTGCCCCGCAGTACTCCTTCACGAAAAGCTACAAGTTCCCTGTCCGCAGGAACACGCCGACGTTCGAAATCCCGTACTTCGTGAGCTCGGACTTCGCTAAGGACAAGACCGAGCGCGCGCTCCACAGCCTCGACACAAAGGTCGAGAACACGTACGTCAGCAACAAAAGGGCCCAGTGCAGCCGTGAGCAGGCGGCCAGGCGCGAGAGGATCCAGGACGCACAGGGAATCTTCTGGACAAACGAGGCACGCTTGAAGCAGGCCCGCAACATGCCGATGCCCGCGTGCTCCGAGTTACAAGGCATGGGGCTCATATAAGCACGGACTCGGGAAGTGCAGGCGGTCTCGTGGGGGACTGCGAGGCTGTGGCTCCATCAGCGGCGGGCTTTTCTTTTTTTGGCTCGGCTGGCCGCCTCGGTGTTCGCCCGACTCTGCAAGGACCATGTGCTTGCAGCACAACCCTGACGTCCTTGCTTCGACAGCACGGCGGGTGAAGCCCTGAATGCTGTTCGCTAAAGACGTTCGCGCATTTCGTTGGCGCTCTGGGCATGGGCCGGGGACCCATGTATCTAGTGGAAGCGTTGAAAAAAGCGACTGGCCTGCCGCACCCCATAAAGAAAAACAGAACGATTCCTGACGTGCCGCGCAGAAGCCCAGCCGCAGCATAAACTGTGTGGCGTCGACTGTGTAGTATCGAACGCGAATATCTCGATGTCGAAACACCTCAAGTAGTTGCAAAGTCATATGGCAGAAATTTCCAGTGTGGAACTCGCGGTTTGGAGGTGGCGTATAGTCGCCCATGTGAGCATGAGTATTCTGCGCCCTTCAAAATCATGCGATAAATTAGATCAACAACCATGGAGCCAGCTACGTAGGTTTGCAGATGCTCATGCTCTCTTTTTCATTAAATACAGTCAAAATACTTTTTCGCGTTCCTCCTCTGCTTGTTTCAGCCATTGGTGTTTGGAATCCTCCGTCTCGTTTGCTATTGAACAATGGATAATACGCCCCATGTCATACGTTAGGTGCTTGTTGGAATCTACAAGCAAGCGTCCTGACGAAGATTAAGTGCGTGGTTGATGTATCTCATGTTTGTATTAGCTTGCTTGCACATTTTCAACAATCGACCGGTGAAAACAGCAGTATTTTCCATGGACTCGCGTTCCACATCTATCGATTCTTTTTTACATTGCTGTTAATGTTTCAAAGAAATATGAAATCACCGGGTCATGCAACTTGATTTCCCAGGGGTATGACTTTCTCAAAAAACATATTGTATCCATATCAGAAATGATGCCACTTTTGGCAACAATATTTATCAATGTGTCGCTCCTTTCAAGGACTGGTACGGCAGTTCTTAGAGTTGAAACAGACACATGCTTGGCAAATCACATTTCTGTTCCCAATAGTCTCAATGCCCTGAGAGGAAACACATTGATGTACATGCTCGAAGCTATCTTTATCAAGTGAAAAAAAGGAAAAGAAATCCCAATCTCGACTATTTTTCAGTGCGCCGTAGGTTTTTCTCTGCCATCGGTTAGATGGTAGTGGAAAGGTACTCATGTCGCATAGAAGTGCCAGGCAAATGGGCTTTTTTCGACTATTCTGCAGCTGCATCAGAAACACAAATTCGACAAGGCTGCCGTTTATCAAAAAAAAAGACCCTGGGTCCCAAAAAGCTTATAATGTATTAAGGCTATTGGAGTATGTCGTTCTAAACATAACGAAAGCCAAGACAATAGATTGTCCGCTTTGGAAAAAGCGGAAACGATAAAAAAGATTGCAGCACCACAATTTCGCATATGGTCTCCCACTACACTACTCAGTGTGGCCCTATGGAGCTTAACTAACGTTGATCGGACGGGAAACAGTGTGTTCTCCATGGTATGGCCGCAACCGAAAGTTTCGGAGCTTACTTATAATATATTAGATAGTGTTGACAAAAATGCTGAGCAGAGGAAGGTGCTTAGATAAACCATTTTTGAAGTTAAGAAATAGCGTCGATATAAAATCCCAAAAGTTTTCTTTTGACCTTCTCGAAAAAAAAGACGTCTGCATACCCTATCGGCGACAGAGGCCGAATGGCTTCTGGGTGATATCTCATGAGTTGTACCAAGTTTAAGAAAAAAACCAGCAAGCCTGTAGGTTTTGTTTTGACGAGCAGCAATTTCAGCCCCAGAAATCCTTCCAGGAAATTGTCTTGATGGGATTGCAACCCCTATCGCATGTACTTTGTATTGTCCAAAACACTCAAAGCTGCCTTCAGTGTTGAGCGGGCGGGCTAGTTAGTATCACCACGTTCTGCAATGTGATTGTTCGAGTCTGCGAAATGCTGGGTATTTTGCAGCCCAAAGGATACCCAGTGTTGGGAAACGCACCCCAAGTGGCCTTTCGAGCCGATGCGAAATGATCAAAGTTACTTTCTGGCGATGCTCAATTCCATTTTTTTTTTACTGGATGGAGGCAAAGAGTACAAGATCTGCATGCCATGAATTGTATTGAGCCACGTTGACTATGCCGGGTATGAATTTTCGGGCATCAAGATTGCGCGCTCGCTGCGACGACGTGTAGTATAGAATATCTAGACCGTGAGTGTGCTTTGATTGCGTCACAAAGTCAAGGCCAAATCCAGCATGCACTCCTTCCGTGTGCAAGAGCATTCCCGGTTGATTCTGGCCGGCCTGTCATGTTTTGTTTTTGTAGTAGCTCAAGCTTGGAAAAAAAACGCCAGACAGCCACAGATAATGGCGCCGCTGTCAGAGCCGTGCCTGCATTGAACCGGCAACTGACCAGTCCAAGACACAGCCCTGTTTTCAAGCCCATGGCTTCCGGACCCAGATCGCCAAAGCGGCCCCTTAGTTTATGTCTTGCACAATGGTGCAGTGCTGCAAAAACAAAGAAAAAAAGAAAAAAGAAAAAAGAAAAAAGAAAAAAGAAAAAAGAAAAAAGAAAAAAAAAAGAGAGGGAAAAAAAGTACGGCGAATTTGGCTCTGGCCGCCGAACCTCCCCCACGCCTGGTCATTGTCTATGTGCCAGAACACTGCAGGTACCGCGCTTTTCTCGAGACACCCGTGCACCTGCCCGTCTCGCTTCGCCAACCGAGTGCAAGTCAGTCAAGCCTGAAGCAACCAAGCTTATTTCAGGAAAGCTTTCTGCACCACAAGTATGTATCCGGGCAGTGGCAACCACTCGTACCACAACCAGGGCAACTACCACGGCGGTTATGGTCAGCAAGGCGGTTATGGTCAGCAAGGCGGCTATGGTCAGCAAGGCGGCTACGGCAATTACGGCCCTCCTCCCGGCGCACATGGCCCCCCACCTGGCAACCACTTTGGAGGGCCTCCACCAGGACCGCCTCAAAGTGAGTTTTACAACAGACCGCCACCCGGCCCGCCGCACGGAAATCCACACGGAAATCCACACGGAAATCCACACGGAAACCTGTACGGGCCACCGTCACATTCTCAGTGGATGCCGCAGGGTGGTAATTTGAACTCGTCACAGTTCCAGCGCCAGCAGCAGCAGTATCAGCAGCAGCAAAACTACAACCAGCAGCAGCACCAGCCGAATGCGCAGCAGAGTGCGCCGAACGCGTCGTACGACTCGCTGGGCCGCTATCGGAACGCGGGCCAGGGGGCCATGCATGCGCCTCCCACGGCCCCGCAGAGATTTGGCCAGAACAGCAACATGACGTTCCAGTACTCGAACTGTACCGGCCGGAAGAAGGCGTTGTTGATTGGCATCAACTACTACGGCCTGAAGAACGAGTTGCGGGGATGTGTGAACGACGTCAAGAACATGAGCAAGTTCTTGAACCAGTACTACGGGTATTCCTACGACGACATGGTGATCTTGACTGACGACCAGCGCGAAAACGCCCGGCTCCCCACACGGGCCAACATTATCAGGGCAATGCAGTGGCTTACCAAGGACGCGTCGCCCAACGACAGTTACTTCTTCCACATTTCCAGTCACGGCGGACTTGTGCCGGACACGAACGGCGACGAGGAGAGCGGGTTCGACTCGTGCGTCTATCCCCTCGACTTCGAGACCGCGGGGCCCATCATCGACGACGATATGCATGATCTCATGGTGAAACCCTTGCCTTCAGGGTGCCGCTTAGTGGCGTTGTACGACGCGTGCCACTCGGGAACGGCATTGGACTTGCCATTCGTGTACCTGACCAAGGGCGTAGTTAAGGAGCCCAACTTGTGGAAGGATGCCGGCTCCGGTGCCTTGAAGGCGTTTATGAACTATGAGGCCGGCAACATCAGCGGCGCCATGTCTGCGGTGTCCGGCATTTTCAAGAAGGTCTCAAACTACCAGAGCACAGATAGAGACCAGATTATCCAGTCAAAGATGTCTTCTGCAGACGTCATCTCCTTGTCGGGGTGCAAGGATGACCAGACTTCTGCGGATGCCGTGGAGGCGGGGCAGAGCACGGGTGCAATGAGCTGGGCGTTCATCAGCGTCTTGACCCAGGACAGGAACCAGCTGTACCTCTCGCTTTTGAACAACATGCGCAGCATGTTGGCCGCCAAATACTCCCAGAAACCTCAGTTGAGTGCGTCGCACCCCCAAGATATGAACTTGGCGTTCATAATGTAAGGTTAGAGGGGATGAAGATGTGCTTGCACGCGCTCTCCACACTGGCTTAGTCGTACGTAGCTTAGCTCTTCTATTTTTCTGTTGAATTTGACTGTAAATACCCCTGAGGGGTTTCTGGTGTTGCTTCCCCGTCCAATGTCGATAATCACCCTGTACGCCTAGCTCCATGAACCGACCAGCGAAGGAAACAATACTCAGGCTGCAATTCTGGTCTCTGCCACGCTCTTTTTTTTTGTTTTCTTCAAGTCGCACCTCAGCATCAACATTGCAAGCCCGAAACTGTCACCTGGTATGGCTTCCGTCAAGTCGATGGCGCTGGTGCAACAAAGCAGTGGCCAGATGAGTAGGCCCCGTGTTTTTTCTTGCTCTGAAACATCAAAATCAGTTTTTTGTGGGTGTAGTGTAGTGCATAAAGCGCCAGCTACCAGCAGCACGACCTATGGCTGTGGGGTCGTGGAGTATCTCTCCACTTTTCGGGACGAGTATCTCGAGAGGCGGCCACTTCAACTGCTAGTAGCTGTACAGCTGCTCTGGTATGGAGAAGACGGAACGTAAACAACAAGCAAAAGACTCGCATAACATGTCGCTAAAACCGGCATTTCTGGCCTTGGCGCAGTACATTTTTGAAAAGCTGTAGGCGTTTGCGGAACAGCCTCGTCGAAACACCAGCATATATAGGAACGTGTCGCTCCGAATATCGCCTACAGAATCAAGAAACAGCAAGCTGGGTACGCATCTGTGAGCCCCATTACCCGACACATGTGGTATGTCAGATATAGATCTTCTGCGACGGCAGAGGTGCCCCTATGGCGCCAAATGATCGATGTATTTCTTGTAGTTCTTTTGACATAAAGGGGAGCATCATAGCAGTTTCTCAGGTAATCTCCAATGTTCAATTCTCGAACGAAAAAAAATCACCACCTCTAGATATGCGGAAGGTCGACTTCTATTGATGTGACGCCGACTATATTAGTGCGGTCGGGTAGTACCGTCATTTTAAGTATGCAACATACGAATCGACAATATGAAGACTTTGGGTAAATTAAACCCTTCAGTAGCCTCAAAAATGGGCAATTTCATTTCCGACCTCAAATTAAAATCCGACGCACACATTTCCCTCCTTATAATTTTAGTCATGACATACATCCTTCTAAGTGTGCTCAGCTTTTTCGAGGAGCAGCTACAGATGCGCATGACGCATTGTTGCCGGGTTGTTTCCAAATCAGACGACAATATCGACCGCGTATTTTTTCAATAACTATTGTTCAAGCTGAAAAAAGGAAAACCAGAAGCTTATGCCAACGGGCTTCTTCGAGCAGATATGTTCTTGAGGATCTATGGGACAATGACGAGGACATGAGTGGAATGCACCTTGCCAAGAGACTCAATTACAATACATCCGATACTGCCCTTGACTACTCAGATATTAAAATAATTATAGAGACATATCATCAACATTGCGACGAACTGTTCAGCAAACCGGGTCCTTGGTTAGCAATATTAAGGCTACCGAGGAAACTACCGATATCATTTTCAATGCGAGTAGAAACTCGTCGGTGTTATTTGAATTCAATGCTACCACACTCGGTTTTATTGCAGCAACACTCAATCCAGCATTTTACGTGATGAGTTTCAAAGACTAAACCGAGGAATCATCCGGAGAATTCGGGGCCATGCTAGCGATTTAATCTTCTTGGCACTTTTAATAATGTTCTGGCAAAAACGTTGCACAAGCACAAGCGCTACCAATGATGGCAAATCCTGCTGCTACACCAAAAACATAGACTGCATTTCCCCAGGGCAGATGGGTAATTGCCTCACAAAAACGGATACTCCACTATTCACTTCAGTAGAAAAGCAAAGAATCATATCACCCATTTTTCTTCAATCCAAGAACAGCGTAATGTAAAACGGCAGATTGACATATAGTGAGAAGAGTACCCGTGTAATATAAATGCACGTTCAGATATGGTTCAATCTAAAGCGATACACAATGCACAGGTCTTTAAGTGTAGGGAATCCCACAGTATCAGCATTCCTGAAGGTTCGAGCCATTCTTCAGACTCCTCATTCTCTTACGAGCTTGAAGAAGGACATTAACTTCTTTTATGTTTCACAAGTTGAGATAACCCCACACAGACTTTTTTTTCTCCTTACCAACACCGTCTATGCTGGCGACAGCGAAGCTCCAGGGCCAACAACACTATATAAAATGGCATATATTAGTATAGTATCTTGACTACATACTAATAAACTATAGTATACCGTTTGTGTACATAGAGGTGTTCCCAGTTTAATCTTATCTATGAGCGCCTATTTCAAAGAGAACCCAACACCATGTTAGCAGTATCTTCATGTGTTCAAAGGACGAAACTCAGTACGTAGTAAAGGATCTGCTGTATCTATTGTTTCAGTGATTATTGGATCAACTAGTGTAGCAATCCAATTTGAGAATGGCTGGCTGGGGAAACCTTGGCCGGGGCCTATCATTTATTGACTAAATTTTATTGGAAAGTCTACTGTATAGTTTTTGAGACCAACTGCCAGGGGCTCATACTCAAAAATAGATGAATCAGAAGTAAACTCGTATCTTTAAACGCCTCGATTAATCACGATGGTCGAATGTACGTGGAGTTACTTGTAGGGAAACTTGAGAAAACGTATACTTGTGGCAAAGCGTCCAGTGCTGAGTATTTTAAAAATCATGAACTGTGTTTGAAGCACTCTGTTTCAAACTCAAGTCTACGACGTATACCGAATGTATTCATCCCATCGCGCGCAGTCAGTCTGCCCTTTTCTGGTATTCCAGCCGATTGCGGCATGTCCAGGAAACGCGCGCGGGCGCAGCGCGGCTCATGTTTTGTGGTGTAATTCTGCCCCCGCCAAAACCTTAGACGCACTGGCCTAAGCACCGCAAAGTATTTGGTATATTTTCCTCGCCACATCGGACCAGGATCGGGAGTTTCTATTGGCAAAGATGCCCGACACTTTTGAAAGACACCGGCTGACCCGCTGGGTCAAGGCAGACGTGCCCACGTACGGCGATGAGTGGGGGGACGAGTATGATGAGCACCCCCAGGCTGATTGTGAAAGGCCCGCGTCCGAACAGATACCCACGGACGATTGCCCAGTCCTGCTCCCACTGGAGACCCTGGACACACGCGAATGCAACGTGCTGGAAAGCACCCCAAAGAAGCCCGACCATCCTGTGAGCAGCTCGACGCTTGTTCTCTCGATAGACCGGTCGGATTTCACCGCCGATTACCTGGACCAGGACAGTTCGGAAGAGGATGATGCATATGAGTGCGAGCCCCAATGCGCGGGGGCTTCTGCGCGGCTGGCGTTGTCCGTGTCCTCGGAACAAAACTCCAGCTTTCTGCCCTTGCAGAGCTCTGGGCTCGGCAGGCTGCCTTTGGAGGAGACCTTGGGTACAAGCGTAGCGTCGAAATTCACATACGAAGCGCCAGGACTCTTACCCCCGACACCCACGTACAAAACACATAACCATTTTCTGCCGGAAAGCCCCGAAACAGACGTTTCAGACCGCAGCTTCGTATCAGATGCTGATTCCATCCAGCGAGAGCCCGACCATTTGAATGTGCGCGGCCCGTATGAGCACGCGGCGCACCGCTCTTCCTTCACCACTGATGGTACCACTGAGAGTCCTGACGTGGAGACAATCCCGCCTGTGTCGGGTAGACTCTCGGAGGATCAATCGTCTGCAAGCATGAGCACGGGCGAGCGCTCGTTCGCAGATCCCCTGGAGATTCATCTGAAACATCATGCGCCTGAGACGTTGGTTCTCTCGATTGACAGGATGAACATAGGTGTAAGCGATGATGATTCAAGCATTGGTGATTACAACCTGGAGATCGATCACCAAGACCTCACACTCCATGGTGTCCAATCCCGGAGCTCCAGGAAGTCTGGCGCGTCGGCGAAACATGAGATAGAAGACGACTGGGGCTACAATAGCGATCACAGTAGCAATCTAGATGCCCAGAGTGGAAACCCCGATCTACCTGGCGTGCTGCTTCGTGAAAATACAATCGGTACTACACCTCGTCCGCGCATAAAGACTGACGCATTGGACTCGCTTATTAATGACCTATCTAAATTGGAGGATGACTCTTCTCTTTTTAGAGGTAACAGTTCTCGCACTCTTAGGGCAGGGCAACTTGATAATGCGAAAACAAATTTGGACAATCAGACCACTGAAGGCAGCAAATCTCTTTTGCCAACATTAGACTCTATCCATGATATGAAATTGCCTGACTTCGAGAACCACAGTTTCGATGAAACTACAAGCACGAATATTACAGATGATACGCTCGGTTTTGGAACCGTGGCACCTCTCGTACCAAAAGCTGTTTCAAGCTCTCGCCAAGTCTCAATACGGAAGCCGCCTCCTGCACTTTCCATGCCAGAGGAAGATGTTCACTCAGTGGACCCCCAAGGCTCGATTACGCAATCGGAGGTGTCTGCAAATATATCTTCTAGCGACTCGCTGAATGACCCTATTGATCAGTCGGATATTCCTAGCCATGTTGATGTTCACCAAAACAATGCTGCCCCGGGTGCACAAAGAGTCCCCGATCTTGTACCTCCCCCAGTTAGTAAGGATACTTCTGCTTTGGGCAGAAGAGGCTCTACTATGTCGACGGCCACTTTCAACCTAGGCGCCTGGAAACCAAACACAAGTATCTATCGAGAGCAGTTTGTGGGTGACAATGATAACGAATCGCTGATGAACGTAAGCATATTCAACAAAGATGACCTGACTTACAAGAAGTTTACTCACATGGGCCCTATATCCACATATGCTCCGTCTATCTCCAATTCAAGCTGTGTCTCGGTTCCAGATACAGTAGACACAAATCTACAGCGCATTAATGAAGACCAGCTGGACGATGATGTACCAGATGCGATCTCGGTAGCAAAGTCATATCAGCCTGTCACACCTCATGAATCCCCTGATCAAAGTCTTGGCTCATCTATTCTACATGAGCACGCCTATGAGAAACCCAAATTCCAAGAGGAAACACACACCCCGGGGGGCTCAATCGATGACTTAGCCCCAATTCGTGAAGAAGATGAACACAGAGTTATTAGCACTGGTAGCTCTGGCACAAAAGATTCTGATAAGATAGAGTCTGAAACAATTAACAAATCACCGATGAAATCCAAGTACCCTGTGTCGAATTGGAAGAAAATAATGGCTGTGTCCCAGCCTATTGATAGGATTGAGCTTCTCAAAAGGGCTAGGATCGATGAAATGAATTATGAGACCGGTTTGTCGCAATGGCTACGTGAATCACTCAAGTCAACTGAATCTCCGCATATACAAATCGGCCAATTGGCTACTCAAGCTTACAGAAACGCTCAGCATAATGACATTAGAAGACACACTTCCATTCGAAGCAAGGTCAATTTAGTACGGGACAAGATTGAACCAGGACATCTTGGCATGCAAGCATCTAGCTTTGGCAGAAAATTTTTGAGTCGTGGTAAAAAGCTCATGAAACAAACATCGGACTGAGGTTTCCATAGTCAATTTATTGGATTGACTAATAATGCGAGAAATTCCCCCCGTATTAACTGTTTGCCATCAGTCATCACTTACCCTTTTTCTTCGGTAGCTTTACTTTTCTATATAGCAATATTCATCGGTTTGAGTTGAAAATTATCGAAATTAAACATAGCTAAAACTTACAAGTTTTGATTTATTACAGAGCCTAGCCCATTTCCTTATAGCAAAGGAACTACTTCCCTTTCATTTCCAGTCATTCAAATAACACCTGGTCAAATTAAAGATAGTAAATGTAAAAAATCTCCGCGACGGGGAATTGAACCCCGGTCTACCGCGCGACAAGCGGTAATTCTAGCCACTAAACTATCGCGGATTTGATACTTAGAGGCCACTTGGACTCAACTAATCCACATCCACAATATGGAATCTTAACTTTTTCCTTTCAAATCAATATCAATATCTTTTTCTATCCATAAAAGACTCTTACGAAGGCACATGCTGTTTTGATTTTCAAGCTATCAGTGTGAATGAACCAAGTTTAACCATTAGAGATGCGACAAAAGAATAGTTTGAAGACTGTAAGGAATGTCATGTCAGATATTATCCTTGAAATATTCCATTGAGAGCCAGCTCCAAAAATTTTGGTCGCTTTTTCCAGCTTCATCTATGGTTCTAAAACACAAATTTGAGGATCTAGTAGTGCTTTTAAATTTTTTGTTTTTCATGCTCGCTATTCTTGATGCACTCTTGAAGCTTGCTCGCGCTCAATTTTTGAGTCAGATGCTCTGCACTAAAAATGTGTTTGACAAATCATTGTGAAACTACGTCAAAGCAATACAAGCTAATATATTTTCATTGCCAATGTACAGAGAAGCCCGTTAAAAACACATTGTAAATCACTTGGTGTGTTCTTTTGATTAATATTCATTTTTTATCTCGATTTTTGCTTTTCTATTAAACTTTTGAGTGTTCAATGTTTTTTTTGTTTTAGAGAGTTGAAACAGATTACTTCTCTTTCATGGGAAAAATAATCATGATACACTAAACAAAAACTTTATCCTTTACAGTTATTTAAAAATTGGGCTTATGGTCTAAAAAACACACGGCTTTATAAATATTATTGAACAAACGCAGTAGGACCATCTTGAAATCAACTACGACATGAACAATTTGCTCACGTGAACATGATTTATGTGTGAAATACTGGAAACTTGAAATCTCTCAAACAACAATCTTGAATTAGCGCAACCAAGAACCATAAACAATTTATTACTCGTGCAAGAAGCAAAATTCCCAAGAGTTGCTACAAGGTGCTACATACGTCTTGCAGATTAAAATTAACCCATTTCCATGTTGCAAATAGGGGATTTCATTTGGAATTTTGTCTCTCGCCTCTTTTTCGCAGAGCCTGAGTTTATTTTTGAAGAACTCCTTTTGTAAAATCGCAAAAATGTACTTCACCTCATGTGTTCCACTAAGTTCAGACACCTTTGCAACAGAACATTCCACACGCAAAAAGATTGACTAGCTTTTTGTGCAGAAACTCTACTCAACAGTAGATTTTTTATAAATGTTTGCCCTTTGCCTCTTTTCCATCAGTTTATTTCGGTATTGTTGGTGGTCAAATTATATTCCATATCGGCATAGCCCGAATCTGGGCAGGTATGCATAAGCTCTGAGTAAAATTATGCGCACGCACTCACTGCTTGCGTGACTCGGCTATGCGAGTAACTCAATGGAGAATCCCAGTACGACCTGCACAACGTGCAAACATTTCTTTTTATATCATGCGCAAATCCCATGGAGAAACACTGTCTTACCGCAGAGCTCTTTTACCCCATTGCTTATTCAAAAACGAAAGAACCTGCTGCATTTATATTCTCATGTGCTTCGCTTAAATACATATCTCGTTTTGCGTACTGCAATTTATTTTCAAGTGCAGCTATTATAATTGACAATCTGCTACCCCCATCCCCTCCTCCCCCATACTTCACACAATGAAGAGTACAGGAGGCTAGCCACTCTAACGGTAACTTGCTGAAAGCAAAAAGCCTGGAATTAGCTCTTATATCAATGATCTTAGAGTGTTTCTCTGTTGTGTCCTATGCAGATTCTTCCTCCTTTTGACAAAACGACATTTCTTTTTTACTGCATATTGATCTCCCTGTTCGTGCATTTGTGGAGGACAAGTTTTCTCGTGGCAGAGCCTAGACCGTCCACGTTAATTTTCTTCAAGAATATAAAATGAATTTATCATGTTCTGTATGTTGAGCAGTAAACCCAAGAAAAATATTTGCCATGTAAACTTTATTTCGCGACTCTGAGTAAAGATATCAAAATTGTTTTTGGAAAAAGCTAACTCAGGTGGACAAGTTCAAAAACTCAAGGAACTATCATCCGTCTTTGCTGTAGAATAATAGGCAAAATTACCCAAGATTATTCTAATCATTTTCAAACTGATAGCTACGAGGTTATTAAACAATTCATATTCCTAAGTCTCACAGCTACTCGTTAATTGTATGGTACTACAATCATTGTTCGATGTTTATCGAAGATTCGAAAAAATATCGTACTTGAATTTTTTAATCTTCTCTTGCACTTATCACTGAGCTCCATGTCAGCCAAGAAGCCTATCATTCTGTGAAGTCAACTCTTCAGGCTACGGAAAGACTCAACTTCTACTCTAGTAGCAGAATGAAGCTCATAAAAGTTTTGATTAGACAAATTATTTCAATACTTGAGCTAAGCTCGTTTTTGAGTGCGAGCAGATTTCAACTCAACACCTTGAATTGGCCGTGTTTCAATCATAAAGAGTAAAAACAAAGAGCTCAATTTCATGTGTTCCATGTCAAAAAGCTGCAATTGATTTAAGTAGTGCAGGCGCTTCATCAAATCTTTTGGCCGTTGTATCATATGGCACTTCCTTTGAAGCTTTTACGTTTTTTACTCGTGACATGGAATATCCAAATTAAATTTCTGAACGCAAAGATTGGGGAAAAGGCAAAAAAAGGTCATTTTATGGTGGTATCAAGGAAAATTCACAAATCTCTTAGCTCTGGTATATCAAAGATTCAAGGAAATAGTATGTTCAAATGTATATAGGTTTGTGATAAGCATGAATATATATATATATATATATATATGGCGAGATATTCTAACTTTTGCTTTGCAACACGTATTTACAATGAAATAAACAGTGGGTGATTTTTGTTTGTCGTATATCTATCGACGAAACTTATAATATTTATTTATCTGTTTATAAATTGCTGAACATTTTGGTGCTTTCCAGGCGTGTAAGACCTTGTTCAAGACTTTGAAATGGACTAAGGGGTATAAAGCAAGGTGAGAAACGTTTCTGTTCAATTCCAACAATAATTAAAGTATTTCTGTACTTAAGCTATAGGGTCAAACAAAGAAAGCTCCGATGTATGGACCTATCCCCAGTCAATATAACTTGTATTTGTGAACTGATATAAAGAAGTAGATAGAATGGCAAGCGTAAACCGATCGGCCTAGGTAAGGAGTTGTCTAGGCTGTATATCGAATAAGAATATGCACCCTGTTAATTTTTTTTTGGATGCTTCCAAAAATAGAATTATGTTTTGTGGGTTTGGGTTGAAAAAGGGCACGTTGCGTTTGATGCAATGATTGTTCTCCAATTTATCCTATTGAAATGTTCGTAAACGCATGCACCAGTAGATACTGTATATAATTCTTTCGGCTTTTCGGTTTTTACCGCGATCAAAATATGCCAAGATCGTTTATTGCGTGCAGACCATTTTCCACAATCTCTGCATAACTTCGTAAACTTCTGAGGAAAGTTGAAGGACCTTATTGTTCAAACACAAATACTGCTTTTAGAACCAGCTTGGTTTGTTTTAATTTTTGTTTCAGCTGCGTGTGCAACACGACCAACAAAAACAGACTCAAGGAGAGGCCCTGTGCTTAAAATATCGGGGTGAGATAAAAGAAATCCTAAGATTTAATCCAGTTATTATTCGTCATGTCGGGGCCCATTCAGAGAAGAGTAAAATTGTATTTTCGCGTATGATATGCGGGAGCCCTGGGGGATTTCGAAAGATGCAGTCCATATAAGGCCTGAAGTTTTGGGTACATATTAATTGAACAATGTAAACGAAACGATCTGCAGGGGACATGCGGAATATGCGAGATTTTTGCATAAATTAAGGTTCTTCACAGTATGTCATTTTCAGATCTGACAATCATGGGTCTAGAACACGCAAAGGTTTTGTATATCCGAAAGGATTATCCTTCCAAGGGTTTGGACTATAAAAGCCTGGAAGGTTGGCGTTTTCTGTCCAATATTCCGAAAGAAAGTGAACACTTAGTCAACCCTTATGTTTACAATTCTTCTTGTATTGTTTACGCAAGCAATATCGGTTCTAGCAGCCACCGGATGCATGCCCGTTAGCCAGTCAAGCGAGGGTTTTATTGCGAAATTCTACTCTTACAATTTGAGAAGCGAAGCAGGCTATGCTGATGATTTTTTTTCCACCGGGTATCGCACTGATCTTTTGGGCACAGTCAGTAATATATCATCTGTGAACTTTGAAAAAACCCCACGTACTTCCTCAGTTAGACAAGGAACTATTTACGGACAGCCCATTAGTGTGACAAACTATACGATTGAATTAAGTGGATTTTTCTTGGCCCCAAGCACAGGTAGCTACACAATCAGTGTGGCCGCGGACAATGGGGTTTCCTTGCAGTTTGGAGCTGGATTGAGATGTTGTGCCGATGCCGCACAGAGTGTGACAGGGGAGTTCAGTATACAAGCCAATGGAAGAGGCAACTCAAATCTCGTCATTAACAGAGAGACGGCAACTTACGATTTAATTGGTGGGGTTTACTATCCTATTAAAATTGTTCACTTCAACTACCTCAATGGGGGAGCGCTCAGTGTTCGCTACACTAATTCCAACGGTGAGAGCGCAAGCGATATTGGCTCCCTTGTGTCTCAGCTTGTTCTTGAAGAGCAGACTTGTGACCCTTATACCACAACTTCTTACTGGACAAATTCTTTCACAAGTACAACAACGGTGTACCCTGAGACTGGCGGTCCGCCGACAGTGATTTTAGAGTTGCCGCCCACCACCAGCACCAGATACTGGACAGATTCAGTTACCAGCACCACGACTGTCTATCCAAGCGACGGAAACCAACCAACTGTGATTATCGAAATTCCAATCTCAACGTCTACCTGGACCGGCACATTTACCACGTTGACTACCATCACTGGCACTGACGGATACGAGACTCCGATTGTTCAAGTACCCAGTATCCTGACCTTGACCTCGACCTGGACCGGCACATTTACCACGTTGACTACCATCACTGGCACTGACGGATACGAGACTCCGATTGTTGAAGTACCCAGCATCCTGACCTTGACCTCGACCTGGACCGGCACATTTACCACGTTGACTACCATCACTGGCACTGACGGATACGAGACTCCGATTGTTGAAGTACCCAGCGTCCTGACCTTGACCTCGACATGGACTGGAAGCTACACGACGTTGACTACCCTCACTGGCACTGACGGATACGAGACTCCGATTGTTCAAGTACCCAGCGTCCTGACCTTGACCTCGACATGGACTGGAAGCTACACGACGTTGACTACCCTCACTGGCACTGACGGATACGAGACTCCGATTGTTGAAGTACCCAGTATCCTGACCTTGACCTCGACATGGACTGGAAGCTACACGACGTTGACTACCCTCACTGGCACTGACGGATACGAGACTCCGATTGTTGAAGTACCCAGTATCCTGACCTTGACCTCGACCTGGACCGGCACATTTACCACGTTGACTACCATCACTGGCACTGACGGATACGAGACTCCGATTGTTGAAGTACCCAGCATCCTGACCTTGACCTCGACCTGGACCGGCACATTTACCACGTTGACTACCATCACTGGCACTGACGGATACGAGACTCCGATTGTTGAAGTACCCAGCATCCTGACCTTGACCTCGACCTGGACCGGCACATTTACCACGTTGACTACCATCACTGGCACTGACGGATACGAGACTCCGATTGTTGAAGTACCCAGCGTCCTGACCTTGACCTCGACATGGACTGGAAGCTACACGACGTTGACTACCCTCACTGGCACTGACGGATACGAGACTCCGATTGTTGAAGTACCCAGTATCCTGACCTTGACCTCGACATGGACTGGAAGCTACACGACGTTGACTACCCTCACTGGCACTGACGGATACGAGACTCCGATTGTTGAAGTACCCAGTATCCTGACCTTGACCTCGACCTGGACCGGCACATTTACCACGTTGACTACCATCACTGGCACTGACGGATACGAGACTCCGATTGTTGAAGTACCCAGCATCCTGACCTTGACCTCGACCTGGACCGGCACATTTACCACGTTGACTACCATCACTGGCACTGACGGATACGAGACTCCGATTGTTGAAGTACCCAGCATCCTGACCTTGACCTCGACCTGGACCGGCACATTTACCACGTTGACTACCATCACTGGCACTGACGGATACGAGACTCCGATTGTTGAAGTACCCAGCGTCCTGACCTTGACCTCGACATGGACTGGAAGCTACACGACGTTGACTACCCTCACTGGCACTGACGGATACGAGACTCCGATTGTTCAAGTACCCAGCGTCCTGACCTTGACCTCGACCTGGACCGGCACATTTACCACGTTGACTACCATCACTGGCACTGACGGATACGAGACTCCTATGACTATCATATCATCTTGTGCTTCGATGTTTACTGCTAATCTGCTTCCAGAAAATTATTATCTGTGGTCTCTGAGTCCAATTGCACCAGATAACAAGTCGAGAGACTTGGCAGAAACAGATATTTTGTCAATGACTACTGGTGTTTCAAACATTAACTCGGTGGGGTTCAGTTCTATCGGAAATAAACCTTTTTCCGAAGAGTATGAAAAATCATATACTCATGCCTATACAACGGAATTGGTAACACTCAGTATGTCCGAGTCAGGATCAACTAGGGTCTCAACAAAAACATTCATCTCAATACTAGTACCTGAAAATAGTATGGAAGATGTGAGCTACACAACCAAAACTTTGATCACATCTGATAATATTGATTATGGGTCCGAGCTCCCAGATGAAAAGACTTACACCGTAACTCTGACTTACTGTTTCAACTGCAACACGTTGAATGAAAACAGCATACCAGCTGTCAGTGAAAACTATTCGACACCAACACAATTTACTGAAGCTAACAATTCCAATGAATCTGGATACTATAATCCAGCTACAGAGTATAAAATTTCTAAAAGTTCCAAAGGAGATGATGAGTTTAATTTCCAGAGGTCGAAAACAATTTCGAATTCCTCAAACGCTACACCGGCAAAAGTGTCTGCCATAGAGGGAAATACGTTCACTACTCCTATCATTGGTTCTGCGCCGGAGTCTACGTCAATCACTGTATTCGAAGGTGGTTCTCATCACGTGGTTGCCATTCTGGCCGCTTTCTTCATGCCATTCTTGGCTTTTATCCTTTAAGTGGACTATACAGCCACTGAAATTTCGAGATTGTCATTCAAGCTAAGCCAATATTCGTACTTTTTTGAAAGATGCTACCTTAAAGCAACAATCATTTGCACTTGATTTGCAATTTCGAGCACTAAGCTACTTTTCGTATTTGTTTTAGATAAAATGTCTAGATAACAATTAAACACTGTAGATGTTTAAGTCGAGACTCTTGCTTAATCTTTGAATCTATGATGAAGTAACTTTTGAAAATAATGTTTCTCAAAAGACAAAATTTATTGGACGATTTTTGAACTTTGTCATACTTAGCTAAGAAAGACAAATGGGAAATTTAATTACGGATCAAGTTAGGAGCAATTTCTGGAGGAAAAAGATTTAAAAATTCCAACTTCATGCTTGGCAAGGTTGCTAATCGTTTCAAAACTTCAGATCTGGAATTCACTGATCTTAAAACATTCTACCGTATTATTTAAGAATTCAGACTTTAAAGGATTGTAAATCAACTCAAAATGATATACTGTTATTTTTACGAAATTGTATTTGACAATCCAAAAATTTTTATTGGTAAGTGACGCAAAGTAATTACCAAGGGTGTCCAGTTGCAGAGCAAGCACTCACTTTCAACTAAATTTCCGTTGAGGTTTTCAAGCCTCGTTCAATGTAAAAAAATACAGACCAGTAGACCACAGTAAAATACAGTGAGTGAAAATCACGATCTCAATGAATCCCCAAAAAGGTTTTGTGCGGTTTGTTTCATGAATTTGAACAAGTCGTCGATTTTTTAATTGGTCGTTCCATCAAATATGCTTTACTGTTTTTAAACCCTTGTGAGACAGACTACAATATGTGTGGGTACGACGAAAGAGCAAGAACCTTTAAAAGAAACCGCAATGGCAGTCGGCATCACTCTCAGGCGATGGAAATACTCGGTCGGCCTAACAGAGTTTTTGCGGGTGAGAAAAATCAAGAGGAACACTTTATACGAGTTTTTACGCGCAAGAAATCTGACAATCCGCCAGCTTCAGTCTTAACACAATCTTGGTCAGGTTATAGAGGGATTAAATAGCAAGTAAAAGATATTTTTTCTCAGCAGTATCATTTCGAAAGTCAAATTTGAGATTTTCTGAAATTGAAAGGTTTTGAAAGGTATATAAACCGGGGTCACTGGGCGGTAGACTATAATATATTTTTCATGTACTTGAATAGTTTTTTCTTTCGATAAAAATGCCTCTTTTGTGATCAATGATTTTATTACACACAGTCAGCAAAGACCTTCCAACTACCCTGCTTACGTACAAGAAATCAGCATCTGGATAAAGCTTCAAAGAAAACTATCTCTATACGTCTGTCACAAGCAGACACCACACCTTCTTTCAAGACTGAATTCTAAAGTTTGATGGATGGAATTCAGTCCCAATTTATTTGAGGTATTAGATTGGTGGTCAGAGTCATTTTTTTGGGTGCTGTTTTCACTTTAAGAAGACATTATGTCATAGAAGGATAATGTATCATATCCTTATGATACTCAGGCTCGAAATACTCATCACTTGAACATGTATAAAAATACACTGATAGCATTAGGCTCTTATGAGAAATTTCTGATTTACTTGTTAAAATCTGGTACAAAAAAAAAAATTTAGTACATCTTTATTTTATTGTCGTAGTCTTGAAAAGGTTCTCTAGCTATATATATTTAGTCAACAGCGGGTTCACCCGCACGGGCTTCTATTCGCACTCATCTGTCCCGCGAATTTTCTTCAAAAATTCAAATTACCTATAGAATCGGATCTCTTGAAGAGCTTTGTTCATTTATCTTGTAGAAAAGGAAAATCAGTGTTTTTGAATGTCAAAAGGGGCTGTAATACGTTTTTTTGGGTCGTCTCGTTTTTTGCCGATTGCTTTTGTCAATGTTACTTTTTCTTCAAAGGAAAAAAAATATTACAATCTAAAGACCTCTCCCCTATTTTCATACAAATGTCAAAAAATCATCTAGTTTGTCAATATCAGAATCACAGTTTTTTTTTATCGAGCGGCTCAAGAAGTATTTTGTAGACTAACGCCTTCTAATATTTAACAATTTCAATTTTTAAAAGACAAAGCTTTAAAGTCAAATGGTTCTCATTGACACTTTCTAAATTTTGGGTTTTTTTAACCCCGTTAATCATTCTGTATGACATTTTTATGACGAAAGAGTTCCATAAATCTTCCAATGTTTAAAAAAGAATCAAAATTTTAGCATGAAAATTTTAACAATATTCGATACTTTTCTAGCTAATCCTCACACAGCATGAGGGTTTATTTTATTGGTCGTTCAAATTCCGTGTTTGAAAAAGTCAAAACAACAAGATTGCAAGCCATCCAATAGATGAAGACCCATCTTTTTTCGTATTGTCAAATAAATTCTTGTTTATGTATCATCTGTGAGAACCCTACATTACTTTGAACTTCGCAATTCTGGTATCCACCAACGAAAAGAGCTGATCATAATTGTTTCTTTCAAAATTCTTCCTAAAACCAATGCATAATTGTAGAAAACTTTCTTTTAAACAAATGTCGAATTGATTTGTAACAAGGATGTGCAGAAAGAGTGTTGAAGGATAGATAAGAGTGATACTAGTAGGGTGCATCATTTCATTTGGATCGGTCATCACATGGCCTCAGGTATACCAATTTCTATGATAAATGGCATACACGAAGAGAGATATTTATTAGAATTTAATGTAGCTCGTAACTGTAATAGCCCACTGAAAGGATAGAGCAGCTCGGTTTGTTTCCTGAATATCTAAGTTGACCATATTAGCTTTCCATGTTTATCAAGATTCCTACATGAACTATCATTTAGTATGAGAAATATTTTCTGAGAGATAACTCAGCAGTTTGTCAACTTTTGTACCGTCTTAAGCAGATGGAAGAGGTCCCCCAAGACGCAGTAAACTATCTAGCGAAGCGGTTGATACAAAATATCTTATAAATCATTGCCTTTGCGACTAGAATAAGAAAGAAGCGAGCAGATGTGTGCAAAGTATTCTCTTGGTAAAATTGGCAACCACCCAAGTTTGCTATCGATAAGCAGGAGGCCTTTCATTTGTTTGTCCAAGACGCGTCGCGTGTTTTGAAACACGGTATTGATTTGCAAAAGCAAATATAAGTATAGTTCAGAATGAATGAAAATTAAATTCCCACTTTTGAAAGCTTTGAATTAAGCGTTGAATTCCAGATGAGATAACCTGGCTGCTTAATTTTCTACATGCCTGCAACTTTTGAAAAATAGTTTTGACAATATAAAATTGCCCACAGTCTCAAAAACAATTTGGAAAAATCTCGCGTTGTCCATTACCATGCAAGATTATACACGAGAGGTGAATTGTCCAACATCATACAAAACCGGCATCGATGCCGATTGCCATATATATATATATATATATATATATATATATAGTTTTTGAAATAACTTCAATCTTTTACAAACAACGACATGAGCTTCCTTTTCTAAAAATGATGCTATGGATCAAATCGATTTCACATCAATCTAGGGTTCGACAATATATTCCCATGAATGAGGCAAGATAAATACGTTGGCTTGCGATATTCTTTTCCATTGAATAAACGGATTGTAAGAATTAGTCACAAACATGGCCAAAGCAAAGCACAAATTAAACAGTTCAATGGCTTTAAGGCAAAACTTTAGAACAAGATTCTTTTCGATAAACAAATGAGTCGAAGACAGTTGAAAACATAGATCTCAAAGAGCTTTTCTGACAAGCCATATTTCTAAGCATCTTCTCAAGATCAAGGAGGCCTATGCAGATTTTATTCATACAGGGACTGGGGTGTTTCAATATACCGAATCTCACATCTTTATATCCCAATACCAGGGAATTTCTTTTTGCAGCGAAAATTCAATAAACTCAACAAAACCAATTCATTTTGAGCGTGGAAACATTGTTTGTGATCTGCTGCAGGTAAAATGCTAAAACTGTTTGTTTTGAATGTTTTAAGGCTTGATCATTTTGATACCGCGACGATGTATCCTTACAGTTTATTGATCAATGAAGCTTTTTGTCAACCACGAGATACGTCATAGGTGATGCTAATGTGCTTTGATCAAGTTCAATTCAAAAAGGTACCTCGCTATGGATTTCCTTATGGTTTTAATACTAGCAAGGACATTTCCACAGACTCATGCGTCAAAATTTTGAAACAGGTATCTGCTAGATGTATAAAGGTTATTATACAAGTGGTTCTAAAGGTTCGCAACCTTTGTTTTATTGAGTCTTGATAACTACCAACAATCTCTCTGAAAGGATTTTGGTGCCAAAAGCTCACCAAATATGCTTGCGGCAGTAATTTGAGAAGCATTAAGCGATTTGAGAGACTTGCCGCCAGTGATAAGTGAATTCAGTTTCAAAATTATGGCCACAACATTCAAAGGGCTTCTGCTGTTCTCCATTCCATGTCCCAATGAAATTTCGGTACGCCGAAATTTACATTTCGAATGCGCATGGCTCTTCACACAGAAATATATTTCATTTATTTTGTATTTCACCTTCCGAAAATTAAGATTGAACCTTCGAAGAAAAAGTTCCAGCAGGCGTTTTTTCTGCTTAAGTGTTTATGTCCGAATTCCGTGTTTCACAGCTCTTTCTGATCACCGCTTGATAGTGTTGACCTAATGTCAAAATTGGAAGCTTTCGCGCGATGTCATATCGCTGCCCTTTTGTCTGCAAGAATATTGAGTTAATAGCTCAAATCTTATCGAGTGTTTGTTTGCAATGATCTTGTTCCCTGCGTGGCTTAGATCCCTGAAGGTCGAACATTAATTTGCCTTAGTTGATACCATAATGCTACTCTTGCTGGAAATTTTTTTTATTGCAAATGACTATTGAGCCTAGTCAATCATTTCTGTATCAAATGGTTTTGATTGGAAACCCATTCTACGAATATTCAAAAACTGGTCACCATGTGAAGAGTGATACCGAGGATTTACAAAGGCTAGAGGTTTTTTGAAATAACCTCGTTCCAAGTTCTTTTCTGCGAGATTTACGCAAATATGCATGATCCCTTTATACCTGTGAGATGTTGTCTTGAAAAATGATTGTTTATCTTGCTCTATTGCATAGAGTGCAATCGAATATATATTGCCCGACCCCATCACAAGGATGTCATAATTATATCTTGATGGGTGCAATGGGGCAGGATTGCAAACCTTCCCCTGACATATTATATGATTAAAAGAAGAAAAAAAAGAAAAAAAAAATAGGGTAGCTAAAAAATGCAAAGGCCCGGATGTAATGTCACTAGATGATGTGTGATTTATGAGTAAAACTTGATCACTTGGTCAACAAAGAAAAAAAAGCCACAACTGAAGGCGACCCTGTTGATGAGCTTCAATTGATCGTATTGATGAGTTAAGAAACAGCAAGTTCCACTAGAGACTCAGAAGAAAAAGAAACGCCGAAGAAAGAGAGTAAGTCGGATGTGAGTTTGATGGGCGAAACAAAGAAAAAATCAAAGAAGATCAGCCCGAGAGTTGAGACTACCGGGGTAAAGATGAGAATAGTATTGTTAAAGTTGTGTTCAATCGAATATGACAACCCTCTGGAATGTAGCAGAGGTGAGTTCCAAAAAGTCCATCTGACCTTGAAGACTGATTTCGGTCATTCATTCACAGGATGTTAATGATGAAATAACCACAGAGCTGAATGAGACACTTACTTTCTCTACGAACAACAAACCGAAAGCATCACAGAATAGAGAACGTACCAATAACGAGAGAGACCGGCGACGGTAAGTGCTGGACAGACGAGAAATTCGCACAAGATCCTGAAGGGCGACTACAGCCAGTACACAGCTTTGCCATGTCTCCTTCTTCTTATTAATCTTTTCTCTCTCACCTCAAGATGAGTTCTGACGGAAGTCCAGACATTTGCATCCTGCTGCATAAGAAGTTGCAGGGATTTTAGGGGCTATACTGTGGAGCCGGACCAAGCCAGAAAGCCTTTTTTCAGAAAATTTACGCTGAGAATTATCTTGGGTTCTTGGAAGAAGACAGGCTACAATGTAAAAATTGACAGTTTTGAGAAGGGGGGTTTCAAAGAGGTGCTTGCATTCTTCAAAAACAAAAGTTGGAACAGAAGAATATCTCATGGGAAGGCCTTGAATCAAAGCTGAGTATTAAAGTTTCATAGAGACCACACCATGATCATCGAGCGTTCGGACAAAGAAAAATGAAATCTTTGAGTCGTTTGATTTCTTTTGGAGCTGTGGTCATGCAAAAACAGGAGAGTTGAAATGAGAGTGTTTCCGTACGACACAACATTTGATAAAACAAACCCACCTATTCCGTGTCTACTATTACACATAAATGAAGTGCTATGAAGCACGATGAGCCTGATGCTTGACTTGCAATGTGTAAAGAGAATATTACAGACGAATACAAGAATTTCAAGTTTTCAAACGATTTAATCCAGCGGATTTCTTGCTTGAAAACAAGAAACTGCTGGATAGTCTGGTCACATTGTTCGAACCAAAGCTGATTATATTACCTCGATTCAGGACAAGTTTTGGCAGAAAAGGCGAACCTCGACAGCCATCCTTCTTATTGTGATATTTACCGTAAGAGCATGTGGATAGAAAGGAGACGACGAGGTTGATACAGTGTGTTACTGCTTACTGAGATACGAGCATGCTAAAAAGAAGAGACAACTTCAGTGAACAGGACAGCTAGAATTATCAATTTTGTATCATGTCGAACTAGGCAATGTTTGCTTGTCTTTTCAATTTTGAGTTGTGAAACGGGATGCTTTAGATGGCAAGAGCTTGAGGAGACCAGCCGAATATCTATTAGTCAGTACATAGTATCTCTGCTTCCTTTTCCATCTTAAGAGATCATAACCGCTTGACACATTTGTGTAAAACGAGTGCAGTGTGGGTGTTTATGATGGGCACCGATGTACCAGAGTGGCTAGTCTACATCTCTGTCCATTTGCAGCAAACCAATTTGAAAACTCTGAATATGCCGAGAAGCCGAGAAGCAAGGTTTGCTAGGACCAGAGGACGGCGCCATGGCTGTGCAGAGTGAATGAAGGGGGCTTCGTTCCAAGAACCTACTTGTACGAGATATATATAGTGTTGTTGGTTAGAGTAGGTTGAAATAGAAAACTGCATTATGCTGCGAAGGCCGGAAGGGGATTGGCGACGAATGGAACGAGAAAAATATTTGCATATACATTTTGATATGTAGGGATTAATAAATAATTCTGTGTGTCGAGTTAGAGAAGTGGGGAAATGTGGATTTGGGTGGGAGGGTGAGCAAGAGATTTCGGGGTGACACGTGATGAAGAGACTGGCGGGGGCCAGACGGGGGCGCGACGGGGGGCGCGACTGTCAAGAGTAGGGAGACGATAGGGGCACTACCCTGAGTGAGAGAGAGGGTGAGTATACGGGGGGAAGGGAGGATAATGGATGGAGAGGAGCGGGGCGGAAGGCGATTGGTGGGATATTGATTAGGGGCGGGACATATCCGCGTTGGATGGACAGGGCGGGGGAAATGAATAGCAGGAGAATTTTTTTTAGGGGAATTTTTTGTGTAGAGGTGCAGTGAGCATAGCGGTGGGAGACGGTGGGGGGATGGGATGGGTGGATGGGA